>OW584241.1:0-4800000 GCA_939192795.1 Bombylius discolor | reverse complement strand
TACAGACTTGATACAGCAGTATCAATGAGCTTGCCTCCTTCTTGCCATGATTATGATCGTCATAGTAGTATAAGTCCACGTAAATAAACAACCTATTTGATGAAGTTTGAAGAAAAATAGGCCTTTTTAAAGAAAGTTCTTCATATGTTGAGTTTTTCCAATTTATGATGAATTAATTTTAAAAAAAACGAAAAAAAAGCCTTAAGGTCTATGTACACACATCCGATCCTGCTTCAGGCAGGCAGTTTTACATGTTTGTGTGTGATTTTAATGTATCTATTCAAACACATTAGGCCCGATTCAAAACGCCTGAATCTGATTGGAAGAACCGCATCCGGATCCGATGTGTGTTAATCGACCTTTATCCTAAATCATTTTTAAGCAATTTAATTGCACTTTTAAAATAAATACAAAAAGTATAAATAAATTATAGTATATTTTAAAGTGTTATTAATAAAAGAATAGAAATTATTATACAAAAAAAAAAAATTAGAAGTATGTATATTAAAAGTAGGTGAAACGTTGAACTCATGACAAAATACTGCCATTATTTTGGAACTTTTACATAAAATTTTTTTTCTTAATGGAAGACTTTTAAATAAATTATGAAATAAATGCTTTTTCATTTCATATCTTGAGAAAAACAAATTTATTAAATTAAAAATAAAAAAACAAATTGACTATCTTTAAATGCATTTAATTACATATATTAGAAGAACTTTATTGTCTTCCTTCATTTTTTGTAACATCAAAATAAAGAAAATTTAACTAAATAAGTAAAAAAAAAAAGTGTTCTACAATAAAATTATATGTGTTCCTTGTATCTATTTATTTTAAAAGTAATGTACGTATTTAAATTAACAAAACAAAAACAGCATTTAAAAAAAAATTCAGAAAAAAAATCTACCATTTTTCTTTCATGATTTTTACTTATTTTGATTTTTTAATAATTTTGCTTTAAAAGCAACTATAAAAGATCTTTTTATTTGCTTATTTGAAAAAATTTTCGATATAAAATATTTATTTATTTATTCATTTATTTATATAATAATTTTTATTAATATATATATATTTTTTTTATAAATTCTGCACATTACAAATATGTAATTTACGATCAATATGATTTTTAATTATTTGAAAATGTAATAATTAAATTTTAAATTTATTTATTTGAAAAAAAAGAAAAAAAATTATCTAGTCAGATAGTATATATGCAAAAATAAGAAATGTGTACTTATTCATTTTTAATTATTTATTGAAAAATAAAAAGCACTTTGTAATTTTTCACAGAAAAAAAAAAAATTTCATTTTATTTTTATCAAAAACTATTTCAATCACACCTTCAATACATTTTTAGAAGAGAAAATAAAATATAAAAACAAAATAATAGTAGCACATTTTAAAAGGAAATAAATTAATTATTTAATTCATAAATTGTTTTCATATTTCATGACCCATAATAAAATTGAAATCATGTATGTAATTTATATCTAAAATGCTTCAAGACTCAAATCTTGATCTTAACCGTTTATCTATCTATTGCGACTGAGGAGGATGTTATACCAAAATCACCTACTTCTCAATATGTTCGCAAAAGGAAGATAGACGATCACGACCATTCTTATGCTTGGCGATCGAATATGCAAACTGATGTTGGTGAATTAGTTCTTTCGCCTGTTCAGCAAACGGTCGGTGAGATTCCAAAATCTCCCACTCCTCAACATACTTGTTCGAGGATAGAATATCCCTCCACTCCTTGAAGCACCAACACCAGCAGCAGCAACGAGTATGTGATCAGTTCCGGTGACGGATTCGGCCCAGTAAAGTAAGTGAAATTTATTTACCCCAAAAAATCACTTTACACACTTCTTTTCTGTTCTTTTCAGATGATCAACTATATAAAGATAATTAAATCACTTACTTACTGTTCTTTCTTACTGCATGTGTAGGTTTATATACAAGTAAAACTAAGCAACAAAAACACCAAATTAAACATTTTTAGCAAAATTTCTAGCAACAAAAACTAAGTTTTCATTAAAAAAATAAAAGATTCTAAGAATGACATAGAAAATTGAATAAAATCTAAGATTTTCTCTAAAAAAAATAAATAAATTCTAATTGACTCCCATTTGAAAAGGAAAATTATCAAAACTATTTATAAAAGCTAAAGTTTAAAAAAAATTTTTAAAAAAAGGAATAAAAATGTTTAAAATTCAATTTTCAAGAATTTACATAATTTTTCTCTCCAGATGCAATATGCAAGTTAAAGAAATTCTTGAAAATGACTTAAATTTTACCATTTTTTCAAAATAAAATCTCATTTTTCTTTTATTATTTTTTTTTCTATTATTATTACTTATTCTTTTTTTTTTTTAAATTCAGTTATGTATACATATATATATTATTATTTTGTTTAAATTCATTTATAACTACATTAATTAAAAAATAAATTATTTGGCGTATTAACACTAGAAGAGATTATATTTTAATTAATATTATTTCTATAATTTTTTTTTTTTTTAAATTGCTATAAATATATATAGTATGTATATTTTGTGTGTATGTGGTATGTGTGTCATTTTATATGTATATATTTCTAAAATACAAATTTTCTTGTTTTTTTAAATACAATTTTATATGATTTTATTTTTTGTACATGTTAAAATAGAATGGACTTTGTTGTTGTTTTTCTGTTCATGTCTTTTATTTTTTGTTTTTTTTTTTTGTTTATAAAATTTTTATTGTTGATTTTTTTATATTTATAAACTAAATGTTCCATTTACTTAATTTTTAATTTTTGTGATGTTCTCGTGAATTGTGTAATTGAGTTATTCAATTTAAACAACAAAAAAAAACAAACAAATTAAGCCGTTTTTGTTTTTTGAAAGTGGTATAAGTCCACTTCTGGTTAAATAAGTTAAATTAAATTTCAGATAAATGTCCTTTTAATTGTTCATAATAATAAAATAATTATAAAGAAATTAATCTGTTACATAGAAATGGAAAGCGTATGAAAAATGGAAGAAAAAACATGAAATATGTTTTAAAATAAAAAGTAGTAGACCACTTTCAACATAAACGGTTCAATTATCACACTAAAAAAAAAACACCAAATTACTAAAAAAAAAAAAAAAAAAATAAAATCAACAAAAAAAAATTTTAAAGAAAAAATACAATATGTGCAACACATAACGGGGGTTTTTTTAAAATTATTTTATGCATACGTGTTTTTGTTTTTTATTTCTATTTTTTAACTCTTTACTTAAAACCCAGCGAAAAAATTACATGGAATTATCATGTTATTTTTTTATTTTTAATGATTTTTTTCTAAATCTACAGTATCTAAATTGTATTCTAAAATTCTATGATTAATTATTATTTTGATTACACATACAAACACATATACGTATATATGTATAATGGAAATAAACAGTTTTTTTCTTCTTCTTCTTTATTATATTTTTAAAATTATGCTAAATAATAATTTTTGCTTTTAAATTTAATTTTTATAATTAAACAAAAACTTTTTTTTTACATAATAACTAACTACTAATTTTTTTTTTGTTTTTGTTTTTCCCAAAACTAGCTTTTACTTTGTTACTTTCTAAGCTAATAAAAATTTATAATTTATGTGCTAAATTAAAAATAAAATAAACAAATATATATATATTTTTTTTTTAAATTTTTATAATTAAAACAATATTTTTTCTGTCTTTATTCAATTTTTTATTTTAATTTTTTTTTTTTTTAGTATTTTTTATTTTTTTTTTTAATTACAAAAGTAGCAAAAAATTATTATGTATTGCGAATATGTATAATATTTATATAACTTAACTATTAATAGTATTTTCATTAAAATGTATGTATTTTTTTAATTGGTAATAATTTTTCGTAATACCATAATTATTTTTTTTTTTTTAATCTAATAATTTATCACTCACATACATTTTTTATGAAAATACTCTTAACATCAATATTTTTGGTATGTAGAACAATATCATTCAGTATTACTCATTTTGTAAAATTGTTAAATTTTAAGGCTTTCGTTTTTTTTTTTTGTAAAGTAATCAAAAGACATATTTTTTACTTAAACTTAGAAAAAAAAAAAAGAAACTTTACAAGCAAAAAGGGCACCATATTGTTATTTTTTGTTTAAACAAGAGTACATTTCCTTTAAATTAAAAGTAAATTAAAAGTAAATTAATTTTTTTTACAAAACGTAACAAAAAAAGGGCAGTGACAAATGCCAAAAATATTGAATTAAATTCATTTACATTTTTAATTGATATTAGAAATTCGAATTTTAATCATTTCTTCAGATATTCGAATAAGATTTCTTATTCGAACAGAATCCGCAATAAAGGTGTAAATTACAAACGATACTACGTTTTTTGTGTTCATTACAATGAAGCTTAAAAATGATTTAATTGCTTTGCTATACGATTTAATTCATTAACAGCACAATAATTATCGAATTACGTTTTTTTTTTTTTTTTAAATGAATACTATTTTTTTTCGATGTTGCGGTTAAAGTGGACGATTTATTTTCTTTTTTATTATGAAAAGTGCAACTAAATTTTAAAAATTTGTCTATTCTTTTATTATTCAAAAAACAAAAGCTAGCACGAATTGGTCGTTTATAAAACTTAATAACGATAATTAATGAGAAAAATTTCACTTAAATCGAAAAGTAGGAAGAATTATGTAATTAAAATAATTTGCGTTTTTTAGTGAACTTTTTTAATTCAGTTCCAACATAAATTATCAACTTTTTTTTTTTTTGTACTACAATCATAATTTAATAATTTTGTGCATAAGAGACTTAAATTGCCTTTTATTTTTCTGAGAAAAAAAAAAAAAACTTACAATTTTTAGAAAAAATTTTGAATTTACAAAACAAATTATGTATTTTTTTTAACATCATTTTTTTTTTAATTTTATTTTTAATAAACTTAAATTAAATATTAATCGTTATTTCTTTTATATTATTTAGATTTTTTTTTAATGTCATCAAAAATAAAATAAAAACAAAATACAAAAATAATATTTAGACGAAAACAAAAAGTAACAGTATGTTTTTAGATTATTTATGAGATTTTGAAACCATTTTTGAGATTATTTTTTTTCAGTTAGATTATAGAAAACACAAAAAAAAATTGAAAAAAATCATCAATATTTTATTTGATAAATCAGAATATTAAAAAGAAAAAAAAAGAAAAACAAAAGAGATTATTTTCGAGATCAACAAAAATTAAAGAAAATAGAAAATAAATTTAATTAATAACTTAAAAATATATATATAAAAAAGAAATTAATAATATAATTAAATAAATGAACTAAATCACATCACACTGGTAAATTTAATTAAAAAATATACTTAAATCTTGATTTTTTTTTTAATTTGTAAATTTTTGTGAACTGCATTAATTATCAATTAAATTATGAAAATTAAATTATAAACATTTAAAAATGTGTTTTTATGTCAAAATGTTTTTTTTTTAAATATAAATTCATCATTATTATTAGTTTTTTTTTAATGTTTAAAATAAGCAGCAAATATTATTAACTACTAAATTATTTATTAATTATGATTATTCACTATGAATTTGTTTTGTGTACTCAAATTGGTTTTTCTTCTTTCCCACTCCCTTCTTACTTAATGTTATTATCATTTTAAAAAACAAAAAAATTAAAAATTATTTACATTGTTATATCGCCAAATTCTTGTGACCATTTTTCATATGATGTTAAATTTTGTGATGCAACTGAACGACGAATACGTTTTAATGAATTATAAAAATCTTGTTCAGTTATATTACGTACAGCACTTATATCTAAATTTTTAACTTGTTCAACATTTAATTCACGTATTGGTTCTAAAGCAGCATCTTTAGCTAATGCTGTTAAATCAGAACCAGAATAATTTTCAGTTGCAATTGCCAGTCTTTTTAATGAATCTTGACTTAATGTATTACCTTGTTTTTCTAATAAACGTTTTAATAATAATTCACGTGTTTGTAAATCTGGTAATGTTACATAAACACGTTTTGTAAAACGTCTTAATGCAGCTTCATCTAATTCTTGTGGACGATTTGTTGCTGCTAATACAACAATACGATCACCATCTGAATTACCTGGTATACCATCAAATTCAACAAGAAATTCAGTTTTTAAACGACGTGATGCTTCATGTTCATTTGAACTACGCTCTGATAATAATGAATCAACTTCATCAATAAATATAATTGATGGTTGCATTTCACGTGCTACAGCAAATAATGCACGTACTAATTTTTCACCATCACCAACATATTTACTTGTTAATGATGCTGCTGAAATATTAAAAAATGTTGCACTACATTCAGTTGCAACAGCACGTGCTAAAAGTGTTTTTCCATTTCCTGGTGGACCAAATAATAAAAGACCTTTTGCTGGTGTACGTAATCCTATTTTAAAACAAACAAAAAAATTATTTTCCAATTTTAAATTTAAATAATTTATCATCCTTTTACAAACCTGTAAATAATTCCGGACGCATCGATGGCAATATAACCATTTCTTGTAATGCTTGTTTAGCAACATCTTGACCAACAATATCTGACCATTCAACTTTTGCTCCACCTTCAACAATTTCATCCAAAATAATTTGAACTAATTTTTGTTCAACACCTTTTACACTGATTATTGATTGTGAATTTCCATTTGGTGTAGCACTTCCTGGAGTACGAGAACGTTGTGGTGGTGGTGTATTACGACCGGAAGATGTCTTTCGTATAGGGGAATTTGAAATCTTTATTAAAAATTAATTGGAAAATTTGAAATAAAGGGAGAAAAAAAGTAATAAAAACCATCAGCCCTTTCGAACAGATTACAGTTACAGATATTTTTTGTTTTTGTTTAGTTTTGTGTTAATTCAATAAGAAAACAAAAATTACCGATAATTGTCGACGAGTTGCTGGAGGTGTTGCAGCTGTTTTAATTGGTTGACGTCCTGTAATTGGTATTCCAGTACCATTTGTTACAGCTTTTGAACCCAAATTTCTAGGTAATGTCTGTGATTTATTCATTACACCCAAATGTCCTGGACGTTTTATTCCAATTGTAAGTTTACGACCAGAAGCTGTTGAAGGATTTTGTTTTTTTTTTTTAAGAAAAAGAAAATAAATGGAAACTAAATTTTATTGTGCTTTATTTTTGTGTATTAGAAAGCTATCTAAGTTATCCCGATTACAATTTTTTTTGAATTTCGTTAGAAAATTTAGGTTTTAGACAGAATTTATTAAGAATTAACAAAAAAATTGTCTTTTGCTGAATGTAAAGAAATTTAAATGCAAACAAACAAAACACTGTTCAAAGAAGAGTGAAAGTTTTTAGACAATTTTTTTCACATGTGCCCAATATTTTTTTATAAGGTTGCAGTGAATCTTTTAGATTTTTTTAACATAATCAGAAAAAAAATCATGAAAAATATGTCCAAAACCTGCACACTTAACAGACTAACGGTTCAAATTGACCTGTTCACATGTATGCAATTAAATTTCTTCACATTTAGTCCTTAACCACCTGTAGAAGTTTCTCATAATTTTAATATTTTAATTTTGATAGTTTTTTAGAAAAATAAGTAGAAAATTAGTCTGGAGCCAGATTTAAAAAATAATAATAGTTAAATAAAATAAATAAACTAGACTACGACCCATAAAATAAATCCTCGTTATAGTTTCAAAATTCATTTACATAGCTATAAATAATATCTTCTTTATTTATTTATTTTTCTTTCAAAGATTCATTTTAAAATTACAAATGGTAGGATAACAAAGAATGCTTTAAAATTAATGTAAATTATGTCATCTATTATTTTACATGCAAAACTACAAGTACAACAATACAACAAAGAAACATGCATAAAATTGAAAATATATAAGAAAATGCACTCAATAAACAAAATATATTTTTTTTTTAAAAAAAGGAGAAAAGGATTAAGCAGTGTTTGTAAGTAAAAAGCCCGTTAATCTGTAGTGCAGAGCCCATATTATTATGATATGATTATCTGAATTTGTTTTAATTTTCTTTTTTTTCTTAAAATTTTTATTCTGAAGAATCCTTACCTGCCGTTTGTGTTGTTGCATTATTATTATTTTTCGATATCACAGCATTAGTTTTTGTATTTCGATTAATAATAGGAACTGTATTTTTTGTTTGATTACGTGATGATATTAAATTTACATTTTTGTTAGATATAGTTGTTGCAGGAGAAGGCACTTGTCTAGCAGATGATGATGATGATGTTGTTGTTGTTAGTTTTGTTGCAATTTTATTAATTGTGCTTGTCAATGATGAATTATTATTTTTCTTACCATCATAAATATTACATCCACTTCGTTTATCAGATGAATTCTTTTGATTTGTATTTAACATTGGTGATACAACTTGTACATTATTTTTTCTTTCTTTTTCAGGTGTATTTGTTGTATGTTGTTGTTGTTGTCGTTGAGGACTCATTTGAGTTATTTGTAATCTTTCTAAATTATCTGCTTCCATTTTAAGTACTTCAGATTCATATTTATTTATTTATATGTATTTTTTTAAAATTCATAATGATAATTTTATATTCGTAGAGCAAATAGACGGTATAAGGAAAATAGTTAAAGTATGTATTGAAAGAAAATTGAAAAAAAAAAAATAATAATAATAATTCAAAACAAAAAACACAAAAATTTTATAATGAGAAAAATAAAATAAAATAATATAACAAAATCATTCTTAATAGAATTTTTTATTTCAATCGAAAAGGACATCTACAAAACTAAGCGACACAAATAAAATAATATTTAAAAAAAAAAAATATAGATACATCCGGTTACCGCACACAACATTTATAGCTATGGTATGTGTGTTTATTTATATTAATCATATTTACGCATATTTCTTATAATATTTTTAAAAAAACATCTAATCATAATTCTCTATTTAAATAATTCTATTTTCCGCAAAAACATTTTATTGATTAATTAAATTAAACAACTCACCTAGAAAATGTAAACGATCCCTTGCCATTGAAAGATTAGTTTGCATTTTCTCATGAAGTCGTTGAGCTCTATCCCATACTTCACCACGACCACTCCAACAATCAACAGCAATACCATCTTCAAGTTCTTTAATTCCTTTACGATATAATTCAATGGCAAGTTCCTTGTGACCTAGAATATATTATATATCAAATATGTATAAATATAGATTGTAAACATTATACATAATAATATACAAAGATGGGGCAAAAAATTTTTTAGATAAACGTAATTTTATATACATCAGCATCATAGCATTTTATATAAAAAATATATATTATGTATAATAATATTATATGTATCGTATATATGTATAAAAAATGTATGAAATTTTTGTTTAGAAAAATGTACAAGAAAAGCGCAATATCAAAACAAAAACTTTCTCAACATTCCATTTTTTATGATACACGTGGTATCTATCTTATGGGGCCTGTATAAATGTATATTAGAAATAATTTTATTATTAAAGAAATTTATTAGAAATTCTTGTGTAAAAGCAAATTAAATACTGAATTTGTTCTTTATTAATTCAACTTTAAATGACTTTCATACATGCTTTTACTCGATTAAAGTTTTTGATTACAAAAATGAAAAAAAAAAAAGCAATTATAATTTTTTTCTATTTCAAGTAGAAAAGTTAATAATCTCATTACACATAGTAAAATTCCTACCTGATATTATTTTTTTATACATTGTGCAGCTTTACTATCAAACCTCATGAGTACATTTTGAATATTTTACAGGAAATAAATTTCTGATTATTTCTTCAAAAATCATGAATAACTTATTGTATTTGAAAAAAAAAAAATTTGAATTCTCGTAGTTCAATAAAAAGTAAAAAAACCTTCCTGTTTTCTGAAGTTTGTCTGTTAGACCGATGATATGTACATACATACAATCCTTGAAGAAAAAAATGTTCCACAATAATTATTTCCCTGGCGTTTTTACATACCATTTATAAATGATGGGAAGAAAACAATTATGAAGCGTTCTTAATTTTAGAAGCTTTTAAATTTATTAGAATAAAAACTGTGTCATAAAAATAATAAGATGAAAAAAATATTTAGACTGGAAAAAATTCTTTTTTTTTTCTCTACTTAATTTTTGTGAATGTTAATATTCTAACACCTATAATAATAATTTTGTTTTAATTCTTGCAATTATCTTATACTCAAAGAAAATTCACAGCTTTAACACATTTAAAATAAAGGTAAAAAAGGTGAAAAGTTAGACGAAGGGATGAAAACTGTTCAAAATTTTTGTATTAATAGATTAAAAAAATATCAATAGACTAATTTACGTGACTTCAAATAAAAATTAAATATTTATGAGAGTTCCTATTATCAGAAGGAAAAATAAATTCATCCCTCGCCAATAAAAAGTGTTAAAGAGACAACAATTTTTCGTGTTTTAGTTAATATCTTCATGAAAAACGTCACAATTTCAAAATCAATTGATAATTTCTATTGGAAATTAAGTAGTCCTTATGAAATTTTGAAGATGTCTTCATACAATCAAAAAATATATCTAACATACAAATACTTATTACATACCCTTTATTGAAAATTGCCTATCAGATACTTGTAAACGTACATATTTTATAAAAAAAAAACAGTCTCGTTTCCTATATCAAGTGGTATGTACTTCAAAAGTACAACACATTATTATAAAAAACAAAACTCTTTCGGTCATCAACCCCCTTTACTTAAAGCTAGTCTGGTGGATAGACACAACTTTTAACCATCTTTTATTTTAGTTTATGACTTTCTGAGTACATATTATAAAAAAACATAACGTTGTTCACATAGTGAACCAATAAAATCAAAATTTTTTTAGCTTTATAGAATAAAGGAAAAAAAATGAAAAACCTTATTACATACAGTTATAGTGAAAACTAAAGCTAAACAAACAAAAGTACGTATAATAGTTACCCTATCTTGAATGATATACACACATACACATGAATTTAATATAAGCTTGTATTGTAAAATAAAAATATCTTTGAATTCTTCATAAAAACCACAAGTTTGTGAGTCGGGTATAATTGTGAAAAACTGAAAAAAAGCAACAAATAAAAATGTACAAGTACAAGTATAATAATATGTAGTATTCCAACAAACCACCCTTTTGAGGGTCTTCTTTATTCATTTTCATTCATGCACTTTTATTATCGTTAGTTCATGTCTTTGACTTTATAATAGTGAGGGATGAATTATATAAGATAACTTATAAGATAAAGCATAATTTCAACAGACAATAAAATGTATGAATTTTTATTTGTATGTCATGAAAATATCATGAATATAAAGAAAATTGAAAAACTTTCCCCAACCAAACGACTCATTTCTAATTAATGTCTTCACAAAAAGAAATATTGTTGTTAAATTGAAAAGAAAATCAAAGCACATATGTATATAAAAAATAAATTGAAAAAAATTTTTGTATTATTTTTTTGTTAGTAAAAAAGACAACAATAAAAAATTTATTGATTTTTTTTTTATATTTCTAATTTTATTTTTTAAAAGGATATGCCAACATATTTAAATAATTATTTATGTTTGTTTATTTATGCTTACACATTTATTTATTTTTGTTATTATTTCTATTTATAATTTTTGTTAAAAAATCAGAGAAATTTCCTTTTTGTTTTTTAAGTTTAAAAAAAAAATTAAAGAAAAAAACAGACAAAACGCTTTTGATTTTTCAACTGTAGTACATAATGATGTATGTAGAATATTTTTTTCTAAATGTATATTTATCTTCTTGCAAAAGAAACATTTAACTTATATTATATACACATAATTTTTTTTTTCATTCTTGACTGCAAATTAATTCAAAATTTTTATAGGTCAACCATTGCTACTTGAAAATCTTTAAATGCAAAAAAAAACAAAAATTCATAATCATACAAGCTCATAATTTTTTTATAATTTTTATTCTTTTTTTTCTGCCACTTGAAATTTCATATTTAAATTCAAATAGATACAAAATTCTTATTTATTTTTTTTTGTTTATAAAATATTTTCCATTAGAAAAATAGAAAACAAAAATACAATATAAAATACAGAATGAGGACGAAAGTATATGAAAGTGAAAGCGCATATTAAAATTCCAACAAATTAAACATGTATAATAAAAAATTATATTGCTATAGTGTAATTCAGGACAATTTTTTTCTTTAAATATCGCGTGTATTCATAAAAAATTTTCCATTTTTTTTTTTTCAATATCTCACACTATGATTTCACCTATGTAAAAGTGAATTCCCTTTCCCTTAATTACTCTGTTTTCTATTTTAACCCCAAAATTTATAAATTCTTCTTCGATGGCAACTACAACTCATATCCAACCAGGATATACTCAAATTATGTAACTTGAATTTTTGAGACTATTTTTTTGTCATACATGCACCTACAGTTTAAAATAGGGATTAAATTCGAAATTAACCATCCCAAATTTTATTTTTCAAAAGTAATAGAAAGAAAGATTCTTTAAGGATAAAAATTCAAAACAAATAAATGATTCGTATTGAGCCACAGTAGCTTAAAAATAATGTTAAATATAGAAAAATTCTACATAAAAAATTAAGGGGTAAATAATAAAGGAAGTATACAAAGTAGAAGGATGGAAAGCAATATTTTTTATTCATAGTACATACTTGTATGTAACTACTGTACATACATACATATGTATAACTTTTATTTTATTTCGTGTTTTTTTGTGATAGGATGAATGTGCAAAACCTATTGAATACAGTTTTAACATGCATATAGGAAAAAGTATTTTTCACAACAAGATCACTGAAATTTATTAACAAAATCTGATAAAATAGAAACAACTAAGGTAATTGATTTGAAAATTATTTTACATGGGAATACACTTTTGATAAGAATGATGTAAAAAAGTAAATCTACTACCATAAATAAATCACTAAAAAATAAACACATTATCCATTATTTTTCGATTTGTGTAATTTCTAATAACAGACATAAAGCTTTGTGGTTCGTTCGAACAAACTTCTTTTATTCAGGTTTGTTAAAAAATAACGAAGAATTGACAAAATTCAATGGTGGAACTCTGTAAAAAAAATGTTGTGGAGAACTTCGAATAAAAGCTTTGTCGAACACTTCGAAGGAAGAAATTCGAAATTGAATTTTCGAAAATGATTTTTAAAATTCGTAATAGTTTTTTCGAAACTTCGAAAAAGTTCTCTCAAGTTCTCTTTAAAATTTTAGTGAAAATTCTAAGAAAAATTTAGTTATTTAGAAAATAATTTGATTAATTGCTGCAGAAGCTTTTTACGCTGAATGATCGAGTTTTCAATTCCTTTTTTTTCTAAAAACAACAACTGAAAAGAAAAAAGGTTTGAAAAGAGACTTTTTATTTCACACATCATTTTTCTTTGTAATAAGTGTTTATCTTATTGTAGTTAATTTATGATTTTATTAAATCGAATTTTTTCTTGATAATACCTATAATGAAAAAGTAAATAATACCGTAATTTTGTGCTTAAGATAACAATGATGAAAATATCAAACATTAAGAAATTAAAATTCTTATCTTTGAAATGTTTTTCATTTTTTATTTCTATTATAAATATGTAATTGTAAATTTACAGTTAGGATGAAAAAAATTGGAATATGTACAATTAAAAATATATTTTTTCTGTTTTCATATTAAAATTCTTTGTTAGTTATATAAAAATTCCCATCTTTATCTCAAAACAATAAATAAATAGGAATGTATTAAAAAAAAACTTTTACATGTGTGAATAATTTTTTTTTCCTTTCTAAGTAAGTACAACATTACATTATTATTATTTACAAAATTTAGAACACACAATCATACGTGAAATATGTATTTAACTGTAGAATTTTTTAGACAATAGAAAAAAAATCGATGAAATATAATACTACATATTCTTTTGTTAAATTTTTAGACGGTATAATATAACATACAAACAAGTATCAAAAAAGTTCAAATAACAAAAAAAAATACATATTAAAATTTTATGTAGGTAGGTACTCATGAGCATGAGTAATTTTGTTTTTTATAATTTATTTATTTTTTAATTCATAAATACTAATTATAAAGTATTAAAAAGGATTTATAATTTTTCATACATGCACTTATATGAATGAATAATATGTGGATGCGGATAAATTGGAAAAAAAAAGAAAAAAGAAATTTACATAAAAATGTTACAATGTCAGCATGTTCTATTTCTTTCAAGGTTTTTATTTTTAGTATTTATTGGAGAGAAAAAAAAAAGATTTAAATGAGTGATTACAGAATGCATTTTATTGGCAAGATAGATATTTGTATAAAAACAAAAATTTTTAGTACTTTCTTGTCCTGTTTTTCTTGTGTTTTGTTTTAAATGTGAAAAAAAAATTGTTTTACTGTCGTATCGAGTTTCAACCGTAACATGTCGTCTTAACAACTTTTAACAAGTTGAAGTTAAATTGAAAAATAAACTGCTATAATTCTTTGTGTTTGTCTCCAACATCTTATTCTAATTAGGCGGTATTTTTATATCAAGCTGTAACTAATACATATTATTGAATTTATTATTCATTTGTAAGTTACCAAAATTAGTATAATCTACGATTACAATTACATATTTATAGTTGCTAACCTTGAGTCATCATAACAATGAGATAAAGAGACATAAAATTTTCTTATTATAATTGAATATTTATTACAAATTTTATGATCTAATGCCTCTTGATCTTGATTAATTAGAAAATTTCTTAACTTACCTTCATTTTCTTCGTCAATTTTTAAAGCTTTTGATATATATTCAAATGCTCTTCGATGATGATGTTTTTGTTTAGCTAAAAGTGGATCTCCTGGACCAGGTCCACCACTACTACTACCACCTGATGAATTTCCGATACCGGATTTATTTGATGACATTTCAATTTCTTTATGTTTATTACGATGATGATGATGATTATTTAATAATTGATGTTGTTGTAATCGTTGATTTTGTAAATTATTTGAAGTTCCAACTACAATTTCAAGACTGCAATCTTTACGTACTGGTCTATGTATAACACGACTGGTAGCACTATATATATAACGAAATATGCAAAATAACTGATAAATTAATGAACGAAGAATGTTAAAAAGAAAAATAATTGGAAAAGAAACAATATATAAATTTTGTTTATGTACTGAGCTCCGTATATCATTGGAGCTAGAATTAATGTTCATATCATCAGTAGCACTTGATTCACCGCTACTATCACTTTTTCGGTGGGCTTTTTTTGATGGTGATTTACTACTGCCATTAGCACTTCCTGACGACGATTGTGCGCTTTTATTATTACGCACCATAAATTATTGTTCACAAATTCTTTTGCTTTGTCAAAAAACGTCCTTTATTTCACAAAATTAAACTTATTTTCACTTATTGCACTTTTTAATAATATATTTTGATTATTTACTGAAACAAATTGTAATGAATTTTGTTAATTTTTTTAATTTATTTGCTATCACCTACTTCGTCCCGTCGTTACATCAACACCCAACACGATTCTGAATTCTAATCTGAAAATCAAATTCTATTATTATTTATTTGACAATTCTGAAAAGTTTTTGCATTCAAAATATTTTAATGGAAAATGTGGAAAATGGAAATATCATAATTTTCCAGCAATTTAATATGATAAATGATAATGAAGTGAGTTTCAGTTTCAAAATAGTAAATTGGAAAAAATCTAAGTGTTGCTAGTATACCATCTTTATTCATTCTATCAAATTTAAATTTCTTTGAGTTAAAAATCCCAATGACGGATATTTTACAATTTTAGGAAATTTTGATTTTTTAAATGTTTATGTCAAAATAGACATAAAAACAACATGCAAAATTTATTAAATAAAGTTTTAATTTTTTTCCAATACTAATTTAACGTTTTTCTGTACGAATTTTCATGAAAATTAATTTTATTTTCTTTGATCAATTGTAAACATAATTTGAAGCTTCATTACACCTTGAATGGTCTAAAGTACAGAATTTTAATTATATACAAGAGAAAATACAAATTTTTTTTTAAGTTTTTGTACAGACATTGTTCGGAAGAAGTAAAGAGATTAACAACAACAATTTTCTTTATAGTAAAATTTTCCAACTATGGAAATACTTTTTATGGTCGTGACAGAAAATTTAATATGACTTGGGATTTTCCAAAGATTTTTAGCTGTCATTTATTTGGTATTGGAATTTGGAAATTTAAATTAAAATGAAAAATCAAATCAACAACTAAGCTATAGTCAGGTAGTCAACAAGAATTGTCCAAATAAAAATAAAATAAAAATAAAATGGATATTAAGATGGAGGCAGAAACTCAACCAAGTGAACATGAATCTGATTCAGATGATGAAAAGGTATTTATCCAATTCAAATTAAATATGAAATTTTACAATAAAATTTGTTTTAAAGTCTAAAATACGTGACGAGCTAAGCAAGATGTCATTTGAAGATTTAATTAAACTCAAAGAAAAACTTGGTAAAAAAATATACAATGAAGCATTGTTTGGCTCAAAAACAGATAAGCACAATAAAACCAGTAAATCAAAAACAGAATTTAAACGTGCGAACAAAAATCGTCCTCGTGAAATGACTGCAAAACGCCCTGTACCATTTCTTGGTGGTACAAATAAAAATAAAAATGATATAAGAGATCCAAGATTTGATGAAAAATGTGGTGAATACAATACAAAGATATTTAAACAAAATTATAGTTTCATAAATGAAGTCAGAGAAAAAGAAATAGATGATCTGAAGAAACAACTCAAAAATGAAACTGAAGAAGAAGAAAAAAAACGAATTAAATTTTTAATTCAAAGACTAGAAAACCAAAATCGTGAAGAAAGGAAACTAAAACTCAAAGAGGAAGTACTAAAGGAAGAAAAAGAGGAAATTCAAAAAGCAAAAGCAGAAGGGAAACAACCACATTATTTGACTAAAAGTACGATTTTCCTTTTAAATTTTACCGTACTTCCAATTCATATTTTTTCATCTTTTTCAGAGGAACGTAAAACAAAAGAATTAGTGAAACAATTCGAAGATCTTAAAGGTTCTGGGAAATTACGGAAACATTTAGAAAAACGAAGAAAGAAAATTGCTTCTAAAGATAGAAAAAAATTAAACATCAATTAAATTAATTTGTTATCTATTTTCTTATAAAATTACAATAAAGACTACATAATTGGAAAAATTTTTTTTACCCAGTTCTTAACATTTTAGCTTCACGTTTTTCTTGTAGTTCACGCTTTTGTTCTTCAACAATTTGTTTTCGTTCCTCAAGGAATTGTGCATAATCCTGTTCACTTAGATCCTTAACGATTCTTATACCACAACTTCTTGCTACACCCACCAGCATAACACACATTTGCTGTAATTAAAAATAAATTTAACCTAAAAATTGATAAGGTTAACGAATATGGTTTACTTCTAACGTTAACAAAGCATTAGGTGGATCTTGTAATTTAATTTTCGCTATTTCATATAAGTGTTTAATTGTGATTTTTCCGGCACATTCTTTTTTAGGACTCATTGCACCTCTTTGTATGCCAGCTGCTTGTTTCAAGAAAAATGTAGCTGGTGGAGAATGAATTACCAGTTCGTAGGTTCGATCTGAATTCACCGATATTCTACATGGTAAAGGAATACCTTCTTTTATATCTTTTGTTCTTTCATTAAAATCTTTACAAAATGCTGCAATATTTATGCCTCTCTGAAAAACGATGGAAGTTTATAATTTTCTCATAATTAATTTGACCACATTTGACTAAATATACCTGTCCTAACATTGGCCCCAATGGAGGTCCAGCTGCAGCCATTCCAGCTGGAATGTATGTTTTCATTTTTGTTGTATGAGTTACTTTATCAGCAAATTTTTTCATCGTTTTTAATTTACTTGCAACTTTCGACATTTTATAAAATTTAAATTAGAAATTACAAATTTTTGAAAAGTACAAGTAAAAACCCCAAAAGTAAAAAAAACAAAAACATAACCTCTAAAAAAAAACAGCTGAGAATTTAAGCATACATTTGTATACATTTATATAGATATGGGATCAAAATCTGAATTCGAGTTGAAAATGTGTAACACTGGTCGAAAACTGAATTGTCTAAAAATATTTTTTACACAACGGTCACTCTTTCATTTATTTTTTGCAAAACAAGATTTTCCATTTACTTTTTCAGAAAAAAATTTTTCAATGAAATGTGTAAATAAAAAATAAATATAAACATAAAAGATTGGGTGTTTCAATTTCGGATCTAAATTCTTTAAAAGTGAAAATGTCCATACGGACATTTTTTGTAATATTTCTTTTGTATTTTGAAATTACAGGTAATTTTCTTTCTTAATTGTTATATTGAATGTGTTCTTTAGAACATTTTTAAGATATTTAATTTGTAATCATTAAATATTTTTAGATTCCTTGCATAGAACGTTAAAATATTATGAAACAATTCATGCGGATCAAATAACACATAAAATTGTAAAACATGGAATAAAACAAAGTTCTCATCCGTACAACATAATAAAAGAAGTTGAATTCAAAGTGCTTGGAAAGCATTTTCGATTAATTTTAAATCCTCATAAAGATGTTTTACATAGTAAATTTCGTGCTTATACTGTGGATGGTGATGGAAATGAAACTATAGTTCATTTAGGTAATTAATTATTTTTTCAAAATGTATTCTTCTTGTATACAAAATAAACAAAATATTAAATTGTTTAAAACTAATTAAGACCACGATAACTTCTATAATGGTCGAGTTTTTGGAGAAATTGATTCATCAGTTAGGGCACATATTGAAGATGGTTTATTAACTGTTTCAATTATTTTACCAGAAGAAACTTATCATCTTGAGGTGATTCTATAAATTAATTTTTATTTTCTTATATTAAAAAAATATTAGTATATATTTCACTTGATCAGCCATCATGGAGACATCTTCCACATTTAGATCCTAAGACAATGGTCGCTTATAAAGCTTCAGATGTTAAGTTAAACTGGAATGGAAGTCATCCTCACGATGAGATGGGAGGTGTCCCAATAACTTGCGGATATGTTAAAGAAGGACTTGGTAATACTTTTAAAAATTATTTCAAATATCTATAAAAAAAACTTTTAAAGTTTAATTTTTGATGATAACTTATAGATGTTGAATCCAACATAATTAATGATGACAAAGAAATAAATGAAATAAACAATCGTATTACGTATAAAAATTTATGGTTTGAACAAAAAAATATAAACATTTCTAATTCTCAACCAATAACCAGTTTTGAATTTAGAGAAGATAAAATAAGAAAAAAACGACAAACAGATCAATATGAATATACACCAACAAAAACACGATGTCCATTATTATTAGTTGCAGATTATAGATTCTTTCAAGAAATGGGTGGAGGCAATACAAAAACTACAATCAATTATTTAGTAATTTATTTTTAATTAAAAAAAAATTAACTAAAAACCATATTTCTTTAAAAATTACTTCAATTCTACTTCTGTTTTTAGATTAGTCTAATCGACCGTGTACATAAAATATATAATGACACGATATGGCAAGATCGAGCGGTAAGTAGAAGTTATCGAATATGATTACTTTAAAGATATTAAAATTCTTGTTTTGATATTTATAATTTTAAAAAAAAACATCAGGATCAGGAAGGTTTCAAAGGAATGGGTTTCGTAATAAAAAAAATTGTTGTACATTCTGAACCAACAAGAGTTCGTGGAGGAGAAGCTCATTATAATATGGTCAGAGAAAAATGGGATGTTAGAAATCTACTAGAAGTGAGTACATGAAAATGATTTTATTTTTTCCTTAATATCCTTTACCTTTAAGCTTAAAGAAAATATACATATTCATATATATTTTTATATTTTTATTGTTTTTGTCATAATATTTCCATGTCTGAAACAAAAACAAAAAAAGGTATTTTCAAGAGAATATAGTCATAAAGATTTCTGTTTAGCACATCTTTTTACTGATTTAAAATTTGAAGGCGGTATACTTGGTTTAGCATACGTTGGATCACCACGAAGAAATTCCGTCGGAGGAATTTGTACACCAGGTCTTTAAAAAAAAGAGAAAAGAATAATTTTTTTTTTTTTATTTTAACGACCTGATTTGTTTTTTTTTTTTGTTTTTCTTTCATTTAATACAAATTTGTGTTTTTCTTTTGCACGAGAGAATCTGAAATTTAGAATTATGAATTACTCCTAGAATTGTTTTCAGTTATCTTTTTTTTTAATCAATTTAAATTTTTCATTTAACGATTTAAATTTCAATAGGAAAGTTTGGGAAAAATGTCCCAAAATACTCGAACAATTTAATTTTTTGTTTTGTTTTAATTTTTCTTTACAATTTTTTAATTGAAATAAAAAACTATTAAATTGTTTTTCTTTTTTCTTATAGAATATTTTAAAAATGGTTACACTTTATATTTAAATTCGGGATTAAGTAGCTCAAGAAATCATTATGGTCAAAGAGTTATAACACGTGAAGCAGATTTAGTTACTGCACATGAATTCGGTCATAATTGGGGTTCAGAACATGATCCTGATATACCAGAATGTTCTCCAAGCGCATCACAAGGTGGTAGTTTTTTAATGTATACGTATTCGGTTAGTGGTTATGATGTCAATAATAAGGTACATAAGATTTTTTTTCCGCTTTTTCTTCTTCAAAAATTTTTAATTTTTTTTTTATTCCAAGAAATTTTCACCATGCTCTTTACGTTCGATTAGAAAAGTCTTACAAGCGAAATCAGGTAGATGCTTTTCAGAACCAGAAGAATCATTTTGTGGTAATTTGCGTGTTGAAGGGGATGAACAATGTGATGCTGGTTTACTAGGTACAGAAGATAATGATGCTTGTTGTGATAAAAATTGTAAATTACGCCGAAATCAAGGTGCAGTATGCAGGTAATTATTTTTATTTTATATTAAAGTACATGTGTAATGAAATACATTTTTTTTATAGTGATAAAAATTCTCCATGTTGTCAAAATTGTCAGTACATGCCAATTGGAGTTAAATGTCGTGAAGCACAATATGCAACTTGTGAACAAGAGGCTAGATGTACAGGTGGTCATGCTGAATGTCCAAAATCACCGCCAATGGCAGATGGTACAATTTGTCAAGAAAGAGGACAATGTAGAAATGGTAAATGTGTACCATATTGTGAAACTCAGGGATTACAAAGTTGCATGTGCGATATTATACAAGATGCTTGTAAAAGATGTTGTCGCATGAACATTAATGAGACATGTTTCCCAGTTGAACCACCAGATGTTTTACCAGATGGGACACCGTGTATTCAAGGATTTTGTAATAAAGTAAATGTTTAAAAAAAATTGAATATATTTTAATAAACTAAAAGTGTATGTTAATTTTTTACAGGGAATGTGTGAAAAAACCATACAAGATGTTGTTGAAAGGTTTTGGGATATTATAGAAGAAATTAATATTAATAAAGTTTTAAGATTTCTAAAAGACAATATTGTCAGTAAGTACAATTTGCAAAGTTTAAATAATCAAATTCTTTTAATATTTTCTTTTTATTAATGAAAAAACTCTTTTAGTGGCTGTAGTTCTAATAACAGCAATATTTTGGATACCTGCTAGCTGCGTCATATCATATTTCGATAGAAAAAAGAGAAGACAAGAAGTTAAGGATCATGATTGGAGTCGAAAATTAGATTTAATACATCCTAGTGATAGACGTCGCGTTATTCATATTAGGTATATAAAATAAAATTATTTTTCCATTCTGAGAAAAATTCTGAATGACTTAGTTATTTTTTTGTCATAGTGGGATTACATACATCAGTCATTACTTTTAATCATTTGTGACTTTGTTTTCAGAGTTCCAAGACAAAAGATATCAGTAGGAAGGATGTAATTTATGGATTTACTTTCGATTTCTTGAATAGATATCTGATGATAAATTTTTAGATATAACAGTATTTATACTGCCACTTTATAATTAAGTTCATATATTTGAAAATTTCCATTTCTTTTTCTTTTTGAATAAAAAGACAGTTTATAATGAAAAAATAAGAAATTTTAATTTCTTAATTGGAATTATTACAGAATACAAATTAATTTTAAATGAATGTTTCTTACGTTTGTAATTCACAGTGAGTTTTTATCTTAAATAACGTGAAAAAGTGCATATATGCGCGTTTAGTTAATTTTTTTTTTCTTATTACTAGCAAGTATGCATGAATATTCAATTTAATTTAAAATTGAATGATGAAATTCGAAAACACAAATAAATTTGTATTTTTGAATTTTATGAATTTATTTAAATTCTTTTTTCACTGTTTTACTGATTTTTTAAAATAGATTTTTTGAAATAATGAAAATTAAAAAAAAACGTCTGATCGTAATACAATATTTTTTATTTTAAAAAAATAAAATGTTGATGTTTATTTTCGCTTGTGACCAGATTTTCCATTTGTTTGATTTCCGTGATGTGGTCCATCATCTTCAAACTCCTCTTCTTCTTCATAATATGGATCATTATCAGCATTTTGTCCATCATCAACTTCATTTTCATAAACAACATGTTGACCATGAATATATACTGGTCCAGAACCTTGTATTAATTTAAATGTAACTGATGTGCCTGGGAATTCGATGTTTGGTTTTAATGTTCTTGTTTCACCAGCCTTGAGTACAGCAATTGGAATTTTTAAATTCTCTTTTTCTGAAATACGTGTTTCAGCCTAAACAAAAAAAAGCATTAAAGGATTTGTAATGCAGTTTTAAACTATGAGTAAAAAGAGATGCTAATTCTCTAAACACTAAAATATATTGACCAAGATCTTAAACTACAGTCTTACTATTCTTGCCTGTTTCTATTTCTTAACAATTTAAATTGCATTGTTTTAATTAAAAAATATACAAAAAAAAAAAACAGTTCACAACGTAAATACATATGTATAAAGAAAATATAATTTTTTAATTTTTACCTGTACAACATTGAATTCTCCATCTTTAGCAGCTGCTCCCAATAAAATTTGTTTGATAATTAGTTTTTGATCCGTTGTTGGTATTTTTTGATCCCTTTCACATTTTTCTGGATCAGCAATTTCAAATTGTGCTAAGGGTTCTTTTTCATTTAATGTGACGCCTAATTTAAAAATAAAATATTTTAAAAAAATAAAGCATAAAAGGACAGCCATTAAAGTAAATTGTAGCAGCCATTGTACATTAAATTTAGAACTAGAAAAGTTCATTTGCATGGCAATATTACATTAAAAGCAAATTTAAATAAAATAACTAAATCAATAAAAAATTTACCATAAAATGTTTCAACCTCCATTATTATATTTTTATTATAAAAAAAACACGTGTTAAAATCTTCCGCAAAAACTAATTTTTTAACAAACACACCACCACGCTTTGTTCAAATTCTGACTTTTTTTTTCGCAAATGCCGCCCGCCTTGTCGTTGTCAGTCGTATATTACCTTCCTTTTCTTTCTGTCAGTGTTGCTGAATCAGATTTATGTGTATGAAAAAAGTTATACAGATCTTTCAGATTTGGCTAGCGATATTCTAATTGCAGGAAATGACAAGATTAATTCGTATGATTTTAATGTTTCACAAAATAAATGTTAAGAAGTTTTATTGCAAATAATAAAAGAAGCTTAATATGGCTGAATGTTTAATTATATATTAAGAAAAAGAAAATATAATGTACGGAATCAATTACATGATCTAGCACAATATTCACCTAAATGTAGAGGATCGAAAAAATAATGACAAAACAAAGAAGAAGAAGACGTGATTTAAAGAGGAGATGAAGAAATGTCAGAAATTTTAAAGCAGACATCTTGGATTTCACCGGTATTGGTATAGAGTGGAGTTGTTTGTTGCACGTGAAGTTTTAAGTAAAATCTAGAAAAAATCATATAATCATAATGGCAGAGGAATCATTTTATGGTAAAAAAGATTTTTAATTATATTTTGAAAAGTTTAGATTGTGAATTTTTGACAAA
Organism: Bombylius discolor; assembly: GCA_939192795.1. Lineage (NCBI taxonomy): Eukaryota > Metazoa > Arthropoda > Insecta > Diptera > Bombyliidae > Bombylius > Bombylius discolor. The sequence goes on along the minus strand of OW584241.1, from coordinate 4,775,893 downwards.
TATTTTATAATATTGAGTATTTTGTGAGATAAAAGTTGAGAAGTTCTTAGTTTAGAAATTTTGTTCGGCGTCTATTTTATTGGAAAGTAAAACTTGCGCATTTTTTTTAACATCAAATCAATAAATTTACAATAAAAAAAAACAAAATATTTAAAACAAATGGTGTTGAAAAAGATAAAATGTAAATAATTGTGATTAAATTGGAAAATATAATATGTATAACAAAAAAAAATCATATTTCTAAAATTTATGAAATTGCATTTTTCCAAGATGGGAGAATGCGGCATTTATATTACTTTTTTTATGTAATTCATTTTTAAAGTTCTTTCCTTTGAAAAAAAAAAATAATTTATATATATATATATATATATATATAAATACATATATGTATGTAATAAAAAAACTTCTCAATAACCCAATGAATAACATGTATCTATAGATTTACTCGTTGTTGTTGGGTTAATTATTATACATGCAGCAGTTATACTGGAAAAGAAGTTATTTTTGGAAAGAGTAAACCATCTTTCTCACGTTTCATAGAATATACTTTTTTTTTCTTATATAAAAAGTCAAGAGTATGAAAACAAGATTATACAAGAAAAATAGGTTCCGATAATTTAATGAATTATAATAATTTAATTTTATTATAAAAACTTAAAAATAATTTTGTAATATGAATTTTATAGGTGTAACATTAAAAGGAAAAGATAGCACAGTAGAATGGGATGTATTGTCTAACGATGAAGACTATCCCAGAGGGCAAAAATTGATTATCAAACAGATATTACTTGGTGCAGAAGCTAAAGAGGGTGAATTCAATGTTGTAGAGGTAAGTTAAAAAATAAATCGAAACTTTATTTAAAAATAATTTAATTTATCTGTAGAATAAAATTCTACAGTTAAAACATACTTGTAAACCATATATTTACTTAGCACTTTAAAAACACGATATTATAATATTTGCCGCCAAAATCACATAATTTTATATTTTCTAGGTTCATACAGTAAAAGATTCTTCAACAATTCCAATTGCTGTATTAAAAGCTGGTGAAACACGTGCAGTTAATCCTGATGTTGAATTTTATGACACATCAGTAACATTCAAATTAATTGAAGGTAATGGTCCAGTTTATATTCACGGACAAAATTTAAAAGATGAAGTCGAAGTTGTTGATATGGAAGAAGATACCGATGAAGAAGATGAAGCTGAAGAAGAAGAAGATGATGGACAACCAAAGAAAAAAATCAGATTGGAAAATAATGCAGATGGAAAACAAAGCAAAAATAAAAAGAAATAGATTTTTCTTATTTCATGCTTAATTTTTTTTAGCCTTTTTTTATTTCAATTAAAAATAAAACTTTTTTTAAAAAAAAAATCAGTTGTTAAGTGAGTACGTCATTAAAAAAGAAAAAAAAAGCAAAAAATAAAATGAAATAAACGAAAAGTAATATAAATTTAAGTGACGAAATGAAATTTTTTTTATTTGAAAAAAAAAAAACAAAGTAGTTTTATACTACAAAATTTTACTATGAAAGCGATTGATTATAAGATAATTAAAAATAAAAATAAATAAATGTGGGAATTTTTAAAATATTGTATGAATTTTCTATTTAAGATTTAGTTTACTATAATACAAAAAAAAAAGACGTTTCAAGTTTGCAAAATAAAAATTAATACATTAAAAAAAAATGACGTGTACAATTTCTTTTAAATTAGATAAAAAGAAAAATAGCAAACTTAAAACTTCTAAAATTGAAATTTTTGATTTCCAGTATGCATGTTTCTTTTTTTTTATTAAAAAATTTTTTCTTAATAATTTTTAAGATTTCTTTCTACTATCCAATTCTAAGTACATTTTATGTATACATAATATAAAATTATATGTGTAAAAAAAAAACACAAAAAAAGAAAAAATAAAAAAGTTTTGTATTCATAAAAAAAAAAAAACTTTCTCATCGATTATTGTTCAAAAAATTTTTTTTCTTTAGAAAGATGAATAATTTTATTAATTAGAATTACAAACATGTTTGTCGAATTTTTTCCATATCTGTAAAATAAATGATTTAATTTAGATATACATATATATATTTTGTCTATGTCAATAGTTTATTTAAAATTTGATCAGAGGTTCAAAGACTTGTAGAGTTAATTATCAAAAGAAAATCGTATTCGATGTTTCAGTAACCACTGGAAGAAAACAAACACAACCTGCATCTGCAATGCAACCAAGGTGAATATTGGATTCTGAAAAGCAGCCTAATCTTCAATTTTCGCACACTCACTGTTGGCACTTTACCTTATTGACGGTGATGATTTTGATTTCCTCTTGTTTCATCATTTCATAGGATTTTCGTTTTGTCTATAACGGCTAAAACTTTATTTTTAATAACAAGCAACATTTAATGAAAATAAAACAAAATTCATAAATGAAGATTAATTTATTCGCTTCATTCTTAAAATTTATAAGTTCAATTTAAACAAAAAATTATAAAGATACTTTCTTCGAACAATTTTTTTTTTCTACTTTTCGTACACTTTACGCAATTATTTCTTTTGTTTTTGATAAATAAACAATTTGGTAATGCTTGTTTCAACATTTGACTACGTAAATGCAGTATATATATCGCTTAAAAAAAGTATATTATCACGTTACAAAACTGTGTATTGTAATAAAAATGAAATAAGAGGTAAAAACAAAATAAAAGCTTTTGAAAGAATGGAGAAAAAAGAAAATACTTTTTTTTTTAAACTTAAAGAAATTATATGTTCTTTTTTTGTGAATTTAAATTTAGGCATTTATGGAAAAGGCATTGTTTTTAGACGTTCAAATGCAGCTTTCTCTAAGGCTTCTCTATGATCAGGATGTGCAATATTAATTAATGCATGTGCGCGTTGTCGCATAGAACGCCCAAATAATTGTGCAATACCATATTCAGTAACGATATAGTGAACATGAGCTCGACTAGTTACAACTCCAGCACCTTGAAAAAATGAAAAACAAAACAAGATACAATTACACTTTCATTTTTTTTTTAAGGTTGAAATACATACCTTGCTTCAAAACAGGGCTAATTTTACTTTCACCTTTACTTGTTACTGATGGCATAGCAATAATCGGTTTACCTTTACCATCAAAACCTTCTGCAGCACCTCGAATGAAATCAACTTGTCCACCAAAACCAGAATAAAATCTTTGACCGATTGAATCTGAACAAACTTGACCAGTTAAATCGACTTCAATACATGAATTAATTGCAGTCATTTTTGGATTACGTGCAATTATACCAACATTATTTACATAGTCAATTTCAAGCATTTCTACGAGAAATAATTTTAAAAAACAAATGATTAATTGAGAAGATACTCAAAAATTTATCAATAATTTACCAATGAAAGGATTATTATCAACAAAATCATATAATGCTTGTGTTCCAACTAAAAATGAACCAACAATACGTCCTCGATGATATTTTTTACGATTATTTGTTACACAACCTTTTGCTACAAGATCTACAACACCATTTGCAAACATTTCTGAATGTATACCAAGATCTTTATGATCATGTAATGCATTCAATACAGCATCTGGTATACTACCGATACCCATTTGCAATGTTGCACCATCTTCAACTAAATTCTCAGCAATTAATTGACCAATTTTAGTTTCAGTTTCATTTGGTGGTTGTCCACCATGTTGAGGTAATGGTTTATTTATTTTTATTGCATAATCAAAATGTGATTGATGAACTATTGCATCACCGAATGTTCTTGGCATTCTTTCATTAATTTGTGCTTTAATAAATAAAATTTTAAAAAAATATATTTTTGAATTGAAAAATTTTCAAATTTAAAATCTAATCATTGAAATATGTATTTAAGATTCAACAAGAAATACTTTACACTTACCCACAATAACTTTTGAATGTTGTAATCCAGCACGAACACAATCAACACTTGTACCAAGGGAACAATAACCATGATTATCTGGTGGTGAAACATGTACTAATGCAACATCTGGTTGTACAATTTTTTTATAAAATAATTGTGGTATTTCATGTAAAAATATTGACATATTATCACCACGTCCTTCTGATACAGCTTTACGAACATTTCCACCCATAAAAAATGATAATGAACGAAAATGTTCAGCATATTGTGGTTCACAATATGGTGCTTTTCCTTCAGTATGCATATGACAAACAGTAATATTTTTTAAATTTTTTTCAACTGCATGTTTGGTCATTGCCTCTTGAAGATCAATTGGTGTTGCAGCTGCACCAGAACAAAATACAACATCACCTAAAAAAATGAAAAAAAAAAATATATATACATATATATACATATTAAGATTAACAAAACAACAAACTTTCAAATATCTCATGAATTATTTCTTTTTTCACTTTAATTTTTTTTTATCAATTTCAATCATAAACTGTGGCATTTCTTCAGAAATATTTTAAAAATTAATTATGAATAATGAAATGTAAAAAAATTTTTAAGTGGGCTTTTTTAATTGCAATAATTTTAATTAAAAGTGTATTTTTTTATTTTATACAGAGAATTGCCAAAAATTTTTATTTTTTACATTGACGCAAATTATAATCTGTATCGATTTTTGTTTTTTTTTTCTAGTAATGACGAGCTAACTTTATCATTGTTTGTTGATAATTTATAAACGAAAATTGTTTAATTTAAAATTTAGAACTTATTGAGCCGGTTTCCGCTCAAGGCAACCACTAACCAGTATGAAAATAATATTAGAGCAATAAATATATTTATATAATATATTTAGTACATATATACATGACTGTATGCGTACACTTGTACCTACACACGAATAACCAATATGATACATCAATAAAAACAAAAATAAATAAAATTTATTAGTAAATATGCCGAGATATGCTTACGTTATTATAAAATGTAAGAGCGAAAGTGAAAATTTAGGTGGATCATACAATGAAATGTTGACTTTTTTTAAATTTAATTTTCAGTTTTCAAAATTTTCAATACAGTAATCTAATTGTTAATGTTGAATATACTTATAAAATTATTCAGATAAATTTTAAATAATTGATTTTTTTGTTTGTGTAACGTAAATAAAAAATTCATTGAAAATAAAATGTAAATAAAACAGCTTGTTATCAGTAAGATGATTCAAAGTCCAAAATAAACTTCTTATATTGTATTTTATACTAATTTTTAAATTTCGAAATAAAAATAAAAAAGATATATGTATACTTTAATTTGTTTCTTAAATTTTTGAAATATAATCATGTACAAGGTGACAAAAACAATAGGTACATACATATGTATATGCATTCCATAACCCTTTTTCTTTATTTAAATCTGGTTTTTATAAATAAAATAAAATTTTCAGTAGGTAAGCTTAGAAAAATAAATGAACATTGGAATTGTATTTAAATTAATGCATAAAAAATAAATGATTAGTAGAAACTAAATATAATTTGTTTCTAGGTAGGTAATTCGAAATTCAACTAATGATTATTGAATTTTTTGAGCTTATTCGAGTAGAATAAGAATGAATGTTAAAATAATTTCATGGAAATGTTGAACTAACATAAATTAAAAAATATGTCTGTGAGCGACATATATAATTACTTTTCTATATACATAAATAAATGTACCTATATGTAGCAAATATAATTTATTTATAAATAATATTCATACTTGAAAAAAAAAAAAAAAACCCTGATAAACAATTTATAATATGTACTAGCAAATAGTCAAATGACCTTTGTAAGTAATAAAAATGTTTTATAGATTTATTAATATTTTTACAATTAAGCATAATATGTATATTTAAAATATGGTGGTAGACATTTGTATACATAAATTTTTATTTATTTATTTTTTTTTTTAATTTCTAAATTTGTTACATAACAAGATAACTTTTATTTTTAATGGAATTTTGTTAATGATATTGATCTACCTAAATAAATACATATCTATAAATACATGATCATATAATTAAGTTCATTATCAAATATTTATTCATTTTCATTGAACTTACCAGATTTAATAACAGAAACTGCTTCTTCTGGTGAAACAATTTTTGGTTGTCTTTGAAGCGGATGTGCTAATTCATTTACGTACGTAAAATATGTTCTACATAATTGTTGGCGTAAATGTCGTGTTGCAATAAACGCCATTTTTTTTTCTTTTTTTCTTTAATTAAAATTAATTTTTATATGAAAAAAGAAACTTTTTAAGAAAAAATTTCTATGAAAAAAATAAGGAAAACAATCGACAATGTAAAAACAAGAACAGAGCAACCCCAACCAATTACCAAACCCGTCAAATTCAAAGTTAAAGTCGACTGAATTTTGACGTTGTGTTATGTTGTGCGTACATACATTCGTCTATTCAATGTTTCAACTGTATTTCAATTCTATTTGAATTTGTTGTGTAATTGATTTTGAATTGAAACATGATTGGGCATGAACACATTAGGTGGTTATAACAACGGAAGCAAACCGGTTTTAAAACCTGTTTTTACAACTGCTCAAATTATATCTGAAGGTGGCACGACCAGTTGTAACGAGAGTATGACTGTATTACAACCGTGAAGCTGAAATTATTTTGGATGATTTCTTATCATACCAGTTGAAAAAAATTATACCATTATTGTTACTCCCAGCGCAAAATAACCGGTTTAACCACCAAGTGTGTACAGGCAGATTGAATTTAATTCGAAAGTTGTAGTAATAGTCCCGTTATTTATTTATTTATACACATATATGTAATATATGACAGGGATGGCTGGTTGGTTGAAATGATGGTTCTAGGATTGTTTCCGAAAATCCAATTAGAACTGAGAGTGCCGTTTTGATACCACATCTTGTGTAACCTAAGGCCCAGGAAAATGCCGTTAGGTAGATAGGAGATCCTTTGATATTTCGACATTTTGTTAAGGTCCTAAAAGAGGAAGCTCTCCATTGTCAAGAATGACTGGGATGAATGAAGAGATAGTTTTGTATAGTCTAGAATATTGGACGTTTAAACAAAAACACTTTTTTTCAGCATTCTTAAACACTCTTTATTTATTAATTTTTATAATTTTTCATTCTTTTTCTTTCTTCATTTTTTTCCATTTACTTTTTGCAATGACTAGAAATTATTTCTATAAGAAATTGATACATTTATATATTATTTTTATTATTGGATAAATAAAATTAGTTTTCCATTTATGCTTTTATTTAAAAATTCTTCTTTTTTTTTCTTCTCCTTTTTAAAAATTTGTTTACAAAAAAATTTAATATTATCTATTTTTGTATTATAATTACAACATTTTTTTTTTGTTTTTTTTTTTAATAATTATTACTAAATTTATGATTAAAATATTATATAAAATAATTCATAGTAGAATATTTAATATATATGTATATTATGTATAATATGTACGTAGTCTAGAGCACACATTTTAATTTGGTTTTCTAAATTATTTAATATTATATATTTATATAAATTTTAATTCTTTTTACTTTCAATTATTTATTAATTAAACAGAAAAAAATTCAAAATTATTATTTACAAAATTTCACAATTAAAAAAAGAAGTTTTTAACTTATCTCTTTTTCAAATTGAAAAAAAAAAAATTTATATATCATATTTGGTATTATAATTTTGCACTAAGCCAATTTTATTAATTTTTGTCTTTTGAAATTTTTTTCGTTTGTTTTGAAAGCCCAATTCAAATTATTGATTATTTTTTTTTTATTATTGATTTTAGCTTTGAATTTGAAATCGTTTAGTTTAAACAAACCACTATAAAAATATTTAAAAAAAAAATAAAATAAAGGATATTTGTTTTTAGTTCTTCATTGTAAATTAATAATTAGTATTAATCTTTAAAAATCGGGCTTTAATCCTATAATGGATAATGCAAATCAATATTAAAACTTAAGTACCTAAAGTTAAAAACTTAAAAAAAAAAATTTATATGTAAATCAAATGCCTCGTTTTCAATTATCTTCATTTTTCTTTTTTTGCTTTTCCTTTTATTTTAAATAAATTTCGATGTTATTTATATTGAATTTGAGCTTCATTTTTGCTTTATTTTTTTTCTATGACTACGATATGGCGGGAAGAAAATACGAAATAAAACTATTTTCCAAATTTTTTTTTTTTAAATGTAGCATAGGTACTCTATTTTTTTTTTTTATTTCAGTTTTCTTTTTATTTTTTTAAGTATGTTATTTGGACGGCTGAGATATAAATAAGATTCATTATTTATTTAATTTTTTGTATAACTAGCAAAATAACAATAATGAAAAATGAAGAATAATAAAAATTATTAATTTAAATTTAAAGCATTGCTTATAATATGCATTTATGTATATGTATATATATTATAAAGATAAAATTAATTAACAAAAATTCTTAATAAAATGAACTATTCAAAATTAAAATAATGAATCGAATAAGGAACCTTATTTTATACTAGAATGATTATTATTTTTAAATATATGTTTTTCTTATTTTTTTTTTACTTACTTCGTATAGTGATATAACATCGAAATTTTATTTGTTTTTCTTATCTTGAATAGATACAATTTAAATTATATTATTTTATTACGATCTAAAAAGTTTGTATGTATATATACATATATATTCGTTTTTGTGTGTACGTGTGTGTATTTTTTTCTAAAAAGAATCACAGCGAATATGTAGTTAAACATTTGGCTGATAATTTAATATTTTGCATAATTATTTATTTTCTAGTTTTATTTTTCATTTTCTTCTTTTATTTTTTATCATTGTAAAACAGGTAGCAGTTTGTTTTTTATCAAATTTTTTTTATTTATCAGCCCCTTTTAATTACACTACCGCTCAAAGAAAATTTTTATTACTTTTTTTTTTTTACTTTTATATATTTAATTCTATAATATTAGTTGAGTCATATTCATACATAACATATGATCACGTTTATCACCCCAACCACCATTACCTTTACGTAATTTTGTTTTTTTCAAAATACTAGCAACAGTTAATGTTAAACTTCTTGGAAACATTTGTCCAGAATTTTTTGCAATACGTAAAACTTGTTGAACTTTTGATATTACTTGATTTGATTCACAATTTTTCTTTTTATGATGAACACCACTAAAAAATAAAATAAATTTAAGAAAAAAAAAGATTAAAATAGTAATTGAAAATTAAAGAAAACAAAATTTGCTTACCATTCACCAATATGAAATATTCTTGGACCTTTTACAATCATTGCATGAAGTTTATGTTTTAAACATTGTTGTGATACATGCTGTAAAGACCAATCCCAATTATAATCATCATATGAACAAAAATTTTCTCTGCATCTTCTTATTTCTTCCCATGTACTTCGATTGAATGCAAAACCCATATTATGTTTACTACTAATCCATGGCATTACTTCGACCTAATATTTATTTATTCAATTTTTAAGTTAAAAATATATAAACAATCAATTTACTATTTTTATTTTCTTCAAACTAATTAAAATTCATTTCTAGAAAATCAAATATAAAATTAAAAAAACACATTTTTCATTTAAATTAAATAAAACCTAAAAACGTACAAAAGTAATTATATATTTAATTATTTAAAACTTCTAAGAAATACACACAAAATAAGATCATTAGAGTTTAAACTGCTCAAAATATATTTTCATTAGACGCTCATAATATACATGATAAAATGGTAAAAGAAAAATCCTACAAGATTTTATAGCTACTTGTGAAGCAAATTAAATACATAAAAATTAAGGATATGAGTAGACGGATAATCTCAGACGATACAACAAATTATCAAGTTATTTTGAATAACTAATCATGAACATGTAATGAAAAGGATGAAGCTACAAAAAAAGACAATTTTAAAGATTTGTTTTATCTACTAATAAAATTTTCTAAATTTTTAGATCGACCATGTAAATGTGACTTTCTTCTTGGCACTACAGCTCCTTGAGCCTTGGCCGCCTCAAGTTAACTTGAGGTTTCGTGATTATTTTTTTTTTCTGTCATCCATGCACCTACAGTTTAAAGTGGAATGCGAACCACTAAATTCGTTGGTAGAGAACAAATATTTGGAACAAATGGAACTAATATTTTTGTAGTTGGTTTTATGTACTTGCTTGTTTATGGTCACAGTAAGCCACCAAACTACATACTTCAGTATTGAGCAAAATGAACCCGAGACAGAGACTTTTAGTTTAAGAAGCCAGCAGTCTACTGCTTTAGCCATTGACTGCCTGCCGTATAAGAAATTTTTTATTTATTTCAATATTAAATCATGATCGATCTAATTTTAATTTATTAAAAAAAAAAAAACAACATAAGCATGCAATAAATAAATTCCAAGCAATATTAAATGATCATGCACACAGTTTTTATTGTGATTTTCATTTTAAAAAATGGCAATTTTGAAAATGCAGACGTTCGATATTGTGTAATCTTATATACATATTAACAAACTGTGATAAGAAAATCTTTTATAATAAACAAAAACAAACATAAAAATGAAAAAGAATTGAAATAAGAGAATATAAACTCTCATTTGTACTTCAATTAATATTATTTGAAAAATCATGATGTTGTACTATTTTGAATGTTTGCTATAAAATAGTTGTGAATTTCATGGACTTTTTATTTTTTAATTTGATATCACACTTTTTTTTCTCTCTGATTATGTTATTGAGACTAACTATAAATTCTGTAAAAGTAAAAAAAAAAAAAAGAAAAGAAAAAGCACATTTCTTTTATTTGTTTGTTGTACCTGATTGGAATGTGTCATAATTGTGTAATCTTCTTTAAACATACGTTTCACTTTGTAACTGTTAATAGCCTATATGTAAATTTAAAATTCAATAATAAAAATTTTATTTTATTCATTTTTTAACTTGGTATTAATTATGTTGAATTTAGAAATGTTCACTTGTTGAAAAAATTGGGTATTAATTAATTAGTTATTATGGGATGAACGATGAATTTTAAAGTTTAAAATTTAGCTTGTTTTTTTTTCGTTTAAGGTAATGCCAAACTTCCCTTAAAGAATTAAATTTATAGTCCTTTTCATTTATGATTAAAGTCTTGAAACCTAAACTCCTTCTAATATTAATTTCCTAGATACATATTTACATGATTTTTTAAATATTAAAATTATTAATTTTTTTAGCAGATGAAATTCTTACTGAAAGTGTGTTGTGTGTAATTATAGCGATATATTCAGATAAAGTACTTGATTTTATCGTTTTTTTTTTCTTAGCATGCAATGTATGTAATTCAATAAAAAAAAATAAGAAAAGAAACAACTTTCGATTTCCAAATTGAAACAAAGATTTAAAAAAATAGTAGAATCTTGGTAATTTACATTGAATAACTAATTTCTACCTTTTGATAAGTTGAATAAAGTGATGGTAAAACGTGAAAACTCCATGTTTGTTGTGCAGCATTCTTTTCAGTTGTAACTGAATTAATATTTGAACCACCATTAGGACCAACACCAATACCATTATTACCACCACCACCACCACCACCAATATTATTGTTACCTATTTGACCTGTTTTTACCCAGGTTAAGTGAATTGAATTTTGAAAAATTGTGTTCAATAAATATATATTTTTTTAAAATAAATTTATTAAATATTTTGATATTACTATTTGAATTATGTTTGTTCGATTTTCTATCGTAGTTACTTTGAAAATTATATCCTAGAATGCTGTTAGAAGCACTTGCAGCAGAATATTGCCCATAATAAGCTTTTTTATTTGTCTGTGATTATATATAGTAATTATATAATATGTATAAATTATATTTTAATTTTAATTTTGATTTTTTATTTTTTAAAATTTAATAATTTGCAAAATTAAAAAAGTTAAATGTATTCAAAAATGTGTTATATATTAATTTCGAAATATTTTTATTATGTGATTCATTGGAATGAAATTAAATAATTAAATTACATATATGTAGAAGAAAAAAAATGAATTTCATTCCAAATCATCTGACCATATTTAATTTTTGTGTGTGCATTGAAAGTGATTGAAAATGAAATTTTTTTTTATTTTATTTTAATGATTGTGATGAACAAATGAACAATTATGATAATTTAATGTTTCACATTGAATACACTTTTAATTTAATTTTTTTTACATTGAACAAAAACAAAGGGAAGAAAAACATTTTCGGAATTTCTGCATTAGTAAAACAGTTCATTAAATTTGTTGCTGAATTTTTTTAACACAAATATTTACTTAATTTGAAAAAAAAAAAAAAAAAAAAAAATGATGAAGGCGTGTACAAATAGCAAACTGAAATTTCTTAAATGCAGTAATTTCGAAAACGTTTTAAATAAAATATAATATTAAAAACAATATAATTAAGAAAACATAAAATTTATTAGATGAATTGAATTTTCAAAATAAATTCTTACCTTGCTATTGTATGTATAGTAATTGAAAGTCTTTAAATATGTTCCTAAAGAAAGTATATTACATTGTGGACAAAGTTCTGTGGAACGTTTTTGCATCAATTCCAATAAGTACAGAAAATCTTCAGCTACGTAATGATCTTCTTCCAAAAACAACACTAAACCTAAAATTCATCGAAAAAGAAGAAGAAAAATTTGATTTTATCGATTTTTATTTTGAAATTACTTAATACATACCAGTATGGTGTTTTGTTACATCTAGTTGATCAAATACACGATTCGCTTTCCACCACCAATGATGTTTTGTTTGTGTAAAAGCTGCTTCTCTGTAATGTCCGTATAAGTCTGGATGCAATGCATTGTTACAATTTTTAATTATAGCTCTGGCAAAATAAAATAAGAAAAAAATAATTGGTAAGTTAATATTAAAATTAAAATAAAATACAGATAAATTATAACTTACTGATCTTTTTTAATATCACGAGGGCAATCACCAGGATCAACTCCGGGAAATTCATTAGGATGAGTTTGTATTGAATGAGGATAAAATATCTGCAATTAAAAAAAAAAGACAATAATAAAAAATTATTAAAATTCATATAGTTTTTATTAACTTACTTGAATAACTTTACAAAAGTCTATTGATTGAACCAAATCATTAATATCTTCATCATAATAATCATGTGAGAATACTAATAAGGATCTTGATATATCTCGAGCCTGTGCCAAGCTTACAATAAGATGTCGGAGATACGTAATACGGGTATGCACCTTAAATAAAAATATTTTAATAATTTTAAAATATAAATTGTAGAAGAAAAAAAATATTCACCTGCACAACTATTATCACAGAATCATTTTGTAATGGACCAAATACATCTTCATTTAGCACCATTTGCAATTCATTATATTTGGCAATCATTTTTTTAATTTCTGTTATATTTGGTGAGTGATAAATATCAACAGTACTGCTATGATTTCCAGCTAATAAAATTAAAAATAAATATAAAATTTTGTAATTAATAAAATTCGTATAAAATTAATATGAAAATACCAATTGTTTGATTTCTTGTTTTTGTTGTTAAAAATTTACGAAAAACAGAAGGAACCATTGATAATATTGCAGCATTTGAATCATTTGTAACATCACTTAAGGGAGAATCTCTAACATCAGCTATTAAAATAAATTTACAATAAATAATTTTCATTTCATTTTAATTGAATAATTACTTACAATAATTAAAAACGTGCAATTGAAGAATAATAAATAAGACTAGAAATATAACTAAAGTTGTACGCATACATAGTGTATTCCTTCTTCGAGACATTGCCCCAGTATTAGGCAATGGTAATGGAATTCTTCTACCTTGAATTTAAAAATAAAAATATGTATGTAGATATATAGATATTTAAAAAAAGTTCAAATATAAATTTTAAAATATTTGTTACCTCTCATTTTCGTTTCAGCGTTAAATACAAATGATTCATTTTAATTTTATGGCATGAAGACACTTTTGTTTATCTATTTTATACGAAATACAAAAATTGTTTTTCATAAATAAATTAAATGATAAAAATGAATTATTGAAACTAATCTTCTGTTTTTTATTTTTTCAAAGCAACCATAAAAATTTTAGTTGTAAGAAATGCGTGGCTGAACCTAATAATTAGAAACTAATATTTTACGTTTAAAAAACTCTTTTGCTCAATGAAATCGATGATATAATAAAAAATAGACAACTATTGTTATTGATAATGTTATCACATCTGTGTAAATTAAAAAAATTTTTTTTTACTTTAAGATACATTGTACATATGGTATGACAAAACTATAAATAAAAAACACTACACAAGTCGAGGCCACTTACAAAAATTATGTGTATTCATTTACAAAGTGAATGAAGAAGTCATTACAAATATTTTTTTAAAAATATGCTTGAAAATACAATTTCTTTAAATGTTTTTTTGTTTTAAACAAAATCATTAAATTTAATTTTACGTACAATTGTATTTAACAATTTGACATTTCATATCGTTTTTTATTAAATAATAAATGTCAATTGTTAACGTAAATTCGGTTGGAAAAAGGGAGTATAGAATTCGAATATGATTGAAAATGAATCGTTTTTTTTAAAGTGACCTAAGTTTACTTTTGGTTAAAAATAAGTTAAAATAAATTCCAGATGAAGATTGGTCTATCAAAGACGTGTAGTGTCAGTTTCAGTAAATTCTATCTTCAAACATGTTTTTTCTGTCTTCAAGATGTTAGATGATACTAAACTGCAGTACCACAAGTTTCTTCAAAATTCGTTAATTTTGTACTTTAATTTGTTAATTTGAAAATAAACTAAATGTACAAGATATTTAATGACTTTAATTAGAAATTCGTTTAACTTTGTGGGAAAAGACATTCCAACAAGTAAAATCCAATTCACTTAGTTTATACAAATTCAAATAAGAATTTGAAATGAATTTAAAAAACGCACCCTGTCAATCAAATGTGGTGAAATGTCAAAGTAAAAAAGAAAGAAAAGGACAAAAGGACAGTAATTTTTTCTACAGATACGGCACAGCACAAGGCTCGAAAGGAATTATAATTTGGAAAAGTAAATTACATTTTTATTACGATCTACTTATTATTAAAGAAAATCAAAAATGTTGAACAAAGCATCATCCCGTTTACTTCCAATTGCTAAAGAAATCACTCAAAAAAGATTCCAATCGGTTATAAGTGGACCACCCACCCAACATGTTTCTAAAGGGGTAAGTAATTGTTACGTAAACCTTTTTTCATTAATGATTTGAAAAAATATTTTTCAAACCAATAAAATTAGTAATTATTTTTAATTGATTATTAAATATTTAATATTAATAGGAAAAAATCTTTCTTGGGGGTGGTATGGCTGCATCTCTTCTAATTATTCCAGCTTGGGTACTTTATCATATTAGAGATTATAGAGGAAAATAAAAATTTTGATAATATAATTGATATAATTAATTTAATTTGAATATGATAACTATATGAAAATTGTTGAATAAAACATTAGTGTAAAAAAAAACCATATTGAATTCTGTTTTGATTATAGTTTTGAATGAAAAAAGAAAATTTGAATTTATAATAAAATAACACCTTTGTGTTAAAAAAAAAAGGTGTACATTGTGACGTCACATTTGAATTTTATCTATTGTTTATATATACCTTTCAAGTTATATATTTACATACATATTCATATTGAATCAATTTCACGTACTATTGCGGATTGATTTATCTAATAATTTTTTTTCCTGAGAAACCAAAAGTATGCCAGTTGTGATAAACTAATCAAAATTGAAGAAAAAATTAGCTATTTTTTTCTTTTCTTTTCAAACAGATGTGATTGATTGAGTGCATTTAAAAGCAGTTTTGTGTTTTTAGATTAAACAAAGGTCAAATTCAATTAATATTAGCTATTTTGAATATGAATGATTTACAAAAACCTATACTTCATATTATTTACTCAGGTAGGCATTTGTAGTCTATCACACATAAATAATATTGTGGCACGTAATATTACACAATATTTAAAAGGTGTTTCTCAAATAACAGCAAAGATTTATAATTTTCTCAAGGAAATCTCTTTCTTAAATAAAATTACATTTTTTTAAACATACGAACAAAAAATCTAGTTACCTATATAATAAGTACAACTTTAAAGAGATTCAATTATTTTTACATAGTTGACGAACTGAAAAGAACAGAAAAGAAGTGTGTAACTAAAAGTGAATAATTTTGGATCTAATTTAAATTTTAATTGGATGTGAATTAGATTTTCTAGTATAAATATCATTGCCCTACAAAAATTTTGAATTTTTTTATTAAAAAAAGCCTAGCAGATTAAAAATAAAATAATTTCCACAGAATAGAGAAGGAAAATCTAACAATTTAAATAATATAAAATTCTTATTAGATTTTCTTAAAATACAAACCAAAAAGTAAGTTTATATAAATTGTGACTAATAATAATTATCTTAGATTTCAAGTGTAAATATTTTACATTCCTTAATAATTTATTTTGTAAAAAAAAGAAAACAATATTTTTTTTGATAACAAAATACAATGTAATTTAAAAAGCGGATGATTCTTACCTGAATAATTAAAAATGTTTTCATTCTCATAAAAATGCTATACTCTGTCTATATACTCGTAGTTGTACATAGTATTAAATTATTTTGCTATTATTACTTTTTTTATCAGTGCAAAATGTAAATATCTACGTAATGTTTTTTTTTTATATTTACCATGCGCATAATTCATTGTAAATTTTTCAGTTATAGGATATTTACAAAAATGTCAGAATAGAAATATTTCACAAAAATTTATATTTCCGAGTAAACAAATTTATTTAAAAAAAAAAAAAAAAAAAAAAAATTGTATGTACTATACGTATGTATATACAATACATAACAGGTTCGTATATAAAATAAAATTGCAATCTAAGTACGTACATATGTATGTATGTATGTATTTACCTATATAAAATAAAAAATTACCTAAATTGAATATAATTTATCTGAATCACAAATTTAAATACATAAAAAAATAATTGGAATGGTATTAGGTCTTTTATCATTTGGTTTTATTTGAATTAAATTAACAGTAGTCGTTTAAATGCATAATAAACGATAAATGATAATCTGTTTTTTGATTAGCTATTTTTTTGTTTTGTTTTTTCTTTGTTTAATACACAAAACGATCCCTTTAAAAATACATACATATATAAAAACTACATTAATGAAAACTTTGATCTATAAATTATTATTATTTTTTTTTTTTTCAAACATATTGTATCAAATAAACATTTATTTTGAAAATTCTAATTTTTTTGGACAAATGCCATGTCCGAAAGAAATGATACGATAACTTTAATTACCTACATACATCAACAACAAACTACAGCATCAACATCATTTTTTTTTTTTAAGAAAATTTTTTATCATTTGTTGATATTTTTATTTATATATTTTGTATTTAAATATTTATAATGTTATAAGATTTGATTTTTTTTATATAGAAATATTGTACACATACAAAATTTTATATATAAAAATAAAATTTTTTTTGAATTTATTACCATTTTTCAGGTAGATTCACGCACAACGGTTAGTGTTGCGTTACAAAGTTAAGTGAATTAAATTTGAAAATTAAGATCGTAATATTAAATTCAACTGTAAACTATTACACGAAGGAAGGATAATTTATCTACAACCTACAAAAACAAAGCAGTATATATATATATATATATATATATATTATTAAATAAATAATGGCAACTAATCAAGTTATTTTTGTACGCCATGGTGAAAGTGAATGGAATAAATTGAATTTGTTTTGTGGTTGGAACGATGTAAACTTAAGCGATAAAGGTGTGGTATTTTGCTATTTTATATATGAATGTTATAAAATTTAAGAGTAGTAGATTGTATAATTTATTCATTTACTATTCATAGGTGAATGGGACGCTTCAGCAATATCAGCAGCACCGCTTATTGAAGAAAAAATTAAATTTGATATTGCTTTTACATCAGCTCTAAAAAGATCAAAACGTACAGCAGAAATTATTTTAAATTCATTGAATTGTTCAAAAGTTCCAATTTATTCGTCATGGAGTTTAAACGAGAGGCATTATGGAGCATTAACAGGATTTAATAAAAGACAACTTGCAGATGTTTACGGAGAAGAACAAGTAAAATATACAATAAAATTGTTGTTATTTAATAAAATTCTTTAAAATTATTTTTTAAAAGGTTCAAATATGGAGACGAAGTTATGATATATCACCACCACCGATTACTCCTGATAATCCTTATTATGAGGCGATACGTTCAAATCCTCAATTTAAATGTATTACTGAAAATGAATTTCCAGATTCTGAATCACTAGCTACAACGATGCAACGTGTTGTACCATATTGGAAAAATGAAATTGTACCAGAAATTAAAAAAGGAAAAAAAGTCCTAATTGTTGCACATGGTACAAGTTTGCGGGGGATTGTGAAACATATAGAAAGTAATATAAAGAAAAATTTCTTATTTTAATTCTTCTTTATTTTAATTTGTACATTTTTATTTTGTAGATATGGAAATTGAAAAAATTAGAAAATTTAATATTCCAAATTCCATTCCATTTATTTATGAATTTGATAAGAAAACAATGGAAATTATTGGTGGAATACGTTTTTTAGCTGATGATGAAACAGTAGCAAAAGCTGTTGAAAAAGTTGCTTCTATAGGAAAATAATTAATTTTAATAAAAATAAATAATGAAATAATTAAGTGTATATAAGAATATGTAATGTTTTATAATTTAATTTTTTTTTTTTCTAATTAGTAAGTATAAATTTTGTATATTACTACTGAAAAGTGTGTTTTTTTTTTTTTAATTCTCTAAGTAATCGTTTGGCAATCTCAAACGAAGTTTATTAGAAAGAATAACTGAGTCGAAAATGGTGAAAAGGGAAAAAGTAAGTTAAATTCGTCCAAAAAATAGTATTTCTTTACTGATATGTTGAAGAGTGGGAGATTTTGGGATCTCATCCTCCTTGACCTTGTTGAACAGGCGGACACTTTTTTAAACAGCAGCTGATTCATCAGTCTTTATCTTTCTTTTGCGAATATGAACCAATTGCTTTATAGTGGAATATGTGGATGTGGAAATCGGAATTTTAAGACTGGGTTTATACGGTCACTTTTTTACCCTTTGTAGAACGTACAAAAACCGATTTTACAAGGAAAAGAAGTAGGAAATATGTGGTTGGAAGTCCCACTTTTTCCATGTAAAATAAGTTTTTTCACGTTCTACAAAGGGTAAAAAAGTGATCCCAGTCTAAAAATAGGTAAATGTCATTCTTCAATAATCATAACCTCATTTAAAATGGATTTAACATATCTGTGGGATTTATTTTTACAATTTTTAATTATGTTACTTGGAGAAAACTTCATAAATTGGTTAAGTAATTTCCTCACAAAGGTAAGTACATACATGTTATCATTTACATAATAAATATAATAAATTTTTCAATTTTTAATAGTTACGTTTTACAAAAACTCAACAGTTACAATCTGAACAGAAAAATGATTAAAAGGAAAACAGTTCTTCTTTAAAAGAAGGAAAAATTGTAGGTAGTACAATATCTGATGAAAGTGAGATTACTTAAAATCCTAGTATGTACTTGTTTTTTGTAAACTAATAAATAATACCATATGCATATTTTTTTAAATTATGATTTACGAGTAATTGTTGATCTGAAATTAAATATTATAATGATATAATTATAATTACTGTATTGAATACTAAGAAATTTACTTGTAGGTACTTACCGTTTTTCAAATCCGAACATACTCAGTCGACTTTGTCCTTTAGAAATCTTTTCAAATTTTTGTTGTTTTGCTGAAGGCTTCCTTAAACCAATTTTACGATATTTAGTATTTTTCTAAAAAAAACCAAAAAAACCAAAAAATGAAATTAAATTGATTTTAATTTAATTATAATATTTAAAACAGAATAATTTACCGAGGCAGTTTTTAAATCTTCAATTTTCAATTCTTCCTCAATGACATCCTTTAATTTTGAATTATCTATAGGAGAAGACTCGTTATTCTGTTTTGAGGAGGAAGGAGATTCATTTTGTTGATGTATCTTAATTTTTTTTACAATTTCAGGTGAAGTTAAGTATAACGAAGATGTTGGAATATGTTTTTCACTTAATTCTTTAATTTCATTTATTGTTTGAATATTTTGAATTGAATTTTCTTCTTCTACAATTTTTTCTTCTATTGAATTTATATTACTGTCATTATCATCAATATTTTTCTGTTCTTCTTGAAATAATATGAGATTTGAAGCGAATAATCTACTTTTTACGATTTCTTTAACTTTAATTGTTGATCTTCGATCATGGTCATTGCTTTTGTTTAGTAAATGATCAATTTTTTGTTTGGACGGACTTATACTTTTTAATAGTGATGAATTTGCACAGTCTTGTAATAATTGTGAAGAACATGATGCTGTGAAACTAGGAGATTTATGTTTTACAAAAGGATTGTGATTATTTTTAAGTTTAGGTGATGATTGTAATTTTTGTTTTTGTCGATTTCCTGGTGTATTTTCTAAAGAACTATCACTATCTGAAGCACAACTATTACTTCGACGTCGCTTTTTATTGATTTCATCATCTCCAGTAGTATATAAAGACAAAATTTCACTTTCTGATTGTCTGAAAAAGAAAAAAATAATGCATTTTAAAAATAACTGGTAAATATTAAAGCTTTAACATTCTTACTTTTCATATTTTGTTTCAGTACAATTTGTATTGCTTAGTGAATAATGAATTTTTTTGAACTCTAAAGCACAATGATTTTCTTCGTTTGTTTTCTTCGGAGCATGAATTTTGAAATCTCTTAACCAAATACTTTTTAAATATCTTAAATTATTATGCTTCATTTGACTAGAAAAGTGTTCATCTGGATTCCAATTATCTAACTTTTTATGATTAAATGGATTTATGTTACCTAAAGCTAATTGAAATGCAGTCTCATCATCAAGAGGTTGTCCAGCATTTGAACAAAATTCAATGTCTGTATTAAACTCTGATAATTCATTCAAACGCACCATTTTTCTTTTAAGAGGATCATAAACAAACATATGTTTGAATGTAGCATCTGCTTTTAAAAATCCTTCAATATATTCTTCAGTAATTGTTAAATGTCTCATATTTAGATACGATGGTATTTTTAAAAGTGCTCTTTGCATATCGGTTTCTTCAGTCATTAAAACAAATTTACATGCTTTAGCAAGTCCTATTCCTGGCAGTGAATCTAAATAATCACAACCTGATATTATGCACATATAACGAAATTTATCAATACTAAATTTTTCTAAGCGACATCCCATTGCTAAATGGTATTTGTTAGATTCAACTAACAAACCATTACCTGCAAGATCAAATTTAAAAATTACTTTATTACATCCGAATAAAGTTAAGTCTGAATCCTCGGTAATTACATACTGCACAATATTACATTTATTTAAGTATGCGATTTGTGCATCTGCTTCATAGGGTGCTACAACACAATCTACATTCATTTTTCTACATTCTTTTATTAATTTTAAGGCCATTTCATGTGTTATGTCAACACAACGTTTCATGTGTGATCGAGCTTCCTCTATTTTACCCATTCTTAATAATTCTGCTGCTTTTTTCTTTGAATTAGCTCTTGTTTCACGTCTTCTTTTTTCGGTTAAAGCTTTTGCAGGTAAATGTTGCCCATCAAAAATTAAGATTGGTTTAACATTATGTGATAACAGTAAATTAATATATTTTAAACAGAATTTTATGTGTCTATAAATTAAATTCAATAGTAGAATATAAAAATAATATACAATTTATTTAGCTTACATATCCGTGTCTTCACCCCTGCTCAATTTATCAGCACAAGCTATAGCACCTTTGTGAAGCCAACAATATGTGTCTACAGCTACTGCAGATCCCTTTAAATCCTAATATTAGGAATAAAAATGTTACATTTCCTTTCAATTCAACATAACACAAATATGTAATTACATACCTTCACATTAATTTTACTGGATGCCTTTTCGAGAAAAGGAATTAGCCCAGTAATTCCCATTATAAATCCTGAATAAGGAGCGATTCAGGAAGAACAATCAGAACAATTAATTAAATTGAAAATTAATTAAACTAATACTAAAAATACTATATTATAAATAATTTTATGAACATTTTTGGCGGGAATTGTTTTCAATTAATTGTCAATGTCAACTTTATTACACAGCGCTGCCAACAAAGTACATTCTAGTTACAGGCAGATTCAAAAGTCCGGGGAATTTTATTTTAATCGTATTATATATGTAAAGTTATCAGAAACTAATCGGGTACTGCCTCTATAAACACAATACTGACTTCGATTTATAAACCGGGTATAGATATTTTTCCATAAAAGGCGCATTATTTGTAATGGTAAGTGGTAGCACTGAAAATGTGTCAGCATAGCTGTCACATTGTTATTTACATTATATTTGTTGAAGTTTTTGTTGAAAATACATTTCTCTTGTAAAATATTTAACAGATAGTTTTAAGAAATTCAAATTACAAGAAATAAGAGATGAATAATGACGTTCTCACGTCAGATGATGAGAAAGCGAAAAAACAAGCTTCAAGTACAACTCCATCTCGAAAAATATCATCATCGATTATGCAGGCACTAACGCAATTCTATGGAAACTCAGATGAGGATGAAGCGAGTAAACCATCATCTGGTCCTGTGGAAACAAAAATTCTATCAATGTGGCATAATGTTAAGTATGGATGGAGTAGTAAAATGAAATCAAATTTTTCAAAGGAACAGCCTGTATGGCTACTCGGTCGTTGTTATCATCGCAAATTTTCACCTCCATCATCGATGTCAAACAGTGTGGAATTAACTTCATTTGAGAACAAAGACACAGACTGTATTATAACTACTAATAATATTAGCGGTGCTGGTCTAGTAAATGATGATAACTTAGTAGTACAAGAGTTAGGACTTGATGCTGTAGAAGATCAGATAATAGAAAATCCATGGGAAGAAGGAATTGAAGGTTTTAAAAGGGATTTCTCTAGCCGTATATGGATGACATACAGACGTGAATTTCCTGTTATGAATGGTTCAAATTATACTTCTGACTGTGGCTGGGGATGTATGTTGAGAAGCGGTCAAATGCTTCTTGCACAAGGATTAATTTGTCATTTTCTTGGAAGATGTATAACAGTCATATTAGAAATATAAATATTTCTCCAGTTCACTTATTGCTTTTCTCTTAGCTTGGCGTTGGGATGCTGAAACACAAATCCATAACACATATGAGGATCATATGCATCGTAAAATTATAAAATGGTTCGGAGATAATTCTTCTAAGAATAGTCCGTTTTCAATACATGCTCTAGTAAATTTAGGACAACAACAAATGGGTAAAAAACCAGGCGATTGGTATGGTCCAGCATCTGTATCATATTTATTAAGGTATACATTATATTTTGTTTTTATTTCTTTAATTCCACTTTTATTGAAATCTCATTTCTTTTTTCTTCTTAAATATACAATTCTAGGCAAGTTATTAAACAAGCAGCTCAGGAAAATGCTGATTTAGATGACTTGAATGTTTATGTAGCTTCTGATTGCACTGGTAATTCTTTTTAGCTCTTTTGATATACAGTGATGACAAAAATTATTTGTGCAATGTAAATTTCATACTCAACTATTCAAAAAAGACCTTGTAACTTTTTTCGTAGTTAACTAATTGTTTAATAATTTTTGTTTTATGTTGTTTATACACTAATACATACATTTCACTCAAAGTTAGAAAAAAAATTCATAGAATATTCATAAAAAAAGTCAAAGAACTATGCAAGAAATTATTTGTGCATGTATGTTTGTGCCAAAAATTATTTGTGCACGTTTTCAAAAGTTTCTTAGAAATAATGGAACTCCAAAATTCAAAGTTTTTTGTAAATTTTATTGATGATATATTCAAAACAATTGTTTTAGTTCAAATTTGAATTTCATTAACACTCCCTTCAATTTTAAATTGTACCTACGCCAATCAATTTTAAGTATTAAAATGTTACATATTTTGACTCCTTAAAAAGTATGTTCCCGTGGGACTAGGGAGCTGAAATTTGGTCAGGATATTTGTTGAAGGGTCTAATATTATATGAACTTTAAATGGTGAAAATCCGTTTACTAGGGTAAAAGTTATAGGGCAAAACACAATAAAAGTCATGTTTTCAACAAGTACCCTTTTTTTTACCTTATATGGAGCCCTTCTTAATTCGTACCCTGACCCTTTAAAAAAATGTGCATTTCAATTTTTAAAGTATTTTCTGACCTATTGCATTTTATTTGACTCAAATCGGTGTAATACAGTCCGAGTTCAGGTCCGAGTTAAAGTTTGAAGTTAGAAAAAAAAAATAAAATAATTTAATATTTGAAAAATATGTGACTTTTCATGCAAAAAATTTTTTAATTCAATATATAATTTTTTTTGCCAACTTCAAACTTTAACTCGGACCCGAACTCGGACTGTATTACACCGATTTGAGTCAAATAAAATGCAATAGGTCAGAAAATACTTTAAAAATTGAAATGCACATTTTTTTAAAGGATCAGGGTACGAATTAAGAAGGGCTCCATATAAGGTAAAAAAAAGGGTACTTGTTGAAAACATGACTTTTATTGTGTTTTGCCCTATAACTTTTACCCTAGTAAACGGATTTTCACCATTTAAAGTTCATATAATATTAGACCCTTCAACAAATATCCTGACCAAATTTCAGCTCCCTAGTCCCACGGGAACATACTTTTTAAGGAGTCAAAATATGTAACATTTTAATACTTAAAATTGATTGGCGTAGGTACAATTTAAAATTGAAGGGAGTGTTAATGAAATTCAAATTTGAACTAAAACAATTGTTTTGAATATATCATCAATAAAATTTACAAAAAACTTTGAATTTTGGAGTTCCATTATTTCTAAGAAACTTTTGAAAACGTGCACAAATAATTTTTGGCACAAACATACATGCACAAATAATTTCTTGCATAGTTCTTTGACTTTTTTTATGAATATTCTATGAATTTTTTTTCTAACTTTGAGTGAAATGTATGTATTAGTGTATAAACAACATAAAACAAAAATTATTAAACAATTAGTTAACTACGAAAAAAGTTACAAGGTCTTTTTTGAATAGTTGAGTATGAAATTTACATTGCACAAATAATTTTTGTCATCACTGTATATAATTGTTTTGTTGTTGTTGTTGTCTTCTAGTATATATTCAAGATATTCTGGATGAATGTATAATTCCTGAGAAATCAAAAATAACAAAAGTACCTTGGCAACAAAATTTTTCTAGACAATGTCATGAAAAGACTGACAATATTACAAATGATAAATCACCGCCATCATCATTGTATTGGAAATCATTAATTATTTTAATACCACTTAAATTGGGTGCTGAAAAAGTAAATCCAGTTTATGCAAATTGCCTTAAAGTTTTATTAAGTACAGAATATTGTATTGGAATAATTGGTGGTAGACCAAAACATTCATTATATTTTGTCGGATTTCAAGGTTAGTATCTATCTGTTTCTCAAGTGCTTTAATTTTTATCTTACCAAATTATTGCGTTGGTAAATAAAAAACAATTCAATTATAAATAATTTTTTTGTTGTCGTTTATATGTAGA
The DNA here is from genome assembly GCA_939192795.1 of Bombylius discolor. NCBI lineage: Eukaryota > Metazoa > Arthropoda > Insecta > Diptera > Bombyliidae > Bombylius > Bombylius discolor. The sequence goes on along the minus strand of OW584241.1, from coordinate 4,750,185 downwards.
AGATAAATTAATACATTTAGATCCTCATTATTGTCAAGAAATGGTGGATGTTAATCAGGATAATTTTCCTGTAAACTCATTTCACTGTAAGTCTCCAAGAAAATTGAAAATAACAAAAATTGATCCAAGTTGTTGTATTGGATTTTATTGTCAAACAAAAGCTGATTTTGATAATTTTGTATCAAGTGTTCAAATGGTAATTAATTTTAAATTACATTGGTTTTATTTAGGTACATATATGAATTTCATTGTTTTTTTTTTTTTTACAGTACTTACAACCCACACGATCTCTAATAAATCAAGATAAAAAACTATCAGGAATTGGTAATTATGGTAGCGGAGGAGGATCTACTGAAAATAGTCTTTCACAATCTCAAGATATTATTTATCCAATGTTTGTTTTTTCTCGTGGACGAAATACAGAACATCGAAAAGATGATATACCACAATCTGTTTATAAACCATTACAACAGCAACTTGCTCAAATACGACAACAAGAAATATGTGGTGGAAATATTAGTAATAATGATGATGACGATGATGATGAAACTGAAGAGTTCGTGATGTTGTAGACGTTATTATTTTTTTTTTTTTTAATTGAATATTTTTAAGAAACTTAATTTATGATATATGATAATATATGTATATGTATATTACTTTTAGTTTAAATGTATTAGATTTTTAAGGGTATTTAAAACTGCAAAAATAAAAATTTCTTTTTTAAGTAAAGTAAAGTTAAATCTAAGAATTTGAATTAATGCTAGGTATGATGTAATAATTTATTTTAAGTTTATGAATTTGAAGTTTATTTTATCTATCACATACGACGTGGTGGACGTAATTTGCTTTGTTGACTTCGAAAATAATTCATATCATTTGTTCGATTGAAAATTTATAATAAAAAGAATTTGAATAAATTTCTTTTACAAACAAAAAGCCACTTGAGTAACCACTTTTTGGTTGAATTAGTTGATATGTATTATTGATAATGTACGTAAATTATACAAAAAAAAAAAATAAATAAGGAACAAAATAAAATATATTTAACCCAATAAAATTGTTTCTAAATTAATGTTGAAGATGAGGTTGAAAAACCTCCAAGTGTCAACTGTCTATCAGTTGCGACTGAGGAGAATGTGATACCAAAATCACCTACTTCTCAATATTTTCGCAAAAGAAAGATAGATGACGACCATTGGGGATCTGCTGCCGCTGAAAAACTAAAAGAAAAAAACAATGATGCTGAAAGGAAACATAATTACTCCGAAGTGTTTCCTCCTTCCTGGGCGCCACTAGCAACATCAGTACCAGCAACAACGAAAGTAACTGAAACTTTTTAACGCAAAAAACAACTTTTAGTAACAAATTCTTTTCTTTTATTTTCTTTTTTCTTTTCAGGAGATCAATTATATTAAATAATTGAATCTCTCTAATTATGACTAACTTTAATATGAAATTTACATGATGGAATCGTTTGAACTTCAGCTGTAACTGTACAATTAATTCCTAAATTAGCTAAACTTCCTCTCACTAAACCACATGTAAAGGCTATGTACTGTTAATAAATATTTTTAAAAAAAATTTGTATGTTTGAAAATTTTCAATTATCTATATTTAAAAAAATAGAAAAAATTAAATTTACCTTTGGTGCATGTTCTAAATTTTTTGAATTTGATGAAATTCTGGTTAAAAAACGAAATGCATTATCTTGTAATACATAAACACCTTGATGATTTGTTCTTAAATTATCAATTTGTTTTTTATAAATAACTGTCCAAAAATCCGTACATATGAATTTCATTGTTTCTAGTTCATCTTTAAAACGTGACCATTCACGTGTTAATCTTTCGATTAAACGAAAACCAGTTGTATATCCAATATATTCTAAAGTTGTAAGATTATTTTCCTAAAATTTTAATTTGATAAAATAAAGTAGTTTTTTAACAGAGATCAAATTAATCGGTAAAAGAAAAAGTTGTCAAAATATTATGAACATATTATTAGTTAGTTAGGCTTTTAATTAATCAGGTTGTAATAGAGTGTACTCACTTGATTTTCAGATAAACTATAGTTTACAATTTCCGAATGTAGAAACTCAAAAAGTGCTTCCTCAGCCATTATTTTAGTATTGAATTAAAAATATTTTGAATATGAAATTTTTTATAACATTTGCAAACACAAAAACAATAACTTTACATCGACCAACTAGGGATGTGATGTTTATGTTATATCTGAATCATATAATTTACAGAGTTAGCACATATGTATGAGTTCTTTTATTATTACGAATAAATTTTTAAACAATTTAAATAAAATTAGATAAAATTTGTCTATTTTAAAATAAACTTAATATTAACTGGATTCAAACCTCTGGACTACCGCAAAAAGTAAAATAAAAGGAATTATAAAAAATCGAAAAAAATAACTCAATTTTTAATAGATTTGTAATCGAGCCAAGAGTAACTTTCTTGAGTATCCTATCATATGGACACAACGACACAGAAGTAATTTAAAATAAAAAAAAGAAAAAAGTGTTATCAATTTTTTAGGCTTAATCAATTTTTCTTAACATTTTGGGGTGGATTTGCATTTAACCATGGTAATTTTCTATATTCAAATTTAATTATTTATCTTATACATAGTAAAATATTTAAATATTTTTAATGTTTAATTGAATCTTTGATATTTCTTATAGATAAGATTCATTCTAATTCAGAATCGTGCTGGTAAAACACGTCTTGCAAAGTGGTATATGAATTTTGATGATGATGAAAAACAAAAGCTTATTGAAGAAGTTCATGCTGTTGTTACTGTAAGAGATGCTAAACATACAAATTTTGTCGAGGTAATTTTATGAATAATATATAAGCTGTTTATTACATATACGTATATATGTATTGATTAATTGTTTAATAAAAATATTGATTTTTCTATTAATTTTCACAGTTTCGAAATTTTAAAATTGTCTACAGAAGATATGCTGGATTATATTTTTGTATATGCGTTGATGTAAATGATAATAATTTATGCTATTTAGAAGCAATTCATAATTTTGTTGAAGTATTAAATGAATACTTTCATAATGTTTGTGAATTAGATTTGGTTTTTAATTTTTATAAAGTATATACTGTTGTTGATGAAATGTTTTTAGCTGGTGAAATACGTGAAACATCTCAAACAAAAGTATTAAAACAATTATTAACATTAAATTCATTGGAATAAAAATAATATAAAGTATATTATTATATAGATAATTATTATATAGATAATTATTATATATATATATGATTATTGTAGAAACAAAAACAAACAAGCAATGTATATTCATTCATTCCTTTATATATTCTTTTCTTACACTTTATTTTATTCAAAATTTAAAATTGAATATTGTTGAATTGAAAAAAAAAAATAATATAAAATATAGGTATTATTCACAATTAAAGTACATAGTATATTTTAATTGTGAATAACGTTTAATGTTTATGTATTCATAAACAAAGTAAATAATGTATTGATAGAATGATCAATAAATTAAATATAATAATTATTTAAATTAAAATAAAAAAATATTTGTCTTATAATTATAGAAAAAATTTATATACTTTCTAGGAAAAATTATAATCAACTTTCAGGAAAAATGTCACTTCCATGGTGGTTTGCTACTCTCATTTTTACTTTTTTCACTTTTATTAAATTTTGTTGTTGAAGTTTTTGGCATTGCCAATATTTCTTGCAAATTATCTAAATCACTTGGTGATTTGTTAAGTAACTGTAATAACAAAAATCCGAGTATACACATTAAATCTTCAAAAAAAAAAAAAATTTATTTTCAAGTGTTTACCATTTCAATATATGCTTGTAGTCGATCAATATTTTTATGATTATCTACCGTATTAGCATTAGCTAATCCATGATAACGAATTGATGATTTTGGTGTTTCAAAATATTCATTTTCTGGTCTTGTTTTTAAAGCTTTATGAACACCATCTAATTTTTCTTGATCTTGAACATTTTTTGAAATAATTTTGAAAAATCTATCATGATGACAATTACTCTCATCATCACTATTATTAGTTACTGGACTGGTTAAAATTTCTAATGCTTTTTTCCATTGTGTTTCCATAACATTATGAAGTTTTTTAGCAACATCAGCTCTGCGTGTCCTATAATCTTCAAGAATTTCTTCAAGATCATTTATTTTTTTAGCTGAATTTGCTAATTGAATTCTATATAATTCAACTTCTTCATGATGTTTTTCATTTAATAACATAATTTCTTGTTCATTTTTTTCATTAACCATTTCAACTTGTTTAATTGCCCGTTCAGCAATTAAACGTTCTCTTTCTTTTGATTCTAATCTTAATTGTGTTTCTACACAATCTAATTGTGATTGAAATTCTTTTAATTTTTGTGTAACAACATTTTCTAGTTGTTGTTGATAATATGATTTCAATGAAATACGTTGATTTTCAAATTCTTTAAGAAAACGTTTCTAAAAATTAAAGTAAAAAAAAAAACAATATTTTTAAATTATAAAAAAATATACTCAACTTTCAACTTACCTCTTTTTCACTAATTTCTACATTATATTCTTCTAATTGTTTATTTTTTATTTCCAATTCATCAATTTTCTTTTTTGCATTATCAAATTTGATATTCCAATTCTTTTTATCATTTTTCAATTGTTCTAATTGATTATTTTGATTTTCTAATTGTTTTTTTAAATTATTATTTTCTTCATTGGACTTTTCAAAATTTATTTTTATATTTTCTTGATGTGATTTTAATTTATTTAATTCATCATTTAAATTTTTTTCATTTTTTTGATAATTTAGCAATCTTGTTTCTAAGTCTTCAATTTGTTTTTTATAAACTGATCCAATATCTGAGGAAGCTCTGGTTGATATGAAAAAAAATAAAATATAATAAGATTCTTAGTATGTAAATAAAGATTTTTATTATCTACATACTTTGTTAAATTTTCAACTTTTAATTCCAATACTTCATTTTTATCCTGAAATTTTGTTACCAAATTTAATGCCTGAGATAATTCTTTTTCTAATGTGTCTTTTTGATTTTTAAATTCTTCATTTTCTACTCGAAGTTTTTCACTAAGTTCATTCTTCTGTTTTTCAAAGTTTGTTAATTTATCATCCAACTCATTAGTTAACACTCTTAATCTGAATTTAAAAAAAAAAAATAATATAATAATTATTGAAATTATTCTGAAAACCAAATGTGGATTTTGTGATCCCTATTACCTGTGATTTTCAATTTGTAGCTTCTCCAGTACATTATCTTTATTTTTATCAACTTGAATTGCAACTGAAATTTTTTGCTGATATTCAAGCAATTTATTTTGTAATACTTTAATAACTTTTTCACAATGTTGACGTCTTAATTTTTCTTCTTGTAAATAATAATTATCATTACCATGTCCACCACCAACATATCCACTACCATTTGTTGTCCATAATTCACTGAGACTTATTAAATTATTTTCATGATCTTCTATTTGAAATTTCTCCGATGTTGGTTTATTATTTTCAGAATTTACATTATATTTTTCTGGTACATCACAAGATTGTGATGGTGTTATTGATTTATTACAAAGAATTTGATGCTGTTTACTAGAGTTGAGAAATTTATCAATTTCATTGATAACATTATCATTTGTATGAAATTCGTTAAATTTATAAACATCGTCTTTTTTTAATGACGATGAATACCTAGGAGTTGAATGATACAAGGTGTCCTCGTTGATAGGACGGATTTCTAGTTGATCATATTTTGAATTAGGAATTGTTGAAAGTTCTACTTGTGAAAGCCGAGAATCAATATTTTCTAATTCTAATTGATGTCGTGGAGGTAGATGATGATAATTGCCAGACATTCCATAAAATTCTTGACCTAACAAAGAAATTATTAGTTTAAAAAAGGAAATTAGGAAAAAAGAAAAATTTGCTGGAATTTGGAAATTTCTATGTACTCATTACTCAACTATTATTCAGAAAGAAATTTGGAGGAATTGTTAGCAAAACATCCGTGTTGTCGGAGTCCGAACTCATCAAATTATATAGAATTTTAGATGGTAAAATAAAAACCTTAACAAAATTATAAATTATTTTAAATTAAACACAATTAGAATTTTTAATAATTTAAAAATAAAATTTTATTAATTGTTTTCCAAACAAACTTTATTAAATTACTTTAAATTTACATGTAACTTCAAATTTACATTCAACAATTTCAAACAATTGGTATCAGTGCTGTCGTTTAGAATTTTTGAATATTTGTACACAGAGATGCCATCCGAGGGACCCAATGTAGTAGTAGATTATGTTAAAAAACATAGTAAGATGAACAATTTCGGAGTAGATTTTAAAAATTATAGTTTTACTTGAACTATAAAAAACTAACAAAACAAAAATTTAATTCACAACAAAAAACAATAAATTTGCAAGTACTTTTCAAAATCTTTCATTTAAATTTCAAGTATGTATGTGTACATTTAAAAAATCAAATGTGTGAATAAAATTGTTCAAATTTATAAAAATTAAAATGGTGTAGATTTTTAACAGAGACAAAACGAAGTAGGTCCACTACGATCGGAGTAGGCTGGCATGGTATGGAATATGGATATACATTATACGAACATTGAATTGAAATATATGTTAGAATATGTATGTATAGAGAAATACATATACATATATACATATGTACATATACATTTACTAATTAAATTATATATGCTTCAAATAAAAACACTTTTTCTAAATGGATTCTAGATCTAGAGGAATTTATAAAATTCTCAGAGGCTGGCAGTTCTGTCCTGGTTTCATTGTTTGTACTTGACAGCTGATTTTTGTGTTTTTCATGAAATTTTGTAGTTTTTTAGCAATAATTATAAATAATATACTATTAGAATTATTGATATAAATAATATGTAAATAAAAAAAATATAAAAATAAAGTTAATAAAATATATATTTAAAAAAATAAAATAAAAATAAAGTACTTAAATAAGTGAACAAGTAAGTAGAATGAAAATAAATCAGTAACAGAATCAGAATAATATAATATGAATACAAAATAATATATGTACAATGTACATACATATGTACACAATGTAAGAATAAATGTATTTAATAATCTAGAAAAGATTACATTTAAATGTTTGAATAAATATCAAAAGACTATAGAGTAAGAATAAAATAAATAAATAAATAACAATAAGTAGGTATATCTTTCCAATGTACCTACTAATATTATCACAATCCTACTTTTTATTTATTTTTTTTATTTTAAATAAAATGATATTTGTATATAACTATAAAGAGAACAAAAAAAAAAAAAAAGATTATAAAATGAAGATAAGAACTTTATTTTAGTTCTATATTTTCAGTTACAAACTGACCGATCAACGATTGTAATGTAGCTATTATTATGTTCAATAAATATTTATTTTGAAAAAGATGGAAAAATCCCAGAGTGATATCCTAAAGGATTTACAAATTTTATGGAATAATTTTTTAATAGAAAACGTTGAAGAAAATAAGGTGAAAAAATTTTAAATATGTAATTATATTAAATTTAAAAATAAATCTAAATTTTTTATTTATATTAAATGATCATTCCATTTTTTTGTTTAAAATTAAAAAAAAAAATTTTTTTAATTTTTTTATTTTCAGGAACTTTGGATAAATTTATTTTTATATTTTTGTGAAAATTTAAATGAAGAACATTTAAATTTATATAGGTATTTATTTTTAATTTTAAATTATATTATAATCTCAATTTAATATAATTTCTATAATTATTTTGTATAGTTCTTTAAATTCAATACCATGTCAACTGTGCAGTTATATGCAGCAATTAGTTTATGAAATAATTAGTAATTCGATTCTTATATCATCTGAATACACATCAATTGAAAATGATGAACATAATATGACAAAAAATTTACTATTAAAACAAGTATTGGAAAATAAAAATAAATTTTCAAATGATAGTTATGATTTATCACAGGTAAAAAATGAAAAACAATTAAAAATTATAAAACAAATAAATATTTTCATTATTTTATAGTTAATTGTTGGTGCACCTAGCGATATAACAGCTATAATATCACTTCGAAAATTCCTAACACAGGGTATTGGTGGGAAAATATTGGATTTTTTAAAAAAATGTGATATTAAGGTATTAATTTTTGTTTTAGTTTTAGTTATTTTTTTATTTTTCACTTTCTTAAACTTTAATTCTGTATAAATTATTTTCTAGTTAATAATATCAAGACGAAATTTATCAAATCTTTTATTAAATTTATTTCCGAGTTCACCATGGGATAATCAAATTTTGATTGATGATCAAGATCAAGTTGAAAATCTATCAACATTTAATATATCACAATTAGAAAATGAAGAATTCATATTAAATTTTAAATTACATGAGATTTCACCACATTCAAGAAAAATCTATGAAACAACAAAAAATACAGTATATAATCATCATAATTATCATTTAAATAAAAATACAAATCCGTCATTATCAATAACTCGTGATAGTAGTAGTATATTTTCAATATGTGATAACAATGAATCTACTATCAATAACCAGATAGAATTTGTTAAATATGATTCAATGGGATATGATTTATTTAAATCAAGAAAAAAAACAACTGATGAAATTGCTATAATATTAATTGATTTACTTATCAAATTTGTAAAAGAAGAAAGTGAATTAACACTTGATCAATATTCTGTTACAGTTCAATGTTTAAAATTTTGTACTGATAATTTAACGGAAATTGAAAAATCAAATGCATTCAATAGCAAAATAAATATAATTATATTAAAATCAAAAATAATTTCATTATTAACGTGTTGTTTAAATAATTTACTTAAACGAAAAGAAAATTTATTTTTATTTGATTATAAAATTATTTTTAATAAACTTTATGAATGTTTATGTGAAATTTCAAAAAATCAACAAAGTGGTAAAAATAATAATTTGAATTTTATATTTCAAATTTTATTTATATTTTTTGGTTTAATTAATAATATTTATGCAATATCTAAACAAATTGATATTATACATATAAAAAAAGATGATTTAGAACAATGTCTTTTAAATTCAATAATAATTTGTTTAAAAGAACATGAAAATAATAAACAACAAATAAATAATAAATTCAAAATTTTAATAGGAATTTTATTAAATTTCATTAATATTATAAAAATTAAAGATGAAAAAACAGATAAAAGTAAAAAACGTCGAAAGAAAAAACAACAATATAATAAAATAAAAAATACTACAACAATAAATTATTATTATCAACAAAAACAACTACAACAACAACAACATAAACTATTATCATCAAAACATCAACAACAAATTCGTCATTGTAAAAATAATATTCTACCATGTTTATTTGAATCGATATTAATAGAAATTTTCCCAAAATTAAATGCATATACGAATTTACAAGATATTCTAATTAAACATTTTCGTTTAAATGGTATTTGTTGTTGTTTAATAAAAATAGAAAAATTAAGAAAATTCTTTTTTATTGAAGAAGAAGAAAAAGAAAATAATGATAAAATAACAACAACAACAACAACAATACATACAAATAATAATATTGAAATACAAAAACAATTATATAAATTTTTACGTTTTAAAATAGTAAAAATAATATTTTCTTCATCAAAATATTTAAATTCAAATACAGCAACAACAATTAATTTATCAACATTATCATCATCATCATCATCTGCATCATCGACGGCAACATCAATACCATCAATTACATCATCATCAATACAACAATCATGTACAATATGTGAAATAAAATTTAAAACAACACAATTTTTAAATGATATATTTTTATTATATAAAAATAAATATGAAAATATATTATTAAAAAGATCAAAATCATCAATAATTTTAAATAATAATAATGATATAATGTTAAAATTATTTTTAAAACATTTATTAAAAATATCAAATTTTATAACATTCGATATATCATCAAAAATTTTATCAGAAATTGTTCTTCCAATATTTCGTAATGAAAAAAAATTCATAATGATACAATATAATGAAAATAATAAAAATGATAATAGTGATAAAAATGAATTTAAATATGATAATAATACAAACAATAATTGGAGTATTGTTATAATTTTAGAATGTTTAAATATTTTTGTAAATTATTTAAATGATTTAAGATTGATAAAATCATTTTTTAATTATGAAAATATAAAACATTTAGAAGAATTAATGTTTATATCAGAATTTTCACGTAATTGTTGTGATTTAATTAAAATTGGTATACAAAATATTTTACATATAGGTGATACAGATATTGAAAAAGTAAATACAAGTAAACAATTATTAAATACTCAATTAAATGCAATTAATTATATAACACAAATTATAAATGATAAAATATTTAAATCACTTAAAAATGACAGTATTTGTGATAATTTTAATTCAAAATTTGAAGAAAATTCAACAAATTATTCATTAAATCCATTAGAAATTCTTTTAAATTTAAAACATTTAAAAGAATCACAATTACTACGTTTAGCTAGTATTTATTGGAATTTAACATTAAATTTATTTAAAAATAATCAACAATTTCGTGATGCATTCTTAAATAGATTTAAAATTGATTTTATAAAAATTTATAATAATGATGATAATGATAATAATGTTTCAACAACAACAAATAAACAAGAATTTGAACAAAAATTACAACAACAACAACAAAATTCATTATTTCAATTAGCATACAATTGTTTAAGTATGTTTTTATATTGTCATCATATTCGTATTGAAAAAACAGTTGAAACACTTGGAAAATGGAATTGGAATTCTTCAACGGATAATAGCAATAATACTAGTAACAGCCATCGATTGGATTGCACTTTTAATGCTTCATGGCCTGAAATGTATAATAATTCTAATAAAGAAGAACATATATCATATACAACGATAACAACAACTAATGATGAAATTATTCAATCTTTAGATATCGATTATTATCATAGATTTAAAACAAATAGTGTCAGTGAATATAATTTGGAACGAGAAATATCACCATCAATATTTTCTTCCATTGATCAGAATTATTACTACAACATAAACAGTAACCTTCAAATACCATCTGCAATAAATTTTTTAATTGAAAATCATAATAGTGAAAATGATGGTGATGATGAAGTTTTATCATCAGGACATAGTAGTTACATTGAAATAACAAAAAGTGGTAATTTCATAGAAAAATTAAAATCAAATGATAATAGTAATTTAATTTTCGATATACGTCATCAAAATCATGATAAAAATATAAATGAAATTGTAATAAATAACAGTGAAAATTTGAATAAAATTAATTATCATATAAATAATACAAATAATAATAATAATAATAATAATAATAATAATAATCAGACATCAATTTTATATAAATATTTACATAATTTTGTTTCATTTGGTGTTAATTATTTATTTGGTAGTGAACAAAATACAAAATATATAAATTGTGATAATAAAAATGATAATAAATTAAAAAATAAAAATAATAATGAGTTAAAGAAAATTTATGAAAATGATTTTGTTTATATTTGTCAAACAAATGATAATAAAAAATTTTTAATGCAAATTTTTGAATGTACATTAGCCGTTATAGTCATGTCTAATTATGATTTAAAAGGTGAGTCAAAATTAATAATTTTTGTTTAATTTAATTTAAAAATATGAATTTTTTATTAATTAGTTAATTAATAATTAATAAATAGTAAATTTTTAAATACATACTTTAAATTCTAATTTGTAAGATTTTTTTTTTCTTATACAAAAAACTCATTATAAGATTTTCCCCATGATTCGCTGCTTTTGCACATTCAAATATATTTATAGATGACCGTTAAAATGAGCAGTGAATTAGAAAAAATTGATTATATTGTGCACATATTAAATTTTCAACTAGTTTTTAATTTTCTTTTTTTCTATTGTTATGTAATAGATACAATATTACAAATTTAAAAATAAAAATAAAAAAATGTTATGAAATAGCAACAAGTTAACATCTATAAAGTAAAATTGTTGTTTTAAATTTTCTTGTAAATAAAGTTTTAACTTACTCATATGACAAGGAAATTGCAAATAAAACAAAGCAAAAGGAAGCCATATACGGTCAGTTAAAATAAATAAAATACATACAGTGTCTCACCGTGAAACTTGTACACCCTTTAGATTATTATTATTTTTTTTTTGTAATTTGGAAAAAAAAAATTGTTGGGTTGACAACAACCCGAATAATAATATTAACTTCGATAAAAAAATTTTTTTTAATATATCTACCGTCATAAAAAACCTCGAATAGCAACAATTTTGTCAAAAAGTATGTAATGGTTGATTTTGAAAAAAAGATAATAAAATTTATTGGATTGTCCGGAAAGTTCTTGCCGATTTTTTTGATGTTTTTCTTTTACCGAAAAGGCAAAAATGCTCCACCATGTTTTTTTTTGCTCAACATTATTATAAAAAATCCATTTTTCATCCTCTGTCACTATTTGCTTCAAAAATGGAATTTTCAACCAAAAATTTTTTCCTAAATTATAAAAAAAAAAAAAATCTAGAGTACAAGTTTCACGGTGAACGTATGTGGATATGATATGGAAAAATTATTCCTTTATACATTTTAAAAACTGCATATCTAATAATATCTACTTAAAGTTTTCATAATACATATAAGTAAAAAGAACCTTCAAGTAAAATATATTTAATATTTCTTATAACTTATTGAATATACCAATACCCACCTATAAAAATATAGATATTATTTATTATCGTTGCATTCAAATATTAATTTTACAGAACAGATTTATCTCGACCACAAAACCGTATTTATATTATTATTATTATTTTTTTTTTTTTTAAATCACAACATAGTAGTATTAATCATTAATTAATAAATAAAATTTTATAAAAAAAAAAAAAGATTTCAAGCACAGATTTAGTAGTATGTATACGCAATTAAAAAGCGGTTTTGTGTTGTATTAAAATAATCTTATCTAAAAGATAATGAATATATGTATGTATGTATTTTAAAAATTTCGAAATTAAAAACTCTTTTATTTATATATGTAAATAAATGTATACATATATACAAATTTAAATAGATATAATATTTAAAAATTTTACGAGATAATTTCAAAAAAAAATTTTTTTTTTTTACATTCTTTATTAATAAATTTTTTTTCTTAAATTAGTTATAAAAAAAAATAAAAAAAATAAGTGGATTATGATGTTTAAAAAATAATTAAATATAAATTATTTATGTGTATGAGAAAGTATTTCTTAAATTAATTTTCAATTAATTTAAATTTATTTGAATTTGTATTTGTTTTTTTTTTTTTAATTAGATACAAATATAAAAATGCAACAACTTTTACGAAAATTAAAAACATTATTATTATTATATTCTGAAAAATATTGGGAATATGAAGATAATGCATCTGCAATTATACATTCATTACAATCATTATTAAAAGTTGCTGAAATGATGGGTAAAAGATTACAACAACAACAACAACAGCAACAAGAACAACAACAAAATAATAATATTGATGAAAATAATAAAAAACGTTCATCATTTATTGTTAATAATGATACAATTATTGCAAATAATTCAAATAATAATAATAATAATAAAATACCAACAACAACAATAACAAATAATGTTGTTGTAGAAAGTGAAATAGATTTTTATTCATCAAAATTAAGTTGTACATTACATGAAAGTGAAAATGGTGATGATGATGATGATGATGATTTAAATGAAAATGAAACTGAAGAATGTTATGTAACAGCTGATGAAGGTTATGAAGCTGATGCTGAATTACCAGAAATATCTGAAAATGATGAAGCTATTGAAGAATTATGGAATCCATATATACCATCATCAAAATATCGTACAACAATGGTACATGAAGGAATATGTAAAATTGTTATTGAAATTTTAATTGAATTATCAACAAAATGTGTTATTAATCCAAGTTTATGGTCAAGTAGTTTAAGTCAATTAGCAAATCGTTTATATGTAATAAGAGAATCACTTGGTGGACCATTATTTTTATTAAAAGGTTTTTCACCAATTTTAAAATGTAATGATCCAAGATTGAAAGGTAATTAAAATGAAAAAAAAAAATAATAATCAATTTTTTTTTCGATATTTTTATATTGATATTATTTTTTTTTTTTCTTCTTTGACTTTTTTTTTTATAGATTTTCAACAATCTATTCTTGATTTGATAACTGATTTTAATTCACCGGAAATTTTATCAACATATTTCAATATAATAGCATCAGAAAATCCTCCAATTGAAATACTTATTAGATATATGGCATATATTTGTGCTTTAGGATTACGAATACAACCTAAAGTTGAAATTACGTTTCCATTTGAAGCCAGTGAGTACTTTAAAAAAAATTCTTTGTCCGTTTTTGGTCTCTACACACGTCCGATATATCTACTATTCATACACATCCGGTCCGGTTCCTGTCACAAATCATATACAAACATGAACGGGGGGGGAGCTGAATCGAACGTGTGTGGATCAACCTTAATACCTTTTTTATTATGATTATTTTTTTCAGATGATATTTTCAATTCAACATGTAATCCAATTTCTTCCAATCAAATAAAACAATATCGCAACTATCATGAATATCATAATATAAAGACTCCGTTAACTCAATCAGCTTTAATTGTACCATTAGATAATATAAAATTTTGGCAAAGTGATGGTTTTACTATTTCACTTTGGGCACAAGTAAAATCATGTTGTGATTTATCATCAAAAATATCACAACAAAAAGATAAAATTGATCAGGTATTAAAATTTACCTTTTCTTCTTCTTAAATTGCAATCTATTTTCCATGTATTATTTATAATTTTTTCTAGACTCACTTAATATCATTTGGATCTAATCAATTACTTGTAAGTGTTTACATTAATAATAATATGAATTTAGTTTTGGAAACAAGTAGACCATGCAGTGATATAAATCAAATAAATCGTGATCAACAAAAATCTAATAAATCAACAGTAACACAAACAACAACAACAAATACTGCTGGTACAACTTCTTCAAAATTGAAAAAACAATCTGAAGATAATAACAGTCATACTTTATCAATTTTTAAACGTAAAAGAAAATTACAAAAAGATACAAAACAAAATCAATCTCCACAAATGGATAATAATACATCTTTATCTTCGAATAAAGAAAATATATCATTGAATCGTAATCATCCTATACCAACATCTTCTACTACTAATAGTGGTACTGGTAATGATAAAATATCATCATCACCTTTAAGTAGTGCTATACAAAGCACAAAATTAGCTATTATTAATAGTTTTAGTCAATTTCAAATATTTTCATCACAAAATGAAAATGATATGAATTCATTTGAAGGTATATCAACTAAATTAGATTTTTATCGTTTTTCACATAAAAAATGGACACATTTATGTTTTTCAATTGATTCAATTAATTCAAATTCAAAAAATATTAATTTAACAATTATAATTGATGGTTCAGAACAATATACAATAAATATACCTTTAAATTGTGGTGGTTATAATTTTCAACAAATGTTAAAAAATGAACAATTTCAAATAATTTGTTTAGGACAAAATGATATCAAAAAATTACCATCATCATCATTTGAAATTAATGATGATACATTATTATCATCTACAGAAAAATATAAATATTTAGAATATAGTATATCAACAGTAATGATTTTTCAAAAATGTTTCAATCGAAAAAGTTTAATTGCAAATTTAACAGCTTTAGGACCAGATTGTACAAATCTTGTTTATTGTCAAGTTAGTAAAATATTTCACTCATACATATGAATAAAATTCTCTAAAAAAATTTTTTATTTATTAAATTTAGATTGGAAATCTTATTCCAAATTATGGATTTTTAAATTTTAATAAAACAAATTGCCCAGATATTGATAATTTCAATGAATGTATAACAATTTTAAATGAATATTTAATTGCCTCATATTCAGCATATCAGCCAAATTATATGATTGGATTTATAAAAGGCGAAAATGAATTTCGAGAAGGTATACATTTGTTGTTGTTGTTGTTGTTGTTGTAATGATATAAATCTTTTTTTTTTCTTTTACTAGGATATCGTTTGGGAGCAATTTATTTTGATCATGGCTTGATGACAAATCATATTCCATCAATACAAACTGCTGTTTATCTTAGTGGTGGACTATCTTGTATGCTATATCTTTTTGCAAGGGTAAAAATCATTTTTTTTTTAAAGAATATGTTGTTGTTGTATGTTTATATGTTGTTGTTTTCTTTCTTGTTTTTCTTCTATTTTAGACCGTTGAATTAACAACAGATTCTAATACTCAAGCATTTGCATTAGATCTTTTACTTGGAATTGCACGTTCAGATATTAAATTATATTCTGAATTTGTTAAAAAGGATTATTTAAATTTAATTTCTTATGTTATACGTACTGAAAGATGTACTAAAGATGTTTTTCTATTAAAAAATTTAATAAATAATTCATGTACAAAACAAGTTATTACAAAACGTAATGATGGTGGTATACATATTATTGAAAATACATCAGGATGTGTTATTTATCCAAATTTAATAATAAGTGTTATACGACGTTATTCAGATTGGCATAAATTTTGTTTAAAAGAATCAAAAGTATTAGATATATTATTAGCTAGTATACAAATATTAGTACGTGAGAAACATCCATATCAAGAATTTAATATAATACAATTACAAAAATCTGGTATTGTTAAAGAATTATTAAATTTATGTAAAGTAAATATTGTTGAAGCACCAAGTCCAATTTATATGTCAATAAAAGCTGCAGATTCATTTGTTAGTATTTTAAATACATTTGCTGGTTCACCACCATCACCATCATTATTAGATGAAATTATGAAACTTTTACTTGTATTACATAAACCAAGTGAATGTTTTGTAACACATGATCGTTCAAAATTTTATTTTTTAATAAGTCCAGATCCGCCACTTAAACAAAAACTTTTAAATCTTCCATTACCATCACGACAATTTACTCAAATAATACGTGAACGTAAAAGGATTATATCTAATGCTGTTGGAAGTAATACTGGAACATCATCAAGATTAACACAATTTCATAAAAAAAATTCATCAGGACATTCAAATACAATTTCAAATTATGATAGACATAAGAAATCTTCGAATCTTAATGATGAATATCAAAAAAATTATGAAAATCAAAATGATAATTTATATTATAAAGATTCGAAAAAAAATCGTATTCCAATATTTGATAATCTTCAAACAATTGCTAATTGTTCACATTTATCAAATAAAAAAATTGGTTCAGTTTTTAGTTCAATTGAAACAGAACGTTTTAATTCATCATTATTCAATTTAAAAAAAGAAAGAGCATATTATGTTCAAGATAAACGTAATCGTAGTAGAAAAATATCAAGAAAACGTGTTAAATTAATTTCACCAAAAATAAATTCAGATGAAGTTAAACATAAAAAACGAAGAAAAGGTAATTAAAAGAATTTGAAAAATTAGAAAAAAAAAACATCTTTTGATTATTATTTTTGTTGTTGTTGTTGTTGTCATTTTTACAGATAAATCAATTTCAGAAAGTAGTGAAAAAGATCTTGATATTTTTACATCAAAAGAATATGATGTCGTTTTATCAGATGAAGTATCAAGTTTAAATGATTCAAGAGAATTTTATCATCGTAGAAAACTATCATCAAAATTATTACCAAATAAATCTGATTATACAAAATTTCTTGGAATAATAAGATTACAAGAGAAACTTTTCATTTTACTTAAAGATTTTTTGCTTATTCTTCCAGATAGTATGGTTGATGAAGTATGTTAACTTTAACTGTGCATATTATTTTTATTTTAAATTTTTTTTTTTTTTTTTTTAAATATTTTCTAGGTACTTATTCACTATATTAAAATTGAAATTCTATTAGTACTTGCAAATCATAAAAATTCCGATGTACGATCAGCAATTATAAAATTATTTGCAATATTATTAGAACGTTTACCATCTGGTGAAATTCAATCATATTCAAAGAAATTTTATTGGCATCATTTAGCAAATCAAATTTCATTAAATTTAACTGATAGAAATTTATTAGAATCAATTGTACATTGGTGTACTGGTACATTAAATTCATTAGAAGATATTTTACAACAATGCAATAATAATTATGATAATAATTTAAAAATTGTTAATAAATTTGGTTTAAATACATTAATGGCAATTTTACCTCAAACATTAAATGATTGTGATTTATCAGTTAATTGTTTTCAATTAATTGAAAATATATTTTTAAAGGTAATGAAATAGATTTTAAATTAATTGTATTTTGCATTTTAATTGTAATACTGTTTGTTTAATTTTTTTAAATTATTTTCATAGGTTCCAGATTGTAATACATATCTTACTGAAAATGGTCTTGTTCAAAGTGTTATTAAAGCATTGTATAAACTTTATTCAAAAACAAAACCTGTTGTTAATGGTAAAATTGAGGCAGCTATTGTTTCTTTATTAACAACGATTGCTCAATCATCGATTAAATCAGTTGGGCATATAAGTGTAAGTACTTTTGTTTTTTGTTACAATTTTTTTTTTTTTTTTGCCATTATTAAACAAATGTTTTTCCAACAGGTTCTTTGGGATTTATTAAATTTATTATCATTTTATCAAGAGAATAATGTATTGAATGTTGTTGAAGCATTTCGTGCAGTTCAGGCATATATTTTATTTAATTTATTACAAAGTTTCTTGCCGTCAACTACAATGTCAATTTCTTTAAGTAGATTTAAATGTAAGTGAAAATTTCATAAAAGGAATCTTTGTGATAGATTTAAAAATTTTTTTTTAAATTATTTTTCTTATCTAGCATCTGATCTTCATCTTCAAAATTCTCAAATATCATCATCAGAAATAAAAACACGTTTTGATTTATTAGTTGATCGTAGTTCACAATTTTTTATAACAGCAAATCCAACACATAAACCAACACAAGAAGAAATTAAATTATTTGAATTAATGGTACCACTTGGTACATCTGGTAATACAAGATGTAATAATTTTATTGCATGGGGTCTATTACCATCACGTCCATATGAATTACGTTCATCAATAATAAATAGTCTTTGGAAAATATGTCGTGGTGAAAATATACCATCAATTGTTTGTGATGGAAAAATTATTAAAACTCTTCTATGGTTATGCTTAACAACACAACAAAATTCTGTAATAGAAGCAGCAACAGCAGCATCCACTTCAACTGATAATGCTAGTGCTAGTAGTAATGAACATTATATGGAAACACTTTGTGCATTATGTAGACGTTTAGGTATTGGATTACATGAAACATGGAATGTTGATAATGTATTAGATAAACTTGAAACAAATCGTGATAATTGTTTAAAAGAACAAAGACCAAGTATTGATAAGACTGTTTATAAATATGAATCAGTTGCACAAACATGTATTGATTCATCAATGATAATTACAAGAATTGTTACAGAACTACAAGTAATTATTATCAATATTTTTTGTATTTATCTATTTATTTATTTTTTTAAATTTTCTCAATGAAATTTTTAGAATGCCGAAAGAAAAGCTCTAATAAGTCAAATGAAACAATATGATGAAAGTTTAATTTTTCGTGAATGGGTTGCAATAATTCAAAATATGACTAATGAAGGAGCACCATGGTTCTATGAAAAAAATTATCCAAAGTAAATTTATTTAATAAAAACATATTTTGAATACCTATTTTTATTTAAATTATATTTGTCTTTTTTTTTTTTTTCTTTCTCAAGATCTTGGGAATTAGATGATACTGAAGGACCATCAAGAGTTCGTGTTCGTTTAAAACGTTGTAATTTAGATATTGATCAAAAATTTATATTAAAAGATAATCGTGATCCACCATATCCAAAATTAAGACCATTAGATTATTTAATAACAACACATGATCAACAAATTAATTTTTCATTAAATTCAAAAATTTTATATAATTTTTCA
Organism: Bombylius discolor; assembly: GCA_939192795.1. Lineage (NCBI taxonomy): Eukaryota > Metazoa > Arthropoda > Insecta > Diptera > Bombyliidae > Bombylius > Bombylius discolor. The sequence goes on along the minus strand of OW584241.1, from coordinate 4,730,044 downwards.
GCAAAATATTTACCATTAGATGGTGAAATTGATGGTGATCTATTAATAACTGAAACAAAATTATATTTTATAGCAACATATCGTTATAAATTTTTTTATATTGTTTGTAATATACAAAATATAACAGAAATATGGTTACGTCGTTATCAACATCATGAAAAAGCATTTGAAATATTTTTAGATTCACAAAAATCATTATTATTTGCATTACAAAATTATGAAGATTATAAAACAATTAAAGATATATTCTTAGATAAAATATGTCAATGTCCAGATCAATCAAAATTATTATTAATAACCCAACAATGGAGAGAAGGACAATTAACTAATTGGGAATATTTAATGATGTTAAATCAATTTGCTGGTCGTACATATAATGATTTAATGCAATATCCAGTATTTCCATGGATATTATCAAATTATCATTCAGATACATTGGATTTATTAGATATAAAAAATTATCGTAAATTAGATAAACCAATTGCAATACAACATGAAGGAAGTGAAAATCATTATATTAATAATTATACGGTAATATTTTATTTTATTATTATTATTTTTATTGTTGTAAAAAACTTTCAAAATATTTAATGTATCTAAACTTTCTAAATTTATTCTATTTTTCAGTATATCAGTAATACAATTACAAATTTGGGTACATTACAATTAAAACCATACCATTACAGTTCACATTATTCAAATTCTGGAACTGTTTTACATTTTTTGGTACGTGTACCACCATTTACAACATATTTTTTACGTTACCAAGGTATAATTTGATTATTATTATTATTTTTTTTTTTTTTCATTTAAAATTATTTCAAACTATTCCTGATTTTTATTTTATTTTAGATAATAATTTTGATATACCAGATCGTACATTTCATTCAATAAATACAACATTTAAATTAGCTAGTAAAGATAGTCCAACTGATGTTAAAGAACTTATACCAGAATTTTTTTGTTTACCAGAAATGTTTGAAAATTTTGAATTTTTTAATTTTGGTTATCGTCAATCTGGTGAAATTGTTAATCATGTTGATTTACCACCATGGTGTGGTAATAATTCACGTTTATTTGTTTTAATACATCGACAAGCATTAGAATCAGAAATTGTTAGAATGAATTTACATAATTGGATTGATTTAATATTTGGTTATAAACAAACTGGTCAAGCAGCAATTGATGCTGTTAATGTCTTCCATCCAGCAGTAAGTTTAATTCTTTATTTTTATTTTTATTTTTTTTAATTTTTCTTTTTAAAAAAATAGACTTATGCTGAATTTTCAAAGACTGAAATATCAGATCCAATTGAAAGGAAAGCTGTTGAGACAATGGTTAAAACTTATGGTCAAATGCCAAAACAATTATTAAAAATACCTCATCCACCGTCATCTGATTTAAATTATACATTAAATGAACCATTTGTTATATCATCAGTTAGAGGTTTAAGATGGGGTATATTTACTGGTTCTCCGCAATTACCAAAACCACGATGTTTACATAAGTATCGATTAGCTGAAATGGCTTTTACTAATTTGATATCATTCAAAAATACAAATGTTATTTATGGTTTACCAGAAAAATGTTGTATTATGCAAGGTATTTCTTTTTTTTTTTTTTTTTTTTTTTTGTAATAAATTATTCTCATCTAAACATACGAATTTATTATTATTTTATAGGACCAGAAGCAGATACATTTAATTTAATATCATGGAATTATGATGATAATATTGTTCGTATTCAACCATTAAATGAACCAACAACTCAATCAAAATCATTATTAATTAATGATTTAATTGATGAAATAACAGCATATGGTTCAAATCCAAATTCAAATTGTTTATGGTTTGGACATAAATCTGGTCGTATAACTGTTTATCAATGTAATTCAAATTATGATAATGAAAAAAATTATATAAGAAATCGTCAATCATCATCTGGTATTAAATTATCATATAATTCAGCATTTCGTACAATATCATTTCGTAATAGTTTTAAATTAAATGAAAATGATTATGAAAATCGTCGTAGTTCAAGAGGTAGCAGTTTATTAGATTTTCAACAAACAATGCAATGGCATGGACCAATTTATTTAATACGGCATACTGATGAAATAACAAGTATTTGTGTATCAACTGAATTTCAAATTGTTGTATCTGCTGGACGTGATGGTCGTGCTGTTATATGGGATTCAAATACGTAAGATAAATTTTTATTTTATTTTTTTTATTTTTATTTTTTTATAATTCAATATATTTTGTTTTTCAACAGTTACAGTTATGTAAGAACAATTGAAAGACCATTTGAAATACAACATTCACCAATAAGTGTTGTAACAATAAGTCCAACATTAGGTGATATATTAACAGTTCATACAATTGAAAAATTTAGTAGTAATCATACAACAACAAATAATAATCAATGTAATTCAAATCTTAATGATTCATCAATAAATGGTAATTATAGTGTAAATGATAATGGAACAGATCGTAATGAAGATGATGAATGTTTTGAAGTAACAGAAGAAAATTTAGAAGACTTTGTTAATATTTCCATGAATGTTAATGGGAAATCATTAATGAGATTGCATTCAGTGAATGCTAAATATATAAGTCATTATGTATTAGAAGATAAAAAAATATTATCAGCATGTTATTCATATATAAAAGAAGGTACTGGTATAAATGTGATAGCAACTGGTCTTGAAGATGGTGTTATAAGATTTTGGTCTAGCTGGGATTTAACATTTATTCAAGAGATTGCAATTTCAAATTCCGATATTATAAGGTTAATTTTTTTTATATATGTACATATATAAAATTATTATTTTTGAATTATTGATTTTTATTTTTATTTTTGAATTTTCAGTTTAACATACTCAACGTATCAACATTTAGTTGCCTTATCAAAGGATAATTTTATTCATGTTTGGGAGTCTGAAGGAATACAAGAAAATTCTCCAAAATTTCCACAAATTTTTTTTAATAAAGCAAATTCTTTATTATAAAAAGAAAAAATTATCATACATATTATGTTTATTCTATAACATTTTTTTGTTTTTTTTTTTGTTTTATGTGCTGAATTTCATTGTTCATTTTGTTTATTTACTTTTACATATGTACATACATATTATATTAGATTTATCAGTACATTTTACTCAAATATATTTATTTTGTGGTAGAAAAAAAAAACAAATGAGTGTATTAATTATTTTTATTATTAGCCTTCTTTTCTTAATTTTCGAACTAAAAAATTTATTTAAATTTCAATTGTTTTCATATTTATTTTTTGTTCTTGTAGCTATTTTTTACTAAATGTGAATAGGCCTAGAGTTATATCCCCTTTACTGATACTTTGATGAACGTTTTAAAATAACGAAAAAAAAAAAATTAAAAATCGTAGAATTCGATCGATATGATTGTGAGATAATTTAAATTAAATGAAAATAAAATTAATTAAAAGAAAAAAAAATAAATTTCCAGTTTTATTTTGTTTAAAAAATTATGATTTTTTTTTATCAAATTCTATTTTTGCAAAAGTACACTGATAGACTGATACATAAAAAGTCTTAATCTATATACATACTTTTAAATTATCTTTACAATCTTTTATTTAAAAAAAAAAGAAATAGCAATAAGAAAATTATGATATGACTAATGAAACGAATTAACACATTTTATCGCGAAAAATTTTATATCTACATACCCACATATGACTAAAACAATTTATTTTTTAACAGTCAGTGCATCAGTAACAGTTGTTTATTGTATATTCTAGTGGAGAATAAAGTAAAAGTTAATTAAAAAAAAATTAATTTTTTTCTTTGAAAATGTCTTCAGGTAAGCGATTCAATTAAAAATTTATTCTAATATTTTATGTTATCTAAAAAAAAAATCCGCACATGATTTAACGTTCAATAAAAATCTTGTATCTTGTGATAAAATTTTTTTCTTTCTTCTAAAATTAAATTTAATTATCACGTTTTATAAAATTATTTTATAATTTTGTGTAAATTTTCAAATGACCTTTTTTTCGTGTTTGAACAAAAGTTCATATTACAAGCAAATAAGACAAAAAAAAAAATTATCAAGAAAAATGGTTTTTAATTTCAAATATCAAAAATCTAAGACAAAATAAAAGTAAATATTCAATAAATTTTATGATGTTTTCAAATCAATAATAATTTTTTTTTAATTAAATATTTTTCGCAAATTTAAAGCGAAAAATTCCCTTTTTTCATTATCAGCATGAGTTAAAAAATTGTGAAATTTTATTTTTTCACATAAACAAAAAAAAAAAAACTGTTTAAATATTTATTTTGTATATTTTTTGTTTTATTTATTTGAAATCTACATACAAGTAATAAATTTTTAAATAGATTCTGAGTAGATATATTTTTCTGAATCATGGAAAATTAAAAAAAAAAAAATTATGGTAATTTGAAAATTAACAATAGAAATTAAAATCATATAGCATTTCGATATTTCTTTTCAAATTTATTTTAGTTACTTTCTTTTAGGCCGAATTTTTAATCGTTTATCTTATTTTTATCTCAATTTGACAAAAAATTTGATTTTGTTATCTAAAAAAATATCGAAATGTCCAAAAATTACCACTTTAATGTTGACTCATATGTTATTTGAGTATGTCTCTGTTAAAACATTCGAAACCTTTCAAATTTAAATAAATGATAAATAAATTCCTAGATCCACCACCATATGGATTTCATCCTAATTATATTCCTCCTCATGGAATACCAACGGATACTTATAATTCTCCACATCATTATCCTCATGGTGCGGAACTTTCATATCCAATGCAAATTCCAGGACAAAATATCATAGGATATCCACATCCATTAAATAAAGAAATTATAAAAAGTTCTTCGTCAGAATCAAGTTCAAGTAGTACTACAAATGAATCTTATGGACTTGATTATACTCAATATCCACCAATAGGTAATTGCTTTAAAATTATTTTTTGAACGTGGGAAAGAACTATTTTATAACGGTTATTAATTTTAATTATTCTTAAAATGTATATTTAATTAAATTTTTGTTTTTCAGGTTATTGTTGGCAATCTTTAACTATTGACGATACATTCCCACATCAACATGCAGTTCGTGCTGGAAAAGATGTAGATGGTTGTAATATTTATGTTGGAAGAGCATTCCATGAAGGTGACATGTTACCTGCTAAAATAATACCAGATAAAAATATCGCATATGTTTGTTATGGTGGAGAAGAAATACCAAAAACGGATTTTGAAATTTTAAGAAAAGGTGATTTTGTTTGGGAATTTGCAGCACATGGTGCTGTACCAGAAGGTGCTATTCAAATTGGACGTACATCAGATGGTGAAATATTATATATGGGTCGTTGTTTATATCAAGGTACACAAACACCTGGAAAAGTTCAACAAAGTCATGGTTGTTTGTATATACCATTTGATGGAGAAGAAGTTCGCGTACAAGAATATGAAGTTTTATGTGTAAAATAAAATGTTCAAGTTGAAGAGTAAAAAATAAATTTTGTTTAATTAAGAATATAAAGGATTTTTTGTTCTCTGTTTTTTTTATAGATCAATGATGACTTGGAAATTCATTTTATTTCTATTGTTTAAACAATTCTCATAATTTTAGTTAGAATATTTCATTAAAAAGTATATATTTCACAAATTATTAATAAATCAAAATAAATTTTATCTTTTTTAATATTTCAAAATTTAAATTCTTTATATTTTTTATTTTGCTTGGTTGTATCTGCTTGTTGTCGTTTTCTTTTTGATTTTTGCCTAGCAACATGTTCTGCTAACATATCTGATAAATCTTCTTTTTGTAAATGGCTTTGTTGTTCACGCATTTGCTGTTCATATCTTTGAGCCATTGCTTCATTATCTAAATCAAGTTCAGATGGATCAAGTGCAAGTTCAACCATACCTTCACGTTCAGTAATTCCAGCTGTTGTTTGTGGTCTATTAAGTGCTGCTGCAGCTTTATTAACAGCTGAAATATCATATACATGAGTTGAAGCCATCATTGAAGCACCAACACGTTCAGTACGTTTCTCAGGTAACACTTGATAAAGTACTGGAGTTTCATTACTATAAAAAAAAGAAGTTATAAATAAAATTAATGAAATTTAAAAAAAAAAACAAAAAAAAACTTACTCTTCCATTTCTTGTTCAATCTTCTTCTTTCGAAGTTCTATGTTATCTGGTGTCTCCATTCCAGCTGGTACACTTGTTAGTCCCGACGGTGTTACTAAACCTTCAGCTGGTGTTACCAAACCACTTTCATCTGGTATATTACTAAGATCTTCACCTTCTTCTTCTTCCTCTTCTGATGATTCTTCAGATTCAGATTCAAGTTCACCCCAAGTGTTTCGCTCAATGTCACCTTCATCTAAACCACTCTGATAAATACAAATGAAGAAAATTATTATTAGAAATAAATTCGTTTTAAAATGAAAATCACAAAACTTACATCCAAATCAACAATATTTGTACCAAATACATCTCCGTACAATGGTTTTCCATTTTCATCTACAGGTGGTTTACCCCAGCCTCCAGTATGATATCCAAATGTTGTTCCTTCTGGAATTGGTGCATTAAGACCTGGAATTTTTAGATTTGGATAACTTGGTGGTGGTCCATATCTTTGTTGAGCAATTAACCATGGAGGAGGAACTTTATGTGAATGTGGTCCAACTGGCATTCCAAGTGCAATACGAAGTTCTTCAGATAAATCACCTGGTTTTTTCTCTTTCAAACGTGTTTCAAATTCTTTTCCTTCGTAATATAAATCACCATGAATTGTCATTTTTGGTTTTGTTTGCCATTTGAAAAATGCATCATGTAGCTTTTGATAGTCAATATCAATTTTTCCCATTTTAGGTCGTGTTCTTTCTCTCATTTTTGCTTTCAATGATTTTGCATCATCTTTTTCTTGTAGTGCTTCTCTCATTTCCATTATTCCTGTTTTCTTTATAAACGCTGGTAAATCGAATGGTGGTTTCTCGATACCACGTTTTCCTTGAAGATACTGAAAAAACGAGGAATTAAATTTTGGAAAAAAAATAAAATAAATAAATAAATAAATAAATTACCTTTCGCTTAAAACACCAATGGCGCGGAACTTGGACAGTATTTCGATGAGCTTTGAGTTGAACTAGAAGTTTTGGATCACGAGCTGTAACATCATGCATTTCAACAACATCTGGCCTATTTACTAATTGCTTCAATTCGGCAACGCTTAAACGTGTCAGTTTTTTGAGTTTCCGTTTAGATAATTTCTCTTTGTCGTCTTTTTTATCCTACGAATAAATGAAGAACAATGTTTTAAATTGTATCATTATTATTTCTGATATTGTTAAGTATACCTCTTCAACGTCGTCGTCATCATCTTCCATTGTCTTATCATCAGATTTTTTTTGTTGTGCATTTAAATCGTTTACCACATTATTTTTATCACCATCTCCTTGTTTTGGTTTATTTTCTAATTTAAAAATTTCAAAAATTCTATAATATTGACGGTACATGGGAGCAAGTTCAGTAATCGTTATTCGTTCTGGGACATACCTTAAAAAATAAGTAGATATTAAAATAAAATATAAAAAGCAAAAATTAATATTAATTTTTATTACGTACTCTACAGTGACATCTTCCTTTTCCTTATTTTCTTTATCTGATTTTTCCTCTTCTTGATGATTCGCATGTTTTTCTTCTATTTGCTTTTGAGTTTGTTGTCTTAATTTTTTATTTTGCTTCTTTCGCCTTTTTTTACGTTTATTTTTATCCAATTTTCCTATTTCTTTATTTGATTTATCATCATTAGATAGATTCTGATTTTCATTCTCTTCATCTGATTCAGCATCAGCGTCTGCATATTCTGTACTTATAACACCGCTTGACATATTATTTGTCTGTTGCCTATCTTCATCTTGTGTGAAATCAGGTTCACCTTCAAATTGAGCAGCACGTTTATCTTTTAATGCCAAAACATCTTCTAAGGCTTTTGGTAATACAACATCTGTAAGTTTTTTAGGTTTTCCATCCTCTTCCATCGGATTATCCACTTTAACAGACATTAATGATGGCAATTTGCTGGTATCATTTTTTTCACCATTTTCTTGTGGCTTCTTCCAGTTTGAGTTTTGTGAAGTTGTCATCAGGGGTTGAGACATTAAAGGTGGCGGACCTGATGCAGGTGGCATTGAATTAGGAGGAATGGAAGACGACATTGATGATGGAGGCATCATTTGCGGTGGCATTAGAGGCGGTGGCATAGGCGCAGGCATACTTGAAGGTGGCATAACGGGCTGTTGTAATCCTGAAGGTGATCGTGGAATTGGTGGCGGAGGTGGTGGAACACCAGAAATTGTTGGCGGCATTAGTGGTGGAGCCATGCTCGGAGCTGATACTGGCATAGGAGGCGGACGCAAAGGTACTGTCGTTCCAGGAATCATACCAGGTTTAGTTACTGGTGGAACTGACATCATTTGACGTTGCATTTCTTTTTCATGTTCTGCCATTGAAGGCGGACGAGGCTAAAACAACAGAAATTTAAATTACAAAATAGAGATAATTATCAAAAACAAACAATTTATCACTTACCTCTCCTGGAACTTCTGACATATCCTTGAAATATTTAAATTTTCAAATGGTTTTAAACAAATTAATTGATATTTTTATTTAACTTTATAGAGATTTAAGCGAATAAAATAATCAAAAATTGAAGCACTCTTGAAAACGTTCCATAAATCGGCATTATCGATTGTAAATGTCATCCGTATTTCGTTTCCGTTGGTTGAATTTACTAAAAAAAACTTTAAGAATCTGGAATCTGGAACATTACAAGGAATTATATGGAATAGAAATATAGTGTATTTTTTTTGTTCTTTTATTTAGCTGTGCTCCATTTCATTACATTACACAATCGTCAAATACTTCTTTGATTTACATGTTCTAATTTCAAATAAAAAAAGCGACTGCAATCACCAAAAATTCATATTGACGCCATATTTCATTAATCAAACGTCAAATTTCTTGCAATAAATCTAGCAACCAAAAATTTCTTGCAAGATTCAATTTTTCTACATAACCTTAAGTGAGCCAACTGAGAAAAAATTTATTTTTTACATCTCACTGAGAAACTGAAAAGTATAAGATATGTAAGACAAATGGAATGAAACACAGCTATTGTAAAAATTTTACAACGTAATGTATATTGTCCTTAAACGAAAATTTCATTTTCAAATTGTATAGACAGCAGAAATAAAACGGAAGAGCAAAATTTACATAACGGTTTCAAAGTTTTCAATTTTCATTTTAAAATTTTTTAAATTTAGTTTTTGTTAAAAAAAAAAATTTCTATTAAAATTTACACTGTTTAGTTTTATTTTTATTTTTTTTTTTGTATTGTACATTTTTGTTAAAAACTTTTATACTTTACATACTACATACATCTTTAAATAGATTTTTTCAAAAACAAATGTCCAAAATTACTTTTTATAAAATGTAAGTTTAAAAAAATGTATGTCACATTCAAAATCAATTAAAAGCATGTAGGTACGTGATATGATGAATCAATTTTATAATAAAATTAAATTATTCAAAATCAATATAATATTTATGTATGTATGAATTTTATGTCATAAATTTGAAATGAGATAGTATACCCATACATATCTTTTTCAGTTCGAATTATGAAGAAAAAAGATGCTTTGTTTCTAATCATCGTAATAATTTTTCGCATTTATTCATTTATGTTAAAACAAAAGAATAGCTTTAAAATAAAAAGCTATATAAAAGTTTCATACATCAAGCATCTTTATTTTATTTAGTCAAAGTTTCGCGATCACTACACGTACGACTACAGTTTTAAATTGAAAAGCGATAGTTGAACATGTATTTTGGATTTTAAATTTCAGTATAGATTTTAAAATTTAAAAAATCATATTTTTTCTATTATCACTTCAAAGAAAAAACAAATTTTTTTTTTATTACGTATAATATCAGCAAGTGATTGTTTAATAAAGTGATAATTTATTATTATTATTATTGTACATATGTTCAAATTGAATATATAGAGCTTGAGTGTGTTATTGTTGACTTTGTTTTTAAGAAAAATAATTCTTAGAAATCAAAAATAAAGTAAATAGTAACTAAAAATATTCAAAAATTGCTAAAATTTTGTGTGTGAAATTTACAAACAATTTAAAAAAAAAAAAACATTTAACTAAAAGGCATAAAAACATTTTCTTGACATTTTGTTTTTTCCAACATATATAAGGCTGGAGGTCACTAAAATCATAACTAAAAAAACATATACTGTGATGGTAACCTTTCGACAACGTTCATATTCATCGGCAACCATCCATGTTAAGCCTCGATTAGAAGTATATGATTTGAATTTATAAAATATATGTTAATATTGAAAAATTAAAAAAAAAGGAAAGAAATTCCATTGTATAAAATTTAATACAACAATTTTTTTTCGAATGAGTTCTTATTTGTTCTTTGTTAATTAAAACTTGAAATTTATTTGTATCGTATATGTCATCGCTTAACTATACTATTTTTTTTTTTACGTTTTTTCTACCAATTTGTATTCCATTGGACAACGAAATCAATAGAGAAATTAACAATTTTATATTCGATATTTAAACTATACAACAACAACAACAAAAATAAAATAAATTGTAATTTATTCATTGAAATTTTTATCATATGAACGGTTTATTTATGTTTTAGTAAATAAACCTAAAAAACTGAAAACAAAAAAACAAATTTTCTCATGAATAAAATAAAATGATTTAAAATTAAAATTTCGAAAAAAGCACACAAAGAATTCTTAAAATAAAAAAAAAAGAAGATCTTTTGATCATCAACTGATTGCGTGTACTACACAAAAGTAAATACATACCAAATATTTTTTATGATCAATTTTTAGTACCTATTTTAAAAAGTAAGAAAAATATAAAAGAAATCGAAAAAGAAAATTATTCTATTGATTACAAAATTATTTTTCACTGAATAAATATCCTATAAAAACTAAATAAAGTTTAACTTATTTAGTTCATTCAACTTTAAAGAAAATTATAAGAAAGATTTAAATTGGATCATTTTTAAAATACGATACAAAATACAACTTTGAAAAAGTATAGTAAAACAAAAAAAAAAGAAAAAAAAAAACTTAATAAAAATAAACGTATGGGAAGACGTATAATATACAAATTTTATTCGTTATTTTATTTTTGGATCATCACAGATTCTATTTGTAAACAAAAAGTAAGTATTCGTACAATTTTGATACATTCTATTACAAAAAAAAAAAAAAAAAAAAAAAAAAAAAAAAAAAAAAAAAAAAAAAAAACATTATAATTAAAAAGTATATTAAAAAAAATAAAATAATTAAAGAACAAAAGTTAAAAGATACTATTTTTAGATAAATCTTTGCAACATACCTATCTACATACATATACCTAAATTGAAAGAAAAAATTCAATATTTTCAGAAAACAAGTTGGAGTAGAAATGAAAAAGTTTTTAAAATGCAATAATAATAAAAAACAAAAATTTTTCCGTTTCGATTTTTTGTTTATTTTATATTTATTTAAACATATGTTTTGTTTTTCTACTCTATTTTATCTTTCAAAATAAAATAACAAGTTGTGTCCTAAATTTTTTAAAAATGTTAAATGTTTTTATTTTTTTTTATACAGTTTTTTTTTTTGTTTGTTCTGGTTTTTGAATTTTTGTTTAAAATTGCACCAATAGGTATTTTTATAAACATAATATGCTTTAATGGTATGATTTGATATTGAAAAATTCAATATTATGTGCCTTTTGGACGCTGATGGAAATAAAGTCACGTACGTTTTTTAATAACACGTGTATAACATTTACATATTAACGAATTTTATAAAATTTTGTAGAATCACCGGTAAACCGGTATACTAATTATAAAAATGTCTAATGATGTATAATTTTAAAAAAAAAAAAGAAAACCCTAGAAGTTGTAAAATATATTTTAAAAATAAACACGGTTATCTATATTTAATTGTAATTAGTTACTAAAATATAAATTTGTAATCTAATTAAATGGAATTACAAACATTTTTACTAAAAATATTACCTGAAATCGCATACATACTTTGTACTTCTCGTGTTCAATTATTAAGATATTTCATGAATTTTAATACCAAAAAAAAAAAAAATAAAAAGTATTATAAGGAGTTTTCAACTAATTTATTTTCTTTATATTAAGTATATACTACCATTGATTAATTATAAGAACAGTTTAAAATTTTGACATGTTGAAGAATAATTTTTAAAAAAAATATGAAAAATACAGTTAATGAATGTTCCACATGAAAAAAGAAAATAAATAATGTATAGATATAATTTCATAATAATAACAACTTGTTACCATATGTATCAATCAATATATTACCAATTAATAGTAATAATTCTTATTATCAATTAAAAATTACAAAAGTATAAGTTCAAGAGGAAAAAAATCAGGAATTTTTATTTTTTTTTTTATAATTTTAAGTAATTTTTATTTAAAAAACAAGTTCATTATCGTATTTTAAATTTAAATTCAAGGTTACTTTTAAAAAATTTAATAAAACTTACTATTTTTTTGACGGTCTTCAAATTTAAAATTATTAAATATCATTAGACAGATTTTTTTTTTTTTTTTTTTTTTAATTAATTTTATTAGTAGGTATTATTAGTACCTAATTTATTTATTTATTTTTTTTTTTTGGCTTTTTTACAATAAAAATTTATTAATTGAATATTAATTAAAAAATTTATTATCACATTGATTTATGATTTAAAATTATGTAATATGAAATGCATAAAAAAAGTAAGGAAATTTTTAATTTGATTTAGTTTTTTTTTTTTTTTAAAGAAAAAAATATAAAGTTTTTACCTGTGTAAACTCACGTCTTTTATAATCAATTTATTTGTAATAATTGTTTTTTTCTTCTTGTTTCTAATAAACAAGATTATAATTTAAAAAAAAAAAAAGTTTAATAAAATTTCCAATATATGATTCAATCGAATTATTTAGTATATATGTATTTATGTATGTATTTTCTGAAATACATGATTAAGCACGCGGTTATTTGATCGATCATTCAATAATAATAATAAAATTAGGAAATCGAAAAAACTTGATAAAATATATATATATATTTTTTTTAAAAACTTGGGCATTTTAGTAACAGTATACAATATCTTTTTATTTTTACGTATTTTGTTAATCTTTTATCCGTTAAGTATTTTTAATAACTTAAAAAAGAAATGGAAATTTTTTTACTTTCATTTTCAATATTCAATAAATAATTTCATGATATTGCGAAAGTTATCAAATGATTCATTTTTTATGCTTTTTATTAACGTGAACATTATTAATAAAGTTCAACTATAAAATTTAGAATTTTTTTTTTCCAACCGGTTTTTTAAATAAAATTTTAATTTTACATTTTCTTTTTTATTCTTTTTTTACAATATATTCGTATACTGTTGAAAGATATATGTAATTTCATATTTGCTATGCAAACAAAATTAATTCCTAAAAAGCATATACATACATATGTACATATACATAGTATCTAGATAAAAAAAAAGATGAATTTCCTTATAAAGCTGTAATGTGTGCAATTTATTTAAAAAGATTAAAAAAATTTAATAAATTTATTATAAATTTTAATAATATTTAATGAATATGAAGAATAAAAGCATTTCATGAATGTGCAAATTTATCATTTTGCCATATGAGTTTGTAGTATATGTGCAAATAAATTCGAACCAAAAAAAAAAGCAAAATAAAATAAAATAAAAAATATTTAAAAAAATAGAGTAAATATGATAACGTCAGATATATAGTAAATTTTTGAAAACAATATATATTTATACATACATATGTATGAAAATATGTGTAATAATTATATGTATATATTGAGGACATTGTTTACGACAATAAATAAGAGAAAAATTTATTGTACTCGTTTTTATTTAAATTTAAAAAATGTACTAAACATTTGTGTTAATAAAATAAAAAAAAAACGCATGAGTCTTTACAGTGGCGCAAACACAAATATTTAAACAAAATATTAACTAAAATACAAAAAAAGATAAGAAAATAGATAAAATATAATTTAATTTAATTGCAAATGAAAGATAAGATATGAAAGGGACAAATTCCATATGATGGCTTATTTTTAACATACATTTTTAATACATAAATAATTGTTTTTCTATATCAAATGGAAAATGGAGCCAGACATACGAGAGTATATATATACATATGTATAAGTATATATTCATGTATGCAACTGTTAAGCATTATTGCTTATGTGATAAATTTTTTTTTAAGGAAAAGCAAAAAACTAGTTAATTCCAATTTAATTCCCAAATACATAAATGAATTTTATGTAGGAAATTAGCACAAATTAGATTATTTAAATTGAATAAAATAAAAGTACTTAAAAGTCATATAATTTAAATTTTATCTTAAAATATTTTTTTATGATATTAATGTTTTCCAATGATCTATCTTATTACACAAACTACAAAAAAATATTTTCTAAATTTCTGCTTTCAATTAGCACATGGAGAATTCCACGCAAATCGACCACTTTTTTCCTTAAAATTAATATTAATAAAGCTGGTAGAGATAAGTATATATCAATTTTTGGTGTATCTAGTATTAAATTATTTACGATATCACGATGAAGAACAGTATTAAAAACAAAATGTTTGCTACTTATCAGTAGAAATTCGTTTCGCTGTCACACCCGTTACATAATATGTCACACCCGTTACATTTCTTTTTTTTAATTATGAAAAAAGTATTGCATTGTTCCTCGTCAAATTTTTCCAAAAGATTCTTTCAAGTTTCTACAGTATAATTAAAAATAATTTTTAGAATTGTTTATATGAAAATTTTATGATATTCAGTGAAATAGACGAAAATCCGTGAAATTCAAAATCTTCAGCGTCACACCCGTTACGCTACTAAAGTGACGATTCTGATTAAGAATATTTGAATTTTTCTGTTTTATCGTAGCCGTCGTTTGCTTTCACTAGAGGGCATATTAGGAACATTTAAGTTTAATCAGAGTGCAATTGCTCTACGAGTTTTCAATATTTAAGAGTCAGCATGTCACACCCGTTACAAAATGGAATTCCCCACATGTATTTCAATTTGTATATACGCTATCTACACAAAAAAAGAAATCTTAAACTTTGATAATAAATTTTTCAAAAAACAAGATTTATATTCATTATTATTTTACAATTTGCGTGTTTTAAATCACGTGCATTATCAAACTTGACAATAAAAAAAAATTATATGAAACATTTCTTTTTTGACCGGGTCAAAGGCGATATATGTATGTACGAGTATGTATGAAAAAGAGACTTGTACACACAATAATTATTAATTTTTATTTAATAATAAAATAAAGATCTCTTTCTTTTATGAGATTTTTAAATTTAAAATTAACTAATAAAAATGAAATACTATGATATTTTTATTTTATTATTATTATGTTTAAAAAAAAAAAATACTATTATCAATATTTTACATTTTCTATTTTTAAAATTAATTATCAATATCTCTTAACAATATTATAACATATACATAGTACATATAATATATAAAATTAAGAATAAATACATACATATATTTAATCTTAAACAGAAGCAATATAATATGTATGTATGTATGTATTATTTATATGTACAATATAAAATTATGGTTCTTATCACATTATTTCAATGATAATTTTTCTTATTTATTTAAAATTTTTTTTTTTTTTTTTAAATTTTTTTTTCCATTTATTTTTTTTTTTTCATAATTATCCGTAAAGTAACAACTAATTCGAATTATATTGTTTATAAACGTTTATAAAATTGAAAAAAAAAAAATAATATGTGGGTAT
This sequence comes from Bombylius discolor, assembly GCA_939192795.1. Classification (NCBI taxonomy): domain Eukaryota; kingdom Metazoa; phylum Arthropoda; class Insecta; order Diptera; family Bombyliidae; genus Bombylius; species Bombylius discolor. The sequence goes on along the minus strand of OW584241.1, from coordinate 4,714,082 downwards.
ATGATAAGATACATTATTCACTACCCAAATAAACATCAATAATAATAAAAAACAAATTTTTAATAATATAATAATAAAAAAAAGTCTAGATCATGAAACGAAAAGAATTTTGTTAAATGCGATTCATGTGATGAAACGTGATTTGTAATTTAATTTTATATCAATAATTTTTATGTATGTATGTACATAAATTTATATAGTACATATATGTATACATCTTTATTATGAAAAATTATGAAAAACAAAAAAATAAAGAATTATAATTAAAAAATAATAATAAATTAGATAACAGTAAATTTTTTTTATCAATATTATTATAATTTTTTTTTTTAAATAAAAATAATTATTATTTTAATATCGGTCAGTAACTTGAATAATATAATTTTTAAAATAATAAATTAAGAAACAAATAAATAAAAAATTAAAACGTGCTTATTATTTAATTTTTTTTTTTTTAGAATGGCATTACGTCAAAATTCACAACGAAGACCAATATTGGATTTAATGGTGGCAATTGTTGCAATACCAATTTTAATATTATTTGCATTACAATTAGAAAAAAATATGCAAGATAAATGGGCTGAAAATACTGATACAAAATGGATTGTATTTGGACTTGGAATTGGAATGTTATTAATAAGTGTATTAATTTGTGGATATGTTACACATCGTATGGGAGTTTGTTTATGGACAGGACCATTAGAAGATCCTGATGCTACAAGAACAAATTATACACATGTAAATTGATTACATAAATTAAGTTCAATAATTTTATTTGTAATTAATAATTTTTTTTTTTTTTTGTATTTTAATATATTACAGATTAATTGCCAAAATGATATTTTACGAATTGTGGATAGTTTACCGCCAAGCTATGAAAGCGTTACAAAATATGATATTCCTCCGCCACCATATGATTTGGTAGTAATTGATATTGAAAAGAAAGATGTTCCAACAGAAAACGTAGCAACTCATATATAATAATAGCCTCTAAAGTATCTATATAAAGAAAAAATTTTAAAAAACTAAATAAAAATAGAAGATTATAGAAATTGCCATTATTAAGGTTATATAATATATGTATGTATGTGTACTTATATTCTCGATTGGGCACTTTTGCCTGACACAATGAAAATTAATAATATTGCATTATTTGATGATATTTTGTCGGGTTATATAGTATCCACCGATTTAAAATTTTTATATTGTGATATAAGATTATAGAATAAGATTTGTTATACAAAAAAAAAAAAAAAAAAAAAAAAAAAAAAAAAAAAAAAATTATTAATCTAGTCTAAAAAAAATGTATTGTCATGTTTGATGAATGAAAATTATTACAAATTACTTAAGACGAATAAAAATAATTACAAAATTAGTTGTTGATTATTATTTATAATTACAGTTAACTTCTTATTGTATAAAGGTTTAATTAGATACTTTTTCGTTTAATTGTTTAATTAAAGAGAAACCCTCAGAAATTTCACAAATTCCGAATATATAAAAATTCAAAAATCAAACTTGTTAATTTTTTCTAAAGTTAGAAATTTTTTAATTATTTTTTAAATTCATTGGGCCCTAATAAGTAAAAAAAACAAAAAATATACAAAATAAATATTTAAACAGTTTTTTTATGTGAAAAAAATAAAATTTCACAATTTTTTAACTCATGCTGATAATGAAAAAGGGAATTTTTACTATTCTTGCAATAATCAAAAACAAAATTGAAAAAAGTAAATTCTTGATTCGTTTTTTAAATTATAAATTATAAAAATTTAAAATTTTAGTAACCGTTACATTTTCTCATTTCCGTTTTGTTTCTATTAATTGTGTTTAAACGGAACAGTGGAAGTGATTTATAATCACTTCCGTTTTGCTCAATTCACTTATCTTTTTCTTAAAAATAGACTCACTTTAAGTGTCCAAAAAAACATGTGAAACAATTAAATTACATACTTGAAGAAATTTCACTGGAAAAAATGAGTGTAAAAAACGCGCATATCAAGTGATGAAGTGAGAAATCTCGTAATAATCACTTCCTCAGTTTCAATAAAACATAGCTTATGGCAGCACAATTTTATGAAAACTGTCAAAGTTACTAGGATAAACAGAATTTGCCCTTGGAACTTTAGAGAAAAGTGTATAAATTTTTTATAAATAAATAATTGTAATTACAAAATATTACAAATTTTAATAAACAAATACCAGAGATATTTTATTTTCAAAAAACAAAGTTAATTCTTCAACTTGAAAAAAAAAAAAAAAAAATGTCGGATTCAGGCGATGACTGGTTTGACAAGGATATTGATGAAATTGTTCAAGAAGTACAAAAGAAAAAGGAACCATTACCAAGTTCTAGTTGTAACGATGATGAATCTAATCAGAAAGCAAATCAGTTACAAAAATTTGTATTTGAAGGTAATTAACAATAATACAATTTTTTTTTTTGATATACAGTGGCTCACGAAAGTATTGTGTCTGAAGTAATTACAGAAATTACATGCTTATAGTTTAGTTTGATTATCTCAAAATGTGTTATTGTCTGCATTTTTGGTTTTAGAGATATGTTTATATTATTTAGTTAGTTTATTAAAAATTATACATGAATAATAAACAGAAACAATACGTACGTAATTTTCACAGGAGTGGGAAATTTAAAGTTTAGCACAATATTCTTTGAATATTGAAAAATTAAGACCTACTTGATTAAAATTTTATATTCAAATAAAATTTTAATTTTAATGCATTTCTCAATTTCAATATTTTCGTTAGTCACTGTAGATACATTTCTATGGTATGCTTAGTTACTTAATGTAAAATAATCCTTTATTTTTATTTTAGACTACGGTGGAAATTATGAGCTTCCAAAACCAAAAGATAATAAATCAAATTCAAATAAAGATAAAAATAAACAACAAAAATCTGATAAATCAATTTCAATGCATTCATTATCATTTAAAAAATTAACTTTTATCTCAGAATTATCACCATTAAATGTATTCTTAGAAGTAACACAAAATGATTGTGGATTTTTTACATGTTTTAATGATAAAAATTTATCAAATGAATTTCTTATACTTGTTATAAAAGTATTATCTAAATTATTTGAATTACCATTTGATGAATTTAAAAAGGAATTTTCAATAATATTTATTAATAGTAATTCATTAATTATACAAATTCAAGAATTAATAACAAATTTATTTATTGAAACTTATGTTAAAAATAAAAAACATATTTTTCATATAAATATTGGTGAAATATCAAATGAAATTATATCAATATGTAAAAATTTACAAAGATACAATTTAATAACAAAAGAAATAAAAGTATTCATTGAGAATTTTTTAAATGTTATTAATAAAACTGGTCAAAAATTCTCATCACTTAAATCAGAATTGATGTATTTAAATATGAATATTGCCAATGATGAAAATAAATTAAGTGAAAATTCCAAAGATGTATGTATTTTTAGAATAGAAATTTATATTTTTTAATATTTGATAAATTTCCAATTTGATTTCTTCTTTTTTTGTTTCTTATTTTTTTTTTTTACAGATTTATCCGACACTTGATGAATTAAAGAGTGAGAACACAGTAGAACTAAAACCAAATATAGTAAAAGGTTCAGTATAACAAATCTAAAAATAAAAAGCCCTTATTCTCATTCATTTTTCATGTCATTTCACTTGTAAACCAGATAAAAATCTGTATTCTGACAGTCACCTCAATTAACAAATTTTCACTTGAGATGAGTTTTAGCGTCACGTTGGCAAAATATCTCGTGAGTGTTAAAGTAAATGATTTAATTTCAAAGAAACAATCTGAATGAATAGACGTAATATTTAATACTTAAAATTTGAAAAATAAAAATATTCGTTTTCTAATCAATAAAAAAAACTTTTTTATATTTCAAAAGTGAAAATTGAAAATAAAACAGATCTCGACCCTATTGGCTTATTTAGTTTTGTTTCTGTTATTTGAGAAATTAACATTTAACATGTGTTATAATTTATTACCACAATATCATTCCTCTCACCTAACGTGAGTATTAGAATACCAATTAACAAGTGACCTGACATCAGAATAAGGGTTAAAAATAAAATAAAATTCAAATTAATTATTATTATTTCTATTTAGGTAAATACGATTCAATTAGACATTATCTTGATATTCATAAATCACTTCTGCGTGAAGATTTTTTATCTCCATTACGTGATACAATCAAAGAATTAAGAACATTAAATAATTTAGATGTTAGTAAAATGAAAAAAAGAGTTTTTAATAAAGTTAAATTTATATTAACTGATACATATACAAATATAAAAAATCGTAAAGGTGAAATGTTATTGGTTGATTTAAAACCAGATCAAAGAATTATGTTTTCAAATACACCAATTTTATCAGTAATACCAGAATATATAAGTACAAATCCGAAAGCATTAATGTTTGGTTCACTTTTATGTTTTACAACATCATTGGAATTTAATGATTTAATTTTAGCTGTAATTTCAAATCGTGATTCGGAATTAATATCAAAAGGCTATGTAAGTTTAACGTTAAAAAAATTTATAAAAACTATTATTTTAGATTATTTAAAAAAAAAAAAGAATGTTTGATAAAAGTTATTTTCAGGTACATGTTGAAATTATAAAAATTTATAATGTTACATCAATATTTGAAAAAGAATTCATAATGTTAGAAAGTGAAGTTTATTTTGAACCATACCATCAAGTTTATCAAGTATTAAAAGGTCTTGATGCAAATAATTTTCCAATGGCTAATTTTATAGTTTCAGCTGATGTAAGAATTTAATATTATATTTATAATTTAAAATTGAATATCTTTTAATATTTTTATTTCTTGTTTTTTTTTTTCTTCTTCTTCTTCTGTGTCTTATAGACTGAACATTATGTACCAGATTATTTAATTTCAACAAAAAAAATACCAACTTATAAATTTGATAAATATTCATTTGATCTACTTGATTATAAAACTTATCCATCAGCAAAAAAATTAAAAATGAATGAAACACAATTAAAAGCTTTCCAACATGCATTAAGTTCTAAATTTTCAATAATACAAGGTCCACCAGGTACTGGTAAAACATATTTGGGTTTAAAAATAGCATCAACATTAATTAATAATATTAATAATTCACAAATTTTAATAATATGTTATACAAATCATGCATTAGATCAATTTCTATCTGGTATATTAAATGTAACAACAGATATTGTACGTATGGGTAATCAATCTAAAAATGAACAATTAGATAAATACAATATAAAACAATTAACAGATTCAATAATAACTGATCGTAGATTAAAATCATGTTTTTATAATACAAAAAATGAATATATGAAAAAATTACAAGAATTTGAAATATTACAAAAACAATATGATAAGACTGATGAAAGTAATAAAAAAATTCAAAAAGTTCAGGTTAGTAAAAGAAGAAAATAAAATTAAAAAAGAAAAAAAAAAACGGAACTTTTCATTCATTCAATAATCATTTTTTCTTTTTCTTTAAAGAATGAAATGCGTAAAATATCACGAAAATTGGATGAATTAAAACAAATATCCGAATATAATTTGATAAATGATAAAAAAGTAATTGGAATGACAACAACATGTGCTGCAAGATGTAATTTGTTGCTGAAATTATTAAAAACACCAATTGGTATTTTGAATAAAAATGATTATTTTTTTTTCTTTTGACAGAATTTAAAATTATTTAATTTTTTGTTAATACATATATATGTGTATATATTTTTTTTAGTTATTATTGAAGAGGCTGCTGAAGTATTAGAATCACATATAATAGCAACAATTACCAAAGAAACACAACATGTTATATTAATTGGGGATCATCAACAACTCCGTCCAACAACAACTGTTTATAAATTATCACAAGAATATAAAATGGATATATCATTATTTGAACGTATGATAAATAATAATTTAAATTGTGTGTGCCTTTCATTACAACATAGAATGCGTGAAGAAATTGCCGATTTATTACGACCAATAATTTATAAAAATTTACAAGATGATGAATGTGTTAAAAAATATAAAAATATAAAGGGTATTGCACGTAATATGTTTTTTATAAATCATAATAATTTGGAAAGTGAGGTAAATTCATTGTTTTTTTATCATTCATTTTTATTTTTAGTCAAGATGAAATTTTTTATTTGTAGCTTCATGATGAAACAACGAAAAAGAATATTTTTGAAGCAAAATTTCTTGTTGCCTTAGCAAATTATTTAATAATGCAAGGATATAAACCGTCTGATATTATATTATTAACACCTTATAACGGTCAAATGATTCAAATTTTAAATGTTAGTAAATTTAATTTTTGTACAAAATTAATATATATATATATATATATATATATATTTTTCAAATTAATTATTTTTTCTTTTTTGTCAACAGGAAAAGAAGCATTACACAAATTTATTAAAAGTTAAAGTAACGGTTGTTGATAAATTTCAAGGTGAAGAAAGAAAAATTGTATTATTATCGTTAGTACGAAATAATACAGAAAATCGTATTGGTTATTTGAGTTTACAAAATCGTATATGTGTTGCATTATCACGTGCAAAAGAAGGATTCTATATTATTGGAAATATTGATTTTATGGCAAAAAATAATGAAATATGGAATGATATAAAAATGAAATTACAATCAAAAAATGCTATTGGTGAATCACTACCATTACAATGTGATAAACATGGAATGATTATGGAGGTAATATTAAAAATTTATTGATTTTATGAAAATTATGAAAAATATTTATGTATATTCTTTTGAAAAAAAAAAAAAAAAACAAAACAAAAAATTCAATATTTTATAGATGAAGTCTCCAGCAGATTTTGATTTGGTAAAATTTGGTGGATGCCAACAATGTTGTGGTTATATACTTCCATGTGGTCATTCCTGTGGCTATATGTGCCATTGGGATGGTTTTCAACATTCAGCAAATTGTGAATGTCGTTAATTTAAATCAAGAAAAAAAAAACAAGAAGTATTTTTTTGAAACTCAAACAAAGAGTAAAAAATAAATTTTTTTTTTTTTGTATTTTTAAATATTTTAATATTTAGTTCACTGAGATTAATAACAAAAAAGTGAAAATTTATTTTCTTAAAAAAAAGTCGATTTAACTAAGTAAATAAAAGTAATAATTAAAAAGAAAGTATTTTTATTTCTTGTTTAAAGAGGCCAAGGCTTTTAGTGGGTTATAGCGCCAAGTGAGAGTACGGGAATAGGAAATTTGTAAATTACATAATTTCACTTGGTCCGCATTAAATTTTCTATTTTCATCAAATCACAGAATATGTAAAAAATAATAATCTATATTTTGTTTTATTTAAAATTTATGATTTTTAATTAATTTGTTACTGTTTTCCCCTTGGCACAGAAAAATTTGATAATTTGTGATAATGGTGTGATAAATAATCAAAGGTAAAAATTAAAAAAAAAATTTTTTAAACTATATTGAAAATTTTATTTAAAACAATGATTTTTAACAAATTTTACAAAATATCTGCATTTGAAATATTTTGATAAGTCTTTCTCAGTAATCTTATTTTTTATGTTTATTGTTTGTTTAAAAATAATTAATTTTTGTATGAATCGTCACACCTTAAAAAACAATACGTAATTTAGTTTCAATGATATCAGAAAATTATAAATTATGTGATAAAAAAGTGGTATACCGAAGAAAAAAAAAACAAAAACAGATATGTTTATTCCTTAATTCCAGTTGTTACAGTTGATGTTCCTAATTCATTTTTTTGTAAATCTGAATCAGGATTTGCAGGAGTTATTACAAACGTTGGTTGTGTATCAGTAATGTCATTTTGTATATGTCTTTCATGTACAGTTTTAGTATTTGGTAAAGTTTCCAAATCCCTTGAATCACTTTCACCTGAATATAAAAAAAAATTCTCCATAAGTTCATTTTACTCATAATACTTTATTTATTAATTTAATTTAGTGAATTATGTATTGAATTTAAAAAAAAATAAAATTAAATAAATCACTTACTGCAACAACAACCCATTTTTTCAAATTTTATGTTTTAATCACAATTCACTTGAATTTTATTTATTTTTTTTTAAATTATGTTTGATATTATCAATAAATATTCAAAAAGATTATGCTGTAGGATCGAACAGTTAAATTGTAACTAAAACAACTGGAAACAATTTTTAAAAAAATATGAAATCATATTACCGTTGAAGATTATGAAAGAGTGTTGATAAGAAACAGAAAACGATATAGTATGTATAATTAAAGAATCTTTGGAATCTTAATTTTTTTTCTATTAATATTTTTTATAGATAGGACGTACGTATGAACACTATTATTTCATGAATATACATATATTTCTTTTGCTTTTTCTGAAAGCTTCTCTCTTCAATATATCTGTACATATATTATTATTTGTTTCACCTGTATGTCAGTGACTCAAGTTTTTTGTATTTAATTTGAAAAATTAAAAAAAAAAAGAATTAAAAATTATAAGGTATTTTTAAAGCTTATTTATTTTATTTTTCCTGATAACAACTTTATATACATACATACATATATTAATGTGTCATGTGTGCAAATATTATTATATCGACATCAACAAATGAAATCATCTAGGTTTGTGATAAACTTTATTTAACAAAATATATATTTTTTATGATGAGATTTCGTAGACGTTAGATTTCGTTACGTAGGTACGTTATAACTGTTATGAATATAACTGAAATCAATCAAATCTGTAGCTATTAAAAATAAATAAAACAATAGTATTAGATCATTTCTATTTTCATAAATTAATTAATAATTTAAAATTTTTTTTTAAAACAGATTTTTCCTTATTTTTTTTTGCATAACTTACTACTCACATTTACAAATTGCAATATTTATTTAATTTAATTTAAGACAATGTTCAAATAAAATTAATTTTTTATAAAAAATGGTTATCACGTTTTCTTTTACGTGAATAGATAAAAAATTTCATTTTAAAATCTCTAATATTCTTTTCTTAATGTAAATTTCCTTAATTTCCTGGTGCCAGGATGTTGTTTAAAAAGAAAAAATTAACTTTGTACAGGTAAATTCAATTACTCAAAAAGGACTTGTCATAAATACTTGCAGATAATTGAACAAAAAGATTGTTTGAAATCTATGGCGTCAAATTAATATCAACTAGAGTCTAGACGATTTGTATTGTTTATTATTTACATGGTAATTGATTTTAAAAATAAAAGAAAAAAAAAACTTGAATGAGAACTATCGTAAATTGAAAAAGAAGTAGTATTGCTATTGCTTTAAGCTATAATTAAATCATAAAAAAAAAAGGATTTTAGAAGTATTGGAAAATCATAAACAAACATACTGTACTTTTACATCCATTTTGCATGTATTTTTTTTTTCTTATTCAACAGTTCTTTACTCATAACTGATAATTTTAAATATCAAATTTATCAATTTTTTGAAGGAAATGGATTTTGCGGTTAAAGAGAAATTTTTAATAAAAAAAAAAGTTAAGTGATGATAACAATAAGGAAAACGATAACGTCCATTGTAAAATTTGTAAATAAGTTTCTTTCTTTTATTTTCTAACAGTATTTAGATAAAAATATCATTTTTTATTCAAATTTTAAAGTTGTTTTTTTTTTTAAATATTCATATGTGAAAACTCCAGAACTTTAAACATAATTCATCTTTCTCAATTTTTTCTTTAGAGTTTTTGTAATCGAATGAACGCTATTGGGTGGCTATTCCCTATATAAAAAAAATTTTTAAAAATGAAATAAAAATAGGAAATAAGCAATTAATACCTGATTTTGAATAAAAATAAACATTTTATTTATTGAAAACTTTGCCATATTCTTTTTTTTTTCGATTAAAAATTCAATTTAAATTATTATATATTTTAACAGAGATGAAAAGAATATTAATGATCATCAGAATTATCAAAACAGGTCAAAAATTTTGTAAATAAAAATATATCTGTACTTATTTTATAATTTAAAAAAATTGAAAAACAATTATAAGGCAAAATTGCTTAAAACATAACTAAAACAGATTTCAATAAAATAATACATTGATATATATTTTTGTTTCCGGTTATTCCATCTCTTTTCAATTTATGTTTAGGCAAAGGACATTAAGGGCTTAGGGTTGATCAGGCTAGTCATGTAGACTATACATATATCATATACACATAAGTTTGTCGTATAAATGAGACAATATGATTTAGAAAAAAAAAAAAAATTGCTACAGTGAAAAGAATTTAGTTAAAGGCCAAAATTTTAACGATCATTGATCAGTTCAATTTTGTACACTGTTCAGTTTAGTCAATTTTTTTTTAAAAATCCGTGTATTCAAAGTGTTTTTAGATTAAATAGTGAAAAAAGAAATAACAAAAATTTATTGTGAATAAAAATGTATAAACATTATTAATATAATTTTTTTTCTCTTTTTCTTTTAAAAATTGAATTAAACAGCTAGAAAAACCGTATTGTTTCGGTTCATTGAATAAAACACATGTTATTGTATTTAAGAATTTAAAGAGAAAAAAAAAATTTATAACTACTGCTTACTGTTTTTTTTTATCAAATTGAATGAAAACGATTTATCAATATGTTGAACTCATATATTGCTGTTATTTTTATTATCACGGGTATGTCTTTTTACATTGAAAAAAATATTGAATTTTATAATAGAAGTCAAAAATTACAAAAGAATTGAGAAATACTACATCAAAATCCAAATGAAAAATGTCCTTTTGATTGTAGAGAATGGATAATAATTTAAACAATAAAAAAAACATATGGCAACCGGCTGAGTTTAATTTGTGATGTATGTGTGTGGTATTTTCATGTTTTTTTTTTCTTTTTTAAACTAGGAAAATTAAAAGGAGATATATGTAATTGTTTTTGAATTGATTTCATTGGAAAGCTTGTAAGAGTTTATTTCCAGAATTTTTTTAAAGGGAACGGAGTTGAAAAGGATATTTATGAAATTCAAATTATATTTTTAAAATATTTTGCTATATATCCTTTTTAAATTATTTTGTAAAGTGTTCTATTTCTAAAGGGCTCCAAGATTTAGAAAATAATTTAAGAGCAATAGGGTGAGCTTGTATATGTTCAGTATTTCAAAAATATTATAATGCATAATGAATTAAATTGAAAATGTTTTATGCCATTTTTGTATTATATTTTTAAATTTTCAAAAAACACTTCATTTTTCAACCTTACGAACCCAATTGATTGAGGTCTAACATCGAAATTATGAAATAATTTTATGTGTAGTATTGAGACTTTTAAGACATCCCAGTTGGAAACATGGCAAGTACTTACCAAAAGAACTAGTTCTGTAATGTATTACTAAAAAGTAATGAAGTAAATACTTCTTTTTCCCCTATTATGTAAGAACTCCTTTTTTACTCATTCCCGTACTCATTCTAAAACACTTATTACAGAATTGGTTCCTGGTATTGAAAAGGTAACTCCTTACCTCCTATGACGACATTATGTGTTAAATGTAATGCAAAAACTACATTGTTTGGTAATGAGTTGGTAACTAGTAGTACTTCCATAGAATCGATTCTGTCACTACTTACTGTTCCTACAGGAATATTATGCTACATACACACTGTCCAACTTGATTGTATAAACCTTTGCCACGTGCCCAAAAAACTCAAAATTTTTAATTTAACCCGACCGTTTGACAAACGTGAAAATTGGGTCTGCCGACCAGACTACATATTATACATACAACCTTAATCCAACTTGACCAGGTTGTAAAACAACGTTGGACCGTGTGTACGTGTAGCATTAGAGTGGAAAAAAATTCTTAAGGTGTAGTTTTCTCGGTTGAAAGTTGAAACATTATTAAAAATCAATTATGTACGATTTCAATTTCTTCAATTACTTTGGAAAATTAATAGAACAGATATTTACGTCCCACAAATTCACTTCATTTAACATTTTTAATTTCATTTTTAGGAAATGCACTTTCACTTTATGTACCGGATGTTACAAGCAATTTAAATAAAACGGCCAAAGTTGGATTTGAAGATGGTATAGTAAAAAATGTACATAATTTAGTTCATGATTTTCAGGATGAAAAAAGGGATGATGAAGTGAATAAAGAAATAAATTATCAACAAAAAAATGTGCCATTAAATGTGAGTTTTGAAAAAACAAATTTACAACATGAACAATTAAGTTTTGGTCCACCATTTTTAAAAATTGGTTTAAAACCTGAAGATAATAATTATCAGATTCCAAAGGAATCATCTTCAAAATCATTTCCTGCACAAACACGTTCAATTGAAGATATTCCAATTCAAGTAAATGTTTCAAATGAAATATCTAATATTACTAATTTAGAACCAAAATTAATTGATGAAAATGCTAGAATGTTAGAAGAGAATATTAGAAATGAAGTGAATGAGGAAATTCAAAAAGAGAAATCATTTGAAAGTACAATAATTGAAGTTTTAGGTGATATTCCAGAACCAGAAGTTAGAGCAACATTTAAACAAGATCTTTTGGATTCTAGCTATTCTGAAAAACAAAAAGAAATTTCATCAGATGATGAACACGTTGGAGTTTTTATCGAAGATGAAAAAGTCTTAGTAGAAACAGAAAAGAAGGCGAAAAATTTAAACGAGTCAGGTAAAAAATTTCTTTTATTATTTTCAAAAAAATTATTATTCATTGTTTTGATAAATTTCAGGAGTTGACACAGTTAATATAACGTCAAAAATTTTGAATGGCGATGAAAGCGTTGATGATAAGGTTCCAATTACAGATAATGAAAATTTAAAGTCTGATGTTAAAAATATCGATGTTCAAGAAGTAGCAAATAAATTAGATGAAATTATTCCAGAAAAAAATCAACTTGAAGTTCCTTCGAAGGATAAATCTATTGTTTCTGAAGGAATAAAGGATAATATCCAGGTGGATAGTAAATCTACTATTGAAAGTGATTCTAATACAGAAAATAAATTTATTGGAAAATCATCATTGGATTTAGATATTAAAACGGATGTCAACTACTCAGATGACCTCTTAAAAATTGTAACAGAATATACAACAGAAATTATTCAGCAAAAAATTAATGAAGATAAATTTGAAAATGAATCATCAAATAAAAATTTTGAAAATTTACTTGATGATATTGAAAAAACTGATAAATTAAAAATTCTTAATGAAATGCAAACAGAAAACAAACATAATAATGATATGAAAAATAATTCAGAAAAAAATCATGATTATTCTACGCTTGAAATCACAGAAAATTTAATAACAGTTGTAACAACAACTGAAAAATTAACTGAAGAAAAAAATTATAATGACATTCATTTAAAATCTGTTGAAAGTGTTAAAATGAAAAATGTTGATGTTAAATTAAATTCTGATGTTGTAGACATGAACATTGATCAAAAGATATCTGATGCAGAACATACTGATGGCCTGAAATTTTATAGTTTAACAAGTCATGCTAAAAATACAATGGTAGATAAAGATATTATCATATCGCATGATAAACAAGAATCTTCTTATAATGAAGGTCAATCTAATGTAAATCAAAATAATAAACAACATGATGATTTTCAATTAAATAAAAATGAAAGTAAAATTATACAAACTGATTTAAAAGTAGTAACAGAATTGCAATCTTTAAATCGTGAAGATGAAAATGATGAAACAACGGTATTTAATGATATAATGAATAAAAAAATTCTTCAAATACCAACTGTTTATAAGAATGAATCAATTCATCATCAATTAATTCCAATAACATCAAATGAAAATTCATCATCTCCATTTCTTTTACCAGAATCAGGACCACAAATTAAAGAACTTTTAAGATCAATTCATGGTAATACAATTGATGATAAAAATTCAACAGATATACCATTACAATTTCCAGATTCAAGTAGTGAAAGATTACCAGTTTTATCAGTATTTAGTATATCAACATTTGAACCAGAAATTTTTCCTTCATCATCATTAACAGTTTCACAGCATGATTTCAATATAAATTCAGATAATAATGAAGATTTTAAAGAACAAGAACAATTTGGAAGATCATTGGAAGAACAATCAACAGAAATTACAACAAATTTTGAAGATTATGTTGTTAATTATGTAACAACTAACGAGTTCATAAAAAATTCAAGTGATAATTTAAATTTAAAAAATTTAATTAATGAACAAATTACTCAAGAAAAAGATACTATTACATCTAAAACCATAGCTGAAAATAAGGAAGAAAATTTCAAATCATTTGATGTCGATACAATTTTTGATCAAACAACTGAAATTAAGAATTTTAATCAAGAAAAATCTTCAGTTACAGAAACAAGTTTAGTTCAAGAAAATTTTGAGAAAAAAATTAACGATGATGATTTTTCTTCAACTGTGGTTTATGATCTTACCACCAGTCATAGTATAAAATCTCATGATGGTAAATCGATTTCATTAGATGAACTTTCTACAGAAAAAGAAGAATCAACAACAATTCTGAATAAATTTTATGATGAAAATGAAACAGGTAAACAATTATTTGAAGAAATTCCATTGATTATCGAGTTTCCAATTACAACAGATGTAATTAATGTTGAAAAAAATGATTTTCAAATTGAAGATAAAAATTTAAAATTTGATTATAATTCGGAAATAACAACAGAATTTGTTAATGTGAAAGTCGAAATGAATTTATTAAATAATAATGAAGAAAAATTTATAGATGATAAAAATGAAGATAAAGATTTGTTACATTCAAGCACTATTGATCTATCATCTCATAAAAGCGAAACTCATGATGAACTTAATACAGTAGTGAACAAAGAGCTAATAAATTCTGATAATACAAAAAGCATAAAATTAGAACAAAATTTATTTAAATCATTTGTCTTCAATACAACAAAAGAACAAGAAGAAAAAATAAAACCAATCGATAAAGAATTTTTAATGGCAAAAAATGTTGATATCACAGAAAAAACACATAATTCAGAATCAGATTCTTCAAGTGAAGAATTAGATGATTCATCTGAAGAGAAATATTCTTTTAAAGAAACAACCACACATACAGTTAAGTCATCATCTGAACCTTTAAAATTAAATCTCCATGATTTATTAAGTAAACCAGTTGATAATAGTGAAGAAGCTAAAAAGATTGATTTAGAAATTGAATCATATCAAAAAGATATAATCAAATCACGTGTATCATCATCATCATCATCATCAAGATCTCATCAGGGACGATCATTATCATTTGATAATGATATGAGTACAGATGATATTTTAAAAGTTTCACATTCTCAATATAAACCAACACAAACTGAAGTTATTTTCGATGATGAAATTGAATTACCTGAAAATTTTGATCATACTGTTATTAAACGACCTGGTGTTGATAATGAAAATCAAGAAGAAAATAATACAAATTCATCTGATGATATTAAATTTTCAGATCAACAACAACAACAACGTGCATTAGAAGATGATCCTGAAATGCAAACACCATTAACTGAAATCCTTATTGAAGCTGCTGAATTAACAACAGATATAAATCGTCATATATTGTCCTTTCGTACGTCTAGTGAAACGTACGATGAGATTTCTAATGATAATCTTGACTATATTACGATTGAAAATAATAATAACATGGACAACAAAAATATTGGAAAAATTCAAAAAGCTGAACATATTCATGATGAAATAATTGAAAAATCAAATGTTAGCTTTATAATGATAATACTTATCAGTTTAATTGGTTTAATAACACTTATTGCAATTTCAATTATTATTTTTATAAAATATAAAAATCATATTGTTCAATTAGATATACAAATGGAAGAACAGCAACGTAAACAATTACAACAGCAAAATAAACATTATAATAATGAAAATGATAATGAAGAAGAAAAAGAACAAGAACAAGAACAGGAACAAGAACAAGAAGAAGCAGAAAAAGAAAAATTACATAAAAAAAATGAACAAAATCAACATAATTGTCATCAAGAACATGATATGGATAACGATACTGAACAAACATTATTAAATGATTTAGAAAAACAGCGATAATTTTTATAATATATTATTTATGTAGACATATATAGATATATAAAATTTATGTAGTATTTATATTATGTTAGGACTAAGGCCATTTATTTTTCGTTTATATATATACATATATTTTTTTTATTAATTCATTCTGTTTGCATTACAGTAGCACTTATTTTTTTAATTTTTTTTTTTTTTTTTAAAAATATAATGAGATGTTTGTTCTAATATATGTATTTTTTCCTGTATGCTTACATTATGAGATATGTTTATCATTTTTTTTTTTTTTTGAAACAAGATACATATTTACATTTCTAAGATTATTTTTTTAAGATAAAACAAATATCAGATATGAAAAAAAAAATAAACCAAAATTTCGTGGTAAATAAATATATAATAATGTGCATATTGCATATACACATACCTACATACAAAATTAAAATTTAAAATTTTTTTAAAAGAATTATTCTATTGTTTTTGGTGGAAAATAAACAGGATATTTTTATATTTATTTCTTTTTTTTTTCTCTTGTTTAAAAAAAATTGAATTTATGCAAATCTTTCAACGTTCATCTATGTATTTATTTATTTTTAATAAAAACTTGTAAAAGAAAGAATGAATTTTTTAAAATTAAATTTCATGATAAATCCGCTTCAATTGTGTCTACTATAAAAAGGATTTTAAATATATTTTACTTAACTTATTAAATCTTCTTATAATTCTATTTTAAAAAATTTTTAAATTTTAAAACAAATACCATTTATAAATTTATCTCATTTCAGTCTAAAATTAGATTGTGATACATCACTATTTAATTTTGATTTTTATTTTTCCTTTTAAATCAAAATATTTTCCTCGTATAGAATATAATTTCTTGAAAGAGTTTTTCTGTTGTTATTTTTTCTCTTTTTTTTTTTTGTAAATATTTTCATTTAAAAGATTTGGATCTTAAAATAGATTAAAAATGTGATGTGTTGTGCGTGCATTATATACACAAAAGATTTATAATCATCATCCTGCCATTTGTATGCAATCTTTTATTTTTTTTTTCTATATTTTCTTTTTTAAATCTCCCTGAAAATAGAAAAAAAATTTAGATCTTTTGGGATCTGGTAAAATTTATATTTAATTTTATTATATTGCATTGCATTTGCAGTTACCAAAAGCAAATCATGTGTGTGAGTTCTTGTCACAAAATTATCGCAATCCCCTGCCTCAGGTCGAAAATATACACGTATTTTTTTTTTTTTTTCAGATTTTTCTTCATATTAATCTTTTTGAAAATTGTTTTGTTTTTTTTTCTTTCCTCATGTATTTGGTGGTTGATGCAGTGACATTGAACTCACGTCAACTTGATATAATACATTTTGTTCTTTGCATGGGTTAAAAATAGGTCTTGATCTGAATTCTTATTTTGAAACAAAAAAAAAAAAAAAGAAAAAAACAAAACAAAATATGATGTACATACATACAGCCAAAGTTTGCGTGGGTTTTTAAATGCACTTTTATTTTAAAATATTATTTTTTACAAGTTGTTTTTTTTTTTATTCTCTCATATTATGTTTTATTTAATTTTAAATTCATTTTACAAGATCATCACCAATTGTTATACTTCATCATTATTTTTTTTCACACTTTTTATCGCATAAAAATATATTTTCTGTATTATTTATTTTTTTTACGTTACGTTGTTCCAATCTTCAAAAAAAAAAAAATCAAAATTTCAAATTCTTATTGACATTTTTTATTTTAAATAATCCCAATCTTTCTTTGCATATATTTTGTTTGTGTATAAATTATTTAATAAATCATTTTTCCTATTCAGATTTAAAAAATACGATAAAAACATAGTAAAAAAAAAATGCACATAACGTAATTTCAAAGTATGCAAATATTTTTAAAAATTTCCAACACAAAAAAAAACTCTATGAAATACCTTAAAAATTCTATGTATTTAACAAAATACAATTTTTTTTTTTTAAAAAAACTTAATAATAAACAACAGATGTTTAAGTTTTTTGAACATTTTCATAGCAACAAAAAATTGCTATGTTGTTGCACAGATAAAAATTTCTGTTTTTTATTTTTACAAACTACAAAAATGATGATAACGTTTATTTAATATTTAGATCTTTATGGAATTTACAATGAAAATAAAAAAAAAATAAAAAAAAAATATATATATATATATTTGTTTGTATAGTAAAAATGTGGAATTAAATTCCAGTTTTGAAAATGTCTGATGAAAAATATAAAAACATTAAAGTTCAATAACATTTGAATTAAAAAATAAAAAGATAAAAACAATGAATAACGTAATCTGTAGTAGAAGTTATTCTGTCTTTTTTTTTTATATTTCATTTTTTTCAATATTAAGAATAGAGTACATACACTTTTAATATTGAAAATGATTGAAAAAAGTGTTATGAAATGGTTTTTATTTACTTTGATTGTTACTTGCTTATTGAGGAAGTTAAATAAGTAAGCATAAAGTTTTGTTTTCTTTTATTAGTATGTTTTTTTTTTTTTAAATTAAAACCGTCATAGAATATAAGGCATCTGTACAAACAATACATATATAGATTATATACCAGGTTGCTTACGGCCATCCTATGAAAACGTTGAAATTCGAAAATAATTTCGAAATTGGAATATAATTCCGAAAGTTCGAAAATAATTTAAAAATATATTTTTTTTAATTTTTATAAATTTTTTTCTCTATTAGTTTTGAGGAAAATGTTTTTTGAAAATATCAGATTTTTTTTCTGAATGTTTTTTTTTTCTAAATGTTTTGTTTTTTCAATTATCTGCAAGTATTTATGACAAGTCCTTTTTGAGTAATTGAATTTACCTGTACAAAGTTAATTTTTTCTTTCTAAACAACATCCTGGCACCAGGAAATTAAGGAAATTTACATTAAGAAAAGAATATTAGAGATTTTAAAATGAAATTTTTTATCTATTCACGTAAAAGAAAACGTGATAAATTATTAATTGATTTATGATAATAGAAATGATCTAATACTATTGTTTTATTTATTTTTAATAGCTACAGATTTAATTGATTTCAGTTATATTCATAACAGTTATAACGTACCTACGTAACGAAATCTAACGTCTATGAAATCTCATCATAAAAAATATATATTTTGTTAAATAAAGTTTATCACAAACCTAGATGATTTCATTTGTTGATGTCGATATAATAATATTTGCACACATGACACATTAATATATGTATGTATATAAAGTTGTTATCAGGAAAAATAAAATAAATAAGCTTTAAAAATACCTTATAATTTTTAATTCTTTTTTTTTAATTTTTCAAATTAAATATACAAAACTTGAGTCACTGACATACAGGTGAAACAAATAATAATATATGTACAGATATATTGAAGAGAGAAGCTTTCAGAAAAAGCAAAAGAAATATATATTCATGAAATAATAGTGTTCATACGTACGTCCTATCTATAAAAAATATTAATAGAAAAAAAATTAAGATTCCAAAGATTCTTTAATTATACATACATATCGTTTTCTGTTTCTTATCAACACTCTTTCATAATCTTCAACGGTAATATGATTTCATATTTTTTTAAAAATTGTTTCCAGTTGTTTTAGTTACAATTTAACTGTTCAATCCTACAGCATAATCTTTTTGAATATTTATTGATAATATCAAATATAATTTAAAAAAAAATAAATAAAATTCAAGTGAATTGTGATTAAAACATTAAATTTGAAAAAATGGGTTGTTGTTGCAGTAAGTGATTTATTTAATTTTATTTTTTTTTAAATTCAATACATAATTCACTAAATTAAATTAATAAATAAAGTATTATGAGTAAAATGAACTTATGGAGAATTTTTTTTTATATTTAGGTGAAAGTGATTCAAGGGATTTGGAAACTTTACCAAATACTAAAACTGTACATGAAAGACATATACAAAATGACATTACTGATACACAACCAACGTTTGTAATAACTCCTGCAAATCCTGATTCAGATTTACAAAAAAATGAATTAGGAACATCAACTGTAACAACTGGAATTAAGGAATAAACATATCTGTTTTTGGTTTTTTTTTCTTCAGTATACCACTTTTTTATCACATAATTTATAATTTTCTGATATCAATGAAACTGAATATAAAATTGTTATCAGGAAAAATAAAATAAATAATCTTTAAAAATACTTTATAATTTTTAATTCTTTTTTTGTTTTTCAAATTAAACACAAAACTAGAGGTGAAAAAAAAATATATACATACACCAGATATATTGAAGAGAAAAGCTTTTAGAAAAAGCAAAAGCAATATACAGGGTGTCCAGTTTAAGGGTTTACAAAATAAAATGTAACCAAAGATAGGTCTCGCCGAAACATGAAATGAATCGTATGTGTAGGGTGGGGTGGGTTTTCGGGGTATGGGGGTTAAAGTTTTTTGTGATTTGTTTTGTGAAACACCCTGTATTTTCGTTCTCGCTTATTGTATAGTAATGATACGCATATCTAACAAAAGAGAACTATTTACCCTTGCCCCCTTACTATAGAAGATTTTAGCGATCAAAAATTAATAGGAATAAACATTCTTCAATAACTTCAAATACAAAAAAGGAAAATAAAGATCCTACTCAATACTTTTTCATTAAACGTAATATTTAAATAAAAAATCACCTGCTTTAGTTCTCTGTTTCGATTCAATTCCTAATTTTTTTTTCGACATTTCTAAATACTTTTTCGTTGAACAGATCTATATTTGATGAAAATGAGAATAACGAGTTAAATTAAATTTAAAATCAATTGAAAGTTAATAAAAATTCATTATTTATAAATTTTAATATTGTTAAAATTCATTACTAAATTAATTTCAAAAAAAAAAAAAAAAAAAAACAAATACAAAAACAATAAAGACATGTCACAAAATTTCCTTTATGCTTTAGAATGTGTGATTGATAACATTTTTATAACACGTACAAATGAATGTGCTCCCGAAGAATATCCAATATGTGTTGAATTATCGATTGGTTCTAATGTTTTAATGTCAATTTATGAATCAAATATTAAAAATTCAACAAATAAATGCCAAAAAACAGGTAAAAGTTGTTTATTTTCATTGGATGAACCAATCGAAGATCATGAAAAACTTAATATTTTTATATGTAAAAAGAAAATTCAAAAAACAAAATTTGAAATCGGTTGTACTTGTTTACCAATTAAAGATATGTTTGATAAAATAACAGAAAGTTTTAAAATGCTTAATGCATTTGATGAAAATCAAAATAAAAAAATTGAAAATGATGAATTTATACCAACAAATGAAGTTACCAAACAACTTCTTTGTCTTTTTGATAAAAATGGTAGACCATGTGGAAATATAATAATTTTTATAAGATTGTCATGTCTTGGACCATGTGTAGCATATACATTTTCTGTTAAAGATAATAAGGATAACGAATCTGTAAGTTCGCAAAAAAAGGAAGATTCAATTAACAAGAAAAGAAAACGTAAAAATAAAGGTTTTCTTTGTTGTGAATCGACTACAGCTTCTGCAGGTGATTGTAAAAATCAAAAAACGTGTAGAAATATACTTTTTTTTTTTTTTTTAAATATGAAATTTATGAAAACTTTATTTTTAGAATCTTTAAATAAATGTGTAATTGATTCTACTGAATCGGAAAAATATGATAAGTTTGAAGCAGATTTTAATGGAACTAGTCTTAGTATTCGAGTATTAAAAAGTAAATACAGTATTCAAAATCTTAAAAATGATGATTTTAATAAAGGACAAGAAAATGTTAAGTCTAAAATAAATAACCATGAACAATCACATCGTCGTTTGAGAACACAATCAGCTAAAAAACAATCATCAAATTTCAGAAAAAACAAAGAAAATAAAATTCAATCTTATAAGAAAAATGATATTGATATAGGAGATACGAAACGACAAAAACCAAAATCTTCTGGATTAGAGGTCGGTATTTTAAATGCGGTAACAATTTAAATTAGTAATAGTATTTTTGATCGTATTATGTACATACTTTTTTACCTACTATTTTATAATTATGTAGGTATCTAAAAAATGTACGACTGAAGAATTTGATATATTTTTAATGAAATTTGGTAAAATTGAAAACAGCGACAACAGTATGATCGAGATTGAATTAAAAACACCAAAAGCTATGGATAATAAACAAAAGACAACAGTAGATACTCAAGTCGATGAAGAAACCATAGATAAAGAAATGAATCCAGATAGTGGTAAAAAAGTTAAAAATAAAGGCAAAAAGAAAGGGAAAGGAAAAGGGAAGGGAAAAGAAAAAGGAAAGGTCAAAAAGAAGAAGAAAAAGAAGTAGTATTTGAGAATAAAAGTTCATCGTTCTTGGTACTTTAGAATTTATTTACTTAAAAAAACTTATAATAGAACAATATTAAATCTTTAAATTGAACTTTTTTTCTCGCAAAAGATTACATTTACATATATATTTTTTGTTTTTTGTTTTTTTTTTTTTAAATTTCCTTTTCAGTATTAAAATTGTATTAAAATATTTAAATTAAATATAATGCGTGTATGAACTAAATACATACACTAAATGATGTTTAAATATGTATTTATTTATTTGATGTTAATTGTTATACTTAGTTCCGAAGCAAAATGATTAATCTTGGCAAACTTGTACTTATTCAAAAAAAAAAAAAAAACTTAGATTACGATAATCATTTGTTCCATAGATAGAAAAAAAAATTATGCGATATTACAAAAATTTAAAATTCTAATTTTGATTTGTAATTCTAACACAACAAAAATAATGTAATATTTATCATGTACTAAGTACTAAAAATCTTTTTTAAAAAAAAAAAAAATATTTAAAAATGATCAAGATCGTAAATTACAAGATAATATCATTTTTTATACATTGTATGTAAAGTATGTTTTAAATTGCATTTTTAAACATATGTTATGTATTCATTTATGTAATATGCTTAAAAAAGTATAGAGAAAAAATAAATAAAAATAAAATAAAATTATTAAATGAATGTTAATAACGGTGTAGATTGATAGCCCGTGAAATAACTCATTTTCAACCATTGTCTAAAACAACAAGACTAAAACTTAAAAATTCATAATTTCAAACAAGTTAAACATATACATTTGAATTCAAAAAGTTATTCTAAAACAACAGATATTATTTCTTCTTTTTTTTTTTTTTTTTAGTTCTTTACATTCATTATTTTTGCATTAATACATAATGTATATCTTTTTTTTTTTTTTTTTTTTGCAACATTTCTGATTTTTAACAAATCTGTTGTTTATTACAATTATGATTAAAAAAAAAAAGTACATTTTATGAAGAAAACATTTTTTATAAAATAAAACAAAAATCAAAAATAAAAGAAAAAAAAAACAGAAAAAAAAAATAAGAAATCATATCTTTCTAATATCAAGCAAGATACGGTCGAGTAAAAAGAATTTTTAAACAACAACAAAATCAAAACTTATTTAAAAAGAATAACAAAAAAAGTAAAAAAAAAAACATATATAAATTAAAGTATAAAACAAGCAAAGTCACGGTCTATGACACATTATGAACATATAAAATATAAGAAATGATAATTATATATGACCGTTTTTTTTTTTTTTTATTATATTCTTCTAAATTTTTATTCTTTTCAAGCATCATGTACATACATACATACATACGTATATCCTTTTGATGATGTCGAAAATAATACTTAATAAAAAAAAAGTATATAAAGTACCTATAATATCTTTAAAGTGGTGTGGTGGATGATTATTATAATGGGATTCATTTTTAACAATCGTAATAATAGTTTTAGAAAAAAGTTCGTTTTTTTTTATTATTTTTTTTATTTGAGAAATAAGAAATCTCAATACTCATTTAATAGTGGAAAATTATAAACGATGATAGAACACAAGAACCAAAAGAAAATAAAAAATTTAAAAAAAAAACAAAAAAACAAAAGATAAATAAAATGAAAAGGGAATATAAAACAAATCAAAACGTGTACAACAATAATTTGATTTTTTAATTTATTAAAATATACATATATAACTTGTCATGCGAATTTGATGACATAAGATATTACACAGAGAAATATATTTAATAAGAAACCTTTTACGGTTTTTGTGGTCAAGAAAAAGAGTTCCGCCAACATATTATATGTCTATAATATTATGTCAATCGTATGTATGTTTTTAAAACAAAAACAATAATATTCATTCGTCCCTTTGAATATACAACAATTGACTGTTTTATGCAATATACATTCATACATATGTATACATATATCGACAATTAAGAATTTTATAATAAGAAAAGTAAGGTAAAATAAAATTTAAAAAAAAAAAAAGAAGAATTTCTTTCTCAAGAAACTATGATTTTATTTTCCCATTGTTTTAATGAAGTGTAAATCAAAAGATTAATTACAGGAAATCAAAATATACATATATATGTTGTAGAATGGACTGAACTGGACAGTAATAAAATACAGGGTGTTGTCTATATCGTAAAGGAGTCAAGTAATCTCTGTTGATACTTAGTTCAAGTTACAAAATACATATACATAATCGCATTGTGTTTGCTCATAGACAAATTAATATAAAATTTATTGGGGGGTTTTTTTTAAAAATATCTTTTACATTCAGTGTTGAGAAACTTTTTTGAATGATAATTTTATCAACATACTCCACAAAACAAAAAGCATGGATCATTCAAAAGAATTTATTCAAAAATGTAATGTACAATTTTCATATCAATTTTTTTTTTTTTACATAGGATGACACCATTAAAAATTTTCTTAAATTTCTATTTTTCATGAAATTTGCTTGTGGACTATAGTTGTGGGATGTGTGAAGTTATTCAAAATGTGTGCATTGAAGTGACCAAGACCTAAGCTTAGTTCATTTTGAATTAGAATTTGGAAATTTAAAAAGGCTCATTTAAATTTACGTTAAGATATCTTTAATATAAATTTCATCTACTTTAGTTCTTGAAATTTAAGATTTCAGAAAATTAAGAAAAAATCGAATTTAAAAAAAAAAAAATTAAAGTTTCACATTAACAATAACAACCTGTACATTATGATAGATAAAATAAAAGTGTTCAAGATAGTGAAGTGAAGGTATGTATTTGGTTTTACCTTTAATGTTTTAATTAATCAAAGTATATCTATGTGTGTATACAGAGAAATTGTCTATTAATGATTCACTCTTATAAATTATAGAATAAGTAAAGAAAGTAATGGCGAAGAAAAAAAAAATTATCTAGAAAATAAATGCGGCTTCTTTGTAATCTATGACAATTAATGACTTGATTGTAATTATATTCATGTAAAAAAAAAAAAAATAAACAAGAATATCTTTAAAAAAATTATAGACAAATAGCTATGCAAAAGAATAAAGAAATAAATTAAGAAGAAAAATTTATTATGATGAAAAAATGTGATAAAAATTTGTTTTATATTTATTATAAATAGATAGATACACATATTATGAATAGATACAGATATTTTTATTAATCTTTATATCTTTATTATAAATTTCAATTTTACTATCGATATTATTTATATTTAATATTTTATATTTTTGATCTATGCTAGTAATTATGATTGAAGAGAAAAAAAAAATAACTTTGACGTTACAAATTTGTTTGCAAAAAAAAAAAAAAACCATTAAATATGCATTGAAAAATTTAAATATTTAAAATATTAAATCATATTTATTCATAAATCTTAAATTTTATATTTAATGTATTTCTTTTATGAAGATATATCCATTATAAGTACATCTTAATTGTAGTAAATTACACGCAACCAACATCAGTTAACAATTCATTTGTATCTGACTTGTTTAAAAAAAATATGTAAGAGGATTATAATAATTTTTATACATACATATGTATGTACATATATGTTGCAAGTATTATGATGCTGCTGGTTAATAAAAAAAAAAACTAATAAAAATTACCGAATCGCGTATCGAATTGAACCTGATTTACGTTCGATTTGGTTATGATTTTTTCTGGTACATACATATATATTTATTATATTATAATGTATGCATGCATATATCAAGGAATAAAGAAAAAAAAAGACACGTGTATTTATACATGATGCACATAAATTTTAAGTATCTGTGCATATAATTTTTTTTTTTTGAAAATTTACACTTTAATATTCCATTCAATATTATATTATGTATGTTTATATGTAGATATGAATGTTAAGTGTAGATGCATTTTATATAGTGAAAGTTGTAAAAATGTGGGCTTCCTGACCCTTTTTTTGTTGTTGTTGTTGTTGTTGTTATTCCTTTATACGTTTAAGTATAATGTAAATGTATGCATTTTGAACCGTCACGACCTTAGTTTTGCAAAATTGCGGTTAAAAAGGTGTTGCAAATCAACATGAATATTTTACACTCATTTTTATGCATATTTTATAAAATGTATTCATATTGTATGTACACATATGTACCTACATACGAACGAGTATAATATAAAAAATTCAAATATATTAAATCATATTGCAAAATTTATTTCCCAGATTTTTTTTTTTATATAAGATAAACATTTTTTTTTTTGCATTCATATCATCACCATCATCATCATCATAATCATAATCATAATGCCATTATTGTAAATATAATGTTGTTGTTATGCATCGTTGCATGTGAGAAAATTCTCACAGTATATATTTTCATATACATGAATTTCTTTTTTACCGTATATTAACAAGAGTATTGTTGATAATAATAATTATTCTTCTTATAAGTTTTTTATATTACTTCTTTTTTTTTAAATATTTTTATATTGTTGTTGAAGAAATCGTTTTTATTGTTGCATGAGAGATCATTTATAATAGGTCGCTGATATTATAATAATACATAAGTAAAGAAATGCTTTTGAATAAAAGAAAAAGTATTTAAAATTTCCTTTTTGATTTTTTTTTTGTATCGCGTTATGCAAAAAAAAAAAAAGAAAAGAAAAAAAGAAAGGGGTTGTCATTATATGTAGTGCAATGAAAGAGTATATATTATGCATATATGTAGGTACTCATATGTACTATTATTATAGACTTGTATTGAAAAAATATTGTTGTGGCTATTGTTCTTTTTTTTTCTTCATCAATTTTATTTTCTATTGTGCTTTTATTTTTCAAATACTTTCTTTTTTCTTTTATCCTATGCATATACGTACAAACGTATATGTTTTATATTCATAAAGTGAAGTGAAATTTTATTCATAAAAAAAAAAAAAAAAACGAAACAAGTTAAAAAGGGCAGTATCTGGATTTATACAATAAATGTATTATTGTGGTATATCTAAATTATATCTAAATATAATATATACAATATAATAATATGCACCTCACAAATTGTAAAAATTAAAGGAATTTATTAACGTTTCATTATAATGAAATTGTCACGCAAAATTTAAAATATTATTAGATGGTTTATTATTATTTTTTTCTTTCTTCAAATAAATGTCCGCATTGTTTATATTTTATTATTATTTTTGTATTGAAAAGAGTTTTGTATAAAAATTTTTGCATAATAAAGAATTTTTCTTTTTTAAATACAAAGTAGGTACCTACTTTCACAGAAAGATAAAGAATGTTATTGTTTATGTATACTATTGTTGAATGGTATATGAATGAAATAATTCGTTCAACATAATAAATTGCATTAGAAATAATATATAGGTATGTAAGACTGAATTGCAGATGAATGTGAAAGTTATTATTTTTAAAAGAATTCTAAAAGAATTTCTTTTAAATTTGAATATTGAAAGTCTATAAATTCAAGTTTTAATACGTGAATATGAAAGTTTTCTGGAAAAATTCATGAATAATGTAAGGAACATTTTCAGAATTAATTTTTCGATATTTAGTAGTTTCAGGAAATAATTGTGTAACAAATTTATCACGGAAACCGAAAATAAATAAATAATCGAATTAAATCCTTTAAAATAAATGCTGAGTTTAAAGTAGTTGCAGCATTATTATACCAGTTAAAGTTTTTTAATAGAAAATTCAACTTTCAGAGACAAGATATTCTTGTGCTAGTTGGAAAAAAAAAACCTTGTGATTAGCAAAAATTAACATATTTTCAATATCAAATTATCAATATATACAGTTTTTTTTTTCTCCGATAATTTTTCATTTTTTTTTTTTTTTTTTTTTTTTTTTGAATAATCGTCATTTTACCTTGCGCTTGCACTTGTAAATTAATATATATAAAAATTAAATTGCGGACTTTCTAATTGTTTTGTCAGCATCCTGATATCAACAAATATTTTTTTTATTATTGCATTGTTTACTTATTATTTATAAATTTCTAGCAGCAGCTGCTTTTTGCTTAGATAAATAATAATTATTATTAATATGCACGTTACAAACTAATGTATACTTATATTATTGCACATATATTTTATAAGTATGATAATAAATTACGTTGAACATACGAGTATATCAAATACATTATAATGCTGTTTTTTTTTTTTTATCACAAGCCGGAAAAAGGTATGATAAAAACAATGTTAGACGATGAACGGAAGTTTATTTGAGTTGTGTATACATAGAACTTAAATAGTGCACATTTATAATAATTTTGCTCTAGAAAAATATATTATTATTATTATTATTTTTTTTAGTTGGCATATTTATAAACGTCGTGCTCCATCATCATAGTGCACAAATATGGTAAAGATTATTATCATCATCATACAAATAAAATAAACCAGAGACGATGATGTCTTCTATAAATGTGAAAGGAAACTCTTGATATATAGAATTATCCCTTCGTGGTTAAGTGTTGACACTAGAAAATTATAAACATTCCCATTTTATAAATATATGTATACGAGTATGTACATAAATATATATATTTTTTCCTTTTTGATTATGGCATGTGCCAAAAATACGTTGAAAATTATCTTCTTCTTTTTTTTTTTTACTTTTTGTAGGTATATTTCATTTTCTGTCATCAAAATACCATAAGCACCGGATGAAAATTATTTTTCTTCTGCCTTTTAGAAATAATTTAGTAAGTACATATGTATTTTTTTTTCTTCACGTTAATCTGGTACATTTAAATGAAAATTTAACTCCATTTAAAGATTTTTATTTTTAAGTTTAATGTTTTTTTTTCAAGCATCTGTTGATCATTAATATTTGTGTCTACCTTATTTATAGAGAGACAGACATTCAAACATCAGGATGATCATAGACCACGAATGGAAAAATACATACATATTTACCCCATATGATGGAAATTCAAACTTCAAAAAGATTTTCATTATAGAAACAAAGAAGCAAGGGAGAAATAATAGAAGAAAAAAAAATAAAAATGTTTAGACGAACTGTTTCACGATTATAAAAACGAAAAAAGAAGAATAAAACCACAAAAATATTGATCACATTAGCAGCTGCCACAAAGAGATACTTTGCTTGATACAGGATCAAATATAAACAGAAGTTTATCATGTATACAATAAATAATTTTTGAATATCCAAAAAATTTATTTTTGAGTTTTTTTTTTTTTTTCAATACAAAGACTATGAGTCTACTCTAAGCCTTGTAAAGATCAGATGGAAATAAGATTTATGATTTATTGAAAATTACGCCCTAAATAGTGTCAAATTACAATTTTGTTGGAGTATATTTTTATATCTTGACTAAGTGTATCTAACAAAGTAGAAATGAGAAAACTAGATAAGCATGAAATGTTCTTTTTAATGCGAATGATATATGTATATGTACGTAATTATTCATAATAAGAATAATAAGAATTTTGAGGTCCAAATCGTATTTTTTATTTCGTCCTTTCTTGCTTCAAATCTCCTGAATTTGCAATTCCTGATGTTTCGAATTTTTAAAAAGTGAAGAAAAAAAAAAATGTTTTATTTTTTAAGAATCTAAGTTCAAAATCCTTACTTTTTTATACAATTCAAAAATACTTCATAGGCTTACTTGAGTTCATTATTTTCTACGAAGGGCTGAAAATTGTTGAAAAAGTTATTGATACATTTTTTCTTCTTTCATATGGAAAAATTATTTTAGATATATTCAATAATAAGATAATTATATATAATTTTACAATTTCCCTTTCAATACATATTAAGTAATTTACAATTTCATCGAATTATCAAATTTTTCATTTATTTAAAAAAAAAAAATGAATAAAAAAATAAAAACATTTGTTGTACAATATTGAAAAATAATAACGATAATGATGGTAAATTGATACGCAAGAATGAATTACATTTTGATAAAATTGAAATTAAAACTTACGAGAAAAAAAAAACAAATAAAAACATGTAGATAGTTTTAATACACATGAGGGAACTAATTACAATACATATACATAGGAATATTTATCTATCTATACACATAGGGAAATATAATATTGAAGGGCTTGTGGTTGGCATAATGAGTTACTTTCGATATACTTAATCGTTTTTTTTTTTCTAAATATTTTTTTAAATTTTTTGTAAATGATATTTGTTATGCTGATAAAGCTATCACCTTGTAAATAAATAAACAATAATGTCATGGTTATTAGATAGATAAATTGTACAACGAAAAAACTTTCTGCATTATGGAAATTATTTCGATAAGTAAAACATAAAAATAATGTGAAAAATTTCAAGTTTATTCGAAACCAAAAAAAAAAAAAAAACAAAAACGTATAAAGTACACTTATTTCTTTTCGTTTCATTGAATTAAATTTAATTGAAAAATTTAAAATTATTTTCAATAAAAATTAAACTTGAAAAATAACGAATTTAATTGAAATATAAATATAAATTTTTTTTATTTTTTTTTGGCATTAATAACCTCTTTTATTATTTTTCTAATTATATTTTATTCATTCATAATTCATCCATTTCATATATGTAGGTACATATGTATTACAAAGAAACGTGCTTTCATTAATTTTTTCCCTTATATCATATAAACTATGACCGTATAAGATGATGAGAAAGTTTTATAAATACACAATATTGAAAAATTACATTCGCGAAGAATAATGTTTCACCTTAACGACCTAATTTTGATTTAATTTTAATTTTAGTTTCTGTTGTTGTTGTTGTTGTTATGCTGGTATTAAATTTATAATTGTTACAATATAATCAAGTAAAACACGTTTTTAAATCAATCTAAAAAAATGTCTCACTGTTTTAATGAAATATTGTATAACGCGCTTGAGTGCCATTCACTTTATTATTCGATTACATTGTATTGTTGATATATTAAACAAAAATACATAATTTTAAATTGAATATGTTTTTTTTTTTTTATATCTTTCATATTAATAATGAAGACGAAAAAAAAAAACAAAACGAAATCAAAACGTATTTACGCATGCCGGCGTGGTAATTTATAGATTTCTAAAATAAAAAACTCAACCCTTTATATGTAATTTTTTTTTTTTATTATTATTATTTTAAATTGTTTTGAACCCGTTTATTATATCTTTTCCCTGATTTTTATAAAAATAAAATGTGTATACTCAATTTAATGTTTTATTTGTTTGTTTCTTTTTTTTTTTTGTATTATTATTTTTTTTTATATTTTTAGTGGGTTCTTATTATATTTTCTATAGTTTTAATTCAAGACCGGTAACGTCCATCCGGTTATCAACGGTTTTTTTTGTTATGACTTTTGAACCATAACAAAAATTGGAGCGTATATACCACACCTTTCATATATATTCATCTACAATATTATATTCGCGTGAATTTATGAGAAAATATATAATAAATATTATTTTTTTTTTTTGAAAATTTTTTAAATAAAGTCATAAATGCATAATGCATTTTTAAAATTGAAAGGGTTTGTCACCGTCAATGAGCAGTTATATACATACTATTCGATTTATTTGTTTAGATATTTAAAATGTGAAAATGAAAATAAAACAAAATAATAAAAGGGTTTGTTTTAGGAAAACAAAATCTTGTTTTAAATTCAATCTTTTTATTTGAAATTTTATTTTATTTTTTTTTTTCAAAATGATAACTTCAATCTTTCTAATAAAAATCTTAATCACGTTTTACAGTAAAAATTTAAATAAAAGATAAAAAATAAAACACAGAAAGAAAACTTATTTTTGGCGGTAAAGGACAGGTGGTTATATATAAAATTCAGCTCAACAGATGATCTTTTGAGCTCTGACAATCATAATATATGTATTATTGCTTTAATTTATCTCAAATTTCAGGTTTTCTCATGTGTATGATGCTGGTATGTATATTTGTATATATAGAAACTCAAAATATACACATTAAATAATGCAAGCTGCATGAGCTACTTGTTTAAATACACAGCAAGATCATATGTTGAGCTACAATAAATTTTCATACCTCTGTACCTACCATACATATGTTATTATGCCGCGCAAAATCCCTTCTTCATCCAAACCAGAAAGGTAAATTGGATTTTTGCTGGTTTTTATGCTTAAGAAAAGAATCAAATAAAGCGGGAAAAAAACGTAACAGCATCTTAAAAATGAATATAATGTGTATATAAGACGAGTTGATCATTTGAAAAAAAAAAAAAAAGGAATTTTTGCAAGGTGCATAATATTTATAGAGATCATACCTTTGTATTAAAAAAAATGTTTTTTTTTTTTCTTGAGCATATTTTATTCTCAAAATAAGATGCTGGTGCACGTATTCAGGTTTTATAATGAAATGTTGAATTTTATTTTGGCGCAATCGGGATCAACATTGATATAATAATTGCATTGTATGCTCAACATACATTTTATATATTTTAAGATAATCTTTTTTTTTTGTTAAGAAAAAAAAAACACCTCAAAGAATTTTTATGAAGGGGATGGTTTTCTTTTATGCAATCTTTCACTTGTAAATCGTCTTTTTGAGCATTCATTTTTGTTGTTGGTGTGGAAAAGTAAAGTGTAATTAGAAGAAAAAAATCTTTTTTCTATAAATAAATTCAAATTAAATATTTTAAATGACTCAAAGTCTTAAGAAAAACTGAAAGAAAAGGAAACAAAAAGAGTTCTAATTTTAGGAAGTTTATATTTTCTTATCTGCTTGATAATTATCTAAAGTATTAGTTCCGGATCTTAAAATAAAAAGGTATTATGTGATTTTTTTTTCGAAATTTTTGGAAAAAAAAACAAAGCTATAATATAATACATATATAGATTAATCGCTTTTGTTGAGACATTACGTATAGAATGGATATACATACTTGCTTGTGAAACTCCCGCCAACTTTTGCGCGCCTTGTAGAACCAGTCTTTGATGATTATTATATTCTTGGACTGTGTACCTATTTAACTAAAAAAAAAAATCGAGACATTTTGAGCCTTTTATGAGTCGTATCTTTAATGATGTATCGATACCAGCAATGGCTTAGCCTTAGATCATTGTCGAACATCTGCTCAATTTATGTATTTTTTAAAAATTTTTGTTGAGCATTTTTAAGCATTTTTACTTTTTTTTTTTTTACACAAACAATCATCTGTAGAGGTTTCTGAGTGCATTTCTACCTCCATTCAACCATCATCCTGATGTTTTCCCATTACTATTTGTATTGATTTAAAGGATGGATGTCCGGTTAAAGTTTTTATAAATTTTTTTGCGCGCATTTCTTTTTCATTTTTCGTGAATTTTTTTTTCCTTAATACATAATTTCTGTTGAACATATATTTTGACTAGTTTTTTATTTTTTAAACATTTGAATTTTTTTACATTTTCGAAAGTTATCCTTGATTTAAAAATAAGATAAAAATTAAAGGGAAATGCGAAGATTTCTCAGAATATATATCATGATTAATGACATGAACTATTTTTAAATTAAAAAGAGGATTAAAGTTACATCACAAATTCATTAAAATTTCTGTAGCTACTGAAATAACATATTTTTATAAATTAAAAAAAAAAATAAATATATTTTTCACAAATTGATAGCACGTGTGTCTTATGCTATCCTGATGCAATTTAATATGCATTCATTTCTGATACTGCTTCTGAATTAATATTGCCCGTATCATGAAATAGCATATTTTCTATAGTAACCAGCTGTTTAAATTCATTAAATTGTTCTGCAACCTTATTTCAATTTTATCGAAACCTACATGCCACGCTGAGTCACATTCAAAAAAACAAAATCCATAGGGTTCTTTACATTCATTATCATACACCAACTTCCTGATTCTTGAAATATTTTTTAAAAAGGCAATGTTCTGAAAAAAATAAAAATTTTCAATCAGTGCGGATGTGGTGAGTTATACCTTTAAATATTTTATTATGCACATAAATTTATTTTGAAACAAAGCACATAAGTTACACAGAGAAATTTTAAATTATCCAGATCCAGACACAGGATATTATTTCGTTGTCTATATATAATTATTATCTGTTATCGTATTTTAAAAATTTTTCATTAAATATTTAAAAATACTGAAAAACAAAATTTCATTTTTAGATAATATCATACGAACATCGCACTTTCCTTCCTTGTAATTATGTAATTTTTATGTTACACACCAATCACAGCTCTAGTTTTATAGTTTTTCACTGCGGGATACACCGGAACTGTCTGTCCATTGTCTGGATATTCATCATCATCAACTGTTAGTGTTAATTACTCCTTATAGAATAAGAAAAAAAAAACACACCTATTTTGATTTTTTTTTTCTTTTACTTTTTGATTCTCAATTATTTAGTTGAGTCCAGAAAATAAAAATTAGCCCATATATTTCTGTTGTATTTAGTGAATTTATGGGAAATTGACATGTACACAGCTTGGGGTGAAATTTTATACAAAAGTATAAGAAAAATGAAAAAAAAAAAAAAAAGATTCAAAGGTAACCCTCATATTTTTTGTATATTATTTTGTTTTGTACGCAAAAATATATGTATAGAAAATTTTTAGGATAGGGTGCAAACGATACACACATATTTTTGAGTACCTATTCATGAAAATAATTTTATTCTAAATTCTATATTTTGTATCTTAGATGCATTTGAAACGAGGTGGATTATAAAACGTAAAATTTTCAAAAATATTTGAATCAATAGGGTGAATTTTA
Organism: Bombylius discolor; assembly: GCA_939192795.1. Classification (NCBI taxonomy): domain Eukaryota; kingdom Metazoa; phylum Arthropoda; class Insecta; order Diptera; family Bombyliidae; genus Bombylius; species Bombylius discolor. Next base: position 4,678,902 of record OW584241.1, on the reverse strand, counting down.
TAAATGAAACATAGAAAAAAAAAAAAACCGTAATATGCACATTGCTTTTGAAAGGTGTTCATGATTACAGTTTTTCGAAAGATGAATAGGTGCATGAAATGTTGTTGAAAGGGTATAAAAGCATTTATAGAATAGAAGTCCACTATTGTTTAACAAAAGTGAAATTTTATTGAAATGCAGATAACATTAGCAAATGTGATCATCGATTTTTGGATTTCTTACTTTTATCTCTCATTTTTAAACAATTTTTTTTTTTTATATTATATTCATCATCAAAGAAACATCTGTCATTTATTAATGTTGTATACTATGGTCAAAAGAGTTAAATCTTTTTTCTTTTTGTTTAGTATCAAATTCGTGTCATTTCATATTGACCTTTTTTTTTTTTCATAAAAATTTCTATTGAAATAAAACTACATATTTTTTAAAATATACTTTTGTGGTTCTTGTAAAATTTAGTGTAAACTAAGTTTTGAATTTTAATTTTTTTTTTTTTTTTGTGAATTCTAAAGAGTAAAAATTTGAAAATAGTAGATGATTGAGTTTTTGGAAACCCAATTAATATTTTCTGGTTTCAAAGAGAGTTTATTTAGAAAAAAAAAAAAAAAACCAGCTCAAATTTAGAAATAAAATATACATGACGTATTAAACTTGAAAATTATTTTCAATTATCCAAGACATCTAATAACATCAAGTCACATTTCAAAGTCGACGACCTTCATTGCAAAAAAAAAAAAAATGATAAAGCAAAAATACATTTTAAAAATGACATGTGTCTAATTATAATTGTTGAACTGATAAGTCAATATCATTGAAACCAGACACGGTATATATAAAAAAAAGATAGTATTTTCAACTTTATAATATGCACTTTAAAAAAAAAAATCAGAAAAAAAAACACCTTATCTCATATGCTATTACAAATTGAATGTAGTTTTTACACTAATAGATTTATCTATGAATTTTTAGTTTTGTTATACCTATTATAATTTTTGCATGCATTGCAAATAAATGTTAAATGTTTATTTTTAATAAATATATACTCGTTATCAACGGAAATATTCTAATAATGAGTATAGAAATAAAAAAAACATGCACATGTACTATATTCTATTCCTCTGGATGATGATGACGAACGATGAATAATAGCTCATATTGAATTACCTTTAGATTGTAGACATCTTGGCAACAATTTATCTATGAAAATATTTTAAAAGATAATGTTCCGCATTAAAAAAAAAATTACACACATGAATAATATATACTCGTATAAAATTTTGTTCATGTGTAGACTGTTAATAATTTCATACTTTTTTTTTTGTTTTGTTTTTTTTTTTTTTAAATGTTGAAATAACTTCAATATGACATTGAAATTTATTTAAAATAAAAAAAAATAAATTCTGTTTTGGAAAAAAAATTCAGTGAATACATGCGACAAATTATTTATAAATGTTTTTTTATTTTTTTTTATTTTAAAAAAAATTTCTCATTACGAAAATTATCGTTTTCCGGAATAAAGGATAAATACTTCTTTCTATAAAGTACTTTTTTTTTGGTGTGCAAAATTTGTTCAATTATAAAATAATTTTCCACTCTTATAATTTATTTTTTCAACTTATTAAACTTGAAAAAAAAAAAAAAAAAAAAAAAAAAAATAAAAAAAAAAAAAAAAAAAACATATTTAAGTTTTAAAGTTTCATTTTCATGACATTTTGATGAGTTCATTAGACGTATATGTAATCAAGTAATTGATGATAATGCAATAAAATCTTTGTTACTTGAAATAAATATGACAAGACAGGGCAAAATGATAAGATAATAAAATCTTATTACTTAGATTCGGAAAATAATTGACGTTCAATGTCATCTCGTGAAGTAAAGTAAAGTATAAAAAAAGTTAGAACAAAAATGTTCGTATCCCTCTATCAAGGTGTTAAAAATATCGCAAAAACTTCTTATATAATTTTTGAATAAAAACAACTTATAATTAAAACTTAACATGCATGGCCTACATTTTTGTATTGCAAATTATATGGTTCTTTTATATTTTTGCATTACCTATTCTATGCAATCAAATATCAATACAAAAAAAAAAAAATGTCTAAATTCAAGGAAATGTTAATTTTCAGATTTGTAAAACACTTTTATTTTTTTAAAATTGAAAAAATTAAAAAAAGTGATTATTCATATGATGATTCATACAATATAATTCAACAATTTCTTATGTTATTACAATATTTTTATTTTATTTTTCATTCTTACAAAGCCAAGTACAATAATATATGATCGTTGTGCTTATATTTACAATTATGTATTTTAAATTATTGTTCTACTCTACTTTCCTCATTTACAGTTTTAAGTAATTCAATATTTTAAATGGGGCAACAATATTACATGCATTTTTATTTGTTTATAAAATGATTCAATAATTTTGCAATAAAATGTAATCATCGTTTATTTATAAACTTTAATATGTAAGATAGGTCAGCAATTCATATTAACCCTCCTGCGTCATTTGAATCTTTTTCGACACAAAGGTGAAAATTATTTGTTCCATTTGTACGCAATAGACAATCGTAATTTTTTCAATTCATGTATATTCTTAATACCTTAGATGGAAATGAAATCGTATCGTAAGTAGGTACCTATTAAGAAATCAGAAAAAAATTAAACTGTGACAGGTAAAATTTCCATGTTAATTTAAATATTCTTCTTCTTTTCAATTAAAAACAGTTACGCAATATAAAATTTAAACAATAAAATAAAAAATAAAAATTAGGAAATTAATCACACCTATTACAATTTTTTTTTCGCTATTGTTATTTAAAAAAAATTCAACAGGTAAAATAAATTTACTATTAAAAATACCGTAATGTATAATATTTATGTGTAAATTTCGCATACTTAATCCATATAAAAAAAAATTTTAACATTTGTTTGTATTGTTTTATTCTTCAATGTTATTTCTTTTGTATATGAAGAAAAATAAATATTTATGTCTGGAGCAATAATACTATACCCGCTATATATATTTATTAAGAAAGAAAGTTCACGGAAGTAAGTCAAGAAACTGTAAAAGAAAAAAAAAAAATAAACAACGAGGAAAAAATTGAAGCATAAAAAAAATTATAATAAACGATAAAGCAACAAGAAACAAGCAAAAAATGAAAAGAAAAAATAGCAAAAAAAAAAAAAAAATTCCACAAAAACAAATTACAAACAAATCCGTTTAATGGTCATGATGGGGAACGAACGTTAAAAGTTTTTTTTTTATTATTATTATTATGAACTTTCTCAATTCTCAATTTCTTTTATTTATTTTTTTTCTTCATCGTATAATTATTTCTATTATGTGTACAGATGTATATTCTTACATATATTTATGTACATATTTAATATTGTTTTGTATATCACGCGACTAACTGTGCCAAATTCACCTTCGTCACGTTTTTGCAATAAATAAAAAAAAAATAAAAAAACTTCAAAACACATGTATGTAGTAAAGTTCTCGTACGAGAAAAAACCCCCCAATATAAAATAAAAGAAAAGAAGCTTGAATAAAAATATAAAAAAAACGATTAAAAGAAAATTAGATTTGTTTACTGGTATAAAAGCTTTTTATTCATCGTAAAAATAAAAAAATTCATTTTGAATGTGTATATGTGTGTGTTTTGTATGCGTTTGAAAAGTTATTGAAATTTCTCTTAAGAAGGAGAATGTAGAACAAAATTTATAATTTTAATAAACTTGAAAATGAACTTGAGAAAATTGTTATCTTTTTCTTTTGAAACTGATCTTCAGAAAATGAGGGGTTTGGAGCGAAAAAATTAACTTTTGGAGAGTTTTTTTTTTCTTGTGAAGCTTTTACAAATTCTATGTTTTGTTTACTGATGGGTGGGTGCCATGATAAAAATTCTGTATGAAAAATAAATAACATAAAAAATAAAATAAAATGATTTTTAAGATGAAAATTGAAGAAATTGTTTAAAAATTTAAATTTTATATTAGCATCCTGGAGTGTAAGCAAATAAAAGTCAAAAAAAAAAAAAAAAAAGAAAAATTATGCTTGTAAGGCAATTTGTATGATCAATAAGTGAATTATTGAAAATAAAGTTTTTTTTTTCTTTTTTTTTTTTTAAACTACGAAAACAAATGAAGTTACAGAAAAATCTTGTAAAAAACAAAAGAAAATAATGTATTTTGTGTTAAAAAGTTACTTTAAATTGAAATACAGTCTATTCTCTGGTTTTTTAAATTTTATTTGATTTTTTTTTTCACATACATTTATTAGTATTGTATTAAAGTCACTAAAGTTAGCTCAAAAACTTTAGTATAATAACATAAACCCCTCTCAGGCCACTCATGAAAATATTTCTCTTGAATTGTGTTTCTAGTTGCTCAATTCTCATTATTTTTAAATTATAATTCCCCTTCTTTTTACCTGTAAACTATATACTTAAATTCAAGAATAAAACTCAAAGTATCTTGTATCTTTCGTCATCATACAACGGCAAAATACAATCATTTTTATGTTCGTATATGTAAAAATGCATATTGAATAAAAAAAAACAAAAATAGGTACATATTTTTAAAAATATCTGAAAAGAGGAGGTCTATAAAGAAAGAAATATATATAGTATCATGGTATTATAGATACAATTGAAGAAAAAAAGATACACATATGTATATATAAAATGAAATAAAAGCTTTTCATGAAATATTACAACAATAAAATAATATACACATGATAAAATATGTATTAGCTCAAACAACAAAAAGAAAAAAAAAATGTTTATGGCTCACTGTGGCTCATTGCTTTAACAGCAGTAATATCAACATCATGAACATTAAAGAAAAACGGTCGAGATTCACTTCTAGTAGATGCGATTTAGTCAACATTTTGTATCTGTATCTTCGTGAGTTCGAACGTGTTCGAAAAGTTTGTCTTGATAAAAAGTGATTTTTTTTTCTCGTGTGTATTTTGAAAAATCGAAATATGTATTAATTTTTGTTTTACTAAAAAAAAAAAAAGAATTGTAACAAAATTTTTATTACAAAAAAGAAAGATTGTTTTTTTTTAAAGTGATTATGTAAAAATTACTTAGAAAATTTTATATTTTCATAAAAAAAGAAAGAAAAAAAAATTGATTTTTGTTTTTAAACAGTGGAAGTTGAAATTAAAAGATTTTTTTTTTTTATTTTGAAATTTAAAAACAAATTTTTTTTTTATAACATTGTGCAAATTGGTGAAATTGTAATTTATAAAAATAAAAAAATAAAAAATAAAATTACGAAATTATGACGGCAAGTCATTTGCAAACTTTACCATCTGGGCCAGTACAATTAATTGGATTACCAAAAACATCATCTGCAATGGGTATAACACCGACTAGTGCAAAAATTTTACATCGTAGATTATTAGTTAATAATAATAATAATGTATCAAATGCAAAACGTTGTCTTTTTGGATCACCAGAACCAGGTGAATTGAAAAAATTATATCAGGAAGAGAAACGTAAAAATCGTGAACATTTTATACAACGTTATAATTATGATATTGTTAAAGAACGTTTCGTTGATGATAATGATAATATTGAAGAGATAACAAATAATAATGAAAATTTAAAAAAAAGTACAAATTTAATAAATGGTGATGATATAATTGAAAAAAATTGCAATAATAATGATGAAATTAAAGAACGTTTACATGAGGCTCAAAAGGATAAAATATCATCAACATCATCATCATCATCATCAAATATTTTATCACCATCATCACAATTACCAATATCATCGACAAATGAAATTATTTCAAATAATGATAATGATAATAACTGTGATGTAACTACGTGCAATTTAAATAATAATGATTTATTAGATGATGTCGAAAATGATAATAATAATACAACAATAAAAACAACAACAACATCACATGTAATAGAAACAGAAGCTGTAACAACACCAACATCAATTTCACCATCTCACAAAGATAAAAAATCAAATGAACGTCTTAAACCATATTCAAGGCAGAATTTATTGACTGGTTAGTATTTGATTTTTTTTTTTTTTGAATCAATTTTAAGATCCAAAAAAAAATTTCGAACTTCAAAAAATTGCATTTAAAAGTTTCGAAAAAAAAATGTTTGCGCACACAAAAAAAAAAAAATCTATTTTTGATTGAACCGAAATTTCCCGCCTTTTTCTTAAAACATTTTATACCTATTGGTTTTTTGCACAATTCATTTTTTCTTATTTTCTCATAATTTTTTTTTTTTTAACCTCCTACATTTTATTTTTAGATACACATAACTAAATTCATGAATTTTCCAATGAACGCATTTTTTGTTCATTCAAAAATGATTTCAACATGAAAATTTCAAATATTTTGTGTATTATCTAATTTATTTATTTTTTTTTTTTGAAAAATAATTTACTACAAGAATGTTTTTCTCAATTTCCCGCCGCAAATTTGTTTTCATCTGAATGATGAGCATGTTGAGTACATGAAAAAATTTTTGTGCTAAATAATTTGATAATTGTGATTTTTGTGTTTTAAACAAATATTGCGTTCCAAGCACAATTTATCAAAAATTAATTGAATTCCCGCTTCTTTTTTTTTGTTGTTAATGTTTATGCTTGTTTTAAACTATAATAATTGTACAAATTATCTTACAAGGTGTCCTTTAAAAAAAAAAAAAAATTATTGTCCTCTAAAAATAAAGTATAATATTTACAATTCAGGTAGAAATGTATGTAAACAATCAGTGCAAAAAAAAAAAAAAAAAAACAACAATCTTTCTGTATTTTTTTTTTCTTAACTTTTTATTCAATAATGTACTTATTATGTGTAATGCAGGTAAAAAATCAGATAGGTCATGATTATGAAAGTGAATCAAATTAAAAATAGAGTTCTTGTTCTTAACAATACACGACTATTAAAGAAAAGAACACAATAAAAAATAAAAAAAAAAAGTAAGAAAGAAAAAAATGGCAAGTGATGAATTGTTTGTACAATGCTGGTTTTAGGAATTACATAAGAAGAAAACCTGTATATTGGTCAGTTGGCGGGAATTTATTTAATTTTTTTTTTTTTTTTTTGCACACAAATACACACTTATAAATTAAATAAAGGTGAATTTGAAAAAAAAAATTAATGAAAAAAAGGTAGAAAATAAAAATATGAACAGACAAAAAAAAAAAAAAAATCATACGACGATGATTCAACTGGAATTTCCTTTTAAAGAAGGTTCTAATTTGATTCAGTCATTTTTTTTTTTTTAATATTCTTTACTAGAAAAATTCTTCATGTAGCTAATGCACAGTGCAAACAGCATAATTAGAAGGAAAAGGAATAAAACAGGATTCTAATTTATTATTGTTTTTTTTTTTTATCTTCTTATTTTCTTATATTTAATAGGTGATAAATTATGTTTTTCCTTTAAGAATATTTTAATTACAAAAAAATAAAAAAAATTATTACACGTGGCTTGAAAACTGGACTGGAGAATTTTTTTTTTTGCTTTCATGTTTTTTTTTTTTTTTGCACCCATTTGTAGAATAAAGAATATTATATTTTTTGTTTCACGAGAATTTTGATTAGGAGAATTTTGTAATTTGAAGTTTTAACTCGCCCACCTTCTTCTTCTGTACTTTTTTTTTTTTTTTTGGGTTTTATAGATGTTTTAATTAGTATAAAATAATTTTATAGATGTTTTAAATCGATTTTTGATTTAAAAAAATAAAAAAAATAAAAAAAATACGGTACAAAGGGTTCATCAACCTTATACGTAATTCTTATTGGTTATAAATTCAAAACAAAAACCAATATTTTTTTTTTGAAATTGAAAATAAAGAATAAGAAAAAAAAACTGGCAAGAAACAAACAAAAAAATTTCAATTAAATATTTTGAATGTGTCAACTTAAAAAAACAAACAAAGTAATTAAGGAAAATTTTTATTTTTATTTTTTATTTTATAGATTGAACTTCATGAATTATTATCTGTTTTGTATATCTTTTGATTATGATTTGTATATATACTTGTATATGAATATACTATACATATATGTATGTTTGTATTGTATCGCATTTGTTTTTTATTTCTTCATATATTGATTTTGAATTGACAATTTTGCAATTTTATCATCATGTTTAGTTTATTCATTTATGTTGTTTATTAGTTTATTGAGTTTTTTTTATATCAACAAACATGAATAACATATCTTTATGTATGTATTTATATTTATTGACATTTTTTTCTCTTTCAAGTTTCAATAACATCTTATATTATGATCACCACGTACAGATACTTTATCTGGTATAAACAAAAATCCCTATGTTGACCTTATTGAACTTTTATAATATACTATAGTATGTCTAATGCGTATTCGTGATATTTTTATTATCTTTACAGTTTTGTTTATTTTTAATTAAGGTTTTATTTTTATTTTTTAATTTCATTTTTATTTTGACGTACGTACAAGTTACTCTACCAGAATTGATAACAACATAAGACAATGGAATTTTTGAAAATTAAAAATCATAAACTTTCCTAAATCCTTCAATCCTCTGGTGAAGACTTAACAATTTAAAAAGTCTTATACAGAATATTATTACACAGAGATGGACACGTCATCATTACTCATAATTAATTAGCATTTAAATTTTAATATGCAGTCACGTTTCATGATATTATGTTATGTCAAAGGTGAAAGTTTGTAACTTTTTTAAAATTGTCATTCTAGAAAAACTTAGAAAAAATTTGAAATTTATTCCTTTAACGATTAAAATTTGAAAGACTTTCTTAGATTCAAATAGAACAAATTTTACTGAGCAGTTTAAAGTATGCAAAAAATATTACTTTATAAAATTTTAGAGGATTGAAATTTATTTAACTTCAAATGGTTAAAATTTACTTCTTCAAATTAATTGAAAAAATTTTTTATTTAAAAATCAAATCAAATAAATTGTAAAAGTTCAATTATAAGATTCTTCTGCATATACAAAATCATCATATTACTATATTAATATATTATATTATATTTGTCTTATCTGAAAAGGACAAGTGATTGTGCTTGAAATTGATAAAATTTATATTTAACGGCTAATAACGGCTGAATTTAAAATTGCATAAAAATAACATACATACAACATACTAACACACATGTACATATTATTATACCAGCAACAATGATTTTCTTTTATTATTTTCTCTTTATTATTTTTTATTTTTCTTACTTTTTATTTTTTAATTGAGAAAGAAATAAATAAATTGACGACTGGTGATGATGTTGTTGCTGTTTTTTATTTTATTTTATTTTATTTATTTATTTTTTATTTTTAAAATTTTTTTTTGTATTCTTTAACGTGCATAAAAATATATTTTATTGGTGGCGATATAATATTGCAATATATCACGTAGTTACAGTACGTGATGATCATTTGCATATAAGTTTGTGCATAGAGAAAATAAAAAGATAGCAACAGAATATAATATATTTTTTCTTTTATTTGAAAGAAAAAAAAAATTATATTAAAGAAAAAGAAAAAAATAAATAAAATAACATCGAACATATAATATATATATATGTATATATATGTATGTATCTATAAAATTGTGCACACAATTGAAGTAAATTAAGAATATTGAATTGTTGGACTTTATTTGTTCTTTGAATGTTTCTTGATTCTTTTTCTACTTATTCTTATATTTATTTATTTATTTTTTAAAGTTCTGTTAAACTATAAATTTTATTTAATATCAACGTAACGTATTTTTTTTTTTAAATACTATGATGTGTTGTATCTTTTATTACAAGTTCATAGCTATATATTTATTTTAAATAATATACATATAATATAGATATGTATTTCAAAAGAAAATTAAATGATACATAAGTCCACAAGTGCAAAATACTTTTGTATCCATAGATAATATTGCATAAATATATTATCTGTATCTTTAGAAAAAAAAAATAAAAATAAATAAAATTTATACGTACATATTATATGTAATTTATAACGGTCTTTTTTAGCTTCTGTAAAAGTCGTTAAATGTCTTTACATTTTGTATGTCTTTTAAGGAGACTTTATTAAATTTTATAATATTGAAAAATAATGATATTTGCGCTTATGTTTTGATTCTATTTTTTATTCTATATTTTTATTTATTATATTATTGTTTTTCTTTCTTGAAATTTTAAATTTTTTTTTTTTTCATTTTGATTCTATTCTTTTATTTAAAAAAAAATTTCTTTTATTAAGAAATATGTTTTCTGTTCTACTTATAAAATTTACTTGGAAAAAATTGTTTGTATAATTTAAAAATAATAATCTAAAAGAATTTAAATAATAACATACTCCACCTATAAAATATTTTATTTTTCAAAATAGCTCACTAGGTTTACATTTTACCTCCTTTTTAATTGGATATTATTATCATAGAACATTTTATTTAAAAAAAAATGAAAATAATAGAAGAAAAAAGAAAAAATCTAGTATAATTACAATAATAATTAGTTTCACTACGTAATTTATAGTTGAATTTATTAAAACAAGTTTAAAAGCATTTCAAATAAATATTACTCTATAGGTATAAATTGAAATGTAGCTATTAATTTTTTTCTTCTTTTTTTTTATAGTGTGTACATTTTTTTTAATAGTTAAACTTTAAATATGATTATTAAATAAAATATAAAAAAAGAAAAAAAAAAAAACTAAAAGAAATTAAATGCTGACTGTATAATAGATTCATTTTTTTTTTTTCATAGTATAGATACTAATGCATTTGAAATTCTCGTGTGTATGTACATTCTATAAATGAAATTAAAATTTTATTACAAAATAAAAATGTTAATGAATTTCCTTTATAGAACTTGATATTGAAATTTAAAAAAAAAAAAAATTATAATAAAAATTCTTTAGAATTTATATTACATAGGTGGAAATTATTGAAAAAAAAAAAAAAAAATCATTTATTAGAAGAATTAGAAAATATCAATAAAATCTGATTTAAAAATTTTCATTACATTTTTCAAATGCCTTCACATACATACCTATATTTTATTAAACTATCTAATTGAATAATAAACTAGATATGTTATTAAAGATAAATTTTTTTCATAATGTTGTTCAACATGTGACATTTATTTTATATCTTTAAAACTCACAAACGATCTAACAATTTATATGAGCTCTATTAATGGAATATTAAAAACAATTAAAAAGAGATTTTAAATAAGATAGGTGGATAAAAAACTTGAACAGTAAAAATACAGAGAAAAACTACTTAAAAAAATTTACAAAATATAAAAAAAAAGAAAAGTATATAGGTAGTAGGCAAGTATATAGGTATGTATGTATGTTGTTTTCGCATGTCATAAAAAAAAAATGTCTCAATTTTAAAAAAAATTTTGAAAGTTTAAATTGCTTTTGTATGATAAAAATTAGTCATTAAAAAATTTAAAAAACAAAACACAAGACCTTACTACAAAACAATATATTTTGATTAAAAAATAAAAACTGTTTATTATATTATAAAAGACTGCCCCAATATAGTTCATGCTAAAATTAATTTCGGTTTTTCCTCCTACTTTTTGATTTAAAACCGTAACACATATGTATGTACTTGAAAATGATAAAAAAAAAAAAATACCAAAAATTTGTTTTGCTAAATTAAAAATATCTCAAATACTTTTTCTAAAATTAAAAAGACAGCTAATCCAGTTATATAATAAATATGTATGTGTATAGGTATGTATCATATATATATCAAAATTTGCAATTCAAATCTGCAATACTTAAAAACAGAGAAAACAAATTAAATAATAATAACAAGTAATGATTTTTATGAGCCAAAATTATTTTTGTTGGCATTTTTGTTTGCATATTTAAAAAAAAAAAAAAAAAACACGGTAAACTAACATTTTTTCTTCTAATCAGTTTTTTTTAATCTTTTTTCCCCCGAAAAAAAAAAAATTTTTTTCAAGCGTCAAAATTCAAAACAACATATTGGTTGTTTAGCATTTTGTCAAGGCAAAAGCATAATTTATAATTAAATACAAAAAAAAAAAAAATATATGTATATATATATAATGTTATTTAAAATTTGAATACAGATAAACAAGTATTTAGCAACACAATCTTTTAAATTATACTACAAAAAACAAAAAAAAAAAAAAAAACAAAAAAAAAAAACAAAAAAAAAAAACAAAGAAAAAAAATTATCTGTAGGTTATTTTAAATTTTTTTTTTTTTTTAAAAAAAGCTCGCATATAACTAATAAAAAAACCTTGAGATAGCAAACACATACACATACCTTAAAAAAAAAAAGAAAAAAAAAAGAATTATTTTAATTTAAGCATGATACGAGTTTTTTTGTTCTTTTATAAAAAATTAAAAAAAAAAAAACAAATTTTAATTTTGTTTACACAAAATCTACACAATGTATCATTTCATTATTTTGTTTTTCAAATAAAAATAAAAAAAATAACAATATTTTCGAAATAAAAAAAAAAAAAAAATTATTGTAAAAATTCCGGATTTTTATGTTAAATTATATATTTCTATCTTATTTTTCTATTTTTCAACGAAAAAAAAAAAAATCATACCTACATACTTCAAAAATAAACTAATTTATAAACCAGTACAAATTGTTTACGTCGAAAATAAATTTTTTTTTTTTTTTTAAAAACGAAATTTGTTATCAAAATTTCTATTTTATCTCTCATTTGAAAAAAAAAAAAAATATCACTGAAATGTCGTAAGATTTAGAAAACAAATTGTTCATTTTTTTTTTCTTCGTTTTTAAAGATTTTTGTACGTAAGACGATTTGCCGCCGTAAAGAGTTGACTATAATAAATAATTAATGTTTTCAGTGAGTATTAATTAAAAAAAAATAAAAAATAAAATAAAATTGTACTCAGCAATTTTATCAGTATAACCGCCATAATTGTTTTATTTTTTTTTTCGTCTTTTGTTTATACACAAATTGAAAAAAAAAATATATATTGAAAAACAAATTGTTTTTTGTTTTTCAATGCGTGTAAAATTTTTACGCATAAACAAAATACTTTTCCATGCGTAATTTTTAATTTTTTTTTATTTTTTTTTTTTCAAATTTCAATTTAAATACATACGAGTATTTATGTATGTATTTTTTTTTTTTTTGTATTTTTTTTTTTGTGCTCGTGGTGTTGTTCTTAAAAGCGTGTTCCTTTATTAAAAATGTATATAAACAAAGTTTTGGCGGGAAACTATCAGAAAGTTTTTATTTTTTTTTTATAAAATAATATTTTAGACATGAGATTGAGCTTATTCATAATTTCCAAGAAAAAAAATAATAAAAGTATTTTTTTTTTTTTTGTTTTGTTCCAAAGAATAAATTAGGTTTTTAGATTTAAATTGAAACTAGTTGGAACCAGATTCAAATAGTTTTTTTTTTTGTATTATCAATTTTGTTTTTCTCTATGAGCTTCATGTTTTTTCTTCTATTTAGGTATTTATTTCTTGCTTTGTTTTAATTATTACTCCTTAAATTTTTTGTTTTTTTCAAATCATGATTGAAAACTTAAAATGCTAAAAATTGAAATATGATATCGGTAAAAAATTTATACACTTTATAACAGGCAGACATAATAGTCTGTACTATTCCAAAAAAAAATAAAAAAAAATAAAAGTGAAAATACAATATAAACAAAAAATTTTAGCGCGCTTTGTTAAATATATGTATACTTGTTCTTTTTTTTTTTTTTTTTTTTTTTTTTTTTTTGAATTTTGGTTCTTATTTGTGCAAATTGAAAGATTACGTTTCATTATTTATTCATCGTGTTTATATTTTATTTATTTAATTTAATTTTTTTTTTTTTTTAGATTTTGTGTATTGATACTGATATTAGTTGCCGTTTCTATTTTATTTTTTAAACTGGCATAACATTACATAATTTTGTTTTTTTTTTCACGATTGATTTAAATTTTGTATTTTTTTTTTTATTTCTTTAAAAAGAAATGGAGGGAAAAATTTCTTAAGAAATAATTTTTATTTTTGTTACTATATTGTACTCTAATTTTAATTACAAACGTAAATGTTTTTGTTTGTTTCAATTTATTAAAAAAAAAAAAAAAAAAAAAAAAAAAAAAAAAAAAAAAAAACAGAATATCATACGTAAAAAGTAATTTTAAACTTTATTTTTTTTATTTTTGAATTTTAATCATAGTATGACGTAAATATATAGTAGGTACGATACATGAATTTAAACTGTGAAAAGTGTGCAAAAAATGTGTTTTTTTTTTTTTTCTTCAATTTTTATGAAAAATGATTTCTAATGAAAATATAAAAATTGAATTTTTATAAATATATAATTTAATTTTAAAAATTAAATGTTTTGTTGATTTTTTATATTGAAAGTATTCATACATACGCACACATACAAAGAAAGCAAACAAACAATATTTTAAATTATTATTAATTGATTATAATTAATTCAAATTGAAATTGCGTGACGGTGATTTGCAATAATTCAATATTTTTCCAAGATTTTCTATTTTATTATTTTTTTCCTTAATATTCTGATTGATTGATAAGTATTTTTTTTTTTTTTTTGTAATCTATTATGTTTATACATACGAGTAATTGAAAAAAAAAGATGGAAATTCAAATAAATGTATAAAAACTCTAATTATTAGTTGATCTGTTTATTCATGTGTGAGTGTGTGTATTAAACTGTAACGAAAACAATTAATAATAATTAACAAAAACTAAAATTTTCATTGTTTCGATCTTGCTGTATTTGTTTTTTGAAATTTTAACTAATTAGAAAAAAACAAAATTCAATCAAAAATACATACTTATATATGTACATATGTATGTACCTAGCATACTTTGTTTAATTACATATATCAAAATTGTTAATTAGTCAGGAAAAAAAAATAATTATTGTTATTTTTACGGTATTGTACATTTTCAAAACTATTATAAATTTGTGTACGTGTATAGGATTTAACTCAATACAAATATTTTCTAGAGAGGAAAGTTTTTCTACAAGTCAAACTTTTTTTTTTTTCAATTCAAATATTTTCAACTATCTCTATATTAGAGTATTTTTAGAAATAAATTTATCTTATGAAACACGTACAAATACTTATCGTTATTTAACTTTTTTAATATACAGTTATTTTATGTTCGAAATTGACTTCTAAATTTTCAAATATGTGAAACATATAATTTCCTTTACGGTTTTTTTTTGTTTTTTTTTTGTTTTTTTGTTTTTATTAAATAATAAAAATAATTTCACGCAAATTATGAACAGTTAACTTGTTACCATCTGACAAGCAATATAAACTATACATACTCGTACATATTTACATATGTATAATGTAGTATTTTTTTTTGTTTTTAAATATCCCATCCCAAACAATATCATCAATTTCCTAATACGTATACCTACATACTAAACTGTGTGTGTTTTTTTTTTTTTTTTAAATTCTCATTGCATCTTATTTTTTTTTTTTTTTTTTTTAATTTTTTATTTTATTTTATTTTATTTTTATTTTTAAATGGTCATATGAGAGTTTTCTTCCATCATTATAAGTGATATATACACCAATAAACATATAAAATAAAAACTGTGTAATATTACACCGCGGATCAAAATAAAAACATGAAACTTTAAATGGTGAAAAAGCAAAAAAAAAAAAAATTAAAAAAAATATTTTTTGATGCGTGACATATGGGGAAGTATGTACATAATATATAAATTGAAATAAAAAAAAAACAAAAAGTAAAAAAACATAAAAGATATTTAGAAAAAATAATAAAAATACATGTTTCATAATAATAATAATAATAATAATGTGATGTTATGTAGTATTTTTCTCTTGTTGTTAAGTATTTTATATGGGAAGATAAAGTGTTTAACACACATCAATTGTAGATCAAGCGAAAATAATTTTTATTTCAATGTTCATTCGTTACATTAAATTTGAATGACATGACCTCCCATATTTGGTTACCTATCTTTTTTTTTTTTTGTTCCTATAAAAAAAAAACAAAATAAATAAACATATGTGAATTAAAGTATATATGTATGTGTATTTTATACAATATATTAGATATTAATATACCCAATTGGGTGGTATTTTCAACATATGGTTCAATATAAATTTCATATTACGATTTTTATTTGAACATAGTCTGACAAAAAAAAAAAAAAAATAAATAAATAACAAGAAAAAAGTGTTAGCAATTTATTTCAATATTGATACACATATGGATGTATGTTTTAATTTAATAGTTTTATTTCAATCTTTTTTTTTTTTTTAAAAAAAAAAAAAACAGCAAAAGTTCTTTTTCAGTAGGATAATTTTCAGTCTAACAACAAAATAAAACGATATAAATTGAAATGTAGTTGATATAGCTCTTGGCGTTTATTTTAGGTATTTTTAGATTTTCTTTTACACATTTTAAAATCTTAAAGCATCTTAAAGTATGATATATGTATATGTAGATATAAATGGAATCAATATATTTTTCACTAGATTTTTTTATTTATTTTTTTATTTTTTAGTTTTTTAGAACACATGAAATAGTTTATATAGATACTATTTTTAACGTTACATTTTTTAAATATCTTTTACAGTTTGTTCTAAATTAAATAACTTTATTATTTTATTTTTTTAAACTCTATATTATTTTTTTTTTATTATCATGTACATATAAATTTTTTTTTTACACATACATACATACTTATGTGTATTTTCTTTGAGAAAAAAAAAAATAAAATACAGAGGTAATTTTTCGTGTTTTCTGTTAAAAACAATGAATATATTAAATTAGTTTTTTTTTTCTTTCTTTTTTATAAATCCCACATATCTTCAATATTAAATTCCAAACAACTCAAGTATGAAAAAAAAAAAAAAAAAAAAAACATTTCAAAACATCAACATTAAAATTCTTGTTTTTTTTTTTTTCTTGCACGTTTATATAAAACATCTATTCATTATGTATATACATATGTATGTATATATAGAAAAGTTTAACTTGATACCTTATTAATAAAGTTTCTTATGTGCATTAATTTTAGTTTATTTCCACACATTTTATACTTATACTATATGATACGTAGTATATAATCGTAAATTTGAACTTATATTTGAAAAAAAAAAAAAAAAATGCTGATGATTGTTTGTATGCACTTATATAAATAAATGGCCCACTTTCATAATTTTATATATACAATATCTTAAGTCATTGAAAAGAAAAACTAGCTATAGTATATAAAAATAGTTCATGTTTTTTTTTAATTTTTTTTTTTTTTTTTTTTTTGAAAAATATTTCTTCATAATTATTTATTTATTTTTTTTCTACTTTCGAAATCTATACAAACAACTATCTAATACTTTTTTTTTTTTTCATAAGTGAAAGGCAAACAAAAATGTGTTATTAAGCTTTGAGAAAATCTACTTATACATAATTTGAAGAGTAAAAAAAAAATCTTTTAGTTTTGTTATTTAGTTCAAAGTAATTTATTAAAAAAAAAAAAAAGAAATTATATAAAACTAAAAAAAAAAAAATAAAAAAACATATACACCACACTTAAGATTTATATACATATGTATGTATTATAAAAGCATTCAATTGTACTGTTATAATCATTATTTCGCTTATCAAATAAATTACATTAGTTAATTGTATTATATTTGTTTTAAAATATATAAAAAAAAAAAATAGGGTGATAATGGGTTAAATAAGAAAAAAAAAACAAGAACAATAAAAAATTAGTAAGTTAAATTAAACGACATATTAGAGTGCATTGAAAGTTTTTTTTTTTTTTTTTTTTTTTTTTCAAAAAAGAAAAAAATGAAAACTAAAACAATTGGGTCGAAACTATTGTTTTTTTTTTTTTTGTATACATACATATGTATAGAACTATATAGATACTATAGATCTAATGAAAAAATTTATCTTTTGAGTATGTCACATTAAATAAATTATATTAAAATTAATTTACAACTTATATATTGTGTATATATGTATCTTATGATCTTATTCACAAAACTTTATAAATTTATATTATATGGACTAAAAAAATTCATTTAAAGTGACCTAAATTAAATGATGACGTGTTATATTTTCTTGGTATTTACAATAATTTTGATAAAACAAAAACATACATACATATACATGTACATACATATATCTAAAACGCATAATACAATAAATTCATAAAATTTTAATAGAAATTGAAGGTGACATTATTTTAAATCATAAAATTATTAAATAAAAGACCTTATTAATCATTCAAATGAAGGTTAACTTAATGATAATAAATGAAAAAAAAAATTCTAGTAATAATAATAAAATATTTTTAGAGCGAAAAATATTTAATTTTTAAATCAGTATAAATGTTGTAAAAATCTAATAAAACTGATTTATTGTCTTCAAGATATATATTTTTTTTTTTGTTATATTCAAAAAAAAATAATTGTTGTTTTTTCTTCTTTTTTTAAAATTAATGAATAAATATAAAAACGTAAATTTTTTTAATTTTTCATAAATAAAAATTTTTTTTAAAAATTTTTGTTATTTTATTATTTGTCAATATAAACACAAAATATTCAGTTATGATTGTATAAGACACACCTGAATAAATTTTAAAAAAAAGAAGAAGAAAAAAAAAGAAGAAAAAAAAAGAAGAAAAAAAAAAAAAGAAGAAAATTAAAATAAAACGAAAAAAAAAAAAAAAAAAACAGAAATGAATTAAAATTAAAATTTTTATAGTGAATTTTAATAGATTCGGAAATGAAAAAATAAATAAATAAATCAAAACTAAAAGTCTAAAATTTTAATTTTTTTTTTCAAAATAAAATAGAATGCCTAAAATAAAATTTGTAATTTAAATTTAATCTGTTCATCGTATTCATAACACATACATACATCTAAGTTGACATTTTACCTTTGTTTGAATTAATTTTAGAAAATCGAAAAAAAAGAACAACAAAATCAAACATAATCATACATTCTTTTTATTATTTTTTTTTTTTTGCTAATTTTAAAATTTTTATTATTATATACCTATTATTTGTAGAAAATTCATAAATCACACATATACAAATTAACAGGAATTTAAAAAAAAAATTATCACTATCTGATTATTTTTTTTTTTTTAAATTTTTTCCTCTTTTTAATTTTTCTTGCACGTGTAAAGAAAAAAATTCAATTTTACACATATTTTATTATGCGTGATTTTATTATTATTTTTTTCCTTCTCAATTTCTTATTTTTATGTCAAATAAAAATCTAAAAAAAAAAAGTGATAAGTAATCATTGTAAATTTAAAAAAAAAAAAATAATTACAGAAAAATTTGTTGAGGAAAAAAAAAAATGTTTTGCGTGAACAAGGGCATTGTGTTAAAAAAAAAAAAAAAACTTAATAGGTACTATAGAATTTATTAATTATGTACTTTTATTTGTGCGTTTAAAAGATAATTAGACAAAAAAAAAACAACAACAATTTATTCAAGGCGAAAAAAAACGTTTGTTAATGTATTATTTTCCATAACGAACAAAAAAAAAAAAAACATTATTATTGTAATTGATAAGTTTAGATTTTAAATTTATTTTTTTTTTTAATTAGTAATTTAAAATTTTGTACATTTTTAATTCATTAATTTTTAATTAAAATTTATTTATTTTTTATTTTTTTATTATCATTACAGATTATTACAGTAGCCGTAAATTATTTTCAACAAAAACAACAGCAATAATAGTGAGACAATTACCTAAACCACAAAAGGCTGGCTTACATGAGGAATCAACAATACCAATACAACATCAACAAAACCAAAAACATCATCAACAACAACAACAACACCAGCAACAACAAACTGAAGATTTATAATTAATTAATTTAAACAAAAAACAAAACAAAAAAACAAAAAAAAAAAACAAAAAAAAAAATATTAAAACAATAGAAAAAAAAACAAAATTTAGAATGTTGCGAATTTTGGAAACACCAAAAAACTTTTATTAAACAAAAATTTATTCAAAATTATTTTTTGCAAAAAAAAAAAAAAAAATAAAAAAAAAATAAAACAAACAATCAAAACATAAAACAGTAAAAATTAATAAAAATTAAATTTTCATGAGAAAAACAAAAATATTAAATAAAATTAAAAACAAACAAACAAACAAACAAAAAAACAAAATACAAATGAAAAGCGGAAATGCTGATGCAGGGAAACGCTTATATTGATCTCACAAAAAAAAAAAAAAAAACAAAAACAAAAAATTAATATAAAATTTATTTTATTAAATTTTATAAGTTGAATTTTAATAATTATTATTTTATTATTTTAATTTATGTTTTTTTTTTTTAAATAATTGGAAAAATTCAAAAAAAAAAATTATTTTATTATGTGAAGAAAAACAAAAAAAAATCTTATTATATTGAGAAAAAAAAATTATACAATTTAGTTATACATATATATAAAAAAAAAAAAATTTAAAGTTAAAAATTAATTATGTAAAAATTTTGATGTAAGACAAAATTTAAAATTTTTGAAAAAAAAAAAAAAAAAATTTAAAAAAAAAAGTAAAAAAAAAAAAATTTCATAAAGATATAAATTTAAAATAAAAATTATTTATTTAAATTACAAAGAAAAAAAAATAACTGTGTTTTTATTTAGTTTATTTTTCTATATGTTGATTAACCTAATGTTAGAAATTTCTAGAGGACTTCTATTCTCATTTGGTTGATCATCAACATCCCTCCCCGCTAGGATGTAGAATATACAGTCTCCTATAAATGTTAGCAACATTATATACTTACCAAGAATAAAAGGTTACCACCTTTCAATCAATTTGAAAATGAAATCCTTTTTTTTGCCTTTAAGGTAATTAATGAATTTTTAATACTTGTGTTGTTAAAAAGCTTGAAAATACGTGTAAGCTGCCATAATTTAAGTTTGTAAAAGAAAAAAAAAAAAATAATAATTTTAAATTGTTATAGCAATTTACTTTTCTTGAAATTATTAATCATTATAAAAATTTATTATTCGTGACCAACACAATAAATCTCAATTTAAATGTTCATAAAATGTTGTTGTCATTTTAAAAACTAAAATTAAGTATTGTAACACCATAACCTTCATTTAAAAAATAAAAAATAAAAAATAAAACAACATCAAATTATATTATAATTACGTAAATCCACACTCACAGTTTATTCCAATTATATGTATTTTTTAATGATGTAATTTCGCTAAAATTGCAAAAATAAAATATACATATACATATTTGTTTTTCTTTATTAGCCTTGAAATAATATAAATAGTAAATTCTATAACTATAAGAAATAAAATCTACTTGAAATTTTAAACAAATTATTACAAAATTTGGCAATTTTTCAAAAAAAAAAAAAAAAACTGAAAAAAGAAAGAGAGAAAGAATTTCATTTTTATGAAGAAAAAAAAAAAAAAAAAAATCTTATATTTTTTCCAAATTTCAATTCAAGACATATTTAACGCGTTAAAAATCTGTTTATTTAAATTTAAATTTTATGAAATTGATAGTTCCTAGTGACTACCCACACACAATAAAAAAAAAAAAAACAAAACGTATACCTCTAAATGTTACATGAAATTTACATTACACTGTTAAAATTTTTTTTTTTTGTTTTTCAATTTTGCATATTGTGAAACAGTTGAATGATTATGATTTCATAAAAAAAAAAAAAAAAAAAAATATGAGTTAATTATTTTATCAACGCACGTGTAACTATATTTCTAATTTTTTTTTATTGTAATTGTTACTATTTCATTCACAAGCAAAAAAATAATTGAGGGAGAAACAAAATAGGTAGGTAGATTAAAAAAACAAAATGTAGAAAAAAAATGCTTTTAATGTTCTTTATAGACAGGGTAAAGGAAGTTATTAAATTCATGTTAGAAATATTACAATAAAAAATTTATTAAAACAGACAAAAAAGATTAAGATCAAGAATTTTTGAATAAAAAAGAATTAAATTCCAAAGAAAAAAAATTTCTTTGTGTAATTAAATTTGAAATAAAAGAATCAATGACATCTTCAGGAATTTTATCTGTAGAATTATCTTTTTTTTTTTTTTCAACAATTAAAAGCCCAAAATAAGAAGGAAATCATGTTATTTTATGAGGAGATTTTTTATCAATGAATTTTTGCATAGTCGCACATGTTCAACAGTTTAAATTTAAAGCAATGTCGGTTTTTTTCAAATTTTTATTTTACAGTACCTATCATTGAAATTTGTATATTGGACATATATTAACAATAAAAAGTTTCTTTGATACATGAAAAATTAAATTAGAAAATTTACAGAATTTGTGTAATATTAATTACAAAATTTTTTCTAAATGACACATAATGCACAAGAGGGTTAATAAAATTAAAAATCGCATTTTAATGTTAAAGGAGAAAACCTTTTAAACACAGCACAGGTAAGATATTTACTTTCAAAAAATAAAATACGACTCTCTAGCTGATGCGATGAATCTATTATACTTACCTACATTTACCTAAGGTCCAGTTAAAACCGGTATTAATTTACAATCTACACTTTTTTTTTCTTATTCAAAAAAAAAAAAAAAGTGAAAGAAAAAGAAAAAATTAAACAAAAACAATCGATATGAAGAAAAAGAAAAAAATGTAAGTATTCAAATCTTTGATGAAATGGAAAGTTAAAAAACAATTAGCTGTTTCGATATGAAAAATAAAAAAGAAAATAACATAAAACAAAAATTCCCTTCATAAATTTTATGAAATTAAAAAAAGTATAATATCTGCAAAAAAATCTTCTACACCTACAAAATTTTTTTATTCTTTTACTTTTTTACTTTTTTAAAAAACGAAATTAAAAATGAAAAAAAAAAAAAATAATAATAATGAAATCTTTCTTCAATAAAATTGCCTGGAATAGATTATCTTTTTAGTAAAAAAAAAGTTTATTTTTAAATTTTTTCCTTTTTTGTTTTTTTTTTTTTTTTTTTCAAAAAAAAAAAAAAATTTCGTTTATTGCAAATTTTTGAAAAGCGATAAAAAATACAGTTTTTTTATTTTTCATCATCATTCTTCCATTTGTTCCAGCTAAATTTATGTTTATTCGACGTGGAATTCTCAAGAAATACACAAAAAAAATTGCAGAAAACAATTTTTTAAATCTCATTTCATCGAAAATAAAATAAAGAAAAAAAAAAAATTAAGCAATTGATTAACAATTTTTTTTTTTTTTGCCAACCACCACCCATCAAAAAATTGCATTTGCTTAATTTTCATTTTTAAACATCAGCAGCACAACAGCACAGTAACCCAGCAGCTGGGAAGCGTTGTAGTAGCACATAATGCGCATTAATACGTAACAGTAATAGCTTTCTCTTCTTTCCAATTTTGTCTTATTTATACTTTTTTTTTTTTTTTTGAAATGAAAAAATGTATATTTTTCAATTTTAAAGTTATTTATATCATGTGATATAGATTTATTGAGAATGAGCTTTTTTCTGTGTGTGTGTGTTTTTTTTCTCGAAAACATTAAAGCAAAAAGTATAAATTTGTGTATTTTGTTTATTTGCATTGCAATTTGCTGTTAAAAGCAAAAAAAAAAAATTATAATAATAAAAGCCATTTGGATGCCATATTGTCTACCTTCGGTTATAATTTTTAATTTCATCAAACAAAACGTAATTCAACGAAGCTTCTGATGATTTTTTCTCTCATTATTTTTTCTTATTCTTCTTATTTTACTTGATTTTGATTTTCTTATTATTTTTTTTTCTCTCGTGTTTCTTAAGTTCGTCATGTTATTATAATGAAATAAATAAATAAATAATAAAAAATAAAAAAAAAAACAGCAACTTTGAATTGGAATTGTGTGGTGAACGTGTTTAAACATGTCTATCTGGACTGGAATAATTTTTATGGGAGAATTAAAAAACAAAATAACAAAAAAAAAGCACAAAATGAAAAAGGTGAGGCGGAGCTTTTTTTACTTATCTTTTTATTGGAAGTAAGAAAATGATTTTGGCGGGAACTGGAATATTGAATCATGCGATCAACATTTTGCTATTCGTTTTTTTTTTTTCTTCTTTTTCTTTTCTTCTTATTATTATTTTATTTTTATTTTTTTTAATGTTTTTTATATGTTGTCAGTCAACGTGTGCTAATGTGCTTCTGGTGCTATTTGTGCTGCTTGTTTTGTGATGGAGCTGAGTATCTTTAATAAATTATAATCGACAAAAAAAAAATGAGAAAAAAAAAACATGATTAAATAAATAAAAAAAAAAAATAAAAACTTTGTTTTTTTTTTAAATAAAAATTACTTTTTGAAGATGATTTTAACATAAAGATTATTGGAGATATCATAACAATGTTGTTGGAGTATTAAAATATCGTGTTGTATTGTGATTCATCAGAATACCAGGCAAGGTTGAACGTTTATAAGGAGCTCCAGTGGTAACCACATGACATCTTTAGTCCAACAACGTGGAGTTTAGTTAATATGTATATTATTTTTAATTTGAAGGTGAAAGGAACTGGAAAATTACATATATACTGTTAAGAATGGAGGAATTGAGGGGAAATGTACAAGAATATATTGTATTGATTTATTGATGGAAGTTAATATTGATTTTTGTACAGTAGATCTTTTAAAAGTTTTAATGTTTGTCACTAATACAACAGCAAGCGTTTAATATAATTGCATTACGCATTAATTAAATATTAATATAGAGAAACTTTTCATATAAAATATATGTACATATGTACATATATGTTCATACATTTATTGTAGGTAGGTATTTTGTTTGTGTATGCATGTGTTTCCATTGTATAGGGTAGAATGTACCTACATACATATATACTTTTGGTGTCGGACGTAAGAAACAATTTTTCAAAATTTACATTTTGTATTTTTTTTTTTAAAGAAAAGAGTACAGATTTCAGTGTAAGTTAGAAAATCTGAGAAGTGTATGTTAATGTAATTGTCAGTTAAATAGTGAATATATTGTTGAAAATTGAAGAAGAAAAAAATAACAAAAATGTGCCGGTAGGTAGATATTTTATATTAAATAGTATTTATTGATTAAAATGACATTGAGGGTTTAGGCTTTCTATCTTAAAATAAAAAAAAAAATACTTCATTTAATGGAATTCAAAAACGCCTTAAAAGTACCTAATGTCCTAGGTAATTTTCCTTATGCCTAGTTTTCAGTTTCAAACAGTTTAACTTTAAGAAATTTCTTCAAGTTGATAATGAAGGATAATGAAAAATCTTATCTAGCTATGAATGTTCAGATTAATATCGAAATATATTTAAAATTATTAAAATTTGCGTTATTGAAAAAAAAAATTACAACAATAAAATTGCACACACCAAATTCATCATTCGTTATAATAAAAGCTACAAAAAAAAAAAAAAAAAAACAACTCCATAATTGAATATGCACCCTGTAGCCTGGAATCCAATTACAAATTTGTGCAATTGTGCATTGAAAAGGATTAAATAACAAAAACAAAATTATGATTATGAATATATGGTTGGTAAATAGATATATGCACTTGTTATTAAAAAAAATAATCGAATTCATTATTTAACGTCAATTTGCTTCCAATTAACCGTGATATTATGGATTTTTTTTTCTTGTTTTTTTCTTGTTTTTGTTTAAGAATTATTAATCAGTTTATGAATATGTAATGGATCATTAAATGGATAAATTATATTCATAAGCTTATTGCAAAAATTCATCAAATGTCAATTAAAAGGTGAAGGTTATTTGATTTTAAAATTATAATATGTACAGTACGTGTACAGAATATGCACACACAAATTTTGTATATATATAGTAAAAAATAAAATTTTTAATTTAAATTATTATTAAACGAAAAAATAAAAATAAAACAAGTGTATATACAAACTTTACAATATTATATTCCTTTAGCAATATTAATGACAATAATTTACTTATAAAAGATTCATGGATGAATATATATGTATGTACATCTTGTATTTGCATCTGAAATTCTATAGTGTATCCAAATGTTTATAATGGTGACAGTATCAAGTCACATGTTGATGATTTTTGGAAGAAGATGGATGAGTTCACATCAAATGACAGATGATGGGTAGACGTCCTCATATTACGAGGTCCTAGAATTTAAAGAAAGAAAAAAAAAAAGATAAAACAAAAATTAAAAGTACCTATAACATAAAGTATCTGTAGAAAAATAAGTTAAAAAATAAACAAAAATAATAATGAACTACATTATATTTTAAGTGAGGATAAATCTACATGAAATATAAGTAAGTTCTTAATTATTTTCCACATGAACGAAACAAGGATTGTATTACATATCCTGGAATTGAATATATTATTTAAAAAAAAAACAAATAAAAATGTACATCACATATGGCGTTATAAAGATAATATTTCATGAGAGTTTCTAATATGTATCTATTTTATTTATAAATTATTTTATTGTATCTTATGTTTATAAAAAGTATTAGAATTAGAATTAGAATATGATGTTATGTAATTACGTACTTGGAAACATGAAAAACAAAAATTTCTAAGAAAAACCATCATACGCGGAAATATTTGATTTTATGTGTGAAAAAAAGTTTGATATTTAAAATAGAATAAAAAGATAAAAAATATTGATAAAGTATTTATTTTTATTTTTTTTTTTTTTTTTTTTTTGCTATACTGAAAAAAAGGATCATTTAGCTCAAATTTTTAAAAACAACGGGATATATTTGATTTTTCTTATCTATCATGAATGTAAGAACAAATTTTATTTAAATAAAAAGTTGTAATTTTAATTTTAAATTGTTCTGTCGTTAATGTAATTCGAGATAATGTAAATTGGAAATAAATTTAAATTTAGATTTTATTTTTCCTGTCATGCATTGCACATAGTTCACATAAATCTAGTAATTTATAATTATAGAAAAAAAAAAAGAGCAACACATCATATCAAAAGTAAGTGATTCATAGCAAATAAGTGCATTTTGCTAATGATTTTAGAATTTCTTGCTGTTTTAATGCAATTTATATACTTTTTTAAAAAAAAAAAAAAAAATTTTTATTATCAAGTTATATTTTTATTTTATCTATAAATCAGTTTATAACTAACAAAGATTTACCAAAAAGATTTATTATTAACCGTTCCTTTTTTTTTTTCTCTCGAGAATAAAGTTTAATTATACATTGAAAGATAAATTTATACGTTATAATTTTTATTTTATATATATATTTTTTAATTTCTGCCAAGAATAATTTAAAATGAATAACGAAATAATAAAAATAAATCAATATATAAAATCTGACTATAAAAAATAAAGAAAGATATAGATTTTTTATTTTTTATTTTCCCTTCCTAAATAAAAAAAAAAAAAATGCAACATGCAACGTTTTAATGTTCAAGAAATATATAAAAAAATTTTAATATAAATACTAGCATCATTTTTTATTGTTATTATTATTTTCATTTTTTATTAAATCTAAAAATGCAATATCGATATTCTGTAACATTTATATAACACTATGTACATACATTATAAAATTGCACACATGTGTGCATTTTTCATTTTTTTTTTTTTAACTTCTTTCTTATTATAATAATAATGGTACTCAAAACTTTGTGATCTTCGATAAAAATAATTTTAGACATTTTATTACATCGTGTGTCACCCATTAATGACTGAACTATAAGAAATGCTCATAAAATTTCATTTTACAACATTTTTTTTTTTTTTTTTATTTTTTTTTTATTACCACTAAGATTTTTCTTTAGTTAGTTTTAGTTAAAAAAGAGGAACTATCTTTAAGAAAAATTTAATATAAAAAGAACATTATTTTAAAATAGAAAGAAAAACACATTAACAAAAAAATATTATTTAAAAAAAAAATATCTATATAAAATTTAGAAAAAAAAAAAAAAGTACAATAAGATGTGCATTATAAGTGCATAATAGCACCACGCATATATTTTCAAGGTGATATTTTGCCAGCATTCATTTATAAGAGTGCGATAGTTTGAATAATATTTTATGTACGTTATTGTAATACTAAAAAAGCACTTATGTTCGTTCAAATGGAAAACATGATCGTTTCATATCCATGAACAACTCTTATAAAAGTACAAATTGCACGTATCTTTATTTATTATTAAATATACATACTTATATATATTATTTTTTGGCTCCTCTTCTACTTTTTTAAAGTATCAAAGTAAAAATCCACATATAATATACATATATATGATTTTTTTATTTATTTATATATATTTAAAATGTATCTTGTACAAAAAAGATATTTTATAATGATTTTTAAGTATCCAACAGTTACATGAAGTATCTATCAATTGTTATGGGTTAAATGATTTGAAAGCAACAGTTGAAAAAAAAATAAATAAATAGAATTTCAAAAAGAAAAATAGATAAAAAAAAAACAAAAGAGATAAATGTGAAGTGCTTTAATAGTAAATTTTTTGAAAAATAATGACGAAAAAATATACATATATTTTTTTAATTTTTGAAAAAAAAAAAAAAGTGAATTTCAACTGAAATATGTTGAAAAATAAGGGAATTTAGCATCATCATCTTTTTTTTTTCTGTAAATGTGTACATTATGTTCTCCCTTTGATTAAACTCATATAATTTTTTTTTTTTTTTTTTGGTGAGTGTAAAGTGATCTATTGCCACAATGATAATAAGAAAAAAAGTGATTAAAATTATAGAAATGATAAATTACATATTATTATTATCACACAATTGTGTACTAAAATTATGTTTAACCGTTTAAAAATTTTATTCTCATATCAAAAATTATATATCATATATAAATTATGAGAATATACCAGGAAATACTAATATAATATGTTATTTAGCGGATGTGTAACATAGAACAGATATACATATATGTGTAATGTTGTATATTATATACGTTTTTCCGTAAGATAGATATGTTCAAATTGATGCTATAATTTATCTCATTTAATAATACATATTAGGTTTTTCTGTTGTTTTTGTTTTTTAATAGTATACAATATCACATTTTGGAATATGATGAATGCATTCAATTGGGTGGAAATTGATAGAAAAAAAAAAAAAAAAAAAATTTTCTGTTTGAAATCATGTTCATTCGATTTGGTTTTATTACCCTTTTTTTTACGGGTATGTCGATTTTAATTGTTGATTTTTTTATTACAAAATTTATTTTTCGATTTTTTTTTTTTTTTTTAAATAATGAGCTCTCGTATGATCATTAAATATCGAAAAATATTCACATGAATATGTAGATCCTTTTTGAACACAATGTCTAATCTACCTATAGTATATACATAATTTGATTTGAGCACTTTAAAGTGTTTTTTTTTTCCAGAACATTTTACACATCTTTCAAAGAATACTAAAGAATAATACGATTTTCTATAATAAGTCTAGAAAATCAACATAAACAGGAATTTTGAACGAAATTCATTCCTTGAGGAAAAAAACGGAATAAGACAAGATTTTCAAAAATAGTGAGTGATTACGTTAGTTTTTAGTAATTATTGAAAATAAGTAATAAGCGGAATATTTAAAAAATCCTAGTTAGTCCATAATAACTGTTGTTACTGTCAATCAAATTTGACATATTTCATGAAATTTTCTCAATAATGTTATAAGTGTGATGGCAATACTTATTATTTATAAATTTCCAAATTAGTAAAAAAAAAAAAAAATCAAGCATATACAACAACACCGTGAAATTAAATTATTGAAAACAAAAGTGCAATAAAGGTATATTTTTACGTTGTGGCTCATAAATAAGAAAAATAAAAATCATTTTAAAAAAACCTGTTAAAGACAAAAATATAAATAGCAACAAATAAAAGTTATATAAAAAAAATAATAATACTAAAAAAAATAAAAATAAAAAACATTCACTCTCCTCTGTAGTCCATGTTTATGCACGTACACACTTTTACAAATTAAACTATACCTATATATATGTATGTATGTAGATACATAATATGTATATCGTAATTAAAATATTGTCATATATTATATTTTTTTTTTTATTATTTTTATTTATTTTATTTTCGTTGTTTATTTTTTTTTTATTTTAAAATCGCCTTCACAATTTTTTCCCGCCAAAATATAATTTCAAAAGTCATAACTGACAAAATGATTAATTGACTCTCAATGCAACCTCTTTTTCATGGCTTGTATGTATAAGAATTATTCTTCAAGAGTAACCATCTGTGTTGTAAATAAGATATTATATATACATTTTTATACATTTTAATACATAATACATTTTAAATTTTGAATTTTTTTTTTTCAATACAAAAAGAAAAAAGAAAAACAAAAAAAAAAATAAGAAATCATCATAAGTACTGAATCTAAAAACTGTGTGTAATACATTTTAGTAACGAAACTTCAAACTCCAACTGGAAAATTATATCAATATACATAATACACATATGAACATATATAAATACATACATACATATATTATTTGAAATCTCAACAAAAACCTTATTTTTATCTGATGACGATCAATGATCGCAAGCAAATTAGTCTTTTCAAGATCTCGTTCTGTCTAGTACAAAGATCTCTTTCAATTTTAACCCTTTCAACAGAAATTATATGCTCCAATGTTGTGTCCATGTCATCCTCCAATGGTAAATACTCGTACATACACATAAAATTGATATGTATAACCAATAACTTTTTTTTTTTTTTTGAAAGTGTTTTTCCTTTTTTTTGTTTTTTTAATATATTCTTTTTATTTAATTTTTTTATTTTTTTTTTTAATAACGTGTTATAAATGTATATTTCAAAAAGTTATATTATAGTAGTCCTAACAAAAGGCCCTTCATCCATGGAAACCAGTCTTTTGAATTTGAAAAATTGCATCGTGATCTTTCTTATTTTTTGTGTTGGCAAAAAAAAAAAAGGCCAAGGAAGAAAATGAATTTGAAACTTTGATGATGAAAGAAGAAGAAGAAGAAGAAGAAAACGACGAAAAACAAAATATTGTATTTTACAATTTTCAGTCAGTAACTTACAAACTTTTAGTTTTTTTTTAATTTTTATTTTTATTTTTTTTTTGCTTTTGTGATGCTAGAGTACTGATATAAAGTTTACAAACTTAGTATAAGTTCACTACACCAAATTAAATAAAAATAATCATAATAAAAAAAAATAAAATAAAATAAAAAAGAAACAAAAAAAAGTTTATAAAAACTGTTTAAAAGTTGACTTTCAACTTTTTAGCACGTCGATTACATTGGTTTGGTACTTTTTCTCCTTGATATTTTTTTTTTTTTTTTGTAACTACCTATACCTATACTTTAATGTAAGTTAAAAGTATCTAAAAGATTTACATTACATCTTCAATGGACCATTTCTTTTTCGCGCTACCACAAAATTATGTATCACGCCCGAATACGTGAATACAGCAGCATTTAGCTACTGTGCATTTTCTTTATTTTTTATATACATACATACATATATGCAAATAGATACAGTGAAAACATACACATACATACATATGTATATATATTACCTATGCATATATTATATATTATTATGATATCGTATGTTGTCCTGTAGAAAATATATTTTAATTCTTAATATCCAGGTTAGACCAGGTTTGTTGCTGTTTTCTTATTTATTTATTTATTTATTTTTTTCTTAAATTTTAATAACCAAGTAAAATGTCACGATCATGATCTTTGTGATCAGTGTGAGATCGTCTTGTATATTATATTTTTGTACATAAGTAGATAATTTAAGTCGTATAGAATATTTTTTTTTTTGCATTTTAATTTTAAATTTTCATTTTATTACAATTTATTTTTATCTTGAATCATCTTCTTCTACTGGTTTTTTTTAAATATATTTTTTTTTTTCATGAATGTTGTTTCTAGAATATGAAACTTTTTTGTTTATCATTTATATATTTTAAATATAAATGCAAAAATATAATAATAAAAGATTTTTTTTTTTTTTTTTCATATTCAGCAAAAGGTTAAAATTTCATAATAACTTCTTATGTTACCATATTAACATGCAGCAGAAGTATCAGCACACTACAGGAGTCAGGTAAGCGTGCCTTGATTGTTGACAAAATGCATTCTGTATTAGTGTATGCATATATATTTCTTGTTTTGTGATATTCTTTTTTTTTTTTTTTTTGGCTTTCATTTTTTAAATATGTAATAAAAAAAAAAGTTTGTTCCTTTCAAATGGACGTTATTTACTGATCATGTTTAAGGATAATATAAAAAATATATATATAAAAAAATAAGCTGGACAAAAGATCGTAGCAGTACAGATATGGTGGTATAACTCAGTAAAGAACAACAATAATGAAGAAAATAAAAACAAAACAAAACTTCAGCATTTGTAAACAACAAAAAGTCTAAAGTATAATACAAAGATGAAAAAAATAATCCTTAGTATACAATAAATGGCCTTCCATCATCATCATCATTGTATCTTAGCATCATCATGTGAAGAAAAAAAAAAAAAGAAAAAAAACAAATGTTTACTTTCTGTTCAAGCCACGCGATTTACAAGTCATGTAGTGTGTCTGTTGTTTATTATTATATGATCTGTGATAGCTTGAAAATTGAATTTTATGGTCTTATTGCAATTTGTGTTGATATAGAAGAATTACTGTTAACCTATCACTATAATTAATTATATATTCTTTATAATCTTTGTTGTAAATGATAATTATTGTTAATTATTGAAATCTTTGGTATATTGATATAATCTTTTACAAGACTAAAGAAATTGGAACACAATAATAATGGGAAATTTAAAAAAAAATTCATAAAATAAAATTATGCAAATGTATGAGTATCTATCATTAAAATCTTAAGTATACATTTTTCTTTCACACTTTTTTCAATCCAACAGTATCAAATATCATCACGAGAAAAATATTTGAAATATACATACAAACCCTTTTATAATTAGCACAAATATTTTTTCTAGAGACAAAATATATAAAGGCAAGTCATGGTTTTCACCTCTAAGAGAAGAAAGTTTTTGTAGTTACATAAGAAAATAGAAAAAAAAAAATTATTCAGAATATGTATCTATCGTTGAGCTATAGAGGTAGTCAGTCATTTCTGAGTATATTAAAACAATTTACGTGCTTCCACACACCCCAAGATTAACTAAAGCCAATTTTGAAAGTAAATGACACATGTATGTATATATGTCAGAATATAATTAATGTATGTGTAATGTGTGTATAAATAATATATGTATGATTTTTTTTTATCATCTATAGCGTCACGTTTCACTGTCTCTATAGATAAAATTTAATGTTTAAATAACAAAACGACTAGTTGAAATATTAATTAATTAATTGTATGATATATGAAATAGAAATTTCTCAGAAACCCCTCTTACCCTTTCAGAGGGAACAACAAAATATTAAATAATATGCACATATGGTCGAAAATGAATAATATACATATAAATAAATAACCTTATTTATAACACTAGAAGTTTATTTTTCATTGTTTATTATTTCATAAAAGTATACTTTTATACTATTTGTATTGTTTTATATAACAAAATAATTACATATATGACGGTCTTATTTTTTAGAAAAAAAAAAAAAATACATACATATTTGTTTTAGCTATTTTATATGAAATTATTAAATAAATAAAAACACTTGCATATACAAACTCCTTTTTTTGTAATTAAAACTAAAAATGCAATGAAATCATACTTTATGAATTAAACAAAAAGATAACAAAACCATTCTATATAGAAAAAAAAGTTTTTCTTTGTTAAAAAAAAAAAAAAAAAAATTGAAAAAAAAAAATTTTATCAAGAAATTTCAATTAATGGTTTTTCTTATCACTTGTGGATAATTTTTATTCATTTATTTATTTATTTTTTTTTTCTTAAAAACAAACTATATGTAAAAGATATATGTACTTGTAAATTGTAAATAAAAAAAAAAAATATGAAATAAAATTAAAAAAATAAGGCCGATAACTTTACAATTTGAAATGCATTTTGTTGTTTTTTTTTTGTTTGTTTTACCTGACAATCGATAACAATGCAATGCAATGCAATGTGACTTTGAAAAGGTCATTCATATAGAAATTTCTAATAATAAACAATTATAATTATTATTTGCATTTAACTTATCGTCATTTTTTGTTATTTCATTTTTGTTTAAGTGTATAAAAATAAATGTGGATGTGTAACAGTGATGCCATTATAGTTTTAAAATTTTTCAGGAAAGGACTTCAAGTGATAATTGTTAACATATTGTGACAATCTTGGAACTTAAAAAGGACTTTTAAGTCTCAATAGAAATATATATGAACACACTTACATGTATGTGTAATGAATAGATCTTTTTCCGTGTAATTAAATTCAAAAGTCCAATTAAATGACAGATTCTTTAATTGACAGATTGACAATTAAATTCAAGACAAGAGGGGATTTGCAAAATATAAGCTTCAAGACCAGCAAGTATTTCCATCATTTAAACGACGGTTTTAATGAAGTTTGAGAAACAAATTTTTCATTCAATGTTGATAGGTATAATTAGAAAAAAAAATTTTTAAAGAGGCTTTCAGCGATATTTTGTAGAACCTGGAAAAGTGTTAAAATTAAGAATTTCCAATGTTCAAAATTCACAATTTTTTCCAAAACTTTCCATTAGAATTTGAATACACATGAATCAAAGTGAGTTATTTGTTTTCACTATGAATTGAAAAAGCACATTTAAATTATATGTACATACTTACATATTTTCTATTCGATACAAAACGAAATAACAAGAATTGGCAACATTATTGTATAATTGATTACGAATAAAGAATTAAAGTGACGTTTATTATTTTTTTCTATTGTTTTTTATTTGTTTGCTTGATATTTTTTATTTTTTTTATTTATTTTTTTTTTTTAATAGCTTTTTTTTCCCCTCGAGTTGCACTTGAATTATTTCAATGCAATAAAATTAATATTATATTGTACAATTGTTAATTTATGTGTTACTGAGTGAACATTTTTATTACAGTTTAAAAATAATTTTTTTTAATTGAAACAAATGTTTATTTTTTTAAAATGTTTGATTTTATTTTCTTTTTATGTATATAATTTCTTTAAAGTATGTATTTTTTTTCCCTTTTTTTTTATTTTTCCTAAAAATTTTTTTTAGATTTTTATTTAAAAAGATCATTCAATTTAATTGAATTTAATTTTTAATAAAAAACCAAGGACATAATAATTATATATCATGTAGAAAATTTAATTGAAATTTTTAAAAGAACATTGCAATAAAATTGTAATTAATTTTGCATTTATTCGATCAGTGAATAAAAAAAAAAAAAAAAACACGTTTTTTATGTAGCTTGGTATATAATTTTTAATTTCCTTAATTCTTTTTGAAAAATTAGTAATTTTGACTAGATACAATATGTTAATGCTCCATTTCGTAGTGTTTTGCTGATTAATTACCCTGTATTTTTATTATAATTTTTTTCTATCTGATTCTTTACCATATTTAAAATACAATCTAATTATTTATTCAATTCTATATCTGTCATCATTTCTAAAAAAAAAAATAAAAATTTTAATCAAAATCAAAATTAAAGAAAAAAAAAAACATTACAGACACTAATAAATTAGCATATTTTTTCTTAAATAATAAAATGAAATAACTGTCAAAAATAATAAAAAATGATGTCCATAAAAATTGAAAAATAACAAAATTTCATCTGATGATGTTATTTGCACATTTTAATTTTAACTAAAATTTAAATCGAATTCATAAAAATAACATTAACATATATGTATGTACATACATACATATATATGTATTGTACATGTGTGTATATATGTTTTATTAAACATAGAGTATACAATTTAAATTCAATATCCTTTCAAGGAATAAAAATCATCAAATACATTTTTTCTTTTTATTCTTTTCTTGTATCTTCTTATTTTTTTTATCCAACGTAAATAAATGTCAGCAACAGTGGACGAGCAAACAAAACTTATTTTTACTTCTCTTTTTTATTTTTCAAAATATGACAAAGTGGCAACAAAAATTAAATAAAAATTTTGAAAAAGAAAAAAAAAAAACAATAATAAAAAAAGAGAAAAAAAAAATAAAATCTTACTTTGGATACAGTCCATAGGCCGGCCATAGAAGCAAAAGTCTCCAAAAAGGGACGCATAATGTCAGCATCATCACAACATCCATTTATGGCCGTTTTTTTTTCTCGTATACAATATTTAACCAGTATGTCAGAGTCAGCATAAAATATATATACGAAGCTGAAGCATAAAGTAAAAAAAAAAAAATCAGGAGGATAAAGAAAAAAAGAAGAAAAAAAAAAACGTATATAAACTAAATGAAAAACATAACATGGTGCATAAAATATAAATAAAAATGAGAAGAAGAAAAAATAAAGCAGTAAACAAAAAATCAAGTAAAACTCCAAAAAGATAAAAATAAAAGGAAATAAAGCAAAGAAAAAATAAATCTTAACTTAGAGTGCACGTGTTCAAAACTTACTGGAGCTGGAGTACTGGAGAGCCTAGAACTAGAGAAGAAGGGTTTGTCCGACCTTCGTTTTTCTTCCTTTTTTTTATCAGAGTATTTTTTTATTATTATGCTGTGTAGCTATTATCGTGTCTTGTTTCTTTATTTTTTTTTTTAATCTTTTATTTTTCTTTTTTTATGTTATTTTTATTTATTATTTTTTTTCTTTTCTTTTTGTTTTGATTTATTTTTATTTTATTAGTGTGTAAGTTTTTTTTCTTAGTTTTTTTTTTCCTTCAATTTTTATCTTTGGTTTTATGGGTCGTCGTCTTATTTGTTATAAGTTGTTTGGGCTTGCAATTTATCTTCTTTAAATTTTGTTTTGTATCTTGTGTAGGATGAATGTATCAATTGTCGGAAATAAAAATAATAAAATTTATTTTATTTGAAATTTTAAAGTTTCGTGGGTTAAAAAATTAGTTTTTTTCAGTTAATAAGTCGTCGATAGATAATTTTTTTTATTTCAGTTACGAAAAGTATTTTTGAAAGTTTGACAAAATATATATGTGTAGGTACAATAGTTTGGAAAATTAAAATCAATTACAGGATTAATAAGTAACATATCACGTGGAAATTTAGAAGAAAAAAAATAGTAAAATAATAATTTATTAAATAGAAAAGTATGATAACTGTTACACTAACCTTAGGTGTTTTTAAAAAGGTATCGTAATTCGTAAATAGTGGAATACGATCCGATGATCCTTCTAAGCTGATTGAAGACAAACATATTTATACCTCTATCTATATTTCTATGCATTCAAATTTATAGATAACTGACACAAAGAAAAATAGGATAGTTCTTTTTTTTAACTTTTGAATTAAATTTGGTTTTTTTTTTCACATTTGTGTGTAAGGCGACTTTAATTCTAAATATGACACCATATGCAATCACTATGATTTTAACAAGACAAATTACCTTTAAAGGATAGGTTGCTCTGTTAATCTAAGAACCATTTCATACGTAAGTTACCAAATCGATGAGGCAATGTGTCTAAGAAAATTTCCAATTATATGTTCCATTTAAAGTACTTTATTTTTTTTTTTTTTGTTCATTTAACTCATTCAATAAATTTGAAATTTTTTAAATTACATATTTCTTTTTTCATTATTCATCCATTGACCCCCAATAAAATAAAAAATTCATTTACCCATCCAAAATCATCTATTGTGTACATTATTCAAAAAAAAAAAAAACAAACAAACATGTATTATTCATCAACATCTCTCTAAATATTGACTATATGCTAAAAACAAAAACAAAAAAGATGATTTTATTATCAAGAATAATCATTAATTTCATATTCTCAACACCTTATCAAATAATATGTTAATTATTTATGTACACATTGTTTTTTTTTTTTTAATCTCATTTGTTATTCTTTTGTTTTCATTTATTTTTACATCAAAATTTATTGAATTGATTTTATAAACAGTTTTTTGAACAATTTTTTTAAATAAACAAGACGTTTGCCTAGAACAAAAAAAAAATTAATTAAAATACTATTTACATAAATAAATTTTTTTTTTCCTATAAAATTATATTTGCGAATATATTTTGCAAGGATTTTTTTTATAATTTTTTTAAACTTTATTTAGATAAAGATAAGAATAATAAAATGTTAAATTAATCAATTCATTAAAATTTCATTATTTTGTTCCTTTTTCAAAGAAGAAGAAAATTAGCTTATCAAAGACGTAAGTATCTATTGTACTTTCTAATAATAAAGAAAACATAAATTAATAAAAGTTGCATTTTATTTAAAATTTTAAGTAATTAAAAATAAGTACCATTTTTTTTTTTTTAAATTTTAAATATGTACATAGTATGTAGTTATCTTATATTCAAAGAATTTACACCCACAAACAATTGTGTAATTAATTATTGATTTTAATATTCCTTTTTCGTTAATTTATCTTACTTTTTATTTTCTTATTTTCATCTTTAGAAATAATACATGTTCATACCTAGAGATATAATGTTATGAAAGAAAATAGGTATAAAAGGATACAAAGAAGAAAAACACAAAAAAAAAAAAAAAAAAATCAACCACAAAACTCCTCTTTTCAATGTATTTTCCTTCTTCCTTATCCTACTTGAAGTTGTTCTTAAATGCACATGGGCAAACAAATGGAGGCCATTGCCCTGAGCATTTGCTACCTACTTACACCTCTTGTTGCATGCAGAAATAAAAAAAAGGCAAGCTAAAAGAAAATTATAAAATAAAAAAAAAATCTACAAAAAAAAAAAATTATGGCACAAGTTAAGTTAGTATATAGTATGACAAAAGTTGAGCTCAAAAACAAGTAATACCAAGATTTGCAGTGACTAAGCTATAATGTATCCTACATAATACACAGAAGATACCCAGTTTTTTTTTTTTTTTTTTTTTTTTTTTAGCTTTCGTAATGGACCAAAAAGTCTCCTTTTTCATCTCGATTTCAATATGTACGAGTATATAATCAACAGAAAAATTGAAAATACAGAAAGTACAGTTTAATGCCGGTTTTTACACCAAAATCGTATTATTTTAAAATTAAGATAAAAAAAGGTACAGTACGTTCTACATTATGCATCACCATCGTATATATACATATATTGT
Source organism: Bombylius discolor (assembly GCA_939192795.1). Lineage (NCBI taxonomy): Eukaryota > Metazoa > Arthropoda > Insecta > Diptera > Bombyliidae > Bombylius > Bombylius discolor. Next base: position 4,639,693 of record OW584241.1, on the reverse strand, counting down.
GTGCATCGAAATTGTCGTTGTATTGTGGTCATCATCATCATCATCATCATCGTCATAATATCAAATCTTGTCAAGAAAAAAATATTGTTATAACTTTGCTTCTTATGGTTTACTAAAAGATACATTTATTTTAAGAAAAAAATATACAATTTTATATGGTGATTAGAACCAAATGGTACGTTAATACAAGAGACAGTTTAAGTGAAGAAAACATAAAGGGCAATGAAAAAAAAAAAAACAAAAAAAAAAAAAGATACTTATTATATACATATATGTAACGTAACTGAGCTTAAAATACCTATTTATATAGAAGAAAAGTATCATGTATTTACCAAAATACATATACATACATATGTATGTATTATGTTATTATAGTACACCCTTTAAATCTAATTCAATCTTCATAACACACAATATACAGGATCCAAACTCTACAAAAGCAACAAAAAGGAATAAAAAAAGAATATCTTATAACAAAACAAAGACGTTGACTTTTGGTCTTCTTGCAGAAGATTACAATGTGACTATCACACACAACTTTAGACTTTTTGCTCCTTCATCAAAACAAGAACACAAAATCGAGTTTCTTCTTCAAGTACGGCTCAAAAAGTCAAGCCAAGCAACAAAATTTTAAAATTTCCATTTCTTTTTTTTCCGAATATAAACTGAGGAAAATAGAGTAGGTGATGTAGTTATTGGTATGGGTATGTATTGGTATTTAAAGACCCTTGAATACGAGGTACCTACATAAGACTTATGTTGGAATGCTGTGAATTGAATTAACAAAGAAATTTTTAGTAATAAAGAATACCAATAATTACACCATTTACACTATGATGGATGCTGTTGGAAATCTGGACCTGGGTCCTGGATACTAAAACTGAATAGATACAGATAAATGCTATGATAATACTGTTTTCTGATCACCATTTATGGTACATTATATACATATATACATATAAATAAGCGTTTGTATATTTACTGTTGTCTTACTTTTTAGTTTAGTTATGTTTTGTTTAGTTTGGTACAGTCAATCTTTTCTTATTATGATATTTGTATGATTTTTGAGCCTGACTTACGGAGTGTGGGGATATTTTTTTGTTTTTTTATTTTTTATCTTATTTATTTATTTATTTTTAATTTTTTTTTTCCAGAGATACAAAACTTGTCGTTGTCGAATGGAAAAACTGGTTTTTCCAACGTCATTTAATAAAACAACTAAATAAAATCTATAGCATCATCATATATACAATAAACGATATATTGATTATAATTGTGGGCAAGCCTCCAGCAATATATATGGAAACAAAATAAAAATAATAATAATAATAATAAGTACATAATCAAAAAAAACTTGAAAGCGTTGGTTGTAAAATTTTCAAAAACTGAGACTGTACTTTTCTGTCGTCGAGTTGTTTACGTCAAGAAAATAAAACTAAAAACCAGTAAGCGTAGTAAAGCAAGATCACGCGGTTATCATGATGTCATATAAACAAGAACAACCGACAACTAACCAAAAAAAAAAGATAGATACATATTTATTTAAAAAAAAAAAATATATATTTTATAAAATAAATAAATAAATAAAAAAAATTGATAGATTATTATAGAAATAAATATAAGCTTGAGGCTATCAAAGATCGATATCAGTGGCGTACAGCTTATGTCGCGGGCGCGTATCTTACATATTATTATTATTATTAAGATTTTCATTTCAATGAGAATTTATTTGTATTGAAGATGACAGAAATATTACTGATTCTTTTTTCAAGAAAACAAAACCAACGTTTTTCTTTTTTTTTTTTCTACGTTTTTAATGATTTCAATTTCAACAAAATAGCTTTATTTTTGTTTTGTTTTTTTGAAAAATCAGCACATACATTATAAAAAATAATGGGATGTCATAATTAAGTACTTGAAAGCAGCAATGTAATCAAAATTGCAATTTTATTTGAAATGATTTTGTTTATGATTCATAAATATTTTACATCGACGGTACACGTCATAGTTTAAATTCATGATTTATTTTTCACTAGAAATTTCTATTTAGTCATCTGAAATTATTAAAAATTAAAATGAGTAAAAAATGGCGGGAAATTTGATTTAACGTTGAATAGAAGAAATCGATTCTGAAATTAACATTTTGTTTTAAATTTTAACATCCTATAAGGAAAAATTTTAATAGATATTGTTCATGTATTTAAAATTTCAAGAGAATTTAATGTTCACTTTCACTTTTAGTTTTTGCCAGCTCAAATTTATTATACTTGTACAGAATCGATTTCAAAATCGATACTGTCGTGAAGCATCCAAAACAAAATATTTCTAATTAATAGCAATTTCCGAGATCTGTTGTTTTGAATTAAAAAAAAAAAAAAATTGTACAAAAAAAAACACATATTTCTTTTAATAAAAAATTTCATTTAGATAAAAAAATAAAATTTCCTGTGTATTTGAAGTACAATTCGCTATAAAAAGGAAAAATAATTATAATAGAAACTTTTATTCCTTATATGATATGCATAAAAAAATTGAAAAAGAAATTTAACATTAAAAGAAAATGATAAAAAAAAATAAGACAAAAAGGTTAAGGATACATATAATGTTGAAAAAAAAAATAAATAAAAAAAAAAAAAACAAAATAAGATAAGGTGCAACCACATATTTAACCACAGCATTTTGATGAACAACATTACATTGCACAGTAGCAAGTAGTAATAATGACTTTTTAAAGCAATAAGGTCCATGGATAATGAATGTTCTTGCATAAATCGTGAACATCCATCCCACATTGTTAAGTTAATAAATCATAAGAAGAGGTTCCTCTATCTTATTACCAACATACATATATTGTTTGTACATTTTTTACTGTATGTACATATAAAAATGGTAAAATAATTGTAGGATGCTCATAAAAAGATATATGTAGATAAATATTATACACAAAATATGAAAAAAAAAAAAAAAAACCAACAAAAAACAACAAAAACATAAATTATACATAACAAAAGTATAAATTGAGCACATTAGTGCAAAATATTAAGTACATTTGAAGGTATGAAGTAAAAGCGTTAAATGACTAATGACAAGGTAAAAAAAAAAAAAATTTTCTTTTACTCTTTTTTTTAAAATTTTTTTTTTTTCATTTTTTCTAAAAAAAAAAATTAATAATAATAATTTATGAATATGAAAATGTAAAGAAAATTAAAGACTTTTATTTTAAATTTTTTTTTTTTTAAATTTTATTTCATGGATCACAAAAAGTTCAATTTGATATTAAATTAGTAAAAAAAAAAAGGATAGGTTAATTGAGTAGAACATATCGTATTTTGTCTGGTAAAATTATTGATATTACTAATTTTTGATTTATTTTATTTTATGTTTTTTTTTTCTTCTACTGAATTTTAATCCTTTTTAATTCGAATTATGAAAGGAAAAAAAAAAAAGAAAATGAATGCACTACAAATTACTTTTACAATTCGAAAGAAAAAAAAAAACTACATAATTTTAAAATTGCAATTACCTACGTTTTTTTTTTCTTCCTAAAACCTCTTCATTGTTGCTATTTTTGATGATGTATGCTGTTTCTTCAGCATCAAATACATATCACATATATAATGTACGTATACATACATATGTACGAGTATATATAAAATAAAATTGATAAATCATTATAATTCTTATTTCATTGATTACGAGTGCAATATAAATTAGCACTAAATCTTTTATGCCTTTTGTATTAAATCAGAATTTCAAATGAATGCAATTTTTCTTATACAAAAGTATATATAAAAATTGTGAATTAAATTACAATAAAATCCTTGTTGTTTTGTGCTGTTTCCTATTTTTTTTATTTTTATTTTTTTTTTATTGTTTTTTTATTTTTTCAATTTTGTTTTTGTTTATTTGTTATTAAACAGGTTTTAATGTTAATATTATAAGTTTTCTTCGAGTGCAATTGAAGGATTATATAGGTTTTAGTTTTGTTTTGTTTATTTTTATTTTTTATATTTTTTTTTGTAAATTTTATTTTTGTCTTTTGCTGTTGCATTTACAATTTTATAAAACCACACAAAAGATAACAAGCTTGAAAAGGTGAAGTGATTTTTCCTGAATGACTGGCACCCACGTGACAGCATTCAGACACCTTAAGTGCTTTACGAATAACAATTTTTCTTTTATCATATTGAACTATAATTGTATATTTTTAATATTCATTTGTAGATACAGACATATATGTACATATATATTTATAATTTTAATAATTTCTTGTTGTTATATTATCACTTTTTTTTTTTGTGTTGTAAGATTTAAATGAGCATAAAATAAGTATGAAATCTATCATAATTGTAATATTACAATTCAAACATTTATTATGCACTATTTTATTTCTTTATTTCATTTTTATGTTTTACCACCGCTATATAAAACGAATTGAAGTTGAAAATATAGTATTTTACATATCTATCTTTTATTATATGCCTATATCTATTGTATCTTAAGGGAAAAGATAGGTGGTCAAAGATTTCTTTATATGACGTATACATAGAAAAAACATAATTGCATATTACAATTATTGAAGTAAAAAATCAATGCGATCAACCAATTGTAGTACATATTGTGAAATGTGAATAAAATTAGATTTATTGTAACTTTTTTTAATTAGAACTAATTTAAAAAAAAAGTTTTTTATATTGTTAGATAGATTGAAAATAAATCTTGTTCTTAATTTTTTCCTAAAAGCTGAAATTTTGATATTGTAAGAAAAAAAGTTTTATTTTCAAAATTTAAGAAACAAAATTCCGTTGTTAAAAATTTAAATTTATTCAATATAAAATCGATTTTTTTACTTTACAAAATATTGTTATGAATTATATACAACAAAAAAAAAAAAATTTTAAAAATTAAATATGTATACCTACACATTTATTAATTCATGCAAAATTAACTGAATAAAACCTAAGGTGTCAAACAATGGATATACAAAATAAGACAGGAAATCAACAGAAACGATCGATCCTTGCCCACTTTTTAATGTTAAAATGTATTGAATACATGTGTAAAGTTGCTGGGCGAGTGATATACGCAGTGATTTCACATTTTTTCTTGTTTCGAATGATAATATACCTACTACCTTATAAAAAAAAACAATCAAGTGAGAAAAGAAATAAAAAAAATTTTGTATGAATTCTGTACAAAAAGAAACTGATGTTTTTTTTTTCCACCTTAAAAAAAAACCAACACATTTGAGTGTGCGTTGTACAGATGAAATTATATTATATAGGTATACCTACCCAATAAAAAACTACATCAGTTACAATCAATAAATTTTTATAATTATAGATTTTAAACTTGATTCTATAATTTTCACACTTTATATATTTTTCTTCTTCTTCTTTTTTTTTTTTTTGCATATTTTTTCATTCCATTTATTATCGTTATATGAAATTTATATATGTTTATATGCATGGAGTTTATTTTCAACAGTTATTAAAAAAAAAGAAGACCTTACGATTTCTTTTCTTCGATTATTTTTTTTTTATGGTAATCAAAATAATAAAATATTGAAAAAGATCATCTTTCTTTAATTTAACATCCTATTGCCCTTAAAATTTGAACAATACAAAAAAAAAACGCATCTTTATTATCAGAAATTCAAATGAAAACTTAAAGATAAATTAAAAAGATATTAGATATTCAGCTACTGTATAGAATGTTGATTGCTATATAATACGTGTTGTATACGTACATATAAATATGTATATGTATGTAATATTGTACAATAAACATTATTATTATTTTTCTTATTTTTTTTTTTTTTTTGTAAAAAAGTTTTTACACAGAAGTCAGATATTTTATAATAATAACTGTAATTTTCATGATAAATGTGATATTATTTTTGTTTTCTTGTTTTGTTTTGATTACTTTTTACAAAATAATAATAAAGTATTAAATTTTTATTTTCTTTATTTATTTTATTTTTTTTTTTTAGTTCGTGATTTTATGTTTTGTTGATTAACATGAAAAATAAATTTTAACAAAAAAAAAAAAAAAAAACAATAAAAATGGAGAAAAATTTGTGTACATGAAAATTACATTTTAATAATAATTTTAAAATTCAAAGAAATAGAATTTTTGCAAAATTTAAATAAACATTAAATTTTATTTAAAATTAAATCAATCAACAAAAATTTTAAATTGAAAAAAAAAAAATAAAATTAAATTGTTAAAAAATCAAAAAAATAATAATAAATAAAGGCATTTTGCATGTTTATAGCAATTTTTTATTTTTGTTATTTTTTTTTTTTAAATAAACGAAGGAAGAAAAAAAAAATGCAAATATGAAATAATTTTATAAAATGAAAAATGATCTGACAAAGGTAAACAAACGAAAATGAAAATTATATACATACATATGTATGTTCATCCGTCAGCAAGAATATTATAATACATATTTGATATGAGATGATCGTCTAATTGAAATGATCAAATGATCTAAAAGCAATCTACATACACTATAAAAAAAAAATGTTATATTCCTCTATCAAAAATGGGGACATTTTTTTTTTTCGTTTTTATAAAATGAGGGTACTTAAAAGAATTTTTTTTTTATTTAATAAAATATACACATTAAGCATGTGTACAATTTCACATATATGTATAGTATATGTATGTTACATATATGAAAATTTAATATTTCATCATTATGATAGGGGTGCATCATATGATCATATAAAATCTAAAGATTATCCAGAATTATAATTAATTATTTTCTAATGACATTTCAAAACACTTTATTTAAAAAGGAATTTATTATTTATTTTTTCTTTCACTTTTTTATTTTTTTGCCCATATGAAAACATCTGATGATGATGATTGAAATTATATGGATGTGTATGTATATGTGTATGTAATCATGTCAGAATTGTTTAAAGATCAATTTGATGTCTCGAATTCAAAAGCTAATTATTATAAATGTATTCTCATTTATATACATATGTACATACATATTTCCTTTTTTTCCATTAGCGTTATATTGTTATAATGAAAGATTAATGTGTTTTGAAGGACATATAATGTATTAATGACAAATTCATGATTAAGATTCTCATGGTAAACAAATAATGCACAAATTTATTCAAAAATTACATATGTGAGTATTTATAAAAAGGAATGTTAGAAAATTGCATTAAAGATATTATAAAATGGAAAATATGTGTTTATTGATTTCTAAATTAATTTATTTGATGACTAATTTTGTTATAATGGGAATTAAAAAGAAAAAATTTTGCAAATTCCATTTTTTTTAGAAAAATTACACTTCACAAAATTAGATCTAAAATAATCAATAAGAATTTCTTATTCATTCCTTAAAAATTTCCACTTTGAAGAGTTATATCATGTAACATTCCTGCAACTATAGGATCCATTCTTCTCATGACAAAATTTTTTAATAAAGTGTGCTTTACGGTAATCTAGTCCAAAATAAATACCATACTTGAAATAAGGTTAAAAGTCAAAGTAAATATAAATGTTTGGGGTTGGTTCATTGTATAGGGTTCATGAACTTTGATTTCAGGCAAATGATGTCCTTTAAACTTTCTTCAAAGCTTGTCATATAGTTATCATATTCTAGGAAAGTATAAAATTTGTAAATTTATTTAAATTATAAGTAAATGTACAAAAAAAAAAAAAAACAATTATATTGAAAATTTTCTTTTTTTGTTGGAAAATTTAAGACAAGACTTTTAATTTTTAAACTTTGACCATAAGTATACGTATTTTTGAATTATAGTACTTAATAATTCAAAATGAAGTTAATATAATATATGTGTGTATGTATAATTTGTCAATATCATAATAAATTTATTCATGACAATGTCAAAACAAATTTAAAAGAAAAATACATTATGCCCTGCAAATTGAGTTCAAGTACTTGTACAAATTACTTGTACTTTTTTTTTTTTTTTTTTTTAATTTATAAAAAAGAGAATATATACTTTCTTCAACATACTAAGATTTATTTTTTGAAAAAAAAAAAAAAAAAAAAACTGCAATAAACAGAGAGATAACAGTAATAATATATGCACATACATGAAGAAAAGAATCATGATGCAATTAAGGGCGACCGATGGTCTGGTTTTTTAGCCTAATTCTTATTTTATTTATTGAAAAAAATAATAATAATAATAAACATTATATGTATGTATACAAAAATTTAATATATGCACTGCACATGAATTTATGTTAAAGATTAATTTATGTATGAACCCTTTTCGTTTTTTTTTTGTTGCTGAAATCCAATTGAAGAAAACAAAATTTTTTTTTTTAAATGAAATGACTTGAAGATATTCACTTGTTGTCAAGATATTAAATAAACAAGATTTTTTTGTTATTGTTGTTGTTATTATTAAATTTTTTATTTTTGTTATTTACTTTTAGATTTCTTGAATACATATAATTTAAAGAGTTAATAATATATAAATAAAATGATATATTATGTGAACATTTAAAATGTGACTAATAAATAATAACATCAGATATAGTTTTATTTTTTTTTATTTTATTTTTTTTTTCTTATGAAAATTTGCTCAAATTATGATTTTTGTAAACAATTTAATAAATAATTTCGTTTTTGACATTTTTTTTTTTTATAGAAGAAATTTTAATACAAAAATTATGTATAAATTAACATACGCCAAGTGATAACGCTATATAGAGAGGGAGGGTATCACTTATCTGTTCTGAGGAAAAATAAGTGAAATACATACATAAGTACATTTCAAAATTTTTAATCTTAAATTTATACTATAGGAAAAAAATATCAGATTAAGAAAAAAAAAACGTGGTAATTTTTTAACACAGAATTTAAAATTATTTAAATTCGTCAAATACTCGTATTTGGATTTTTTAAAAAAAGAAATTGATTTTTAAGTTTAACAAATTGATAAATAGATTTGTTGAAAAATACCGCATATCCTTGTTGACTCTAAAAAACAAAACGAGAAAAACTAAAAAAAGTTTCATGAAATACAAAAATTAAAGTACTTTTGAAAACCCCAGGTGTCTCAGGTGATACTTTCTCGTTATTGTCTCATCTACACACTGACGCGAGTGGGTTACTATCTAAAACGAAACACCCTGTTTTTATATTTTGCGATTTAGATTACTTACAATTAATTTTGTTTTAAAACAATCCATTACAACTTTGTTTTTTTATTACTAAAATATTAAATTTTTCAATGCCAACAACAACTTAAAATAGTTAATATTATAAAAAAAGTATCTATAGTTCTTGAAAAATATAAATCGTGACTATAAAAAAAAAAATTGCATCATTTTAAAACAATGTTATATATCATTATTCTGCAACAATTATTTTATTATTTCAAAATTGAATACAATTTATCTAACAATTTCAATAATTTATTTGAAAAAATTAAAACGAAAAAAAAAAAAATCCCCCACTCCATATATTAATTTTATTGTATAAAATGATCTTAATAATATCAAATATATATTGTTTATATAAATTCAGAAAAAAAAAAAATAAGAAGTATATTTTATAAAATGTATTCAATAAAAAATTTTGATATTAAAAAAATCTTAGCGAAACTAATAATGAATCGTATTTCTTTAACAAACTAGACAACATTATTTATTATAAAGAACATAAAATGCGTTACAATAATTTTTATTCGTTTTTCATAATATCATGTTCTTTAATTGTCGTTATCGACATGCATCTAATAAGGTTTAATCACCTTCGCATCCATGCAGTGCGGTAATAATTTGAAATACAAGAAGCCTTCTCATCCTCTCATACATACATACATATATACATACATACAATTAAATCATATTTAGATGAATTTTTTATATAGACATACATATATGTAGTAGCCATATTTTCTTTAGTATATATTTTTCATATAAAATATACATGAACCACAAAATGCATATACATATGTATGTACAGTGTTATTTTAATTTTTTTATTTTTTTTATTTGATCTTTTTGTCTCTTATCTTTTACTTCGCTTCAGATATTTTATTTTCTTGTAACCCACAATTATTTCATTACATTGCACACGTGCGTTTAACTCCTTCAATATTCTAGGATCTTTAAAGGAATATATTATAATACTAGTATATTGCATACACACATTTTTTTTTCTTCTTTTCGGTTTTAATTTTTTTTTTATTATTACTCTTATTTACAATCTTTTACAACAATAATAATGAAATTTAGATACATCTGTGATATGTATAATCTCGTAAATATACATACATATATAAATTCTAAAATTTTCTTTTATATACAAAATATATATGATAAAATATATTGTATACATTTTGTTAGTTTGTGTTACGCGAACAATGTTGACGAGTGATTAATGACTATAACGAACGACCTTACGACTTCCATAATTCCCCATATGCAACATTATGTTCCTGATTAAATCTGTTCAACTTTAAAATAAAGAAAAAAAAATATATGCAAGAAATGAAAAGTAAAAAAAAAAAAAAGCAAAAAAGAAATTTTCAAATTAATACGAACCAGAATCAAGCTCAAGTCGACCAAGCCTCTGGAAATAATTGTTCATTTTATTACACACTATGTGTATATTCATTTAAAAAGGGTGTAACTTAAAAATTTATTATTAAAACAAAAATTTCAAGTTTTTAGAAAAAATTAAATCAAGAACACAAAATGATATAAGAAGAATGGTGTCCTTAATGTTTGATTGTTTTATTGGACAAAATTCTGATAATATTTTCAAACCTGAATCAAAGACCATAACCTATGGATTCCACATTTTAATAAATCCAGAAAAATAGGGAAGGTATGATAAAAATTCGTAGGCGAGAAACAAGATAACATTCATAACCACCTTTCGTTTGTTCACTTTTCTTTTTTTCAAACTAATCAAAATGTCCTTAGGAAAATACAAAAACACATTTAGTTTCTTTTTCCACGTGAGTTTTAAGCTAAACTGTCTTGTAAAATTAAAATTTAAAAAAAATCAAAGGAATTTTTTTTTGCTCTAATTTAGAATTTTTTAATTCAACCGAAATTCAAAACATTATCCGTCAGACATACGTTTTCCCCAGGAATACTAAACTTTCCAAGAAAACCTATAAATTCTATCTGAAGTCGCCTTCTAAGCATACATTGAAAATTTTCATAAATAGAACTTTCAAATTGTGGAATACTGTTCCATCTTAAGTGTCCCCCTCCCCTCCTTTCTCACTGATTACCAGCAGAATTTCAAGTGAAGTATCCATCGAGAGATTCCTGTCTTCAACCCCATAATATTTCTCTACTTATTTTTCCGTCTTCAGCGTCTTCAGGGATTAAATAAAAACTTTGTAATTTCACCAATTATGTTTGTTGAATAAATTCACAATTCGTAACAATGTTTTTTTTTTTTTAAATTAAGAATTTAAAAAAATAAGAAAAAAATGTACATGGCTTCTTTTAAACACCCTATTTAAATATTGCACTTTAATGCGTATGTACAATTTGTATGCATATGGTTTTGAATGCAAACGTCTAAACAAGAAATCAAGAAGCTGCGTCCATCTGATATTATCGATTCTTTTTTTTATTTTAATTTTCGTTTTTTTTTTTTGTTCTTTCTTATTTTCTTCAAGAGTTAAAAGGACCCTCTAAGTAATGTTTCATGATACATACAGTAAATACATTTAGTGCATAATAAATTTCACATATGTATATACATATGTAGAGCTATATGTATGAAATATAAAATAAGTATATTCAGTCATTGTAATAATATATACATACATATGTATATTTTATGCCATAGGAGTTATATGTACGGTACGTACCATATATTAACTTTCATTAAATTGGTAATTTATATGCAATGCGAGAGAATGACAGATGTGGGTTCAACCTTTTTAATTTTTACTCTTTTTTCTTCTTCTTTTTAATCATTTTGATTTTTTTTTCTTTCCAAATATGTATATAAATCCTATATTAAATATTTTATAAAAAAAAAATTAAAAAAAAATACATATTCCATAAACGTAATGTATAATAATAAATAATGCATTCTCTCTGATGAAATTTACATCATTTATCAAATATAAATTTTCAAAATGACTCTGATTTTTCTTTCTTTCAATTTTTAGATTTTTAGAAGAAAAATAATTGCCCATATACTCGTATATGTATGCATATAAGTACATATTACTCCTATAATATATCTATAAAAAAAAAAAAAAAAAATTTAATAAAATACTATTTCACACCTGGAAGATTTATTCTAAACATAAATTATCTTTTATTTTTTCCATGTAAATGCAATCAAAATTATAATTTAATATTTTATAGTAAAAAAAATAAAAATAAGTAGAAAACATCTATTAACAAAATGTACAATACAATATATACATACATAGGTATATTTTGTGTATAGCATGCAAAATAAATCCTATTACATATATCAGATATGTATCTATAAACATTTAAAACATGTTTTGTTGTCTTAAAACAAAAACAAAAAGTAAGAAGAAAAAAAAATAAATAAATAATGCATTTTTTATGTAAAAGTATCTATCTACTATGCATGATTGATATTTTGATTGCCACCGTTGATCGATCGCAAACAATAAATATGTGTATTATAAAGTTCTTGCATATACATATTATAGTTTTTGATAAAGGTACATATGTTGTGTTTTTATTTTACATTATATGTTTTGATTTGTTACATATATATATATGTATGTACATATACATATACATATATTTTAATAATAATATATTGTATGCATATAAAAAAAAAAAACTGGGTTTGCCTCCAATGATCCAGATTACATAGATAGAATTCATTATAACCAATGAAGGAATAAATGCAGATTGATATTGTTAGAGAGAAAAAAAAAAAAAAAAGAAGGTTTTGTTGCATTTAAATTACAATACCATATATAAAATAAAATATAGAAGGAAAGAGTTATGTATGTATCTATTATGTAGTATGTATACATTATGTGGATAGTTTATTTATTATTTCAACTCTTACCTAAAAGTTATTGTACATTTTATTTTAACGCTAAAAGGCAAAAAAAAATAAAATAAAAAAAAAAACAAAGACTTGCATATAAATTTTTTAAACTCTAACAGGCAGTTTACGAGTATATGAATATTCTTAGAATGAAGGACATCAACGGATTAGGTAATCAAATCAAGTATCATATTATTATAGATACAATTTGAAAGACATTGATTGAAAGTTATTCTAAGAAATGCATAAGACTTGAAAAAAATAAAATTTATTTTCCATATTACACAATAACTATACATAGATCGGCTTTTAAACAGAAACTTTATAATTTATATTGGAAAGTAACTACTTATAATAAATCTTCTATTTAACATAAGGTAAATCATTCAATCATAGTTCCTTGAAATAAATACATATAACAGCAAGAGTTTTTTTTTCTTCTGCTTTTTGTTCTATAGGTGTTCTACTCGTAAGTATGTTAGATTACTCAATGGTGGTATAATAACTAGAAGCTGTCAAAAGATATTATTCTAAAAAATTCAAACTGATGATGTACTGAGGAATTATTATATCCAATTCGAATTAATTCGTATTCATCTGAAGATGAATTTATGATAGAAAGCAATTTTAGTCTCTATGACCTATAGTTAAGACATTTGCAAACTTTAATTGTTATATTGCAGAAACAAAGATTTCTACAAAAGGACTTTTTCATATTTTCTTTCGCATGGAAGTGATCTCAAAATAAAGTACAGGATCTCTACTGTCATAACCATTTATAATTTTCAAAAGGAAATGTGGGTGAGAGGGATGCACACACTATCACACAGACAGGAGAGTCCGACATATTAAGCTTTTAAAATTTTAAAATGTGTTTTATTCGTGTTTCAATTGAACACTAGATTTTAATAAATTGGCGCCTAAATCAAAAGTCTCTATTATTTTGCGATGTAATGTTTGACCTGAAAAAATATAAGATATTTAAGTATCAGGGATTAGTCTGTTTTGAAGAAGGCACTTAAAATTTTATAAACTTTTTAAAGCTTTTATCTTGTAAACTAAGAGATGTACAGTACAGTTAATATGGTAAGAATTCTTTCAATTTAGGTATGTACTTATATGTATGCTCCGTTCGAAGTAAATGTTATTAACATCTCTATTTTCCAATTTATTTGTCTATTCATAAAATCGAAATTTTATTTTATTATTTTGTAACCATGACTTGCAACTTTTTTAAACATAGAAATTCATTTAAAACTGCCAAGCTTCTTTAACGGATTTGAAATTGAGTATTTCATCATCCTATCAATCAAGCATAAAGTACACTTTTCTTTAAAAAAAAAAAAATAAATAATAATAATGAAATAATATAGTAAACAATAAATTTTAGCATGAATAAGGAATTGTTTTTAAATTATAATGTACGTTAATTTTTTTTCATTTTTTAAATTAAAAAAGAACAAAACAACAAACTACTTTCAATTTAGATATGAAAGATTGGCTTTACATGTATATGTACGTATTTCAACACACACAATTATCCTTAAATTTATATATACATACTCGTATATAGGTAATTTCATACATATGTATGAATATGTATTAAATAATATTTTTATTCTTAATGCAATGCATAATGTTTCACAATTGTGTATTGAACAGAATAAATATAGATAATATAATTGCTCTTCTGTTCACAGAACAATGTTTTTTTTTTTTAATTTTTTTATTTTTTTTGTGTGTGTACTTACGTAAATTAAATATGAACGTATACTGAATGTAATTTATTTTATTATTATTATTTTATTTTTTTTTTTTAGTACTAACTAATGGGCTCGTCAAGCAGACAAAAGACCACAGTAACGCAACGCAATCATCATCATCATCAGCAATTATCATTAAGAGTTGATTGAACCGAACGTGACAAAGTACTTTAGTATAAATATGTAGGAAAATTATATTTATTGTTATATTAAAGTACAAAACTTCATAGATGTATAAATACGTCATATAAAAAAAAATAATATATACCTACATATATATAATATATATTTTATATATAAAAAAAACATAACAAATAAACATATTATGTGTCTTTAATTAAATATGGTCTACTGCACCTACATATCGTATAAGTACATGATGTGTGTACAAAATCATTATGCGAGTACATATACGCGTATCATCTTTTTAAGAGGACAATTTACTAAAGCAGTAAGCCATAAAATTAGCAATGGACACGCAATGTCAAAATCACAATATTATAAAAGTTGAAACAAACAAAAAACGTAATTTTCGATTAAACTCATCACACACATGTGTTCCATTCCATTATAAAAAGGATTCATTTTATTACATTGTGTCATCATATCATTATGTATATAGTATATGGATGTATGTGTTGTATGTGGCTCTGGAAAAGTTTTGAAAGAAAGCAGGTTTTAATTGAATGTAACAAAAATTTTTTTAATTTTATTTTTTCATTGTCCTTTTTCATCTTAATACATCAACACTCACTCATTTTGGAGAAGAATCGAAAATAAGAACTTTGAAGTTTAAAAATTATTTATTTTAAATTAAAAAGTTCTTGAATTGTTGCACCTTCTGGAAAAGAAAATGAAAGTTAATGAAGCCTTCCTCTGCCCAAACTGTGTTCTTCTTCTTCTCAAAATTATGAACATTTTTTGTTGATATACGCAGGATATTCAAGTAGATTGACTTGAAGAACTAGATGAATTCAAATCCACTGGACGTTTTAACTTTTACTAACTTCTTAAAACCGACAAAAATACAATTTAAGTTGAATTCAATTCATGCTCAGCATGCATTCATCCCTTAATTTTTTATAGCTTCAATGCAACGCCAATGTATTTTTTAATTTGTTTATTTATTTATTTTTTTTTTCGCTTTACAAAAGATTATTATCAATTATGCAAATTTTAGTATTTAACTCTATAAACATTAAAAAGTAATCATAAAATCTTAGTAGATGATCTTAACTCATTAAAGATCTTCATGAAATTTATCGTCAACATATTTTATGACCTACAAATTGATACCATATTTATCTTTTTAGTTGGCATTCAAGCTTTTTTTTTTGTTTTTTTTTTTTTACCTCATTGTTGACCTTTTTTCCGTTAATGGTTTTTGCAATTTTTTTTTTAATTCTTTTTTTTTTTTGCAAATACAATTTTTTTTTTGTCTCAAGTATTTTGTTCACTTTTAATGGCACATTTCAAATTCACTTTAATAAAATAAAAATGTTAAAACAAAAAAAAAAAACAAAAGCACGGTTTCTTTTAAAAGCAGTAGCAAAAGTCAACACATAATGAAATTTAAGTTAATGATCAAATTAAATATTTACCTGCATTACGTGGGCTTAATCAAATGAAGAAAAAAAAAACAAATAAAAAAACTACAAACACGTTTATACATTTTTTTTTTTTAATACATCAAATAAAAAAACCCAAAAAAAAAAAAAAAAAAACATGGCAATAAAATTAAAAGTCATTGATTAATTAAGTACATTTCATTCGAATTACATTTATTAATTATTATTTTTATTATACTTATTTTTTTTTTATTCTTTTACGAAACAATAAAAGCAAAATTAAAAAAAAATAAAAATAAATAAAAAATAAAAGATAATATATCGTCCGACAGATTGATTAATTCAATTCCAGTGTGATTTGATTAAGAGTTCTCTAGGATAATCATAAAAATAAAATGAAATAAAAAGAGAAAAATAATAACAATAAAGAAAATACAAAAAATACACATATATAGTATATATTGAAAAATGTGAAAAATTAAATTAACATTCAGGACATAATATTATAAAATGTTGGATGAACGCAACAATATTATAGAAAAGAGTATAAAAATTACTTTGAAATGATATAAGATGCCGACTTTGACAAAACTCACATGTTGTCGGAATCTTTTGATTTTTCACTTACATTAAAAAATAAACGTGCTATGATCATGATCATCATTATTCTTGGTTTTCTTAACTTGATTTTTTACGCTCGTCACAGTAAAAATAAAAAAAAATTTAAAAAAATAAAATTTATAATAAATAAATAAATATTATATAAAAATAGTGAGATCAACAACTAATGCACAATGTATACAATAAAATGCATTCTGTTTTTGTTTTTTGTTTTTTTTTTTCTTTTTTTTTTTCTCATACATAAGTAATAAGTCTCACTTTTGAAAAGATTTTTTGTTTTTTTAAATCATTTTAATTTTTCAATCAATAATATAAGCGGAAGGATTTGATAAATGATGACGTGCATAATTATATTTTCATATATTTATATTACATATACATACATACCTGTAGTGAATGTCGCATATTCATTAATGACGTCAGACTTTTAGATTATAAAAAAAGGTAAATTTCTAATAAATTTCATAAATGATTAATACATACTTGCTATAAGGGTTTTAAATTTATAATGATAAGTTTACACGACAGGAGATTTTGATTTACATGATACCAAAAATTGGTATTTGGAGACCACGAAGACCTTCAGCCTCTTACATTTTTTTAGGTCTCTCGAGTGCTTATGCAAGATCTTCTGGTCTTCAGACACCATTTTTTGGTATGTGGAAACCAAAGTCTTCTGTCGTGTAAACTTACTATAAGACGGCTTTTCTTAGCAATATTATTTTACTAGCTCAAAAACTCTAGAATTTCAATGGTAGTTTTTTCTGTGATTCTATAAAAAATCCGGTCATCCCCTCTTATAAAAAAAACTTCCATCAGCATCAGTCGGCTTAAAAAAAAAAAAATAATGAACTGGAAGTTAGAAAATTTCATCATTTTGACGACGTTGGAATTTACTTTTATTGTATTTCAAATTGTCACTGCCAATTTTTGCATACTTAACGGTTCTCTTCTTTTTCAAATTTAAAATTCCAGTATTTAAAAATAAAACTTTAAAAATTTCAATGAAAAATTATGTAAGAATTTAAAATATTGTTGCATAATTTAATTACCATATTGCGATAACTAAAATATTTAATACATATATGTATATCACATAATAAATTGTTCTTAATATAGTCGTCCGTACAAGGTCGTATTATTATTGTTATTATTTTCTTTTTATTTAAAAAAAAAAAAATTTATTTTTTTTTTCGTTATGGATCGATGATTCCTAATTAGCATTTCTCGTTACTAATTGAACATTTTTTTTTTTTTTGAAATAATTTTTTTCTTTTATTATGCATAAAAATTGTGATAACGATTTATACTTTTACTTGGTAATAAAATTATAAAAATAAAAAAAAGTGTAAATAAAACTTCGAAATTTAAAAAATTTTCAATAATCACATTTTTTTTTTCTTCTTGAAAATAATAATATTCATGAAAAAAATAAAATCCCATCATTTAAAGATTTTTCTATTGTAATTTCATTATTTTAATAATTTACGATAATTTTAATGCAATTTTCAGCACATTATACCTTCTATTATCGATTTCATACTATATTCTTTCTAATATTTGAAAAAAAAAAATGTATCTGTATCTTTATGTATATACATAATTCTGTATGTACAATTGATAAAACTGAATCTAATTTATGATTGATATACACATATACACAAATTTTTTTTTTAAATAATATACACAAGAAATTTACTAAGAAAACGTGAATAAAATTTTTTTTTTTCTTCACTCACCATGATCATTAATACTTTTTTTTTTTTCAAATAGAAGAAAAAGAAAAAAAGCGAATAAACAACAATTTTTTATTTCACGAATTATAAACGTAAACTATCTAAACTTACAATATTATTCTTGGTTTTTTTTTTTTCATAAAAATGAAAATTTTATTCATATTGCATGCAAAGATTTGTAAGATATGAAAAATTATTTACAGGGGGTTTTACATTTTATTTATTTTTTTTTTCTGGAAATAAAGTTTAGAATTTTCCGAAATTATTACAAATACATTTTAATAATTTTTTCATGAAACATTCAATCTTTTTAAAAATCTAAAATATTTATACTAAAAAAAAAATTATGTTCACATTGATTTTGAAGGATGGGAATCCTTGGGAATCCCCTTTGAACCTTGTTTGTTTCATTAAGGTGGTTTGGGTGCTTGCTCAAATTATCGCTAATATAAAGCTATAGATTCCATTCCAAAATGTCTTTAATGTTCTCAATGTTTCCTTCTAAATGCATTTGGAAAAATCTTCAAAAATACCCTGTATATTATATTTGTATGCATTTCTTGACTAAATTTACTAAACTTAAAGCAATTATTGTAATTACTTTTTGGTACTATTTCAAGAATTCTCATGTTTTTTTTTTTTTTATACATTTTATGTATAGTACTGATATTTGTTTCCCATAAAACATTTTTTTTTTTTAATGAAGAAAAACAAAACGAAACAAGAAAATGTATTGTATTTAACTTATCTACATACTTGTAAATATCATGCAATAGTAAAATATACATGGTATGTACATTAACATGAAATTCAAGAAATTACAATATTATGCATTTTATGTACGAGATATTTGGTATTTTATTATTTAATATACACAATAATATCAATCATGTTCAATGGAAAAAACAAAACAAAAAGTATCTTTCATTCGTTTAACGAAAAACAAAAAAACAAATAAAATACTTAGTATGAGAAAATTCTTTCTTACTTTGTATTACAGATACATGATATCAAAAAAAAACCTTTTCAGTTCACATGAATATAAATGATTGAATTTTCTTTATGTTATATGATCAACAAAATCAATTTCATTTCAATATTCAACTGTATTTTTATAAATTTTTAAAATGATGTGTAAATTTGCAAAAAATTGTTGAACTTTGAACTTTAAAAAAAAAATATTAAACTGAAAAAGTATTTCACACTTTGTTGCAGTTTTTTTTTTAATAATGTTTTATATTGAAAAATTAAAAAAAAAAATACTGTAAGAACTGTTAGTTTGTTTTAGAAGATACAAAAGAAGTTTTGGAGTCTGAGTGAAAAACGTAAAGAATTTTTTACATAATCGATCATATTGTATTTTTCATGGTGTAAAATATCTCGAAAGACAATTTTCATCAATTAGGGCTTAGAAACAGAAAACCTTTTAAAGAATGTATTCTGTCAAAAGTTCAATAGTTCAATATATTCACCTTTTAGAAGAACAGTTAACAGTATTATGTACTAATGAGATTCAAATCATCTTAAAAAAACTATCTAAAAATTCAAAATAGAATAAATTTTGGCCAAATTAGTTATACATTAGTAAAAATGTTAGTATAAAAAATGAAAGATCATGAAATCATTTCAAGAAAAATTTCTATTATTCTTTTGTTTACCTGAAAACTGTTTAGTATAGAATTATGAGAAATTATATAGGTTTCCATTGAAAGTATCTTACTGATTTTTTTTTTTGAATTATAACTGAAAAACTTTAATTATAAAAGCGTCATCTCTGGCAGCACTAAATAAAATATAACGGACCAAGTACAATAACCTTTTCGTTCAGGTTTCTCATAGCCGTTACTATATAAAATTCAAGTTAATAGCTTTGTTTATAAATGTATCTATTCATAAAATAAAAAATATATATACATATATATATATATATAAATGTATAATTTATATATATTACTTGTATTTTACATTTATAGTAAAATCAAGTAAAAATCTGCA
This sequence comes from Bombylius discolor, assembly GCA_939192795.1. Taxonomy (NCBI): domain Eukaryota; kingdom Metazoa; phylum Arthropoda; class Insecta; order Diptera; family Bombyliidae; genus Bombylius; species Bombylius discolor. The sequence continues at coordinate 4,618,977 of OW584241.1, read as the reverse complement.
AAACGATTGTCCCAAAGTAAACAGTTTATAGTTTCAAAAAAAAAAAAAAAAAAAAAACATGATTTAAAGCAACATACTAAAATAATTTACTACTTGTCTATATATTATTACTTCGTTTGGAATCTAAACAACAATATATTATATTATCTATTTACAAAAATATACATGTATACATAACGAAAATGCCATGATATGACATATAAAAAGCATATTTTCTTTTATATAATATAATGTATTATAGAAATAAAGTTTTCTGTTATTTGTTGAAAAAGAAAAGAAGCCAGTAAAGTTTAACAGAATTACAAATATATTATAGATATGTATGTTAGTATGTATGTATAAAAAAAAAGCCATCATGAAGATACACCAGGTGAAGAAAATTTCTTAAACAGTTTCAAAGATATTATTTTAATGTTAAAATGTAAAAAAACAATCTAACAATACACGAATCATAGGTATAGTATAGTATCTATATATCTATACACTTGTAGCTAATCGATTCGTATATATATACATACTCTAAAGATTGTTTTATTTTTTTCCTTACGTTTTACTACACTATAATAATACTATAAAAATATAAAAGACAAAAAAAAAAAAAGTATAGATATGTTTGGAAAAAAAAGAGCAGAAATAATGAAGAAAACAACATTTAAAAGAAAAATAAGAATGAAAAAAAAAAAAAAAAACTCTTTCTTCACCAACATGGCCGTTCATTTGTTTTGATTTTGTATTTCGTTTATTATACTTTCAAGTTTTAATTTTCTTGAGTTAAAGAAAATAAAAAAAAATAAAATAAAAAAAGAAAAACAGAAAACGTTACAAACACAACACAGAAATATGTTAAAGAAAATAAAAGAAGATAAGAAATGGTTGTAAAAATAAAAACAATCATACCACAATGCAATGGCTTTTGGTTATACACTTTTAGATACTCCACTGTAGATAAACATACATATTATGCATATCACAATATATGTATGTATGTACAAATTTATATACATTATTTGATATTTAATGTTGAGGTTATTTTAAAACATAAACTTTTAAATTTTCCTCAGTAAACAACAAATAAAGAATCTTAAGAAGAGTTTACATTATCTGAAGAAAAAAAATAATAGTTGAAGATTTTAAATTTAAACAGAAAATTCGTTATAAGACAGAAGATCTTAATCAATTGAAATATATGGAAGATACTTTATTTTTGAACTTTAGTTATTGTTATCAATATAAAAATAGAGATTCTAATATTTTTTTACAGATTAGAAAATTAGAATAGTCTTAACTCTCACAAGAAAATTCAAGTGCCATGTTTCTACTAAGATTTACCAAAGAAAATTTATATGCAAAAAAAAAAAAAAGGAAAATATTATTTGGTCGGTATTTGGAACGGATTCACACAAAAATTATTTAGTCTAGAAATCGTTTTAGAACTTTTCAATGTTGAAAATATGGAAACGTGTAAATACAGCATTAAAAATTGCTTTACAACTAAAAAAATAAAAAAAATTATACAAAAAACAAAAAGTATCTTAAATCTTGAACTAAAATTAATATGATGTTACGACAACGTGAATACGCATCAAGCAACACGTGAATAAGTAAAATGCGCGGTTTATTCACCTGAGGAAAAAGAAAAAGAAGTTGAAAAGTTCCACTTTAAAGTTGAGGAACTATAAAAAGGAAAATTTTAAGAAAAAACAAAAACCATATTAATAATATTCTACTGTTAGAACAATATAAACTATTGTTGCATATTGTTTTTTTATTTTTTTTTTACTGATATTTTGTATCTTCTTTGTCGTTTTTTTTTTTATTTTGTCACGTGATGTATAGATATGTACATATATGTATGTATGTATGATTTTACCATCAATCCATCTATCTATAGTAATTAATCCTTTTTCATAGTTGGATAGTTTCAATAAATATGTATGGTATATGAATTCTGTTTGAATTTTGATGCATCATGGTAAACGTGACCATCATTTATATAGTTGCATTATAGCATACACACATGTGTGTACGTAAAATATTGCCCTTAACTTTCTACACTTTTCGCGAATGCACTTCCATAAAATGCAATTTCTTTAACAATATTACTTTGTAGTAACATACAGTTTGATTTTATAAATAAAAAAAATAATAATAATAAAAGAAAGAAGAAATTTATTATTATTATTTTTTTCTTGATTCAAATGATCCAAGAAAAACCAAAGATTCAACTTAATGTGACGCGATTGTGGCTTGTTTTGTTGCCGTTCTTGTCGTATTATTATTCTGTTTTCTGGGTGAATGACCGGTCAGAGTCGTAGAACTATCGAGTACATAAAGCTGGGGCTTGATACTTCATGCTATATAATTATAATAAAATAAAAAAAAATATATATATTATTACTACATATAGATATACATATGTACGTATAATATATATAATCTTAAAATATACATATTTTGTATTTTGTATCGTCACTTTGGTGTAGTGATTGTAAACTCTTCATTTGTTAGTAAACAAATTTAAGAAATTTTTTATATTTTTTATTATTTTTATTTTTTATTTTATTTTTTTTTTTCATTCTTTCAATCGTTTGATATCATAACATAACTAAATAAGTAAACATAATATGTTTTTTTTTTTTTCATATTATTTTTGTTTTTATTCATTTTATTTATTTATCTGTTGTGTGTATATTTTTTTTTTTAAATTTTTTATCTTACCTTTTTTTTTTTGTAAATGTATACAAACAAAAAAAAACACAACAAATTTTTTTCAAGTGTACATTCCATAAAGATACTAACATATGTAGATAGATACATATATGTACATATGTAGCTAATTTGTAATCTGTTCATTGGGTTTTTAGTTCATGCATGATGTATTATTAAACTGACGTTATGATAAAATTTCTTTTATAGATACAAAATGATCTTAAAAATAATCAGTTTTTTTATTAATCATAGAACAGTTGAAAAAAAAAAACATTATTAGCGAAAAGTAGTATGTTATATGTATGTAATATATATATTTTTTTTGTTGATATGTTTAATCTTTGTTCAATTCGAAATTATATTGACAGCATGTCATTTATGTTTGACTTGAGCTATGTAATTAATGTTGATTTTTTCACGATTTAACATTTAGCAGATCCTGTTGATGATTCCTTTTTGTATTTAATGCCATTTCTATTCCTCATAGTATGATTTAAAAAATATGTCGTAATAAACAAAAAATTGTTTAAATAATTAAAGGATTTTCCAATTACTTTGCCACTGAGTTGTAGGAGTATTTTTTTATTCGAGAAAATTAACTCATTATTGTTTTATTTTCTAATTTCATCTTTGGAAAATACATTTTTTCTCATTTAATGTTTTTGGAAGAAAAGAGAAGAAAATTTTTTATCTGTTGAGATATCCTAAGATTCCTAAGGATAACAATTTAACAAATGCAAAAAAAGCAAAGCAAAATGAGTATGGCTAAAACAGATTTCTCTTTCCCAATTGGATTTTCAATTTTCAACACAACATATTGAGGATTTGAAGATAGATTTTCCTAAAAAATTTCAAAAGGTTCTCTTTGTTCTTAGGTGTCACATACATATACATATCTTTCCCCTCAATTCGAGACTTCTAGTGGAAAAGTTTATTTTAATTTTTATTTAACCAGAATTCACTCTTATGTTTAGTGACTGAATATATTTTATTTTACTACATTTTCTATTTAACACACCTACTTTTCTAGTTTTTCAGACATAAAAAGGTTTTTTTTTCTTTTTCTAAAAAAAGTTAAACACGTTAAATTATTTTATCATACATAGCATGAAATTTACACACATAGTTGTGTAATGTGTACAATTATCGTAAACAAAAGATTTTTGTTTAAAAATTCATAAGATATGTTCATCCACATGTAAAGATACAAAAGGAGATCTCTTAAAATTTAAAAGAAAAAAAAACCACAAATTATTATTACAATGATGATTCTTGATCTTTAACTAGTATTGCCAGAATTGTTTGCCTCCAAAGCGTAAAATTGATGTTCAAATGTAATCAGTTTGAGTTAAAATGAAGGAGTTTCAACGGTTTTTTGACCTCTTTAATGTTAGTAAAACGAAAACAAAAACTTTTTTTTATTTATTTTTTTGAAGAAGTTTGAACAAAATAAAAACTAATATTAACTATTCATAGAATTATAATTGCAAACGCAATTTTCCTTTCCACTTTGATTATTTTCAATTTTAACCAAGAACATTCTTAAAATAGGTATATGTATATAAAAATTCTTAAATTTTTCCAACAAGTGCAGAATCTACCATTCTATCATGTTAAAACTTACCCTTCTTAACATCTTTGTTCTCGGACTACCTGTATACTGCAGAAACAATCTTTTTAAATTATCTTTCAGCACGGTTACTTTTGATATCTAAATTTTTGATAAAAGATCCTTTACGACATATCACATTGTACGTACTGTACCTATGTATGTATATACTTTATTGTGTTAAGATAAAAAGATTAATATATTCCATAAGAATTGCATAAAACTTTAGTTGAATTTTAATCGTAAATATAAAAGATAAATCAAAAATTATACATATGTGTATCTAATTTTCTATGACAAATGATCAATTCTTAAGAAATTTTTAATACCATAGCTAATTGCATTATTTACTAAAAATTCATGTACTTGTTCTATTGAATATTTCACCTAATCATGGGACTAAAATCACAGTCACATATGTAGGTATACAATTTTCCAATACAGAAAAAGAAAAAGTACTAAAATATTTATTCACTTGTTTTACACTTTTAGATTTCTTTATATATTTTTTTTTTTTTCAAATACAATCTTCAGATAAATCTACATATAAATTCCAAACATTATCTTAAAGACCAAAAAAATCTTATTATCAGAAAATGCTCATCAAACTCCCTTTTGATCCCTCTGGCTCCATACATAGTACACGTTATGGATTTTTTTTTTTTTCAAATTTTAGTTTCCCATGTAAAAATAATGATTTTTTTTTATTTCTCTAACACAATCTATAATTATATGTTTGTAAGTTCAATGGCCACAAAATTGAAAGAATTTCAAAGGGACCAATCAAAGAATTTCTTATTTTTGTTTTTGTTACTTTAAAATACAATTCATTATTCAGATACACGTATCTATCTAATACCTATAGCCAAAACTTAAGATATAACATACAAAATTTCTTCATTTTCAATCGAAAATCTATTTCAAGCTGAATCTTTTTTCCCTTCTATTGATACTAATACACACATATACAAATTACAATAATAAATGACATGTGCATCATCATCTGCAACTATATACTTTTTTTGTGCTTTTTTTTTTTTTTGTATGCTAGCTATTGTATTATCATAATGCGCTTTTGGCTTCCTATATTCTGTCTATATATTGTGTATAGTACAGCAACAATTTTTATGTACCTATATATTACTTATGTATAGTGCATTGAATTATATAGTATATTATATACGATATTTTATTTTACCCGGTCAATGAACTTAAAATCTCCTCAAAACTAAAAATGTTGAATCGTCATTGTAATCAAGTAGGGTCGAGTTTTAGGTTTATTTTGATGCAACCGCGTCTCTCTATTTTAATGTTTAGATAGTTTTTTTGATGTATGCAACATAACTATATAACATACATATACATATGTATGTATATAAAAACTCGACCCGCTTTGATGAGGTTGTTTTATAATGCATTTCTAGCTAGTTCAATTTTCATGGTTTTTGTAATAAAAAAAAAAATAAATAAATAAAAAAAAAAGTTGTATACAAAAATATACGTTCGTGTGTACTGTATTAATCAAATCACATTTTATAAAATATTATTAGATAGATTATGGAGTTACCAGCACAAAAAGTTTTTATTTTTTATTGTAAATATAAAATTTTTTGTATTATGTATTATTATTAATTTTTTTTTTTTTTGAAATTTTTATATTTTGAATCTTTAAAAGATTTCTAAGGTTCCTTGTTCACATTTAAGTACTATACTTTCTCTTGAAAATTGTATCCCTTATGGCAATGCTTCTAAAAACTAATCATAACATATTAAAAAGGGACCTGCTGAAAATTGTACATGAATTCTTTTGTATTCAAATATTCCTTAATTCCTTTCATTTTTCATTTATTACTTTTAAAAAAAAAGTAACCCTCGTATTTTCAAACTCCAACACCATCACAATATGTACAACATGTATTGTACAAAATTCTGTTAAGTGAACTACAATTAGGTTTATACTGAAATTAGAAGGGTGCATTCAACTTAGAAAAATATTTGAAAAAAAAAATAATCTTTTTTTGAATTGTGTTTTTAATTTAAAAAGCAAAAAAAAAACTCTTTCTGCTTTTATTTTTTAAAAGTATTTGTTCTCTTCTGAGTTTTTTTTTTTTTAATTTTAAATCAGATTAAAATCAATTTTTACAGAATGAAAAATAAGCCTCATGTACTTAAAAAAAAAAAAAAAGATTTAATAAAATGGTGTACAAGAAACAAATAATTTAAAAAAAAAAAAAGAACATTTATTAAAAATGTTTCTTTCCGTTTTCCATGACAAGATATTTGAAATCTGAATAAGTTTTTCCAGTATCTTTTTATCAAATTATTCTTTACATTTGCATTGTAAAAATACTTATTCAAATTTCAAGTATTTTCTCGTAAATTTACATTTAAAAAAAAAAAATAAACAATTCAACAATTTCAATTTTATGCAATGATAAACATTTTTTCTGTTTTGTATTTCGAATTCATTAAAAAACATTAATGTTGTACCTATGAATATTCCTTAAAACCCTACTTACATATTATGTACATATCTGTATAACCTGTAATTACTCTAGATATTATAAAAATTAATCATGTCAGTGCTACCTGACTGCATTTGGATGGAACAAAAATCATCATTTTTATCATGGTTTAAAAAATTCACTTGTTCCCATGACCGATTTTTTTTTTTTTTTTTTTCATATTCTTATTCTTTATTTCTTGTTTATTATTTCCTTATTCATTTTTCTTAAGTTCCAGATCTTGTTTAGTTTTTGTTTTTTTTTATTTTATTTTATAATGCATTGTTTTTTAAGGAAAAAAAAAATTCTCCCTTCTAAACTTACAAAAAAATAAAGATATAAATTCATTGAACATATTAACGCCTTACTTAAATGGAATGCGCATTCACCTTGAAAAATACCGAATCATTGGCGTAAATTTCTTATTATTTTTTTTTTTTATTATTCTTTTTTCTTATCAATGTACACTGCAACGAAACAAAAAAGGGGTTAATAGATTGTTCTTTTGTTTTTTCGTTCGTTAAATAGATTTTTATTTCGATTTAAATTACTGAATTAAGAAAATTCAATTTTTTTTTTTTCAGTGATAGGAGAGACAATATTTTGATCACGGAAATGCCATTTTACGGTTTGATAAATTTTTCGAAGTAGGTATGTATTAAATTTTTTTTTTTATTAAATTTATTGACTAAACAATTGAAAGTAAAACGATTGCTTAAATTCAAAATCAAAAAGAAGGAAAAATTTAATTAAAGTCCCTTTAATTTAGAAGATTTTTTGTAAAGTTGTTTTTAAATTTTTATCTTTCGACAGACTGTTAAAAGGAAGTTAATTTCCTTGTAATCGATATGTCTTTATTGAATAGATACTTCAGATATCCTTAGATGATTGTTGGTAATGTAACACACAATAAGAACATTACCGCAAAGCATACAAATTCTACAATAACGAAAGGATAATTTTGTTAAATTTAAACAAATAAAAAAAAAATAAATCCTTGTGCAATGCAATGCACTTATTGTAAGTCCGAAAAAAAAGGGAAAAGAAAAGTATCAATTGCAATGTGGGTTCATATGATACCATATTACTGTGATCATCATAAGCTACAATAAAACTGGATTCATGTTACATTATGATAATAATAAATTTTATATATATGTACATATTATATATATTTCATAAAACCACTATTTATAAATCATCTTTCCATCCGTTTCATCAGCTGTTCTATTTAGTGTATATAAAAATAACGTATTCTTTGCAATTTTTAACGGTGGTTTTATTGTAACAGAGCACGATTAACAACAAAATCTTTTGTGTGATATTTTTGTTTTTAATATTTAAAAAAAGAAAATCTTTATTTTTTTTCATGCTCTTTAATATACTTTTTGTTTTTTTTTTTTTACATTTGTGCTTGTGTTATGGTTTAACACTAATTTTATAAAGTTTCTTTGGTTGTTGCCATTTTTGTTTTTTTTTTCATGAAAAATTAAAAATGCGGTCTAATGATTATGACGTGTTCTTTTTCCATTATTATTATTAATTTATTTCATTTTTCTTTTATTTTATAAAATAATTATGCACATCTTATTGTTCTAGTTTTAATTGCGTGTCTTTTTTTGTTTTTGAGAAAAAAAAAATTGCATGATTTGCGTAAATTCCAGAGTATAACTTTTATTAAATACGAAAAAAAAAAAAATATCGTATATGGAAAAAAAAAGAAGAAAAAGAAAAACTGAAATTAATGTAAAATATTATGTCTGTTTTTATTTATTTCTTTTTTCGTACACAGTGAATTTAAAAATAACGTAAAAAGTGTATAAATTATCATTACTTGGATGATTTTTTAAAATTTTGAATTATATTATTTTTTGTTTTGGAAAAATTTAAAACAATAAACAAAAGGCCAAAAAACTGTAATTATCTTTTTTTTTATATATTTTTTTTTAATGATTGTAAGAGATTTCATTTTTATATTTTATATTAAGTTGAACAAATTAAAAACGTATTTTTTTTTTCTACAGTCTAGTAGCCACATAAGAATGTCCTTTTAAAGGTCCTATCTTATACACAACTTTAATATCTGAAAGCTTAGGATTTACTACAACTTTCTAATTGATTTTTTTATGTGTAAGTTGCAGGAAAAAAAAAAATAAGCACATTATTAGAAAATTTCTCCTTAAAATTAATTAAAAAAATTTCCAATAATGTTTCAGTTGAACCATTTTTTTTTTACTTAATGCCCCATAAAATTAAAAATACAAAAAATAATAATAATTTACAAATAATTTTGTTAATGTCATAAAAATAGCTACTTATAATACATTTTCATATTTTAATTGCTCAATCAATATATTGTAATAAAAAAAAAAATTCATATATGAGATAACACATAATTTTTTACATATAAAATGCAGAAGCAGACAAATATTTTAACGCCTTATTTTTTTCATATTAATAATTTCGAATATTATTGATTATCTGTCAATTATAATTAAAAATCAAATTCATTATATGTTTAATATAATTTTATTATTTATTAAATTTATTTATCATATTCAGATATTTTTTTTCTTCATATTCTGTCGAAAGAAAGAAAAAACCCAAAATAAGGATGATTTCATTTTTGTTTACAACAATGCAAAAAAAAAAAAAATAAATAAATAAATAAATAAAATGATTGATCATGCAAAAATACATATTTATTCACGTATAATTTGTTTTGTATCATTTTATTTATCATGCGATTATGTTTGCTGAAGAGATGTATTTCAAGGATGATAATGATGACTGGTTAAAATGGGTTTTTTTTTGTTTTTTTGCAAAAGAAGAATAAAAGAATGATGACAGCTTGATATTTATACAAAAAAAAAAAAAAAAAACTAGGAAAATAAATATTATGTTCCAATATTATACAAATTGTCAGATTCAGATGAATTTTAAATTACAGTATGACTTTCAACATTTTATACACGATCATCAAGTCAATTGAAGAAGAAAAGACAAACAAAAAAAAAAAGCCAAATGATTGAGTATACCTAATCTTATTCGAAGGATAACTACTTTTTTTTATTCATCCATATATCCATTGAAAGATTTTAAAAATTTAACGTAATTATATCTTTAGTTTAGAATTCATTTAAAAAACATCATAATCCTTTTTGTCTTCACTGTCAGTCAATCTGTTTATCCACTTTTTTTTTTCTCAGCAATTTTTTTCTCTTTATGTATTTTTTTTTTTTTGTTTTTGAATTAATAATCTAATAAAATGTATTATTAAAGAAACAGAAAAAAAAATCATTAATATTATATTATAACCTTACCACAAAATCTAATTTTATGCATAATATTTAAAAAAAAAAAAACAAAAAAAACAAAAAAAAAAACTTGAATTTAATATTCAAAAATCTTAATTCGAATTCTATCGCACATTGTATATATAATCCATCATAAATAACAAGTTAATATCTTAATTCTTAAATCAGGATCTTAGAAAAAAAAAGTAACAAAACCAAAAATCAGTTTATTGTTTTTTTTTTTTTTTTTTGTAATCCAACAAAAATAAATTGTCATCTCAAAATTACTTTTAAGCTTGGTATAACCTTCAAAACATCATTAAAATCCTTTTTTTTTCTTTTTTTTCTTTTAAATGTAAGATACAAGAGGATTGTTTATTTTATTTGAAAATATATATATTTTTTTTCATGTCTGAGATCTGGATTTTAAATAATTTATTATCACCTGTGGATTCCTTATTATTTTTTGTTTTTTTTTTCTTTCGAATCTTTTGCATATTAATTTTCTCTCTTTTTTACTGAAATGTGTGTAATTCAGTAGCTGTGATAAAAGTTTATATATTATTTTGTGTATTAATTTTTTATAATAACACTGAACTGAATATACTTAGAAATTTGATTTTTGTGCTCATAAGAAGGTAAAAAAAAATAAAAATAAATAAAAATAAAAATAAAATCATAAAATTTATGTTCTTCTGTTTGAGATTTAAAAATCTACAAGACAAAATAAGAAATTAATTTGAAAGAAAAACACGTCTTAAAAAGCAGGTACATGTGTTGAAGAGTAAAAAATTAATTTGAAATCTGTTCTGTTGATGAGGTGACATTTTAAACTCTTTTTTTTTTTTTTTTATTTTTGTGTTCAAGGTATAATTTTTTTTATTTTTATTTTATTGTTTTAGATTTTTAAAACTATAAAACTACCATTTTCTTTTCATTTTTTAATTAGAAAAATTATTTTTATATCTATTGTTAAAATGGGAGCTTGAAATAATTGTTTTAATGATTTATCTTTTTTTTTGCTTGTTGAGAAAAAACAAAAAAATTTGTACATAGATACGTTATCGTATTTAAATTTAAAACATTTGAAAATAATAATACCATAACATATGATATTATCTGTAAGATTTAAAAGAATGTTATTTATAAGCAACAAAATAAAATTTATGCAGGAAAAAGTTATGCAAAAAAAAAAAAAAATTCAATTTAAAAAAAAGTAAAAACAAAAAAAAAAATTAGTATAGGTATTTGTAAATTTGTGCTTTTCATCATGTGTAATAAAAGACAAAAGGAAAAATAAAAATAAATTAAATTGTTTAAAAAAAAAAAAAACATACAAAAACGAAAAAAACGAAAAAATTCAGGAAACTGATTTGCATGAATCTTGCGTTCAGGTGGTAAAAAGATCAAACCAACCATAGATCCATGAATAAATTTATCGCTTCAGCGTGAAATAACAATAGAGGGTTCAAAAAATAAAAAGAAAAATGTCTGGGAAACAAGGGACCAAAGCAAAAAAAAAAAAAAAAAATTATTTGAATTTTTTCTCTTTTTTTCGTTTATTGAAAAAATTTCTTATTTTTAATCATATGTAATGTAGATACATATATTTACATAAATATATAATATAATCTTGATTGTTTTTATAGTATATTTTATGCACTTGTTAAGATTCAACAGCAAGTGTGTGTATTTCACTTGACGATACATAATACTTGCTGTTTCGAAAAAAAAAATTTTTTTTTCTTTTTTGTACATCTACTATGTACATATGCACACACATTAAGTTCACATTCATTTATGTTACCTTGACCTGACTATAATGGTCTAATCATCTTATGCACAGATGGTCTTTTCTTATATAAAAAAGATCCTCACACATTTTTTTTTCTTATAATAAAATAACGTCAAGATAAATTTTTAAATAAAGTTAGGGGAAAAAAAAGGAATATTGGATTTTGTATTACAGTATGTCTTAAAATAAATTGGACACATGAAAACTGTGTGATTGTAATTTATTATGGAAACGTTCTAAAACGTACTTCAAATCTACGGAAATGAGACCACAAACACTTTTCCTATCACCCTATCAGACAAAATGGAAAAGAACTAAACTTATCTTTCAGAATGTACATATTTACATACTTGTAAAGGTATGGTTTGTTCAGGAACCATAGGCAAAATCTCGAATACGACAACGATATAAGGATTTAGAATTAAAAATTCGAATCGAAGTACATTAAAAACGAAAACGAAAGTGGTTCTAGATTGACAAGAGCTTTAGAGCCATTAATGGAAAAGAAAAGCTACCCACATCTTCAATTCGAAGTTCCTGTGAAAAAAAATATACGTTTTTAGAAGCAAGACCATTCTACCCTTAAAATTGATCTTATTTTTTAATATCCAATTACTTTCTTGTACAACTGTTAAATACTTAACGTTCAAGTTTTACAAGTTTTACATTACACATTACTACGATTTATAAGACCAGGTGGAAAAAAAAAAAGATATATGTTTAATCGAATATCTTAAGTACAATTGCTTGAAACAGTAAGGTAGTAGGTACAGTACAGTGTTTTATAACTATTTTTTATTTTGTTTATTTTGTTGTTCTTTAATTTTAAATTCTTACTTTTCTTTTTATATTGATATCTAAATATATATGTACCTATGAATATTACTAAATACATATGTACACATTCATTTTTCTTAATGTGCTTGAGTGGTTACATGGAGATTCATGTTCGTTACGGACATATCGGTTAACCGCAACGTCACTTTTAACCATATCGAAAATTAAACACAGGTGGATAATACAATATGGCATTTTTCGATGTGGTATATGGTACTTTAAATATAATAATTACAGGTAATATAGGTATATAAAAACAAAAAATAAAAAAAAAATAAAAAAAAACTGTACATTATAAATACAATACATATAATAATTGTAAAACAAAAAAATAAAATAAAAAAAAAAATAATTTTTTTATTCACCTGACAACTAAATTGATATTCAATTCAAGTTAATTATGGATAAAGAATTTATAATACTGCCTATTAAATATACTTTTTTTTTTTTTTTCTGAAACCCATTTTTATTTTGCATTTAAATTGAAAACAGAAAAAAAAAAAAAGAAATTATAAATTTACATACTCCGTATACCTTATGCTTATAAGTATAGCCTATATATGAGAAATATTGTTCAATAATTATTATTTATAAAAATAACAGAAAAATATTAAATGAAATTGAGTGTAGCATATGTAAACAAAAATAATATAAAATGTTGCATAATTATTGCTTATTTTGATTTCAAACCTTATAATTTTTTGAAATTTTATTTCCTTAATATTTTTTTTTTTTTTTTTATATTGAAAAATCAACAAGTAAAACAAAGTTAATTTAAGCATATTTTTCCATCTGTATGCCACAAAATATTTAAAATTTATAAAAGAATCTAATTTAAGCTAACAATAATTAGTGATACCAGATGATTATTAATTAAAACGATACTGAAATATTTAAATTTCAATTGAAAATCTGAATAATGAGAAAAATTTCCTGATTCTCGAGGTAGATAGAGACTTATCTATAGTTCTGGTTCTAAATACTGGAACTTTATGTCAAAGAAATAATGAAAAGGATACTTTTTAGAAGAAAAAAACGCTCAATTTTGAAAATTTTGTTCTGGAAACTTTTATAATACCTTCACAAAAACTTAACTGTCAGTTACAAGAAATAACAAAATTAATTTTAAATTCGAATCATTTCATGTATCATAAATACTTCAGAATATGACCTTCAACATGTTTTTTTTTTTGTTTTTCTTTCAATCATCAATTTAGTTAATTAAAAATGACGGATATACCCTTTTGCACTTTACCAAATTTTGCTGATAAATCATTATTTTTTTTTTTTTTTTTGATAGATTTAAAACGGTTTCAATTAACTATAAGTAACGTTTTTTTAAATCAACATATGTATGTACATACATATTATATGGTATTATATAGATTTTTTTCGAAGGATTTTTTTTTGTTAAGATAAAAAGATTTTTGGTCAATTGTGAAATCTGAAAATGTTTTTTTAATTCAATTTCTCACAGCAAAAATAATTAATTCCTTGAAAAAATTATTATTCGAGAATTTTTTTTACCCCTTCTTTTTTTATAGGAATCACTTAAAAAATAAGTACACAGAAAAAAATCAAAAAAAAAAAAAAAAAAATGTCTTATCGAAATCATTAATGATACATCAAGTGGATTGTCATTATAGTACAACAAATATTCCTAATTAAATTAAAAGTTTAAAATAATTAACATTGACATTTATACCATAGTTGAATTTAAAAAAAAAAAAATTTAAGAAAAAAAATAAATTAAGAGAAAAACATTTTAATGTTTATTTTCAATTAAAGATGCTGCATTAAGTAAACAAATAAATTACCACATATGACATCATACATTATGTGTACAATGATTTTAGAAGATAATATACATATGTATTCTTTATGTGATGCTTTGTACTTATTTGATGAATTTTAAAATCATTTTGTAGAGAAAAAAAAAAATGTTAAAAAAAATTAAAGATGTTTTCTACTTAAAACAATAATTTAAACAAAGTTTACTTTCAAACAGAAAAACAAAAGAAAAACAAATTATAAACAAGATGACATTGTAAAAATATTATTATGTAATTTTCATGTTTACCACAATTGAGTTCGATTTTGCAAATAAGCAAAAACAAAAGAAAAAGAGTAGAAACTTAATTCTTAATTTCAAATTGGTCATGCATTTGACATTTTTGTAACGAGTCTGGTTTTTTTACAGACATTTAAAATATGGGTTGGGCCTTATAAAAGTGAACGGTTAAATGAAATAGTACACCTGAGAATAGACAAATTCCAATTATTTTAATACATACTTCATTGCAATAATTATTTTTATTATCTACTTCAAATGTTTAGTTATTTAATTCATTTTTTAAGCAAACTATTTCTTACAAAAAAAAAAAAAAACAATTAAAGTAATTTGAATTTGATCACATTACTCAATGACCATAACGTGACAAAATAAGCCGACTTTAGTGGATAGAACACGTTATAATAAGAGAAGACAGTAACCTCATGAAGAAAATAATGCTGCACGTTCCACAAGGTAAGAGAAAGCCCGGAAGATCTTAGACGAGGTGGATGGATGACGCTGAAAGCGATCTAAAGAAAATGAAGAGATATCCAATTGAAAAAGTACAACTTGATAGTTAGAAGCAGATCTTGGAGCAAGCTAGCGCCCACAACGGACTGTAGAACTAAGATGATGATGATGACTCAATGACTGAATAATTTTTAGAGTACTGATTTCTGATATTGGAGATCTCATAGAGTACTTCGCGCCATTATTTATTAAGTTTCATACTGGCTACCAATTAAATTGAAAAGAAATGTTTCTTGGCACTTTGAGAACTAAAAAAAAAAAGAATCTACTTTAAGAATTTGAAAACTTTGTGGTTCATATTCTATCTAAAACTATAAGTGCATATTAATCTGTTGGATCGAATAGATTTTTCATATCCTTCCAGTACACAGTAAAAGATGAAATAATTGTAGAATGTTTGTGTACAGAAGATGCATATTTTTTTTTTTTTTTAAAAAAAAGAATCAGCATTAAAACCTCAATGTGGCCACAAACACTAATGCAAGGGTTAAAAACTTTTACTAACAATAAGCTAGTACACATAATATCCTGAATCTTTTTGCAGCCAGATAAAAAATTATATTTAACTAGTCTATAATAAAAGAAGAGATAGTGTCATTTGAATCAGTGGCTAAACTAATCACAAGTTTACGTTACAATCATAGTTTTGTTCGTATGGCTTCTTTCAGTTATTTTTTTATTTTTCGTATATATGTACATATGTAGCTTTTCATTTTTCTTATATCTTACAATTTTTCTTCTTTTGTGGGCACCAATCATGTTGTCGTATCTTGGAGTCTGCCAGTTCGGCGCCTTATATCTAACTTGTGGTTTAAAAAAAAAAAATATATACATATATAAAGACTCTATATAAAATTAAACATTATTTTATTTTGAAATTACTATACATAGAATACGCACGTTTCTGACAAGCAAATTGTAATATGTATTAATGTAGAAGAGAGGCTTTTTAGTTTTTCTTTTTATTTTAAAGATTTTTCCTTATTTTTTTTATTTTTTTTTATTTTTTTTTTTTCTTAAAATAATGTTAAGGTGGAATGCATTTTATATAAGAATTAATATTGCCGAAGGCGATACAAGATCTAAAGTAAATAAATACGGATGTGATATGATATCATACATGACATTCTCTGCTGTCTTTATTCATTTAATTCATTAATTCATAGTCACCAAGGCATTCAACAGACTGTCTTATTATGTAATTAAAAGGAGAGCATTAAAAAACTATATCATGAAAGCAAATTCAAAGAATAAGGAAAAAAAAAAATGTAGGAAAAAAAAAAATTGTAGCAAATAACAATTAATAGAAGTACAACAGGTTTTTTTTTTTTAACTTTTTATTATTTTATTTTTATTTATTTTTATTTTTTTTTTAACTACAAACTCAGCATCTCGTATGATACTTTTAATAAAAAAATAAAAAAAATAAATTATTAAGAAAGGTCAACACTATTCTTGAAATTCTAGTCAAGGCGGTAAATTAAATAAAAGATGCCTTGTTTTTGTTTTCTTTTTTTTCTTTAAATTTATACTTAATAGAAGAAAAAAAAAACTGCAAAAAAAAAAGTTGCAATTTTAACGGCTGAGTTGCGTTCTATTTAATTTTTTTTTTTTTTAATTATTTTTATTATTTTTTTGTGTTTTTCCTTCATAAACAATAATCAGTACATTGTGCATCTTGAAAACAATTAAACCACTGACTTTTTATAACATATCCAAGTAACTATTTGGAATAGTATTTAATTTGTGCTATTATTTTATATCTTACATATAGAATTTAGAACCAGATGTTTTCTAGAATTACATCATAAAATTATTAAGAATAAAATGAGTGCAATTATTATATGAGAGCGATGCTTTTTAATTTTGTTTTTCTAAAAGGAAATTACACATTTTAAATTCTTTGAAATCAATTTCAATTTATAAAATAATAGTATGTTATTTTTCTTTTGATTTTTACTGACTGACAAAAAAATTACTAATTCTTTTTTTAAAAAAAAAACACACAATTAGACAAAGTAGGTGAAATAGTTGGCTTTATTGACGTAGAAAATTATATCACAGTAAAATCGAAAAATCCTATTCCCTAAATCAAGAACAACTGATTTGAAAAACAAAAAAGTAAATAGAATTCATAAGAGAAAGACTTTCACCGCCTTTTAATTAACTTGAAATTTTTAAAGGGAAAAGGTATGAGTTATATTTTTTTTTTTAACTAAGTAAAAATTACCTTCTTACTGGAATTAATAAATCTATTGAAGGTAAAGGAAGTTCTTTATCTTCGTTCTTGTTGTGATAGTATTTTAAAAAATACACAAATAAAGGAATTTTTGTAAAGAAAAAAATTAGCTCGTCTAACAAATTTTTGAACAATCGAAAGAAATTGAAATTCTTGAAGCCGTAAGTCAAAGTGATTTGAACAAAGTAAACGTATAAAAAAATTAATTCAACGAGAGTGAAAGCTTTTCAATACAATCAAAGCAACTTTATTAATTTTTCATTAAATAAAAATTTTTTAAAAAATGAATTCAAAAATCAACTGTGATTTTGAGAAAAAGAAAACTGATTTAAGAAGTTGTTCAATGCAGGAAAGAAGAGCAAAAGTACTGGTGGTCAACTGAGTTTAGACTTTTCCATAAGGAAAATCAATTTCTTGATTTGAAAAAAAAAAAATTTTTTTTTTTCGACATATAAAAACGGTACCGATACAAAAAACTTGCTGTTCGGAAAAAATTTAACATTCGCCAAAAAATTTTAAGTTGAATAATGTAACGAAAAACAGATTTGTGCCTATTTTGGTCTAGAAATTTTTTTGAATAATTAGTTTTTTTCTGTTTAGCGTAAATCCGTATCAATCAAATAAATTTCTCATAAAATTGATTAATTTTATCTATAAATGTTAATTTTATCATTTATGATTTCCTTTATGTATTTTATTAGAAATTTCCTGTAATTCTGTAATTCTTCCGGCGTCCTCTTGTAACACTTCCGTTCAAAACCAGCTTTTAAGAGGAAAGAAACAAGCAAACAAACTATAAAAAAAATAAAAAAAAATTAAATTTAAAAAAAAAAAAAAATTAAACAACAAAGACAGGTTGAACTAAGCATTTCCTTTTATCATATATTTTATATATAAAATGAAAAGATTACGCAAGCAAACATATGTACATAATGTACAATTATTTAGTAAAGCCTATTACACACATAAAAATATATATACAATATGTATATAATAATAATAATAAACTTATATGGTATTATCAGGTTTTCAAAGCACGTTCTAGACACAGATTTTATTTACTATTATATTTCTTTTATAAAGAATATATGTATATGGTTTTTATATAATTATGTACCATGAATACTATTATATATGTATGTACATAGTGTTTTTTTTTATTTATTCATAAAATCTTTAAAAAAATATTATATATATTCGTAGAAAAGTAATATCTATCTAAAAAAAAAAGAAAAAAAAAATAATTGACATCCCTAATTTACACGTATTCTTGTCTCAATGTCATTTATTATTAACATTTTAAAATCAAGTTTTATATACATATATTATGTATGTACCTTATGTATAGTTTTTTTTTTGTTTGTTTGTTTTATGCACCTATAAAAATTTCAAATCAAGTAACGAACTAAAAATGTAATAAAGGTAAATATCTGTCAAGTGAAACAAGATAAATTTTAATAGAATTTCTTTAGTGTCGTCAAGGTAAAAAATCTTAATGGTGATGAAAATAATAGTGTAATGAATATGTATATTGAATTTCAACTGGACAATGTCTTATAAACATAAAAAAAAAAACAAGGATAAGAAGATTTATTTTAACCCTTTGAAAACTCACTAAGCCCCAAAAAAATAATTTTGTCTTGGAAGTCTTATGGAAAAATTAAAAGGTCATTTTATGAAAATCTCTTTGAGAAATTTTTAACAATATTCTATTTTTTATACTCGTATATGTATCTACATATTTTGCTGCAGTAGTTTAAATGGTCAAGAAGGTATTTTGTTTTTTAAATCATGTCTCATGAAGTCGGTACCAAAAATACCTTCAAACTTTATTCATTAAATTTCTTGAAATTTTTCGAAATTGTTCTTTGAAAAATTATTTTTTTTCTTTCAACTGTTTTCTTATCCTATTTTCAGTTTTATAGAGACTCCAAAATATTAGAATCAACTTTTTAATACCACTAAGGATTCTTTTTATTCATTGAATCATCTTGTGACCTGTTTGAAAAATTTTCATCTCATCATTTATTGAATGAAATTATTCAAAAATTTCAAAAATTTCAAAAAAATAATCAGAAAACAGATTTAGAAAAATTTATTTGTGTGTTCGAATTAATTTCAAAAACTAAAGCTTTTTCAAGATAAGATAAGGAGATGTATTCCTTACGAAATGATCTAAATTTCAAAGGGTCAATATTTTTTTAGATGATTTGTAAATAAAGTAGGTTTTTTTTCTTTAAAGGGTTAAAAACTTTGATGTATTCAAATCTTTCATTTAAATAGTAAAAACAAAAAAAAGAAAAAAGAAAAACAAAACATATCAAAATTACAATAAATAGATACTTTTGTTTTGTGTAAAAAAAAACAGGAAAGATAACATACAACATACACCGATTATCATATTATCATGATAAATTATCAAACATTTTTTTTTTTTTGTAAAGCTCTTTTTTTTTACAATGAAAAATATTTCTGTACTTTATAAATTGTAACTATTCTATGTTAATTTTTTTTTTTTTTTTTTTTTTTTTTTTTTACAATTTACCTGTTATAATATATTAAAACAAGAAAAGTAAAAAAAAATAACGCAAATTATTATGCAGTGAAAATAGAATAATGAAAAATGG
Source organism: Bombylius discolor (assembly GCA_939192795.1). NCBI lineage: Eukaryota > Metazoa > Arthropoda > Insecta > Diptera > Bombyliidae > Bombylius > Bombylius discolor. Next base: position 4,598,777 of record OW584241.1, on the reverse strand, counting down.
TATAGAAAAAAAAAATTGTTTGTCAAGTCTAAGTATGTATCATGTTTAACAATAGCATGCGATCGTTGTCTTTTATACGTTATTGTTATAGGATTGATTGTAATATGTATCTATGATACATTTTTTTTTTTCGAAACATCTTTTTTTCTTTTTCTTTTTTTTAAATCATAATATGTATAAATTTATTTGCAATTAATTTGCTGTTTGTTGATATTTTCTTTAATATTGTTTTTTTTTTTTTATTTTTTTTTTCCTTTTTTTTTTTTTTTGTTTTCCTTAAGTTCTCGAAGTTTTTTTTCGTTTTATTTTCTTTTTTATCAGATGTTTAGTTTTGGTTTAACAAAACAACATCATGTTCCTGTTTTTCTTGTGCCACTTCTTTTAGCGTAACACACTATGTATTTTATTTGTATTTTTCTTTTTTTTTTATATAGAAAAAGAAGTTCAATGCACTTAATAAGGAAACACTTCCAGCAAATCGTATGTATCATGAGTATATGAATGTCCATATATATGTGTGTGTGTGTGTTGCACAAGATATATATCGTAAATAAAACTGGATGGTTTTGTTAATGTATATATTGGTCCAAGTTATAAAACTACTGAATATTGTATACGCTTTATAAGGAATGATCTTCTTTCATTGCATCTGATCGCATTAACCCAGGTCGGGGATCATTGGATTGCGAATTTGTATATACATACACGAATGTAATATGTATAATATATGTATATTATATAGGATGTACATTTACATGATAGGTGTGTAAAGTAAATGTATACTTTATATACTCACTATATATTTCGATGTAATCGTTGTTTAGATAGTTGTTAAAGCATCATTTTACTTTTAGAGGACACTGACTTTATAATATTATTTTTATATGTATGTACGTTTTTTTATATTACGTGTATTATCCTATAAATGTTCATCTATAAAGTATACACAATAATAAAGATTTTTTATTTTTTTAGATATTAGGTACACGGTAGAATCCAAGAGATTTGTACTGAATCTCTAGAATGATCACTTTTTTCTCATGATTCTTGGAAAATTACTTTCCTCGATCAATAAAAATCAGCATTTCTGACTGGAAAAAAAAAGTCGAAGATCACAAAATTTCTCTAAAAATTTTAAATTTAAACATAAAATGTGTGAAAATCACTTCACAAAATTCAGAACGAATCCTCTTGGTTGGTGCCGTATATTCGGTTTTTTTTTCTCAGTTGTATTGAAATGTTCTTTCCTTCTTCAGGGCTTTTTTTTTTTTGCATGATAAAGGGTTAACGGGGAAGAAATGATTATGTTTTTTTTTTCAAAATTATTCTATGTTATACCATATATTTACAATTGACATTATGTTTACAATTTTTTTTTTTTATGCATAAAAAGAAAATTTTGTTGAGGCAGGGCAATTCACTTAACCGGTTAAGTATATAAGAGAGTATAGATATTATTATACCGCATTCAGTACTCATCACTATATATAGGTACATAATATTATATACAGTATATATACCTATTTTTATAATTCAATGGACCATTTTTATATACAAAATATAAATGTTTGTACCATGTAAAGAAATGTTTACGTTTATATGTACAATATAAAAAAATTAAAAAAAAAAAAAAAAAGTTAAAAAGACGAATCAACAATTCGTTGAACTTTTATATAGTTTTATTATGTAGCGTATTAAAAGTATTAGAAGAAAAAAAAAACCATTAAAAAAAACAATAATAAGAGTATATTATACTTATAGTATACGGAGAAGATTGCATAGAGATTAGAGTAATTGATATAATCAAGATGCACTATAAAACGATTATTTTAAAAAGCAATAAAAAATAAGATTATACAACAAACTTTATTTTACGTACATACATGGTATATACATATTTACATGAACAACGAATTCATGTATGTATCTCTTGAATACATAATATTATTTCTTATGACCTATTACGTATACAATATGCATATATATGTACGTATGTATATACGAATACACCTATTATAAAAGATATTTTCTTGCCTGTCTTGTGAGGAAAAATTACAATCGTATCCGTTTAATTTAAAATTTATATTAACTTTTGTAATATCAGTTTTTTTTTTTTCTTTTTCTTATTCTTTTATTTTATGTTTTATCACACCTTTATATAACGACAATCTTTTAAATATATGTACATGTAATTTAAACTCAATTGCACAAGAAAATGCAATGAATCTATTAATACAAATTGTGCAACAACAACAACAAAAAAAAACATAAAAATTGTCACACGATGTTAAATTATTTTATTTTTATTCTTTTTTTCTTGTATGTAGAAAATTGCGAAAAAAAAATATTTTTGTTTTTTTTTTTTCAAAATATCATGAGAATATAATTTTAATTCTGATTTTATCTGATTTTATCACCAATTTTCCTACAACTTTTTATTTGTTTTTATTTTTCTTTTCAGAAATATATGTATATTTTTTTTTAATTAATTTTTATGATTTAAAATTTCCCACAGTTTTAAAATTCATCTATAAAATGGGGTTTTTTTTTTTCATCTTTCTTCAAACAGGAAAATTCATAAATCTATAATACATCCGGTAGCGATATTAGAATTATTCATTTTTCGTTTTAGATGTTTCCTTGTTAAAGTTTTATTAATAAAATTTTATGTACATATGTAAATAAGTGAAAATGCAATTGTATGTATTCACACAGGAAGCTATTGATTTTTGATCCCTTAAAAGTGACAAAAAAATAAAGGTGGTTTTTTCAATGTAATATATTCAACAACAAAAAAAAAAAAATTCTTAAATGAAAAACAGAAAGAACACATATGTGTACAAAATTTGAAAACGATGTTATGAAACAGACACACCCTATTATATAGTATAACGTAAACATATTATCTTGAAAAACAATATTACACATTTTACGTAAGGTTTCTATACTCCCTAATTTTTTTCATGTCATGAGACCTGCAGCATATTTAAATTATTGATTTTTTTTCCATCGAAAATTAATGAAAATTAATGTATGTGCATAAGTACTTTTCCATTTTTAACATATTGCGAATATTGCAATAATAAAAAATGTGTAAGATAAGTACAAAAATCAATAGATGGCTGACGTCAATCAACCACAATAAAATGGTGTGATAAAGCGATAATGAATGTTTATTTTTCATGATAAATATGGAAATTAACTGATAAATTTTGATGAAAAACAAAAATATTAAAGGGAAAATTTATGCGAATTTTTTGTAATCGCAAAGCAATAATTTTAAGCCTTTAATTTATGATTGTAATAATTTTTGTCAAAATGAATTTTTAAAATCTTTTTTGAGACTATCCGTAATCGAATTGTTGAAGTTTTGGCTTATGATACTTGCGGTTTTGAATTTAAATAAGTTACATACACTAACTAAAAACTAAACATCAAGATAACAGGTCGAATGCAGTCACACAGAAAGTTGAACAACTTCTGGCTCATAATCCACGTAAAACTACTGTTGCATGTCTTACAGTATGAAAAGCCATAAAAGCAAAGTAATAAAGACGGGCCTTCAAATTAAGATGAGAAAGATTTTTTTTTATTGACATGATGTCTTTTAGATTTCTGGGACAATTCAAAGGATTAATAGGTTCAAGGATTCTATAGTGTTGTCAAGACTAAAAATATTATGTATAATCAAAAAATGTTACTTTTTTAATTGCAACATTTTCATTAAAAAAAATCAATTAAACTGTCAATCATAAGGATTAAAATATTGTAAAGAAAAATAATAATCATGAAATAAATAAGTAGAACCACTAAAAATGTACTTTCCTTTTATTCATTTGGAATTTATCCTTTAAAATATTAAAATTGTTACTCCTATTATTTCTAAAAAAAAAAAAAAAAAAAAAAAATCTACGATGGAGGTCTTCACACTAAATCAAAAATTCTTTGTAAAAATTTTTTAACTTTTTCCCAGGTAGCAAAGCAACATAAACATTATATGTACTATTTTTTTTTTTTTATATATTTTTTAAGAACCTAATAAAATTAACCTATTAAATTATATCATTCCAGACATACATCATGCACACGTTGTAATATCCTATTATTCTTCCTTTTTTTTTTAATAGTCTTATTATTATTATAACATGACGTACTTAAAGATTATATAGAATGTATTTTAAACCAAAAATAAATTTAAAAAAGATAAACGATAAAAATAATTCATCATATAAAAATGGTCAAAGATACATTCATAAGCCAGCGTTGAATAATCATTAAATTCATTTTACACAGACAAAATGTACTCTAATCCAACTCCACTAGAAGAAGGGAGGAACCAAAGGGAAATGTGAAATTTATAATCTACTCATATTTGTGTTAGAATATTATTGTGTAAAATAGAATTCATATGATATCGTCAAACCATTGGAACATTTCGTGAAGAAAAAAAAAATGAATCCCAGTTAACTAAAAGCTGCTTCATTCTATCAAAATAAAAATAAAAAATCAAGTTTTTTTTTTTTTTTCATTTAATTTTCTTAGATGATGAGATGAGCCTTTTTTTTTAAATGAAGAAAGAAAAAAATTAAGAACAGACATTCAAATGCTTGTACACAGTACAATACGTCAGACATACATATAAAAACACATTTTACGACCCTCTAAAAAAATACATTAAATATTTCGAAAAGAGAAAAAAAAAAAACTTAAATGAAAAAAAGGATGGAAATTATAAATCCAAAAAAAAATTTTTTTTTTAATTTTTCTATTTTTTTTTTATATACATATTTTGATTTAAATCTCAGAAAATAAAGGAAAAAAACTTAAAGGAAGAGTTGTTGTTAGTATTAGAAGAGTCGTTTTGGTGATGAAGAAAAAAATGAATGCACATCAAAAAATGAAAATAAAAAAATGATTTCTTTTTGAATATCGTGACAAAGATTCACTATGTTCAACATGGCATGACTAAAAATATATTTTTTTTTTTCAAAATATTTCATTTGGGTATTTTTTTTAATTTATTTTCATTTCATTCTTGTGTCCTCTTTCATTTTTTGATAATTATAATTTACTTTTAAAATTCAACCTACACTGAACGCCTACAAAATTTAAAAAATTATATTTTTGGATGGAAAAAAAAAACAACAAAAATTAGTTATTTTAAATTCCATGTTAACTCTTTATTCCCCCCGTACAATTACAATAATAATTTTTAAGATATATATTTTTATTTTTTTCCTTTTTAAATGCGTGAATTGTAATTACATTTAGTAATAGTGAAGTCCCATTATTCATTTTTCTTGGAGTCTTTAAATCAAAATTTAAAAATTGCAATTAAGTACTTAAATAACTTAACTGCAATTTTAATTGAAATTAAACAATTAAAGAAAATTGTTTTGAAATTTACAAAAAAAAAAAAAAAATGAAAATAAAATTTTATTGTCTCGTCGTATTTCAAAAGACTTAATTACTATTTTAATAAAACGAATCAAAAAAAAAAATAAAAAAAAGAAATTAAAAAAAAACAAACATTTTTTATATTATTTAATGTCTTGTTGATTTTTTTTTTATATTTTACTTTTTTATTTCACATTCAATAAAAAAAAGGAACTTGAAAAAAAAAAAAAATTAAAAAGAAAAGATTGTGTCGCAGGTGTGCTGCATTTTAATCAAGTAAGTGATCAAGAAAAAAAGGTAAAGAAGGATCATTTTTGTTTTTTTTTTTTTGTTCACCTGAGATTTTAGAAATACATTTTATATGGGATGATTGATGGAATATTGAATATAAAAAAATATCCTTGCTCCATGTTTTTTTTTTTTTTTTATATTTTTGTTAAATTATCACAATTTTAATCTTTTTTGTTTTTTCTGTGATAGCTGTCATTCAGAATTTAAATGAATTTTTTTTTTTTTTTTCGTTCTGTTCTGATGATGAAGACAAATTCTTTAATTTTGAGATCTCAGCATGATTCAATTTTTGTTTACAAACTTATCAGCGTTTAATATTTTTTTTTTTTGTTTTCTTTTGTAGATTTTACTCAAAAAATATAAATTAAAAAAAAATTTCCGAATTACAATCACATTTCGTTAACATTCAATTGATTTTAAACACCAATTGAATGTTTTTTTTAAAAAAAAAAAAAAACCCTCACAAATGCGTTAGAATTAATTGTTCAATTTAAATGGATTTGTACATTTTATTACTATGTATATGGGTTAATTGGACATTCAATTTATTTAGATTAACTTATTATACAATTGTGAATTACATAACTAATTCTAAAATGTGTGGCCTCTTTAATTTAAAACGGTTTTGTTTTTTTGTTTTTATATGCATTATTTTGTAATATTTTTTTCTGTATTTAAAAATGAATTTAAAGAAAAAAAAACAACAAATAATACTTAGGAAATTATATGAATACTAAATTCTACCTTGACTTGTTGTAAGAGTCAAGTAGGAAGATTGAAAGAAGGTGGTGGAAATAGTGTTAGATCTAAAATGGACAAAATAATTTTGACGTACTAAAAGAACTTTGAGATTCTGACGAATAAAGCATAAAAAGAAAGAAAGAAAAATAAGAAGATAATAAAATAATGAAAATGTTAAGAAAAATCAGATTGAGGAGCCAAAACCAAAATCTAAAAACTGGTTAAAAGTATTTTCATTCTAACATTTCTAAACAAAACTTTTCAATGTTTCAAAACTTACTTAATTTAATCATAAAAACTTGAATAATAAAAGTGCAAAAAAAAAACAAAATTGATCATTCGTATTTGTATAAGATTTGAAAATCAATTATTCAACAAAACATATTTTAAAATACATATTTTCAATTAACTTAAAACCAAACCACAAATCCGGAAATATTTCTAACAACCCATCTATCAATTATAATATTATCTAACAGAAAAAAAAACCCAAGAAAATAAAAAAAGAAAAACAAAAGAACACAATTATAATAAATTAATATGTTAAAACATGAAATTCTTGCATTCTTCTGAAAAAAATACAAAAATATTTTATATGTACTGTGTAAGATTTTAACAATACAAAAAAAAAAATATATTTTTAACAAAATGCCAATCAAATAGAAAATAAAAATTATCTGAAATTAAATTATGTAAATTTTTTTTTTTTTCGTATATTACAAATCTAACATGTTTATTTACATGTGTGAAAATTGAAAATTTTAAAAAATAATACATATAATTAAAATAAAAATAAATAAATAAATAATAAACATTAGGAAATGTAGGAACCTATATACAAACATTTTATATGTATGTATTACTGTCAAGAAACAGAATTAAAATGCTAATTTCTTGTCTCTCCCACATATGTAGATAATTAACAGTAACCTGTTTTAATCATGTATATTGCAACATTACATACCTATTTATTTTTTTAATAAAACATAAAAAAATAAAAAATAAAATAATAAAATTATAAGATTTTTTTTTTTTTTAAAAAAAGTTATAAAATAACAAAATTTCAAAAAATAACAAAAAAAAAAAAAAATTCAAAAATTCTAAAAACATAAACAAGGGGATAAGGAATATAATTTACCAAAAAAAAAAAAAAAAAAAAACACAAAAAATTTTATAAGAGAAATATTGAAAAAGCAACATGGATGATGATAATTTAAGACTATTAAATCTCAAAAACTCTGAATCAATTCTGCTGGTACCATTAATATGTTTCCTTTTTTATTTTTATATTTTTTTAACCAGAGAATATTTGTATCTTTACATACGTACTAAATAAAAATAGATATATAGTAATATATATAAAATAAAACCAATGAAAATTTCCTTCAATTTGATCAAAACGAATTAATCACCATACTCTTGTATTCGAATAATGTTCTACCATCATGAATAACAACATCACAACACTACTACTGAACTTGACTTTTACTTCGTTTCTAATCTCGATCTTATTTTTTTTATTTTTTTTTTTTTTAATTTTATTATTTTTTATGTTATTTGTATATTTTTACTATGGCCTTTACCTGTATCTTTTAGTATTTTTATATTTTTACATATGAATACATTTATCAGCATAATAATAACCAAAGAATCAGAATATTAACATTATGCATAGAAACGCTTCTGATCATCATCATCATCATCATCATCATCTACCTGTTTCTGTCCGTTACTCCCTTTTCTTATATTTATTAACCTCTTTATATTTATGTATGTACATATATTTCTTGTTTCTTTTTTTTTTTTCTCTATTTTACTGAGATTTATCCTGTTGGATGGTACATAAGTTTTTTGTATTTATAACTAACACAAATTTTATTTAGCGTCAATTTATATGATGATATGCTTTTTTTTTTTTTTTTTGCTTTAGAAAAAAAAAACAAATGAAAACAAAAAAAAAATTTCTTTCAGCGTAACACCAGTGTGCAAGGAATAAAAATCAAAATAACATTAAAAAACGAAATAAAATGTAAAAAAAAAAAAAAAAAAGATTAAATAAAATATAAAAATAAAAAGGATCAACAACAAAAAAGGAAATAAAATAAAAAAAACTACCTATATAATTTTTGAAAATAAAAGCCAAAAAAAAACACAAATAAATTAAAATGAGAGAAAATACATTTTTTTTTTTAGAAGCAAAGTTATAATCTTAACAAAAAGGTTAAAAGGATATATTCGTATGTATCTAAAATATAAAGCAAAAGGTATACATATGAGTATAGTATGTATAATAAACAAAAGATACATATACGTATATGTATGTTTATAACAATTATCAAGCATCTCAGGAGGAGTACAACTACTCTATGTTATACAAGAGAAAATTGTACATATGTAACTTGGAATACGATGACGATGATGATGATCATGATGAAAAAACCAAATAAAGGAAGAAGTATACCGCACAAGCGAATCGCATGCTCAATGCACGTTTGCACTACCTTATGAAGAGTTTCTTTATTGTATAAGAAGTAGAAAGGTAAGATATATGTATGTAGGTATGTCTTAAGGTGTACATCTTAAATCTTTTTCTTTTTTCTTTATTTTTTATCTGATTTTTATTTTTGTATGTTTTTTTTTTTATTTTATTCACTGTTGTGATGCAACCCATAAGTACAAATACGTGTAACAAAGATATAAGTTATGCACTTTTATTTCTTGCAGTTTTATATTTTACTGCAATCTGTATGTTGTTACTATATGTATACATATGTACAATTTTGTATTGTGCTGTTACAACCATATAAAGTCAACTCTTATGCAAGTACCTACTTATTAAAATTGAAAAATCATTTTTACCTTAAAGCTATTTTGACTTTTAAGCATCATCGATATTAAATGTAGAAGATTTAAGATATCACAACTGGTATAAAATCATTTCAATACAAAGAAACATAAGATTATCAAGAAAATTTTTATAAAAAAAAATCATGATTTTAAATTTTCAACATAAATAAAATTATGAAATTTATTTCATTTTTCAAAATTTATATTTGATCATCGATGACCTTAAGTGAACTATCGTTTAGGGTTGCATCAATTATTATGTCATTGACAACATTTGAAAACCTTCTTTAAATGGAAACATTTTCTAATCTCAATTAAATTTTTAGCTCAAGATACCTTCTGTACAAATATTTAATTTTAATTAGACCTTTAGAAATTTTGAACAAACTTTACGAAGGTTTTTTTTTTTTATTCTACTTTACTCAGTAGAAGCGTATCTGCTACATCTGCTAATCTTGGTAATAAAGAATTCCAAAGGAAATCACAAAAAATCTCTAAAACTGAAATGAAAAAGTCGAAGAATCCACCAAAAAAAAAACTGTCTTATTATTGCAATTTTTAAGGCTTCAAAATAAATTCAATCTTTTCTTTATTTCCTTTTTCTTCAATTTGATCAAATTTTACACAATTTCTGTTGGCCAAAACCACAAATCAATTATCATCGAAATATAACATCATACAATTTTTCAATAAAAATAAAGAACAAAAAAAAAAGGAAACAAAAACAAAAAAAATAACATTCGAAAACATGAAAGAGTAAATTTAAAAAAAAGAATGACCAGAACGCTATGGTCATCAATCTAAAAGTAATCTTTTTTTTTTCTTTTCGATTGTTTCATTTTTGTCCTTTTTGTCTTATTTTGGCGATAAGCAAAAACAAAAAACAAAAAAATGTGATGAGGATGAACATGATGACAGAAATTGCTTAAAAGGTGAAAAGATAAAATAATAAAGTACGAATCAAAAAAATAAAAAATAAAAAAAAAAAACAAAAATAAAACAATTTAAATTCAGAAACATGACATGACACGAATTTTTATATAGACGGTGCATATGTACCATACGTATTCCTTATATCGAAATTGTTCATCTGAAAGATTTTGTGTTCCTTTTTTTTGTTTTTGTTTTATAATTTTTAATTTAATTTCATCCTTCTTTCTGTTACAAAAAAAAATAATAATAAAAATAAAACAATATGGTAGTGAACGTTTATATTATTGTAGTTAAATTAATTATGTACAAGATACATGCTCATTAATAATTATTTTTTTCTTTCAATATTCAATTAAAAATGTACGTACATCTACCTACTTATTTATTTATTTTTTATTTTTTTTTTTTAATTTTAAATACAATATGAAACCAGTAAGTTATTATTTTTTCTGATAATATTTCATTCAAAGATGTAAAATTACTGAAAACCTATATCATTATTCAATCAACCATATCAAAAAAAAAAAAAAATACTCAACATACTTGTTAAAAATGTACAAGTAAAATACATATTAACTTTCGACCATATGTTCTTTTTTATTTCAAAAAATATTCAATCAATATAAAACTAGATAAAATTTAAAAAAAAAAAAAACCTTTACATATATTGCATTTATTGCATGATGTAGTCAAAAGTAATAAAAATAGCATCAGTATATACATTCTCAAACTTTAGTTACAAAAATGAATGAGGAAAACTGAAAATATGCATTTTTTTTTTTCATTCTCTTTGTGCATAGTAAATACAATATGTACAATGCAATGTATGTACATAATATAAAAAATATATGATGAATGGCACCTGGTACTGGTTTATGGACCAAAAAAAAAAAAAAAAGAAAAAAAACTAACTTAACTTAACTAACTAACGGTAATAATGTGTCAGCGATATTACGTGCAAACATTTGAAATTAAAAAAAAAAAAAAAAGATATTTTATCTAACTGTATGAGGTTTTGTATCTTATAAGTTCATTACACTTTTACAGGAACAAATTCATATTTTATTTTTAATCTAATAGAGTTGAAATTTAGTTACACAATACAGCATCTGTAAATATATATCATACCATACGATTACTACACATACATATTACATACTATATAGTTCCTTATATCAATGATCTTTTACATCTTTCATTCAATTAGTGGAACATATGACTTTAGGGTAAATTAAATTCATTTGATTAATGTTTAGTTTATTTGTTTGTTGTCTTCTATGTTGTTGCTTTTTAATTAAATTTCAAAAATTAAAAAATAACATATAGTTTAAGGATCCGCTTGCATTTCTAATAATTTCCGGATTTCTAAATAAAATACAAAGACAGATACATGTACTTTCTATAAGATAACGTACAATAGTTTCCATATAAGCCCTCTAAGCTAGTTTTCTAAAAAATATTTTATGTTTAAAATGCTTAAAAGTTTTAACTACCTATATTCAATCGTCACACCCATAATAAAAAAATATTTTTTCAGTTACAAAAATGAAATCGTCATGCGATTATTTGAGTGCAATGAATTTATGTAGTGGGAGAAAAATATCTAAAAAAAATCTTGTTTAGGTTGAATTTGAATTATACATACTCGTATATGTAAATGTAATATGTAAAATTTTTTTGTAATAGATGTAATAAATTTCAATAATTTAAATCTGAAATTTACTTCAAATTATCACTTACTTTTCTTCTTTTTTTTTTTTCATATTGTTAATTTAAAACTTTGTGATTTTAACAGTTCATAAAGTAATCCAACCATACATTATTTTAGGTATTAAAAAAAATAAATTAAATAAATGCAAAACTATTTAAATTTTCTTTATATATGTACATATATACATATATATATTTTTTTAAAAATTCGCTTACATTTCAATTATCACGATTTACTTTTTCAACAGAAAAATTATATTTATGTCGAATACATCAAAATTTTCATCATCTCAAATTTATGATGAATAAATCTCAAAACAAAAAATAATAATTCTTTTGAACATACAAAAAACTAAACGATGAAAAATTATATATTCAACAATGTAGAATATATACTCATATGTAGCTACATGCATATTTTTACATTCCGTAAAAAAGTAGATGAAAAAACAAAAAAACAAAAAAAAATAAATAAAAGCTAGAAAAATTATTTAAACACACAAATGATTACTTCAATTAGCATCATCATATTGTTTGACCTACATATTTCTTTGAAAGAGTTATGATTATGAATAAATTGAAATTGTTTTTATTTATTTTCTTCTTCTCCAACACTTAGTGTAGCCATTTACTATTTTTGTTGTTATTGTGTTGTTTTTTTTTTCAGTGTTTTTTTATTTTTTAATATTTTCAATTGATTGCATTGCAATTTTTTCCAGACTTCCTAACGTAATTATTTAATATGTATTAGAGGTATTTTATGAATGAGAAACACATACATACACGTAGAATTTCGTAGTTTATTATTTTTTTTGGATTTATGCCAAAAATAATACATACAAAATTTTTAAAAGATACATAAAAATGCAAAATTGCAATAAATAAGACATGAATAAAAACTTAAAAAGTACATGTTTTTATTTGTTTTCAAAAATAAAATCTATTTACTAATTGTTAGAAAAATTTTAATTTACATTAATTTATTTACTAAGTGCTAAAATTATTAAAAGTAATGAAATCCAGATATTATGATTTTTGTTCAAAAAGTATTTAAAAGATATACAAAAGAATTTTTCAATCAGAAATAAATTTTATCCATTTTTATATCTTCATTTGGCTGATGTAATTGTTTTAAGGATTTTTTTTAAAGGAAATTTCAAAAAAAAAAAATATGAATATTATAAACACAAGTGTGTTTCAATGAAAATAAAATTATGGCAGTAAATCAAGAAAAACAGGTGTTACTTAATCTCAGAAATTCAGTATATTCTCATTGTATTTGTTTACTTAAGATTCATATTTTCATTCATAATTTTTATATTTTATACAGGGTATTCTCACAAATAAAGATTACATTTGAATAATTCAAATTCAAATTTGTGAATATTTTTTTAAAAATGGTACATCTTCGAAAACTTCATTCTTTAAATGATCGTCAATTGATGAAATTCAGCAATTCAAAGTATCAAGCTGAATTTCAACAATTGATGATAATTTGACGTTTTCGAAGATGCACATGTTATTTAAAAGAAAAATTAAAATTATTTCCCAACTAACACAATTTTGAACAACCATATTTCAATTATATGGATTCAGATTTGAAACAAATGAGAAATCATTTAAAATACTGTAAAAAAAAACCCTATTCAAGCATATATTAGGCCTTTGATGCAAAATCGCGAAGATTTTTTTTCTTTTAGAAATTTTCATTTAAAAAAAAAGTAAAAACTTACATTTTCCGTTAAAAAAAAAAATCTAAAATATCATTTATTCTTAATTTTTATTTTATTTTATGATTTTAATCTCACATTACTATCTCGTATTTGTTTAAATCGACTAATACGTTTTTTTGGTGCATGCACATCAACAAAATTGCCTTCTGGTAAAGGTTCAGGTTCTTCTAGAGGATTTTTTGAAGGATTCTCTACGACATCACCGACTATCTGTAATTACAAAATAATAAAAAAAATAAATAAATTTTTCATATATTCTTTTATCATGATTAATTTTTTTTTTTACCATTTCATAACACATGTAATTTGGATCAGATTTATTTTTCTTCTTTTTCTTTTGCTGTTGCTGTTGTTGTTGTTGTTGTTGATGTTGTTGTTTCTCCTCTTTAACATGTGTTTCTAATTCAACAGCTTTTTTATTTTTCAAAATTGATTTTTTTTCTGCTGTCTGTTGCTGTTTTGAATGTTCTTCATTTTGTTCATCATGATTTTTTAACTCCTCTTCCGTTTTTTGAGATCCTAATTCAATTTGATTCAATGTTTTCTCATTATTTCCAACATCAAGATTATTTTGTTCAATTTTTTCTTCTTGAGAATGTTTTATACAGTTTTGTTTTAGTAATTCATTTTCATTTTCCATTTGTATTTGATATTCTTTTGAAAAATTTTGAGGGAACATTCTATAAATATCAGCTGGACTACCAATTACATTTTCTTCTGATGATTTTATATCATAACCAGGATATATGAAAATATTATCTGAATGTTTAAATTCAATATAAAATGTTTTTTCTATTGTTGATTCTGATTCTCCTAATATTTTACCAACTAAGTCGAAATCTTGTTGACTTTGATTTTCTGTTATAAAATTATAACTTTTTTCAACTTCATTCAATATTAAAGTTTTCTTATCAATAATTTCATTTTTATTTAAATTTTCATCTTTTAATTCATTTAATTTATTATCTGGAAAAATTTCTGAATCTAAAACTATAATATCTTTTTGTTGTTGATTTTTTAATTTCATCATATTTTCAACAGATTCATTTTTATCAATAAATTGTACATCATCTTCAAGAGCAAAACTTATTTTTTTTGTTTTTAATTTATTTGTAACATTTGAATTTTTAAGAATTGATTTATTTTGATTATGATTTTCTTCAATATTATTATTTTCTATTTCTTGTTCATCTTTTAATATTAAAATTCGATCAATTAAATAATCTCTTAATTCAAGCAATGATAACATACGTTCATAATCTTCAAGATTTTTAATTTCTAATGTATCTAAATTTATATCTGTTTCTCTTCTTTTTTCTTTAAGATGCTTGATTTTTTGTTTTATTGACATATTTTTAATTTGGTTTTCAATAAAATCAAATTCTTCATGTTCATTATTACTATCATCAGAATTTTCACTAGTATCATATTGTTGTTCATGATTTTTATTTCTTTGTCTAAAATCTTCTAAATTTGGTATATAATTATTGTTTGTAAAATCATTTGTTGATGATGTACTTGAACCTAAATAACCTGAATCAAGTGATTCTTCATCATTTATTGGAAGTTCATTGTCATTTTCTTCAGTATTATTTTTTTCACCTCCTAATACAACATTTGAATCTGGATTTGTGAATGAAATTCTACTTTTACGAGGTGGTAATTTCATTTCTCCTGATAATATTTTTTCTAATAATGCACTACTATCATCACATTCTATATTTTCATATTCATTTTCTAATTCTTCAATTAATTCTAATTGTTCAAGTCTTTCCATTATATCATCATCTTTTATTTCATTATCTTGTTCTTGTTCTTCTTCTCCTTTCTGTTTATATCTACGCACACTTTCTTTATGCTTTTCTCTCCAAGATTTCAATTCTTCTTCACTGTATTCTTCTATAATATCTTGTTGATTTTCTTCTGGTAATACACCAGAACTATGAGGTATTTCAAGTTTATTTCTATTGAAAGAAATAATTAAGAAAAAATATATTTTAGTACTTTAATACTTTAATATATTGTATTTACTTACTGAAACATTTCCTTTTCTTTTTCAAGTTTCTCTAAAAGTTCATTAGCTAATTTTAAACGATATTTGGCAATTTCTTGTGCTTTAAATGTAGAACACTTTGAAAATAATCCATTATAATGACCAACAAGTATTTCATTTGTATGATAAAGATAACCTGGCATAAATGCCTTACCTCCACCAACTGGTACTAAAACTTCAACATTTAATTTTTTCAAAAACATTTTCATATTTTCAGATGCTTTTTCATTTTCTTTTTTAAAAGTTTCCCATCGTAATTTCTCTTCTTCATTTTTAATTAAGGCCTTAAAAAAAATTATATTTTAAATTTGTAATTCGAAATTAAAATCTCATTTTGAAGAACCAATAGCATTTACTGAGTTTACCTCTTTTAGGGCATCTTCTCTCCTTGTAAAGTCCATTTTTTTAAAGTATTTCTTGATACTTTTTAAAATATTTTAAAATTAAATGAAAATTACACTTTATATGTCCAGGAGGTCCTTTGACGAATATCACAATCACAAAACGTTACGCTCCCAAATCACGATTCGTCCGTATGTAAGAGGCAATGGCAAATGTCATTTTTGTTTACGTATTTCTGTCTTTCTTTTTACATTACTCTAATTGGAAATGCAGGACCTGGAGCTGGAATTCCTATTTCCTACAGTGTCTATTCAACAAACCAAGCCGTCGAGGAGGATGAGATCCCAAAATCTCCAACCACAAAACAAATTGATGTAAAAACGTTTAAAAATTTCTATAACCAATTTCTTAAAACACAGTACATCGTCCCAGTCATATTAGCGAAATTTATTTTAATTCACAATTTACCACCCCTGCTCAATTATGGAATGTCAAATACCAGTCAGTTCAGCTGTGAATAAAATTTTGTTTAACGAAAAATAAAATCAACCAAGTTGTCAAACTAGAGATGAAAGAACAGGAAATTTGTTCAACTTTACAATTAACTTGTTTTTTTATTAATAATTAACAAAATATGAATTAATAAAGTAGTGAATAATTAATTTTTTTATATTTTAAGTAGTTTTAGTGTAAAATTAACAACAAGTATTTCGGTATATTCAGACGCTTTCTTCTAAAAAAAATTTGAAAAATTAATTTTCATAGGAAAAAAGGTAGTATTTTCAAGTGATATATTCAGGAAGGGAAAACAAATGTTTATAAAAATATGCCACGAGAAAAAATGGATACAGTGAATCAAGTTAGAAAGATTAGACGAGAAACTAGTGAAATAAGTTGCTGCTTAAAATATCTTATTTTTGGTTTCAATGCAATATTCTGGGTAAAAATTTATAAATTAAAAGTACAACAATAACAAATTAATAAATTATTATTATTTTTTTTTTCCAGATGATTGGTTTAATAATTTTAGGAATTGGAATATGGGCGTGGATTGAAAAAGATATATTTAGTAATTTATCAAAATTTACATTTATTGCATTAGATCCAGCATTCGTTCTAATATGTATAGGAGCAATTACATTTATAATTGGTTTAACTGGAAGTGTAGGCGCATTGCGTGAAAATACTTGCCTATTAGCAACTGTGAGTAAAATATTTACTATCTAAGTATATACATATGTATATTATAGGAAAACTTTTATTTATTAGTAGATACAATATAATTTATAATGTAATAGCTACATATAATGACGTGATTTAAAAAAAAAAGTGAAAACTTGACCTCAATGTAAAATGTACCATTACATATAAATTACAATAAAAAAAAAAATCTAAATAAATAAATAAAAGAAATACATAAGAAAATATTATTTTTATGTACAACAAGACAATTCATTGTCAACAACAATTCTACTGTGAAAAATTAGATCAAAGTTAAGCAATTTATTAATTATGAAATTACAATATGTATATTGTTACACGCGATATAGCTAATCATTTATTTATTTACAATCTGTAAAATTTTATTACCTGTAATGCTTGACTGATTTTAAAACAAATTTTTTTTTTTTTTTTTCAAATTTTTTCATCTATCTAATGCATTTGATCGATAATGAACAGTATGCCATATTTCTAACTATTTTACTTATATTAGAAGTTGGATTAGGAACATTGGCGTTTGTACTTAAGGATAAAGGATGGGTAAATTAATATAATATAAAAAAAAATTCATATAATGTCGAATATTTATTTTTATTTTATTGTTTTATTTTTTAGATAAAAGATCAAGCAACTGAAGGTTTACGTGCCTTTATAACACATTATCGTGAAGATCCTGATCAACAAAATTTAATTGATTGGATACAAGAAGATTGGTTACAATGTTGTGGTATTGAAGGTCCAAAAGATTGGGATAGTAATAATTATTTTAATTGTTCCTCAAGATCAGTTGGTAGTAGAGAAGCATGTGGTGTTCCATTTTCATGTTGTAAACGTAAACCACATGAATATATTAAAAATAAACAATGTGGCTATGATGTTAGAAAAGAAGGATATGTAAGTTAAAATTTACTTCTATTTTATTATTTTACATATGTACTAAATAATATTGACTAATTTATTTACTAACAAAATTTATTGATTAACAAAATTATCTTTCTTTTCTTCTATTTTTCGCATTAACATGTACTAAAACAAACTAAACATAAATAAATTAAATTTTTATTGAAAAAAAAAAATATATATATATATAAGCAGCCAGCAGAACGTCAAATTTATGAACGTGGTTGCTTAAGAGCTGGTGAAGATTGGTTAGAAAGTCATTTAGTTCCTGTTTCTGGGGCTTGTGTTAGTATTATGATTATGCAGGTCTGTTTTAAAATTTGAAAAAAAAAAAAAGTTCAAAATTAATATGTCAAAACATCTTAAAAATTGTTGAAGACATTTAAAAAAATTAATGATTTAAAACGAGTTCCACTATAGACATACAATTAAGATGTTTTGACTCTACCTTATTTCTGAAATATGTTGCTTTGTTGTTGCTTTTTAATTTGTTTTCTTAAAACTTTATCTTTCTTTGATTTTGGTTTTATTTTTGAATTTCTTCTTAATTCTTTTAATATTCTCGAATTGGTAATTGGAGCTATAAAATTTAAATTTTATTTATTTTATTTATTTATTTTTTTTGTTATTGTAAAAGTTATATTTTGAATTTTATTTAATTATTATTTTGTAGAATTATGATATATCAAAAATAATTTACGAAAAAGGTTGTGTTCAAGCTGGAGAAGAATGGATTGAAAGACATTTAATTATAATTGCATCAGCTGCAATATTTTTAGTTTTTATGCAGGTAAGATTATTTTTTTTTTATTTTTATTAAATCGACAGGGGAAAAAACACAAAAGCTCTACCATTTTCGAGATTTTACAACCATTTTTCTTTTTATTTTAAATTAAATTTTTCTTAAGAATTATTTTTTATGTTTAATTAATTTGTATTGTAAAATTCTTTTAATTTAATTGTGGCATTGAAAATATTAAAATTTTAATTTGAACTCTGATTTAAAAAATCAAAATAAATGTAATGTTTTAATGATTAATTCTGTATTTGAGTTTAAAACTTTCGACTCATATTTTGATCTTTATATCCGTAGATATTCCCCTCATGAGGTGAGGTGGTTGAATCAGAGATCAAATTTAAAGCAAAACTTTTATTTTTCAAACATAATTTACTTATTAATTGAATTGTTTAATTTTATTTTACAGATTTTGGGTGTTTGTTTTGCACAAAATTTACGTGCTGATATATTTGCTCAAAAAGCAAAATGGCATTGACATTTATCTGCCCCCATCGCTGTATAGATAGTAATAAAACAAAAAATTAAAGTCATACCTATATGAAAAAATAAAAATATCTTAGTAAAACTTTTGTTTTATGGGAAAAATAAAATACTAATTCACATCACAAGCATTAGAACATCACATAGGGTCAAGAAAATTCGAATGCAAAAGAAAAAAAAAACGACTTTGATGTGAATGAATATTAATTTATTCAGCTACATAACTATTTAATTGACAGCATATCATCAATATTAACTAAAAGTATATTTCATCTTTTAAATGGAATCTTCAAAGTAAAAAACATTATTTTCATATAATCATAAAAATCATTAAAAAAAAATAAAATACATACATACATATTTTCTATCATTATTTTCACTCTATTTGAAAAAAAAAAAAAAAATGACAATATATATTTTTTTATAAAAATTTATTTTTCTTTGCTATATAACAAAAAACAAAAAAAAAAATAAGCAAATTATAATGAAAGAAAATTAAAAAAAAAAAAAAATAGTAATTAACTCCTGCAATAATTACAATCACATTTTCTCAATGCAATACTCAACTTTCTGTGATTATCATTACTTAAATTCTTTCTATGAAAACATTTTCTAAACTTTTGTAATTCTTATCTTTTCTTTTTTGTAAAAGAAACTTAAATGAAAAAATGATATGCTATGTTGTTCCTTTAATTAAAAAATTAATAAATATAAATGTAAAAAAAAAAGAAGATAAGAATTATTTAAATTACTGCTCTTAATACAGATACATCTCACACAGACATTTTCATACCCTTTTAAAAAGACTAACAAAAAATTTAATCCTTTTATTTTTCTTTTAGCTTAAAAAAAAAATCCACATGAACGAAAAAATGAGATTATTTTAAAAATTTTATTTAACATGGAATTTTTTTTAAAGCATTTTTTATGCCATAAAAGAAAATATTCTGGAATTAAATCAAGACTACATTTGTAACAACAAAAAAAATTGTAGATCAGAAGTAATTTCATATTAAACGAATCACATTAATTATCGACAATTTTAATAAAATTTTTACGTAGATGTTAATGTTCCCAAACGGATATTATGTAATTTTATTTATTCAAAAATTTCTATGAACGTGATTTTTTTAACAAACCTTTAGAATTTTCTTTTGAATTTTTAAAAAATTTAATAAAAAATTAATTAATCTCGAATATCGAACAAACGAACAGAACTATATGGAATTTTTTTTTTTACAAAACACATTCCTTATTTTAAAAAAAAATTGAAAGTATTTTTTTATTTATTTTTAAAATTTTTCTGTATTATTTAAAATATTATTTTTATGTTTTTCTTTTTCTTTAAACAAACAAATTAGTATTTAAGTGCTTTGAAACTAATTTTTTTTACATATATTTTTTTTTTTTTGATATATTGAAACTAAAACAACTGCCTAATAGGAAAATTTAAGCATTTATACAAAAATAAAACCTAGAAAATGAACTGTTAATATTTAAAATTTGCATAAATTTGATGGGGGTATGATATAGAAAAAATATAAAAATACATTTAAAATAAGAAAAACTGAAATTACTATTACTAAATTTTTTAAAAAAAAGGTCCAAAATGAATTAATTTAAATTTAAAAAAAAAAAAATAATCAAATATGAAATAAAAATAAGTCAACTTTATCAGGAATTTCAACATGAATCCTCGTAATTTTAATATATGTACTTTTTATTTATTAGAAATATTAATTAATTTAGTGAAGAAAAAATAAAATATCGTGTGAAGATTTAAAAAAATTAATTGAAAAGTTTAAATACAATAAATAAAAATCTAGAGAAAATATGCAGGCTTTAAAATATTGTATGTATAATGAAAGTTGATATTATTAGTCTTTTGTTTTTTGAATGCTCCATTTTTATGCTTTAGATTTAGATAATAAGAATTTAAAAATGTAAACAATAAAATGAAATATTTGAAAAATGTGAAACGTAAGATATAAAAACTATAATTTAAGATATTGAACAAATATTCCATTTTGAATGTGATTTAAAATATTTTAAAATAAAATCCTTAAATTAGTTTATTGTTTTATTAATTTCAAAAAATACACAGATATCGAAATTTTAATTTCTAAAGGTACGTAAAAACTTCTAAGAAATGATCGAGAAATTCTGAACAATTTGAATCATACGAATGCAATGTAAACAAAAAAATTTAGTGGGTAATTAAAAAAATAAATACATAAATATTGTCGCTTTCAAACATTTGCAAAAATAAACAAAAAATCATTGAATCATTAAAAGCTATTACCATAGCAAAATTATTTCATTCTGCTGTTATTTTTTTAAAAAAGTTTGATAAGAAAATAATCTTGTGTTTTAGATTCTGTTATTGTTTTTGTACAGAGTACAGACAGGGTGCTTACATCAGTTATCAAGTACTAAGTAGTGTCGTCACCGTCAGACATGGCTGGATTTATTGATTAAAACAATTCAATTATTATTAAGAATTATTTTATAATTCATTCTTTTAAACAATATTTTTAATTAAATAATAATTAAATGCGCATTATTTTTTTTTTCGTTTTATAAATGTAAAATTGTATCAAATTTTCAAGAATATAAGCTACAGCTAAGCATAAATTTTTTTATCATTTACTTTCTAAATTTAAAAAAAAAAAACAAAGCTACATTGTTTTATAGAATATGTATTTATATATGTAATGGGTAAATAAGTTTTTATCATTTAATGATATTCAATGTTATATTTGCTTATCGTTGTGATTTTCATTTTATTTTATTTTTATTCTTGAGTTGGTACAAGTGCAATAACCGAGAAACGAACTTCATCTGGATCTCGTGCCATAAATTCTTTGCATACTTTAGCAGCATCCTATTGATTTTTTTCAAAATAAAAAATAAAAAATACACAATTAAAAAAATTAAACATTTGAACAAATAATATTAATATTCTTACAGTAAGAAATGTTTCCTCAGATGTTGAACCGTGTTTAATTGGAAATGATTTACGTCCATCCAATTCATATAATTCATTATTGTTATTTACGAATGCAATAAAATGACTGTTTGGTTGTTCATCTGGATTAACAGTAGTTTGTCCTTCTGGAGCAACTTCATGATGAACACTAGTAAATGTCTCATCACCCTCTAAAATACGACCACGCTCTTCAGGAGTCATTGATTTTGTTGCATCCAAAAATTTCTTTAAAACTCCATCTTCTATTTCAATACTATGGAAATTTAGAAGAAAAAAAAATTTTGGGAAATATAGATTAGATTAGATATAGAAGTAGAAAAAAAAATAACAATAATAAAAAAAGAAACTGCCCCATACTTAAAAAGCTAGCATACAATAGACAATTACCCATTACCCTGTAAAATTTTATTTTATTACTCACTCTTTATTATTTGCAATACTGTGTACCAGTGCGATTGCACCACAAGCATTACGAATCACTTGTTTCATATAAAATAAATCATCTGGACATTTTGGTGGATCACTTTTTAGTTTCTCATCCTCTTCAGTTCTATGCTTTTCATACTAATTTAATTTAATAGAAAAAAATCAAATTTTTAAATCATTCTTATTTTTTTTTCTTCCTAATTATTATTTAAAATTCTTACATTTTCAGAACATGGAAATAGTAAAATTACAGCTTTTACTGGTTTTGGAATCCATTCTAAAACTTCTGGATCCATTCCTAAAACATCAGTTAAACTCCATTTTTTTGAAACACCCAGGGTATGAATATATTTTGTCATAACCTGAGAAAGCAAAAAAAAAAAAAAATAAAAGTAATAAGATAAAAGCATTTAAATGGAAAATTTTAACTATGTAATTTAAAAATTCAAAATGAATAGAAATGAATTTTAACAGTAAATTAAAAAAAATAAATGGCGGAATTCACCATTTTATTTTTCTTTCTATGAATCAGCTATGAAATCCAATATATGATATGAAATATTAATAATTGTCAATTCGCCATTATGAAAATGAAAATATGAAAAAATAATGATTTATCGTATTTACCTCTGGATTACATTCTAATGGCATCCACATAGTCATTTTTATTTTTTTACTTTAAACAAAATGAAATTTATTAACCACTACAAAAAATTTTTTTTTTTTAAATTATTAAATGCACTTTTCAAAGAATTTAGTTTAATAAAATCAATCCAAATCCAAAAAAGAAAAACTAACAAATGATGTACTTTACCAGCCGGCCGGGAAGAACAGAACAGAGAATCAGAAATTCAGAATAAAAAGCTCTTTTTAAAGTTAGTTCAGTTCAGTGACTTTTTACGTGTTACCATTTAGAACTAAAAACAAAGTGTTCTCTTCTCTGTCCACACTTTTAAGAGCTGAACGTTTTCCGTTTAACGGGACACAATATTTTCTTTCCTTTAATAACCTATTTTTATATAATAAAATGAACATCAATACGTTTAAAGCCAGATATTTTGCACTAACAGAATATTTAGTTTGTACATAAAATACAATGAGGAGATAGGAACGTTTTCGGTTAAGCTGAATTTTACGTTCAGAGTATAACGGCAGCACTGATTAATAAAAAATAAACAAATTATGGCTGTCAAACTCAAAACAAAATATTGAAGAAAAAAAACCTTGAGAACGCCGGTTTTGTTGTTTTCCTGCATTTTTTTTTATATTTTTCTAAATAAAATTTGAATGTAGTATTAAATTGTAATAAATAATGGAGAATTTAAACAATGATGATAATAATTGTGGTGATACAGAAATCTATAAAAATCACATTGATAAATCACAAGAAAATTTTACTGATGAAGAAGATTGGAGTTCTGATGATTATGATGATGCTGATGCATATAATTTTAGTTCAAATTCAAAATATAATTGTGATGAAGATTCTATTAAAAATATTGATTTAAAATCACAAGATAATATTAAATGTGATTTAATTAAAAATAATTCAATAAAAAAATTACCTAAGACAAGAGAAGAAAATGCAATTGCTGTATTATTATCATCATATGATTTTGGTAATAAAGCTGTTGATGATATTGTTGATAATTTTACAGAACAAGGAATTGGTTTAAAAGATTTACCAGCATTAACTAAAGAGGATTTATATTTATTAGGAATTAAAAATAATGCAGATCAAGATGATTTATTAGAAACATTTCAACAACTTCCAAATCAAAATTTAGACTATACAAAGTAAGAAAGAAAAAAAAAACTGAATTTGAATTAATAAAATCAATAGCATTAATTAAAAAATGGATTTTTTTCCGTTATTTTCAGATTATGTACTTCAGAAATTGCTAAAAATTATAATAATAGAATATTAACATCAGCTACAAAACATTTGAATAAAATTAGAACTTCAACATTAGCAACTAATCTAAAACTTCATGTGATAAAAACAGATGATGTATTAATTGATGACAATGATGATGAATTTGCTAGCAAGTATGTTTTAAAAACAATCGATGAAATAAGAGAAATAGTTTTAGAAATGAATGAAAGAATTGCAACATTAGAAGAGGTAATTTTGTTTTTATTTTTTATTTAAGAATATTCCAATTGGCAAGCGCTAAGCAACTTTTAACTGAAAATAAAATTTTATACACTTTTGTAATAATATTTTACATAATTTTTTCTTCTTATCATTTCAGTTTGTTGACGATAAAGAAAATAACAAAGAGAAAGGATTTCTCGATAAAGCATTATTAATAGCGGGGATATTTGCATTTTCTGTTGCATTTATTTATTGGAGGAGAAATTTGTAACAAATAATAAATTAAATAAAAAAAAAGTAAAAAATGATATTTAATGTGCCATTCAGAATTAAACAAAATCATAAATATTATTTGTTAATTTACTGTTATATTTTTAACCAAAAATGAATTGATTCATGAAAGCATAATTTATAAAACTATATTTTATTATGAAATTGTTACCAACAACTATTTTACACTCATAGTCAAATTAAAGTCGACTTATAATTTTGTAGCTAAGCTATGGCCAATGGTTGCCTAAGAATTTCAATGTATTTTTTCATTTTAGTTTTGCCGTGTGTAAAAATTGGAATGTGAAACGTTTCATTAGATCACATTCATATTACTATATAAAAAAAAACACTTTTGTACATAAAATAACTGTTGTTTCTTTAATCTTATTATTTATCTTACATTCTCTTACATTTATCTTAAAATTCTGACTTTAATTAAAATATTACTGACAAATATGATTTTTAACAATTTTTAAATGAAAATTACGACATTTTTTTTTCTTCAAATATTTTCTCATTTTTAATTTTATATTAACCATCTAATTTAGGAACATCAGTTAATATAATTTCATGATTTAATGGTGTTCTTTGGTATTCAATTATAACAATTTTATTTAAACCTAATTTTAATGTTTCTTTTGGTATATATAATGTTATTTGTGGCCCTACAACAGGCCAATAACGTCCTAAATTAAAACCATTTATAAATGCAATACCTTTATGCCAACCACTTGGATCTAAATATGTATCATGAATATCATTTATATTTGATATATAAAATTCACCATGAAATATTGCTGGACCACTTTTTAATAATGATCTTTGTAAACGTGTTCTACTATTTTCAATAAATTTTTCAATTTTATTATAATCTTCAAATGGATATTTTGTTATATTCCAATTTGTTAAAATTTCTTTATCTAAAATAACATCACTTAAAATACCTTTAAAATCATTTGGTATATTATAATTAATTCTTCCTTGATTTTCAACAAGAATTTGAAGTATATTGCCAGAATTTGCATCAATTGGTAATGAATTAACACGATTTTCTCTTGACATTACACCAATATAATTCTGTAAAATGAAATTTTATTTTAAAGGATTTTTAAAAAATAAAATCAATACGACTGCGTTTCAATATCAACATGTTGTCCAACTTTTTCATTCACTGTGAATTCACCGAAAGTGTCAGGTTTATCACGATTAGTCATTTATCATTTGGTAGCTGGTGCTTTTTTTATGTTGACAAATTTCTTTTTTTCCCCGAAATACCAAAACATAACACCAATAAACACAACCTGCAACCAAGGTGGATTCACTATATGGTGTAGTGCTCAACAATGTTGAGTTCTAAAACGCAGTCTATTTAATATAACTCACTCTATCGATATAAACATATGCTCGATCTCTTAAATCATTGATTGTCAATAAAACTGGATCTCTTAAAACTTTTGGTAATTTTGTTTCATACAAAACTAAACCAGAATGTTGATGTAATGCTTCAAATGTAAGTGGTTTAAAAGAATTTACAAAACCATCTGATAATTGTCTTTTGCCTTCATATGATAGTATAGAACAACAGCTTGTTAATTGAACTGTACCATAATGACGTTTTGTTGTTGGAACAGGCACATCTATATTAGGTAATGGTAAATACTGGAATTTTCAAACATAATATACTAAATGACTCTTTGATGGAAAATATTGTTATGCTAAGTTACCTTTCCTATAACATTTCTAATAGCCATAAATTTATCAGTTGGATCACCAGCTTCAGTCATTGGAGCATCATAATCATAAGATGTTATATCTGCTCTGTATCTACCAGGACCATCATCATTAGCTCCAGCTGTAAATGCAAAATTTGTTCCTCCATAAAACATATAAAAGTTAACATTGGCACCGTGCTCTAACATTTCCCTTTAAATAAAAAATCAAAGTTAAAATTTTTTAAAGAAAACAATATTTGGCTTTTTAAAATTTTTCAATTCATACTCAAAAGATTGTACAATTTCTGTTGTATTACGTCTTTGCATTTCTTCTTGCCAATGTGTTAACCAACCAGGATAATATTCAGCATTAACAAGTGGTCCTTTTGGTAAATATTTTCTTAACATATTCCAATTACGTTGAATATCTTCACTTGCTCCAAAATCTAATGTTGGTAATACATTATCTATATAACCACATCTTAATAAACTTGGCCCATCATTTGTAAATAGAACAGCTTTATTCTTAACATATGCATGTGTTTCATCTCTTAACCATTCACGATATTTACGATCGCATGCATAAAATGAACCATATTCATTTTCAACTTGTACCATAATTATTGGACCACCATTACCATAAAGATAAGGTTCCATTTTTGGCATTAATTGAGAATACCAAATACGAACTTCAGATAAATAATCTATGAAAGATAAAAGGATTTTAAAAAAAAAAACCAAAACTGATTACCTGATAATAGTAAATTAAATTTTATTAATGCTTACTAATATCGCTTGTACGTAATTGAATTCCAGGATATTTTGTTAAAAGCCAATAAGGATATCCACCCTAATAAATAGTTTTGTTTTTCTTGTTATATTTTTTTTTTTTCTTAGATTTTTTTTTTTAATAAAAATTATTTTACCATATCTCTTTCAGCACAAATATATGGTCCTGGTCGAAGAATAACATAAAGATCTTCTTCGATTGCTAATTGAATGAATTTTTCTAAATCAGCAATACCTTCCCATGTATAAACACCTGGTTTAGGATTATGAAGTGACCATTCTACATATCTAAAATGGAATATTATTCAAATAATCTTAAATGCATATATGTATTTTTTTTTTCAAATAATTTTAAATTTACGTTGTAACAGCATTTAATCCAGCTGATCTCATTGTACGTAATTTACGTTGCCATGAATCAGGATGTGAACGAAAATAATGAAATGAACCACCTATAAAACGAAATGGTTTTCCATCCATAAGAAATCGATCATTTTCATAATCAATAACAAATGATCTCGTTGACTGCTTAATTTAAATTTTAAAAAATCAAATAAAACAAATAAAAAAAATTCATTAAAATTTTGTAGATATATGTATTTTTTTTTTTTAGAATTTGTTCTACTTACCGATAATTTATTATTTGAATCAACTAGCTCATTTGCATTTATAAATGTTGTGAAAAATATTATGACCGTTATCATAAATTTAAATAAATATGACAAATTTGTATTCATATTGAAAAATTTTAAATTATTACGTATTTTTTTTTATTTTTTTTTATTGTTTTTTTTATGTTTATAATTTATAATTTTTTATTTTTATTATTTCATACCTTTTTTAATACAAAAATATTATTTTCTGTTAAGCTATTGTTTTTTTTTTATCTTTTGTTTTTCTATTTAACAATCAATTAAAATTCCTATGAATGAGAAAGTTAATACAGAAAAAAAAATAATAATAATAATAATAATAGAAAATAGAAAAACTAGGTAATCACTTTTAAATTACATGTATACTGAATCTAACTGTAATTATACACATACATATGTATTATGTATATGTAGTAATGAAAATATTAAAAATGAGAACCACGTACAGAAAAAATCATAATAATGTTTTATCTTAATTTTAATTTACTTGGTTGTAAAGATTTAAAATAAAATTTTTAATGCACATAAAGTTCATCATTAAACAGGTTGTTTCATTTAAATTATGAAAGTAATAAAAATGTGTTTTTTTTTTTCATAAATTATAAAATAATAGAGACAGACAGACAGGCGTTTTTTTTTATATTTTAGTTTCAAATAATTAAAAATAAAAGGGATTAAACCGAGACAGCATTAAAATTATTTTAAGATTAAAAAAAATCTAGAAAATGTATTAGAACATTTATTTCACACATTATTTTATTTCTCTTTTAAAATTCACACAAATATCTTATGAAAAGATAAAATTAATTTGTGTTAAGTATCTACCAGTATTTGCCTAACAAATTTCCTTTTTCAAGTATAAAATCGAAAAACTTGCACAAATTAAATTAAAACAATAAACAACCTGAAACTTTTAAGGTTCCCGATGAAGAAAATTAAGAAAATGTCTTCACTTTCGACATGTGTCTGTTAAGGAAACCCCAAAAATTACACATCTAAAATTACTACAACCGCAAATTTTTTTTTTTTTTTTCACATTTAACTACTAATAAATCGTCTTAACTTATTAGGTATCCGGATTATTTAAAATTTACATATATTTCTGATGATAAAAAAAAAATTTTAGCTATCATTCCTTCAGCATTTACTATGATTTTTAAAAATTAAAAACGAATTGCAAGGGATTTAAAAATACCTGATTTACCCTTTATAATAATGTGCATAGACAATATATGTACATACATACATAGCTAATGACAATGAGCTACTTAATACAAACATGAAAATTTAAATATTATTCAAAAATTTTATATACAGTATTGTTTTATTACTTTTTCGTAATGAAAACCAACATTAGTGTTTTTAATTAATGACAGTAATTATTGTGTGTTTTTAACCAAGATTTTATTTATTAAATTGATGACAACACAATCTTAACACTTCTGAATATGTTCAACATAAGAAATATACATATATAGTAACTAAATCATCATGCATAAATTCAACAAATTTATTTGATAAATTATTCTTGAACTTTATAATTTTGCTTACATTTCATTTTTTGATATTCGAATAATATTTATAATTGAATATTTACAAAGAGATAAAATTGTTGTTTATAAAATATTTTATGTGATATGGTCTGTTGATAAATAGTTAACAAACAAGATATTATTTTATGCTTTAGATATTTTTTTTGTTTTGTTTTTTTAAACCAGCGTTAGTAACGTAACGTTTCATAGATCTTAAAAAAATATATAAGAAATTTTTAATAATAAAAATTTATTATTGAAGCTGTACGTTTTTTTTTTATCCTGATAAATTTTAGGACACTAGGAATACGTAGTCTTGTATTGATTAAAAAGATAACGATTTCTATCATATATGTACACCACATTATTTGCGGGTGCCAAAATTTTCACATTATCCCACCTTACTAACACCGGATTAATAATTGACGAATCGATATCTAACAAAATTTTAAAAATTTTAAAAAAAGGATATTTTATAATTTTATCATTTTTGTATGACCTATTTTTTATACAAAAAAAAAAAAAAAAAAAAAAAATCAATTTAGTTAACAGAAAATGAAAAACACATAGAAAAACTCTAACAAATCATAATATTTATGTATGCGTGAAACTTATCAAAGTATTTTTTTTATTTTTTTTTTATTTTTGAAGTATTTTTTGTATGATATAAAAAAATTTAAGTTTTTTTTTTCCTCTTAAACTGGTTAAATGCATTTTTTATAATCCTTAAAAAAGTTTTAGAGCATATAATATAATAAAATAATTTAAAACAAAATTTTTTTTTTCATATGAGCATAATGTGGATGGATATATGTACATACATATAAAGTGCACTGTAATAAAACTTCTCAACTACACATACACTTGTAAGTTTCAAAATAGTTTTGATTATAAAATAATTTATATTAGAAAAAGTCAAATATTTACACACATACATATATAGTATAAGTACACATACATAAGAGTACATAATTATTTTTTATTTAAATTTAAATTAACTTATTTTATTTTTTTTTTTTTAGAATTTTTGCAGAATGGAAAAGAAGTTTAAATAAAAATCTGATAAATTAAACAATTTTAAAAGTTTAATATTTGAAAATTTTGTAGAAAATTTATCATAATCTCAAAATTAATTAAATTATTTATTATACAAAAATAAAGTTTGAATGTAGAAAAAAAAAAATGCATTAATTATGACGCAGAGGCTGGTATTATTCAAATTTTTAGATAATATTTATGAGAAGAAAAAAAAAAACAAAACAAAATTTTTTTTACTAAGTCGTTTCAACTCATTTAACGATTTCGTAATTTTCAAAAATTTATTAAAATCAAAAAAGCAGATGCTAAATAAAATTTATAGAACGTATTTAAAAACAAGAAGGTTTTTTTTTTTTTTAAATATTCTCCGAAATAAATAAACTTTTTTTTTTCTCCAAATATTGAATCCTCTTAATTTAATTAAGAATTTTACGAAATCTTTTATTGTTTTTTTTTTTTCTGTTTAATTGAAAAATTAAAATTTATTTATAAAAACTTTTAAATAAATATTTAAACATTCAAATAATAAATAAATGTAAGGATTATACGTTCAATATAATTAAAGAAAGAAAAATTACTCAGATTATAAAATATCTCAGACATTTGTTTTATGTTTTTTTGTTTTTGTTCTGATAATGCTGGTATGCAAAAAAAAAAAAAAATGAATGAATAAACAAAAAAAACAAAAAAAAAAATTTACGTACTATTAATGAAAAATTAGAAATAATTTATAAGATATAAAAGCAAAATAAATATGTATAAAACGAAAAAAAAAAAAAAAAGTTAATGAACTCAAAAACAGTATAAAATGTGTGAAGAAACAGTTTTTTTTTCTAGTGGTTTATTATTTCATGTGACATATTATACAAAAACTCTTTACGTCCTTCACATTTTCGCAAAAAAACAAAAAAATACACATTATATGTATGATGAATTAATATGTTGTGTTACTTTAAAATTTAAATGATAGAACACAATTAATTTTTATCTGTTTAAAAAAAAAAAAAGTATTTTAAAGTAATTAAAACTTTGTTGTACAGAAAGTTTTTTTTTTTTTTAAAAAAAATATACGGTTTTTTTTTACCTGTTTTTCAGTCAAATTCAATCTTTGGTTGTTTTTTGAATACTTTTTTTTTCATTTAATTTTAAAAATGTTTTTAAAAAAATAAAGCAAATATTTAAAATATAAAACATGTAAAATTCATGAAAAAATTTATTGTTTATTGAAATTTTTGTTTATATTAATTTTAAAATGTAAACAAAACATTATTTTTAATTCAGATGAAAAAAAAAAAAACAAAAAACAAATAAAAGATGAGGAAAATTGAATAAAAAATTTTTCATATTTTCCACCTGTTAAAATATAATTCACCGTTAGTAAAATCCAGGGTGAGAGGAGCAGAAGAAAAAGAACAAAGAAAAATTTGAGTCGATGATTTTGCAATCTCCGGAATGGAGCGGCACTTTAAGAAGAAGAAACAATAGAAAGAAGAAAAAAAAAAACAACAAGAAAATATAAAATTTGGTAATTTATGTATTTCAATATTTAAATTTCTTTTTGATTTTTACTTCTTCATTATTTATTCAAATTAATTTTGTAGATAGTTAAAAAAAAAAAAAAACAGATCGTAATTTCCTGATTTATCAGTTATTTTAAACAGCGTATTTAAAAAACCGATAATAATCTAAAACTATTCATTACAAATTTTAATCAATTAATTTTAAATTCATAAATATTTATCACACATGCAAAATTCAGTGTGTTTAAATTAACATTATTAACACCTTGTTATTTTTTTTATCTTCATCCACAATTTTTTCTAAAACAATTTTCACTTTTTTTTTTATTCAGTTTAAGAGAATAATATTAAATAACTGAACAACATACAGATAGCACGTTTTAAACATAACTGATTTTCAAGAAGAAGAAAAATCACAAAGAAGCAAATTATTTTTACACGAGTTAATTTGAAATTAAAATAAAATAAAAGTGTAACGTTCAAAAATGTACGATTGTTTTTTTTTTTCTTAAAATTATCGTTGCAAAAAATTATTTAGAAATAATAATTTATTTTGTATATTATAAGAAGAACCTTACAATTCAAATGTTCGACAATATCTAAAGTATTTCATAGGAAAGTATAAGCATTTTATAGGTTTCATCGTTTTATTTCGTTTGCGATTATAAAAATTGTAGATTTTTTTGTTTTTGTTTTCTTGTTGTTTGTTTTTTCTTTTTTTTCTTTAAATACATATATCATTGATGGTGTACAATGTACAAAAAAAATGTACAACCAAAGATTTGGATTCAATAAAATTTAATGAAAATAGGATAGACAATTTTTTTTTTTTTTTTTTTTTTTTTTTTTTTTGAAAATATTGTACATTATTTTAATATGTATAGTGTGGTTTTGTTGTATGTTGTAATACAAAATAAATAACACCAGAGGAGAAAATTCAGAATGATTATCTTTCATATGACCTAAGTGGTTTAAAAGAGAGATTCTCTATAGGTAAGCATTTGGTTTCCAATGTTAAAAAAACAATTTTGGTAATATAAATTCTGAAAGAAAAGAAAAGTCATTGTCCTAGAACTAAGACGTATTCTGTTACAGGAGCTTCGGAAAATATAACGTGTAAAAAAAAAAAAGAAAAAAAGTCCAAATATCCTTTTAAAATTCGTTTTCGGTGCCCAGTTAACGAATTGTATAATTAATGGAATTAGAAACTTCTTCTGGCAATAATGTTAGTCTTTTTGCTATTTGAAGTTGTAGTTGTCCATATGAGTAAACTGTTGAGAACTTTTAGACTTGTTTTCCTTTGTCCTTATAATCTACTCAGAGTTTTTATTCTTCTGCTTGTGATTGCCTTATAACTTTATCCTTTTTCTAGGCTATAATATGGGTTTCGTGATCAAATTTTTTCGTAGACAAGTCATTAGTCTAGCACTTAATTCCCCAATCCGGGAAACTTAAAATCTTGTTCTTTCTTTCATCTAATTTCTACCTCTACACAAATTACATACTTTATCGCCATCAGGAGCTGAGTATTTCTACACCACCCACACAGAACAGTATATAAAATTTTATATTTTATTTGGTGACAAAATATATGGCATGACTAGAACGTGTTCAAAAAATTTTTCCACTATATAAACTTTAGTATACAATACAAAAAAATGTATGTAATTTGAAATGGATACATATAGAAAATATGGTTTCATATACGAATGACATGAGTTTGAACATACCTAAGTTCAGTTTAATTGATATTTGAGTCAAGTACAAAAAGTAGAAAATAAATTTTTTTTTCTTTAAAAGAGAACACGTTCAATAATTTTGTTGGTAATAAATAACATATTTTATATATATTGCGGCTATATAAAAAAAAAATATGAAAAAAAAAAAAAATACATCACAAATTGTGATAAAACACGAAATTTCCTATAAAAAATGTCTACAATATATCTTTGATGTTATTTTTTCATAAAATTATTATTTGTTCTTTTTTTTTTATTTTATTTTTTTTTTTAAATTTTAATATAATAAATTTCATAATCCTTTATAGAATCATGCAGACATACAATATTATAGGTATACGATATAATGATAAAAATAATAATAAATTCACCGGTATTGTAATAAAATATTTTAAATCCATAGAAACACTATAATGAAGACTATTTTTCATTAATGCTCGAGTATTTTTGTAATAACGAAATAAATAATTGTTGAAATTTTTGATTAACAAAAAAAAAAAAAAAAGGATAAAAGACAATATTTTCTAAGTATTGTAATTGTAAGTATGAAATTGTCCTTTAAAAGTAAATAAATCGGTATTTCGTTATAAATTAAATTTAAATCTATAGATACTCGAAAAAATAGCTCAAAGGGTTAAATTTTAAGAGAAAATTTTTCGTTTTTTTTTTCTGTTTATTTATCGTATAATTCTCTAACAAAACATCAAATGTATCTAATTGGAATTTATAATTCTCTTAAGTTTGAAAAATAAATTACTTATTCTTCTTATGTAATTATGTAATTTGTATCTAAAATAATGAAAAACAATTCTTATTTTTTTTCTCATGTTTTCTTCGAATGGTTTGTTTGCGAAAAAAAAACTATAATACAATAAAAGAATAAAAATCAAGAAAAAAAAAAAAAAAAAGAAACACATTTTATCGTGTACACATTTTCAAGTTAACTTCATGAACACTAGTCAATAAATACTCAATATTCGATGCATTTCCGGTCTATTTATAATTTAAGTTTGACTATACACAAACTTACATGCTCATATATTGTTTTTATGGTGTATTTAATGTACCATATGCCCTATATATGTATATATATTTTTTTTATAATACATATATGTATTTTATTTTTGTTTTTTATGAAAACGACAGGAGGATGAAACAATAATGAATTATTACTAAATTGTATGGTAAATATGTATATTGATCACAAATTAAGTAAATATATATCATATAGTCAAAGAAACTCTTCAAAATTGAAAAATAAATTTTTTTTTTTTTTTTCATACACATTTTTCATTTTTAAATTATTTAAAAAATAAAGACGATGTCTGTTTAAATTTAAAAAAAAAAAATTAATTTATTATTTTGTTTTTTTTTTTTTTTTGTTCAATGAGTTTAATTAAACTCTTGAAAATGTTTTTTCTTCGTCGCTGCTTCTGCTGTTTTTTAATTGAATATTGATTGAATCTGAATTTTAACTACATATTTTTTTTTGTTTTTTTTGTTTTAAACATTTAAACACTTTTTTGATCGATGAAAAATGCAAGTTCATATCATATGTGAATGTTTTTTTTTTATTGAGATAATATTTAAAATCAATTTCAATGCAAGGTGATTTCAACATAAACAATAAAAATAGCATTGAGGGGGGAATTTTTAGAATTTTTTTTTAAAAAAGGCACCCAAAATGATCTTGAGAGAAAAAGAAATACGAAGAAATTTTATTTTAGCAAATATGCTTTATAGTATTACATTAAAAAATAAATTTTTGAATTATTTAGACACTTCGAAACATTCGTTGCTTTCCTGTAGTACAATGAACAAAAATTCATATTTTCTAAAATAACCTTATTTATCAATCAAAAACGTATCCTTTAATTATACAGCCGTTCAGCACTGATTTTTCTTTGTCAATGAATAGACCGAAACTTTTTATTAATTTTTATAGAAAAATAAAAATGCTAATAATTCAAATTCACCGTTATTTTAAATTAAGATTAATCTAAATTGAAGAAAATGATTGAGACATGATTGCCACAGGCATTTTAAAGTAAATCGAACAGAAAGAAAAATTTAAAATGATATATGAAATATTTAATTGAGACACCCTATACATGAATTTTAAATTTAATTTGTAATTATTAAAATTATTTGAGAAAAAATGTTTTTTTTAAAAAACAACTATAAATTTTTATTATAATTATTTTCATCTTTTTCAAACAAAAAAGTGTGTGTGTAATATGAAATTTTTATTTTCATTCGAATTAATTAAAAATAAATGTAATTTTTTCTTTCTAAAATTAACACAAGCTTTAGCTTAAAAAAATATTGATAAGTATCTTCTTTAAAAAATAGATGACTAATCAAATATTTGTTTGTTTTTTTTTTTTTTTTAACAAAAAAACTCTTAAAAGTCAGAAAAAAAATTTAATAAAAACAATAACGAAATTATCAGACATTAATTTTAATTTTAATTAAATATCTTATTTATTTTAATCTTATAAGATAGATAGTAATCATCAAATAAAATCTAAAATAAAAAATTTTGTACGATATTATATAAAATGTCATTTTGAGCAAAATAAACAAAAATAATAATAATAATAAAAACATATAACAAGTGCGTTTTGTATTTAAAAAAACAATCTTTTTTAGTGATAATACATAAGATAATTCATACAAAAATATTTTTTATCCATTTTTAAATCCTCCTACACAATTTGTATAGTACCACCAGTTATTTTATCCAATTTTGATTGTATTGTAAAATTTAAATTATAATGTATTGGAAATTTTTGATATTCAATAACAACAATATCATTTTTACCTTTTTTTAAAATTTCTTTTGGTAAATATAATGTAATTTGTGAACCAACTAATGGCCAATATCGTCCTAAATTAAAACCATTCACATAAATAACACCTTTACCCCAGCCATCTGGATCAATATATGTATCATGAATTTCATCTGATATTATTTGTAATTCACCATAAAACATAATTGGACCATTTAATAATAATCCTTTTGAATTAATTGTAATTATTTTTTCATTATCATTATTATTTTTTTGATATTCTAATGCATTTTCAATTTGTTCTTGATCAAGTGGTATTGATATTGATTTCCAATTATATAATTCATATTTTTTACCATTTAATTTTTGTATTGTTATTTTACCAAAAATACCTTTTGTATCATTAGCTATATCAAAATTAATACGACCTTGATTTTCAACAAGTATTTGTAATTTTTTACCAAAACCAGAACTTATTGGTAATGAATTTATATTATTCTCTCTTGATAATGCACCAATAAATAATTGATCAATATAAACTAATGCACGATCATGTAATTCATTTACAGTTAATAATGTTGGATCAATTTCAAATTCTGGTAAATCACATTCATATAAAACTAAACCAGAATTTTGATTAAGCTCTTCAAATGATATTGGATTTTTATTTGATATAGTTTTAACACCAAATAATTTTTGTCCATCATTTGATAATAATTGAATAATTGGTTTTAATGTAATTGAATTTAATACCATTTTTGGTGATTTTTGAATAATTTTTGATTGTAATTCTGATGATAATGGTAAAAAATCCTTAATAACATCACGTATTTTATAAAATTTTTCATTTGGATCACCA
Organism: Bombylius discolor; assembly: GCA_939192795.1. Classification (NCBI taxonomy): domain Eukaryota; kingdom Metazoa; phylum Arthropoda; class Insecta; order Diptera; family Bombyliidae; genus Bombylius; species Bombylius discolor. Next base: position 4,560,910 of record OW584241.1, on the reverse strand, counting down.
GATTCATCCATAACAGCATCATAATCGTATGATGTTAAATCTGGAGCATATTTACCAATACCCCAATTATTAGCTCCGGCTGTAAATCCAAAATTAGTTCCTCCATAAAACATATAAATATTTACATTGGCTCCTGATTGTAGAATTTTTCTTAAAAATAGAAAAAAAAAATAATTAAGATAATATTTGAAAAAAAAAAAAAAGACGTAAAAGAAAAATAAAATACAGGGTATTTCCATTGAAACTGGAAAATCTTTTAACTTATTGAAAGGATGTTTTATTTGAATTTTTAAGGTGAAAAATTATTAGGAGAAATTAATAAACTTTAATGGTACATTTTAGAGTTCTGGAGAATTTTTAAAACTTTAAAAATTTAGAAAAATTTTTTAGAAGGCTTAAAAATTTCAAAAAAAAAAAAAAAAAAAAAATTATGTAACATTTTCTCATGAATTGAATAATATTATAATTCTTGTAATTGATTTTACGATGGAATTATGTGGACACACCCGGTGTAAATTTGATAAAAATAAAAAAAATTATCCAAACAAATAATAAATATTTTTATTATTGGTAAATTTTCAATGTTCTAGGTATGTTAAAATAATTTCCAATAAAAATTTTATAAACAATAGAAAAAAAAAAGTTAAATTGTGAAAATAAATCACTGATTAAATTTTGAGAACAGATACATTACATTTGGCTTTAATTTGTTTTTTATTATTTTTTTTTGTTGTTGTTAATTGCAAATATTTTTAGGAAATTATAGTTTGATTTTTTTCCCCACTTTTTTCGATAATTTATTCACCATTTTTTAATTGTACAAGTCAAAAAGTAAACGTGCTTTTATTAATTAAATTTTTATAATATACATATGTACCTATATTCTTTTCTCGCATACACCTCTATATTTTCAATTTTTAAATTGAACAGAGAAATTAAGTTCATTCGGTCAGATTCAATTTATTTTGAGCAATAAACATGACATAAATAATTTCAACAATATGTAAAAAGTATTTTTGAAGACTCAAATGTACATAAAATCTGTTTTCTGTGTATCGTTTATACACTACGTTGAAAAGTATAATAAATAGATGTGAAAAGTGAATAAATTTTAGTCGAAAATACCAGGCGTTCAGTATTCGAGAGAAGTAAAAAAAAAATGTGATATATATTCCAATATTTCATTTAAATTATAAAAAAAAAGTTTCATTTCAATATAAACATAAAATTGTACTAGCTGTAGAATATTCCATTGACTAACTGACTGAGAGTATATGTATATGTATGTATGTATATATATTTACCACATTCCAAAAATAATACACAAATACCCGTATATGTTTTTTTCTTGTCACTATATATTCAATATAATTTAACTTTTTCATTTTTATAAACAACATTTTGATTGAAAATAAAAAAAAAAACATCATCTTCTTTTCATTAAAAACGGCAATCGAAAAAAACAACGGTTTATATTTGAAAAAAATACATACGTTGTTTTTAAAAAACTCATAAAATTTTTTCCAAAAACAAAAAGTCAATTTTATTGAAGTAAACAATCAGGCAATCATAATTTAATGTTTTTAAAAGAAACACAACATTTGTGTATAAAAATCTCCATATTATTTTAGAAAATCCCCAACAAATAAAAAAAAAAAAAAACAAGCAAACACATATTTAATAAGATATTATTGTATTTCTTTCTATTTAACAATGTTAAAGATATTTTCTTGAAATTCAATTCAATTTCAATGGAAAAAGAGTATTCAACAATCTTCATCTTTTTTTTCTTATACATTTCTTTTTCTTATTGGTAGGGAAGTATACGCGGCAATCATATTTTCATATGAGGTTCCTATATAAAATTTATTTTTTATAAACATTTATTGTGAATTTATTTAAATAAAAAAGAAAAAAAAAAGAAACAGAAAATAATAAATATTTTAATAACAACGGATGGTATAGAAAATTCCCGCCAAAAAAAAAAAAAAGAAACAGTTTTCAAGTTCATTAACCAAAATGCAATTGTAATGCAATGCAATATGCATTTTGTCATTCACATTGAACAAAAAAATAAAAAAAATAATAAACAATAAAAAAAAATAAAAACGAAATACATATGTGTATATCCCCCATCGATTTTTCTGTATAAAAATTAACACACAATTGAAATATGAAATATGAAATATATATGTACATATATGATATAAAATAAAAATATATACACATACACATACACATACTGGAATGACGACATCACTGAACGGTGGGGAAATGGGAACTGGGGAGCCTTTTGTTATTTGTAATTATTTCTGATTATTGGTTCGTTGCTCTACCAAACCAGAAAGCCTGTGATTATAACGTGTATTGAATCCATTTTTCTCTTTAAAATAGAAAATTTTTGTACATATTTAACATAATATGTAATATGAATGTAAAATACAGATGATAAATTGATAAGTACGTACTAAACATACAACAATGGTGATGACGTCAAAAATACTTGTTGGAATTGGAATGCGCTATAAGGAATGTAAATAATCTGAATAAGTTCGTTTTGAATTTCTAATAACCGGGCGTTCATATTTTTTTTATACAAATATTTTAAATTTTCTCAATAGAAAAATTGCGGAGCTAAGTAGAGCTATTTTACACATTTTTTCAGTACCTACAATCTACACAACATTCATTAAATTTTTTTTTATATTTAACTATTTGTTTTTATTTTGTATTATTGCATGTTCAGTTATCACAATATGTATATACATATGTATGTATGTATGTACATAACATTCCAAAGCCGAATCCATGTGTATATAGGTATAGTGATAAGAAAAAAACACATAAAAGTGATGTGGGTATACTGAGACGATTGCATGATGATGATAAACTTGAGTAATTTCGTAATTTCTCACAATAATGAAATAAAAATTTTAAAAAACAAGTGAGGAAGAGTCGTTTTTAACGATTTTTCTTTATATACAGAGTGACAGAGTTCATTTCATAGTAGGATATTTTATATAAAAAGAGTCTGAGATTTAAATTTCACTTTTTGTTTGATCTCTTATTAACGTTTTTCTATATTTTTCAAACATCGAAAGTACATAACTGAAATTCAAATATTTTTAATAAAAATTTTAAGCTCTTTTTACTCAAAAAATTTACTTCGAAATATATATTCTGTTTCTGTATTTTAATTTTTTGAGAAAGTGTTGTTTTTTTTTTTTTTTTTTCAAAATAATTTGAAATTTCAGAAGAACAAAACAAATTGAATGAGTAAAAACCAATCTTCTTTCAAATGAGATGAAAACAATATTCACATGTTTTTAAAAATGCATCGATGTGAACATTTTCAATGAGATACATTATCAGGCTATCATATTAGAATTTCAATAATTTAAAAATATTTTCCTTCGAATATTTTGAATGTATTGAAAACAAAACATACCTCAGAGCATTTGCAACAATATCAGCATTTCGTCTTTGATTTTCCTCTTGCCAATGAGTAAGCCAACCTGGATAGAATTCTGAGTTAACGAGAGGTCCGTTTGATTGTACTGTACGAAGTGTCTCCCAAATTTTATCAATCTCATGAGCTTCATTTTAATTTAATTAAAAAAAAAAAAAAAAAAAAAACATATTTAAAAAATCATTTTAAAAAAAAATTCTTTTATTCAACAAACCTCTTTCTGCCCCAAAATCCGTTGTTGCAAAAACTCCATCAATTTTACCACAACTGATACGTTCATTTGGAATATCTGTTGTAAATAATACAGAATTATTTTGAACATATTTTTCAGTTTCATCACGAAGCCAATTTAAATATGCTTTATCACAAGCATGAAAGGCTCCATATTCATTTTCAACCTTTCAAAAAACAAACAAAAATTTTATAATTTAAATTTTCATTTAATTTTTTTATTTTTTAAATTAAAATTAAATTAAATTACCTGAACCATAATTATCGAACCACCATTTCCATAGAAATATTTTTGTAATTTTGGCATTAATTCTGCATACCAAATTGAAATTTCTTTTGTATAATTTGAATCACTTGTCCGAACTTTAATATCTGGATATTTTGTAAATAACCAATATGGTAGACCACCCTAAAATATATTTTAAAAAAATGAAAATTACAAATTTAAAAGAAAAAAATGTTTCGTGAAAATATAAAATTACTAACATTATCTCTTTCCGCGCAAATATATGGTCCTGGTCGAAGAATAATATAAAAACCTTCCTCTTGTGCAATTTCAATGAATTCAGTAATATTGGCTATGCCATCAAATGTATAAATTCCTTCTTTTGGATTATGAAGTGACCATTCAACGTAACTGAAATTGAAGAAAAAAAAATCGATTAATAAAAATTTAATTAATTAAAAAGCAATTTGAAAAAAAAAATTACGTGTCAATTGCATTTAAGCCTGCTGATCGCATTGTTTTTAATTTTGATCTCCATGTTTCTGGTAGAGCACGAAAATAATGAAATGAACCGGATACATAACGAAACGGTTGACCATTCATTAAAAATGTATTTTTATTGTAATCGATTGTAAAACTTCTTGTAGCCTAAAATTAATAAAATTTAAATTATTCAAAAACATAAATTAAAAAATAATAACCATTTTTGTTTCACGTTACTGAAGGAATCTAAACTATGTAGAGTTTTTTTTTTTCTGATAATTTTTACAAATTTATTTCAAAACTGCCCCAATTTCAAGTTCACTTGTACAGTATTCGAAACTATCTGTTTTATAAATATTAAAAAAATAAACTTTCTCATTTATGACCATGAGGTTTCTGTTTCGTATATCAAAAAATGGATTGGAGGGAGTGGATTGAGTTGTATAGTACCACCAACAAAAACAAAAAGATAGTTAGCTTATAAAATAATGAGAAGGAAATTTCATTTTTAATTTTAACATCAAAAATAGTTTTAAGTACTCAAACTGAATTAATTTTTCTTTTCATTTTTATTTGAAACTCAATTGAATCTCTTATTTGTAAACATTTTATTATTATCAGAGAATTAAAAGATGCACAAAAGGGATGAATTATTCCATTATTAAAAAGTATCTTTGTATTGTATATTCTCAAAAAGAAAAAAAAAAATTTAACAATTATAAAACCCAACAAAATCTATTTTATGCTCCTCAAAATGTATTTTCCTCAATTTTTACTTTTTATAGAATAGAGGAATTATAAAAAGTAAAATACTCAAATAACTCAATGAGGAGTCAAGAGGAGCTTCAATTTAAAAATATAATGCTCTAATTACGTACCTATTCTCATGGAAAAAACTTGAAAAAAAGATGGCCGATGAGAAGGAGCACAATTGGGCAGCTCAGTATATAAGGCTAACATAACTTTTAGTAGTTAAAAGAAAATTTCTAATCTTTAAAAAAATTGTTTTATATGTACGTTATCATATGAGTAATGAATGAGTATACCCATGGTAAAAATTATATTAATAATATTATCTCACAAAAGCAACAATAATCAGGTTTTTATTTTTAGAGAAAAATAATGCTGAAGCTAATATGTATGTATTTTGAGGCAGATAGTTTTTTTTATTTATATTATTTATTTCAGTTACTATATTCAGTCCCCAAAAACTCTTTTATCATCATAAAATAATCTTCTCGTCTGCCTCTCGCCTCTTTATAATTTTTTATTGAGTTGAGAATCTTATTTGTGAAAATATCTAATACGAGAATACTAGCTTGTGGGGGCTATTTTATTCCACTATATGACTGAAAATAATGCTCCAACAAACACTAACAGTATAATAATAATACAATACGAATTTGATAGCGTATATACATTCATTCAAAATGAAGACAGAAAACAATCGAATTGAATTTTAAAATCTTCTGGAACTCGAAGAATTCGACTCATTTCGAGAGTTTTGAATTATTTCGATATTTTCAACTGGGAGCACATAATATTCAACAATTTATTATTGCATTCCTAAAATTATAATATACATATTTGTTGTTTAATAATATAAAAGCATCGAATTTTATATAAATAGAATTCAATTGCTATTATCGCGCCAAAAATCCAATGTTTAAAAAACAAAAATTGTGATGAATTAAAATGCTTCATGCGCAACAAAAGTTGTGGGAAGAAAGAGATTATTTATATACATATGTATGTATGTACATATATTTTATTAAAAAAAAACAAAATACATACATACGAGTATGTAAATAAATCTGTGAAATGTTGAATTATTCATACCGAAAAAATACTTTTAGAATTAGAAATTAGTTCTTTGGAAATAAAATTGAAAATGATTTTCGATTTTTAGACTAACAAAGGGCTAACAACGTTTCATTTCAGTAATCAGATTTTGTTTTCGAACTACAAGTTTTACAAATGAATAAAGTAGAAAGTTTTTCCTTTATTTAAAAACTTCAGAAAGCATTATCCTGTAACCATAATGTAAATTCTCAATTATTGATTTTCGCATGAACTGATTAAATATAATTATAAAAAACAAAACCACATTTCATTTTCGTTTTGTAATTACAAAGCGCATGTGAAAAATATAAATAGAAATATAATCATATATTTCATATGTACATACATACATATGCTTCAAAGTGATTTCCTTGCTTTCACTTCCTTGCAAATTTTAACATAAATCAATAATAATCAGCTGATAAAAAGGTGTGTCCCAGCTGTCAATGTGAATGTTATATGAAAAAAAAAAAAAAAAAGACAGGTGAAAGAAAACATATAGAAAATTAAAAGATATGATTTGTTCTCAATGTGCATTCATCTTTGAAAAATTAAACAAAAAGTAAACATTTTATATTCATTTTAAAAATTATTTGAACATATTGACAAAAGTACATACTATACATTTTTTTTTTTATTCTTTTGTAAAAATAACAATTTCTTAAAATTAAAGGAAAAAAAAGATTTATAATTATATTTTTGTAATTGATAACATATAATAATTATTGTAAATGCAAAATAATTAAAATTTCAAATTTAATTGTAATGACAAAATAGAATACGGGCATATAAGTTTTCTTGGATATTTTATGGTGTGTGCACAATTGAAAAAAAAAAAACGTGATTGAGGCTACGGTCATTTTAAATTATAACTTTATGTCATATAAAATTTATATTTAATAAAAATTAATGTGGTAATCAAATCACAATTGTTTTTTTTTATAATAAAATAAATTACAGATACATTTATATAATATATTCAATTCCATATGAGCTTTTACTTGATTAGGTTCAAGTGTTTTTTTTTTTTTTCAATTACGTTTTAAATACACAATTTTGATAACGTTTTTGCAAATTATCTAATTTGAATTGGATAATATTTAACGGCCGTATTTACCAACTTGCAACTAAATTTATAATTCACAATTTACATACATATGTACATATATCTATAAAAATAAAACAAAAAATACATTATATGATAGTTTTTAATGTAAAAAGTTAAAATCAACTTTAATATGAAGGTTATAAATATAAATTGAAATGGTAAATAAAATTATGATGGTTTGATAAATACCACAGTAATTTTTATTTAAAAATACTTGAATATGTGAAATTTATTTATCATAAAGATATTATACAATAATGAACAGATAAGCTGAATTGATTTAAATCACACCATTAATTATTAAAAGTACATTTATACAGGCGGCTCGCAATTAAATGAACTCTTTGTTTAACGTATTACTTTTATTCACAATTAACAACAAAAAATGTTGAATTGACTGGTCTATGCATAGAGAACAAGAAAAGGATTCAATTTCAACGAAATATGTAGATACCTTTTTATTTTTTAATTGGAATTTAATTAGATGAGCTGTTGTTAAGTTTAAGATAGTGTTATTGAATCATAATTGGGTCAAAATGCATTTGGACTCATCACTTTATCCTAAAGCTGGTTATTTCCATATTTTTTTCATTCTGTTTAAAATATACGCTCCGTCGTTACAACCAAAAGAATGATGCGTATTCAAATTCATGCATATTCATAAAAGTCTATTTTTATAGCACCTCAAAAAAAAAAAAAAAAGTTTGACTAGTAAGTTACAAAGTTACAACTACTTATTATGCAAATAACGTGTTTTCAGACTCGTATGGTTTTTCACGTTAAATAAAAAAAATTTCGAGTTTTCTGACATCAGTTAATTAATAATTATGAAACTGTAAAGCAAGAAAAATTTTCAAAAGAAAAACTATCAACTAGAAAAGAGAAAAAAACAGTTCTGTTTTTAAATAAAAAAACAATATGAAAAATCGAATATTAATTATTTTGAAAAAATGTGTAAATTTTCAATAAACTTCAGTTTAATTTTTTTTTTTCAATTAATTAAAGTAACCTCAAAAGAAAACCTGTTATACAGAAGTATTATATGTGATGTACATACGTACATCTTCTGAATAACATGAAAATTCAAATTTATTCGTGGTTGTTGAATGACGATTTACCTATACTAAAATACAAAAATAATCTATAATTTTGTTTAAATTTGTTGAATATTTATGAAATCCATCTTAATTTTGCATTCGAAATTATTTTATTATACTTTTTAATAAATTTTATCTAAACGTTGGGCTAGAAATTTAACTTTAAAATGCTGTAATGATAAGATAACCGACAAATAAAAAAAAAATAAAAAGAACCACACATAAATTTTAGTAATTATTGCAGAAGAAAAACAATGTCATTCCAAAAATTGTAAAGAAAAAATATCCGTTCACATAGGAACTTGTTTTATTAAAACACTTGTTTAAACATTAAAAAAAAAAACAAAAAACACAAATTTTTTAAAATATCAAACTTTTAAATAAAAATTTACAAACCTCTTCATGATTACCAGCTACGGCCATTGTAAATACTAAAAGTGAACTTAATGTTAAAATTATTGTTAAAGTAGCTGTAGTTATAAAACACATGTTATGTCTAACTTTAATTTTACTATTATTTCGAATACTTTTGGTTTTTTTAAATAACGTAAATTTCATAATTTTATGTTAATGATATTTATAAACTTTCGAGATACAATAGAATAGAATTTATAATAATCATTTATCGTCAACGATTCTTATGAAACTGAAAAATTAAATTTGAAATCGAAGTAGCAAATGTGACTATATCGGCTTTATCGTGAAGTTATCTATTTGAAAATGAATTGTTGAGAATTAAAATTATTCCAAGACAAAAGACAATGGAATCGACTTATAACATAGAAGAGTTATTAATAAATTATACATTTTCTTTATTTCTACATAGCCTAACCAACCAAATCCATATTCCCGGGAGAATATCTGCAAAGAAAAAAGGAACATTAATTAGAAATTGGTATTGTAGATGGTGGAGTTTTACTTACGCTTATGTACTATGGGGCTGAAACCGTCTTACGAAACTTACGTCTTACGACTCCAACTCAGATGTTGTTGCTGCTACCAACGTTTGAAAGTTGTCGATATTGTGCTACCTGTTTAACCGACAAAGGCACGCGACTCCAATTAGGTCGCAAGTGGCAAGACAAGTAGGAGATTTTGCCATCTCGTCGTCGTCAGCCGCTCGTTAAACAGTTGCAGGCAGCCTTGGGTATTAGAAAGCATTCCTAGATCAAATTTTTAATTCAAACTCTATATTGTATAAAAGTCGTTAAGATGGGCAACATTTAAGGAATTCCTATCACCTGCAAGGGGTCTGGTCGTCGTACTCCTTATAAATAATAAGTAATGGATGTTTTGCTACTTTATCTTTTCTGTTAATATATTTTTATAAAGTTGAGGATAAAAAGGTTATAAAATTGTTCCGGAAATCAATTTTGAAATGTTGCAGGAAATTATGCGACTGCACTATAAAATATTCATATGTATAAAATAACGTTGCATAATGTTAGGCGTTTTCATGATATCAAATAATATCCTAAATTACGCACTAAACATTATCCTGCAACATAGATTTCATAATTACTTTATTAAACATTAAAGATACTACATTTTACATTACTTGGCAGATATTTATCAGAATACCTTTCAAAGGATAATTTTAAATAAAATAAAACTATTAAAGTTGAAACGAATATTTAAATTTTAAATCAGAGACACGAACCATTCTAGCAGTTCAGCAGTTTTTGACACTTATTAGATTATATTTTTGACATTTTGGTTTTACATTTGAATTTTTTTTTACTTTTTTGAATGATTGCCTTAATAAAGAGTGTATATTTACTCAATTAAAAATAAGAGCTTTTTTCTTATCTTCTTTTCTTTTCAACTTTATCTTCCGTTAATTTTAGTTGAGTCGTAAACTTTGGATTGTTTAGTTGTGTTTTGTTGTACAACTTAAGTTATTTTGATTATTCTTGGAATGTTTATTTTTTAAATATTTTTTTTCCACAAAATAAAAATTCAATTAGAGTGTGTGAAATAATTTAATTTATATTTACTACTTAAATACCTGTGAACAGATAAGTTAAAATAAATATTTGCTTGTTACACTTTTGAAATCAAATGATAATTACTAAATGTAAAGGAATCTACTACTTAATGGAAAAAGTATAAAAATTTCCATTACTTTGCTTGTGCTATTTTTGTGTTTTGTTGATTTTATTTTTTTTATCTTTGAAAAAAAAAAAAAAAAAAATTAATTTTTTTCTATTGGAATTTTGACTACGTTACGTGTCTCATGCATATATGATTTACCTTTATAAAAACAACAACAATAATAAAAATTATTTTTTATGATAAATGAAAAATTTTAGTGTTATTTCTAAAAGATATTTGTTAATTCATTAAAATAAAAAAAAAAGTAGTGAGAACGAAAATAAGTAATACAAAATGATTCATGTTGGAGATAATACATGGAACCTGAGGATTTTTATAACAGATCTTCAGGTAGAAAGGACATTACGAGTCCGAGGTGATCTTCATATTGGTGGAGTTATGCTTAAATTGGTTGATCCAGGTATTTTTTGTTTTGTTTTATATTTGAATCTTAGCGAAATGTTTTTTTTTTTCATAATTAAATTCTAAGTACAAAATATTATGTGTTAAAAAAATTAAGTAGAAAAATGTATATGAAAAAAAAACTGGTTCTACAACTCTGAAGAAAAAAAAAAATGCTGATCAAAGCAAAAATATTAAGAAAACTGTCAAAGAAAAGAAAAACAAATGGAAGATTTAAAAAAAAAAAGTAAATCAACGTGTAAAGAAAATGAGAAGATGTAAAATAATAAAGAAAGAAAAAGAAGCACAAATTGAAATGATCATGAATGCTAGTGTTGTCAGGCTCATTTTCTTTATTCTGATCTACACTTCAATTTCATATTACTAACTTCAATTTCAGACTCGTATAAATTTTTAAATTATTTTTCATTATTGATTAAAAATTAAACAAATTTTAATGATATTGAAATATTACTTACAATCAAATTCCAGTTTTTAAATTAAAACAAAATCCGATGTGGCCACACTGTTATAATCATGACTTTTTGAATACAAAATACTTACTTAAGCTTAAAAAAAGAATGTTAGCGCATGTTTTTATCGAAATTAAAAACTTAATTTGTTCTTTCATAATTTTATTAAGCATATCAAAATTATTGATTCGTCCATTATAACCTTGAATTTTTTTGTTAATCAAAATATTTATACGCTTTAAAATTTTATGATTTATATGAGCATTAAGATAATTTTTATGCGTGTAACTCGTGTAATTACTAATTACAATACATATAAGAACAGATGTAAGAAATACTGAACATTATATCACGTTTTTTGAGAGTCTAGAGCCACAGTCTTGCCTAATTTTTATTATCTAAACAGTAGCTAAATTGTTGAATAATGAATACCCTTGACTTTTGGCTCTTTATTTTGTTTTATCAGTGGCAATTGTGACGAGATTTTAACCCTATAACGGTATACCAAAAGCTATTCAGTAGGTACTGGGTAGGAACCTAATTTGAAATTTGAACATGTAAGTCCCTACTTATTTATGTGCCTTGTAGACGGTAGGTGGTGTTTATCTAAATTAGGCGACTCAAACTTGATGACTTTTTAAAAATTAAAATAAATTTAAAATAATTTATAAGCGATTCTAATAGGCCATTAATTTATACAAAATACATTTTTTTATTTTTAGAATTTTTAATTTTAACAAACAACGTTAATCAAAACAAAAATTTGTTTACAAAATAATAAAAAAATTAAAAATAAATCTACAAAAGATTTATGGTAGATAATCATTAATCAAATAACTTTATAGTTACATCAGATTTTAATTTATAATCACAAAAAAATTTACATCTTTTATTTTTACACAAGAGTTTAGATTTATTTTATTTAATTCCTGCAGGCAATAAATTGTTTTCCTTTAATTTCAATCTAAATCAAATTGAAAAATGTGTTATGTTTGAAAATATTTACTAAAAATAATGGGGTAGGTAGTACCTAGGTACTTCTGAATCTCTTTGATAAAAAAAAAATTGTGTGTTTTCAACAACATTCAACAAGAAAAAAAAAAAAGTAACAGTTTAATTTTAAATTATTCGCATGAACTAATTTTTATTGTTACGGATTTTTTTTAATATTTCGTGTTGTTTTTTTTTTTTAAAACCACAATGATCTGTATCAATTTCTCATAAAGAGAAAAACCCTTATGTATTCTTTGATTTTCAATTTTCTAACCCTCTTGAACATATCACATGGAAAATAAAAGAAATATTTATTTAAGTGCCCAGGTGACAATATAGCACACTTTCATCAATTATTTCATATGAACACCTTTTAAATGGATTAAAAAAAAAAATAAATAAATTAAATTACCTAGTAATTCTACTTTTGTGTCCTAAATATCACCTGGATGAATAACAATAAAATGTCAAAGAAAAACTGACATTAAAAATTTTGTCGGTATTTTCACTTTGTTTAGCTACCAAATCATACATAGGAGGTGTACATTATATTGTGAATTTCTACATATTATAACAACAACAAAATGTGAAATGTTTCCAATTTTATAATTTTAGGTTAACATTTTTAAGATGTGGTCTTTTATACCCACGATAATGATGAAACTTTACAACCAATTGAATGTAGAATATATCGTACATTTATTATTTAAAAATTCATATTGCATACAGCATCAAATATATACAGCTGCATCCCCAGGAGACGCTATTTTTGTTGACAAACAAGCTCAATAAATAAATAGTGTGCAGTATTATAAAGCACAAACTGAAAATAAAGGTGGTTTCATCTAAAATTACAACAAAAAATAAATTATATTCGTAGATACATGTTTTTAATAGAGAAATAAAATGTAAAAAAACAAAACATAATCTTTCACTAAAAAATACAAATATGATGCCACCAGTGCAAAAAAAAAAAAAAAAACATTATTTCAATATTTTATATTTCTGTGGGTGATGAGCTCATTATCTTATTATTAATTTTTTTTTTAAAGAAAACGAGAAAATTTGAAAAATAAAAATGAAAACATATGAAAAAAATAAAATAACGTAATTTAGTGTCATCATAAAATTGAAAATTTTCTCGTTTTCATTGAAGCATGATGATTTTATATTTTTTTCACAACAAAACAACATTTAAGAAAAAAGCAAAAAGTGAAAAAAAAAAAACATGTTGAAAGTGACGATGATGCTATAAATTGATATGTGATATTATAAATACTTGACTGGCGACATTAAGTAAACTATCAAAATAAAAGATACATATAAAGATAAATTTTGCTTTTTTTTTTTCATATACATACAAGCAGATATGATATTCAATTTATCAAGATTCTAAAAGCATCAGTTAATTTTTATTTTACTTTAAAAGATTTTGCCTTGAATTCAAGAGAAAGGTCATTTTTTTCATGTTACGAGAAAATAAAAACAAAAAAAAAAACATGCCAATTTTATGACGACAACATTGTTGATTTTATTCTAAAATAATTTTCCATTGTATTTTTATTTTTCCATCTTTCTTATATCATCACATTTTACCCCTTTCTTTATAAAACATTTTCGACATATCATATGTGGATATATGAATATTGAATTCATAATATATATTTTTTTTAATCTCTAAATAGAGCTCTTTTTTTCTTTTGTTTTTCATTTTTATTTGCTTTTTTTTGTTTTTATTAATTATTTTTTTATTTTATTCAAAAATGAGATGTGATGTTGAACACGTGTTTTTTTATATGTTTTAATTTCAAGCATTTGCAAATGACGGTTATTTTCTAAAATTAGATATTATGAGATTTTTAATTTAGATTTAAAGATAGATATGTACGTATACAAAACATATGTACATATGTATATACATTTATTTGTAAGATAAATCGTATTTGTTTTTCTTTTTCTTTCCCCTGTAAAATTTATGTTTTGTTTTTATTTTAAATGAGAAATATTCGCCCACACTATGTGAAATATATTTTAGTATAATGGCTTCCAATGTTGGGAAAATTATTTTAAGAATTACGGTTAAAAATATGAAGAAAACTAAATTGAAAAATAAAATAAACAAAAAGTGAAAATTTAATTCTATATAGATGAAAAATATTTTTAATTACTCAAAAAAAAAGAAAAAGTTGCTAGTTAATTAAGAAAATTATCTTTTTAGAAAATAAACATTTCTGAATTTTTATAATTGTTGTGTTGATAGTTTTGTTTTTGGAATCCATAAGATCAGACCCTTCTTTCTCAAGTATCTAGCTCATCCAAAATTCCGAAAAATTTCAATTAAAAGTTTTTTGTTTAAATATTTTTATTTTGCAGACAAATTTTTTTTTTCAGTTATTTTTCTAAATTTGAAGCCTCTAGTGGTTAAGTAACTATCAATCAAATGTGTAAGATAATATTTTCTACTTAATAAATTGACTTCATCATTTTTTAAGTGAGAAAAAATATGTCCCAATTTGTTGTTTTAGTCGACACTCGACATGAGAACAATTTAAAATAAAAGGATGAGGGTGTTACAGATCAAATAACACAAAATAACAAGAATAAGGGTGCATTGTTAAAAATTTATAAAAAAAAAGGAAAGGAAGAAAAACAACTGAATATTCTCAGCAAGAAACCTTACCAGAGAGGTTTTGTTTTCTTTTAAGTACAAGACTATAGTTGTTAAATATAATCTTAATTTTTGATTTTAACGAAAAAAAAACTTAAATTTAAGCTGATAAATTCGAAAAAAAAGAAGTAATTAAATAAATTTTCTTTCAATACACGCGTACTATATATTATTCACATTATTTAAGATTAATCGATAATTCAATTGAAAGTCTTCTTTTTTTTTTTTTTCTTTATGAGATATCAAATTCCGGCTTTCATTGACACCATTACAAGCATAACTTAAATAAAATTCACAACATTATAATCTATCATGTATTGAATGTGAATTTTATCTTTAAACCAGTAAAGAAACTATAGAGAGGAAAAAAAAAACTTATGAACTTTTCCTGATGATCGATCAAGTCATCTTTAATATAATAAAATATACATACACATATATTACCACGAGTATATAAAACGTATATATATATAATAAACCAGTCAATATTAAAAACAACTAATAAAAACGACCAAGCCTTTAAAAATGAAGAATGTTTTAGTTCAATTCAAATATTTTTACAATCGATAAGCATATAGTAGAATGCACTCATTTAATGATATGATTTTAAGTATAATATACTTGCATGACAAGATTTTAGAAATATCTTTTTATTTAAAAGAAAAATAAAAACTTTATCTTGTAACTACATACTTAAGTATCTTATTAATATTTTCTCTTTTTTCTATCAAGTATTTTGTTTATGCAATAAAGTGAAGAAAAGTTTATATATTTTTTCTATTTGAAAAAATTTTTCCAAATTTTTAAAACTAAAAAAAAAAAAATACATATATATATTTTATTCGAAAAATTTTTGAATTTAGATATTTAAATAATTGAATAATATACATACTTGATATTTTTCAATTTTATTGTGATAATGAAATATGTATACACATTTTGAATAAAAAATTTAAATTTTTCATGATCAATATCAATGTCGTCGTGCATTTTTTTTTATATGTATAGTAAGATGTCATATAAAATTGAAAAATAAAAAAATATATATGTATATATAAAAAATAAAATCAAATGAAGAAAAGAAAAAAAAAAACATAGAAAAGATGCCGGTTTGTGGTATACGACGACCGTTAATCTTCTTCTAACTATTAAGCATGTAAGTAACTCATATACTACACAAGGCAAATAACCGAGTTCTTCCCGAGATATATAAAGTATCTGTGATTGAAGATGAAACATTTTTTTTTTTTTTTTTTTTTTTTTTAAAAAAGAGCATTAAATATCTTTAAGTAATTGTTTGATGTCTTATGATTTATCAATTGGAAATAATTCTAAAAATATTCTATACTTAAATCATAATCTTGAAAAAATTATGACCCTCTTTGATATAGTACATATAATTAATAATATGTATATTTCCTCCCTTTTATTTGTTATCAAAGTTTTTCATTTGTAAAATACTCAAACACGATATCTGTATTTTGTATATTTTTAATGATGCTACTGTCGTTTTATTGTGTTTTTTCTTCTCGTATTACTGATATTTTCTTTTTTTTTTTATAAGAAAATGGTTATATTGACGAATATACTTTAATACCTATATGTAATTGTAGTTGTCTAATAAACCTTTTATTTTTTTAAATTTAAGTAGCTTGTAAATCTTGCAAAACATTATTTATCATTTTGTGTTTTGTTTTTAAAGATACATTTTATAAATCGAACATCACATAATTAAACAACATTTAACAAAAATAGCCAAAACAAGATTTTCTCTGTTTTATGGAATTCCTCTATTGCATAGATGTATGTTTATGTGTATACATATTTAACTATAATATGTACATAGTACTTACAGAAAATTCAACATTTTACAAGACACAACATCAGTAATTGAACATACATGGGTCATTAAACGGCCTTGTATTGCAATATAGTGAACGTATACAGTTTACTTTATTGTCCACTAAATAATATGTTTTCATATTATTATCGGTATTAATAATGTATTTTCTATTGAATGATTCTGTTGAATACTGCTGATTTGGAGCCAAAGTCTGATTAGTGCTAAAATTTTAAATAAATACCAATACAAATTTATAACTTCAAAGAAAATTCAAAAAAAAAAAAAAAAAAAATCTTAAAATTTTTTAATCATTTATGCTAAACACATTTGATTTATAGAATTGCGCTTGCTTCAAAGAGATACTTTGGCGGGATTTTAATATTTAAAAAGAGAAATTAAATATTTTTATTTTTAGTTTTAATGTTTTTGTTCGATTTTTCTTTATGATGCAGGATTTTATAAAACTTAAATTTAAATATTATTTATTTATTCCTAGAAAAAAATACATATTATTTTAAAAACGGTACTTTTTTTTTTTTTAAAGAAATATATATCGTACATTTTATTTTTACATTGTATCTATCTAATTTTAGCAACATTAAGTAAATTTTTTAGATATCAAATTAAAATGTCTGAAATGTGAATTGTTGATTATATTATGTTTGCTTCATAATTTATCCATTATCATACATTTTGATACTTTTAATTATCATAATTTTAATAAAATTGAAAAACAACATTTGTTTTTTTTTTTCTATTGCCAACATAATGGTCATAAGTCACATTATTTCGCAAAGTTTACCTAAAAAAATATAAAAAATAACATTTCATTAAATTTAACGATTTATGTACACATGAATTATTGCCAATAGAATTTTGTGTTTTTTTTTAATTTGTTATTCTTTAATTTCGTTATCTTTTTTTTGGCAAGGAATCAAAATAAAACAACAGTAAACTAAATAAAAAGCACATTTGAAAAAAAAAACGGACGTACAAAATAAAAATTTCTAATATGTGTATCTTTACTTCATTATATCTTTTTTAATGTATCAGAATTGGTTGACTCAGCGTCCACAACAATTTTATTTTTTTTTTTCAAGTAATGTGATGATTTAGTTTGACTTTGAAAGTTTCTTTTTTAACTTTTGTGTAGATGACTCAGAAAATTATTTTCGGTTGAAAAACCCTTACAACATCAATGCTACATCATACAGGAAAATTAAATACATAGGTACATATTTTATATTCGAGAAATCTGTGATGGCTAAAAAAAAAAACGAAAAAAAAAAATTGATGACAAGGCTCCACCAATAGTCAGGTGTCTGTCGTCTTAAAAAAGACCTGTTCCAAGACGTCATCAGAATATATAAATATGTATTACATTTATATGAAAAAGGTCATGAAAACTGAAGCTTGCTTGAGTAGGCCCTGGCTCAAATATAGATATACTTGGTGCTATGAAAGAAAAATACGAAAAATAAGAAGAACAGAGGAGAAATATATGAAATACGCATCATGTAGTTGAGATGAATGATGGTGAACAGCCTCTACAAATAAATTTTCAACCTGGTTAATATTTCCTTTTATGTACTTTTTTTTTCGTTTTTTGTAAATATTATGTGGAAGAAAGAAAATGCCATTTACCATGATGATGTGATGTGATGATATTGAATTGATGATGGAAAAAAGATGCCTTCCACCCATTCTTCGCACATTGGATAGATTATCTTACGTGGCTGTTTGACTACTGTGGTATTTTCTTTTTTTCTTTTTCTATGAAGTTTTTATTCTATTTCATGTTTTTTTTTTTCACCACAAACTAAAAGTATCTAACTACTCTCATATATTTTTAAAAAAATATAGTAAGTTTCATTTGCTGATTCTCTAAAAAATTTAGCTGATATTCTGGAATGTTGAATGCATGTAATAGTATAGTAAATGAAGTGAAGTATCGTCTGACAACTAACTTTACGGAAGGTAACATTTAATCCATTTATCAAACTACTTTGCCATTTTTATTTGATTGTATTTTTATATGAGTATTCATTGCATTGAAAAAGAATGTTAAAGAACTTAGCATCATCGTACATTAGACTCAGACAAATAGGGTGTACTCAAAGATACTTTAGATAGTTTTTTTTATTTTGTTTAATGGAGTTTGGTTTCAAGGCTTTTCTCTTAAGTGCTTATGTAGAACGTCAACATATCAACATTCGTTTATGCACCTACAGTTTCTTGTGGGTTGTGAACCACAAGAAGAAGGCTGAAACTGTTTGATACAGTCATAGTCGCCATAGTACTATACTATTGTGAATTTATCTTTAATTCAAATGAATTGGTTGTTACTCATTTGAAAGTGAGTAAACGCTTTTTTTTTTTTGCTCACATAGTCATCTGATTTTCTCGAGAATTGCAAGAAGAAAAACAACTGTTAAGATATTCTGGAATAAATAAAAGTATTGCTTATTTGTTTTCCTTCTGAACATCTTGTTTTTATATAAGTACTAATAATATATAAAGGACAATTATTTCTTGTTTTAACATATTTTTCTTTAAAGGGAAATTTACTGGCATTCTATGTACATATATGCAACAAAATCATCTAACGCCATACATTTTGCTATAACAAAACCAAGATACAAGATAAGAAAAAGTTAGATGGTGTTATTCAATACATTTTATTCGGTTTATTTTATATTATTTATAAATTTATATTATACAATATACAATATATACTCAGTCAGTTCTTATGATGATGATGATGATGACTAGTGGCTGATTTTATCATAATATTCTTGTCCATGCGAATATAATGTATTATATGATGAATTACTGAATTGTATAAATGCATACACACGTATTTACTTGTACATATTATTTTTTATTATTTAAAAAATTTCAGACATATTACAAATGTAAAATGTTCTTTCTATATAAGTAATTCATATTTTTGCATTCATATTTTTGCAATGAATTACAAGTACTATCAACTCTCTAATAAAGGGATAATGGTTTATTTCACATTCTGGATTTTTTGTTTGTTTGTTTGTTTTTTAGATAGCATAAAAAATTAGTCATAAATTTAATAAAAATGATAAATTTATTAAATGTACATATATGAAGAGTTTTGTTAGATAGAAAACTGATAAATGTTGGAAAAAACTTTTTTTTCGCAATCATATAATAAATAAATAGTGTTATTACCATATTCCACCCACTTTTGTGATAAGATAAACAGAAAAATAAAGCTTTTTTAAGTATGTGCTTATGTTGTGTTCATTATTTTGTTCAAATAAAAATGTGTAAGAGTGAGAGTTGAACATTTTAATTTTCCTGGAATTGAAAATATCTAAAGTGTCAACTATATACCTTCAGTTTTTTTCCTTTGAATACATGAAATTGTTCTGGTCAAATTTGTAACTTTCTAGCACAAGAGAACAGAACGATTGTTTAAATGAAATTTAAAAATTTTTTTTTTTCAATAAAATAAAAAATCACAGTTTTTCACATAAATCTTCATTTCCTTTTATTCAATTTTTTTTACAAAAGATCTTTTTCTACTTTTCTTGAACGGAAAACAAAAAAAAAAAAACAATCGAAACCATCGAAATTTTAAGGCGAGACATATATTTACTTCAAAATAGACAATACAAACCGGTTCAGTCCTTTATTTTTTCATTTTATCCTTTCGGCAGACAAAACCAATGACAACAACAAATACAATAATAATAAAACACCACAAAATGAAAAAAGAAAAAAATTAATAAAATTTATGTGTCTCTTCTTTTCAAGCACTAAATTACCCGCATCTTCAAACAAATTGTTCTCGATTGATAAAAGTGTTATTTTTCATTCCCCCTTTATTTTTCTGACTTTTGTGGTATTTTTGGGTCTTTGAAAATACATTTATACAGACAGACAGACAATCTAACGCATAGCGTGACATAAATTTCTCCTCATAGAACATTATTATCCCCTATAATTTTTTTTTTTAAATTTTCAATCATATCTCGATTTCGATTGGAAGAAAATGTACTCAACGAAAACATTAATAAAAATTCTATTACAGCCTACAGGAAAGAAACATAGTATAAACTATTTAAGTGCTTTAGGGTATTTTATTTCCTATAATATAATATATCCTAGAGAGTATGTATATTCATATTGGATATTATGGCTTTAGGAAATAAGATAGAAGAAGAAAAAAAAACCAAAAAAGGAATTAAATATGTCAGGAATAAAAACATTAATCTTTTTCCTTTTTTTTATTATTCATAACTTTTTTTTTTCAGAGATGTCTATTATTCAAAAAATTATGAATTTTTGAGTGTAAACAAGGATATTAGGTTGATCTTAATACGAGTTTACAAATTAATTTTCTAATTTATTACTCATATTTTTTCAAGTAATTTTTTTTTTCACCATAAAAATTTTTCAGCGAATTAGCGTTTTGTTTTTTCTCCACACATTTCATATAATTTACTGTGTAAAATTATTTATTTCCGATTGACATGCAAATATCTAATTTAATTCCCTAAAGTCAATATAAATATCCCAAGAGATATATTCAATAATAAATTCAAGGACAATGTCATCCTTGTATTAATAAATTTTATTTTTAAACCATTTTTATTGATCCAAGCATGTTAAAAATTAAAAAGAAATTTTTCATATTCGATTTTTCGAAAATTTATAAATATTTTGACACAGTTTTACAATTTTTACTTGGGATAGGCGGCTCAATCGTTTCATAGCACAGTGAATTAAAAAATAATAATTGAAAAATTAAACAACAAACTAAAAATAAAAATTGTTTATTTCTTTAATAATATAGAGCATTCTAAAATTTACATGACAGTCAATTAATTAAATTTATGCAAATTACAGACAGTCAAATAAATAGTTGTTGTTTTTTTTGCAACCTAAAGGTATTTCATTAAATCTCTGACCTCAATTGTTTTTAATTAAATTTGTGTACACCTTTTCCTTCCTTTAAAGATAATGTTTTTTTTTTTTTGTAGAAAAATTACACGTATATTTACAATTTTATCAGGTCAAATAATTTATCTTCATGAACATGAAAATTTAATTTTCTTTTATAATGTAAAATGAAATTTATAATTGTTGTTGTTTTTACGTGACTTACTAGAAAGTGGAATTTTTTAAAATAAATAATAAAAAAAATTGAACATTTTCGTTGCCCTCCTTAAACAAGGTCGTTTAAGTATAAAATAAATAAATTCTAGTATGTAGATAATTTGCTTTTAGACATTCACCCAATGGCCTAGTTATGTCGATGAAATTGGGGAGAAAGTATCCCTTTTTATTTGTTGGTATAGTTCAGAGTTATGGTGGCATGTTAAAATGTTAAATGACTCAATTTATAGCTTTGATAGAATTCCTTAAATTTATTTTATGAAGGATTTAAGTTCATTTTCTAAAATGATTTTCCACACATGTTCATCACAATTAAGGTTTTGGCAAAAAAAAGAAACATTTTTATTTTGGGGTTTGAACAATAATAGGGATATAAAAGCAAATAACAAATGATATGATTGCGTGCATGACATGACAGTTAAAATTTTTCTATATTAAAATGTACATTAAGAAGTTTCAAATATTTTTTGTTTTTCCAAACCAAACCTTCATTATACACGAAAATAGAAAAAAAAAAATGTATATTGTAGCAAAATTGACATAATGTAAAAACCTTTCAACGGATTTTTACCCTTGGTCATGGTCAAAATTCAGGAGTGGTTTACTTGTATGTTAAATTTTTATTTTCTTCGACAGACGGCATCCCATTAATTGATATAGTGACCAACAACAAAATTTTTAGGATGATATTTAATGTTTTTATTGAGATATTAGGAAAGGGCAGTTTGAAAATTTATTATATACATACATTTTGAACAGACAAACAATAATAGAATAATACAGAATGGTATTGTATTCTCTCATTAAATTTGATAAACCAGACAGAAGGGAATTAATAACCGTTTTAGTTCTATGGGATTTTGTTGAAAACAAAAAGCAATTGGAAATTTAATATGCTTCACTGAAAGATGATTTTTATGAAAACAAAATTGGAAAGAATCAGAAAAAATAGTATTTAATTGTTATTGTGACACGATGACATTAAAAATAAATTTTTTGTTCCATTATATGGGTTTGGCTAAAGACATTCTGTTGAAGAAAAAAAAAAACAATCTTTCCAATTCAGAAACAATGATTGTTTGAAAAAAGGGTTTAATAAAAATTAATATTCATTTTTCTATAAAAATAATTTTATTTTCTTTTTAACGTTTTTTTTTTTTATTATGTTACAATTAAAATAATAAATTTTTTTTTTATTTTATTATTAAATAAAAATTGTTTATTTTCTTACAGTATCTTTAAATGCTCCATTATAATAAAGATACATTTGAAATAGAAATAATGTTTCATCAAGAACTAATTCAGCTTTTGATAACATTCTCATACGTATTTTAATTTTTTCAAGTATTTCACGTTCTGGTGGTGTTAAAGTTTCTAATATTTCATTAATATATTCTTCAGATTCTCCACGTTCTTTCATTGTTGCAACAATACTTTCAACTTTTTGTGATTTATCAATAAGACGTTTATTTTCATTTTTTTCATATGTTGAACGTATTAATATATTATATAATGTTTTATAACATATATCAAGTAACATATTAACAATTTGATTTGTATTTATAAAAAATAAATAAAATGATTTTGCAGGACCAGAACCACCACCACCAGCTTTACGTATTGTTTTTATTTGTATATATTGTTCTTCAAATAATTTATATGTTAATAATTTAGCTTCTTTAGATGGTATCATTGCTTCTTTTTGTAAATCTTCTTGTTCAATATATTTTTTATTTTTTATAACACGAAATATTCTTGATGCTTTTGAACCAAATTTTTCTGTTATAATATTTTCAATACAACATATTGTTAATTCATAAAAACTTTTACCAATTTCAATTGTATATTGTCCACCACCCATATCACCAATACGTCGAATAAAATTTAAATTATCATCATTTATAATTTGTATATATTGTTCAATATATTTAATTAAATCTAAATTATTTGAATTTTTATCAATAATTTGTTTTATTTCAGCTAATGTTATTGGATTTGAAAAACTTCTATACCATGGATCTGTTCTTTCGTACATTTTTTTTAACATATATTTAAAACATTCTCCAGCACTTATACAATCAATTTTTTTTTCAATAGCTGATATCATAATATCATCACGAAAATCTTGATGAAATCTTTCATAATTAACTTGCCATAATATATTATCTTTAAATTTTATTGTTTTTATATCAATTTTACCATCAATAATTTGTTGTAATTGTACTAAATCAATATCGGGTGGTTTAAAAATCATTGAATCACAAAAATCATATTTATTACTATTATTACCAAATAATGTTGTATCATCTGTTTGTGAAAATTCACAATTAATACGTTTTAAATAATATGAATTAACCATATCATAAAATATATCACGATATTGTGTTATATTATCTTTTGTTTCAGAATTTTGATAACATTTTATTAAAATATTTGATGCTGTTTGTATACCAGAACGTAATAATTCTTCAATAATTGTTGCAGCAATATTACCAAATTTTGTTTGTATTAAATGAACATATTTTGGATATCTTAAAATATATATAATATTATCTTTTTTAATTGAATATTCATTTAAATTTTCATTTAAAATTGATGGTGTTATATCAATTAAATTAAATTTAATTAAAACAGCTAATGATAAACATACATCAGATCTTGGTAATTTTGTTGATTTTATTATTGTTGGTAATGTTCTTGATACTGATGAAAATAATGTATTAGCAACTAATTGAACACTTTCACCAAAATATTGTTTTATTATAATTGAACATAATTTTCCATATTGTACAGACATTATTGTAAATATTTTTTTGAAAAATTTTCTTCCTACTGGAAAATGTTCTCAACTTTATGGATCTGGAAAAAATTTCATAGTTTGCCTTATTTTTAAAAAAGTTAAAAATTTCGTTATTTTTTTTTTTTAAAGTAATTTTTTCACAATTCTTACAATAAATTTTAGCTAATGATTTTTTAACAGTGTAGCACTGTAATGGAATTTCAACGTGCTACCACTGAATATCTTACCTGTTGTGTTATTTTTTCGATATAATCCTGTGTAGATGTGCTTTAATTGATTTACAGATTCATTTCAAATGTTTTATATTTAATTTTATAAATTTTTTAAAATATTAATTATATTTTCAGTCACTTTTGTGCAATTTAATCAAAAATAATTGAAATAAATGCAAAAACACAACAAACAACTAAGAACTCAATAATTCAACTGACAGATGAAAAAAGAAAAGAAAATCACACATTTTTCTCTTCTTCTTCCACGAAAAAATTACTCTTGCAATTCAATTCAAATTTCAATTCATTTAGCTGTTGCTTGGCTGATTTGTGATTTTACTTTGAAATATGAACAGCATTGCCAGATCTTTTAATTTCTTACTTTGTAAAATTAAAGTTCTTTTAATGCGAGATTGCAAAGGCGGGATAAGAAAAAACATTAAATAAACGGACATTTTTACGTTTTGGAGCAATTCAAAAAAAAAAAAATATATATATATATACATAAATAACCGGCTTGTAGTAAAATTCAATAACTAATGATAGATCATACGTCTAATCTAATACGAAAATCTTTCCTATTCATAGAAATTTTATTCCAAAAGGAAGCATTATTCTAACACCTACCGTTAAATGTGGGTGTTGTCAGGAAAAGACACTGGTTTAAAAAAAAAAAAAAAAAAAACAAGAATTTACGATATTTTTCCTCCAATATCTACAAAAATTAAAGAATTTTTAAAATCAATTCACCAGTAGAACTGCTTTGTCTTTCTTGGCGGAAAATAATGTAAAAAATATTTTAAAAAATCATACGTAAACAACGACGTGAATAATTAAAAAAAATATATGTACTTGTTTGAAAATCAAATTGTTTTCACAAAAAAAAAAAAAAAACGTTTTATATTTAATTTCTATTGATTATTTCAAACTATTTTTAATGACTTTTAATTTAACTAGGTGCCCTTTAATGCACTTTATGCGTATGTTACGTCTATTAAAGGTAAAAAAAAAAAAATTAAAATACGCATACACTGCACAAACTTTAGTACTTTTCAAATAATTAACTTTAAAAAAACTGTGATTTATTACAATGAAGTTCGAATAAAATATGAAAAAAAGGGGTAAATAACAACAGAAAGTTCAATGAATAGATCTCGTTAACGTGTCATATACATACATATTTATATGTATATTATACGTAAGTTATGTAAAGGAAAAATTTTTTAATGTGAAGAAAATTGAATCATAAAATACAACAATAGCATTCAAGAAAAAAATGTAATAATTGTTAATTAAGTTCGTTATGGAAGAATAATAACACAGAAGAAAAAAAATGTGAAGGTGGGAGATTGAAAGAATAAAATTGGAAGAATGTTTTTTAGATTTTTTTTTTCCTTTTTAAAAGAAAAATAAATATCACGAATTATTTTTTCTTTCAAAATGAAAAAAAAAATATATCGAATTGTACAAAAACATTATTAGAATGTAGATCCGGGCTCGTACAAACTTGAAATATTTATTTATTTTTTTTTTTTTAAATTACAGACTATACATATATTTATTATTGATCCACTTTGATAATCATAACGAATTAAATTTGAATTGGGTGCTAAGATAAGATATAATTTTATGATAACCAACGATTTTATTTTTATTACTGCTTTTATTATTTTCATTTAACTAGTTCAATTCAAATGCAATGAAACTAAAATAGAACATAATGTAGAAAATTACATTGCAGTATAACAAATCGATTCGTTATGATTATCATAATTTTTTCAAATTCTTGTGAAATATTATGTATAAGGATTATATCACACACATTTTTTGAAATGCTACATTAATTTGAAATTATATTTCTTCTAAGTTTCATTTTTTTTTTCTTCATAATTAAAAATAAATATAATTTTATTAATTGTAACTGTATTCTTTTCTTTTCTTAAATCATTTTAATTGAACCATTTTTTTTTTAAGCAGATAACTTTATTATTGCCAAATTAATAATGATTCTTTAGAACAGAACATGTGAATGTGTGTAAGCCAACATTTTTTTTTTAAACTTAAATTATACACCATATCGAAAAAAAAACTCTTTAACGAATCATTTTTAATTGATTTGGACGTCGAACATAGTCAGACATCATTCGATTCGTTTTGGATGATGTTTCTTTTTTTTTTTTCCTCGTATTTTTTTTTTATATTTAATTTAGTTTTCTGTTCTATAAAAGTTAAATTTAGATTACATGTCAATTTATTATTATATAAATTTTTTATTATTTTCCTTTTGTAATAAAGAAAAAGAAAAAAAAATAGAGATTGAAAAAAAAAAATAAAAGAAAAAAATTTGCTACTATAAAATTATTTGAATTTTTTTCTAAGAAAATTATTATCTTGAAAATTCTTGGTGATGCTGCATTGATATTTTATTACACATTTTTTTTTTTAGGCGATTTGAATTGAAAATAAAAAATGTACTTTTTTCACTTGCAATATTTTAATTTAATTTTTCATAATAATTGCAATATTGACGCGACATTATAGTTTTAAATGTTATCTTCATGAAATTAAACTTTTTTCAAATAATAATTTCATATGATTAATAATCGGGATAATTGACCTGAATTTTTATTACTTTCACGAAGAAGAATCGAAAAAAAAAATCTATATTGAACGTTATTTTTAAATTATCGTTCATTAAAAAAAAATTGTTAAAATTACACAAAAATAGCAATACAAATAAAATTCATTGTTTATTATTTTATAATAACTTTTGACCTTAATTTTATATGTATGTCATGTATTTTCGCATTAATGAGATAATAAAAAAAATTTTTATATAAAATGCTCTTTTTTCCGTTTTTTTTTTTTTATTGTTTTAATGGAGTAATCAAGTTTTTGACCTTTCATTTTGATGAAATTTTATATTAAGCATAATTTTCACAGTATATTTTAACCCTCTATATTCTGTAGATTTGTTTTTTATCTGATATTTAATGACTCTGATTAGGTAATTTCTTATAAGAAAAATTGTACAGATATTTTAACAAGCTGATTTTTTGAACTGAAGTTTTGTAATATTGTCAATGTGACACAGGAGTACATAGGGTTAAATAAACAAGTACTTAAATGAAAGTATTTATTTTGACGTGAGAAATATGTATATATAAAAGTGATTTCATTGCAATCTGATGTCATAAAGTCATAATTTTTAAAAAAAAATTGAAATTTGAATTAAACTTAAAAAATAATAACAAAAACAAGTTAAGAAAGATTCCAACTGACATAACATGAAAAATATCTTATTAAGTAAATTGCATCATATCATAATATATAAATATTTAAATGGAAAAATTTTATTCACAATTTATTCAATTAAAAAATAAAAGATAAACTTCACATTTATTGAAATTTATGTTTTTTTATTATTTTATAAGACATAAATAAGCTTCTTTTTTTTTCATTTTATGGTTTGTAATTATTTAAGAGACAGAAAATTTATTTTTTTCTCATGGTCATTCATTTTTGCACCATGTGTAATGGAAAAAAAAAAGTATTTTGCTATTTTTCATTATTTCTACTTATGGTAATTTATATGCACTTAATAATGCAATTATTGATATGTAATACATCAAATAGCAATATAAAATGAATTTTGTTATATTAGTCTAACAGGTTTGTGACCGGATTTCTAATTTAAAAAAAATTGCGCATTGATTGTAGAGATATTTGCATTTTTTTTAAGGTATGTTTTAAAAATTATTAAGTATTTCTATAAGCTTTAATAAAATTTGAATATTTATGAGCAAAATTGAATAAAACTATCATAAAAGTAAATCAGATTGCTTTTAGAATAAGTAGATTCCTAATTTCACAAATTTTACTACTTTTAAATACTAATTTCACTATGATCCGTCTATGATAAGATCTTAAAATTTCGCTTATTATCATTTCTAAAAAGTTTTTTAATTAATATCACTTTGAACTTTGAACCAAAGCTTTGACTTCAAAATATGGTGTTTTACAAAGTTCAACTAAAAAGTTAAAAGGTTAAAAATAAAGTCAGAAACAAAAAAAAAACAACAACCAAGAAGTCGTTGACATACATCACATCACATCACATTCTACTTTTATTTTCAATTTTCATATTTATATTTTCTCCCTGTTTTTTTTTTCTTCCTCTGCCTGTGCACAGGACTTCCGACAAGACATGGCATTATTTTTGAGTCGTTTCACGTAATAAAAATTCAAACGTGCCTTCTTTAAAAATAAAAATTAAATAAAAAAAAAAAAAAACAAAGTTAGAAACAGAAATAAATGATCACGTCATCATTTCCTGTAAAAATAAAGATAATATGTGATTTTTCCTTATTTTTTTCTTTCTAATACACGAATAGGTATATGTATTTGTAAATTATCATGTTTTCATTATAAAAGTACAAAATACACATTAGGTATAAACATGTACATATTATTATTATTATTTTCGATTTGTATATATTATTATTATTTTTTTTAATTCCTTAAGTTATATTTGACTGACATTAAGTCTGTCTTATGCCATACCTTCAAAAAATAATCATTTATTATTATAATGTTGATGATTGATGAAGATTCAATCGAAAAAAAAAAAAATGACTTATCCGATCCCATCCCATGTTGATTTTATTCTTTTTTGTGTGGCCTCTGTAATCTTTATTTACATTTTTATATGTTCATACATTATATTAGCTGTATATACGAAAATTGTAATGTTCATTAATGATTTAGCAATATTTAGCATATTGACAAAATGTATTTAAACATATAGCAAATTTTTAATAACAGTTATTTTATTTTCTTTTATGTTTTTTATTTTTTCAATATTTACTCTTCAAAAATTATAATTTTAAATTTTATTTAGATTGTGACAAAGAAAAAAAAAAAAAAAGAAGATAATTATTTGGGCATATAATAAAAATAGAAAAATTATTATCTGTTCAATATTGAAGCAATTATTGAGTTAAAATTTACCAAATTTATAAAGAAAAAAAAAATGATTTCAAGATGAACGGAAATAATGACAGACAGATTGCTGATCATGTAAAAAAAAATATATGTATAATAATAAATTTGAATAAAAATCTTTTCGGTTTGAATTCAGACAACAACAACAAAATTTTGAAGGAAAAAAAAAAATTGTGTATTTATAGTCACAAAAATTGAAAAACAAAACCGGAAGACATTAAAGTTACATTTTTATAGGTGAATATTTTTGATGAGTGATTTTTCCCATATTGAAAATACATTTTCAACAAAAAAAAAAAAAACAGCTTTTTTGTTTTTGTTTTCATATTTTTCTTACTTGAAATTCTGGAACAGAATTATGTACGTGAAATAATTGCCTTCAAACAATGTTAAGTGCATTAAAGTGTAATTTTTATTCATTTAAAATGCATGCATTGCATACAAAATGAAAATAAACATTTTTTTTTTTTTTAAAATGTAAGTTATTTTGTTTGTACAAATCTATAACGTTTTCATGCACTAAATAAAGAGAATAAAACAATATTATGTATGTAGGTACAAACAAATTGTTTACGTATTCAAGGATGTTATTTCATAAAAATTAATTATATTCTTGAATATTCATCTGAAATGTTTAGAAAAAAAAAAAAAAGTGGAGTACGTATAGTTTACAGATTGTTTTATTTTTTTTTATTTTTAGAGATAAATAATTTTCGTTTTAATGTTTTTATACATATTTTCCAAGAATATACATTATTTAATGCTTAAAACATCTTGTATTCTACAAATTACGATATACTAAATTTAAAAAAGATTTTTGTTTTTCTTAACAAATCTTTGTAAATTCTTAAAAAATCTACAAAATATTGTAACATGTAGTTAATTGTATTTAATTAAAAAAAAATTTTTTTTATTTATCTAATTATAACTTTTTTATATTTTCAGGTATGTTGTCAAGCTTGTTTGTAAGTTGATTTTATCTAAATGTTATCAGGAAATTTGTAAGTCAATTTTTAAATTAAAAAAGAAGGCGATAAAATTAATAGTTTTTTTCTTTTAAATTGAAAAATTAAATAAAATTTTTTTTTCTTTTTTGAATTTAATTTTTTTTTTCTTCACTTTATTGAAAACAAAAATTTTGTTTTAAGCGAGATTTTTTTCTACATCATATAATTCCCATGGAAAAAAAAAATCTTTAATTTTAAATTTAGCACATACAATCCATTTTTAGTTATACGAAATATTCAATTCACCCACAATATATACATAGATGATTAAATTGTTGCTTATTTCCAAATTAAGAAACTGTAAGCAAAAAAAAAACCATTTTTAGTTTTTGTTTTTGTTTTTTTTTTCGTTGTTCAGTTTATTTTATAATCAATATATTATTTTTGGCTTATTATTTGTTTTTTTGTCTTATGTAGCAAAAAATGTGATTGTAAAGACAGAAAAAAATAATTGTATAGCTATACTTGATTGTGACTTAAAAAAGACTGTATAATGATGTGAATAGATACAGAAGGAGAAGTATAAATTATACATGCTATTTTTTTTTTTTGTTTTTTTTTTTTTTTTGTAACAAAAAATGACGTAATTCTTTGGATTCTGTAAATGGTAGAACAAGTATCATACAATTACTTTTTTTTTTATACCTATATTGTTTTATATTATTTATAAAATTTTGAACCTTAAAAATATCGATAAATAAAAAATTCAGTAGGAAGATAAAGTATTAAGAATGAGAATACGAGTAATAGGGTGTTTTGTGAAAAATTTTATCGAACAAGAACACATTACATTTTACAGTAAATATTTGCTTGATTGATGAAAACATCCTGTATTCTTGAAATTTATATAAATGATTGGGAACATTTCATATTCTCCATGGGGAGTGACATTTTATTATCGATTTATATGTATTAATCTTTAAAATCAAAACTCATGCATTTTAGATCTTTTCTAAAGATATATATGTATATACATATAGGTTTTCGAAACACCCATTTAAACATATTCAAGTAAACAATTGTTCTATATATCTAATGGTTTGGTGTACACAATATACAATCTATTTTTTGCAGAGATACTGTTTAAGGAGATGATGATGTATTTAGAAAATATACAATTAGAAAAATTTATTTGCATATGTCAATGTCTACTTGGCTAGTTGGTTAAATCTTGTAATCAGATACTTTTAAAAGTACCATATTATTTACTTATATGTACCTACATGTAGATATTTTGTAATTTTTCTAGATGCAATGAAGTGTTTACTTATGTATGTACCTAATATGAAATCTTAAAGAGTTCAAGCAGGCGTTTTTTTTTTTTTTTGTAAGCTGCTAAATATTTATAATAGTTCTTTTTATTTTGCAATCATGTTAATCAACATTACACCATATATTTAATATATATTATATTTACCTTCAAATATGTACATAAAATATATTTTCTATGATATTCCTACGCAAATGTTGCAAAAGGTGAGAAATTTATTGCGTGCAAAAACAACCTGTTCAAAATAATGGGTGGTGGTTTTATAAAACCGTAATTGAAAAAAAATGAGTTTTCATTTTAAAAATAACGGTCAACTTTTTTTTTTATATTTGTATAGGTAAAATAATAATATTAGAAACACCATGAAGGTTATTTGAAATATAGTGCAAATTTGTTGAAAAATACAAGAGTGTGTATTTGCATTTTGTAATTGTACTACGTGCAATTTGTCAGATTTTCAAAAAAGATTGTTTTTTTTTTTCAAAACTTTTAAACCGGAATTTTATTTTAGATAAAAATTGTCACCGAAAAAAAAAACTATACTACATTTTAATAACAAGTTTTCTTTTCTCAAATTTTTTTTAAAACTTATAGCTGACACCTAACGTAGGGTTTTTTAAAAATTTATATTAAAATTTATTTCGCTTTAAAAGTTTCAAATTTGTAAGAATATTTTTCAACAATTTTACCTTATGTATGTCTGACCTATTTTCCCGCTTCATTTCATTAATATTTCATATGTCATGAATATCCAAAAGAATTTCTTAAATAAAGCTTAATTTCATATCACTTGTGTAAACATCTAGACATGTGTAAACTTGTTGTTTTCTTATTATTATTATTATTTTTTTTTAAAATATTTTCTTGATATCCATGACACTTAGTTAACATGTATTTATATATACGTGAAATTTATGAAAAGAAGTAAACAAGTCATATAATTTATCATAAATATTAAAAGAAAAGAAAAGAAAAAAAACGGTTTCTATGCCATAGGTATATACTTTTTTTTTAAAACTTTTAGTATCTATGTAATTTAGTTACTTTATGATTGTATAAAACTCTTCGTCAGGTTTATTTCAATCTAAGTATGTATTTATGTTGATGGTATAAAAGCCAGAAACAAAACTGATTACTAGGTACATTCCAATTCAAAATGCAAATAATTATGTTTTAAAAATTTCATTGTAAAAAAAAAAAAAACAAAAAGAAATAAAATATAATTATTTACTTCATTTTTCATTATCTTGAAAAATTTTTTATTTTTTTATGTTTTTTAAAAATCTTTTACTAAAAATAATGCCTAATTACAGCTTATCTTTTCGGATACATGATACTTTTAAGTATTTTTAAAACTAAGCAGTGTAGATAAGAACAAAAAAATTCCAGAAGTTATCTTGTTAGTGGATTATAGCGCAATAACAGAGCATATTTTTAATAAATAAAATGTTTTTTTGTTTTTGCTTCTTTTTTAATGGAAAAAAAAAGATAACAAAATATATCTACGTGCGCCAAGATACAGATACCTAATGATTTTTTTTTTAATTATAAGGTATTTCTTAATTGCCCCATTAAAAAAAATTTTAAAGTAAATATTAATAGCAATGAGTTTTTTTTTTTTTTTTTTAAAAAGAACATTTTATTTCTTTCTTAATTAATTAAGATACAATTATTGCTTTCATTTAATCGTTTATATTTTTAAAATTCAATTAAAAATCTTTAAAATTTTTATTTTTCGTTTAAAACTTTGAACTTATAACGGAACTCAAACAATTTCCATGTAAATAAATAAAAAACAAAGAAAAGAAAATTTTCCAATAAAAACAATTGCAACTTTTACTGTGTTTTATAAATGCTAATTGTAATCGCACAAGTATGTATATAATCGAGATACAAACACTCTCTTTTTTTTGTATGTGATGATTTTCTGTAATCATCAATCAAAGTCTAATTTTCATAATAATGCTCATAATTTATAACGGTTAACTTTTCACCTTATTTTGCTTCTTCAACATTCATTTTTTTTTCTACTAACTAATATATTTTGTACTTTTTTGCTGTTGTTTTGGCGGCATCAACAATTACACACCGCCCACCTATTTTATATGCCCGTATATGGACTTTTTATTTATTATTTATATGTTACGTTCATATATTAGGTATATACATACATATAGTACAATAAAAAGTGTACAATTTACACTAGCACTTTCGAAATTACTATAACTATTAACTGTGATTGCTGTTGTTAAAAATATAAGAAAAAATAGTACAGCTTCTGCAAAATGCAAAAATTTATACAATCTGTTAAACAGAAGAGAAAATAGATTATCATCAACTATAATATGACTGAAATCGCACATGAAATTAAATTTTTTTTTTCACGTAGTGTGGTAATGTTAGAAATTGATCTTTAATAAATTTTTATTGTAGAAAAAAAAAAAAAAAAGAAAATTTGTTTCAAGTCTACTAACTGTATATTATTTCATACTTTAATCAATTTAAATTTTTCACTCTATTTTTCATTCGCTTTTCACAATATAAATTTAAAATGTTATTTATAAGGATAAAAGTAATTTTCTTAGCCAATTTACGCACTTTTACAACACGTTTATTCATGGTGATTAATTGAAATTGAAAGATTTTCCATTCAGTTTATGTTGCTTAAGAAATTTGTTTAAACATTTTCAAAATTATTCATACTAAAATTGGCATAGCTTGTTCATATACTTTCATTTACACAGTGAAATTTAATTAGAATTTTATTTTTCATTGAATTTAAAATAATTTTAATTGGTTTAGAAATTTCAATGCAAACACGTGCAATCATGATGGCGTTTCTTCCAAAACGATTTTTTAAATGTTGGAGCCTTTAAATTTGTGTATGATATTTATCTTGTGAAAATCTACAAAGTCCTTTTGGACTTTTGTATCAAAGTCAAAAATATGTACTAGAGAGCAAACAAAAAAATCTTCTAGTTTCTAAGTTCAAGTCTTTCCGAATATTTTTGAGTTTGAGCGTTAAGAAATTTGTTACCGATCCATCAAAGACTATAAGTAATACTTTGATGAAATATTCTTGGAAAAAATTACTTTTCGTCAAAGTAAATCTGGTAAGTAAAGTCTGGCTTTCAATAGATAAAACTTATATACATAAATTTTTTTTATATGGAAATTTTTTGAAAAATTTATGAGTTTTATTTTGCTTTGAATGGCTTTTAAAAATTTCGAATTTATATACACGCGATGAAAAACATGTGACAAATAAGTCTTTATTATTTCTTTTAAATATTGTAATGTAAATTTTTTAATAAAGTTCATTGGTACATAACACAGGCCATAAAAAGAAAACAAAAACGTTTTAATTTGGAAGCGTTTTTCCTTCTACAGAATCAAAACATATTTTTCATATTCGGTCAATGATTAAATATTATTATTTTTTTCTTAATGCCACTTTTTAAATTATTTTCTGACGTTTTTTTTTCTTAATTATTGCTTCAACAAATTAAATTTTTTTTCTTTTCAAAAAAAGGGACTATAAACTATATAGATCCCCTAGAGTTTAAATTATGTATAATAAAGCACGTGCCTAAGTATAGAAATATTTTAACTGAAAAAGCAAAAAAAAAAAAAAAAAAAAAGAAGAAATTTTAAATAATGTGCGTGAGATTTAAAATATACCATCACTTAACAAACTAATGTATTGAAGAATATAAAATTTTAAAATAAATTAAATAACAGTGTACACAGTTAGTTGTTGATCGCATAAGATATTTAAGATGATACGATGATGATGATGGTATATGCCACTTTTATATTATAAGCAATGTTTTTAATGTTTACATAAATGTGGTCCGAAGACCCCTCATGATGATGATAATGATGACGAATAAAATCGAAGAAGTCAATATTATTTTAATAAATTCTCACTTATAATCTAATGGATATTAATTGAATGGATAATCTGGAAATTATTTTCTCTTCTGTACAATTTGGAATGAATTTTTACTTTAAGAAATGTTTATTTTGTTTTTTTTTTTCCTTTTTGTTATTTTTAAATAATTTATCTTTGCAAAGAGTAGGTATATACTTGTAGTAATAATTAATTACAGAATTTATAATTTAAAAAGAGAAGATTCATTTTCAGAGTGTAACGAACTTTTTTTCCGAAGAAAGAAAGAAGAAAAAATATTTAAACAAAATCTTTAATTTTTTTTTTTTTTTGTTTATTTAATATTCGTTGTGTATTTGAGAGCATATGTTTTTTTTTTCCTTCAAACAGACCTTACGACATTTGCCATATAATATCATTTTAAGTACATACTTACTATTTCACTTGATTTAAAAAATATCCATATGTTTACAGAGTGCGTTAAAAGTAGTTGCCTAGTTTAATTTAAAATTTCTTGATTAAAGAAAAATATGAAAACTTGATAAACTCGTATGACAAAGCATAAAATATACAAAATTCTACTTGATATGAAATTTATAGGATAATTTTAACACTTTTGTGTTGCGGTGAATCAATGCTAAGAAAGCATTTAAAAATAATGCTTAATAAATTTATTATGATAATTTTTAAACAAGAACTCATCTGATAACTTTTACTTCACCCTGTATATTAATTTCTTTTTAAGACTTTTCTTTATATATAAGTGAATTTTTTTTTGTATTACTTAGTAATTGAATGAATATCTTTATACATAAATTTGTTTTTTTTTTCTTTTAAATTTTTATATTGTGGTTTTGTGTTGCTTTAGTTCCGGCTGACATGAAAATTTCTTTTTTAAAAAGGCGTCCCTTATAGTTTTCATCTACATATTGCATTAAAAATAGGAAAAAAAAAAAAATGTTTATATAATAGTACATAAAACTACTTTGTGTATATATTCTTTATGAAACGAAAAAAAAAGAAGAGGAGAAATCATCTATTTTTAGATGATTCTGTTAAAGATGGTTTTCAGGCACATTAAGTTAAGATATGTTTTATGTAGAACATAAAATATGTTTGAATAGTTTAAGCGGGAAGAGAAATGAAAAAAAAAAAAAACAATCTTATTTTGTATATTGAAAAGATCTGATTTTTCATTTAAAAAAAAAAATATAAATCTAAGAAAAACAAATGTGAGGTATTAATGTGGAAAATTGTATAAATACATTATTGTTTTCGTTTAAAATATCTTTCCAAGGAACTAAGTATAATGAACGAAAAGAAGATACTATGTGCGTTGGTAATATAATATTTGAATTTTTCCGTTTTTGGTTGAATGAAATTTAAAATTTTGTTGAAAATGTTTTCGTTCTAATGATATTCTTTTACATTAAAATAAAAAATAAAAAAAATACATTGCAATTGGTTTAATTTACAAAGGAAATTAAAAGATAAAATTCTATTGTATTGCGTTTATAAAAACACATCTGCCTTTTAATTTAAATGGTTTCTCTTTTTCTTATCATTTCAATTTATCATAATAGTTTCCCATATGTGCGGAAAATGTGCAAAAATATGTATGCGTGTAATATATAGAAACGCATCAGACATAGATACAGTGTTTTTTTTCGTTTGTTTGTTCATTTTAGAAAGAAAATAAAGCTTACACAGTTATACTTTATAAGAATTATCTAAAATATTGACCTGATTACATCACATAAGGATGTAATTTTATCTTTTTTACATTATTTTTGTCTGCCCATATACATGTATAAAATTCATCAATTTTTGTACATTTTTCTGAATTCATTCTTTTTTATTTTACTTTTTTTCCTTTTTTTTTGAAATTACAAACGTGAATGAAAATAACTGTAAAAATTAATAATATCGGATTATATTTCATTTATTGAGAATTATATTAATGCTTAACCAGATGTCATTTTTTTTTTAAAGAGAAAAAATATGCACAATTTTATTGTATTAAATTTCATTTGAAAAGAACAAATTGATGTTAATGTGGCAGAAAAAAATATATTGAAATTTCAAATGGTGAAATTGGATGATATCACCGAGTTGTAGTTAAAATGTCAATAATTTCTCATACTCTGGAAAGAAACCAAGATGACTCTTTCGTTGTTGAATCCAGAAAATTTCATTCTGGTCTCCTAAGATCTACAAGATACTTCTATTGTCTCAAATCAGTCAAATCATCACAAAGGTAGCTTCAGAGAATTATAAGGTTTGATTTTTTCAGGATTAAATATAATTCAGATTTGGTTTCAATCAAGCATTCAAGCTATATGCTTAAAAACTATCCCCAAATATTGGAGAACTGTTTCGATCATTCTTTAACGAGATTAATACGACAAAGGAAAGACGTTTCTTTTATTTTTGAAGTTTTCTTCCCTCTTTGTCTCTCATTCAAGGTTTTTAGTTTCCACTTCTGAATTAAAAATAGACCGTTTTATAGAAATGCAATTGAAAAGTTTTAAGAACCAATCACAAAATCTAGTGCCGAATATGTCTTTTGTCAACTTTAAAACTCTAAGCTTGAATCAATTGAAAATAATCAACAAAAAAAAAGTGTTTTCCCCGAAATCATTGTGGGTTGTTGATATATAAATCGTTGACTCGAATACAAAAGCATGAATGAAGATCAAAATCGATAAAAATATTTAAATAAAATGATTTGAATAATAATACAAAATTATTTGGTAGTAAATAAACGACAAAATTTCATATACATGTCCGTATGTATAGTTTTTCATACACAAAAACAATTTTTTATGACTTTGACTTTTTCGTCAATCAAAAATGTCTTTTTTTTTATAATAAAAGTATAGTCACCTCCGCAAAAATAATTCGATATTGTTGCATAAGTCCGGAATTTTTAAACATATAGCACGTGCTTTATTTTTTCGTTTTTTTTCTTTCAATTCTAATTCAGTGTATAAGAGGAGTATATAATGCCACTAAATTTTTTTTTTACTTTTGAAAATTTGTTTGATTCAAAGTGTAGGCGTAAAATGTCAAGTGGCAGTGGGTATTAACGATAATGTGATTGTATTATATTTTGTCATACTTAAAAAAAATATATTTTTTGTTTGTTGTATAAAGTAAAATGTTAACCAAACAAAAATTAATTTTAATCATGTTCAAGTATAATAGAAATGGAAGTTGTTAAAATTTTTGAAAGGTAAACATTTAAATGAGATTAAATTATAAGCAATTTTCAGGTATTTAATTATACATTTCAGTTTCATGGAAAAAAATGAGAACGAAAATTATTACGTGTTAAATTTTGTTCCTTAATAAAAGATTTCTGTTTTAAAATTCTTTTTTGCTTCTTGATAAGATTTTAAAATTCCACAAATAAATGTTGTAGTTATCTGTATCTTTTTGTTGTTGTTGTTGTTCAAAAGAGTCTAAAGAAAATTGTTTTTTTTTTTTTATGTTAAGAAAAATATTGATAGCGATAGTGAAAATATTTCTAAAAATACCAACATAAAATTGGTTTTATTTTTATTACATTCTATTGATTTTAAACATTCTATATTGAGAATCTTTTCATGCGATCTTCACATCTTAATGTACAAGTACATAGTTTTAATTTTTCTACCCTTTCATATTAAATTTTTCTTATTTTCATAGCTTTTCTTTTTTGTTTAACATGTATTAAGGCGCCAAAAACATCATATTGCACTTTATTGAAAACCGTTAAGTATCCATTAAAAAGGAAATTCTATTGATAAACTTGATAACCTTTTATAACGGACAACGATCGGAGTTTAAAAGAGAATCAAAAAGAAGTGAAAAAAAGAAGAAATATTTAAAAAAAAAAGAAAAAATCTTATAAACCAATAAAATCAAAACGAAAAGAGCAGATATTTTTAAAGCCAGACTATATATAATTTTCTATATACAAAAAAAAAAAAAAATGAACTATTAAAATGTATCTAAAATTACATTTGGTATTAATAAAGACGGTTGAGCATTACACACCCTTCAGCTGCATCTCAAAAAAAAATAAAAACAATAGTTATTATTATGGCTTGAAGTTAGATAGATTGAAAAATCACTTCCACTTTCGAAATCAATATACATATGTACAATGTACATATATATGTATTTATTTTCATGTGTAGTTGTATGTTTTGTTTTTACTAAACAGCTTGAAGCCTTTGATTCATTGATTTTATTTATTTTTTATTTTTGAGTGACTTATTGATCAATCTTTTTGATGATCAATTGATCGTTTCATGTTTTTCGTCTTATAATTATAATTTAAATGGATGAAACTTATTTGAATATATTCGATATAGATACAGCTGTGTAATCTCCTAAGGAAAAGTTTTCTCATGTATCTCATGTAATATGCTGTGTTGCAGATAAAAAGAGAATTTGTAAAGAATTATGCACATGGGAAAGATTTTATTTATTTTGAACGATTTTTTTGTTGAACTCAATTTTTAAATTGTCTTTGATAAAGATTCGAAATTTTTTTTTATTTACAGACACGAATTTCAGAAAATTTTGAAGACTTTTCTTTTCAGAATTTAACTCTAAATTAATGTCATGACAGAAAAATCACTGTTACCTTGATTTAGGACCTCTACCTAGGAGATGAAAACATGTTTTGAAAAGGGTCAATTATATTTCACAGAAATTTTCAGTTCAACATGTAATTTTTTATAGGCCTTTTAAATTAAGATAAATTTGTAAATTATGTTAAGTGAAAAATCAATCTATGGTTTATTCACACCATTTGAATAAGGATAAAGATTATTATATTGTGGGCGGATGTGCAAATTAATAAGAATAAATTTAAAATTAACAGCTTAATATACACACATAGTCTAAATGATAATGTCATTTCAAGCTGCTGTCATTTGTGTGACCGACCATATGTAACCATACGCAAAAATCAAAAATGATAATAATTCTGTGATGATTTCGTTTTGATTTCATGTACAGAAGAGAGAGGATACAAATTCATCCTCATTTTCAAACGCTATTATTTTATTTATTCACCCTTCGCTTCCTTTTATACAAACAAATAACAAATTGCAGCTATATACATATTTATATTGCTTCATTTTATATCTTCCATCTCATAATCACGATATAATATTGTAGTAAGCCATCATTATTTGTACTATCCGTGACTCGTTTTGCAAAATTGACC
The DNA here is from genome assembly GCA_939192795.1 of Bombylius discolor. NCBI lineage: Eukaryota > Metazoa > Arthropoda > Insecta > Diptera > Bombyliidae > Bombylius > Bombylius discolor. Next base: position 4,519,415 of record OW584241.1, on the reverse strand, counting down.
ATAAAACTGTCAGGCCTCTAGTGTTTTTATTTAATAATGCTTTATATATTTTTTCGTATATACAATATACATATATGGTAATTGTTTAAGTTTAGATTGCATATAGACTTAGGTCATTTATACATTACAACAGGAATCAAAAGTAATGACCACTTAAATTCAAATGATCATTTGTATTTATGTATATGTATATATTGCATGAAGTTAAACGTTGTAATGTTACCATTTAATATTTATTTTGTTTGTAATGAAAAGACTTGAGAGAAAAATGTAGATATGTATTTATTTAAGAAAAAAATAAGACATTTTATTTGTAAGTAAATCACTATATCAATTGAATAAAATTAAAACTGACAGAATAGTTTATTAACTTAATGATTAAAAAGTATCTTTTTGTTTGTTGATTTTTTTCTTCTCTCTCAAAATAAAGAATAACAGATACATGAAAAAGTTAAAAATGACAAACTTTAAATCAAAAAATTTTGCCTCTGAATTCATACCAAAAGGCTAAATAATTACAATTTGTCAGTGTTAAAATATATTTAAAGCGACTAATACATTTGTTAATTTTATTTTTCGTTTTTAAAATGAAATAAATTGATAATTTTTTTTTCTACGTTAATGCAGCATAGAGTTTCTAGAAAATTAATTAAAAAATCTTTGTATCTTTAAGGAAATTTTTAAAATTTGTAGTTTATTTTTGAGTTAGACAAGAAATCGTGCAACTGAAGGCTTTAAATCAATAAAAATAGCAAATTTTTTACAGCTCTTATATGGTTCTGCTTTATCCTATAGTGAAAATCTCATCAACTGACACACTTCTCAAAAGCTTAAAAAAATGACAAATAAATGTATTTTTAAAGGTGAATTCCCATAATTGGTTTTTTTTTGTGTAGTCTATTGCTTCGAAGATACATGTATATTAAATCGTATGACGATGTTGATGTGGTTGCATTCGTTAAAATCGATAGACTTGGATGGATTGGAGACATGAAAAATGCGTTTCTAATCTATGGAAATGTTTGATTTTTTGACAGTATTTAACGCTCAAAACCTAAAGGGAACACAGAATAGCGAAAGGTATTGAATGACAGTAAGATGTTGGATGATAGTCTCAAAAGACCCTACTTAGTAAAGGTAAAGGACATTTTTTTTTTAGCTAAAGAAGAAGAACAATCACTGATTTCGATTCTGTAAATAATTTCGAATTTTTAGAAAATGTTGATAATTATTACAAGAATTCAATAATTCACTCATATTTCCTTTCGTTTTTATTTTCAGGAAATTGTAATAATTTTTGTTTGAATGAAAAATAAAAATATGACTCCCTTATGTGTATGACATTATGTTTTAAAGGATTAAATAATGTTATAATTGTTATGACAAATACAATATTCAAAGAATTAGAACAAAATATTTTAATGGTTTATCTTACACACCATAGACAAACATTCTTTTAGATATGAAAAGAATTAATTAGAATTTCTTATATGTCATATTTCAATTCTTAGAAAATAAAATGAATACGTAATATTATATTTTTCATTACAATAAATATATATATATATATTTTTTTTCAATTTTTAATTCATACATATACAAAAAAAAATTTATTATAAAATTGTGTTGGCGTTTAATGTATCATTTTGTAACAAAAAACCACATTCAACCTACATCATTAATTTTGTTGTTGAAATTTCTCAATGAAAAAAAAAAAATAATAATAACAATAATAATAATAATAATAAAACTTGATTATAATACTCTTGTTTTTGTAGGTATAATTTAATTGTATGTGTATTACATATATACCTACATTTGAGCAGTTAAAAAAAAAAAAAAAGACAAATGTGGGTGATAAAAAGTTTTCTATTAAAATTTATATAAAATCTAATTTTGGCGGGTTTTCCATTTCATTGATAAAATTATAAAATTTTTCAGCAATATATTCGGTATGTACATCTAAACATGTATTCACATATCAAAAAAATATATAATTTAATAAACTGTACAATAAAAACATATTAGACAGATAGTATAATAAAATTTAAAAGATATCAATTATTCAAGATATGACCTATACACTATGTTGTTTGTTACTGCTACTAGCTGCTGCTGCTGGTTTGTTTCAAATGTTTTATTTTAGATTATAACCACTTTTTGTCTTATTATTTTTCACATTAAATTGCAACTGTTCAAGATTTTATTATAAGATTATAAAAATTTTTACATACATACATACATACATATGAAAATGTTTATTGATTTGTTTGGTTTAAGATTGAAACTGGGTTCTGTACTACATACTTAGGTATATAGATTTGGTGGGTGGTCGGTGGTGTGTTGTATGTGTGTATTTGAAAAGTGAATGGACTTTTATGATCTAATTTGTTTTTATTTTAATTCTTTAATAATAATAATTATTTGAATCTATAAGATATAATTTCGTATGCAAAAAACTAGAAAAACAAATAACAAAAAATAAACAACATTATAGATAGTTGAAGGTGACAGAATGATTTTACGTATCTTTTTTTTTTTTTTTATTAAATAAATTTGCTTGAAGAATATGTGAGATGAATTTTAAAACTACGAGTATAATAAGACAAACAAAAAAAAAATCTTTTAATTTGTTTTATATCCTTTCGATTTGATGTTAAAAAAACATATTTATTTTAAATTTATGTCATTGCCTTTATCGTTCAAGTCAAGTTCATTTATTTATTTTATATTATTTTATTTTTCTATTTTTTTTTTTTTTTTTTTTTTGTGTTTTAATTTTGTATTTTTATAAAATTATTTAAGGTAAAATTAATCTTTACATCAGACAGTATTAAATTTTAAAGTCTTAAAGATGTACTCTATACTATAACATATCATGATTTTTTATTTAGATTTTTTGAATAGACTGTGACTTATTTATTCACCATGAATTTTTTCTTATCTTATATATTGCATCAAAGCAAAAGGATATATGTATATACGAAAAAAAAAAAATAAATTTAATTTGCTTCAGGGTATCATTTATGTGCGTAAGTATTATAAATGGATGATATGATAGTGATGATTATTTACGTCGTCGTCTACTTTATGCTTTGTACGTACAACATACGTAAGTACGTTTCTATATATTTAACACTGTCTGGAATTTCAACATTTGTTATGTTCAAAAGGCTTAAAATTTTTCTAATCTGGATCATTGAAATCATTTTTTTTTTTCATTTTGTATGGGGTACGCTTCAAAAGAAACTCGTTTTTATTTTCTTTTTCGTCTTATATTGAAATATCTGTGTAATTATGTTGAAGGACGTTACCAATTGCCAAAAGGGAAAATAATAATATGAATTTAAAATAGATGACATCAGATTTATTTGATACACATAAACTGATGGAATTTATAATAATATTTGGTAGTATCTTTTTGCAGACATAAATTTAAGAAAAATTCATAAATTTCCTACAATAAATAGAATGTGTATTAAGATTTAAGAAATATGTATCTATTCAACGTTATTCTAAATTATGATGCATTTTCATTAAAAAAGATGTTCAGATTCCGATGAAATTTAATATACATTTCTAACATGTATTAGAAAGATGAAAAATTTAATTAGACAATTGTTTTTTCATGTAGACAAACATACATATACATATGTAACTCATACATCAATACATATGTGAGTATATTAAAGATGATATATGGTACAGTTAATTAATTTGCTTGAGGCTTTAATTAAAACAATTATACTGATGAACACGCAAAATCATTTTTATAAGAATATATACATACATACATATATACACATGTGATAGCCCTTGTACTTGAATTTTAAGATTTTATCCATCATTTTATTATTTTGTGTATACACACATATCCTACAAAATGAAAGGAATTATAAAACTTGATTAAAAAAATGGCTCCACATATATGAGGGTAAAAAGTTATTAATAATATCTGAAATGTTGACAAATGATATTAAATATTTTTATATAATATATTGTATAAATAATTTTAAGATAATAGATTTGAGGGTATATCAATCATAAAATTTACACAAAAATTAATAACTTAGTAACATGCACCAGTATATTACATATGTACTTATGTATGTACATTGTATATATTACAAATATAATTTTATCTTTAGAATACGTCAATGCAACGAAGAAGAACAGAAACAGACAATGACTTTCAAGAAAATTATATTGAAGAAAGCACATAATGTACATACATATACATATGTACGTATTTTTATTAGAGATGTTATTCAATATCTTCCCCCATTTTCTCTTTTACAGATAAAAACTTTCTTCTTTACTTTTTATGAACATTTTATTTGTTTTATTCATTTTGTTATTATATTTTTGGATCATGATGTGTTTTCTATTTTTAATGCATATTTTATTTTTTTTTTATTATTCTTGTAACATAATTTTTTGTTTAAAAAAAAAAACAATTGTTTATAAAACGTTTTACGAAATCCTATCAATCAAAAAAACATAAATATTTTTCAGGTGTTAACAGATTTTAATCAGATACTCTTAAAGATTTTTATCTGCAAAATTTTTGGTATTTTTTTTTTCTCCAAAATTTGATAAATTATGTAAATTTTAATTATTTTTTAAGACATTTTATAATATAATTTGAATTTTTAGAATGTCTGGTGTATGTAGTATGTAAGATAATTGACGTAAGAATAAAAAATTTTCGACAAGAAATTTGTTTCATATTACAAAAATAACAACAAAAAATTAGATACATACTATATGTATTTATTTATAAATTCTCATATAGGTTAATATTTGTTTGCAATATATTCACATACTCTTGTATATTATATTATGTAGGTATCATTAAATATTATTTAGTGATATTCTATTTTTGGTGTAATTGGCCTCAATAAACAAAATGTTTTCGGAGTTATTCATATTTTTCATTTTAAATATCTATATAATACGTTTTATTTGTAAAAATATACTTTGTGTATCTACAAAATGAATTTTTATGTGAAAAATAAAATTTTTAATGACTATGTTAAGTTTAATTTTTTTTATACATAGATAGAATTTCAATTGGAAAAATTTTTTATGGGTCAAGGGAAATATTTATAAAGAAAAAACAAATAGAAGACTAAATGAAAAATAAAAATACAATAGTGTTGTTATGGTACTCTTTAAAATTGTGTAAAAAGTACAGAATCATAATATCTAATTAATTGAAATTACTAGAAAATAATGAAATAAGTTAGTTAGAAACAATGAATAAATTAATTAATATAAAAAAATCTTGATACGTTCTGTTTCTTATCAGTCTGAATATGATTCTAAAATTTCGATTACCTAACAGACGGTAGAATAAGAATATAGTGAAGCAAAAGTCTGTTGAGGATAAGATAGTTTTGAATAAGATGTCTCATAATTGATATTCTGGCTCGTGACTGGTAACTTCCTACTACAATTGAGAAAAATTCTTACAATTAATTCGAATAAATTATTGCAATAACTTTTTTCATAGTTCTAAACGATTTTTACACATGTAACTATACTATGTATCTATTCAATTTCATTATTAAATTATTGATTAATCATCTTATAATTGATTTGACAATTAACACGTAATAAATGTCATATGAAAAGAATTCTTTTAATGTGTCAATTGCGTTTAAGTAGTTCTAATTTAAATTAATTCACAGTATTTTTTTTTTTCTAATAAAAATGTAATGCAATTCATTCACAAAAGCTCCAATTTTTTATATTATTAATATTACATATACGCATACATAATAGTACATATATGCTTTAAGTCGTTTTATAACAATTCACATTCTTAATCAATTGAAAAATATTCTAGAATATTGAATTCGATTAATTAAAAGATACTATTTACTACCTACTTTTTTTTTTGTCATTGTGTAGGTATTTTCTATTGTTGGAATAAAATGCATGTTCATGTTTTTTCTGACATTTTTTTTTTTTTTGTTCATTAAAAAAGTATTAGAATGTATTTTAAATTATGCAAATTATAAATACTATCATCATTTGAAAATTAAATGTATAAGTTATGTCAAAAAAGGCATGCATGCAAGTATGATTTTTTTTTTTTAAATACGTGTATAATATAAAGTTCGCGTGTATATGATAAAATAAATGAATGAAATGATATGATATTTATATATTCTTTTTTTTTTATGCTGACGTTTAATGAATTTCATAGAATTTTTATTCTATTTTATTTTCATAAGAATAAAAAAAAAAACAACTATTGTTTGGTCATCACATTTTTATGAAGTTCGTCATTATATTTATTATTATTTATTATTTTTTCATATGAATAATATGTAAGCTTTAGGGAAAAAATAATATCATCGTCATCGATCAAAGTTGAAGATATTATTTGCGCAATCATCAGTTTTAAAAAGAAAAAAAGAAAAATTGAAAATAGGTGCTTTTTCAAAGTAAAAAAAAAAAAAACTCGTTTGTCGTGAATATTTAATAAATTTTATGATTTTCTATTTTTGATTTTATTAAATGAAAATTCTTTTTTGTTTTATCTGAATCGTGCAATACTTTGTAATTGTTTTTGCTATCGCTTTATATACATAGATGGTAGATAGTACTATTGAAAGGGAAAAATCATGATTTCTTCCGATATTTAGATATATAATATTAATACACATATGTAGGTACATATGTACACGCCAATATATAATTTCTATATTTACTCTGACCCTCTGGCTAAAGGTTGCTAAATGAATAGGTTGATGCAATATTGAATTTAAATATAACTCAACCTAAAAAGTAATTTAATAAACATAAACATTTACTTAGAAATAGCTAATGTTAGGTTGTTCCACATGGAATGTTTTTTTTTTTTTTTTTGTAGAGATAAATATTGTGTTACCGATTTAATAAGTTCGTCGAGGATTAATAAATCATTTTGTTAACAAAATTTTTGCTGTTTCCAAAATCAAAATTTGCTCTCTGAAACTTAAGAGTATGTTTAGCTAAACAGCTGATTTCTATCAGGTTGCCTTATGAAACGCTTTGTCTCGTCGAAAAGGCCTTACGTTTCAGATGATCGTAATAATTATTTCTAGAAGTATAAAAACAACATTATAGAATAGTTTCTTTTTAGCTTGAGAGTACTTCCAACTCATAATTTATGCTTATTTTTCGAACACATTTCTTTTTCCTCAGCGTTTAAGACATTCCATGTGGAATAACCTAATAGAATGGGCTAATATGGTAAAGTGATGCCTTTAAAAGAGCATTTTTATTATCATTACCTATGCGGGTACTTTATTTAATTTTTTTCCTTCTATTGTTTTGTCTTGAAATGTTGTCATTTTCAATTTGAGACAATCGAACTTGCTATTGAATATTTATACAAGTAAAAGAAAGTAAAAATGGCAAAAAAATAACAAACCATTAAATTTATTATAAAAAAAAAATGTTTTATTTTTTATTTCCAACGTCATTTAATGATAGAAACCGCAAAACATGTTTTATTTATACGAAATTGTATTTTTTTTTTTTACAATTTAAAATTAATAATAAAATTAAAGTTAGTGAAAATTACTTGCATGTGCAAAAACTATATATAGACGTTAATTATTTTCAATTAAATTTTCCCAGTGATTGATGTCTTCATTTAAAAAATTTATATTTTATTTGAAATAAAAACAAGTTTTTCTACCCGTAGTTTATACATTTTAAAAACTTTGTTGTTTTAATTAAATTTAAATTTTATATATAGGAAACATATCACCTTATCATGACTTGACGAGTGTATAGATTGCACAATATATATTTTATTTTTTATTTAAATTATTTAAATGTAAACAATCATTAAAAATTTTAAAAGGTCCATTAAAAATAAATAAAAATTGTGTTTTATGATAATTATATTTAAAAAAAAAATAATAATAATTATTTATTCATAATTTCTGTTTTTTAATTTAAATTAAAAAAAAATATACTTTATCTGTTTTTAAATTTAAATTTGAAAAAAAAAACAAATTTGTGTTAATTTTATTTTTTTTATTATTCAATAAAATACTTTAATTATATTTAAAAAAATCGTTATCAATTTCATTAAATTTTTGTAATTAAATTTTTTATAACAAATTAATGATCATTGATATTTTGTGACAGGAAAAAAAAATCTACAAATTTAATTTAGAAAAAAAAAAAATATGCCGACTTCTTAAAATTTTTGAATGTGTATTTAATTATGCAATTTTCTATACGTTTGTAAAAAAAACATAACAAGTAATATACAAAATTGGCTAAGAAAGAGAGATCGGTAACATCAAAGGCATTAAATATGAAAATTTTTCAAATTTTTTTTTCCGTATGAGATCATTCAAAGATACATACATTATATGTATGCGCATAGATTAAGTTTCCGATTTAAAAAAGTAAAAAGCATTTATAAAATCAGAAGCAATGAAAAAAATTTTGCGGTTATAAAATGTAATGCCACTGAATTATTGAAATTATCAAAAAAAAAAAAAAAAAAAAAAAAAGTTCTTTAAAACAAAAGAAAAACGGAAAATACAAATTAATTTTTTTTCATTTTTGTAAAATGTTTGGTATGTACTTTCCGTTAAAAGAAATATTTTTCATGTATCTTTTAACCTTACTTTACGTTCGCCTTGTCAATAACTGAAATAAATTATGTTTTAAAGTTAAATATTTTTGACAATTTCATTTTTCATAATTATTATACGTATTTGTTGATTGAATGATTTTTGTGTTGAGAAAAATACAATTTAAAAAAAAATTAATTTTAAAGAATATTTTTGTAGTACGTGTTGTATAATTGACAAGTTAAATTACACAAAAAAATTAGGTATTTTAAGTTTATTTTTAAGTTTCTGTCTGTGAAATTTGTCCTTAATTATTTCAAAGATTTTTTTTTTTTTTAAATTCTTTAGCTTTAGTTAAATTCCGTTTTACTTCTATTCAAATATTTAATTAGATATTTTTAATTAGTTTATTAATTACAGGATGATATCATTTGTTTATTGAAAATTAAACTGAATGACCTCTATATTAGAATTTTTATTTTTATTTACGAAATTTATAACTCAAATAAATTTAAATAGTAGGAGTAATTTTTTTTTTTCATCTCATAAGATTTATGTGAATGAGATTTTACAATATCATATCTTTTGTTTCAAAATATAATTCGTATTTTTCTCTTAAAATTTACATATACATATTCTATTATTATTCTAAACGTATTTTGTATTTTTAATCATTTCTGATTTGGAAAAGTTTTTTTTTTTTTTTTTTCACTTAATTGTTTTTTACTTATTTTATTTTGATGACGATGAGATGAATTAAAAAACAGATAATAAACTTGTATGTTAAAATGTATATTCTGTCATTCATACAACAGATATTTTTTGTTTATTTAAATTCTATGAGATGAAAATAGAATACCCAAGGTCGTCTATAGTTATGAAATTAAATGATGTACAAATTTATCATACAGATAAAAAGATTTTTTTTTTTTTTTGACAAAAAAAATTGAAATACATATTTTTAAAAAAGTAACATGAATGAAAAATATATATAAAAAAAAGAATTTCTAAAAAACAAAATATTAAATTTTGAGATGAATTTAAAATTGAAAAAAAAAAAATCATATACGATGCATGGTTTTTTTTCTTCTGTATTTTGAATGATTTAAGATAAATTTTATTAGGTTTCATAAATGTCAAAAATTTACACATTGTGCTGCTTTTTATTTTTTTTTTTGGTTTGTGCTTTTTCAAAATTTTTATTTCGAAATAAAATTTTGAATATTTAAAAAAGTGGGATAATTAATTTACTGAATTTTAATAAAATTTAATATATAGAATATAAAGGACAAAAAATTCATGTTTTTGAAAAAGTCAAAAAACTTAATTGGTCGGTCAAGACAATTTTAAAAACAGAAAATTATATTCTGTTCTAAAAAAAATGTCTGTGAAAGAGGGATCCAACTAAAGAACTATTTTAAAAAAAATATATATAAATAAAAAGTCTGACCAATAACCGGAAGACGAAATGGTAACATTTTTAATTCATCAAATTCAAATTTAAATTTTTTTATTTTTCAAACAAATTCACCTGATTATTATTTTCAATAATTACATACCTGTCATATATGTATGTATATAATTATTTGTAGGTACCTTTTTATTTTGTTTGATTTAATGGAAATAATAAAAATGTTGGTTAATGGCATTTAAAAGAACTATTTAATCGTAATAATGTGTATTGTAAATAGTACATATAACATTTAGCATATAAATTTATATACTTTAATAACTTGTCATTATTATTACTCAAATGGAACGGAATGTGGGCGTTTAATAGAATAATGAAGAACAAATAAACAAACAAACAAACAAAAAAAAAACCAAAAACAAAGAAGAAAGAAAAACCATGCGATATATAATATTTTTTTTTAATCAGAATCTTATCAATGACGACAATAAACAATGGAAAAAGCAGTGAATGACCGACATAATAATATGTATGTGCAACAACGTGTGTGTAAATAAAAACTTACATTATTTTATTATGCTGTATTCTCATTATTTATCATATTGTCACGTTTATTATTTTCACAATAATCTAAATTTTTTATTTATTCATAATAAATAAGTAATATTTTTACTCATTGTACAACTAATTGTATTGGTATGTGGGTTCAAATCGGACTTATTATTATTTTTTTTAAAATAATTTTCATCTTTCCTATCATATAAATTAGTTATAAATAAAGATAAATATACTTTTTTATCAAAATTTCTTAACTTTTTTGTTTGCTTGTCAATATGTTAAATCAGTTATCACTTATTGAAGATAAATATTGTAAAAAATATTTGAGATAAAAAAAAAATCATATTTTTCTAAAGAAGATTCCAAATTCAAAAATGAAAGGGCAACCTCTGTCATATCTAAATTTTTGATATGTTCAATAAAATATAATATTGTACATTAATGTGGGTTGATTCATTCAGGAAAAAAAAAAACAAAAGAAAATAAAAATTACGAATTAAATAAAAATTTGTATCTTGAGATTTTTTCTTTATCTTTGTCATTACAAAAAAAAAAAAAAAAAAACGATTTCAAATTCAATAAAAGCCAATATTGTAGTTAATGTACTAAAATTACAATTTACGAGGTAATAGAAGACAAAAAAATTTAGGTCATTGATGTTTATTGGATCAGAACGTATACTACATATATAATGTTCAATTAACGTGGGAGATAAATATCTGTTCTTATTTGTGTCTTTTTTTTTTTTTTTTTTTAATGTTTCAATTATTTTTGTCATTTAAAATTATATATACACACCCAATCCTATATGATATCTTTATAAAAATTAATCATATAAAAAAATAATCAATTTTATAAAATTTTATACTTATTGTACATATAAGTCTTTTTTTATGAATGTATGTTGTTGCATGGCAGTTAAAAAAAAATAAATAAGACAAAAACAAAAAAAATAAACAATTTAAAAATTTAAAAGGTGAATGAATTAAAATCCTTTTTATAGAAGGTGAAGATACATTTACGTGTGTGATAAGAAAGTAAAATAAATTTTTTTAAATTTTGTTTTTTTGTTTTTGACATTTAAAAAAAAAATGATAGTAATAAAATTATACAAATGTGCAAAGGTTATTAACCGCAGACAACATTTACATATTATGAAGAGAAAGATAATTTATGAAAAAAAAAAATAAAAAATGTCAGAGGATAATCAAAAATGAAGTAGGATTTTATTATTTCAATTTTACTGAAAAGGTTATCTTATTGATTTTCATTAAAAAAAGAAAAAACACCTACAATTTCTGATAATTAACTCAGGAAACAACAAATTATTTGGTAATTTTATTTCCTTTTTACAAAAAAAAAAAAAAATATCATCTTATGACATTATATCTTTTTGATGATTGACATTAAATACTTTGAAATTAGATTTTTTTTTTTATCATATGTATTATCGAAAATTTATGAATTAGTTTTTTGTTTTTGCTTAAAAACGTGCCTTTTCAGATAGTTTTGCAATTTGAATAATATCATGACATATCATTATGATGATCATCACCATTTCTGGTGATTGATGTAGTCTTTTAACTGGTATTGCACGCATATGGTGAAACTATAAAAAAAAAAAACATGCTAAATGCTAATTACTTTAGTGCTGATGATCATGCACTTTAATGTGACTCATATGATATGGATGACAATGAACGATTAATGATATTCAGTTGTCTTGAATATGAATAGATAGAACTTTGGATTAAATATTATACAAGAAAGAACATTAAAAATAATTTTCAAAAAAAAAAAAAAAATTGTTATGTGTATTGCAAAATATTTTTCATGTTGACTTCTATTTTGTTATTATTCTCTATTTGATAAATTGTTCTTATACATATGTAATCACATTTATAAAAATCGCGTAATTGTAATTCGCAACTGTTCTTTTTCTATAAATGTGTGTGGAGATATACCCAGCCAATATTGCAGGGAATGCGAACAATATGCCGACAATCTCTTCTTCCGTTCGCATAAATCACTTCCAGGCGCCATTTAAGCGGACAATATGGCGACTTTTATATATACGTATTTATTTTCTACAAAAATTTTATATTGTGTTCTTAGGTATTAAATTCAACGTATAAGAAGTGAATGTATATGCAATTCATATTTTGCAATATAATACTGGAAACACACAGTTAACATTGTAACGATCAATTATTCCAATAGTTGGTAGTACTGTGTGGAGGGTTTATCTTGTGATCTTGGATAAATTTCAAGTTTGACATTAGCAATTTTTCGAAAATTTACAAAAGATTAAATTATGCTCCAATTAACATATTCTTGATATATTTTTGGTGACACACTGTAAAAGTCATCCTCAATATCAAAAATGTTTTTCTATACTAAACTAAGAATTCTAGGTGTATGTGTGTCTTTGGCATAAGATCTAAATTTTTTTCTACTTTGTATTCATTACACTTGATCCAAAACAATAATACATGTTGCTAAAGGATTACTGCTTCTGATCTATAGCCAACGATATAATGATGATGAAGATGATGATGATGATGACGATGATGAACATCATGATAGTGATCGTGCCAAGAAGTTTAAATGGGTACATTAGCAATTTATTTAATTATTATTATATAGGGATCAAAAAACAAGAAAAAAAAATCATATAAAAAAGATGCTTTTCAATTAACTATATAAGATTTTTTTTTTATAAATAAATTTGAACATTTTCCCATCCCTTTTTCGTTATGACTTAAACAACTTACTTGGAATACAAATTAATTTTAATAATCAATTGACTAAGAAATTTCTTGTCTTTTCATATATTTTTTTTTTGTTTGTTCTCAAGATTCATTCTTATGAAAATATTAGCAGAAATGAATTTCTTTTTGTTCGTTTTTCAATTTAACATTCTATGCAATGCAATGGTCCAAATCAAATTTTGAATAAATAAAAAAATTTTAATTTAAAAATTTAACATGGTCATATTGGAGCCAATAACATTTTTATTAATATGATGATGACGTCATTTCCATTTTATTTTTCGTATTGCCAAATATGTTTGCTAAACTTTTTTCTTGAACTTTAAAGTATCACAAATTTTATAAATTAACAAAAAAAAAAAAAAAAATTATATATTTATTTGTTTTTTTTTTTAAATTTTTTTTTACAGAAAATCCAAAAGATTGGTCAGATCATGCACTTTGGTGGCCAAAAGAAAATAAATGGTTGACAAGGACAAGATCAACATTGGATCAAGTTGGTGTACATGCTGATTGTTTATTACATTTCACACCAATGCACAAAATTTTAAGAGTACAGGTAAGAAAATAATAAAATAAAAGAAGAAAAAAACATGAATTGCAATTATTCATGCTTCTTTTTTTTGTTTTTTTTTTTTTTAGAAAAAAAAATTAATACGTGTTCATATTGTGTATCTTAGTATTTAGTATCCAGAGAAACTTTTGAAAGGCCATTTAAATTTGTTCCTATTGAGTTATGTACTTACATGAAGTTACATGTCTTTGGAAATAATTACTGGAAAATTTTAGTTAATAAAAACTTGTTTAATCTTTTCACTTCTTGGATACTGGGATGTCCGGTTGTATATATTTGGTTGAATCACCATCTGATGTATATGAATACATCATTCAATAAAAATTTCTGCATATTACAGACGAAGATTAGGAGACAACCAGTTACCCAGTTATCCTACGTTTTTCAAATTTCTCAAATTTCATCATATTTTCTTTTGAAGATGTAACACATTGCTGATGAATTTCGTGGAAACCAGGAATTGTACCGCAATATTGAAATCCCAGAAAAAAAAAAAAAGAGTTATCATGTGTCATGAATCACATACGCATAAATAACAATACTTAATTAATATAAATTCGAATATGAATTTATACGTGTGATTTTGTTGATTAAATAAAATCATAATAATTGACTCATTTTGAAGTATTCCGTAAAAATACCAAGAATTGTTTTATAAGACGTGACTAAAAGTTCATATTGTTCGTATATGTTACAACAATGTTTCATATTATGTTTAAAAAAAAAAAATTTTTAACAATATACACGTGTCATATGCAATATACGTAATGTATGTAAAAAAAAAAAATTCATGTATCTAGATATTTTTTACGTTATGTAAACAAAAACCGCGAAACGTATTTTAAGATATATAAAAAAAAGAGAGAAAAAAAGATACATATTTTGATGAGTAAATTTGATATGCGATCGTCATCATTCTTTGATTTGCATTTTAAATTATGTTAAACAATATTAAATGCATTTCAGTAATCACATGTTCATTTATTCATATGATATGCAATTTAAGATACTATTATGTATGTAAAATATGCAAGCCTATAGTACGTAGTACATATTTGAAAACAATGACACAGGTGTAATTTTTGCATTTTTCTTAATACGATTGTCACGAACTTCTACAGCTAGGTGGAACTCTAAATTTAAGATTATTTTTAAAAAAATAATTTGAAAATAGGTAAAAGTCATAAGTTATTTTTTTTTTTCTCAAATTCTATCAGTATGACTTTTGTATCTTTATATATAAAGTCATATACATACTTATAATAATGAAAAAAATGTTTGTGGCGGCTATTTAATGAACAAGTTTTAACCCTCGAGGTTTTTCTATTAATAATAATATTGTGTAGATTTTATTATTCATTTTAAAAACTAGTACATATAAAATTTGTGTTGGTAATATGATCATATTGAATAAAAATAATACTATTTATATACAGTATTATTATTTACAAGCATTAACCTGTCAAGTATCTCTCTTTATATAAATATTTGTAAAATTATAGAATTATTACGTATGGAGGACATATGAAAAGAAGTCTAACTTGATTTTATAGTAGCCATATTTTGCGGGGGTTCGATTAAAATATCTAAAATTGTATTTATTATAATATTATAATATGATTGCGATTATTGTGGGTTATATTTTAATGGAATTAAAAAATTCAACAACAACAAAAATAAATAAATAAATAAAAATATTGTGCGTTGGTTGCATGAAAGTTGAAACTCTGCAAATAAACTACATATTTAAAAAAAAAAATAAATAAATAAAATGTATTTACTTATATTACATACATCATAGTATAGAAGATAGATACAAATTTAGATAGATACATATAATAAAATTTTATCCCGCTATTATAAAGAACATACCAACATTGAATATAGAGGACATCTGGTTCATTGATTATTGATACATTTATTACAATAATCTTGTTTTAAAATATTTTTTTTGGTTTTAAATAATGATTATTTCATGTAGAAGTAATTTTAAAATCTGGCTATATAAAATGATGTATGCATGATTTTAAAACTAGTTTTTTTTTTGTTTTATAAACTCGAAAACAAAAATTTGTTTTAGGCGTATTCCCACTTGTTCAGATCTAATTGACTGAAAAATAAAAAAAATAATAAATTTAAGACTTTTTCTTTTTTTTTCAGTTTTGATTTATTATACGAATTCCTTTAACACATTTTAGTGTCAGCGATTTGCTTGTATGACAGATTATTACATTATTTTGTTAATACATAATAAACGATCGACATAATTTAAATGTTTTTCTTTTTCTTTAATATTAAAGAAATTTTGATTATAATATACAAGTTGTTCTTGAAGAATAAAATAAAATGTAATCATGAACAAATTTCCATTAGATAAGATAAAAATTTCATTCACACTCTTTCTCCCTAATTGGACCGTTTATTTTGAAAATGGCCTAAGACCATTCAGTTTTGTTTTGAGGTCACCAACTTTTTTATTTCATTCCTCAGACAATTTTCACACCAACCGATTAATTTCTGCTGTGAAAAATTTACAAAAATCGGACTTAGGTCATTTTCAAATTAGAAGGCTCAATTAACTCCTCAGACGATTTCAAGAAAATCCACTATATGTATATTTTTCCAACTTTACACACTTTATACTCCTTCTAGTTCAAAATTTAACAAAATTCCATCTTATTTTGCTTAAAGGATATATTTTCTAATTTTTTATTAGACGTATAAATTTTTAGTTTATAAATTAAAGACACCCTGTATAATTTAATAGAGCAATATAATTAAAATAACAATTATGGTGTTAAATGATATGAAAATGTGAAATTATTAACATTCACAAAAAAAAAGCTAAAACTTTTTTTTTTTTCTAAAAATTAAAAAATGATAACTTTTTTTTTTCAAAAACTATACTCAGAATATCAGATAGATACTACAGATACAGATAATTTGTATGATAATTTTAAAATTTTACAATTTAAATTACGTAAGACATTATGATTAAACAATGTCGATGAAATGTAAACATTATGTAAACTCAAACTATGAATATTACGGAAATGATTGTAAACAAAATTCATAAACAATATCTAACATAGACAAAAAAAAATGTATGCATTGAAGCTTTCATAGAAAATTTCTATCTGTGGTATTATGTAAAATAATTTTATTGAAAAAAAAAAAAAAAAAAAAAAAAAAAAAACATTAAATGGAATTTCAATTTTTAATCAAAATAATTTAAAAAAAAACGTTTGATTAAATAATAAAAAGTTGCAATTTGAAAAATAGTTTTAATACAAAATTGTATTTAGAAAAAAAAAATTGAAAGTAAAAGTTTGATAGATAAATAAAAAGCTTAATGAAAGTAATTTGCCACTTATTTTTTTTAGAAAGACTGAACAGTGAAAGGGTTAAAAAAAATTTGAAAAAAAGATATCTATATGCTAGCTTCACTGAATCGATAAAAATTTACTCATCATAAACATATTTCGTTTCAGTTCTATTTTTAAATTTAAAATTCATTTTAAAATCGTAATTTCAATAATTGTTTACTTTTAGAATTTTTGAAATTTTTTTCTTATTCATTCTTTCAAAATTCCAATTTTATTATTACATCAGTAATTTATTTTCTAAATTAAAATTTTTGTTGTTTTTGTTTTATTTTATTTTTCTTTTTTAGCTTCCAGATCTACGATATCTTGATTGTCGTGTTGATTTTTCAATACAAACATTTAGAGCTGTAGTACATTTATGTAAAGATTTAGATATTCGACATCCAGAAGAATTATCATTATGTAAACCACTTGAAACAGAACATTTAAAAAAGAATTTTGCTCAATTTCCAATTAAAAAAATTCCAATACCAGAACAGAATGGTATTACATATTTAGAACCGCCACCAGATACAAATACATTTATACCAATTAATTCATTCAATGGTAGTTGCGGTAGTTTGGATAATCAACATAATGGTACATTTTCATGTGCACCTGTACAAACACCACGTCGTCCACAACAAAGTACACCAATTAGTTCACCAACTGGAGTAAGTATAATTTATAATATTTTTTTGTGAATTGAAAATTTTGAAAATCTTTATTATTTCAAAATTTGTGAATTGTAAAACTAAATTAACTTTCCTTTCCCCATTTTTTTTTTTTTTTTTTTTTTTTGAAGACATGGAAACACAGTTCAAATGGATATACAACATTTGATTCATCATCAAGTCTTGGTGATATGACAGAAAATTTAGCAGCTAGTCCAAGGGCACCAAGTCCAGATGTACGTTCAAGATTAGTAAGACCAAAATCATTAGTTGAAAAAGCACGTATGAATATCGGTTGGTTAGATTCATCACGTTCAATTATGGAACAAGGAATACGAGAATATGATACACTACATTTACGTTTTAAATATTATACATTTTTTGATTTAAATCCAAAATATGATCAAGTACGAATTAATCAGTTATATGAACAAGCTAAATGGAGTTTACTTAATGAAGAAACTGAATGTACAGAAGAAGAAATGCTTATGTTTGCTGCTCTACAGGTAAATTATGAAAACAAATAAAACAAATCCCATCTAAATTGTTATTTTAATTTTATTAACAATGAATTTGAAATACGGTCATTATCTAATTTCCACAAAAAACAACAATAATAAAAGTTGAAAATTGAAATACTTACCGATCTTTTATCGCAGCGCAGTCTCTTAAGGGACCACGATGTTTTTCAAGCAAATGACGCCATTTTTCTAATTCATTTTTTCATTACTAAAGAAAATTCAATTTTTCACGAAAATTTTAACACTCACTTTATGAATTTTATTTTTTCCTCTAAACTTGATATTCATTTATTAATATTCAATAAAATTTTTGCCAAAAATCTATCATAAAACTATAAAAATTACTAAAAAATCACAGATCACAGAAAAAATGACCGTGCAACTTCTAATACTACTCCATTTTCTTTTGTTCCTACATTAATTATATTGATTTGCGCGGGAAATGCATCAATTCATTGTCAATTATTGTCATTGTCACCCACCACCCATCATTTAATTGACAAATTATGACTTAATGGAATGGTGAGATTGCATAATTCGAATTTCGAATTTCGAAGGAGACAATGAAAAAAGAAAAAAAAATTCAAATTTCCTTTTTTTATTAAAAATCAGTTCCAAAATTCGCAGTATTACATTTCACAGTAACAAAATATTAAAAATAATTATTCTGCTTCTTTTATTTTTAGTTTCAAATTGGACAACAAAGTGAATTGCAACAGCCAGATTCTGGTATTGATACATCTAGTTTAGAAAATGGTACAGATGATGATATTGATGCTGCATTAAGTGAATTACAAATAACATTAGAAGGACCAAATGCCCAAACACAAATTGGAAATATTACAAAAATTCCAGAATTAACAGATTATCTTCGATTTTTGAAGTGAGTTTAAAAAAAAAAAATAAAAAAAAAAAGATAAAATTAATTGTTAATTTAAATTTCTCAATATCCTTTTTAGACCGAAGAAATTCACAATGAGAGGTTATAAACGATATTTTTTCACATATCGTGATTTACATTTATATTTATATAAAAGTGCTGAAGATTCACGTCGTGGACCACCAACAATTATTATAAATTTAAAAGGATGTGAATTAACACCAGAAGTAAATATATCACATGGTAAATTTGCAATTAAATTAGAAGTACCACCAGAAAATGGTCGTGGTTCAAATACAGAAGTATGGATACGTTGTGAAAATGAAGAACAATATGCTAAATGGATGGCTGCATGTCGTTTAGCATCAAAAGGACGTTCATTAGCAGATAGTTCATATGAAAGTGAAGTAAATAGTATAAAATCATTTTTAAATATGCAGAAACCAGTACATCATGAACCAGTTATTAGTATAAATCCAGGTACAATTGATCCATCTGATTATGTATCACCACGTATATTAAAAAAGATACGTGGTAAAGTTATACAAAGAATGTTAGAAGCACATGCAAATGTTAAAAATTTATCATTAACTGAAGCTAAGTTAAAATATATTGAAGCATGGCAAAGTTTACCAGATTTTGGTGTTACATTATTTGTTATTAAATTTCAAGGTCATAAAAAAGAAGAATTATTAGGTGTTGCACCAAATCGTGTCATGAGAATGGATATAAATACTGGTGATCATTTAAAAACATGGAGATACAATACAATGAAGGTAAGATTTTAGATAAATTGTTTGTTTAAAGCATGTGTGTGTGCATAATCGAAAATATTTTCAACACTTCGAGCAAATCTCAAGAATTTACATTTAGTGAATTTTTGCTGTGAGATTGGGTTCCTCCATCCTTGAAGAGCTTTTCTCTGCAAGAAAAGAAGAAATGTTCGAAAGAAAACGTTACTACATTGGCAATTCCGTTCGAAAAGCTGATGGCATTCGAAATTTTTTCGTTCGAACTGGAATTGCTGTTGTAGATGTCGTTTAAATTCTAAAAAAAACTTATCCGACTTTATGTGTCAAATATTTTTCGAATTTATCCGATTGGGCACATTTTTCCTAACGTATTTCAGACTACGAAATTTCGAAATTCGTTCCTTTTTCGAGGTGTATTTTTCTTGTTGAGAATAGCTCAGAGTGTTAAGAAGTTGTGTCCGAAAGTAATCGATTGTGCTAATCAATTTTTAAGCTTAAATTTTCTTGGAAATAATTTTTTTTTTTAAATTTTTTTTTCTAGGCATGGAATGTTAATTGGGGCATTAAATGTATGATGATACAATTCGAAGATGAAAATATAATATTTTCATGTTTATCAGCCGATTGTAAAGTTGTACATGAATTTATTGGTGGTTATATTTTCATGTCGATGAGATCAAAAGAAACAAATCAAACACTCGATGAAGAATTATTTCATAAATTAACTGGCGGTTGGGTTTGATCGAATCAATTTTTATCTACTTTTTATTTTTATTTTTTTTTATTTTGTGTGCAGCAATAATTTTTTTTTTTAAATAATAATTATAAATAAAAATCAATGTGTAATTTTTATTTTAACTTATTTTTTTTTTTTAATTAATAAAAGAACGTGTAAATAAAAATTTTAAAATAGAAAACAAAAGTAAATATTTTACAAAATAAAGAAAAAACTGCTTATTTAAAAAAAAAAAAACGGAGCAATAAAAGGAGTAAATTTTAATAATTAATTAATAAAAACAAAAAATAATAACAGAAATTTATAATAATAGTAATAATGTAGTTTATAGAGAGAGCTTATATTACGTGTACACAAATAACAAAATTTAAAGAAAAAGAAAAATAATCAAAACTCTTCTTGTTTTACAATGAAAACATGTAAATCAAGAAAAGAGGAAATCAAAGATCCTGTAAAAGATAACGAAATACATATAAAATAAATAGTTGTAGAAAATAAGAAATTGAGGATCTTTAGGGAAAATAAATGTGCCTTCAAGATAAATATTTTAATTAAAAAAAAAAAAAAAAATAGTTAACATTGCGAAAAAGAAAAAAAGAAATATTAGCAACAAAGTAGATATTTTTATAGAAAGAAAAAAAAAAAATAACAAAGGAAGAAAAATAATGCTTTAAAAAAAATAACAATTCTTAATTTCCTTTAAGGCTTAATTAAAATAAATACTTACAAGTAAATGTAAAACAATTCAATGAAATTGTTTAATAAATAATTTCAATAATGTATTTTTATTGATGAAAAAAAAAAAAAAAAAAGAAAGATTTTATTTGAAAAAAAATAAACAATCCAAAAAAATGTGCCTGCGAAATATTTTTTTATGATACACGTACGGGTACAGAAAAAATAGAAATACTGAATAAACGAATCGATAGAGAAAAAAAAAAACGCACAAAATAATAATATTTCTGTGATTATTATATTTTCAAATTACAATACACACATTATACATAATGTAACATGTACTTTTATTGCATGAATAAAATTTGGAAAAAAAAAAAAATAGATACAGATTTTAATTCATTCTCTTTTTTTACAA
The DNA here is from genome assembly GCA_939192795.1 of Bombylius discolor. Lineage (NCBI taxonomy): Eukaryota > Metazoa > Arthropoda > Insecta > Diptera > Bombyliidae > Bombylius > Bombylius discolor. The sequence continues at coordinate 4,497,489 of OW584241.1, read as the reverse complement.
AATAATAAAACAAATAAAAAAAAGTACTTTAATCAGAAGGAAAAAAATAAATGAAAAATAATAAAATATTTAATATAAGTTTAAAAAAAAAAACAAAGGAATGTTATAATAATCCTAAAAAGAGCTACATAAACGCAAACGAAAGAAATTTTTATGTATGTATTTGTAATTTTTTTTGTGTAAATAAAGATTGTTAATAATAAAATTAAATAATTTGTTTATATTTTATAAGTTTATCTACCAGATTGTTCCTTATTTTTAAGAAACAAGCACCTCTTTTTTCTTTTCTTCGAATTGAAATTCATTTCGATCATAGAAATCCACAATAGAGGTGAAGATTTGAATTATTATGCTTTGCCAAGTTTCTCGATTTGTAGGCTTGTTTGTAGCAAAAGTTAAAAGAAGGTTGACTTTTGAAACTTCAAAATTAAAATTTTGATACAGTTTTAAAACTTTTATGATGCAAAGTTTAATGACATGATTGATAATTTATGTCTAAAAAATGTTCAATGATGAGTGGTTTGTCTACTTTATAAGTTTTAAATTTATTGAAAATGCTTTTCGAGAAACATATGAAATTAACAATATTTCGAAACAAGATGACTTTGTATTTTTTAAACTATTTCGATGCGGATGTTCTTGAATGTGTATGATTTTCTATTATGATTCAAAATGAAGTAACGATTAAATTTTAAAACAAAAACAATTCTACTGAATGTATCACAGTCTTATTGAACTCCAATCACAGAATTGTCTTTTCAGGGAACTCAAAAGGAAAACTAGTTACAAAAAATTTGGAAATAAAGAATCTATAATTAATCAAAACACCCAGTTACATTCTTTAACACAGCGTGTGTTTATTTCTTTCTATAAATTCCTTTTATAGAAACAAAAGAAAAAATATCTTAATAATAATTATATCCACACATAAATTTTTTTTATACAAAAAAAAAAAAGAAAAAAACCAATCAATTAATGTTATTGACTTGGTTTTCTTTTCATATTTGAATATATTCCTATATTCTTTCCCCGGATAATTTCTCTTGTTTCCATGGTACCAATTTGAAATGCTTTATCGAATATTTTTCTTATTTCAGAAAAAATTCCACTGTATGACAAACAACCCAATTCTGAAATAACAAAAAAAAGATAAAAATATAAAATTTTACAAAAATAAAAAAAAACTCACGATGCATAGCATTTAAATCTTCCTGACTTAATCCTTTCGTGTATGGTGGTGGTGATGATACATTTGGTGTATTCATTGTTACTGGATCTATAAAATATTTCACAATTTTATTTTTCAAAAACAAACTAATTGAATGTTCAAAATAACACTTTTTTACTGTGTCAAATGATTTTTTAAGACAATTATAAATTTTTTTGATTAAAATTTAACTGAAGTAGCAGTTTTCGGTTATCAATGTTATCAATTGTTTAAACTTATTCAAATTATGTGAAATTTGGAAACGTGATGAAATGGGAACAATTTAAAAAAACAAATGAAACAAAAGAAATAAACAACAACAAAAAAAAACAAATGCACACAAATTTTTAGTCACATAAAAACTAACTAACTTATCTGTTCAAAACAAGTAGGCTAATTTCAAATTTATTGGATTTTACAATTATTTGTGATTAATTTATTTAAAATTAGTTTTTAAACTTACTTTTTTCTGACCACAAATCTGGTGGTGAATGATCCAATTTTTCTAACGATAAAAGTACATCTGATGATTTTCTTTTACGTCTTACAGGTGCTAAATTGAAAAATATTTTCTTATAGAGATTTGTAAAACAAAAAATTAATTAATTTAAAAAACTCACTTTTTTCTAAATTAGTTTCTGTGTCCGTATCTGACATCTTGATTAATAAATCTTGATTTTTTGTGTTTACAACTTCGTTCTATTATCGTTCTTTCCTTAAACAAACTTGGCTTTGACAATCAGTGATTATTTTTACAAAACAAAAATATATTGCGAATTAACTTGCCGTTCTATTTCCTGTATTCACTATCTCAATGTTTCATTATTTTTTTTACGTTTATTAACGTTTTTGGGCGAAATAATTAGTGTTGTCAATCGTTTTCAATTTAAACTCGACCAAGTATACAATACAAGTATACCCGATTTTGACAATTTTTATTTTGAACTTGCTAGGTGATTCACTCGTGCATTTACACAGTCAAGCAAATGATTCATGCAGCAAAATGTGTTTTCTTTAAAATTTTCTTCCATTTTCTTTTTTTCGAATATTCTTATATTTACATTTTAATAATCGTTAAATAATTTAAAAAAAGATAACTTAAATTTTTTTTTTTCATTTGAAAAATAAAAAATGTAAAAAAGTTATTTAATACTTTTTCCTGAAATTTATCGAAAATCGAATTCGTTCTATTATCGTTGTTTCATTTCAACAAGAGTTGCCAGTGCTTTGCTTTCATGCTTGAACACCACGTTTTAAATTTAAAAATGTGGTGAAAATGAGTTGAAAAAACTAAAATGTGTTCTATTTCTCGATTTATTCCAATTCGCTGTCCTATAGGTATTTCTTTTGTTTTTTGTGTTATTTATATAAAAATAGAACAAAAGCACATAAAACAAAAACAATTTTTAAATATAGGAAATAGAACGACAAATTCCTTCACAAATCACAAATCACAGTTGTCAGTGGAAAATTTTCATTTATTTTCATCTGCGTGCTTTTATTTTTTCTTTTGTTTTTTACAAAGTGCATAGGTATATTAATTTTACTGAGGAATATTAAGATGTCATCAAAAAATTTAATAAAATCAACAAACAGTTTATCACGAATTTCTGCAATTTTCTTTGATTTGGATAATACATTAATTCCAACACGAAAAGGTGATTTAAAAGCTTGTAGGAAGGTATGTATGTCTTACGTAAATTTTATAAATTTCATATTTTATATTTTTTACACTATGACAGGTTTTTTTTTTTATTACGTTATATAAATTTTCTTGTTGCTTTCTATCGATTATCAATAATTTATATTACGTAGGGGGAAATACATGATTTTTTTAATAATGTAAATGTGGTTTTTATTTTTTTCCCATTTTTCTAATAATTCTGTTCAATGAAGAACTTGAAAAGTGTGTTCAATGAGATTTCTAGAACTGCTTTGGTGTCAGCTTTTTTTCTTTTGTCTTTCTGAATGATTTTGTTTTTAAACCCTGAAATCCAATGAAAATTTTAGTTTTTTTAGAAACAAAGGGTAGATTTTATTAAATAAAAACCTGTCAACAAAATCGTGTCGAGTTTAAATAGAAAACGATTGACAACACTTTTTATTTCATCCAAAAACGTTAATAAACGTTAAAAAAATAATGAAACATTGAGAATGTGAATACAGGAAATAGAACGGCAAGTTAATTCGCAACATGTTTTTGTTTTGTAAAAATCATTGATTTTCAAAGCCAAGTTTTACGTTGTGAAACTTTATTTTTTGATTAATTTCAAGAAAAATTAAACTTAATTACATTTTCCGAGTGTTTTATAAAATAATAATAATAATAATAAATGTAAAAACTGTAAATGTACGTTTGGAGGTTGCTTATGTAAGTTAATTTTGAACAATAAAATTTAAACCACATTTTATTCTCGAAATTTTAAATTTGTTATTACAGCGCATAATTTCCTAATTTTATTTATCGGCTGACTGGAAACAGATCATCTCCAGATTTAGACGACAAGAAAAATAAAAAAACAGAAAATCCTTCAATTCATGCCACAGTGGATATTAAAATTCTAAATTTAAATCACACGATCATACAACGAACTTAAATTTTCCAACCGATGAATTTTCCTTTATTTGTGAAAATATTTGAAAATTTTCTTCTTTAAATTTCATCAAATTAGATATATAATATTAATTAGTAAGAATTTATGTGTCTTGGCGTACGGATCGTGTAGGATAAAAAATAATTTAATTGAAAATTCGTTTGTTCTTTATTATCATCATCATCAGATTAAATTCCTATCTATTCGGTTAGATAGTTTCTGTATATTGGAGTGTATTCGTATATTATTTGGAAATAATCTATTTATAGTTTTTCTTTCACATTTTTAAATAAAATAAGAAAAATAAAAATTTTAAAAAAAATGTCTGAAGTACCAGAATCGGTAAAAAAATGTGCAGAAATGTTGAAAGGTTCTAAAAGTGATACAGAAAAATTTGCAGCATTATTTATGGTTACAAAATTAGTTAAAGGTAAAGATTGTACATCGGCTGCAAAAAAAGTCCTATTTGAAGCAATTGGTTTTCAATTTTTAAAAAAATTATTATCATCAAAAAATTTACCAGATGATTGTCCACCATTAGTATATAAAAGTGTTGCATTATCAATTTTAACATGTTTTTGTGGTGATCAAGATTTAGCTACACATAAAGATATGATTGATGCAATACCAACACTTTTAGAGATTGTACAAACTGGTGATGATGTCGATAATGATGATAATTTAATTGTTGTTAGTGAAGCATATTCATGCTTACAAAATATTGCATCATATGAACCAGGACAAAAAGCATTATTAGCAATTGGTGCAATACCAAAAATGTCACAAATTTATTCTCAACAAAGTTTTCAAACTGATGAAGCATTACATTTATTAGTTGCATTAACAAGTAAATTTAAACAAGCATGTTGGGATGAAGATCCAAAACCATTTCATGCATTACTTCAAAGAATTGCTTTAGATATGGAAACAGATCATACTGAAAGAAAATTTGAATTATGTGGAATACTATCATCAATTTTAGATAGTTGCCATAAAGATATTATTAAAAATTCATTATCTGGTGAAATATGGCCTGAAAGTATTTTTAAATCAGTTAGTGATATTTTAAAAAGTAAAATTGGTCCAAAGCAAAGAGATCCATGTTTACATTTGATTGCATCAACATTACAAGTATTAGGCATTGAATGGGCATTTATGAATGATTCAAAACAATCATTTTTACTTTTATTACAATTGGCAGCTATTGAAGTTCGAATGCAAATGGATGATAAAAAATTAGAAGCAACATTTAAAAATGCTCCTCTTCTTTCATCATGTTTTGTTATATTGGAATTGTGTATTGAATATATGGCAAATGATCAAATTGATTTGGAACAAAAAGAAAAACAATCTACTTACACAGCATTAAAAGGTGCTTTTAATTCTGTATTAGCTGTTCTAACAAGAATATCAAATGATAAAATTAAAGATAATTTTTCTGATAGAGAAAAAGCATTCGTTCATGGAATTATACGACTTTTAGCATTATGGTTATCACAAGAAACAACTGCAATGCGTCCTGGTATTTATAAAGTAATACCATATATGTTACAAGTAGCTAATGAAAGTTTTAAAGAGACTCGTGCATTTCGACAAGAGAAAAAAGATGGTGATCCACCACTTGATATTTTACGTATTATGTTACCAGCATTATGTCATTTAACTGTTGAAGATCCAGCTAGACAAATAATGCTTCAAACTAAACAAGAAGAAATACTTTTTGAATCAGTTGAATATTATTTTTCAATTGCACATTATAAAAAACCACCAATACCCAGAGCTGAACGTTTAAAACGTATGAATGAACCAGATCCAATACCAACAGCACAACAATTAGAAGATATGAAAGATGCACGTGCCGGTGTTGTTAGTTTATGTAATATATTTATGAATTTAACTGTATTAGAACCAAAAATTGTTGAAGAAAGTCAATTATTTGCTAATTTATTAAAATTTATATTTGATAATTTACCAGAATTAAAAGATATACCAGATAATTTGGTTATGCATGGACATTTAGCAATATTAGGTTTATTATTATTAAAACAACAATGTAAAAAAGTTAAAAAAAATGATTTTTCAATATGCCGTTATATACAAGCAACAATACGTTTCTTATGGGATGCATATACAATTGATGAATCAAATGATCCAACAGCAATTGTTGTTTCAATATCATATAAAGAACATTGGATGGAAGTATCAGAATTATGGTTTTTAGGTATGCAAACAATGTGCGGTATATTACCACTTGTACCATGGATATCAGAATTTGCACTTGAAAGTGGCTGGGCTGAAGGTATTGTTACAATATTACGTAAAGTTAAAATTGGTACATTACCATCAAATGTTAAATCAGCATATGAAGATTTTCTATGTCAATTAGTTGATGCTAATGATAATGTTCCAGCTGTATTGAAAAAAGCTGATGCATTAAAAGTATGCCGTAATCATAGAATGATGGATCTTGGAAAGAAATTATTTGGAGATTAAAAAAGCTGAAAGATATTAAAATACTTATAATTTTTTTTTTTGAAATAAATTAAAATATTTATATTATATTCACATATTATATGTATTTGAATTTTTTATTTAACAGAAAGATAAAGAAAAAAAAAACATTTTACGGACATTTTTTATGCTTTTATTCTATTTTATAATTTTTATAGGAATTTTTTGTTTTTTTAGAATTAACATAGTTTGAATGAATTTTTTTTTTTTTTAAAAAAACATTTTTGTACAAAAGAATTAGAATTTTAATTAAAACAAAAATGTCTAAAGACTAAGTTATTTGAAATAAAATACTAAAAAGTTTAAAAAAAAAAAATGTTTTTTTCCTATTTTTCTTTCCAATTTTACTTCAAGAAAATTTATCTTATACATATTGCTGTTTTTTTTTTCTTCTGAACATACTGTAAAACATTTGCGTAGATCTTTTTAGATACTTTTTTTTTTAATTTTATTTTCTTATTTTTCTTTTTACTTGAATCTGTCTATATGTTTGAACGTATAATTTTATAGGAATTTTGTACGTACGTGTAAGCTAAAAATAGCTACAAAAAAATAAAAAAAATGATTTAAAATTTAAAAGAGATGTTTTATAAATTAAATGAAGTTTTTAAAATAAAGAAAAAAAAATGTAAATTTATTTTTCTGTAATGCATTCAGATTGAGAATTCAATACAAATTTATGCATTTTATTTTAAACAAATTTTGATGGAATGTATTGAAGCAATTAGCAAAAATAAAAAATTTATTTGGCTGCTAATGTTTGTAATTAAATTTTTTTTTTTGTATTTTTTATTTTTATTTATTAATTAAATTATTTGAAAAAATTAATTTATTAAAGTTGATTTGTTTTCACAAATAATTTTTTTTGTATTTCGATGTTTATAAATAAATTTTGTTAAAGATATTTCAATCATTTCAACATATAATGTAGTTTAAGAAAGTAAATTGATCAAATTATTTACGATCTATTAATAAATATTAAGTACTTCCTGAATGTACAGTAAAAAATTGAAATAAATGGTGAAAATAAATTAATTTAAAAATATGCTTGTTGTGTATCAGAAAAATTTCTTTCTTTTCTGATGGCACTACACAATCATGAAAAGGTTCTTGGCCTTTATGAAGAACCTATTTTTAAAGAAAAATTTTTGTTCATTCAATTAATGTCATCTTACACTGACTTCCACCAGTGATGTTCAGGATCGTTTTATCTTTTTAATACATACAAGGTGTTTTACGGAGCGTGTGCCAAACTGAGCAGAGTTGTAGATGTCGACGAAATGAAAAAAAAGTTGTTTCTGAAATATTCAAAAATTTTTTTTTTTGAAAAGTGACCACTTCCAAATTATGATAAATTTGAAAGAGAACCTTCAGACCTTTCCAAAAATGCCTTTTATCAAATAACTCTCAACTATGTACTTTAGCCTACTGATTTCGATGAAACATGGAAAATTTGTATTATCATACGATTATATAAGCAGTTTTTTTTTTTTTTTTTTTTTTTTTTTGAAAATGGTATAAGTCCACTTTTGCTGTAAAATAAGTTAAAATAAAATTCAGATGAAGATTGGTATGTCCTTTTAATTATTCACAATAATAAAAAAAATTATTATAGATTATTATGCCCCAGAACTTTTCACTCAAAATGAAGAAAAGTGCATGAAAACTGGAATAAAAAGCCCTGAAATATCTCAAAATTAAACAAAGTGAAATTATACCACTTTGGCTTAATATTTTTATTTTTAAGAAAGTTTCATTTGATTTTAATTGTTTTCAATATCCGTTAACACAATAATCGGACTGAACATTGGACTTTTGTTGCTAATTATGAATTGAATTAAGCATCTATGAAATTTAATTATTAGCGATAATTTTTGAACAATTGTGGAATCTATTAATTTTTTTTTTTCGGTTATTAAAATCTATTTTTCTTATTTATAAGAACAATTTTGGAAATTTGCCATTATAATATTTAAATAATAAAATTTTTAATATTTTTTTCAAAATTATATCGTCATTATTTTTAAATATTAGATGATTGTTTTATTTTTCTTTTAAAAAATTTCTTTCTTCGACCTTTTAATTTTAATTTTCTTCAAGTGACGTCATTAATATGATTTTTTATTTGATTTTTTTTTTTTTATTTTCAATATTTTTTTACTAAAACGGAAATAATAAAATAATTTCAATGTTTTAGTTATAAGGATAAACGTGTATATGAATAAGTAATAATTGTACAATATCATGTAAAAATTGTCAACAAACATAAGTGAGGAATATGAAGAGACAAAAAAAAACACAATTTTGTTTTTTTTTTTCTGAGGCAATAATTTTGGAAAAATGCCAATAATTTATTATGATACATTATTGTATACAAGCGCTACGTAAAAGTGATAGTGTTTGTTTATTTTATTTGAGAGCAGAAAAAAAGAAATGGAAAAAAAGGAAAATAGAAAAATTTTAAAAATAAAACAAACAAAAAAAAAAATCATAATGAAAAGATTAATACAATGTTTATTGAAAAATTTTTATTTTTAATTTTATTATTAATTTACAGAGCGTGTTTCAAAATATATAATAAAGAAATTATTTCGACCATTATTTTAATATAAGTAATTAAGAACTTAGAGCCAAAAATTGTTATTGGTATATAACGAGTTCTACTAATGCCTTCCATTTTTTTTTTCGGAAAGTTTGAATGATTTTGTTTAGAAAATTAAAAAAAAAAATAATTAAATCATCTTATAAATAAAACCTTGTTTAATTCTTCAATTTTTTTTTTAAATTTTATTTCTATTTATGTTATTTTTTTTTATCCATTTTTAGATGTGTGAAATTCTTCAAGAACAATACGGTTTATCTTATGATGATGCAAATAAATGTACAACACAATTTTTACGTTCATTTCGTAGTTGCCCAGATAATTCACAAACAACATTAGATTCATGGCGTTCATATTTATGGTCTGAATCATTACCAAATAATTTAAAACATTTAAATCTAAAAATTTATGAAAAATGGTTAAATTTACGTTATCATTATTTATCAATAATACAAGAATATGATGTATTATTAAAAAATTTACGTAAATATTATAGATTAGCATTAATAACAAATGGTCCATCAAATGCACAATGGGAAAAAATTCATAAATTAAATTTATCAAATTATTTTGATTGTATATTAGTATCATCTGATTTACCATGGGAAAAACCAAATCAAAATATATTTTTAACAGCATGTAATATATTAAATGTTAAACCGTATCAATGTTTAATGATTGGAGATAAAATTGAAACTGATATTAAGGTATGTGCGGTATTGTATTATAATTTTGTTTTTTTTTTTTAGTAATAAGCAAAAAAAAAAAAAATATTGTTTTTAATTTTCATTTTATCATCAAAAAAAAAAAAAAAAAAAAAAATTTAGAAATTATTTTCTACATAGAAAATTTCTACATTTAGATATATTGTTGTTTCTTTTTTTTCCGAGATTTTATTTTTTTAATTATAGAAAGTGTAAAAGTGATGTTGCTAAATAAATTATATCTAACAGCACTAAATGGCCATAATATTAATAGGTACCAACTTGGTTGGTAGGGTAAAAAAAAAAAATATTTTTTTAAATATGAAAAAACAAAAAAAAAAAAAAAGTTCTTTTTATATATATATATAATATTTTTTTATATAAGAAAAAAAAAAAAGAAAAGTTTTTTTTTTTCCTAAAATTTATTCTTTTTATTAAAAGAAACTTTTCTTTATTTTATATTTTATTTATATTTTTATTAAATTTATATTTGTAATATATGAATATCGGTTTATTTTTTGTTTACTGTATTCAATGTTCTACAATAAATTTCTTTGGAAAATTTATACCTACTTCTAAAAAAAAAAAAAAAAACATCATTCAAAAATGAAAATAGATTTAAGTATTGCTTAAGATGAAAAACAAAAAATCCACATAATACTCGTATGGTGGATAAAAATCTTAAATGATTTTCAAAATTGAAATTTTGTGTATGTTTAAAAATAAAACACAATCTTATTTTCAATATTATATGGTCTTGAAAGTTCAACCTATTTTAAGTATTCAATTTGAGTTTTTTGAACTCAGGATTATTTTCATTATTTTATTTTATTTTTTTTTTTATTTTTGTTAATGTTCAAAGTAATTTAAGATATTTTTAATTCTATCAAATGCTTGAGTTAATTTAAATTCAATTAAATTCAGTAAATTGATTTTTCTTATTGATTTTTCTTAAAATAAACAAAAGAAAAAGATGGTCTGAAGAGTAAAAAACAAATAAATTTTACACTTATTATGAAAATCTAGGGGTCTTTTTTTGATGTCGTAGAGGAAATTCAAAAAATTAAATTTTGTCAAATAAAAAAAAATATATATGCACTCCACAAGAGATGTAACATCTAAAAAAAAAAACTTAAATTTGATTATTTGAATACTGCAATGACGCCATCTAATTACAATTTTCTGTTCTTTTGTATTATGTAATCTCACATCCCATTACGTCACCATTCGTCAAATAAATGATGGGTGGTGGGTGGCAATGGTATGCATTTCCCACATAAATCAATATAATTAGTATTAGAAATAGATGAGAAAGGACCAATCAGTAGTAATGGTGTAATTTACATGAAAAGCACCGTGGCCCCGTTTTGAGACTTCGGTGAAAAGATAAAGGAAGAAAAATTAAAGTTTAAGTAACAAGTCGGTAAGTGTCTTACTTTTGAGTACTTTTTACTGAGAAATTCTTTATGCTGAAAATAAAATTGTTTTAGCGAATTGCGAATATCGAATTTGAGCTTATCTCCTATTTTTTTTTACTTTAGTAAAATCTGCCTTTTTGCTGTGAGCCTTTTTTTCGTTTTGTTATTGCTTCTGTTGGTGTTTTTCTGTTGTCTTGTTTTTTTTGTCTGTTATTTTGCTTGTAGATGATGTTGCTCTTAGACGAGCTTGTTCAGCAGGCCTTTTAAATTCAGTTTAATTCGTTGTACGAATTTTATTCTCGATTGTTATAAAATTAACCAAAAACGATCTGAAACAAATGTTTACGTTGGTTTGATTTTGCTTCAATATTTCTAGTTTCTTTCTTCTTCTTCGAATTTGAATACAGTAAACAAATATATCATTATTTATTTATTCGTGTGATTTCGTTATCGAATATTTAACATATTTATTACTATTATTTTTTTTTTTAAATACATTACATATATTTCATTTTACGTATAAAATTTGTTTTGTGTTTAATATAATTTTTAATTTTTGTTTGTTTAATACTTTTTAAACGTTATTATTATTTAACACACATAAAATTTATATGTTTTTATATTTTTAAATAATTTTAAAAATCATATTAAATTTAATGTGAAAAAAAAAATATATTTTTCTAAATAAAATTTAAAAAAAAAAAAAAAAAAAATTAAATAAATAACATTTTAAATTATAAGACAAAAAAAAAATTATAAAAAAAAAATAACAATTTAATGTAAAATACACAAAAGTTTATAAAATAAAGTTTTGTGCATCCAATAAATTAAAAAACTATAGGGAGCTAAAGATGCTAAATTGGGTGCAGCTATATGGATACCATTAAATCCACAAGATATTGATACAAATGATTTAAATATTCAACCAGTTCCTGATATTATTATTGATAATTTAACACAAATTATGAAATATTTACCACCAACAACATCATCTACATCTACATCTGTATCATCAGATAATGAAAATTGTTTTAGTACAAGACGTAGAAGATCATTACATCAATCATCAACAACAACAACAAGTAATGTAACATCACAATCAACATTTTTAACAAGACGACATCCAATTTATAAACGTGTATCATCATTACCAGAATTTGATGGTAGCAGTGATAATAGCTTAGATAGCTGTTGTAGCTGAAAATTATGTGCCATTCATAAAATAATTTTCTCTTTTTTTGGGTTTTTGTAAATTTCAATTAAAATTTTTTATTACTTAGTTAGGAGATTAGAATGATTCTAAAATATGGAATTTAGTTTTGTAATATGTTTTTTTTTTCCTATTATTTTAATATGAATACTTTTTAATTTGTTAGTATTTGTAGATAATTTATTATGCAAATTAAAATCGGTAAAAAAAAACGTTCAATTTTAATTTTAGAGGATTTAATTATAATCAGTTTTATAGTCATTGAGTATATTCACATTGATGTCTAGATGGTCGCTGATAGTCAAACTAGGAGGCTAATACATAAAAATGATACTTGGGTGGGTGGTCTAATAAGTGTTCATCTTAAAGTTTGATTTACAAACATTTGATTCGACACCGATTCGATTCTCCTTAGTCGGAACAACTTCAGGCATTCTTACATGTTTGTATGTGACTTGAATGTAATCTATTTACACCCATCCGGCCTGGTTCCGGTCACAAATTACATATAAGTATTTTAAAATGCCTGGAAATGGTCGGATGGACATTAAAAAAAAAAAATTAAAAAAAAAAATAAAAAAAAAAAAATAATAATAAAAAACGTTCCCTTCTTAGCCTTCAACGTGAATATACCCTACAGACTAGAGAGTACCATTAAAATTGATCATCAGATTGATAATTCAAACAATAAAACACACACCAACGGTATACGTTTAAACTATCAAGGTGGTGATACATTTTAGTGATCTAACTATAGTCTTCTAGGTGATTTTTGTTTTGATTAAATATTGCGCCGTATAACAGAAAAAAAAACAAATTTATTTCACAGGTGGTTTAAAAAAAAAACATATGTAGATAGAAAAAAATTTTATTAATTGAATTTTTTAAAGTGTAAAAAAAAAAATTATATGACTTGAAAATCCTTTTAATATAATTTAAAATTAGGATCTTTTAAAAAAAAGAATATGAATTTTAAAAATTAATAAAAATTTTCTGATAACATTTAATTTTTCTATAACGGCATTAAAAAAATCAATCTAATTTAAAAAATAAACTAAAAATATTCTAATGATCCACCAATTTAAAAAAAAAAAAAAACATTTTAAAAAACCATGTACACATCTGCATATAAATAGTATATATACCTAGTATTTTTTTTATTTGTAGTGGTAGTTATAGTGAAAAATTAAAAAAAAAAAAATAATAATTTTATTAGATAATTTATGAATCACTTTGATTCTAAAAAGAAAAGAAAAAAATTGTGTAATAATTCTAATTTATTTTTGACAATATTGAGAGATAAAAAAAAAAATAGCTATACTACTTATAAATTAATAAATGAAATTTTTTTTTTCTCTAAAAACGTAAAAAAAAATTATCAACCTTAAAAAAGTATCATATAAGTTTTAAAGATTACGAAAAAAAAAAAATTGTTTCAAAAAGAAAACAATTTATGTTTTAAAAATTTCCTTTTTCTTTCAAATTAAAAATAAAAAATAACTTTTTTAAAGCATTGTAATTATTTTGCCAATACTTAGCTATTTCAAAACGAAATATCAATGTAGAAAAAGTCTTCGAAAATTTTGGAATTTTTCATAGAAAACAAATAAAAATAGTTCGCAACATCAGTCGATGTTCTAAATAAAACACCGTCAATAAATTTTTGATTTTTAATTTATAGCTACAAATCACTTTTGTAGATTCCGATCGAATAAAAAAATGTTCGAACGAATATTTTATCACATTGGTAATTCCGTTCAAATAGTTGATGGAATTCGAAATTCTTTCGTTCGAATTGAAATTGCAGTTGTAGATTTCGTTCGATTCATAGTAACATATCCGATTTTATGTGTCAATTATTTTTCTAAATTGTTCGATTGAACTGATTTTTCGAACGGATTTCACAATATCCTTCCGAAATTCGTTCGAGAGAAGTGATTAGAACAGAATCAATTTTCGATCGGAATCTACAATAGAGATGACAATTTTGAATTCACAAAATGATTCGATTTTTCATATAAAATTTTCATCAATTCCACAAAATAATTGAAGACAATTTAATCAGTTTTAAATCTTGTAATTTTCTTTCATAATTTGAAAAAAAAAAAAAAAATAATTTGTGGAACAAATTTTTATTTAATTTCAATTTTAAAAATAGTCAAAAAAAAATTAAAATTAGTTTTGTCTTTTACACCTTCTTTTGCTTTAAAATATAAAAAATTTCATAATAATTTTACTTGAAAAAAAAAAGAATGATATAATTTGTGATATTTAGCACGTTGTGCATTAGTTTTATCACTATAAAAAAATATATATGTATATATCATATTTTAAAGAAAAATTATATAAATATATTTTTCTAAGTAAAATAGAAGAAGAAGATTAAAAAAGGTGTCAAAAACGAAAATGTACTGTAAAGTAGTTAATGTAAATTTTAGTAGATAAAATTTCGAAATAATGTTTTATCATAAATTTATGTTTGACTGAAGAAAGAAAGCAGAAATTGCTCACTTTAAAAAAAAAAAAAAATTTCAAAACATGCTCAAATAAATTTATTCAGAAACATAAATTAAGTTAATTAATGACAAAAGAAAAAAATATTTAGGTGTTGAATTTATGATAACATATTATTTCTACTTAAAAAAAAAAAAAAAGATAGGCTTTGCAATAATTTTATTTTGTGTTAAAATTTTTATATTTTTATAAATTAAATTCTAAGAATGAATGTAATTATAGTTGGGATGAAAGCATGCAATTAGTTTTCAACATGTTTATTTTTTCTTTTTCGAATTTTTGGCTGAATTAGAATTTAAGTTCAACAAATCGAACCAAAAAAAAAAAATATATATATGGATCAAATATTTCATGCTTTCAACCCCTGTTTTGATAATTTGTGTTGTGGATTTTTTCTTCTAAAAAGCCACTTTACATTTTTATCGAAAATCGAAATTAATAAATCGAAAAAAAAATTTTAAATTAGATTTTAAAGTTTTTTATTTAGTTTTAGTTGTAAAACTTGCTTGTTCAATGAACAACGAAATTAATTTATAAATTTCAGAATTTATTTTAAGTGAAAATTTTGATCGACGAGTAATCTCCATTAATTTCGAATGGAATTAATTCGATTAATTCTTGAAGAAGAAAAAAAAATTTTGTTTAAATTTTCGTAATTTTATTGAACAAGTAAGTTTTAAAATTATTTAAAATTATGTAAAAGGAATATTTTCATTAATTGCTAATTTATTTATTATTTTTAAAAATAGAAAGAAAATTTGTTCCCTTGAAAAAAGAAAATTCCTTATAGAAAGTATTGATAGATGATAGATAGTAAAAAATTATAGTACTATGTATTTGTAAAGAGCTACATTTCAAAATTGAATAGATTTTTTAATAAATTTATTAGGTTTTATTCAAATTTAAAAACGATTACTTTGAAATGTAGCTCATTTTACACACAGGATAAAAGAAAGAAAACATTTTTGTTTTTTTTTTAAATAAAAATAATTTTAAGTTAAATAATTGAAATGTACAAATTGAAAATGTTTGACTTAAATTTTTCATCTTAAAATACACAAGTTACCTGTTTTTGTGTACCTCAAACAGATTATTTTTTGATAAATATTAATTTTTATGTTTTCTTTTTATTTTTTTTTTTTTTTTGGTATAAATAAAAAATAAACAGTTTTGAAAGTGGGAAAAAAAATACTTTGTTGTTTTTATTTAGAAAAAAGAAAAAATGAATTTATTTAATGTGACATTTTAAGTCTTTTACAATGGAAAACATTATAAATTTAAAAAAAAAAATAAATGAAATTATGATGTTACTGTATATCCCCATGGATCAAGTTGTTCATTTAACAAAGCTAAAGATGATTCTGATATTTTTAATAATAATTCAGAAAGTTTATGCTTTGAATAAACTTTATATAATTGACGTTGTTCTGAAGCAATTTCATCAGCTAATTGTACACATTCCTTATAATTTCCAGTTAAATGTAAAACTTTATGTAAAAGTAATACAATTTCTGGTATACAAAGTTTTCTTAATCCTTCCATTTGATATTGTCGATTTTCCAAATTTTTCCAATTTTTAATATCTTTTGTTGTATCAGGATCAATTAACCAGCCTTTATCAGGAAATAAAAGTACATTAAATAGTAAGTCTTTTGTTACTGTAAAAGAAAAAAAATAAAATAAGGATTTCAAGTGAATTAGTTTGAATGCAAAATGCTTCGAGAAAAAAACAAAACAAATGTGCTCGTTTCAAAATTCAATATATTCACCATATGGCGTGATGCTCAACAATGTTGATTTTTGAAACGAGCGCAAGAGGTTTAACTTACATTGAGTTTGTTCTTCTAAATGACTTTTCCAACGTTCTAATTCAACTTTATGAGTTTGCTGTTTATGTTCATTTGCAATACGTTCAGTAAAATTTGATGGTGTTTTTGATGATGATGATGATACATCAGGTTCTTTAGGACGATTATAATATAATGTTGACCAATCATTAAAACCTTCAATAGCAGCTAAATATGTTTGATGGCATAAATATTCTTTAATACTGCATTCTTCTTGATATGGTAAATTTTCTTTATTACCATATATTGATATTATTTGACTAATTGTATCATTAGGTATCATATTTAAAACTTTACGTACATTTTCAATTTTTTCATCAGCTAAAAATATACGTATCATTGCATTTGCTTGCCATAATAATTCACCTTTTTGTTCTGGATAAAATGTTAACCATTCTAATGATGAAATTTTTATTCTATCAAATTCTGATAATTCACCTTTTAATTGTATTGTATCATTTAGATTTTCATTATTATTTTGTTGTTGTCTTATTGTTTCAACAGCATGACTTGTAATCGATTGAATATCTAAACCTGCTGTTAATGCTTCTTCTAAAGCTTTTTTACGTTTTTCACCTTCAATTGTTATTGTTTGTAAATATTTTGAATACATTAAAATTTGTAAATCATTTGGTAATTCAGATGTATAAAATGCAATTAATTGTGAATCATTATTATCAATTTCAATTAAACGTTCAACATATGATTTTATAATTAAATCAGCAATATCTTCATTATCAATACGTCCAATTTGTCTCATAAATAATATAATATGTGCAAAAAATCTTAACATCTGAGGTGATAATGTTTTCTCTTCAATCCATTGTTGCATTTCATATAATAATTCCGATATATTGTCCATAATTAAATGTTTTTGTATAATATTCATTGGATTTTTTGATAATTCTTCAATATTTTGATTTTTTTGAAAAATTTCATCAAATATTTGTTGTAAATTCATAGCATTATTTGTATATTTATCTGGCATTGGTATATAACTTTTTGTACAGCATGAACGTATTTCATTTTCAACACGTATATCAATTTGTACTTTTAAATATGCCCATAATAAATTTTCCCATGAATCATTTGATACAGATAAAATTGATTCTAAATGACCACAAAATATACCAGCTATTGCTCTTGTATAATTATCAAATTTTTTATTATCAGCCATCATCCATGCAAATTTTTTCCAAATATCTCTTCTTGGATTACCTTCAATTGGTATTTTTTCAGTATCATTTGTTAATTCATAATTTGGATCTTCATATAAACGCCAACCTTCTAATATAGCAGCTTTCCATGGTTGTCCACAATATTCACATAATGATTTTGCATCTTCAATTCGTCCTTGACGTATCAATTGAAAAATATGTTTAACTAAACGTTCTTCATCTTCCATATCTAATGGATGTAATGATTTTTTTTCACGATATGGTGCATCTGGATCAAGACTTTTAACAATTTCTTGTGTTCCACCAAATTTTACACTTTCTGGACATTGTAATTGAAATAATGTATTCTCCCAACCGACTGTTCTATCTGTAAAATGTGGTACTTGAATTGTTTGTTCACATGCACATGCTTCTAACCAATCAATAATTAATTGATATTCACGAACTGTTGAATTTGTTGAATAAAGTGCATTAACAATTTCTTTTTCAGAATTACTTAATGTTGGTACATCATAATCCATTTCTTCTTTTTGAACAATAATTCGATCCTTGTACAAACAATAAAGAAGTTTCCAAGTATTTTTTTCTTGTTCTAACCAAATTCTATCTTGGGTTTTATATTCTGGAATTATTTTAGTTTCATGTTTTATAACTTCACTTAAAATACCAGAACAAATTTCAATGAAATCTAGAACAATATCAAATGTTTCTGTATCGCTTGTATGAGTTTGAAGTACTTCTAAAAATTGAGGATAAAGCATATTTGTTTTATCTTTAGTTGATGATGATCCAGTTTCATTGATATCATTGATTTTAAGTAAACTTAAATCTTGTGAGCTATAAGATGTATCATTTTCTAATAATCGTTGAACATCACCAGGTAATAAACGTGTTGATGTATCATCAAAGTCCATTGAATGAATTCCTTCATCACTTGGCATTTTCAGAGTATTTAAACGAATTAAACCTCGTGATTCTGAGGCTTTTAATGTGCTTCGGTTCATTTTATTTTATTTGACCAATCATGTATGAATTAAATGCAAATAACCTAAAATAATTAAGATTTAGTACTATGGAAAAAATATATGAATTTTTGTTGTGTGTACTTTTAAATTTAGGAATTTGTAAGAAATCCGTTTAAGCCACTACTACTAACTTTCTTATTTATTAATTTAATTTTTAAAACTTCTAAAAACTTCTATTTTTGCGGGAAATAAACACCATGCAGCGTTTTGTTTTGACGTTTATTACTTGCCTCACAAATCACAATCCACACATTATAGTACAGTAAGGTACAAAAATCACACTGTCTTCGTTATAATTTCAATCCATAATTCCACATTTTCCAAAAGTTATAATTTATAAAAGTTTTTTTCTTTTTTGAATTTTTAAAATTCTAGCGTTTTTTTCAATTATTTTTGATTTAACTAATTTTTCAAATAAATAGCAAATTTTTCTATATGTATAATTGAAATTTCTTTGAAAAATTCATTTTCGAATTTTCGAAAATTTTGACAAAAGTTCTATTCGAAATGTTCTACTACAAAACTATTGACTTTAGCTTTCAGCAGCTGATAGTAGAAGCTGTCAACTAACTAAAACAACATACGATTACGAATTTTCCTCCTTTATAAGAACACAGGTTCTCTGGATAAAGCCACAACCGTTTAGCGAGAAAGCTTTCAGAAAGCTTTTGCTAATGTACATACATATAAGTATTTTTTTCAGAAAATTGATTCCCATATTGAATTTTGTCAATTTCTTCGTTTTTTTGACAAACAAATTTGAAAATTGATTTTAACATTATTCTAACAAGGAATTAATTAGAACTAAACGTTACTTAATATTTACTATAATTAATTATTAAATTTCTCTTTAAACTCTTGTTCTATTTTGTTAACAGCATCTCATTTAAAAAAAAGATCTACGAATATAAAATATGTATATACCTGTATTTGTATACTAACTTACCTTACCTAAGAAATAATGCATTTTCATGAGTTATTCAAATAAATTTCAATTCACAATTTAATAACATTATTGTATATTCATACTCTTGTGAGTTTGTTTGCAATTATTTTCAAAATTACAATCATGCTGTGAAAGTTGTGTAATAATATGTATCTATATTGATATATGTATGTATGTATGTATCTTTTAGATATCAATAATTTTTAATACATGCTGAATATTCGTTGTGAATATTTGTTGTGTATTATTTCTGAGTTTTTCTAATTTTATCCTTTTTATTGCAAAATCACTGAATGTGAAGATGTGAAAATATATGCATAAGGGTAAGTATGTATGTTTGTGTATGATATAAAAAGGATACCTATATATAATAAAAAACTGTGTAAGTGTAAAATATGCAAGAGTAGGATTTATAAAAGTTTTTTGAAAGTAGGATTGTTTTCCAAGGTTATTGACTTTCAATATGAATTACTTGTTTAGAATATAAAATTGATGTTACAATTTCATCAATACAAAAATACATATCTAGATATGTAATAGTAGGTATGAGGTATGTATGCATCAGGAAGCTAGTGTGTTATTATTATTCAAGTTTAGAATTGTTAATGGTTCATTATGATATTTAACATCAATAATAAAACGATTATTGCACACATATATAGTATACTTGAAGTTTATATGAGCAGGATCAATAATGGTAATAAAGATGAATACCGCTAATAGCAATTCAGATAAATTATTAAGATGATATTTTATGCATAGACATTAATTATTTTTCGATATTTGAGTAAACGTTTGATTTATAAATAATAATCGTGAACACTTTCAAAAATAATAATTGATTCTATGGTGTATTTTTTAAAAGTCCCGAAGTAGTAACTTAGTAATGGTTAATAATAAAAATTCTAAGAAAAATGAAAGTTTATAATTAACGATGTTAAAAAGGATGATTTTATTGGAAGTACATTTTTTTTTGTTTTTTTGAATTGTAAATTAATTATTTATCAATTTAATGTTTTCTTAATAACTTGCTACTTCGAAATTATAATATAAATTAATTAATTTTAAAAACGATTTAAATTTATTATAAATTGAATTTTGGGATTCAATAATAATTTCAGGTATAATTTAGTTTAATTTTATTTTATCTGCTTATACACACATACATGACACAGTCAATATATATGAGTATGTAGCAAATATAGAATAAAATGAATTTAACTAATATTTATTTTGTACGGCAAAAGAAAAATCATTTTATCTCGTTAAATTCTTCAAACTAAAATTGAAGATAATAAAAAAAAATTGGTTTGTGTTAAAAGTTTGAAAAAAAAAAAAAAAAAATTGTATTCCAGGAAAAAAAGAATAAAGCAAATACAATTTTAATTGATCATAAAAAAAAGTATTGAAATGATAGGAAATAAAAATCTGGGAATATAATAATAGGATACAATGATTGTGTGTGATGTGTGCATAAATGTATAGATACACATATGTACAACAGTAACATAAAGCTGTTTGGTTTGTAGACCAATAGGTATCTAATTTTTTTTAAATATTTTGTTGAAGATTTTTATGTAATTCCAGTGGATATAGCATACTATTTTCCAAACTGATGCTTTTCAAAATTTTTATTCATGATTATTATTTTTTTTTTTTCTGAATATAATTTCTAATTTGACAACATTGATGTTTCAATGAACGAGTATAATATCCTTTATGAAAGCCAATAGCTATTGTCGATTTTTGAATTTGAATTTTGTGACATATGCATTTTTCAATTAATCCTATTTGCATTTTTGGTTGATGATAATTGATTGATAAATGAGATTTGATAGTATCAAAAAAGGAGGTTCATGACAAGCTGTCTGTTATATGGAAATAGATAGAATATAAGTAGTAGGGATTAGGATTAAAAAGGTCTCTTAGTATATTGAATTGGAAACTAAAAATGATTTAAATACGTAATTTTCAAATTCATTAGAAAATTTGAAATAATTAAAACAGAAATTTTAATGAATTTTCCATTTTAAAAAATCTTGATAATCCATACATCACTTTTTTTAATTTTCAAGGAAAACAGAAAAATAAAATGTAAAATAGGAAATTTTCAGCTGATAACAAACTAATTTTCATTTTAAAAAAATTTGTTTTGGCGGGACTTTATTTTTTGGAAATTTTAAATATAGAAAATTTATTTATTTATTTTTTTTCATTTTTATTTCCGTTGAATAAATTTATTTTTTATTTATTTCATTTTATGTTCTCAAAATTTGGAGGTGGAATGATAATAAAAATGTAAACGGAGATTTTATGTGTCCCTGGTTGATTTATCTTATTATTTGGAAAATATAACTTTTTTTACTGTAATAATTTACTAAATATAAAAAATTTAGGTTAGGAAGAGTATTTTCATTGACTGAACTGAAATAAATGTGTTTGAAAATTAAAGTTTACATTCGGGAAAAATACGTTCTGTAATATTGATCTTAAAGTTGGTTCTTGTCCTTTTTTTGTATGCATTTGTTAAACATTAAATTTTGTAAATGGATATGGTCAAACAATTGATTTTATCTAATTTTTTGTATTTTATTTTAGCTATGTAAACTTTAAATTTATTAAATTCAATTAAATTTATGCCAACGTTTGATGTTTTTCTGTTTTGCAAAAATTTTTTTGTTTTTATCCTGTAGTTTTCACGTAACACCTGCATGTTCACATTATTTACGTTTTTTTTTTTTGAAAAGTGGGCATACGTATAATAGATTTAGAAATTTAACATTTCATGTAGGATTTATTTTTATTTTTATTTTTAAATATATTCTGATCGTAAAACCAATATTTGACTTTTACATAGCCATGCACATATTTTCCTGTATAACTGTATAAAATGCATTTATACATAATATATGTATGTATTCAATGAATACAATTTCTGAGTCAATATTTTAGTATAGCTGTATGAAATTTGTTTTCCGTTATATTGCAATTTTCATTACTAAAAAAAAATATAAATTTTAACTAAAAATACATTTACATGTACCGGAAATTTTGTGTAAAAATAATAAAAATGATTTTTTTATGATGTTATGACATATCCCTTTGTTGTTTTTTTTTTTTTTTTATTCTAAACAAAAAATATAAAATAAAACTTGATGAAAATAAAAATGAGAATTTTTATGTTGAAAACAGATATTTAGAAAAAACGTTTTCAATATAAATTTTTTCTCGTTAAAAAATATGCGGAAGAGAAAATTAAGAATATTTTTTTCATGTAAGGTTTTTGTGACCTTTTGAACTTTCACCCTTTGTATTTTTTTCCTATTATACATATAAGCTTTCGAATGGTTTCGAATGAAAATTCTTGAGAAATATGAAAAATAGTTTAAAAATAAAAAAAAATTTCAAAGTTTAAAAGATATTTAATTTAGGAATTTTTGTTACAATTCTAAAAAAAAATTCCATTACGAAGAAAAACGTTTTTTTTAAAATGTAATTTAAAATAAAATTCAATTTAAATCTAACGTTTTATTCTGCATAAAATGATGAATGAAAGTTTTCAATTCAAATCTGTTTGCCGGAACTTAAATTCACAATAAAGAAATTCAGTAGAATTTTCCCCATTTTACAAAGAATTTTCCCCAAATTTCCAAAAATAAAAAAGCTTTTCTAATTTGTAAATTCTCTACTATTAACTCATTTTGGCGCTAAACTTCATTTTAAAATCAGAACAAATATATTTTCAATATGAAAATAATTCGAATTAATTTCAACAGATGTTTCTGAAATTCAAAACAATTTTTTTGGTAAACTTGAATCTTTTAAATTTTTAAATTAAATATAAAATAAATTACATTATTAAGAAAAACATTGCAAGTATACATAATAGTATAAATTTGTGCATTCAAAATATGAAATTTTATTTTTAAACTTATTTCTAAGTATCCTTTTTTTTTATATAAAAGAAGTCCTATGTAGGTATATAACGAAATGTGAAATTACTTCTTGAATATATACTCGTACTATAAAATTATTATTTTTAATTGAAATGCATTTTATTATTATTGTTTTTTTTTTTTTTTTTTTTGCCGCATTGTAAATATAGTTTTATTCGTGAAATGAAAATAGAAAGTGATTATTATTATTATTTTATTTTTATTCAATTTTCATAGAAATGTATAATTGTACAATATATATATTATCTGGTATGTATGTATGTATATATGATAATGCGTGATACCTATTATGTGCATATAATTATGTCATGCAGAAAAATATACATAGTATATATATATGTATATATGTATATAGAAAATAAAAGAAAAAGAAAAGGATACAAAAAGTAAAAAAAAAAAAAAGAAGGAAAAATGAAGAAAATTAAGTTGGAGGTTAGGTTTTTCTTTTGAGTTACATTTTCTCTTTGTTTTTTATTTTTTTTGTTGTTTTTCTTGAGTATAATTTTTTGTATACATACATTTTGAAAAAAATACACATCTACATATACATACACATATAGATATATACATAATATAGTATATGAATACTATAAAATCTTATTATTCATCATGTTATAAGGTCAAGAAGTTTAAAAGGATAATAACTATCATATATAGGTATAGGAATATTATTGTAACTATATGAGAATGTATGTATGTATGTATATATATATGTATACATGCAAAATAGGATGATGTATAAAATAAGAAAAATAAAAAAGATATATTAAATTTAACATGTTTATGTGTCATATATGATTTTTTCTTCTTATTTGGTTTTTTTTTTTCGTTTTTGGTTTTATTCTATTAGATATTGAAGCCTATGGAAAAGTTAATACATTTAAATTGTTTTGTATTAGTTCATATGTATGTAGGTATGTAACTAGGCACTTTTTTTTTTTTTTTTAAAAAAGACAAGAATGACAACAAAAGAGGAAAGAAAAAATAAGTTATAAACGTATTAAGAAATTTCCAGGAATAATTTTTCATATTATTTTCATTGTTGTTGTGTTGGTTGATATTTTTTTACATACATGATTATTTTATAATCGATTATAATTTAATAATGTTTGTTTTATGACCTTCAGGAATTTCTTTTTTTTTTTTTTTTTTTACTTTTATAATACATAATTCAGATTACCAAATTTGAATATCGTATACCTTATGTATATTTATTATTTATTTTCTTTTTTTTTTTTAATATTATGAAATTTTTTTTTATTAAAGTTAAAGTTAAAGTAAAATTTTATCATGAATTTTAGGATATAAAGTGTAGTTGTTGACTGTGAATTAATTTACATAAAAAATACAAATGATTTAGGCTTTCGATAAATCCTTAAATCCTATTAGAATTATTTCCCAGGATTGAGGAAGAGCTAATATAAAGTACACGTTTAAAGGCTAGTGCCTTACATCTACATTGAATGTGTTTTAAGATTTCCCTGGTTTTTTTACAAATATAGTGTTTGAGCCTAACACTTGAGTAAGTATCAGCAAAGTTTTAAATTTTTTTTTTCAATAACAGTTTTATTATTCTTTAAACATAAATTAAATATTTTCAAATATTCTGAAATAATTGAAAAAGAAAAATACATGTGGAATCCTTGGAAAATTAAAAAGCTTCAGGGTTTTTTTTAAACAAAATAAAAAAATTTTCAAATTTCAAAGAAATAAAATTTTAAAATTTAAAATATCACGAAAAAAAAATGCAATTCAAGAGAAAATAACTTTGCTTCTTAAAAAAATAATGAAAATAAAATAAACAGGATTTCGATATTCCATACTCTCTTAATAAAATTTTATGAATTCATTTTCACACAATAAATTTTGGAATTCAATCATCACACTTCTCCTTTTTCCACAATTCATTAAATTTTTGCAAAATTTTAAAACGCAGGATCATTCTCATTTTATGATTATTATGATGATTATTAGTATAGTCCCGTTTTTTTTTTTGTTCTTTTCTCAAATTTTAGTTTAGTTAGTAATTTTCTCATTAAAAAAAAAAATAAGAGATAAATTGAAGATAAATTCTACAAAGTATATTCAACATTAAAGCGCATGTATTATTTTGAAATTTTACAAATAATAATAAACCAAGAAAAAAAAAAAAAAAACACAAGCAAGCAAAAAATGTTCACATTTCTGTTCACAAATTTAAATGAAAGGTCAAAATAAATTGATAAACATTTTCATACTTGGAAATGAGAACACAAAAATTTTTTATTTTTTGTTCAAGTGTTTTCAATATATTATTTGCATGCTTATAATCACCTTATTTTCAAAAGGATATAAAAATGTACATGTATTTGTTGTTTTTTTTTTCCCCATATAAAAATTTTGAATATTTACATTTTTTAAATGAAAAAAAAGAAAAGAGTTTTTCTTTCGTCTATATATGATTTTTTTAAAATTTTGTATGCAAAAATTTGCGTAGGAAGAAATGACGTAATTTTTTTTATTTTGAATTTTAAATTTTGTTGTTGTATAAACTTGATAGACATTTAATATCAAAATAATAACTGTTGAAAATAATAATGAATTAATATTTTATGTTTGTGTGAAAAAATGATTTTTAAAAATTCTTATTTCCACATATTCAAAATTTTTTTATTTATACTGTTAAAAAAAAAAAAAAAATACAATATTTATTGTATGAAATTTGTAGACATATGTTTTAAATACAATATAAAAAAAGAAAAAAATAACAATATGTATACTAAATATAGAAATTTTTTTTTTAGTTAAAGGATTAAAATACATATATTTATGTATGTAATGAATATAAAATACACATGTGTACCTCATGTTAAATTATCTATGTACATATGAAATTTTATAAGAATAAGAATGGTTTTTAAATATTTTAAATAAAACATATGTATATGTATATAATGTTTTTATATAACTACATACTTGTTTAATATGTATATTTTGATTGTATAAATAAAAGGGTTTTTTCCTTGAAAAAAACAAGATGTTATCTTTAATTCCTAAAGCTGTATAAAATTCTTATCAAAAATTGTATTTAAGTTTACGAAAAAAAAAAAAGATTTTTTTTTCTGGAGAAATGATAAGAAAATTTCTATAAATCTTGAGAAATTACGTATGTATGTTATTTTTTTTTTAAATAAAATAAAATGAAATTACATTTTCCTATAGGAAAGGAAATTTTTATAATTTTAATTCAGATTAGCAATAAAATTTTCCATATATATATTTCAATTGTTAAATATTGTAAGAAATTGGATTTAGAGTAGAAAAGAAAACGAATATTAAATAAAATACAAAATTTTTGTAGAAATATACGTCCTTTTTCGAATTTTAATATGATAAGCATTCCTGATGATACAATGTATGTATGTTTATTTTAGGACAGAAAAAAAAAATCGGTAAATTTATTGAAGGAAGAATATGAAAATAGTTTAGTTCTAGTTCTAGTATAGTTTTTCAAGAATAATTGAACTTATAGTATGAGCGATTATACATATATGTTAATTTTTATCATATACTCAAGATAAATCTCTATATAATCAATCACTTGATTACTTTTATTTCAAATTAAATACTGAATTCCCGTTAAATCTCTTTAATTCCTGTGTGAGTACTGATAATAATTATTAAGTCTTGTGACAGGATTTATTATCATTATTATTATTTATATTGTAGTTTATTTTAATTTTTAAAGGTTAAGTTTTTTTTTTTAAAAATTATAAGTTTACTCCGAGATAATCTATTTCATATCACACATAATGTGTTTTGTTTATATAACTAATGTGATTAGATCTTAACAAAATTCCCTAAGTAAAAATTCCAAAAATTACAAAATTAAATTTTCAAGTTTTATTATATTTTATTAATCTTCAAAAATTCTTCAATTTTGTTTTAAAGCAATTATATCATTGTAATTTTGTATGAACATTTTTAATTTCATAGGAAAATATAATTATAAATAATTTTTAAATGTTATATATAGCATATACATATGTAATTTATATACATATATTTATATACGAGTTATGGTGTAACAAAAATTTTAGAAATTTACTTCAAAATACAAAATTTAATATCGTTTAATTTTGTAATTTAAACCACAAATTAGGATGTTCTTAAACAATATTAAATCAAATATACATAAATAACAACTATATTCACAAATGAATATGAGGTTACAATTATGTATATATATAGTATGTATGTATATATGATGTAACTATGTACATATATGTATGAACTGCATATAATATATTTAGTTAAATGTGCTTTTAAATATAAATAAATCAGAATTTTCAAGCAATGAGAGAGGCTTATCTTATAATAAATGTAATTGTAAACTTACTTACAAATATCTCACTTTACAAACAAAATTCTATATAATAATTTATATATACATACATATGTATATAGTATGTAAAATACATAATATCTATATGTATATGAACATTCATGCACTTGTGGTTTTTAAATATACCTAAATATGTATATTGGTATATATGTATTGGTACACTTATGTAATTATGTATTAACTGAAAAATAGGGAAAATTACCAAGTAATGAAACTTTTTCAAAAAGTAAAATTATGAACAGATATTTATGTAGATGTTATTTGTGTTTAGATAAATTTCGTTGAAAAAATTGAAAATTTATTTATAGGTCTTGTTTAAAAAAAAACAAAAAAAACAACAAAAGCTTGAATTTCAAAGAAAATTAATTGAAAAAACAAAACAATGCAAGACAAAAAGTTTATTGAATATAATAATAACATGTCCTTGCTCTTTCTAAATTTTTTTTTTTAATAATATTTTCAATTTTAACTTCAGTTTTCTCCTGATTAAATTAATTAATTAAAGTTTAAAATTTATAAAGTATATTTTATTGAAAGTTAAATTTACTCAAACGAGATTATTATTCAAAAATGTCGCACAACAGTTGTGTGAACTAAAATTTAATAATTTTAACTCAATAATGATCCCGTTTTTATTTTCTAAGTTATTTTAATTTTTTTTTATTACTGAAAATTCGCTTTCATTGAAAAATATGTAAAATATTTGAAAAGAAAATTAAAAATTATTAATGTCCTTTTTATATATAGGAAAATAGGATATTTATTTGTGAAATGTTTCGCAAAAACAAAATAAATCTATGCAGAATAGGCAATTACAAATTTTGTGTTTCCAGTTTAAAAAAAAAAAAAAAACAAATATTTTCTCAAACATATACTACCCTATAGGGTAGTTTCCCCTATTGTCTTGTATTATTCAATGTACATTACATCTATTTAATAAATTTCAATTTATTTATTTGTAATATATACATATTTATTTCTATTTGTATGTAAGTATACAATTAAAACGAATTTTTGTTGTTGTTGTTTTATTTTGCATACATAATAATTGCATTGTAATTTGTTACACAATTTTATTCTATAAATATAAAATTTATCTTAACAAATTTTAAATGAGAAATCTTAAGTACATAACACAATACATACAATAAAATACTTACGTAAGCCCACATTATATTGTTTTATGTACATATATGTATAGATATTTATATACTTATATTTATATATCATAATATACAGGAACATTTAAGAAATTGAACGTTGATACAGTTTAAGTAAAATATAATCAAGTTCATGTTTTTTGAGACCCTCATATGTACATTTTCTAAAATACATGTATATAGGTATGTACATACATTGTATGTACATATATTAGAGGTTTTTTTTTTTTTTTTAATATTCAAACATACAATGTTGTACAAAAGATAAATGAGTTTTTTAGGTAAATTTACAAAACCCTCATAAACTTTGTGAGTACATTTCGTATACAAAATTTTACTTGAATAAAATTTCAAAAACAAAAAATAAAAATTGAATTTTTTACTTTGAAAATTTTCTGAAACAAAAGAAAAAAAAAATTTCAGAAATTTTTGTAAATATGTACCGTTTTGTTAAACGCATAGACCAAATATGTTTTACATTTTGTAATTGCATGTTCTGTTCAAATATGAAAGTAATGAAAAAAAAATAAAGAGAAAGGATACTCTAAACATTAATGCATCGAATTCGCTTACGTTTACAACGTTCATTAAATCTGTTTACTAATTTTTTTGTTTTGTGTTTGTATTTCCAGGTAATTTTCTTTTTATTTTTAATTCCGGATAATTTTCATTTCATTAATAGTGTACTTATAGATTTTTACTTTTTTAGTTTCATTGAAAATAAAATACATCCATATATATATGTATGTGTGTTTATCCTCTTTGAAAGACAGGAAAAAAAAACTCTATTAATACGGAATGAAAAAGCTTTGATAACATTTTTTTTTCCTTCAACAAACGTACTTTTTCAATTTTAAAAGAAAAAATTTGAGAAAGAAAAAAAGTTTTTTTAAAAAAAATCTTCAAAATTCTTAAAAAAAGTAAAATCTTTGTAAAATTTCCTATTTTTTTTTAAAATTAGGATTTTAATATGTAACTTTGTCGCATTGCTGTGTGTCTTTATTCCTGATATACTTATATTTTTTTTTTTGTAAATGTATATTATATAATAACAAATTTTGTGAAAGTATATGGAATTATAATTCCTTTAACACTAGCTTATACGTTACAAGTTATATTTAAAAAAAAAAACCAAGAACAAAAAGTTTATTTTTTTTACTTTGTTCAGAGATAAAATTTCTTAATCCCAAAAGTACTTGAGGAAATTCAATGGGATGTCGTTTAAAATGAATATTTTCACTTTTTTTTTTGGTTTTAAGGATAGGTTTTTTTTTTGAATATACTTAATTTTAAAATTTTATACGATTTTTTTTTTTGTTCCTGTTTTTTATATATGTATATTTTTTTTTTTTTTAATATGATGATGGCTTAAATATGTTAAAGAGTATTTGTTACAGTTTTAATAGAATCGACGATAAGGGAATTAAAATTTTAATGTCAATAAAATGCAAATTATATGATTATACAAAAATGAAAAGTTATAATATAGGGAATATTTAAAATGATGAATTTTTTTTTAACATATGAATATACACACATATACATATGTATGTAATGATTACAGAGTGCCGTATATTAATATTATACATTATGTATTAGAATCACTTCAATTGATTTATTTATTTATTCAAATTTTTTCCCTAAAAAATAAATTATAAAAGATATTAGATTATTAAAATTAGATAAATAAAAAAAAGTGAGTATTTTACGAAAAAAAAAAAAAAACTATTCAATGAAATATATACATATGTAATATGTATAAAATATTTTTTTTAATTTCAATTAACTTCAAAGTGTTTACTAAGTAACTGAACAAAAAATTAAATTTTACAATGATAACTTTAGAAAACATCTTTTCAATAATAAGATCAAGCTTTAGTGAAAGCAACAACTATCATGATATGGAGCTTAAAGAAAGGAGGAGAAGAAATCAAGCAAGTCGATTTTTGAATCTGAATCTTTAAAAAAAAAAATAATAATGGAAGAAAAGGATCCAGTAGATCACGATTATAGAAGGTAAAAAGGTAACTGGGTAATAAATAGAACAGGACTAAATGTTTTACTAACAAAAAACGAAATTTTCATTGGTATTGTTTATAGGTACACTGTAAGATGTTTTTTTTTTTTTTTAAAAGTAAAAAATGTACTTCTTACTTAACTTGATACATTTTCTTTATATTTTCATTTTATATATATTTTGTTTTTTTTTGAAAAAACATTTTGCTAATTAAGAAAACATGAAAAAAGAATTAAAAGATATATATAAAAAAAAACATTTGATATTTTTTGAAAGGAAAAACTTCAGTTCAGTTTTATTTAATAAGTAACAAAAAATAAATAATTTTGAAAACTATTTTTAATAAAAAAAAAAAAAAAAAAAAACATTAAAAAAATATAACATACCTATATGGAATTTTAAATAAAAAAAATGGCGACTAAAATAATTATTATTTAATTTAATTTTATAATTTGATAAAAGAAAAAACTCAAGTAAAATGGAAAGAATGTTTTTTATTTTATTTTTAAAACATTTTCTTTTTTCTCTTTTTTTTAATAATAATTTAAAATTTCACTTTGACAACTTAAAAAAAATAAATGCATTTTATTCATTTATTCATGTTAGTCTTTTAATTTTGAAAATTTTCTTTTCTGTATAAGTGAAAATATCTTATGAAATGAAAATGATAAAGTAATTTTTTTTTTTTTACTGTAAATAGTATGTTTTTAATAATGTCTCGTTTCTTTATACCTTAGAATTTTTTTTTTTTTTTTGAAGTAAAGTAAAGCAAATAAAATCCTTCAACATATATATATTTTTTTTGTCGTTTGAAAAGAAACCTAATTAAATTATAAATAATTTGCTAATAAACATTATGATATTAATAATAAACTTCTTCTAAACAATTTTTTTTTGTTTTTGTTATATTTTACTTATTAGATTTTTTTTTCATTTTTTTTAAATTTATTTTCCTGTCTTTATATGATAAAGATTTGTTTTTCTTTGGAAAAATTTTAAAAATAAGGATTTTTATGTACTTATCAAGATTAATAAAACATTTTAATACTATATAGAGAAATATTTTTTTTTTTTAGAAAACATTAAGTAGATATTTTAACTTTTTCAAAAATTTATTTTTTTATAATAAAAATAAATAAAAACAGTGAAATACGGATTTTAAAGGAAACTTACATACATACATATACATATATGAGCATACGTATAACATGATATTTTTTCATAAATTTTATTCTATTTTGTGTGTGTGTGTGTTTTTTTTTTTTCCATCTAATACTTAGTTACATGTTTTCTTAATATATTTATTTATATGAAGAATACACAAAATATTAACAGTAACATTCTATTCAAGTGTAAACAATTTCATTTACAAAACATTTTAATGGTATGAAAAACTTAAATTTAACAATTACACAATATTATGTTAGTATATAAATTTAACATCATTATAAAAGATACATATATGTATACATACATGAAGAGTTTATACGTACGTATATTAATTTTCTTAAATTAGTTACTAGATTTTAAAGCTAATTAAAACAGTATTTTGTTTTTTTTTGTTTTTTTTTTTTGTTTTATAAATATGTAGATACGTATGTATATTATGTACACATAAATTAATGTAAGTATGTATGTGAAATGTGCATAAGGATACATTTTTTGTTAATGATAAAATTATTAAATGATTATGTTTGCATATAATTATAACAATTTATTTTATATTAAATATTGAAATGACAAACATAATTAGTTGTATAAGATGTTTCGTTTATTAAAGGGTGTTCACATTTTAATAATTAGGTAACCAAAAAAAAAAAAAAAAAAAAACAAAGCTTTTCATATCACTTCTTTTATGAAAAAATGAAATTAATTTACGTTTAAGATTTTTTTTTAAATTTGAAAATAATTTTAGTTTAGCATTCTTGTAAGTTTTGATTATTGTAAAAATTTCAATTAAAATTACCGTTATTTCGCCTTCATTATATATCTTTAATTGTTATAGAGTTTGTGGCATATTGACGCGAAACTTTTTCTTCAAACTTCATTAAAACTATAGGAGTCCTGAAATCGTCAGATATTTGAAATGATCACGAAGAGAAAGTGTATGAAACTCTCGCTCCAATTGGCCAAAGAAAAGTTTCAGATAATGAGAATTTCCTCTTTAAGGACCTTAACGACGTGACAAAATATGATATAGGTAATATATTTCTTGAGCGATACGTGGTAACTTCTTTTGAAACACTCAGTCTAAATAATTTCCAAGGTTAATAACTTTCTCTGTTTCTTTTATATTTTGATGTAACTTTTTGAAAAATCCTTGTTCTAAATTAGTTTTCCTTAAATTGAAAAGAAAAAAGAATATGTTTTTCTGTAGGTACGTTATGGTGTCAAAACTTAAACAGAACAAAAATTAGTAAGAGAAAATTTAATAATGAAAAAAAAAATTTTGAAATTATAATACGACAAAATGATAATCTCATATTTCTTTTCCCATGAATTTGTCATTGAAGATACTCGTATATTTTAATAAATATGTATATATGTACATAGTTATTTTCTTTGTTCCATAATAATAATTATAATAATGCATGTTCTTTTATTAAAATTCTTTGAAAATTTTTACTTTCACTAAAGATCTGCATTATACAATTTATGCCATTTAATTGAAATTATAATAGATACATATAGGTGTTTATGAATATAATTGATGTATGATATTTATTCATGCATGTTTTGTTTAAATACATTATTATTTAAATATACATACCTTCTGTATATATAGTACACATAATATGTATGTGAATAAATAACATAAAATTATTATCGTATTATGTATAATAATTTTAGAAATTTTACCAGTTAATTTCCTTTATTAGAAAATTATTATAAAATTTAATGTTGTGTTTACACACATAAATAAATAACACATATTTTATACTTCAGTTATGTAAATATAGTTCACTTTTAGATAAATACACATTACATCATTACATAATATAAATAGTATATATAGTACATATATATTTAGATACATTTTGTCATCAAAAATTTTGAATTTATTTATAATGTATCTAAATCAAAAATTGTATTACTATTTGTTTATACAAACAATTTTCATATGAAAAACAATAAAAAATGTACTATAAGTACATAAATATATGTATTTGTATATTTTAGACAAATTTTATAAAAAATTAATGCAGATTCTCCGAAATTCAGGTCAAATAGATTGTACATTAAAAAAAAAAAGTAAGTATATATTTGTATTTGTACAACATAATTGGTTAGCATTAGCAGTATTATAGAAAAAAAAAATTAACTTGCCTGCAGATATTTAAAAATTAATTTTGAATAGTTTGATAGAAATACAATAATATGATGGTTTGATAGATAAATATAAGTATATAAATAAAATATACATGTAGGATGTATGTATATCTATATGCATACATTATTTACTGAAAATATTGTTGTTCATTTTATTCCCTTTTTTTTTGCAAGTTGATAAAGTGTATGTACATACATGCATGTATGATTTTATTTATTATTCATTCACCAAAAAAAAAGGGAGAAAAAAATAAAATAAAATAAAAGATAAAATATGCTCTAAATCATTTCTATTCAAAAATATATATAGAATTATTGATATATACATACATATATACTATAAAAAAAAAATGATTTCCTATTTGATTTCCCATCAGTCATATGATGCAGATGTATCTAAATTTTGATGTTGTTGTTCTTTTTTTTTTTATTGAATAAATTTTTGCAAATAAAATATTTATGTTTTTTTCTTTTTGTCATGTGACACAATTTGTTACAATGAAATAAATAATAAAATAGAAAAACTGTGTTGGTTTTTATGTTGTTTTTTTTTTTAATTTTAATTATTTTTTTAAAAAAAAAGTATCATGTTCTGTAATTAAAATTCATAGCATAAAGATATATTTTATGACATTACTGTAAGCATCAGAATGAAAGGATTTTAAAACAGAAAAAAGTGTAATTTCGGGTGTTAAATTAAACTTATTTTGAAAAATCATTAAAAATAAAAATTCTAGGAAAAACGTATCTATGTACATATTGGTAAGAAATAAGATCAAATGATCACAATCTCTACTTTGATGAAAGATGGTGCCTTGGCTGAGTGTATGTATAGTTGAAGAAAAAATTTATATTGGGTTTCTAAAAACATTTGAATATTATTTTCCTTGGGATTGTAGTGTAGAGTACCAAACATACATTGATTGAAGAAATGATTATTTGCATTGCGGGTCTTCTTTTGAAAGGATTATATCTTATATTATATATAATCCTCATATTTTTCTCTTTCTGTACTTAGTAGACCACCATTATGATCTAAGTAACCTTTTCAGATTTAATGACCTGTATTTGTAATTTTAAATTATTACAACAGTGAGTGGTTTGATGGCATGTATGTACATATATGTACCTGTAAAATATGTATGAATCATTAAATTTGAATTACATGAACATGAGTATCTATTGTTGGATTAATATAGTCTTTTTGTATTTTTGTTCCATATATCTTTTGCAATGAACAAAAATTAATTAATAAATTTCATTCATATATCTATTACTGGTATGTGTATTATATATGTATAATGTAAATACAATATTGTTGTATGTTTATTATTTATTGGTTATTTATTAAAATATTTGAATTATTTGGTATGATATGGTCTTTTATACAACTGAAATTTATTTGTCTTTGAAAATATAATAAATCAAATGAAGTATGCGTAAATATGTTTATAATACTCAAATATGTATAGGTAGTATATTAAATTAAGTATAAGCATATACGAGTATATAAAGTATATATATAAAGTATATAAAGTATGGTTTTATATTTAAAATAAAAATATTTTTGGAAAATCGAGATAAATTAAATTCATTCATATTTAATATAATTTCAAAATTTATAATAATTATTTAGTGCGAGAAAAAACTACATATATACATTATATGGTCCTTTAGTTCAACATATACATAGGTACATATGTATGTAAATTACAATTAAACATTCATATGATAGTGTGAGTGTGAAAACTAACTACATACATATGTGGTTTTTTTTGTCTTTACATTTTCTTTATTTGTTTATAGTTTTTTTTTATATTGTTTGTCCCAATTTTGTAATCATTATCAAAATCATTTATTTTATTTTACGCATTGTGTAACAAATAATTTCACATACATACCATATATGTACATATATGTATGTAATTTTATGTCACTTTATTCTTATATTATATAAAACATTTTTCATTTTTATTTGTCATAAAAAAGTAGAAAAAAAAAAATTAAATTAGCAATTAATTTTCTTAAAAGATTACAAAAAACACGTATTATTACTCTTGAAAATTGTCATAGTCATTGTTTTTCTTTTTTTTTTTTCTACAGATTTTTTTTGTTTTTTTTTTTGTATTTTTTTCGACATATGTGTATTCACT
The DNA here is from genome assembly GCA_939192795.1 of Bombylius discolor. Classification (NCBI taxonomy): domain Eukaryota; kingdom Metazoa; phylum Arthropoda; class Insecta; order Diptera; family Bombyliidae; genus Bombylius; species Bombylius discolor. Next base: position 4,460,733 of record OW584241.1, on the reverse strand, counting down.
TTGAAATGTGTTTGTACATATATATATGTACCTACATTATATATGTAATATGTATATGTATGTTCAGATACGAAAGCATTCATTTTGTGAGTAGTAAAATAAATATGTTAGCCATAATTAGCACAAAAGAAAATCGAAATCGAAAGAAGCCTAAGAAATGACTATTAGATTAAATAGATTTTATTTTTCTTGTTCAATAATTTTTTTTTTGTCATTGTTTTGATTGTTGTCCGATGAACAGAATCACAATTCATATTTAATGAACAAAAAAAAACAAAAAAAAAAAGAGAAAAGAAAAAAAAAAAAAGTAAAATAAAGATAATGATTTACTGAATAATGAATGATTTGATTTTTGTTGTAAATGCGATTGACAGGATCAAGGCTATAAAAATATTTTTTTTTTTTGTAGGAAATTTAGATAAAAATTTAGATTAGAAAACAAAAAAAACGTAGTTTTTTGTTAAATATGGGGCCGTACATAATTAAAGTATCATATAAAAATTTAACATGTAAATTTCCGAGTGTCTTATTCTCAGAAGAACATAAAAAAGTTACCCTACAAGTAAAATGGAAATTTTCATAGACAAGTCAAGGACACAAAAAAAAAAAAAAAAAAAAAAAAAAATTTAAACTTCTCTTTATCAAAAATTGGCATTAATTCACTTTAATTTTATACTACCTAATCGATTGTTATTTCAAGTTAAGGTTGAATGTTCAATTTCTTTTTTTATGTAAAACGAATTTTTAAGGACAAAGTTAACATTTCAAAGAAAAGTTGAATAAAAAATAAAAAGTAGATACCACCAATGTAGTGCTTCTTAGAATAAATATACATACATAAATATATATATATATTTAAACATAAATCTAGAAAAAGAGTACCAACTGTACATATAAATTATTAACATAAATTTTATGATAAATTACATTCCAAAAAAAAAAAAATTTGAAAAAAAAAAAAAAGTAGAAAAATTATTGAAAAAGCCGTGTGTTTTTGACATGCAATATAAATTTTTATATTGGAAATTTTTTTTATTTTTTTCGATTTTTTTAAAAGCAATTTTAAATTCTCTTTAATGTGTAAAAAAACCGATCTTAACACATACATACATATGTATATATAAGTTTCACATTAACATGTATGAAACGTATGAAACTTTTTTCATCAAAATGTAACATTTTAATGAACTCTTTTATCTCTTCCTATTTCAGTTTTCCCATTTTTTTTTTTTTAGTTTTTTTAAAAAAATATTTTTGTAAATTTTTTTTTTTAGAAGAAAACAAAAATTATATTTTTAATTTTTGTGTTTGATATTCGAGTTTTTGGTTTACTTTAACTTTTTTTTTTTGGTGTACTTTTTTTTTTTTTTGCACTTGTGCTATCTGTTTGGTAATTCGTATAGTTATACAATACCATCGGGGATAATTGCAGAAATGTCTGATAGTAGAAAAAGGATAACCAAAAAAAAAAAAAAAAAAAAAAAAAAAAGGAAGAAAAAAGCTATACCTACGTATAAGGTATATTTTTTTGTTGGCACGTATTTTTTCGGTCTACTTGGCAAAATTACTGAAATGGATTTCCTTTTTTTTTTTTTTAAATAAAAAACATAAATATATATCTTTTACTATATAGAGTATTCCTATACATGTATTACATATACATACAAAGTGTATCTATAATAATATACCTTTAAAAAAATATTACTTTTAATTTACAGTTTTAATTCAATAGAAAATTGAAATGAACTTTCACACATTTTACATATTTTATGTATTTGTTTATATATCTACAAACATTTTTAACATAAATTGAAAAAGAAAAAAAAAAAACGAAAACAATAAATTGACATTTTTCCGGGTACTTGAATATTTTTTTTTCTATCTAATGATGATGATGATGTTGAAATATTCACATTGGTTGGATTATGAAGAAAATGTACTTTGTTTTTATATTTTTATTTTTTTTTTTTGAGAAAAAAGGAGAATAAAAAAAAAAAATAATTCAAATAGGTAATACTGAAAAATTTTTAATTTTGTTAAAATGTGTGTATTCGTATTTAAGAAAAAAAATAAACGTAAAAAGTTATGTATGTATTTTTATTATCCTTCGTTTTTTGCTTTGTTTGTATTGTACTTGAATTCATTAATTAAAATAATCCAATGAGTACCCTTTTTGTTTAATTTTAATTGTTTTTTTTTCTAAACAACATAAAAGTGAACCAAAAAAAAAACATCCTTAAAGCAAAATAAAAAAATAAAATAAAACAGAAGTCTTATAATAATTTTCAATTTTCAAAATGTTCATGTCATCTAGATTACCAGGTCATAATATTGTTTTCATTCATTTTTTTTTATGAATTCAAAAACGTAAAATAAATGATGTACAAATGAAACTCATAAAAAAAAAAAAAGAAAATTTAAAATTTAAAAAATGTGAATAAAAAACTTTCAATATGAATCTAATTAATTTTTTTAGAAATTCGATATATTTTGAACATTGAACAGAAACTATAAATATACATAAATCTAGTTTTTATTTACTGTTTTTTTTTTCAACTCATTTTTTTAAGATCCTTTAATCAACTGATGAAGTCAATTTTTTTTTTAATAATTAAAAACAAAAAAATTTACTATTAAATACATGAAAATTTTTCAAAATTCATTTTATTGACAATTTTTCATTTTCATCTAAAAAATTTTTTATTTGATAAAATTGAAAATTGCGCATATTATGTACTTTTCTCATATGTAAGATATTCGTACATATCCTTTATGTGTAAAATGTTACGTTTTTTTTCCCAGAGAATCAGCATAAATTTTATTTCATTGAATAAAGTAAAGTACATTTGTAATGTAATACGTAACACTTTTTAATGTAGTATTATAAGGATAATGGCATGCATATAAGAATACACATATATCTAATAGAAAATATCTCAGATATCAATTGAAAATATACGTTATCATATCACATGTTCGTATACATACACATACATTTCGCTTTTATATAATATTTATAAGTACTTTCAAATGTGCTAATTAAATTGGCAAACATCCAAGAGTGTTATAACACATATATGTATCTAAAGTATCTAAAATGTATTTTTGTTGTTGTTGTTGTATTTGTTAGGAAGAGATTAATTTCATATAGTATATACATTTAACTGTTTATATGTAATTTGAATATTTATTCGAAAAGCTTTTAAATTTTTTTTAGTATATACTTACATACCTATATATAGATATACATATGTACATTTGATTATAAAAAAAAAAAACGTATCCGGTTACATTTTGGACAAATTATTTATCCTTTTTTTAATTTTTTTTTATCGGAAATTATGTTAATGAGATGTTTACATAACGTCAACATAATTATCATAAATAATTTTGATTGACAACTTTATAATGACTAAACATGTTTTTTTTTTTTTAAATTTTTAATTTTATCAAGTAAATATGATTCATATAAAGGATAATTTTGTTGCTTGTTGTTTATTTAAAAAATTTTTTAAAATGAAATTAGCAAAGTCAACCATTAAATTAAAAAACAAAAAAAAAAAAAAAACCTGGTAAAGGATAATTCAAAGACTTGTGTTCACATATCTTTTAGATATTGATAAAATTTTTTATATAACTGTAAAAAATTTATAATTTTAACCGTTAACACTTCAAATAAAAATTATTATATTTTGATTAAAAGGATTTACGTCTTTAGCATGATTATTTTCATTGAAATAACGAAACAAAATTTATTCTTTCTATTTTATTTATATTATAATTTTCTTGAAATGATAAAACGAAACCAAATTGTGTGTAAAGTAAAAAATGAAAAAGAATTGGTAATTGAATAACAAAAAAAAAAATATATATATATATATACCTATATATGTATATGTATAGTATATATAGTATACAAAAAGTTGACCTTCTGGTCACTGTTTGAGTTAGTGACAGTAACTGAATTTATTATTTTAATTATTAATTTTTTTATTTAAATATTATTTCTTCGAACAGTCACGATTTAAAGGATAAAAATTTCCATTTAAAGGATTTGTTTAAGCTCTTGTAAAAAAAAAAAAAGCTTTATTAATTATTATAACTGAATTATAATAATATCGTATTAATTTGTTTTATTAATTTTTTTTTTTTTTTGATGAGGGTGCGGGGTTAAAATGTTTGCAATAGACATTCATAAATGACTTAAAAAAAAAAAGAAAGAACTTAATAATAAATTTCCAACAGACGCAATCTTGTATTTTGTTTTTTTTTTTTTCAAAGTTAAAAAGGACGATTTTATCAGTTTTTTTTTTTTTAAATTAACTTTATTATTTATCCCTTATGGGTTAAAAGAAGCCTTAAATTAGGGGTAGATTTATTTATTTTTTATTATTTTCAGATTTGAATCAATGAAAGTAGATTTCTTCTCTTTATTTATTTATTTTTTAATGTTTAATATTTTCAAGTCAAATTCATTGGAAAATTATTTTATTTTATTTTATCGAAAATTTATTTTAAAGAATTTATTTGACTACATAATCTTTAAAGAATTTGAATTTTTTTTTTTCTTTTTTGTGTTATGCAACAAGCTTTTTTAGAATATGTAATATATAAATAAAAACAAAAATACACATTTACTTACAAACTAATAACACCGCATTTTACTTTTATTACACTCACAAATCAAAAATTAAAATATACATACAGTTAATATTATTTCTGTTGTTTTTTCTTTGTAACACCCAAAACAAGTTTTCTTTTTATTTTTATTTTTTTAGATATTTTGTTGTTGTTGTTTTTTTTCAACTTTTTTAATGATACTACTTTAAAAAAAAAATATCAAACTTTACTTACCTTTTTGCTTATAGGTTAAAGATTTTCATCAAAACATCTCGCACTTATCTATACATGAGAAAAAAAAAAAAACTTTTTTCCTTTTCACTACATTAGGTACCTGATGTTAAATGTACCTTTTGTAGATACTTTATACAAATTCTATATTTACAGTTATATCATCAATATACTTGTATAGTTCTGTTTTCTTTTTAATATTAAAACATATATAATGTTTTATACATAAACATATAGGTATCATTGATACGTAGATTCGCAAATTTTTCTTATGTTTTACTACACTACTTGTATTTTTTTTCTCTTATCTTAATTTTTATTTTTTTAGTTTTTACTTCTTTCATTTATTTTTCATATGAAAATATCTTTGGTATATACTATATTTACACCCATTTATCCATCTGATAGGATCCTTTTTTAAATTCAGTACACGTTCTTTAATTTGTCACCTTTCTACAGTTAACAATAAATAAAGAAAAAGTATACATATACATATATATATATATATATGAATGTAAGTATATACGTATAAAAAATAAGGTCGCATTTAGTTACTTTAAGTTCTAATTTCTTTGAAAGAAAAAATTCTCATATATATTAAATAAATAAAAAAAAAAAAGAGTAATCGTTACGCTAGTGATAAGATGCATAAAATATATCCTTTTAAACTTTTTTTTTCTTTCATTTTTTATTCACACATACAAGATGGAAACACCTACATGTTCTTATGCACATTCTTAAATTGATTTAATTCCGTTATTATTTTTTTTTTTTTGAATAAATTGATTTCTTTAGAAATGGAATATATTATAGTAAAGAAAAAAAAAAAATTACACATACATCTTACATTTTAAATTTTTTACGTGTTAAGTATTAAGTATCATTCTTATAGTAAAGAATAAATGTAATAGAATCGTTTGAGATCTATTTTGTTCTTCACATTTTTCAAAAATTGCTTATCTTGTTGCATTTTCGTTATCATTATTTTTTCTTTTTTTTTTATTGAAATGCATGTGTGATTTCTTTTTTTTTTGTAAGTGAATAAAAAAATCCTTTTACAATGATTTTTTAAGCGTTTCCGGCTTTTTTAAATACGTTATTCAAGTCTTGTACAATTGAGTTTTAGAGTAGCTGAAGAGTTAATAAAATACACATACACATGTAAAAGACATGTGTATAATATTTTACTTTTGATATGTATTTGATGAAAAATTTAATCTTTTATTCGTTTTTGAATAAAATTCTTGTTTCCATCGGAGTAGTACTATTTCATTTTTCTTCTTAGGATTTTTTTTTTTTTTTTGTGATTGAATTAAGATTTATTTTTCATTTATTCTAATTACGAAAAAGTTATATTTGTTTATGAATTATTTTTTTCTTTTTGACTAAATTTTTTTTATTAAGTAGAGTATAATATAACCTTTATGTCACAAGGTCAATGTGTACCATGTAGGAACAATCAATCAAAAGACCATGTAAATGTCAATTGTATAAAAGTAGACATGAAGAAATTTTTTTTCTTCTAAATTTCCATAAAATAACACGTAAGTTATCTTATCTTGTTTATTGATAACTTAATATGTCCTTCCAATTACAATTGAGTTATTGATTCCAAGAAATTTTTCAAAGACATAGTTTAATTTAATATGTATTCAAATTTCAAATTAAAACATTCTAGTTGTTATGGCAAAAGTTTTTCCCGACAAACAATCGTGACAAGATGATATTTAAAGTATCCTTTTTTTTTTTGAAGCCAAAAAAAAAAAAAAGAAAACATTTTTCATTTCAAAAAGATATGATTTCATGCTGAGAGAGTTGGATATATTTTTTTTTCTATTTACGATAGCTCCTTTACTAAACAGAAGAAAGTGTGAAAGTTAAACCATAAGAAAATATTATGTTTTTATAGAGAAAAAAAAAATTTTTTTTTTTTTCAAAGAAATCCTCCTGAAAAAATGTATATGCTAAATAATTTCACAGTCATGTTCGTTATTTTTTTTTTTTTTCTTTTCTTCCATTGGAACCATAATTTATAATTAATCCTCTTGCTGTGCGGAAATTTTTATTTGAAATTTTAATTAAAAAAAATAAAAAAAAATTTAAAAATAAATGAAAATGTAAAATAATAATCATACAATAAAATTATGGGTGCGAAGAAAAAAAAACATAACGATTCCTTTTCTTCTTCTTCTTATTTTTTCAGTAAAATATTTATCTGCATTGTGTTTGTGCGTATATTCGATATATACTTAACTATCTGTAAATATGTATTTAAAAATATATATGTATGTATATTATATTATTCCCTCTGTTTAGAGGAATATTACATTCGATAAAAGGACTAAAATCCATTTTTTATGACATGATCATTAACGAGCGCAATTTAATTTTAATGAAACACGACACAGATACTTTCTTATTGTTGTTGGTGTTTTTTTAAAAAAAAAAAAATTTCTTTAAACTTTTATTTTACTTCCTGTCCTTTCTGCAGAAAGAAAAAAATAAACATTTTTTTTTTTTTTTTTTGCTTTTTATTTTTTAGATTTTATTTAAATTGTCACGTTGTGTTATGTCCCATGGAATATTTTCTAACTATAATAAAATGTGTATCAATTTAAATTTTCATATTTAGCAAGAAATGTTGAAAAAAAAAAAAAAATTTTAAAAAAAAGGGAATAAAATCTCTCCCGTTTTTTTTTTTTAAATGAATTGTGATGAATCTGCAAAAATATGTAAATCAACATAAAAATATAGATAATGAAAATTTTGAAATAAAAAAAAAAAAAAAACTAATTCCGGATTAAATCAATAATCTTAGCTTAATATGGTGAAAAAAAAAAAAAGTAAAAGAGTAGAAAAAAAAAAAAGGATACGTATACACATTTTGTGAAGTTGATGTGCAATTGAAGTTATTTTATTTTTTTTTTTTTTTGTATATGTGTGCTTTTTGTCCTTAAAGCATTATTATTACATTAAAATTGTGCGATATAGTATATATAATTTTTGATTTTGTATGTCATCAGAAAATTTTTCAAATTAAAATGGTATTAAAGATATTTTTTTTTTTTAAAAGAAAGATTAATGAAGTTTTTAATTTCAAATGATTTTTAAGATTTTTCATACTGATTATTATAATAAAAATTAATGAAATTAATATAAATTTTGTTGAAAATTTAATTTGATTGTTTGTTTACTTTTTTGTTTTTTTTTTTGTTTGTTTGTTTTATTTTTTCCTTTGATTATTAAGAAAAAAAGAAGAAAATAACATCTGATAAAAGAAATTTAATTGAGAAAATAAATGAATGGTTTGTGGAAGATATTATTTTTTCAAAAGATTTCATAAGGGAAAAAAGAAAAGAAAAATAAAAAACAAAGAAAAATAAGTAAATTTTAATTTGAGTTTTTTGTTTTGTTTTGTAAAGTATATAATAAGATAAAAGAAGAATTTCAAGATTTTATGTTTATTTGTTTTTTTTTTTCTGGTACATATACAAGAATGTACATTGAAATCAATAACATCAAGCGTATTGAAAGTATTGAAATGAAATTCTCTAATTGGACAACTTTATATTTTTGCTGTTATTGTCAACAATAACATTTGAATAATTTTTTTTTTTTTTTTTTTTAAATTTAATTTAAAAGTTTAACTTAAAGTTTTTTTTTTAAAATTTGTAAGCTAAATGTGATTGTAAAGTCACAGATGTATTAGATTTCTAAACATCATTTTGTTAGAAAATATGTACAAATTCAATTGATACGGAAGACTATTTTCTAATGTTATTGGAACTGAAGTTATTTTTATTTTAATGGACAGGGTGATTTGAAAGTTTTATTTAATTATATATGTATTTAAAGTTTAATATAAATAAAAAGTACTCATTTTCGTCTAAATGATATTTTAATCTTTATATTTTCCAAACAACTTTTAAATCGTAGAATATAGAGAAATTTAAAAGATTATTTAAAAGGACTCTTTTTAAGCATGCTACATGTTAAAAGATAGACTGGACTGGATAGACTGGAAGCTACTGATTTTGAATGGATGAAAAGGCATAAGATTGATTACTTAGCAACATTCTTTGAAGGACAATTACACTACGGAAAATCCCAAAGTTAACTTATTTCTTCAGTTGAGAATCAAGAAACGTTTTCATTACGTGATTTTTGTCCCATTTATATTCTCAGAAAGTTTAATTTTGAGACTAAATTTCACAAATAATTAGTTTTTAAATTCTAAATGAAAAACTATTATCTCATTTTTTTTTGGATCACCTTGATAATTTTTATCTAGGAAAAAAAAAAACTATTATATGATTTTATCATCTTTGTCATGCAGTGCACAGTGCACACACATACGTATGTATATGTAACGATCTGAATTGAACTCATCATAAAATTGAACTCTTGAGAATTCATCATGAACATTTCTAAAATATGTACATATGTATGTAAACCACCATATCATATCATTATATGTGTATATGTTTAAAAAAAACCCACTAGCAACAGCAGCAGTAGAAGCAGCATTTGCTAATCGAATATTTTTCAATTAGTTTAATTCAAATGGAATTCAAAGTTGGAGTACATTCTTTATTATTATTTTTTCAACTTTTTTTCTTTTCTTGAAAAAAAAAAAAAAATGTTTCCGTATTTCAGGTATGCTGTAGGTAAACTGAAAAAAATAAAATAAATAAAATGAGAAGAAAAAAAAAATAATAAAGGAAAATTAAAATGCTATCATGAAAACAGATGCTAGTGGGTACATTTATTATATAAACAAGAACAGGAAGTTTGAATTTTTTTTTAAATATTTTTTCTTTCTTTTTTCTTCCTTGAATTGCGGTACCTTTAGTATTTTATAAGTATGTAGGTGTATTTAAAATGCTTCTTGAATTAATTAGATGTCTTGTTTAAAGTTTGTAGAGGTAAATCTATGTGTGTATGTATAGAATATACGTCATGTACGTGTAGGAGTATACATAATGTGGTGATGAATATTATTTTATATATAATAGTTGTATGTTTAAAAAAAATCGATTTCAAGTGAATTATTAATGAAATGTATTTTAGATTTTATATTATGAAATAGTTTATACAAGAAATATAACTAGCTAAATGATAGAGAAAGGTGTTAAGATAAATATTACAGGTGTTTATCGGTTTTCTTGGATAACCTAAAAATGGTATACATACATATAAATACATACATACATATATCATTATACTCATATGTATATGCTTTAATATACATATACATACTTATGTAAATTTTGATAAAATACTCTGATGAAAGTTCATTATTTATGAAAAGTTTTTAGTATGAATAATTTCCTAGATGTTCAATAAATGTACAAAATTTAATGTACTATGTTGGTGTTTGTGTGTGTGTGTGTGTGTGTGTGTATAAGGAAATTGCCATTTCATTGAGTTAATAATTGAAATAAAAAAAAAAAAGTTTGTTTTTGCTATGAATCAACTGTTTTAAATGTGATGAACATAATAAATTTTGTATATTTGGATTTTACATAAATTTATTAGAACATTACAAAAATGAAATTTTAATTATTAGAAAATAAATTTAAAATAATTTTAGAAATTTATACAAATTATAATTATAATTAACAGGTAATTTATAATAGGTAATAAAAATTTAGTGAGAGTAATTAAAATAATTTTTGAAGTAGGAAGTTTCATTTTTTTTTTTACTTTTTTAAAGAATGAAGGTTAAATCATATATGTAGATAGAAGTTTGAAAATCAATAACAGATCTTTGAAAAATTGAAATATAATTTTTCTTTCATATCCTATAACTATAACAATTACAATCTATGATCAAATTTTCAATTTAATTTTGAAATTAATAAATAAATCGATACCAATATAATTGTAATAATATTTTTGTATTTTGTTTCTTTTCAAATTAACATTAATTTAAAATATAATATTTTGTGTTCACATTGTATGATTTGTATTGTTATCATGTTCTAATTTTTAGTAGAATAAAATATATATAACAAAAATAAATAAAATACATTTATCTAAAATGAATAATTTGAATTTTCTATTCAAAAATCAAATATACCATTATTTTACTATTTTTGATATTATTGTGATATTCAACAATGAATTTTGAAGAAATTAATAAATCTATATTGCATTTGATTTAAAAAAAAAAAAAAAAAACAAGGTATATACTTATATTCATATGTGTATGTGTATCGATAATATATAGAATAAGATATTTTACATTTCCTTTGTTAATTTTACAATTTTAAAAATTTATGTAAGAAGATTGAATTTGGATTATGTTTAGGATAATTTAATATTTTGTACAACTAACATTATTAATAAATTAGTTTACGTTAGGCAATATTATGAGATACAATAGAAATAGTAATACAATTAGGATAATTACATGAAATCGTAGAAGAATAAAATTAAAATCCATTATTAGAATATTTTGAAGATTTATCCTCTTGAAAAACAAGAAATAAAGCCTTCATTTCCAATTAATTTGATTAAAAAAAAAAAAAACAAAGGAAAAAATATCCATGAAAGCTTCAAATTTGAAAACGTTTGTATATACAACATTAACTATTATTTTTAAAAAATATATAACAATGTAAAGTCCTTGTTTTATTAGATTTTAATTCATAAATTAATTTTATTTACTAAAAATGTTAGCAATAGGCAATTCGTTAGTTCAATTTTACAAGATTTTCATATGAAAATCCGAAAAAATAGTAAACAATGTACATATACAAATTTCCGAAATTAAATCAGTCATTCAAACTTAAGACAATTTTGTGCATAACAACTTGAAAGTCATCACAAAAATCATTTTGCTTCAGTTGAAAAAATCAATAAAATTAATTAGAAAATAAATTGAGTGTAACACACTATGACAAATTCAATTGGAAAAAAATATATCTATCCCTTTAAGTAATTAATTAAATTGAAGAAATAAAAATAATAATCTTAATCTTTATTTACAAATCTTTTTCTTTGGTTATTATTATTAAATTATTTTTCTTTATTTTGAAAAAAACAGAAAAAAAAAAAAAAAAAAACCTAAGAAAAAAAAAGTAAATAAATAAGAACGTGATAAAAGACAAAATTGACAGTCAATATATTAAATTTTATAGATGATCTTTCAATTTTACTCCTTGAAGTATTGATCTAGAAAATTCATCCTGAAATATTACATATAAGTGCATGCACTTTGAAGTATATAGTGTCACTTACCTACACTGGCTATACTAACCATATACCATGTACTTAGTATATATAGTATTAACATATATCTACAAAGATTAAAGATAAAAAAAAAAGCTCATCATATAGGTACTTTGGATTATATGGTTTTTGATTATTGTAAAAGATATATGCTCCTTTGAAGTCATTAATCTCAAACAAGAGATGACTGTTGTGTAGCATCATCACATGATATGTACATCAATTTACTATGTATATACAAAAATATAATAATAACATATGTATGTAGATATGTATTGTAGTTAGTATAGTTAGTACTGATGTAGTACAACGTATATATGTAAATGTACATATACATATACCATATATACATATTAGCTAACAATTTTCGCTAACGATGTTTTCTAATAAAATTTGTATGCAATATGCATATATTCATTACATATATTATATAATATATACATATAAACATGTATATTATACAAAATGTATATACAATACATACACGTAAACACTTACTTTTTATCCTTTTTAATTCCTTATGAAGCATCATCTTGTATAGCTTGTTATTGCAGTATAGCAATCAGTAAAGCAGCTTGTTACGAGGATAAAATTTCTCACTTGTAAGTTTTATTATGATCCCAAACAACAATGAAAATGTAGAAGTAAAAAAGGAAAGTACAAACATACAAACAACAAAAATATATAAATTTATAAATTAGATAAATGTACGTAAATCTATCTCCATAGTGAAATAATTTTTATATATACATTTTTCAATATACATACATACATATATAACATATTTACTATATGAGATTGAAAAGGATAATAAAAAAAATATTTATATTATATACATGTCACTTATTTATGTATGCATGTCTGTATGATAATACATTAAAGTTTTATATAATACACTTGTTTACCCTTTTTTTTTTTTAGATACTTGATGGGTATATGAAAATCTATTTTCTTTAAAATGTAAGTTTTCATGTCACATCGTTGTTTTGAATCAAAATCTCAAAATTATCGTATTGTTCTTGTTTGTTTGTTTTTTTTTTTCTTCTTCTTCTTTCTTTATTGTTTTTTGTGTATCTGTGTATGATTATATGATAATAGTTTTGCCACTGATTGTCTTAACTGAATAATATGTATGTAATTTATTTTAATAAAGAACAGACAAATATTATGAAAGATTTAGTAATTATATAAATGGAAAATTTACAAAAGGATTCAAATAACATATACATAATACATACTTAATTTAAAATTTAAAGGGTAAAAACTTATCTTTTTTTTTTTTTCTAATTAAATTTTATCATTTTAATAAGATGAGTTTGAATTTTTTTTTTTTGTATTTAATTTTTTTTTTTTTACAAAAATTAAAAAAAAAAAATCCTTTATGCAATCAATAAAATAAATAAGCACCTAAATGAGAAAATTTGAAATTTACAATATGTATATGGTATTTATAGTGAAAGTTTTCCTAAAATTATCAAAACAAAAATTTTCTACTTACCACTTCCTTATTTTTGTTTTTGATTTTTTATTTTGTTTATATATGTATTTTTCATATGTAATTTTTCGAAAAAAGATCTATATACTATATACATATAAATTGCATGTTAACAGATTGTTGACCATCAAAAGAATATTACAAGAAAATTTATTGTGAAAGCTAAAGCTAAAGAAAACGAAAAAAAAAAAAAAAAAAAAAAAAAAACTTTCATACATGAAAATTCCAACTAAATAATAACATTGTCTAGACATTTAATTGTTTCATATATGTTTTATCTTAAAAACAAAACAAAAAAAACCAACACACACACACACACATTTAAAACTTTATATTTTCTCTAAAAATTTTTAAAAACTTAAAAGCATAGATTAAAATTGAAAAATATTTCTTTGTACAATTTATTTTATTTTTCTACATATAAAATAGTTTTGCAATTTGTCTACATACGGAATGTAGTATATATGAGTTGTTATTGTTATTTAAGAAATATTTGTGTGGAAATGCTTTTAAATTTTAAGAAATTTCTTAATAATTTTGATAAAATTTGAAAGAGAATTTATGATTGTGTAGATGTATAGTATGTATACCGGAAAAGTTATGTAATTGTTGTACACATTTTTAAATAGTTTATTTTAGAAAAAATTAAATGATCTTAAATTAAAACTTGTAACAATTAAAAATAAATTATTATGCAATAATTGCATTTAAGTCATTATCATCATCATCATCCACAGCGATACACAGCCCATTTGAAGCTTTGGCCTACCCAAATTAACTTTAATTCTTCTAAACCATTATTCTGACATATGTATGTATGTACAATATACATAAACCTTAAGTATTATAAATGGAATGCAAACCACTAAATTTGTTGATAGAGAACAAATTGCATTAATTAATATCTGTATATGACATAATTTATTAATAAAAATAAAAACAAACAAAAACTAATATTTTATTTATGTGAAATAATATATTTCTTTCAATTTCTTAAAACTTTGAAGGAAAAAAAAAAACCAAACTCTATAATTTTTAGCAATTAATTTCATGAACTTTGCTTTAGAAAAAGAAATTATTGCCATAGGTTACCATTAACTTTTACTATATAGCTTTTTATTTAAGCCTTAAGCTTAGTTCTCACTAGACAGATTTTTATATTTGAACAATAAAAATGAAAATCAAATGAAAAAAAAAAAACAAAGAAAATTCTGAACACAGAAAGCGTGTGTTGATTTATTGGAAAAAATACTTTTGATTTTTTGGACTTTTTGGAAATTTTCACCGTTTGTTGGAAAATATTCAATATGCCATCAATTGAAAATTCTACACGAATTTTTGTCTTCCGTATTGAGTATAATAAATTGCATTGAATTGCAATAAGAATGGACCTTTATACACTAAATCTTGTATATGCTGAATTCACAAATGAAAAAAAAAAAAAGAATAACATAAAAATTTTCTCAAAAATAATTCTAAAATTTAAATTTGTTATTTAGAAATTTAAACTATTTCATATGAACTTGGTTTGCTTATTGTATCTATAAAATGAAAAATATGTATGTACACATTCATACACACATATAAATAAAGTATTTCACATATATGTATGTACTATTAGGATATAATAGTTTGATGGTTTCATGAAAGTTTTTTGTATTAATTCAAACTATCTATATACATACCTATAACTTATTATACAAACGTCTAAAGGAATGCAGGTGAACTTTTTCTTTGAAAAAAGAATAAAAACAAAAAGATTTCCTCTGGTTTTATTATTTAAAAAAAAAAACAAAAAAACATTTGGTGAAACTTTCAGGATATTTTTGTTGTTGTTGTTGTTATGTCGAAAAAAAAGAATTATGTTTATTTGTTTATTATAGTTTTAAATTTTTCTTCAAAGAAATATAATGAACTGAGAAATTGTATATGAGAAGAATTCCATATGAATTTTAACTAGTTAGTGAAAATTATTATTATTGTTTATGAATGGTTTTTTTTTTTTTTTTTTTTTTTTTTGAATATAAATTGATAACAAAAAATGCATAATAAGAATTTTTAATAGAATTTCATTAATCATAAAGTTGTAATTGAGAAGTATGTTAAAAAATAAAATTATAAAAAATTTATAATTGTAAAATTAAGTTGAAACTTAGAATATTTCATTAAAAATAATTTTTTTTTTTAAAAAAATCTTACCTTTACTACTAAAGTTGGATTTATTCCTTGAAGAAAGGACCAACTAATATAAAAACCAAACCATTATATACAAACGAAATGGCTAAATTGTGAACAGAAAAGTGTTTTGAAAATATTATTGACATTATATGAAATCATTTTTAAAAGGACAAAATGTCCTTAATAATCTTCTAGCAGATCATAGACGAGAGTTTTACACCAGAAAAGAAGCAGAAAATATTTACCTGATAAGGATTTTTTCAATAGTAGTTTCAAAATCAGCAAATGTAAAACTTTCAGCTCCAATTATTCACATGTCATCGAATTATTCACATTTTCAAAAGAAAAATTTGATAATATCGAAAACGAATAAAATTGTTTTTTTGAAAATCATAAATTATGGTATCTCAATAAGAGTAAGAAAGGATTTAAAAATTTACATAATTGAAAAATCGTTTTAATATAGTGTTAAACTTTTTTAAATTAAAATAAAACAATAAATCGATAAATAATTTTTTTTTTCTTTTGAAAAATAACATAATCAAATTTAATATAAATTCTGTACTATAGTTCTTTTTTTTACGGTTGTCAAATTTTAATTTATATTCGAGGATACTGAAATTAATAACAAGAATTTTATAATTAAATTTATGATTAAAGTTAAATACATTGGAAAATAAAAGTTCAAAATTATTTTAAAATTTATTTTTTTAGTACATAGTTGGAGAAAGATAAACAACAATATTAAAATTACAAGATAAAGTTTTCATACACAAGCGATATATGAGGTTGTACAGGTATTTATTTATTTTATTTTTTTTTTTCTAGGGAGTTTTCTGGTTAGCAATAAATATTTTACCATTCGTTTTTATTCTGTAAAAGAACTTTACAAATGCTAAAACGTTTAAAATTTCTTAATAAAAAACAATATATGTATATGTACATATGTACATATAAATTATATATAAATTTAAGTAAAATATTCTTTGATCCTTTTAAAAAAAAAAGATTTGTTTGATAAAGTATAATAAGGTCATTTTCAAAAATTTGATTATTTCTCAAATACACCTATACATATGTACATAATTATATCAAACAAAATTGTATCTTACACTGATGTGATGTGTTTTAGATTATTACATCATTTATATAATATACATATGTATATATAAGTTTGTACATATGTGTACATATTAAAAAATTTATATAACAAATTTTCAATTATACTAAACGAATTAACTAAAAGGATCATTTTTCATTCGGCATTAAAAAGGATAAATCACTTGATACACACAAATTGATTTTCTATGAAAAATACTCAAAAACAGATAGACACGATAATCTTAATGCATTTATCTTATTTTCTATAAAAATTACTTTATTATATACAATTTACAAGGAATAAAATAAGTTGTATATTATATACTGTGTATGAATATGCTTAGTGAGGATAGTGAAAATATCCTTTTATATTTTTTCGTTATTTTTTTTTTTTATTTCTCCATTATATTTACCGAATTATAAGTTCAATATAAACGAAGATAAGTGCCAAAACAAACGATGAATTTAAGAAAAACTTTCAATATGAAAATCCTTTTTCGCGTTATTCTCATATATTTTTTCTTCCTATGTTTTTTTTTTTTCATTTTAAAAAAAAAAATTATATTGGAAAAATGCCAAGTAGGGGACGATTTCTATACATTATTAAACTTTTTAAAACCACAACCAAAGAAAAATATATATAATAAAATACAGAAAACAAAAGTAAAAAAAAAAAAAAAATTGTTTATTATACATATAATAGTGGTATGTGGTATTTTGCAAGCTTGGTATAATTTAGTACAGTAGGTTTTTGGATTTAAAAAACAAAAAGAATAAAACATATTATATACAAAAAAAAAAAAAAAAACAATCTGAATTGTTTTCATTTTAGCTATTACCATATTTTGTTGTATAAACAAAAGAAAATTCGCGAATTTATACATATGTATATACATACATCATGCTATATTTATACAGCATTCGTAAACACATTTATATAGTACCTACATACATACATATGTATATACATATTTGCTATAATATAAACTCGACTAAAATACTCATAATATATTTGAAAGTTTATAATAGAAGATATGACAGTGTGGCAAATTTCTGTCTATATATTTACACAAAAAAAAAAAAAAAAAGGATATACGACAATATAAAACTATTTTATAATAGAGTCATGTATAGGGAAAAGGATTTTACGAGTACATATATGTATGTATATAGTGAACTAATATATTTATTATGACTATACATATGATATATATAAATATATGTATGTACATGTATGAGTTTTCTATAACTTATTATATGATAGATTCTGAGGCATATAAGGAGTAAAATAAACTAAGTTGAATAAAATTTTTGCATATTCTTTTTTTTTTTTTTTCTATTATTTTTAAAATCGGAATTCAGATTTGTTTTTTTATATTTTTTAAAAAAATATCGTGCATTCTAATAATTTTAAAGTATGTAAGTTTGTGCATTTTTAAGAATGAATTTAAAAAAAAAATAAATAGAAAAATATTTTTATTTTTCACAATTCAGAGAAATTCTATCTAAATAGGGTGGTATAGTATATGATACATAGATTTTTTCTATACACATTTGAATATTTTAAGTGAATTGTGAGCCACAAGTTGTTGGTAGAGAATGAACTTTTTTCTACATATACGGTTCAGATTATTATTTGGTGTAATTTGGTTGTGATTGTCTTCTCTAGTAACAAATTCTTAAGAAAAAAAAAGGCCTTAAATACGTTTTAAAGACTTAAAAAAAAAAAATTGTTCATTTTAATCGATGCACTTAAATCTAGGAATTCCGTGGACAAGGCACCTTACATTCTACTAAGTAGAAAATAAACCTTTGTTTTTATTCATCCTTCCTTCTTCCTTGTTGAAATCAACACCCAAATTTTAATGACACATAATTCAAAAAGAAAAATAAAATTTGATAACATTAAAAAAAAAAAAAGAAAACTTGTAATATATTTTAACGATTTTTCCATTTATTAACAATACCCTGTGAAGAAATAAAATATAATTTTAGCTTTTATTAAAGATCATAAAAAAAGGAGCATTTTGAATTTAAAATGTAGATATTCAAATATCTACATACATATATGCTATACAGAGAATGTATTTATTATAAAAAAAAAATTGTTTTGAAAAGTGAAAATGAGTGGTATTTTATAAAATTGAAAAGTTTTTAATATTTGCATTTTTCTGCTGCATAAAATATTCCTTCACTTAAAAAAAAAAAACACATTTATTGATCAAAAGTAAAGAAAAAACAGGATGCAGTAGCCGGATAGTTTTTTTTTTTGTTGTTGAACGGCTATTGAAAGAAGGCTATGAAATGTTAGTTACAATAAAAATAAAATATTTTCAAAAAATTAAATTTAAAATGAAGTCATAAAGTAATAATTTTTCAATATATTTATTTTTATAAATCATTGAATTCGAATAATTTAAAATCAATTTTATTTTATATAATTCATTTTATAAATGAGAGCTTAATCATAATATGGGAAAAACTATATAATCAAAAATTAAAAGGAAGAGATTTTATGTTGTTTTTTTTTTACATTCACCATAGAAAAAACCAATTATTTATATATAAAAATTGTTAAAGGTAATAAAAACCAAATATATGTCATATATAGTAGTATTAGAATTAAATAGGACACCTTTTAAATTTATTGACCTTATAGAAGCTCATAAATATATCATAACTGGATTTTCTTAAAAATATCCTTTTCTTTTTTGTCTGTTACATAAATACATATTATAATCTTATGAAATTTCTATTGTATTTTGTTTTATGTTATATACATATATATTTTTTTTTTGGAAGATTATCCATAAACTTTTAAACGTTATAATAAAAAATAAAAAAACTTTATTGAAAGATACGCACTTTTATAAAATTTTAAGCTTTTACAATATATTTGTGTGTGTGTGTTTTTTTTCAGATATTTGTACATTGAATATTTAACATATTTTATGCTTGGACAAATTTTTTGAAAACCTTTTTTGTTTTTTTAAATATGAAATTAAAAAAGAATCGACAACAAAAAAAAAAAACAAGATAAAGTAGAAATAAAAATATTATACACAACACAACATAAAAATAAAAATCATATAAATCTTTCATTTTAAATAAAAATTTTTTTTGAAGGATGATTACAAAAATGTTACCACTAAAATTTATATCCATATTTATAATGACATAAAAAATAATAAAAATAAAATACAGAGGGGAAAAAAAAAGATGTTAATAATTTGTTCGGTGGAATTTTTATTATTTTTATATAGTAGATGTTCGGATTTCACCTTTTTCGACCTATAAAGTATAATAATATTATTACACGGACAGATACAACAAAGTATCTATATATGTGAAAAAAAGTGATTTTTTTTTTGTATACATTTTTTTGTTATACTTTTTATTTTTTTATATGAGCTTGAAGGCATTTTGTTTACCACATATTTATACGTATGTATATGTATACGTATATACAACATATAAAGTCTTAAAAATAAACGTAGATACGTAGATGGATCAGGTGATCACGAAAAAATAATGGTCGTCATAAAAGATAATTTATTGTTACAATTTTATTGACTCAATAAAGAACAAAAAAAAATTGTTCTGTTTTTCCTTCTTCATTTTGCTTATTATCACATCAATTTTATTAAATTGTTATAATATGAGAATTATTTTAATTTGTTTTATTAATTTTTTATGTATTTTTTAATGTATCTCTAAAGCCTGTATTTTGTGTATGTCACTTCATGGTGTCTAAAATGACATGCGGTGAAAGAAAAAATAAAAAACAAAAAAAAGAAAAAAAATTAAAAAACATTTTATTCATTATAATTAATTAACACGATACTTTAGTCTTGTACATATACGTATAGTTATAGTATCTAAAAAATCAATTTGTAAATTTTAATTTACTAAAAAATTGAATTTTTTAAATTAGCATGCCTAACAATCCGTATAAATTGAAGTTTTGATTGAAAAAGAAAAAAAAAAAAACAAAACATAGCATATTATGATCTTTAAATAGACAAAAATTAAATTTTTAAAATGAAATTAAATTCATTTTATTTCCATTAAATTAGGTGCTTAATTACTTGTAACAATTATAATTGTTTAATTTTCTAGAATTAAATTTACGGTATTAAAGTGAAATTGAATTCTTTAAATTTTATAAATTGACAATTTTTGGTCACAAAAATACAAAAAGAAGCTTCTGTTGGAAAATTTTAAAATTTATTGTCCTGATTTTAACTGTATACGATTTTCACTTTTGAATGAGATCTGGTTACCCTACCACAAGAAACAGATTTATACAAACAAAGTGTAGTGCCATCCAAAAGTGGAAATGATATATGTAGATACTATTTGCTTTTTCAGATATTTCTAAAATTTGTGATTCGAAAAAAACACAAGGTGAAATCACAAAATCACTATGAGAATTTTTTTTCTAAATTTATATAATAAAATTTTTGAAATAAGAATTTTGTAAATGAAAAAATTTTTATTTTTTTGAATTTCTCAAAAAACAAAAGAATTCAAATAAAGTTCTAGAACACTCATTAGAATTTTCAAAAAAAGTTTTTGGATCAAATAACGATTTTGGTTTTTTTTTTTTCACATTCATTTTCTAATCGAACAAATGAATAAAAGATTTTTTTGATTAAATTTTTCTGTGTAAATACACGTAATATCCATAAAAATTTTATAAGTTTTATTTGCACGTATACATTTACGTATAAAAGTAAAAGTGCATAAAACTAATAAAAAAAAGTATAGAAGAAAAAATTTCAACAATACTTGTTTAGATTTTATTTTTAATTTTCAACACTTTTTTTTTTTTTTTTGAGATTTAAATATTCCTCTCTTTTTATTTTGTTTTTTAAATTCAAGATAAATTTTAAAGAGTATGTAGTGATTTTAATCTATTTTTTGTTTTGTTCCGTTACTTATTCTCATTTTTTTTAATGTTTAATTGATGAAAATCACCAATTTTAATTTGTAATTTTTATCACTGAAAAACAAAAAAAAACAAACAAAGATACAAAAATTTATATGAAAAAGAATGTCCTTAAAGAAACGACATACGTGATTGCTTTTCAAGTTTTACAAAACAAAAACAAAAAAAAAAAATAAATAAAGAAGAAAAATTTATATAAAAGTATTCTAAAAGAAATGAACATTCTACTGAATTCTTTTTTTTTTTCTTCTTTTTCTACTTTAATTTTTTGTCTTTCTTGGCAGAATATATCCTTCTTGTTGTCATTGCTGTTTTTACAAAAGTATCAAAGAAAATGCAGCATCTGGTGAATAAAGTCTGCAAAAGTAAACAGGTGGCATAGTTGTAAAGTAAAAAAAAAAAAAAAGCTTTAAGAAAATAGGACATACAGAGAAATGTAAATACACACATGTATACTGAATGTTTGTTTTTTTTCTCTCATTTGATTTTAAATTTTAAATGGAATAAAATAAAAAAATAAAGAAAAGGAAAAAAAAAATGAATGAAAATCGTTTAAGAATGATTATTGTTTTTATCAGTCAAGCATGAATTTAACTATAGGGTGTGTAAAGTTTTCTTGAAATTAAAGAGTGATATGTTTATTTATAAGTTTCATATATGTGTGTATGTATGTGTGTGCATATGTATGTGTGTGAACTGGAAAATTTAAAAACAAGGAAATAAAAGTGCTCGTAGGTGTATTGATATGAATGAAATGTTTTTTGATTTGATTTTTTTTTTTTGTTTTTTGTTTTTTATTTATTTTATTTTTTTATTTTGTCTTACTTTTTGCAGTTTTTTGCAACAAAAAAGATAAAATTGTTTTGTTGTAAAAAATAACAGTATAATTTAAATTCTTTGAAACTTTTTTAAAAATTATTTCTTACCATTATTTATTCATTTTGTATTTATTTTTAGTTTATTTTCAAAAATGTGCAATTTATTTAAAATGAAAGTTTTTTTTTTATCGCTGTCCTTGGTACGAAGGAAGCAAAACTTTTTTAATTTTGTATGGAAAAAAAAATGGTTTGTTTTTTGATTTTTGTGTATGTATGTACAGTCAGTTAACAGGTAAAAATTTCATTTTCTTTAAATTGTATTATTTCTAATGAAAAGCCTGCAATTACTCTCGATTAGTAATGCAGAAAAATATGCTTCCAGAAAATAAAAAAATAAAAAAAGTTTTTTTTAAATCAAATTTAATTGAAATTTTTCACTTTTACTTAATTACATTAAAAATTTTTTTTTTCAAATTCCTGTGTTCAAGTGTAGAGATAGTTTTTGTCGTATTCATTGTTATTATTGTTTCACACCTGAATGTACGAGTACATATGTTTTTTTTTATGTATATTTTATTTTTTGTCCTACTGTTTTAATTTCCGTAATTATAATTTCAGTTTTCCTGTGTAGTTTGAATATAGTTGAAACGTTAATGTCTTTCGTTGCATTATTGTTACATTATACAATATACATATAATGTGTACCTATACATATATACAAAATGTATATACTTACACAGATGTACGTATATATACAAAAATAAATTTTACGTATATTACACACATTTTGTGTAAATTTATAATAAAATGTATTTTGGTGCAGTAATTTTCCATGATACTATGATAATTTAATTGCGTAAATTTAAATAAATTAACAGATTCTAGTATACGCATTAATTATCATTAAATTGGATGAAAATAAATTCGATTTACGTGAGTCAAATATAATTTAAATAGTATTTCATATATAAAAGGATGTATGATTTGTATACGTGTATAATGTAAAAATGTGCATATACAAGAATATATTTACTTATATAAAATTAGTTTTTATTTTCAGATATTTATATAATTCATTTATGTATCTATATCTATTGGATTTTTGTTACATTTTACAATTTAAAAATTAATTCGTTAAATTTAAAATTCTATTTAAATGAATTTTTAAAGGTTTTATTTAAAAAAAAAAAATAACTATAATTCAATTTTAAAATTTAAATAAAAAAGAAAAACATTAAAATATGTATCATATGTTGAGTATGTGTATCATATGTCATCTCTTGAATAAAAAATAATTTTTTGAATACATATTTTCAAATCAAATCAAAACATACTTTTCTGAATTATCCATAAATAACTTATACATAATTAAATTAAAAAAAAAAATATACGTATGAATAAAATACGAAAAATCTTCAAAAGTATCTGCTATACAGGATATAAAAGGTAATATTAAGATAACAAAATTTGTTTATATTAATACACATACACATAAACACACAGTATATTACATAATATCGAATAGATACATACATATATATATTACATAAAGCTATTATTTATAGGATACAAAAGAATATCTAATATACTAAATATAAATAAGATACATACTTGAAATGAGTACATGATGAGTTTCCTTCAATTTCCTAGAAATCAACTTGAATTAAAAATTAGTTAAAGTTGTGTTTTTTTCTTCTTCTCGTTTTAGTTATTTCGTTTTTTTGTTTGTTTTGTTGTTTGTTTTTTCTTTTATTTTTGGGATGGTCATTTGATAAACATTTTAATACATACATACATATATGTATATATACAGATAGTATATGTATATGAAAAAAAGTAAGATATAAGGAAATTACTTCACAAGTACACAACAAGTACTAACACATACATATATGTAAGTATATATTTTTGGTAAGATCATGAACATAAAATAAATTAAATCTAAAGAAATTGACCAGAAACATGAAAAACTCAAAATAAAAGGAAATATGTAATAATTGTATGTATGATTAAATAGTGATTTTTATCTTTATGTATACACATTTAGTAAATATTTTGATATAATATTATATACACATTTTAAGAGAATAAAAATCCTTATTCCTTATACTCTAATATCGGATATACTTTAATGATTACCCAGGGATTAATCAAAAATCTGTATATTTGTATTATTTTTCTTGTTTTATTCCTATATACATAATTATAATTTTAACACATAATACATACATACATACACATATATCTGTATCTATATGTATAAAAATATATTTAAAATGAAATCTATACTTGTACATTTTATACTGACCGTCATTAGGATAATGGTTTGTAATGGTTTATTTCCTCTTTTATTTATTTCTTTTTTATAATTCATTAGAGTCTGATGATAAAAAGGCTTTTTAAGAGAAAATAAACAAAAACAACAACAACAACATTTTTAAAAAAAAAAATGTATGTATATAAAATTTTAATAGACCGCATTGTACATTATTTTAAATATTAATGGATAAATATTTTTGTGTTTTACCTATAAATCCTTTTCTGTATTTGTTTTTGTTGTTTTTCTTTTCATTTTTTTTTTTTTATTTTAGTTTATTTTTTATCTGTTATTGTTTATTTTTCCATTTAAAAAAAAAAAAAAAACCACAAGAAAGTTTAAAATAAAAATGTAAAATTAAAACAAGTAGATTACATCTGTACTTTTTTTTTTCTATTTGTATGTATAAAAAAAAAATATTGTTATTTCATTTATAAAAAAACAAACTGAAGTATAAATTTCAAAAAAAGGATATTATTTTACTATTTTAAGTATTTTATTTAAAGACGAAGACCGAAGTAAAACAAAAAAAAAAAAAATAAACAGTTTTTAAAGGATTAACCTAAATTTGTTTTTATACATCTTAATTTTTAATTCCTTTTTCGATTAAACAACAAAAAAAAAAAAATGCTGTTACCACCCGTATACTTTATTTGTGTCCATCCCAAAATGTATACGCTAACTGCAATTATAATCATGAAGTATTAAGAAAAAATAAAAATACAAAAAATATACAAAAAAAAAAAAAAATAAAAATAACTACAAGTTTCCAAGGATGTCAGAGAATCTTCATAAAACTTGTTCATATAAATTGAAAAACTTTCAAATTTATTGCTCCTTGAAAGTTTTTCATTTTAAAACAGTACAGATACTTTGTTCTTTTTTACTTTGTTGTTGTTTTTTTTTTTATTTTTAGTTTTTGTTTTGGATTTCATCCTTTGTATACAAGATTTTATTTATTTTTTTCGTCTTTCAATTCTTTTTTTTTTCTTCTTTCAAATTTTATTTTAATTTGTTTTAGATTTCGTGCAGGTAATATATAATTCTATGTATATTAAGATAAATTTTTGTACATCAATAAAGATTCTCTTATTATGTTCACTTTCAGTCTTTAAAATAAAGATTTACTTTTTTTTTTTTGTATTTTATTTTTATTTTTTTTAAAATTTAATCACAGATTTTGTTGTTGTTGCTGTTTTCCTTTTTATTTTCTCGTAAAGTTTCTAAAATATATATGTAGGGTAGAATAATAGATTCTTGTTTGTTTTATCCTTTTTTAAATTTTATTTTATTTAATGTTATTATATTTTGTACTACAAGTTGTTTGAATTTCTATAAGGAAAAAAATAAAGTACACAATAATTGATAAGAAATGAACATTATTTTGTTTTTCATTTGTTTTATATATATATATTTTTTTTTTCTAAAAGAGAACACAAGAAAAAATAAAAATTGTAGGAAGAGGAAAAAACTATACAAAAAACTATTAAGTAAAAAAATAAAATGTATCTTATTCTTTATTGATTGATTATATGTATAACAGTAAAAATTTAGTATCAATCAGGGATTTTTTTTTATTTTTTTTTTATACAAATAAATTCAATTTGTTGAATTTAAATGACATTCCCAATAATGACTGGTATTGCATTATTATTTCACATATGCTTGTTTTGTTTATTTGCGTTTGTCTGTTTATTATAAATTATATCGTTTTAATATTTGCATATGTTGATTTCAAATTTTCGTTTTGATTTAATGTATTTAATTAAAATCTTTTGAGATTAAGATTATGTTATAATAAGCATTTATAATATAATTTAATTGATTTTATTAATGATTCTTAAGAGATTTAATTTATGAAATAATTGAATTTAACTTGAATAATATAATTAATTAATTATATATTTTTATTAAAATTAAATTAAATTTAATTTAAAAAGACAGGTATGAATACGTGTTATTATATATAAAATCATAACTATAAAATATTGGAATTATTAAGTGAATACACATGTTCATATTTAATTAACTTTAATTAATATATAGTTTTAATTTTTATAACATCATAAATGAACTTAATGAAAAACCAATTTCTACAGAATAAATTTTTAATTATTATTATTTTTGAAATACAATATGAATTAAAAATTTAGGAAGATTTGTCTAATTACATTTTTTTATATTTTGATATTTCTTGTTTTTGATACAAAAAAAAAAAAAAATCTTCTTTATTATTAAAACAGTCTTGATTTCTTTTTCAGGTAAGTATGAAATGTATCCGTATAGTGTATTATCATAATTTTAAACTAAACGGGAAACACCCTATGTACACGTATTAATTTTTTTTTTTTTTGGATTTTTGCCAAATTGCAATTTATTTTATAAAGTGCAACATGCTTTAGAGAATTTTTAACTTATCTACTTTTTTTTTTGTTTATATATAAGTTGCATAAAAAAATTGTTATTATGTGCTTTTGAAAGGATACGAGACAACACATTTTTCCATTGAACAAAGACCTTTTTTTTTTGGTTTTGTTTTTTGAAAATTTTCTATCTGAAATGTGCATTGGACCACTTTATTTCTGTCAAAATTATTTTGTTCCAGAACAAAAAATATACTAATTACTTACATTTTCTTTTTTTTTTCTTCTAATTTTAATAAAAACTTTAAAAGTTACTTTAAAAGTGTCAAAGTAAAGTTCTTATATGAAAAAAAAAGTTAACTTTTTAAATCTAAAAGGTCGAGAGTGTCCTTTATGTACTTTTAAAAATTTACTTTACGACAATAATGACATTTTAAAAAAGTTTCCATTTGATCTATAAAAAAATTAAAAATAAAAGACTTTCTTAATTTAATTTTAATTAAAAATTAAATTTAAAAATAAATTTAATGAAATTTTTAATGAATGCAGTCATTGATCTTTGTACGTTTGTACTTAATCCTTAATGTTATGTGTTATTTATAAATGTCATATATTTTAAAATTTCGAACATATAATTACTGGAAAAGTTCGTATTACATATTGACTGTGAAAAATGCGTATATGTTATTTGTTATTGAATTTAAATCGAAATAACTCACTTAATTAATTTAACACATCATTAAATATATTTTATTGTTTTTAACAGAATAACAGATTAAATAATTGTACATATTTATATACTGTTTATACGTACATTCGGATTATTTTTGTGAATACTGTTTTTAACTCTGTCAATATTATGAAAAGAAGAAATAATAGGCTATTATAATTATGGTAATTTCTACAAATAAAATATAAAAATGTCAAAAACATAAATTTTAATTCATTTTTAATATTTTTGATTTTTAGTTTATTCACCAACAATTTTTTATTGTTGTGATTTTCAATAAAATATGATTCGAAATAAAATGAATTGTTTAAAACAGATCCGTCTGCTTAGAATTAATGAATTTTCCGATGTCTGTCTGCTTGTTGTTCAACAAGTTTTCAAATATTAGATTTTATTTTTCTTAAGACATATTCTGGAGTTTCGATAAATAAAACATATTTTATTTTTTTTATTTTAATTTTAAATTGAATACAATGTGTGTTTGTAATTGGAGTTTTGTGTAATTTTATGACACTTAAGGGTATAAGCTTCAAATTTTCAGAATTCTCCAATGAATGAATTAAAATTCATTTCATATCTACTTCTAAAAATAAGTTCAAAGTGTCGTTTATACATATGTAAGTATGTATAGTAAATATAAATATGTACTTACAATATATTTAATAAACTATTTATTGTATTAACAACATTTAAAAGTAATTACTTTGAATCTAATACAATCGCTTAAAATATTTAATGTATGTAAATACTAATAAAATATCTTCACTATCAATAATAACAATTTTCATAGAAATACTCGTATGTAAAAATTTTTAAAATAAAATCAATAAATTCTACATGGAATTTGCATTCATGCTAATCAGATAAATTGAACACATACGAGTATAAGTAATAATTGAATAAAACTTACATGAAACTTTTGCATATACCTTCATTATAGATTTTAGATTTTAGTTAATAAATAAAATGAATTTTATATGATTTTGAAAATTTCTAAATTTCAATGTGTATAATACGTTTTTGAAAGTATTTATTACATAAATTTTTTGAAATTAAAAAAAAAAAAAATACTTAAAATAAATTTTAATTAAACAATTTTATGTGTTAATTAAATTTCTCAATTAATTTAATCATTTAAGTATGAAATTTTTAAAATTAATTAAAATATTCAAGATGTAAATTATGATTAACACTTTCATTTTATATCTTTGACATTTGGATATACAAAATTTTATTAGAATTAAACAAAATCTTTATGGAATTGTTCTTAAGAAATTTTCTTTAAATAGTAATTACTTTTGAAAAAAAAAAAAAAGGAAAAAAAAAAACATGAAATTTTCATTTTGTGATTTTGAGTGTTTAAAAAGCACATAAAATCTTGTCATTTTATTATCCTGTATCTTTTGAAACTCTGACTTTATTGTAAAGGGAAGAAAACAAAATAGGAACAGAGGACTTTTCGTTACTATTAAGAAAAAATATGTTGTGAGTTGAAGGACTTAGTTTAAAGAATAATATTTAAAATAATGATTAAAGTCACTATTTATACTGACTGTATGACTGATGTCTAAGTAAGGTTATAAATTAAATTTGAGTTCGATTGTATGTAAAATTTCAAAAATATTTTAATTGAAAAATGAGTCTTAGAAAACCCCACAATAGAGTAATTTACATTGTAATAATGTGAAATATTAAATGATATTTATTTAAATCATACAAATAAAATTTAATAAATTTTTAATATTCAATTAAAAACATGTAATGCAAACAGAAAGAACAAAGTAGAAAGAACAAATGTAAGATTCTATGGAAAATAAAAATGAGAAATTTTAAAGTTTAAATATTTTGTTTGTTAAATTAAAAAAAAAAAAAATACATATTGCAAAATATGTTTTTAGGTGGCAAATATACAAAATTTCCTCAGTATTGTTTTGTATTCATATAAAGGATGTTGAAGACGACGACAACGGTCCATAACGGTGATAAGGACATAACAAGAATAATAAAAATATATAAACAGTAAATATGGCAATCATATATACCTATATAGATCCTTTTCTGTATTATATTACATGATGATATAAATTGTTTCTTATTTTTATTATTTTTTTCTTTCTCAAGATACACCATCTGAGTAATCTTTTCATTTGTAAGATTCTTGTTAAGGTCATATTCTACAGAAACTATAACTTACATTCTACTATATATATATTTTTCTACAATTACAAGAATGTTCAAATAATATCCTTTTCATAAATATTTTTATATATATACACATATACATATATACTTATGTACATACATATATACATAAAACATATTATTTGTATAAGCTAAAAATATAATTGTGTATATTTAGAAATCTTTTCTAGTTCAGTAAAAAATTACTGAAGATGAATGGGTAACATGTTTAAAAAAAAAATCATGAAAATAAAAAAAATAAAAATTTCACAATATTAAACAACAACAACAATGAGAAAAAAAAAGAAAAATTGATGCAAAAAAAAAAAAAAATACAGAAGAAAAATCTGTAAATTATTTTTAAAATTAATTTTCTAGTAATGAATGCCATGTCATTTTTCAATTTTTTTTGTTTTTTTTTTTTTTTGTAGTTTTAGAATAAAAAAATAAATTAAATATTTTTATCTTATTCTATTTTGATTTGATTTTGTTTTTGTCCTTTTATTTTCCTTGTCCTTGTTGTCTTTTATTTAAGCATTTTTCAAAATTGTTTAAAGAGAAGACAAATTACTTTAAATTTGAATTGAAATTGTGATAGTTTTTAATTTTAATTAAAAAGAAATCTGTGAAATAAAAAAAACTAAAACAAAAAATTTTTTCGTTCAAATAAAAAAAAAAATCAAATATTCAAAATTTGTTTTGTAAATCACCATTCACACCATCTAAATATCTGCCTGTTGTTTCGTTACCTTGAATTATGTAATTTTATGGTCATTTGTCAGTTAAATTGTTTAATTGATGGGTGATGATGGGTGACAGTAGTTGAGTATGTATGTATGTAGATTACGAGCGCAAATCAAAATGATTAGTACATATTAGGAACAAAAAAATAAAGGAACTCATGTATATTTGAAATTGTGATTTTTAAGAATTTTTTCTAGTTTCATGTTAGATTTTTTTTGAAATTTTCACTGAAACTTTTAGTGAAAATTGATGAATGAACTTTTACTGAATATGTGAAAGTGAAGTTTATAAAATGAGTGTGAAAGTTTAAGTGAAAAACTGAATTTTCTGTGGAATTTGTTCTTGTTTTAATTATTGCTTTTGCTATTTTTAGTCTTATTTGACTTTGGTAAAATTTAAAGAAAAAAATTTAGAAATTAATTATTTTCAAAAATTTCAACATATTATAATTTTAATTAGAAAATGAATTTTTAATGTCATTTTTCTAATTCGATCATTAATGATCTAAAATCAAGAAAAATAATTAAATATTTATAATGAGAATATGTTTATGTACAAAACAATATTTTTATGATAAAAAAAAAGAAAAAAGGGGGAAAAAAATCTATTATCTAGAGTATCTGCAACAATATAAAAATATTTCTTCGAATAATAGCAAAATTTAGAAATTTCAAAATAATTTATATACATATGTTGTATTCGCATTTTGATAGATGATATAAAAGAAAAACTTCAAGTACTCTAACTGAAATGGTTTATAATGCGCAAGAATAATAATATAATATTATATAATACGTGCGGTTATAATTTATGTAAAAATAAATAAATTTCATATGATATATTCTCTATAGAATATATGAAAGCCTTTTGAGTATTCTGTTTGCAATCCTCTACATCCTAAAATATTTTTTTTTTCTATTTTTTTTTTTTAAGATGATAAAGATTATTTATCAAAAAGGATATTTGTGTATAAAATGAAAATAATACCATGTCTTACAATTGTATGATATATGAAAAAAATTATTTACAGATTTAGAGACAACAAAAAAAAAAGAAATCTTTTTTTCGTAATAAGAAATTTTTAATTTTAGATAAATTACAGATAAATAATATAACAAATATGTACATGTATGAGCTTAACCTATGTTAATTTACTGTGTAAAAAAAAAAAAGAAATAAAATGATTGGTAATTTAAAAAAATTTTCCATTAAGGTATTTTATAATTAAAAAAAAAAATATAACTTTCCAAAGAGATCTCTTAAAAAAATTAGCTTTAATTATTTATTGATTCGTTCTAACAACAATCTAATACATATTCGTACATCTAGGTAATAAGTATATATGTATGTATGTACTAAATAAAATTTATCAATAATTTACTCATTTAAAATAAATTAAATACGAATAACAAAAAAAAAAAAAAAAAAGGTCCAAAAAGGAAGAAACAAAAAACACAAACATTTCCTCATCTAATATAAATTATAATAACTTGTAATTGTAATTATAACGAATACTGCACAAGCATATAATCAATTATTTTTAAACTTTAAAATAAATATATAATATCGAAAAAGTTTTTACATAAAATGAAAATTATATTAAATTCCATTCGATTAAAATATTATAAAATTCTTTTTAAAAGTTTCATGAATATAAAAGAAAATATTTAACCTTTAACAAATTTATATTATTAATTTCTCATTTAAAATCTCTGATATATATTCACATTAAATTATATATGTACATATACATATATATTCAAGGATAAATGAAAATTTTCTATGGAAAATATTTTCCAATTTAACTTATATATTGTTTACAAAAAAAAAAAAAAAAAAAAAAGAAAACACAAAAATTTATGTAGTTATGCGGTCTAATATAAATTTTTATTTCTATTATTTGAATTTTATTTTTTTTGGGTTTTTTCTTTTTTTTTTTTTTCACTTTTTATTCTATTTTTCATTTTACTTTTAAACAAATAAAATTTTCAATTGAAAACAGATTTTCGCACAAAATTTTCAATTTTCTATTTTGAAAATTATTTATTTTTTTCTTTTTGTTTTTATAAACTTTAAAATTTTTAAATTATATTTGCCAGAAACATAAAGAAAATTTAAAAAAAAAAAAAAAAAACATATTCTTCTGCAGTTATTATTATTTACACAATGTGTTTATATGTATGTGTGCATTTCATTTAAGGATTATTTTATATTTTGATTCTTTAACGTAAATACAAATATACATAGATATATTGTACATGTATAAATAAACAATAAAAATAAAATAAGATCACAATTGAATCATTGAAAGGATAAATATTATTTGGTTTTTTTTTTTTTTTTTCATTTCTTATTTAAATATAAATTAAGAAAATAGAACAATATAGATTAAATAAGAAGAAAAAAATAACACTATTTTTTATAATTATGACTTCGACAAAAAAAAAAAAAACAGTAAGAATAAGAAAAAAAAATATGATGAAATTTTCAAGGATTTATATTTCCTTGACACAAAAAAATATATAAAAATATTTGTTTGAATTAAAAAATTCAAATTTTATTTTATAGTTTTTGTTGTTGTTTGTTCATTCATTAAAGTTTATGATTGGCTTAAAGCCAGATTTTAATTTAGTTTTGTTTCTTTTTTTTTTTTTGTTTTTGTTTTATTATTCAATATTTCAAATAATCTTCAATTTTTTTAATTTAATTTACAATCAAACACAAATGTTTATTTTTTGTTTTTTTTTTTTTTTTTCTTCAAATAGGGGCTAAAAAATGTTTGGAAAAGTTTTTTATTTTTTATTGAGGAAACAATTATCGGTACAGGTAAGTCAAAAAGTTCATTTATATAATAGATGGTTTTTTTTTTTTTTTTTGTGTTTTTGATGAAACAAGTAAATATTGAGTATAATCATGACCAAATGAAATTAAAACTAAAAAAGTTGACAAATATACATAATGTAAAAACTTCATCATACCTTCAAACTTGAAAATAGTTATTAGGGAAAAATAAAATGAGAAAGAAAAAAAGAAGATAAATAACATTTTTATTGTATTCGAAATTTTCTTTGTTTTTAAATGTAAATAAGAACATTTCATTATAGATTTTGATTTTTTTTGAAAATAAAAAAAAAAAAAAAAACTTTTTAATGATTTCTATATGTGCTTTTGTATTCATTAAAGTTAAATTTAGGAAAAAAAAGATTCTTAGAACACAAGGTTGCATTCATGAAAATAAATAAAAAAAAAAAAAAAAAAAATAGTTCATTTAAAATTTTTGTATACAAAAATTTTATTTTAATTTTAAATAAAACTTTCGAAATGAGATTGTTTTATATACGAAAAAAGTTTATACAATGTAAAAGTTACATTTTATGAATTGAAAAGTATGTACATGCATATACATACATACAAGGTATAGTTATTTTTATTTTTTTTTTTGTTTTTTATGATGAAAGTTTTTATATTATGAAAAACAACAATCTTATATGTAAATTGTTTTTTTTTTTTATATTTGAATTGTGACTTGAATTAAAGCTTTTGAATATCATAAACACGGTATTTCTTTTTGTTATTCTTAAAAATTTGAAATTACGAAAATTACATATAGGAAAGTTTTATTCATTATACCAAGTAGACTGACTGTTTTTTTTTCTATTTTTGTTTAAACTTGATTAAATTAATTACCTGACAAATCAAGCTCGAAACAACCTTGAATCATTAAATTTTACATAATTTTTTAAGACTATTTAAAGTTTCAATTATTGTTATATAAATAACTTTTTCCTGTACCAAAGGAGTTTCCTTTTTTACGTAAGAACGTGAGTGTGTAGGTATGTACATGAAAACATAAAAATTCACAAGGACTCAAATTGTTTTGATTTCAGAATCCACATCAAGTAGGAAGTAAAAAGTTGATTTTTCTCTAATTTTTTTTTTTTTAAAATTTAAAAATCAATTTTTTGTTTTTTTTTTTCCCATTTTAAAGTTGTTATACAATTTTGCTATTTAAAACGAAAAAACTGCTGTAAAACGAAAAATAAAAAATTTAATAATTTCAATTTCATTTAAAAATAAATTTAAATTTATACCAAAATCTTAAAAATATAATTCATTCACTTTATTTAAAATTTAAAGTCAGCTTTTATTCGAAATATTATTATTGATTTTATATTATTACATTGTTTTTCAATTATTTTCTAAAACTCAATAAATAAAATCAATTTAATTTTTTTGTTTTTTAATTAATAAAATTATCAATTTATTTTTATAACCATTTATATAATCTAAATTTTATTTGTTCTCCAGGAAATTGATGATAGTAGAAAACTTAAAAAAAATATATGTACATATGTAGGTACCTATATAAAAAGAGAAGATTTATTATCGCAATATATAGTTCATGCATACATACGCACATATACGTACATATATACACATATTAAATGAAAATATAAAATCCTTTAAAAAATAGGTAGACATTTGTATTTCTACATAGTAAATCGATTTTACTTATCTGAAAATTTAAGAAGATTAAAAATTATTTCAAACGAAAATGTACAAGAATACTTTATGAGTATATCATAGTATAAACCTTTATGATTTTTTTTTTTTGTATTAGAAAAACATCTACAGGACATTATAAAGAAATTTCAAGCAAGTAGATAATTTTTATAAATTTTTTATAATATTTTTATGAAAAAAAAAAAAAAAAAAAAAAGACAATAAAATCAAAGAAAAATTGTTTTTATATTCTTGGAAAAAAAAAAGAAAAAAAAAAACGGAAAACAGGATATTTTTCATGGGAATTATTTTTTTCTTTTTAATTTTTCTGTTTGTTTGTTGTTTTTAAAAATTAAAACATAAATATTTGATATGATATAAGCATAAGGTTATTATTTAAAAAAGCTTTTATCAGATTTAAGTATATAAAAATCAAAAAAGATAATTTAAAAACAAACAAAAATATTTTTCTGTTTAATTTTTCAAATTGTTTTCTATATTTTCTAAATTATTTTTTGATGATTATTAAGTAGATCTTCGTCCTTATTCTATAATAATTAATTTTATAATATTAAATTATTATATTTACAATGAAAAGAGCTCTTATGAAAATTATTCAAACATTTTAACAGTTACATACTAAGAATAATTTATAA
Source organism: Bombylius discolor (assembly GCA_939192795.1). Lineage (NCBI taxonomy): Eukaryota > Metazoa > Arthropoda > Insecta > Diptera > Bombyliidae > Bombylius > Bombylius discolor. The sequence continues at coordinate 4,424,609 of OW584241.1, read as the reverse complement.
TTTATAAATTAAACCTCATGGAATAAGGAAGAAAAAATAAAACATTAAAAAAAAAAATGAATTTTAAGATTTCAATTTACATATACATACATATATACATATTTCATAATATTACAAATTTAATTTTACATTTAAATCATTACACAACAGGGTCATAACACTTTCAATATGTAAGAAAACAAAATTCTTTATTCGAAATAAACAAATGTTATAATTATATAATATAATAGTAAATAAATTCATTTATTTACCTTTTTTTCTTCTTTTTTAATTACAATAAACTTTTCAAGGAAAAATGTGACTTATTTATGCTTTTAATGTTATTTTCTTCTATTTTATAAAAAAAAATGTTCACAAATTCTTAAGTTTATTTTCTTTGAAATAAGTACTAACAACATTAAAAATGTAAAATTATTTGCCTTGAATTTGATTGCTATAAAATAAATAAAATGAAAAGGAAAAATTAAAAAAAAAAAAACACAACAAGTATGTTAGAAAGATTTTTTTTTTTTTCAAACTTACATTATGAAAACTAATTGAAGTGAGCTCATTCAACACTTGTACTAAAAAAAAAAAAGGATATTTTTTTTGTGCAAATAAAAAAAATATTAAAAAGTTTCTCTGTATAAAATTACAGAGAATGAATGCATACTTAAATTTTCATAGAGTTTGTGAACATTGTGTAACAGAACAGAAAAATATATTGTAATGATAATGTTACCGTTACAATTGTATCGGAAATCTTTTTTTTTTTTTTTATTAAGATTTCTTACTTTGGTAAATTGAAAATAAAAATATATGTATATAATTTCACTTATGTGGTAGTATCCTTTTAAGGACCAAGTTTAACGAAAGTAACAACTCTAATCGAACCTCTATCACTTTTTGACCAATCCATTTTCAATTCATTTTTCAATTTATATATATATATTTTTTTTTTAAATATTTCTCTAAGGCGACTCAGGATAAATAAACAATATATACTTCAAAAATTTTTAAAAATTAAATTTTGAAATTAACATAACACAATGGCAACTTTTGTAGAATATGAAAAAATTTAGTTCATTTTTTTTTTTCAGTTCAATTTTACTTTCTTTTTTTCAAATGCATTAGTCATTTCTTTTTTTTCATTGCTATTTTCTTTTCCAAAACTTAAACTTTCTGTGATATATAGTAAAATGCTATCAGGCATGGAAAAATAAGTAAGAAAAAAAAAAAAAAAACAGAAATTCATTTAATTTTCCGCATATCTACGTATCGTACACAAAAGAATATTGAAATCTTGAAATGAAGAATTTAACTTATTTTCTCACTTATTGTCTTGCATATTATTATACTTAAAGTTAAATGTAATTTTAAAGAAGAAAAAAAAAAAAATATGAAAAATAAAATAGAAAAAGTTTTGAAATTTTCTTCAAGAAAATATTTCAACAAAAAAAAAAAAAGGATATACATATTATATATTTTTTTGGAATGTCTACAATTTAATACATTTTTTTGAATATTATGGTCATTGCATTGTGTATTGTGTTTTATTCAAGTTTCCGTTTTCTCAACAATAGAATATAGTATAGCAACACACAATAGAGGTCAAGCAATAAACTTGAATCACAATAATTTTAAAATTCACTTGTGTGGACAAGTGAACAAGTTGAAAGACAAAAAAAAAAAAAAAAAAAAAAAAAGTTTAACATATTACATTGAACATTTGAAATACATATATTACTATTCATTGCAGTAACCAGTGGTTATGTCAACCAGGATATACATTTTACTGATGTCCTATTTTCTAAATCTCTTTCTCTATTTTCTTTTCTCCTTTGTTGAATAGAAACATAAAATATTACAGCATATAAGGATAACTTACTTATTCAATATTGAAATTAATACATTGGTACAAAGTGTGTGAAATATATTTTGTAAAATGGAAATATGCAAGAATGAAAATACATGTATTTTTTTTTTTTTTTTTTTTGTTATTTGGAATAGCACATGTTTTGAAAATTTGCTGATACATAGAAATGATTTTGAATGATTTTATGATGATTTAATATTTGGAATATATATAATGGTGAAATTTATAGACCACAATGGGAATTTCTTGTTGAATTGGTTTGTTTTATATTCGAAAAATAAATAAAGATGCAAAATTCACTTTTGAAAATTAATCTGTTATACAATTTTTATGAAAAGCAATAGCAATGTTTTTTTATTGTTTAGAATGACAATATATGGTACAAATTTGAAAAACAAAAATACAGAGTACTTGTACATATCTATATGAAGTTATTTGGAATTGTTTTTGTTTTTTAATAATTAGAAATTTGTTTTTGTTCTGAAAGTGAAATAAATCTCTTAAAAAACATAAAACAAGCATTGTAATGATTTCCTATACGTTTGGCATGTTTTTCAAAATAATTCATTTCAAATACCTTTTTTTTTGTTTTTTGAAAATAGCTTTAAAACACTAAAATAAAATTATGAAATAATTTCGTCCTATATTGTTTCTGATCTGAGGCTTTTGTTTTAACTTTAAAACATTGTTCAGCTTTTTTCAAGGTTTGCTAACCTCATGCCAAACTCCCAACCTGGAGGGCATATTCCTCTCATTCTTTTTTTGAAGTTACAGTCTGATTTTCTGTCAAGTTTAGCAACACCAATAATTGAAACAATAGAGGAAGAGGATGGATATGCATTTTCTTTGAAAATTAGCCAAGCGATGCACATATCACATATTAAATCATTACCCAATTAGTATCCAATTTAAAGATAATTATGTTCTACATATTCTACATAGCTGTCTGTTATTTTATCTAAAATTTATCAATATTCTTAATATCTGTAAACCTTTAAGAAAATAATCTTTAAAAATTTGACTAAAATTTAAATTCTTATTAAATTTATTTTTTTTTCCCTTTATCTACGATAAAGTGATAAGAAAAACTATAAAAAAAATTTGTAAAAAAAAAAACAAACAAAAAATAATTTTAAACTCATTTAAATATTTATCTAACCATATCTATCTTCATAAAAAAAAAGGAAGAAAAAAAAAAAACGAATGAAAAGTATCTATATACTAAAGAAATAAAAACTGAAGTCATTTAAAAAAATAAAAAATTAAAAAAAAACTTTATTTCCCCACCTTTATCTCATTATTGTTTTGAACTTTTAAAATTCTTATAATTCCTACACAATTTCTTAAACATAATAATACTACTGAGACTACATGCATTCTATGGAAAGATTTCAGTTCCTTTTTTTTTTTTTTTTTTAAATTTTATTCTATGATTCTTATTTCTCAGCAATTATTTGCCATGACGATAAAAGATTTTAAAAATAGCAAAAGTAGAGAAAAAAAAAATAAAAACGTTATTTAAATGGAAAAGTTTAAAATAAAATTTAAGTTGTAATCAAAGAAATAAATTTTTTATCTGTATGTATACAGGTCATATCTAAATCGTATACTATGTACTACTATATACTACTAGTAATACGCTTCTGGTATATTATTATATCTTTCGTATTATTGCTGTTATACAGTATTTGTGTATATATACATATATGTATGTATTTTAAAGAATTCATGCTTAATTACGAAATTAATTAACGAATAAAATTTCCGCATTGTAAAATTATTTGCTTTTAGTCATTCTTAGTTCAGTTGCACAGTTATTACGAGTTTATATTGGATGCATACACAAGTAATATAATATTCAGTTTCGGACTAAAATATCAACTTAAATTTTAATATTATGCGGGTGAAATTTGTTATTCACTTGTTCATTCTCGTTTAATACTTTAATATTCATATACACATACACATAGACACATATTTGCATATTTATGTATATAGAGTTTTTTAGTTTTAATTTAACAGTATCCTTTTTTAATTGTTAGTTTATGTAATTGTGATTTAAAAGATGATTGTCAAGCTACAGCTGTGAAATAATTTAGAAAATTCAATTAAAAGTACATTGGTAAAAGTTAATATAAAATAATGATATTGAGTTGAATTATGCTTTCATTTAAAATTATTCAGCAAGAAAATAGAAAATAAACAAAATAAAATTAAAATAAAAAATAATTTTTCAGTGTGAGAAATAATAAGAATTTGAAATGGGTTTTTTTTTTTTTTTTTAAATATTTTTTAACCCTTTTTTAAAGCATGAAAACTGTTTTTTTAAGATGAAAAATTTTATATACTAAAATAAAATTGATATCCTTCATGTATACTTTTATTATTATAGTTAAGGATATATTTTCATATTAATTGTAATATTTATTATGAAAGTAATAAAGCTACTAAGTAGCCATTTAAATGACATTAAAATAGCTTGAAACAACAATAATTATAGATACTCTAAATACTTTAAGATTTTCATGTATGCACAAGTCTTGCAAAAAAAATTTTCAAATTCTTTATGTAGAATAAAAATCCTTTTGATAATTTCTGCACTATGTATATGTATATGTGTATATTGATTAATTCTAATCATAGAACTGCGTGATCTGTAAAATATAATATTTTCATAATTTTTTTAAACATTCAATAAATTTTTTGTTTTTTCAACTGTACCGTAATTTTTTTTGGTCTGTAATCTTTTTTTAATTCATTATCATAATAATTGTACAAGATAACTTTTCGGTATATTATTATTTCACCAAAGTCAATCTATAAAAACAATATTCTTGTCTTGAATAAAAAACAAAATGTCTACTTTCAAATTTATGAATTAGAAAATAAATTTAAATATTTTTCATAAATTCCTTTTATCTAAGTGCATAATTCAGAAAATTTTGAATATCTTTTAATTAATGAAAATATATAAATTTATATAATGCAACTTTTATGTATATTTATGTATGTTTTTATAAGCATGTATTAGTATATACATTCATACATATACATACATATATTTATCTTTATGTATTGAATTGTATTTATAAATTCAAAAAACAAATTTTCATTTGTATAATTTTTAATTAACAGACGGCTAAAATATAAATTTTCATTGTCATAAAGAAATAACTCGACTGAAAATGATTTCATTTCAAAAAATTTTATTTAAAGTTTTCTTCTTCTTCTTCAAAAAAAAAAAGTAAAACAATTTTAAATCTTGAAAATAATTTCCATTTTAATAATATCTATGCGGTGTACAATATGAACGTGTATATACGTACGTACATACATACATATGTATATTCAATTGTATTCAATTTGTTCAGACTAGACCGTTTGTTGTACGTACATACAACATTTAGTCAAATTCATTTTGGTAATGTTAATTAGAATTCATTTAAAAAACTTATATAAATTTTTTAATGCTATTTCAAATGTTAACAATCAAATAAAAATATTTTAAATTTCAATAAATGTCATAATTAAAAATTTTATCAAGTTAAATTATTCAAATGTTTTTTTTTTTTTCTTCCTGTAACCAATGACAATATAAATTCTTATAACAGACTAATTATTCCCTTATATTGAAATTGTAACAGGCAAGTGGCCTCCAATCTCATTACTATACAGAATCATATGGAAACAGCTTTCCTTTTACTCCATATTCAGATACCTACATATGTATATGGTAGAATACATACCATTTTGTTTAGTATAAGAATTTAACCAATTTGTATGAGGAATTGAAGACATAGGATTTGAGGGTATATTTCAAGAAGAAGAAAATACAGATACAAGATACAAGATATAAGATACAAGATACAGATACAAGATACAAGATACAAGATACAGATACAAGATACAGATACAGATACAGATACAAGATACAAGATACAAGATACAAGATACAGATACAACATATAGATACAAGGATACAAGATACAAGATACAAGATACAGATTTTTTATTTTTTTTTGTTTTGGCGAAATGTGTAACATGAGCTTTTTGCCTCCCAGTTTTTTTTTCAGATTCATGTTTTTTTAACTATGTTGAATGTAAAGCTCTAAGTATGCTAAGATACAAGTGTGTATTAAAGCGATTAAAAAATGTAATGGAATCTGCAGGACTTAAACGAATACTTTATTTTCTTCGAATCGTTTTTCTTTTTAAATTTTCATCAAATTAATCAATAACCAAATTGAATAATCAATTTACTAGAAAATTGTCTGATTTCTGTTCCATTTTTCGCACTTTTAAGTCTTAGAGTTAATTATTATTTTATTTGTCAACGATTAGATTAAATGGTAATTTACTTTTTATTTTTTTTTTTCATTTGAAAATTTTATAAAATACACATTATCATTATTTTTATTGTTTTCAACAAAAATAAAATTATTGAAAATTTAAATTTAATTTTAAAAAATTTCAATTTTATTATTGAATTTTCCAAATAATATTATCAATCAAAATACCACAAATTAGTTGTATTTATATGCAAATATACAACACCAGCTATTAATTGACATGATGTAATGATTCATAATTGGATTGATAATGAAGTGGTTGAAAATGTTTAAATTTAAATTCATTTTATTCATTTATCGATATAATTTTTATTGAGTATTTATTGAGTTTTGTATTTAGTAGAATTTTAATAAACAGTTCGGTAAATAACATTTATACGAAAAAAAAAGGAGGAAAAAAAAAAAAAAACTAATTAAATATTTTTGCACGGTTTTAGGGAATTTTAATTAAAAATAATTTAATATGGATCGCATAAGTACTGAAATTGGCATATGAAAGTGAATTCAATAATGTGCAAATAATTTGTTCGAAAAAAATAATTCATACATACCTACTTTTAAATAGTTCATGTATTTTCCAATTTATTAATAGTTATTATTAATTTTTGCCTACGGGGAGTTATTTAAAAAATCGATGAAATAATGATTTATTAAATTTCAGTTTTATAGGGTGTCTGTCCAGTGACTTAGATTCTTCTCAATACAGTTAAGGATGGACTCTAGCTTTTTCGAGTTAACTTATGAAGTTAGCTTGGCGGATTCAAACCTGAGATCTTCAATTTCAAAAGCCAGCATTCTATCATTCGGCTACTAACCGAGAAAATTAAGCATACATTTTATTTTAATAGCATCATTTTTTATTCGAAATTCATATATTTTTCATGATGCATACAAAAAGTTAATTTTTCTTCCTATGAATATTTATAGAAAGCTCTTAAATACATATGTATGTATGTATATATATTATAAAATTTAATTAATGTCTAACAATAAAATTCACTAAATTTATATTACTTACTTTAACGTGATTGCATATACGTCACTCGAATTTATTGTATAACGTATGCAAATATCTGTCAAATAATAGATCTCTTTAAAAAATAAAAAAAAGAAGAAATAACATCAAAGGTACATATTATATGCTATGCATTGTCACGTACGCAATGTTATACTGTATATATATTTATGACAAGTATAAATATAAAATCATAAATTTCAAGGTATAAACTTATACAATTATATAATATAACCACCATTAACTTAACACGTGGAATTTTTGAATCTCATATCTCTTTGAAAACATTTCAGATACATACATATATGAGAATATCTTTCATATGTAGATATGTATACTTATATCGCATTTTAATTGTTGAACTTCAGCAATTTAACATGGAAAACGTGTGTTACTTGAAAATCCTTCGACAATCTTTGACAACAAATTTTATGGTCATAGATTTTATGACATAAATAACAGATATATCTTGATATTGCTATAGTAATTCTATTATATTCTAAAAATTGTATTGTACAGTAAATTTAATATTATAAAAGCTTCCTTCATTATTTGGTATTGTAATTTTTATAATCTTAAATTTTAGATATCTTTTAAATAAAAGAATTTAAAGAATAATTTTAAACGTGTTTAGAGGTGCATTCTTCTATATAATATATGTATGTATCTTAGAAGTAAACTTATATTGCATTAATATAAAATATTTCTTGCATTTTTAGATGCACTGTTTTTTGTTTTTTTTAAGTATTATTAGTTTTTAAAATAACATAATCGCTTTATATATACAATAGATAGATTAGGTATTTTATGTATTCGTACACGGATGTACATACACACATACCTTTATATATGTATATGTATGTTTATGAAAAAGATACTTTATTTGATGTCTTTTTCTAATGGAATTTTTATGATTATGAATTATAGGTATATTAAAAATAGAAAAAAAAAAAAAAGAAAAAAAAAGAAATTTTGCTATCCTTGAGAATTTAAAATTTCATATTATATTGAACTCAATGCTTTTGTTGAAATCTTGAAATAATCAAAAGTTTATGATCTTTTAAGGTTATTAATAAAAAAAAAATTTGATGATAATGGAATAAACGTGGCTTTTTCTTTTTTTCAAAATGAGTTATAAATTATTTCGTTTATTTTTAATGAGAGATAAAAAAAAGATTTAATATATGCTTTACCATTTTCAGGTTAAATATTTTGAAAATTTCGTTTTTATCATTTTCTTGTTCTTCAATTAAATAATATAGAAAATTTAATTATTTTTTTTTTATTTTTATTTAGAAAACAAAAAAGTAATAGTCACAAAAAATAAATTTCGTTAAGAATTAACAAGATTTTTAGACGTCCATTATCTCATTCAGTACTAAATAATATTTTAATTAAAAAAAAAAAAATATTATTTTTTGTTTCACAGAATAACTCAAAGATGTTTTTAGATATATGACTTAATTATATTATACGATTTGTTAAAGATATTCTAAGATTTAGACTATACATATGAAATGACTAAAGACAAAAATCCTTTTTAGTTAAAAAAAAAAAATAAATAAATTTGACTTTATATTCTGCAATACAAAATTTTACTTTTGTTGCTAAGCTTTATTATGTATACTTTTATCTTTTAGAGTTGATAATCTTTTTATTAGATCAAAAAAAAAAAAAAAAAAGAGTTAAACAAATGTTTCATAATGTTAGAAAATATTATTTAGGGTCATCCGATAAAATATCTTTTAAACATTAACTTATCTGATAATTACATTAAAAAGTTACCTTTTTCAAGTTGAAAATTTATTAAAAGTTGCATTTGTATAACAAATTTTTATTAAATTTTTAAATTTTCATTTAAACTTTAAAATTGTTGTGATTTATTCTCACGTTTAAATTCAAGAACTTTTCAAGAATAAAAATTTTAAAGAAAAATATAAAATTTCATTTAAACAAATATAAACAAAAAACAATAACAAAATCCTTAAGGTAATTGATTACAAGTTAATTCCCATGACAAAAGTACAATTATATGTATGTACATATATATACAATTTTTTGTTTGTTTGTTTTTTTTTTCTAAAATCGAAATTTCAATTTTCATATGTGAGTTTGATTTAGGTCATGAGACAAATTTTCCCAATAGTAATAAAACATCATAAAATTTTCTCATGTAAAATGCTTGAAAAAAAAACAATATTAGAAAAAAAATTCTCAAAATAAAAATCACTGTACATAAATAAATCTAAAATTATACTTATAGAATTTCTCTCAAAAATTTGTTCTAAATAACAAGAAGTAAATAGGATTTTTCAAATGTGAGGATAATTAAGTTTATCATGTTGGGTTTATTCCTCCTACATACGATTATGCTACTTAATACATAAACCAAGAAAAAAAAAAAACAAATCCCAGTAAATCTTAGTTACATTGCGTGGCAACAACATAAGAACATTAGGCATATAAAATAAGTACAACAACATAAAATAAAAAAAATAAAAATAATTGCGTGAATCTATTTGGATATTTTCTTGTAAGTAATTAATGTAATAAACATGATGTTAAGCAACATTAAAAAAAAGACGAAGACGAAAAGTATTAAAAAAAAAAATAACTGGCGAAAAATCATTAAAATAATAATTAGCAGTGGCATTTAAGGATTTGAATGATATAATTGCAATTCTGAATAATTGAATCTTTATGTTCAATTAAAGGATTCTTTGTTCTTATGTAATTAAAAACTGTCTTAATGTCTTTTTTTTGTTGTTTTTGTTTTAAAAATGAGTTATTAAAATGAGTTATATATTTTGTAAGACATAACAAAAAAAAGGCTTAAGTACATAATAAAGTAGATTTATAATTTTGCCCGTTATTATTTTATGAAATTTAGTTAGATGAAATTAGATCCTTTTCAAGATTTATTAAATTACACTGATTTCCTTTATATTAGTAGAAAGATACTATTACTCTCCGTATTTTTTTTTTTCTTTTCTCCTTTTGAATAAAACATTTCTCTAAGGCAAATGTTTATTATTCATTGTTTAAATTTTTAATTACGTTCATCGAATTTTTCTCTCTTTATTTATTTTTTTTTTTTTATATTTTCATTTCAGTTTTGACTTCAACACAAAATATTTTTTATGAAAATTTAAAAAAAAAAAAACATTTCCTTTTTTCCTGTTTGTATTTTTTTTTTTAAATCTACATTTTTTTTTCCGAACTATTTTTGTAACTGAATATTTTTTTTTTTTCTTTACAAATTAAAAAAGTTTTAACTTATCAAACTATTATAAGGATACGAAAGGAAATTATTATCATTGTTGATATAAAAAATGAAGGAAAAAAAATATATATTGAAAGGATTTATTTCAACAACAACAATAACAAAACCCAATCTATATCCAGAATAACGATTGCCAAGATTTTTTTTCAAACTTTTTCTATACGAATATTGAATCAACAATAAGAAGAGACTTTTGAATTTTTGCCAGTTTACAAAAAAAGCACAAAAAAAAAAAAAAAAGAAAAGGACATTTTTTTTTTTTTTTTGAAATTGTTATGTAAATAAAAATTTATTTTTTTTGTAACTTATTTTCTTATCGAGTTGCATCTTCCGTTGTTATAATATTCCTTAGATGAGAGATTCATTGATGTTTTATTTTTTAATAGTTTTGATGTGTTTATTCCTTTTCTTCTCTTATTAAGATCTTTTTTGTTATTTTTAATTTTTTCGTTTTTTTTTTGTGATTTTAATTTCTTTTTATTATTATTTTTTGTAATAGCTGTTTATCTTATAATATTTATCTCTTAAGAGTTGTTACAGATTTTTTATTTGAAAAAAAAAAAAAAAATTAATAGATAAACAAAGAAAAGTATAACAAAAAATGGGAAGATATTATAAAAGATGCAATTTTATGAGTGTAAGAAAAATTGAAAATTCTCCAATTAGAAAGCACAATAAGTAAGGATATTAGTTAAGATTTTAAGAAAATGAATAAGTTATAATTTTCTTTAGTTAAAATTACATAGTTGATTACAAAAATGTATAAATAGCTTATATATGTACATACATAATGTATAAATTAACTTTTAAGTTTGCCAATTTCCTCAAAATTTTGAAGTATGTATGTAATTATTATCTCTAGAGGAAGTAGTTAATAAATGTCTAACATGTACTTATAAGGACATGCATATTTGCATGAATATTAAATGTTCTTGGTGAGAATTACCTTGTCGATGAAGTGTTGGATTTTAAATTAAAAAAAAAAAAAACAGCAACAACAAATATGAAACTTGTTAGTGTTGTTGTTTTTCTTATAATAAATTTCAAAGTTTTTATTGTATTATATATATTTAATACAATAATTTGTGGCAAAAAAAAAGTACATAATTCCAAAAGGACATTATGCTATTTTGAAGTGCACAGAATAATGTCAATGATAAAATATTTTAAAAAAAAAATGAATTTATAAAATTGTGACAAAATTTTAATCACCGGATAAGGGAGTTAATAAAAATAAATATGAAAAATAAATTACTTGTTGATTATTGTTAAATTTTTGTATAAATTAGGAATTTTTAAAACATTCACATCCGAAAGGGTTAAACTATAACATATGTATGTTATGCAAATTGGTATAACTTAGATTTAAAAAAAAAGTTATTTTTATGATGTTTATTTTCAATTTTGGATTTACCTATTGACATGAAATTTTCTTTTTTAAAGGATTCAATCCTGATACTTTTCTTTTCCAAAATCCTAAACAAAAATTCAATAATAAAAATAAAAATATACGTGTATAAAATTAAAAATTTAATTCTTTTTTATATTTAGATTGTACAACAATCTCTATTTAAAACGATTTAAATACAAATTTAATTGGTATTTAAGTAATTGTAATATATTTAATGCGACAAGACATTTATTTCAAAAAATATAAACATTTGACACATCCTGGGCTTTATAGTTCTTGTTTTATACAAACCGAAATAAAAAAAATAAATTTTGCATAAACTTAAAATGCTTATTATTTAAACTGAACCTACCTATAAAGATTAAAATAGAGTAAAAAAAGGATTATATAGAATATAGGTTAAAACATACTATATAGTGATATATACATAACGTACATGTACCAAAAGATTTCTATACAACTATTTTTATTATTATTATTATTTTTTTTTTTGGCTTCTCGTTATATCTTATAATATAAGCTTTTAATCTAGATAAAAGAAAAAAAAAACCACAAAATATTAATTTAGATAAAAGTTTGCATCAGGTTGACCATATACGATATGTATACAAAAATATGCGAAATATTAAAATACACATTTTGTATATAAATGCTTTTAAACTGCTATTTTATTTACCAACAGCTTGCAAATCTATTAATCTTATATTCTTATCTATAGAACTATAGGTACATATATGGATGTATATGTATATACGATAGTATATGGAATATTTGACGCAGATGTTATATATGTAGTTAGTTTTTAGTTGGCTTTTATAGTTATAAAAAAAATAAACAAAGGGTATAACTATACCTGGTGTTGCATTCTCTGAAAATAATAACCAATACAAAAAAAAAAAAAATATATAAATATTTTTTGTTGTTGTAAAATATATGTAATTCTATTTCTTGTTTTTTTTTTAAACAACATTTGGTCCTAACCAAACTATCCACAAAAGTGTTATATAGTGTTTATTTCATAACAAAATTCTTCATCTATCATATCTCTGGAGATGTGTAGGTTGTTACATATACATATTGCATCACATATATGAGTATATATTATACATATGTATGTATGTTCTTTTATGAAAAAATATAAAATTTTGTATATATAGAATATTTTTTATTAAAAATTATTATCCTGTTCGTAATTACTCAACCTTAATTTTAATTAAAATAAAAATTCTTCTTTATTTTTTCGAAAATATAAATTGTAAATTTTGCTTAAAATAATATTGTTATAAATTTATAAATCCATAAAGTACACGATAAAAAAAAAATATCAAAATATTTATTTTAAACAAAGGATATAATTGAATAAGATAACATTATAATTTTTTTTTTGTTTTTTTGACTTTTTAAATATTCATTATTTTCTGTTTTGTATGTAATAGAAATTGTAAATACATCTGTTACCTTTTTTTTTTTTAAATTTAAAATTCAATTATAATATTCTGATTATTACTGACAGTGCATAAATAGATTGCATTTTCAAAAGTATACTTGATGCTACAATTCCGGAACCAAAAGTTAAAAAAAAAAAAAGAAAAAGATAATAATTTTGTAAATGAAATTTACTTTTGCATAATTATTATGTTTTGAATAAATTAATTTTTTTTTTCATTTTCAAGATATAAAAATTCTGAATAAATGCATAAAATGTTAATGATAACTTTTCATTTTTACAAACTTATCGCGAATTTTATTTTTTCTCAAATAGAAAAAAAAAATTGTAATTTACTACAATGCCAATGTAACTATGTAAATAATATGAGTAATTTTTTACAAGATTACTTATAAAATTAACTTAAGTTTGACTCAACAGAAGTTTGAAAAAATACTTCTACCTATACCGTATTTTTTTACAAATGAACATGAAACACAATTCCTATTTTATAAATTTTATTTTGGTTAGTCAAAAAATAAACAAAAATGTTTTCAAAAATTCAAAGATAATTTCAAAAAGTTTAAAAATAATTGAAAAAATTCGATGATTTCGAAAAATTCGAAAATGATTTCGAAATTATAATTTTTTTTTCAAGTTTCGAATAAAAAAAATTTTATAACTTTTTTTTTTTAAATTTTCAAAAAAAATTGGTTTTCAATAATTTCGAAATTCTATTTTTCAAAGAGTTCAAAATGAACTCAATGAAATTAAATTTTAGTGTAGTGTATTTAGTCCAGATAAAACGGTATTTCAAGATCCTTTTTCATCATTGGAAAAGCACATATTTACTGTATTTAATGTATTAAAACCTTTTCTGATGCAATTTTCAAAAATAAATATTTATCTTTGTTTGTTTGCTTTTTTTTTTTTTTTTTTTTTTTAAATTTAATTATTGAAATATTAAACTTACCATTGTTTGTTTGTTCATTTGAAAAAATATCAATTTATCTCAGATTTCAAATTGAAATTCTTCTCACATTTTGATGTTTTAATGATTTTCTTTCTTTTTTTTTTTTTCTTTGGCAAAAAAAAAAATAATAAATTGCATAAATGTGAATTACTATTTTGTAAAATATCTTAAAGATGAAATTATTACATAAAAGTTTATATACATACATAATACGTATGTATATGTTTTTTGTAATATCATAGTTACAAAACTCATCAGAAATACAAATACATAAATACTATTAATACACATACAAACTCTCAAACGATCATTTGCTATTTTTTCCAGTTATACATATTTACCAGGATTTTATGAACAAAAGAACAACAAAATAATTTTTTCTGTTGTTAATGGTATAAATGAAATATTTTCCTAGATATTGCTTTTCCTTCATATATTCAAGGTTTATATGCATTCTTACATATATTTGATGGTATATGAATATATGTATAGGAATATAGAGATATAATTCAATACAGTGCAGGTATACTGCAGTTAGTTTGATGTTAAATGAAATTTTAAAGTAGAATAAATTTTATATATACATATATATGAATATATTTTTTTTTTACTTTTAAAAGATATTTGAGAAGTAAAGCACTGCATGATGCAAAATGAACACATAATAATGTACAATATAATATTGTTGTGTTTTTCAATATTGTTTGTTATTCAATGTTTTGATTGCAATTCCGTTATAAAAGGAAATATTTTAAATTATTTATTGTTGTTTTCTTATTTTCTCATGTTATATAAACGATAAAGAGATATAAAATATTTCCTTATTATTTAATATTCTCGCAGATAGATTATATTATATGTGATGATGTATGTTGTTTTTTTTTTTTTAAATAACCCTGATATGAAATTCAATATGAAAAAAGTTTACTAATTTTTTATTGAATTTTATGGTCGAGTGAATCTGATTTTTATAAATTGATTTCTTCTTTAGCGAATTTTAATTTCAATATTTCATATTACTTTTTTTTTTCGTATATTGTAAAATTAACTGAGTTTTTTTTTTTTTTTTTTTAATCGATAGTTTTTTAATGGCTATATGAACAGCACAACGTTTAATACGAATATTTTTTTGTTTTTCTCCTGGCATTGTCCTACTTCATTATTTTTGCTTTTAGTTTTTAGCTTTTACGTAGCTCTATCTTGTGATACAAAGTTATTAACATTAATTATGTCCCATATCTTTTTGGATTGTCATGTACTTTATGGACGTCTTAGTTCTCTTTTCATGGCACTTCTTATCGGGCACTCTCATGTTGTCTTATCTCTTCTTAAAAGATCACATTTACCATTCACCTTGAACATTTATCTAAACGCTTATAACACCAACAAACTTTTTATCTCTATCGATATCGATTTGTGGTTTGTAACTGTAGGTACATTATGCAATTTGAGCATCTTAACAAAAAACAATTATTGAATGGCTTAATTGAAATATTATTTAAATATTAAAAATTATTATTTATTTATACATTGAACCTTCAAGCTAGTGATTTTATTTTTTTAAAAGGACATTTCAACAGATGTCAACATACAATTAATAGCCCTATTAAATACATACATATTTTTAAAAATTAATTTTAATTAATCCGTATATAGTTCATTATGTACTTTACAATTGCGTAAAAATAAGTACGATTACATTTATGCACATGTGTAATTTTTTGTTTTTATTCATTCATATAATATTAAAATTCCAATTAAATATTTACTTCAATAAAGCAAAAAAATTTAAAAAAAACATTTTTCATTAAAGTAATTACAATAAATTTTAAGTATTAAATTACAAATGACATAATCTTTGTCATTTCGTTCATTTTATAGCGTTTTTCTGCTTATATATTTCACATACAAAAAAAAAAATTTATTTTAAAATATTGATTTTTTTTTTGCAATTTTTCGTTATCTTCATAATATATTATTATATGTATATTATAGAGAAGCCCATATAGGAAGGAAATTGACAATATATCGCACTTTAAGAACGTCATCGATTCTCAATAAATTTCTGAATATCAATTTAATAAAATTTGGATTTGGTATGGTAGTTTTGAAAATATGAGTTTTTTTCTTCTTCTTTTATTTTACGTACTCAATGAACATTATCAAGCACTTGTGTAATCGAAAAAAAAAAAAGAAGATATCACATTTTATGTAACACCTCGAATCTGAATAATTGAACATGCTTTAAGCTATATAATCCTAAAAGTTGTTATATACATATGTATGTATGTATATGTATTTATAAGTAATATTCCACCTAGTACCTACATTACAATATATGACAATAGACTTACAAACTACCTACATACATATATATAAAAAAGTGGTTATGTATTTTTTTTCTCCAGATTATATACTTATTTCTTCTTCCTTTCATATTTTTGTTATTAAGTTTTTGTTTTCATTATTTTCCACTTTTTTTTTTTCTTATATTCAACACTGTTATGAGACATGCAAATATATAACACTCATATTTCTATTTGTATGTACATATTTGTAAAATATTCCTGACACATTTCCACCCAGAGAACTCATACAATGCATATTATTTCAATTTCAGATATGTACAATTCTCAACAATGAATTCATGATTAAAGCTTTAAGGACCTTATACTAAGTCTTAAATATATTGCGGTTACATATATATAGAGACCTAACTTTAAAAGTACACATGGATACTGATTTATACATACCACAAACATTATATGTACCTAATGTGTATAAATTTTGTATCAAGATTCAGGATATATGTAGGTAACACTGAACAACAAATTTGTCCTTGAAGAAAAAAAAAAGAAATTGAAGAAATTTAAATTTTAAAAAAACTGTAACAATGATTCGATTAATCCAATGAAATATTTTTAATTTTCTTCTTCATAAACAAAATCTAAAGTTAAATTTTAAAATTGAATCCTAGAATTTCAATCATATGTGAATGTGAACTTTGTATCTTTGTTGTTCACTGTAATTTTTGTTTATAATTTTTACATTTATTAGAAATATGAAAGAATATTTCGCGCCAAGGATTTGTATATGTGTATTTATGTTTTTGAAAACCAAAAAAAAATTATTAGATGTATCTAGATACTTTTGTTTATTACACATATTTATGTTATATGTATTATGTATATAGATATATAGGTACAATATGTTAGTTTATTGTCACAAAAAATGTACATAGGTGGTTTAGTATTGTGGAGTAGTTACCATGGTATATATAAAATAAATAAGGTATGTAAAGATACACTTGAATAAATGAAAAATATACATATTACATATATAAACAGCAATATCTATGTAATATTATTGTATATGATACACATATTATAAGAGGGTTGAATGGAACTTTTATAAAATTAAATGCAATAAGGAATAAAGATATGAGAAATATAAAGAAAAATATACAAAAAATAGTACATATAGGCATTGTTTTCAATAAGAGTTTTTATATGCTTAATTGAAAAGCCTTGAAAATAATATTCAAACACTTTATACAAATATTACATACATACATATATGTATATATGTAAAATATAAATTATATTGGATTTTCTAGTCCTAGTATAGTAAGCATAAAGTAGAAATACATACATATGTATATCATAGATATTATACATATATAGTATTACGCATCTTTTGAATAATAAAATAACAACTTTTTCAATATTTTTTTCAGTACATTTTAGTAACATTACGTTCTATTTTAAATTTTACACCCTCAAATCAATTTTAAGTATCAAAATGTTACATTTTTTAACTACATATTCAGAAAAATATTCAGAAGATATTTGACGAAAACTTTCTAAAATAGAATGAAGAATATATATATTTTTTTACATTAATTAACGAATACTTACATAATTGTTACTAGGTTGCCATTATATAAAAAATAATTTTAAAAAAAAATAAATAAAAGTAAAACTTTTATTTCATTTCAAGAATTATCATCATTAAAATTTAAAAATTTTCAGCAAAAAAAAGTAGGATCACACAAAATAAAAAAAAGAAAAAGAAAAAAAAAATAACTTCTGCTATATTTTTTGTTTTCTGCCAAATAAATATCTATATGTACATAGGTACCTATATATAATTTTTTGCATGAATTAACAATCAGTTTTTTTTTGAAAATTGCATAATAACTGTGAAAAATATAATCTTGTTATCTAAAATGTTCTTAATAAGCATGAACAAAATTTTTTTTTTAAAAAAAAAGTACCTATACTATCTACTGAAACTTTACGTATAATTTTTACTCTACCTTTTTTTACTAAATTTTTTTTCTTTTTTTTGTATTTCTTAACAACAAAACAATGCAATAAATGGTCAGTGGCTGTGATTCACCACTAAACAATTCAACATAATGTTTTGAATCATGCCAACGGAATTTTATTCATTCATTCATTTTTAGTAAGAATTATATAATACCTTTATATACTTATACATCCATACATATAAATATATAAAAAATATATATGTATATGTTTTCGTTGTATATATATAGTATCTATCTAATATCAGCCTGAAAACAAAAAATTCTCACTATTATGTTTTTCTTTTCCGCAGGGAACTGTTATCACTAGACTCAAGAGAACTTTGTTTTAATTAAAGCCATTCATTTAAAAATATACATACATATATACAATATTTATACATATGTATACCTATGCATTTATATATGAAAAAAAAGGAGGTCAGATATATACATATAAATGTTGAGGACTATAACTAAAGAATGATGAAAATCAGGACATATTTAAAACTGCTGGCTGATTGTATATATATGTATATATTATATATACATATATCAATATATGTATAATTGCTGAGAGGAATATGATAAAATACATACATACACTATGTAAAAATTTGTGGGTGTATGTAAAATTGTTTGTAGATTATATATATGTTTGTTATATAAATACGTGTACATATATTTAATAAAGGCCAAGGCATTATCATTTTGCCACATACATATGTACATGGAGTTTTCTCAAAAAGCATTTAAAGTGTATATTACGCTCCAGTACTTACGTATTGTATATTTAATCCTTTATGTACATATAGGTACCTATATTTATAGGTATAGGTATATACCACCATTTTAGTGTTTTGAAGTTTTTAGTCATATCCTTTTACACTTCACCTCTATGCAGTCAAAATACAAAAAAGAAAAAAAAAATTGAAAAAAAAAAGTTCTTTTTTTTCTTTTTGCTTTTTATCCTTTGAAATAGAGAGTAGGTGCTGCGTAAATATTTACACATCTCCTGAGGTTGAAAATAAATAATTTATGCCTGATGTCCTTAAATGCAATACAAGTAACAATCCTCTATACCTATAATACTATAGTACCTATGTATGTATATTAAATAACTTATAGCTACTAAATGCTGTATTTTATAATAAAGTAAAGATTTATAAACGTATTATAACATAATATCATATAAAATGTACTCATGTATTTAAAACAAATGTGTGTATGGAAAATGATATATAATGATAACAGAAAAAAATGTATACTAATGCACACATATGATTTTGTATATATCATATAAAAGTTGTTGTTGTTTATTTCTTCAACAGTTAACTAGTAAGTACCAATCTAGTTTCCATTTAAAAAAAAAATATAATTAAAAGCTTTTTCTTTTTTTTTTTTTTGCTTTGCTTTTTGTATTATTATTCTTTGCTTATTTTGTTTTGTTAATGATATTATCCTGCTGCATGAAAAATATTTTACTGATGGGATAATGTTTTTCTGTTTTATTTTAACTTTTGTTATGTTTTTTAAATTTAAAAGAAGGCTTATATGGAAGTCCTCCTTCAATATTAGAGTACAAGTTGAAGGACACTTTCCTCTGCCGATTGAACAGACATTTGCCTATCATCATCTTTACATACATAATATGTATATATTCTTTCGGGGATATGAGGTTTTAAAAAAGGTCGGTCATTAGGAAGTAGATATAATGTATGGAGACATTACAATTTACTTTTTCTTTTAAATAAATTAAAAGATAAAACGAAAGATTATATTATTTTAAAAACAAAATTAATTAAATCTTTAAAAACAACAAAAGCAAATCTGAGGAAGTTGATTGCTGTGAGAATATTCAATTTATATAAATTCAAATGTAAAAAGTCAATTGTTTAATTAAGTTTTTCTTCAGACTGATTGATATTTAAAGCTGAGTGGGCTTGAGAGAAATTTCAAAAGTCAGTATAATCTGTAAATTTGGCCGCTAACCGTCGAAATTAAATTTTAATAACTCCATAACGTGAAATAAGATTTGAGCTTTTAAAATAAGCTTTTTAACAAATTTTAAATTCTGTTTTTTTTTAAATAATTTTTAGGTTCATAAAATGTTAGGAGTGATCGAATGTTCAAAAAACAAGAAATAAAATCTCCTTGTAATTTTTGTTTAAGTTAAAAAAAAAAAAAAGAAAGAATCTAAGGACACAATTCCAGCAAATTATGTTTCATTTCGATAGATAAAAATTCTTTTTTTTTTTTTACTTTAAAAAAATCTAAAAAACTGTTTTTTTTTAAGTTCGAACAAAATTTATATTTTTCCAGTTAATTTTAATTTTGTAGTAATGTGAGTCTTAAGTGAATAAAATTTAAATAATCGCCAATTATAGCCTACAATTGAACAAAATAAATTGTAAAAGAAATAGTCACGAAAATAATGTAAAAAGCATTTTAAGTAGTCATCATCATGAGAAGGTTTTCATAAAACATAAAAACTCTTTCTGTTTTCTTTTCATTCTTATGTATATGTATTTGTTTATTGTTGTTTTATTTTTCCTTTTTTTTTTTTTTTTTAAATTTCATGAAAGAAAACAAATCTGAAAGCTTATCTTAAGAGTTAGCCATGCACGAAATTAAGTTAAGCATTTCTAAATAAATTTAAGAAGAAAAAAGGAGAAAAAGAAAAATTTTTATACGAATCAAAAAATTCTAAATCTTTGTACTTTCTTTTTTATCACCATTTTAACAGTTGGTAATTACATTTTTTTTTTTTAGCCTTTTTTATTCTGTAAACTTCGGTTTTGTCTTTTAGAAAATGAAAAGTATTAAAAAAAAAAAGGTTTAACATGATTCGATAACATTTTTCTACAAAATAAATTCATTTTAGTTTGAGAAATATTTTACATTTTTATTTTTTTTTTTGTTTTTTTGTTTGTTTTTAATGTAAATTCAATATCGTAAAGTTAGAAGGAAATTTAAAAATTGGAAAATAAAATACGATTAAGCTACGTGAAAAATTTTTAATATAAAAATTTTCGATATTTCTCATAAATTATTTATTTATTTACCATTTTTTTTTTTTTCTATTTTAAAAGTAAAAAAGAGAGGTTAAATATAGGATTAAAACGATTTATAATTTGAAATTATCTCATAGAAAATTTAATAAATTTTCTAAAATCTTTTCTCTGTTTACAGAGTAATTATTATTTTTATCAATTCATTGATAGACATACATATGTATATATACATATATTTGAATCTATTCAAATGCATCATGAGTTTATAATTATAAATAAATCATGAATGTCCTATTAATTTGTTTTAATAATTTTCAGTAATCTCATTTTAATATTATATTGACTGAATGAAATGTAGAATATTAAATGGGTGTTCAATTTTCTAATGGAATTTCAATATAATCGATTGTTGATAGATTTATTATATTTATTTATTTATTTATTATTAATACGCAATGATATGTCGACTTTATTTTATGTCAATACAAAATATAATGTCATTCATCTCTTTAGGGTTGATTATAATTTACAATAAGATGTTTCAAAAAAGGATTTATTTTAAATATAAATTATTTTTAGAAAAAAAGTAATTAAAATTTTAAAATAATTTTTTTAATTGATGGTTTTAATTGTGTGTGAAGCTTTGTACATTATTATTAAACTTGAATCACTTTTTTGTTTTCATTCCGCCAAATAATTTTTAAAAGAGTTCACAGATATTACATTTACGTTTTTCTAAAACTGGAAATCTGTAAATACCTTAGCAATGTGGAATCTATTAATTTCTGTACATTGCATATAGTACAGTAAATGCTAGTTAGTCGGTTTAAAAAAATTGTTCCTAAATAGATTAACATCTAATTATTGAAATAACTGTAAATACATACATATGAGGGTATATACATATATATATATCTATATATACATATATTTTTTTTTTTTGTAGAGCTAAAAATAAAATTATTCAAAAATCATTTTGATTACTTGGATTATTATGTCAACATTCATTTTCATTATTTAAAAGTTCTAAATAGATACTTTTCTCTTTAATCTCATTTTATTTTCCCACATAAAAATCTTGAAATTTAATTATTTCAATTTCTGTTTGTTTTCATTGTTATATAATATAGCTATTTTTCTGTATCGTTATTCAATTTAGAAATATCATTTTTATTTAATGTATTTTATATAAATTATAATCAAAACTTGTTGTCATGCGAAATCTAAAGATAATACATCAACTTTCATTACTCCCTTTATCTTTTATTGTAATGCCTTTTTTTTTTTTTTGTATGTACATAGTTGTTTTTTTTTTTATATATATTTTCTTCTAATTCCTTTCATCATCATGATTATTCAAGTGTTAAAAATTGCTATATATATCTTTCATTTTTAATTTTACTTACATAAAAGAATGATGAAATGTATAGAACTGCATGAAAAAAAAGAACAAAGAACAAGAGAAAAAAAAAAAATCTTATAATAACACTATAATCAAAATGTCTATAATCTTCTACATTATATTGTTGAACAATCATCTTTTTTTTTTTTTCTATTTATGTTACATATGTATATTTCATTCATGATACTATGCAATATTTTAACTCCCACAAAATTATTTTTCATAAGATATTCTAAATCCTAGTTGGAGCTTGGAATAGCTTCTGTTATTGAATGAACTGAAAGAATTATAACAAAAGCAAAATATTATAAGGAACAAGAAAGAAAAAAAAAAGCCAGAATTTTATGTACGTACGTATATATATAATATGTATAAATGGGGTAAAGAAGAAAAAAAAAATGATTATATATAAAATGCAAAAGAAAAATAAAGATCATCGAAAAATCCATTAAGAGTATGAGTTCACGGCTATCTATATTCATTTCATATAAAGGAGGCCTATGGGAGTATAAAGGATAAAATTCACTGTATAACATATACTATACAATTTACTGTATATGGTTTGTTTGTGGTAAAATACAACTCGCATATACATACATATATATGTATATGTACATAAAAATTATCCTTATAAATATTTGCAACCCATTTTGTTCGTTTGTTTATACATATTCTTCCTGTTATATTTATCTGGTTATATCTACATATGTATATAGAGAGAAGAAAAAAAAAATTGTTTCATAAGAATGTAGCTAGTATTCCTCTTGTAAGTCTCATGTTTTAGATAGCATAGAATTGTTTTGTGTTTTTTTTTTCTTCTTCTTTATTATCAAATACATATTTACACAATATACATATATACTATCCTATATAGCAAAACTATACATTTCGTTTCTGCAGTATAGTTACATTTCCTTCATACATAAATAGTCGCAGCTTCATTTCTGCAACAACTAGCTGCACTATCAGTAAAAATAAATAAATAAAAGTAAAATTAAATAAGAAAATAAAAATGGAAAAAAAAAAAATCTAAAATACAACAACAAAACAAATTTAAAAAAAAAATTTCTTCACAACAACAACAACAACAAAATATAAAAAAAGGAAGAAAAAAAAATTTAAACAAAAATAAAAATGAAAAACAAATTTTCTTTTCAGCACACAATTTCATTCCATATCAGGGTCACTATTTTACCACTACTATTACAATTACCATCATTTTTATGTGGCAAACAAAATATTTCTCTTATTTTTATATACAAGTAGTATACCTTAACATAAAATGCATTAAAATTATCTAAGGGAAACTATCAAAGTAAAAGCTGTATAAGAAAAATAAAAAATAAAATAAGAATATACTTTTGGCTTTTTTCCAAAATTTATTTTTGCATAAACATTTTTTTTTTCAAGTCAAGTATTACCGTTAAATATTTTCTTCTCCACAAAAATGTTTATGGAAAAGCAAAAGAAAAATTGTATATATTTTTGTTTTTCCTCTCTAAAATAATTTTTCTATTCATTCATTTTTATGTCTTTTTTTTTTTTATAAATTCAAAATCTAGATATACATATGTCGTATGTATATTTGTGTATGCGGGTATAGGTATTATAGGTAAATATAGTATGTATGTACATTAAATTGCATTAAATATTGCAAATACATATATACATATATTTCAAATTATGTATTCTTAAATGCATAACCATTTGTTTAAACATAATCAACACCAGGTTACCAAGCATCGATCAAAATTTATTTCAACTTATAGAATATCGTGGTGACTGTAAAATAAAATTTTAAACATATATTAAGGATATACACAGATACAATATGTGCTGATGGTTAAAGTGCATGGTATATTCCATGCAATTTATTTCATGCTGTGTAGAAGAATTTTTAAAATTTCATGAAATTTTTAAATAATTTAGAAAAGTTTTTACCATTCTGAAGTATCGATATTTAGTTGAGAGTCCTTTTTCACTAAATTTTGAAAATTCGAAATTTTGGCCTTAAAATTAAAAGAAGTACAGTCCAAAATTCAGAATATAAATTATAAAGCATCTTCTAGATGCTTCCAAATTCTAAAATTCGTATTCCTGTAGAAATAATTTCTTGTTTTAAGGGAATGAATAAAAATTCGTTTTCTTTTCTCAGAAAAAAAAAACATATTTAGGATATCATTTTTAAGAAATAAAATTCAGTGGAATTATGCTATAAAACGGTGAAGGAAATGAAGTGATATTATTTTGCAATTATCGAACAGCAATGCACGTTTTATTTAGGTGTTCGCATATATGTATAAGTATTAAACTGCTTAAATATGACATTTACGTGCCTGTATATGTGCACATAAATATATATTTGTGTATTTTGTTATGCAAAATGCAAAACAAAAAATAATCATATTCGATTAAATACAGTCTTTTTCATATACATATGTACGGTACATACTGTATATTTGTATGTATGTATGTTCTTATAACGGACATGAATAAATGACTTAATGCCCTATTACTTTCATATATTGTGGCTTTTTAAAACCATTTTCAGTGCATTTTATCGTTTTATTGCAAATATAATCATAAAAATTTTAATTGAGTAAAGTTTTAACACACACATACTTCTTTATATATTTAGTTTTATACCACACACAGCCAAAAGTATATCTTTGACCAGTGTGGTAAGCAAAACTAGTAGATATTTTAAATTTTAAATGAATTTTATATGAAAAAATAAAAACCGGATTCAAGATAAAAAATAACAAATTATATTTATTTCATTCAACAGAATGTCCTTGGAAGTGGTTTTTTTTATCAATTTAAAAAAAAAAAAAAAACATATTTTCCATGAGGTATAAAAATTTGAATGGTAAACGCGTTATCATTATTTGAAATATCTCTAAAAAAAAAAAAACTTTTAATAAAAGGACCGCCCTTTGGGGGTTATTAGATGATTTTATGAATTTAAAATTTTTACATTGATAAATTTTTTCCTCAAAAAATCTTATAGGAAAGAAAAACAAAAATCATTTTTTTACTTTCAAAGTTTGAAAAAAAAAAAAAAAAATGAAAAATTAAATTTGATGAATTTATGGATTTTTAAAAATTTTTAATTAATCAATTTAATTCGAAAATTTGTTTTTTTTTTTTTAAATATTTTTTGTTTTTATTTTATTTAGGATGATTTTATTCAATTGTATAAATTATTTAAATTTTTGTTATTTAATTAAAAAATTAATTTAAAAAACAAAACGATAAATTTTATTTTCAAAAAAAAAAAATCGAAATTAAACAGGATTATAAGTCAAAAATTTTTAAAATTGTGATTTTTTATTTTATTTTATTATTTTTTTTTTTTTTTTGTACAAAAATATTCCATACGATAATTTATTTTTATTTCGAAATATTTTTTCAAACATTAAATTTATTTCAATTTTTCAATAATTTCTTATTTTTTTTTTTTCAAATATGTATATGTTTTTTTTATTGAATTGAATTGAAATATACAATATTTCCTAAATTTTTATTTATTGCTTCACATGTTTTTATTTATGTGTGTATTTTTTTTTTTATAATTTGAACAATTTTCATATATTGTATTTTATTGAACACAAATATTTTAGGCTTTAAGGTAAAATTTACGAATGTGAGCCTAAGTTTTTCTTTTTATTTTATTTTATTTATTTTTTTTTTTTTCATAGTGTATGACAAAGTCTTATATTTTGTTTGAAAATAAAACATTGAACTCATGACAATTGTTGAAAAAAACAAAAATAATAAAAAATAAAAACAATAAATATAAATAAAAAATGATAATAACCAATGGCAATAAATTTTCTTTTTATTGAAAAAAAAAAAAAACAAAAAAAGACAATATGAAATTTCAGCAATTTGTACATTCAAGTGTATTTCGAAATTTTTTTTTATATTGTCAGACTAAAATTTTCAGTCTATTTTATTTTTGTTTTTTAAAATAATCAGACATTCATTTTCAAATTTAAATGTGTATTTTTTAAATAAATGTAAAACTTTTGACAAATATTGTTCTCATGATCATTTCATATTCAAAAATTCAGTACGAAGTTTTCTATTGAATAGACACAAGACACACACACACAGTATACTTCTTTCAAACGAGTACAATTTTTCAATATTTTCCATTGACAATTATTAATTTTACATGATATATAACTAAAATCCATAATTTTCAAAATAATTTTCAACAAAGTAATAACACTTTAGGTATAAAGAAATTCCAAAAATTTAAAATACAGTATCTACATTTTTTTTGTTTGTTTGAAAAAGCAGAAAATTAAGAAATTTTCCAAGTGTTAAATTACATACATGCAAAATATTGTAAAACTACATTAAATGTCCTTTGAAAGATTAAATATTTCAAAAATTATCATGATCTATTAAATCAAAATTTACATGTTAATTATATTATCCTTCCCTTAAGGTAAATTTAACTTTCTAAATTTAAAATGATATTTTGTGTAGTGAAATTAAAATTTTCTGTGTAACATCATTGTAAAATATTTTCTTAAGGAAAAACAAAAAAAAAAAAAAAATTTTAATTATTCGAAT
Organism: Bombylius discolor; assembly: GCA_939192795.1. Classification (NCBI taxonomy): domain Eukaryota; kingdom Metazoa; phylum Arthropoda; class Insecta; order Diptera; family Bombyliidae; genus Bombylius; species Bombylius discolor. Next base: position 4,396,985 of record OW584241.1, on the reverse strand, counting down.
ATGTAATATAATATGTATATTTGTTTGATGTTCTAGAAAATGAAAATATGATACTTTTACTACATACTTTATGTAAAATATGTATATGCATTTAGATTCATATGCAATTATATATCTTGAGAGTAGACATACATATATTGATAGAAGATTTATACAAAAAACATATTATATGACATGTATGTGCACATACATATGTATGTAATAGTTATACATGTACATATAAATATTTTTGTGATAATACTACATTAAGTAAAATAGAAAATGTGTAAGCTATAAACCAAATATACAATTGAAGTTTTTAATTACGAAATTTACTTTAAGAATAAAAATTTTTATTTATTAATTTCACAAAAAAAAAAAAAAAAAAAAAAAAAAAAGTAGAATTCAATTTTACATGAAATAATTTAATATCTGATCAAATATGAGTGTAAAAAGTATTTATTCTTAATTATTTAAAAATTCTCTTTTGGGTAAAATTCAAAAGAAAAATCAATACAATTTTTTATTAATTAAAAATTATTTGATCATTGATCAGAATTTGTTACTGTGGATCACAAAAATAAATTTACATATATATTTTTTCCAGATACTCGTACATACCTACTTTAAAATGGATCTTTATAAATTCGAAATTTTCTATTTTAGATACATTTCAAATCGAATTATGTATTCAGTATGCAGTTTAGGGATCCTATACAGTCCTTTTATAAGATTAAATTATGTGTACGAACGAAAAAAGAAAATTAGTTAAATGTTTGAAGCACTTTTGAATTTTTAAAAATACATACATATATTTTATAAATTCAGTGTTTTAAATAATCATTATTTTTTTTTGTATAGATACTTTAAAACGTTTTTGTTTTAATTTTTTTTTAAATTTAAACATCTTTCACTTTTCAAAGACATTTATAAATAAGACAAATACAATCTTATTGTAGAAATTAAAATATAAAAATAAACAAAAAAAAAAAAAACAAATTTAAAATGGACTGACATATTTAACATTAATTAGCTTAAAAATTAAAACAAAAACAAAATTCTACTGAAATTATAAAGATTATAAATTAATGTTTACACGTTATCAAAATAATCCATTATGGTGAATAAGAAAGTTTATATTCCCTCATTAAAAAAGAAAAAAATAAAACAACCTTAGTCAAAAGGTATTAAATTCAATTATACATCCTTTTTTTTGTTTTATCTATTTTCTTTTATTTTTTTTATTTTTATTTTATTTCTCTAATTTTCTATAACTATACACATAAGTATGTATGTATATGTAGTACATTTATCATTCAATGAAAATTTCCTAGAAAAGTGTATGATGCTTTAATGATTTAATGTCTGTTTATATGTAGAAAATATACATAATTATATAGTACAGTTAATAAAAAATATTTTGTTTATACCATTGTGTATATATAATGTATATACAAATACACATAATATATACAAAGCTATACATATACAATTTTAACTTTAGGAAAATCAAATTCTAATTATTTGACCAGAAAAATCTTCATTTATATTATTTTATGTTTTCTGTTTTGCTTTTATTTTTATTATCCTTTCAAAGGAAATTTCATGTTTCGTGAAACTAAAAGAGAAAAAAACAAACTTTTTTTTTGTGTATTATTTTCTTGTTTTTTTTTTTTAATTTTTCTTTTTTACTTTTTGACTAACTGAAATAAATGTAACTTTGATTTGAATGAATAAAATATGAGATGATTTAAGTAATAATGAACATGCAAAATTTGTAAATTATAGAATAAGAAAGACAAAATTTTGTTGTTTTTTTTTTGTTTTTTCTTTGTTTTGTAAATTTCTTAAGAATTTAAAGAATGTCAATTTATTAGAAAGAAAAAAAAAACATTTTAAATGAGTATAATTTTTAGAAATTTTGTAAATTATGTATTTATGTAAAAAAAAAAAAGGATTTTCATGCTAATACATACTATACATATATTATATTATAATTTTGAGTGTAAATTTATAGATAAACAATAAATTATTTGAAATTTTTTGTTTATAATTAGTTTGAAAGAACTGAATGATGAGAAATTGAAGAAGGAAAAAAATTTAAGGATAATTTGAAAAGAAGAATGTTTTGTAGTAAATTAATATTTAATTTGTAATTGAAAAGGATTTACTATATGTATGGTAATTAAATATGAGATCTTATATGTATAAGCTACTAAATGCAATTAGAGACAGAAGATTAAGTAGGTATTTTGAAATGTGGCTTTAGAGATTCTTTTGATTTTTTAGTATGTGTATGACTATATTTTAGAATTTGAAACAAGTGCTAATGGCGAAAATATCAATTAACATAGTACATCAAAATATCGTACAAAAATTCTTAATTATTAGAAAATTTCCTTGAAATATATTTTTCGATGTAAGGATTATTTTTTACAGTCCGACTTTATTATTAAAAGTCCTGAAATCTCGTTATAAAAAAATGGCGTATTTGTAAAACACTTAATGGCAATGGTGGGAAGAAAACAATTATATTGAAGAGACAATCATAATTTATTTCAAATCAAAATTTATGATTTTTTAAATTTTTAATCGAATGTAAAACGTGTCTGAAAAGGATATATGTAAGTGTCGATTAAATAAAAAAATGTTCTAAACAATCATTTTATTACCAGAAATTATTGATGATCTGGCAGTACTTATTGAAATGTAAATTTATGTATTTTGTGGATGTTGTGGCATCAATTTGACAATTTATATTATTGTTCTACAAAATTTTAAGGTTATGTTTCTTTGTGTTCTAGATCTGTGTACAATTTAATAATTTAGTAATTTAATTTAATTTTTCATTTTTAATAAACAAAATCAACAATGGATAGAAGAAAATTGATTGAATTGATTGAAATGCAACCTGCTTTATATAATTCAGAATTATCGAATTATCAATCAGCTCAATTAAAAACGAAATATTGGAAAAGAATTTGTAGAATATTACGTTGTCGACGTAAGTTAAATTAAATTTAAATTGAAAATTATTTTTAATATTTATTTCAAATTTAATTTTTTGTATTGTATTGTAGCAAAAGAAGTACTTTTGTCATGGAAATATTTAAAATTTTATTATATTCGTCAGATGACACGAAAAACAAGAGATATTTCATTTAGTAAAAAATGGAAATATGAAAACGATTTATCATTTATGTTTCCAATTATTGAAAAAATGTAAAAAAATTTATAAATTAAATAATCATTTTTATAATTAGTCAATAAAATTTAAAATTTCTTTAAGGATAAAAAGTAGTTATGAAGATTTTTGGAATAAATATGGAAGCGATAAAACTGATAATCCATTAAATGATGACGATGAATGTGACCAAAATGAAACTAATACAACAGATAATAAATTACTCTATGAAACATTATTGAATACAAATGATGCAAGTGAATATTTAACATCAATAACAAATACAATTGCACAATGGCCAGAAGATGAACAAATAAAATTCACAGATGAGATATCAAAATCATTAGATAAAGTTGAATCAGAAATTAGTTCTATAAGTAATTTGTTACAAAATTCAAATGATAATTTAACAATAGTTAATAATGGTGCTAATAATTACGATGATGATGATGTTATATTCGTTGATAAACAAGATGAAGTAATAAATATCGAATCAGATGATGATAATGCTAATGATAAAGAAGAAAATAATATCATAGAACATGATATTGATAAAGATACAGGAATTCTAGTACAAGTTTATCCAGAACCGGAAGTTATTTCAGAAATTTTACCTGATGAAGACGACAGTGATATAACAGTTGCAGCTGATGAATGTTCCACAGAGCTTTTACCAGATACATCAGAAATTGAAATACAAGAAAATTCTTTTAAAGATGAATTTTTATCAGAATCTAATAGAGAAGAAATATTACCAGATTAATGAAGGAATGTAAAGATTGATAATATATTTAGTGTATAATCATATTATCAATAATAATTATTGTAAGTATCTCTACTAAACTTTAGATTTTTTAAATTCTTCAAAAGATTTCATGCTTCATTATGAAGTATCTAATTTCATGAGTTATCTACACAAATTCATGGGGAGATTGATTCATTTTTTTTTTCTATCTGAAATTCTTTTTTTTTTTTTTTAATAGGAAAAAAATATCGTAATTTTTTTAATTACTCTTGATGACTTATTAAAGCGTCAATAAATTTTTAGTTTCCTAATTGGTTATACAGAAATTTAAAGTTTTTTAATAAACAAATTTTTATTCAATAATTGGTTTCAAACAAAATTTAATTTAGCTAACTTACTTGAAGAGCATATAAGATAAAACAGTTCAATGAAAATTAAAGATATGCTTTTCCTTTTTTTTTTTTTAAATTAACTAAAACGATCAATAAATGATGATTATTTTCCTTAAAAACTTAAAAATCAATGGTCAATAAATTGACTAATAAAATTTCAAAATAAGTTTACATCATCGTTTTAGAAATGTTTTTTTTGTTTTTTTGTTTTTGTTTTTATTTATTTTATAAAATAAATTATATATACAAAATTTACAACCCTTGTATCTCTAAAAAAGAAAGTGTATTTATATATATTATATATATTTTTTTTTCTATTTGATTTTCAAATTAAATAAACAAAACAAAAACAAAACTGCCTATACATTTTATATAAAACTATCTTTCTAACATCGACAATAAATATACTATTTAAGATTTATTGACCGTAAAATGTCTAAAATCTAAGAATCATACTAAAAAGGACATCATATCCTTATAACTAGCCACAAAAGCTAAAACATATTTTATAAATTTCTTATTTTTATAAATATATGTATATAACATACTTATATAGTTATTGATATTTGATTTGTTTGTGTAGATTTCCTTCGAACATGATGTATGTATATTTTCGAAAATCCAATTTGATGAATTTTTCTCCCCTTTGTGGTTTTATTTTTCTTTTCTGTTTTTTTTTTTTTTTTTGTTTCTTTTTTTCGTATGTGAGAAGCTTAAAAAGAAATAAGTGTGAAAAAAAAATATACATAAATAAATACGCATACAAATAAATAAATAAAATAAGGAAATATTTTTCGTATGCATAATATTAAATCAATAAAAGACGAATTTATATATTTAAAAAAAAAAAAAAAAAAGGATTGGTTTATGGTCAAACTAGGTACATATATAAATTATAAATTTGTTTGGATACACTTAGCAAGAAGATAAATGTTATATTCTTAAAAAAATATCTAAAATAAAAAAAAAATGATAAAAAGATGAAGAGGGTGGGTATGAGGTCATTTTGATTTAGTACATAAAAATAAATAATACATTTTATTAATACAGTGAATTGTGAAGTAAACTGTAAATGGAACGTGAGTAAAATAAAATGTTATCATTTTGTTTCATTGGAAACGAAAAATAATTTCTTGTTTTTTTTTTTTCATTTTATAATCAACTTTATTGTGTTACAAGTTACAGTGCAGAGATATGTATTATTTTCCTATATAAAGTAGATTTAATTCAATTTTTGAATTTTAAGAAAAATGCATTCTCAATGGAAATTATACACCTACCAGCTGTTTTTTTTTTTTCGATCTTCTTTTTAAATAAAAATGGGATGTGACTAAAGCAAAAAAAGTTATTAATAAAAAAAAAACTAATAATTTTCTTTTATTATTATTTTTTGTTTAAAAAGAAAAAAAGAAAAACGATAAATTCTTTGAAAAATATTTTTCCAGATTTTTTATTTTTTTTTTCTTTTTTTTTTTTTTTTACAAAAATTTACACTTATATTCATTTTAAATCTTTTTTTTTTTATATGAATTTTTTTTATTATTCTAGCTAGCAAAATGCCAGTACTAAATCATTATTCTTTACCTTTCACCTGTTACAGTATCATGATATTACCTTTGCTGTTGAATTGAAATTTTAGTGCATCTGTTTAATGCTCATACAACCATAAAACTATTCATTACATATTCTTCACGTAGACGGATAACAACAAAAACAAATTTTTATTTTTTACATCCATCAGTAACATAAAAAATATCACTGCATCACACCATTTATTATATCCATCATACTACCATCCAGTCATCATCATCATCATCATCATCGCGTTTATTACAATGCGATACTTTGAAAATTTTAAATTTAGATAGGTGACATATCCGTGTCTATATTGAATGTTTTTATGCGTTGAACTTGACTACATGTTTTGTGCATCAGTTTTATAGATTTACATGTACATACATATATAGTATGTACATACATATATGTATCTCATGGTATAAGGATCATCATCATGAAATACATTTTCAACAGAATGATATTATGTATATATGTAATATCTATACTTTGGTATATGGTACATATAATATTCTCTATGTACATTGTATAAAAGGTAAAAGTAACTTTTAAAAATTCAGCGTGAATATCAACATCACCTGTTACTGATGCAAGTGATTTATGGTTAAGATTTAATGAAAAATGAGTTTGCAAGCCGCGAACTATACAGTTTCTATAGAAATTTTTTTTATTCTATTTGATTTTTTTTTTTTTTTTTTGGCAAAAGAATTGAAGAATAATGAGAGAAATTGGAGAAGTAATGATTTAAGATACTAACGTATAACTGTAAAGTGTATATAAGTGAGTATTTGAGGTAACCTGTTTCGAAGAATGATTAATATTTCTGGATATCGTTTTTTTTTTCAACGATCGAATTATAATAAATTTTTTAGTTTGCTTTAAGATTATGAACAATTTTGATATTAAAATTTAAGAATCTAAAAAGAAACAGAAACAACAGGGTTTTTAGATTGTTTTAATTTGAAGAGTATAAAAAAATCGAACCAATCGAAAAAACACATAATTTCATTGCTAGGAGGGACTTTGGTCCTTATAGTTTTATATCTTCAGTTTCTACTCTTTACAGGTAAAAATTTATTTAACTTGTGATTGAATTTTTTTCAATTTTTCAAAATCTACTTGGTGAAAATATCTTTTTTAAGGACGGGAAAAAACCCTTGGAAGTTTTGAAAAAAAAAAAAAAATTACGGATTTTTTAGTGCTTTTTAGTACTTTTTTTTCCAAAGATTTCAACCATATCCTTTTGGTCTCCTGTTTCTATCTTTGTATGTGAATTTTCTCCAAAGACTATCTTTTCGTTTACCAACCCCACGAGGCTTAACAAATTTTCGTATTCGTTCTGTCCAGAATTACTCACTTGTCCAGTCCTTCTCAATCTTTTTTACCATAATCATAAGCAACAACCTAAATTTCAAAGTCACAAATCAAATAACATATTCAGAATTTTTTAAACTTTCACATTTCGCATGTTGACCAACATAAAAATTTCCAATTTCCCATTGTTCATGCTGATTGCTGATTAGTTACAATACAAATGTCATTCTAATCGGAAATTTAGAGTTGTTCGTTCTGTCAACAAAAAAAAAAAATCTCAATTCTAATTAGAACAAAGTTTTTAAATAAACATTTTGCTAAAATTTTAATCGGTAATTAATATAATCATTTTAATTGTTCACATTATTCAAGGTGTTTAGTGAAAATAATTCAGAGAAATTCATAATTTTTCAATTTGTTAAATTTTTTTAACTTGAAGAGTAACAATATTTTTCTTCTTCCTTTTCACTTCATGAATATGATGTGTGAATGTGTGTGTATTTTGTGAAAATTGTGTACGTATAATGTAAAATTTTCATATATGAATATGAAAATAGTGAAAAATTTTCGTTAAAATCATATAAGAAAATTCCACCGCCCAAATAAGATAGTATTTGTTTAGTGGGTGGTAAAGGGTGGTTAGTGGTTTATTTTTCATTTTCAATATTGAACGTAAATAATAAAATAAAAAATGATAATAAATTATTTAAAATGATTAATTAAAAAAATTGAAATTGTTTAATTTAAATGTTGGCTATTTGTAAATTAAATGAAATTTTCGTGTAGAATTGAAGAAAAATACGTTAAATGAACTTGAAAAATTTTCAAGTAAATAAAGTATCCTTGAATAGATGATTGGGTAGATTGAGGTAGGTATATCTCTTGTATATTTTGTAAAAAAGGGATAAATTTTTTAATACAAATACGTTGATAGTTAGGTGAAAAATGAATGTATTAGTGGTATAATAAAAATTGCGAGAAAAAATACAAAGAAAAGCGTGGTGAAAAAATAAATTAATTTACAATGTAGAGGAATTTTAAATGAAAAACTAGGGTGTACGTTTGTTTTTTGGATTTATTGTCCTGTAGGGGAATTTTTGTTTGTAAAAAGAAAATTGTAAAAAGTGTTGCCAATAATGGTTAAGAATTTTATGAGGATGTTAATCACATGTAAACAAAATTTTTGTAAGATTTAACAATGTTTACAATTTTTTTAAAGCAACAATTTAAAAGGTGTGGGTTGGTAATTGATAACAAGAAAAATATCATAAGACACTTAAATGATTACATTGTTACCTAGCGATTGAAAATCATAATGATTATGTTGAAAATAAATTTTTTATAGCTAATTTATCATGTGATTTACTACGGTGTCGTTGCGAATTAAATAATACAAAACGATAAAAAAAACCCCACAATTTACATTCTAGAAACTCAATTTCGAAACCTATATCGATAGCACCTAACTTCTATTTTATGATCCAAGGATCGATTCTGCTTTTATTACAAAAGTTAACTTAAATTTCAATGAACCAGTTGAATTCTTGATTATCAATTTAATTTCTGATCTTCTACCTGGTCTTACTTGATCTTGTGGTAAACAAGGCATATTAAAAGCAATTTTATTTTGTTTTCCACAACTGCTTCATTAGTTCTACCTATTAAAATGCTTTTAAAAATTCTAAATAAAAAATTTACCCTAAAAAAGTTATACATTCTTATTTTAAATTCTCTGAAGTATTTACTAAATTAAATTAGATAAAATTAAACCATTTCCAGTATTAAAATATTAGTTGAAAATTTTTTTTTCAAAAATTTAATTTCATTTTAAATTCAAATTAACAACTTTTTTCACCACTGGAAAATTTAAAAAATTTTCAACACAGGATATATTTTTCATTCAGTTTTTTTTTTTTTAAATTTAATTTTTCCTTTTTTTCCTTAAATTTCCAAATACATACGCATTTATTAATCTGTAAAAATTGTACTGTGTACACAGATAAAATACCTGTATTACTTCCCCATGTATACATTATTATTTTTCATCATACCTTTACAGTTATTCATTATTAGGTGTATACATATACATATATTATACATTTACATACATAATGTATGCCTAAAAAATCAAGAGATATACATACATATATAAAAATAGGGGAGAATTATACACAAATACAAAATCTTGGCTCCCTTTGGGCGAGATTTTCTGGCAAACATTTTAAATCAAGAAAATCATCGTAAAAATTATCAGACACCCCAGTGCCAGTATCAAAGAAGTGCTAGTGGAGTATGGACTCCATGTGGTGCATGCGATTCTAATCGCACGCATACACATCTTCACTATATACCTGTAATATATAAAAATAACAAAAAAAAAAAAAAAATTGATACAAAAACCAAAAACTTAACTTTTAAAAAATACAACAACAAAAATTTAAAACAAAACAAAAAATAAAATACAATTAAAAAAAAATTTTACAAACCAAACCAAAAGGAAAATTCAATTTTCCGGTAAAAAAAAAAAGACAAAAAGGAATTGAAATGTATTACTTACTATTATAACTTCCTTTAAAACCCAAGGGAAGTTGAAATATAATGAAGTGAAATTTATATTACTTTAAGATATTTGATATCAAAATTTAAAAATAAGAAAAAGAAGATTTCTAATATTTATTTATATTGTGAGTGAATTTTTATGAACGTTTGCTTTTTGTTTTTATTCGTATTTTATTTTTATTTTTATTGTAACGATAATGCAAAAAAAAAAAAAAAAAGAAAAGAAAAAATAAATGATAACAATAATAAACTGTAACTTTTCTTCAAACGAATCTTTTATTTTATTTGTATTGTAAAAAATTGTTTTTTTTTTTTTTTTTGATAATTTTAAATTGTTCATTTTATATTTACGATTTAATAATTTAAAGTGAAAAAAAAAGGGAAAATTTTTGATATGCAAATAACCGAATAAGGATGTTAAGTTTAATAAATTTTTTGCTTTTTTTTTTAGATCTATATATACTCACATAGATAATGTATATAGGTGTATACATTATGGAATTGTGTGAAAGTGTTTATTTACATATAAACCATAATTCATAAATTTTTTTTTTTTTTGGCAAACAATGCTTTTCGTATTATAGGTACTTTTTTTTAAAAAAAGAAAAACAAAAAAAAAAAGTTAATGTTCCAAACCATTTACCGGTGTTTCGGTATCTGATCTGAAATTTTCATAGATTCTACCTATGAATTTTATATATTTTTATGAAATTTTATTATAGTTAGCTTCTGGTTTCTTGTAGTTGAAAATTGTTTATTTATTTGTTATTGTTTTTTGTTGTTATTATTATTATTATTCTAGCTATATAGTGTTGTGTTTATAAAGACAAAAAAAAAATTTACCATATTTTTTTTTCTCTCTATATTTTCTCTTATTATAGTTTATGACATCAAAAGAGTTACGCCTCCGGCTACTATTGTATAGATACTTACAACATCATACTATTAAAAAAAAAATAAATAAGAAGAAGTGCATTTTAAACTAATACATCAAAACTAAAGGACGAAAAATACATATATACATATATACTATACGGACTATAGCCGTATACATATATTTACGTTTAGATTTGTAAATATACAGATAGAACTTAACTAATATATACAACTATACATAGTTGTATTGATATATATAGATATAGTGGACAAAATAATTGGCATACATCCAATCAACATTTTACCACGAATATAAGTAAGAAACAATATAATCTAACCTATAAAATTATAAATTGCATTAATATGTTGTTATATACATTCAAGTAAATTATTTATTATATATGTATATGTTGTGTTTATCATATTCATTGTGGTGTGCAACAATATATATATATGTATTTATATAGTATATATATATATATACATATAAGTATATAGTGTTTGTGTATATTTGATAATACGGTACTTTTGTAAAATTTATGAATTAAAACATTATCATCATCACATAAAAATCGAATATCAAATTATTTGTATTAGTTTCTCATATACTATATAGATAACAGTTTTTTTTTCTGTTTTTCGGAAAAACAAAACAAAAACAAAAAAAAAGGATACAAAATAAAAAAACGTGGTGCTGTTTGGGTGCCAAGATTAAAGAACAAAAAAAAAAAAAACAAATACATACAAAAACTAACGCTAAAAATCAAGTGCTTAAAAAAAAAAAACAAGAACATAGAAAAAGTAATCGTATTATTAAATTAATTGTATCTTAAAGTGTGTATTCTCAAAAACTTTTTTATTTTTACTTATTAATTTAACAAAAAGAAAAAAATACAAATTAAAAAATGGCTGAAGACGAAGTACTCTTCGATGAGGTCTATGAATTATGCGAAATAATTGGCAAGTAAGTACAAAATAGTAATAATTATCCTTATAATATCTATTTTTAAAATACATTATATTTATTGTACATTGAATGCAAAAAAAGAACACCACGACTTTGAAATATTGAAAATTGACTTTTTTTTGTTTGTTTATGAGATCTTATATCGTATTTTTTTAGGTGTGAAAAATCTATAGATGTCTGTTCAAGAATATGAAATCACGTGGCTCATAAAAAATTTCGAAACATTTTGTCAAATGGGTGAACTGTTTTTGTATTCAATGACCGTTATGATAATTCAAAAAATGTTACAAAAAAAGCATGTCAATATTTTTATCATTTGAGAAATTTTATTTTTTCTTACATTTCTAATTGATAGAGAAAAGTTTACGAAAATAATAATAAGAAAAGAATGTGTAAATAAAAGGAAGATGACAGAATAAGATAAAAATATACATATACATATTTATTGCCTCAAGGACTATATACTTACCTACTTATTCAGATTTTCTTTTAGATATTTTAATAAGTAATAGAAAAATTGTTTTTTTTTTTTTTTAATTCTTTGGGGAACACAGAAATTTAATAGTATTCGTATAAACGTTTTCAAAGAATATCTTTAAAATTACAATCATCGTACATATTTATAAATGTTCTCTCAATTAAATACATTTTCAATTAATATGATGTTCATGGGTTTGTACTATTATAATGTTCTAGATCAGAAATATAAAATTGCTTTTAAGTTACTTTATTAGTAATATGAAGAAAAAAAAACGAAGAAATTAATTTTAAATGAATTATTCATTTAAACACAACAAGTATTTATGTATTTATGTCGTACATATTTAATACAAATTTTTGTTTTTTTTTTTTTCTCTTCTATTTTTATATATAGACTTGAGTAAATAATTATCTATGTGAATCACGATACTGAACAATAATGTAACTATAACTAACTTAATTGTATCTTTTCTTTAGTCAAGAAATCTAAAGATAAATGAATAAATCTACATTTTATTCAATAATTATTCCATCTGGTTTTTCTAAAATTTATCTAATTTCCATTGAGTATTCATTAGTAAAACAGTAATTTAATACAGTATATCATATTGAGAAAACTTTTATATATATTTAATTATAAAATATCTTATGAGGTGAAAGAAAATCTGTTTAGAATATCTGATTTTCAAAAAAAATGCTCAATTTTTGGTATTGCAAATGAAAATGGTAAATGTGAAAAACAAATATTTTTACGAGATCATTTTCTAATTCATATCAGATTTCTTTACGAGTAATATTTTCCCAAAAATATTTCAAGTTTTATTGATAAAAATAAAACAAAATCAGGAATTATTTAAAACGCACAGTCGAAATTTTCAAAGAACAGTTTTTTAAAAATTAAAAAGCAAACATTCTTGCAATAGTTTTAGTCTGTATGTGAAAGCTTTTTTTTTTCTTAAAAAGTTTTTTATAAAGCTTGATTAGAAAAAATGTTAATTCATGAGAAATCGTACGATTTTCACTATTTTAAAAGCTACTCACAATTTCGAGCTTTTTCTGCGCCGCGTCGATCTCCAAAAAATATTTGAAACCAATTTTTTGTGGTTTGAAGAAATTAAAAATTCTTAATATTTCTAATAATTTTTTCATGACTGGTATCCTAATTAGACGGTCTTTATTAACCCTTATGTCGACACATATGTATGTCTGGCAAGGTCTATTGGCAATTATAATTACAATATATGACGTCAGCGGTGTACACACAAGAGTTAAGATGAAAGAACTTAGCTTCATTCTGAAAAAAGCTTCATGCTTATTCCTAAGATGTCTAATGTGTTTTTTTTTTTTTCAAATTTTATTCATTTCTTTGCTTAGTTTTCTATCAAATGATTCAGGTTTTAAAATTATGTTTTACTACATTTTCTTATGAAACACAGTGCTGATACCTTTGGAAGAAAAGAAAAAAGAGAAAGGTATTCAAGGGGGAGAAAAAAAAGTTATACCAAGGGAGGAGGAATTACTGACCATTGAAAAAGTGACTATACAGATACTAGTTACATATATGTATCTCCTTGGAGTTTCTTGTACTTTGAGGGATTATGTAATGGAGTTAATGTTGTGAGATAATGCTAAAGAAATATCTTTTTAAACTTTTGAGGGCTTACTGAGATACACATATGTACATACATATAAGTATGTATATATATTCTCAACTATATTCTAATGTTAAATTTAGAACTCTTTATTCATCAAATTCTAAAACTTTAACTCACAAATCCTAATGCAAACATTATTTATTTATTGTTTTGAATAAAAAATAATCTAATTTTTTTAAATAAAGTTGTCTCAGTATTATGAGAATTTTATTTTCTTAGAACAAAAAAAAAAAAAAAAACAATAGAAAAACAAAAACAAATCTCAGAAAATTAATTTGCAAACATTTTTAAGAATTTAATTTTGTTCTACTGTCTGGACAGTTGTTATATTACTGCAGATGAAATAAAGCACATAATAGAAAGTCTATATTAGATGATAATGTTTTAATAAAAAAATAATAATAATAAAAAAGATAATGAAAGGATAAACAAAGAATTCAACCACCTGTTAATCCAAATATATACATAACAATTTGATATATTATAGACGATTTTAAATCCGGAAAATTTATGAAGGCTTATTTTCACAATGACAAACATTCAACAACAACAACAACAAAAAAATCAAATAAAAAAAAAAGATACAAAAGAAAATGAAAAATAATAAAAAGAAGCTTTTCTCAAGGTTTTATTATATGTTGCTTTTTAGTTTGCTCCCACATATGGATTTAAGTATTTATCCAGTAGTTGAAGATAAAAAATAATACATATTTTTGGATGTATAAGTATTTATTTATATGTGTATAAGGAATATACATATATTTATATGTACAAAATGTATATAAAATCTAAAAATTGTCAAAAAAATATTTATGTACACTTATGTATAATAATAAATTTTGTTTTTGTTTTTTTTTTTCTTGTTGTTGGATAAGTGGAATTTTATGTTATAATAAGAATTTGTACGTTACCTGATCCAAAGGGTAGGTATATAAATCTTTGTGGAATAAGCCAAATTTAAAGAAAGAAATAACATGAATAAATTTTAGTGTATTTGTGTGAATGATGATAACAATGATTGTCGAATATACAGCAAAATATAACTAAAAAACATACTTAATAATTTCTTTCATCTCAAGAAATATTACCCTTGTTATCCTTTTAAAATGTCTTCAAAGAAAACAAAAAAAAAAAAAAAAAAAAAAAATATATATATATGTATATAGGAAATTTAAATCCTGGTAAAAAAAAAATGAATTTTATTACCATTGTGTAAAATAAATGCGCTTAATTTAACATAATTTTTTTTATGTGTGTTCTATCCTTGAATATGACCATCTTAAAAGGATAACTAGAAGAAAAAAAATTAAAGGATTGAAGGAAAAAAAAAATAGGATACAATGGTGTAATATAATTCATTTTTGCCTTTTAACAAATTTTGTTTGAATTTAAATTATATCAGTTACAAAATGATGATATTCTCGTTTAACAATAATTTCAACGGATATGATAAACGCTATCTCAATTTTTATAATGTTTATTCAAACAATTTTTTTTTATATATATCAAACAATAACGTAGTTTATCTTCTTTATTTTTCTTTTTCTTCAAATTTTTCTTTTTCTTTTCTTTTCTAAAAGAAAAAGGAAACTGTTTTCCGTGTCTTCAACAATCAATAAATGATAACAGTAGCATAGAAAAGAGTTGATTTTTTATTTTTTATTTTTTATTTATTTTTTATTTTTTTATAAAAAACCATCAAAAAGTAACTCTGACAGAAAGGATCATGTTTTAAAATTGAACATAACAGTGGAATGCTTATGTATGATAAAGAAAAATGAAGTCCTTAAAGGAATAAAAGAAGTTTAATTTTTTTTGTTATTCTTTTTCGAAAAAAGAAAAAAAAAAAAAGTTTGAAAACATAGTTTAAAAGTTTTTGAATTCTTTTCTTTTTGAATGGAAAATACAAAGAAAATAATCTGGTATGATTAAAAGAAGAACCTAATGTGGTGGCAGGAAAGATAAATTTTATGATGAAAAGAGTATGTTAAAAAGAAAAAAGACAACAACAAAACAATAAAAAAAAACTGTACACCTATAAAAAAAAAAAAGCTTTTTCTTAATAATGTGGGAAAAAAAGTTTTTATTTTTTGTTATGTTATGAAGAAAAAAACTTTTCATAAATTAATTGAAATTAATTTAGAAAAATTTGATATACAATGAATAAAAAAAAAATTAAATAAAATATTGTATAGATAGGGATATGCCCATGAGGCTTAAAAACAATTTCGCAAACTAATTAATTACTCGAAAAGGTCTGTTTTTTTTTTAGCGTAATCGTTTTAAAAAAAATATGAGCACAAAAAATTCTATAAAATTTAATTTGCGAAACATAAAAATAAAGAATTCATTTTTTTTGTTTAACTTATTTCCATTTAAAAAAAAAAAAAATGTTCTTCATCCTTTTGGCTAATATTCAATTTTCATCTCATCTTTTTTTTTAAATTTTTTTTGTACTTCATTCTTTCTCTTTTTTCTTCTCTTTGTCACGTGTCATCGCTGTGCTAAAACAAAAGGATTTTCTAAGACTGTACACATTGATTAAATTAAAGAGAGAAAAAAAAAATGTATGGAAAAAACATTCTGATTATAAATGTATTTTAATTTCCGGGATAAAATTTCATGTTTTAATTAAATGAATTTGAAAATAAAAAAAGTTATATATGCATATATGTATCTACGACTGTATATGAGTATATAGAAAGCTATTGATAAGAAATGAAAAAAAAATCGAAATTAATTATATGTCAAAATCAATTGATATTGAAAAAGCAAAAAACGAAAATAACTGATAGATATAGGTCTCTTTTGATTTGACATAATTACAAAAAATAATAGAGGAAAAAACAAATCATTCGAAGAAAAAAAAAAAAAAAAAACAATGCCTTCAAAGATACTTTTTTGTTATAAAACTTTTATTTGTACATATAAAATATTACATATATAGTATATATCGTTGTCATTATTTTGAATGAATTAAAAAAACAAAATTAAAAGTTAGTTATTTGGATTTTAAATTCAGTATAATCACAAGATTTTTTTGGCAGATTTTTTCTTTTTAAATTAAATTAACAAGTCATTGGTAATGTACATACATTTAAATTGAATTTTCCTAAAATAAAATCAAATTTTGTGGGAATTGTGTTTTTGTTCATTTTAATGAAATTTTTTTTTTTGTTTGTTTAATAAAAGAGAATGTTAATGAATTCTTTTGTTTGAAAATAGAATAATTTTAGGAATAGTTTGTTTTTTTATCTACATATATGACAAATTTTTGTAGGTATATTTACAAAGTTTTGAGTACGATGAGTTTCAATTTATTATAGTGATCCACTGACTTGCATATTCGTTTTACATAAATAAGTAATTTTCAAGCTTTTTTAAATACAAAAACTATGAATAATCTTGAATAAAATTTCAAATATGACCATTTTTGTGTCATAAAATTTCTTGAATTGATTAAATTTTTCATGTTATTGTATTGTTATTGTAAACAATTATTTTTAATATCTATCTTTAATCTTTTTTATTTATCGTATTTAATTTTTTTTTTTTGCTGTCATAATAGAAATAAAAAATAATCTATGAAAAAATTAATAATGTTAAAATATACACATGTATTATGTATGAACACATCTACGAAAAATATTTCTCTACACTATATTTACTGAACCAGTAATACAGTAGATACATGGAAAAGATACTATTGATACTCTTATATATTCGATTAATATACATGTCTACATTTGTGACAAATTTCTGTTTTCCCTTTAAAAAGTATGTTCCCGTAGGACAAAAAAAAATGTGTACTATAAAATAAACTTGAAATCTGTTCAATAAGATCTAAAATACGGTGGTCAGTGGCCGAAGTTCAAGAATTCGCTCAAGAAGTGCTGATTTCTCTCACACAATAATTGTCAAAAACTAAGTGAAACATACATATATGTATGTATATGTTTTTGAATGTTTAACAAAAATGAATGAGTAAGTGTTAAACAAAAATTATTGAAGTAAAAAAAAAAAAAAACTTTTTTTCTCGAATTTGCCAAGCATAAAAGAAAATTCAGAAAATGAAAAATTTTTTGTATATAACATAGCTCGTATATTATTCGCACTAATATTATATTATACATATATATAATATCCTTGTAGTGTATCACTAGTTTATGTCAGGTTAAGAACATCTACGTGAGCTCTTTTATGAAAATGTAAATTAACATTTGTAATAAGGACATCTCCCAAGGACAAAAATAATAATATTTAATATCCATACTTACATAAATAAACAGTCATAAATATATCTATACATATTTATGTATGTATATGTAATATTTTATGTTTATTTAATGAATAAAAATATAGAATATCTTGTTCTTGGTAAAATTACTATGTAAAATAATTTTGCTACTGCAAAAAAAAAAAAAAAATGTTTATGAGTAATTTCTATACATATTTCTATTTCATAAAATAATTAATGGTAATGACACTTTTTTTTTTTTTTTTTTTAAATATTTTTGTGCTTGTTTAAATAAGAAATGTCTTAACATAGAAATTTAAATTTACTTCGAATCCATTTATGTACGACAAAAGAAACAGTTTTATATATGTAGCGCAATATAAATTTGAAAAATAAATTATTAACAAAAAAAAAAAAAATACTTTTAAGATAATTTAAAGACTTCAAAGAATTTAATGTAAGAAATTTTGAAAATTTAATTGAAAATATTCTTTAGTAATGAATAATTTCACAGTTAAAATTGTGGTTAAGATGTTTTAATGTTAATAAAATTATTATTTAGAATTTTTTTTCCGTAAATATTTTTTTTTTCTTTTTTATGTTTTTTCTTAAGAATACGGAAAAATAATTTGCATTTTGAAGATTCATAATGACTTTTATTTTATTGTGAATTTTTCTGTAAAATGTAATTAATTATTGTTGAAAAGTCAATTTTAATAATAAGAAATTTTCAATTTTTAAAATAAATACAAAAAAAAAAAATGAATCTACATACTAGAAATGAATTTAAATATTGTTAAGACATTTACAGAAAATAAATTAAATTATTTCTTGAACATGATTCACACATGAATGCAAATATGAATCTTGTGTATTTGTAAAAAGAAAAGAAAAAAAACAAAAAAAAAAACAAAAACATGATACACATTATAAACTTTCATGTGAAAATTTCATAAATATATTTACCGTTATCATTTCTTTTTTTTTTTCTCTGATAAATGTCATAAATTACATGGTAACATTCATTTATATAATCTACATAAACCTCGATGCATTTTTATAAAATATATACTATATACATATATGTTTTTGCTATCTACATATATGTATATTGATACTATATTTAGTTATATAACCTCATGTACCTATACACACAAACACCCACAGACATATTTACTACTATGAAAAGGAAAAACAAAATTGATTTTTCTTTCTAGTTTAATAAGATAAAGTGCTGAATGTAAAAAGATCGAGTAGTTAGATGAAAATGTTAAATGGTACGAAAAATAAAAATAAAAATGCAAAATCGACAATATAATAATTGAAAAAGAAATAAAACAAAAAAATCAAAAAAAAAAAAAAAAAATCGGATACATTTATTATTTTGAAAAATGTTGTACACAGTAAGAATTTATTAATTTCATAAAATGTATAACGAGAAAATGTAAAATGACAGAGAATAAATGCATTTTATTGAATTCTTTTTAGAAAAGATTTTTTTTTTCTTCCTATGTTTTTTAAAATTATGGAATCAAAGAAAATTGCAAAACAATTTGTAAAAAGAAATTCAATAAAAATAAGTATGTACGAGTATAAGTATATGTATGTATGTATTTTATGTTGAATTGAGAAAAGTAAATAACAATGTATGTATTTTGACTTTTAGATAATTTTGTTTCTGGTGTTTTTCTTTTTATTGGCATGTTTCTCGAGAATTTAGTAAAGTTTCGTAGACTTTTTAAATTAGGTATATTGTATGTTTTTTTTGACATCAAATCTTTAATACGAAAAAATAAAAGTATTTGAAAAAAAACAAAACGATTTCCACAAATTTTTATTTATTCATTTGATTTTGCTATTTCAACACAATTTAATAATTTTAGAAACAAATTTACATAATAATGTTTCTGTATTGAATTTAAAAATAATAAACATCCACAATAACACTAATATAAAATCTCAAAAAAATCAAAAAAAAAAAAAAAAAAAAAAAAAAACCAATAACCTAAAAATTTTTACTTATTAATTTTATTTTATTAAGTATATTGATTTTCCTTTTATATTTTATTTTCCGGAATAAATGAACGGAAGTAAAAAATAAAAAAGAACGTATCTATTTAGAAAAAAACACGAATGATATTAAAATGTTTATATTATTTTTTAGGAAGAAAAAAAAAATAATTCGAAAATAGGAAAAAAGATAAAATTTAGGACAATTATTATGGTGACAATGATGATGATGTTGATTATACTGTTTTGAAAATTGTATTTTTTATTTTATATTGAAATAACAAGTATTTGCTTTTTCAATTTATTTTATGGACATATTATTTAGTGGGATCGTATTTGAAAATTTTCAATTATTATATCTTGTATTGTATCTGATCAACAATTTCTATAATAATGTGTATGTTGTAGAATATTATATAATATTGAACATAATATGTATGTTTGACAAAAATGTTAAGATAAAGAGAAACTAATTATCAAATTACTGACATTTATTTCAATGTACAATATTGTATATACATACATATGTATATACAATATCATACATAGTAAGTTATTTATTATAGATTGAAAATGAAAATATAAATTTCCTGAAATTAGTGGGTGGGTGCAAAGAACAATACATAATATTAAATTGATGTAATTATTATTTCAAATCTAATATAAAAATTATAATAATTATCATACCTTGAATTGTTTTGTATTCAATAAATTTTGTAAGTATGTATCATATTTGCTAAAGAAGCATATATAAAGATACTTAAGTATGTAGTACATACTTATACATATTTACATATGTTTATATTTAATGGGCTGAGAAAATTTACAAACTATTTAATAATTTACTAAATTTTATTTATCTGAAAATAATGGATATTAATTTCAATCGATATCGAATAAATTAAAGATACTTGAAAAGGAAAATATACATATTTGTTTAGATATACGTACATATATACCTATATTTATTTAATTTCATATACATGTTCAAAGGAGTGAAATAATCTGTTGGACATTATCTAAAGATAGCACTTGTTAACAAACATTCTTTATTTATTAAATAATGAATGAATATACATACATACATATGTATGTCTGAATATAGTACGTTATGGGATTGCACAGACGTATTTTAATTTGAAACAAAGAAGTGTAATAATAAAAAATATAAAGAGAAATAGGGTAGATTTTTTGAATTTTATATGTTAAAATGAATCTTTTCAAATCTAAGAAAATTTCGTTATTCTAGAAGATACGTTAATTTGAAATTTAAAATTCAATCTTTTGTATATATGTGTCACGTATAAAATTGTTGCTAAATCAATTATACTTTTAATTGAAAAGTATTTGTAGATTTTTATAATTAAACTGAACATTTATTAAAATATTACTTCTTCTACCCTAAAATTTTGTATATTACTTTATAAAGCACATACTCCTAGATAATATATGTGGAATAATGATTTTCCTGACATTTTCTTTTACAAAAATATCAGAAACATCATATCAAAATGATTGAATGAAAAATATACACATATGTGTACATATACATATTATATACTAAACATCTGTCTACACTTATCTCTAACAATTCATTTTAATGAAAACCAAAATATAAAGATCATATGTGATATATGTACATTATTACATGCTCTGTCATTTTACAATGTAAACTTATATAAATGAGAAATTTTGAGTTCTAGTCATAAATTTCTCTTTTTTTGCGGATATTGCAAAAGGAAAAAAAAAAATATAGATGAAAGATATTTCTAAATTCTGACGCCTAATACAATTCTATAACGTGTATCTTTCATGTGTGTATGACTACAACATGTTTCACATATTTTTTTATCGAATTTTTTTTTTTTGCTCATATTTTTTGTTTTTTTTTTTTTTGTTTGTTTGTCAAGAGACCCACATTCCATGGTTTTTTGAACGACATACATTTATTTATTATACACTTTTAGTATACGTATACGTACACATATGTATGTATACATGATGTACTCAATTCTGACATTTTGAAAATGTAATCTGAAATAATATTAGAAAAGCAAAATAAAAAAAAAAAAATAAAAAAAAAATATATCAGAGCAACTGATTCGTTACAATATTACCTGAATTGAGTAAAAATATAAAGAAAAACGTGATTCTATAGTAAATTATTACTATACATTTTGTCTACACGTATATCTACAATTTTCAAATTTACCATTCTGTTCGAATAATAACCATTCATCAGATTAGAATTTTTTTTTTTTTTTGCTTCTTTGAATCAAAAATAGAAGTAAAAAAGTTTTAGTTTTTTTTTTTTCATACCACAATTTTATATAAACGTATAATATTTAATATGTATGAAAAGAATTGAAATGGTAAATAATGACCCAAAGAATCCTTATGGTTAAAGATTTACCTAATTTTTCTCTTTATTTTTTTTTTTATTATGTTGTTCATATTCGGTCCTTGTTTTGCTTCTTTTTTTTTTTTTTACCTTTTGTATTTAGTGGACGTCTAGTAAAGGTATTTAATATTTTACCTTTCGTTTATATATTTTTGTTGTTAAAGTTTTTTTTTTTATATTTTTTTTTATTTCTACTCTTTTATTTTTTTTGAACATGAAAATTCAATTCAGGAAAAATAATGTTTTTGAAAAAATTCTATAAATTATTCTTATCCTTCATTAATACTATGAAAACTTTTAGTGTGATTTTTCTGCATTTAATTCTTAGATTCCTTTTTTTTTTTTTTTGCTTCATATAAATTCTAAGAATATTATTGAATTAATGTTTAAAAAAAAAAAAAATAAATGACTTTACTAGAGTGTGAAAAATGAATGAACCAAACATGAATTCAGAATTAATATTGTGTGGAACCTTTTAGATTGTATTGAAAAAAAAAAATAAATAAATAAATAAATAAAAATAAAATAAAATAGAAATGAAAAAAAAAAAAAAAACTAAAAATGGAATGAAGCATTAAAAAATGAATTTGTTTTGAAGGGACAAAACAAAATATTTGAATTTGTATTTAACAAAATTGGAAAAAAAAAGGGTTTGTAGAAAAAAAAAAAACTTGCGGGTGGGTAGTGTGTAACATTTTTCATTTTTTTAGTAGTTAAATGAAAATGTACGATTTTTTTTTTTTAAATTTATTTATTCAAGCTTAACTTATCAATAATACAGACAATTAAGTTAAAAGTTTTTCATGTAAATATACATATATGTATGTACAATGTACATGTATAAATTGAAAGGGTTTAAAAGAAATTATAATACAACATATTTGATGTATACTGTTAATTTTCACATTTACATATGTATGTTTCTTTTTTTTAATGTTTTTGTTGTATACATTTTTGTTTTTTGTTTTTTTTTTGTCTGACGCGTATGCTTTAAAAACATTTACTAGAATTTTATTTAGTGTTGTATGTTTAATCTTTTTTAAAAGTAACTTTATTTTCAAAAATTTTGTATAGACAGAGTTAAAATAAAAAGAAAATATTGGGTTGAAATACTTTTCTAAATGAATATTGAATGAATAAAATAAAATTAGAATTTGATTTTTCGTTCTTGATTGTTCGAATACATTTATTTAAATACTTTAACATTGGAAATTTTTTAAATTTATATTGCTTTCGTTGTACAAAAAAAAAAAAAAAAAATCTAAAAAAAAAAGAACTAGATTCCTTTTTTAAGAAATTAAAATTTCCTATATTTCTGGAGTTTTGAACATGAGTTTTATAAAATATTAAAAAAAAAAAAAAATTAAATAAAGGATCATTGGGGTTGGGGAATTTACATGTTTATTCACAATGTTTATCGATACGAATTATTTCATGGTTGAGTGAGAAAATAATATTGAATTTATGGTGTTTATTTTCGATCCTAATAGATCTTTTCATTTTTTACTTATCTTTTTTTGTTTGTTTATTTTTGTCCTTAAAATGTACTAGAACTAGAACATCAAAAAATTTTGTTTGTAATAATTCTTTTAAAATTAAAATATTAATGGAATTTTTTTAAAATCTTATTAAAATAAGAATCTTTTATTTGTACAAAAAATTACAATTAAAATTTAGGCATGAATCTTCAGTACATAAAACAAAAACCAAATAAAATGTTTTTGCTTAACAAAAATTTTCAATGTGTATAATTTGTCTTCTTTTTTGTTTTTCCACATTTTTTAAATATTTTAAAAATTTAAAACAGAAAATCATAATTTTTAGATTTATTATTAATTCAAAATACATGTCACAAATATCTTTTAACATAGCAAAATTAAAACAATCAAAATCACAATAAATACTAATATTCTAAAATATTAAACCAGAAGGTAAAATAACAGTAACATATTTTTGAAATTTTCCTATAATGTAATACGTATAATATAACATACATTTTGTGTGTACTTATTAAATTGATGTGTTATGTAGGTGGATGATCGGTTTCTGAACAATATACATAATTTGTTTTATTCATGGTATACATGTACATATATAAGCAATAGGATATCCATAATAAAAAGCTCAAATTTGTTAAAATATGTATCACATATGACAATATATACATATACGTGTATATGTATGTATTATGAAACATTTATTGTAATTTGATTCCATTAACTGACAACAAACAACAAGTGAATATTCACATTAATTCTATATTAACATTATGTATCTATTTATGTACGTTAAGATAGAAATCTAAGCAATTCTAAATATTTAATGTTATATTGTATAAAGAAGGATTAAATTTATACATATACTATATTTATATAGAAAAGATAATATGTATGACAAATAATTTTGTATTGAATATCACAAATTTATTGTAAAGTCAAAAAAATAGAAATGATAGATTAACAGGAATTTATAGTTTGTATATAGATATATGTATGTGTATTGGCAGTATGTATAGTTAATTTCTAAAACACAAAAAAAATATATATAAAGTTCCCTAGCGGTGCGTTAGTATATATGTACATATTTTCTTGTCTTAATTAATATGGATTTCTAAATTCACTCCCTAATCAAATGTCAGAAAAAACGAACGTTAAAGAATTAAGCTTGATTATATATTTATACATATACAAAAAATTTTGAACTTTTGTTTATTATTAAATTGATATATGTACGTTGTACATACGTGGTAACAGGTGGTGTTAGTTTAAATTATGTATTCATATTTTTAGCAAATATTAGATTTATTATGAATAAAATACATTTTTTTGCCATTTAATCTGATATGTTTGTCAATTGCTTATACATATAATGTATAAATTTCACATTTAAGCTAGTACACCTCAAACATCATTTGTGGTGTTGAAAGATAAAATAAATCATCTAAATTTAGAAACTCAAAATGAAGTGTTCATCAACATTTTTCTTATTTTTTTCGATAAATCCTTATTTTTATCTGTTACGTCGATTTGTACTATATAGTGTATATTATTCAAAAAAAAAAAAAAAAAAAAAAAATGTGAAAAAAGCAGTTAAAAAAAATAAATAAATATAACTGTTATGGGATATACACCATATGTTTTTCCAATCTGTTCAATTTTAGCATTGTTAATTGTCGTATATAGACATTTTTTTTTTCAATAAAAAACGAAGGAGAAAAAAAAAGGAGTTTTTTTTTTTAAATCTTTCAATTATAAAAAGGAATTTTTGTGCGTTTTATTGATTTTTTTTTTTTTTTCATCAATGAAGATTTTAAAATAAAAATACAGTAACTGTTATTCTAAACACAAAATGATGTACTTAAGTATATTTAAGCTATCTACTCAAAAAAAAAAAAAAATTTTCCAAATGTATATCATTTTTCTTATTGAGTCCTTGAGTGGCTGTAAAACAAAATTACTTTTATAAAGTGTAGTTCAAGGAAAAATATTATGACTTTTCATAAATTTTAAAAACAATAACTGTCGCTAAGCGCAATAAATATATGTATGTATATATATATATTTTTTTTTTGTAAAAGCTTTAAGTGTATTTAGTATATATGTATGTATGACATTAGAAATAATGAGGGTGAATATAAGAAAAATTGAAAAGAAAATTTTAAAAATAAAAAATAAAAAAATAGGCAAATTTTTTTTTTTCTTTTCTATTAAATTATACATTCAATAGAAAAAATGAAGTGGAAAAAATAACGAAAAGGATACTTTTATTTTTCTATTTAATAATTTTTCATCTTAAATAATGCTAAAAATAAAAAAAAAAAAATAATTTGGTTTATAAATTAAATTTTTACTCTTCAATGACATAATAATTCTTGTTGTTTTCTACTTCAAACTTTTCAAATTTTTCCCTTTTTGCAAGAAATAGAATTATTGTTGAATAACGTTAAAAATATTCAAGAGAAAAAAAAAATAGAAGATTTCATTACATATTCATAATAGAGCACCATTTAACTTTACATTATCGTATAAGCAATGAAATTTCTCGAAATAATTCATAATAAGCCAACAAATTATGTTTTGGTACTGCGAAGATGATGATGATGATGAGCATGGTATGGTGGTTATTGTTATATTAGTTTGTTGGACAGAATAAGAATAAATAAATAAAAAAGGAAAAATAAGAAGAAAAGAAAAAAAATAGAAAAATTAGTTTAGGGGGTTGAAGACAAATACAGAAAATATTATTTGTAAAATTACCTTTGGGAAATGGGCGAGACAGATTCAATGATTGAGTAGTGTGAATGTACTATTAATATTTTTGTTGTATATACATGCTGTGTAATAGATATTATGTTGATTATAAAGTGAGAAAAACTTTTCATGTTTCATTTAAAATTATAATTATTATGTAAAATATGAAGAATGATAAAAACATTTCAAAAAAGTAAATGAATAAGCTTATGAAAATAACAATTGGTATTTTTCTGTTGATTTGATATTTTTAAAACCTTTTAAATTGCCCAATAATGTACAGAATATAAAAGAAAGTTGAAAGAAAGAAAAAAACAAGTGATACAGAAAATAAGGGAAGAAAACAAAAATTCTGCAAAAACAAAAATTGAAATTTTAAATAATTTACCGAAAATACAAGGTGAATTTTTGACAAGATTAATGAAAGTAATTCCATCATTGTTGATGTACAATTGAGATTTTTTTTTTTTTAACAAGAAAATAATAAATTTTTTACAATTCATAAAATTTTAATTAATGTATTCCCAGTATGAGATAATATTGTTGAAGCATAGAAATGAGACTTAAGTTCTAGACAAGTGTCTTAGTTTATGCAAAATTCAGATTTTATACAAAAAAAAAAAAAACGTAACATTGAATTTGAAAAGAACACTGAACAAAATTTGTGCTATACATTGTCTCAGTTTAAAAACAGTCAATTTTCAACAGTTCATATCATACAAATTTTATTCGCCACTAAATGAACCATATACATATGTAATTTCAAAATTTCATCTAATTGGATTGAAATTTCATTTTCATAAATTTTATGTATGGTTCTTTAAAAAATTCCAAAAGAAAAAAAAAAAAAAAATCAATAAATGCGAATAACATTTTAATATAATAAAAAACTAATTATTTGTCAAACTACTGTTTGACTTTAATCCTCTGTAAATTATCTGCTACTGCTACATAATTAAATTAATTCTAATAGATTGTATTTTTGTGTTTGTAAAATTGACATTTTTTTTTTTCATTTATACATTTTTTTTTTTTTTTTTTTAAATTCAAATGAATATCATAAAAATTTTATCTTACCAAACCATAAAATGTCATCTCATCTGTCAGGATTATCTTTTTAATATGAATTTTATAGTATATACATCTCTTCATTTATTCATTACTACATCCTCTGTTAAAATTTAAAAAAAAATTAATTACATTTAAAGGAAATTTGATATCGTATTGGACATTTTTTGGTTTTATTTTATTTTATTTTTTTTTTTTTTTCAAGTTTTGTAATAAATCTAATTTTGTCTGATATTATTTTGATATACATAATGTGATGCATTTAATAAATCTATGTTTTAATAAATTTTTACATTCATTTTTTTTTTTTTTTTTTTTTTTTTTGAAAAATAAACGAATTTTAAATAATGAATATTTAAACGTTATCTAATTTTCAACTATAATATGTTTTTTTTTTCTCTTCATTTTTGTTTTTTTTCAATATAAGATAAAATTCCCTTATATGAGACATCTTGAACCATAAAATAAATTATATCAACGAAAATTATATTTTAATTTAAAGATATAAAACAAAATGTTTCATATAAATTATTATTATTTTTTTTTTTTTGTATAAATAATTTAGGAAAAAAAAAATATACACATATGTATGTATGTATGTGATTTCATATATATACTATCATCTAATTCTAGTATCTCATGTAATATAAACTTTCAAATGAAATAAGAAGGAAATTTTTTTAACTTAAGTACAATGATGGTGGATACATATTGTATATGTTACATTACGTATATGACATACTTATAATATATTATAACGTTTATAAGAAGTAAAAAAAATAAGTAAATGTATGTATGTATGTGTATAACAATATATTTGTTATTGCTGGTGATATATATACTATATACATACATACATATGTATTATAATTCTCTAGAGTCTGCAAATAGAAATGAAGAATGTGTTGTTGAGGCTATATAATATGGGGTTGAAGTTTAAAATGCAAATGAATTGGAATATATGTTACTACAATGTTGTCTTAAGGGTTGTGAACTTCAATGAAGATTTTAGTTTGGTTTTTATACTTATGGTTTACATATATACATATGTATGTTTTTTCCGTTCTTGTTTTCCGTATTTTTTTTTTTTTGTTTCTATTTTCACATGATGAATGGCTTATTCTTTTAAAATTGGTTTCAACGAGAGTTTACTTTCGATTAAATTGTGTGACATTTATATCTTTTTTTTCTCCTTTTTTTTTACCTTATATACTATATAAATGATGTATATAATGATATAAAGCCCTTGACAGTTTTTCATACTTGACTTGTATTTTAAGCTCGATTGCATTGACACTTAACTGTTATTTTAAGTCATATAAATAAGTGAGTACATACATATATATATAATAATATCATAATACATATACATATGTATATAAGTAAGTATGTAAATATGTATACAAGAAAATATATACATAGGTGATATTAAATTGACGAGAGGGTTCTATTTGTTGTTAATGGAAAACAATACTTTGAAATCGCGATTAAAAAGGGAAAACAAGGAAAACTGAATTTTTATTGTCATGTTTTATCATTTACATACATATAAGTAAGAAAAAATAAATAAATAAATTATATCATTTGAAGTTGTTGTAAAAGTAAATTGATTGTGAAAATTTGCAAATGAATTGGGTCAGACAACCGTTTTATTTTATATCGATTATAAATTATGTTTTTAAGTGCATGAATTGAGCGTATAAAATCTTTATCATATATTTAGATATGTACATAAATGTATGTATTTATATATTCATTTGTGACAAATTATATTAAATTGTCAAAAATGAAAACGCCTTGACATTTATTTCAGTCTTTTTTGTCACATTATATTTCACTTTATCTTAACACTTTTCTTCTATTAAATTTCCATTTAGTCATATATTCTACTTTTATTTTTTAGTTTCATTTCTTCTTTTTTTTTTTTTCGTTTTGTTTTGTAAAAAAAGGTCAAAGTTCTTTACCATCTTGACATTCTCTTAGGAATCATGACCTACATTTGTAACTAATTAAAGGTTTACAAATAAATTAGTTTTCCATGTAGTATGTAGTATGTATAGATATGTCTATATGTACATACATATGTGTATGTAGGTATGTAATGTACATATAACATAAGTAGGTTAAAATGTGATTAGGAATTGTTCATAAATGATATGCCTTTTAATAAGTATTTATACCTAGATGACTATATGGAATTATTATAAGTATTGTAAATTGGTTTTTATATTTTCAAAGAAAATTAATGTATATTTTGAATTTTTACTAAATATATCATACATAATATGTATACATAATAGTATTATGTATTTTGATAAGTTTGGAAATCAAATAATTGTATTATATACAAAGAACTTTCTTCTCTACCGCAGCGACTTGTAGTTTACAACCCACGTAAAATTGTAGATATATAGTACATATGATACTGTAAGAGGTTTTGACTTTAAAATTGTGGTAACTAAGAAACTTCGAAAATTAATTAAAAAATGTTTTTGAAGATTTTCGCAATTGTTTTTTTAAATTTTTTAGTCTATGAATTTTCTTTTAAAAAAAGTTGATAGAAAACTTCAAGAATTCATTATTTTTTACAAGGTCTCACAAAGACCTATATTCTTAAAAAACAAAATAATTTAAGTCATTTGTTATTCATTTTAACTTTTATTTAAAATTGCTTATACTTTTTTACACCCACAACAAGTAAGTCTATATGTTGTATAAAACATAAATTAACTTATTCGTTTTTATAAATATTTAATAATCGCCATAATCAAGATTTTGTTGTTTTTTCTTTTTCTTTTGTACTTCATTTTTTTTCTTTTTCAAAACATTCTTTTTTTTTTTTTTGCAAAATAAGTATTTTTTAAGTAATCACAATCATAACAAAATTATTACAAGATTACAACAAAAGTTGAATAAGAAATCAAATTAAATGAGAAAATCTTATAAAAAAAAATAAAAAAGAACCCGGCAACTTTGCTATGTCACGCGAACTTTTTACAAAAGTATTATTTTGTATTTTTTGTGTTTCATTACAAGATAAATGGATTAGGAAATTAGTAGTGACACTATGTTTTGAGGTTTGAATTAAGACAGGATATATGTATATATAATACATATATGTATATACATACATATATAAAAAGTAGTGTATTAAATTTCTGCTACTAACGAGTATATAGTACATATTCACATTTGTACTTATAAAATACAATGCATTTGTTGTGTAAATGCAGATATAAGATATAAGTAATTTATATTTTGTACATTTATGTATATACATACAAACATATATATTTTTATAGATGCACTAACAATGATACTTAACAAATTGAGACAGTATATGGACCAGTTTGTGGTTTTTATAATGCTCTAGGTGTGGTTGATCTCACCTTAAATGAGGCGAATGACTTCAAAATATTGTGGTATATCGTACATACATACATACATACATATATACATATTAATATGAATATGTCTGATAAAGATTGCCTTCCCACGCATTATACCAGTTGGATGCTTTCACAGATCACATTTCAAATTGATTTTAACTTCAACAACATTTCGAACTTATGTTTATACTTATAAAAAAAAATATACATACGAATATATGTACAAGTAGTTTTCAATTTTAACTTGAAATATAACAATTGATGATTATAAGTGTACATACGAGTACATATGTTATGTAAACGTACATACATATTATGTATGTTCTACTTTAATGGTTTATATAATATCAATTGCAGAAAATGATATGAATTACATACTAAAAATAAACATTTTAATTGTAATTTAGTGGTAAATTTGAAAATAAATGAAATAAGGAAAAGACGTAGAAAAAGAAACAAAAAACAAAAAAAAAAAGATTAATTACACACTTGACCTATTTCTGTTATCAATATGCTTATTGTATTTTTATATGTGTACACATATGTATAAAATTCTCATGTTATATCAATTTAATTTTATTTTATAGAATTATTTTTTGAATGATGTTGCGTGGGTTAAAATTTAATTTTTATTTTATTATTTTCATTTTATTTTATTATTATTTTTTTTGTTTTTTGTAATAAAATTAACTTACGTAATATAGATGAATTCTTAAAATGACCTTTAAAAAGGCACTATTAAATCGGTTATGTGTGGAGGTTGGTCAAGAATTTTCGAATTTATTAAGAATAGTAGGCGAAATACATATGTTACATAATTTGGACTTTATTTGAGAATATACGCTGTGTTGATGCTAGAATAGAAATTAAATGATATTCAACGGTAATTAAACTCAGTAACTAAGAAAGTTTTCTTGGAATCGAGTTCTATTTTTCAAATGTTCTTATTTATGTTTCAAAATGATTCAAAGCAAATCTCATGTGTATTTGTCTGTCTATTTTTGATTTTAACTTAATAAAAATTTTCCAAACTGTAAAAATGAAATTTTCTTTTAAGATGAAGGAAATGATGCAACAGGATAATCTTGTTATATTGAATTAGAAATAAATAAAAAATTGAAAATATATTCTTAACTGTGAAATAGAAATACAGATATCCTTCGTACTGACCATACGTGTCTAATTTACTTTTCTTAGGTAGTTTTTTTATTTTTTATTTTTTATTATTATTTTTTTTTATTATAAAACATAAGTGTATACATTTGTAATACAAATGTATGTACATTCAATAAAATCTAATGCAAATTTTATGCTTTTATTCTAATTTTTTTTTTTTTTTCTTAACAGTTCAGAAAACTGAAAAGTCTAAAAGTATTTTTGTAATATTTTCAAGAAGAAAAAAAAAGAAAAAAAAAACAAGAAAAATAAAAGTATATTATATCCTAAAAAGTTCTTATAAACATATAGAAAATGTATGCAATTGAAAATACAATATTGTACAACATGTACTTACATAATTGAATTTTATGATAGTTGAAAGTCTTATATAGAAAAGGAAAAACGTGTTTGTTGCTTTTTTCTTCTTCCTTAAAATTTTCTTCATTTTATTTTATTAAGAAAATTGTATATTTTCTTAGGTGAACGAACAAAAGAGTTTGAGTTACAAATTCAATTTATTTAAATATAAAATTGATGATACATAAATATGTATAGAAAAAAAAATAAATAAATAAGAAAAAAAAATATATTAGCTTTAGATTTTTGTTTGATCAATATTGGGAAAAAAAAAAAATTTGAAATGTAATTTTTGTAAATTGAAAATGAAAGAACTAATTTAAGTATATATAGAAAAATAAAAATGCAAGTTAAGATTTAAGTTGTGAAATTTGTTTTTTAAAAATATACGATGGTTTTAAAATTATTTAAAATCTATATTCAGATTGTTGAAGATTTAAAATAAGCCGTTAGAATAAATTTGCAGATTTCAAGACTCCTTTTTTTTTGTTTTAATAAAATAATTACATTTTGTGAGTCCTTAGAATAACTAATGATAGAATTTTTTTTTACATATTTCTTAGCATATTTTTCTTAAGTTTTTAAACTGAAATTTAGGAATGTTAAATTAAAGATACATTGATTAAGATATTTTTAAAAAGATTTTCAATGATATAAAATACTAATATTTTAGATAAATCCTTAATTTCTATAGTATAAAGAGAAAATTAATTACATATTTTATGAACTTGCTTGTTTGCAAATATTGTATTATTTTTTTTAAATCTGTATCAAAATTTCAATTCAGTCAGGATTATTGTATCATTATTTATTTGTCGTTTATTATGAAACAATATGTTTTTGTTTTTCAAATTGTTACTTTTCACACATTTTACCATCTAAAAGAATAAAATTAATTTCAATTTTTTTTTTTCTTCTTCTGTAAATCAAAGAAAATACATGAAAATAAAAAATAAAGGTAATTTTTTATGCTTAACATACTTATTATAGATATATTATAATAAATTGTTTTAGACTGCAAATACTAATTTATTTTCACAGCAAGTGATCTTATTAATTGCTTCCAATCGACAAAGAAAAAACTATGTGTATTCAGAATTCATTTTCAAAATAAGAAAAACAACAACAACAACATTTATAAATACAGGTGTTATTTACTTTTTTTTTCCATCACTTTGTGTTTTTACATACATACATATATATGTATTTTTTTTAATAATTATTAAAACACACATATTTCTTTTTTATTTTTATTTTATTTGATTTCATTTACTTGGAGAGAAAAAAAAATCAACAAAAAATCTTTGAATTTTTTCGTTTTTTTTTTCTTTGAAAACTTTTTTTCCCATTATACATATGTATATATGTGTTTGTACATATGTATATGTCACTCTTATATATACATATGTACTGTAAGGTTTTATTTTTTTGTGATCAGATGAAAATACACAGGTGTATGAAATTATGTTGTTGATATCCTTGAGAATAATGTTGAGCTTATTCTTAAATTTCTTTCCAAAGATATGATTTTTTCTTTTGTAAAATGATTATTTAAAAGCTCTTACTAGAGTCTATACGAAGCGTAAATAAAATACTATAAAATACGTAAATTCATTATGATACGCTTCGTCAAATTTTCTTCTTTTTTTTTTTTTCTTCCATTAAATGTTTATATGTATGTATGTATTTTCATATAACAAAATATATGTTCTAATAAACAAGAAAAAGAAAAAAAATAATATGTAGTAATTTATTGTCAATGTTTCAGTCGAGTTCATCGAAATTGTGGAAAAGTAGATATTTTAGAAGTTTTTTGATTTTGTTCTTATTTTTTTCTTCTTCTTCTTTTTGATTTTATTACTTATTTAACATGAGAAACTTGAAGTGATTTTACTTTAAAGATATTTTTAAAATTTTCTGTAGAAGTAGATTTTCTGATTGTTTTAAGTTGTAACAATAAAAGAAAAATTCTTATGATTATGCTGAAATTTTGTCTTGTTGTTGATTGTGTTGTTGTGAATGTATAATTTGAAATGTATTACGCACAAGTACCTATATTATATTTTATTGACATAATTTATTTAAATTTATCTCATAACTGTCACAAAACTTAAGTAAAACTATAAAAATCTTGAAACTATTAAAGCTTTTTTTTTTTTTTTGTCGAAGATTCAATGTGAAAAATATGATTTTTGAAATATTATACGGGTTGATGGACATCTAACAGTATGTGAAAATAGAATAATTGTTTTTTTACAATTCAGCCTTTATATCCTTTTTTATAAGATTTGGATTCTGATTTAAATTAAGTTTCCAAAGTACATATTTCTGTAGCAACATTAAATTTGTTGTAGAACTTAATAATTTGTCTAGGAGATTTTTTTTTTTTTAATTATTTTTATTTTTTGTTTTATCCTATTTACATATGTACATACATATGTATTAATTTTTGCTCTATTATGTAAGTTAAATTTCTTAATACGAAGTACATTATATTCAAATGTTTTTTTTCTTCTCTAATTTCTTTGAGTGAATTAAGATTTTTTTTTTGTACGCAGAAACTAAGACTACCTACCTATGTTTTCTGAATTGTATATTATTTGCTTTTTATATTTATATATTATTATTTTTTATCCATGATATACTTGTATATATACAATTATAATTCTTCATATTATACAAGAAATCTTAAACACTTGGCCTCATTTGAAATGTAGAAATGTATCTGACGAATAATATGAAAGAACTTAACAACAAAAAAAAAAATAAAAAAAAAAAATAAAAGATGATATACATATGTAGGCGCTACAAATGTGCAAAATTTTTATATAAAAATAAAGATAAAAAAAATAAATAAACAAATACAATGAGTACAGAAAATATAATAATAATAAGAAAAAAGATTAAAATGAAAAAAAACAAAAAAAAAAACAAAACAAGAGAGAGAGAGAAAAAGAAAAAATGTTTCATAATAAAATGAGGTTAACATGACTTGTAACAAGTAAAATAGTAATATTATAAAAAAGATATACGAGTATATATTCTTCATGCTTTTTTTTTTATTTTTTATTCCTGAATTTCCTTGATTTTTTATTTTAACTTTGATGTATCAAAAAATACGATGAGAAAGAATATTAAAAAAAATATAACAAAAACTTTTCATAAAATACTCAAATTGAAATGAAAAAAAAAAAAAAAAAAAATGCAAATGAAATTTTATTTTATTTAAAAAAAAAAAAAATTTTTTATTTTGTTGTAGTGTTCATATAAAAACTAGATCAGAAGGATAATAATAAAGAGATGAGAGTTTCTACAACAATTTTATTAAAATTAAAAAACAAAAACAAAAAAAAAATACAAAAAAATATATAGAAAGTAGATAAACTGAATAATAATGAAACTCTTTTAATGATTGTTTGATTTTTAATTTATATTTTCACATGTGGAATATTTAATTAAAAAACTCATGTGTAAAAAGTGTGTAAATGTATTGAGTGTATGAATTGTTTGTTATTATTTTTTGTCTTTCTTGTTTTTTTTTTTTTTTTCATAAATATCAACAATGAATTTAACACATTGAAATACATATATTTATTGTTTGTCTATAATATACAATTATGTGTTATATTGATTTTTGGTTTTTAATGAATTAGAATCTATCATAAGTATGAATTGTGTATATGATGTTGGTTTTATTGTTTTTATAATGAATGCAATCTTTTAACTATACATCATTTAAAATAGATTCATTTGTGTTAACTAGTAGATATATATTTTTTTGATGATTGTGTGAAATTGATAAAATTTATAAATGAAAACATTTGGTATGAAAATTTCAATTATTTTTAAAAATTTACGTACCAAGAAAATAGCCTAGATAGAAGCGTTTTTTATTAAATTATTTTTATTCTATAGCTGATTCCTATATTCTAAGTATTTTTTATTATTTCAAGAAAGTAAAACCTAAGACTCTTTAATAAATAGAGAAAGTTATTAACTTTCTGCAAAGGGAATCCATTACTTGTATGTATTCGATTCCACATTCCCGTTTCTGAACTATAGTATGTAGGAAAGTACTTAATTTTAAATTCATTTATTTTAAATAAATAATTAAACTTTATCTTTTACCATTAAAACATTGAAAAATATAAAATTTTTCATATATGAAGGATAAAAGCAATTATCCTTTTTGGAAGGCTTTTGTAGTATATGTACTATACCTATATAATATTGAAAGCAATTTCTATGGAAACATGTTTTTGATTGGGAAATTTATCTCAAAAATTATACTTTATACAATTAAAACAAAGAATAATTTAATTAAACATTTGAAGGTTGATTTTAAAATTTCGTTTTTCAAGCATTCGTAGATAAATATCTATAAAACTGTAAATGAGTTCAAGTTTAAAAGATGTGAAAAATTTTAGAAATATGTAATTAATTTTCTAGATTATTAGTGCTTTCTAAAATCTTTTATAAAACAAATTTATATAATTAATTGTTAGATACTTTTCTTTTTTTCTTTTGTGTAATGGTACTTTTAATTAAGTTCTTCAATAAGAAAAAATTTTTTCTTAGAATTAATATCCTTTGAAATTTTTCAATATTTTCACATGTGAGTTGTATTTTTTACAAAAATTCTTTCATCTCAATTCCAGAACATGATAAAATGCAATTTATTTTTATTTTATTTGTGTATTAGTTTTTAATTTAATTTACTTTTTTTTTTTCTCTGTATTTTTGTATTTAAGTGAAAATTTTCTTTTTAACCGCACACAGACTGCTTTACTTAGTAATTGATTAAAATTCTTTTGACCTTTATACTGAAGTTTTCAATTTTATTGTTAAATTTTCGATAAAAAAATCAAAGATGCATCCAATTACTTAATTGATTTTGAATACAATCCATTTAGATTAAAAAAGTACGTTATACCTTTGACTTTTCAAAAAAAAAAACTTAAAACATTTACAATTTGAATCGTTTTTCCTGATCAAAAGTTTTTTTTTTTTTAATTTTTTTTTTAATTTTCTGTGTAAAATGGAAAAGGTTTCATATTACTTTAATATTAATTTCCTGTATTTTTGTTTTTTGTTTCCTTTTTTTAATGCATTTTCTATTATTGCAGGTTCATAACACATTTTTTATGTTTTAGAATTACTGCGAAAGAGTAATTTTTAAAGTTTTTATAGACAAAATATACATTCAAAAAGATATTAAGAGAATATAAAATTTTTAAAAAATATAAAAAAAAAAACTTGAATTTTTGCACATGGTTATTGTATAAAAAGTTTAAATTGTAGCAAAAATTGCACAAAACAAAATTAACTATTGAATAATAAAAGATACTGCAGTTGTTGTTTTATGAACCCTTACATTATTCGGAAATAGAAAATAAAATAAATGTATAGTACATAGGTACATACATATAATGTATTTTAGATTAATAAATATGTTTATAATACTATATATCATACAATAAAACAAAAATATACTATATATTATATTAAATCTCCTCTAGGATACTAACACAAAAAACAAAAAACAAAAAATGTAGACTATATATCTCTTTAATACATGCAGACATATTATGTGTACTTATATGTATATGTAAGAATAAAATAAACATACCCAGATTTTAAGAGTACATTTAGCTTTTGCCTCTGGCATATTATAAAACAAAACTTTTTTTCATTCATAACACATGCGGTGATGTATACAAAAAGCAAATAATATATTTAAAATACAACTAGAATTTGTTTGTAAGCTCATCTTTGTCCATATCTTCAAATTGAAAATAACATATAACATTCATGAATTCCTAATGGACAATAGCCAGTATGGTACAGAATTTACACCTTTTTATAAGGTTCTTGTTCTCTTTTGTTTGTTGTTCCCTCGGGTTCTTCATTGTTATAATATTTATATCTACGTACATATATAGTATGTATATATTGCTTATGTACATACATATGTATATAAAAACTTTCCTTTACATTTACAATGTTCATGTTAGATATTTGATAAAGATATGCATGTACATTTCACAGTTCCCATTTAGTAACTATACATTGAGGAACTTCAATTTCCTGACTAATGTCAAATTGAATGGTACAAAATAACATACAAATGTATGTTGACTGTTATTTGACTCCTGGCTACTTCAGATAGTCTTGTTATTCTTGAATATAGGGAATTATATACATTTGAAAGTATGCCTATATTTTTTTTCATATCGTAATATACCTATATATACATAAATATAACATATATGTATACACAATGTCAATTTATTTTGAATTGAACAACAAGGATATTCTTATACCATGAATTAATGAAATGGCCCGAGAAACATGTTACATTATTAAAGATAAAAGGTATATACATATGTACATATATGTACATACACAAATATAAATAAAGTATATAAAACAAAATAAACCATACTGAGTGTAGTACAAACGTTTAGTAAGGGGATGGTCGGTATGATGATGGCTATGGTTACCACCTTATATTATCAATGATTCACAAAATATATACAACCCTCTGTGTCATTTCGGTCAATTGAATTTATTTCTATCTAACATACTATATCGAATTAAAATATTCGTCGTCATGAAATATCAGACACTAGGCAACTTTATATACGTAAATACATACATAAATAGTTAGTACGACTATAACGAAATTTATGATCAATGACTATTACTGTAGTACTACAATATTGTGACAATGGAAAAACCATGACTATAATATTTATTATATGATTTGAAATAGAACAAGTGGCGAAAAAAAAAAAAAAAAATACAGAAATTTTATTTGATAACTATAAATTTAGGTCAGATTTTTTTTATTTTATTAATATTGAAGGTCTCGCTGTATTAATTAAATAATAAAAATTAACAAGATGATGATGTTTGACAATTTAATATTCCAGAAATTTCATTGATTTATTTCAATAAAGGATTTTTTTTAGCTTAAATAAAAGAAAAATTTCATTGAAATAGTAGGTGTTTTTTTTTTCAAAGAGATAATAAAATCTAATTGATGACTATAAATTATCCATAACTTTACTCAATTAATTTGAGTATATGTTTCTGTTGCACTTGTTGAAGTTACATTTTTTTACGAATGAAAAATGTTATCAAAGAAATTTTTCACAGGGATTTCAGGATATTTTTTCAGAATAATACTTAGAAATTCTTTTATAATACATATATGAAAAAATGTATTATTTATAGGGAACTTTCATTCAAAAAAATTGCTAAGAACTTCTTAGCTGATTTTTTTTTTGTCAATCAAAATAAAATTATTACGTTTACAAAAAAAATATGTAAATGAAAAATTACCTTTGCCTTAAAAGATAAAAAAAAATTTAAGCAATATTTTACGTTAAATTTTGTTTCGTCAAAGGATCGATTTAAAAGTTCACAACAGACCTATACAATATTTAGATATTTCTGATGATAAACATTAAAGGCAAAGGATTCTAATGCCACATCTTCTTATTAAAGTTAATTTCGATTAAAGTTAAAAAATTTTAAACTTAAAGTTACAAAGTGTAAGCTATTAATTTTCTCTTTTTTTCCAACTAAGTTGTATTAGTCATCTTTTTTACGTTTTTTCACAAAAAAATTTATCCGAATAATAAGATTAAATTTTAAAGAAGAAAAAAAAAAAAAAGTTTGAAAACAACAATAACAAATAATCCAATAAAATTATAAAATATCTTATAAAAGTTTTTTGTCATGATAGCTTTGAATTTTCTTTGATTTTTCTTCTTATCATTTTTGTGATATTTTTCTCTAACAAAAATAATAATAAAAAAAAGTGAAAAAAAAAAAAAATAAAAATAAATAAATCGTTTTAATAAACATTCACGTTATTAGAATCATCTAATGAGGGAATTTTTACTATAGAACTTTATGTGATGATAAATTACAAAAGTCATTTTTAGACTATCCCTACAGACAAATGGTATCATCAATCCTGCACCAAATGGTATCAATCGGTTATTTTAGTATAATAGCTAATACCATTCAAAAATGCTATGTCATCATGTATATGAGACAAAAAAAAAAAATAATAATAATAAAAAAAGAAGAAAGAAAAATCCGGAAATACCATTGAAGTCAAACATGAGAGGATTTTTCCTTTTCATTATTATTATTTTTTTGTTCTTCCTTTTCCATTCCTTCATTTTCCCAAGAATATTAAATCAATGAATTCCCAATAGTAAAATGTCAAATGCACGTTTTGGACATTGTGTATTATTTATGAAGGATATATGAGTTGAATAAAATCGGTATTTACACGACAATAAGTGTGCACAATGCACACAATAAAATATTTAAAAAAAAAAAGGATGAAATAGAAATGAAAATTCTTTAAAAAAAGCACAATAGAAGTAAAAATATTTTTCACAACAACAGGTATCTATGAGTATCTAAAGTTATTTAGATTTTCGAT
Organism: Bombylius discolor; assembly: GCA_939192795.1. NCBI lineage: Eukaryota > Metazoa > Arthropoda > Insecta > Diptera > Bombyliidae > Bombylius > Bombylius discolor. Next base: position 4,355,922 of record OW584241.1, on the reverse strand, counting down.
TCGATGAAATAACAGTAAAATAATTTTTTTTGTTAGTTTATTATTGTGTTCAATTTAAAAAAAAAAAAAAAACGTTTCCAAATATTTGAAAATCGTTTTATCTTCAAAATTTCATTTTTTTGTTGTTGTAATTTTTTACTTTTTTTTTTTTTGTGTAAATTTTGTGTAAAATACGACTATACAGTTTCAAATCTGCAAAATCTAAAAATTCTGTAATTCACTGATTTTGTTCTTGAATGAGAAAAAAAAAACAATAATAAAAAAAGCAAAAATCAAAGTCATTGAATGTAATATGAGTTCAAAAAGGATATTTCTGTTGAAATGCAAATCCTTGTTTTTTTTTTTGTTTTTGCTTACTGAAAATAAAGGTTAGAAGGCAAGGAAACGGACGATAAAACAAAATAAAAAAAAATACAAAAATGAAAAAAAAAAAATGGAAAAATGGAAAAAAATATAAGCTATTGTATATCACGGTACATTGTAACAGAAAATTGTCTTTTCCTGTTATACATGAAAAGTCCTTTTTTTCTGCCAGATATACCTATAATATTTTTTCAAGATAAACTTAGTGATTTGTTCAGTGCTTTATTTTTCTCATTTCAGATTTCATATAAAATCCTTTTATTGTTGTTTTTTCAAATGAAAAAAAAAAAAAAAAATAAACTGAAAAAAAAATTTTTATCTACATTTCGTGAAGGAAACTTAGTTTATTTATTCGTTGAACTGATACATGGTGTATTTTGTATTTCAAAATGTGCATTTATCTCTATGTACATATTTTATGTATGCATTCTGTAGATTTAAGATTTAAAATAGTTTTTTTTTTTTTTTTCAAAATGTATTAGTTTTTCTGTTTGGAAGATTTTAAAATTTTAGAAAATATAAAAATAATAGAATGTTGAAAAATAAAGGAAAAAAAGGAAAATATTTTAAATCAACAAAACTAAAAACAACAAAACAAAAAAAAAAAATATGAAATTGATTTTTATTTTTTTTTTATGTTTCAGAAGAAAAAAAAAAAACAATAATTCTCTTGAAAAGAAAAATTTTTAAAATTAATTTTATTTCTCTTGCTTTATATTTGCAAAATAAAATAAAGAACTCTGTTAATATACCACAAAAATGAAATAAAGAAACTTCAAATGCAAAACTTATTGAATTGAAAATCACAAAGAACATAACATAGTTATTTAATTAGGTACATATATATGTTTATCATATACAGGAATGATTTTTCAATTTTTCAAGTAAAAACAAAAATAATTTTTAAATAAATTTTACGATAAGATAAAAATATAGGTAAATGCTGAGATAGATAAAATAAATATAATATGCGATCTAAGTTATCGATTGTCGCAAAAAAAAAAAAAATTAAATACTATTGAAAAAACGTCACAATCAGCTTATTATTAAAAAAAATTAATAACTTTTTTTTTTTTGATTTAATTATATTACAATTCAAAGATAATATAAGAATCCATTTAATGTGGTTTTTATACAATTTTCAATACGTGAAATTAATTAAATATTCAGCAAAAATTTACTTCAAGATTTTCTCATTTATATAAAAATAAACTTAAACTAACGTTTAATCAAAAAATGCTACTATCAATCATGAAAGCTTTATTTCATTGTTCGAAATACATAAAACTTACTTTAAATAAAATTAAATTTTTTTTATTACAAATTGACTTGATAAGAATCTAAAATCATTAAATTAAAGAATTTATTTATTTTTTTTTTTCGTTTTACTTTTATCTCAAATAAAACAATTTAATGCATTGTAATAATGTTTGTCAATTAAATGATGAAGAATTCATTGAATTTAAAATAAATTTTTTTAATTGAAAGCATGAAATAATGTGAATGTCATAAACAAAAATATATGTATGTATTTTTAAACGTGTGTAGGTATATGTGAATTCAAACGTGCGTATTAAATATATATCAAAAGATAATTGTAAAATAGCAGACCGCAAAAAAAAAAAAAAAAAAAAAAAAAAAAATACAAATTGAGGTGAGAGGTTTCAATTATAGAATGTCTGGTGATAGGTCAATTAGTAATTGTTAACAATTCTAATGTTAAATAAAGATTACACGTTACTCCTTTATGTAGAGGGTGATTATAAATATTTATAATTTCTGAAATTTTAGAAATTGGGATTTACATTTTTTTTTTTTTTAAATATATGAATTTCAAATTTGTTGAAGTTCAATTGATAAACTACATATTTACTAAATATCATTGTACGATTTTTAAGATCTTTATCTACTTGTACGATAAGATCATGTTACGATAACAACTTTTTACCAATTAATTCGTATCGTAATCTTTTCGTTCAAGTGAATGACAGTGACAGCTAATCAAAATTCTTTTTTATTTTTATGAATATAATTTTTTTAGTGAAAATTTTTCTATTTATTTTCAGGGGACCATTTTCAATAGTCAGAAGATGTATTCATAGAGAATCAAATCAACAGTTTGCTGTAAAAATAGTTGATGTGGCAAAATTTACGGCAAGTCCTGGTCTGAGTACAGCTGGTAAGTGTACCTATTGATATATTGATTGCATAATAAAAAATAAAAAAATTTAATTATTTTTTTTGTATGATTCAAGTATATCTCAATAATGATAATAATAATCATTAAAATAAAATTTAATGTTATTTTTACAATTACATATCCTTTTATTACAATCCTTTATAACAGTTTTCTTATCATTTTCTTATGTCGTTCTTTTTTTTTTTTTTTATTTGATTTGTTTTTTTCTTTTATTACAATAAATCTTTTATTCGTTTTCGATAATTTAAAAAGTAATAAATTCATACATAATTTAACATTAAAGTATGAAAAACAATTAAATGAAATTTATGTATAAATCGTAAAAATGTATAGAAAATACATTTCACTTACATATATTATATTGCAACATATGTATGTATGTCTGATTATTATTGTGTAATTTTATCGACAAAATATACAATAATAATGATCATTATGTTATAAATTGTTGCAATTAATGTTCAAACACGAAATCATATCGAAAAGGAAAATTATACACATACAATAATTATTACAAAAAAAAAAAAAAAAAAGCAACAAAATTTATACGTTTTCTTCTTATTTTAATTTACATTATAAACATACATACATCCTTTTTATATACAAATGTATATAAAATTCATAAAAACATTAGAAATACATTAAAAAAAAAAAGTAATATCAAGGAAACACATATTTTTTACATAAATATCATATTTAAAAGGAAAGCAAAAAAAAAAAAAAAGGAACAGTATATAATAAAATACTGCAATGCAGTTAGTAAAAGTGTTAACAATAAAATTAACAAAATTACCATCACCATTTTTATTTTTTATCCTTCAATGTTTATAAATAAATATGAACATACATACAAAAAAAAAAAAAATTAAAATTCTACCATATCTTTTTTTTTTTTTTTTGAATTATAATATCATTTACAATTTAGTTAACATGCAAGTTTAACGAATAAAAATAAAGAAATGAACAAATATTCTTTGTCACATTTTACATTTGTATATACGTACATATGTATGTATACGAGTGTATTGATATGGGGTCGATATGGTTAAGATACTATATATGTATGCAAAATATAGGTACTTTCAAAACAAACCAAACTATAAAGTAACCAGAAATAGGAATAAATGAATATGCAAATAAATTCAATATTGAATTAATTAAATAAAGTTTTATAGTTTCTTATGTTGACATGTTGTTTTTTTTTTTTTTCATTGTTTTATATAGAGAAATATAAATGAAATTGAATAAAATTACATAATTTAAGGAAATAATATCTATATGAACTTTAAGTTTAAATAACAACAAAAATAACTTGAATTTTAACCTTAAAATTCACATGTTTAAAAAAAAAAAAATAAGAAAAAGATTTTTTAAATAATTATTAATAATTGTGAAATTTCTTTTTGTATAATTTTTTTTTAAATTTAATTAACTAATATAGAAAAGTTTTCAAAGATCTAATTTTTATTTTTATTATAAAAATATTATAAAGTATACTTTTTTTTAAATTTTAAAAATTTTAAATTTGCCTTAAGTATTTTCATTGAAAACTAAGAAATAAAAAAAACCACTACATGAAGATTTATTCTATCCTGCAGAAAAACTTCAATTCATTTTCCATGTATAATTCATCCTTTTTAAGAATAATTTTTTTTTTCTTAATTTAAAATAATTGCAATAAATCTAAATTTTCTAAATTTAAAGATATTTTTCCTTTTCTATCTCATCAATTACGAGTATATAATCAAATTAAGTTACAGATAACTTTTTAAGTATGAAATAGTGAATGCTCTTTTTCTTATTACTTAGTTTATTTTTAAGTTTGTTATTTAATGTAATAAGTAAAATTTTTCACGCTAGTTTGAATCTTTATACCCACACATGTGAACATACATACATTCATATATACATAACATACATATACATATACACGTGTACATGTGTGTATAAAAAATTAATAATAAATAAAAAGTATAAAATACGAATTCTATGAAGATTGAAAACTTTAAAACTAAAAAGTTAACTAAATTAGGTTACATGTTGGTTTCCTTTTTTTAAAGTATTTTTTTGTATAGGGTAAAGTGGGTGAATATCGTAGTAGTTCATGTAAGTGATAACATAATTTGTTCATATGAATTTTAAGCGTTTTAATTATATGATTTGTACCAAAACTTTTTGTTTGTGAATTTTTTAGATGGTTGTTCATATTCAGAACTTGAAAAAAGTGTAGGTACTATAAAAAGTTTAAAATGAAATTATCATTGCTATAATATCACTGTATGACATATTAGAGATTCTGGCATTAAGATGACATACATATGAGATATTCTGTACTGAATAATTATTCAATTGTTACTGGTAAGACTTTAATTCTTGGTAAACTAATCATCAAGGTCTAAAAATACATTAGAAAACATTGAATCTCTCTTTAAGCGAAGATAACTCAATCAAATAAAAATACACACATTTTCCTATGGTTTTTTGTTATATTAACCTACTTTCCCCTATATAGTTTTTAAATAAAGTTTTTATAATAAAGTTTTCACACATTCGACTGTAAATCGTATTTAAAGTTCTTTTAATTTATATTTAATTTTACTTTCAAAAACAACAATTTATTTTTTTCCTTTTTTTTTTTGTTGTTGTTGTAATTTAAAAAATATATTTTCTTATTATAGATTTGAAACGTGAAGCAACCATTTGTCATATGTTAAAGCACCCACATATTGTTGAACTTTTGGAAACATACAGTTCAGAAGGGATGTTGTATATGGTGTTTGAATTGTAAGTAAAAATCTATATTTTCGTTATTCTATTGTTATTATTTATGCATGTGTAAAAAAGTTTTGTATAAGTTTAAAAAAAAAATTTTTTTTTGTACGTACATACATATATAATCTGCGGTAATATAAAAGTTGAGAGTATGAAAAAAGGAAAGAAAAAAAGAGTAAATTAACTTAGTAAAGGTTAGTTTTGAAGAAGTAAAAAACAAATATTTTTGTTTGTTGGTAAAATCATATTTAAATAAAAAATGAAGAATTGGTTTACCTTTTACGTCAGACTGAAATTTCTTTGTATTAAGTAGAGAAGTTTTTTTTTTTTTTTTTTTTTTTTTTTTTTTAAATTTTTATGTAAAACTGTAACATAACATAAGAATTTAAAAGAACGAAAAAAACAAGATAGAATTTTTAATTCAATTTTATACTTAACAAAACTAAGTAGATCTACTTTTTTTTTAAGGAAATAAAATATAAATAGTTTTTTTTATTGTTTTCTTAATTTTACACATATATTTTTATTTTTCACATAATAAAAATGTAAAATATTTAATTATTAAATAAAGAAGTTAATATACATATATGTACATTTAAGTATACGTATAAGTATGTGTATATATTTCATTTTAAATTTAAAATTTCACATAATTATAATAAAGAAGTTAACAAAAGTCAAAATATTATTTTAAAGTATAATAATTAAATTTTAAAAACTCCTTTTATTTCTAAGAATAATGTTATCCTATTAAAAATAATTTTCATTTTCTCTTGGCATTGTTTTTTAATTTCATATATAAAGTATATTATGTATAAATACATATATTTATATACTTATATGTAAATTCTTTTGTTTATATGCCAAAACGTACATTATTATATTAAGTGCTCCAATAATTTTGTGTTACTTCAAACTTTCATTATTATTTTCTTCACATATTATAATACTTATTTATTTAAAGTATAAAAAAAAAACTAGAAGTAACTTATAATAAACAAATAATTGAAATGGTTTTCACAACTTTTAATGAATATTATTCTATAATCATAAACATTAATATATACCTATATACCCTATATATGTACCTACATTGTGTCCCGAAAGTAGCTGTCATTTTGAATTTTACATAATTTCGCAAAACCTAAGGTACAGCTGTCATATTTGACATTTGTCTACAGATGTAATTAGATCCTTTTTTTTTTTTTTCAAATAACAGATTTATCGATTATACAGTTATGTGAAAATGTTCTTAAAAAATTCAGTCGAAGGATAATCGTATGCATCAAAGAGAGCCAAGACCACCACTATAGAAAAATAAAATAATCCATGTGTGATCGTCATGTCTTTACTTTATAGTAATTATCAAGAAAAATATTGATTTCTAAAAAAATAAGATCAGTTTTATAGATGTCTATTTTCAGAACACGCTGTTTAAGTTACTATAACATATACCATATACAATTTTCGAAAGTTTGTTTTTCTTTTTTTTTTTTTTTTTTTTCTTAAATTTTCTTGAACAGTAATAATAATTTTAATTTGAATTTAAGTAGTAAAGTGAGATTATAATTATACATGAAAAAACACACTAGAACGGAAGTTATTTTTACAAAAAAGTAATGTTATAAAATATAATGTAAGAAAAAAAATAATAAATTGGTAAAGGAATTTGATAATGTGTGATAGTGAAAACATAGAAGAGTAAAACCAAAATATTTTATAAAAAAAAAAAAACAATAAAACTTTAAAACATAAAAGCAGAAAAAAAAAAAAAGACATTATCATAATGTGTGGAAATGAATTTGTAAGTTTTAAATGGAATAAAAGAACCTGTTTCTACAAATGAGTTTTAAAAGAGTAAAAAAAGAAAAATCAGCAAAACAACAAAAAAAAAAAACAAAAAAAGTAAAACAAAGTAAAGAAAAATAAAAAGTGGAAAACCATTAAATGGTACACGAACATGATCCTTTATAATGAATGTTGTGCTATTACAAAGTACATAGAAATTTCATCGATTCAAAATGTTTGTAGGTATGTTGATATTTACTATATAATATCTTTGTGTACATTAAAAAAAAAAAAATAGTAATAGTAACATGAAAAGCTCTGTAAACTATAAGTTTATGTACGAGTATATTTAAAAAAAATACATGGGAAAAAAATATCAAGCAAGAAGTTTTCCGAAAGAACAAAAATACAAAATGGGATGTGTGTTTTTATATAGTATATATGTATGTATTTCTATAATATTTAATAGAGAAAAAAAAGTATAGAAATTTAAAAAAAAAGAATCAAAAAGGGACAAATACATGGAAAAAAAAAAAGAAAAGAATAAGAAGAAGAAAACATTTTTTATAAAAATGATGATTTTTTATTACTTAAAAACTTGGAAAGAATTTGAAAAAGTTTTCAAGAGTTTCCATTCAATAATTCATTCGAAAGTCCTCTTTAAAGACTATTTTTTTTTTTTTTTCAACTATATGATAAAAATGCAAACATTTATATTATATTTATTGAATAAGTCAACAAAATTTTAAAATAGAAAAAAAAAAAACTTTAATAAATACAAAGATATAAATATTAAAAAGGTTCCAAGGATCAAGTTTTGGGAATACCATATTATCAATTGAAAAAATAAATCAAAATACAACTTGTTTTTTTTTTTTTTTGCAAACGTAATACCAAAAAGAATTTATAAAATGAAATATGTATGTTTTATCAAGAAAAGTAGGGGAAAATTTCAAAATAGTGAAAAAATAAGTATACATATATGCAAATAAATAATAGATTTAACATAATAAATCTTCAATTTTAAAAATTAAAATGTGTGTTTTAAATGATCTTTTGAAGTAGGATTTTAGTGAAAGAGAAAAAAAAAAAACGAACATGTTGAAAGTCAATAATTAAAAAATTATTATTATGTATTTTTTCCTATATTTATATTATTCGATTGCTTGATCCTGACAACAATGTAAGCAAACTAAACAATAGAGAGAGAAAAAAATCGCTTCTAAAAATTTTGGAACCTATGAATTTTTTTTTTTATAATTTATTTATAAATATTCTTTATAACACTCATCTACATAAAATAAAACAAAAATAATAAATCATACGATCGCTGTATCTATTCAATTTTTATTTTAACTAAATTTTCTTCTTTTCTATCTTATTTCCAAAAGTTGAATGAACAATTTAGTATAAGTATTTGCATTTAAAAAAAAAAATGCAAAAGACAAGTGACAAATGTACTGTAGAAAAAAATGTATCAACATAATTATTTAAAAAAAAAAAAATAGTTCAAATATCACATCAATTTTAATATGAAACATTATAAAAATTTACCACTTCATCATGATTTATTTATATATGTATGTAAGTATTTATCTTTTTTCTTATATGTTAGGACATACATATTTAATATTTACGTTCCATATCGCAAATACTTTTTTTTTTTTTCAATTTCAAATTAGATTCAATTTTTAACTATATTTTTTTATTTAATATTTTTTCATGCTCATGTTGTCTTCTTTTTTTTTATACATACATATACGAGTACACATAGTACAATTTTTCGTTATTATGAAAATGTTCTTTAGATAGATACAAAAGGAAGCAAAAGAGAAAGGAAAAGATCCATTTCCTTTTTTTTTTTGTGAAGTATAAATTTTAGTTGGTTTGACATTTATGCATTTATACATTAAATTTTTTATTATATCTAAAAAATGTCTAAATTATTTACGTATGTTTAGGTTTTCTACAAAAAAAAAAGAAAAAAAAAACAAAGAAGAATATCTTATGATAAATTTTTTATTTTATTTTGTTTTATAAAAAATAAATAAATATAAAATGAATTGAATAAATACAAAAAATATTTTTTTACGGAGTATGGTATGGTATGGTAGGCTCCAATTCACGTTTATCTTATTTTTTTTTTTTCCTCATTTAAAAAAGGGTTCGTTTTGCTAATTTAGCATTTCGATTTAAGAAAAAAACAAAAAAAAAACAAAATATGTACTTATTTTTTTTCGTTAAAAATTGAAAATTTCTATTTATTAATTAAATTTTTAAAAAAATATATATCATAAACAAAAAAGAAATCCTAAGGTTGTTTTGTGCCAAATATTTTATGTAAATGATATTTAAAATTTTTTTTGTTTTTATTATTAATAACGGGAATTAAATTTAAATTTAACAAAAATTTTTCTCATTGTAAAAAAAAAAAACCTTCAATATAAAATAAAATCATAAAATTTCTAATTTATATTAAGTAAGTTGAATTTATAATTTAAAAAATGTCTCTTAAGTGTTACAGAATTTATTTAAGTATTTTTGTAATATTTTTTTTTTTATTTGATTGTTTATTTTTTATTTTTTTTCATAATGCTTTGCACTTGACATAATTTATATTATTAATATAATAATAAGGATGTTATTTAAAGCTTATATATTTTCCTCCCGTTTCCATATTATTATATAAACAAGTAATAAGTACTTTCATATATTAAAATCATATATTTAAACAGTCATGAATATATATAAAAAAAATATATACTCATATATACCTACATATATAATTATATTCATTCTTTTGTATCCTTTTAAATCTGCAAATACTTAACATTCCATTATGAATGTATTATTCATCCACAGAATCCTAATCCAACTTTATATAGTATATACATATACATGTTTCTGTATTAAAATGAAGAGAAAAATAATAAAGAAACATTTTTCTTCCGCTTTGTTTTTCTTCTATATTACTAATCACATTATAAAAAAAAAACAACACTATACTATTCACGTATATACATACGTACTGTAATATTCTTTCATTCATAGTATGAAAATCTAGGATGTATGTATATATGTACATATAAAATTTTCATATTGTTGGTTAGTGGTACTGGTACATAGCATAATATTCATTTTTTTTTTTTTTTTTTTTTAAAAGTATCTAATGTGGTTATTTTTTCTTCTTCTCATGATTCAAAACTAATGTTAAATGAAAAACCTCATTACATCGTCGAATAGTTATTATTGCATATATACACATACATATTATTACTAGGTCAGAATATATGTATATTATGATAGTTGAAAAGTATATTGAATACAGGATGTTTTTTGTTAAAAGTTTCTGATAATGTCACATGTCAAAGTTTTGAAAAGATTAAATAATTCTATATAAAAGGTCACATTTACCTTGAAATATTTTACCTTGTATTCTGTCTAGACTCCTACTATTCTTGTTTTTTGTTTTGAAAAATATATGCATATATTCTCGACAAATTTTTTAAAAAAAAAAAATCTTCAAAGAATGTTCAACAAATCAAATTATCACTATGAAAAATACTTTTTGAAAATTCTTCAAAATAGATTTAGACGTGTAGAAAATATTAAAATCTTCTTTATCAATCTAACTGATTATTTTTCTTTAAAAAAAAAAATCTTGTCCTGTATTCCTTCATGAAAATTTCAAATTTTTTCCCGTATTTATTTTAATTTCAATGAAATTTTTTTAGCTTCTAGAAATTTTTAAAAATTACAAACAAAACACCCTGTGCTGTGCATAACATAAAATGTTTTAAATCACAACCTGAATATTATTATTCGTTTGTTTTTTTTTTCTTTCTACTTTTCCATTAGAATATCCTGTTAAAAGAATACAAGTTATAGTAGCTATGTACATATAGGAAGCAAAAAAAATCCTTAATATAGATTTCAATTTTACAAGGCTATAAATATATTAACATACAATTTATTTGAAAATTTAAATTTAAAGTGAATAGATTACATCAATTACTTTTAAATGTTTCTACAGTCACTCTTTACATCCTGTTTTGCAACATATGCTAAAAAAATAAATAAAGAATAAATAAAATACATAACGTTTATACCACCTATCGTATTTAGACTTCAGATTTTGATGTACATTTTCATATAAACATAAACATATAAATCGTATACATATGTACATATGTACTATATAGTATACACATATCACTTCTGGATACTAAATAGAAAATAAAATGGAATAGAGGATCACTTCAATTGAATAAAACCAAATAAAACTTAAAACAAACTATTTTATGTATGTATGTATGTATACATAAAAATAAAGAGGAAAATTATTATTATGTATATCATAAAATAGCAATATATGGCAACAAAGTTTTCATTTGAATATTATGTCACGATTTTCCCGTTATACAATATAAAATGACATGAAAAATGAACTTTGTTATCATATAAAATGTCCTTTTGTATTCAAATTTTGTTCCTGAAACAATATACTTACTGTTTTTTTTTTTTTTTTTTTTCTTTCATTTTATTTTTTTCTTATTGTACATAACAACTATTCTCGTATAAATAAATGTATTAAATGCCATAAATGATATAAAAAAAAAAATAAGAGGAAAGAATTAAAAAAAGGTGTATATGACACAAATAAATTGAAATGTTTATGCTTGGACAGGTGTAGTTTAAAAAAAAAAAAAAAGTTATATTTATATTATGTCACTTTTATGAACAGTATCCATTGAAATAATTGCTTTTAAATATTGTAATTATAATTTTAAAAACTAATAATTTTCAATTAAATTGCAGTAATTTATTTTTAATTTAAAAATAAATATGTATGTGTAGATTGATGGCAGATACTTTGATAGTAAAAAAAAAAAACTTCCTTATTCCTTTCAAAAAAAAAAATAAATAAATAAAAAAAAAGAATGATTAAAATAAATGAATATTTTATTAAAAAAATTCTGAATTTTATTTTCATTTTATCTTAATTTACTTAGTATGGACTTAGAATTTAAACAGATAATCTCTTTTGTATGTTCATCAGGACATTTTGTTACCAAAAAGACACAGGTTTAAAATAAAATAAAAAAAACCAAAAATACTCGTATACATTGCATTTGTGGTTATTAAAAAATTTTATAATCCATAGTGATGTTCTTTCGCAATATTAGTTTGAAGATATATATATATATATTTTTTTTAATTTTACGATATTTAAGAAGAAAAAAATCCTTTTATCCTTTGTAGAATATTCTGATGTTGTAACATCAGTTTTTTTTTTTATTACTTATTAAAAGACGAAAATACTGCAGTCTGGCTAAGTTCCAATAACCGCATTATAAGATACTTTGATATTCAAAGGATTATAATTTTGTATATATATTTATGTGTGTGTGTATGATTCCTAAAAATCATATTATGTTTGTTAGTTACTCCTTTTATTTTTTTTTATTTTTTTGTAACATTTTGTTGGACCATAGTAATTCATATGGAAAACAATAAATAATTTAATTTAAAAAAATATATCCAGTTTAAAATATAAAATTTATAAAAAGTACATTTTATGTATTAAAACTTAAAACAACAATGTAATAAAAAATTTTAATACTGAGAATAAGTATGTCTATATTCGTATATCAAACTTCAATTTTATATTTAAATTTTTAAGCCTGAGTAAAATATTCATTAATTTCAAAAAGTAACGAAAAAAAATTTTACTCAATGTGAAACAATTGATTAGATTATTGTCTAATTTGAATTTTAAATTTTATAAAATTTTATTTAATGCGTTATTCTATAAATTGCGTAAAATATATACATACATACATATATCTAAAATATAACATAGAACACATTATATTATTTGAAATTTTATAGAGTTTCTATAGAAACAAAATGTTCACAGTATAATATCGAATTTCAAATAATATTGAAAAATAACATTTTATTTCTTCTAATATCCTTTTTTCAGGAGTATTTAATATCAATCATTTACTGCACAATTATACACACATACATATATTGTGTGTAACATAATTATAACATAATGCAGATATTTTTGTCACATTTTTTTTTTATATTGTTGTTCATTTTTAGAAAATTCATTGATGTTTTAAAATGTTTATTATTGTATTCATTTAGCATGTGAGTATGTAATTAAATTATGTAAAAAAAAAAAAAATTTTAAATATACATAGTAATTAAAATGTACGAAATACAATATGTATTTTTGCTTTGGCTTTTATATTTAACAATTCAAATAATTTATTTATAATTTTTTTTTTTTTTTGTTATTTTTGTTCAAACATAATATTTATAATTATTGTACTTTTGTTACAACCAAAAAAAAAAAAAAAATACCTACTATATTTTAATTATGTGAAATTTACTAAATAATATAAATAATTTTACATATGTTGTTTTTTGTTTTGTTTTTGATGTTTGTGTAATATCAAAATTAAAATATAAATAAAAATTTTCCTATGTGTAGAAGAAAAAGAAAAATATAATATTTACAGTAATTTTTCATTATTAATCATAAAAATTCAGATAATTACAATAATTTAACAAAATTCATAAATTAATGTTTATTATTATTTTGGTGTAAACATGAATTAAATTAGAATTTCAATATTCAAAAAAAAAAAAAAAAAAACAAAAAAACAAAAAAAAAAGATAAAAATTTTACAAGCTAAATTTTTATATTTAAATTTACTCAAATTTCACATCTATTTATTTTTAAATTTATTTTTTGTTTTGTGTTTTTTTTTTTCAGTATGGAAGGCTCGGATTTATGTTTTGAAGTGGTAAGAAGAGCTGTAGCTGGATTTGTATACAGTGAAGCTGTTGCATGGTATGTAAAAAAAAATATATTGAAAGTATACATGAAATTTTTTTTACACATACATACATAAGTACATATATACATATGATATCTGTTTAAAAAATTTATAAAGTACTCAATTTACTATGAAAATTACACATAAAAAATTCATAAGAAAATATTCCAACAAAGAATACTTTTTTTTTTTTTAAATAAAATATGTTAAAAATTAAACACATATTTTTATTATTTTTTTTTTTGTTTTTTATATATACATGTACATACCTATATATGTACATTTTATATGGATTCATTATAATTTTAATTTTGAAATTAAAATTTAATCCTTACAAACATTGTTATTATACAATGAAATGTACACGTTCTCACATTTTATCATCTTGAAACTTTAAAACCATTTGTGTTTTGGTTAAAATTATAAATTTTTTTTTTTTAAATATGTTTTCTATGTTTTTATAAATTTTAAATTATATTTTGTATTTAAAAAAAAGAAAAAAAACGATATTTTTCTAGTTTCTGTTTCATGTTGGAAAAAATACAATTATTTTTAAATTTAAGATGAACAATGAGCTCGTTTTTTTTTCTTTCTTCTATTTAAACAGGATATCCAGTTGAATAAATGAATTCTGTATTTTATATCTTTTTAAAATTCAATTTTCAAATTTACATGTACACGTATGCACAATTATTATTCCATACAAAAACAAAAAAAAAAAAGTCAATAATTTTACAATAACAAAAAAAACAGCAGTAGTTTCAATTTAATTGAAAATTTTTTTTCATATGTGTATGTTTTTTGTTCATTTTTATTTTCCTTAATTTTCAGTCATTATATGCGACAAATTTTAGAAGCTCTCAGATATTGTCATGAAAATGATATTTTACATCGTGATGTTCGCCCAGCATGTGCTCTACTTGCAACAGCAGATAATTCAGCACCAGTTAAATTGGGTGGTTTTGGTGCGGCAATTCAATTGCCTGGAGGACGAGAAACAATCGAAACTCATGGTAAGTACTTGAAAAAAAAAATTTTTTTTTTTTATATATCATATATATAATATATTCGATAACTTATTTTTATTGATGTTACCTATATGTGAAAAAGAAAATATAAATTTATTTTATATGTGTATATGTATTATGTACGTATGTAGGTATGTATATAGTACATACATATGTATATGAAATATAACTACATATATGGTTCATCATTTAAAATTTATATCTTTTTTTTATATGAAAAAAATATATACGAATATTTGTGGCAAATGAAAAACAAAAACCTTTACATCTTTTTTTATTAAAAATTGTATTTCTTATACATATATGTATATTCCACATATTTTGTTTGTTTTTATATGTGTTTTTGTTTTTTTTTGTATAATTTTTTATTTGGCTTTGTTTTTGTACTTTTGACGATATAATGATTGTAATGTATATCATATCTTTGTTGTTGTTTTTTTTTTTTTTTTTTTTTTTAATATTGGTTATTGGTTATTGTACTTTGAAGTTATTCTGTATTTTATTATTCATTGTGATATGATACATGTAATAATATCACATTTTTTATTCTTTCATCTGAAATTCCTATAGATAATAAAAAATAATTTCATACAGTACTTGTTATTTTTTTATTTTTTTTATTTTTATTTTTTTTTATATTATTGTAGACATATCCTGTGATGAAAATTTAATTTTTATATATTTTTGTATAAAATTTTTAATCGTTGATAAAAACAGATATCTAATTAAAATTCATAAAAAAAAAATGATTTAATATTTGATAAGAGTTGATACATATTTATTATAATACAAAAATGCTAAATTTGTTAAAAATACATATATCCAATTGATTCCTGAAAAAAAAAAAATTTATAATTAAAAAAAAATTTTTTTTTTCATTGATGTATCTTTAGATAAAATTTAAAAGTACTTAATTTTAGAAAGCACACTCGTGCTAATGAAACAGTACTAATGTTTAATTTTTGATAGTGTACGTAAAATATCAATAATTTTCAAAAAAAAAAAAAAAAAAAAAATCATTATATGCATTGATTTCCAAATTACGGTAAAAATTCAGGACCTATTTGGTAAAGAATTATTATCAACTAAAAATTTTTTCAAGCCTATTCAATGTCGGATCGATAAAATTTTTAAAAAAAAAGTTTCTAATTTTTTTTCTTTCAATTTGCTGTTTGCACAAAAAAAAAAAATTTTTTTTAGATACATAGATGGATGCTTTTGTTGTTTCTATTTCTAATGTTTCATTATTTTTCGTTACTTTTAATAGTATAATTTTTTTTGAATTTTATAATGTATGTATATATGTATTTTGAATATTCAATTTATTTTTCCAATAAGTGGCAATGTTGTCGTGAACATTTTTTAAAAAAATTTCAAACTAGAAAAGATTGACAAACGTTTTTTTTTTAAAAAAAATCTATAAAAAAAAAAGGACGAAAAACACAAATATAAATTTCAGTCAGTAAAATGAAAAAAAAAAATTCTTAGTAAGAGAACTCATTTTAATTCTTTAATCTTTAAGTTAATGCAATCTAATAAATTAATGAATAAGTATAATGATCATCTGTATACATAATAATAACATGTTTACTATATATAGTATCTTACGATGAATTGTAACAACAAAATGAAAACAATTTTTTCTTCTTAATCATAAGTTCAAACTGTAAATGAGATAGCAGTAAAATATGCTGTAACATTTACTTTAAAAAAATTTCGAAAATCACTGAAGATTGTAAAAATATTTAACAGCTTTAGCTAACGATACATAACTTTACTGATACATTTTATTGCAATGTAAAGTATAAAGTGAATTTTCGTTGTTGTTTTTTTTTTTTTTTGTATTTGTATACGGATAAGGATATTAAAAACAAAATATGCGATAATGGTACATGTTTATCTCTGTATATTATGAAAAAATGTTAACATACATATAAGGAAAGTTTCAATTAAAATGAAACTCTTTTTTTTTTTTTTTGTTTTTTTTATTTTTTTTTTTTGTTTCATTTATCTTTGCTATTTCTTTGGTGTTCTTATGAAATGATAATTTGATTCTTAAAGAAAATTGAAAGAAATTAATGAAGAGAAAATGAGAATCATATATGTATACAGCATTGTGAATAGGGGAAAAAAAAAGGAATAAAGAAGAAGGGAAAAAAAGAATCATCGTGTAATTATGAGGAAAATAATCATTTTTTCCTTGTTTTGTTTTTTTTTTTTTTTTTTTTTGTTTCAAAAAAAGTGTTTTTTTTGTGATAACTGTGAATTTTCTTGTATTTTGGTTACCATGAAAAAGTATTTAATATAAAATTCACCCCTTCTATATGTATATACAAAAAAAAAAAAAAAAAAAAAATGTCTTCATTTAAAATTTATTTTAAATTTAATTATTTTAGAAAATTTTCTTTTGTGATGATGATAATATGTTGATGAAATTTAATTAACAGACGATTAAAATTGACATTAAAGTCATAAATTAGATACCTTCCTGTGACAAGGATATGATTTTACTTATATATAATATAAATGTATGTAGATATACAAAAAAAAAAAAAAAAATTAATAATAATAAATAGGTTTTTTTTTAATCTGTAGACTTTTGTAGTAAATAGAAAACAAAACAAAAACAAAAAACGGTGATTAAACCGCCATATCATTAAAATTAAAAAACAAAAAATATGTAAAAAACATGTAGGTTTCAAATTTATATTTTTTTAATTCGTTTTTTTTTTTTTTTTGTTCCATCACTATGTATATGTTTAATCCCATTTATATAATATATCTATGTATATTTTCATATAAAAATTTTACCCTTTAAAAATAAAATATTATGCTATGTATACATAGAAAAAAAAAAGTAATAGAAAAAAAATAATTTAAGAAAAGAAATAATAAAAAAAACAAAAAAAAAATTATACATAACGTTTCGTATTAATTTTAATTTTTGAAATATTCACAGACAGGTCTGAAGTACTTCGTATAAATTTAACACCGTTTGGAAAGCTTTATTTAAAAACAGACAACCAGGGTAAGCAAACATGTTTGCTTGCAAAAAAAAAAAAAAAAAAAAGTGTTTTTTTCTTTTCAATTATTTTATATTTGTCCAAAAACACATTTTTCTTTATAACATTTCGTATTTTTATTCACAACATCCTAAAACTTTATCTTATGTAAAATGTATCATTTTTTTTTTTTTTTATTAATTTTTAATACTTATTGTATTAGTGAACATACAAAATCACACACGCTTTTTTGTTTTTTTTTAAGAAAATAAGCTTTTTTTTTTTTCTTTAAAAAAAAAAGTATTTTCTTGTATATAATTTTTTTTTATATATTTTTTTTTTCATATTAAAAGAATATCATAAAACATATATTTTATTTATTCTTAATTTTATATTATTTTTTTTTTTCTCATATGAAATAATTTACACACACAATCATATACAAATATTTTATAAATTTTCATTGCAAATGAGCACAAGAATTATAACTTTTCTGTGTACTTATATAACTACATATATGTACATATATATATGAATAAATACTTTCTTAGTTTTAAAAAAAAAAAAAAAAAAAAAAAAAGATTTTAATGCGTTTTAATTTAAAAACGTAAAAGTCTTAAAAATTAATTAGAGCGTAAACATATTACATTCTCATTACTTAAATGAAAATATGTACATATAAATTTTTTTTATCCTCCTTCTTTTTTTTTTTGAATTTGATATGTTAAGCTAGAATTTATATCTTTTGACATTTTTGTCATCATCCTGTCGTTCCTTCATATACCAATATGTATAGTATATGTATGTATGTATAATAATATTCATTTTGTAATTTATTCTTGCACTTAAGAATTTCCTTCCAAAAAAGATTTTTGCAGAAGAAAAATTTACGTTAACAAAAACAAAATTAAAAATAAAAACACTAAATGCTCTTTCTCTATAAAGTAGATACTTTTTAACCCTTCTCCTTTTTAAATGTCCTTTTTTTTTTTTGTTTTTGTGGAAAAAGAAAAAAAAATATTCACATACATTGTATATGATTACTTTTCTCTTGTTAACAATCTTTAAATGATATGAGATTTCTAATATTTTGTTAGAAATACCATAATTTTACATCACGCCCTGTTAGGTTGAAAATTAACTTTTACATTGAAAAAAAAAACAAACAAAAAAAAAAGAATTGTTAGTGTTATGTTTTTGAATGAAAACAAAAATTGTTCACTACTTTTTTTTATCTTCCTTGCGTTTATTTTTCTGTATTTTGATGTTAGTGTTTTTCACATTATTTCATGGTTTTTGCACGTAAGAGTTTTTATTTTATTTATGTATTTTTTCTCCCTCTCTTTTTATTTACAGATTTGTATGAAATTTTCTAGAAATAATGTTCAAAAAAACACATATATATGTACTTTTGGTTAATAACTCACATTCTCAAAAATATTAAAATTACTTTTTACTTTATACTAGAATCTTTATTTTTAATATCTTTCTCGTATTTTATGATATACATATATTTTTTTTCCTTTCTACTTTTCTTACTATGTCAGGTTTACATTATTTTTATAAATTTTAAAATTCCAGTAAAGTGTTCTTTCATGCTAAAAATGGCATGTGATTAAATACCATGTAATTGACATACATATACTTGAAAGTGATTGTAAATTTCTACAATGTACAATTTTACATTAATCGTTTTAAGAAATTATTAAAATGTTTGACTGTAAGCAGAAGAATGTCATAAGAAATTATGTCATACGTAATCTTATTCTATACTTATTAAAAATTTTAATTAACATATGAAGGTATTGTATTTAAATGAAAGTTTTGACAAAATGTCCCTTTTTTTTTTTTTATTGTAATTTAATGTAATAAAAAGGACTTGAGTATTTTGAATACGAAAAAAAGTTTTTAAAATTGAATACTTCCTATAAAAATTATTTAATTTTAAAATCAAATTCATTTTTCCAAGATAGATCATCTACATACAGAAAAGATACAGAAAAAAATTGTATTTTATGTTTTTTTCTTATTTTTGGTCTCTGTAAGTTCAACAGCAAAAAATTTCATCTAATTATTTTTCTTTTTATATCTCAAATTTAGAAGAAAAAAATTGTAATGGAATTTACCTCATTAATTTAAAAATATAAAAAAAAATTTATATATTTGCATTTCTACCGTTGAAAAAAAAAATTCTAGTTAATTATTTTTGTTCTCATTGAAAAAATAGTAGCTACGGAAATTTAATTTTTTATGAAATGAATTTATAATTTCAAACTTTACTTTCATTCCAACAATTTAAATTCATTTTTTTTTTTATTCATGCCTCAAGTTTATTTGATTTTTTTTTTCATACAAAAAAACAAAATATTTTTAATAATTAGGTAGCTATGTATATATACAATAGTTATCAGAATAAAAAGAAAACATTCATTAAATTTGCCCTTTTTTAACATTTTTTAATATAAATAAGATTGTTTTTTTTTTAAAGTTCTACAAAAGATATTTACAAAAAAAGATAGTACTAGTATAGTAATAATAATTATTATTAATTAAATAAATCTATTTGAATTTATTTTTAATCCTCTTTTAAAATTCTTATCTAAATTTAAAATGTTTAAATAAATTACATGAAACTCATTAAGAAAAAAAGAAAAAATAAAATAAACAATAATAATAACAATAATATTATCGTTTGAATTTTTATCTTTTTAGATTTGTTTTTTCTACCCTAAAATATTTAAAATGAAAAAAAATGAAGAAAACAAATGACTA
Source organism: Bombylius discolor (assembly GCA_939192795.1). Lineage (NCBI taxonomy): Eukaryota > Metazoa > Arthropoda > Insecta > Diptera > Bombyliidae > Bombylius > Bombylius discolor. The sequence continues at coordinate 4,335,143 of OW584241.1, read as the reverse complement.
GAATCATCATATTTCTTTAAATATAATTTTTCATTTTATTTAATTATGTTTCTTTTGCAATTGTATGGACTTTACATAAAATACTGGAAAAATGAAAAAAAGAAAAATAAAATATAAAAAATCGAAATAAACTGAAAGACAAAAATGAATTCATAAGGATTTCACGTTCACGTTAATATTTCATATTCGTTTTTTTTTTTTTTTTTTTCAAAGTTATTTGTATATTTTTTTTTTCCTCAGGACTCATAGTTATGTTTTTTTCAAGTCTTCATTATTAACGGATGATGGTGTAGAATTATGCAAAAAAACAAAAAAAAGGAAGAGAAAAAAAAACGCATAAAATAAAAGTAACACAATTTTCATTAGAATTTCAAAAAAAAATAAGTTATTTGAATTTTACAGATAACAAAATAGAGAATATTCACCTTTTATGTTTGTTTTTACGCTTTTTACTTTTTCTGTTTTGTTTTTTTTTTATTTTTTTTTTTAAATTATGCAAATTTCAATTTAAATGGGGACATCAGATGCAAAAAAAAAAAAAAATTCATATCAGAATTAATGTGTTCATCATTTGTAATAATTACATTTATGTATGTATGTATATTTTTTTTTACACAATGAAAAAAAAAGGAAATGAAAGTAAAAAATATAAATAATAATCGTGCATGCATTTTTTTTTTTTTTATTTACACTTGAACATTTTTTTTTTATTGATTTAAAAACAAAAAAAAAAAAAGATAACATCACTTTGAATTTTTCATGAGGAAAACTTTTGTTTATTGTAGAAAATATATATTGAAATGTTTATAAAGTAAAATTTACATGGTATATTGTAAAATACAAAATAATGAATTAAATGATTAATGACTATTGAAGAATGTTAAATAAAATATGTTGAAAATTTAATTAGAAAATATTCAAAGTTTCAAACAACAATTGTATTTTATTTTGAATATGGAATTTATTCTTATACAAATAAAAAAAAAAATAACAGATGTTGTTTTAAAAAAAAAAAAAAAATTCCTATTACTTACAATGTATTTGTTTTCGAATTTAAAAAAAAAATGTTTGAGAAAATTTTCAAATAAGTAGAAAAAAATATCAGGTCCTTTTAAATAAAATAAAATTTTGTGATCACAAGAAATTGAATAAAACTTTTTTTTGTTGTTGTTAAATTTTCTAATCATCTATTAATTTCTCTAAAATCTTACTGTAGCAGTCCTGATGACTGTGAGTAAATATTTTTTGACGTTCTCAAACTTAAAATTTTGCCTGTCAAATAGCCGTTGAAATTTTGAAACGAATGAACAGTGGCGTATCCAATAAATCCGATGTAAAAATTATTCTATTTTAGCTTAGCTCGGTAAATCTATTCAATGTTTGTCGAATTAGGTCTCTGTGTTTTCCTGAAGATACAAGATCATTTTTTCTAACCTAAACTCAATTTATGTATTCCTTCTACAGTAGACTTACAAATTTATCAAACAGTAGCTGTATATTAAATTACCCAGAAACATGGTACAAAAATTAAAATAAATTCACTTTATTAATTTTCATTCACATGTTCAATGTTTTTCAAAAATTTATTGCTATAAGTACTCTGAAATACTCCGATTATTTCATTAGAATAGATAACAGTAGATAAATATATTGAAGTCAATAAAATATTTCATTTCGAAACTATATTGTATTTTGAACTTAATTATGTACTACTTTATTCAATACACCAGAGTATTTCAGAGTATTCAAGAATGAATTGTTTGAAAACACTAATTATTGTTTTTTTATTTTTTTTATTTCGTAATATCAAGGGAAAAAGTTTGTTTATACACTTTTCTAGTTTTTATTCTTTATTATATTTTTTTAATCAATTTTATAACATTTTCAATTAAAACAAATTCAGTATTATCTGAAACCTATATCTAAATTGTACACAAATTAAGAAATAACAATAACTAAAAGCTTCAGTGTAATAATAATTAGAATAAGTAATACACATCGATCGAAAATGAACTGTAAAAGCTTATTAACTCTGTGTTATCTTTTTATCTTAATTGCTATATGACCATCACACTTATTAGGGTGAAATTTTAATTTAAAGTTCATAGAATTGTTAAGGTCATTAACATTAATTGTAATCGTACAGAATAAGGATATTAAAGTAAAAAATATAAAAATGTATAAGAGTTTAAAAAGGTAATTAAATAAGTAGCTTCATTGTTTCATTTGAATTGAGCTTTACAGTCCACTATTCTAATGCGATTATGAATTACTTTAAAATACTTTATGTAATTCACACATAATCTGAATACACATCAAAAATTTAAGAAATCATATTTGAGTATAATCATCGATTAATTTATCATTTGTATTCTTGCGATCAAATAAAATAATTTATTCATCACGTAAAATAGCCATTACGTCCCTAGTGGAATACATAAGAAAGGATAACTTGGAAAATTTCTATTCTAAATGACTATTTAACACCGAACAAATTGAATTGAATCTTTTTTTTTTTTTCAATAATCTTCAAGCTAAAAATTAAAAATTGACGAAAAAAAAATCATGTCATGTAAAAATCTTTGCAATTTTTATTTTTTTTTTAATTGTTCACTTTTTAATAGTTAACTACTTACTTGTATGCATTTACTTCATTCTAAATTCTTGTTTTTTTATTTTTTTTATTTTTTTAAATTAATTTTTTTCTACTACGTGCTTTGAATTTTTTTTTTTTTCTCATTTTTTAGAATTTGTCATGCTTTTGATTTTTTTTATTTAATTTTCACACTTTTTTTTATTTTAGTTTGTAATATTTAACATTGAATTTAATTAAATGTATATTTTCATAGTCAAGTATGCTAGAGTAACATTTAGAACTTTACAAAAGAAAAAAATTATAAAAAAACATAAAAGTGAAACTGCATTTTAATTATTATTTTTTTTTCTGAATTTTGTAACATTTTTCGATTTTTTCACAAAACTTTTTTACTTCTCATTCGAATATTTTTTTTATAAATGAAATTTCAAATAAGGCTATTTTCCTGTTCTCTCATATACATAAATCGATTTCATAATTCTTGTATTATTTTTTTGTTTTTTTTTGTTTTCAAAGTTTTGAATAAACAATAAAATTAAAATTTATCGTTTATGTATTTTAAATAGGTACGACTGTCTATTATGTATAAAATCCAATTTCCTTATAATTCATAGTTTTGATCATTCCATATTTTGGTTTTTTTTTTTTTTAAATTCATTTTATTATATTTAAACTTATTCATGTTTTAAATTGTTCTTATTTTCAGGTCGAGTAGGTTGCCCACATTATATGGCACCAGAAGTTGTAACACGACGTGTATATGGTAAAGGATGTGATGTTTGGGGTGCTGGTGTTATGCTACATGTTCTACTATCTGGTCGATTACCATTTCTCGGATCAGGAAAAAGACTACAAGATTCAATAGCTCGTGGTAGGATATCGGTAAGTTGAGTATACATACATATATGTATGTATGTATAAATAAGGCAATGCATTTTAATATTGAATGTACTATATATTTATATCTTATACATAAATAGATACAATTCAAATTAATATACACATTCATATACATATACAAAAAGATTGTATAATATTTGTAATAAAACAAAATTTTATCAATTGTGTTATTTTGTAGTTAGAAGCTCCAGAATGGAAGTCAATTTCAAGTAGCGCCAAAGATTTAGTTATGAAAATGTTATCACCGAACTCACACAATCGGCCATCAATATCGGAAGTATTAGAACATCCATGGATGCGGGTAAGAAAATAATAAAATATATTCCTTTTATGTTATTTTCCTATTTCATTTTTTTTTTCTTCCTCTTTCTTAATCTTTTGTTGTATACACATAGACTATCTCTTAAGCTTACAGAATAGAATATTGGTCGACATTGTCTATAGAAAATAATATATAAATTTGCATTTCAATACATGTTAGCTATAGCATAGAAAGTCTAGTCTAGTCTTTTCTATATTTAGAATACATACTCATACATGTATGTACATACAGATTTTCGAGATACAATCAGCATTGTATCTTTTTTAAATCCTTTTCTTTTCTGTTTTTTTTTTCTGTTTTGTGTGTATATTCAATTTTATCGTTAAATTTTCTTATTTAAATTGAACAGGATCGTGACAAGCTTCAACGACAACATTTAGGTGATACTGTGGAGGAGTTAAAACGTTATAATGCAAGAAGAAAATTAAAAGGAGCTGTTCAAGCAATAGCTGGTGGTATTGCAATGGATCCACTTTATGGAACCGATACAGATACTAGTAAGTATAGCATGACAAAAAAACAAAAAAAAAAAACAAATTGGTTTTATTTTTTTTCTGTCTTGTTTTTTCTGTTTGTTTTGTTTTTCATTTTCTGAATGATTTTAATGGAACATATCTTTGAGAATATGTCCTTGAATTGGTATTAATGTACAATGAATTGGAATGTCCACATTAAAACAAAAAAAAAAAAAAAGTAAAATGAATTGAAATAATGAAACTATATTGAAATAGATTTTTCCTTTAAATTTACACAAAAAATATTATTTTTTTTTTGTGTTTTATAAAGAAAAATGTACAATGAATGTATTTTCTTTTCCTGTTATTTTGAAAATTAAACAATATTTCTTATATTTTATAAAACATCCTTTTTTTTTTTTTTAAATTTCTATGAACAAATTGAAAAAATTAAATGAGAATTTTCAACATTGATTCATTAAAAAACTTTTCTATAAAGAAGAATTCAATAATAAGAAAGTGACACAAATTGTAAGGAAGTTCTTCTTATTTCTTTCTTTCTTTTTTTATTTTTTCAAATTTTTTTTTTTTTATCGTAACTGTAGATGTATGAAGTAAATGAATGATATAGTGATTTTAATTATTTTTGTCTTTAATCGTTTTATAAAAAAAAAAAAAAATTTATAACTTTAGATATTATTTTTAATTTAACATTTAGCTATTTATTTTTTTTCTGCTTTCTTTTAATTAATTTTTTTATTTTTATTACTTATTTACAGTGCCAGTTGGAACAGCATCAGAAGCATTAAATGATTGGGCAGATGAAGAGGCAAGCTTAGAAGCAGTTCAAAGAATTCTTGATTCTTTAGATGATATATACGCTCTTCAAGATTCATTCGTTGATCCAGATGTTATGAGAGAAATGTTACGAGATGTTAAATTACATGCTTTATTACAGGTGAGAATTATTTCTTTGTTTTCTCTTTATTTTATTTTTATTATTTATTTTTTTTTTTTTGCATTAAATGTAAGTTTATAATATTTTAATGTAAACTTATGATGTAGTGCTAAAAAACAATATTGACATAACACTTATTTTAATGAAAAAAACAAAGAAAAAGAAAAGAAAAATAATGTTTTCAAGTATTAAAACATAATATGTAAAAAAGTACAAGAATCCATTTTTAACAAAACTTTTCAAGAACTTTAGTATTTTTTGTTGTTGTTGTTGTCCTTTTCCAAGGAAAAAAATATTTTGTGATGTATTTCTGTTTTGTTGTTATTGTTAACATAATTTTATAATATTTCCTTGTAAAACAATTTTATCCTGTTCTACTTTTTTTTTATGCTATACATTATAGTATATTTTTGATTTTATTTTTTTTTTTCCTTTTACATTGTTTTTTTCTCTTTCTCAATTGTTTTTATTTATCCTTATTTTTACATGCAAAAAACAAAAAAATAAAAAAATAAAAAACAAATGGCAGCTATATGATCGTATTAGTTGTACAGTTATGTCACCATCTAGAGCACCTCCAGGCGATGCAGTTGCTAGATATCGTGATGCAATTGATGCAATATCATCTTCATCAGGACATAAACATGCAAGGGAAAAAGCTGAACTTATGCAACTATTATCACTGCCTCATTTACAGGTAGGTGTTCAATATTTTATTTATTTATTTTTTTTTTTTTAAAGTCACTTTACCAGTTTTTAACTTAAAAGTACATGGTTTTTGTTTATTATCTTTTGTTACTTTGTGTTTCATGAAAAATGAAGTTTACCTTTCGAAGTTCGATTTTAAATTTAAATACAGGAGGTCTGGAGGAAAACTTTTTAAACTTTTTTGTAACTATGATATTTATCTACTTGAAAATTTGTAGGTAATAGTTGTTTCAATGTTTTTTTTTTTTTTTTTCTAAAACATTAACAAAAAAATGATATTACATTATTCAATATCATAAATGGTTATCCTGTTGCCTGATGTAATTTTACTAATGGTGAAGTTATGTCAAAATATCACAATTTTCACCATTATTTTGATTACTCCCTTGAGTGCTTTATACTTATTAGATACTTGTTAAAAACTTATGTATATGCATTCATATCGTCGTGTATTATGTAAAAAGGGTTAAATGAAAATATGTACATTGAGAAATGAAAAAGAAAAAAAAAAATAACAGAAAAAGGAAAATTTTATTGAATATACATACATAATATGTATGTTAGAGTGTTATATTTTTTTTTATGACTGCTTTCATAACATTACATATGTACATACGAGTACTTAAAAAATTGAAGAATTATGTAGTACCTACTACTTTAAACTAAAAATAAAATTTCAAGTGAATATAACGAATAATTATATTATAAAAATTATTAGTTTATAATTTCAATTAAAAATTGATTAAATTTATTTTCTAACTGTTTAAATTTTTCGAACAATTAAAATTATTTGGAAATACTTTAATTATTTAATAGAGAGAAAAATTTATCGTTTTCTTTATTTCTTTAATATTAAAGTATATTTTTTCATTCTATTGAACATTTTTTTTTTTTTATATGTATTTGATGTACATATGTAAGTTTCTCATATATAATTTCTTATTATAATACAACCACCTGGTGTATTAATCCAATTTACTGTATATGTAATTCATCATAAACCACTTTCACTATATAAACACATCAATTGTATTATCATGTTTAGGGGATTAAATGAAAAACTATACGAAATAATATATAATATATACATCAATCAAATTTTGACAATTTATACTCTCAGGTAATATAATTTCTTATTATTTGAACAATTGTTGAAAATAACAAGAAAAAAGCAAAACATAGAAGAAAAAAAAAAACAAAAAAGACAAATTAATAGGAAATTCTATTAAATCAAAAATTATGTTATTTCTGTGAAAATGTAATTTTTCCCTTTAAATCTATCAAAATTTTAAATAATTTAATAATTCTGAAATTTAGAAAAAGAAAATTGCTCGAATATAAATCGACAGTGTATAAACATACATATATCATAAATCTTTAATAATATGGTGTGGGAAATGAAAAGGGTTAATACATAGGTAGATTATACATATTTGAATAATTTATTTTTGTTTTTTGAATTTTTTTTTTTTTCGAATATGATGATAGATAGCTTAGGGAATTTTTTTTACAAAAATAAAAAACAAAGAAAACTTTTTTTCAAACAATTTTTTTTTTAAACTATTTTTCTTTTTAAAGTTGTTTTTTTCTTTCGTTTTTTGTCTCCTTGAAAATAACTATCTTTTTTATTAATGCTTACAATAAAAAATCACAATGTAGTGTGTATTCTCTAGAATATTGAATAACAAAATAAAAACATATACATACATACATTAATTTTGTAATTTCTTTTTTTTTTTTTTCTTCAATAATTTCCAAAAACAATAACGAAATTTTAATCGAAATTCAACAAACCATTTTTTTTTACATAATGATCAAATTTTTCATGAAATTAATTTTAAATTGTGCTAAAAATTATACAGCAACAATTTTTTTTACTGTTATCCATTTTTATCATATACTCTTTTTTATTTGAAGTCATTAAAATTCAGTAAACAAAAATGTAAAGTCATTAAAAAAGCAACAAGTGTATAACTATAAAAAGTGTAATAATGATCCACAAAATTGTTTACAAAACATGTACTTTTCTACTTCATTTTATTTGAACGAACAAAAACAAAAACAAAACGAAAACAGAAGAAGGATAATAATACATATAATAGAATAGTTTATCAAAAAAACATAAAAAAGGTAAGAAGAAACAGAGAAAAACAGAATATAATTTAAAAAAAAATTAAAAAATAACAACAAAAATTCAATTCAATCCATTTTCCCAATGGATTTCAATTTCACTAAAGGAAAAAAAAAACGTTCTGTTTCTTCCTTCATTTAAAAAAGCTTACCATACTTATAGTATTTGATACAAGAATATAATCAGTTGCATCGATGATAATAGGTAGTATCTAAAATACATTAAAAAAAAAAAAAAATTCGGATGTATGTTTGTACATCGTTCTAACCTTTTTAGAGTTAATTTTGCAAACGTTTTCAAAACCTAATCTAAAATCAATTTCTTGTTTGTTTCATATAAATTGAAAATTTTTTTTATAAACAGAATTGTGTGTGTGTATGTATGTATGTATTGTATTTAAGAAGTGTATTTTACGTTTACCGGCATCTTTAAAAACAACCAGAAAAAAAAAAACGTAAAAATGAAACAACAACAAAAAGAAAACAAAATGAAACAAGAAAAAAAAAATTGTAATCATTTTGTATTTTATAATAAAAAGAAAAGGACGTGCTTATCAGCATTTATAATTTTTGCGATAGGAATTGGCAATATGTTAAAGCGAACTTATCTTTCTTTATGGTACACTTATTCGTAACGTTCATCATGGAATATAAAAATAAAATATAAAAGAAAAAAGTTGTATATATATGAGGATGATCTCATATTGAGAACTGTAATATGTAAAATGTACAAGTACATAATATACCACAAAACAGTATTATTAATATAATACACTGTAGTTATTGATGCTGAACCATTATCCATCCTTATATCCTTGTTAACGTAAATCCTTTCTAATGTTTGCAGATGCCAGAATATTTCATGTAGAATGTATGGCGCCAAATGTATCATGAATATGTCGTTTTGTTTATATTCACAATAACAAAAATAACAATAAAAACAAAAATAAATGTTCACAATAAATATTACAGGGATATAAACAATTTTTGGAAAAATAATATAATATAATTAGTGTGGCGCATGTACAATAAAATAAAAAAGCTTTCTCAAAAGGAGAAACACCTCTTATTAAGTTTTTTTTTTTCTTTTTTCACTTCAAATTGAATTTTTCCAAGAAAAACCGTCAAGGTTCCAACATGATAATATAAATTTTCCATAAGCTTTTTTCCCTTAAACAAAAACATTTTTAATTTCTCTATTTACCGCATCTTATTAAATTGGCGTTGAATTAACAGTTAAATTGCATTTTCATATTTGAAAAATAAAAAACGAAAAAAGAAACAATTTTTCTTTCCAAAGATAAAAGTTTTTATTAGTTTTTCATTAATCCGTAAGATGTCCAGATTTTTAGAAAGAAAAAAAAAAAAGAAAAAATAAAAAATTTGTTTACTGCAGAAAATTTATGTTAATAAATAAATTTTTTATTATTTTACCACTGGTAGTTTTGGTTTGTCATTCGTGTCTTACTAAACGTGTATGTACTATAGTATATATGCCGTGTGCCTCTTGTTTATAAATTTTTTTTATAAAAATAATTTTTAACGTTTTTTGTTGTTGTTAATTCATTAACGATCAAAATAATTTTTTGAAGACAAAAATTAATTTTAAAGAATTGTTGAAATGTTTTCGAAAAGAATTCATTAAACTTAAAGTGGTATGAATTTTTTTTTTTAAATTTCTTTCTTTATTTGTTTTTTTTTTTTAAAATAAAAAAATCACACGTGATGCCATCATTGATGGTGTATGTGATTTGATGTTACATTTTATAAAATTGCATTTTTAATAAGATGTATATGAGTCAATAAAAATATTATTATTATTGTAGTAGAACATACATAAAATGATATATGTATATATAGAGGGCATATGTTTGACCCAGTTTATGTCAATGAAACTTTGTTTAATAACAACATCCAGATTCTTAAAAAAGGATAAATAAAAAGCTTTCTCATGTGTTCTAAATATTATCTATCTATGATAAATTTTTCATAAATATGTACATATATATATATATACATATATATATGTAGTTATATATACTCGAATATATATTAATGTGCATTTAATGTTTGTGTAATCATATTATAAAACTTTTAATACATGTAAATGTATATGTACTACGTACATCAACAGTTTTCATCATTTTCATTTCCTTTTTCCGTTTGGTGTAAATTATCGATATAAAAGTAAAGTTGTTGATTTTGTTATTCATAGAGATAGCAAATGCATATATTTATGTATATATAATAGAATTGTAACAATGAAAAATAAAAAGTGTATGATAATGTATGATATTTAACATATAAAATAACATATTTTCGATTTATAGATATGCAAGGCATAAGAAAAATAAAAAACACATTTTTTGCGGTTAAAGATAAAATGATGCAAAAAGATTTTACTTTTATATTTGATTTTGAAAATATGTATGAGAAAAAAAAAAACAAAATAAATTAAATTTCGATGTATTTAAAAGTTGATAAACTTTTTATATGTATATGTTTACCTGTTAAAATGAGAAATTTTTAGTTTTTGTTATTAAAATAATTTTTCCGTTGATAGATAGAATATGTGGAGTATGACTGTATGGGTATCATTAATAACGAAAAATGAAAAAAAAAAAAAAAAATACATATGTATAATGAAGTGTATTTTTTACTTTTTCCTGTTTTGTAAAAAAAATATATTTTTTTAACCAACTGTTAATTTTGAATTTATATAACAGGTATTTGCTTTTAGCAGAATTTATTTAATTTTTGTTTGCAAATTAAAATTGATGATAATTATTTTTTCTCAAATTTCTACGATTTATTTTTTATTAATTATTCAGAGAAAAAAAAAACATAAATGTTTCAAGAATTGTTAAAATAAAAACGACTTGAATAATAAATTTAAAAAAAAAAAGTTAAAAATAAACAAAGAAACACGTAATGGAAATGTGATAAGTGCTTGACAAAATTGAAAATACACATTTTTTTTTGAAAGAAAAAAGATATATATATTTTTTGTAGTTAGAAATTTCGTAAATAATTTTTTAGTTTGTTTTACAATTTGAAAAATCATTATAATTCTAAAGAATAATGTTCCAAATAAAATATAAAATTGTTAAAAACAAAAAGTAAAAAAATAAAAATGCAGATCATAGATTTTTAAAATTTTTTTTTTTTTGTAAACAAAAAATTCAAAGTCTACGTTTATCGTATGGAAAGATCATTAGATAATACACCACAGTGGATTGGATTAGAAACAATATCGTCTATTCCACCATACGTTTATAGATATTACGCGGCAGCTCATTTAAAGGTAATTATTTATTTAAAAAATTAGTAGTAAAATTTGAGAACAGAAATAAACTTTAAAACATAAAAAAAAAAATCAATACGATTCAAAAAAAAAAAAAAAGGAAATGAATACAAATTAATAACCCTTTTAAAATAGAAAATTTTTATTCTGAAATATTTCATTTTGATAATGATTAAAAAATCTGTATTATATCTTTAAGTGAAAATTCGATATCAGTACAAGTATATCCACTTTTTCAACAATAATTTATCACCATTGACAATATAATTGATCTTAAATAAAGAAATATTCTTGAAAACTTCGAAAAATTTCTCATAATATACAAAAATGAAAAATTTTCTAACACTATTCTCAGGTATTTTATGTATGTACCATCTTCAATCAATGCTCATATAATATAATACTTTTGGTATATATTTGTGTGTAAACATCATTTTCATTGATTTATCAAATTGTAATCCATTCGGATTTGTGAACTTTGTAATCACTTCAATTCACTTTGAATCTACCATTTATTTCCTTTTCAGTTCTAGTATTGAATAAACTTCGTCTTTTACTTTATTTTTTTCATGGTTTTATTTTTTAATTCACAACATACGAGCACACATACATATTATATATATATACATATGTGTATATATATAAATTCTTTCACTTTTAGTGTCATTTTTGTACATTTGTGGTTTAAAGTTTTTTATATTGATTTGATTCTATTATGTTTCTCTATTGAATTCATCTTGAATTTCGCAAATATTATAATATCAAAGTTTTTCACATTTTATTTTCATCTTTTCGTTTCTGTTATTTTTTTTTTTTTTTTTTTTTGCTTGTTTTATTCTTGTAAAAGTAACATGAGATGTGTCAATGATTTATATCCGAATAGTATGTAATATGAAAAAATTTCACACATTTATTTTATAAATGTAAGTTTAAGGTAAAAGTTCATTTTATCAAGTTGTTTTTAAATTTTGTACGTTATAGTTTTTACATTTGAAATATCTATTTTCTACTGAATTATGTCATTTTACGAAAAAAAAAAAAAAAATAATAATAATAATGATAATGATGATTTTGAACATTTTCGAATGCAATTTTTTTTGTGTATTTTTTGCTTTTAAGAAATAAATAAGATTGCTTGTTTATTTGGTAAATTCTATGGTTTTATTGTTAATTTCCAAACAAATTAAACCAATTTTGTTGTTTTTTTTTTTTTTTTATTAAAATAAGTTTTTGAATTCTGAAGTTTTCTTTTCGATCACATTGTTTTTGAAAAATTTCAATTTCAGTAATCTTAAATGGCATTAATTTGATTTAAATCAAATCAAAATTAATGACTTAAAAGACTATATACATAAATAGTCTATTATGATTAATTAATTAGATTTATGGAAAATTTTATTGCTTATTTGAGATTGTGATTATTTCAGATCAAAAAAAAAAACAAAAAAATTCTCTAAAATTCTTAAAGATATTGAAAATGTAGACAAATAGTTTATTGAAAATTCCATTAAAATTTAATTGGATTGAAATGAAGTATGTACATATGTATGTACATATATTTTTTATATTTGTCATATTATCACAATATTTTTTTAGTTGTCATGGTTTAATTGTGTACATACAGATTATAGACATTATGGTAACTATGTATGTTTGTATATTTGCAACAATCAAAATTTCATACATCGATTATTTCTGATCTTATATATATTTTTTTTTTTACGCTCTAATTGAGTATCTACATGTGCGAATAATTCAAAATGAATTTCAGTATACATATTTTCACTTTTCACAATTTTTTTTCCCCAGAAAAATGAGCGTCATCGTCATTCACAAAAAAAAAACCAAACTTAAGTGCAGAAAACATAAACTTTACATTAAGAATAAATATTACAACAAACAAGCACTGCGTTTGCATATTAGACGTTTGTAATTTACACTTTTTTTCTTCTTCTAGAATTAAGATTTATTTTAGCAAATAGACGATAAATATAACGTTATAGAAGGTGTTTTTTGAACGACAGTTTATTATATTTTAATAAAAATAATTGTATTTTTTACGCTTCATTTTTTTTTTATAATTTTCACCTACTCAAATCTTCTTACAATTTTTGTCCTTTTTTTTTTTTTTTTGTTCGAAACAAGTATTTTATTTCTCAATATTCGAAACAATTAACTTGATGTAATTTTGTGGCTATAAAACAAAATGTGTTTTATATATGTATTTGTTTTTTTTTTTTTTTTTTTTTTTTTTTTAATTTATAATATTTTGTAACCGTTATATAATATGTTAAAAATTACAAAAGTAAATTAAATCGATTTCTAGAATTTATTATTAAAATTAAAGGTAATAATTTACAAAATATTAACTAAAATAATAATTGAATTTATTTTCAATACAAAAAAATTTATTTTAAAAATTGAAATGTTAAAAAACCAAAAATTCAATATACAATCGTATTTAATTTTTTTTTTGTTTTTTTTTTTTTTTTTCATTTTATTTATTATTTTTCCTTTACTTAATTAGTTCGTATACAATTTAATTTTCCTTTTGAATATTTAAAATTTATATATGTAAGTATACATCATCGTTCTGGTGAAAAATTGATAAGGTGTGAGAATAATGAAATTTGATAATATAGAAACGAAATCATTAAAATTTGATTGTGTGATATATTTCAAAGTTTATACCAAATCAATGAATATAGAAGTAAAGAAAACCAAAAAATAAAAATAAAAAAGAAAAGAAAATAAAAACAGTAGAATAGAAATAAAGGACGATGATAAAAGGATGAAGAATAAGCTGAATCAATTAGCTTATTGAAGAACAATTATAAACACAATACATATTTATATATAAAATTAAAGGAGGAGAATATATATCCTTTCCATCTTTTTAAAAAATTCTCCTCCTATCAATTTATTGTTTAACATTTTATGTTTTGTGTTTTAATAAAAGAGGGTTGAAATTTAAAATATAAATACATCTAAATATACATAATATGAACAAGTATATACTTGGAAATTGTAGATTATCGAAAAAGGAAGATTAATTCAATAACAATTGAATTGTGGTTAGATTGTTACTTTAAATTTATATTGTAATTGTACCTACATTATATGAAAATAATACGATTGTGGTTTTTTTTTTTTTTTATCGTAAATTTTGAGGTTTTTTTGTTTTGTAAATTTATTAAGGCAAAAACACATAATTAAATTAATCGAACGTGTTAGGAAGTTCAAAATTGACTTTTTATTCAAGAATATCATTTTAAGAAAATTTATTATTCATTATTAAACATTATTATTCAGTATAATGTACTTTTTGAATTTCTGAAAATCAAAATTAGGTTTATTACATTTATATCAATAATATATATGTATATTTTTTTTTTCTATTCTTCATAGAAAGTTTCAAAAAACTTTGAAAAATAAATAATATAAGTTAGTGTGTCATTCAAAATAGTAATTATGATTTATTTAATTATATTGAATAAAAAAAAAAATAATTGAGAATTAAATTAACGAATGATAGATTAGACAAACTTTTTAATATAGAAGTAATTTTTTTTATTTTTTTTTTCAAAATATGATTTTAATTTTGAAAAATATCTTTTGAAAAAATTTTTGCATAATATCTATGGATTAAAATTAATTTTAAGGGAATTAAAATTAATAATAAAATATAAAATGTACATGACCTTTTTAGAAACTTTTTACTTATGGAATTTTCAATTATTATATGTGTCAGATTTTTATTTCTTCTTAATTAGGGATTTCAATCTTAGCGAGTCCTGTTTTAAAGTGCTTTATCCTTTCTATCTTTTTTTGTTTTTTTTGTTTGTTTTCTAAAAACAGTCGAAGAAAATATCTTCTGTATAATTAAATCATTATCAAATTAGAAGATTTCTAAATCTGATAAATTTTCTAATTAAATTAAACACTCAAACTTGTAGGATTGTCTATGAAAATTGATTTTTTTTTTTGTTTTGTTTTGAAGCTGATTGTTTTTAATATGAATATTTTAATGTTTTGTTATTTTTATATTTAGAAAAACATAAAATCTATTTCATTCAATTTGTTTAAATAAAATTTTTTTTACAAAACTATTTTGTAATCAACACACATTTTATTCACATTGGTGAAGTTTTTACAAATAAAATAAACTTTTTTTTTTGTCGTTCGGAAAAATAAAAATAAAAGATGTTTCAAGAAAAGTCTGGTTTTTTTTTCTATTTATAAACATTTTTTCTTTTTCTTTTTGTATTTTTGTTATTTTGTTAAAAGGGAAAAAATTGTTTACGGAAACACATTTTTTTTAAAAACAGAAATAAAACTGTGTAAAAAGACTTCTCCTTGAAAGTTATTTCTTTATTTAATCTTGAATTTTGTATGTGAAATGAATAGTACTATGGGAAAAAGATTTGTTTCTTTGAAATTCTCTTTGAAAATTTATTTCTTGAAAAAAGTTTTTTTCTTCTGCTAACTAAAAGTGTTGAGATTCTTTTTTGTTTTTGTTTTTGTTTTTTTCAAATTTAGAAATGAATATCCTTCAAATTCATTCTATGGTATGGTCTTCAATTAATCTTAACAAATACATTTTTTTTCTTCTTAAATTGTCATTTCATCCATTTTTGTTTCACTTGAAATTAGCATAACAAGAAATTAAAATCAAAGTAACTAAATTTCAAGTACTCAACTATAATTTGAACTATGTTCATTAAAATCATTTTTTTTCTTTTATTTTTGCTTTTTTTTACTTTGCAAGATTTAAATATTCCTAAATCATTGAAATATAAAATTAAAATATCTAGAATAATAATTATTAATGTCATTAAAAGAATGTTGAATAAGGTTATCGACTGTCAAGATATTTATGCCATATCAAAAAGTAGATTTATAAATTCTGTCAAGGATGTGTCCTCAAAAGAAAAAAAAAAAATCTAGTTGGTGGTTGAAGGCAAAAATGAGAAAAAAAAAATATATATATACTTTGTAAAACATACATACACTTGATACAATATAAATTGATTTAATTTTTGGAATGAATCAGAATAAAAGAAAGAAAAAAAAAATCATTTATAACAATGATAATGGAAAAAAGATATATGAACGGAAAAAGATCCAAGGTCATAATGTATTTTGCCTAGAAAAAAATATCTACGGTACTAGTGTGACTGTATATTACTGCATAAAAAATTTTTAAACCACATAAGAGAATATCCTGCAATATAATATGTATACTTACATTTTTTTTTCCAAAAGAGAACATTTAAAACAAATAAGAGAGAATTCATTGTATATTACACGTTTAACATAGGTTTCATTTCATAGCTAAATTTTCATTCCATTATTCACTAAAAATGAATAAATACAAAAAAAAAAAAAACTTTATTTCTGTTTTGTAGAGGGATAAATTTTGCGCATGTTTTAAATTTTAACAAAAATCGTCCTGTATTTATTTCATCTTATTTCGTTAAAATTCCAGGGCCATTAACAAGATTCCACATAAATATTATGCAAATTCTGTAAATTGAGAGCGAATTTTGTATTGGGAAAATTCATTGATTCTTGTGGAACTTATCTCAGAATCCTTCAAATAACGTTACACATCATTACCTATTCCAGAATACTTTTTATTGTAGATTTTAAAAATAAAACAACAATAAAACAAGTCTTTTTTTTTTGTTTTTATTTTTGTGTTCAAGCAGTGTGTATACTTTTTTTTTATCCTATATTATTTTCCTTATACTATAACGGAAAATGAATATTTTGAATTTAGATGATGTTGCTTATTGTTTTTTTCTTCTTCTTCTTCTTCTTGTTTTTTATTTTCTTCGTACTTGTGTAAATCTGTTCCACAATTTTCGCATATTCTAAATTTTCTTATATACTTTAATATTATAACAATTCTCTCTCTATTTGATTTATATTTTTCATATTCGCTCGAAGAACAACAACAAAAAACAAAAATCTTTTTTTTTCTTTCGTTTCTCATTGAATTCCTTTATCGGTTATGTATCCAGAATCATGATTTAACACCTATATGGACCAATTTTAGTCAGTACATCGCGAGCCCTTGATTCGAAAGGGTAAAATCGACACACCAATTATATTTATAAAATTTATAATAAAAAAAAATTATCTCTATTAAATTAAAACATATTCAAATCATAAAAAAAAAAAAATTTTAAACATAAAAATTTAAAAAGAACTTAATTAAAATTTTAAACATTAAAAAATAAAATACAGCAAAAATAGAAAAAAATATTAAATAATTTATTTGAAAAAAGGAAAATGTTAATAAAAATTAAAATTCCATATATAAACATTTTATTTTTAACAACAACAAGTGATATTCTAGTTTAACAATTAAAATAAAAAAAAAATTATATTATAATAAAATAAATATTTTTGTATAATTATTTATTTAAACGTTTTGTTATCCTGTTTAAAAAAAAAAAAATAATAACAAAAACACAAGCAAAAATTAATTAAATACTAAATTATATTTTTAAAGTTTTTTAATTTTAATTTTCGGTATTGTATATTATATTATTGAATTATTATTTTTACGTTGTTTTCATTTGATTTTTTACAAGAAAACAATACAACACGTATAATATATAGGAAAAGTTTTCAAATGACATTATTGTGAGTGTAAGAAAAAAAAAAAAAAAAAAGAGGACAAGAAAGAAAAAAAATCACGAAATAAAATTATTTATTTATATACATTTTTTTTTTCCTTGTGAAGTTTATTCATTTGAAACAAAATATAACGCACAAATTGTGATTAACTTGGTTTTTTTTTTTTTTTTCATTTTTAATCCTGACACATTTATTTTTTTTTCGTATTTTCATATACATATATATTTTTTTTGCATGTGGGATGCCTGATTTATTCTACTAATAAAAATGTGGAAGATAAAGTTTTTCAATGTACAATAACGATATATAGTGCGTCAAATATTTGTGTATATAGCTATTTAATAAATAAAATGTTTTCATTCAAAAAATGAATAATTTTTTTTTTGTTGTTTTTCATGATTTCATAGTTTATTCATGTCAATGCTAAATAAATATATATTTTTTTCTCAAATTTTTTGATGTGCGTTATCATTGAAAAAGAAAAAAAAAAAAACAGAAATAAATAATATTTGTTTTCTGTACTCTATTTAATTCTGTGGTTATTACATTAAAAAAAATACACTATATATACATTTTTATGTATACTCGTATATTGAAATTGTGTTGAAAATATTTTTGAAATAAAAAAAAATAATAATAAGGATGAGAAAAAATTACGAATAAATAAAGCATATACATATATCATTTGTTAACCATATTGAAAATGTTGAGTTAAAAATATAAAAAATAATATACATAATATATTATATTTAAAAAAGAGATATGTATGTATGTAGATATACATAGACACAAAATACGTTTAGTTTTCAATAACATTATTATTTATCTTATTTTTATTATCAATTTAAAATATAAAAAAAAAAAAAATGAAAAATTTTATGTAACAAGTGAATTTGTAACAAAATATATACTGAAACATATGTTTTTTTTTTTTTTTTTTTTTTTTTTTTTGAATGTCTGGATACATTATTTAAATTATATAAAATTTATTCATTAGAAATAATTAAAATGAAAATATCTTTTGAACACTCAAAGAAAAATATTTCATTTAATTTTATGTCTTATATACATATGTATATTTCTCGGTAAAACCTTCTATAAAATTTCACATTCAATTTACATTTTAATTAATTCATTTTTTTTTTATATGTTAAAGAAAAAAAAAAAAACTTTTCAGCAAGTAAACAGATATATAAACATAAAAGAGTATCATTTTTATGACCATTTATCTTAATTTTACTAATTAGCTATAAACTTTCCCTTAACCAGAAAATAAAAGAGGAAAAAACTTTAATTAGCCAAAAAAAAAAAAAAAATTTGTTTTTTCTTGAAAAAAAGTATATTACGCCAGATATCTATTACTTTAAAAATTTTACTAAAATTTAATTAAAAATTTAACCAAAATAAGAAATTACAGTGAATTTTATAATATAAATCCTTCGTATTTATATCCTTTTTTTTTCATTCTTTCAATAATATGAATTTTTCTCACATTTATTTCATTTATAGAATTTTAAATTGTTGAAATTTAACTTGGTTAATTTCCTGTATTTAACACTTCAAATCTTTTTAATAATAGAAACTAAAGTGTTCTTTATTTTTTTCTTATTTTTAACATGAGTACGATTTCCAATTGAATTTTATTTCATTCATGCAAAAAAAAGTTTTTTTTATTTAACTAAAAGAACACTAATTGTAATTCAATGATGCTTTTTTTTTTTTCTTACTTAAAAAATTCTATAAAATTTTTTATCTTTTCATAAACTTTATTTATAGGTAATGAAAAAGTAAAGGAAAAACCAGTTGTATAACTTTTACATAAATCTTCTATTAGTTTTTTTTTTCTTCTTTTTGATACTCATATCCTTGGACGTAAAACTTGAGTAATAAATTAATAAGGAATAAGGATATTGCTGAAAGAAAAAAACAAGCAGCATATAAGTTTAAAAATACGTACTTATGTACATACATACCACGTGTATGAACAAGAAAAAATTCAATTATCTACTTTTTTACAGAAAATAAAATTCTCTGAATACGTAAATTTATAATTGCATAAATTTTTTGTTTATTTATTGCAAATCCTTTTTACATATTTATTTATTTATTTTTTCCATTAATACATATGTACATATATCTATATCTAAATGTATTTTGCTCATATATTTATTGCCTAATTTTTATACATTATGAAAATTTAGGTTGATTACATGGATAAGATACGTACATATGTATATAAATTTTTTTTTTACAAAAACAATTTTTATGTAGATTGTACACCACTATGCAAATAAAATAAAAAGTAGGACGGAAATTTTCCACTTTTCAGATAATATCTGCAAAATATTTTTTAATTTAAAAAATGAAAAAAAAATATATATATAAGTATATGTACAAGTACATATATTATTCAGTTTAATTTTTATGAATATGCCATTCCTACTGTGCGTTCTACTCTTAAAAATTAAAATTAAAATTTTTATTTTAAATATTCACGAATCAACTAAAGTTGTTTTGAAATTTTCAAGGAAAATAAATATATCCAAAGCTTTGTATTTAAATGTCAATTTATCTTTTACTTCTTTTTTTTTTCTAATTAAAAGTCCTAGAGTATTAAATTTAAGAAAATTGCTTACTTGTAACGGTGTTAAAGTAATTTTCTTATTTGTTTTATTTTAAAAATTTACATTCACTTGAAGAACGCACCTTGTCAAAATCAAAATATTAATACTTCAGAAGTAACCTTAGTGATGTAAGATTGAATTACAAATTTTAAGATTTTATAGAAATTAATTGTTAAAAGTTATCTGTACTTATTTATAAAATTTATTAAAGAATTCTTTAAGACTTTTTTATTTTAACAGCTGTAACTCAAAATTATAATTTACTTTAACAATTTTCTCTCTTTTCATCACTTTTAATTAAAAAAAAAAAATTGTCAAAAATCAAAAGAAAATGGTGTTACATAATTAAAATAAATTAAAAACTCCTTTTTAATTAATATTTAACTTAGAAACAAAATATAATAAAATTAAAATTGTTTATAGCTAAATCGTTTTTTTTTTCAGATTTATTGAAGTTAATTTAAAAAAAAAAAAAACATTAAAATATTTAGAAATTTTAAAAATGGAATTTTACCTCATTGGTTTTATTTTTCGAAATTAATAAATTGTGTGTGTAAATATTTTTTTTCTGACTGTTCATTTTATTTTAAAATTACTATTTACCTATTTATTTTATGAAAAAAAAAAAACTATTTTCATTTTTGTATAAAATTATAATGGAAGTACTTAAAATTGCATTCTACAGTATAATTGACTTTTTTTTTTATTTTTTAAACAGAAAATAGTTGTGTACAACAAATCCATTATAAATAATAAAATTAAAATAAAAATATTCAAGTGTTTCGTGAAACTCGAATTACATTTTGTTTGTTTATTATTTGGTTCCGTTGAAAAAAAAAATAAAAATAAACTTTTTTTTTTTTTAAAAACAACAAACAATCAGTAAAAAAAATTATATTATTATTATAATTAATTAAAAATCAATAATCATGAATAAATTTACATAGTAAATTTACCAAGAAAAAAAAAAAATAATATTATTATCCAATATCCGTCTATTAAATTCATTGATACTATCACAAAGTATTTAATTTTATGTAATACGTATAGTGTAAAATTATTATACATTCGACGTGCATAAATATTATTAAAAAATTAAATTGAACATTTTGAAACAAAACAAAAAAAAAATAAAAAATAAAAAAATCCAAAAAACATTTATTTTAAATACAATTTTGATTTTTCAAACAATTAAAAACAAATACACACACACACACACATTCTATGTAATACACATGAATAATATTTTATTAAATTTCCAGTAATTTAATATCCAAATAAAATTTCATTTTCTATCTAGATAATATTTTTATAATTATTTTTTTATTTAATATTAATAATAATAAAAATAGATTTTATATGAAAATAAAAAAAAAACTTCAAAACAAAAAAAACAAAAAAAAAAAATTAAAATTGAAATTCTATCTTTTTAACGTGATTTCATTTTTCAATTTATTCACATTTCATTTCATCTCAATATGATGCAATTTTGAATATGGATTTTTTATTTTTTATTTTTCTGATTTCATGTTATGAAAACTTATTGTACAATCCATACCTATTCAATATTCATATAGTGTGCACATTGTACCTAAATATGTATATATATATATATATATTTAAAAAAAAGTTATACTATTTAATAAAAACAAATTACGAAAATTTTGAAAATTAATTTATTGGAAATTCATAAAGTGAGGGTTTTTTTGTTTTCTTTATTTGTTGAAATACAAATTTATTATGTGTATTAAAATATAAAGTAATTTTATAGTATGAATTTAGTATAGATATGTTATGAATCTGATAAAAATTATGATTATTATTATTATGATTTTATATAAAAAATGAAAATTGTTATCATACTTTATTTTTGTACATTTTAATCGTTGACGTTATATCAAAATTTATTTTATTTTTTTTTTTTTGTTCTATAAAAATAAAATTGAATTGTTAATATATTTTTTCATGTTATAATTAACAAGATAGAATATTCGTTAAAAAAAGAAATTAAAATAAAAAATAGAAATCATAAAATATATTATAGAAGCGACTATGAAATTTTTGTTAATTTTAAAGTTAAACGGTTAAAGCAAATTAGAAATCTTGACTATTTGATATTATCTGAAATACCTTAAGAACATCTAAATTTTAAATTTGAAAAAAAAAAAAATAATAAGGATAAAGATTCAAATTTCAAGTATTTTTTTAATAAATTTTTCTCAAAAAAAAAACAAATTTTTAAAAATTTATTGCTAAAAAATTCAAGAACTATTGAATGAATTTTTACAGCACCGTATAAAGGTTACTTTCAAATACTTTCAAATTGATTATTCAAAGTGCCAAGAGTATACTTTAGAGTTTTACTTATTTTTCTAAAATTTTTCAAAGGTTTTTTGGATTTATTTATAAATTTTTCTTTATAAAGATCCTTCATACTATAGAAAAAAAAAAGAATAAAAATATATACATATATGAAATAATCTCAAGTATATATGATGATGTAAGTATTTTTTGTTGGTCATCTTGACTTTACAGGACTTGCATACTTGCATTTTGCAATGAAAAAAAATATATATGTATATATATTTTTCAAAGAGAAACATATAGTTTGCAAAATGGTATACGTATTTTATGATTTTCAAGATCTTAAGATTTAAAAATCTTTAAAACCACACAAGTTATATATTCTTCTCATTACGAAAAGAAATAAAGAAAAAATATTTTAAAAGAAAAGAAAAAACTGAAGATAAATATTCAAATGAAATTTTCTGGAATTTGTGAGTAGACGAACTGAACTTCAAAGAAAGAAAAAAGTGAATAAGAAAAACTCTTCAAATTTTCTACACCTGAGGAAACATGAAATACATAAACTTTTTTTTTTTTTTTTATGTTACAATTTTAAATAATATTGAATTACTCAAGTGTGAATAACAAGTCAAGGCTATGTAATTTTTTAAAATAAAATCACTTTGTGTTGAAATTTTAGTCTTTTTTTGGTGCTTTTTAACATTAAGTTTTCAAGAAAAATAATAAATGTTAGATTCGAAGTGAAAAGTTATTTTCAACAAAAGCCAATTTCAAACCACAAAAGTTTTATTAACTTAAATTTTATTTTTTTGATAATGTTATTAAGTTTAATTCGATTTTTACATACGGTTTATTATTACTTTTACATTTTTCTCTTGTTTCCTAAGTAAGTCAAAATAAAAGTCATTAAAATGTATTTTATATACAATGTATGTATACATATAAAAATATAGTATATCTAATGTACATATTCACATACATTACGCTTCTATGGTCCATAAAATTTCAGGATATGGTAATATCATTTATACTTAAAATCGCTTTTTACATATACCTACACACACAAAAAAAAAAAAAAAACTTTGAAATTTATATCAAGCAAAAAATAAAGATTAAAATGAGATAAAAATAAAATAAATTCTTCCTGAAAATTAGAATTCATGACTTGAAATTGATGTTAAGAAAGTAGAATTTATACACATCTATCTAACCTACGTAAATTCGTTTTTATTTTTTTTTTAAAGAAAAAAAAATAAGATAAGATACAAAATTTACTTAATAAACATACAACTTAAATTTTCTTTTTATGAAAAAAAAAAAAAACAAATATACAAAAAAAAAAAATCATTTTCACATTATAAAATTTATATAAATATTAAAAAAAAAAAAAAGGAAAATAAACGATCTAAAATACATGATTCAACATTTACAAAAAAAAAAAAAAATGAACAAAGTATGTACATTAAAATGTATTTATTTGAAATGTTTTTTTTTGTTCACATACAATATACTATTATATGTACCATACCATATACATATGTACGAGTAGTGTATGTGGAGTTATATCATACCATCATTATTTTTTTCTTTTCTCTTTATTACTCTAAATTTTCTCATGGTATATTATTTTATCTTCAGGTATGCGGATTTATCATATACATACATACAAATATATGGATGATACACAATATTCGTAGATCTACTATGAGAAAATTCGTTCAATATAATCAAAATACAGACTTTATTACATATATACGTACTGTGTTTTTTTTTTTTTCCTTTTTTAATTTTTCATATCCAGATCGATATCTATGAACAATACAGCGAATAATCATATCTGTCATATGTATGTTTATTAATAGCTATAAAGTATGTATATATATTTTTCTTCTACGTTTTTATTTTCATTTTTCAAT
The DNA here is from genome assembly GCA_939192795.1 of Bombylius discolor. Taxonomy (NCBI): domain Eukaryota; kingdom Metazoa; phylum Arthropoda; class Insecta; order Diptera; family Bombyliidae; genus Bombylius; species Bombylius discolor. Next base: position 4,310,275 of record OW584241.1, on the reverse strand, counting down.
GAGTACAAAAATATAATAAAAAAAAAGAAACAGCACAGAAATGAAAAACTAAGAAGAAAAGAAGAAAAAAAATAAAATTTCCACGGAAAAAAAAATGCTCAAGCAAAATGAGAAAAAAATAAGCTCCTTTTTTTTGTTTTTGTTGAAAATCAGGCCTATATAAGAAAATGTCATAAAATATGTGTACCAACAATTCACACAGAAAAGTAGGACATTTTAGAAAGAAGAAAAAAAAACAAGAACGAAATAGCATATATTTACCAATTTGCATAATGAATTTCTTTTTTTCTTCTATACTTTATTTTTTCCTCCTTTTTTTTTACTTCATTATATATTTTACATATATTTGTGATTGTGTATGTATTTTTCCTTGAAAATACCGAGGGTCCTAAAATCATATTTTAGTATTATTGATGAATATACAAGGAAGTAAAAAAAAAAAAGGAAAAGAAAATGGAAAATAAAGAATAAATTTAAAAAAAAAAAAGTAGCTATGTTTAAATGGTTTTTTTTTATTTTATAAATATTTTTCAATATAACGGAATAAATGTGAACAAAAGGAAAAAATAAATAAAAGTAAGGTATTAACCATTTAAAAAAAGAATAAGAAATTATGTATTCAAAAAATAATATTTAAGCAGCTTATATATTAAATTTTTCTTATTTATTAAAAATTAAAAACATAAATTAATTTTAATGAAATATTCGAAATATTTTTCAGTATAATTTTATTAATATTTTCAAATATCATAATTTTGTAACAATATAGGACATTTGAATGTATGTACATTTAAAAAAAAAAAAATTTTTTTAAATTTCATATTTTATGTTACATTTTAATTGAATTTATTTTCTATTTCAAAATATCAATTGAAAATTTCAAATATAAAAGTAATTTTAAGCATGTCAAAGTGGTTATTTAAACTCTTTTTTACATATGACAAAACAATACAAAACCATAATAATCAATTTATAGTATTGTTTTAAACAAAATATTATTTAGAAATTTTAATGATTGATTTTTAATTGAAATTTACAAAATTTCAATTTAATTTACTATTAAATTTATGTCATTATTTGTAACAAATGAAAATATGATATTTAACTACATATTTCAATTATTTTTTTATTTTGTTTTTTTTCCTGTTTTTTTTTATGTTTTAGAAATAGTAATTGGTCTTTTTCTAAAATATATCGAAAAATTTTATTGAAAAATCTCATAAACAATTCTACTTTGTTGATTGATTTTTTTTTCTTTCTTCTTTTTCTTTGTGTTAAAATTATTTTCAATTCAAAAAGAATTTTTTCAAAAAAAAAAAAAAAAAAATTTATAAAACTCACACTTCATTAATCATTTTCTTAAAAATACAAAGAAATAAAACCTTTAAATAAAAAATTCGAATAAAAGCAAAAATAAAAGTATATATTTTATATTTTTTTATTGAAAAAGTGACATTTTAATTACAAAATCACTTTCTTTTATTAAAGTTTCGAAAGATTCACAATTCAATACAGTATATAATAAAATGCAATAAAATATTTATATAAATGTGCTTCGTAATAAATATATATTTTTTCTTGATCATTCATAAAAATCACAAATCAATATTTCAAATAAAAAAAAAAATAAAAAAAAAAAAAAAAAAACCTAAATAAAGTTAACGAAAGAAATGAAAAATAAAAATCAATTTTGGAAGAAAAAAAAAAGATTTTTATGTAATAAATCGGATAAAGGTTAAGATGATTTTTACTCAATTCATTTTTTTTTATACATACTTACTATTTCTTGGCTATCTATGAAGAAGGATTAAATATTAAGTATTTTTTTGTATAATTTAACTTGCCTTATTCATGTATAAAAAGAGACATCAAAAAATTGTTATTAGATGCCATTAAATGTAACAATTTTTTAGTGACCAACTGTGCCTAGTTCCTTCCGATATGATTACAAAACATTTTTATGTATACACACAACATAAATAAAATGTCCTGTATATTTCTATATTGTGTGAATTTCTTATATGTATACTTTCATATACATACATATACATATATAAAAAGGTTCATAAATGGTAGTAATTAATTTCAAGAACATTTCGTCCTTCTTTTATATTTCCTTTTATTTTTATTTTTTTTTATTTTTATTTTATTTTTTTTTTTTTTTCTTTTTCATTACATTTTTTTCTTTTATTCATCAACCACAAAAGAAATGAATTTTTCTTTATTTTTGTTTTACTTATAACTTTTCTTTTTATTTTATTTTTTCTCGTATAGGTATCTCATATATGTGTACGATCTATATAAACGATATTTAGTTATTTTATGATAACATTAAGTTTGTGAAATTAGTTCGAATTTGTTAAATGAAATTCTTTTTCTATTTTTCTTTTTTATTTTTTCTCTTCGTCCTTTTTTTTTTTTTTGTTCTTCTTTTTATCTTAATTTTTACAAGTTACTTTAATAAATACATATTAACCTAATTGTATCACACCTATTTATTAAAATGAATTTTATATTTAGGCATGTACGAATTTTAGCATTTTTTTTTTTTTTTTCGTTTTGGAAAAAAAGGTAAAAGTAATGCATAAAACAATGAAATTCAAAAAAGAAAGAAAAAAAAAAACATTAGGTCACCATGTGTTTGAGTAATGAAATGTTATTGATATAACAATTTATTATTAGATTTCCACTTACTATATACAATTTACATTCTTATGGCTAATAATTTTGCAATTTTATTACATACTCATTTTGCAAATGGGTTGATTTTACTTTATTTGTTTTTTATGTTGTTTTTCTTGATTTTTTTTTTTCTTTACTCTTTTGATTTCTAAACCTGAAAACGGAATCGTTTTTAATGTTTATCGAGATTACAAGAATTGTATTGTAATCGATTTTCTCTTCAGATTCAGAATTTGTTAAAGAAATTTTCTATAAAACACACATATAATTTTTCTTTTCTTTTGTTTTACTGTTATATACATACATACATCAATGTGTATTTGAATTTTTGTTACATAAAAGGAGAAATATATATGAAGGACATAATATGTGTGTGTGTATATTATTGTTTTCTTTTTTTTTTTCTTTTTCGAATAATTGCGATTTTTTAGACAACAAGAAAAATAACATCCTATATTTAAGTTAGTCGTCGTTTTTGTTGTACGTACATACATATGTACATATGTACATTTTAAGTATAACTATAGTGTATCAAATGTGCCTACAGAAGATGTTATTTATGAGTTGGTCGTTTTACTTTTTATTACATAACATTTGAAATAAAAAACAAAAATTGTTTTTGTATCTATTATTTAATTCTAAAAACAAAAGAAAAACACACATACATACAAGAAAAAAAAAATCCATTACATAGGGTAAACAAAGTAATTTCAAATGATTGAACGCACATTCTTTATTCATATCAAAAGTTTATGATTTTTATTTCATTTTATCTTAGCTATTTGTTTCACAAATTATTATAGCTTTATTATTATTTTTTTTTGTTATGTAACATAAAAGGTCCTTATATTCAATTTATCCAGCTAAATGTAATGTTTTGAATATAGGCGTGATGGGAAATATGCCAATTGGCTCAAAATAAGATATTTTATTTTGATTTAAAATATTTTATAAGATTGTCTCTGACTGACGTCATAATATTGAAAGAGAAAAAAAAAACAAAAAAATTATAGAACCTTGAAAATTTATTTGAGATCAAGTTTACAATATGAAGTTCAAAAATTCTCTGAATTTTGGAAAAAAAATGTTAATAATAATGCGTAGTTTTAAAAAATTTTGTGCCAACAAACCAATAACAAATTAATATATGTGAATTGATTCGTCCAATTTCCAAGAGTAACACTTAATATTTTTTGTGGAAAATCAAAATGGCGGATATAGACACCATCTTGTCTACAACGTTAAATTAGGCATCGAATTAGGCAACACTCGACTAACAAGAATTTTTAATTGTTTAAATTATTGGAATTTAATGGTGTTCATATTATTTTCTAAAAAAAAACACTGTTCATATATTTTACACGATGAGTAAAATTATAAAATATTTTTTTTTGAGGTTTAAATTAAATTGAAAAACACTCACTCACTCTCACGATAGGGATAATAAAATGTAAATGCCTATTCTTTAATGCCTAGCTTTAAACATACAAACAAAAAATAATACTCTCCTAATAATCAATTCGGTCTTTTAACATTTAGATATTATAGAATGGATCACTAATAGATTTTTTGTGGTTTTATTTTCTTTTACAAAATCAGTCATTTATTTTCTTTTTTTTTCCTAATTTTTTTTTTTTAATTTATTTTAATTTGTTAAGTATAAAATGTATAAACTGTTATTTTTCTTCTTTTTATTTTTAAAATGTATATCTACTGACGCCAATCTGAACTCTATACTCTATTAAATAAAAATAATATAGACAAATCTAAACTGAATTTACGTTTATAGTTTAGTCCTTAGTAAATTTTATAGCTCCTGAAAAAAAAGAAGGATAAAACTACAAAAAAAAAAAAAAATAATAATAATAATAAATAAAATAAACATATGTATATACATCATATATAATGAAAAGTAAATAATGAAGAGAGTCAATCAATTGATTGATGGTGATAAATGTTTGCAAAAAAATATACGAAGGATTACAGTTTTTATATGAAACAGAAAAAAAAAAAAAAAACAAAATAAAATAAATAAATAAAAATGAAATAAAGACTAACTTTACTTTATTTTCTAAATAAAAAGTTACTTTTAATATATGTATGTATGTATGTAGGCTAATACGTAATTCACGTGTATTTTTTGTGTGACAACGAAAGATGTTGATTAAATTAAACTTTTTGGTCACGTAAAAATATTTAGAAGTAAAAAAGCAAATGAAAAATTTTTTGTTTTTATTTTCATACATTTAGAATATTGTGAAAGATTGTGAAAACGATAAACGAAAAAAATATATATACTTAGCATACACAAACAAACGAATAGAAATTCTATATAGTTTATATAACTGCATAAATACATACAACACAAATATTTAATTTATTGAGAAAGACCATAATTTTTATGAATTAGAACAGATTGCCAAATTGAAGTTTTTTTTTTCTTCTTCTTGATTGAAATTAATTTAGAAAATTATATCGGAAAATACATAAAACAAGAACAAAAACAAAATGAAAATTTGTCAATTCATCATTTATTTTGTAACCGTCATTATGCTGGGCTATATATTATACTTAATTCCTTATTGGGTTTTTCTTTTTTGGTACAATATTTCGTTTCACTGCTTATTAACGTGATCATTTTTTAATTTAATTTCATTCTCAAAAATAGAATCAATATATACTTATATATTTTTTTTTTCACTTTTTGGTGTTTTTGTTGTTATAATAATTTATATTACTTTTATATATAGAGCCTCTGTTATCCATGATGATTTTTCCAATAAATTATATTTATCATGATAAATTAATGATACATGAGTTGTGACAATCATTTACTAAATTAAGCATAAAAAATTAATAGGAAAAATTGAAAGTTAAAATTATTATATTTCGAAAAACAAAAATAACAAAAAAAAAGTATGCTGTATTTTTAAATCAATCCCCTCGGTTTTTTTTTCGGTTTTTCAATATAATTCTTCCTTGTTTTTTCTTCGAATTTAATGATGTCAATTATGTTAATTATTATTATAATTTTTGCATACAAATTATTGTTGAAAAACAGAAGAAAAAAAAAATGGGTTTTTTACATGTTAAACAATAATAATTAAAAATTTTATTATTCAGTATGCTGTCATTTTGTCATTTTTAATTTTGTTGTGAATCAGAAAAATATAAAAGAATATTCTTGCTAAGAATAATCATGGTTTTTCTTTTTTTTCATTTGGCTAAATTCATTTTTAATTGAGAAAAATAAAATTTAAAATTTAATTTATAACGGTATGAAGTAATTTGTAACATCCTGAAGTTGAAAAAGTTCAATTTTAAATTCAAAAAATTTCTTAATAAATATATTTTTTTAAATATTACAATTTTTCTTAATTTCTTCTTATCTTGATTATCAATTTCTACAGATGTTCTTTTAAATGTTCACTAAATCTTTTTTTTCTTTAATCATTTAACGTATTTATTTAATAAAGTAAAAAAAAAAAAAAAAAGGAAAAACGATTACACTGGCACCTTAATCAAAGAAAATTGTAACAAAAACTCTTTCTTTTCATATCTTTTTTCGTTTTATATAATTTTAACGAGCTGTCAAGAATTGTATCTTATATCAGAATGCTGACAACCGGAAATTATTGAACGAAAAAAAAAAACAAAAAAAAAAAAAAACTCCAAAGAACGAACATGAGTCGTTTTATATCATTTCTGTAAAAAAAAAAAAAATGATAAAATGATTGTAAAATTGGGACTTCTTCTTCTTTTTTTTCTTTCTTTTCTGTTTTGTTGTTGTTTTTTAACCATATACCCTAAATAGTTTCCTATTAAATTTAGTGTAATATAGACTTTTATATTATTATGTATAATTTGATTTTATATTCAGATACTATTATGTTTTTCTATCATTTTGTTCTTTATAAATTGGATTTAGAAAAAAAAAAATAAAAAATAAAATAAAATTGAAAATTTCATCATCAGATGTACCTAAAGTATTAATATTGTACGGGCCTTTACCTTTGATATAAAATAAAAATAAAATAGAGAAAAAAAAAATTAAATCAACCCACTTTTTTATTTGCTATCATCCTTGAAATTTTATTACATATTTTAGTGATCAATTTTGATATATAGGGAAGCAAAAAGTTATCCTTTTTTGTAAATTTTGTAAATCATACTGTTTTTTTGTTTTTCTACCAGAAAAATTATTATAATTTAATCGATTAAACTTTTATTAATAAAGACATTTTATAGAAATCACTAAGCAGGAGATTTTGAAATTGGGAATTTTGAAAAAAAAAAGCGAAGAAATTTTGATAATTCACAATAAATTTATAAATTAAAAAAATTGTAAACTAACATTTGTCGTGGAAGCCTTCAAAATTTTTTTTACTAAAACACACTTTATTCCTGAAAACCACACATTATTCAAAATCAACAAATATATTGTGGCTCATTGATATCATAGACTACTCTAAAAAAAAATTTATGAACAATTTATGGTTTGCAATCTATGAAAAATTTTATGTGTTCAACAAATTCAAATCTATCAAATTTTCTAATCTGTTTTTTGTAGTTTGCAAAAAATTTTTTAATCAACTGCACCATAAGTTTCTAAATTTTTTGGTGTGAAATATTTTAATTTCTATAATAAATTATTTTTAAAAAAAAGTGAAACTATCTGAAAAACAAAAAGGTATTTCTTTCAATCAGATAAAAACACACAATCCTTTATTTTCAAATATTAAAATCAAATAACTTGAATAAAAATTTAATGTATAAAATTTAAATTTTCATATAAAACATGTTCGAAAGTTTCAGATTTTACAAGTTTTACATATAGAAAAAAAATTTCAGAAATATCAGTTAACATGTACATCATATGGAAAACGACAGATTTTAATTATGTATAAGAATTTTTTAGTTTTTGTTAGGTTATAATGAAAAATTTTAAATTTAGTTTTCCAAAATAGTAACAAACAAAAAACAACGAAAAAAAAAAAAAACAAATAATGGAAAGGCAAATATTTCGGTTAGCAACAAATCAAAAACATTTGAAAAAAAAAAAAATTTAAATGGAAAAAAAAAAACTTATTTTAAACATTAATTCTGTATTCTGATAAAACAAAAAAGTGTAGGTTTAAATAAATTAGACTTTTGTATTCAATTTATAGTATAATGTGAAACTTTTTTCTTCAGAAAATCTCATACACATACCAAAATAAACGAAAAAAAAATTATCTTCTATCTTTTAGGCCCACCGTATCATTAAATTATCTTAAATGAAATCAAATTCACATACCAAAAACAAATTGTAAACTTTCATATTGACTTTGAAAAATTTTCTATAATTTTTTAAATTTCATGAAAAATGCTTAAAAACACTTAACTTAGGTCGATTTGAAATAAATCATGAATCAAATTTAAATATTCAATGAAAGTGTGTTAGTGTTTAAAAAAAAAAAAATTCTTTTAAAACAAATATGTATCTTATAACTAACTTTTTTCTTTATCATTTTTCTTTTTTTTGAATATTTTTTTTTTTGTGTATACAATTTTTTTTTTTGTATAAAATCAAAAAAATAAAAAAAAAATTTGAATAGAAAATAAAAGTATATGAAAGTATGTAAATGAATGAAATTTTTATTTGTATATTGAATGAATGAGTAAAAAATTTCTAATTCATGAAATAAAAATGTGATGACGACGAAGATGATGATGGTGATGATGATGATGATGATGATTATGATGAGAATGAATAAAAAAAAAGTATCTGTTGCTAAAAATCTAACTTGTGGTCGATCAGATTATGGATTATGATGATGAGAATGTAAAGATGATGATAATGAAATAACAACAAAACATATTATGTACATACATAATATGTATATATGGATATAATAAAAGAATCATATTAAAAACATATCTCATGCATACAAGGGCAAGTATATTACTAGGACATTTATATACTCGTATATAGACGCAGAAAAAAAAAAAAGGACATAAGTATAAAGCTTGTGAAAATGATGGTATAAAATTGTATCATAAAGCTAAATAGAAGAGGAGGCTTATACATACATTATGCTTGTGTAGGGTTTTTTTTTTTTCTTATATACATATATAAATATATAATAACACTGAGAAATTTTGTATACTCTACTAGTATGTACATACATATATCGTGTATAGTATATAGCAGTAAACTGATGAAAATAAAATGTTATACAGTATCAGTTTAGTCTTTGACAATTTAAGAGGATTATCTAAAGCTTGAATAGTATTTGACGCTTTTGTAACACAAAATGATAGAAAGTATATTACTTTATTATTGAAGACAAAAAGTTATTATATTGTCGTTTAGAAGTAACTTTTCTCTTAATTTATGTTGTCTTATACATATATAAATATCTTTATATTATTATATCTATGGTAATAACTATACGTCATATACTTAACTTATACATTATCATAGATTTAAAATTTATAAACAAGATGAAATTATTTAAAGATGACATTCATCTTAAAATCAAATTTGTAAATATCTTATTAACGGATTTCAATTTATATATAATTGCTACGATAATTTACAATTAATATTACTTAAATTATATGAAACTTAAATATTCAAACATTATCTAAAATTATTGATTTCAATTTTAATTAATGTAAAATCATTTTGATGATGATGTACTTGTATTTGAAAAAAAAAACAATAGAAAAAAAATTTACTTTTTTTGTGCTTGAGTGCATATTCAAGGATATCTGTGCTCAATACATTTTATATCTTGACATTTTTCATTTGATTTTATTTTCTTGTTTTCGATACTTGTGAAAGATGATTCCTTTAAATGAATTCAATGAATGTAATGTAATTTTCATTAAATAACATTGAATTTATTTTACGTTACAACAGCAAATTTACAACAATGAATTTAAATAATGTATCCAATCAATGTACGAATTATAGATTTTTGTTATACAATTCAATTTGTTAAATGTTGAACACTTCTTTTTTTTTTTTTTTAGTTTTGTTTTGTACATGAATAAAGGGTGTCACATTTTTGATTTTTGTTTTAGTTTGAATTAAGTTCACAATATTTAGAAAATTTATTTTATTTCAAAAACTTAAAAGTAGCGAAATGTTATTTTTGTGATTTGAACTGGAGCTTTAAAATGGTAAAGATTTAAGATTATCGGATTTTATTGTTCATTAAATTTTGCATTAAATACTTATGGCTGAAAAAATACTATATTCGTGTACTGTTAATGCCTTTAAGCTTACAAATCGTATTGAAAATGTAAGTCTTCATAATAAATTTCAAAATGAAACACCCTTTGATTAGTAAAATTTTGAATGCATAATAAATGCAATGAATATTTCCAATAAATTATTTTCCAATACGAAAATAAAAAAAAAAATGTTGAATTGTATAACAAACTGATGTAATTATGGGGGGTTTTTTTTTTCAGATTTACAAAAGCATGAACAATTAATTCCACAGAATTTATTAAAGTTTTTAAAAAAAATATCTGATATTTAATAAACAATTGAAAAACAATTTAAGTGAAAAAATACATCTATAAAATTGTATACAATAAGCAATGTTAACTTTAAAAGAATTTTTTTTTAAACTAGTAGTAGAAAATAAAAAATAAAACAATAAAAAAAAATAGAAAAAAACACAAAAATTATAAATAAAAAATAATATGTAAATTTTGTAAATTAAAACATAAAATATATTTAAAAAAAGTATATAGTCAAAATTCTAAAAGAAAATTTAAGAAAAAAAAAAAAATAAACGAAATAAAAAACAAAACAAACTCAAAAATACAAATTAAAAAACCAAAAATAAAAAAACGTAGAAAAATTTAAAAAAAAAATAAAATGTTTCTATATTAGATTAACTGTTAAATATAAAATAAATATATATTATTAAAATCATCTAATCGTTGTTGTTAATTGTTATTTTTTTATATAAAATAAAAATAAAAACATAAAATCAAGAAAATATATATATAGCTATATAATTTTCAATAATAATAATTTGAAAAAATAACAAAAAAGAAATACAAAAAAAAAAAATAAGCAAATTTAAATAACAAATAAGAATTTAAATTTTTCAAAGTTGAAAAAAAACAAAAAAAAATTAGAAAAAGAAAATAAATATATTTTAAATAAATTATTAAATTTAATTCAATATAAATTGTAAATAAGCAAAAATTAAAAACACAAGAAAAAAAAAAAAACAAACAATTAAATTAAAATTCTTTATAAAATCTTGTGAACTTCCAAACTGTAAAAATTATTTAAAAAAACAAAACAAAAAAAAAAAAAGACAAAAACAAATTAAGCAACATAATTCAACTTCCATTTTTTTTTTATTCAGTTTGTAGGACTGTGATGAAATTATTTAAGCGTATAATTAATTATCAATAAAAATAATAACTTTGAAAAAGAAACTTGGCAACAACAAGTGAAACAAAAAAAAAAAATAAATAAATAAAACAAAACAAAAACATTTTATCAAATAGTATAATCTTGAAACATTGAAAGAAAAAATAAACTTGAAAAAAAACTTCAAAAAGAGTGAACTTATTCAGTTATCAAAATAATTTTAACAAAATTATAGTACTAAAAATTTCATAAAAATTTATTCAAGACAATCATCACCGCCACCACCACACAGACTTCAATGTTCTGGTAGCCAAGAGAGTTTTGCCGTAGATCATTACTGCGGCAATACAAATTTAAACAGTCAATGGCCAACAATACCAAATTGTGGTGGACCTATGTGCCATCATGGTCCCGGTCCTGGACCACCTCAATCTGGTCCAGTACAAATACCACCACCACCACAAACATCCATACCAGGTGGTCATATAGGTTCAATGATTGGTATTGGTGGAGGTGGTGTTGGTCCCATTCCAATTGGATCACATTGTGGTGGTGGCGGAGCAACTGGTATGATTGGACCACCACCACCACCTCCACCATTATGTAATCCTTGTAGTTCAAATAGTTTTAATTCAGTGCCAATACCAGGACCATCATCAAGATGGGGTCCAAGAACATCATGCCCAATACATAGTCCTTTTAGGATACGAGTACCTAATGGTTCTATTTGTTCAGGACATCAGGTAAGCAGAATATATATGTACAAACACAAACAACAAATATCGAGTGAAATTATTAATTTACATAATAAACACATAAGAATTTTCATATATTTTCTTTTTTTTAAAACTTAAAAACAGGTAGCTAGTTATCTTTTATAATAAAAATTTCTTCAACAAATATAAAGTTATCCTTTTTAAAATTTTACATCTTGATAAATAAACTTATGAAAAATTAATGATTTTCAAAATGAAGAAGAAAAAGTTGAATTAAAAAAGTTTAAAAAAATAAAAGATTAAAAAGATAAAAATATAAAAAAAATATTTGTTCAGTAGTTTGTTTTACTTAAAAAATGTTTGAAATATGATGTTTGTTGCAATAGAACTCTTTCAAAGCTTTAAAATAATTTTGCATAAAAAAAAAATATTTTTATCTAAAAATTTCCAGTTTAATTACTTTATCAATTCATGTAGAGAAAAGCTATCAGTTTTAAGCTCCTTCTAAGATAATTTTTTTCAATTTTTTAGACTCACTTCTGTCGAAACATTAACGTATTGAGTCGATGGGTCAATGTAATTCAATAATATAAGAACTATTTACTATGTCCTTGTTATAGATAAAACTGAGGAAAAAAAAAAAGAAAAAAAAATTAAAAATCTCATTCCCTGAAGCTGAGAATATTGGTACTGGTCTCTCATACATATATGTTTTTGTTTTTTCCACAAAACTCTTCTAGATAAAAAACTTTCTAATTTTCTTGAAAAATAAAGCAAACAAACAAAAAAAAAAAAAGTTCACAAATAATGAAGAGATTGACTTGTGAATTTCACATCTTGTGCAATTGATGGTGAAAAAAAAAAAAAAAATGCAACACACTCATCATTATTTGTTTTATGGTATTGATTGACAAATAATAATAAGTTTTTCTCCCAATGCATGTGTACATTATTTGAAATAAAAATTGCAATCAAGTGACCTGGTAAATGGGTTCAAAATCACAAACTGTTAAGCATAGTTAGCAATTTCTCCATTTTTTCATTATAAAAGGTTTTAAGTTTTTCTTTCTGTATTTCATTTTTTTTTTCTTATTTCTTTTTTCTAAGTTTTGTCTTTTATATACTCTTATCGATATGACGTGTATTTTTATTTAGTTTTGATAAATTTCTACCCGTCAATCTGTTTCACATACCAATCATAAAAATTGAAACACATTTGGTTGAAAAAAAAGTCATTTTAAGTGAAAATACTATGATATATATTTTTTAATTTCCTTTTTTTTTTTTTTTTTTGGGGTACTTAAATCACATTTTATGAAAGAACAAATATCTATGTGCATGTGCATAGAATACATATACATTTGTATTAGGAATACAAAACGTTTAAACTGTATTGACCTCCACAGCTCAAAATATGATCTTGGAATACTGAATAATATTTTTTTTGGAATGTTTCCAAGTTAATATAACAGAGAAATTTAAGTAAACAGCAAAAAAATAAAAATAAAAAAAAAAATACCACCATGACATTTGCAAAACTACATTTCTGTAGTGTTTCCTTGGTGCTGTAAAAAATTGATGTAGTCTGCAACTGCACCCAATTTTTTTCTCCTTTTTTTTTTTTTAAGTTGAAACTGGTGTGTGAAATTGAAATTGTATTTCTTTCATTATAACTCTGTAAATATTGTATATTTGTCTGTATGTATGTGTATGTATGATATTTATATATTAATATTATTCAGATATAAATTTTATATACATATGTGTGCATAATAGTATTGAAAGAATTACGATTTTAGAATATAATCTTGGAAAATTTTCAATCATCTAAAAACAATGTAGGAGGAGGTTTAAAAACAATCAACAACAATTTTTTTAAGATGAAAAATATATATATTCTTATTTTCTTGTAGATGATAACTTAATAAGTACTTGTTGAGAAAATAAATAAAAAACATAATAAAAAACATAATAAAAAACTAAAGATAAATAGATAGAAAAGTATACTTCATTTTTCATGTTTTATTTTTTATTTAATTTAAAAAAAAAAAAAAAAAAAACTAAGAAAAAAAAAATTGACAAATACAAAAAACAAAAAAAACTAATAAAATGACGAATTGAAATTGTATTTTACTCCATCCTTTGAATTTTTTATGATTATGTCGTATTGCAGTTTGTGAAAAATGAAAATGAAAATTTTTCAAAATAGTATTTCAATGTTTTAGAAGAAAAAATGCCAAAAAAAAAAAAAAAATTTAAATCATGTATAAGTTTTTTGTATTTGTTTTTTATTTTTTCTCTTTTTTTTTTTCAAAATGATAAATGGTTGATAAATTTTTTATGGATTTTTATGCATTAAATGCTTAAACAAAAAAAAAAAATAAATAAATAAATATTTACTCAATTTTGTTTTTTCTTTTATTTATTTTCAGGTACGTAAAATTTTAAATTCACATATTTAATTTTCAATGGTAAGAATTTTTTTTAAAATTTTATTTTATATAGATAAAGATTGTTTTTTTTTCACATTTAAAATTTTTTATTTTATTGAAATAAGAAAAAAAATAAAATAAAATAAAAGTAAAATAAGTACTTGAATAAAAACTCTTCAAATTCATTTTTATTATACATTTATTATCTTGATAAACTTTTGAAATATAAATTTTATTTGAAATATTTACTAGAGACATGCTTTTTAAAACATTTCTTATGTTTAATATAAAAAAAAAGTAATCTTATTCTTTTCATTTTTTTGAAATTTTATGAGTGAAAAAAAAAAAAAAACAAAAACAAAAACGTTCTTGACATTTTTCTTTTAATAATTGCATGAATCTAAAGTAATTAGTCATGTATTGAATATAATAAAGTTCGTCTTCTATAATTTTTAACTGCAAAAAGAACACAGAAGAATAAAAAAAAATGAAAGAATCGCATATATTCTTATTTTATAGCGGTTTATTTTATTTTATTTCGTTTTCTTTTTTTCTCTTTTTCTTGTTATTCAGTTTTATTTTAGCTTTTAAGATTGTAGTGTTAAAAAGTTGGAAACTTTAACAAAAAAAAGTTGTTTTTTTTTTCAATTGATGATTGCATAAAAAAAAAAAATTCTAGCCAATTTGAATTCAAGGACTAAATGACTGCAACGATCAATAATACGACAACAATAACAACAATGACTTTAACAGTGACAACAGAAAAAATATAGCTTTTTTTTTTCTTTCTTATTTAAAACATTTTTCCTTATCGTATTTTTAAAAATAAAATATTTTTTCATATATGTATATATTTTTTTTTTCTAAAAAAAACATACATACACAACACACTTCACGTATACTTGTGTGGATATACAATACATATTATAATATAAGAATATGTATATGACATATGTATCCTTTTTGTATATTTATGGTATTGGCAAACATTTTACTTGCAAATAAAAATAATCAAATATCATTTGGCTCCAAATGAAGTGTTGAATAATAAAACAAAAGCTCTGATACAAAATAATTCTCTATGTAGAAAATTTAACAAACTTTTATATTTAAACAAAATGTTACATGTACATATGTACATATGTACATATGACGTTCAAAGACGAATATAAGCTTTGACTTTCATTACATTAATTCACCATCAAAAGTATCTAATATAATAAAAGATATGGTAAGGGGATTGATGGTCGTAAAGAATATATGTATAAATAATGCTGAAAATAAACAAGAAATTTAAAATGCTTTAGGGCCTATCGAATTTGTGTGTGTGTGTGTGTACATACAACAGAGTGTATATATTATCTTAAATTTTCCGTCAACTGATTATTTAGACATGTATAATATGTACGAGTATGTTACATATATGTAAAATTGAATATATCCTTTCTTTTTGAGTTTCTCATCATAACCACCTTATTTTTATCCATACCATAGAAAATATCCTTGTTTTTTTTTTTTTATTATTCAATTCAGCTGAAGTGTTAAATCAGATCTTGTCATGAAACGCTTTTCATGTGTTGAGATATGAAAAACAAAAACAAAAAATAAAGAACGAACGTATGGTGATGATGATGAAATTTTCAATAAAGTATATATGAAATTTTTTTTTATTTTATTTTATATGTCTTTTCGTCTTGTCATATAAAAAAAGGACATCTTAAATAAAGAAAAGGAATGAAGGTATATATGTATGCATATGTGTACATATATACCTATACGAGTATAAGCAAAATATTATTGTGAATGAATGAACGATGATAGTGATTTGGGACGCATCTGCAACATTTTATCGTTGAAAATCACATGATGTACATATGTATAAGAAAGAAATTGGAACAAAAATTTTAACCCAACGGGTATTTTCTTAAAAATTTTATACATGTTTACACATAAATGATACATAAAACTATATATATAAAGTCTAAAAAATATATGTATATACGCGAGTACTTTTATTCCTGTAGGCTGTATAGATAAATATGAGTAGTGTTTATTACACACCATCATAAAATTCTTATGGGTTATTCAAAATGCGCCAAAATTTATAACATGTCTTAACACACGATGAAAATTCTTCGAAATTGTAAAGGGAATGAATGATATATGAAATCATAGTATGTATGTGAAATCGTGAAGAATATGTAAAAAATATAATACACATATTAAGTTTATAGCATATACAATGTAGATATTTTCTTTTACAAAAAATTAAGTTTGAAATATTCTTCATCTTTTCTTTTAACTTTTCTGTTAGTACTAAGATTTAAGGAATTAGTAGAAGTGAAAGAATCAAAAAAAAAAAAAAAAACAAAAAAAAAAAAAGCGATGAACTACATAATATAAAATTTATATGTATACGATATATTATAATCAATATATACTAATGTTATACCTTAATCTTAAAACCAAAAGAGTATATATACCTACATAAAATGTAACTAACATTATATACGTAAATCTCTAAAGAAAGAAAACATGATCGTATACATTAGCAAAGAAAAAAAAAATCCTTCATAAATCTTTCGTGCTTTTATACCGTGAAAAAAAGAAAATAAAAACAAATAAAAATAATAAAATAAAGAGTAAATGAAAGTATAAGAGAAAAAAAAAACACATCATAGCTAAACGAAAATACATTCATGATGCAAAAGGATATAAAGTTATCTTCAATAAGATATATGATATAGACAAAATATTTAAATGTCCTTTTCTTATGTAAAATACATTCTCTATATATTTTTTTTTTTTTCGTAATTTTTTTTTTCTCATTTTTTTCTTTAAAACTTCAATTTCAGTTTTATGTGCTTTTCTTGGTGCTATAAAGACAATTCTATAATATATAAAATACTTACCTTAATATATGATTACCATAGACAAAAAAAAGGAAAAATCAGTAGTAAAATAACATAAAAGTATCTCTTTTATATATCGAACACAACAACAACAAAAACGTACCTGTATCTAAGATAAATTTGTTGCTTGCATCAGACTGAAATAATGATGATAGCATTAGATATATAGTTTACGACATTTATAACATGAAAAAAAAGGAAAGGATTGTAAAATAAAGCATACAATACACATACATATGTATGTATATTTGTATAAAAATAAAAGCTTAAATTTTTATATTCAAAAGATTCTCCAAAAATATATTTACCATAAAACAAAGCTTGAACATAAAAATGATGCAAGAAAATAGTACGTCTATAAAAAAAAAATATCCTTATAATATAACATATACTTATATACATACATATGTATATTTTTTAAAGTAAAAATCAAAGGTATCAAAAATATCAAGAAATCAATTTCAATTTATGTTTATTCAACACAAAAAAAAAATTCTTTAAGACATCTGGTGAGTTAAATAAATATGTGTAATAATTTTCTATTTTCATTTTTTATTTCTTTAAATGTTACATAAAAATTTGTTGAATGTATCTATGCAAAATGGATTGCAATTTGATAAGAAAAAGAAAACAAAACAAAAAAAAAAAAAAAGTTAAATATTTGTATGTTTTGAAAAGTTCTTTTTACGACATTAATAAAAATTGAATTTAAATTTAAATTGAATTTTTTTATTTATTTTTTTTTTTTAAAAGGTATTCTTCTCAAATTATTGTGCAAATATTTTTTTTTGTAAGATAAAATTTTTTCAATTTTGTTTTCTTCAAATATGTATTAAAATATATATATATACATCCTCATATATTTACATAACGACACGCTAATGTTTGTTTACCTTATTTTTTTTTTCTTTATAAATATGTTGTTTTGAATGAAAATTTTCTGAATAATAAAAAAAAAAAAAAAAAAAGATACAATAATTTTAAACGATTTATATTCATAAAGCATCAAATATAGAAAGAGATAAAATAAAAATAAATTCAATAAAAATTCACATGAGTACACTAATAATGCCTCTTATCAAATATCATTATCAGAGATATCGATTGATTTTATCCTTTACCTTGACAATATATTATAATAATAAAATGACAGTATTATCATTTTGTATAATATTTATGAGTATATATCATTTTGAAACTCTTCTATATTATTTTCATATATGTAAATAAGTTTTACATTATATTTGATCATATATATATGTGTGTCATTCTTTTGTCATTTAGAAAATAGAATTTCTGATTGAATGTTATAAGAAAGGTAACTATATGGATAGTACAATAGTTATTAATATTGACATTTTAATTATTATTAAAATGATTGTTATTAACTGTGAATTACATTTTAAATCCTTTCTTAAAATTTTAATAATGTTTTTAATTCATATGAAAATGAACATCAAGTGATTATGTTAAGTATGAAATTGTATATTGTATTGTTATCCTATATAAACATTATTAATAATGCTAACAATAAATGATTAAAAAACACACATCACCACACATCATAAGAAAAGATAAGGTACAGAAAGGAAAAGATACTTTCATTAAAAAAAAAAAAAAACTAATCCATATAAAGAAAAAAGGGTAAAAGAAAAGTACTTGAGCAGATTAAATTTACTAAAAAGTAATGACTTTGGCCTAATATTATATTCAAAAAAAAAAAAAAAAAGCTACTAGTTTTAGTGATTTTTCAAAAAAGAAAAAATTGTTTTTTGTCGTTCTAAGTTTTTTTTTCGGTATTATTTTTCAAACAATAGTTATACGTGTATTATAATCCTAAAAAAGAATGGCAGTATGTGGACATTATAGTAACTTTTTATTTTTTTTTTGGAAAAAAAAATTAGCTTTTATAAAATGAATAGATTTTGTTCTCTTATCGTTCTTTTTTTTTTTTTTTATATAACAAATGACATTTTGAAACGATATGGATGTGGTGGTGATAAATGAAAACGAATTATAGTTGCCTGCTACAATGTTGCTAATGCTTTACTTATTAATGATTATAATACAGATTAAAATTCTCTTTATATATAGTATGTATCCTGCCCTCTCTCTTTACCTGGTTTATCTTATAATTTCAATCTAAGTTACACATTCAGATTTTTAGTCCTTTTTTTTGTATTTTTTTTTTTTTTTTTTTTGGTTTTGTCCAACACACAAAAAATAATTCTATGAAATTATAATTATTATAATACTTATATTCCATTATACATATATAAATATAGTAAGGTGGAGAAAAAAATATACAGAATGGTTCTTTGTATTATAACAGGAAAATGTCATTAATAAAACATTCAGTATGTAACATACTGGTCGACCATTAATAACAGACAGCTAAAACATGGCGGTTTGTGGAATACGAGACTAAAAAAAAAAAAATGGTTTATACAAAAACCCACAGAAATAATAAAAAGAATACTTAGAAAAATTTTAGTTAAAATATAATATGGTTCTACGTAGTAAAGGATTTTTTTTTTTACAGAATTTGAAGGTAACTACGAAGTTTTAATCCCATATATTGCACAATTTTGTTAGATAAATTTAAACTATTTTTTTTTTTTTAGTTTCAATTTACTGTGATAGCTAAAATAAAATGTTTTCGAAAATATATGTATGTATATATATATATATTTTTTTCATGCAATATGTGGTGAAAGAATTCATGTGAGAATTTAATCATTTTCAAAATCATTCATTTCGATCAAAAGTCAATTATTATCTAAAAAATGGACCAATATATTTGAAAAATATTCAAGGGAATACAACCAAAACTTCTATAGTTGAAATAAAAATTGATTTTTTTTTTATATACTTTTTTTTACTTCGTTTGGAATTTTTTTTTTTTTTTTGCAATTGAATAAGTCAAGATTATTTTTATTGTTTAGAACTCTCTTTTAAATTGACCAAAAAAAGAAAAAAAAACTTTATTGATTTTGTGTGAGTATAATGTCCACCAGATCTGTTTTTTAAATTTCTGAAAAATTCTATAGGATGTAAAAAAAAATTATAAAATTAAATTGTGCGCATTAATTCTATTTTCAATATTATTTTGATTAATTCGACATCTGCAAATGGCATATTGGCAATTTAATAGATTTTGTATTATTCCCTTTTTCCTCTGGTATTAGTTATACATATATTTATTTGCTGAAAATATTTTTTTTTAATACATTGTTGCTCTATACATAGGTATGTACATATAAATTTAGTTAGAAGAGGAAGTGAAAACTTTCTCAATATTTTTTTTTTCCTATTTTATTTCTAAATTCAGAACAATCAATAGATCATGCAAATTGTGTAAAACTCCTTCCTTTATTTTCTAAAAAAAAAAATAAAAAATAAAATGTCAATAGTTATTTAATAAGTATTAAATTGTTTGAATGAAAATAGGTCGAAATAAAATAGAAAAATAAAAAAGGAACGAAATCAAATTAATAATAAAAAAAAAAGTATATAGATACCAATAAATTGCTTTTACTATTATTTTCATTGTTGTGGCTTCTTAAATGTTATTTATTTTTGGAGCTCTTTTAGAAACCACTTAGTAGAAAGTAATATTTCGTAAAAAGCATTTGACTTTAGAAAATTTGTGGTAGTTCACTTGAAATATTTTTCTCAATAATTTTCTCACACTTCTTTGGCTTGTTTAATGACCTGTGTCAATTGGAGAGATTTATACAAAAACTAATGGGATAATAGTTTTTTTTTTTTTTTTTTTTTAAATATAATTTATGATAAACATAAAGTCGGCGACATTTTTATATCAACGAATTAGTGTAGAAAACTCCTTGAAAAAAAACAAAGAATATTTTTAATCATTCAAAAATTTCTGCTTACAATACTTTTGTCAAATTGAACAATTTATATCAAAACTAAATAGATAGTTTATAAAATCCATGCGTGCGTGTGTGTGTGTATATATATAATCAATTTTTAAAGAGATTATTTTCCACAAATTTATTTTTATATCTAGTTAATAAACGAGAACACTGCCATATAAAGATATAACGATATAATTTCTAAATTTTCATTTCAGTTCACTTCAAAAATAAATACTTAAGATTTCATTTAATCTCATTAGTCCATATGAACCCAATGTGTAATATTCTTATAAAATAAATCTAAATTTCTAAATCATAGATTAGTTATTCTTCACATGTTTTTCATATAGGTTTTAAAATTATTTTACATCTAAACACAATATTTACACATGAGTATACAAAAAATCTTAATATGGAATCCTTTTCGTTGTTGTTGTTGTTGTTTTGTTTTCTTTCAAACGCAAATCATAATATTCAAAGAGTAAAAATCTATAATCATATTCCTATATTACGTTTATTGTATCCTAAAACATAGAATGAAAATTCTCAAGATTGACATTTATGTAACCCTTATCAAAAAACTTAGACAACATGAGCTTGATTTCAGTTTTAAAATACTTTATCTATATATACAGATATCATTATAACTATTTCAAAGTACGTAAAGTTTGTTTTAAAAACTTATTTTATCTACATTTCACAAGAAGAAAAAAAAAAAGTACACGAAAAAGTAAAAATTTTATGTTTTTGTATCCTTAGGTTAAAATATACTTAAAAAAAATAAAAATTCAATCTTTTAAAAGTTTCAATTATTTAAAACGCTATTTAAAAATTGAGTAAAAAAAATATTTACATTTTAAAGATCATTTTGAAATAAAATGATCAAAACTATGTACGACAAATTTTCATCCCTTAAGAAAATTAAATAATAATGTTCTGTTTTTTATTTATGTATTTTATGTATAAAAGGTTATTAAAAATAATTTGAGTTATTAAAATAAACAATAAATAGCGAAATCAAAAAAAATAAAATAAAATAAAAAATAAGAACATAAAGCGAAATATTTTTTCTTTTTTTTTTTTCGTCAAAAGAAAAAATGTCTTTTTTTCTCTTTATTTTTCAAATAAATTATCTTCATTATTAACCATTTCCTTTATAATAAATGTTCGTTTTCTCAATTTTTTAAGAAGAAAAAAAAAAAAATGAAAAACAGAAAATTCCAGGTAATTCAAATAAAAAGATGAAAAATTACACAAAATCCAACCCTAAAGTAAAATATCAAAAACAACATAATTAATAATGACAAAGCAGATTTTTCATTTTTTTTTTTCATTCAAAAAAAAACTTTTAAAAAAAAAAAACATAATCCTCCTTTTATGAAATTTTTTCGTCTTTCCTTTATAAAAAGTTAATACTTCAATTTCAAAGAAAAGAAATAAAACCTTAATACTTTGCATAAAAGAGCCAATATTCATTTTAATGTATGCATTATATAAAACATTTAATTTTTTTTTAATTTTTTTGTTGTTGTTTACTTTCATCCTTTAAGTTTTTATAATTACAAAGTCATAAAATTTCTGTGACTTTTTCAAAAAGACTTTTTTACTTTTTTGTGAATCAAATTATTTTAATTTTATTACATTTTACCTCTTTTCACAGTTTTTTTTTTCTCTCATTTTTCAATAAAGTATGTTTATATATTTAATTTCGGATTTTATAAATTTCAAATTCAAAAAGCTTTACAAAAAAAAAAAAAAAAATTTATTACAAAACTTTAGTCCTATTATTTGTCCATAACCACAAATTACAAAAAAGAACCACCAATATTTTGTATAATAAAATTTATGAAAAAAAAAAAAAGTAACAAGTCAATATAATTTTAGCTTTATGAAAATACCAATAATTAAAACCTTTAAATATATGCAAATAATATGTTTACACAAATAATTAATCATTGTAATTATGCAATAGATAGGTAGATTTAACGTATATAAGTACTTCTGATTATTATTACTTGTTAGTGATACTTGACACTATTTTGAATTAATTATATTTTGTATGTATAAGCAGATATCATGAAATGTTTATATATTGTATAAATTTTATAAAATAATTAATTATTATTTATTATTAATTTATTTATACATATATAAAATTTATTTAGGATATTTAATAAAATTATTATTATTTTGACATAGATTAATTACATTTTCATTAAACAATTTTTTTTTTCATGATAATTTACTCATATGAAGTACATTTGTATAATTTTTTTTTTTCAAGGTAAAACTACCTTAAAACAAAAACTAATTAATTTATTTTTTACCTAACTGTTTAAATGTTTAAATTAAAAAAAAAAAATTATTAATGTAATTAAAAATAAAATTAACATTTTTTAATTTTGAAACAAACAAAAAAAAAAACAATTTTTCGAATATAAATTTGCACTTTTTATTCATAAAAAATAAATTAAGAAAAAATTTTACCGTTCTATTTCACTCTTTGTTTCATTAAAAATGCAAAACAAAATCCCTTTAAAATTATGAAATCAACGTAATTAAAGAGAGTGACAATTTAAATTATCATTTTATCTTTTCTTCATTATTTTTTTAAAACTCAATTTTCCATGAACAAAAAAAAACAACAACAACAAGAACAAAATAAAATAATTTTTTTTTTCTCCATTCTAATATTCTTAATTAACTACATAATCCTTTTATTTTGATGTCCTTATATACTTTATTTCATCATGATAAAGTCAATTTTTTATTGTGAACACTAACGAAACTCTGATGTTAGAATGGATTATACAAAAAAAAAAAAAAAGCAGAAATGAAAAATTAAACAAAACAAAAAACGAACGAAAAATGAAAAATACAAAAAGACTTTTTTTTAACATATAATACAGCCTTCTCTCGCAGGATAATGTATTTATTTTTCATTCTTAAAAAAATAAAATTAGATCCTTTAACCTTGTTGTGTTTAATTTAAAATATCAACAACAAAACATTCACAGGTTTACCACGCTCAAAAAAAAAAAAAAAAGTGTGTTCAGACTTGAAAAAAAAAAAAAATAAATAAATAAATAAACTCTTCTAATATAAAGTGACTTTTGAAGCTTTTTTTTTAACCCTTTTAACTAAATTACATGCAAAAAAAAGTCATCATTTTCCGTTCTGCTTCCAATGTACTTTTTCGTGTGTATTTTTTTTTTCTATACTCCTTTAACAATTTTTGGTTTTGTTTTTTTTTTTTTTTTGCAGATTTAACTTTCACATCCCAGAGTTTATTATTTTCTTTGTTCTTTATTTGGAAAAATAAAAGTCAACAAATTTGAAAAAAAAAACAAAAATTTTTTTTTGTCATAGGATAAGTTTAATAATATATATTTGATGATGTAATGGGAATATGAATTACTAAAGATATTTTATACGTATACACATAATCGTATATAAGTATACAATATATGTATGTTTTTATATATATCCTTCATTTTGTAACAGTAATGAAATGTAACTTGATGAACAATGATATTTTCATTCAATACCATTTAAAATAAATTTGATATATCGTTCTTGTTCTCGGTTGTTGTATGTATGTATACGTATATACATTTTTAAATAGGAGAATAGTTTCGATTGTCCAGAGTTTTCCTTCCAGGATATCCGTTGACCATGAATTATTGTCATCGTATTCTCTTTTATTATCCATTAAGTTTAATCTACTTGAGAATCATTTTATTTTTTTTTTTATTTTTTTTTTTTTGTACATAACAATACGTACAAAAGTTACAAATATACAATTATATATAGTATATGTATGTATGTATATCATTTTTTATTATTTGATGGAGAATTATATAGCCAAGAACCTGTAATGAATTTATTTACCTTAATGTTCAAAATCATCATAATAAAAGCATTTTTTTTTTTTTTGCTTTGCTTTATGTTTCTTTTGCAATTTTAATCATTTTACTTTTTTTTTTTCTTATTTGCATCTTATTTCTATCTATTCATTTCATTCATTTTTAACTTTTAAATTACAAACTTTATCTACAAAATGTAAAAGAACGAAAAGAAAACAATTGAGAAAAAAAAAAAAACACACAAAGAAAAAGTAAAATAATAAAACTCACAAAAAAAAAAAAAAAAAAAAAAAACCCATGAAATGTAATTTTGCATACATACAATTTGTAAACTTTAATGAGATACATAATGAAAGAACTCAAATAAAAAAAAAAATAAATAAATAAATTTATGTATGCAGGTGAATTTTCGTAATATTAGAATATAAAACGTGTATATGCAGAATATTTTTAGTTTATGTATAAAGAACAAAAAAAAAAAAAAAAAATGCAGTAAAAAAAAAATAAATTCATATATGCAGACAGGAAGAAATTAAAACCACCTCATTATTTAAATTAGTAAATGTAGTTTTTCATTAATTCGAATACAACTTTTTTTCTTTCGTTTTTTGTATTTCTTAATTTTTATGTTTTTTTTAGAATATTACTTTTTTTTTTTTTGTTGCTTTCCATGTGAATGACCTTTTATAAAGGGCATGCAGGTTTTGAGGGCCCTTTCATAATACCCCTTGTTTTAATATATTTTTTTTTCTTCGTAATTTTTGAATGAGATTAAAATTTTTAGTTTTTGTTTAATTACAAACTTTTGAAATTTTCGAAGCTTTTTAATATTTGATATTTCATACATTTTAGTATAATTCAAATCGAGTTTTTTATATTAGAAAAAATAAACTTTTTTAAAAAACGGATTTATTATTACACGCGCTTAATTTAAAATAAATAGCTATATACATAATCTACGAGTATACATTTATTATGTATACAAATAAAAATTTTTCAATGATAAATATTAATTCTGCTGAATTCTCCTTTTTTCTCCTTTATCGTTTATAACAATTGTTTTTTTCTATTTACAAGATCTTCTTCAAATATAAGGATTTTCTGAATAGTCTTATGGATTTCATATATTAATTGTTTTGAAAGGACAAATTTTTATAAGGGTTTATCCCTTAAAAGGCATATAAAAAAAAAAGAAACATTTAAACAAAGTCCTTTTCTTGTGTCCTATTTCAACAATATAATGTTTATGATATTTTCATTTTTATGTTCACTTTTAGCAAAATCATAAATTGAGAAAAATATCTTTTTTTTAAAAAAAAATATGCTTCCTTTCTTGTTACTTATTTTGCAGTTTTTGACATTATTTACTTTTAATTAATTTTTATACTTTAAATAATTCAACAACAACAAAATTTATTAGTATGAAAATTATTAAAGTACAAAACCATCATAAAAAGACTTACCGAAAAAGGGTAAACACCACATAAATTTGTTAATTTCAAAGTGAATTTAATGGTTTTTATAACCTAATTTATCACAGTTATTAATTCAGAATTTTTTAGCGCCAATTAAATTTTACTTAACCATTCTCTACATACAATTTATTTTTTTCAATTGATAAAAAAAAAAACACCGTTTCAATTGAACAACCACTTGCAAGGTTTTTTTTTTTTTTCCTTAAATAGTAAATATAAATTTAAGAGAAACCGTAATTGTATCACAGATAAAATTCTAGTCAAATATAAAATTTTTCATGTAGAAGAAAAACTTAAAAAAAAAAATTCTATACAAGTGAAAATGAACACACAAAAAAATTAAAAAAAAAAAAAAGATGTTTTCTTTACTGCAAAAAATAAACATAAATTTGAAAAGGATTTGTTAATGTAACCACATTAAAACAAGTATCCTCAAGAGATTTTCTTTACAGTTTTAGTAGAAAATATTTATAAAAAAAAAAAAAAAGCACACACAAATTTAGTGAAAATCTTACTTAATGATTTACACAGATACAGATATAGTTTTTGTTTATCTTTTCTTTAGAATTTTTTGAACAAGATACACAATATATTCTGTGAAAATAATTTTGCTTTAAGTATTTTGGTAATTTACACAAAATGTTTAAAGAATCAAATTAACTCTCACTCATTCATTATCCTTCTTATTTTTCTTCTTGATCTTTTTATTAAAAAAGAAAAAGAAAAATAGTATTTTTCTAACACAAAAAACAAAATATCGATTACATAATTTCTTTTTTTTTTTTTTTAACATGTAATTTTTGATATTTTTTTTTTCTCATTATTAAAATAAAAATAATTACAAAATAAAATAAAGGAAAAAGGATGAAATAATTTTAAATAAACATGTTATGATTTTATTGTAGTAATTTTTTTTTTTTTTTTTTTTATAAAAAAAAAAAAGGAAAAAAGTTTTCCTTTTTATTTTCAACAAATATGTATTTCCTTAATTTTAAAATTGTTTCCCTTCTATACAAAGTTTACTCAAAAATTTCTAATGTATGTATGCGTATTTGTTCCTTCTTTTTTTCCGTATAAGCATAGAAAAATAAAAGGAAAATTGATGTAGAAATATTTTAAAAAAATATATATATATACATATATAAAGAAATTTTTCTCTCTTTTCTTTGTTTTTTGTCATATGTAAACATATTTTCCCTCCTGATGTTTTTTTTTTTTTGTTTTCTCATTTTGTTTTTTTTTTTTATTTTAATTTTGAATTAGAAAACTTTTCAACAAAAAAAAAAAAAACAAAAATAAAAGCAAATGAACAATAAAGTAAATATTTTTTTTTTTTGTTTTTTTTTTGTTTTTTTTCATACAAAAAATATTGATTCGTCTTTTTTTTTTTCTTGTAATTTTCATAGTAATTACAGTGTCCTTCATCATAAAATAAAAGACATAAATAATATCAAACGACATTAATCATAAAAACTACTCAAAGAAAAATATAACAAAAAGTTCGACTAACAAAAAAATTTTGTTTTTATTATTATCCAGAAATTACAACATTAATTCTGACATTTTTTTTTTTTCATTTGAAAATAAAAAATAAAAATTTTGATAATGGAAGTTTTAATAAAATTTAATATCTTTGGTATTTAAAGTGAATGTAAAAGTTCTGAATTTACTTTAGGGACATAATAAACCATAAGTTATAAAGTTGAAAAATCCTTCATTTATGATTTAAATTTATTAAAATTCAAGACTTAGATTTTTCATTCGAAGAGATAAACCAGACAAATTTTCAATGAAATTTTTATTAATTTTTTTTTTTTATATCTTTAAAAAGTGTCAAAATTAAAATACTTTCAATTAACACGTGTTTCTAGTAAAACACCATATTTATTATTTGAAAACAGAAGAATATATAAGAATATTTATAAAATTTTATCTTTAAATAATAGGTCTGAAAATTAGAATAGCTGATCAATGATGCTAAAAATAGGTCGTCTTTTTTGGTTTAATCCTTTTTCTTTTTTTTTACAAAAAAAAAAAAAAAGAAAGAAAATTTATGTCATTAACCAGGTTTTTCACTATTTCATATACATTTCATATAATGATACAACCACATAAAAATTTTTATTCATTTTCTGAAAAATACACATCCACACATACATTCATTAATGTAGTAGGTATATTATTCTTTTGATTTATAACATATAAAATTAAGGTTATGTAAACTTCATCCTATCTATGTCCAATTTTTTTAAGAATTTTTAATATATGACCTATTCCAGTCCTTTTCAATCACATTTAACACAGTTTTTCATTCAGGTGAGCTTTTTTAAATGTTTTTTTTTTTTTTTTTTTTTGTAAGTTAACTGTAATATTTACATTCTGATTTCTATACATACCTAAATATGTACTACATATATGCATTCGAGTATGTGAAATTAATTCTGTTTTTTATTAAAATTTCTCTCAACAGAATATTAATTTTGACCTCATTAAAGTCTAATAATAAGGATTTTTTTGTTAAATTCTTATTTCGTAAAAACAATATAAAAAAAGTGGGTTACCATTTTAAGAGTAGTCATAAAAAAAGGAAGAATTTTAAAAACAAAAGATATACAAGAAATTAATTTTAAAAATTTTGATATTGTATAAGTTGAAAACAAAGTACCTATAGCGTTTTCTCAATTATTTCTTCATTTTTTTTTTTTCAAAAGGAAAAGGAAAAACTTTCCATAAATGAATTAAAAAGCTCTGTTACATATTTTTAAGAAATATAAAAATTTATTTGAAAAAAAGTGTAAACATTGATAAGTACTAAAAATACATAAGTTACAGATACTCATGATAGTCAAGTTGAAATTAGAAAGTTTTATAATATGGAAATTTAATTTTTTTTCACAATACTCGTAAGTCAAAATGTATTAAAGTAAAGAAAATAAAAATTAAAATAAAATAACGAAAAAATGATAGCAATAAAAATAATGAAAAGATAACAAGAAAAAAAGTAGTAGTACCTACCGTATCTTTTTTCCTGTTTAAGATTGAAGTTTATATTTCAGAAAAAACTTTATGGTTAAAAAGTCGACCACACAAATACAGAAATATAATACTACAAAACGGTAAAGGACAATGACATTAGAAAGAAGAATAAATAAGACATCAAGGCGACGACGGTGATGATGATGATGATGATGATGAAGATTTTAATTTAAAATATAGAGATCTTTGTATACATAAGAAATAGTATCTACAATATATGTATGTACATACAAATATATAACAAGTATTAAAACTATCATGAAATTGTTATACGAAGAAATGAAGTTTATAAAATGAAGAATAATTTTCTAGATAGAGCTTAAGGCTAAAAATGTTTCAAACAGTACAAATGTATAATATATGTACTTATGTATATGTATTTATTATACATATGTACTACATACATATATACATACTTACTTATATATTTAATCCCGATTTAAAATGCATTATAATTATATTGTATAAGTATAGTTCTTAGAAACATAAGCTGGAAAATTGAGAGTAAATTGGTAAAAGCATGCTCTTAACATTCATTAAATAAAACAACAATGTTTGTTGAGTGTACGTAATACAAAAAACAAAAAACAAACATAGAGAAAAAAAAAAAGAAATTAAATTAAATGCTTTATGGTTTATTTTCTACTTTCTTTCCCTGGTAAAATAACACAAAACGTAAAAATTTATTAAAGTAGCTATGTATATTTTTTTTTTTTATTGTTGAAGGATGAAAATTATATAAAAATTTGTTAGCATTCTTTAAAACGTCAAAAAATTGAATAGAAAACTTACGAATTTAAACATTTATTTATTTTTTACTAATTTTATTTTCAAATTATACTTAAATGTACAGGTTTTGACCCTGTATTTTAATATAATGACTAATTTTGCAATAGTTCTATTACGAATGAATTTTTCGCTTTGTTGAAAAAAAAAACTGCATTTTCAAAGTAATTTCTCAACTATGTAAATTAAATAGAATTTGCATTTTTAATTAACTAAAAATTAAAAATATAGAAATTTAAAAAAATTCAAATAAGGTGTTCTGGGATCAATGTATGTATTGAATTACCATAACAACAATTTTCAAGTGTTCAAAAATACATAAACGTGAATTTTCAAATAAAAATGATTTTTTTTTTTAGATTTAAATTTAAAGTTTTATCAAAAAGTTTTAAGGATTTTGATAAAAAATAAAAATAACTCTTAAAAATTTCTGTTTTATTACTTTTCTTTTAATTTTTTATAATATTCATCAAAAATAGAGAATGTTTTTTTTTTTCTGGTGAATTACTAAACCTAAAATACGAGAAAAAAAAAAGGACTTTCAGTTTTAAAAAAATAGTAGGCAGTTTAATATTGCAATGTGAAATAGAAAAATCGCTTTTCTTGTCAATCAGGATACATATTGTAACATCCCAACTACAGTGTGAAGGCGTTTTTATTCCTGACATCGAATGATATATATACAGTTGTTTTTTTTATTTTTATTCCTTTTGTTTTTTATAAAGGCAATTGGTTCACTAAATACGAGTATCTTTATACACATATGTATGTATATACATACTCCACTTTTATATGTATGTATTTTTTATGAATTTCCCACTTTGCAAAAAGTGAAAAAAAAAAAAAAAGAAATAATAAGGACAAAAAGAAAAAAAAACGTAAAAATCGTCTGTCATGAAACAAATGACATATTTTTCTGATTTTTATTTTTTATTTTATGAAGAATCTTTTCAAACAGTTTTAGAACATTTATATGGGTGGAAATTGGAAACATGATCATGCAAAAACAAAAAACACAGAAAAAAAAAAATAAAGAAAAAATTAAAATGGAAAAAAAATATCAAAAACATTTTATAAGCAAAAAATAAAAAAAAAAAACAAAAATATAAAAAAAAAATATATCTGAAATATGAAATTTAATCTTGCTATTGCCTAAATATAATTCTTGTTTTCTAACAATATCTTTTTGTTTTTTAGCTCACGTCTCGTTTTTTTTTTTATTTTCTTCTCTATATTAAGAACTCACTTTATTTATTCGTTATTTTTTTCTTCTTTTAAATCTGTTCCATAGCATCTGACAACTAAATTTTCATTTTTGCAGCATTTTTTCTTACCTTTTTTTTTTTTTTTGATTTGATTTCATAAAAAAAAAACAAACAAGAAACACCCTCTTGCTTTTTAACAAAATTCATCGAAATAAATTTCTAGAATTTTCAAAAGCCTAGAAAACTGTTTTTGGTCATTTTTAATATTCTTATAGGAAAATGTGAAATTTTTTTTGTACCGAAAAGAAAAAGAGAAAAATATGTATGTACGTGATTATGTTACTAAGTAAATCAGTTAAGATAGTAAAATCAGCATTTTAAATTAAAACATAAACGACAACATTACATAGGGGTACAAAATAAATCAATATATAAAGGTTGCAAATTATAATTTACAAAAACAAAGTACATAATAAAAAAAAAAGGACATAATATTTTAAAAATAATAAGGACTATTTAATTTTACTAAATAATAGAAAATGTGTCACATTTTTTCATTATTTTTTAATTTTAATTTAAAAATTATTTATTACTGACATTTATTGGAATTTTTTAATAATAAATATATTTTATTGTTACCTTAAATCCTACATAATTGTTTCCGATAGATTTTTCACATTTAAGATTCATTTTTTTTTTTTTTTTTTTTTTTTTTTGAATATCAAAGTCAAAAAACATTTTTTTCAAAGTCCTTATGATTATCATTGAACCATAAAACATGATGAGAAAGTCAAACACAATGTACAATATATTTAAAAAAAAAAAAAAGGAGAAAATTTAAATGTGTTAATGACATTTGCTGTTTTTCATTTTTGATCCTTTTATTTTTTATTAATTTTTTTTTTTTTTTTTTTGGTATCTGTTAAATATAATTGTACTTAATTTTTTTGTTTTGTTATAGCTTTTATTTTTTCGTTGTTTTTAAATTAAATTGAAACGCCTGTAGGAAGTACTGTTTTGTGGATTTTGATTAAACAAATATGTAAAAACATCACATATGTGTCCCAAAGATAATTCATATTCTGTAGGAGTAGACTGCTGTAGAGGTTTTTATTTTATATTCCTTTTTTTTATGTACTGATGTTTTTTGGTTTTTTATTGGGCTTTATTTTGAAAATTTTTTTTTTACATCTGTGAATTCACATAAAAAGCCCAAAACTGTACAACAAAATGTATAGTATCAGTGTTGTATATTTTTTTAAAAAATTTTTGTTTTAAAAATCACGTTGTTCTGTTTTTTTTTTTTTTTCGTCATTTTGCGTAAACGTCATTTGTTTTCCACATATGTGTACTTAAATTTTTTTATTGAAGGTACATACATATACGTATGTATACAACAGGTTAAAAAATAAAATTCAAATAGTTCATTGAATCTTGTTGTTTAGAGAATATTTTTGATCTAAGTTAGAAGAAGCAAGTAAATCTGTGTTAAATGTTAAAATACAATTTACTGCATCACGAATATTACATACCATATAAATAGTTCATATATTATGAGGATTGTAGCTTACATACATATATTACACATATTTTATAAATATAATATAGTAATTCCATTTATCATCATACATTACGTATAAAAGTGTAGAAAATAAAGTAATTGTTTTGTAATATCACGTACAAAGATTTCATCAAATATGAAAAAAAAATAAATAAATGTTATCTGCTGACATGTGTGATTTTTTTTTCTCTCTTCTTTCTGTAACGAAAAAAACAAAAAAACAAAACAACATTGAATTTGTTTTTTTTTTATGTGAAAATTTTTTTATAATTTTACATTTTTCTAACACTCAAAATGAAAGATTGAGGTTTTAGTTTTACAAAATCCTGACATTTTAAACAATTTATCATACAATGTACATATGCGTGCCATGTTAAACTAAGCACACACAAAAACAAATCTGACTTTTTCGATAAAAAAATAATACTGGAATCAAGTTTTATTTTTAAAGCTGATTATTTTTCAATTTGAAAATTTTCCTTTTTTGTCAAGGAAATTTTCTAATAATATTTTTTTTTTTTTGATTTTCTTGTAGTAAAATTTTCCCAATTAATAGAAACATTTTGTAGAACATTTCATGGAATAACGAATTGCAATTCAAATTATAAAATAATGAAGTTCGTGATAGCTTATTATTTATTTGCATTCTTTATGTGTTATATTTTTTCTATTGAATAAAGTTCAAAATTTTTAAATCTTTCTGCATTGAAACAAGTATTAAAAACTTTAAAACATTTTATTCAATTAACGTTTAGTTTATTTCTTCTTAGGAAAATCTTTTTTCTATGAAAAAAACTTCTTTTATTTTCTTGTTTTCGTGTTCACAATATTGAAAAAGTAGTTTGTTTTCAATTTTTATATTTTGTAGCAATTATTTAAGTATATATTTTATCTCTAAAGCTTCACTCTAAAGCTTCAGTATTATTTTCACAATAACACAGAAATTTTTAAAAATGATTTTATAAAAATTTCATTTTTGTTATTTCCTGTGCTCATGCATAAAACATAAAAAGTTATTTAGTATAAGCTTCTTTTTTTTATCTTTAATAATAATAATATGACTGAAAAATAAGTAAATTATTAACTTAACGTTTCACTGATCAACTCGCTTCAATCTTCAGAATTTTTTTTTTTTTTTGTTGTATTTTTCAATTTATTATTCAAAGACATGTTTTGAATTTTCTATCGTACTAATTGAATATATAAATCACTGTACGCTTGATGATTTTCTCAAAATATCTCTTAAAAAACATACATGAATAAATTCTTCATATGTGTAGAAAATTTTATTTACATTCTATTCTCGCACATATAAAAAGATTATTTCTTTCGCTAATAAAATTCATTTCTAATTTCATGGGAAAAATACTGTTATGTTTTTCTTTTTTTCTACATTTTATTATCATCTCTCAAAATTATTCATACAGACAAAATGCAGTTGATTTTTAGTGGTTTAATCAATTTAAATTTTATATATGAATTTTAATACTAACATATACACACAAATGCACACACCATGTAAAAGATTTATCAAATCTCATAATATTTCATTTAAGGTTAACCAACTGAAAATTATCATTTTTATTCAAGAAAAAACTTAATTTAAGATAATTCATTTTTTTTTTTTTTTACTTTGAGTTTGTGTATGTTTTCTTATTATTTACACATCAACAAAAAATTTTTGTTATTTTTGGTTACTTAATCAAATTGTCATTGATTTAAATTAAATTAATTTTAGGAAAATTTTCTATGTGAAATGAAAACTTTTACATTTTTTTTTTCTGATTTTTTGATTTTTTTTTTTTATTACGTAAAGAAAACAAAATTGGTTGCTAAATGTAACATAAAAATATTTTTAGAAAAAGGACAAAAAAAAGAAAAGAAAAGATTTATTTTGAGATGTATTTTGTATTGTTTATCGTCCAAATTTATGATACACAAATACGTAACAATAAAAGGAAACATCATAAGGCAATTTTATCATTGAAAGTAAAGAAAAGCAAGGAAAAAAAAATTTTTTTTTTCCTTTTATATTGACTCCTTTAGGATATATTATTAGATCATAAATAAATTTTTTTTTTTTTTTTCATTCTTTCAATACACAACATAACTCAAACAATTTTTGCTGCTTGAACATTCATATTGTTTGATAAATCAATTCTTTATGTTGATAATTTTGTATTTTTCGGTTGCTTGGTGTACAGTTCTTTTATGTCGTTGTAATACACCATATTAAATTATCGCCGCCAAAAAAAAAAATATATATATATATATATTTCCAATTCATTCGTTCGATAACAAATTTCATTTTATCTATAGCAATCTTGGTTGAATTGACATTGATTTTGTACATTATTATTTTACCATTGTTGTTTATATTCAAATTATTTTCCTTATGTTTATTATCAGGCTATATAAGAGTATATTATTTATAGACATAAAAAAAAATTGAATCTTTTTATATAGAATTGAATTCTAAAAATTGAAAATTATAAATTATGAATGAAAAAGAAAAATGTATTGTTATATATAACCGATGAATTCTTTTGTAAAATTTTCATTTTGAACAGAGAAAAAAATATATGTATAAATATAATTTCCAAATTATAATTGAAAATCTTAGCGCAAAAAAAAAAAAAAATAAAAATAAATAAAAGTTAAAATATTTTCAAGATGACCTAGTCATGGTATCTTAACTTTACAGGTCGTTTAATATAAAACAAAATTTAATCATGTATCGGAAATGCTTATTTAAAAAGGAAAGGGTCTATTTTATTAAAAAAAATAATAATAATAAGAATATACAAAAGTATAGTATATTACATTAAAAAAAAAATTTTCCCATCTAAAGACAAAAAAAAAAAAATTGAAAAAAAAAATTTGAAACCTTACCATCTCTTTTTCATGTTAAAAATGACTTAATGTATAATTTTTTTTTTTGTTGTTCGTTCAATAAAGTTATTTTCTTCAAAGTTAGGTCAAATTACTTCTTTTTTATTTTTCTACACTCTTTTTTTCTACTCTTTTCCAATAGTTTGCTTCTCAAGTTTTTTTTTTTTTTTTAAAGGGTTAGTAAAACCTTTTCCTAACAAGGTAAAACTTATACATATTATTATATATTCAGTTTGAATATACTTAAAATTGTTTTTTATGTATCTATTCACCTTTTTTTTCATACCCTTAGAAAAAAAATATAACAAAAAAAAAATATGTAAAAAAAAAAAACATTAATGTGAGTGCACTTAGCTTCAAAATGTTCATAAAGTATGGGTCTTCAGAGCTTCTTCCTTTTTCTTCAATATTATTCCAGTCTTTTACTTGTCTTCATAAAATAATTCACAATAAAAAAAAAAGGACTTTACATAAAACAAGACACTATATAAGAAAAAAAAAAAAAAGATACTATAGCACATTATAAAAATAAATATCGTGATTTCTATCCATTTTATCATTTTTATAGTAACATTATTCTTTTTAAAACCAAGCATTTTTTGGCAACGTTCACAAATAATAATAAAAAAAAAGGAATTTAAAAAAAGGTTTTTTTTTTTTTTAAAAAAAAAAATAAAAATAAAAATAATGATTTTTCAGAATTTATAACATGAAACGTCTGAAAAATACTATTTTTTTTTTTTTTCGAATAACAAAAGATATAAAAATGAAAAGGAAAAAAAATTTGTCTTAAAAGGACATTATTACCGTTAAGATAAAATTTTAATGTATATTGTAATTGTAGGATAATAAAATATTAATTAATTTGAAGAAAACGTGTCAGATCACATAATTTATGAGTTTTTTTTTTCTTTTTAAATTTAATATGATATTTTTTATTTTAAATTGAATTTAAGTCAGGAATGTTGAAATAATAAAATTTTTTAATGAAAACAAATAAAAAAATAATAAATAAATGAGAATTTTTCTAAATGACAAATAACAAAGAAATGTTTTGTGTTTGTATATTTTTTTTTTTATTAATTTTAAGTAAAGAATTTACAATTTGATCATGAATAACCAATATCGAAATTTCAGTAAACGTTTAAGTAGTTCAATTTTTTTTTAAAACAAAAGGAATATTTTAAAAAGTAATATTACAAATAATCAAAAGCTAAATGTGTTGAAAAATATTTATTGAAGCTATCATATTAGTTGAATTTTTTTATTACAATCCTCCTTTTTTTTTCCTTTTCCTTTATTCTGCCTTTTTTTTTTTAATTTAAATTTTGCATCAGTTCATGCAATTTCATGAGCCTTTGAATAAAGTTTTCATGTGAGCTCCATAACATGAATGCCAGCAGTTCACAAAAAAAAAAAAAAAAAATTTTTTTTATTCATATATAGCTTTTTATATCTTATGAATCCTGCATAAAGTTAATTTCGTACTATGTTGTAATATGTTGGAAAAAACATTTTTTTTTTCATTCCGTACCAGGCAAATGCATGCAGACATGTTTTTTGATTTTTCTGAGAACCTGCTTTCAGAATTTTTATTTTTAAGTTGTTTTTTTTTTTTGTTTGTTTGTATTTATCCCAAGTGTCTGATGCAGATTTTAGCTTTTTATAGCTTTTTTCAGGGTCCAATAAAGTCGCGTGTATTTGAACAATTTACGACCATCAAAAAATAATAAAAAAAAAAAAAAAAAATCTGAAAAAAAGGATTATACAAAGAATAATATAGACTAAAAGCAATTTATAACGATGTAGTTGTGAATATTATATAAGGAAGGATATATGAATGAAAACTGGTGTTGAGTATTATTATTATACAAATCGGGTAGCAACCAAATAATGTTTCCTGTAGACATACAATATATGTATGTATATATGTATACATGTGTATTTATGTGGTGAAAATTTTATTTATAGTACATAATATATGAAACCTACATAAAATTGCATACATACAAATATTCTGTTTATCACTGCACTTTATTTATTTATTTATTTTTTTTTTTTTTATGTATGAAAATATATAAATAAATTATTACTTATAGTATGGAAAATATATGAGTTTTAGCCATGATTGGAAAAAGTGTCTACATGGAATTAAACATAAATTTTCATGTTAAATATTTACTGTTGATTGTGATTCATAGACGACAGTTTGGTGTCAGTGAAAAAATTAAATGAATACGATTAATATTTAAGTTTTCCTTTTTTTTTTTTCTTTTTTTTTTTTTTGTATACATATTTTTAAATAAATTCTGAAATTTTTTTTTATAAATATAATGCTAAAGTAGATATACATACTACATGTGCACAGCTATTTAAAAAAAATATATAATTGGTATGCATGATCCTTCACAAATATGTAGAAGCATGAAGTGAAAAATTTCAAAATATTTTTAATTCAACAAATATTTTTTTATTTATATTTATAATAAACATAACTTACCTTAGTCAAGAGAATATTAAGG
The DNA here is from genome assembly GCA_939192795.1 of Bombylius discolor. Lineage (NCBI taxonomy): Eukaryota > Metazoa > Arthropoda > Insecta > Diptera > Bombyliidae > Bombylius > Bombylius discolor. The sequence continues at coordinate 4,271,920 of OW584241.1, read as the reverse complement.
TAAAATAAAAATTAAAACAATGTTCGTAGGTATATGAAAGAATACAAAATTTATAAAAATTTTATCGAAAAAGAAAATTGTTTTTTTTTTTTAATATACATAATTAAAAATTTTTGTGTATCATATTTTTCAGAAAAAAAAAAACCAAATAATTTCTGTAAAACAAATTTTAATATAATTTAGGTATTCAAAAAATGTATCTTTAGTAAAAAAAAACATTAGGAAAAATTTAAAAATTTGAATTTGATTTTTTTTTTTTTTGAGCTTTGAAAATACTTTCATGTTCATTTTCAGAATTTTTTCGTTTATTATTTTTGCTCTACTCAAACTTAAAATATTGCCACTTTAAAATTTAATTTTTTTTTAAATCTCATGTACCTACATAATCAAAAGGATTTTTCAGTAGCAAATGTCAAAGGATATTTTCCACCGAATAAAAATTTATTACTAGTTTTTTTTTTTTTTTTTTTTATAGATACAATTTTCGGACAAATTTCCAAATAAAATTTAATTAAATGAATCCAATTTATAGCATAAAATTACAATCAATAATACTACAGAATTTTTTTCTACATAAATTTCAATTTTCATGTGAAACTGAATTAAATTTGTCATTGAAATTTTTCTCTTTTTTTTCAATTTCCAAATTCAATAACGTAGAAATATCCTGCAGCACAATGTGCTGAAGAATAAAACGGAGAAGTAAAGGTCATGGGAAAGAAAAAAAAATATAGTTCACATAAAATCGAGGTTAAATTTTCTTAGATTTAAAAGAAGGAGCAGAATGATAATTCGTTGGTGGACGAAATATTTTAGCTTTGTGTTATGTAAAAACAAAAATTTTGATGAAAAAAAAAATGAAAAATAAAATATAATTTATGTGTCATTATTATCTATGGTCAAAATTTCTTAGCTAATCAAATTAAAACTAGTATAATAAAACTAATCCTTGTACATAAAAAAAAAAAAACAACATACTTTTATCGATCGTTAGATTATTACATATTTTACTATTACATAAAATTTTTCACATTAATCAAAGTCAAAAAACAAAACAAAAAAAAAACAAAAATTATTTATGTATTTTCTCTCTATTTTATTATGATCTTCAATAATCAGTTTTTTAGAGTTATAATATACTCGTATCTACTATCTTTTAGATAAATATTCGAAATTTGACGAAACTATTTTATAGTTTATTTTATCGTTAATCACATTCAATGTATACACATACAAACACATGTATATTGTTAAACATAAAATATTTAGATATGTAACATTTGATGTTTCAAGTATATATAAAACTTTCAAATAAATCATCATGTGATAATGATGATGATATGTTGATGATTCGTTAAAAAAACAAAACAAACAACCTACTTTCTTATTATTACAATTTTTTTTTTTTTCTTTGTATAAATTATAGTATGTTGTTTTAGAATAAATTTTGATGTTTATGTAAAATATATAGAATGTATGTTTATAACATAAACAATTTTTCATTAATCGAAATTTTTCATTTTATTATTTTGTATATCGCTAAACTAACTGTGTGTGTATATATGTAGGTATATATATATATGTATATATAAAAAAAAACAATACATACATTATATTCTAATAAAACAATTTATAAATATTTAATTTTACTTAAAATGTTGACTTTTATTTTCTTATAAATAAAACATCATAATCATAATTAGACGTTAAACTAACTGAAAAAAAAAAAATGGATTTTTATTATAAAACTTTATTAATATAAACGAGTACATACATATTATTTTTTATTTTAATGTTAATTTCGAAATTTTCAAGTGGAATTAACTGTGAATAAAGAAACCATAATTTTAAAAAGTTTAATATGTACTTATATGTATTGTATATGTATGTACACAAGTATATATATAACATAAAATAATTAATTTAGTTTTCACCACTTTATGATGTCGAAATGAAAATATTTCAGTTACATGTTATTTAATCTCTGTTGTTGTTGTTTTTTTTTCACCATAAATCATATCCAACCAATCAAAATATACATGAGGATGTGAATGGTATACATATATTATTTTCATATTAAATTTATGAATTTCTTATAACATATTTTACTTTTCTTCAGGTGTTGTGATGGTATATAATATTTTTTTTTTTCTTTTTATAGTTGCCTTTCATTCATTCTAAATTAAAATCTTATCATAAAATTAGCCGTCAACATTTTGCCCACATTGTTTCAATATAATGATTTATTGTTTAAGAAAGCTCTCATAAATTTTATTGAACAAAAAAAAAAAAAAAAGGAAAAAACGTGAGAAAAAAATATATTTTTTTTATATAAAAACTTTTTTTTTTCTTATATTATGAATTTTGTTTAATTTATTTGGAAAATTATATTATGTATTTTTATTTGATCAAATAGATTGAAAATATTATTAGAAAATATACAAAAAATTTCCATTAACATTTCTAAGTATGTCTCAAATTTTGATGAAAATAAAATTATTAAATCAAAATTACATCATATACAGTAATTGTGGGTGTATAATATATAAAATAGTATGTTTTTGTATATAAGATTTGTTCAAGATATTAACATATGTAGATAAAGAAAAAACACCAAAAAACAAAATTAAAAAAAAAAAAACGACATGCATTGTTATAATGTAAAATATGCTTTTGAAATAGTTGTTATTAAACTGTCTTGCTGAGAATGTACATTCATACATACATATGTATGTACATATGTATTGTATCTACTCGTATATGTATGAAGTGTTGTTGGTTATTTGATTGAATTGACGTTATTCTCAAAATTTAATTTTATTACTATTTCGGTTTTAACAAGATTAAAATACATTGAATTTTGTATGTGTATGTGTGTGTGTGTGTGTTTGTATGACGTGTAATAAAATACATATAATTTTAGATTATTTCTACTTTTCATATGAATAAAATCTTTTGTTAATAATAATTTATCATCTGAATTTTCTTAGAAAAAAAAAAAAATTTAATAATTATATTTAACACAGTTTCTAGTTGAAATATTTCAATTACATAATGAATTTGTTTAATCATAAATGTTCTTCCCATGAAGAAAATTCATGAATTATAAGTGAAAGATAAAAGATTAAGTTTTTATAGAAGGAGTACTAGAAAATAATATTTTAATTATAATAATTTTAAAATACATCTACAAAAAAAAAAAAATGTAAATAATGGCAAAATAATTTTGATAATGAAGTTTCAGTGGATCATAAAGAATATTATATGAATTTTGAATTAATTTAGAACATAGCCTACAGGATAGAAAAATAGAATTAATCAAGAAAACTTGTAGATACTTCACCGTAAATTTTCATTATTTATATTAAACACAAAAAAAAAAAAATAAATAAATAAATAAAAAATAGAAAAAAAAAATGCCAAAGAAAAAAACAACCGTTGGGCTGTTGTTCTTCAAGCTTTTAAAAATTAAATTTGCAACTTAATAAAAAGAGAGAGTATTTTTTTTTTAATATAACCTTCTACTACTTATCACAACCTCCAGATGGACTTAATTTATTTCTTTTTACCTGTAACAATTTGTAAGCAAAAACAATCCCTTAGGGTTTTATTTGGATTTTGAATTTTATTTAAGAAAAAAACAAAAATCAAAACAATTACCAACTGTAGAAAAAAAAAAATGTAGACAGAAAAGATCTTATTCAATTTAATAATTCGTATAAAGATGTTTTGTAAATTTTTTTTTTTTTTTGTGTTTCATTTGGAACCATTTTAATATTTTAAAAAAAAAATTAAAATCTCTTCTTTGCATTTTGCCAGATTTGTTATATAACATGAAATAAAAATGAATGCACAAAGTATAAAATCTTATGAAATTTAAATGAAAACAAAATTATCTTTTATTTTTTAAAATGTGTATAAAATTGATTACATTTTTCTTTAATGTTGTTTTTTTTTATTTAATTTTTTTTTCCCTCAATATTACAGAAAAAAAATCCTTTTTGCTAGATATGTACATACATATGTATATGTATATGTACCTATGTACCTAATACATACATATATATATTTTTTTTTGTAATATAAAAACTTCTTGGAAAAAAAAATAAAAATAAAATATTTAATAATCAAATTCCGTTGTAGACGACTTCATTTTATTTTATTGCAGATATTATATTTTTATGTTATATATTTTTTTTATCTGCTACATTTTTCTCCTCTGCATATTCTTACATGTATTTTTTCATAATTTATTTTCAATTTTTGTTTTTCTTTTTTTTTCACTTCCCTAACTCCTCCCAAAACTTATTCTCATAGATAAAAAAAATAAAAACAAAATATTTTTATTACCGCATCATATTGTCCATTTTTTTTTTTTTTTTTCATTTTTTTTTTTCACTTCACTTCACACGAACTTTTTTATTTTCACATTTTTCCAATATTTCTGCCTGCCATGAATTCAATTTGTTTTTATTTGTATTTTTTTTTTCTTTTTCTTCAATTTAATTTCATTTTATTTTGTAGTTTACTTCATGTAAACTTTTTTAATTTTTAAATATTACATTTAAAAAATAAAATATATGAAAAAAAAAAAACATTGATATCGATGCTATTAAGTACAGAAAACCAAAAAAAAAGTAATATATGTGTGCTTTTAAAAGCCATTACGAACAGAATATATTCAGGCGATGATAATGACAAAAAACATGAAATCAAATAGGCATAGTATATAGGATCTTTCTTGAAAATTAAAAATGTAAGAAAAACAAACAAACAAAAAAAATGAAGATAAACAAATACTGTTAAGTAATAAAGATAATGGCAAAAAAAAAAAAAAATTTGAACAATAAAAAAAAAAGGAAACGAAGTCAGAAATACAAATGAATAAAATGAAGTAGAGAATGAATGAAAATACAATAAAGAAAGAAAAATAGAAATGAAAAACAAAAATTCTATAACGGAAAAAGAAAAATATATGTATGTATGTATATATTTCAAAGAATTATTATATAGCCTTCAAGTAATAACAATTTCATCAACGACAATGTAACTCAGAACGACCATCAGGAGCAAAATGAAGACAAATAAAAATAAAAGAAAATTTTTTGCATTGAGCATTAACCCTAAAGGTTTGTTTGTTTTAACGCACAACTTTTGTTATTATTTTTACACATATTTACATATGTACATATATGTATGTATATTACAAAATTGTATATAATTTATTTATAATATATGTTAATATAAGCACCGTAAAATAGGGCTGAAGGTCGTAGCAACCACATGCTTTTTTTGATTTTTTTCAAAAAGTATCAATCTTTTATAAATCGATAGCCAAATTCAAATATCGAAAAATTTGATAAAATCATAATTCGTATTATAAATTTGATTACTTTACACAATTATAAATTTGTTGAAAATTTGAAAAAATTGTGAATTCAAAAAGCAAAAAAAAAATATAAAAGCTTATGCTATGGTGCATTTTATTTGTGTGTGAAATATATAGTATAAAAGTGATAATATAATTTTCACGTATATTTAAATTAAAATAAATAATATATTACATAACATTGCATATACGTACATACATACATACATACAACATGTATGTTTTATATATGACCTAGAAGCGATGGAAACAAAAACAAAATAGACAATAGAAAAAGGATAATTATGAAAAAAATATATCATGAATAAGTTCTGTTGTACACTAGAATAAAAACAAAAAGAATAGAAGAAAAAAAAAATTGAAATAAAAGGAAATTCTCATTACTTTATTTTTGTTTTTTGTTCTTTTTTTTTTTTACCACATAGTAAAAACAATGCATATCACACAAATATTTTACTATTTTTTATGTTTCTTACCTATTGCAATTTTTGTTATGTTTTTCAAAGGAAACACAAGAAAAGAAAGAAAAAAAAAAAGCTAAAATAACAAAAACTTCGAAAAATAGTGGTTGACTGGTCCAGACACCTAGGAACCTATTCTCTATATATACTGCTTAACTATGTAACTATGATATGTACACACATGTGATTATGTGAATAAGAACAAGCCACTCGGAAAAAAAAAATGTAAAACAATACTCGGAACGTTAAGAATTTTACAACTCGACACCCTTTTGATAAGGGTTAAGTGAATATAGTAGAAAAAACAAAAAAAAAAAATCAACAAAAAAAAAAGAATTCTCTAATGACTCACAAAGGTACTTTGTAGAGCTATACCAATTGTTTTGTTATACAATATTGTACTGCAAACTGTCACATATGAATGGTGAAAATATGTACTTAAAAAATAAAAACTAAGAAAAAAAGACACAACAACAACATATGAGAATAAACTTTTCACACATTACTTTTTTGGTTTTTTTTTTTGTTTTTGAAATCTTTGAATGTTTTTGATGATAACTTTTAAAAACAAAACAACAACAAAAAAAGTAGAAAAAAAAATTTGTACTTTGAAAAAGAAAAAAAGGAAGTAAGGATATTTTTAAAACATGCAATATAATAGAAAATTGAGATGAATTTTATTTTGAAAAACAAAAAAAAAAAAAACAAAACAAACTATGTATCTAGCAAATTTTTGAAATCGCTTACAGAAATTTTTACACAAAACACACAAAAAAAAAATGTTATTGAATTGAATTTCAATTTAATTAAAATGTAATAAAAGTAAAACAAAATATTTTTTAACTATTAAACTTTTAGTAAAAATATTACATTTTTAGTTTTAATTAATACATTTTCGAATAACTGTATTAAATTCAATGCATGCCAGTAACAAAAAAACTTTTATAAAAACGAAATCATTGAAATAAAAATTCATTTTAAAAACATAACAACAAAAAAATGTATTTGAAAAATTCTTTCTATTGAAATAAAATAAAGAGAGATAGAAAAAACTAAATTAATATTTTTGAGAGAGAAAAAAATAAAAAGACAAAAGAATCGATAAAAAATAAAAACAATTACGTTTAACAAAAAGTAATTAGAAACAATCTCATTATGTATAAAATAATAAACATGTAAAAGAATCTAAATGTTATTTGCATAATGACTGACTATTATTTCAAAAAATAAAAACAAATAATGGTGATTTTAAATTTCAAATTTAACTTTCGTCCTTTGAACTTCCCCTTCAAAATAAATATCTTTTTCTTTTATTTTTCAGTTTGAAACATTGAATCATTATATCGAACAAAAAACAACAAAGATAAAATTTTCTTTTCCTTTTTTAATTTTTTTTTCTTGGAAAAAAAAAATAAACGGAACCCAAAACTGTACAAGTAAGAAAAAGCTACAAATTGAAAACATATAATCTCTTTTCGACAATGAAAAATAAAAAAAGGACAATTCCCATTTGGATTTTCATTTTCATTAGTATCATTTTCTTTTTACACGCATTCATTGACTTTCCAAAAAACACATCATCCATGTATAACGAAATTTAAGTAAAATTAAAGGAAAAAGGATCGATGAGAGCACAAATACACTTTTAAAATACATAGTTTTAATTTTTGTTTTTTTGTTTTCAATTACTAATTGATTTTTTTTTATAGATCAATTTTTTTTTATTACTTCAAATAAAAATTTCAAAAGATAAAAATCGATTTTATATGTCCTTTCCTTGGATTTGTTTTATTTTTACTTTAATTGTTTTCATGGAAAAATTTTTTATGATTTATACGTGTTTAATAGTCAGTTCATTCTATATTTTTAGAATTTTAATGGGAAAAATATTGTAGGTGTAGGAGTCATAAAAAAAATACTTTAAAAGAAATATTAGATCAATAAAACAAACTTTTTAAATTTATAAATTTTTTTTTCTTAGAATTTTAAATTTTACGAATTTTGCCTTTTACGTTACGAAAATATACATATATTTCTTAAAACAAACAAATTTATTGTCATAGAAATAATTAAATGAAATTTATTAAATGTTATATTTTTATTACATTAAAATTAATATTCCTGGAATACAAAATGTCACGGTATGAATACATATGTTTGTATGTATATAAACAGTATAGCAATTTCAAATTACATGTATCAGGATCTTCTGGAAAAATTTATAAATATTTTGAATTTGTTTCCATTGTTACAAACAAAACTAGAAATCCTATAACCTTTTTTCTCTAGAAAATAATTTTAAAGCAAAAGTTACATAGAAACAAAACATGAAAAGACGTGAAAATTCTCTACAAGAATATATCTGAAAGTCACTCCAGGCTATCAAAAAATCCAATTTTTCTGAAGTATTTGAAATTTATGAAATTTCTATTCTAACAGTTTTCAGGTAAAACAATTCAAATGTTAGAATGGCTACAAATTTGAATATTAGTAAATTAAAAAAAAAAAATAAATAAATAAATAGAAACTCACACATTCGAAGCCAAGGTCTTTCCATAGGATATAACCGCATGAGCTAGACTTTTCTTGGCTATTTTATGGAATTTCTGTTTTTCAAATTTAATTAATATAATTAAAAATTATAATAGCTATTTTAGACGTTTAGCTTGTAAGATTTCTGTCTTTTACTTAAAGTATGTCACAGTTTTTATTAGATCAGACTTATACTCGAAAATCTTCAATAATTGATTTTTAAAATTATGTATCTCGTTTTTATTTAAAAAGAAATATAAAATTTCACAAATACTTACACATTATTTTATTAACTTTTCATTTTCTTAACAAATAAAAACTTTCAAAATTTGAATAATTCAAAGGTGTCCCTGATATATAAAAAAAAACGTATTTAATAATAATCTGTATAATCTAAAAAAAAAACTTTAAATAATTTCTCAACATTTCTCTACTTGAAAAAACAAGAAGGAAAACTACAAAATAAAATTTACAAAACAATTTATCTTAAATAATGTTTTACTTCAGTAACAGTCGCATAAAACTCCTTAAAAACATCATCATTTTATATCCAAATAATATTAAAATGTGGTCCAACAAAAAGAAAGGACAAAAACAAAACAACACCATTAGATATTATCCTTTTTATATTTTGCATATTTTTCTAGTAAATCTTAGAAAAACACAAACAAAATATATTCGCATTTACATTATCTTCTACAATTTATTTTTATTTTTATTTATTTTTTTTTTTTTTTTTTGTATTACATTTAGATTTATATCTTCACCAGAATAACTTCTGTAGGTATATTGAAAATCTTGGAAAGAAAAATAAACATTAAAACTTGTTTTTTTTTTTTTCAAACTTCTGTTTTTTTTTTTTTTTTTCATGTTGTTCTTTAATTCAAAATTTTTTTTTCGTTATATTTTAAAGCCAAAATAAAACTTATCTAAAATATAAATTTTCTTTGTTTCATTCCAGGTATGTATATAATTTTATATGCAACTTATAATTCATATATGTATGTATGTATGTATAAACAAAATTTCAATCTCAATGAAAAATTTTCGTAAGTACAAATAAAACATATATGTATATATTCAAAAAATATATAATATACATTTATATAAACTGTAGAAAGAAAAACACAAAATATACTTTTTGTTAATGCTGTTAAAACTTTATAATATTTTAGTTGTGTGACTATGTGGTTTCTTTTAATATACAAAAGCTAAAAAAGTAAATATATACATACATATGTATGTATAGTGTACATAAGATATAAAAAACAAAAAAAAAATAAAAAAACTAAAGAACAAATTGACTGTCTTTGGCTATAAAAAGGATTTAAATGTGTACATTCGGACACTATAAAATATAAGGCATATTTATACAGAAAACTTTCCAGTCAATTGACCACAATCCTTGGGAAACCTCTTATGTGGTCATTGTAATACTTCAAAGTGAGACAAGTTCCTTCTGTTTTATGGCTTTCAATAGTATTAGTTAATACTTTGTTGTGGATTTTATATAAAAACAATAAAAACAACAAGAAAATTTAACTTAGTGAACCTGATTAATAGAAGAAACTTAATTATTTCGAATTTCGAATTTTTGTGTATATTTAAAATTATCTAAAGAATTCAAATGGTAAAAGATACAAATATTGATAATAAAATTTAACAATAAGATTTAATGAGTGTAGTGAAAAAAATAAAAAATAAAATTATTGTTTTTGGACACTTTTGTGAACGAACAAATAGAAAAAACAAAGACACAAAAAAAAAAAATGAAAAATATTTTTCGTTATCTCACAAATACAGAATTTTTAACCATAACAACAAGCTTCATATAATCAAAAATAATCCTAACAATAAAACCACAAATACATTTTTCTTTTAAAGTTTTTTATTTTTAATCAAAAAGATTTAAAAAACAGTTATAATAAATTTTAAAAAAGTCATAGAAGAAAACTGTTTTCAGAAATCTCTCGAAATGTTGAGAAAAATGTTTAAAATAATCTTACTAGTTAGTCTCTATATTTAATCTCTTATACCACAAAAAGTATATATTCGTTAAAGCACAAGTATTTTTCTATTAGATATACATAGTTTAATCATGGGTCAGTCATCTTATCATCTTAAATACATACATATTATACACTCGTCTAATATACTAGAAAAAGAAAAAAAAATTAAGGATAATTTTCATTCTTTTGTGTACAATACTTGAAATTTTTACCTTATCTATTTCAAGTTGAATATTTTCATTTTGAAATTCGATAGGAATATCAGAAAAAAAAAAAACACCATTATACCACACTATTAGAAACATTTACATTTCACAAACTGACAGACATAGAAGACAACCAATTCTGATATTTGTTAGAAAGGTCATGTTATCTGACTTTACCACATGACATACAGTGTGCTAGAATTTCAAAGAAAGAAAAAAATAATAATAATAAAAGGAATACATATTGTCAACTTTGCTGGTGTTCATTCAAAGAACTTATTCGTATTGAATGTTAAAGATAATATGTAATATAAGATATAAACACACATATCTATATAAATAAATGTATATATATGTATATGTATGTGTTTATAAAAGATAATAAAAAAAAAACATCATGTATTTGTATCTGTAAATTTATACTAAGAAAAATGAAAAATTTCTATCTATTCTGTCGACAAAATTTCATTGTTAAATTATATATATGTTATTTTCGTTCCATTTAGATTTTCAATTCTTTTTCACTTTTTTTTTTTGTTTTTTTAATTTTATTTTATTTTTTCAACATGATTTTTACTTGTCTAATAAATTTATTTGTTCATCGTTTTGAAAAGAAACCTTTATCATGAAAAAGCATCCGGTGCGGTTGAAATGTGTCTTGAATAAAAATAATTTTAAAGAGAGCAAAACTATACACATATGTATATTATATGTATTATGTACCTACATATGTATTTTTCCTTTGTATTTGTACATTTGTATATATATTACATGTGTATTAGTTCATAATTTAGATATAAATTTTCATTTAATGTTATCATTCAAATATACATAATATATGTAATATCGACACTTTTTTCAAGGATCAATTTAATGCAAAAAAAAAAAACAAAAATGATATAAATATATGTACATCTACATAATATATGTATGTATGTACTTTTTGTATAATATGCATGCATAAATATTTAAGAATAAAGATAAATTCTTATTATTTGTTTGATTTTTTATTAGATTATCCTCTCAATGGATATAATTTGACATGATATAGATTAAAATGTAACGAAATGCAGCATTTTATATAAATTGAAAAAAGAAAGGGGAAAAAAAAAAAACTTAATTCATATAATATAAATGATGCATTGCAATTTTTATATCCTGCTGGTATGTTTGTTACATACATATATGTATGTACATATGTATAATATAACAGATATATTCATGTATGCAAAAAGCAAAAATTGAAAAGCTCGCTATTGGTGTTGTTTTTATCTATCGTTAAGAATTATTAAATATGTATAAATATATGTAATGTGAATAAAAGATATTCTGATATCTTTTCTATCAAGGAATATGAACAAGAATTAAAAGAAGAAAAAATAAAAAAGCAAAAAGATTGAAAGATATTCTATTTTCATAGTACAATAGATAAAAATAAAAAAATAGAATAAAATAGACTTTTATGATAATGTAATCTTATCATTTTAGTTTGATTGTTATATGAGATAACCTGTGTATGCTCTCAATATTATTATTATTATTATTTTGAATTCAAATGAGAATTGTATAATATTTGTTTATTAATATCATGGGAATACTTCAATTTTATTGCATTAAAATTAAGTATAAAATCATATACATATATTTAGAAGTAAATCTATAAAATAAAAAAATAATAATAATAATAATAAAACCAATAATATGCATATTGTAGATACATAAAGCCACATTGTTTTTATGAACATTAGAGTACAATGTATTCAAATAACCATATGAAAAAAAAAAATAACCATAAAAATTCAAATGTTATTATTAAAGTCGTTAAAAATGTCATATAACAATCATGAACATATGCATGCATAAAATCTGTCTTTAGAATAACGTTTATTTTAAAAGCATTTTATAATCTCGATAAACGAATAACAAAAAAAAAAAAGGAAAAAAAGTAGCATCAACAAAAAAAAAAATAAAAAAAAAACATACATATATAGAATTAAAAACCGATATCAAGTATATAAAATCTTTTAGTATCAAAAATCCATTATAAACATCAATAATTATCCTTTTGTGTTGATTGTGCAATAAAAATAAAATCAATCAATACCAAAAGCTTTTTTTTTATCCTTCACTAAACGGTTCTATCATCATTTGTGTTGCCTTGTTACCCTTAATTTTTTTTTTCGCAATCATATATTTTCCTTTTTTCTACCATTTGTATGTGTATGCATATAATCATAAACAGTTTTAAATGCCTATGTCTAGAGTACTTTGCCCTTTCATCAAGGATATGTGTTATGATGATTTTTTTTTAAAACACACATATGTTTATATGTATGCATGTATAGTATTTGTAAATTTATACATATCAAATATGAATTTTTTTTTTTCGTCTTTTTTTTTTTATATCACGTTTTTTTTTTTATACATACATATATGCTGGAAAAATATTAATATGAATTGATTATTATTCATACAAGTTAAATACATACAACCACCTACATATAGTATCTGTAGGTAAATTTTTATACATTATACACATATGTATATATTTTTTGCTTGAAATTATATGTTAGAAAACTGGTAATAGTAGGTAGGTTAGTACCCACATTAAAGCTTCTGTTGATATCCAAAAAAATAGGTCGAGTGGACCAATTCAATATTGATTTTCTCATGCCCTAGTACATTAAGTACATACACAAACAAAAAAATTTTATAAATACACTAACGATTTCTATTAATATATATGTATGGTATATATTATTTTTTTATTTATTTTTTTTTTTTCACTGTAGTTTCATTTTTCTTTTTAAAGAAAAACTTCTTTTCAGTGAATTTTTTTTTTTCTGTTTCGTCCTTCATCAAATACGTAAGAATTTGAAAAAGATGTTAAATTAAAGAAAATGAAAAGCAAAAAAAAAAAAAAGAAGAAAAAAAACGACATCATTTCTTTTTTTTTATTAAAGAGAAATCAAAGTTATTCTCGAGACATATTAAAAAATGGCGATCAATTTACTTAAAATCTTTACTAATAAAAAAAATTCTACATTTTTCTTTCATTTGATATGAAATGTTATTTTTTTTATTAACATTATTGATATACTAGAGCTAATATAGATTAAAATTGAAAATTCGAATGTCCAGTCTTTTGGAAATTGGTTTTTTTTTTTTTTCTGTGTTATTTCGTATTTTTAGAATAATCAGTTTTGTCCTTTGTCTCAGGATGTTACATTAATTTTAATAAGATACAACAACAAAAAAAAAAAAAAAGAGAAACACAAAAAAATTGTGCAAATTTTGAAATTAATTTCTTTGTTCAATATAGTAACCTAGTGTACGTGATCGGATTTAAAGAAAACTATAAGCTTCGAATATATAATGTAACTGAATATATTGTACAAATGGAATTACAAAATAACCCTTGGGATGAGGATATACTAGAATTTGCTGTGTATATCTATTTAATTTCGTTTCAATAAAGTCACTTTACAAAATTTTGCTTGCATAAGCTATAATATTTGTATGACTACAATGTATATTGTAGATATGTATATGTATCGTACTAGAATTGATCTCTAAAATTCATTAATCATCTAAAGTCTTATTTTGCCCGAATTCATTGCGTTTGGGATTTAATAATATCTTTTTTATTATTGTTTGCATATTAGGTTTTTTTTTTTTTGTGCCTTTTATGTACGTATTATTTTTCTGTTATACAATGGAATACATAATACATACAAAAATATATCTTTTCTATTATGTCTTCCTGTGTTGTATTGAAATTAATCATTATCCGTAAAATAAAATACGGTAAAAGTCTTTATGATTTTAACATCTTTTGAATATCAATGAAAATGAAAATGTAATAAAATTTTTGAAGAGATATTCTCTTTATTTTTCTGTTCTTTTTTTTTCAACGATATTATTAAGGATTTGAATTTAAATGTTAAAATTACTCCTGGGATATTGTTTTTATTTTGTTTTATAATATAAATGTATGATTTGATACAAAATTTTAACGGTATTTTTTTTTTTTAAATTAAATTTCGATAATCGAATAATTTAAAAAAAATAACAATAATCTAAGAATATAATGGAATTAAAATTTAAAAAAAAAAAAAAAGACAAATACAAAACATGATTTTACAATCTATCAAATTTTTAATTAAATGTAAGTGTGATAAATGTTTTTTTTTTATTTCATTTTATTTTTATTTTATTCGAGTAAAAAGCTTATAACTATGGAAAGCTGCAAGAAGGAAAAAAATAAATAAAAAAGTAAAATATCAAAATTAAATTTCTTGGCTGTCAAGCTTATGTTTATCCTCTAGAGAAAAAGGTTATGTGATCAATCACAAGACACTAGCAAGAAATAGAATAAGATGAAAATTAATTTATTTTATATTATATTTTATTTTTCTAACTGAACCAATCTTGTATATTTTTACCTTGAAGTTGCGTGTAATCTATAAAATGTACGTTTAAGTATTTACAAAGTCAAAAACACCAAAATTAAAAATTTTATTTCAATTTTTTGAAAAAATAAATTCAGTGTAGAATTCGAATAGAATTCAAAGCATATGATAAAGGAGCTGCATTATCTGAAACCTTTCTTTCCAAAGACTTCTTCTTATTTCGAAATTCGAAGTAGTTACTTATAATTCGAAATTCCCCTCCCAAATTTAGATTTAACTAAATTTGATTTTGTAACAAAATCTTATCAACATTATCAATTTGAATCGAAAGAAAAAAATTAAATATTATTTAAAAAAAAAAAATACCAAATAACAGGAAATTAAAATCCAAAAAATTACCAACAAAAAAAAAAATAAATCCAATTTTTACTTAAAGGTACGATATAAAAAATTTTGATTGAAACAAGATTTGAATCTTTTTTATTTTCAATTTGTGAATTACATTTTCTTTATAATTTTTCTTTTTTTTTTTTTTTCCTTTTTCAAATTGAATATATTATACAAGCGTAAAATATAACATTGTAATAATGTAACAATATCAAGAGCAAAAAAAAAAAAAATGTTACTTTCTGTTGTTATCAGTAAAAATATATGTATACCCAACCACTTTTGAAATTAGAATTTAAAAGAATTTATGAAAAAGTAAACATCTAAAAAAAAAAAAAAATTTCACAAAAATTTATCAAAAATAAAATTTATTTATAAAAAAAAATGAAGATTTCTCTCCCTTGTTAAATAACTTTTAGCATCAAATAATTTAAAAAAAAAAAAAAAATTCTATTATCATATTTTCCTGAACACAAAAATAAGCTGAAAAAAAAAAAAAGATTTTTTTTTCTCTACACAGAAAAGTATAAATATTTCATAATTTTTTTTTTTTTAAGAAGAAAAAATATTTTAACAATATAAAGAAAGTTGTTCAATACTTTAGTAGATCTTTATGTCATATCTAACATAAATTTAATAAATATATATACATATGTATGTAAATGTGATATTTTTGTGTAGTAAAATTCTAAACGATATACTCGTAATAGTTAGTATTTACTATAGAATAGAAAAATTCCATCCAATTTTCATAATAGAGTATATTCTTCTATTTAGAAAAAAAAAAAAATTGATATAAATTTTAATACCTTTTTTATAGTGATAAATATAAATTGTCTGCTAACAAAACGTTAGAAAATAATAATTTTTCCAGAAAAAAAAAATTGAAAAATTAAATACTCGTATTTTGTATCTATGCGTATACGTATTCATATAAAATATATTAAGTCTTTTTTTATTTTTAAATCTTGTTTGTTTAGGGAATTTATAATGTTTGTTTTTTTTTTTTATTTTTTTTTTTTATTTTTATTTTTTAAGAAAATATCTGTCACTTATGATAGATTGAAAAACTTGTTGAAAAGGACAAACACATCCCTTATCCTTTTTTTTACACATATTTGTTTTTAAATTTTTTGCCATTTATTTCATTTAAGTAAATCATTTTTTTAATGTTATAAAAAATTTTTGTTTACTCACATACTTACTTTAGATCTGTACACAATCTCATATATAATTTTCTGCATTAACTTTTCAATTAAAATAATTATCATGAAGTAAATGTAAATTTTATCAAAAAATCCTTTAATTCAGACGTATGTACATATGTATATATGTATGTGAATTTTGTACCTGTAATATGGAATGCATGCATGAAGTAGATGGTAAACTGAATTATAAAACTAAAAATATCTTTTGAACTTTGTTTATTAAAAATATCCAGTTACTACAAAATTAATATTTAATTTAAAACTTGTGGGATAAAAGTTTCCAGATTTAGAATTCTACTAGTCTTAAATATATTTTTTTTTTTTTTCATTTAGAAAAAAAAAACAATCATTTATTAATTTGTTATATGTACTTTTCAGTAATAATTGGTATGTATTTTAAACTTATGAGAAATTTCAGTAAAAGTAAAAGAAAAATAACCACGATAAAGTTAAGTTTATTGTTTATGAAGCTTTTAACAAACCAATTCTTTTTTAAAAATAAATTTAAAAAAAAAAAAAATCTCTACTTTCTGTGTACATAAAATTATTATTATTATTATTTTGTTCATAAAAAGTGTTTAAAATGCAAAAATTTTATCTCATATTCTCTTATGCGAATTTTTAATTGAACACAAACAAAAAATTTGCATATTCATTTTATATATTTATATAGTATGTTTATGTTGACAACGAAAGTCTAACTATAAAATTTTCTCTCAACATTTTTCCTAGATTATAAGCATACATATTAAATAATATTCATGATATTATCTGCTATACATACATAGCTATATGTACATAGTTTATATCACATTGTAAACATTTCCTGTGTTCAACAAAAAATTTTATTGAAAATTTATTTTTGTATTCATTAAATTTCAACATTTAAAAGTTAAAAAAAAAAAGGACCATATTTTCGATTTAAGAAAATTTTTAATGAAAATAGTTTCGGTCGTTGCACTATAACTATCTATTTATCTATCTCAAACTTAAATTGAAGAAAAAAAAATTGGTATTAGTTTCCGCATCTATTACTTTAAACGAAAAACTTCATGAAAAAAAAATTATGGAACAAAAGGAATAAGAAAAACTCACAAAAAGTTATGTTGCAATGGTGAAAAACATTGAGTATTCTGTCACAAAACACAAAAAAAAAAAAAAAACCTAAATGGAATTTCTAAAAATAAGTTAAGTTCACACAAAAACAGATAATCGAATATATCAAACCAAACACCTACAGCAACAACAGTTCCTTCTTCCATCATTAATTTTATACGAAAAGGCTTCATCAGAACCGTTAATAATTATCTTTAATTTAAAAAAAAAAAAAAAAAGATAAAGTATGAAAACCATAATACTGCTGTTGTTTGTGTTGAGTTCTTTTTTTTTTTTTTTTTTTGTCATCTACATCTTTTTAATTTTATGTAAACCACCTTGCTTAAATATATAACAAAATCTTGTGGTATTTTTATTGTTACTTACCAAAATTTCACAAGTCATTTTCTTCCTAACCACCAACCTTTATGACTTGGTGGAAAAAAAAATTTGAAAAAAAAAAAAAAATAACCTGAAAAATAAATCATGCAAAGAATACAGCAAAAAAAAAAAAAAAAGCAGAATGGATAAAAAGAAGATGACAGCAGTAAGTTGATATTAAGCTCGTGTTATATTCGTTCGTTTTTTTTTTTTGTGTGTGTATGTTTCCTATCTACACCTTGTTTTTCTTTTGAAAATTTTCTCATAAAAAGTAAAAATGTTGAAATTTTAATGAGATTCTCTTTCCCTATAGAAAAATTTTTATTTGTTTTTTGATTGAGAAAAAAAAATAAAAACAAAAAAAAAAAAAACCATGAAAATGTTCATCTTTTTGCAATGTATATTCTCATTCATATTTTTCCCACTTGAATTTTATGAGTATCCTTTGATGTTCAACTTTTATTTTTCTAAATTTATGATATATTTTCAATATACTTACTTTATATATATGTATGTATAATATTATATGCATACATATACATAAATATTTAGACAGTAGTTGAAATTTATTTAGTTTGCAAAAAAATAAAAAAATAAAAAAAAAAAAAAACGGTACGAAAAAATAAAATACGTCATTATATAAATTATTCAACATTATTTATACTTTGTATCTTTTCAAAAATGTGAAGTAATACAGATGATGTTTTAAAGGATATACATATATTTATAAAATTATTAAACCAAGTCAAATAAAATTGAAAATATTTTATTTCAAAATTTTTTTTTTCTTTTTTGTTGACTTTTTGTGCTTGTTTTGCAGTTGAAGTAAAATTTAAATTAAAGCTGAAATTGTGAATATTGAAAAAGAAAAAAACATTATGTACATTACATTAATTATATTTCTGCATTTTACAATAAATTAAGTTTTTTCTGGTTCTGTTGGAAATTTTTTAATTTCTTTTTTTTAAATTTTATTTTGGGAAATGATGTATAAATAAATTTAATATAAGTTAAAAAATCAAAACGATTATAAATTAAATAAATTAAATTTGTTTATTTTTTTTCTACTCTATGATTTATTTAATTAAATTTCATTTGCATATTTATCATGAGTATTTTCATAATCTTTATTTTAAAAAAAAAACAACAAAATTCTTAAAAAAACAAAACAAAAATATAGTGTTTTTCTTCCTAACCTCATACATGTATGTATGTATGTATAATTATAATTATGCATATTATCATTTTCAAACATGTCAAAATTAAAATGTTTATCTAAAATTGCTAATCACAAAACATCAACACTCACTATCCATAATATCCTAGAGAATTGTTCTTAAATAGAATATACATATTCACATATACATATGTATGTACATACAAAAACAATTGTATATAAATTTTTCCAACAGTGCAATAAATTAAAAGCTAATCCAGTACCTACCATATCTATAAATTTCGTTAATGAATTCTGTGTAGTGTGCATATGTGTATATACATATATGTATGTGCATATATAAAGACATCTAATTTTGATTATTATCTGGTATATCATTTAGAAACAATAATAAGAGTTTATATTAGAAAAAAGGACACATCTGAGCCTTTTGCTTTTGGTTTTTATACTAACTATCTATTCATTTTAAGTGGTGTATATAGAGATTGTTATTATCAAATTCTTCATATTATTGTCAAGAGTATTTAAGATCATTTATAAATATTTTTCTTAAATATATGTGTATGTGTATATATAATATATAAATTTTTCATAATTGTTTACAAAAAGGATAATATTTATATGTGACACCACATATCAAAAATTAGTACGAACAGTTAGAAACAATACAAATTATCCACATATAATACATATAAAAAATAAAAAAAAAGGTGAATTACAAACAATGTGATGATATGCTTACGTTAGCATATTTCTTACTCTCAACTAAACAACCCTTAAAAACGTTTCATTTTTTATTATCCTTTCTCATGTAATTTCATGAAATTTTTGTCTTGTTAAAGGAGAAAAAAACCGAAAAACCCAAAAAAACAAAATAATACATATTTTTATCATTATACAGCCTAGAAACATTTCACCAGTTTTTTTGTTTTACATCCATATATTCATATACATATGTAAGTTTATGTACATATCTGGAAGATTTGAACAATGAATGTTCTATATTTTTTTCAAATACAACAACAGCAACACATTATTATCATTTAGAACTATGAAAATTTTAGAATTCAACATAATAAAGCAACGTCAGCTTATAACCAACCACATAACTTGCAAAACATTCATTTCTGGATTTTTTTTGTTGTTTTTTTTTTTTTTTTTTTGTTATACATTTATGTATGCGTACATACATACATAGTATATGTTTATAAGAGAAAGTATTTAATAACCCAGCACATATAATTACTACCGTCACTCATCATCATCATTATTAATACCCTGGAATCCTTTCAGATGAAATGTAAATTGTTCATCTTTTATTTACCCCCATTTATAATATTTTTGTTGTTAAATTTTTTGATGATATTACTTTTTAGAGCATTTGTATTTTCTAATGGTTTTTGTTTAACACAAAATATTCATTTTATGTGTGCATTTAAATACAGAAATATATTTTCTAGAAATACAATAAAAGTTATGAAATTTATTTTTGAGGAAATTATTAAAATTTGGAATATTTTATTCGGTCAATTGAAATTAATAACCAGAAAGCTACACACTATTTCTAATTTAATTTCTTTAAAAGTTTCCTAACAATTTTCTGGTAATATTGAATTTTCAATTAAAAAATTTCAAACAAAAACTTAAAACAAACAGCCATTTATCACACACGATTGTATGTATACATATGTATGTGGTCCTTTTTGTAAAGCCTACATGAAAATGTCGCATTATAAATTTTAATTAGAAATTTATGATTGCTTTCAGTTCTCTTCTATATTCATATATGTATATGAAACTGAATTACATATATCCTGTTCCTACATAATTTTTTAAATCATTTGCATTTTAAATTATAATTATTTATTGCCAAATTTTATTTTAAATATTTATATAATTTTAAATCACTGCCTCCACTATTTCGATTACGATACAAATATTTACATACGTATGTAGGTGCATACATATTTCAATTTTCAAATTAAATTCAAAAATTTAAATTATTTTCTATTTATTTTCACACAAGTAATTATTTGACTATTTGAAGAAAAATAAAAATACATAACATACATTTCAGGTTTTTTTTTTTTTGTTTTTTTTTTTTTTAGTTTAGTTTATACATATTTATAAATTTCCTATAATATTCTTTAAAACAAAATATGCTTTAAACTTTCAATATTAAAATAAAAACAAAAAAATTGTTAACTTTAAAATTTTGAAAAATTTTGCATTTCCTTCAGCATAAATATTTGTTTCTTGTGATTTCTTAAATCGTACCAATGTTTATTCATTAAAACAGTAAAAAAAAAAAAAATTTCAACTTTATAAATTACGAAAAATTAAATTCACACGAGAATAAAATTAGAACACGCAAGTGTACATACATAAATGAAACAACAACAAAAAGAAGAAAAAACCCATTTCAAAAATTATGTTTTTCTTTTTTAACAGTAACAAACACATACATACATATGTACATAATATTTATGTAGTACCAGGAAGAAACAAAATATGAAAAAGTACATATAAACACGATAAACTCACTTGCAAAAAAAAAAAAAAAAAAAAAAAAAAATTCTGCTGCTTCAATTAAATTTATAACCTCATCTAGAATCCAATTCAATCCACCTGTGGTGATTAATCCCAGAAGTTTGTAGTGTTCTTATTCTATTTCCGTTTTCCTTTCATTTTTCTTATATGGTGTTAGAGTTTTGTATTATTATTATTTATTTATTTTTTTTTTTTAATTCTCATACCCTTTTACCAGGTTTGCGGGAAATAATTTGAAATTATTCCATTATCCAAAAAACACACAATTTGTATTTTATAAATAATATGAACATACGGTTATATAATTTTTCATATACATATATTAGTATAATACTTATAAAATAATAACTGGTACACACACTAACTGTCTTTTAAAGATGAAAAATAAAAGTAAAAAGAACACAGAAAGAAAGAAAAATAATAACAAAAAAAAAAAAAAAAAAAATGAACTCCCAATGGAAATAACATAACAAAATTAGGGATGAAAACGGTAAAAGTGTCACAGCCAATTACCCTAAGGAATATATGGTAAAAACATAATAAAACATTGTATTTTCTTTTATTTTACTTCTTTTTTTTATTTTTTTATTTATTATACATTGTACGTGTGTAAACATTTATCAGTTGTATAATTTTTTTTTTTTTTTTTCTGTTTATTTTATGCCTAAACTTTCACTACAATTACTAATATTTAAAACGTTTTCTGTATAATTATTGTATGTATTTTCATTTACTTATAATATATATGTATAACAAAAAATAAAAACTGAATAATGAAAAACATTGAACAAGCTTGCGTTTAAAATAATTCTTGTTACATATTTTTTTTTTTTATTCTATTTTTTGTGTCAACCATCAGGTTTTCAAACTGAAACTTACTCATGTTTTTTAACTTTTTCTTGTAAAATACTACAGTACAGCTTTCATTTGGAATAAAATTAATGTACATATGTATGTACAATTTTCTACTTTATTTTTTTATTTTTTTAGACACATATTATCTGTTATATTTACTTAAATAATGAAATAAAAAAATAAAAAAACAATTGCTTGAGAAAAAAACAGAAATAACAAACGTGCACACAATGTAAAATATCATTTTTTATAGTACAAAGAATTATTTTCAAAAAAAAAAAAAAAAAAAAAAGTATATAAGTATATGCAAGAGTAGCTATGTGTTTCCATAAAACAAAAATTTTAAAATTTATATTTTATGTGTAATATATGTCATATATATGTCTTATGTGTCATATTAAATTTATTTAAATATATTATGTAAAAATATTTTTCATTCTATCACCTGTGTTCATTTTTGAAAAAAAAAAAAAAAAAAATTTGTGCATTAATAAACTTTTTTTTTTTTTTTTTAAATACATCATCATATAAGCTTAATTTTATATTTTAATATCTTTTTCACATACTTTTTCTGAAATATTTAATTTTTTTTTTTTTCAGATTTTTAATTTTATGTATCATTATTAAATTTAAATGTATCATAAAAAAAGATACAAACATTTACCATGCCATACGAATGATCACTTCATGGACACCAAAAAACAATTTTTAAAGAGCTTTCAATTAGAATGTATCATTAAAAAAAAAAAACATAATATACTATACCTATTAAATTGTTCAATTCCACAAGCATTTAAGTATTTTATTTACGTTTTCTGTTGTTGTTGTTGTTTTTTTAATGATTGCTATTTTCATGTGAATTAACACATTTTATAGTTATACTCTGTTTCGTATTTTTAGTATATTCTCAAAATGAGGGTGAAATTTCAAAAAAAAAAAAAAAAAAAAAAAAAAAAAAAAAAAAATTTTATTTTTCCTTCGTGTTAAGTACAAAAATTTATTATTATTACAAAAAAATATATTAAATGAAAATAAATTAAAAAAAAAAGTCAAAATTTATGTAAATTAAAATAATAAACAATCCCTCTCATAAAATATCATAATTTTATGATTTTTATAAATTTTGACAGAATCTTTTTCACATGAACAAATTTTCATTTTAATCAAAAGAAATAAATACACAAAATTTCTTGTTTTTTTTTTTCATCTTTAAAAATCAAAAATCATGTTATTTTTAATAAAAACAAATCAAATCATTAATATTTTTCTTTCCTTTTTTTTTTTTTTTGGTGATTTTTTGATTTAAAAAGAAAACATGACATTATCATCATTTCTTAAAAAAAATGAATGTTTTATTTAAAAAAAAAAAAAACAAATACAAATAAAATATCTTTTGGTATAAACAACAAATTAAATGAAAAGATAAAATAATGATTTTGTGATTGATTGTATAAAATGTAAAAAGATAAAAAAAAAAACAAAAAAGGTAAATGTTTGATGTTAGAAATAATTTTAATTCTTACAAATAATAATTGTCATGAAATGAAATTCTTTGGTAATTATTTAAATTTATTATTTAAAAAGACATTCTTCATTTACTCAAATTAGGAAATAAATTTAGCTTTTTTTGCATGTATTATAAATTTATAAATTATCATTTATTTTTTTTGTTTTTTTTTGTTTTTGTATCTTTTCCTCTTTAAATATTATTATAAGTGTATAAAAATGTTTTTTTTTTTTTTATTGTGTGTGTATATAAGTGTTTTTAGTGTGTAATTCAATTAATGTACAAAATAGAAGTCAGAATTTAAAATAAAAAAAAATATATATTCACAACTAGAATACATTCTATGACACCATTAACTGAGACATAGTCGTACAGAAAATATTGTGTTTATATCGCAAATGTTAACTGTAAGACTGTGTCTTGGTTCTTTGGTAAAATCATCAAAAAACTTTTTAAAAAAAAGTATTCGAAATAAGGTTATATTTCGAAAAATTAAAGAAGGTAAGTATTAAATATTTATATAAATTTTTTTTTTTTTTTCGATTTAGTTTACATTATAACGAAAAATTGTTTTTATTCTATTGTCCGCGTTCAAAACTTATAAATATCGTAATACGAAATTAATACTTTATTTTTACGTAACGTCTAAGTCAGTCCTGAAAAAAGTTATTCACATGAAAAACTTGAGTTTTCAAAAAAAAAAAAAAAAATTCGTAAAAATAATTTAAATGGTAATTAGTGTACTGATAGAATTTTACACTTAATTAATAGCAAAACATTAATTTTTTAATACTGATTTAATAATTAATCAAAATTTATTATTGTTCTTTTTTTTTTAATTAAACAAAATAATCGGATTTTTCGAAAAATAACAATTTCAACCGTAAATTTAAATAGAATAATTAATTGATACCAAATTAATTGCAAATTTTTTTAATTAATGTTATTTTTAAAATGGAACACCACAAAATAAATTATCTCTTTTATAGTTTATTAAATATTAATTTATTTAAAATTTTCACAAAGTTTATAAATACCAATTAAAAAAATTGTAGGTATATGTGATTTATAATAAAATTTTTTTTTAATTATATCAATTAAATTATTCATTTAAAAAAATCACATAAATTTTATGTTTTCTAAAATATCTAAAATATATATTTTTTCCATTTAATTCTCATAAGTTTTTATGGAAATAATTTGCATTCAAAGCATACCTATCTGGTATATCTGAAAAAAGAAAAAAAAATTATTTTCGGAAACAAAAAGTTTAACCTCATAAGAATCCATCTAAAAACTCTACTTGAAATATCTTATTTCACCTATGTATATCTCACCTTCTGTCATAATTTTGTAACACTTTTGACTATAAAATATTTAATATCCTCCACAAATATACTTCATATACATATATAGTATGTATGTAAATTTTAAAGCTTTAATTATTTTAAATATTTTAATGCAAAATTTTTTTTTGTTTAACAAAATGTAAGAATTCTCTTCAAACAGATTTTATGAATAATTTTAAAATTCTTCAACATTTAAATATTCTAAATTTTCCATTCTCTCTATGTGTTATTCTCTTTAATGCTTTTACACATGAATTTCATTTTTTCATTTCATGGAAATTTCCTTTTCTGAATTATTCATTTTGTTATATATGTACACAAAAAACAAAAAAAAAAAAAAATACATAAATACAAAAAAATCTCAGTTCAAATTAAATCTAATATTGTGTGCATGAATCTAAAATTGAATTGTGTTTGAAAATTTGATTGAATATTAAAATGAAATGTACTTAATTTTTATTATTTTTTTTTTATACATTTTAAAAACTTCTGAAATTAAATTTGGAAAGAAAATAAAAAAAAATTACAAAAGTTATTATATACAATAATACACTACCACTTTAGTTTAAAAAGTAAAGAGAAAAAAATGTAAAAAAGAGATTTTTTATTAAAAAAATTAACCTGTCAAAAGCATTTTCGAAAACAAAAATCTAAAACGTAGTAATTTATTAAGAAATTTTAAAATTAAATTTCAATTTTGTGTCTTATGAAAATACTAAATCCATTCATTTTTTTTTTTCTTATGGAATACGTAAAAAGAAACATTTTAGTTAATCTTTTTAATCCATCAAAATAATTATGTAAATTTTGAAAAAAAAAAAAATAATAATAAAATGTACATAGCCATAGTCATAATTCGAATGAAAGATATTTTATTAATACATTGCTTTTAAATTCAACAACAAGTTTCTTAAATTTTACTTTAATTTAACGATGGGTTTTGAATTTTTACAGAACAGAATGGTTCGCTCACCAATGAGATTTTCTGTTCAATGAAAAGTTCTAAATATTCTCAGAGTTAGATGGTTTTTAAATAATCAAAAGCATGTTCAATGAAATCTTCAGAAATATTACGAATGTTTTTTCTCTATGAAGAGGTTATTTTAATTATAAAAGATAATTTTTTTTATTTTATTTTTTTTCTTTTAACAAAAATTTATAAACTCGTGGCAAATTAATTTTTTTATTAAAAAAAATTTTCTTATTTTTTTTTAAAAGAAAGACTTATTTTTTTTTTTTTTAAGGAAAAACAATTTCTAGATTAAAAAAAATAACATCAAAAACATACACCTATAACACTTAACCCTTTTTCAAGTATGTACTCATACCAACAAAATTAAAATACATACATACCTATTTTATTTTATATCTCATTTTTTGAAAAACTTCAAAATTTAATTCTATCAAAAGCATTCTCTGTAAAAAGTTTTTATAATTCTTTAATTTTAACCAACAACCTTTATTTTAATAGAACCCAAAATAATCAAACTTCACAAACCGTTATTTCCGAATTAAACATCAAGTATACTTTTATATCAAAAAAAAAAAAAAATAATAATAAAAATAAAGAAAGTAGCTCATTTTCAGCAACTGTTTACTTGTCATGAAATAATCATTAATGCCCAAAATGGTCATTACAAACAATTATTATCAAACCTTCTACAATCATTTAATGAAGCTATAGATTATATCCATTCTTAATTTTGTATGTGTAGTTGTATATCATATACATGTCTATAATCTACATATAAAATAGATATGTTGTACTTAAATAATAAAGTTTTCAGAATATCTGACAGTAAAAGACTTGTTTACAGCGATCATTAAAAGTTAAAAAAAAAGATTTTTTTTTTTTATAATGTATCCTAGTAGGTAAATAATAGAGCTTAGACTTAATAAATTATACTGCTAATGAGAATTAACCTATAATATCATCATTATTAAGGTAATGTACTATAAATGTTTCGTATATGTATGAATTTAAATATGTGTTGTGTACACTGTAATAGTAATGATGTACGTTTAATAAAAATAATTGTTTTTAAGCAAAAATTAACTAATAAAGCCTACATACATATGTACATATGTATGTATGTATATATTAAACACACATACCTATATACTCACTAAAAGTCTTTTCACATCATAAAAATTTTATTATTTACAACTGGATAGTAAGGATATTTAATTATTATGAACACCACATCATCACTTTTATCGTCATAACATATCATGTAATATTTACATTATTATGAGTTGATAGAATTTTCATATTTAAGCAATTTTATTTCAAAATAAGTTCACTTTTACATACTATAAATATGCATAATGACATATTACATCGAATATATAAAAAAAAAAAAAAAAAATCAACAAATTAAATAAAACAAATTCATTTTGTCAATAAACAATGATATTCAATCAATTGTTGCTCAGACATAACATAACCCTTTGCGTGATGGTATATATTGTATGCACAGGTGCTAAGCTTATTAAAACTACATAATTTAAAAAAAAAAATTTTAAAAAAAAATTAAAAAAAAAAATTAAAAAAAAAAGAAGTACAAATTTAAATTTCAAAAATCCAAAATCTTTTGAAGACTTGTACAGAACCTTATGGTTTAGTACTTCTTGTCGATTCGTATTTTTTTTCGTTATTTAAAGTTTCATCCTTTATTTCAGCACTCTTCAATAAAAGCCCTATTCGTTGACAGTATTAAAATTTTCTACATGGTAACAACTTTTAACTATACCCATATGTGAATAACAACTTGTACGATTGAAACAATAAAAATATACTTGGATGGCTGAAAGAAGATATATATATATGAAAAAAAAAGGGTTAAAAGTGAAAAATGTTAACATACACATATGTATGTATATGTTTAAAAAAGTTTCAACACAAATCATTTAAAATTAAATAAATACTCTAAGAAATTATTTAATTTAAATAAAATTTACGTTTAACAATTATTTAGAATCTTGTTAATTACCATAGCCTACAGTTAAAACAGTAAATTATTTACAAACTTTTTTTTCCTACCTTTTTCTTAACTTTCTTTTTGTTTTTTCTTCTACTTTTTTTCCTTTTTTCTTATTTATTTTTGTTTTTTCTTTACATATTCTACATTCTGTATGAATGCTCTTTTATTTTATACACGTTTTGCAAACTTTATTTATATACATATATTCTTAACTTTTTACCATCTGCAAATCATCACATAAAAGCTTTATCTTCCTTCCTGTTACGCACAACAGAATTTACTTATATGAAATACCTATCAGCTAAAATCTAACAGATAAAAAATAGTTGATACACAGATATATATTCGTATATATACGTACATACATATAAACATTCACATTTTACTGTGATAATTGTCTAACTTAAAGTGAAACAAACTTTGTTTGTTTGTTTTTTTTTTTTTCTTCACAAAATGAATATTTTATTGACGTTGTCATTACATTTAATTTTATTTTCCGTTACATATACCAGGTATATTTGTATTTCTATAAATATAATGATGATAATGAATAAAATGAAGTGAATAATAATTATTTCTATATTTTATAGTTACTACGTATACATATGTGTAGATACATATCCATATATATATATATATATGTATGTATATGTATATTGTACATACATCTATTATAATATGTATCTATAAAGACAATTGTAATATGAATTTTATATTTCAGAAAACTTTCACATTATAATTTTCTCAAACAAAATATACCTAAGATTTAATTACATCAAATATTTGAACTTTAATACATAAATATACATAAATACATACAAGTCTAGATAGTGTTTTCTATACAAAAAAAAAAAAAAAATCTTCTAAAGATATTTATATAAATTGTATACGTTAAATATTTTATAATATATTTCACTTACAATAATATTGTAGTAAAATATATAAATATGTATGTAATTTAGAAAATATGCCTTCATTATCAACAATTTAAATAAAAGTATTTAAAACTAATTAAATGTTTAAATATTATTTTGAATAAAGAATTAAGAATGTCAATAACATGGTAAAAATAAATTTAAAAAGGAAAAAAAAAAATAATGTTTAAAATTAAGTATTAAAGAAAGAAATTGTGGGTAGAGCACATAATACATACATACTATGTATATATAAATATTTAATGTGTACATTGTGTAGGTAGATAAAAATAAGCGTGCTTGTCATTCATAGTAAAATCGTATAAGCTCTTTTTGACACTTCAAATTATTGTAAGATTATTCGGAAAATATACTTTAAGGACTTCAACCTTATTTTTTTACTTTTACTTTCTTTCATTTTTTTTTTTTTTTGGCATTCAAAAATTTGAAAATCATTTAATACTTTTTAAAAAAAAGGCTTTTTATCATGTAAAAATTCCTATTTAAATTTTCATTTAAACTTTGTAATTTTTCAAAAAACAAAAAAAAAAAGAAGAAAATTATTATTAACTTTGACAACAAGATGCACTGGATTTTTCGAAATATTTATAAACATATTTGTTTTTTTTTTTTTTCCTTGTGAAAAATTATTTTTGAATAATTTATTGATTTCATGTTATGTAAAATTACTTTCTTCAAATACCTTTCTTAAATTATTTATAATAATTTAAGTGTCCTTTATATTATTTTCAGTAAATATTTTTTTTTTTCTTTGATTTTTATTTCTATGTGTAAGTATTTTAAAAGGACTTAAAAACTTTTTAAATTTAATTTTATAACTTTCACAATTTATTAAGATGATGCATAAATAATTGAAATTATTATAAAAGAAAGAAGAAAAAAAAAATAAAGTGGAAAACTTTAAACTTTGTATATCACTTTGAAATCAGTTAGTTCTTAAGATTATATAGTATACAAGGGAGAAAAAAAGAAACTGAGAAGAAGCTTTTTAGAAAGTTTTCAAAAATAGAAAAAAAAAAGAATTTTTTTAATTTTATTTTTCTTAAGAAGATGAAGGAATGTGTCATTAAAAATTTATGAGAAAAATTATTTTATATGCAATACATCAACGTGTTTTTTTTTTGTTTTTTTTTTTACAAGAAAATCAAGTGAAAATTAAATTACAGGTAACGTAAAATGCACCTCGACTAATTTTCTCTGACAGAAGCTCTTAAAAGATTTTATGATTTATTTCTATCAATTAGAAATATTTTAGTTGAGTAGTAAAAAAAAAAAAGTCAAAAAAGAAAATAATGAACTCCTAGGCCAGTTAGAAACAAAAACTGTATTACTCAGTGTTTAATTAGTTTTTAAGGAATGAACTGAAAAACTAGAGAAAAAGTCTAAGAAATTTAATCTTATCTGACAAGTATATACAGTATCTTTTATTTCTAGATCCTGAAAAACTCATAAGAAAAATAAAAAACGATGAAAATTCATTTAAATCTCGAAAAATTTTCAGAACATATATAAAAAACATTTTATGACTTTTATTCATATTCCATTGTCTTTTGTAACCAACAATTGTTTATCTTGATCCATTTCCATATAATTTATATTTATTTTATTTTTTATTTTGAATAAAATAAAATTCTTATAAGTATTTTAATTTAAACCCACAAATACATTTTTCAAGAGTATAAATTCAAAAAAATTTTCCATTATAAAAATGAAATATGCTTTTTATCTTTTCTTTTGAATTACACAATAATATCAATGATATTTACTTCATAAAAATAAATAAAATATTTTAAGTACCAATAAATAAATATTTTTACTTCTAATTACATTTTGTTAAATATTTGAAATTTTTTTATACAACAAAAGGGACCACATTGTTTTCATTAAATTTATATTAAGTGAAAAAATTTTAAAATGTCATATTTCGAATATTTGAAATATGCGTATATAATTACATATAAGCAAAATCAGTACTACAAAAAAAAAAAAAAAAAAGTAAGTAAAGTATTTAAATAATGTAACAACAGTAATAGATATTTTTATGTATATGTATGTCAAATCATAAACTAAGTAATAATAAATTCAAATGATAACCATAACCACCCCAAAAAGAATGTTTTTATTTACACATATTTTACATTTTTTTGAATTACAATATATTATATAATATGACGTGACTGGTACCCACTGTTTATGAATGAATAACAACAACAACAACAAGAAATAGAAACAAATTCCAAAATACATATTTATTTAAACCACGAAAAATGTTGTAAAGTAAAATATATGTACTTTTATTTATAAAATGACAAAAATCTCAAAAATATTTAAAATGCCATTACTTAATGCCAGTGACTAATATAATTTTTTTTTTTTACACGCAACAACAACAAAAATAATAATAAAGAAAAAGCGTGTACATACAATCAAATGAATATTAAAAAAAAAAAAAATTTTACATTTATTTACACCCACACATTTGTATAGAAAAAACGTTGAAAATGTAATGGAATGTATTGTGTATATGAAATTTGGCTATAATGAATTGCTCTCTTATATCTAATATGTAACATCTTTACAATATAAATTTTCAGATCCTTAAAAATTCTTCAAGCTAGAATGATTTGAGTCATGTATAATGTGTAATTTTATATGTGTTATCTTTTCATATATTTTTATACACACACATTCTTATACTGGTATAGAATTTTTTTTTTTTTTTTTAATTTTCAAATTTTCAAGAATTATGGATAATGTGTTGATTTGAAAATAGACATTTTTAAAAAGAAATGTGTCACAGCATGAAAATGCTTTTATGTTTGATGAATACTGATTTTTGAATAGCACACGTGATAATGGTTTAGATACAACTTTTTTTTGTACTCTTATGCACCTGTTTGCTTTGTTAAGAAAAATATAACAATATCAAAAGCTTTTCATATTTTTTTTTTAAATGGAACATTAATGAGTTTCGAAAAAAAAATAATAATAATAATAATAATAATTTTCAAAGTAAAACATGATCTTTTTAGGAATTAATTTGAATAATTATTTTAAAAGTTCATTTTAAAAAACTATACTATATTAAATTTGAAATAAAATTATAAATTTTAAAAGTGTACTTTATGTTTTTTTATGTAAATTTCTTTTTCTTTTTTTTTTTAAATTTTGTTATTTTTTAACAGTTTGAATTTTCCAGTGGCTAAAGAAGAACTGAAATTAATTCTTTTGACCAATTTTTTATTCTATTTGCATGAGTTCTTAAATTTCATTGGTTAATAAAGAAAATTTTTTTTTTTTTAAATTTGATTATAGATTTCATCTCATACCATAGCACCTTTTCCATTTTTTCCATAACTTAGCTGGTAAAGTAAAGTAAAACCATATTATCAAAAAATATATCCAATACATGCAAAAAAATAATCTATAAAAATTACACAAATAAATGACATTAAACAGAATTTTTACGTAGATACTAATTTATCATTTTCAATCTTGTTGGACTTTTATTCTTCTCTTCTCTTTTTTTATTTTTTTTTTTTATCTAACATACATATTTATAACCTTAATGCAAAACAATTTAACAAGTTTATTTTCTTTTATTTTACATTTGTTATATTTCCATTATCATTAAGTCTTTTTATTTTTTTTTATTGTTTGTTTGTACGTGTATATTTTTTATTTTTACCAAAATATTCAATCAAATACATAATATATTATGTATATAAAAACACTTTTATTTTAACGTATTTCTACACATATGACATTTGATATAAGAAATTTAATCAGAAATAACATAAAATAAATATAGTATGATATATATTTATTCAGAAAAATTTTATCTCTTAGTATCCGTATTTAATTTTCGTGTCAATTATTTAGTGTATTATAATAAATGACATAACAATTTTACACGTGGACATGATATTTCTATATGAATTTTTCGTTTATTGATTATCTGTTTCTATTTATTTATTTATCTATTTAATTTTTTTTTATTATTTGAAAAATTTTCGAATTAAAATCTGATTGTTGTTAGATTTTATTAGACTATTTTTAGAATTTAATTGATTTATTGAATTTTAATTGAAAAATCGAAATGAATAATAAATGTCTTAGAAATTGTATAATCGAAAAAAAATGCATATTGGAAGATATTCTATTCTTATGAGAGTTTATTTGAAATGTTCTCAATTTTAGTAAGTACAGAATATTATTTAAAAATGATCTTTAAAACTCTAATTAAAATGGTATTTTTTTGTTTGAACATCAATCACTTTTTGATACTGCAACAAAATAATGTGATTTTCTCTTTAACGTAGAAGAAAAATTAAATCTAATGGACTATTGTAAATGATGAATAATCTTTATTTGAAAAAATATATATACATATGTATGTAATTGATTTCTGTTTCTCTCATTATGTCACGTTTTTAAATAAACAAGAAAAAAAAAAAAAGATTTACATACATATATGTATATTCTTTTGATAGAAACTTTATGTTCGTAAAATTTTTTTCCAGTTAAAAATAAAAAAAAAAATAGAATATCAGTTACACACAACTGAAGACAAAAGAAAAAAAACAAAATTTAAGAAATTCAAAACTTTCAACATTTCTGAATTTCAAACGTTAAAAAACAGAAAAAAAAAATATATTTCACTTTTATCTTATGATCCGCTTTATGAATATTAACTGAATTTTATTACATTTTCAAACTTCTAAAAAATTTTTTAAGTAACAAAACATGAAAAATAAAATACAAAAAGAAAAAAAAAAATCAAAAACAGAAAAGATAAAAATACTTAAATCTTGTGAACAACGAACGGACGTGACATCGTATAGCATTAGATAACTTTTAATATAATTTGCCTTTCGCCCCCAATTTACCATATCATTTTTATATGTTTTTTATACTTACATATTATATTCTATGAGGATATTTTAGTTATAATCATCGAAGGAAGAAAAAAAAAAAAAGAAAGCCCATTATGGTTGTACGAGATATTTAAGAATCACTTTTCGTAATAGATAACAAGCTGTTTAAGGACATTCACATTTTTTTTTTTTTTTCTTCATTTTTTCATTTATTTTCTTCAGTTCAAGCCATCAATGTATTTCAACTACAAAATTGAAGTGTTGTACACAATCATTTTATATTAACGTTTAATAAATAAGTCATTGGAAGACCTTGAATATTGTTTTTTTTTTTTTTAATTTGCAATATTTAAGGATTCGTTATTATGTTTTACTTGAAAAACATGGATAAGGTTATTTATTTAAATTTCTTATCACACAATCACGTAATAATGTTTTTTTTTTGTTTTTTTTTTTTCAATTTTCTAATAAAGAAAATGAGTGAATAAACAACGATTAAGTTTGTTAACTTAAATTTTTCATCATTATCATTTAATCAAATCGCTGAAGGAATTTCAACTTCCTATCGACATTATTTTTGTTTTTTTTGTCTTTGTAAAAATTCAACAATAAACTAAAATTAAAAAATTGTAATTTTTATAATTTTTTTTTTCTTTTCAGGTAAGCAAAAATATCCAAAAACATGATCGATTATGTTCTCATGTAAGTAAATTTCTATTCATTATTTTAAAACCGATTAATGTTAAAAATATTTATTCAAAAATATAAAAAGAAACTGGTTAAATTTTTTTTTTTAAAAAAGATAGGATATCTAAAAAACAGTTATATCTTCTTTTTTTTTATCTTTAATATCCCAAAAACCGTTTGATATTTCAAAATTTATTTTCAACTGAAAGCTTTCATAACTGTTTTTATTAAAATCTGAACTCTGCTGGTGGAATAATGAAAAACAATTTTCTTTGCATTACAAAGCTCGGATTTTCTTGAATTTTCCCGAATAAAATTTTTTTTTTTTTTTTGTACCGTAGATTCAAATGAGAAAACATTTCGAAATAAACTTAACGAAAACTTATAAAGCTTCTTTACTTTTATCCTTTTTATGAACAGGATAACAAAAACAAAAGCTTTAATATTGAATTAAACTTTTAAGTTTTTATTAATTTTACAAATTTAAAGGACTTTCTCTAAAAGGACTACAAGAAATAACAGTTGAATTTTTCAACGAATTGAAATTCAAAAATTTCTATCAAAAAACTATTATGTATTTCAAATACATCGAAAGATAACGGAATCAAACATAGAATAACAGCAGAGAAGCTTTTAAGTTTATTTTAAAAGGAAATACATCCTTTATCCTGTTTTCATTTTCTGATAGTATCTTATTTTCAAATATCTTTTGCTTTGTTTATACATATGTATCTATAGCCGCAATTTTATTTATTTTGGATTTTTTTTTCATTCTATCGAATTCCTTCCATCTGTAAGGCAATATAAAATATTGCGAAATACATACTTGAATCTAAACTGGCAATCTAATAACATGGTAATATTGATACTGCCATTGCAATTAATAGTATAAATCCTAAAATAGAAACTGCATCAAATATATTGTATGTTAAAATATTTATTTATATAATGCACTTTGACATAGTATTTTTGATGTTTTAATTAAAAAATATCATAATGACATTTAAGTTTTGCTTTTTTAATAAATATTTTACAACAAAAATCTTTTCAATTGAAAAATCAATCTTTCAAATTGTATACTTTATTCAAAGTACTTATATTCATAAGTAAATCTTTATTAAAATCTACAAAATAACACTAAATATCTGAAAATTTCTTGTTAAAGAAATAAATAAAATTTTGTAAATAAAGTAAATTTACTATTCAATACAGTTTTCGAATACATACATACATTTTATGAACCTTTCATATTATCAATATTTCATGTGTACCTAAAATCAAGAAAAACATAGTCTGTTTTATCACAATCAAAAATACCAATTGCAATCGCATTAATATAGAATCTTTGTGCTGTGATTTCAATTAAATATACGTATTCACATATGAACATTTTACACAAATGAACAAAAACTAAACACTTTGAATTTTAAATTTTTGTATAAAGATACTCACATTCGTATTTTTAAATTTAAAAAATTCATTGATGCATTAAATATTAAGTATATAATTTTGTACTATAATACATATTTATTTCTAAAGCTTTTTCATACTGCATCGAAAATAAAATCAAAAATATATTGAATAGAAATTTGATATTGTTATTGGTTCATGTGAAAATCTATGAAATTTACAATTTAGTCGTTTGTACAGATTGTCTGAATTCGATTGTTAAATTTTAATTAAAATTTAATTGAAATGATCTCTACACAGGAAAATTTTAAAAAAAAGTTATTTATGAAATGTTTTTATTAAAACTTTTGAATATTCTGCAAAAAAAAAAAATTTAAATGTCATGAAATTTTACTATCATGAAAATTATAAATTCCTCCATGACATTTAGCCATTTTTAATTAATTAATTAATTAATTAATATTACCATGCTAACAATTCCCAAGAAAAAACAAGAATTAAATTAAATTAATTTATTTAAAGCATTATGCTTTTTTTCTAATTCTAGCAAATTTAAAATACACATATACACTATTTTAAGATCCTTTTGTTTCCTAATGTAAATTCTTTGAACATTTTCAACACATCATTAAAACATTCATGAAATTTCTTTTATTAAAAATTTGCATTTTCATAAATTATTTAGAAGTTTAATGTTTTTTATTTTCTCTTTATACTAGTAAACAACAATTTATGATCTTTAAAAAACAAAATACTAAATTAAATTCAAATTATTCGCAAATATGTTTTAAATTTTGATATGCGATATTACATACATACATATACATATATTTTTGATAGCAATTTAAACACAAAGTAATTTCATTATTCAATTAATTAATAAGAATTTGTTTTGAATAAATTAAGGAAATTACACAGTGGCCTGTGTCAATCATTCAACAGATGAATTTTTTTTTTTTTGTTTTTTTCGTTTTTTAATAAAATTAAGTTTTTGTGTACACCATCAAATGTAAACCATAGGAAAATTAAAAAGCTTTTCTGGGGAAAAATTAAAATACATAAAACCTGCGCAAAGTTTTGTAATAAAAAAACAACAACAAAAAAATGAAAATTGTATTATAATGTTGCCAAACATTTCAGTTATGAAAAATTAGCCAAAGAGGATACATCCGTAATAATTTTGCAAATTATAAATAATTTTTTTAAACGTGAATTTTTTGGCGCGAATTTTTCTTTATAACTCATACATTTTTGTTTGGAAATTAAAAATAAATAATTAATTGTGAATTTTTTGAATTTAATTAAAACAATAATTTCGAATTTTTCAAATTTGGGAAATTTTTTGTTTTTTTAATTAAGAAAATTTTGCAAAAGTTGTGTGTGAAGTTGTGAAAATTTAAAAAAAAATAATTTGTATGTTGAAATAGGAGCAAAGTTTAAAAAATATATTTAAATTTAAAAAAAAAAGTTATCTAAAACAAAAATATGCTATAAAAACATTAATTTCAGTTTTTTAAAAAATATTTAATATTATTTTAATTTAAATAAAATTTTGAAGTAATTTCTGTTTATTCAATATTTTATAAAATTTTAAAATTTTTGTTGCTAAAAATAAATATGTGCTAAATAAGTTTAGGGAAATAATTTTTTTTTTTTTCGTTTACAGCTGAGTTCAAATCTTCAAAAATAAATTTACTAAAAATAATTCAAAGGAAAAAAAAAAGTATATGTTAAAAAGACACTATACATTACAATTTACAGTTATATACTGTGTAAAACATTAATCATTCACACCTATTTTATTTCACAAGAAGAAAGTAGAAAAGGAATTTACGTCTAAATTAAAAATGTTTCTTATTTATCAAATTATAAACGTTTCGCTTACTGATTTCCTTTTTTGAAAAAAAAAAAATAAAAAATAAAATAAACTGAAAATTAATGTCTTTAGTGTATTACAGGGATAAGATTAAATTCAAATTTAAATATTTTAGCATTTTCTTAAATTTTAAACTGATAAATTTACTTCGAATTTAACAACAACAAAAAAAAAAAAAAAACACAAATAATAAAATAATTACATTCTTAACAAAAACTAGTAAAATGAACAGTCGTAAATCAAATTGAAGACATCATCAACAATAACATTAAATTCAATAGGATTGCACATTTTAAAGAATAAGTGATTTATTGATAAATTATGTATATACATACATATACGAATATAACGTACAATCAATTTCATAAAATAAAAGAAATCGTTTTCAACTTGAAAATTTTCTATCTGTCATTAAAAGTATCTAAATAAATTTGAAAAACTTTTCAAACAAATTTTTCATTCTTATCAATTGAGTTTGTTAAAAAAAAAAATTTCAAAAGAGAAAAGAAAATTCAATATAATTGAAGCGTTTTTTTTTTCTTTTACACTCTTTTCCCAAATCTGTACTCTTAAACAAACTTAAAACAATTTTTTTTTTCTATTGAACAATCAACAAATATGCCTTGTCATATTTCATACAATTTTTTTTTTTCTAATTTGCGTTATTTAATAAGGGATTCTGCGAAAATTTAATTAAAACAATAAGTTTGTCAAAAAAAAAAAAAAAAATCTTGTACTAATTCTTTTATATTAAAAGTTTCCTTAAAAAAAGTTGAAAAAGAAATCCTTTTAAATGTTTGCCTTCAATTTGTCAAAAAAAAAAAAAAAAAAAAAAAAAAAAAAAAAAAAAAAACATAAAAAAGTTTCAAGCCTTTTCATTTTTATCCGTTTATTTGCAAAATATAAAAATCGAGAAACAGTATAATCTAGTTAATGTGAAAACATCCTTAACCCTTATGTAATTGAATTTATAAAAAGAAAATATTAGAAAAAAAAAAAACCTTTCCAAAATCATGTAAAGGCAAGAAAAAAATAGTTTTAAATTTCTTTTTCAGTGAAATAACATACAAATTTTAGAAAATAAAGGAAATGAAAAAAAAAAAAAAAAAACTTTGAATTTGTATATTTATCATAAAACTATCGATAATTTATTTTTGCTTACAGATAATTTCCATGTCATTTCCTTTACATAATAAAATGCAATTATCCTTGCACTTGTCTCTTTACGGATATATAATATTTTTTTTTTTGCCTTAAATTATTATTCTTTTCATTGTAATGAATTCATTATAATTTTCTCTTGGAAATTTTCAATTTTTTAATAGTCGTTGATGGAGTAATCAATTTCTCCCACTATTTTTTTTTTCTCTTTATTTTTGTTACTGCCATTAAGTTATAAATTGCTGGTTACAATTTATAACAAAAAAAAAAAAAAAAAAAAAAAAAAAGTCAATATTTTGTATTTCAAAATTGATGGACTGGAAAATTGTTTAAAATTGCGGAAAATTTAGTTGGATCAATGATTTTACACATTCATATACTCAAATATACTTTTAATAATTCGAATATATTATATGTATGTATGTATGTGAATTTAAAAGAACAATAAAAAAAAAAAAAAAAAACAACACAAAGAGTGTTGGAATCATTAATCACAGCAACACCATTGAGTATTAAAAAAATAAATTCATCTTTTTTTTTTTCGCGACATAAATAACATACATATAATAATATATAAGTTTGTATTTTTTTTTTTTTATCTTTTTGCTCATTCATCTATTTTACGATTCACATACTCGTAAAAATCAAATAATATAGGTAATTTACAATCATTTATCTTTTAACAAGTTTTGCGGCTATTTTGATCGCGGTAAATTTCACAATTTAAAATTATATGTATATTTTAAAAAAAAAAATAGAAAAATTAAATGTCAATTTGTTTTTTGGATAAACCAATTAAATTCATGAAATGAAAATTCATAAAAAGCAATCTACATACATATTGAATTTAAACATAATATGACTTATGTTTTGTGGTTGGAAGTTTTTAAAATTTAAAAAAAATAAATAAATAAATTCATCAATTATTTGACAAAATATTTACTTTTACATTATAATTGAATTTTTTAAAATAATGAAAATTTTTAAATTAAAAAAAAAAAAACACAGAAAAAAAAACGAAACAATATCAATTTTTATATGTATTCAGTTAACGAGACATAATTATTTCCTTTAATAAATTAACAAATAAATAAAAAATTAAAATTATTTAAAAAAATAAAAATAAAAAAAATACACTATTAATTGGATATTAATTTGGAAATACATACTTTATTATAAAATTTACAAAATCATAATTTACAATGTTTTTTCAATTGTTAATAATATTACTAAAAACGTTGTTCATGCTTTTGTTTCATAATAAACTGATTAATAATGTTATAATAATGTATTTGTAAAAATAAGAGTATATTTTTTTAAACAAATATTTTAACAATTAACCAAATATTTGTGTATTGTCAATGAATAAAAATAAAAAACAATTAAAAAAAAAACAGAAAACGTAAAAAAAAAACATTAAATAAACACACAGGTCATATAAAGTTATATATACTTGCATACTTACATACTTACATATACATACAATATGTACATTAATTCTTTCTTTATTCTTGCAAATATTTTCAACGGTAAATTACATCTGAAAACATGGTTTTTCGCTTCTTTTTTCATATTAATTTTTTTTTTTTTTTTCATTTGTAAATATTTCTAGTCGACGGAATTTTATTCGAGATGAAAAACAAAAAAAAAACAAAAAACAAAAAAACAAAAAAATAATTAAATGTATCTGCAAAACATTTATTTTTATATTTTTCCTTCTTGTATGTATTTTGCATAAATATATTCAACATTATATAGTCATACATACATACATACATATTTTTGTATATTCATCCCATTTAGATAAAGAAAACGTTTATCTTTTATATTCAGGCTTTTTTTTTTTTTTGTTCTACTCTAAAACCACATCAAGAAAAAAAAAACACATTTTTCCGGAAGTTAAATATTAAGTTTTTTTAAAAAAAAAAAAAAATACTAACAAACAAAACAAATTACTAGGCGGTAATCAATAAATTTGTTGGCAATAAAAAGAATTTTATAACATTAAATAAAATATAAATAAACATAAATAAAGTCCGCATAAAGTTTAAATTCTTTATCAGACAAAACAATTTTGTAATATGTGATATATTTATGTATATAAAAGATTGTGTATATATGAAGAAAATTACATGTAATAAATTTTATGAAATTAATGAAATTTTCACCTTATATAGGTTGAATTGTGTCATAATAATAAAGAAAATTTTCTTAATTTTCAAGTATTTAATATATGTACATATATTGTACATATGTTAGTATGTATGACGTATTTTATTAAACAATAAGTAAAAAGTTTAATCTATTGTAATTTTGTGAATTTTAAAATGTTCATATGTACCACTATGCCACATATTCTCATAAAAGTTTCAGTTTAATACAAAAGATAAACCATACAGAATAAAATATTTATTGGTAACAAAAGCTTTAATTTCCTTATCCAACACATCACTAATAAAGTGTATAATTAGAATTTTCTTATTATACGTGAAATTAACAATTAGCTGTGTTATTCGTATTTTTAGAACTTTTTCTGTCTTTATAAGCTATTAAATTTTCAAAAAAAAAAAAATATATATATTTTTGTTTTTGAGGTTTTTCTGTTTTTTCAGTGTTTTAAATAAAATTTTAGAATTTTTTCCCAACTTTAACATTTATTTAGAAGAAAAATAAAACTGCAAAACAAATGAGAAAAAAAAACAATCATACAGAAAAATTTTTTAATTAAAAGTTCAAACTCAACTACTTATAATAAAGAATCCTTTGTACCTTACTATCGTTTTGGTGAATTTGTTCTTTTTCTTTTAAATTTTTAAATACAACACAATTTAGCTTTGCCGTTCTCTTTCTTTAAATAAACAAAACCCAAAAAAAAAAAAAACGAAGAAAAAGTTTTAAGTTTATTTTCGGAAAAGAAAAACATTTGTTTTTTTTTTTTTTTCATTTTCATTGGCATGAGAAGGATTATTGTAAAGAAATTCTTAACATGCATTTCCTTTGAACAATAAACTCTTTTTTATTCAACTTTAAAATTTAATTGCCTTCTGTATTTACATTGCTAACAACAAAAAAAAAAAATTTTAAAAAAATAACAGGCGACATCATGATTATAAAATAACACAAAAAAAAAAAATCCCCTAAATACATTTTTTCTTTAGCCAAAAAAAAAAAAAAAATAAAAAATAAAAATTTAACAATTTTAAATTCACTTATTATCTGTCTTGTAAATTTATTTTATAAAA
This sequence comes from Bombylius discolor, assembly GCA_939192795.1. NCBI lineage: Eukaryota > Metazoa > Arthropoda > Insecta > Diptera > Bombyliidae > Bombylius > Bombylius discolor. The sequence goes on along the minus strand of OW584241.1, from coordinate 4,229,230 downwards.
TAAAAAAAAAATGTTAGACAGGTTAGCTTTAATAACGTGTTACAAATTTTCATATAAAAGATTTTTTTTTAAAATACGGAATTTTCTAAAATGCAACATAAAATACACATTTCACTATACAAAAACTCTCTAAGAGAAAATATTTTTAAGTAAGTTTTTGAACTTCTTCTTAACATGTCAAGTGTGTTCATGTTTCTTTTTTTTTTTTATATATATATTTTTTCTTTCTTCTATAATGATAAACAAATACATTTACACACTAACAAATTTTTATGTTTTTGACTTTTTTAAATCTTTTTGATGTATGTAATCCTTTTATGTACCTAAAGTTTACTTTAAAAGTTAAGAAAAAAAAATCACTTTTAATATAAGCCTCCAAGGTATTTTAACATGAATTTTTATTTCTCTTTTTTTTTTTTTTTCATTTTATACATATACTACTTTTTTCTTCTTTCCTATTTTTCATGTACAGTTAACTGTTAACTGAATAGATATATAAAGTTTTTAAAAACACAAAGCTTTTACACAGCAACCATATTAAATTCAAATACAAAATTTTACATTAATTTTTTTAGTTGTTATTTCAAATAGGTATGCCGTATGGGTAAATAATTTTTAATAAAAAATGGACAAAACTTTGACTTTTTCATACAAAAATATAACTGTACATTTAAGTTTGTTCATATATTTTATTTAAGATTTTAAAACTTAATGTTTATCTATCCTTTCAACTTGTTTTTAATATGTTTTTTCTTCATCATTAAAATTTTATGATAACTTTCACACATTATCTTAAAAGTTTTGTTTTAAGTTGTTTTTTTTTTTTTTCCTACAAATGATGTTATCTTTTTTTTTTAAAGAAAAAAATACACACACACACACATACATAAAATAATAAAAACTTTCTTCTTTCGAAAAATAAAATAAAATCACAGCAAATTATTTGTTTTTTCTTTTTTTTTTCTCATCAATTTAAAATCACATATTTTTATTTTATTATGCTGTACGATTGATACATAAAAAAATTTATTTGTATACACATTATACATATATGTACATAAATATGTATCTTATCAATTTCCTTGTAAAATAAAATCAATAAATAAATAATAATATTTGTTATTCACTGTGGAATTTCTATTGTCACAATAAATATGTTTTTTTATACATACATACATATTTAGATGTTTTGTTTATGTATACATAATATGAATATTTTATAATATGTTTACATGAATTTAGATAGATAGATAGGTGTATAAATTTTATATGACATATTATTAATTCATTCTTGGAAATCTTTGTAAATTGAAAATTACCTACACAGGTCAAATAATCTATAACATCTATAACACATTTTGTGTGATCGATTATACATATATATATATATATATGTATATAAATATATTACACAATAAATACCTTTATTATATGTATTATATGTATAAATGTACATATACTTACATCATTTAAAGTGATTATTATGTTTAATAAAGTGAAATCTGGTAACAAGTTATTGTATAAAATAATAATGTAAATTTTAACCAAAAGACCATAATCAAAATAATTTTGTATTTAAACTTTACATTTCGTTATTAGTTAGAAATCAAGATTAATTCATATTGTATGTATTATATTCAGTTACATATCTAAAACCATAAATTCATTTAATTTTCTATTACTTGTGGTTAATAATAATATTGTAAATTTATTAAGTATTTTAGATTATCTCAAAATCGTTTTAATTAAAAAAAAAAAAAAAAAAAAAAAAAAAAGTTTACATATCTTAAAGTAAAATATTCATTTACAAAAATTTTATATTATGATTAAAAAAATTTTTAAATGTTTACCTATAAGATGTGTGACTTTGTTGAAATATGTAAATTTACAAAAAAATTTTCTTAAAGATAAACAAAAATCTTGCACATGAAACTGCAACATTTTTCTTCCTTTTTTATCCTTTTATCTTGATAGTGTTGTGGATAAACAAACAAAAACTTTTTCATCTAATATTGATCCACTCAACTAAATAAACATTTATATTAAATTATAAGAAAAGTAAAAATAAGGTAGTTTGAAAAAGAGTGTGTAAATGACAAGAAAATTTTGACATAATGCTGTTATCATATTGTTCGATCCATGAATTCGAAGTAAATTTAATTTTATTTTGTATTTTCTAGATGAATTGTATATGTATGTACCTACATACATACAATTTAAGATATATAGTAAACAACATAGCTGTTTGATTTTGTCAGGTTAATCAAATTTTGTGTCGATAAATCGAATAAGGCTTTTTAAAATGAAAATATTACTTTCTACCTTAATATCAGTTTTGTTTTTCTTTTACCATATTTTCATGTTGTAAATGTTAGAAAATTTTTTAAAACTTTGTTTATCTATTTATTTTATGGCACCATAACTTAATGTAACATTTTTGGACATCCTTTTGCGTTCTTAAATAATAATTATATATTTCCTTATATTCATAAGAAAACAATATATGTACATACATATGTATAGATACATTATACAAAAATCTACAGGTATGTATTACAAAATATGAGCTTTTAAAGAAAATTTAATTTTTTTTTTAAAAAAAGAACAAATAAGAAATTATAATATGAAAAAAAGTTAATGTTTTTCCTACAAAATATAAAAATGTATCAATTTTCCTTAAAATAACATATTTAACATACATTTTTTTAAAAAAATCATGAACAAAAAAATGATATTCAAAAGTATTGTATTTTTTCATAGAAAAGAAAAAACAACACACACAATATTTTTATACATTTTCACAAGAAAAATGTAACATATATTCATCAAGTGTAACGAATACAAATGAAGTGGAATATGTGTTATTATAAAATTGTAATATGTTAGACACACATAATGTATATTCAATATTTCCATTTTTTTTATTTTTTTTCAAAGTAAAATAATATTGTTATGCAACTTTTTTTATATATATATTTTTTTTTTTATGGAAAGGAAATAGCTTTTACCATAAAGTGTATATTTATGTAAAAAATTGAGTGATATTTGACCCTAATATTTATATATATGTATATGTATACATATGTACAATTTAAAAAAAAAAAAAAATAGAATACTTAACTATTCAAATAACGAAATATTATGGTAAAGTTAAAAAAAAAAAAAAAAAAGTATAAAAGTAAAAATTTATTGATGTAAGAAAACTATAATGTTTCATTCTGTCAAGTTTGAAAAATAATAAAGTTAGCAAAATATATATTTTATATGTTGGTACATATGTGTACATATGTGTAATAATATATGTATGTATATATATTTTTTTTTATTTTATTGATAAAATTTATGTTGTGTGGGTTAATACAAGACATACATTTATATTTCACCTCAGCATATTCTTTAAGAAAAATAAATTTGTAACAATATGATTAATAGTTTAATTTTCAACTAAATGGAACAAACCTTTATTATATTTATAATATTTCAATCCCTTGGATTCTTGAATTTGATACATTGTTTTTTTTATTATTTTTTACCATTTATTCATTTTTGTTTATATTTTATGGTTTTCGTATTTTTATGTTGTTTTTTTTTTTTTTATTTGTCAAGCTAACATCATTTATTCTGTTTCAATTTTTTTTTTTTAATAAGTATGCATGAATTGTTAACAAAAATTTCATTTTTTTTTTTTTTTTCTGTTTTTTTTCTTTTTGTAGTTTTCATGTGTTTGTTTTATATAGTTTTTTATTCGTCCTGGTTTGAAAAGAAGAAACAAAAAATATGAATGTTTAACAATCCATAAAATTTGTAAAACAAAAAAAAAAGGAGAAAAAATTCATAAATAAAAATTTCTTTGACCTGTTTATAAAATGTACTATTATTTTTTGTAGTTTTTCACAAATATAATTTTTAAAAATTTAAAAACATAAGAAAAAAGTGCATAAAAGCAAATAACATTCTGTTTACGATAGAAGCAAATATATTTATGAAACCTCTAGTATATATACATACATACATATATTTTAATGTACAAGCCATAAGGTGTTCCATATTTTTAAATGACAAAGAGCATCCTTCAGTTGCTAAGATATGTATATGAACCACAGAGCCCTGATCCCTAAAATAGAAGAATTATTAAAATCATCAAAACATTGACATTTGTTTTTTGGAATCACTGTTTTTATTGTCCATAATCTCATTATTTTTTTAACTATAAAACTTCTCATCGAAATTTTTTGAGATGTAAGTGTTACCAGAGTCCAGAGCATTATATAAATTATCCTTTTTTTTGAAACACATTTTACAAACAAAATCTACATCATATAAAATCATTTTCAATTCCTTTATTATTTGTTGTTTTTTTTTTTTCTTGTATTAATTAAACACAATTACTTTTTTTCAAATTGCTTAAACACATGGAAAATTTTAATTATTATTTGATTACCGAAACAAAAAGTGAAATTATTTTTTTCATCAAAAAAAATATACAATGTAAGAATTTTAAAGAAAAAAAAAATTATGCTGAACAAATGAATAAAATAAAATAAATAAATAAATAATACAATTATTTCATATATTCAAATATTACACTAATTACAGATACATTTTCCGCTCATTTATTTTCCATTATTTGTTTATTATTTGTTATACATATAATATTTTATGTTGGTATTTCATGGTTAAATATAAATCAGGAAAAAAATAATTCATTCTTTGTTGATCTAAAACCATTTTTTTTTTTTCATTTAGAAAACGTATGACCTAAAACCATTCTATATCATTAGTCATTCACAAAAAAAAACAAACCATATAAATACATACATGTTCATTTCTTTTTTTTTTTCTTATCAACTTCATTCATTTTGTTTAATATACGAAACATCTATTTTAACATTAAAATAAAATGAGTAATTTATCTTATGGTATACAACATATCTTTTTGAATAATATTTAACAATGAATTTGTTTTTTTTTTTTTTTTTTTTTTTTTTTTTTTTTTTTTTTTTTTTTTTTTTTTTTTTTTTTTTTTTTTTTTCAATTTTTGTTTTGTTTAGGGTCCATTTTACTTTAATTTTTCTCCTTTTTTTTGGAAAAAAAAAAAAACAATTTTACCATTTAATAAAGAATTTTATATTCTATTTCATAATTATCATTATTATCAATGTGATATTTTATTTGGAATTTTCATGGAATATGACACATACATTTATTTTTTCTTAATTTTCACATATCTCCCATGATAATCATTAATATATGTATATGATACTTAAAAACAAATCCTAATAAGTAATCTAGGAATTATTTAATGACAAATTTATGTTTTAGAATTAATCTAATACATCTAGATATATGGTATATAATATACACATAAAATATAAACTGTTAGAGAAAAAAAACAGTTAATAAAATATCACTTTTTATATAACTATAAACTTCAACTAAATGTACACATCATAATGTATAATTTTTTTTCTTTTTCTTTTTTTTAATGTTCTCTCAAAGGATTTTTATTTATCAAGCACATAATATATTAATGCACAAATCCTCGAATACTTCTGAACAGCAAATTATTTTAAATGATATCTGACATAAAATATAACTCTTTTCTTCCTTTTTCCTTTTCCATTCATTTTTTTTTAATATTCCTGTACTTTTAGTATTACATTAAAAACAATCATAAAGTATTCAGGATTCAGGGTTTTGAACGCAAACAAGAAAAAGAGTATATACATATTTATGCATAGCCAGAAAAAGAAAAATTGTTTTACCGGAAATCATATGACGAAACGTGTTAGAAATGAGAATTTATTTATTTTATATACCATACCTTTTCCTTTTTTTTTTTTTTCAATTTTCATTGCAGATTTTTCATCTAATATATTTTCTATATTTCTTTTTTCTTTTTTTTTTAGTATCCTTTTGGTTTTACCGATTATGTTTGTCTTATTTACAGTTTTTTTTTCCAGGTAACATAATGGTGAAAAACCATAAATTGAACCCATAGGACTAAAAATAGTAGTGTTTTATTTTTATTTTGTAGTAACATTAAAAAATATGACATTCATATAAGTTGAAAGCAATAACAAATATAAAATATATGTTGTATCACCAATACATAAATATAAGTAGGATGTTTCGAAATTATTAATATTTTTTGTTTTTAGTTCAGGAAGAAATAAATTTTTAATAAAATACGAAGGAAAAAAAAAGGATTTGAGTTAAATAAAATGCTTTTGAAATTTACAAAAAAAAAAAAAAAAAAAATAAGAAACATCAGATTTTATTTATGTCTGTTTGATTTAATAGAGAAATGGAAAAAGATAAAATTGCAAAAAAAAAATTTTTTTTTTACCGTATCTAAGCAGTTTATTTTAATTTCATTTAAAATGGAAAATATATTTAAACGTATTCGAATGCTTTTTATGATTCTTAGAATTTTTTTTTAATACTTAAACAATTTTTATTCAAAATCACGTTATATACAATTCTTTTTTTGTTGATATAATATGCATCTTTAATATACTTGACTTTTTAATTTCATAAAAAGCATCTGTGAAAAATCTACAAATTAAAATTGAAAAAAAAATTATTCAAAAAGATAATATTTAGTTTAATTAAATATTTTTTTTTTTCTTCTATAGTTAATAAAATCTGCCTTTTGTCACAAAACAGTAAAATGAAATTAATTTCAAAGCTTTTAAAAAATAATAATGAATTAAAAAAATAAAACAGAAAATCAAGAAAATCTTTGAAGAAAAAATTTAATCCTTATTATTTTTAGTTTTTAGTTGTTTTTTTTTTTCGAAATAAATTAAATGACAATATATACATTGTTTTTTTTTTTCAAGAATAATTTTCCAGTTTTTTATATCTTCATCATTACACGCTCATACGTATACGAAGTACATACATAAAAAAAAAAATAATAATAATAAATCCAATGACAATATCTTCTTGTATTTTTTAAAAGCTTAGTCAACGAAATGTAATCAAAATGTATAAGAAACACAACGAAAATGAAGATGAATACAAGTACAATTGCATTAACCTATAGCATTGATAAAATCTTGCAAGCTTGTAAAACAAAAAAACAAAACAAAACAAACAAACAAAAATACACCAAACAAAACTAAATTGAAACAATAATGCAGTGAAATAAATTTTCTAACTCAATAAAAATCTTTCCAAAAGATAAACTGGAAGAAAACTAAAAAGATAAATAACAAATAATTTACCATAAGAAGAACAACAACAACAACAAAAATAATAAGAAGATAAAAAAAATTCATTGAATACAAAAAAAAAATACAAAAACAAAACACGTAATCACCCATAAAAATTTTTTGAAGGTCATTAATTTTAATTTTCTTCTTTTTATTCTTTCATTTCATGTTTTCCAATGGGAATTTCTCATTTTATACAGAAAAACTTAAAATTTAGAATATACATATATAAGGGTGTAAAAAAAACAAATACAACAACTTCTGGGATATATGAATAGAAGAGAAACCAGATTAAAGAAAAAAAAAACATTCATTTTGTTTGGAAAAACTTTTATAAAATTTTTGATTTATTTTCATCACCATAACTAAAATTTTTAAGCAAAAATAAATTTTCAAATAGAACCTTAATATTACCTTTTTGTCTATTTATATATAATTTAATATCACTCTGTGAAAATTTTTTTTTGAAAAGTATCTTTTTTCATTATTTATTTCATCACATCGATTTGAAAAGTCACGTTTTTATTATATACCCGCAGTGTTGGAAAAAGAACCTTTTTTTTTTTTGTTGTACCATTATTTATTATAATTTGTCTGTTGTAGGTACATTTTGTGATTTATTTGAAAAACGCAAAACAAAATTAAAATTTTAAGAGAAAGAATATAGGTATATAATTTTTATTTTTTTATTTTTTATGTAATACGAATTTTATTTATAAATTCAACAGTGTTGTTGTTTTATTCATATTGATTTATTCATGATTAAGGTACGCACAATAATCTTCAAATCTTCAAAAAAAAAAAAAAAAAAAAATGTTTGTTTCTCTTCAATTTTTCTGTTCTGTTCACATTTTAAATTTATTATTAAGATTCTTTATTTTATTTTGAAAATTATTTCAAAATTTTTATTTATTATTTTAGATCTAATTTTATTATTTAATTGAATGGAATAATTAAGGAAGGAGATAATATAATTTTAAATATAAATCAAAATAATAAAGTATTCATGAATATCATTTTGAATTTAGGTCAGTAATTGCTTATTGTGTGAATTTTAAATTATTTATACAGGATGTCTATATTCGCAAGTGTACTATGTTTAATGATACAATTGAAAAGTGTCTCTTTTAATTATACAAATAATCAAAATGATAAGAAAAAGAAAACATTGAATTGTTGAGTTTTTGTTTTTTTCAAACTAAAAACAATTAATCTATGTATGTTAGTCGACACTGCATTTTCAAATTCACTTCTTATGTAATAATTTGCATATTTCTCATAAAATAATAAATGAAAAAACAAAAATCCTCAAAAGTATTTATTTAGTGATTTTTTTTTTACAATACTGAAATAATTTAAAAATAAAAATGTCAAACAAACTTTTAACAATAACAATAAAAGTTCAACTCGTTCAAAGTTTAGAAATACTTTCTTATTTTTTTTATTTTTTTATTTCAATAATTTCGCATGTATGTTCATGTATAACTTACATAAAATTAGACTTAAGTATAGTTACCCTTGGATGATTTTCAGGATAGGCCAAGTTAACTCCCACTAACAAATCAAAGGCCATTCACAATGAGCCTTGAGGCCTCCGGGTGGAATTGCTTCTCAGAAGCAAATAGCCCATTATACCATAACATACCATAGTTATCCTTCTAAACTGCCAAAAAAATAAGAATAACAACAATCAAATTCAAATTTCCCAACTTTTTATTTTTGTATAGGTAACTTCATATTAAATTTTTTTTTTTGTTATTCAAAACTTTTTAGACAATATAATTTCCAAAAACGAAAAGTAAAAAAAAAAACCACTTAATACTAAAAAAAAAAATAGAATTCATGAAAAAAGTTGTTCTTTTTGAAACACGAATAAAAAAATTCTGTTTTAGATACTTTTTTTTCAGATAAGACCAAAAAACCATTATTTTTTCACTTTTTTTTTTAATATTTAAAAAAACAAAAAGTAATCTACGAATAAAAGGTAAACATTTGAAAAAAAAAACCAAAAAAATTAGTTTACAAAATATTCAACTTTTATTTAAAATTTTTTTTCCTGCTATATAATTAAATATTAAATATAAAAAAAATATATACATATATAAATTTGGTATTTATATTAGAAGATTATTCAGATTTTTGCTTTAACATAGTTTAGAATATTTTAAAAATAAAAAATATATATATATATTGTATGTAAGTGGCTACTTTAAATTCAATAAAATATATTTCTTTTATTGTAAATTTTGCCAAATAAAAAAAAAAAAAAAATTTTAAATTTAATTTTATAACGAACTGTTCGTAATGTAACAGAAAAAGTTTTTATTCTTATTTTTTGTTCAGTTTCAATATGAATTATTAATTCATTTTTCTTAATTAAGTAAAAAGAAGTATTTTAAAAGTGTACAATAAGCAAAATAAAATAATAAAAAGTAAATTTAAGCTAAAAAGTAAAAGTTAGAAACTGATAAAAAATTCATCATTTATGAAGAGAATATTTAATTTATATTTGAAATTATTGTTTTGAAATTAACTAAACAGGGTCAATTTTTAACAAAAAAAAAAGTTTCTCATATTGTTATAAAATTCAAGTAAAAGTTTCAAATTTTAATGAAATTTATAATAAGCCTCAACAATTTTTTTTTTTTTTTTGTTTCTCCATTAAAATTCATTTACATATGTACTTAATATTACTCTTTTTCTTCCAGTTTTTTTTTATCCCCTCTTTGTTCTAAATTCTTCTTCTTATTTGGGCCCTTGTAAAAGCTTTTTTATGTAACATCATTATATTTTCTCTAAGGATTAGCATCAGATCCTTTTTGACAATGACATATATACGTTATTTAAAAAAAAAAAAAAGTTAATGTAAAACTGAAAAAAATGAGAAAAAAATAACATGTAAATTGTTTACATTTGGTTTTTCATGTTCACCTTTGACATGTCATCCGAACTTGAAATGAATGTAACACATGTACATATTTTTCTAATGTCGTAATTTTTTATGGCTATAAAGAACACACTCATGTAGTATAGCAAAAAAAAAAAAAAAAGAAGCATACTTTTTTGGCCCAATTAGTTGAATAATAGTATCAAATTTTCATGATGATAGGGAAATATTCTAGATTAAAAGCTAAGTAGAACAGTGGAAAATGTTGAGCAAACTTGTATGTCTTTTTTATTAAACAATTAAAATAGAAAATGGATATAGATAATATCCACATGTTTTTTTTTTTTTTTTCAACTTTAGAAGATTTTCATAAAAAATATAAAAATCTCTTAAAATGCATAATAAATTTTCGACAACGAAAAAAAATGCCATAAAAGCATATTAATCTGGAATTTTTATGGAAAAATATCAATAATTTATTCGCTTCTTAATTCCTTGCACACATCATTCATACATACATACTTATATACGCCATTATTATTTGTTTCACAAAATTTATTACCGGTCACGGTTAAGAACGAAAATTCTATTATTTGTTGTAGTCAACCGTCTATCATTTGTGTATTTATGGTAAAACCTAAATCAGGAATATATGTACATATATACATATATCGTAATTTAAACATAAAATTTACACAATTGATAAGGGTTGTTGATCTTTTTCCGCTAATAAAGTTTCATGTTATTAACAATATATCACATATACACATACTACACATTCATGTGTTACATATTGTATAAAGGTTATAAAATTCAATTTAACAATGTCACGTACATAAAAGTATGTTATATAGGCATCGATTTCTGATTGTTTATCTTAAAAGCTCGTTTTTTTTTTCTCGTTTTATTCTTTTTGTTTGTTGTATTCTTTGATCTAAATTGTGTCATTTTTGTGTCAAAAGTTATATTATAATATATGTATACATATGTATACATATATACATACATTTATGAGTATTAAGGAAAAAAAAAAGTACCAAAATTAGGATATTAAAGTGAAACAGCAAAGAAAAAATCTTTGACATGAAAATTGAATAAATTTTCCTAGGAAAACAAAATTTTTTCTCTGGATTGATTTGCATATACATATATATTTATGTTTTATATTTTCTTTTCATTGATAAATTATTCCATCAACGATAAAATTCGACTCTTTATAGAAGAAAAAAAAATAAATTTTGGTTATTTTCAAAAAAAAATATTTGATATTGTTTTTATATAAATGCCATAGAAACTATATTTCCTTAAATAAAATGTCCTGTCAACGAAATACTATCACAATATCGATTATTTTTAAAAATCAAATAAAATCCTTTTTTTTTTTTTGTTCTCACATAACAGATACATAACATATCATAATATTCAAAAGCATATAAATTGATTTTTTTTTTTTTACTATCTAAATTCGCACATAAAATTCAACATGTATGAAAAGCTTGGTTAACCCAATTAACCAAAAAATGAAAAATAACAATTTCTATTTCAAAATTTAAATAAATAATTAAATAGAAAATCATATACATATGTGTATGTAATATATTCAAGTGCAAAAAAAAAAAATAATAATAATAATAATATCATTTGAGGTAATATTTTCACTATAATTAAAAACATATTGTAAAATTTGTATATTAAATATTTTATTCTAAAATTCGAAAAAAATTCTCATTAAAATTACTACAAAAATAATTATTAATAAAATATTGAAATAAAAAAAAATTAAAAAGTTAATGAAAATTTCAACATAATAAACATGTAAATTATTTTAAAAGTGCTGTTAAATAACAATAACAACAACAAAATAAAATGATAAAATAAAAATTAAAAAATTTTAATAATTTTAAATTAAAGAAGAAAAAAAAAACACAAAAAGTAATTACGAAAGTTTTTTACACATATTTGAAAAAAAAAAAAAAAAAAATGTAACTATGTTTAAAGATACTATTTCATGTACGTATTTGATAAAATAGCTATAGATATATATAGACAAAAATTTTACAATACATAAAATTGTTTATTATTTAAATACGTGCTAAATGATGCATCAATTAAAATTTAAATATAAATTAATGATCAGATAAAATGGAGGAGTACTATCATAAGGACTACGGAAATATTTAAAGTACAAATGTTGTGCTACGTAAGTATTATTTTATAAATTAGAAAGAAAAAAACAAATAATAATAACAGTATTAAAAATAAAAATAAAATGAACATTTGAATAAAATAAATTTGGACAAAGCTACATACCAAAATTATACATACTATACATATGTATGTATATCCAATAAATACGTACTCATTTTACTTAAATATGTATTTTTTTGAAAAAAGAAAAAAAAAACCGGAAAATTCCAAATAAAATTATGGATTTTAAAAAAAAAAATTATCTTTACATTATCAAAAAAATATATATGGTATAATTTATATAAGAATAGCTAGAAAATATTTTTTAGAAATGTTTTAAAGAACATGTAATTTTGTTGTCATCACTCCTTTTATGTGCAATATTGCTAGTTCTAGCGCTTTAGAATTTATCATATACACCATGTATACACCATCTGTTCTCATGTACATATAAAGCCCATTTTATCATAAAATACATACATACTTTGATACGTATAAGAACAATAAATATTCTTATATAACAATGAAATTACATGTAATAACAATCCTCTTTTAACTTTGACAACACAGTAAAAAAAAAAAAAAGTATTTTCTTGTTTTATTTTTTTTATTTGTTATTTTATAATTTTCTTCCTCGAAAACAACATTTTAAATTTTATTGTATTATGTAAGAGTGTATAAGTACTTCAACATGAAAGATTCCTTAAAAATGTTTCCAAGCTTCAGTAATCCTTTTATTCTTACAACTGAATTTTTTTCCTTCATATTATTTACCATGAAAAAGAAGAAAATATAATAAAACCACTTTATTTTGAGATACTTTCCTCTTTACTTTTCTTTTATTTTTTCTTTTCTTTTCTATTGGCTAAATGACTAGACAAGAAGTTTCCTTCTATAGTTACTTTAAGTATGTATATAATGCCTTTCTTAAAAAGATGTATATATACGAGTATTCATGTATCTAGCATATCAACATCTGCATACAGAAATTTTTCTTGTTCAACTAATGACGATGCCTAGGAATCGCGTAATATACTTAACTTTTCTGTTAACTTTTTTTTCTCTATTTTTAAGTACCTGTCTATAACTGTATGTTTAAATACACATGAGATATTTTTTTATTTTGTTGCTCTACTTCACATCGGTGTATAGTACATTTTTTTTACATTACAACAGTTTTGAGTGCTGACATGGAAACTTTCTCGCTTCAGTAAAACTTGTTAGCTTAAAGTGAAATTTCATATACATATGTATGTATTGTACATAAATATTATGCAGGTACATATTATATTTTAAATAAAATCATACGATATGATGAGTACTGTAGGTACATATGTGATACTCTATGAAAAAATTTTGAAAATTGTTAACTTAAATAAAAATAAAACCACAAAAATAATTTGGTAGATTCAGTTGTAACATTTGGTGTTTGTGTATAACGAAATTATGTAGATACACAAATTATTTTTTTTAAAGAATGAAAATATAAAATATAGTACGTCAGGACTAAAAATGCTTTAAAATGTTTATTCTAAAATACTGAACTTTATTATTATTTCATTTTAATATTCACTTAATTTTTCTATCACGTGCATCCTTTAACTTTCATCCTTCATTTTATCCATTTGTAATGATCCTTTGGCTGCCATATCAATCTTCAATAAGAAACAGGATTTTTAGAATTTTTTTATTAAAGGATAACAGAAGGATCTTCAAAAGAAATCATTAACGTAGTTACATACTGAAATTCGTAGAAAAATGACCAAATTTTACCTTAAAAATTTCAAAAATTTATACACTTCCTCAAATCAATTTCAATTCGGAAAATTCAATTCAGTCAATAATAAATCACATTACTGATAAAATCACAAAAAAAAAAGTGTTGAAAACAGAAAATACAATAAAATTTCATAAAAGAATAAAAATATAAGAAAAAATGTAAGCCATAAAGTTGATTACATTTTTAAATTTAATTTCTTTTTTTTTTTTTCTTTTCTTTTTACTCTTTTTTTTTTTTTTTTTTTTTGTATGTGTTATCGCTTTACTTCAATTTTTCATTTATTCTTTTTAAGTCCTTAAAATACCTTTACGGTTTTTCCTTTTAAAATTGATTTTTTTTATTTATTTTTTTTTTAATTTTATTTTCTTTCTTTTAATCTGCCTAGAACTGTAAATTTAATTCTTAAGAGTCATGACTTCAATCAAACATAAAAAAATAAAGAGTTTGTTAAATAAAATAAATAACATTTTAGGAATGTATGTAGTATGTACATGTGTATACATATGTTTCCAAAAATAATTATATAGATTTTTGTAGAACCAACATGTCAAAGTCAATGATGTACAACATTTTTTCATCTTGAAAACTTAATGAAAAAGTTAAAAATAAAATTTCTTCTGAAAACAAACAAAGAAAATACTAAATTAAATTGAATAAAGTTTATTCACTTTATTACAATTGAAATTTATCGATTAGAAAACTTAAACAAACTTTTTCTAAAAAAAATAAGACTTATATGATAAAAAGTAAATAGTAACTTAATAAAATTAATTTTTACATAAATAATTTACATATTTCCAATTAAAAAATAAATATTTACTAATCCTCGCCAATTTTCAAAGGGTTTGACTTTCATAAAAATAAAAAATAAAAAAGTTAACACGTTTATCTTAAGTCTTATGTATGTTGTGAATCAGAAGTCATCGTTAGGAAACAAATATAAGAAAATTGTTTCAAGGAATTCTAATTATTTGTTTAATAAAACGTTTAGATACTTAAAATTTTTTAAATTCAAATCTGACATTTTTTTTAACAAAAATTTATTTTATATTGAAAAAAAAAAAACTTAAATTGTTAACTAAACAAATCATTCAATTTTAGTATATTTTTTATCACAAAATAAAAATAAATTTATCACAACAAATAACAAATTGTTACAAATGTTCGGATTACATATTATATAGTGATCTATTACATAAAGGATTATAAAATTTCCTTACGTTAAAATATAACAAAAAAAAAATAAAAATAAAAATAAATTCTTTGAATGTTGCAATCCATTAAAATCGTAAATGTCAATAAAAGCCCAAATGAATTGAATACATTCCACATATATCAATACAATACATATGTAGTACATACATATGTACATATTTATAAAATGTTTTAAGTCACAAACATACAATAAAAAAATCACTCACGAATATTCTTTTTAACATACACACAAAAAAAAACCAAATAAAAGGACATAACAAAATCCTTTCAAAGATTACAATTTTATTTCAAAAAAAAGGTTTGATTAAGTGTATCTATGTTGAGAAAGTGATTTAGATGGAATGTTGTCAATATAATACCATCATGAGCAGCATCATTAAATCAATGTCTTGGGATTTAGACGCGACATTTTACAGAAAAACAAATTCATTTTTTTTTTTTTTTTTTGCTCCTTTTTTTCGTTATTACTCTTTTCAATGACACATTTGTGTATATGATTTTTTTTTATTGTCATACTCGTATGATAAAAGAAAGTATGTACATAATAAAATCTTGTAAATTTATCAGTTGAAATAAAAAATGGAGGAAAAATTGGTTGGGTTTTTCGTGAAATGAAGCAGTTTTGTAAATATCCAAATAAGCCATCAATTGAAATTTTTTATTCATGGGAAATTTGATTTAACTTCTTTTATAAAACTATTAATCATTTTTTTATGAGAAATTTTTTTTTTTCAAGTCAAAAAAAAAAAAAAAACTGAACACCAACAAAAAGATTTATGAAATTTTCAAATTTCATAACTAAGAATTTCATCAAATTTACTTTTCTTATTAAAATCTTAATAGATTTCACATTAAAAACGTGAAACGTTTAAAAAAGAATTTAAAAAAAAAAACGCAATATCTCTCTTCTTGTACTTCATTCTTAGAATTTTTGTATGTAAAATTTTTTGATTTATGTGCGTAAACTTTTCTCTTTTGATCAATTTTTTAATTATATATAATATACGCAATAAATATTCTCATGAAATACTATGTACATAAACGGCCCATAATTCAAGTTTAAATCTATCAATTGAAATTTGAAATTTAAACCACTTATATAATCCTATTCAATTTTCAGTATTTTCACGTAGGCATATAGCATCAGAATTTTCATTGTGTCACAACAATAAAATTTATAACTTACCCAGATGGTTTAATATTATTCTCCTTATCAGTTCGGATTCATTAAAAAGTTTTCCATATAATGTGTATTTGGTATATTTTATATATACATACATATATTTTACATAAATCCATACCAATCTTTTAATATATATAGAAGAGTATCCTATCAATTTCTACTTAACAACAATTTAAACAAAAAAAAAAGTCTTCAAAGTCCTTTTACATAAATGACTTAAAACATTTTCAGTTCTCTTCTATTCACTGAATTTAAAAAGAAAATTTATTTTGCTTGTTAAGTGCCTAACAAAGTTTTTTTTTTTTTATTATTATTTTTTTTTTTTTTTGTATTTAAAATATTGTTTTTATTTTTATTACATTTTTTGTTTTTTTCCTTCTTCTTTTTTTTTGTCAAATTCTATAAAGCTCCAGTAGATCTAAATATATAATAAAACTTATAAAAATAAATTATATAATGCCTTTAATTTAATAAAATATTATTCTGATAGATGACATAAATTTTAACTTTTATTTGTAAAGTTTTATTTTTTATTTGATTATTTAAAATTTTTACTGTCAGACAAGAACCTTTTTATGTTAAACAAAAAAACTTTCATTTTTCTTTAATCTTTTGACATTAATGACATTATTTAAATTTTGCCTTCAAGGAATCTCTATTATTTGATTCTGTTTATCATAAAATTTTTTTTAAAAGAATATTCATTCTTAAGAAGAAAAAAAAATGATTAGATAGCAAGTAACATATGGAGAAAAAATAATAATTGATTTTTTAAATATTTCGGTATTTTGTAAAATTTTTTTTCGGTTTCATTTTTAAAGAGGGAATTTTTGATTAAAAAAAAAAATCATAAAGAAATCTTCATTTTTTTTTTTTTTTTCAAATCTTTATTTAATTCTTCTTAATGTATATATTTTTTTAATGTAGCTTAGCAACATTATTTAATCCTTTTTGAAAAGGAAAAAAAAATTTAAAAAAAAAAATAATTTCATGCTATCTTTACTTATACCTCAGAATAATACTTATGAATTTTTTATTCATTCTGTTTTTTCACCGTAAATATTTCTATTTTTTCTTAGAAATTCAAATCCTTCGTAAAATTTAAATTTCTGTTTTTCTTTTTTACATTTTTTAAAAAATAAACCTTTTTAAAAATACAATTTACTAATTACTGGCAAAAGGTATTTTTTTTTTTTTTAATTTAAAAAAAAAAAAAGTTAATTCGAACTTTATGGAGATTATATAAAATTTAATTTCACAATTTTTCATTTAACAGTTATTTTTGAATAAATAATATTGAATACATTTTAAAATATCTAAACAAAAATGTCTCTAGTGTTATTTTATTTTCATTTGATTTTTATTTATTTGTTAGCACTCAAAAACAATACAAAAATATTTGAAATTTTATCAATAAAAACGTGAAAAGAAAAATAAAATTTTCATTTAAAAAACGAAATTTAAAAAAAAAAAGATATAATTTCATATTTTTCCTATGAAAAATCAATCTGATATGTTTTTTTTTTCCGCTTTGAAAAAGTAGCTTTTCAATCATAAATATTTTTGAAGCTCAAATATCAGAAATGATATTAATAAAGATGATTAATAGTGTAAGATATAATGAACATGTAACACATTTCAATATAACTCACACATACATACATATTCTTGTTCAACTTTATCTACATGTACAATGCAATGTACTGTATTTGAAATATGCAAATACCTTATATTTTAATTAAATTCGTTACAAACTATACAAAATTTCTCTTAAATAACACAAGCTTACACATCAGATTATCATTATCATTAATATAATATTAAATTTGTGTAGGTGTGTGTGTTTTTATTGTTTTTTAATTTTATGGTTAGTAAAACATTCTTGGTATTCATTAAAAAATTAAAAGGATAAAAATAAAAAAATTAAAAAGACATGTATAGTTATTTTATAAATTCATTAAAATGTAAATTTTTCGCCTTACAATGAAACATGTGATTACATATTTCTTCATTATCACATAATTATTATTATATTTTCACCTTGTAATTCTAATTTTATGTATAGAACGTGTGGGTGTCATGTTAAAAACGATGTTAGTTATGTATTGTGTTAGAAAACTTACATATACTTATGTATGTATGTATGTATGTATATTGAGAATGTAAAAAAACATTTTTCCACAACGAAAGTGTATAAGGACCAGTGCTGTCACCCTTAGCGTCTTCAAGCGTACTGAATTCAATAGTAAAAAAGTAGTAGATAGTAGTAGATTTTGAAAAAACGTTTTTATAAAAATTTCACTACTAGAAGTCATTAAAGAATTAGCTAGTAGTCTAGTATTGCAATATGAGAAAAATCATCCAACTTATTTATGAAGCTATAAAGAACTCTCTAGAGGAAAAATACTTGGTTCTGAGGAAAATTTAAATATTATTAAAAACAATAAAATTTTTCAAAAACATAAAATTCATATTTATTTATTTCATAAATCATAAGCATAACTAAACATTTCATATAAACATTGCACATACCAATATGTGTTTAATCATAATAAAATAACAAAAAAGAAGTAATAATGAAGTATAATTCAAATTCTTAGTATTAAAATCTTTAGAAAATATAAGTCTTTTACTTCAGTCTATATGAACCTTTTTCAAAACAAAATTTATCAAAAAATTTTAAAAGATCTTCTGAATGTGTAGATTTCCAACATGGTTGTGTATGATCTATTATTTCTTTAGCGTACATTAAATTCTCTGCTGTGGCAACTAAAAGACAATTTCTTAATTTACTTTTAATCAAATTTAGAGAAGAAAATTTTCGTTCTGCCGATGCAGTACTATGTGGTAAAGAACAAAGCGTTAACATATATTCGCAAATTTCTTTAAAAACAAATCCATTAAGTGCATTTTTCATTTCTTTTAACTCTGTCCAAAATTTTACAATATCATCTTTAAAATATTTTTGAACTAATTCTTTATTGCCTATAAGGAGTCTCCACTGGTTATTTAGAACTTCTTTATCGCTCTTATGAAATGGAAAATTTTTTAAAATTGGCAGTATACTAGGTTGCTTTCCAGATACAATTTCTCTAATATCTAAATATTTGAGTTGATGATACTTTTCATTATTAAAGTTAAAACGAATTGAAATTTGTTTACAAAGCGTTATATAAAAAGAAGTTAAATTATTTATAAGATCCTTTAGATGACAAGTAACAAGTTCATTGCACGGTAGCGGCAGCAGCAACGGCAGCAACTGCTGTAGATCGTTTATGATCTGCATTTTAAATGTTAATAGTTATTGATAGTTTATGATATCACATGATATAAGCTTTTGAATTAGAAAGTATTATTAAAACTTTAAAAAGTAAAAATAGTAGTAGAAATTGGTAAGTACGTACTTAAATTTTTTAGCGACAAAAATGCAGTAGATCTACTGCAATTGCAGTGGGGTGACAGCACTGATAAGGACTAAAGAGATACATACTACTCGTACATCTACCCACCAATGTTGTATTGTTGGTTTTTTTTTTTCTTACTTTTTTTTTCACATTTTTTATTTAAGTTTGTATTCGGAAACATGTGTAGAAAAGGAACAGAATATTGTCATTGATTAAAATAAATTTATTGCCGGAACACTAAAAATAGTAAACTGAAAAATGTTTAAAAAAAAAAACAGTCAGTTTCCGTTTTATTTTCCTTCATGATTTTGTTGAAATGTTACAAAAAAAAAATATATATTGAAAGAAGAAAAAAACTATATGTCAGAGAAATAACAGTAAAATTTTACATTCACTCTGACTTATATATATTAAAAGAACATTGTGTATATGAAATATATACTTTTAAAAAGTAAATATATTGCAAAAATAATTTATTCTTGTGTGTGAAATTATTTTGTAATTTATCAAAAAATTCATAATAAATAAAAATAAAATTTATTTAAGGAAATTCAAAAAAAAAAAAAATAGTTTTAAATTCTTAACAGAATTTATTTCATCAAGTATAAATTTTATACATTTTTTTTTTTAAATGTTAAACTTCTGAATTTTAATTTTTGTTGAATTTCTTATCTACAACTATATAATCCTTTCAAGTTTATTTCCTTGAAATATATTTTAAATAAAAAAGTTTTATACACTTAAATTTTATGATAAAGTTTATAATAAAATTTCTATAATTTACACTAAGTGTTCAAAAATTATTTTTTAAGATTTACGAAAATACAAAATTCTGTAAAAAAAAAAACAAAAAAAAAAAACTAAATTTATAGTTGAAATAAAATAATTCATTTGGAAAAGAAAAAAATAAAAGTTAAAAATAAAATTCTATCTAAGCGAATTAGATTTGTCTTTTAATGGATTGCTTGGAAATAAAAATAACATTGTTCTTATGTTAAGAACACTTGTACTTATGTCAAAAACACTTTTATTGTTTCTAAGAATCTGAAATATGATATATAGGAAAATTTAAAACTGTCCTTACATCACGAATCAAATTTCTGTAAACGAGAGCTCTTAGTTTGAAATTAATTAATTTTTCAACAAATAGTATGAAAAGCTGCTTCCAATAAAATTCTATATAATTCGATTATTGTTCAACTAAATACTTAAATTCGATTTTTCTTTTCAATCATAAAATCCTAAACTGTTACGATCTGGGTGTATGGCACATGCTCCTTTTGTAATATGTATACGTTTGTATTGTAAAAAAAAAAAAAAAGTTAAAAGTTTATATAATAAAATAGAAGACATTATACCTAATCTAAAACTATATTTATGATCATTTCACGATTAAATAATATAAAATTATTTTTGTTACATTGTGCTTGTTATATGAATTTCAAACCACACGCTCTCATATCATCTGTACAATAATTCAAATCACATTTTGGACATGAACTTAGTAATTTATATGGTATATACATAATATTCTTAAAAGCATGAATACCTATAAAATTTAGAGTACATATAAATACATTTCCTTTTCATAAAGTTTAAGTCATTTCAAATTTATTATTAACAAAGTTGCATCATATAATTTCTCTACTCTTATTAACAAAGTTTCATTTTATGGAAATTCTATATTAATAGAGATTACTTATACCTGCTCCATATACGTACATACATATATACATATACGTATGAATTTATATAAACTATATGAAAAGGATTCTTAAATTTCACATGTGGTGTATGCAATTTAAATTTTATATTGCAAATTTGATGATTGTGTATTTTATTTTAATCATAAAATCCACAAAATTCAAATATTGTTCATCATATTGTATGAATGAAATGTGATATGTGTATTTAATTTTCTATACACATAATTTATATTGTATGTATATACCATATAGTATAGTCTTTAAATTTAATAGTAAAAATTTTATTTTCAACAGTTACCTCTAAAAGCAAACAATTTATTAAATTGCATTTTAACAAAGATTTAAGCCTATTCTACTATATTCTACTTTCATATGAAAATAAAATTTAAAAAAAAAAAAATTAAAAAAAACAACACCTACAACATATAAATAAATTAAATTGAAATAAAAATATATAGGAAACAGATTCACAAGTGTTAGTATTATTCTTAAGTATCCTTTTTTTTAAAACAATTTCAATTATTTAGTAAATAAAATAATTTTCATGTGCTTGTAGTATTTTTTTTTTTTTATTTAAAAAAAAAAAAAAAAAAAAAAAAAAAAAAAAAAAAAAAAAAAAAAAAAAAAAAAGAAGAGGAAAAAAATACATAAATTTTTTTCTGATGTATAAGCATTGTCAGTTTTTAAAAGAAAAAAAAAATGAATTTAATTAAATTATAGTGAAATGTTGAATGAAATTCATCTTTCATTATGAATGCATCCATCTTTTTTGTAGTATTTTTTAAATATTTATTTTGTAATTTTTCCTTTTAAAAATAAAATATAGAAAGAAAAAAAAAAAATACTTATAAAATTAAAATAAATATGACACAGAATAATAGTGAAATGTTTGTGCATTTTAAAATATCGTATGCATAAGTGACTAAAGTTAATAAATTATAGTTTAAATTTTTAGTATTTTGTAATGCTCGAAAATTAAATAATTATATTAAAATTTATAAATGTATAATTGAAGATTTTTTTTCAATCTGTAAAATCAATATTATAATATTTTTGAAATGAAATAATGAAATTGAAATTCTCCACAGGAAATTTTCTATTTAACGTTATGTATATGAGATCTATTATTTAATTTAATTTTCAAAAAAAAATAATTTTATTTAATTTTATTGTTTTTTAACAATTAGATAATCGTTTTTATTGATTATTTTTTTTTTTTTTTTGAGTTATTTTAAATATTGCTAGGAATATTATGGAATAAACTAGGATCAGATTGAGAAAGAAATTATGTAAGATTTCAAAATTATTCAATACAATCAAATAAAAAATACAAAATTGCACCTTTTATTTAAAAATTAAATCTTAAATGTAATTCAGAATAAATGAATGTATTTACTTGACATTAAATAATCTTTGTCTTTATCCTTAAATGATTTTTTTAAAAGTACTGAAACACAAACAAATATACTTTTCTTTTTCATTCATATAGTATTAATTTGTAATACCTAAACACATAATACATACATGTATATGTACATATGTATATACTCGTATATCCAATAATCTACAGCTTATTCTAAGAAATCTTAGTCATTATATTTTTGTATATATGATTTTATGCTATTATATAAAAATATATAATAACTTCATAAGGATTTTCTCCAGTAATGAACTCCTTATACCCATGATTATCGATTATTCATCTTTATTTTATTTTTTTTTTCCATTTTCATGTATAAATTATCAAAAACAAAAAAGAAAATTAATAATAAGCTCTTTAAGAATAAAAATCAAATTGTTTTTATTATCTTGTCTGAATCAAAATGATATACATATGTATATATTTTTAATACATATAGAGATAATATGTCTGTATCCAATATCTATAATTTCCTATTTAAAAAAAAAAAATTTATAATACTGATTAATTGGACAAATAAAAAAAATATAATTTGTATACAAACCACTCAAAAATATATTTATTTATTTATTTTTTTTTTTTGTTAACATAATAATTCTTTTATGTTCACAAATTTTTTTCTAATTTTCTTTTTGTAGAAAATCTTCAAAAAAAATCATAATTTCCGTTTAATATAGAAAATAATTTCCATTTGAAATCATTTTGCTTACAAATAAAATCTAATATAAAATTTTTTCCCAAAAACAAAAAAAAAGGATTTTTTTTTTTCTTCTAAAGGTAAATATCTAAACAGTCGAACAATCTAACATTCATTCATTTACACAAAATAAAAAAAAAACCACTGACATGAAAAACAAAAACTCAATATAACAAAGAAAAGAAAAATAGAAAAAAAAATAAAAAACAAATGAAAAAATATATCTGATTTTTAACTGTTCGTACTCGTAAAAAAATTCAATTTAGCTATTCCGAAATTGCTTTGTTGCAAAAATTATTTTACATTTATTTTTTATTTTTTTTCTAACCATCAGTTAACCAAAAATCATCAAAGAAAATGTTTTGTGTATCTAGATACAATTTTTAGAATATATTTGTATATCTGAATGTATGACAGCAATTTAATTTTTAAAATATGATTGAAAACAATATAAAAATTTTTGCACACATGAAAACATTTCAATTCTTTTACTTTAATTTTTATGTTGTTTTCATTTTTTTTTTTCTGTTTTACTAAAAAAGTTATTTGTTCTGTAAAAATTATAATCAATAAAAAACAAATACATATTAATATCAACATGTTATCTTGTAGAAAATTTGTAAATTTGTAACATGTAACATAACACATATAGACATATGTACATATATTATTTGCATTAAAGTTTTTAGTCTCTGTTTTTGTTAGTAAACATAAATTGAATGCAAATGTGATCTATGTACATATGTATGTACGTATATGTAAAAAATAGCAAAAATATAATTTTAAATTTAAAAGCTTTCTTATAAATTATTTCTTAATAAAGTTTAAATAAATTATCCAAAAATTTAAATAAAATTTCTTTGAATCTTTGAAAGTTCTTATGTCTTTACAAATTTTTAAAGTTATACCGTTAGAAAGTAAGTACTTTTGTAAGAATAAAAAGTTCATCGGGAATGACATATATTTATGTACATGTACGCTTTAAAATAAAAAAACACATGCTCAAAAATAGATCATCCACTTGTGCTTCTACAAAACCTATAAAGTCAGGTAGTAAAGGGTTAATTTGTAATTGTACATTTATAAATTAAAAATCAAATTTATTTAAATACATATTTTCATCCATGTGAATATTTTAATTCACATAATTAACTATTATTTTACATATGAAATTTAATATATGTATGTGAACCATCATGTGAGTGATATTATTATAATAAAGAAATATGTCAATTAAAATAAATAATTAAAATCAATAATAATTAATAAATTTAATTAAAATAACTATGTATGATGAAGTAAAACAAAAACAATATATTTTGTAGTCACAAAATATTATAAAACTAATTACACACATGAATTATTTGTTTACATGTACATAACTGAATGCACATTATGTCTGCTATGAAAAGCTCTCTAATTTTACTTTTTTTTTTTTATCTAAAAAACATTTAATCTTACATACATTATTATTATTTTTAGCTTTATTCACAACCCTTTAATGTGTCATATTAGTAATTTGTACACATCGATACTTTTGTATACAAATATGTAATAATAAAATAAAATCGAAAAAAAAAAAAATCAATTTTTTCAACTTTATGTTAATCTACAAAAATAAAATAATAATAAAAAAATATAATACCGTGTATACATTATTTTTACCTGCACTTTATATAAATATCTGAACAACAAGATTTGAATGCATGTACATAATAGAATTTCATGAATATTTCAAAAAATATATCCACGCCATGTACACTTTTCTACATAATTTAAGTAAATCTCTGTTTGAAAATGGAAACTTTTTTTTTTCATGTTTCTAACTTAGATATGTATCTATGTGTAACTATGTGTATTTTGGAAGTAAAAGCATTTTTATTTTTATCTATCCAATGTGCATACATAAAAGTAAAACGGGGTGAAAAGTAAAAAAAAAAAAAAAAAGGAAATTGTGGTGAAAATTTACGTTATGTATTAAAATGGTTACAATTCAAGTGATCCCATGGGGGACAAAAGAAATATTTTAATTGCATATATTTGGCTAGAAGCCAATATTACAATAAAAATCAAAATGATAATTTTAAGAAAAATTTTCGTGTATGTATTATACATATGATGAAAAAAAAAAAGTCATGAAGAAGAAGAGTAAGAAAAAGCAAAAAAACAAATTACAAATGACAGTAACCTTCCATTCAATTAACTTTATAATGTAGCAATGTGATAGTTATTCATTTCTTCTTCTTTTTCACTATTATTTTTTCTACCCTTTTCTACATTTACTATTACATAAAAATGTGCTTAGTGCATAAAGTTTTTTTTTTTTCCTCATTTTTTTAGTTTTAAAACTATAAATTTTTTTTGCGGTGACTTTAATTAACATTAACATTATTATATACTTTTTTTTTAAGATTGAAATATTAACTGAACAAATTTATTTAAAAAGATTTGTATTTATTTTATTTTTTTCTTTCTATTTTTTCAGGCTCTCTTGCACACGCATGACGTTGTTGCAAGAGAAGTTTATGGTGAGGAAGCTTTAAGAGTGACACCACCACCAATAGCACCCTATTTAAATGGTGATGATCTCGATAGTGCAGATAGTGGAGAACTTCAACATGTGACTAGAGTACGTTTAGTTCAATTCCAGAAAAATACAGACGAACCTATGGTAAATTTTTATTTATTTTTAATTTTATAACCATTATTTAAAATGTCCTTAAAAAAATATAAAAAAAAACAAAAAGGAAAAAAGTCATAAAATTTACTCGTTGAACTTTCATTGTTTATTTAATTTATGTTTCATGAATCTTGCAAACACTATACTATATATGTATATTTAAATATATTTATTTTTTTTAGTTTTATTGTTGGTATTAAAATATATAATAAAATTTACTGAAACAATAAAACCAATAAAAGCATCAGCACAGATTAACACATACATAATATCAATTTTATTTATGTTTTTTATTTTATCCATGAATCATTTACTGTTTTTATTTACTTATTAATGTAATGTATGTATATTCATTTTGAATATAAAACAGATATCATGATAAAATTTCATTTATTTGTTGACAGATTATGATAAAATATTAAAGCCAATATATAAAGTGAAAATATTCTTGTATAAGAAAAAATATTATATAGTGTGAAAAAAAAAAAATATATAAAAGGAGTAAAATTTATATTAAAAACTGTATATGTATCTATTTTCATTTCCTTAGGGTATAACATTAAAAATGACTGAAGATGGACGCTGCATTGTAGCTAGGATAATGCATGGTGGTATGATACATCGTCAGGCAACATTACATGTTGGAGATGAAATTCGAGAGATTAATGGCCAACCAGTACAGCACCAATCTGTTAGTCAGTTACAACGAATGCTGGTAAGTCTATTTATATTTTAACATTATTTTTTTACTATCTCACACATGTTTTATTTTTTTTCTTTTTCTATATATGTATATTTTTTTTTCCTACGATATACAGTATTTTTTCCCGGCAAAAAATACGTTGAAATATATTTATAAGATATATTTTTTTTATATTTTATACCCTAAAGTTATCTTCTTGAATCTAATGGTAATATCAAAAAAAAAAAATGATATAACCTTTTACAAGTATATTGAAGATCGATTATCCTATTTCTTTTTAGTTTGAAATATTTTTTGGCTTTATTTACATTAAAGTAATATAAGAAATCCCTTTCTATGAAATTTATGTCATAAATTCGCTTTTTTAATATTATAAAACAAAATCTTTTAAAAGATAAAGTTTCTTTATTTTGAATTACTTTTAAAATGAAACTAATACAAAAACGAGTCATAAAAGGTTTATATGAAAAATTATACAATCAATGTATTAAAACTTAAAGTAAAGTAAAAAAAAAAAAATGAAATCTCATAAAACAAATTTTTTTTTATGAATTAATTCTATTCTATATCATAAAAAAAAAATTACCATTTACTGAATATTAAAATTTGTTTCTATATTTATGTTCTACCTTAGAGGTACAGCTTCTATGTAACGAAAAACAATATTAAATTATGTAAATAAATAATTGAGGATTTCCCTTTGCTACATGTACCACTTAATTCTTTTAACACACTTGACACTGTCATGTGTATCTGAAATATATTTTCCCCAAATGTTAATTTTTTAAAATTCAGATTAATGAAAAAAAAAAAAATAGATTATACAAAATACAAATTCAGTGACAATTTAAAGAAAAAACAGTGACTATACTTTTGTGATTAGAAAAAAAAAAATGAACAGATACTAGTGTCACGGGAAAGATAAATTTGGACAGCATAATTTACATGATTACAAACACTCACTGTGATAATAGAAAAATAATAAACGGGATTATTCATTATATATTGTATTATTTTCCTTTTTAAGATTAAATATTAAATTTTATTTTGATCACATAAATTTCCTATGAAATAAAAAATATTTCTAAGTTAAACATTCAATATGAATTTTTTTTTTTTCTAAAATAAATTTCAAGAAACAATAAAAAAAAATAATCTTAAATTTCAAATTGATTTAAATAAAATAAGTTCAAAAAAGTTCTAACAATTCACATTTGACATAATTTCATATGAAAAATACTTTACTTTCTCACTTTAATTTTAATGTTTTTTTTTCTAAAAAATAAAATAAAACACATTCAACAAAATAACAAATATATACATATGTAGATACATATATTATTTTTCTAAATTTGAAAGAACATATGAAATTTTCACACCTGTGTACATGAAAATTTTCAATTTAAGTTGAAAGTATAATAAAACAAAAAAAAAAACAATATTATTGTAATATATACAATGTTTATTTTGAAACTTTTTATACAATAATACAAAACTTTACTTATGTATATCCTGAAAACATATAAACAACATTATTGCCTAAATATTATTACCCAAAAAGTATTACAAAGTTTCTTAAAAAAGGAAATATTATTTCTTTTTTTTTTTTTTTTTTTTACTAATAAGCACTTACAAATAATTTTTTAAATAACTTTTTTTTTCTAATTAAATATCTTGAATACAATATGTTGAAAATTAAATACATTTTTTTGAATGAGAACAAAAATAAAATTATTTTATTTTCATGGTAAAATATGCCCATATAAAAAATTTCATTATAAAAAATTTCGTTGATCAATTTTAATATTTAAATAAAAATATTATTTTAGATTGAACAAAAAAAAAAAAAAAGGAAAAAATAATTAAGTAAATTGTAGATAATCATATTTTTCAATTTAATCACATTTTATCATTTAATTTTCCATATTATCACAAAAATTTCGAATTTGATAAATTTAAAAGTAGTTTTTATGGTTAATCTTTTTAATTAAATATTTGAATAATGAAAATTTCAATTTTAATTTAATACTTAAAACAAACAAAGTAGTTATAAGGAAATAATTAAAATTTGTGTTTATTAAATATTGAATAAGGTAAATCAGTATTTATTAACTCAAATAAAATTCAATTTCATGAGAAAAAGATGAATTTTTCGTCTTAAAAAGCCTGTAAAATTTTAGAAGAATAAGAAAATATTAATACAATATTTAAGGAAGAAAAATAAGCCTAAAGGTTTAATAAATCAAATTTACTTAGTACACTTAACTAAATATACTTGTTATTTTACGAAGAAATCAACAAATAAACTTCTTCAATTTTTTACTTGTAATTCATCTAAATTTTTCAGTACTCAAATTTTATATGTTTTTTGAAACTTTTTTTTATATAAAATTTATGTAAAATTTATTATTTACAGTAAAATTTCAACAAAAACAAAAATCATATTATTTCACAATTTTTCTCTTTTTTTTTTAGAATTAAATTTTTCGAAATTTTTTGTTTTAATTCAACTTTCCAATTTTTTTTTTTCAAATAATTTTTTATCCAAATGTAATTCACAGTATTTTTTTTTTTTTCAATTTAAAATCTCATGGGAAATAAATTATTTTTATTCGTGAATATTCTTTTGATTCCCAAACAGAAAAAAAAAAAACGAAATATTGTATACAAACTGACCTAAAGTATATAAGTACAATAGTACTATAATAAAATCTAGAACTTCGAATTTTCCATGAATATCAATGCCTCTGAAAATTTTTTTATCAAATCATCATCTCTGTACGGGTATATATACGATATATCGAATTTCTTTCTATTTTTTTATCTTTTAGTTTTTTTTTTTTGCTTTTTTTTTTACTTTGAAGCTTTTTCATATCATGATTAAGTTATGTAAATTGTATCTGTTTTTATACGTTAGATGTTTTTTTTTTACAAAAAAAAAAAAAAAAATCTAAAACTTGAAAGAACAAGAAATATAATAAAAATGCGCATTCAATTGCAAAAGGTTTCATTCACTCCTTTTTTTTTTCACTCAAATTTAATCGATTTTTATATGAAGCCTTTTTCAACAAAGTAGATGTTTCGAATTTCCATATAGAAAGTTATTAAGGAATAATAAAGAAAAACTATTAGACTGTGTCTTATTTTGTGAATGAACTAAAAAAGTAGATAATAAAAAATATTTTGAAAAAAAATTTAAATGAAAAAAAAAGAACAGTTAAAATTCTTCAACAAATAAATTCGTGTGTATTTTAAAAAAAAAAAAAATTTTTAATGAAAATTCATTATTAAATTTTCGAAAAAAATACAAAAAATCAAATATTTTAATATTATTTTATTTTAATTTTCTTATTTTTTTTTATAGCGTGAAGCTCGTGGCTCAGTTACTTTCAAAATAGTTCCTTCATACAGGAGTGCTCCACCACCATGTGAGGTAATTAAAATTACATTGTAATAATTACATACATATATAATTTTTAATTATTCTGTATTTATGCATGATTATTATGTATGTCAATTTATTTATTTTAATAATTTAATTAATTTTAAATTCAAATTAATAATATGCATGAAAATTTATTAAAATACATTACAAAAATAATTTTTTAAAAAACAAAAATATGGTTACTATCTTTCAACAGAAAACCTTCAAACAGTACTAAAAAAAAATTAATAATTAAATTAATCATTTTTTCATTTATTTATTAATTTTATAAAAATAATTAAATTAAAAGAAAATTTTTAAAATTTAATTTAATAATTTTCTGACTTTCCCTTTTATTTTATTTTTTTTTTTTTTTTTAACTTTGTACAAAAACCCATAAATCAAACAATATAATAAAATTCCATGGAAACAAAATATATGTACATATTTGAATTTCATTTCTATCTATATAGAAACTAATTAAAGTTTAAAAAGTAAACTTGAAAAAAAAAAAAAAGAACATGTTTAAGGGTTTCAATTACACTGAATTTTATTCTCTATTCAAACCACTTTATTCAAATATTAAAATAATGAATAAAATTTTAAAAGTAAATTTAGTTTCAATTTTAAAATACCAATTAAACTACAAAGAATTTATAGAGAAAATAATTAAATATTAAAATGTGGTATAACAAAATTATGTGAAATATTTTCACTGTAATGTTCTTAATCCTATAACATTTAAACGTACATACAATTTTACTACATATTTAAATATTTTCTATACATACATATATGCATGCATGTATTTATTTTACGTATGAATATATACCTATATACATACCTACATACATACATTCATGTTAAAGGATTCACAAGAAAAGTTTTAATAGTTGTACAATCAATAATTTCAACAAAACTATTTATGTACTACAAAAAAAAACAAAAAAAAGTTTTGTGGCGTCAATTCCAATTCATTGAAATTCCATATCTATGGTATATATAAAATCAATATACTTATATGTATCTGTAATGATGTAGTAATAATTGATAATTTGGCAAATTTTCATAAAAAAAATTTTTTTTTTTTTTAAATTTTTAATGATAAATGCTTGGGTTATCTTTTTTTTTTAGTCTGACTTTTAATGGCCTTTTATGTCCTTTTAGAAATTTTAAAAGAGATATTTTAAATTTTAAAATAACCCAGAAAAAAAAATGGATTCATAAAAGGTCTATTTTTCAGTACATTAATTTTATTAATGAGAAGTATTTTAATTATTTCTGTTTGTTGGAAATTTCAAATGAAATTTTAAAGCTAAAAAAATAATAATCATTTTGTCTGTGTACCAAAAATCATCATAACAAGGGTTTTTCTCAAACAATAATTTCATAACTGAATTATTTCAAGAACAAATTAAAATAACAAAACCATATTTTATTTATACATAAAATCAAATTAAATTTTTGTACATTTATGATTTTAGTTTCTAAATAAATTAAACTTTTAAGAATTCTTAATTTTATTTGAAATGTCTAAAGATGTCATATGCATGCCTTTTTTTGTGGTTTTTTTTCTATTTCTCAACATTTTAATATCATTCATCATTTAATTAATTTATTTATGGATCATATTACATTCAATGTTTCGAATAAAAGCTTTTTTTTTTTCTTGTCTAAAATTTAAAAAATATATATTTTTATTCATTTATATTCTATGTATTTAAAAAAAAAAAACAGAATTTTTATTTAAATTTAATTTTATTTGAAGAAAATTAAATTAAAAAAATAAATTAAATATGTCATTCATTTAATATTTTTGTTCATTCAAAAATTACTTCATCCTTCATTAACATGCAGCTATTCAGGATTAGACCTGCTCCAGTTCTAGTAAGTATTTTAAAATAAAAAATAAAAAATTATATTCATTTTAAATTTGAATTGATATTGCTGTTTTGTTGTCATTCACAATAAAAAAAAAAAAAAAATTATTGTTTTTTTATTTCATAATTCACGTATTTATTTTTAATGTTTTCCATAACCATCAGTTAAAACAAAACAAAAAAAATTCTAAGAGTTTGAAAATGGTTTAGGAAAATGTTAGACAAGTTTTCATACCCCTTTTTTTGTTTCATTATATTCTAAAATAATTCAAATTTATTCTATGCAGATAGAAACCTAATTAAATTTATTAAAAATTTAATTAAAATCTTCCATACACAATTTCAATTGCTCATAATTTATATTATCCTTATTTACGTATCACTTTTATCTCTCTATCCAGTAATTTTATAATTACTCTTTACAAAGGTATACACTCTGTAAACTTACAGTAAAACGATTTTCCTAAATTAAAAACAAAAAACAAAAAAAAAATAAAAAATTTGTATCTGAATTTCTTCCTTTAAATTTTATTTCTATCTTCTAATACTAATTACATTATCCCTTAGTAACAGTATAGTTTATGCTCAAGTAAATTTCCTAGTTATACGAGTACATACAAGCATTTGTTTGATGAAATACACATACATACCTATATGTATATAAATAGCATAAAATCAGAATAACTTTAATACAATTAATTCTCTCATACATACTTATACTATATTTCATTTCTATAAATCCCTAACTAATTAATTTACCCAACTGTAATTACACGATTTGTTGTCATCATATATTCCCTAAATATCAAACATCTAAAATCTGTATTTTCTGTAATCCATTAAAATACAAAATACAATGACAAATATTTGTAATTACTAATACACATTTATAATATATAATAACAGAAATATCAAGAAAAACATAAATATTAAATTTAGACATAAATTATGCAATATACAATATATATTGTGAATTCGCTTATTTTTGTAATCAATAATTCTTATTCCAGTTACACTCTATGGCTATCATGCTATTTATCATTATTTTAGTTTGTCTTTTTCATAGTAAATTTTTATCAAGATATCAATAACATACATATATTATGAGTATTCTAATATATAATACAAAAATTGAGTGTTACAAAATTTTGTTTAATATTTCTTTGTTTTTTATTTTTTTTTTTTTAAATGGCTTCTTTTACGTTAATTACAATTAATCGATATAATAAACTGTAAATATTTATCAAACAAGAAAAACCATAAAATAAAATATCTTTAATAAAATTTTTAATAGAAATTATCTTTCAAAAAATTTTCTTTTTAATTTTATTTTCACCTGGTCGAACAGATTTTTGTACGAGCTCAATTCGATTATAATCCTTTAGATGATGAACTAATACCCTGTGCTCAGGCTGGAATTGCTTTTCAAACAGGTGATATATTACAGGTGAGTAAGATACATACATACATATATACAAAATTTAAATTCTATCAGAAAATTATTATTTTTATTTAAATTTTTTTTTTCCGTCAATTTAATGAAGAATGCACGTGTGATAGTTTATTCATTCATGTTACATCAATCTCATTTACAATCTTAACAGAATCTTTAAATTAAAAAAGAAAATTTCCATTAATCAATTTCCTCTTTAAAAATTTCCATTTAACTTGATTTTAAAAAAAAGTTTCCTTGTAATCTAATGCGAAGTAAAAAATTTCAATTACGTGACATAAATTTCCATAATACTTGGAAATTTTATGTCATCAAACTTTGTAAAAAAAATATTCACTTTTTCTTTATTGCTTCTCTAGGAGACCATTTAAAGACTTTATCACAATGTACTATTCATTAACGATAATACTCATCACCCACCCTAAAAAGTCGTAAATTATTTCCTTGTTTCTTATACTTTTTTATTCGTTTTTTATTTTTTATTTTTTTTTTGTCCTTACAAAATTATGAACTTTTATTATATATAACATTAATGATTGCATATTTTACGTAGAAGGATAATTTATTAATATTTGTATTTTTTGTTTGTTTTTTTTTTTTTTGTCTTTTTCAAATAAATTTCATATTCATGCTTAGATAATTAATAAAGAGGATCATCATTGGTGGCAAGCGCGACATGATGCCGCCGGTGGATCAGCCGGTCTAATACCATCTCCTGAATTACAAGAATGGCGTATTGCTTGTCAGAATGTTGATAAAACGAAACAAGAACAAGGCAAGTATTAATTTATTTGTTTATGCTTTTGTTTTTTGTTTTTTTTTTTTGGTTTTTTTTTTCTATTATTATTCCTTTATTCATCTATATCGTAATATATATTATAATTAAAATATATAGATGTTGTTCATCAAATTAATTAACATGATAAAATATTTATATATATGAAAGCAAATTATTTATTTTTTTTTTTAAAATAAAAAATTAATAATAATAATAATAATGAAAAATTCTTATATACATATATATACATATATATACTCTATAATATAGATGTTAATTTAAATTTTTAAAAATAAAAATCGTGTTTATTTATTTTTTTTTTTTACTTTTATTATTTTTGCTCATTTTATCATTCATTCTCACTTTTTATATAAGTTCATTATATTCTTCATATTGACTTCTAATATGCGTCATGTCTTCAAAAAAAAAAAAAACTAATTATATTAACTTTCCTTTTTTCTTTAATTTTATTATCTTGATAACACATTTCACTATATACATTATATACAATTTTTCAAATATCTAAATTATATACTATGTATGTATGTACATTCAAGGATATAAACTTTTAAAACATGTGGTATCTAGGGAAACAAGAAAAATAAAATACTTTCAAAATGAAGTTTTAAATTTTTAAGAACCAAAAGATAAAATAATGATAAAATAAAACAAGCAAATTTTTTAATTTAACAACTTTTCAAAACTTTTTTTTTTTTTGTTTTTTTTTTTTTTTTTTTTTTGATTTATATAAATTTTTCTTCTTTCACTTTTACAATGTTTTTAAATATTAGAACTTTCATAGGAGTATTATTATTATTTTTTTTTTTTTTTACTACAAAATAACTGACTGATATGAATATTATTTTTCTTTTAAAAATTATATGTACATATGTATGAAGAAAATAAAATCTGTATTACAAAATAGAAAGAAAAAGATAAAAAAACGAGATTACGTTAAAAAATTTATTTTTTGTTCTTCTGATGAACATAGATGAACATTATTTCAATAACAAGATTTTTTTTTTCTTTTTGTAATTAATAAGTCTCTTTCTTCTTAAATTAATTAAGAAATGTTACATATGAAAATCTCTTTTATCTACAATAAAACAAAAATTGTATCTCTGCTTGTTATAATTTTTCAGTAATTTTATTTATCATATTCTCTTTATGAACATGTGAATTTCTTAATTTTTATAAATTCTATTCTCGTAAAGTACATTACAACTCATTAAAAAAAAAAATTTTTTTTTTTTTGTTTTTATGTATGCGAAAAATTAAAATTCATATGAAATTCCATTTACAAATTAAGTCTTTCTTGTTGTATTTGTCAACTTCTAATTGAAATTAATAAAATGTGACAAATGAATTACCTTCAGAACTGTAGGAGAAAAAAACAAATAGCAAAAAACTCAAAAACAAAAGACTTTATAATTAACAAACAAACAAATTCATTTATTACAAATATACATACTACATTAAACTTTTCAATATATCACTTCATTATTCATTATTCATCTAACAACCATTCACCCATCACCCATAATTTAACCCATACATATGTAACCCTGCATCATATACATATCGTGTTATTCGTTGTTTTTTTTTTTTTTTTTTTTTTTTGTTATTTGTCTTTTTTTTCTGTTGTTATTTATGTCTTTATGTATAAGTGTATGATATTATTTTGTGTGTTGTGTGGCGGCATTCATATTAACTAATCAGGAGATTCTGGTTCAGGATGTTCAGCACATGCTGAAGGATGTGATGGATCAACAGGTATTCAAAATTTATAAGAAGAAGAAGAAGAAGAAAAAAAAAAATGAAACTTCAAATTTTTAAAATATTTTATTTTCTCCTTATATTTCTTTGTAATTCCCTCTATATAGAAATAATCCGAATATGAAATAAAATTTAATTGAAAAAAAAAAATTTACAAAAAAAAAAAAAAAAAATTACTTATTTAAAAATTTCGAAAATAAATGCTTCGATTTTTTTTTTTTTTAAACTAGAGAATTTCATACTTTTATAATTATTTATAATTATTATTAAAAAAAAAATAAAATAAAATAAAATCACCATTTATTTTGCAATTTTTGTAAATTTTTCACTGAATTTTTGATCAATTAATAATTTTAATACAAAATAATAATAATAATAATTCTTTCAATAGTAATAATAAGTAAGAAAATTTTTTTCCATCACACCTGGCATACATAATTTTCATTGTATTATTGCATTAATTTTTATATTCTTGTTAATTTTTTATTTTATTTTTCATTATTCTTTTTTTTTCAGTTGGAAAAACTTATACCTACTTAATTATTATTTATTTTTTTTTTTTTTTTGAATAAAAATGGATTTTTTTATTGCATTTATCTGAATTGAATGCTGTTCTGCTTTTCTTTATTGTCCTTTTTTAATATTAATTTACTCTTCTTTATTTATTATTTTTTTTTTTTTTCGAAATTAAAAAATAAACATTTTAACATACATACCTATATGTATGTTTAATTGCTTAATGCTTATTTGTTTTTAATTATCCTTACAGGATATAAATAAATATGAATTTAAAAAAAAAAAAATGTTTTTTTGTTCTTTTGTTTTTCATTGATAATTTTTTATTATGCATGGTGAATATGTCCTCAAATAAAAAAAAAAAAAAAAAGGAAATTAATATGTATACCTACATAATAATAAAGAAATTATTTTTATTGAAAAACGAAGCAATAACTTTTCGAAAAATATTAAAAAAAAAAAAAATAATAATTAAAACAATATTTTATATTAAAAAAGGATTAAAAAAAAAATTTACTGTTTTATCATAATGTTAAACATAATTATTTCAACCATGTTAAACGATCCATAGCAACTGCTGTTGTATAAACGTACATATGTTATTATTTATACATTTATGTTTACATACAATGTTAATAATTAATTTTTTCATAAAAATCGAAATAAAATGAAACGTTAATTCAGGAATATAAAAAATTATGTCGTGAATGTTAAATATAGGAAATCAGTTAATTTTTAAAAAAAATTGTTTTACATCAGCTTGTCGTGTACCATCTCCATTACAAATATATATACATATATTTTTTTCATTTTTTCAAAGGGTTTACACACAGTTTTTTTTTTTCATGATTAAAATACCTTTAAGGTTATCATACAAAATTAAAAGTAGATTGAAACAAGAATGTTAAATGTGAAAAATCAAAACTTTATATGCCTAAAGGAAGAAAATTTTCATCATTAAAAATGATTAAACTTTGAAAGTGGAATCGAAGGAGAAAAAAAATAGCACAAATGAAAGAGTGTGCTAAAGAA
The DNA here is from genome assembly GCA_939192795.1 of Bombylius discolor. Taxonomy (NCBI): domain Eukaryota; kingdom Metazoa; phylum Arthropoda; class Insecta; order Diptera; family Bombyliidae; genus Bombylius; species Bombylius discolor. The sequence continues at coordinate 4,191,289 of OW584241.1, read as the reverse complement.
AATTATATAGAAAAATTTTCCTAGCTTTGTTGTTTTCTTCGAATAGGCTATTTCAAAAAAAAAAGAAAAAAAAAAAACAATTTTTCTTTGTAAAAAACATAAAGTTATTCTTAAAATTGAATAGTGTGTAAATAATAAATAATCTTTGTGAGTAACGTTACAGCAATAAACTCTATGTATTTGTGAAACCTTATATTTTTTTCATACATTGACAGAGACATTTGTAATGTGTGCACACAACCGATAAAAAAAAAATCGTTTAATTTCCTTTTAAAATGCAATTTAATTTTTATTTTTTTCTCACTTTATAAAACAAAGAGCAAACAAAAAAAAAAAAAAAAAGAATCTTTTTCTTTTACGTTTAAAATGCTTTGACCAAATGTTATTTTCAATTATAAAATGCGGAAATATTTGAAAAATTTTTCAAAAACTATTCTTTCAATGATTTGTGTATAAAAGTGTACAAGTAGAAAAGTTAAAAGCATTTTAGAATTTAAAAAACCATTATTTCTTATAAGAGTATATACTACATATTCTGTATTTTTGATACACAGATTGTATTTGAACTGAAAATAACTTTGCTTCATCGTATTTTTATCAAATCCTTTTTTTTCCGTTTTTTTTTTTTTGCAAATAAATATTTAGATTCGTTTTTAATATTTTTGAAATTCAAGAAAAATAGAAGAAGAAAAAAAAGTATAATAAGTACATTCAATAAATTCGAATTATTTTCAATAGATAGATTCAACTTTAAAAATAAAATCTATTTATTGAGAAATATGATATGTATTCATTCAATACACATACATATTCATAAATTTATATTTAAGGAAAAATTGAAAAATTTATTATAATAGAAAGAAGCTTCATATTTCATTTTTTTTTTTTTTTTGTTATATGTACCAAATTTTAATATAATAATACATCATAGTAATTTTAGAGAAATTTCTTTCCAAATTTTATTTGTACTTTTAAAGTTTTTCACTCTACGTATTTTATGGAAGAAAAAAAAAAAATCTTTTGTATTTTTTTTTTTTTTCATATGAAAATGCATTCAACAATATTTAGTAGCTAGTTATACACACAGTGACAACACCAAAAAAAAAATAATAATAATAATAAAAAAAAGTGAACATGAAAAGTTAGAAAATGCATTTATGACAAAACTTTACTTTTCCTTTATTATTTAATTTTTTTTTTTTTTTAAATTGCACTTAGTATGCAGTAGTGTGTACATGAAAAATCTTTTAATGGATAATTTCATATATACATATACGAGTATGTACATTGTACGTACATACAAATTTATTAAAGGAACTTTAACAATTCCATAAAAAATCATATAAAGATCATTAATTTTATTAAATTCACTTAAGTATATATAATGTTAAAATGAAACTATTTGGCACATGATTTTAAATTTGTTTAATCTCTGTGGTCATATTTATGACCATCAAGACAATAACAACAACAACAAAAAAGTTTTTTTTAAGTATGAAATTCAAGTGGAATTTAGTGGAAAATTTATATTTAATCTAATAATTCGGTAAGAGCTTGCTTAAAAATCCATTAAAAGATTTAAATTTGTGTTTAATGAAAATTTATTTTTTTTTTTTTTTTTAGAAAAATTCCCATGAAGAAAAATATTTTTGAGTAATTTTAAAAAGGAAATTTGAAATTAAAAAAACATAGGTAAAAACTTTAAGCTTTTTAAAGTACAAAGTATCAAGGAATTTTGAATTTGAAATGAAATAATGAAATACAAATTTAAATTCAACAAGATTTTGAATTTTCTAAAGTAAAAATTGTTGTGTATCGCAATCTGATTATTATGAGTTTATAAAAATGTAGAAGGTAGAAATATGTAAGCATTAGGTAGGATTTTAATAATGAAATTTTTCAGAATTTGAAGTTTAATTCTTTCTTTATTCGATAGAGAAAAAAGAAAATGAAATTCAGGAAATTAGATACATGTTCCATAATGAATTTTTGTTTGTAAATTTTTAAATAGAATGCGCTACACGTATTTAACAATAGAAACCTATATAAACTGAAATACAGAGCATAAAATAAGCTATTAGAAAATTTTTCACACAACATGTTCTTCAATATTAATATTTTAACTTGAATAATATACATTAATATAACACAACATATATGTATAATAATTGTAATCTACGAGAGTACATATTACCAAGTTTTTAATAAGGATAACATTAGTATCTTATACAACACCTTCATGTATCATATAATCTAATAAATAATTTTTTTTTTTAAGTTCTTAAAGCACGTATCTTTTTATACAGAATAAAAGAATTTTTTTTTAAAACATCCAGAATACGTAATTCAAGTTTTATAACAATATAACACGTGAATAATATTATTAAAAAAAAATTACACATATGTGCTACTGCATTCAACAACAACAATAACAACAATAACAACAACAACAAATTCTTTAATATGTGTATAAATTCATATATGCACCTATTTTTCTTTATCCCACATTTTCATAAGAATAATGCCAAAAACATGATCATCGTATAATGCAATTGTTGTATGAACAAGTTATTCCCTTTTTTTTTTTATTCCTCCTGTAAGAATTATAATATTACCTACATATACGTAGTACTCTTTTTGTACAATATTATTATGTTTTTTTTTTCTTCATTAAAATTTTCAATTTTGTGATGGAAACAAGATTTTTCTCTCGTATAATAAAGGAGAAAAAATTTTTATACAATATATAGTAGATGATGTATTATTATACAGTATGACGGTACAATAAATAAAAAAAAAAATTAATATATGAAGTAAAAAATTGTGCAATTCATTATATGTAATGCATTATATTGTGTGTATACGTACAAAAAAAAAATTGTAAAAGAAATTATTAACCCTTTTAAAATGTATGACATATTAACTTGAAAACTGTATTCAACATTTTTTGAAATTTATATTTTTTTTTTTAAATGTTACAGTTGTGGAATAGGAATCTATTGTATGTGAATTTTTCAATAGAACTGATGAATTACATATCATAGAATAACAGAAAATATATAAATGTATATAAATCCGATTATTTGAGCATTTTTTTTTATTAAATTCAAAATAAATTCCATAACTAAAGAATCCAGTATAACAAAATATTCGTTGAATTTTTCAATAATATTTTAAGTACATATCAAAATTTTTTTTTTTTTATTTGAGAAATTTAAATATTTTGAGAATGTTAAATAAAAAAATGATTCAAACAATTTTCAGTTTTTTTTTTTTTTTTTTTTGTGTGTTTGAAATGCATAAAGCAAAAAGAATATTAAATATCTTAAGCTTACTTTTAACTCATTCTGAATATGTTTTTTTTTTGTTGTTGTTGTTGGTCCATTTGTTATTTTATTTATTTTTATTCACTTTGCTTTTTATGAGAAAATGAAAGCTTTTGAAGAAAAAAACACATACAAAAAATAAGAAAGCTTTATGTTACGATCATTAATTCAGATGAAAATCAATTTATAATTAATAATAAATAGGAAACTATTTAATAAAAGCTTTAAAATAATAATAATAATAATCAGTCACACATGTTGTTGTTTTTTTTTTCTATCTTAATATCATCGCTTTAAAAATCACCAGTCATATACTCGTATAATGCAATTCTAGAATTACACTTAAAACAATAAAAATCAAAAAACACAATTTTCCAAATTCAATCAACAAAAAAACAAAACAAAAAATATAAACACAATACAAATTTTCCATTACGATCACATTCATTTTTTGTTTCATTTCATCCTTTCACCTCCACCTATACAATTAATTTTCTATATTTATATAATTTCTTCATTTTTTTTTTCATATTCTATACCTGTCATTAATTTGTTTTTGTATTTTTTTTTTTATTCCAATTTATCCAAAAAAAAAAAAAAAAACAATTTTGATATCATCACAATTTATTTTTATAAATTATATTATTATTTGCCAGGCATCGACGCTGAATGTTTACTTTCAAATTGTAAGTTTTTACAATTAATTTAAAAACAAACAAAAAAAATGGCCGGTAAATTTATCTAAAATTTTCTATATGATTTTTTTTTTATTTACAGTTTTTTTTTTTTAAATGTATGTTTTGCAATATATATTAAATAAATGTGTACTTTGTGAATATATAACATTTATTGTTTTAAATATTATTTATAGTTTATAGAGCACCTTTATTTTATAAAAAAAAAAAAAATCAATAAAAAAAAATGCAAGTAGATTTTTTTTTTTTGTTTTACAATTTAAGTGCAAATTGGAAAAAAAAACAAAAACACACAAATAATTTTAATACATTTCCTGGAAATCTTTGCATGTGAAAAAAAAAACCAAAATATTTTGGTTTTTTTTTTTTTAATCTTTTTTTTATTTTAATGGAAAATTAAATTGAATTTATTTTATTGCAAATAAAATTATCTGTGCTTTTCATATTAAAAAAAAAAAAAGAAAAAAAGTAAAATAAAATTACGCTTTTAAGGAAATTAATTTCGTATCTTTTGCTTTTATTTTAATGTTTATTAAATTTTAAATTAAATAAAATTATTTAAAAATAAATGTATTTATTTATTTTATTTTTTATTATAATATTTACAGTGAATTGCTCAATTTTTGGACGAAAAAAGAAACAATGTCGAGATAAATATTTGGCTAAGCATAATGCTGTATTTGATCAATTAGATTTGGTCACATACGAAGAGGTTGTTAAAGTGCCAGGTAAAATGAAAAATTTTTTGAGAATAACAAAAATTAGTTAAAATGAAAATTTTAAAAAATAAAAATTAATTTTTTGTTTTTAAATTTTTTTTTTTTTTTTTAGTTGGGGATCCCAACTTTCAAAGGAAAACTTTAGTATTATTAGGCGCTCATGGTGTTGGTCGCCGTCATATCAAAAATACACTTATAGCTAAATATCCGGATAAATATGCTTATCCAATACCACGTAAGTTATTTTTTTTTTTAAATTACTTAGTTACTAAATCATAAAAAAAATCTCAACATTTTAATATTCAAAACTAAATTAATTCATTATAGATACAACGAGACCTCCAAGACCTGATGAAGAAAATGGTCGAAGTTATTATTTTGTTTCACATGATGAAATGATGGCTGATATCGCTGCTAATGAATATTTAGAGTATGGTAAGCATCAAGTTTTAATTATTGATTTTATGAAATTCCGGTATGAAATAGTTTTTTAGTTAATATGATGTTGTAAATTTTTTTTTTTATTTATTATTTAAAATTATAAATTTTAAAATACTCTCTACGGTACCGATGTAATAAATTAAATTTTATAATAAATATTTATATGTAAATTTCATATGTAATATAATATGTAATTAATAATATTTATTGATTTGAAGGTACTCATGAGGATGCAATGTATGGAACAAAATTAGATACAATACGTCGTATTCATACTGAGGGTAAAATGGCAATATTAGATGTTGAACCACAAGCATTAAAAATTCTACGAACAGCAGAATTTACACCATATGTTGTATTTATAGCAGCTCCATCATTACAAAATATTGCTGATGTAAGGATAAAATGATTGAAAAAAAAAAAAATTATAATTTTTATTAAATCTTTTGTTTTTTGTTTTGTTTTTCTTATGAAAGTGCAATTTATTTTATTTTTTCTTCATATTTTATAGTATGACGGTAGCTTAGAACGTCTCGCAAAAGAATCAGAAATGTTACGTCAGGCATACGGTCATTTCTTTGATTTAACAATTGTTAATAATGATATTGGTGAAACGATAGCAACATTAGAGAATGCTATTGAAAAAGTTCATACAACACCACAATGGGTACCGGTATCATGGCTCTACTGACAAGATAGCGAAATTGAATGTCCTGATTGTTTAGAAGGATGTGATTGTGATTGTGATCTAGTATCACAGTATGATATAAAATAATTTAAATAAACAAATAAATAAATAAACACGTAAAATATATATATGAAATTTAAAAATTCACAATATGAAAAAAAAAAAAAAAAAACATTAAAAAAAAAAACCTCTTTTTTTTTGTGAACACATAAATCATTAAACCAGAGAAGAAAAAAAAAATAAATTACAGGAATAATATTAATCAAATTTAAAAAAATAAAAAAAAAAATTTAAAAAAGTAAAAATAATAATAATTTGAAAACAACAAAATACAAGAAATAATTGAAAAACAATTATATAGAATTCGTTTAAATAAAAATTACACTGAAAAAAAGAAACAAAAAAAATAAATAATTAAAAATAAATAAATTAGGTACTTTACTTAAGAATAAAAATATTTTCACGAAAAAACAAAAAAAATGGGCTTAATTTTAAAACGAAGCAAAAATTTTCTCACTTTTTTAAAGAAAAAAAAAAAAATAAATAAATCACACAATGAAATTAAAATTGGCAACTGAATCAATATGATTATTTTACATTTCAAAATTATTATGTAAAATTAATATTTTTTAAATAATTTAAAAAGAAAAAAACATACAAACAACAAAACAAGAAAAACAAAAAAAAAAAACAAAAAAAAAAAGACATAAGAAAAACATGTATTTTTATCTTTTTATGATGAATAGATAATTATTTTTAGTACGATAATATAGTGAAAAAAAAAATTGAATGGAAACAAAAGAAAATGAAAAACAAAAAAAAAACAAACAAACAAAAAAACATGAATAATATGACACTTTTAATTATGTTAATGACGAGGTTAATGAAAAGAAAGTAAGAAAGAGAAATAAAGAGTAAAAATAAAAAATTACACAAAGGTATAATGCTTCCTAAAAGACTTGTATAGAAAAGAAAATTCTATGTTTTATGTTTTTGTTTTTTCCTTCATTTTAAAATAATTTTATTAATGAAATAATATCTCTAGTTAAAAATAAAAAAAAATTGTAATATTAGTAATTTTATTTAATTTTTTTTTTTTTTTTTTAGATTTTACCCAAAAAAAAAACAATACTAAAAGCTTAATTCTTAAACAACACATTATCAAAAAAAAAAAAAAAATACACAAAAAAAAATAATTTAATAAATAAATTAAGTTTATAAGTAAACAAAAAAAAAGACAGTCATTTAGTAAAAATTAAAAAAAAAATACAAATTGACAAAAAAAAAATAAAACTAATAATTAAATAAATTGTGTTTGAAGAGAAAAGTACTCAGGATTCACATTTCATCAGTTTTAGATAAAATATTCACTAATTTTTTTTTTTTAATTTTTTCAACATTCTTAATGGTTTTTTTAAAAAAAAAAAAATCATAATATTTCGGTGTTTATACACGATGCACACGCAAATTTAATATTAAAGCGGTAAAAAAAAAAATTTAATTAAATTATTATCTATTTCGAAAGATACTATAAAATATGTATATTTCGATTAATTAAACATATTAAAAAGCAATATTCTTTTAAAAACGCACAAAATAATTTAACGGATTTTAAGATATGTATTTTAAAAATTTACTAACTTCAAAAAAAAAAAAAAAAAAAAAAAATATTGAAAATTATCTGAAAATTTTCAACCATTAAGAAAATAGTCAATTATTAAACCGTTTTTTTCATATATTTTTTTTTTTTTTTTTTTTTTTTTTTTTTTAATTAAAATCAAGTTTTTTTGAAAATTTATTTTATAAATTTTGATGTAGTAAAATATTTAAAAAAAAAAGAAGCAGAAACAATTATTTCTATAATAATAATTCCAAAAAGTATGCAATTCATTATTTTTTTTTTTTCAAAAATATTTTTTTTTTTAAACGGGGAAGTATTTTTCTTCTAATCAAATCACGAGTGAAAAAAAAAATTTTTAAACTGTACACGTACTTTAAATTAAAATTAATCTAAGCTATATGTCGATCAGATTAATATTTGTAAAATTAGAATTTTTGTTTTTTTTTTTTCGGTTTTTTCTATTCTATAAATTTGTAGTGTGAACCTGAAGATAAAATAACACCAAAAACAAAAAATAATAAATAAATAAATAAATAAATTTTTGAATGTGTAGGCCAATTAATTAAAAAAAAAAAAAAAAAACACAAAAACTTTATTAAAATTTAAGAATTGAATATATATCATAATTAAATGAAAAATATTCTTTTTTATTTATTTATTGTATATTTATATTATGTTGTGATTTCTTCTAGTAGTAATTTAATTAATTAAAAAAAAAAAAAAACAATAAAATAAAAATATACACATTATAAAATAACAACAGATGCTGATAAAAGGGTTTCACAAATAACAACAACAAAAAATTAAAATAAAAACAAAAAAATTTGAAAAAGACCTAATTAAAAATTAAAAAAGAAAAACAAAAAATTTGCAAAAAACAATTTTTAAAAAAAATTAAGATAACATAAAATGAGCTTATAACTACCGTCATAAATATAAAAAAAAAAAAAAACAAAAAAAAAAACAAAATACACACAAATAAAAAATATAATTAAAATTTTCAAATTTAAATTTATTTCACAAACACACACACACATTAAATTAATTTTAAAAAATAATAATAAAAATAAAAATAAATGAAAAACGAAAGTTAATTAGAATTTAAAAAAAAAAATTTAATTCAAAAATCATTTTTTGAATATTTTTGTTATTTTTTTATTATTTTTTAAATAAACATGTTTTTTGTGTAAAAGAAAAAAAAAAAACAAAAATAAACCAATTTCAGAATTATTATGTTATTTTTTTCTAAAAAAAGAAAAAAAAACAAAAATATATATATATGTGAATTCTGAGATATTATAACTCTACTTTATGAATATATAATGACATTATATTTTTATATTATATTGTAAAAAAAAAAAATTAATAATTAAAAAAAAAACAGTATTTAGTGTAACAGAAAAAACAAAAATTGAAAGTAATAAAAACAAAATATGTGTATTTTTAAAAACACAAAAAATAAAACAGTATTAATTCATTACTGGAAAAAAAAATAATATAAACAATTTACAATCAATTTACCATTCATACATTCCAATTAGACTTTTTTTTTTTTAATAAATATTTTTATTTTTTTTATTTCTTTGTTTTTGTATTTTAATTTTTAAATTTTTTGACATTTTATTTCATGCTCATTAATTATAAATTATTAATAATTTTTTTTTTTTTTAGTATTTAAATAAAAAGCAAAAAAATCAAAAGAATTAAAATCGAATTCACATTTAAAAAACAAAAAAACAAAAAAATATCACGATAAAATTAAGGTGAAAGAATAAAACAAAACAAACAAAAAAAAAAAAAAACGAAAATTATAAATTTAAAAAAAATTTATAGAAAAATTCTAGAAAATTAAAATGAAAATTCGTACTCAATTAATATATCACAAAAAACACATCAGAAAGCTTTGAAAACAAACAACAACCTGAGTCAAAACATAAAATTACATTTCAACAACAACAAAAAAAAAACAACATCACTAAGCACTTGTACTCGAATTATTAAACACACATACACAAAAAAAACAAAAAGGATAAAATTTAAATCCTTTAAAACACCATTATAGTACACGTATCAACAATAAGGAAAATAAATTTTAAAAAAATATATAACGACACATACTCAAGAAAATTCTTTTTCATAAAAGTTAAAAAAAAAACAATGATATAAAATTGAAAATTATAATACACACATAGTATTTTCGAAAAAAACACATACATAATTGCTCAAAAAAAAAAAAAACCATTACAATATTGTTAAATAAAATTTGAAAAAAAAAAACCAATGTAATCATTTGAAAAATAAAATGCCAAACTATCAAAAAAAATACAAAAAAAAAAAAAAATACTAATTAAGTAAAAAAAATTATAAAATTAAAAAAAAAAAACAGAAACCTTAGGAATGATAAAAAGGACAAGACAACAACAACAAAAACAATTGATTATATTAAATCTAGAAATTGTTGGGTAGTATTTTTGAAGAATTTATGTATATGAAAAAAGTACATGATTATATAAAAAATTGCAAAAAAAAAACAACAAAAAAAAAGACATATGATTATAGATTGGTGGGTGCGTATTATGAAAAAAAAAAAAAAAAATGTAGGTAAACTAAAATAAATAAAAATTTAAAAAAAAAATATATATATAAAACAACTGTCTTTTTTTTTTCAAATAAGAAAAAAATAAATAAAAAAAAATATAGTAACAATAAAAATTTAAATAAATAAAAAAAAAATTAGTACGACATTTTACTAATTATTTAAATAAATTATAATTTAAAAAAAAAAAAACCAAACAATGTTAACATTAATGTAAAACTTAAGATAATAACTAATTTTTAAATAAGAAAAATTATTAAAAAAAAAAAATGAATAGTAAAAATTTAAAATTAAAAAAAAAAAAAAAGAAAGAAAAAAAATTAATAAATTAATTTAAATGAAAATTAATTAATTATATATATTAAATGAAAGAGCATTTAAATTTGAATGTACTTGATGATGATACAAGTAAATAAATAATTAAATAAAAAAAATAAATAAATAAATAAATTAAAATATAAATTCGACGAACTGTTATTTAAATTTAACAAAAAAAATAATAATAATAATAATAATAATAATGAAAAAAAAAATTTAAAAAAAAAAAAATTAAAAAAGTAATATTAAAATGTTGTTATTTAAAAAAAAAAAAAGAAAATGAAAGTGAAATAAACCTAACTAAATTTAAAAAAAAAAAAAACATTCATTATAAAATTATTCTATTTTTTGCTAAATCCTAATTCCAATAATCCTTAATTTTCAAAATGCAAACCAAACGTTATTCATCATTATCAGTGGCGCAACAGTTCGATATGAGCCAGGGCATACTTAACTTCACTTAAGTTTTTTGTGAAAATATTTCTGTCATACATGCACCTACAGTTTTAAGTGGATTGCGAACCACTCAATTTGTAGGTAGAAAACGAATTTTTTTGTATAACAAGGATGGTAGTGTTATCTTTGTAGTTAGTTTTGTGTAGCAAGCGTTCTAAGATTTCTAAAATTTGGTAGATTGAAAATTGTCTCAGATATCAAGTGATCTTTTTGTAAATAAGGACAGAAAGAAATTTTTTTACAGGATCTAAGTCTACGAAGGACGTTTGAGCAGTTGTTGTGATATATGTATTTTAAGTAACCTACTTTTATTTTTGTTTTTTATATTTTCAATTTCTGAAAGGTCTTCAAATCCTTCTTAGCTCTTTTTTTTTACATAATTGCTTTGAAGAATAACATCAATCTTAAAAAATCAATCGAAACAAAATTTTTTAAAAATAATTATTACAGTTGAAAGGTCATTGCAATCTATAGATATACACCACATGTTTTTATATTTTTATTGTCTAAAAAAAAAAATTATTGTCAACAAAAATAGTGGATACAAAAAAAACATGTATTTGAAAAAAAAAAAATTAAAATAATAAAATAAACACGTTTATTAAACTCATGCTTATAATTTTATTTAAAACGTGCATCAAACTTTAACCTTCAATAATATTTTTTTATAACAGATCATAATCACATTTATTGTCTATATTCATTGGCTACATTGACCATATACATACATATATGACAAAGTATCTATCTTTGAAAATGATTATGATTATAAAAGATTCGATCGTTTATACATTAACATTTCAAATTAATTAATTAGCTATCATAAAACTGATGTTAAAAATCAAAATATAAAATTCTAATTTTTAACTAATAAATGTCAAACCTAAAAATAATTCCAAAAACTTTTCAGTAAGGAAATATAAATTATTTTATAGTTTTTTTTTAAGAATGTGGAAGTTAAAAAAAAAATAGTAGAATAACAGAAATGAAAGTCAATTCAAATTTTAATAAACTTGATTTAAAAATGACGTCAAAAAATTGAATAATTTTTCTATAAAAAAAAATTTTTATCTTAAATTAAATCCTTTCTTTTCTTAGATGAAAATGCTTTTATAAATTCTAACTAAATTATTTCTCTTGCTTTTTCGAAGGTAATTTATTAATTTTTATTATACTGATTTTTGCTCATATAGAAATTACCGACTGTGAAAATCCTTCAGTATAAGTTTGAAAATTATTTTAAAATGTTTTAGTGGGCTTTAAAAATGAATTACGAATCAATTATTTTTTTCTATTCGACAACTTTTCTGAAACACATCACTCTTTTTCTTATTCCAGTAAAAAATTTAAATATTTTTAAAAAAATCACTCTCTGTAATCAGCAGTAGAATTTCCTGTCAGACTTTTTAAGTACTATCCTTTTACCATACATATATCTCTTAAAAATATCTTTTCAATTTAAAAATATTAAAAAAAATTATTATTTTGTATCTTATCAAAATTTTTTTTTTTTTAGGTCATCATCATTTTATTTAAATTGTTTACAACCATATCCAACTGTTTTTTGATTATCCATTGCAATTTGAAAATAAAAACGAAAATGAAGAGTTAAAAAAGTCTGTGTTATAACATGTATACATTTGTACATTTATAGCTTGTGAATACAAGATACATTTTTTTTTGAAATTATCATATTAATTTAGTTGCTCCCCTAAAATAAAATATATAAAAATATTTCTCACGATTATTTAATATTCCTCTTTCAGAAACAAAAAAAAAAAAAGAAAATAAATAAATAAAAAACAAAAAGAAGTACCAACTAAAAATCTTCAACAATGGTACTTCTTCTTTTTTTTTTTTTGTTCATACAATTATCCTCGATTAAAGTTTCATTTACTACAATACAATCTAGAATTCTTCATTATCTTATGTAGGTATTTTATGTAGAAAAAAAATAATAAAAAGAATAAATAAATTATGTTTAACCTTTTGCGTAATGGTTCATTCTATGTGAATGTAAACAAACATCATCATCACACAAGAACGTGCAACAATCACTACAAAATATCATCAGAAAATGCAATAGATTCAAAAAAAAAAAAAAAGTACGAGAAAAAAAAAAGAATATATGTACATACATTAATTCCAGAGTCATGAAGCCAATTTATATAAACTAAACATAAGAAGATTCAATTTGTAAAAAAAAAAAAAAAAAATATGATATATAAAAAAGGGGAGAACAGGTTCTCTGTAATTGGTAATCATTATTATATTACAAATGAAAATTATATTACTTGAACATTGCAATGCTCTATATATGCTGTTATATTGTGTTACACTATTAAAATAGATATAATAATAATATGTTTAATATGAAATTGCATCTTATGTTATATTATACATCTTGATCGTACATTGACCTGTATGTGGTCAGGTTCAAATCATATTTATTACATATACATATATAGGTACATAAATAGGCACACAGATTCATTTTAATTTGCATTCTCGAGGTAATTATGAATAGCGTAATCAAGTATAATTTAAATTCAATGAGATGTACAAACACATATGTACATATGTATATGTATATTGTATGAATTCTCTTATCACTGATATTGATAATAAAAATAACATTACATTATTACATGTGTATTACACGTATAACATCTAATTTTGTAGTTAATTACATCTAAAATGTAAATAGATTTTAAAAATACGATTTTTTTTTAAATAAAAATTCAAATTTCATTTATAATTTTATTTTTTTCTTAAATTCTTGTACTATGTTAATATTCAATAACAATAGAGAGAAAAAAAAAAAGAAGAAAATGTTATGGTAATCACAAAGACCTACTTCTTATTAAAAACAAAACATATGCGGTATGCATAACATATTATACACACGGAACTATACCGTTGATAGTTTTCTTTGTTTTTTATTTTTTTAATTTTTTATTATTATTTGTTTACTAGACACAATATTGTAATAGAAAATAAAATAGGTATTATAAAATTATACGTACATATGTAAATTTAAAAAAAAAAAAAAAAAAAATAAGACATTTTCTTGGAAATTATATGAAAATTAACAGCTTTTTAATTTTCTAATAATAAGAAAAAAAAAAATGAGATAAGCAAAATTTAATTTTTATTTTTTTTTTTCCCAGTCTAATTTCTTAGAATAAAATATTTTATTTATTTTTTTTTTCAAATTTATGTGTCGTCTTCCTATTTGAAATGCTGACAATTTAAATTACATAAAAAACAACATTCTCAAAAACGAAATACACATTCTAATTTCAAAAAAAAAAAATAATAATAATAATAATAATCATGAAAAAAAAAAACAAGTAAAAATTAATTTAAATAAATTTGATAATTTATTATCCTCCTAACAATATTTAGTAATTATGTAGTATTTTCTATATTATCAATTTTTTAAAATCTCACTTTATTTATTTATTTATTTTTTTTTTTTTTGTTTTATTTTTTTTTTTCTTCTATTCAAGTGAATAAAACAATCAAAAACAAATAAAAAAATAGTAATAACTAATAAATGGCACATTAAAAACCAAAAAAAAAAAAAAAAAAAGAATTTTTAAATGTCAAAACAAACACCCGCATAATAAAAAATTTTTTTTTTATTAGTCTACCCTACCATTTCACATTGTGTTTTTCTTCAACGTTATTCTTTTATGTAAGTGAATTGAGATATTTATGTATGTTTTTTTTCTTCTGAATAATGTTAAAACTTTAATTAAAATTGAAATGGCAAATTTTCAAGTTAATGGTTAAATTCTTAAAAAATAACAGAAATTTCAGTATTAAAAGTTAATGATTTTTTTTTTTTCAATAATTTCATGCTTCAAAAGATAATCAGTAACGGATTATAAGAAATAAAACAAAAAATTGTTTGTAAATTTTACATTGAAAATAGACAATGTTTGTGAATTTTCGAAATTATTGATTTGGAAAAATTTAAATTTTTCTTCAATTTCAAAAATTTAATTAGAAATTCATCAAATAGGAAAATTATAATGATAAACAATTGTGCAGGTTTTAGCATATGCATGTCAGCTTCTTCTCCTTTTTTTTCTTCTTCTTATTAAATTAAGGTTGAATTTGAAATTCTCTGGCTTTTCTTGTGCAGTGGTAGAGCGGGATTTTTACCATATGAAGCCTATAATCTATTAAGGATAAAAATTTTGTAATTGTATTTTACTTAGATAACTTCGGTCAGTTGTAATTTTGAAATTTTTAAAATATTTTCGAAAATAATTTCGAAATTCGAATTAAATTACGAAAATCGAAAGTATTTTTTTTTCGAAATTCTAAAAAATCTTGAACAACTTATTTAAAAATTTTCGAATTCAAGAATTATTCCCATTATTACGGGAAAAAAATTTTTTTTTTTAAATTTCAAATGCAAAAAATGAAAAAAAGATGTAGCCTATACCTTTTTTTACACTGAATGATTGAGCTTTTAATTCGTTTTTTATTCTTAAAACGAAATAAACAAGAATAAAAAAAAACAATTTTAATTAAAATTAGACAATAAAAGGATAATTGTCAGTAAATTTTGATCGTGTCTCATGTGTATCAATGCTGTGTATTGTGAGAATTAAAACGAAAAATTCCAAATATTTCAACATGAGATAAATGAAAATATCATCACGTTTAACGATCACGAAACAATTTTTACATTTTTAAAAATTGGAAATCATCCTTAAAATTTATAAAAGAATTTTTTTTACAAAAAAAAAAATATATATACGTACATACATATATATATATATGTACCTACCATTTTAAATCGTACTAAATAAATTAACAGAAAGTCAATTCAAACCTGTTTTAAATCTTATCATATTACACACTCTAAAACTGCATCAACTTTTAAAAAAAAAATAAAATTAAAAAAAATAAATAAACACAAATTTTTAGTCTTTTTTATTAGTTTATATTGAATTATAGTAATTACCTTAGTGTCTGTACTTAAACGCACAACAGTTTCTGTTTTATTTTAATTCAAGTTTAAATATAAAATAAACAACAAAACTCCAAGTGCCCCTCAAGTACAGATGATACAGAGACCCCAAGACCCAAGATAATTTGAAAGAAGAAAAAAACAAAAAATAATATAATCAACATGTAATGTAGCAGCTTCTAAAGCAGATTGTTTTTTTTTAATTTTTTGTTTTTTTCTCTTCAATATTGTTACAACCAGCTAACCGTAAGACCCACAACACACAACAAAACAGCTCGATGATAGCAAACTAATAAAAATTAAATTAAACTTTTCCAGTCTAGTGACGGTTTCTGATCAATGAAGTTGAGTTTTTTGAACACGTACATTCAAATCGTATATTAAAAAAATTATATTGAAACATGAGAAAAATTTCATAGATATTTCAAAATAATATTGGTAATTGATTAATATAAATCCTTTTTGACGTGTGACAGGAAATTTTCTCAATTTCCGTTTGTTAATTTTTGCATTTTCGAAAAAAAAAAAAAAAAAAAAAAATTTTTTTTCCCCCGGAAATAAGTTAAAAATTTAAATAATTTTATTTTAAAATAAAAAAAAATTTAAATTGATTATCAAGTTTCTTCTTTTTTTTTGATAATTTTTTTTTTTTTTGCTTTTTTGTGGTGTAATTAAAATTGCAATTTTATTGTAATTCATTATCGATACTTTTTAGAAAACGTATCTTATGTGCACTGAATTTAGTTGATTTTTATTCATGTTTAATCTTTTTTTTTGTTTTTTCTTTTTATGTAATAATGTTGTTCAAGGTGGTTTGCTTTTAAGTTAAAAAAAAATTTTTTATTTATTTTTTTTTTTTTTGATAAAGAAAAAAAGTCGTTTTTTTTTTCAGTTCAAAATAGTCAAAAAAAAAAATAGTAATAAATTTTTTGGTTTTTTTTTTTTTTTGCTGCTGTAGTTTGTTTTTAATTTTAATTTTTTTTTTTTTTGTTTTAAAATTATTGTAAAATATAAAATCTTGTTGCACAAGAAAAAGGTTTTGCATAAGTGCATTAAAGTGACATATACACAAATTTAAAAACGAATTTTTTATTACTTTCATTCAAACTAGTTGTTTTTTTTTTTTTGATATTGTTTTTGTCATTGCATTACAAGCAAACGAGAAATATTAAAACCTCTGTTGACCAGAGTGATATTAAAAAGATAATAATATTGAACAATAATTCAAATATACATACATACATACATATATACATACAGAAATAAGGAATACATGTATATCTGAAAAATATATACAAATAGAAGGAATGTCATCATATTTAAAGAAGAAAAAAAATTAATCTATAAATTTTAATATTTAGATTTTTTTTTTTAACATATAGTGTGTTTAAACAAATAATATAAATTTCATATTTAGCAAAAAATTAACTGACATTTAACACGTGCTTATCTATAGTGTAAGTAACCTTTCACATTTATTTTTTGATAAATCACTCAGTTTTTTTTTTCTTTTTCTTTTAATTTTAATTTATTTTAGACTTTTCATGATTTCAATTGAACTGTTATCGGTTTTTTAGTTTTTTTTTTTATTTTCCTTCATTTTTTTTTAAATTATTCCAACAAATTTTTTTTTAATCGAATATTTTAAAAACAAAGTGATGTAAATATTTTTAAAAATATTAATACGATTAAATTGATATTTTTATTCATTAAAGAAAAATATTTTCATTGAAAAATTATTTTTAAAAAAAAAAACAAATCACAGTTTCATAAAAGAAATTGAGCATAAATATTTTTCAACGTGCTTATCACTTAATCTATGTAAAATGAAAAAAAAAATTAAAACAAAAAGAAACATGTTTTCAAGTAATATTAATTTAAAATTACAAAAGGAATAAATAGTTGAGCATTTTGTAATAAAATGCAAAACAATTTTTTTTTTGTTTAGAAGAAAATTTAAATTAGAAAAAAAAATAACTGAAAAAATATGCATTACAGTAGAAAAACAAATACAGTGACTTTTGGTTTTGAAATCCTTTATATAAAATTACAATAAAGACGAGATTCGTAATTAGGATTTTAGTAATCTAAAAAAAAAAAATGTGCCTTTTAATTTCATTTACTTTTTTAGCTTTCTTTTCAAAAAATTTTCAGCATCTTTGATTTATGAATTCAAAATTGAATGATTAAAGAAAAATTTTAATAAAACCTCAGAAATTATGAACGTCACTTATAATAAAAATTTTTATCTTAATTTTAAAATACAAGTTTCAAAAAAATGCTTCTCTTATCTACTCAAACTTTTCTTTTTTTTTTATTTTAAACTTTTTTTTTTCAAATTAGAAAATTATAAAAATTACAAATAAATTACATATAATTTTGACAAATAATTTTCTATACAAAAAAAAATTATATATCTAATATAACACATTTATAAAATATAAAAATTACTCTAAACAGTTATTATTTCAGGTGTACATCCAACCTATAGACATTTAATGTTAAATATCATAAGTTGTTAGACAAAATATATGTAGAAAAAAAAAAATTTGAGGATTAAAATCCTGTCTGATTATGATTTATGTATTCTAAAAAATTTAACAATAAATTTTTTACTTTAAAAAATGACCATGAACTTTCAAATGAATTTTTTTTTTTAAGTACATGCCGGAAATATTTCATTTTCTACATATTGTTCGAAAAAATTTTAAATAAACTTGAAAAACAAAAATGAACAATTAAAAAAAGAAATTGATTAAAAAAAAATTAACATAATATGAAAAAAATAATTTTTAAAAAAAAAAAATAAAATGTCATATAAAATCATGCGTAGGTCATGGTCAAATAAACATGCATGTACACAATCTTATAACAACGTAATTTGATTAAATAAAAAACAAATCACAAATAAATAAAATGAACATACGAATTACTTGTTTTGTATATTCAATCAAAAATGCAAATATGTAAATATGTGATAAAATATAATGTTTTTTTTTTTTTTGACAAATAATAAATCATTTTTATAATACATAATTAATTTCAAATACATAATTAAATTGTGGGTAAATAAATGTCTACTTTTCATAAAAACGCTGTGATGCACAATTTAACACACACTATACTTTTCAATTAAATTATGCATCAATGCATTTTCCTTTTATTTTTGTTTGTTTGTTTTTTTTTAATATAGCCAATGTTCAGTAAAATATGAAAATATATGCAATATGTGTGTAATTATCATTACTAAAAATCTAATATATTTATTAACGTTATATATTTACACAAGTACCTAATAAATGCATATTTTATCCATAATGTTAAATATATAAAATTGAGGTCATTCAAATATCGTACAATACATTCACCATACTATTATGCAGTGTATATGTTTGAATTAATTCTTATAAATAAATATTATACATTACGAAAATTACCTTTATTTATTTGTATTCAATTTTTATTAGAAAATTTTCGTATATATGTAGGTATCTAAAAAATTCACCTGTTCAAATTAAATGAAAATATTATGTATTATTGCTTACTCATATAACAGTACCCTTAAAAAAACAAAAAAACAAAATAATAATTTGTGATTGTTGCGTTAAAAAAAATTTTTTTTTTTTTTTTGTTTTATTTTTCAAATAAAACAGGTTATTTATAATCTCTAATTAAAAATTTTTGTTCTAGTTTACAAAATGTAATATTGAATTGTAATTGAAGACAAAAAAAAAAAAACAGAAAAAATGCACAAAAAAAAATGCTGTTTTTTTTTTTAAATGATCAACTTTCATATCAAAATGTATTAAATTTTTTAACAACTGTAAATATAAAACAAAAATTGAAATTTTATCATAAAAAACATAAAATTTATTTATTTTTTCTTTTAAATTATAAACAACTAAATAAATTTTTATATAAAACAATTTTACAGTTCAATATATCAAAAATAATTCAAATACAAAATTTTTTTTATTTATTTTTATGTTGAATCATATTCTAATTCGAAATTCGAAATTCAAATATTTCTTTGAAAAAAAAATTTATAGATAAATGCATTTTATTTTTGTATTTTTACTTTAAGTGCATTTTTTTTTTTTATTTTTTCGATGCACTAAAAATATCATTTCAACAACAACGTGTTCTTTTAAATAAAAACTTTATTTTTATCATAATATTCTTCAAAAGAACTTAAAAAATATTTTCTATTTTAGTTAAAAATAACTAAAGTAGGTACTTAAATGAAACATGTACATTATTATTGATCACATCCTATGAACTATAAAATTCATTTCATTCAGTATCTAACAGAATATGTATAAATACTCATAGTCACATAGATAATGTGTGTATATAAACGCACATGTCATTAATCTTTCATCATGTATACATTTTATATAATGAGATCGTAATCGTAAAATAATATATTATTGCTTACATATTTCATCTCATGTGTACAAATACCACAAGATATTACAATTTTCATTATTTCGTAAATAAATTGTTTTTTTTTTTTTCCTTATTTTTTTTTCAGATTTAACTATCTTTTAAATCTTCTACTTCATTGATAAAAAATACAAGAAAGAAAAAAAAAGATAATTATTCCCTATGGGGTCTATTTTGAAAGATTCAAATATATGTATGTACATATATAATTTAAGGAAAAAAATCTTCGATTAAACGCTCTAGATAATTATCATTTGCCTGAAATCGATCTTTTTGTTTTTATTTTCATTTATAAATTTAAAATTAATATGAATTGAATAGTTCAATCACACTCTCTTTTGTTGTTTTTTTTATATTCATAATATCATATACATACTTATTATTTTTCATATACATATAATTTAAAATAACCATGACAAATGATTCTCAGCACATAAGGTCATTCATTTCACATACCAATACTTAATAATACCAATCTTGTATTCATATTATCTATTACATTGTTTATTTTATTTTTTATTTTTTATTTTTTATTGATTAATTTAAATCGAAGGCTATTTCAGTAAGTTCAATTTATTGACTTTTAAACTTCATTTTTCTATGGAATTTATGATAGTAACAAATTAAGATATTAGATTTTGTATCCTATATAAATTCAAGATATAAAAAAAATATATATATTTCAAGAAATCAAATTTAATTTCAATAAAGGTTCTTAATTTTTTTTTAAATAGATTATATTATTAACCCTTTTTTTATCTTCTTACTTTTATTTTTATCTAAGTATGCTAAGATATCTGTCGATATTAAAAAGTGTGTTCAATAGAATCTTCGAAGTTTGTACAGATGTTTTTTTTTTCTATAAATGATTTTCTAAATAAATACAGAAACCTCATTTTATTTCATTTTTGTAATAAAAATTTTACATTCACAATATTGATATTTTTTTTTATTTAAAAAAAAAATCTTTAATACCTTGTTTTTCTTTATTCACTGGAATAAGTATTTACAAATATTACAGATATTTTCGTATTTCATATTCCATATAAAGAATATAGAAAAAGGTCACAAAAACCTCAAATTCGACTCAAAATACCTACAGTTTTGTTTATCAAATTCCACGAAACTCGGTGAATGATTAATTTTTTATTCACTGGTTTTTTCTTTTCGTCTTTTTTTTTTTTTAATTTATTTAAAAAATAAACAAAGTCATCTTTTATTCACATTTTAAATTTAAATTAATTTGTGCATTGATAAAAATAAACGTAACTTTCAAAATTTTTGAAGTAAAATATTTTTAGTTTGAAAATATTAAATATCTATTCCACAAACAATTTTTTTTTATATTTTTTAATAAATATTCTTATTATTTTTGAGTTTTCCATATTATTTTTGTTTTTATCTTTTTAATATTGAAAAATAATAAATAAAAAATATATATAACATGGAAAATAGAAATGATGGAGATAAAGAGGTAAAGAGTATGAATACTCATATGATTACAAAGCAAGAACAATTACCGCAACCTTGTATTAATTGTATAAATATGGCTAAAAATTTTCTATATATTGAAAATTTATTAAAAACAAATGGACGTGGTTGTAAAGGTTGTCATATGTCAATAAAATTTCTAACATATTTAAATAGAAATATTGCAAATGTTTTTAATAATTTAAATTATCCTCAATATCAAGAAAAACGTTTTAAAAATGTCAATAAAAAGAAAATTATAAGAAAACGTAAAATAGCAACTACACCTAATAATAATCAAACAAAAGATAATCCTGATGGTAAATTTCAAAATTTAAATGTTGAACCATCAAAAAAATCTTTATATACGAAAATATCAAAAAAGAGTGCAATTCGAACAAAATCTGATATTTTAAAACCAACAATTTCTTCAATGCAAAAATCTGTACCAAAACTTACTAATTTCACTTCCAGAAATATTTCGACAAGAAATTTAACACAAGAAATGACAAAATCATCAACTGAAAGGAAAATCATACGAAAAAACAATACAAAATTTACTCATTCGAGAACGACAGAAGCGTTACCATTTGGAGTATAAGTGGAATTTTTTAACAATTAAATATTATATACATATATGTAAATTTGGCTTGTAAAAATTGAATTATTAAATTCATAATTTTTTGTTTAGAAAAAAAAAATAATCTTTAGAATTTTTCAGCTACCATAATTTATTTTTTTTAATTTTGAATTTTCTTATAAACTTTTTATTATCTTTTATTCTAATCTCAGATATTAATCCAGTTTACGGGGGATTTTTTTTTTTCAGAATGAAAAATGTTTCCGGATATTGTTTGTTTGTGACTTTAAAAAAAAATTTTACGTTAACTTGTAATTCAAGCTTCACTGCAATAATTCATTTTTTATAAATTTTTGTCATCATCAAAGAATACATAATAAAATTTTTAATATTCTAACTTAACGAAAATAAGCTTAAATAATATTTTTTCTAAAAGTAATTTCATATTTCTTTAAGCACCTAAACATAAATAATTTTATCTTCCAAAATTTATTATGCCTGAAGTAACTTTATTTTGTACTTTCGAATCTAAGCAACAATATATGAATATATAACATACGTGTTTTTATATGCAATTTCAAGGTGTGGCCTTAAGACAAAAACAAATAAAAACTAGCCGAACATATTATGCATGGATATATAAAATTTTGGTTTTTTTTTTTTTTTAATTCAAAATACATAAAATTAAAATAACGAATCAATTTAAAAATTCAAATATAAATCAACTTTGAATTTAGTATAAATTAGTATAAAAACGTGTACAAAATATAAAATACAAAATTATATTATTTTTTCAAAAAAAAGGTTTACAGAACTAAAATCTTTCTGTATATAAAATAAATTCTATTTCTCAGGTAATCAAATTTGAGAGGAAAATATGAAATAGATATGAAACACGTGAACATGAATCTGTAGAAATAAAATGGCATAATTTATCATCTTATTCAAAGAATTTTAATTCTAAAAAATTATTTATTTAATTAAGAAATTTTTTTCTTGATAAATCATAAATGCTTTTATGAGGTCATTACCATAGTCAAAGGTCATTTAAACATATTCCTTTATTTACTCAATTTTTTTTCTTACGATAAACATTAGAAATTATTTTCATTCATTCATAAAAATAAAGAAAATAAACAATTAAAGTAATTAATTGAAGTTACTCATTCTAATTGAAAAAAAAAATTTAAAATTAAGTTTTTATTATAAAAACGTAGAATTAATTTTCAATAATTACACAGTAGTAATATTTTACATTTCAACAATATATGTAATAATTAAAAATAATTTTTCATCATTCATATATTAACTGCACTTTGAATGTGAACATTTTCTATTTTCTAACAAAGAAAATAATATAAAAAATGAAAAAAAAAAAACTAAAAATTGAAATTTTACATTTACCATACTAGTTTAAAACTTTTCTCATATGTTTGATATTTATTTATTTAATTGAACTTTGAATATAAATACGATAAGTAAACTTAAACTATAAAACGCGAAATATGTACATAGTACTGTAAACATATGTACATATTTATATTATAGATATTATGACTTTAGCTAATGTTTCGCATCAGTGAATCAAAAACTTTTGTTTATAAGCGTATATCGTCATACCATACATAAGGTAAATTATATATATGTATGTATACAAAATTGAATAAAATTTGAAAGCAATGTAAATTTTAAAAGCCGGTTTTCAGGTAAAGGTGAGAAACCTTTACCATTCTTGTATTGTTATTAAAACAAAACCAAAAAAGACAACAACAAAAAATAATAAAAACTTATATTTTTGTTATAATTTATTTATTGTATTGTTAGTACTTTTTGTATTTTGAAAATATATAGTAACTTTTTTTTTTTGTTTTGTTTTTTTCTAAATTTAAATATTCATCATGCATTTTAGATATATATTTTTCAATGTATGCATAAATTTATCTACATATACATACATAAAAATATTAAAAAAAAGTGAATTACTCAAACAATTTATACTTTTAGTTTACTTTTTGCATTAAGGAATGAATTTACTATTGCAATTTTATGATCTGAATTTCTTAATAATCTTCCGGTTCATTGAACTCTATCAAAACAAGTTAGAAAAGAATAAACTTTTGTTTTAAAGAAAAGTAAAAAAAAAAAATCAATTAAGAAAATTACAATATTGTGAAGAAAAAAAATATAAATAAAAAAAAAAATTTATAATAAAAGAAAAAACTTTTTTTAAGATAAATAAAAGAGTTTTCATTATGTTTTCATTTGAATTTGTCATTCGTGAGTTCTAAAAAAGAAGTGATTGGAAAATAAACAAGAAATTCACAATAAAAAATAAATGTCTGATCTACAATAATTATGAATTGTAAATTTATTAATTAAAGACGAATTTTTATATTTTAATTAACCTGAAAAAATAAATTATAGTACAGAATTTATATAACAAACTGGAAAACCATGATTCTAAAAGATGAAAGCAGATCTTGGAGTAGGCCAAGGCTAACCAAACCAACTAAAGGCCAAAAGTACAAATGATGAAAATAAATAAATATTTTATTCTCATTTTCCGAATTTATTACCAACAAATATATCGAATAGGTATTTTTCCATTATAATTGAAAAAAAAAAAATTAAAACACGTGTCTAATGACTGCTTTTATACAGATGGAAATAAAATATCTCTTTTTTCTACTTCATTTTTTTTTTTTTAAATTATCTTTTCAAACTCATTATTTTGTTTTTTTTATAATCTTTTCAGTTTCAAAGATCTCAAAAAAACTGAAAAATGTGCATTAAACAAAGAAATCAAAATATGCATTTTCTCACGTTCCAGATATTATGTACATCTTCGGAAGTTAAACAGATTAATAAACATATTTTCTTTTATTTCCTAAAGTTTAAATTTGAAAAAAAAAAAAAAAAGCTTTTGTACAAAATTACAAAATATAATATTTTTTCAACTCTTTTATAATTATAATCATAAAATATTTTATATGAAAAAAAAAAATAATAATAATAAATTAAGAAACTACCGAATTAATTATTCATTACACAGATATGTTGTATCTAATTTATATTACGTGTACTCATGTGTAATATTAATTGTAAATCGCATGTCATGCAAATGTATCTATCTACATATTATGTACATATATAGTTAATATGATCAACTTAACAAAATACATATATTGTATGTATTTACATAGTGTAATGAAAAAAAAAAAAAAAAGAAAAAAAAAATAAAGATTCTATGAATACATATGGACATATAAGATTTACCTGTATGACGAGGTACAAAATTAAAATGAGAATAAGTCAAGGTGAGCGACATTAAATGACTTTTAATTATTATTTTTTTTTTTTTTTTTTCATTTTATTTTACTTTTGATTATAGAGACAAAGATAAATTAGAAAATTTAACTGTATTTTTTTTTTTTTTTTTGACACGACTTTTAATTACAATATTTTTTTGGATATTATTATTTTAACATTTTTTTTTACACTTCCATAATTTAATAATAATTCAAAATACATTTATTACCTGAATTAAAATCGAATTGTTTGAAAGCTTTTAAAACAATAAACAAAAACTAACTAAAGATAGAAATCTAAATAAAATAAATTCAAAATAGTACTTATCAATTACTTTTGATCAATTTAAATTCATGATTTATAATGAGGTAATTACAATCAAGTGTTGTTTTTTTTTTTTTCCTGATATGTAGAAACAAAACTTTTGATTGTGGGAGTTATTTAAAAAAATTTTTAAACGTACTTTTTAATAATGCATTTTATATAATACAATAATTGTTGAATATATTTTACAGGAAAATCTCAATTATTTAAAATATTTACATATAATTGTGGTATAAATTTTTCAATTTAAATACAATAATTAAATTATTAAATAAATTTTACATGTGAATTTTAATATGTTCATTTTTTATTTATGAATACAAATACATGTAACGATATTTTATGAACTATTTTGAATTTTGACAGCAAATTGAAACAGTAAAATAGAAAATTATAGCTTAAAAATCTAACTAATTATTTATAATTCAAATATTCACATGATTAATTAATGTAAGCTTATTATAGCAAAAATAATGATAGCTGAAATTATTTATTCACATTTTATGATGAATATTCAATATATGTTATTTTAGTATCTAGAAAAAATTCAATTACTTTGCCTTTCTCATCGCTATCAAGTGATCTTGAATTTTTAAAACTTACTGAACCACATTTTAAATTTTACAATTCAATTGCTTAATTGGATTTTTTTTTTTTTTTACTTAATTAAGGTCATTAAAAAAAACAAAACCCTCTTACTTCTCTAAAAAAAAACAATCCTGAACATGCATATATCCATAAATAAACATTTCATTTTTTAAACTTTGAATAGAAAATTAAGTTGAATTTTGCATAAAAAAAAATATCTCACAATTACAACTTACAAATTTACAAGTAAGAAAATTTAGAAAACAAAAGCAATATCATTAATTTCGCAATTGTACATTCTTATGCAATAAAATTATCTGTGCCTTTGTGTGTCTACAAAAAAATTAATTAAAATAATAGAAAAATTTATTGAAATAGTCAAATTTTTTATTTTAACATAGGTAGATACAAAACTCTTGACAGTTCCTTATGGCTTATAATTGTAATATATTTTCTGGTTTCACTACATGACCTTTTAAAGTAAAAAAAAACAACAAAAAATAAAAAAATTTAAAGCATCATTTTTCACATGTGTTGTAAGTAAAATCAAAGATTACTTATGAAAATATATTTTTTAAACAATTTTACTGTTTGTTAACAAGCTTATTACTTATTTTACATTCTACAAGAAAATTTCTTGTTTATAAAAAATAATAAATTAATAAAAGGTTGAGGATGACTAGTTTACAAGTTTATTATCTATAGTTGCCATCATCTCAATATAATATGTATGTACGTGTGTATACCTATAATATTAGTACATATATTATTTATAAATAATAAATTCTATGTAAAATATCACAGATATTCAATTTAATGTAACTGTTAAGATTCTTCCACTGGCATCATAAAAGACCCAACAGTATTTTTTTGTGATTAGATAGAGAAAAAGAAAAACAAGTAGATATGTATTTCATAATTACATATAAAAATTGTGTGTCTAATTACATCAATAAAATTCACGATCTTCAAATTTTTGTCTTATTTTTCAGAAAAAAGTCAAATGAATTTTGTGAAAAAAAATACTTAGATAAAAGACAAAAAGGTAGCTAATTTCGATAAAAACTATTTTTTTTTTTTTTTTTTTTTTTTTTGAGAGAGAGAGAAGCGTCATTAAAACATGGATAAAAATGTTTTTGCACATTAAGACTATCCTTTTCTTTTAAAAATTATTCTTTGTTCTCCATTTTGATTATGTACTTTTATCTTATGAAAATCTTTGAACTAAAAAGTGTATTCGGTGAAAAAGTGTGTTTAACAAAATCTATGAAACTGACGCAAGTAATATTTTTACATGAGTATTCATGTTAATTGCAATTAAAGTATCTAATTTTTTTATGTTTAATTATATAATTAAAATTTAAAAAAAAAAATTAATTTTATACGCTTTATTTATATTGTTTATTATTTAAAAAAATATTGTACTCAATATTGATCATAAATCAGCAAAATATTTTACAAATAAATTATTTTTTATGATTAATGGAAATGCCTATTGATAATAAAAATAATAAGATTCTAATTATTATACTGGAAAATCCATAAATGCATTTTCATAAATTTCACAGTCTTAAAATTATAAAAAAGCAAATAATTACTCATTACTTAGGTCCTGTTTATTGTTTAAAAAAATCGTTTGACGTCAAATTACAAATCCTCATTCAAAATCTATTTTACATATATGTACATATATATAGAAAAACCATAGCAAAAACTTTTCGCTCGTGTTGGAATTTTCATTATAAAGAAGAATTAATGTATGTAATCATACATCCGACATATTAAACGAAAAATTCAACAAAACTATAAAAAAAACTTTGACTTTAGTCAGAATAATCTTTCTCCGATGGACGTGTGTTAACATTCTGACCTCGTTTAAATTTTACATACGCACATAAATCTTAAGGTTACAAATGTAGAAATATTTTTTTCAAAAAGTATGTTCCCAGGGAAAGTAGGAATATTGATTTTCGAAATTTCGAAATTCTTTTCGAAAATTTGTAATTTAAATGAAATTTTAGCACAAGTCTTAAAAAAAAATTTTTTTACAATTAAGCAAAAATCAACTCATTTTCAATAAGATTATTCTTTACATATTTTTATTTTGATTTCGTCATGAAAATCTAATTACGATTTTTAATATTTTATACGGAAAATATATGTACAAGTATGTATTTACTTACATATGAATAGATACTCTGTATTTTTTTATTTTCTTATTTTTGTAATTTCGCTTCTCCTGTACAAGTAACTCAGTTTATTTGGAAAAAAATTAAAAATATAAAAAGGTCACTAATCTAAAGAAAGATGATTATATATACTATACTTTTAAATAACTTGTAATATATACTTAATTGTTTTCTTTTTTGTCAAGTATACGAATTTTTAATCAATGAAAAATATTGTGAATGATAATTATCATTAATTACCATGAGTTAGATAAGTTTTTTTCCCATTTTTTTAAGATATCTCAATTTCAAGGTATTTAATACAACTATTTTATACATACATACATACATACAACAACTAATCAAAGTCATGTTTATAAGTTCAAGGCTTTAATTTAAAATTTTTCAAAATTAAAAATAGATGCTTGTAGGCGTATACACATTATCTTTAATAATTTGTTTCTGTAATTTACCTTTTATTTTTATTCTTTTTTTTTTTTAATTTCGGATGTAACGGAAACTCTAAAACAAGGTTTCTGACCTTAGGTCGAATGATAAATGAAAAAGCCAACATTTTGTATGTCTATTGTCACTTAATGATGATTTTTGTTAAAGATTAGAAAAAAAAAACAATTTACGAAAAAAAGATAATGAAGGAAACCATGTGGAACAAGTTCAACAAAACTTTCCTATAGTAACAATATTACCTTTACAGTATTCATTTTACATTGATATGAAACATATACTATTCTATGTATGTAGGACAAAGGTGTTATGATCAACCTTCAAATTTGACTATTCGTTGATTACACACAAACTTATTTTGTATCATATAGGTAGTATGTATTTTAATAATTTCGGACAAATTTTATTATTTAAAATGAACATTCTACATAATTAGGTACTATTGAAATAACAGTCAAACATTTTTCATGCATATTCGCTGAAAAAAGTTTAAATATTCAAATATTCCGCAACTAAATGAGACTTTTAAATTAAGCAAAAGCCACTTTTTTTTAAAAAAAAAAATTGTTTAATCACTGCACTAAAAATTACATTGAGAAATTGGTTGTTTTGGAAAAAACAAAACAGAAGAAAATTTAGGTAAATATTGCATATTTTTAAGTTGCAAAAAACAAAACCCTGTCCATCATTGAAATAACAAAAAAAAAAAAACGTTTTTTTTTTCTTACAAAAGTTAAAAAAAATTCCTGTTAGTGAAATTTAAAAAAAAAAGTGCAATTAATTAAGACCTTAACTTTTTGTTCGTGTAAAATATGTAATTTAATTTTCATTAAGCCATTTAATCGCAAGTTTTTTTTATTGAACTCATTAATTCATGGCATTTTTTGTCAACAAGTTTTTATGTACATTATATTCAAGGAAATTTTATTTATATGAGAAAAATTTGACCCTTTGACATGTGGCAAATATAATATGAATTTTGGAAAAAATATACATAGAAATGTGTTGTTAATTATTTATTAATACATATATGATCAATAATCGTAGTATTAATAAAACATTCACGATATTTGGGTCACGGTTACTAAACTCAATATAGTAAAAAGTTTTGATTTTTTTTCTTATAATCGAATGACAAAAAAACAAAAAGCATCAAATTTATTTGTGAAACTAATTAATTTACGTATTTGAAATATTTTGCAAACTTTTCATGATCTTTGAATTTAAATAAAAATATAAAAACATATTTATAATTTTATTTTTCTGATACAGTTCGCTATTTTATTAATTTAAAAAAAAAAAAAATCTTATCTAAATATAGGGCATTTAAATTGTAAGTTCAAGATCAAATTATTTTTGTTTGTTTATTTCTTAATTTCTTATTCAAAATTGTAATTTAGTCAAAATTAAAGTAATCTAACTTGTGTAATAAAAAATTTTTTTTTTATATTACAGATAAATAAAATTCATGTATAAAAAATAATAATTACTGTTTAAATGAGAAATGAACCAAAATTCAAATATTATTTGGTTATTAACATTATTTGTAATTGCTGGTGATTTATGTTTTGGTGGTAGTCACGAATCACAATTACGTATTGGTAAGGCAATAAATATATTTGTCAGGTATGGTTACCTGAGTATATCAATGAAAGTTATATCAAATAATGATACTGAAAGATGGCTTTTCAAGGAACCAACTATGAATATTTATAAGGTGAGAGCATGCTGTAAGTATGTAAACTTAATTTTTCTTGATTTTATTTTATTTCTTCTTCTTTTTTTTTTCAAGAAAAAAAAAAATAATAAATCTGTTATAACAAATTAACATTCAAAACTTGTTATACACATAATATCTATGATTTGAAATTTTAATTATATAACTTATAATTTTCAAGATTTAACTCATTTTAAATTTTGAAGTGGGTACACATATGTATGCACATATTTATGCTATACTTTTTATTTTGTCTACTGAAATATTGAAAGGTGATCTTTTTGACCATTTTCGAATGGCAGATTTTTTAAGGAAACATCTGTCTCCATCTGCCTATGAAAATAGACAGATATCTGTTGCAAACAGATAGTTTAAGTGCACTTCAGTATGTATGGTTTTTCTCAAAAGAAATTTTAAAAAATTGATTTCAAGTTATATGTTAAAATATTCAGCTTCATAAAAAAATTTCCACTATATTTTGAAACTGTGTGCCCATTCTTATTTCAATTTTATCTAATTTTTTAAACAACAACCTTCTTCCTAACAAATATATTATTCAAATACAAGCAAATATGACACGTTTTAATTTAAAAAAAAAATTGTATCCTCTTTACAGGACATGAATTTATTAACTGAAACAAAAGAAGAAAATTCACCAGGAATATTTCATGGTGATTTTCATATGGAATTTTGTGATAATCGTCGTCAATTATATCAAGCATATTTTCGTGATTTTACAATTGAACGTTTAGATAAACCATGGGAAGCATTTACTGGCGGATGGCATGCAGATTTAGCTGCAAAAAAATTAGGAATAAATACATCATTTATAAGAGGTGGTGATTATTCATATGTTCTAGTCCGTGTTGCAAGATTTCGTGAAAGTGGTAAATTAAAAAAACCAATACCGCCAAATCAAATACTTGAAAATGATGTTTCAGAAAAAATACGTGAAATAAAACTTGGTAATACAACAGCTGCTGTACAATTTATGAATATGTATGGTACACATTATATTAATTCATATGTAACTGGAAATTCACTTTATCAAGTAAGTATCTTTTTATATGTTAAAAAAAATAACAATATAAAAATTAATACTTTTTTTTTTAAACAAATTTATCATTTAGGTTTTTGTATACAATAAAGCAAATTATCAAGTAATTAAAGAACGACTTAAATCGAAAGGTATTGCTGCACTATCACGTTTAGATCTTTATAATTTTTTTGCACCATGGTATGCAGAACATATGGGACAAATACGTTCAGCTAGTGGTAATACAACTGTTGAAAGATGGGCAAGAAGAAAACTTCAATATCAATATTATATTTTTCGTTATGCAACATTATTAAAATTACATGGTAATGGAACATTATTACGATCATTAGATGATCTTTTAGGTAATGAAGCGATACTTCAATTAGATTTAAAAGCACTTAATATAATTTTTAAAGAACCAGAAAAACGTAAATGGTTTTATGAGGTATTAGATAATTATATGAAATTATGGGAAGTTAATATGGGACAGAACTGATTTCAAATTTAGCAACAACAACAACGAAATATAATCAAAAAAAAAAAATTTTTTAAATGTATGGAAAAGACTTTATATTCTTAAATAGTAGTACATATTATTAATGTACTATTTATTAAATGTACACACAAAAAAAAAAACAAAGTATAAAGTTCCTAATTTAAAAGAAAAAGAAGAATAAAATTCTACATAAATTAATCTTTTTTTTTAAATTTATTTTTGAAAAAAAAAAAATATTCGAACATTATCTTTCATACAGTTCAACTCTCTTCCAATTGAAAAAAAAAATAGAAAGCAAAAAATAAAAATATCTATACTTTTCTGTGCCAAGGCAAAAACAGCAACAAATTTTAAATAATATAATATCTAGATTATTTTTTACATGTATGTTCTTGTTTACTAGATAACTATAGGTATATTGCAAAAGAAAAATAAAAACTTTACAATTAAACTATACCTGTGATTTAGTTAAGGTTTGTTTTTAAGTAAATAGAAAAAACAAAAAATTACATAATTATTAGTTAAAAAATAAATAAAAAATAAAACAAATGCAATTTTTGAAAAATTGTGTCAGCAAAATGAGATTTAGATGCACATTTAGATGCACATTTTGTAAATGTCATTAGAAATATCACTTATGTGAAATTTTGTATTGTAAATTAAAAATAAAATTAAAAAGATAAATTTAAATAAAAAGCATTAGAAATTTAAAAAAAAAATATTATATTTAAATTTAAGTAAATAAAACCGTTTTAGTCTAGAAATGATTTGTAATTTATGAATAAGAAGAAAAAAAATAAATAATTAAAACATTTATAGATATTTAGAAAATCAAATTTTATTTTTCATTTCTTTTTATTTGAATATTTATTTATTAAATTTTCTTTTATTTTTTCAATTATTTTTGGATCACATATTGAATTTATTAGATTTTTTTTAATTGAATCTGTTGATTTATTTTCATTATTCATTTCTTCATTGTATCTTTCTTTTGAATTTAATTTTAAAATTTCAAAAAATTCATCTTCTGATATATTTTTAATTTCTTCAATAAAAATATTTTCGTAACGTTTTTTCATCATTTTTACGAAATTATTTGCTCCACTTTCATATAAATATTGATAATTCCATTTAATAGTTGACTTATCTTCGATTAAATGTTCTAATACATGTAAAATTATCTCTTCACCAACAATATCCTGAATAAATTTAAAATAAAATAAAAATAAGAAGAAAAAAAATTTAAACTAAAAATTACTTCATTAGGATTTAGAATTTCTGTTTTGGAATCTTCAGATTCTGTTTCTGTCGAATTTTTTGTCATTGATTCAACAATAAATTTAACAATACATTCTTCAATATTTGCTTCGAAATCCTTCGCCTTTGGAAGAAATGCAATTAGTTATGTATAATATATTGGAATAAAAATTAATATTTACTTACTAAAGGAATCCAACAATTAAAATTTAATGCAGGTGTTAGATTTTCAACATAATGCCACCATTTATTTGGTACTATAAGAATATCACCTGGCTCCAAGATACATTTATAACAATCCCCACTAACACCTTTAAAATTTTATTTAAAGAAAAAGGATATGAATAACATCGATACTTCCAAATTGAATTACTCAAAAGAAAAATAAACAATCACAGAAGAAGAAGGTATATATTGAAACAGTTATCTAATACTCACGTCGTAATTTGGACAAATCATTTGGACTGTAAAAAACTTCTGAACAATAAACGCTTGATTCCTCGTACGGAATACGAACTGGTGTTAGATCTGTTTTAGGTGGAAATAAAAGCCACATTTTCCTACAGTAAAAAAATTAATATTAAATAATGAATATTACTCCAATTTATATAAAATTTTATATATCATAGATAATGGACAACTTACTTTCCATAAACCTGCACAACAATATTACAACCATAAGTATCATAATGACAAGGCGTATGTGCGCCTTTTGATCCCAACCAAAATGTTATGTCTTGATCAACATCAGCAAAACCAAATGGTTCAAAACTAACACCTTCTTTACATATGCTGGGTAATAATTCATTATTTTTATAATTAAATGAAAACCAATTATTTTTTGTGAAATCATCTTTATCATCAGATGAAACTTTTTCATAAAATTCTTTACAACTTAATGATACTGTTTGCCGAAATTTTTCCCATTGTGGAGAATCATAATGGTTTTTTGGTGCAAATTCAAAATCTATAACCGCTTTCTTATCATCTACACATGATTTATCGAACAATTCACACCATTCTTTGAAAGACAAATTCAAACACTTCCATGGTAATTTCATATTTCGTATAATATGCGGTTTTCTAACATTTAAAATCATTTCTTTGAATAAACGTGCATCAGATTTATCCATATTGTTTATTTTAATTAATTATTTAATTAATTATTTAATTAAATTATTTATTTTACTAAATTTTGTTTACTAATTTTAACGTTGAAATGTCAATGTACAAGTTCCACACTGACATTTGACAATAATGCATCCTACAGCATTACCTCATCAATGTGGAAGTTGCTAAAAAGCACTACATAACCTGCCATATAAATAAAAAATCCGTCTTTCCACGGTTCCATGAATGATTTACAATTGGTACGCAAAAAAGGTAAAAATAAAAATAAAAATGGGGTAATTTCTACGATACAGCAATTGCTGGACGAGTTTTTTGCGTTTTGCTTTGAACTTGCTGCGTGATGTACTCTTGCATTTACACAGTCCAGCAATCATCCATACAGCAAAATGACAGATAATGCTTCTTCTTTAAAATTTTCTTTTGTTCGAATATTCTTATATTTACATTTAAATAAACGTTAAGTAATTTGAAAAAAAAAATTACTTAAAATATTGTTTTTTTATTTGAAAAATAAAAAATATAAAAAAATTATTTAATTTTAAAATTAAAAAAAGAATTTTATTCACCTATTTCAATGTTTCATCACTTTCGAAAAAAATAAATTTTTTTCACTTTTTGAATTTACTTTTTCTCTTTATAAAGTAACGATTTTTAATACTGCTTTCATAAAATCGAAGAAGAAATAAAGCAGAGTTGAAAAAATTACGAAAAAGGAATAGAGCAAATGTCAAATTGCTCGATGAAATTTTTGGTACACAAGTGATGTGCTACCCCTCAATTTGCCTCACCCCGATCACCAAGAAATCGTTGCTTGATGGTTGATGGATAGAGCAATTGACGTATCGTGGAAATTGCGTGAATGATATGAAAAATTTTGCATTTAAATTTGTATTTACTTATTTACAAGCTGAACTTGTAATTAAAGAGCAGACAGACAAATTAAATGAACATTTTTAAAAAATCACTAACCATAATAGGTTTGTATAATATAACATGATGAATAAATTACTATAATAAATTAAATTAAACCAACCTCTCACCCCGCAAATTTTTTGAACTTGTCAAAGGGAAAAAACCACAAAATCATTTGAAAAGTTGAAAAATAAGAGACACCCTAATGTACACAGCCAATCATGTCAGGAAAATTCTAATTTTTGAGAAAAAATGCAAAAAGCAATTGAAAACCATTAAAAATGCTAATAAAGGACTATAGAATAAATCACAAAAATTAATTAAAAACATTAATTTATGAATTTATTTTTATTTCTTTTCTCTAACAATTTACTAATTAATCCAGATTTATTTTAAGCTCTATTTTCTGATTCCTCTATTAATAAAACTATTAAATAATTTTTTTAAATTTTAATTAAAACGAAAATAAAATACAATACTTAAAATTTAAATAAAATTAATCTTTATTTTATTATTTTAGAAAAAAATTTATTTCAAACAAACAAAATTTAGAACTAAATAATTTTTTCTATATTATTTATTTTGAATTTAAATTGTACATAATTCTAAAAAAGATTCCACAGACATTCCAATCTTGCGAGAAATTGCATCCATCATCCATCGAAATCAAGATGTGTTGATAAAATAAATTCAGGATCTGAAAATATTTGAAAAATAAAAGTAAAATTAGTTTAAAGTTTTTAAAAATGAGAAAAAAAAGTATGAATGAAAATTTTCCTTACCATTGAACACTTTGAAGAAATCCTCAAATACATGAACCGAAAATGAAAGAAACGTATTTCTAAGCTGCTAATGGTTGAAAAAGTATTACTTGTTGATTATTTATGGAATTTTCTACTTTTCGTACTGTTTCATTACATCAGCTTCTGATGATAAATTGATTTGTTGAATAACAGTAAAGCAAGAAATTATCTTATACCCATTTCTTTGGAATAAAGCGAATATATTTTGATTACATTCATCTACTTGAGTCATTGGGACCAAAATATAAAACTGACCAAACTCGACGTAATTCATGATGTATTATTCTGTAGTAGTTTAGCATAATTGTGCAACTTTTATATGAAGATAAATTTTTTATAAAAGTACCTTTTAAAAAGTGTAAGAATGACTTTTATGTTATCTATTTGCTGCTCCAGAATTATGTTAATTCACATCTCATCCTTTTAGAATTGTTATCGTTTTTAAACTTTCTAGTTGCAATTAATAACATGCCCGACTCTTCAGAATTTAGATTCTCATGGTGCAGTCGAAACTTTAGGTTCCCACTCAGCCGCCAATACTTTAGATCCCTCGCCGCAGTCAAATCATTAAATCCCACGCCGCAGTCAAAACTTTGAGTTACCATTCCGCCGCCAATACTTTGAATTCCATGCCGCAGTCAAAAATTTAGGTTATCAATCCGTAGTGAAAACTCTGAATCCCACGCCGCAGTCAAAACTTTGATTCCCACGCCGCAGTCAAAACTTTGAGTTCCCACGCCGCAGTCAAAACTTCGATTCCCACGCCGCAGTCAAAACTTTGGGTTCCCACGCCGCAGTCAATACTTTAGGTTCCCACGCCGCAGTCAATACTTTGGATCCCACGCCGCAGTCGTTACTTTGAATCCCTCGCCGCCGTCAATACTTTGGATCCCACGCCGCAGTCAATATCTCGAATTACTCGTCGTCATATTTTAATTTTCTCGTTGCCATATTTTTTTAAGAGATTTTTCAATAGTATTTTAAAACCAAATTGTGTTTTTTGGAACAGTTAGTAGATGTCATACAAATGAACAGCTTTTGTCTCAATCTGTACGCTCTCTCAGACTATTTGTTTTTTTCTGCTCTAATTATTCTTAAATGTTCCTTCACCTCAATTAACCGATTTTATTGGCAAGCTATCTATTATCTACCCTCTTCTAATTCAGTTGGCTAGCTGTTTTGATCAATAATGTTGTCATTATTGTTTTAATGGATGATTCAATCCAAATTCCTAATTCTTTATTTTTAAAACATTCATTGTATGTAGAAAAGCTTGTAACTTCGTTTAATCTCGCCTTGTTTTTAATCGAATAAAATCGATGTCTTAATGAATGTTGAAATTTAAAAAAAAAAACAATTTAATACCGATATTGCTAGCTTGAACCATCGTTTCAGTTTTGTTTTGTGTGATATGACATGACATACACAAGATGTAATTGAATAACTAATTGCAAAAAATTTACTGGAAATCTAACACTTTTAACGTATCTTTTCAAATTGAAGAATTACTTTCACCATCTACTCCCGCCATTTTTTTATCTAATTTTCAGTTGCAATTTTTATTTTTAAATTTGAAATTTTACTTTAAATTCTTAAAATTATTTTCTCATTTAGCGAATTTTTATCGTATTTTTGCTTTTGATACTTTGACGTTTTAAAATTGTAAATTTTATCAGAATTTGTTTTCAAGATTTCATACATGTGCTTTTTCTTCACAAGCAATTTCAAAAAATTATTTTTTTTTTGTTTAATATTTATTCGAATTCGTTTTAGATAACTCATAAATTTAATTTTTTCATTCAAGCAGTTTGCAAAATAATGAACTTGTTTTTACTATTTCTTTAGATAGCTTGCCTTTTTCACGAATTTCTCAAATCTTGATGTCTCAGCAGAAATCAATTTTGCCTTTCGCACAGATATTTATATATGAACTGATACATTTTCACAATCGTCGACCATCAGACCATGACCCATGAACACAAACACGATTTTAGATGTCGGTGGTTTTTGTAAAGATTATTCCTCGTCACAAAAAGGATATTAGCCAGTATGGGATGAAATATGAACTACGTTTTTGTTGATATAGCTACTCAAACAGACCAAAAATTTTCACAGCAAAGCAGTCAGGTAAATAAGATCTTATCGTCATCGTTCAAAAGTGTTGCAACGTCATCTAACAAAAATTGACTTGGAATTTTCTGGGTCAACATCAGTTTCACTTTCAATAAATTCTACACCTCCCATTGCCTTGGATTTTTGCTTCAATAACTTTTAGTTTTACTCTGAAAAGATTGTTTTTTTTGAAGCAACAAAAATTGATAGATTTTTACCCCCGAATTTTAATATTGATGAAATTGAAGAAAATGTTAATTGAAAACTTCCTTTGACTGGTTCAACTAGATGAAGCGCACGAATTGGTTAGCATTGATGTTTAGCTGGATAGAATCAATTCCATTCCCTCACATTGAAACTGATATTTGTTCGTTATGATGTAGAACGATTGAAATTTAGACCTCATCAAGACCACCACCGGTATTGACGACTTCAGCAATAACACTCAAATTTAAACCTACGAAAAGATTTCATGAGATATGCCCTTGTGGAAATAGTATTCAATTGTTTTTTTTTAAATTTTTGTAGACGATCTCTATCTCCTGTTATGTAGACGACCTAATATTTGCCCAGTCATAATGAAATACTATAAACTTCCTTGCGGTTGATACTCTTCTAGACATCAGTGGTATAGATTGGAAGTGAAGAGCCTAAGTTTCACCGCGAACATGCCTGATTTTATTGCTTTTTTTTTTGATTATGTCCCGATCAATAACAGAGATGAAATGATCTTTTGTCAATCTGTTTGAAAAAAGTAACTTTGGAAATTCAGTTTGAATTAAAAGCTTACGATGAACTTGGTGATGCTCTTTTTCCACATGGAACTATGGATAACTGTTGCATTTACTTCTACTTGTGTTTCAATTTGCGGTACGAAGTTCATCGGTTCAAGACCATCTCATAACCAGTTTTTTGTACTGTAAATGCACTAAATTTACCCATTGAAGAAAATTGAATAAATTTACCATAAAAATTATGAAAATCGTGCTTCAGTTTGCTTTGTTGGAAGAGACGCCAGAAAAAGTTAATGAAGACTGCACAAGTCGTAGAAATGTGTGTATGAAGATTGAAAATGGACATCGGAAGTCGAAACCCAATTTCAGTATCTCATGATTGTCATCTATGCTATTGAAGTGTGGTCGTACGTACTTGAACTGCTATCACCTTTTTATTTGAATACTCATAACTGGAATACACGAAAATCTTTTCGTTTTTTTTATATAAAAGAAAGTGATTACCATGAAGAAATATCCAAAATTTTGCCACATTTAGTTTTTATTTCTTGGACTAAAACGCTTATTTTGTGTAAATTAAATGATGTATCCCAGCATATATGAACATATAAAATAAGATATTCTGTCAGTATGTGTATGTGTGTGTGCCTTCTGGTGGATATTACATTTTCAGAATACATAATCATCGAACTCCAGATTATAAAAATATGAAATTAGCAGATCACTCAGATTATTGTTGAGAATATGTTGAAGACATGAAGTTAATTGAAGAAAAAGCAGGCCTCCAGAAAACATCAAATAACAGATATCCAAAAATTTTCAGGTGTGTTCTCTCACATTAATGATGATTAACATTCATACAAAATTATTAACACAGAATTTTCTATCTACAACCTATTCCAATTAAAGCATTACACATCGAATCACAATTATTAAATTATAAGAATTTCTAGTAATTTTTTTGGTTTTTCAAGTACAACCAAATTTTCAAAATTTGTTTTAAAATTAATTGAATTTTACAAAATTCATTTTGAAAATATAAATTAAATGTAATTGCCAGTGTTCAATAAATTTAATAATTCGTTATAAATTTTAATTATATATTTTTTTTAAATAAATTATATTATAAATTATTATTTTTAAATAATCAATAAATAAAATAATACGATTTTTTTATTTACTTCATTTTCCTTAATTGTTGGCCTTTACTTCTGAGAAATTTTTAATTATTCAGTTTTATTATTTAAGAAAATTAAATAATTATTCAGTTTTATTTTTAGAAATTAAATAATTATTCAGTTTTATTTTTAAAAATTGAATAATTAGAAAATTTTTAAAATTAGTAATCAAATTTTTAAAATAAAAACTTTTACAATCAAAAAAAAAAAAAATTAAAATACTAAAATGAGAAAATAAGTAAAAAAGACAAAAAAAAAAAAAAACAAAAGAAAGAACTAAATCTGGAATTAAAAGGAAAAATAAATACATATTTGCAAAAATTTTAAATTTTTAAAATTTGAAAGAAAGAAGCAGTAAAATCTCCATAAAATTCTGTAAAAAAAGAAAACATTTTCAAGAACAGAAAAAACAGAAATTATGTTCTAGTATACATAATTGCAAATATTATAAAAAAAGAAGTATTAATTTAAAATTGATACAATTTAAAATTTAAGATTATAAATATTACGTTTTTGAGTATATGTATCAAAAAAAACGTAAAAAAAATCATTTAAAATTATTTTTATCACATGCCACATGTATGTTATCGTTAATTAAAATAATACAAATTATTTACATGTTTTTTTTTTCTTTTTTTAAATATTTCAAATACAAAAGTTTTTTTATAATAAAAAATTAGATTTAAAATTGTATAATTAAGTTTTGATTTTTTTTTTTTTTATATATATAAATAGGTTTTACAAGAATTTTTTAAAAAAATTTAAAAAGAAAATTATTTTGTTTTAAAAAAAAACCTAAAAACAATTTTATAAGAAAAATATTTTTAAAAAATTCATTAAAATAACACATGTGAATTTTGTTTTTTTTTTTTTTTTAAATCAATAAATCAATCAATAAATTAAGAATAAAATTTGATTAAATTAGAAAATTTTAAACAATAATAAATCAAAATTTATATAAATTTTGTTTAGTAGAAAAAAATATAATATTTAAAAATATTAATTTCAATGAAAAAAAAATAATAAACATTGTTATCTGATATACATTTTTGTTTTTGTTTATTGATTTGTTGATTTGACGAATATTGTTGAATGTTGCAATATTGATTGAAGTATTTTATCACATTTTTTATAAATTTAAATACAATTTAAGTTGTTGAAATTTTCTTTAATTTTGTTCTTGATTTTTTTTTTAATGAACACTGGCGCATATTAATTTTCATATGTCAAAAATTCATAATTTATTCAAACACATATTACTTTATAAAATTTTAGTTGAAAATTAAAAAAAAAAAAAAAAAAGAAAAAAAAAAGACTAAACAAGTGTAATTCATGCCATTGAATTTTTTTTCATACAAATAGTATATTCAAATTATTTAAAATTTTGATAACATATTTTTTTCTTTTTTTTTAGAAATTGAAAATAGCAATAAATACATATAAACATGTTACGTGAAAAGGATTATAGTTATTTTAGGCATATTAATATTTTTAGGTGTATATGATTTTTAAAAAAAACAACAAAAAAAACAAAAAAAGAAAAAAAAACCATAGAATTTTTTAAAAAAAAAAATTTAAAAAAAAGAAAAAAAAAAGAAAAAATTATATTCTTTATGCTAAGAAAGTAGTAGCTATGATGTATGGATTCCCTTCATCTGAATTTTAAAAAAATAAAACAAAAATTATTTAGCATTTGCGAAAAACTTATGGAGACTTTTTTTTTCCTTTTCATCTAAATAACAATCATAAAAAAAATTTGAACAAGTCTCATTAAATTTTCCAAGCTTGAAAAAAAAAAAACAAAAAAAAAAAACAAAAACAAAAATATATATATATATGTATATAGTTTTAAAATACACAATATGAAGAAAACTAATGCAATACATACTGTTGCCTTCACTATATTAAACAATTAATTATAGGTAATACATGTTGTAGAAATGTTGATAATATACATCCTTTTGCAATTGAATATTAATATAATTATTCTAAACATAAAGCGTTCACCAGTAATATAATGCACCAATAATAAAAAATCATAAAAGTAGATACTTATTTTTTTCAATTATTATGACAAAAAAAAAGAACAAGGAGATGTGTATACATTATGATGTGTATGTGCAAATTTTCATCAAGATTTTCCTCTAAAAGATATCATTAGTTTGCAAATAAAATTCATTTTTCACTTACTTGAAGCAGCAGGTTATTACAAGATTTACATAATTAAAGATGCTAACTAAATAACATTTATGTATATTAAAATTCTTAGAAATTGTATTATTGTAATATTTCTAGTTTTGTTTTTATATAAGCCATCAACCAACAAATAAGTGTATAGAAACTGTAATTAAATTTTGAATTTATAATTAAGTTACGATGATTAATTACCGCATTTATGTTCTTCTTCTGCTATTCGCAATTTCGATATAATGCATAAGCTATGGATTCTCTTTGTGATTGATTATATATGTATATACAAATTACATGTAAAAAAAAAATATAAAAGTTTCTCATACTCTGCGAATAAAATTTATAAAAAAGAAAAAAAGAAAAACAAAACAGATTTCGAAATTCGATTTTTGCATATTATGTGAAAATTTTACATTTATAACATCCAAATAAGAAAAAAATACATTCGAATTAAATAACTTACAAAAAAAAATATTGCTTTTTTTTCTCAAATCGTCTTAAACAAGGTTTCTGTTGATCTAACAGCTTTTTCTATATAGGTACTTTCTTACACTTACACGTGCAAATTTTAATATTTCGATCCAAATCCGAATTGTATATGATTCTTCTGGCTTTTTTTTTATTTCAATTTTAATAAAATTAAACAGACATTATATGTTGTACTTATCTTTTAGTGACTATTTCTTCCCAATTATGTAATGACTACATTATTATTTTTTTTAATTTTCAAAAGATCTACAAGAAATATCAAAACATAATTACGAGAATATAAAAGCGATAACTTACTGGTAGATTTGGGCCATTTTTCTAAAATAAATTCAACATTACTAAGGTCCACATAAATTTTATACATTTATAGAAAAAATTCTGGTTCTACTTTTTTCTCTGAGAAATTTAGATAAAATAATAAACACCTTAAATAGTATTGTGGAGTATTTGCATCTACGATTCCCTTTGCACTTATCTAAAAAATCGGATTAGTAGTAAAAAAATCGCATTTATTAACTTACGATGCTGCTTCCGTATCAACATCCTTATAATGATCTTCATTATGAGTACGAGGAAGGTACATTCAATTTGAATTAGAATATCACGAATCAATTATACGGCTATCAAGATTAATTTTGACTATTTTCTGCAATATCCATGTCGTTAATTTTTAACTTCATGATTTGTAAAAGGTACAAATTATTTAT
This sequence comes from Bombylius discolor, assembly GCA_939192795.1. Taxonomy (NCBI): domain Eukaryota; kingdom Metazoa; phylum Arthropoda; class Insecta; order Diptera; family Bombyliidae; genus Bombylius; species Bombylius discolor. Next base: position 4,147,324 of record OW584241.1, on the reverse strand, counting down.
ACTTGATGCTCTGAAAGATAACAATATCGAATTTTTTTCGTAACGAAAAATAATCTTACGCTTTTGTTTTTATATATATAAATATATAATTTTCGTATCGTGGCCGATCAGGGTACTATTTTTCTCTTTGGTTTTTTGTAAGAATTGATGATTATTTAATTGCCATACTAAAGATTTCTTGACGAATTTCTGTAAAAGAGTTATTTAGCGTAGAATTATTGTTGAAAAATCTTACTGTTTTGTTTTCTTCGATGGTTGTGTGGGAGGAACTCGAAAGTAATACTCTGCAAATCACTATTTATAACTAATAAAATATTGTGAACGATGACAAAAATTGTAAATAAAACATTAAAAAAAAATTATTGAAGATGCTATGAATGAAGAAGTCTTCCATAGGCAGCAGTGGTCGTTAGATGATCGTAGGCATAGGCACAAAAATATTTACTCTCTTTATGATTATTTTACATGCACTTTTTTCTCATGACACCTATATGATATATGATAATACACATAACCAAAACAATATTTGGAATTTAAAAATTTTTAAATTAAAATGCATTATATATTTTGTTTTAAAGATTAGATATTAAAGCAGATTTTTCATTTTATATAATATTACACAGAATATAGGATGATTACATCATTATTTTTTTTTTAATTATAGATCCACTGCACAAGTGCACAAGCCAATCTTCTTCACTTCTAGAATAAAACTTAATTGCTCTAAAAAAAAAAGATATTTTTGATATTGGAAAGAACCTATAAGCAATATTAGCTCACTATATAACACTGTTATTATAAGATAGAATAAATTTTATATAAGATAGAAAACTTTGAAATTTTTATATGATTACCACAATAGAAATTAGAAAATTAACTCTCAACTACACTATGTTGAAATATCAAACATAGATTTTCAAAATTAGGAAAATTTATGAATTTTACTCTTATCGAACAAACACATACCTTATTTTTAAATGCATTAATTATTTGTGATTTAATTAAAAATTATTATAAATTTCAAGCGCCATTACTATTATGGAAATTTTTTGTAAGGATGTAATTTCTTGATATGTTTAATTTATTGCACCACTAAACCATATGATCTGCCTTTTTTTTTTAGATGTAAAGAAGGACACACACTCATTTCATATTATAGAACTAAAATTGTATAAGAAAAAAAAAAACTTCCAAAATTTATGTAAGAAACAAAAGAAGAAAACAAGCCTGATGAATCTGTTGCAGTCGTTCCATTTCAATAATTCTGGGTCATGATCGTGAATCAAAGTGGTTGATACAACACACACACTAAGCAGGTAGGTGGAGGATAAACGTTTTTCTGTAAAAAATACTTTTTTTTTTTCGGTGGAATGTCATAAAAATTAATTGCTTCAAAAAATTGAAGCTATCACACATTCAAAAAATAATATAAAATAAAATAAAACAATTTGAATAAAAAACCTTCCCCTATTTTCAGAACTTTCAAACGCAATTTGGAGATGTACACAATGATATATGATAACTCTTTCATCAATAACCGCACCAAAAATTATTTCGAAGAACGTCTACGAAGCCTTTCCGAAATCATTTTCTTCTGGGTCAGACAGCAACAGCATACAACGTGATATTGCGCTTCCGCTTCTTGCTTTCGTCAGTCCCCTAAGAAATTGCGGCTTACGTAGCGTCCCCACCACTTTTGCACTTCACTTTGGAACTTTAAGGAAAATTACATATCATCAGATACCCAAGGATAAAATATTTGCATCATCATCAATTTTTGTTTTGATGTCATGATGTTTTGTATTTTTGGATGACTGGGCATAAAACACTGTAAAACAAATTTATTTCAAAATATTCAAATGAAATATTGCTGAAAATTATAGAATTAAGGAAAAATAAGGTATTAAGCGATGTGATAATTTCGACGATTTGACTCATAAAAATGGGCGTTGTTCGAAATTTCCGGTGCGCAAGCGCATCGCGTTTAAAATTTATGTACATATACATATGTACATGTTTTTCACTCAAAATCATCACAAAGCCGTAATGTAGGAGGCAAGAAGTTCTTTAAATTGAATAAACAAGACGGAATTTTGCCAATAAATATTTTTCTATATTTACAAATTAATTAAAAACTATAAACGATTTGATTCAATATGAACCGATTTATCGATAATGTAGTATTTCTCGATATTCATACCTATAATTACCTATTTTATTTTAAAACTCAATTTGTTTATTAAGAACCGAGAAAAAAATTCTACGCTAACTTAATAATACGTTTTTGAATTTAAAAATAAAAAAGAAAAATTTATTGAAAATTTAAAAATAAAAAATTTAAATTGAAAATAGATATTTTCTACAAACCAAAAAAAACTTATTATTCTTGCCTACGTAAATAGCTTGAGATATGAAATATTTTTTTAAAAAAATTATGAAAACGAACTTTTGCTTTCGACTGATGACACATATGCCAAGCTCTTCGCCCGGTCCAGTCGAGTAAGATGCGTCATTCTTCTTCACTTTTGGTACTGTAAATGAAAAACTCTTATAATATACCATCATAATATCACAGTTTATAAAAATTATTAATTTCGGTTTAAAGTCTCCTCTAGAATAATTAGTTTTTACATCGAGAAATATTTTACATAATTAAATTTACAAAAAAAAAAAAAAAGATAAAAATTTTAATTCAACCTAAAAACTAAACTAACTCTTCACTTTTCCTATATTTTTCATAAAATCATCTAAACTACTTAATTCATATTTCCATAAATTTGATATTTCTTGTTGTTTTTTAATTTCTTCATCAGATTCATAATTATTTTTAAAATAATAATTATCATTATTTATAATAAAATTTGAATTATTATTATTTTCAAATTTCGTTTGCATTTTCATCCATTTTTGAAATCTTTCTTGTTGTTTAAAACGTAATTCTTTTTCAGCATTATTCAGCGCAGTCGTCAAAATGGCGCTGACTCTTAAATTGCCACGTAATTTACGTTTCATATATAATTTTTTTAATCGAAAATTTTTTACCCAATCGCAAAGTGTTTTTGGATTGGTTGAAATTTCACATATTGTTTCACCATACATTTTTTTTTTTTTGTATTTTCTTAAATTTAATTGTATGTACAATAAAAATTCACTTAAAAATTGTTCTTCTTGATTTTCTTTTGTTTAAATTTTTCCTTTGAAACTATTTTATCTCCTAAGATTTATTCAGAAAATATGTATGCTTTATTTTATTTAACAAAAACACACCTGGATTGCAAAGATTTTTTGAACAGCCGTTCACCAGTTTTTTCAGGAACCAGAGAACAAAACAATGAAATTTTCCAATCACAAAACTAAAAACTTTAAATTTACAAAAACTTAAAAAAGATCTTTATTATCAATTCACAATTCCAGCACCAAAAACTCTGATGAAAACGTCTCTACTCGACTGCTAAAAATTTCACTGATGACTCGATATTTATACATTTTACCCCACTACAATACTATAATGGTACGCGTTACATTACAAAGTAGTACCTTATGTACTTTAGTTTTATATAAATTTCATTTTAAAAAATACAATAAAACTATTTATTCTACATTTAACTTTTATAATGATAGAAAAAGATAAAAAGATATTTATCAATATTTTTTAATAATACAAAAAATGTATATAATATTAATGCGCATGAATTTTTAATGTAGAGAAATGGCTGATTCCTATACATATGTATATAAGATTATAGTGAATCTTCCAGAAATGCAAAAATATTGATTTTTTCCATACCACTGCATTATTAAATTTATTATTACGAAGTATATTATTTTTTTAATTTAAAAATTTAGAAAGAAACATTATTAAATTTTCTTAACTTAATTAAATTTTATATTTCAATTTCATTGTTTTCATGAGATGATTTTGTTCACGTAGGCATTTTGTGTATGCGATTAAAGAATGATTCAATAACAATACAACTTTACTTTAAAACAAATACTTATTCTATAATCAAATATGTACGTAATTTATAAATAAGTATAAATGATAAATGCAATATTTTTTTATTGTTAATTAATTAACAAATTAATAAATGAATAAACATAATAACGGAAATACAATATTTTGTGGAAAAAAAGCAAATATGTAGGTATTCAGAAACTATTTTTGTATGCCTATTTATTAGGTAACTACATATATACAGTCATGTACTTTTTTAATTTTTTGTTAATAAACCTTTTTTTTTTTTTGTTTTTTTTTAAATAACTGAAATCAAATTTTGACAATAATTAATCGAATCCAATAAAAATTCTTTTGTTTGATGAAAAGCAAATCTACAAAAAAAAAAAAATTAAATCAGGCCATTTTGTCGTAGTTTCATTATAAAAAATAAAAACAAAAGAAAAAACGCAGCAACAATGACAAAAAAAGAACAATTTGAAAAAAAAAAAATAAACATTTTCTTTCTAGAAACTATACATAATAAGATGATCTGGAAATGAAATGATGATTCTTCAATAAATACATATGTATGTATGTATATTGTATGTATATGTACATGCTGCTTTTAATTTACATAGAATTTATGCGCATTAAGAATTTAAAATCTTTTTTTTTTTTTCTTATTTAATTTCCTTGAGAATTAGAGAAACAAAAAAAAAAATAGAATTATTGATTTCTAAAAACTTTTTAAATTTGATATTTTAAAATAATAATTTATTAGTGAAATATTCAGTAAATAGATAAATAATAAATAATCCCCCTTAACCACAAAATCGACCAGAATATTGAAATAATAAAAATTAAAAATTTCCCATTTTTTGACAAATCAAAATTTAATTTTATCTTCAAAATTTTCTCTCATTTCTTTTTAGACTAAAAGATTCTTTTTAAAATTTTAAAAAACTTTTTTCATATCAAAATTACCTATTTATATATTTGAGATAATTGAATGATTTTTTTCAGTTCATTTAATAAATCCTAATTTGGAAGATGTTTTCGTTTGACAAAAAAGAGCAAATAATCATATTTCATTGGAAATTAATCAAGTAATTTTTATTTATTAGCAGGTGACCATTTAAAAAAACAAAATATTGAAAGATTACCTTGAAAATGACTCTAGAAGATTTACAAACGGGTTGAATAAAATAATAAAAATAAAATATTATGAAGTAATTTGAAATTTACATACATATGTACATACGCTTCGTGTTCGCATTTAACAAAACTGTACATATAATTTTTAAATACATGCTTAGCTTTTGTCTTTTAGATATGTATAAAAAAGAAAATATATTAAAACTGTACTATGAGAATTGAGAAGTACGGTAATCGGTATTCGTTATATATATATATGTACGTATACCACACATAGATAGATTCTCTTACATATATCTACAATACTTTATGCTAGGCTAATTAATAAACTATCAGTTAAACCTAACAGACGTCATATAAAACGTGTGAATATAAAAAAATAAATTTATCTTTCTCTTTACACGTTAAGTTTAAATAAGATATATGTACCTATATACATATATTATGTACATATGTAGCTAAGCCTTTTTTACTCAGGAATTAAAAAAATATAATTATTCAAGCTGAATCAGCTGTCCCAATAAATAAAAATGTATTTTAGCATGAAACTCAATTTACAAATTGCAATTGTCGTGAATCACCATTATATGAACGTCTAACGATGTAGCTTTAGTTTCATGTTATATCAACTTTAAGAAAATTCAAATTCCTCAAGGTAAGGTAAGAATGTAAGATATACATGAAATAGACAATTAATTTTGCTTATAAAAGAAAAAGACTAACTATAGATACTTCCCATATAATTTTCTTTCATGTCTGAAATCTTTATTTTCGTATACTAACATATGTAGTATGACGTCGTCAGGTCACATACATTGAACATTGAGCACATATGTATGTATATTTTTTTTAACATCCATCTTCCGAGTGTACAATAAAATGCAACGTTGTCACATTTAAGAAAAAATAATTGAAAAATAGAAATTATGAAATTTTTATACATAATTTTGTATGTATTGCATTTTTCAATTAAATAAAATTTATTTGAACTTCCTATTTTTTCTGTAAGACAAAAAAAAGAATGTTAATTTGAGCATATTGTTACAAAATTGCAATCAATTGGGTATTATTTTTTTCTATATAGGTACCCAGGTATTCTTCAAAAAGAAGAGCTTGATTCAACAAATATAAAACTTGGATATTTATTATTTGAACTCCTGAAATGTTATGATATGAGATCAATTTTTGTGGAATATTTTACAAATTTTCCAGTATATGTACTTATATTTTTTTATTTTTTCTTTAGCGTCAAAATAACGCTGACATATGAAAAAGTTTTGGAATATTAATGTTGATAAGCACCCAGTTTGGATTTTTTTTTCTTTTCTTTTAATATTGTAAAATAAATAGCCCAACACTCATCACATTGACTTTATTAAAATACTCATTTCTTAAAAATTTCTTTTAAATTTGATATTCTGGAGCCTTGATTGGTATCGAATGAATAAATTTAAAACCAAAAAAAATGAATTAAAATTAAAATATTAATCAATTAAACGTGTCCTTCAAATGTTATGATTTAATTAATAATTATTATTTATTGAATATTAAAATCCTTTATTTTTCATACATATTATTTCCAATTGAATACTTTTTCTTATTGAAAAAATTATTTAAAAAAAACGACGTTCACGTGGGACGAGAATATATATTTTTTTTACATTTTTTAATGAAAAATAGAAAAAAATAAAGGGATAAATTGAATATAATTATGAAAATTAAAAATCTGGAATTACTATAAAAGCAGATATTCATCAATGCTTAAATCACAATTAACTAGAAGTCCTTTAACAATAAATTACATTGTTCAAAGTTTCAAAAGGAAAGAACATAAGACAAATAGTTGGAAAAATGTTTTTTAAAATTTTTCCTGTTTTTATCGTTCTTTTTTATATTTCAATTTTAAGCTCAACTGCTCATTTACCACACTCAGAAGAGTAAGTAAAATTTTCAAAAATTTGTTTATAAGATTACATTTCATTTAAAAATCGTCAACAACTTTTTTTTTCTTCAATAGAGAATATAGCCCTTACAACTTATTATTAACTAATATTCCATCACGAAGAAGGTAATTTGCAAAAAAAAATTATATAAAATTCTATTTTTTTTTATTAAATTAAATTTTTTTAGTGGTATTAATTTATTAAATTCGATTCCTCATAATAATTTTTCAATACCAAAAAGGTATGTAATTTATTTTGAATTATTGAATAATTTAATTTCATTTTTTCCCGTTCTTCTCTTTTCTTTTTCTAAAAAAATTCAAATTTTTTAGTGAAATATTTAAGCCATATTTTACTCAAGATCTTTATTGCAAATATAAGGCAAATAACAAAATTCAATTTTGTCAACATGGAACATATACAAATGAATGTGGCTTCGAAGATTGCTATCATGGAGTAGGAGAATCTTGTGATGGAAATCACGTTAGTTTCCCGGTACATGGTAAATGTCATCCAACTCTATATTGCTTATGTGGTGAATGTACTGGATGCCAAAATGAATATTGCCGTTTGGAACTTTGTAAAAGAAATGGTTACTATGAAAAGAAACAAGCTAATTTTATTGGATCTGATTATTATTATCGTTAAATAGAAATTCAAATAGTATACTATGCATTCGCTTAAAACAATATTTCAATGTATGTACTTAAATATTTTATAAATTAGTTATGTGTGATAGCTTATTGTATTGATTGTTTCCCTTTTCTTTTAATATTATTAAAATATGAAAAAAGAAAAGGAAATGGTTTCAAAATAAAGTAATTAGCTGAAAATAAATTATTAGGAAAAAATAATAATATTATATTAAAATATTAATTGTAATTTAACAAACTATTTATTAAAAAAAAATTAATATTTAATCCCATTTTTTACTTATATCTATATATTCACCATCCGGGCTATCATAATTTTCAATTGGTGGTGTTGATACAGGACCTTTTGTTGTTAATGGTAGAAGATTTAAATCTTTTTGAATTGCCTCTTGATACAATTCCTCTGATTCTTTTCTAAGTTCATTTAATGCTTTTTGTTGAGATTGAAAAACTCTATCGATTAATAAAAAATCAGAAATTTTTTCATCATGTTTATATCTTGCCCATTCTTTATGAAGTAAAACCCTTTTTTCCATTATCTCTGGAGTAATTTGAGGTAACGAACGCGTACGTTGCCTAAGTAGAAGTATTTCATTTTAATTAATCTTTCTGCTTCAGAAATATTGTGAGTAAAGAAAAAAATGGCTTTTTGAATGAATTTAAATAATTAGAATTTTGAGGTTATAAAAACTTAAAAACAGCAAATAAAAAGTGCAAATTAAACGAAAGTAATAAGCAAATATAAGAAATGCATGTTTCGAGGATAATTCCTATTTTACAAAACGACAATAAAAATATCGAAAAATTTCTGTACTTACTGTTTTTGATCAATTAATTCAAGAGGTACTTCAAGTTCATCAATCGGTTTCAATTGTCTTGCATTTTTCTCCAAACGACGAATTTGTTTTTCTAATTTTTTTTTCTTTCTTTCTTCACGTTGTTTTAAAATTGCAGGATCCAATTTCTTTTTCTTTTTTAATGGTTCAGCATTTAATATTGGTGTTACTTGAATTAGTAGAGGATTTGTATAATGAATAGAACGAAAGGTAAAATTTGGTAATTGCTTTATACTCAATCTAGAAATAGAAAGTTCAACATGACAAATTATTTATTCAAATTTAAATTAAATTACCTGGCAAATATAGAACTCAAAGACATTTTTCTATCAGAAAAATATTTAATAAAATTTATAGAAACCCGCCAACAACAGAACAAAATCAGAATATTAAAAATTATTTCACCACCACTAATCCAATTAGAAATGTCAGATTCAAAGTGAAAATCAGCTGTTGTGATTTTTAGGGTTGTCAGTATACCATTTTTTAAATTTCAATTTAATAAATCGCTTTCGAATTTCGAAATTAAAATAACAAGAAGAGTACAAAAATTGGAAATTATATTTGAAAGTAATAAGAAAAAATCCAAGTGAGTTTAAAGATTAAGTACTAAAAATCCGAAAAGGTTCTGCACTTTATTCCCATTAATTAAAAAAAATCGAATTAAGATCAACGTCAAATAAAATTCAGCAATTAAGCAACTATGTTTTCGAAATTCCTTCAAAAGACAAAAATGACAACCGCGAAATGTCAAAACAGCAATTAATTTGTTTTTTAAGAATTTTATTTTTTTTTGTGGTTCTTGAACAAATTTGAAATTTAGTAGTAGTTCATTTTCATTTTAAGCAATTATTATTTTTTTTTTTAAATAATGCTTTCAAGAAAAGGCAAAGATAAATCTCTAAAAGAAGGTGTTGTAGGTAAATACGTAAAAAAGGACACACCAATACCAAGTATGTGTTTTTTTAATTCAGTATATTTTATAATTTTATAATTATGCAATATTTTAATTTAATTTTTTTTTCTATTTAAATAAGTTATAAATGTCTGGTCTTTCGATGATAATAAAAATAAATCAAAAGGACGAAGAAATAGTCAACAATTATTAACACAAAAAACTGAAATTAATGTAAAAGAAAAATTTGGTTGTAAAACATTAGCAAAAGCAACAGGTTTAGGTCATGTTGGAAAATATACACCGAATTTATCATCAGCTCAAAATTTATCACAACGTTATGGTGGTGGTGGAGCAACAGGAGGAAATTTATCATCATGTAATCCCGATATTATAAATTATAGTATTCAAAATTTATCAATTGTTGATATAAATGATCATCAACAACAACAACAACATTGTCGTAGACCAACATCTCAAGTTTCATCATCAAATATTACTGGAACAACAAATTGTAGTAATTATGTGAATATTGATCAAATTGATCGTATGAGATATCAAGCAGATCATAATCCATATAGTTCATCTATGTCATCATTTGGTCATAATATTGATAATTTTAGTCGTAATTATTCAATTAATCAGAATCATGCACATACATTTGATTCTCGATATAATTTAGATCAATTAAATTCACAATATAATGTATTAAGAAAAACACAACAGCAGCAACATGATACATCACCAAGAGCCGGTTCTCCAAAAGCTATCTCCCAACTTACTTTGGTAAATATAACTTCAATAAAAATATTTATAATTCGCAATTGTCATTAAATTTGAAATTAGGCTTCTACTAGTGGTTACAATTCAAATGGTTCACCAATTTACGAGAATCAATCACAGCTATCTGCCACAGCAGTGGGAACATCTGGAACACGTTCTGAATCACCCATATATTACAATACTAATTCTAGTTTATTATCTGCTTATCAAAATATTCAAAATAATCCTCAGTAAGTCAATTTTAATGTTTTATTTACATAATTCTAAATAACAATTTAATTATTTTCAAATAATTTCAGTTATGGTGCTTCACACAACTCACATCAGTCTCTATATCCTAATATGCAAACTGATAATACAGCTGCAGCATTAGGTTATCAACATTTAGGACAAAATTTAACATTTTATCAACCAATTAGAAATTATGAAACTTCTGCAAATGCTGTTGGTATGACATACGGTGAACATTTAGAAGATAATTATGGTAATAATAAAAATGTAACAAAAACAACAGGATTAGGACATGTGAGTTAGTTAAGAGTGCGAAAATGAAACATTTCTAATTTTTTATACTTTTATGTTATTTACATATTTCTGTAGATGTTGGTACCTCCACAACAATCTATTGATGAGGAATTACCTTTACCTCCTGGTTGGGCGGCGTATTATACACTTCGTGGTAGAAAATATTATATAGATCATAATGCTCAGACAACGCATTGGTCTCATCCATTGGAAAGAGAAGGACTGCCAATTGGATGGGAAAGAATTGTATCACCTCAACATGGAGTGTATTATTACAAGTGAGTGAATATATATATATATATATATTTTTTTGCACTAAAAAATATGAAAATATGAACATTAAAAATAATTTTGTATGTTCTTAGTTATATTACGAGACAATCACAACGTAATCATCCGTGCCTTACATCTTGTTATGTATATACAACCTCAGCGGAACCACCTAAAACAATTCTTCCAGAACCTCAACCAACACAATTTAGTCCCCATAGTGCTTTAGTTCCAGCTAATCCATATTTACTTGAAGAAATTCCTGAATGGCTTGTTGTATATTTTCATGGTAAATTGAAATTTATATTTGTGTTTTCTTTATTGAAAATTAAATAAATTTTGTCTTAATTTACAAAAGCTGATCCATCAAAAGATCATATATTAAAATTTCCCATGTTCAGTTTACAAGAGCTTGAATGCTTTGATGGTATGTTAATAAGATTATATAAACAAGAATTAGGAAGTATTGTTGGTGGCTATGAAAAATACAGGTACCTATATAATAAATTCTTTTACCATGTAAAATTTGTTTGATTATCAATTCAAATTTATTTCAGACGTGCATTAACTTTGGAAATTAATCGTCGATTACATGAGATGAGAATGAAATCTCTTCCGGATGCCTAAAAAATAAATTTTTTGAAAATTAGTGAAGGCGAAAGAAGCAAAAATGATTTTTTTATTACTTTTTTTTTTAAATAATCAGAACTATCTTTCCTATTAATTTTGAGATTAGAATCTATTAAGAAGTAAAAGTAAGCATAAGACTGTTATTATGTTAACGAGAATCATCTTTAATTCATCACTGTTTCGCATTCGTCGTTATATAATACACACAAACATGACGCTTGTTATTATAATTTTTGTTTCCTTTTTTTTTTCTTTTCTTTAATCATTCTGTTTAAAAACTAATTATTTTAATTACAATTTTAGAAATTTTATTTTAAGATTTAAAAATGAGAAAGAGAGATCATATTTGTGATAGTTTTTATTACTATTAAATATTTTTTTTTATTTAAGTTCCTTTGCAGCTGTTAATTAAGGAATAATAATACATAAATAATTTGTAAGAATTTTATTGTCTTAAAATTACATTATAATTAAAAAATAAAATAAAAATATTTTACAATAAACTTTCTTTCTATGAATTTTGTGTTTTTTTCGTTTCAATTTCCTCTTCGTTTATTTTCTTAAGTCCAGAAAATCGCATTATTTTACCTTTTTCTACATTCAATGTTTTAGCGAAATATTGTCCTGTGGAAAAAAAACATTTTAATTATTTATTTTCCCTAAAATTCTGATTATGTACGTAAATTATATTATTTTAAATTTTGTCCGTAGTGTATTGAAAAGTAACCTAACCTTACTACATTGACAACTTTTTGACAACTCTAAACAAGTTCGGAATGCGCTTGTCAAGTTTTGATTTTAATGTCAATTCGCCAACATCATCATTTCTTACGAAGTTATTAATCAAAATTAATTAAATAAATTTTGTTAGTTGTTTTTTAATTCAAATAAAATTTAAATATGAGTGCAATTAAAGATGACAACGATGATTTCAACGCTACATTATTCGATGCAAGAAATTTCTATTACATTGGAAATTTTATGAACAGTATTAACACCGTTCTTCCTGAACAATCAACTGGATCACCAGATTTATTAGCATATTCATATTATTCATATTTAGCAATTGAATCAGCACGTTTAATAACATCAGAAATAAAAGAAGATAATTCTACAGCATTAATTGCTTTCAGATATTTAAATGATTATTTGGAAAAACCAGAAAAACGTGAAGAAATTGTACAATTTTTTGTTGATAAATTACAAAAAGATGTTGGTGAAACAAATATTTGGCAAATGACAGCTGCAATTGTTTTCTGTCGTGAAGGTCTTTATGAGAATGCTTTAAAAGCATTACATGGATCTGATGATCTTGAATGTATGGCTGTATCAATACAATGTCTTTTACAATTGAATCGTGTTGATCTTGCTAAACAAACTTTAGCTAAAATGCAAGAAAAAAGTGATGATGCAACACTTACTCAATTAGCTCAAGCATGGGTAAATATATCAACTGGTGGTGATCAATTGCAAGATGCTTATCATATTTTTCAAGAATTCTGTGAAAAATATGGTTCAACACCATTACTTTTGAATGGTAAAGCTGTTTGTCATATTGGACAAGAAAGATATGATGAAGCTGAAGCTGATCTTAAGGAATCATTGAATAAGAAACATAATGATTATGATACACTTGTGAACATGATCGTTTTATCACATTTAACTGGCAAAAGTAATGAAACAATTAATCGTTATATTGAACAATTAAAACAATTTCATGCAAATAGTAACTTTGTAACCGATTTGTCAAAGAAAGAAGAGGAATTTGATCGTTTATGTATGCAGTATGAGCCAAAAAAAGTTACAGCTACATAAATGTTTTATTTTTTCATAATTTTTGAATTATTTGAGTACACAATTCTCAAATAATTAGGTACCATTATGATGCATACACATATTTCTTAATACAGAACATTTAATAAAATATTATTCAAAAATGTATAAAAAAAAATGTCAATGTGTTTTGTTGATAAATAAATAAATAAAAATTTAAATGTAAAATTTTTCATGTTATTTTTACTGTTACAACTTTTGCGTACCAATTCATTCATGAACCTTGTGGAAAAACATTTATAGATTTTTTATTTATGTGTTTGAATAAAAATTCATAATTACCTGCAGTCATATTAGCTTCCTCTTCAGATTTTAATCCATGATATTTTGCCCAATCACCTTTTCCAGAATAAATATGATACAAAACTAAACCAAATGCTTGCCAAGAAATCACCATATATGCTAAACTAAATCTTCTTTTCCATAATTCAGCTCTATCCATTGGAATTGGATTTGTATGCCTTCTAACAAATCTTCTAAGCCATTTAAAATGAAACAGGGCCATTTTTACCCAAGAATTTTTTTAAAAGAAATTGTGAACTTTTAGTTATGTAAATTGTATACCAATTGAATCTCCAACTACAACCTCAAAATTTAAAATATTCTGAATCAATTCAGATTGTTTTCATTTAATATTTTAATTTATATTTGAAAGAGGACAAAAGCTTTTAAAATTTTACGACTCAATTTGTTGAATACGATTCAAAATTGATTTTTAAATTTTCATTTAATTACTTTTATTTAATAATTACTGAATCTACCCTTTTTGTTATGGTTCAAATTACAGTTCGCGACGTCCGCGATTAGCAGAGCAAAATAAAATATCAATTATCTCTACAATTTTCTACTTCCATATGACTGCGCCATCTGTAATTTTGTTTTTAAAATATCAGAATTACTAATACATATCGTTTTCCCAAAAAACAAAAAAATTTAACAAATTGGATCAAAAAATAAATCTGGCAGCACTACCCAATTTTTATTTTATTTTATTATATAGTATTTTTGACAGTTCCTCAAAAAAGTACAAATTTTTGTGAGGTAAATATTGAAGAAATTTATAAAAAATAATTTGTGCAACAAAAAGTTAAATCCAAATATCTCATTTTTAAAAAAACGTTATCAAAATATTAAAATCAAAAGACGATCTGGAATTAAATTCAGAACAAAGAATTTCAATTTTACAAGGTTCATTTACATTTAGCTACTTTTTTGAATAAAAATATTTAATTGTTTTATTATTCAATTAAATAGGTAATTTACGTAATTTACCTATTGCCTTTTGCCGTAAAAAACGAAATCCTTCATATTCGGATAAAAATATCATATTGAACTTCTTTCCTCCCACAATTTTTATTAAATTTTTAATTTATCTAAAGTGACTCATGTCGGAGTAATAAGACAACTAATATTTGGCCACAATTGAAAATGAGAAAATTCTAATAATTTCATCGAAGATTTTAAAATTGTAAAATAATAATTGGTTTTTTTATATTACAGAACTAATGAGAGAAATATTGGATTTATAAACATGCAAATTATCTAAACAAAAAAAATAAAAAAACAATATATATTTAATTATAAAATAGAGGAAGAAAAATCTCTTGAAATACGTATGAATGGTTGGTCAAGATCAGATACCTTAGAGAAAGAAGTTAACGAAAAAACCCCTCTTATGGATGCTCATGTTGGGGAACCTAGTGTAAGACATCATCATCAAGATAGGCCTGATGGAATTGTTGAAAGAACTAAAAAACGACAAAGACCTCAAAGTGAACCTAACTATGGGGTAGGTGTCACAATTTTTTTTACCGTTATAATTTTACATTTTAAATTTTTTTTTAAGGCAATGAATAATGTACCACCTGTAGCTGTCAGAGAATCTCGATCACAAAGTAATCGTAATTCTCGTGCTTCTGGTGGTGCAGGAGGTAGCAGTGGTGCCGTTGGAGGCGGAGGAGGAGGAGGAGGAGGAGATAGAAGGAATAATGCTCAACATGATGATGCATGGCTAGAGGAAGAAGAGGAGGGATTAAAATATGGAGCTCAACATGTTATTAAATTATTTGCTCCTGTATCACTTTGTATGCTTGTTGTTGTAGCTACAATAAGTGCTGTTAGCTTTTACTCTACAAAGGATGTATATTTGTAAGAATATGATAATGATTAAGTTGTAAAATTTAGTGTTTAAAATATCTTCATTTGGTTTTTTTTTTTAAAATTAGGCTATACACGCCATTTCATGAATTATCACATGATCCTGGTACAAAAATATGGAATGCATTAGCAAATTCAATGATATTAATGTTTGTAATTGTTATTATGACAATTCTTCTTATTGTACTTTATAAGAAACGATGTTATAAAACAATTCATGCTTGGTTGATACTTTCATCTTTTATGCTTCTTTTTATTTTCAGTTATTTGTATTTGGAGTAAGTAAACAGATAAAAAAAATAGTAAAATATATAACACTTTAATTTTCTGATTATTATTAGAGAACTTTTACGAGCATATAATATTCCAATGGATTATCCTACAGCAATATTAATAATGTGGAATTTTGGTGTAGCTGGAATGATGGCAATACATTGGTATGGTCCATTAAGATTACAACAGGCATATTTAATATTTGTAGCTGCTTTAATGGCATTGGTTTTTATTAAATATTTACCAGAATGGACAGCTTGGTCTGTTTTAGCTGTAATTTCAATATGGGGTTTGTTCATTAAATTATTTTATTTAAAATTATTTTTTTTATAAAAACAATTTTTGAAATTATATTTTAAAGATTTAGTTGCTGTATTAGCACCCAAAGGACCATTAAGAATACTTGTAGAGACAGCACAAGAAAGAAATGAACAAATATTCCCAGCATTAATATATTCATGTAAAAATTTAATGAAAATTTTTTCCTCATCATGAAATTATAAATTTTTTTAAATTTTTCTAGCTACAATTATGTATTCTTTCATGGGTACGAGCCATCCAGAATCAAATTCAAATTCAACAACAACAACAACAGCAGCAGCAACAAATGCAACAGAACATCAAAATTCTTTACGGAATCATTTACCACCATCATCAACATCTTCTGAAAATCAAGCTAATGCTGAAGGTACGCCTCTTGTGACCTATAATTCACACAAAAATGGTACTTACTATATTTTATAACAAAAAGAAAAGTATTTTGTTTTTTACTTAAAATCTTTTTTTTGTTTATGCTAAAAGTATCATATTTTCATTTAAAGCTCTCTGATTTGTGTGAGGATGTAGAGTTGAATATTTTTTTTGTTTTGTTTTTTTTTTTTTTTCATTTTATTGCTACACATACATAGATTTTAAGAACACGTACACTATTTACATAATCATAATATGTACATAGCTTTAATTTTACGTTTACATGAGTTTTTTACAATACACCTCATGAAAACGTATTCTATGGCAAATAATATTTCATTTTTTTCTAATTTTGATCAAGTTTTAATTTATTATTCTTTTTGAAAATTCATAGAAGTCGATGCTGGTTTTACTCAAGAATGGGCTTCAAATACAAATCAACGTATAGCTCGGCGTCAGATTGAAGTTCAAGCTAATAATAGTGGAAATCCAAATCGATCAGTTGAATATCGTACAATAACAGCTGGTGCAACAGCACAAAGTGGTGATGGTGGCGGTAATATTAATCAACAAATAATGGAAAGTCAAGAAGAAAGTAAGATCGAATAGTTCTTTGTTTTTTGTCAGAAGATTTTTATTTGTTCAATTTAAAGTCGATCCACATACATCCAATCGGGTTCCTCTTCGACCATATTTGTATTGATTTGTGATCGGAAGCGGATTTGTGTGGGGATCGATCTTTATTCATACTGTTAGAGGAGATAATGATTGACTATTTTTTCTGTTCTTTATTTTTTTTTTCAGGGGGAATTAAACTTGGACTTGGTGATTTTATATTTTATTCTGTATTAGTTGGTAAAGCATCAAGCTATGGTGATTGGAATACAACAATTGCATGTTTTGTAGCTATTTTAATTGGTTTATGTTTAACACTTTTATTATTGGCGATATGTCGTAAAGCATTACCAGCCTTACCAATTTCAATAACATTCGGTTTAATATTTTGTTTTGCAACAAGTGCTGTTGTAAAACCATTCATGGAAAATCTTTCGGTTGAACAAGTTTTCATATGAATAAATTGAAACTTAAAAAAAAATAATTCTATATTGTATTTAACTTAAATTAAAAACTAATAAATTGAAGAAAAAAAACTGATAATAAGACATAATAATAAAAATTTAAATTACGTAATCCTAATCTATTTACTAAACTTAATTATTTAAAACGAAAAAAAAGGAATAAATTTATTTTTTAAATTCAAATTATGTGTAATTATGCATTTATTATTTTGAAAATTATGGAAATTGATTGACATTTTAGAAAAGGGCATACAAATTATTAAAATTGATAGATGCAAAGGTATTTTCTTTACAAAAAGGAAAAATATGAATTTAATAAAAGTTAAAAATTGAAAATTGAACAAATTTACAAGTTTTATTTAAATTTTTTATTCTTATATTCTGCAGTGAGTTTATTTTTTGAAAAATATCTGATGTTGCAGTCCATATTGAATTATGGCTTCATGTATTATGTCTCTCCACTGACTTCTATTTGTGGCCTCTTCTCTAGTCTTTTATGCCCAGCTTCATCTCATCCATTGAGTCAATCAACATCATTTTTGGCCTTCCAGTTGGCCTGACAGATTTTATATAGAGGATGTTATTTTTTCATTCTAACTATGTATATGTCCTGCCTATCTCATTCTTGTATTTTGATGAATGTACTTATGGATAGATCATTGAGTTCCTGCCTACATTCATAGTTATTTCTTAGCCTGGATATACCATCGTTACTTTTGGGATCCAGGATTCTTCTTAATACTTTGTGTTCAAATACGTTCAGTTTTTCTACTTCACTGGGATACGTTACAATTTATCTTATCAAAGTCTTGCAGTAAAATTCTTAAGAATTTATTGGGAAAAAAGACCTTAAAACTTTAAAAATGTACCAAACTTGCTTATTTTCAATTGATTTTTGTTAGAAAAATAAAATTGAGATGTACTATTGTCAATAAATCTTGTAGTCTGTGGATGCCTGCATCCTCCCATCCACAAACCAACCAATGTCAATAAATTAATAAGTCTACAAATAAGCTTTGAATAATATTTTTTTTAATACAAATTCAGTTATACAAAAATGAATAAAATATGATTTCACATAAAATACTTTTTAAATTGATCAACCCATTGCTCTTTCCATGAAAATTTTCTGTAAATTGAAAAATATTATTAAATAACGTGCCTATTCCCTGAATAAATTATTATTATATTACAGATGTATTATAGATAATTTACCTTGAGGGGTGGTAAATTATGAGTTATTTGTAAGCCTAAACTTCTTAAAAGTACTATAGGACTAAAAGTAGTATTATATAATCTTTGTAGTCCATGTACTCCTAACATTATAGGCACATTTTTAATAAGTCGTTCCCTTTCATATTTTAATAAATGAGTTTTATCTCCTTCAAAATAAAAAAATCCGAGTAAATAAAATCAAGAAAACAAATTACAAAAAAAAAAAAGTTACCTAATTTAAAGCCAGAATAAACAGCATCAGAAAGTACTTTTGTGAGACATTTAACATCACCAAATCCAAGATTAACACCTTGTCCAGCTAAAGGATGAATACGATGTGCAGAATCACTACACAAAAAATTTATTTTAAGAATTTAAAATTTCCTTAAAATATAATACCTTAATTATTCATACCCTATTAATGCAGCTCCTTCGTTAATATATGATGATGCATGACCAAATCCTAATGGAAAGCATGCTCTAGATTTATCAAGAACATTTTTTATTCGTGGCGGATATTGACGCATAGCATTATTTGTCCCTAATATAGATTCCAATGCAGTAAGAGCATTTTTTATGATACTTTCTTGCTGGTACTCTTTTATCTAAAATAAATTTAAATTTATATTTTTTTTGTCTTACTTTAAAACAAATAATTAAAAGTGTAAAAGCAAAATAGATTTCACTTACAAACGCCTCATTGAGAGCATCAACAAATTCTTCTGCAGACATTGATAATAAATTTTTTGCATGTGATGGTGTTGTAGACCATACAAGTGAACTCATTGTTTCACTTAAAGGTAAAAGTGCTACTGGACCAGTTGATAGAAATCTTTGCCATGCTGTATTATTGTCTTCAGGCTTTATGTGGACAAAAACAAGAAAATTTTATTGGGTTTTTTAAAAATTTAAGTCAAATTTTCATTACTCATACTTCACTTAATTCTAAAGTTGCAACTAATCCCATTTGATCATAATTAACTGAATAATAATCAACAGCCATTTGTTTACGTACAATTGAATTTGCGCCATCCGCACCAACCTAAAAAGTAAAAAAAATAATAAAATTTTTCCTTTTGATCATAGAATTTTATATCAAAGTATTTGCTTTTATCACATAAGATATACATAAAAAGATCTAAAAACATGAAGAAATATGAACTTATCCAATTAATAATTGTTTTAAAAATTCTATTTTAATTAATATCAATTCTGATGAAAGCCCACTTTTATAGAAATGTAAAAAAACTGATAAAATTAAAAGTGAATTCCAATTAAAATATCCTTAACATATTAAATTCAATTAACATATTGAATTCAATTAATTTCAGAGCAAAATGAAAAAAAAAAAAACATTCATTAAAAATTAAATAATTAATAATATGTAGTCAAAAATAGAATTAATTTTTTATTTTCATATTTTAAGACATAGAAAAATTCAATATTGTAAAATTAATGTAAACAATTTTTTAACCACCCATGACGAAATTAATTTTTCTTTATGCAAATGAATTGAGAAATTATAAAGGACAGGGTGAGGGTGTTTTTCATAAACTGAAGAAAGTTAAACAACCAAGAGATATTATTATATTCAAATTAAAAAAAAAATATCGTATGCAAATTAAAGAGAATCGTAGTAGCTTGACTGTTTCTTCTTCTTTCTTTGTTCTACAGCTCTTTGTGAGCTTTGGCCTCCTCGATAGTTCTTGAGCCGCTTTTCACTAGTTATGTACTTTTAGGCGTCTTAGATTCTCTTCGACACTTTCCTCCTATCTTTCTCCGTCTCTAGATCGGATACGAAGCCTCTTACTTCTGCAATTCCAATCGCCTGAAGCGCCTTCATATGGTGGTTCCTTTACCGATGCAAGATACAAGAACAAAAGAAGTAAGGTGATCTAGTCCTTCCAGAGGGGATTGTCTTAGGATTAACAGTTTTACACGTGAAAAAATTCTGTTATGGGACTTTAGCATTTTAATTTCTAAAAACTGTAAAAGTTTCTCTGTGTTCGTTTTACAAAAATTTTCGAAATTTTTCCACGAAAAACTTCTAGGTTTCGAACTTTTATTTAAAATTCTAATTTTTTTTCATTAAAATCCACAAATTTAACAGAAGCACCCTGTAAATCTAGGTACTTATACGAAAAATTTGTATATTTTTCTTTTTGTGGATAATAACCATTCTTATGTGTAATCTTAATATGTATCATATACATTATTGAAAATGAGAAGAATCTCTTTGAAAGCACGATCAGTTACAGTTGATTAAAATCATGTACATACATATATATGTATGTATACATACTCGTATATGTACGTACATATCTATAAATTTCTAAAGAAAACAGATTTTACTTTTCTTTTTCAAATATAAATATTTTTTTTTTTTTTCGGTTATTTTTTTTTTCCGCTCGCATCATTTTCAATTAAAATTCTGCACAAAATAGAAATCATCATCTAGTTAGTATTTTACAATCATCGGGATCATATCTTATAAATAAAAAAAAAATTTTTTTAATTAATAAGTTTTATCTTATGTAAATTTTATTTTTTTTGTTTTTGTTAATACATGTAGATAGAAAAAAATCAAAATAAAAAAAAAATGAAATATCTAAGGCATAATTTAAATATCATGTAATAGGGTCATTCACATTTTAAAAAAAAAAACACTAAATTAAAGCACACAAAAAAAAAATAATACGCGAATCAATCAATAACAGGAATTAAAATAAAATCTTTTTTTTTTTTAATTTCATGCTCTTTTAAATAATAATTCAATTTAGTGTCAATTATAATCTTGTGTTGAAAACAAGTGTTTTATTTCGAAAACGTTCACAACGGTAAAAATCATACATAATTCATAATTATTTATTCTTGGTTTTTATTTTCCATGTTCAAAAGTGATGATTTATTTAGCATATATCATATCATTTGACCCGAATAATTCTTACTTTTAATTATTTGTTTATTTATCTTATTTATCTTATTTTATTTTTTTTTTTAAATCACTTTTTGGCAACTTATGTTCATTTAATTTAATAATTATAAATATGGATACGAAATATAAAGTGCATCTTTTTGGTTTTAAATGGCATACGATTTGTGAAAAAAAAAAGTAATCATTTTCATTTAAAATTTTGCAATAGTTTTTAATATTTCTGTTAATTTTTTTTTTAAACATTAAACGAAACGAAAAGATATTGTAACAGTTAAAAAAATACGTCATGTAAAGAAAATCATGTTTTTGTGATGAATTTTTCAAAACAAGAAATAAGGGTTATTTAGAAATACTCTTAAATAGATTTTTATAGAACAAATGACAAAAAATAAAAATAAGTCTAACATTTTTTTCAAAATAAAAATATCTACAAATTCTCTTACAAAAACAATGTCAAAGTTTCATCCTTTCGTCAATAACAACTTCATGAAATTTATTTAAAATTCGTTTTTTACTTTTTCAAAATCTACTACCTAAAGTAATGTAAAAATAAATTAAATAATCATTATTGTTTTTTTAATTAATCGTACATTTTTTTTTCCACTCAGGAATTTTAAAATATTATCTTAATATAAACAGGAAAAATAATTCAAATGTGAAAATTTTCAAAAATTATTCCAATAGATTTTATTTAAATTATAAATTTCCTTTCTATAAATTTTCATTATTTTCTCAATAAATTTATAATTATCTTCAAAAAAAAAAAAAATTACTATCAGTTTAAAAAAAAAACAGAAAATCTGATTCAAATCATTCTTTTTAATTTCATGACGATGAAAATTGATGAGATCATCCATATGTTCTAATATTTTTCCATAAAAAAAATTTTCTATATAAACATTTTTTTTTTCTTTTCCCCAATAAATATTGTTCTGGTATATAAAATTTATTTCAAAAATGTTTATATATTTTAAACAGAATATTTATGTTTGAAAAACAAAACAAAAAAAAAAAATCTTTTTCATATACTTAAATCTGTTTATTCATTACATTACACACAGGTATCTTTTATACAGTCAGATACAGTTTAACCATTGTTATTCATTAATTGAAGATTTTTTCTACGATAAATTCTATCAAAATCAAAATCCTTGATAATGGCCTCATATGAAAAATAATTGAAATAGAGAAAAAAAAAAGAAGTTGAACTTAATACTTATATGTTAATATTTTTTGTCACTTTATTAATAAAATAAATCTATTAGCACACATTCGTGAATAAGTAAATCTATTGTACAATACAAAAAAAAAATATATATATATATAGAAAGAGCATTATAATAAACACCTACAATAGAGACTCATGTAAAAGATTAAAAGAAAGTTCTTTCACAAATTATAACATAAAAAAATATATTTACAAGGAAAAAAAATCCTACCTTATTTATTGTTTGTTTACATGATCATAAAAAAAAAAATTTTACAAAATATAATTAGTACATGTTTAGTGTTATGTTTTGTTGAGGTTTTTCTTTATTTGATTATTAAAGAAAATTTATTATTATCTGTAAATTGTATAAAAATAGATTTTTATATTGTTTGAATAATAAAATTTCGATGAAATTTAATTGCTAAGTGAAAAGTTAAAAAAAATAATAATAATTAATTTCTTAATTTATTAGTTGATCATGAAATTGTAATCGTTTTAATGCAAGAAAAATTATAAATGAAGCAATTAAATGAAAATATTTTAAAGTAGCGCTCTGGAGAAACAAAATACAAAAACGAAAAAGAAAATTTGAAAAAATTAAAAAAAAACAAAAAACAAAATGGATAATGTTAGATTTTCAATAATCGTAAGTACTAAGATCACCTGTTTTATTTTGATTATTTTTTTTTTTGTTTCCTTTTTTAAAATTTTCTTATTTTCTGTGGAAACACTAAGAAATGCACATACAAATCCACCCACTGATAATGAGAATAACGTAAATCATATTTACATCAAAAACATAAAGAAACTAATGCAATTTAGATTACTTTTCGCGTATACGTATATTATGCGCTTTTTATATTAAATTATAGGGTGGTAAAAAACCAAAAGTTAATTTGAAGGTAGCTCAATTTGAAAATATCTATATTTTTATTTTTAGTTTTAAACACTATCTATACCGATTCTAAACGGTTGGAGAAAATTTGAATCTTATTTTCTATCCCTACTGTGGTTATCAAAGATAGATAGATAATTAGGGGCTATTTTTTTTATCAATCAAAAAGGCGTATTCCAAATTACTTCAGCTTTGAGGAAGAGTTGATGCTTATAACGCACTCTTTTAGAGACCAATGCCTCACATTCACACAGAATCTACAATTGTCATTCTTTCTTAGCCTTATCCTATACTCATATGAAAGTTGAGTGGACAGTGCCCAGTAATAAAACTCTTGAAGATCTGTTATCAAAAATTGTCAACAAGGTAACTAGGTTTTCCAGACAAGATTTCAGTAAATTTAAAAAAAAATGTCAATAAAAAAAAATAGAAGAGTTGGAAATGACCTGCTTTATGTGTGACAAATGGATTTTTAAATCATTTTATTAATAACAGAAAAACTATGCCAGTTAGGTCGTTTCCGAATTCAAAAGCTATCTCTCTTCAATTTCATTTCTCTTTTTAAATACTTTTAAATATTAAACTTTATTCCTTAATGCAAAAAAATTAAACTTTATTTGCTTTGAGCCACCCTAACGTATGTAAATTCATCATTATGATTTATCTTTTCATGTAAATTTAATGAAAAAAAAATCCAGGAAGATAATATGAAATGGAATTCAAAATCAGATTTATCAAGTGATTTAGAGGATAACAAAAGTATTTCAAGTGAAAGTAGCGGTGATGCTATTTTAAGTAATGAATCCCACATAATATTTCATCGTAATCAACGTAATCATGTAATATGGGATTCACAAGAAATTGAAAAAACCTTAAAAAATTTCTCAAATATTGAAGAAATTATGAAAATGATAACATGGGGTAGTTTTTTTAGTAAGTTAAAAAAAAAGTATATTTTAAGAAAATAAAATATAAAAATAATCTTGAATGCTATTTCAGATTTGATATCAGGTTCAGATGATGTTAATATGGCATTACTTTTATCAACATGGTATGGTTGTGCAGAAAATGTATATGTCCTTTTAGAAAATTATTCAGCTAATCCAAATTGTATTGATTCAAAAGGACGTTCACCACTTCATTTTGCTTGTTGTATAGGTGAATCACAAATAGCTAAAATACTTTTAGATCATGGTGGTGATCCAAATCAATGGGATAAAGATAATAAAGTAACACCATTACATTGTGCTGCAAGGTGAAAAAATACCATTTTTTTATTCCGTTGAAAAACTTATTTCTTTAAATTTCAATTTTAGTGCGGGTAGCGTTGAATGTATTTTATTACTATTGAAAAGGCGAGCTCATATTGATGTGGGAATTGAAAAAAGGACTCCATTACATTTTGCCATCGATCAAAATTCAATTGAATGTGTTGAAACACTTTTAAAATATGGTGCTGATCCTAATACACCACAAGTAAAATATATGATATTTAAAAAAAAAAAAAAGGAAATAAAGAATTTATTCTTATTTTTAATATTTTTTAAGGTTTTCACAGAAACACCTTTACATACAGCATGTGCCTTAGGTCATACAGAATGTGTTAGATTACTTCTTAAATATGGTGCTGATGTTCGATCACAATTTGGTAAAAGAAAATTAACGGCTTTACATTTAGCTGCTGAAGATGATTATGTTGAATGTGCAAAATTATTACTTGATCATGGTGCTAATGTTGATGCACGTAATGCAGATAATCAAACACCATTACATTTAACTTGTTTATCACAATGTATTGAAACATTAGAACTTCTGATTAAATATAGAGCCAATGTAAATGCTCTATATAGAGATGGTAGAACATCTTTACATGCAGCTATTGTTAAACAATCTAAATGTGTTGAATGTGTTAAAATTCTTCTTCGAGCTGGTGCTGATGTTAATAAAGCTGATATTTATGGATATACTCCATTACATATATCAGCTTTAAATGAATTTAGTCCTTGTGTATATACTTTAATTGGTAAATTATCGTATGATTCAAAAAATATTTTTATTTAAATTTTTTATTTTTTTCTTTTCTAGAAAATGGTGCTGATATAACAGCACGAACAAATGGTGGTATTTCAGCATTATCATTTATTGTACGTCGTACACCAGATATTATACCAAAATTAATAGCAAAATTTGATTCATCAATAAAAGTTAATGATCATGAAATTGGTGATGTTGATTGTGAAATAAAATTAGATTTTCGTTTATTAGTACCAAATTTTGAAAGAGGTGAAACAGAATTATTACTTAATTTTATTGAAGTTGGACAAAAAAGGATATTAACACATCCATTATGTGAAACATTTTTATTTTTAAAGTGGAGAAGAATACGTAAATTTTTTTTAATGAGTCTATTTTATCATGCAATTTATGTTTTAATGTTTACACTATACATTGTTGGTGTTTATATAAAAAATTGTGAAGAGAATAAGTCATGTTATGCTTCAAATTATTCTACACCAATTGGTTTTATTGTTATTATATTAAATTTAATTCTATTAGGAAAAGAATTTTTTCAGGTGAATAAAGTGTTAAATGACGTGAGAAACCGATAGCTAAATTTTACTTTTTTCGTTTTAGATGAGCCATGGTATTTATGGATACGCCAAAAACTGGGAAAATTGGTTGCAATGGTCAATCATATTTGGTGTTTTCTTATGTGTGGTAATTATAAAATTTAAAAAAAAAAATAAGAAAAAATTATTATACAATTTATTTTTTTTTCCAGAGTCCAGGAACCCTTTTAACTTCAGATCTATTGCTAGTACCAAAATGGCAACATCATATTGCAGCAATTGTTATATTCATGGTGTGGTTAGAGCTTATGATGTTAGTAGGAAGGTTTCCAATTTTTGGACTTTATGTGCAAATGTTTACAAAAGGTAAGCAAAAAAAAAGTAAATAATTAATTTTATTACGAATAAAATTGCTTCAAAAACCGTTACATAAAAGTATCACTTTTAGATTCATATTTTGATTTTTTTTTTCAAAAATTTCAGTTGCTGTAAACTTTTCAAAATTTCTATTGGCTTATTGTTGTTTAATAATTGCTTTCGGACTGAGTTTTTGTGTATTATTTAGTAATTATCCAGCATTTGAAAGTATTCCATGGTCAATTCTAAAAGCAGTTGCAATGATGTCTGGTGAACTTGAATTTGAAGATATATTTTATGGCGATTATCCAATTTTATTTCCAGTTACATCTCATATATTATTTTTAGCATTTGTATTACTAGTTACAGTGATATTAACTAATTTATTAGTAGGTTTAGCTGTCAGTGATATACAGGTAAAAGAAAATAATTAAAACTTCTTTGTTTTTATGACAAAAAATTACTTACCGTATTTTTTTTTTCTCAACAGGGACTTCAAGTATCTGCTGGACTTGATCGTTTAACACGTCAAGCTGAATTAGTATCACGTTTAGAAAGTCTTTTCTTTTCACGTATTTTAAAAAAAGCACCACGTCGTTTAAAAGGTTTCTTTCGTAAAAATGCTATGATACGAACATCACGTTATGGTTTACAATTTATAACACGACCAAATGATCCACGTGATAAACAATTACCAGATGAATTAAAATTAAATATTTTTAAATTAGTTGCAGAAAGAAGAGATCGTAATCAAAGTTTAAGACGTCGTAGAAGAGAAGATAATTTTTCATTTTTTACAAGAAATATTGAACGTAATCAAATAATTAATAATAAAAATGATACTGAAAATAATGTTATATTAAGACCAAAATCATTTGGTACAATAAATACACGTAATCGTCTTTTATCTGATACTTCAAAAAATAATGTTAATGATTTAACACAAAATTCAATATTAAAAGAAGATACTGTTGATTTATCAGATGTTAAAGAACAATTAAAAAATATTAATGAAAGATTAGATAAATTAAATAATGTATTTTTAAAGAAACTTAATTTAGCTTCTGAAGAATTAACACGTATTAAGATGCAGCTTGATCAAAGACCAATCATTTAGAAATTAAGCAATAAAATAAATATTACATTTATATATTTTTCAAACTCCACGTTTTTAGGTTCTAATATTTTAGGGATTTTAAGAAAAAAAAATTAAATAACTTATTTTGTACTCGAAAAAATAAATTTCTGTTATTCTGTAAAATCGTTATTTTTGTTGTTTGTGTTTTACTTACCAAAAGTTCACAAGTGAAATTCTCTCCATCTTTTAATGTAATTGTACTTTTTGGTACACCATCCTTTGGAATTTTTACACTTTCAATTTTCGATAAATTCTTTATTTCTACATTATTAGCTGTCTCTAATTCTTTATAGACAGCATGTAAAACTAAATCATTTTCAACAATGTAAGCTATATCACCTCTAAAATCATCGTAATTAAATGTTATTAACGCATTTGAACAAGCGTCCCACACCTAAGTAAAATTTTAGAACAGTATGTACTCGTGTCTATCAATTGAACATTTAAAAAAAAAATAAATTAATTACCTGCATTTGTTTAACTGTTTTATATCGAGCATTTGAAATTGTATTCCAAGCACCAATATCTTTCATTAAATCTATTGTATTACGATTTAATGCTGAGACTCGATTACTGTAATCTCCATCATTGAACCCCTTGAATTTTGGTGCACCTTCCAATAAAAGTACTTTTTTATCAGAAAGTATCTTTGACTTTGCTAAAATAAAATTTAAAAAAATTGATTAGTATTATTAAAACATAATAATAATTCAATAATTCATTACAAATTGAACATGCAAGAGTTGTGCCAACTAATCCTCCTCCTGCTATTATAATATCGTAGTGTTTTGGTTCCGATTGTTGCTTGTCCTCATGTTGATTTAATTGATTACCACTTGTACTAAATAATCTAATTTGTCGTCCTGGTTTAATTGAAAAAATAGAACGAAAATCTAGTTTAATTTTAATACTTTTTAAAGCGAATGCCATCTTGCAGAATTCTTGCTGTAATCTCTTCACGTAGGCCGTAAATATTTACATTCCAGTTCAGAATCAGGCATGACATTTACAAGCTTCAACAATGAAGAAGAAGAAGTATCAGCTGATTTTGATTTAATCTGATTCGCCTAAAATTATGCTACAAAATAAAAGTGAAAAATTTTCCAGGATTTTTTGAAATTTAACGGAAATTTTCTGTCCTTGAAAGTATGTAGTTTCAGCTAGAATAATTTAACCTTATGTATATCCATTAAGAAATGGACAAATAGGTCTGCGGTAGAACATATTGTAGGCTTACGCTTAGAATGTCTGTAATGCATTTTGTTAAAAGATGATATTGTGGCATTGTAGAATCCCAAAAGAATAAATGATAAAGTGATATAGTAAATCCTAAACCACTTATGCCGGCTAAATAAAATCCAACACTTAGCAATCTAAAAAATTTTGAATCAAGAAAACTTTCTGGTTTTTCTTCATCAGATGAAACATTTTCAGATTCAATATTTTTTGGTTTAACTTCACTAAATAATTTCTTTTTATTTTCTTCTATCATTTGTTGTAATTTATAAAATATATATACTATATATATATATATATATATATATATATATATATATACATATTTTTTTTTTTTTTTTTTTTTCAATATTTCATTTATACGTAATTCTGTCTTTTATTATTATGGGTTTTTTGATCTATTCAAGTGACAATAAATATTTTATTAAATAAAAAATAGAAATAAATTGATTACGCATTCAAAATTAAATGCATGTATGTATAAGGAAGCCTTTTATGTGTAATAAATAATATATTTTTCTTTTTATTTCCCCATTAATATGTATTATAATCAATTACCACCCGTCCAGACAATTTTATTAAAAAATTATTTTTAATATTTAGTTGCAAAATTGCAAGACATGCAATAAGACGATATTAAAAATAAAAAAATAAAAAAATAAAAATAAATATTATTTTATAAATTTTAAAAAATGACAGAAGAAAATAAAAAGAAATTATTTAGTGAAGTTAAACCAAAAAATATTGAATCTGAAAATGTTTCATCTGATGAAGAAAAACCAGAAAGTTTTCTTGATTCAAAATTTTTTAGATTGCTAAGTGTTGGATTTTATTTGGCTGGAATAAGTGGTTTAGGATTTACTATATCACTTTATCATTTATTCTTTTGGGATTCTACAATGCCACAATATCATCTTTTAACAAAAAAAGGATAAATAATTATCATTTTGATTGAATTTTGTAAGTAGAAAAAACCAGTAATATTATCTAGTTTTGGGTTCGCCTCAAAACAAGGTCTTCATTCCATTCGTTTCATCTGATGTTAAATACATTTGATCCATGTATTTCAACCTTGAAAGAATAAGTCCTCTACATTCACACAAAATATGTTCTTATGTACAACTATGATTTTCTTTAATCTCTATCCTTATCTAGTATCAAGTGAAAAGGCGTACTAGTGTCCTTAATTCATTTTTTTTATATTTGGGATATTCAAACGCTTTACCCTTGTTAAAAGAAATGAACTTTTTTGCTTGTCTACCGACTTATAGCGACTTTTCTCAATGTTAAATATTTTACTTTAATTAAAAACCTTTCTTTAAATAATTCATGTTATATAAATATATTTTTGTAATAGCGGAAAATTCCAAAATAAAATACAAATAATTATAATACAAAGTACATAAAAACATGTAAACATTAAGACAAAAAATAAGAATAAAGAAAATTAGCTTATCCAATCTTCTCTTTTTCTTTGATTTTTTTTTTTATTACATACGTTCATATGATTTGTACAATTATACATACATATTTTTTTCCATTCTACCATTGATTTAGAAAAACAATAAATCACATACAACTTATCCTTTCTATCCTCATTATTTAATCAAAGCTAATCTCTACTGATTTATTTATCATTTTGTGTACATACATACATATACTTAAAATATTTTTGACTTAATTACAAATAATTTTTTTTTTTAGTAGATATCATAAATCTAATTATATTAAAAGCTTATTAAAGGGTATTAGCACGCAAGGTTACTATACAAGTTTCACCTATATACAATGTTTAATCAGTCTACTTTCATTTTTATTTCATCATTTATACAATATGTAGACATACATACATCTAAACATGTAAATACACAAACATATATGTAAGATATACTCGTATATACATAGATTTGAAAAAATTTATATAAAAAGAATGATAATCAAGGTAAGAGAAGGTTAATTTAAGTTCTATTCTGGGATTAGGATTAGAAAAAAAAAGTACATACATATAATAGAAGAAAATATGTACATCTATAAAAATAAAATAATATTGTCAAATAAAAATTAATTCAGTCAAATTTTTTCAGCCCATTAGTGATCTTGTATCAGTCAAAAACAAGCAACCGTTAAAAAGACATATTTAATTTATTTGTTTTTTAATTTTATAACTAATTCGTTATTTTTCTTTTTTTTAAATTAAGTGTTTGATTTTCATATTTTTAATTATGAAAAGAACAGTTAAAATCACACCAAATGAAAATGAAGATGAATTGAAAAAAAAAACATCAAGATTTGTACGTATTTTAACAACAATTATTTATGTAACATGTGTTTCAGGACTTGGTGTGGCATTATCATTTTATTATTTATTCTTTTGGGATTCAACAATGCCAAGTGTATATAAAATTGTTAGAAAGAAAATCTAATTTCATTAATAAAGAGTTATGAATTTCTTTGTTTCAAAAGAATATTAAATGTTTTCTTTTTTCTTTTTTTTATTGTAACAAAATAAACGAATGAAAATTTGAAAAAAAATTAATATTAATTAATTTTATTTAATTTTTTTTTTCTAATTTAATTTGTGTACTTGATCGGTGAGATCGTGGGAAAGTAAGTAAACACATTTTATTTTATTTTCTTATGAAACAGATAAAATTATTTTGAAAATTCAGTTATATAATTAAAAAAAATTTGTATATTAAAAATAATAATAAAAAAAACTTTTAAAACAATTAACTTTTATAAATTACCACCCCAAATAACGTAAAATTTTTGTATCCCATCGGAAAGCTCTCCATTCATTCATTCTAAATCAAAAAACCCCATGTAAATCCATCCACATTTACTACCCTAAAACTATTCCCAAAATTTCACACTTTCGTAACGAACGTCACTCTCACACACAAAGCTATTTAGTCAAGGGTTAGTGATTGGATAAAAGTTATTTTAAAAAAAAAAGAAATAAATTAATTTTCTAACAGACAAAGAATTTATATCGTTTTTTTTTTATTTTGTAAAGTTTGCAAATTCTTCTTTAAAAAATAGTAAACTGTCTTTATATTATTGAGTATTATCTAATTTCTTTAAAATCAATATAATACATATTCGAATACCGTAGACAATTTTCTTATACATATGTACATATGTACCTATAACCTTTGAATTTCCTTAAACTTTTCTTGAAATAAACGCATTTTTTTTTTTTTTCAAGAAAAGTTTTTTTTTGCTTTCTAAGCTGCTTATTATCTATGTACTTCGATTAAAATAAAAATTCCAATTCCAAAAAACAAAAAAAAAAAACTACAAATAAATTAGAAAAGTGCAGGCTTTGAATATTTAATTGAAAATTCTTATAAATTTTGTTATTCTTTTAACGGTTTTTTTTTTTTGGTATTTGTATAAAAAAAAGTACCTAATTAAGGATAAATCGAATATCTTAAAATTACATACAGCATCAGAAGGACCATATAACGCAGAAAAAAGGCTTGTTTAAACGTTTAAAGCCTTGAATTTTTAGCTAATAGTGCTAATTGTTATTACAGAACGATTGACCAGGAAATTTATAAGGAAGCACTAATGAATACTGTCCGATGGTGTGTTCTGCACGAGGAGGCAAAGATTTACCATCTTTTACTTCTCAGCAGTTGCACGAACATCACCGTTGGTGGTCCGAGGTGTTTCCCTATTTCCAAAAATTTCACTATCAGCAACACCACAAACAAAATGGGACTAGTTCCGGAGATAGGATTCAGCCCATTAGTAATTAGATCAACTGTTTCAAACAATTGAATCCGATTAGCTAATAGCCAAAAAATCAAATGTTTTAACGTATGCTGTTTCTTATTTCAAAAATGAAATTTAGATTTTTTTTTTTATCACAAATACACAATAAATTTTTATGGAAATTCATCATGAATACTTTTTCTTTTTTAAATTTTTTTTTTTTAAGAAAAAATTGTAAGTAATATTTTCTACCCCACAGCATAGCTAAAAAAAAAAAGATGTAAAAAAATATGTTCAAATAAAAATATTAATAATTTTTATTTAATTTTAGATTTATTTTTATTTTCACCATGACCATCAAATTCTCTCTCTCGTTATGTATCTTTTACACACTATCGAAAATTCTTAAAATTAATATTTTATTTAATGTTCAGTGTTCCAGCAGATGAAATTATTCATTATATTATACATAATTTACACAATTTCTTTTTATTTTTTTTTTTTTGCACATTACATACATTTACTTAATAGTTTTCAATATAATTTTCTCAATATGTGATCTTTACATATGTATGTACATACATTATTTTATTTTTATTTTCATATGTTTTATATATTATTTTTCTTATGCATAAAAAAAAAATTAATTCGCCACATGAATACATGTTGCTCTTTCTATTTTTGGCAATTTACTTATTTTTTTTTTAATGAATAAATAATAATAATAACAATGGAAACATTTTGGAAAATGTGAATTCAAAATTATTTGTTCATTCACATTTCTTTTGTTTAAACTGGAGTACGTGAAAAAGTACATATTTTTTTTTATGTTAAGAATTTTTCTATTATACATTAAAATTTTTCTCTAAAAGAAATATTTAAAAAAATTTCTTGATATTCGGTAGATTTTTTTTTTTTTTTTAGAATTTAATTTTCTCGAAAAAATAAAATACAAATAAAACTAAAAAAAAAATAATACCTGCATTGAAGATAACACAAAAAAAATTTTTTTTTTTAATGAAGGAAAAAATAAATAATTGAAATCACAACCGTGTCCTAGTGACCTACATTAAGTTTATTTACCTCATGATATTCCAATAAAAATATCGATTTGTGAGAGCGAAAGGATTTTATGTTTTCCTTTTTTTATACTTTTTTTTTTATTTTAATTTTTTGCATTATTACATGAAGAAGTGAGCCTAAGAGATGAATAAATATTTTGTTGTATTCAGTGTAAAAAAATTGCTATAGTTTTTAGGGAAGTTAATTAAATATTTGAATAATAATTGAAAAAATAGAGTATTTATTTGATACTTCTTTTTTGAATAAAATTTACTAAAAATAAATAAATATTTGTGTTAGTTGAGAAAAACAACAGAAAAAAAAGAAAATTTCTAAAATAAGAATAAATTCTAATTTTTGTAGTGTTTTTTGTTTTTTTTTGTTTGTTTTTGGTTTTGAATTATGGCATCAAAAATAAGTTCATTTGATGAAAAAGTTAAATTACCAGTTACTGAAACGATAAGTCGTTTCTATCAACCACAACAAAATAAAAAAGCAATTCGTGTTCTTACTGTTGCTGTATATGTATTATGTGTGTCCTTGGCGGCAATTATGTTATCTTTATATTATATATTTATATGGGATCCAACGGTAAAACCTTTTCTTCCTAAAGTAGCTAACTGTGGTAAGAAATTCGGTAAATATAAATTTTATTTGAATTTTTATAAATTTTTTTTTTATTTTATAAGAAATTTTCATCAGTTTTTGATAGAAAAAAAAAGAAAACGGGTGGATTATATTATGTAAAACTTTTTATTAAGTAATAAAATTTAAGGACGAAATATTATTTGGCTATATTTATTTTCATAAGTTTTTTTTTTCTATAAAAAAAATTCGGACAAAGTTTCGTATTTTTATTGGTATTTTGTTTAAATTGTTTCGAAAAATAAATATTCTTGAAAACTTGGTACTCAATAATAAATCATAGAAAATTTATGTATGCACATTAAATCTAGAATATTTAAATAATTTTGCTAATTTTCCGCAAAAAACTGGAATAATCTTGAATAAATTTACTTAAAAAATAAAATAAAAAAGTTATGTAATTTCTCTGAAACCTTGAATTAATTTATGCATTTTTTGTTTTCTTTTTTTTTATAAATTTATTTTCAGACAAAATTATTATACCGGAACAAATAGCAATTCGATTAACAAATTATACTGAAATATCGGCTGATCAATTTTATAAAAATATTTTACAACATTATCAACAACAACAATCAAAACGTAAAAATATAAAATATCGTAAAAATTTTATATTAAATTTATATACAACAAGTACCACAACAACAACAACAACGACTGTTTCACCAAATAAACAATTATCATTATCAATAAATGACGATAATAATGATAAATCAAAAATTTTATCATCAATAACATCAACAAATTCTACAATTCCTGCTGAAAAATCAACATTATCCTCTTCGACAAACTTTTCCAAAAATGATGATATTAATGTTGATGATGATGATGTTTTAATACCAGATGATAATTCATCAGAAATGAAATTACAATTTTTAAGTATAACACCAAAACAAAAAATATTAGAACCATATATGAAATCATCATTGGAAATGCATAAGAATCGTAAAGTTAATAGTGATGATGAAGATTATACTGATGAATTTGGTGAAGCAAGTGGGGGTTATATAATGGATATAAGCTAAAACACAATTTTAAATTAATAATGAAAAAAAATTTTTTTTGAAGCAATGAGAAATTGATTAGAGCAATATTTGTTATTAGTTTAGAAAAAAAAAAAAAAAAACAAATTAGGAAATTAGGAATCAATTAGGAATAATGAATTGAGAAGCTTGGGAAAGACATATACAAAAAAAATATATACATACATATATACTATATACATATAGGCAAAAAAAAAAAAAAATATGAATTAACATATCTGCATAATTGTTTGTAAAATTATGTTTTGTTTAGTTTGTATTTTTGAATTTTGAAAAAAATAATATATGAAATTTTAAAAAGTAGAGAAAGATCATTTTTTTAAATATAAAACAAATTAAGCTATATGTAGTGTGAATTACAAAAGTAGTAAGAAAAAGTATATACATATATAAAAAATTAAATATCCTTTATTTGTTTCTTCAATGAAAGTGCTCTGCTTTTTAAAAATAAACATATCTCAATTTATTTCTACAATTTATTTGTTGGAATTGTGAAAAATCAGTATTTCAATGGAAAATGCTTGAAAGAAATTGAATAAAATAAATTTATTAAAAATATTTTGTCTGTCGTATTTTTTACATGATTGCTTTTTTTTAATTAATCATCACTCATAAACATATGTGTAGTTTTATTAGATTTATATATTTTTGATGCTCTTTCTGTACCAATAATTGATGATATTTGTAATAAATCATATTTTGTATATAAAACTGTTATACTCATTGATGATTCTAAACCATCATTTGAATTTTGATTACTATCTTGCATTAAATTAATAATTTCTGAATAAAAATTTGGCCAATATGGTGGTTGATACATAATTAAATGTCTAATACCTTTAATACGTGTACGACGAAAAAAATGTGATCTTTCAGAATATAATAAAAAATGTGAACTACTATGATAAAACATATCACGTGCACGTGCTATTTTACTATCATTTGTATATTCACAAATTTGTACATAATTAATTGTTTCTAATTTAAAATAATTACGTAAACGTACATAATCAAAATAACTTGGTATATATATCATACAATGTGACATTGATGAATTTTTATATTGTGGTAAAATTTCATTAATAAAATAATTAAAACGAATATCAAATGATGATTCAATTGATGTCACATTGATTTTATGAAATATCTGAAAATAGAAAATTATAAGAAAAAAAATTAAAGAAAAAAGAAATTTGTAAAATTAAAAGTATGAGCCGTTTTTTTTTTTGTTTTTTTTTTTTTTGAAAATGGTATAAGTCCACTTATGCTGTAAAATAAGTTAAAATAAATTTCAGATGAGTATTGGCATGTCTTTTAAATTGTTCTACTTCTTCTTCGATGGAACTACAGCCGACAATCAGACTTTACACCAGAAATTAAACTGTTAATGGAAAGTACATGAAAACTGGAATGAAAAACTTAAAATATCTCAAAATAAAACATTGTGGACTTATACCACTTTCAAAAATTTTAAATAGAAAATTGGTTTTTTACCTGTGGTATTTGTACAATAACATTTTTCATTGTACCATCAATAATTGGATTTATTATACGACATTTTCCATGATAATTAAAACATTTATTATTAAATATTGAACGAAATTCTGGTAATTCATGTGAACTAAATAATAATGTTTGACGATAAAATTTTGATAAATCATTTAAACACCATGAACGTACTCTTGAAAAATCTGTATTATTTATTGATTTTGGTTTTAAATGAAAATGATCTAATATATGTAATAAATGATCCCAATTTTGTGCAAAAAATAAATCACATTGATCTAATATTAAAATTTCAATTGATGATAAAAAATCATAATCTCTTTCTGTATCACCTTGTGCACCAATTATCATACGTAAACCTAATGGTGATGATATTAATATATCTGATGAATAAAATTCTGTATATAATTTAATACATTTTTTTGTAAATGATAAACCAATACGAAATGTATCATCTGTATTTCCATTAAATAATTTTTCATAATCTTCTGGTTTTGGATTACGTTTTGGAAAACGTATTGTATTACCAGTATATTCTTCTTCAAAACGTTTATAATTAATAACACCTCCTGATTGTTTCATTTTTTCTGAAAAAGATTTTCATTATTTTAAATATTACGTTTTTTTTTTTTTCAACTTACCAGCATTTTCACCGAAAAACAATGATATCAACAAATTCATTACTTTATATGCTGAATCTCTGAATGGTAATAAAATTACAATTTTTGGTCTAACTAAACCTTGATCTCTATAATTATCTGGAATTATAGCTAATTTTTGTTTATTTTTAGTTGATAAAGCTGTTAATTTTGCATTATGATGAAGAATTTTCGTTCTAGTTTTTAACATATGATTTAATGCATGCAAACAATAAATTAACCTTATTTCTTCACCATTATCTAATGTTCGATTTGGATAAAAAACATCTTGATAATTATTGATAATTGAGAAAAGTTCAGCTTGTAGTGGTGTTAATGTTAAATTTGAATTTTTTTCTTTTAAATTATTGATATTTGCTATTGAAATATTTTGTCCAATTTGTGTTTTAATAAAGTGTTCATTCCATTTAAAATTTTTGTAGTCAATTAAAATAGGTGGTTCACCTTCTTCGGAAAATATTTCATCATCACCGAGGAGAGTAGGTTTTTTATTTTTATTTTTTGTTGTTATATGTTCATCTTCTTTATTTTTCAAGTTTTTTGATTTCGTAGGTATTTCTATGAAAATATTACCAATTGTAGGCCATTTGACATGCTTCTTTTTTAAATTTGGTGGTTTATTTGAAAGATTACTGAGATGTTCTGGGGATAAATCATATTCGAGATGTTTTGAAAATTTATCATTACTTGAATTATTATTTGAATTTTCCACTTTTTCAGTTTCATCATCTAATTCCTCTTCAATTATAATTTCTTCTTTTTCCTGATTTTTTCTACTTTTTTTGATAGTTACACTTTTATTTAAATCTTCTTCTTCTATTTCTGATCCTGATTCTTCTTCACCTTCCAGTTCTTCATCTTCCATTTCCTCGTACTCCTCAGGTTCTACCTCTTCATGTTCTTCCAGCATCTCTTCGTTACCATCACTTTCTACACCAAGTTCTTCCTCAATGTCATTGTCTTCATCTTCTTCCTCCTCTTCCCCTTCTGGATCATCATCTTCTTCAGATGAACTGTCCATGACATCGTTCTTCTCGCCATCTAAAACGAAGTTGAACTTTATTGAACATAAAATACATTTGATATACTTTGCAATATTGACAATATACCTTGAGTTTTAAAGCAAGATATTAATCGATCATAAGGATTTTCTTCTACATCTTCATTATCATCTTCAGAATAATCATTTTCAAATTTTTTGCTATCATTCCTATATTTATCTTCAATTGACTTTTGCTTTCTTAATGCTTCTTCAGCTTCTTTACTTCGCTTTATGAATTTTAAATTTTTCTTTTTTGAATCGATTTGTGAATTTTTTTTCTGCTTGAATTTATTCTTTTTCACTTTATGATAATTACCACGTTTATAATTTTTTCTTTTATTTGATGGCATTTTTTTTAAATAAAAATAAAAATCTGGAATCTACTCCAATGTAAAGTAAAAACAATACGATATGATTGACAATTTTCACACGTGCGACTGTTCGGTTCGACGACTATAAATTATAAAATCTGTTTTCCCCTCATACTGACAGTTAAGTCACATTCTCGTAACAAATGAAAGTCACTGTAATTATCGAGACTCGAAATAGTATTAAAAAATATTTAAAAATGTTTTAAATGAATTTTGCATGTTGTTTTCATGCTTATGAAGTAACTTTAAAAAAAATTGAAATTTCCTAATTATAAATTATTCCCTTCGCAACACATAAACATGACATAATTGTTATAGCACTTTTGCGTTCTCTGCGTTCTTTGCATAACAAAGCGTTTATGCCAGCTAGTAAGTAGCTTCAGTACTATGATCTAAGGTCTAAGAATGTAAGTCTATGCACGAATGACTGATGACACTTCAATTGACACAGTGAGTGAGAGTGACACGTATGGTATTAAAAGAGTTGTTTTTCAGTAATTTTATACTATAATGGTTTTGGTTGATAATTCAACGGTATTATTAAAAATTTTGATTTTATATAAAAATAAAATTTATATTCTATATATATTTTATATTCATTTTCAGTTTATAACATCACTAGAGAAATTTGCAATTTCAGCAAAAGATGATTCCTCATTCACTGTAACATTTAAGAGATGTAAATTAATACAAAAACATAACCTTAAGATTCAGATGAAGAAACTCATTATTTTTTTATTATTTTAGTTGACGGACATAATAAACCTAAACCTAGAGAAGGTAGACCACCATTAAAACAACCAGAAGAATATTTATGTTTAATTAGAGCTCAAATGAAATCAAAAAAGGTATTAAATTTTTTCTTATGGTAATGGTTTACAATCTTTATCATGGAATTATATGTTGAATTATTCATTTTTTATAATCAAATTTTTAATTTTCAGCTTTCGACAATAGTTAAACAACAAGATGTACCATTAATGATGCAAATGTATGCACAATTTATGAAAAGTAATATGGATGGTCTTAAACGAGTTAAAAAGGTTAAAAGTAAAGCAAAAGCTGCTAAAGGATAATAAAGAAAGAAGTCATTAAGTTAAAATTTTAATATAAGCATTAATTTTTCTTTTACTTTTACTTATAAATCGCAAATTATAATTTTTATTTACATGTTAATATTGTAAAAATAAGAAATAAAAAAAAGGATAAGAAAGAATGGAATATTTTAAAATGTAATTAATTTAATTGAATTTACCTATGAATAGAAAGATCTTTTTTTTTAAAAAAATTTATTTTTAATGTATTTTTATTTAAGAATCGCATATATATTTAACAAATTCACTTTTTCATATTGTATGACAAACAATTTACACTTAAAGCTAACAATCTTATTTTATACTAAGTATGAATTAGTTTAAAAATTGCCTAAAAATAATGGATTTGTGATAATAGATATGGAAATAGGCCATTTTTAAATATCCTTTGTTTTTTTCCAATTGGTAGCAAAATAAAAATTCATATTTTATCCTATATTCTCGTTTGCGCTCTTTTCATTGCTATCTTTAGATATCTTCATACATACTTCATCAACAATTTCACATCACATATTCTGTAGAACAGCAAGTATGTAAGCACCCAAATCTTCATCTTGATTTGTCCATGTAACAAGAACATTTTTATATTTTTGATCATTATTATTACTATTGTTTTCACTACTACTACCACAAGCTTCAATAGCTTCTTCAACTTTAACTTCAACACTTTCAATTGATATACAACAATTATCTTGGAATGTAACTGTCCATCCAGGTAATTTATCTTGTAATAAACTGTATAATTTTTCACTAGTTCTCATTTTTGGACCAGGATCATCAATTTTAACAGTTGATGTAAAACTTAATATATGACGATTAATACCAAATTCTTTACATGCTTCTGATAATTCCATTAATAATATACGATTATCTTTCATAACTAATACACCATGTATTAAACGTCTACGTTTTGGATCTGGTGGTAATGCATTATAATGTTTTGCTTCAGCTTTTAATAATGATAATGATGCATCAACTGGTATTTTAACTGGTGTTGTTATTGTACATGTTTCACCATTTGCTGGCATATAACATTCAATATTAAATTCATCTTTTATTTTATTTTTTAAAAATTCCATTTTTTCAGCTTCACCATGTACTAATAAAACATTTTTCGGTTCACAATACTGTATTAATTGCATTATACCTTTTGCATCAGCATGTGCACTAAAACTCATATATTCAACTGACATTTTAACTTCAATTACTTGCCTATTTTCAAATTCTATTTTTTTTGCACCACCAAGTATTTTATGTCCAACAGTACCTTGTACACAATAACCAGGCATTATAACCATATTATTTTCATTTGATGCCCATTTTTTAAATATTTGTAATGATAAGCCAGCATGTAACATACCTGGTGTTGCAAATACAACCATTGCACCAGGATTATCAATATAACCTTTATCAAATGGTTTTATATGTTTAAAATCGAACATATTACGTTGTACAAATGTTTTACGTATTTTTTGATTTGTCCATGTTATAAACATTTTATAATATGTATTTGCTTTTTCTGTTAAACCAACAGCAAAATAAATTGGATATTTTAAATTCATACGTTCCCAATATGTTTCTAATAAAATACATAATTCTTGTGCTCTACCTAATGCAAAAACTGGTATTAATACTTTACCACCATGTTGTACACATTCATGGACTTTTTTTAAAAAATCACGTTCACGTGATTTTTTTGAATCACGTATCGTTGTTGCATATGTTGATTCAGATATTAATAAATCTGGTCGACATTTATCAATCCATGCAGCACCTAAATGACGATCTGGTGTCATATTATAATCACCAGTATAAACAACTGATTGTGAACCAACTCTAATCCAAAACATTGCTGCACCTAATACATGACCAGCATAATATGCTTTTATTTCAATATCATTATCTACCATAACACTTTGATGTAATGTAACAGCAATTACTTTTTTCATACAATCTTTAATCATTTGTGTTGTAAAAAAATTTGATTCACCTTTACGTTCAACAGCTACTTTACGCATATCTTCAAGTAAAATTGGTGCAATTGCTTTTGTTGGATGTGTCATATATATTGGACCATTATAACCTACCATTTCAGACATATAAGGTAAAGCTCCACAATGATCTAAGAAAATAAAAATTATTTTTTATTTTTATTCCTTTTTAATTACATTAAAACCTATTTTTCTAATTATCTACATAAGTTGAAATTTACCTAAATGAAAATGTGATATTATTACACAATCGATATGACTAGTAATCGGTCCTTCTGGTACAATATACGAGAAATCTGGAAATCTTCTTTCATCATTAAATCCCATGTGCATTCCACAATCTAACATAATATTTTTTCCACCCATTGTTAAAAGTATACAACTACGACCAACATCTTGACCAGCCCCCAAAGGGGTTATTCGAATGTCCGGCATTTTTTTTGTAAATTCTTATTCTAATTTTTAAGTTTTTACGTGAATTTAATTTAATTTTTGACGATCAATGCGATCTTGAATCTTCCCGTTGCTAAAATTGTTAAAAACGTCAAATCTACAGATGGAAATTTACAAATATTCTCCAGCATTCACCATCACCAATCACCATTCACCCAGTTCACCAACACCATTGGGATATTGAAGTGTTACCATAATGTTACAATATTTCTATATTATAACAACGGGGAAATTATTTGAAAGACATGACTGAAAATTATTTATTTAATTTTTATTTTCAAGAATTTTATTACTATTTTCTCGAAGAAGTAATAATTATTACGGTAAATTTCCATTAAACATAATAGAAAATAATAACATTTTGAATCGTAGAATTTGAATTGATTATTTAAGTCTACTTAGAGCTGATTTTCATTAATTTGAATTTGGAATCGATTTTGTCAAATTCTGAACAAAGATCATCATTTGCAGAAGAATGGACTTGGACACAACTTCACACACATCATTCAGTTTTGTTCGGCCATTCAATTTTTTTATATTCATATATTTTCAATTTTCTTTCATAAATGCAAATAAAAAAAAAAATAGTGAAAATTAAATTATAATTTAATAAATTTAATATAAAAATATATCCTATCTATGGGAAAGTGAAGAAAAAACAATTTAATAACATGTGCGACGTGTGTCGTGATTTTTTACATCTGCTGGTGTCTTGTAAGTAAAATATTAAATATATTTTTTGTAATAATAAATTAAATGAAATAAATTGTGATATGTATTTAATATTAAAATTATTAGTGTTAATTTTAACAATAAAAATGATAAATTTAATTATTTTAATGATAAAATGGAGTAAAATGTCAAATAATTTCACTTAATAAAAAAATTACCTAGTTTTGTGAATGTGATATGAAGAAATGAAAGAAAGTGGCAGATACATACACAATATAAAAATTATAAATCCTTTCAAAAAAAAAAATCAAAAAAAAATTTTTTTAAAATAAAATATTTCAAATTCAAATTAGTTTAATATTGAAATTACTATAAGCATAATTACAAATCAGTTTTTAAATAAATTATCTGTAAAATTTTCATTTGAATTAAGTAGAACAGCTGTTGTTGGTAGAATTGAGGCTGGTCAAGATTCGAGCCACTTCATGTTTCTTTTCTTCACTTTTTTCTTCAAATTAATTATTAATTTTAATTAAAATTTTAATTTTTTGAAAAAAAAATAAATTAAAAAAAAAAACTTTTTTTTATTATTTTAAACAATGCAAATTTAAATATTTCACAGATGAACAACGCATTAGTAACAATGAATCAAAGCACGCAATTCTTCTTAAAAGTGAAATTGAAGTTGCTTTTGGTTACATTCAATCTTGGCCTCAAAGGTATGTATTAAAAAAATTAATTTTTCTGTTATTTTATTGTTTTATTAGAGTAACAAAATTTCATTTTGTTTTTCATAAACTTTTGACTAGGCAATGCATGTGCTGTTACAGAGACACAAAAAATTTTGAAAGATTTAATTTGATTGTCCAATCATTAATTTATCTAACAGTATCGAGCTTAAAAAATATTAAAAAATTAATAGAAGAATCAAGAGTTAAAACATTAATAGGTATTAATGAAAATAATAATGAAAATCCTACATCATCAACATCATCATCAGCATCATCGACACCACCTTCATCTTCATCATCTTCATCATCGTCATCTTCAGATCAAAATGAAAAATCTTCAATGGTGGTAGATAATTGTGAAGAGAATAATGCTAATAATAAAAATGA
Source organism: Bombylius discolor (assembly GCA_939192795.1). Taxonomy (NCBI): domain Eukaryota; kingdom Metazoa; phylum Arthropoda; class Insecta; order Diptera; family Bombyliidae; genus Bombylius; species Bombylius discolor. The sequence continues at coordinate 4,102,733 of OW584241.1, read as the reverse complement.
ATCTCAACAACAGCAACAACAGCAACAACAACAGCAGCAGCAACAAAATAAAGATGAAAAATGGACATTATGTGAAGTTGAAAAATTAATACTTCTAGTATCAAAAGCATTTCTTTTAAATTTTCCATTATATATTGCATATAAGCATGGAATTCATTCCCGTTTAGATGAAATTACAGCAGACGAAGCACAAAATTTAAGTACTATTTGTGATTTACATGATAATGAAATTCCAGTATTTCTATTACGAAATGTTACATTATTTTGTAATAGTGGTGGATTTTCAGCAATGTCATTATGTTTTGAAGATGAAGATTTACCAGTAACAACTGCACATGCAATAACAGCGGCTATATCAAATATAAAATTATGGTTAAATTATCGTTGTATTATTCAAATATTTATACCGTTAAGATCAAAAATACTTCAATATATGTGTAAATTACCTGATCAAGATTTAAGATTACCAGCAACACGCTCAATGGCTGATTTTGTTTGGGCAGCAGTTAGAGATCCTTTAGATTCAACAATAAATTTTGATGTTGATGGTTTAGCATTAGCTTTTAAATATTTTAATTCAACAACTCTAACAATGAGATTAGCAGGTAAATAAATTTTTATATGCCTTTTATTCAATAAAAAATTATTTATAAAATGTGTCTACTTATTTTTTTACTTTTATTTTCTGTAAGGTATGGCTCAAATAAATGCTCATATAAATTTATTTAATGAAATTTGTACAACTGAAACTGTTGGTGAAGTTGAAATGGTTGGACAAAAATTAGCTGATTGGTTAACAGAAAATCAAATTATATCACATTTATTTGGACCAAATTTACATGTTGAAGTTATTAAACAATCACATGTCGTATTAAATTTTCTTGCTGTTGAAAATCAAATAACTGAAGAGCATATTAATTTAATATGGCAAGCGGCACAATTAAAACATTGTTCAAAACCAATTTATGATATATTACCATCATTGGTAAAGAATTTAGCACCTAAACCAGCAATGCATTTGTATTCTTTATTATGTCATTTAGATCCAAGAGAACATACTGAACAAGTAAATTATTAAAATTGATTTTCCTTAACAAAAACAAAAAATATATGTATACATATTTTTACTTGAATTTTTCAGAGTATATACATTGCATCAGCGTTAACGAAATTAATTTGGACACGTGATGGAACACGTCCTCAAGTAAATGAATTAATTTCAGAGAATATTGTACAAGGAAATGTTGTAGCAACAAGTTCAGAAAATAGTGTAAGCGTTGATGGTAGTAATACAGATGAAGATCAACCAGATGATGATAGTTCAATTAGCCAGAAAAGTCCAATTGATATTGAAGGTGGATCTGATTGTGGTGCTCCACCATGTAAACAAGCCAGAAGAAAACAATCTTGTTGTGATGTAACAGAAGGTAAAATTTTACCTTTTGGGAAAATGAATTCACAAAGAAAAAAAAATTTTGATGAAATTAATTGCATAAAAATAAAAGAGAATACTTCACCGTGAGTAGTTCAATTTTTTTGTTGGTATAAAATATTTGGTTGAATTAAATTAATTTTTTTTTTTTAATTAGAATAACAATTAAAGGTCGTCAAATATCTAATATTGATGAAGGATCTAGCAGTGAAGAAGATATTATTCAAACTGTTGATATGAAGAGGTCATGTCGGAAACGGCAACGTCATAATAATAATTTACCATTAAGTCGTTTAGCTCATGAATTAGTTGAAGCTATTTGGGGTGTTGAATCACCAAGTGAAGGTGATGTTGGTATTAATGATAGTGATTGCAGTGATACACATATACAAACATCATCAGTTTTTAGTCAGCTTCAACAAAATGATGGTCCATTTATACGAGCAATTGCTGAAACACATTTAAATGAATTATTAAGTGGTGGTGAAAATGATGGTAGTTATTCAAGTCCAATGAGTAATAAATCTGAAAAGAATATGGCTGATTTTGATGATGATGAATCACCATGTGAAGAAGAATTAGCTGAATTAGCTAGTAGAGCACATTGTTTAGCTCAGTTTACAATACCACGTTCACGGCCACTTACAATAAGAGAAAATTCTCATTCAGATATGATAACTGAAGTTTCATCTTCAACAAAAAATATTAAAAACAGTAAACAGGATGATGTGATAATAAAAGATGAATCTTTATCACATCCAATTTTTAAAGTTTCTGAAGTTTGTCAACCTGGAAATACATTACTCTGGGATTTACTTCAAGATGATAAAATTGTAATTAAAATTTAAAAAATTTTTTTTTCTTAAATGGGGAAATCTTTTTAAAAACACGATTTTTTTTTTCTTAAAGGGACAACTTGGTGAATCATTAGCATTAGAAGCAGAAAAAGCTTTGGGTACACTTTTATGTTTTAGTACAGATAAATTATTACGAACAAAATTTATTGAAGGATGTTTACAAAATTTAGCATCAAATAAAAGTGTTATTGTTAGTTTAAGATTATTACCAAAATTATTTGCATCATTTCAACCATTTCGTGCAACTGATGTTCATCAAGTAACAGTATGGGCTGAAAGACAACATAAAATGATGTATCATTTTTTTAATAATGTTAAATATTATTCACAATCAATAAGAAATCAAACATTTAAACAAGTACTTAATCAAAATGGTGCTCCAATGTATTCTCATATAACACAGGTGCAAGTTAGATTGCAATTTTTAACATCAGTTTTTAGTACATTAGGATCACCAAAATCTTTTAAGTAATAAATAAATAAAAAATAAAAATCTCTTTAAAGAATTTTTCATAATTAAATATTCTATTTTTTTTTTTTTGTTTTTTCGTTTTTTGTAGATTAAGTTTAGAACAAGTTGACTCACTTTGGGAATGGTTAGCAAATGATCCAGAATGTGCTGATTGTTTATTTGCATGGTTACAAGTTCAAGCAAAAGGTGTTGATCAACATGCACTTGGAATAGAAAGTTTACAACATTTATATTTAAGAAAATTACCAGAATTAAGACCAGAAAGTATATCAATGGTTGCTTTAGGTTTATTTCAACAATTATGTAGTTTAGCAAGATTAGCTGTTGCACACTATGATAAACAAACTGAAACAGCAGCAAATATTGTTGGAATGAATCATTTATGGAAAATTGCATTACGTGCACATAATACTGAAGTATCATTAGCAGCAATACAATATATTAATTCGTATTATATGGGACAACAATTAAAATTAGAAAAAGAATTTGTTGCACAATGTATGGATCATCTTATTCAAGCAGCTGAAGATTTAAAAACGTAAGTTATTTTGTTTTTGTTTTGCAGTTTATCACAAATTAATTATATTTCTTTTATCCTGAAACATAGTTCAGAAAATCAAGAATATGCCCTGCTGTGTGTTCAACGAGCATTAATGTTACTTAATACACATTTGGAGACATTTAGACGTCGTTATTCTTATCATTTGAGACGATGGGCATTAGAAGGGAAAGGTATTGGTTCACATAGTAATTTACGAAATGAAGGTTTAGGACCACCTATTAGGATTATTTTGCAACCAGCAGGATTGTCTGAAAAATCTATTCTACATTTACATTCTAGTGATTTAATTGCTGAATTAAAAGCCGAAATAGCTAAATGGTACGAGTATTCCCTTTCTCCTTTCGCATAATTGTACATTTTTTTAAATATATTTCATTACTTATGTAGGTGGGAAACACTTCAAGGTGGTGTTAAAACATCAGGTGTTACAGCACCAGTATTAGGGTTATTATTAAGTGAAGGTCCATTAAGAATAATAACACAAGGTCAAGAATTAACTTCAGATTATGATGAACGAAGTTTAGGGGATGCAGGATTTAAAGACAACCAAGTATGATGATGTTTTTTTTTTGTTTGAAACAAATATCAGTCTAAAAAATATTTTTTTTACTTACCTTTGTAGATCGTGTATGTTTCTTTGGGAGGACGTGGTGCTCGACGTAAAGAAACACCAGATCATCCATCATTACAACCACCACCACCAAAAGAATACCTTCCAACAGTACTTTTACTTCAACCAAAATATTTTGAAGAGCTTTTTCGTTTAATGCAAACACTTGGTGATATGAAAATGCAAGGAAGATCTAGTATTGGTGGAGGTGGTGGTGGCGGTGTCGGTAGTAGTGTCGGTGGTGGTGGTAATGGAAATGGTACAATGCAACCACATACTAAAGCACAATTATTATCACGACGTGTATGGGATATATTAGCAATGCTGCCAACAAATCCAAATTTATTAGAATCATTTAAAAGTTTAAGTAAAGAAATTATTGGTTGTGATGGTTATAACCAATTAGAACTTAAAATTAAATATGATCGTATTAAACAAAAAATATCCGAATTATTAGATCCAAGTAATTTACAAAAATTTATGTATTCATTGCATATTGTTGAAAGTTTATCAATTAAATTTAAACAAATTGGTGGTTGTTGTTCGTCGACATCAAATAATAACGAACATGGTGGTTTTAAACCGGTACAGTCAAGAAGTAGTAGCAGTAGTAGTCGTCTATCAGGAAATAATAATGGTGGTGGTACATCAAAATGTAGTAGTCTTCTTGGTGGTAATAGTGGTGGAGGACAAAGTAAACGAAATATACAGAAAAAATGTATTATAGAAGAAATACTAGTAGTGAATGATGACAAAAATATTGATGAAATTAAAAGTGCTGGTAATAATAATAATTTAAATAATAATAATATTAATAAAGAATCGAATGAAGCTACAAAAGAGAATGAAAATAAAAATGACAACGAGGAGAAAGAAAATAACAGTAATAAAAAACCAATACAACAACAACAACAACAACAGCAGCATCATGAAGAGAAACGTAGTAGTGATGGTAGTAGTGGCAGTGGAGATTCTATAACAACTCAAAATATTGAATATCCAAATATTCGTTGGATTGAAATATTTATTAGTTGCGGTGGAATGCAACATTTATATGATATATTTATGTCTGGTATATTACAACATAGTTATCATTCAAATGATTGTTTAAATGAATGGCGTCATGATTGTTTAGTTAGTTTATTACGTATTCTATGTTTATTAGGATTTGAAGAATTAAAACCCGATGATATGCTATTAGTTATACCAAAACCACATTCATATATGCTGGAAATGATGTCTGTTGAACCAATTTTAAAACGTTTATCATCAATATTAAATGATGAAATTAATTATCATCATCATATGATGCAATTACAATTTCGTACAGGATTTTGGGGACGTGCACAAGTTATACAATTTGTTATGAATATTTTAGTTAGTTATGTTCATTCATCAAAAGAAGCACGTGAATTATTATGGTCAAAAACTGAATATTGTGGATGGTTACAAAAATTTATATTAGATGATCCTGAACCAGCTGTAAGAAGAGAAATATGTGCTGGATTATATCGTATATGTTTAGGAAATTCAAAAACTTATCATGAATTAATGGCACCATTATTACAGAAATTGGTATCATTTTTACCAATTGCTGAAAAAATGATGTATCATCAATTACAATATTCATCACATCATCATCATCATCATCATCCTCATCATTTAACAGCAGCAGCACATCATGCAACAGATGATGGAAAAGAACCATATGGTCCAGCATGTCGTGATTATTTTTGGTTATTATGTCGTTTAGTTGATACATTAACACCAGAAATGGTTAAAGAATGTTTAGATGATCCACAAAATGGTGCTTTAGACATTGAAAAATTGTGTATAAATTTATCAAAGAGTATTTTAGAAAGAGATTATTATGAAGCAAAAATTGGTTATCAAGATGATGGTTTAATTGGCTTATTAAATTTAATGGCAAATTTAATTAAATATGATCCACCATTTAAATTTAGTTTAGAAGCTCAATCATTTATTGAGAAATTATTTGATTGTTTATTTGAATTACCATCACCACAAAATCGTCATAGACCAAAATGTAAATCACAAACATCAAGACAAGCAGCATATGATTTATTAGTTGAATTATGTAAAAGTTGTCCACAAAATTATTCATTACTTCATGGTAAATTATTAGAACAACATAGACCAGGCCCACATACACCATATCCATGGGACTATTGGCCAAGAGATGAATGTAGATCTGAATGTGGTTATGTTGGTTTAACAAATTTAGGTGCAACATGTTATATGGCATCATGTGTTCAACATCTTTATATGATGCCACAAGCAAGAGAAGCTATTTTAAGTGTTCCAACACAAGCAGCACAAAAGCATGCAACAACATTACATGAATTACAACGGATGTTTGCTTATCTTATGGTAAGTTATATAATATACAATATAAATTTAATTTTGTTAAAATACATTTAAATGCATTTTTACAGGAATCTGAAAGAAAAGCGTACAATCCTCGATCATTTTGTCGTGTTTATCAAATGGATCATCAACCATTAAATACTGGTGAACAAAAAGATATGGCAGAATTTTTTATTGATCTTGTCTCGAAATTAGAAGAAATGACACCAGAATTAAAAAAATTATTAAAAAGATTATTTTGTGGTACATTAAGTAATAATGTTGTATCATTAGATTGTGGTCATGTTAGTCGTACATTAGAAGAATTTTATACTGTACGTTGTCAAGTTGCTGATATGCGTAATTTACAAGAATCATTAGATGAAGTAACTGTTAAAGATACATTAGAAGGTGATAATATGTATACATGTTCACAATGTGGTAAAAAAGTTCGAGCTGAAAAACGTGCATGTTTTAAAAAATTACCACAAATATTATGTTTTAATACAATGCGTTATACATTTAATATGTTAACAATGTTAAAAGAAAAAGTTAATACACATTTTTCATTTCCAATGAGATTAGATATGTCTGATTATGTTGAAAAGACTTTAATGCCACATCAGTATATGGGTGAGAAAAAAAAAACTGTTATATTTTAAGTTTTTTTTTTTTAAACTAAAATTCAATTTTTTTTTTTTTTTTTTTCTAAAAAAAATAGAAGAAAAATTAAAACGAGAAAAAATTAAAAAGGATCAAAGTAACAATGATGAAAATCAAAAATCTAATAATGAAGAAAACGAGAACTCAAATGAAGGCGATGAATTCAGTGAATGTCATGAGTACGATTAGAAATTTATTAAAATAATAATTTTGTAAATTTATTATATTTTTATTGTTGTTAATTTTTAGATATGATTTAGTTGGAGTTACCGTACATACAGGAAATGCAGACGGTGGTCATTATTATAGTTTTATTAAAGAAAGAAATGAACATCCACAACAGCAAGAAAGATGGTTTTTATTTAATGATGCTGAAGTGAAACCTTTTGATCCATCACAAATAGCAGCAGAATGTTTTGGTGGAGAAATGACTGTAAATATATTTTTAAATTTAATATTCGGACTTTTTTTTTGTTAAAATAATTTTTACTTTTTCGTTTCAGAGCAAAACATATGATTCTGTTACTGAGAAATATTTAGATTTTAGTTTTGAAAAAACAAATTCAGCATATATGCTTTTTTATGAAAGACGTAATCAATATCAAGATGATGGTGGTCCAAGTAATATTAATTTTGAAAGAAATACATCGATTTATCAATATAATCAACTACAACTACAACAACAACAACACTATTATAATCAAATTTCAAATACAATAACAGAGGCTAAATCATCATCATTATCATCACATAGTGATGATGAATCTGAAAAAATTTTATGTGCTGATGATAAAACAAAATTAAAACAACAACAGCAGAAACATTCTTCACATGAAAATGAGACTGAAATTTCAATAAATAATAACGATTTAAAAAAGAACAATAGTAGTATTATAGATGAGATTAATTCATCATCTTCAACCGCCACCACCATCACCACCGTTTCCAATAGTATCGAAGCCACCAACAGCAGCACCACTACCACATTAAATTCTAATAAGATATGTGATATAGAAGTTAAGGATAATAATTCAACAACAACGGAAATAGTAAAGTCATCATCATCACCAACATCATCAACAACACCATCAGTATCCAATGCACAACAGACAACAGCATCCAGTACAACAACAGAAACAGCAATACAACATGTTGTTTCATCTTTAACTAAAAATAATGAACGTAAATCATTATTAAGTAAGGAGCTCGAAGAATGGATATGGCAGGATAATAGACATTTTCTACAAGATAAAAATATTTTTGAACACACTTATTTTAAGTAAGTAATTTCAGTCAAATTTGCAAAAAAAAAAGGGTAGCGAGACTTGTAGTAATTAATTTTCTTTTAAATTATTTTTCTTTGTACAGTTTTATGTACATTATTTGCGGACAAATTCCTCAAACACTTTTAATGCAAACCGACGTCACTTGTATTGCAACACAATTGTCTGTGTCATTTTTCATTGAAACTTTCATTCATGCAAAAGAGAAGGTAAAATTAAATAAATTTATTTTCTTTATAAAATCTAATGTATTATTTTTGTTACACAAAAAAAAAAAAACAAATAGCCTACAATGGTAATTTGGGTTGAATTATTAACAAAACAATTCAATGCTAGTCAAGAAGCTTGTGAATGGTTTTTAACTCATATGTCAACTGAACCATGGTGGCCAGTTCAAGTTCTTATTCAATGTCCAAATCAAATGGTACGACAAATGTTTCAACGTCTTGTCATTCATGTTATTCAACGTTTAAGGTAATTCAAATTAAAATAATTTATATTTATTTCTGAAATAATAATTGTTTTTTTTTTTTACCGTTATAGAGCATCACATTGTAATTTATATCTTAAAATTGAAAGAGAAGATGGAAAAGAAGTTATTGGAAATGCATCATGTATTACACGTTTTATAAAATCATTAATTCTTTTAATGGAACATGGTGCTAAAGCACATTTAAGACATTTATCAGAATTTTTTGGTTTATTATATGAATTTTCACGTATGGGTGATGAAGAAACATTATTTTTACTTCGTATTAATGTAATTCGTAGTGTTGCTGATTTTTATTTAGGAAATAAAAGTCAAGATTGTGTAAGTTTTTATTTTTTCTTTTCAAGTTTGAAAAATATTGAAATCTGTTCTGAATTATGTTGGAATATTTATTGTTTTTTTTTTATTTTTTATTTTTTTTTTTGTAATTATTTATTACAGATTGATGCTGGATCAGATAATGATGATAATTCATCTGATGAAGCACTTTCTGTTGATAAAGCTCGTCCAGCATCTTTAGATAAAATGATTGCATTAGTTGCATCACTTGTTGAACGTTCAAGAGGTCCTGATTTTCGTTTACAGTTATCACCAAAAGATTATAATGCAATTGCTGGTGGAAAGGTAATTAAAATAATTTTTATAATTTTTTTAAAGCCTAAACTTTGAACTTTAATTTTTTTATTTTTTCAGGGTTTTCCATTTCTATATCAACAAATTAAAGATAATATAAATCCACATCAAACACGTCATTTAATTCATGCCCTCTGTAGATGGGATGATAGATTAGCAAATCAAATTATAACAATGTTATTTGCTTCAGTTACAAAACATACTGAATTATGTGGACCATTATTTAAATTATTAACATTATTAACAGAACCTCAAGGTGGACCATCTGGCTTACCATGTTTTTCACAATTAGTTTTACAAAGAGTTTGGGATGCTGCTGAATTTTGTCCACAATCAACACTTGATTGGTTAGCTGTACAAGCACCAAGAAATAAAGTTGCACATTCATGGATTTTACAATCTACAGAAAATTGGGTTGAAAATTTCTTAATATCTCATAATAATTCAAGAGTTCGTAATGGTAAATAATATATTTTAAATTAATTTTTAAAAAATGTGATGATAATAACTTAGTTTTATTGTTTTTTGTGATTGACAATTAGCTGCATCTTATCTTTTGGTATCGTTGGTGCCCTCACAATCATTTAGAGCAAATTATAGGACACATTCTTTACATAAATTACCAGTTAATGTTCCTCATAGGTGAGTTTTTTTTTTTGTAAAATATTTCACATTAATGTGGCTAATTATTTATATTTTTCTTTATAGAGAACTTAATGGAGATGCTCAAATAATTCTTCATACTATAATTAATTTATTATTAAGACTTTTAAGACCTGCTCGAACGTATACAGATATTGCATCTCATGGAACAGCTAAATTAACCTCATACTTCACATTACTTACATATTGCATGGTCTCAAACACTGAAAAATTAATGGTACATGTGAAATAATTTATATATTTATTTCTAATTTAATTAATTATTTTTTTTTTATTTATTAATTTTTTTTTTCTTAAAAAGCTTGGTCCATATATCAGAGCACTATGGGAATTATTTCATCCAAGATTATCTGAACCAAGTGTTCCAGCACATCACAATAAACATGCATTATTAGCATTTTGGCATCATGCGACAACAGATTGTCCAGAGAATGCTCAAATAGTTGCTAATTGTTCAGAAATTACAAGAAATATTGCATTTAATTATATACTGTAATTTTTTTTTTATTATTTTATTTAATTGTTATTTTCTTACTTAATTTAAATATTTGTCTTCTTTTTTTTTTTAATTTTTTTAATAACAGTGCCGATCATGATGATTCAGAAATTGTTGCATATAATCGTGCAATGCTACCAGCATATTATGGTCTATTAAGATTATGCTGTCAACAGAGCAGGACTCTAACAAGACAGTTAGCTGCTCATCAAAATTTACAATGGGCATTTAAAAATATAACACCACATCCAACACAATATTCAATGGCTGTTGATGAATTATTTCGTTTAATGACATTATTTGCAACACGTCATGCAGATGCTACCGAACAAGAACAACGTGAAGTTTCAACATTTCGTCGTACAACATTATCAGCATATTTAACTGGTTTAGATGCAAGAGTATCATGGGGTACATTAATAGCAGCTTTAAGAATACTTGGTAAATTTGATTATTTCATAATTGTGAATAAATTTTTTAATAAAATGATTTTTTTTTTTTTTTTTTGGGAAATTTTCAGTTGATAATGAAGAAGATAGATTATTTGTGATTTATAATGGTGGCATAGAGATGTGTTTCGATGCCTTACATACTTTACATTCCATGTATCATGAAGCAACAGCATGTCATGTATCTGGTGATTTACAAGAGCTTCTAACTGAATTGGTGTTACTTGTTAGTACATTAAGGATAAGTTCATCAAGAATAGATCAACAAAAGAAACGTCAACAACAGCAACAACCTTCATCACCACCATCACAGCAACAACAATCATCACCATCAACATCATCATCCATTTCAAATCCACCAATAATTAAAGGTTTATCAGATGCTGTTAAACGTTTAGCAACATTATTAAATACATATAATCCACCAGAAATGCGAAGTTTAACATTAGATGTACTCAAAGAAATGATTCGTAATCCAAATTTAGATGTAACAAGTATTTTAGCTCCATTATTAACACATTGTCATATGTCAGCACAAAATTCACCAAATTCAATTGGTCCATTAGGACCATATTTTCCACGTCGTGGTACAAAAACACCATGGCCATCAGTATCTAAAAATACACCACGCCCACCTAGACCAATGGTTCAAATGAGTATACCACAATCACAAATAATACAACGTGGTGTTGATAAAGATTATGATGCACATTTAGAAGCATTTTATAAACCTTATCATGATTTCTTAGATATTATGATGCGTATGGCTGTTAATACAAATCAATTAAATGAATCATTAGTTAAATTAAGTGTTTTAGCTGCTATTGAAGCAGCACCACTACATTTTAATTTATTTCCAAAATATTGGGTTGGAATTTATACAAATAAAACCACAAGCAGGTAAGTAATTCACAAAAAAAAAATGATTTTCCACATTTTAAGGTCGATTTACACACAAGATGCTTGTATTTGTGACCGAGACCGGGCCGGATGTGTGTGTATCGACCTTTAGTACTTTTTTTACCACATTTTTTTCATTTTATTTTATTTCTTAGATATGCCGAGCTTTTAATAAATAATCAAAATTTGGTTGAATATATCGATATTTTATTACGTGATGAAAGGATTTCATTAAATGATCCAATTGTGAGAAGTTTCTTAGAAATTTATTATTCAAAAGTAATATGAAGTGATTATTTTGAACTTTTTTACTTCCCTTTATTTAAAGAAAATTACATATGTAATATATTTTTTCCATTATTATTTTATAGATAACAACTCGTTTAGCAATATCACGGCTTATTTATTCAATTAGTTATACTCTTCATGCTAAAGATGATTTAGATGAATTATGTGGTGATTTACATGCAATTCGTGTTATTGCTCAATCCAGTGGAGTACCATTATCCGTCCGAGAGCAATTACGAGCTGCTCTTAAAGCTGCATTATCAAAAAATAAAACTGATAATATAGACAAAGGTAAAAATATAATTGTTTCAAATTTTTTTCTACATATAAAAAAAATTAACAATTTCATTCTACGTTTAAATTAAATAGATGAGACTCCACCAAAGAAAAAAGTTAAAATAACACCAACTCATGATAAATTATTTCAAAATCAAGAAGTTACAATTATACCATCTTCACAAAAAAAGGCTATTATATCACCATCATCATCAACATCAACAAATTTAGATGATAATAATGGTAAAATTATATCACCAGCAACTTTAATCAATGAAGAATCTGATTTAAAATCTAAACCACATGATGAAAGTAATGATGCAGATGATGAACAAGAAGAAGATGATGATGATATGGATGTTGATAAATCGACAACAACGACAACAGCAACAACAATAACAGCATTGACATCCGAATCACAACAACAACAACAGCAGCAGCAACAACAACAACAACAACAAGCAGCACAGCATCATCATCATCAGCAACCATCAGCAAAAATGAAAGCTGAAATAAGATTAGCCATTGAAGGTTATATTAAAGCAATATTGGACTTAATTCAAGATGATGAAATATGTGAAGATGATCAAATTGATAATATAACGACACCAATAACAACAACAACAATGACAACACCAACAACATCAATAACAGCAACAACAACAACAGAGACAACAGCAACAAATATCACAGAAATGAAGTCGTCATCATCATCATCATCATCATCATCGTCGTCGTCGTCATCATCTACTGCTGCTGGTGCTGCTGTTACTGCTGCTGCATCGTCAATCTGTCCCCAGCAAACTGCTACCTCGAATGATGAATAACAGAAAATAAAAATAATAAATTGAACGAACATCAATCTAGTAGTAAAAATTTTTACATTTTCTAGAATTTAAAAAAAAATACAACAAAAAAAAATTATGTCGATTAAGAGTAAATTTAAAAAGAAAAAAAAACAAAAAATAAAAAGTTGTAAAACATTTTAGTATTTATGGTATCTGTGTGTAAACAAAACAAAAATAAAATAATGGATCGATTGATAACAAGAAAAATAAGAAATAAAAAAAGAATAGCAAAAGAACATGAAGATCAGTTCCCATGATATGAATTGAAAAAATAAAATAAAAATTTAGTTAAAGAAAAGAAAAATTCTTGTAATTTATTTTTTAATTACATAAAATAAGCATTAAAGTATTTTTATTTCAATTTGACAAATAAACTATATATTAAAGATAAAAAATAAAAAAAAACATTTAAATGAAAAAAAAAATATATATATATATCAATAAGTAACTGTAAATTTTTTTTTTTTAATTTTTCCTATAAGAAAAAAAAAACAAACAAAAAAACTATTATGTATTTTTATATTTATGCAAACCTCTCTACAACTTTTATTTTTTAATTTTTTGGCTTTTCTCATTTTTATTTTATTTTTATTTCTCTATTTTCTCTTTTTTTTTTTTTTTTATATATTTTGCCTTCATTTTAAACAACACAAGTACATAAATATAATTTTAAGCAAGCAATATTTCGATAAGAAATTAATTAATTTTTCACACAATTTTTTTTCCCTTTATATTATGTAGTAGCATTAAGTAAAGTTTTTTTTTTTTTTTTAATTAATATTGCAAACTTATTTTTTTCACGTAACGAATTTTTATATAAAAAAAAATATATCCTTTTTAAAATAAAATATAAGTATAAGGAATTTAAAATGAATAAATAAAATAAATATGAAAAAAAAAACTATGTTGCTTGCTAATTTATTACTACTTTTTATTGATTTTTTTGAAATATAAAATAAACAAATACAAAAAAAAAAATACAAATAAATAAATAAATATGTAATTGAGAAAGGAACACGTGATTTTTAGCATTAAAATATATTGGTCATAATTGTATACATATTTTAAAGAAAAAATATTAAAAAAAAACAAAAAAACAAAATATAAAAGTAAATACATATATATAATTTTTTTTTCCGTTTTAATATTATTGTGTAAAGTAATCTTTAAAAAATAAGACTTTTATTTAAAATATATATAAATATAACGTAAACATAAAAATATTTGAAATTTTCATCATAAGAGATTCCTGATTTGATTTACTCTTTTTTTTTTTCTAGTTGAAGGAATACAGTGACGCTCAAAACATTTACAACTGAGAAAATTTTGTTTATTTGACTTTTATTTCAAAAAAAAAAAATAATTTTTTTAAATATTTTATTGAAAATCCTTTATTTCTTATTAATTCATACTTTCTAGACTAATTTGATTAATTTTATAATAACCATTTTTTGAAATTTTTTTCCATTCTTTTTTTTTGTAAATTTCCGCTATAAGAAAATAGTGTTGTAAAAATTGATTAATAAATTTCTCCTGAATGTGCCCTTTATTTTCTTAACGGGGCCTATACAATATAACCACACTATCATATCTTTTTTTAATATATCGTTGTTTTTACGGTTATTCTACCATCTAAATGAATTTTGATTCGTCTTAGAACAGTATGATGAACGTGCGAAGACCGCAATGACAACAGTAACCCAAAATAAACTAAAAAAAAAAACATTCAAATTCGATGGAAGCAATTGGATGGTCTTGAACTTCTGTAGGCTATAATCAATCGTTCTCACGTCACTTTATGAGGAGTCACAATATATAATTGATGCTCTGGAACTCGACAATCGTGTCTTTTATCACAGACGTGATCTAAAATGCCATCACCGTGACTGAACTGTCGGTGAGAAAACGAGAGGTGGAGTGGAAACGCATTCCACAATATGAGATTTATTTTTATGAACATAAACATTGAATTTCATTTTCTACAAAAACAAAAAGAAAACGCAATATTTTTTTTATATTTCATAATACATTTTATTTATTATTATTATTATTTACAACATTCACATAAATATATATATATTTTTTTTTTTTCCAAAAAACAAATAGCTAAAACGACTTTATTTTGAAGTTTTTTTTTTTTTTCAAATTTTTTGCATACATACTTGCATAGATTTTTTTAAAATTCATTATTATTTTATACAATTATTTATATGTATGATTTTTTGCTACTTTAAGTACACATTTTTTGTTTTAAAGAATATCACCATAGTTGTGAATTTTTAATTTTTTTAATAGTATTTAAAATCCCTGTGGATGTAATGGTATAATTTTCACCCAAACAATTTTGATTCGAAAGAAATTCACAATTATTTTTCATGTAGAACTTTTTTCTAAAAAGCTTAAAAAAAAACACCCACATTATTCAGAAAAATAAAAACAACTTAAAAATACAGTTATACTACATCTAGTATGACGGATAGAAATTTACAAAAAAAAAAAAAGTAGATTTGTGTATTATTTATAATTTGTAAAACACAATAAAAGTGAACTAAATTATCATTCATATTCAGTGATAATTGGCATTTTTCCCTTTATTTTTGTCTTTTCAATATTCCATATTTCCTTACTATTTTTTTTTCCTGCGGTTTTCCAATGTTAATTAGAAATTTAAATGTTGTTTTCAACATTTAAACAAATTTTACTATTTTCAATTAAATCAAAAAAATCAAATTTTCCAGATTATTGAATATTTCAAAAAAAAAAAAAAAAAATTTTTTTAGGGACTTATTGTGATTGTTGTAAGGTTGTCGACAAAAAGTCGATAGCGTCATCGATTAATATCGACACTCATAAATAGCACATCCGAGAATTGATTCTCGGTCGATGACGTTACGATAATTACAATAAGGCCCTTATTTCTTGTTTCAATAATTTTTTTTAAAGTTTCTCAATTGAAATTTATTCAAAACAAATTTTGTGTTTATATTTGCCAGCCTAGCTCTTACACACATGATTTTAATACTTATTAATTTCTAGCTATTGCTCTTTTACTTAATTTCAATTAATTTTATTTAATCAACTTTAATATTAGTAAATTAATTTTTATATAACTAATGTCTTTTTTTTTTTATTTGTGTATTGTTTTTTTTTTTTTTTTTTTTGGAAAATTTAATTTCCTTTTCTTTTTTAAAGACCAAACTGGTTTTTGAGCAATAATTTTCTTTTTTTAATCCAAAACGGACGGAAATATTTATAAAAAAAAAAATTTTAATAAATATATAATAATACATAATTTAACATTAAAAAACAATAACAACAAAAATATTAAAAATAAGAAAAAAAAACAATTTAAAAAAGAAAGCGCGTTTTCCCTTTTTTGTTTTACATAATAACGCTATTGCTAAAATTATCAGTTTGGTCGTTTAGTAGTCATCATTTTTTTGGAATATTCAATTTACTCGAAGAATTAATAAGATTTTTTGGTGTTGCAAATGTTAAATCTGGAATTAATGACATACTATTTGAATTTTTAATTAGAATTTTATTTTGTTGTTGTTGTAAATGATGATGATGATGATAATGATATTGTTGTTGTTGATTTATTGGTGAAATATTATTTGAAGAATTATAGTTTGATGGCATTGTTTGTTCATTAAAATACATTTTATGATTTGGAATTGCTGTTGAAAATCCATTTAATAAATTTTGTTGATGTTGTTGTTGGATTATATTGCTTTTATTGGTACCGTTATTAAGATTTTTAATATAATTTCCCTGATAATACTGTGATATTGGCACTGTTGTTGTTGCTGTTGGTGTTGATGTTGTTAACGATTGTAAAAATTGATTTTGTGGTAATTGTTGCCATGTTGTTGGTTGTGTTGTTGAATTAATAATACCTGAAAAACTATCTGAAACACAAGCAATTTTTGAAGATGAAGAAGAAGGATGATGAAATTGTGTTGGAATAGATGATGATGTAGGAGGAACACTAACATAACAAAAATCTGACCATTCATCATCAAATTGTGATAAATTATTAACTGTAATTTGTTTTTGTTGTTGTTCTTGATGACATATTAATTTTGTATTTGATTTTATTGGTGATATTGTTTTAATATTACTTGTAGGTTGAACTGAAATAAAATCTGACCAATCATCATCATCATTATTATCATTTTTACTTTTTTCACCGGAGAAAGGTAAATCAGTTGATGATTTTTGAAATGAAGATTTTGGCTGTGGGAAAATTTTTTCTAATCGTTCTAATTCTTCGGGATTGATTCCTTTAAATAAAAAAAAAGGAAAAAGTAGTTTTAGTTTCAGAATTGTAATGAAATTAAATTTATTTTCACAAACCTGGTTCAGGCCAATTTATTTTTGGTTCATGATTTTCAATTTCAATCGTTTTTGGAAGAAGTACAGCAGGACTTAAAATCATTTCATCAATTACAACATTTGATGGGCGTGATGTTATATTATTTTGTGCTAATTGTGATGACTTTTTATTAGTTTGTTGTTGTTGCTGTTTTATATCATTTGCGACATTTGTCATGTTAAACGGTACTACATTAATTGAAGATTGTTGTGATAATGATGACTGTTGTTGTTGTTGTGGTGGTGCATACTGAAATTCAGTAAAATCATCTTCTCCATCTTCATCATGTTTATTATCAAAATTTTTTATATCTAAATTATGTTTATCATTGACCACTTTATTATTTTTATCTAATGAAAATTTATCATCATTATTTTCTAAATTATTTGTTTTTTCTAAATTATAAAAATTATTTGTTGTATTAATTGAATTACTAGTAAAAACTGTAATATTTGTTAAATCAGTAACTATTGATGATTTCGGAAAATTTAATAATTCTTTAGAATTTATATTTTGTTTATTTTCAATTAAATTATTTATTTTTATTTCATTTTTATTATCGAAATTTTCATCTTCATTATAAATTTTTATATTTTTTTTATCACATTCATGATTACAACAATCCATTGTTATTGTTGTTGCTGTTGTAGATGTTGTTTGAAATTCTTTATCACCATCACCACCTTCATCATCATCATCATAAATAATTGTTGTTGTTTTTAATTTTCTTGGATTATATTCAATATCACGATATTCTTTTTTAACAACATTTTCATTAATAATTATTCCAGCAGCAGCCATTTCATAATCAAAATCAATTGAACATTTTTTATCATTATCATCATTATTTATTTCTTTATTAATTGAAATACTTTTACTTTTATTATCTTGTGTAAAAATATGAGTTTCTTTTAATGGTACAGGATAGATAGTTTTATGATGTTGTTGTTGTTGTTGTTGATTGTGATGTTGGTGTGTGTATTGATGGTGATGTTGAGTCTCTTCAATTAAATTATTTTTATTTAATGAATTTTCAGTATAATTTAATTGATTATTAATATTTTCTAATTGAAAATCTTTCACATTAGTCGATGATGATGATGATTGTTGTGTATCTGAAGATTTTGGTAGTGGAATGGTTGTTATATCATCGTTGATGTCTGATACAAATGTGATGGTATTGGTTGATGTTTCGATAATTTTGTTTGCTGTTTCGTTTGTTTGCTGCTGTTGTTGTTGTTGTTGCTTTTCAATTTTGATGGATTGATTATCGTTGTTAGACTCCGTCGAGTGAATCGTGTCCATCTTCCTCTCTTGTAAAATCTCTTTGATTCCTAAATTAAATGTAATTATATTTTTTTATTTTAATATAAAAAAATTAGGTATTTATTAATAAAATTAGCTAAGTTATTTTTTTTGGTCAACATTTACGCGATTATTAGTTTTTTTTTCATAAATAGGCAGCAAAACCAACATTTTATATATAAATTTTGATATTGGACAAACTGCAAATAAAACAGTTTTAAAAAGACGTAAGGACATTATGAACAGAAAGAAAAATTGTTTTCACAAAAGAGACAAAAAAGTTAAATAAATAAACGAATGACAAAAGCCACAGTACCAAATTTGTTTTGAAAATATAAAAATCATTTAAAAAAAAATGTATTCAAGTAGTGAAAGTTATGTGCAAAATAAAACAATTAAAAATACAAAATAAAGTACTCAAAAGGTGAAGGAATTTACTTATTTTTTAATTGATAATTATTCAAGTTTTCATGAGGGATTAGAAGATTAGAAATATCCTTTTATAAGTTCAGTATACCTTAATCCAAATACTACATGAAGATTTACCGTTAATTGATTCTAAAAATATAAAATTTAGTGATTTGATTTAGGATTTTAAAAACAAATATTCTTGGAGTCGAATATTTGATAAAATAGAAAGAATTCTCACAATTCGAAAATACTGTTTAATTCAATTTAAAAATATTTTTTAAAAATGTTGATTTTGCTGCCAAATGAATTTAGAACAAAAATACAGTATTTCTCGACAAACCATCGCTTCCATCTTTCTCAGACGGTACTACTGTCCATTAAATTACTAATGTAAAAGTTGTACCAACAGAAATCTAAAATTATAATTGTTGAGACATACTATAGTTTTGCAGAATTTAGAAAAAAAAAAAAAAAAACTTAGCTACAACTTGAATAAAATACATAAAATAGTTTTAAAAAAAAATACATTGTTTTGAAAAGAAAAAGAAAAACCCATAACAAATAAAAATCATCAAATAATCATACACAAAGATAAAATAATCTAATATTACTTTTATTAGTTTTAATGAAATTTTAATAAAATGAAACTTACTACAATCCAAGTATTGATTGAAGAAATTATCATTGAAATTTTCAGTTATTTTAGTGGTAGCAATATTTGTTAAACAATCAATATTATTTTTAGCATTATTAGATGAAATATTATTATTAGAATTAATTGAAGTAGTAGCATAATAATTATTTGAACCATCACCATTTAATAAAATTATATCACCATAATGAGAAAATTTTAAATTTTTTAAATCATCATGATTAATATCATCAATGATTATATTATGATTATTAATTAAATTAGAAAAATCCTCATTAAAATTTTCCATCATTGATGATGATGATGATGTAATTGTTGTTGATGAAAAATTATATTTGTTATTTGAATGTATTTGATCCAATTTAGATGAACAAATAATATCAGCCGATGATGTTGTAGCAGTATCAGTAGCATCAAATGAAACATTATTATAAATAAGATGATGATGTTCATTATCAATAGCAGTAGTAGTAGTAGTAGTAGTAGTAGTAGTAGTAGTTGTAGTAGTAGAAGAGGTAGTACCAGTAACAGTATCATTATTTACAGTTGTTTTTGGTGTTATTAACATTGTTGTAGTTGTTGTTGTTGTTGTTGAAAATGGTGAACATGGAGAGGAGGAGGAGGATTCAAATTTTAATCTATCTAGATTAGCCACCACCACTAGTTGGTCTAGATCCAATAGTAAAGTGTGTGCGTGTGATGCTGGACATAATTATAACAATGAGAGAAGGAAAAAAAAAATAACAGAAAAACAAAAGGAAACGAAAAACAAAAACAAACCAAAAAGCAAATACATATACAAAAATAAAAATAATAAAAGGATTAAAGTAAAGAATATATATTAGAAAATTAAGATTATTAAATAAAAATTATTTTGAGGATGTGATAAATTATGAAATTTGTTCACATACTTTTATGATTAGAATTTTGAAAGAGTAATAAAAAAGATTTTTATTACTTAACGTGTTGACGCAAATGACAGCTATAGCCGTTCGTTATCCTTGGAAAAATTAGTAAAAAAATATAATAATCTGATTCTGTAAATATGAAATCTTGATTAAAATTCCTGGATATTGACAAACTTTTGAAAGAAAGAAAATTGCGTTTTTGTCGTCCACCATTGATTAAAAAATAAGCGTCAACGTGTTAAAATTGGTACTTAAAAAAAATAAAATTCTACATTGTAAAAAAAAACATTCTAAAAGCAAATACAAGCTTTTAAACCCTTCGTTTTTTTTAAAAAATATCGTAGAGGTTTTCATTACTTTTGTTTTTATTTAAAAATGGAACTCCGAAAATCAGTCGAAATTAAAAATAATGAAACATACATATTTTATGTATGTGAACAGATTGGAAAAAAATTAGCTATAAAAACAATTACAAAAATTAAATGAAATTGAAAATAATATTTTATAATGCAATATGATATTATTTTATCATTTTATCATATTTTTCAAAGGCGAAGCAATAAAAGCATATTTTATTATTTATTCAATTTTTTTTTTTTTTTAATTGTGATCATGGAAATGGGATACATAATTTTATTTAAAAATAAAAGAAAGACATTATAAGAAGCGTAAAGATGCACAGTGCAAGATTTCTCTTTGGTATGTGTTAGAGAGGAAGCATGCTTTAAGCGATTTTAAATTGCATAATTAAAAAATTATTTTTATGAAAAATAACATTTATGCGTAAATTAGATATTTTTGATTTTTTAAATTTCATTTGTGAAGAAAAAAAAGTGCACATTGAAGTAGCAAATTTAGAGGAATATTATTTTTTTCGGAATATAACATGAAATTCTTGACACCACCACAGAAATATTAACGTTTATTTTTAGGTTTTTTATTTTTTGAGTGAAAAAATAGAAAATTTAATGCAAATTTGTTAGAAAACATTGATAAAATTTTTATTTACAAGAAATAATGGAGGTAATTTTATAAATCGGTAAAAGACTAGATTGCGAAATATTTACAATAAAAGAAAGAAAAGTAAAAAAAATTAATTGAAGATGTTCCTATTTAATTTTTGTAACTTGCATTATATTGTATATAAATAATAAAAATGATAAAACAAAATAATTTAAAATTTAATTAATAAATACATAATTTAAAAAATAAATTTATTGTGAATGTTTTTTATTGTGTAAAAATTTTGATGTTTAATGTGGAAATATTTTTAAAAGTGAAAGTTTAAGCACATTTAGAAAATAAGTATATATTTTGCATAATGTATACAAAGCAAAATAAATAACACAAAAAAAAATATATTAGTACATTAAAATAATTTTAAAGTTTAAATATACAAAGTTCAAACAAAAATAAAATGAATAAAGGTCGATTCACACATATCCGATCCGATTCCGCTCCCCGTTCATATTTCTATATTATTTGGGATCAGAATCATACATACAAACACGTACAAATTCCGGAACCTGAGCGAATGAAAGGGAACTGGATCGGATGTGTGTGAATCGACCTTAAATGTGAAATGTTTTTATGGGAATGAAGCATAAAGCAAAAGCATATTTTTTTCCTTGTCAAATTTTAGTACACACACATTTTTTTTTTCATATACATACCGTCTAAGGGATTTATTAAACCTGAACTATTCCAATCGAATTCAACGGCTGGAATATCCGTTTTTGATTTATTCTCTGCAATTTTATCTTTTGTTTTTGTTGTTAAATGATTTTCAGATGTGATTTTGACTGGTTTCAAAGGCTCAAGAGGACTAAAGGCTAAATTTGCAGCAAATCGTGGCATATTACTATTCCATTTTTCACCATACAACTTATAGTCAAGAAAAAAGAAAATCGATTTTTAAAAATAAGAAATAAATTTAAAATTGAAATTAAATTAATTTTTTTTAAATTTCTCATAATATTTCGACTTACAATATTCCTTGAATCGATACCCAAAGCTTTGATTAGAGAATGTTTTGTATTTGATTGCAACCATTGATATTCCAATGCTTTAGCAGAATCAATATCATTTATATTCGTTTCGAATTTATCAATGTTATCTTCATTTCTTTGGTGATTTTCATTATCAGCATTTATTGAATTTTCAGTGTTTGTTACAGACAGAAACATCATATCAATAATACTTTTTAATTTATCCTGTAAATTTGTTAATGATGGGAATTCTTCTACGGTTTCAATTTCTATCGATTTGGCGTCCACTTTACAATCACTAAATTCACTAAATTCTCCAAAATCATCATCATCATCATTCTTCTCATTATTTTCATCATTTTTCTTATTTTCAGGATCATTTTCAATTTTTTTTTCATAATTCTCATGAAAATCTTTAAATTCATTTTCTTTTATTTGTTCTATTTCAGTTTCAACTTCAATATCATTATTTTCTAACGGTAAATTACTATGATTATTTTCATTAAATGCTTCAAATTGACTAAAATCAGCCTCAAAGGTATTACTAACATCATTTGAATTAAATACTAAAGGATCTTCTAATGATTTCTGCAAAACATTCGTTTCAGTTCGATTACATGTAAAAGTTTCAAATGCATCAAATTCATTATCACTATTATTATCTTTATCATCAGAATATTTATTATTATCATTATTTTCAATCACCACATTATGTACTTCATTGATATGATTGTTACTACTTTTTAAATTTTCTGTATTTGTTTTAAATGATGTGTGTTCTTTATTGCTTTCATCATCATCGACATTTTCATTATATTTTACTTTTTCTGGTGATGTATTTGGATCAACATTTTCATTATTATAAAATTCTTCAGTATTTCCTGTTTTAAAGGCACTAAAATTTAATGTATCTTCTTTTGGTGATAATGATGATGATGACGATGATACCGGAGGTGATTCTATTGTAATTTTTTCATTTATTAATTCTTGTTGACTTTTAAGAATGACTGATGATGATAATGGTAGTGATGATGAAGATTGATTATCTTCAAAAATTTGTGTATCACTTTTCAATGTTTGTTGTGTATCAACAACTGGATCAAATTTAAGGGACGGTAAACTTGTATTGTCATCATATTTATTAACAATATCAGCATTTTGAAAATCACCAATACTATAATTATCTTCATCAGCTGATAAATTACAATTTAATTCTAATGATTGAGGACTACCATCACGAATTTTTTGTGGTGATGAATCATTAACATTTAGATAATTATCTAAATTATTTGTAATTTGATTAATAATTTCATCTTCAGTTTCATAATTATTTAAATAATTATTAATTTTTTGTTTATCATCATTTTTATTTAAATAATTTGAATCATTTATTTTTGTAATACTGTCATTTTCTGTACTAATTTCAATATCACTATTTTCAATAACAAATTTTTCTGTAATATTATTTTCATCATTTTTAATTTCATTCTTATGAAGATCTTTTATATTTTCATGTGAGCTTTCATTTAAAAACAATGAAAAATTTGTTTCATGTGGCAGAGGTAATTCCAGATTTTCGTTTGGTTTTGTTTTAATTTTTTCTAAAGAATTAGAGTCATCTGTAAAAAATTAATAAAAATATTTATTAAAATTTTTAAAAAGAAGTCAAGAGTGAAAAATAAAAAAAGTATTAACATTAAGCAAATCCGACATTTTAATTGACGTGGGTAGACTTTTTTTTTAAAAGTACATTCAAATTAATTACTCATTTACTTTAAGTTCAAGTATTTATTTATATATATAAAAAAAAATAATTAAATATATTTACCGTTATATGCTCCATATTCAGAATCATTAGCTTCAAAAGAACCAAAATCATCTTCATTATCATTAATTGTTTCATCAAAATCAATAGGAGGTGGAGTGCTACACAGAAACGGTGGAATTGTACTCGACATTTCAAGATACTTTCATTAGACACCACCTTGAAAACGTCTTTTTTATTAATCACACCTGTTATTTTTTTTCCATAGAAATACAAGGAAGTAAATATTATTTGAAAATATTTAGAATTTTCAGATTTTATTTATGGAAAATTTATTTATAAGAAAAAAAATTACCTACCCAGAATTTTCAAAACAATGATGTGTAAAAGTGTAAGTACTTAACCAGCTGGCAACAAAAAAATAATAATTTCATGAAAGTTTTTGTTAAAAATTGAATTCTTTTATTTGTATGCGATTAACAAAAATTTCATATATTATTAATAATTTTAAAGTAATAAATTACACAATTCGAAATTAACAAAACTATAAGATTTTCTGCCAGACTTTGAAATATTAAAAAATTTTCCTAAAAAAATCTCACTTAGGGATGAGCTTAAGTGTTCGGGAAGTACTTAGTATTGAGTGTATCGAGAGTGATGTCAATCGATACTTCGAATTTCGATACTAATGCACTTGATACTTCTTTTTTTTCCGATACTCACTTTGTATCCAATATTCTTGTGCTCTCTTATTAACATGATTTTTGAATGTAAAACAAAAATCCTTTTTCGAATTATTTAATTTCTAATTTTTTGCATCTGTGATAAAGGGTTTCCTGAAAATTCCTATGTGTTTTATGTTTTCAGTATTGCCGTCGGTAGAATAATCGTACATCGATGATATTTGTTGTGTCTGTCTCTCTAACGACAGTAGAGACATACCGTAATTATTTTCAAAATTTTTGTGTCAGCGAAAATCGCCAGCAACTCTTGACTCTTGAGTCTTGATTCTTGAATTAAATGTGAATCTCTAATGACGTTTAAATTTTTTAAAGTACCTACAAATTGAATAGAAATTAGAAATATTTTTTAATGAACAAATTATTTTAATAAAACAAAAAAAAACAAAAAAATGATGCGAATAAGAAAAAAATTTGCTTTAATATTATGTGGTTGTGTCTTAATGGTATTCTTATTTCTTTATATACTCATAAACTACTCATTAGTTTCGGATAAACAGGTTCGTACAAAATTACAATTATAATTTTTTATGTGTACCAACTTTCATTATTTTTATTTTGTTTTTATTTAAACATCTTTTTTTTTATTTGCTTTTATTTATTTTTTTAAAATTTAATTTTAATTAATTTGTTTATTACCCCTTTTTTTTTTTCATTTTTTTTTTAAATAATTTATTCGAAGCAAAAGATTCGTAATATTACAAATAAATTAAAACAGCTCGAAAATGGTTTAAATCTCAATCAGCAACATCATGATAAAATAATAAATGAAATAAATAATTTAAAAGATGATGAAAAATTAAATTATGATGATAAATTGTCACAAATTGATGAAAATCAAATTGCATTACCAAATCCACAACTTTTAAATAATCAAGATATGATAAAAGAGATGATTATTGATGCCGGTAATAATTATCAAAATTGTCCATTCACTATTGATTCTGTACCTCAAGCTGATATTCAGGTATATTATTATAAAATATTTAAAATTTCTTTAAAAAATTAATAATTGTTTTTTTTTTTAAATATTTTAGATGTTAAATTTATACAAAGAATTACCATTTGATAATCCAGATGGTGGAGTATGGAAACAAGGTTGGAAAATACAATATGATCCTTTACAATTCAATAAACATCATAAATTAAAAGTTTTTGTTGTACCACATTCTCATAATGATCCAGGTTTGTAAGTGCTACAAAATCATGCATGTTTTGGTTTAAAAAGCAACATGAAAATTGTTTAAAGATTCATTCTTCTTCTCTACTTAATTTCGAATAAGATTTTTTTTTTTAAAAAAAAGCTATTAAAACTTCATTTTTTTTTTAATTCGCATTTTTTCATAGTTTAGATTTTAAACATTCATAATATTTATTATTATTATTATTTTTGGTGTAAAGGCTGGATTAAAACTTTTGATGAATATTATGAACATGATACAAAACATATTTTATCGAATATGTTAAGACATTTAACAGAAAATCCATCAATGACATTCATATGGGCAGAGATATCATATTTTTCACGTTGGTATGAAACATTATCTGAAAATTCAATGAATATGATTAAAAAGTAATTATTGCTATTTATTTTTTTAAAATAATCATTAACCAAACAAATTATCAAAATAATAATTAAATATTAATTTTTTTTTACAGATTAATTAAAAATCGACAATTAGAATTTGTTACTGGCGGTTGGGTTATGCCAGATGAAGCAAATTCACATTGGTTAAGTATTTTATTACAATTAACTGAAGGTAATTTATGGTTAAAAAATAATTTAAATTATACACCAACTACATCATGGGCAATTGATCCATTTGGTCATAGTCCAACAATGCCATATTTATTAAAAAATTCAAATATTGAAAATATGTTAATACAAAGAACACATTATTCAATTAAAAAACGTTTAGCACAAAAAAGAGAATTAGAATTTTTATGGAGACAAATTTGGGGTATTTATAATTAGTTTTTAATTTTGTTTTAATTTAATTTTTTTTTTTTAAATTTATTTTCAAATTATTAATTAATTTTTGTTTTTATTTTCCATTAGATGGAACTGGAAAAACAGATTTTTTGACTCATATGATGCCATTTTATTCATATGATATTCCTCATACTTGTGGTCCAGATCCAAAAGTTTGTTGTCAATTTGATTTCAAAAGATTACCTGGTTTTGGTTTAACGTGTCCATGGAGAGTAGCACCACAAGAAATTGATGATTCGAATGTTGCAAAAAAGTTTGTGATTACAACTTTTTTTTTTTTGTTCTTTTAATTCTTTGACGGATTTTTCTTCTCAAAGTGGAATTTCCGTTAAAGAATTACAATTTATAGAAAATGTTTAAAATTAAACAATTACTTTTTGTTTTAGAGCTGAAATAATTGTCGATCAATGGCGTAAAAAATCAGTATTATTTCGTTCAAAATCAGTTTTAATACCACTTGGTGATGATTTTCGTTATAGTCAAAGTACTGAATGGGAATCACAACGTAGAAATTATGAAAAATTATTTGATTATATTAATAATGAACCAAATTTATATACTGAAGCAAAATTTTCAACACTTCAAGACTATTTTAATTCATTACGTCATGAAAGAAAATTAGATGAATTACCAAGTTTAAATGGTGATTTTTTTACATATGCTGATCGTGATGATCATTATTGGAGTGGATATTATACATCACGTCCATATCATAAACGTATGGATCGTATTTTACTTCATTATATACGTTCAGCTGAAATATTATATTCATGGTTTAAATGGGATGAAACAATTGAAATAACAGCACCAGGAATTATTGAATTAGATGAAATGTTAACATATGCTAAACGTCAACTATCATTATTTCAACATCATGATGGTATAACTGGTACAGCAAAAAATCATGTTGTTCGTGATTATGCAAATCGAATGTTAGGTGCAATTAAGTCATGTAAATTTATAATGCAACAAGCTGTTTATAAACTTTTAACAAAACCAAGTGTAAGTTAAATGGAATATTTTAATTATTCTTTAAATTCTTATTTTTTTTTAAAAATTAATTATTATTTTTTTTATTAATTAGATTTATACACCTGATTATAAATTTAATTATTTTCATTTGGATGATTCTCGATGGCCAGGACCAGATGATAGTCGTACTACAATTATTTTAGGTGATGAATTACCAATTAAACATGTTGTCTTCCATAATTCATTACCACAATGGCGTGAAGAAGTTGTTGAATTATATGTATCTAAACCATTTGTGAAGGTTATAATTTTTACGAAATTAAAATTAAAATTTAAAATTAAAATTTTATCTTAACCCTTTAGGTAACTGATTTTAATCAGCAATTAATTGAAAGTCAAATATCACCAGTTTGGTCATGGCAGAAAGGTTATATTAGTATAACTGCTCCACAATTTTCAACAACAAAATTTCGTCTTTTATTTAAAGTTAAAATTCCACCATTAGGTTTATCAACATACATCATACATTCCACAAATCCTGAAGATTTACACACGTAAGAAGATATAAGTATGGTTTGTTTTGGATTCTTAATTATTGACTAATTTTTTTTCTCTTAATGTAGTGGAGTAAATTTTACAAAAATAACAATTTTAACAACATCACCATTTTCTGTTAATCTTGGTGATTATCCTATTCAACCAGAATTTGCAAAACCACGTGAAGTATCATTAAAAATTGATAATTCTGGACCAATAGCAGCATTCAATTCATTTGGTATACTTAAATCAATTGCAATTGATGATAATTCACCTCATATACCAACACATTTGGAATTTTTAAAATATGGTGTTCGACGTAATGGTGGTATGAGCGGTGCATATTTATTTTTACCAGATGGTCCAGCAATACCACTTATGATTGGTGCACCAACTGTATTAATATGCCAAGGTAAATTTGAATCAAGTATATCAACTGGTTTACCATTTGCAACACATCAAACAATTTTACGTGACGGAAACGGAATTGAAATACGAAATTTAGTTGATATTGGTAATATGGATAATACTGAAATTGTTATGAGAATATCAACAAATATTGAAAGTCATGATGTATTTTATACGGATTTAAATGGTTTTCAGGTAAAAATTAATTTTTTGGTAGTGTGAAAATAAGTACTAATCAATTTTGATTTTTTGTTTTTTTAAATTTTTTTCAATTAGATAATAAAACGTAGAAGATTTTCAAAAATTCCATTACAAGCTAATTATTATCCAATACCATCAAGTATATTTATTGAAGATGATAAAATGAGATTAACAATATTAAGTGGTCAACCATTAGGTGGTTCATCATTAAAATCTGGTGAAATTGAAATAATGCAAGATCGTCGTTTAGCACATGATGATGAACGTGGTTTAGGACAAGGTGTACTTGATAATCAACCAGTACTTCACGTATTTCGTTTAGTACTTGAAAATTTAGATTCATGTACAAAATTACCAACAGAATATCCATCAGGATTTTTAACAGTTAATTCAAATAAAGAACTACAAACACTTTTATATCCAATTGATAAATTTGTTTGGAATGAAAATGATTGGGTTGGTGCATTAGGATATTATCGTAAAGAATATGAATCAATTGATCAAGATTTTATAATAGGTGCAATTAAAAATTTACAGTCATTAAAAACAAATTCTATAAAAGATCAATTAAATACTGGTTTAATAATATTTAGACCACATTTTCATCAATGTAAAACGGATAGTCATAGGGGAGGAATTGTAAGTATTTTAATATTCTGAAGAAAAAAAATTTCCATGATAAAGGGTGATTTACATACATCCGATACGTTTCCTCTCCGTCTACGTCATTTGTGATCGGAACTGGTCCGTGAGTTTCTCAACCTGGTGGGATGGAGGAAAACCGAATCGGTGTCGAATCGGATGTGTGTGCATCGATTTGAAATGTGATTAAAATATCTTTTTTTTTTCAGGTTAATATTAAACGTCTTTTAAATATGGAAAATGATCTCAAAATATATTCGGCTCCATTGACATTATTGAAAAAAGACAAACAAATAACTTCAGATGATATTATATTTTGTCCAATGGACATTAAAGCTTTTGTTGTACAAAGATGATTTAATTAAGACTTTTTTAGGTGTTTATTTTTTTCCTTTACACTTTTTTTTTTATAATTTTGTGATATACCTAATATTTAAATTGAATATGAAGTTCTAAAGCTGCTAGTTTCTTAAATGATGAAAGAAAAAAAAAATATATTTATTCTGACATGATGTGTGTTTACGATTTTGGGGAAAACTGATAATAAATTTTGTTTTTTAATTGGGGGAAAAAAAATATCACATTCTCGAAAATTAAGAAAAATTGAAAAAAAGAAATTAATATGTAACTTAATAATAATTTAGGTACCTTTTATGTAATATGTAACGCAATTTAGTTTTTAGAGGCTAAGTTTACGACAAAAAATTATTTGAAATAAAATTTTTTTAATTAAAAAAAACCTAGTGTTTTTCTTTTGTTTAAACTTGAACTTTAAGACATGTTTTCACTGTAAATGGAAGTTTCATGTATATAGAAATGCATCAATACCCTCTTTGATTTCAAGATGCAATTATTTGGGAAGTTTGTTGAATACCCTATAAAAATTTTATGAGGCAGGCTTCTCATTCTTTGTATTTAAATTATCTGAATGATGAGTGACAAAATTCGATCGCATCGATTTTCGGATACTTTTGAAGATTAAGACAACCAAGAATGCCATTTTGGTACCATACCTTACGATATCAGATTCGACCTATAGGCTCACAGACTTTATTCTTTCAGCAAAAATCATTCTCAAAACTTCTATGGATGAGATGTTGCTTTGTTACATAAATGAAAATTCAATTTTTCAGTATTAAACAATTTTGTTTATTTTTATTTTTATTTTTTTTCATACTTTTTTTTTTCTTTTCATTTGAATGTGTTTTATTTATACACAAATTTCACATTTTTATTTTTCAAACAGTAGGTAATCGTTTTATTATGACTGATTTATATATATATATTTTTTTCAATACTTTTAAGTACCGCTACTTCTTAATTGTATTTACTATATATTTATTTTTTTTTTGTCTATTCATCTTTTTTTTTTTTTTTTTTCTTAAATTTCTTTTTCTTTTCTTTACTTCCTATTTATTTACTTTATAAACACATAACAAAAATTATAAGTGAATTATTTTATTTTTATTATTTCTTTTTATAGATAGTGTATTTATTTATTTTATTTTTTTGTTAAGTTTTATTATAAATTTTCTATTTTGTATTGAATTCTTTTTCTGTTTTTTTTTTTTTTTTTATTTTTTTATTTCATATTATTATCATAATTTGCAAGGACTTTATTTATTTATTTTATCTTTGAAAACTTAGATAATTAATTATTACTTTAAAATTTCTTGTTTAAATTACATTACACTTTACACATTTGATTTTTTTTTATTTATTGTATCTCTACTATAATTATATAATTATTAGTTTAAATTGTGTTTTTTTTTTTTTCTCTTTTGTTTTCTTAAATTTAATATTATTTTATTTATTGGTATAGCAAAAAAGAAAAAAAGTAATCTTTTTTTTTTATTTGTTTGTTTTTCAGTTTATGAAATTAAATACAATATGTATTCTAATTATTATAATCCTTACTAAAACAATTATTTACTAATTTCTTTTTTTCTTCTCTAATAATTTTCCCTCTTCTAAATTTATGTTTTTTTTCGAGCTTAATTTTTTTTTTATTGTAAAACACAAAAAAAAAAACGCCTTTTTTTAGCCAAAAAATGTATAATTAAATTTATTTGGAAAAAAAAAAAATTATGATTTTTCAAAATAAAGTCTAACGTATACTAACCTTTTACTTTAATTCAATTATTTAAATAATAAAATAAAAATTAAAATTAAAAATTAATTAAAAAAAAAAAAATTACAAATTTTAACTCTATAATTTGTACATCCATAATTCTTATCTCATAATTTTTTTTATGATAATTTAATTATTATTTTTTTGATTTCTCTTTAAAATATTTGTCTTTAGAAAATGCTTTTTTTTTTTTTTTTTTTTTTTTTTTGATATATTAATTTTGGTTTTGTGTTTCTGTGTTTTGCATTTGAGGTATTATCAAAATTTTCTTTAATTTTAATATTTTTATTTTTTTAGAATTGAAAAATATGTATGAATTTTTGTTTATGTTAATTTTTTCATCACTTATAAATTTATGATTTTTTATTTTATCATTTTCAAAGATATTTAAAATATTTAAAAGACCTTTACTGTTAAGTAAATAATTATATATGAATTTATTTTTTTGTGACGTAAACTATTTAAAGAATTATTTAAATTAAAATTTTAGAAAAAAAAAAAAATCAAAGATTGATCAAATAATTATTTAAATCGCAATATTGTGGAAAAAAATTAATAATTAATTTTGTGATATATTTTAATTTAAAAAAAAAAAATTGGGAAAGATACTGAAGAAAAAATATAATTGAACAAAAAGAAAGAAAACAAAAAATTACTTATTTTTACATGAAATGCTTTGGCACACCTAAAAGGTCGTACACGTTAAACTATCTCATACAATACATATTCTTCATAATTAATAAAATAATTAATATACTTGAAAAATTAAAAAAAAAAATAATAATAATAATAGCGTAATAATAAAAAACTGATAATTACAGTATGCTTCTGTACATTAATGGAATTTTTACAATGCTATTAAATTTTATTTTTAAAATGTTTAAAAAAAAAACATGTTTATTAATTTTTTCATTTTCTTTCACAAATAAATCAAAATTAATTATTTGTATTTAGTCTTAAGTAATTGATGAATTTTTTACAAATATATTTTATTAGAATATCAGAAAGAAATAAGAAAAAAAAAATATATGTACAATTTTTTAGAATTATTATTTTTTTTTTTATTGTAAAAATTTATCGAGGCCATAGCACAGAAGTTATGTATAAAACAAAAGGTGTGATTTAAAATATAAAAAAAAATAATTATTTCAAAAGATATTTATAGAAAAAAAAAAGAAGAAAGAAATAAAAAAAATAATAAAAAATATAATCTTTGTTGTTATATTTTTTTTCTTTTTAAACATTCAACACAATATTCATTGGAATTAAAAAATAAACTAGAAAATAATATTTTTCATTTATTGGGAATCATTTTGCTTTAAAAGGAGAAACAAATTTTTTTTTTATATAATATTTTCACATTTCAATTGTATTTTAACATAAATTAAATTAATTAAAAAGAAAAAAAAATGCTGAAACTATTGTAATAAATTTGTATTCTTATTAAAAACAAGACTAACAAAAAATGAATTGAAATAATTTAAAAAAAAAAAAACTAATAAATTGTAAAAACAGATTATTATTAACAATCTAAATATGTATACACAAATGGAATTATTTATTATATTTTTATTTTTATTTTATTTTTTAACTAATATTATTACATTTATAAATTAATTATTGTGTGTGTGTGTGTGATATTAAATTTGTTTGTTTATTTTCTCTTACTTTTGAATTATTATTTTATTTTTTAAATTTAATTTTAGGTATTTTACTAATTTTTTATTTTTTAATTTTAAATTTCTTTGCATTTAAATGTTTTTTTTTTTTTTAATTAGGTAGGTAGATAGTACATATACAGATACATATGTATAAAATTCTTACAAATCAAATTAAATACATTTATCCGGAACGCAAGCACAACATAATTACAATACGATATTATAATTTATTTTATTTATATAAATGATTTGCATTTTAATTTTTATTCATTTTTTTTGTTTGTTTGTTTGTTTAAATTCTCATCATTTCACTAAACTTTATCATTATTATTAAGTTTATTTTTTTTTTTGTTGAGATATTTGATTTAATTACTTTTCTTTTAAAAAATAATTATCATTTACTTGTTTTTTTTTTTTTTTGTTGTGTCATGATAAGAATTTAATTTTAAATGAAAAAAATTTATAAAATAATAATTAACAAAGAAAAAATAAAGATGTTTTACATATATTAAAAAAAAAAAAAAATTCAATTCTTTGTATATAAAGAGGAAATGCTTTCGCAAAATACATGTTTTTTTAAATTTGTTTTGCTTTGTTTTTACTACACGCATTGGTTTTTTATTTTTAATATATTTTTTTGTTTTGTTTTGTTTGTTTTATACATTTTACATTACGTACACATTCAAAAATCTCCAACAAGATCAATGGGTAGGGCTCTGAAATAAATTTTACATAATTGTAGGTATATAAATATATAAATTGACAAAGACTTAAATTATTTACAAACATTTTTTTGGCAAAAAAAAAAAAAAAGATAGAAAGAAAAAAATAATAATAATTTTGAATTAATATTTTTGATCAAATGCACAATCATTCGTTAGGTGTAACATAAGAAGAAGCAAATTAGTAAATAAATGTTAAGGAATAAATAAGTTGCAATTGTATGTACATATGTATGTGTTTAGAAATTTGTCACCTCTATGCTCATAGTTTTAGTCGCTGTCACATGACATGAGATAATATCAATCAGTAATCGATATGATGATACTCGTTTCATCAACTATCGCTTAACGATGATCGTCATCATACAAAAAAAAAATACTAATAAAGCGACTTCGACTACAAGAAGTGAGTTGACTATAAGCATAAGGGTGTATATTTTACACTTATTGATTAATTATAAAAACTGAAAAATTTTAATTTACATTCATTATTTCGATTAAAATTTTGAATAAGATTGAATAGAAAATCAGAAATGTTCATGTAATATCTGTCTGAGATACATTTTGAGTGAATTAATTGCATAATTAAAAAAAAAAAATTTAATAAATTAAAAAAATAAGTACAAATTTATTTTTTTTTTAGAAAAATTAACAAATTTAATATGTTTACAAAATTTTTGCCTTAAAAAAAACAAAATTCATTTTCGAAAAATAAAATAAACATCACGACAAAAATTAACTATGACTTTTATTTTTATGTATTTTAAATGAATGCGTATTTTATTTATTTAATTTTTTTAAAACAATTTTTGATATCTGCAATAACTTAGAAAAAAAAAAAAAACTTTATGTGAACTAAACAAAATCATATAAAAATTCATTTTCGATCCTTCAAATACAAGCCACAAGGAGTTTAAAAAAAAAAATTATTTAAAAAAATAATCTAACAAGCGAACAAAATTTTAGGAATAATATAGCGAATACTTAAGAGAAACAAAATATATTTAAAAAAGAAAAAAGGTATAAGAAAAAAAAAATAAAAATATGACAAAATTTTATTGATTATATAATAAGCGAGATGATAATAGAAATACGACACACCTTTTTTTAATTAAATTTATAATAAAGTAAAAATTAAGACAAAATTATTTTATAATTATAAAAAAAAAAATTATTAATTAAAATTGCATTATGTTTTAATTAGCAATTAAAATAAAAATTTTTTTAAATAAAAAATAAAATTTCTATGTATTATTTTGTTTGTTATTCATTTTCTTTTTTTTTTTTATTCTTCTTTTTGTGTAAATAATTTTTCAAGAAAGATTTTTTTCGTTCCCTTTTCTTGTTTCTAAAAAATTTTTTTCTTTTTTTTTTGCTATTTGCTTTTTTTCTATAAACTATCATAGTAAGCGGTCTGAAAATAATGAATAAAGGGAATGAAAATTTTCATTCTTTAAAGAAAATCTTATGATTTTATTGTATAATACAAAATTTTTGAATCTTTATTAAAAAGAAAAACGAAAAATTTAATAATGAAAAATTAAAATATAACGTTAATTAAAAAAAAAACAAAAACAAAAGAAAAAGTATTTAGAATTAAAAGCAATTAATAAAAAAGACGAGAGAAAAAAAATAATAATAAAAAAGAAGAAAAATTCATCTACAATTATAAAATATATTTCCTACTTCACATTGTTCCGCCAAATCAGGCCATAATTCCTTGAATGTTCTCTCAATAATCTCATACCTGAGAAATAAAAAAAAAAAAAACCAAAAAATGTTAGCTAAATTCAAATACAAACGATGTTTTTTTATTAATACGTTAAAATACCAGAAGAGCCACCGATGAGATAAAAGATAATACGAAATTCATGTTGGCCATGTAAAATTAGCGTGGTATTTAACGTGTTAAAAGTTTTATTTTTATTAAAATGTGAATTGAAACAAACATTTGCATAATAAAAAATGGAACTTATCATCAGTATACTTGAGAAAATCTACTTACTTTGCTTGTAAACCTCCACCTGGAGGTAATCCTTCAATGTCTCGTGATTTAAGAGCATCCAATAACTCCATATATTCATCGATATGATTACTTACTAGTTCCTCTGGAATAATAAAAATGAAATTATTTTAAAAAATCCTCATTTAAAAAAAAAAAAAATACAAAAATAAAACATTAATTTAAAAAGAAATTAATTTGATTTCTACTCTACGATGGTTTTTTTAATTAGCGAAAGAAAATAATAATAAAAACTATCACTATCTCTTTTTTTTTAATTATTTAAAAAAAAAACTAATAATAAAAGATAAATAATTATCTATAAAATCATATAATGTATGATTAAAATTTTGCATGCCACTCAACGAAATATCTTAAACAAAAAAACAATGAAATTATGTAATATTTTGAAGAAAAGTCATAATTTTCATCAGAATGGTGATGATAATGTGTATGTATGTAAATAGTATAAAGAAAGCGTTCTGTATACAATAATAATAATAAAATAAATACAAGTTAATGAAATTTTAATTACAAAAAAAAAAAAATCATAATAATTAAAATTAAAATTAATGATATTTATTTTATAGGTAATAACATACCTTATGCTCATATCAGCCACAAGAGATTTGTTTTTTTTTTATATATATATATTTTTTTTATTTCGATAAAAATAAGATATAAAGAAAAAAAAAAAGATATATAAAACTTATTAGAATTTACAACAAAAATAAATATTATTTCTATTGTTTAAAATTATAATAAAATTAATTTTATAATTATTTTATACGTACATTGAATTTTTATTTAAGTATTTTTCATCATTATTCAAGATGGTGTTTATGTTGTGTGAAATAGATTTAATTTAATTGAATTTTTTTTTTATATTTTTTTGAAAGGGAATAAATTATGCGCTTTTGTTGGTTCTTTTTGATTTAATAATTATATTTAATTTTTTAAACCAAAAAATTATAATATTTTTTTTTTTATAAATCAAAAATTATTTAAAGTGCTGGTGAGCATAAGGTAGTTTGAAACCACTTTATTTTGTTTTTTTTTTTTTGTGTATATTAAATTTATTTTTATTTTAAATTTGATTTTTTTTAATATTACATAAATATCAACAAATAAATTTTTATATATTTTCTAATTAATTATTATTTAATTTTTTTTTTAAATCGAATATTAATTTAAAAAAAAAAGATATTTTTTTTGGTAGTTTTTATAGTTTGAATGAAATAAAAATATATGTAATTTAATTTTAAATATGTGTAAAAGGAATATTTAATAAGTTTTTTTTTTTTTTTTTTCATTTTAAAATTGGCTGCATTTCAATATTCAACATGTTGTAACAACCTTTCCACCAAAATCTCACTTTGATGTTTTTCTATATTCACCGGAAAAAAAAAACAATACCAATAAACGCAACATATAACTAAAAGATGTGGTGCTCAATAATGTTGAATTCTGAAACGTAGCCGTTATTATTGTTTTGATAAAATACTATTGAAATATATTTTTTTAAATTATTTATCTATTGTTTTTATTAGGAAAATTTTAAAATCTTAAATACATTTATATTGTTTAAAAATCTCTTGTGGTTTTTATTTTTTATAGTCTTCTAATTATTTTTTTATTCAAAAATATAGATTTTCTTAAAGTTTGTACAACAGTGCCAAAAAATATTTTTTTATTAAATAATTTCTCTTCAATATAATAATTAGATTTTTTTAGTATAATTTTTCTTTTATATTTGATTGGTTCTATTTTATTGGATTGTTATTTTTTAATATTGATGAAAAAATAATGAGGTATACACAGATTCGAGAAACAATTTATTCTACTTAAAAGAAAAAATAAATAAATTAATATTAAGCGCATTAAAACTTTTGTGACTGATTTTGATTCTGTGTACTGCTCAATATTTTCTAGTATAACTATTTTATTTATCATTTTTTTTTTTTTTAAATACAATCAATAAATATTTGATACAACTCTTAATATCTACACGTGATTTTTAAATTCTTTATACGATAAAACTTTCTAATTTTTTTAAAATTACGATTATTTTTCGGAGATTAAAAAGAATGTATTTTTCATTTTACTATAAAAACGAAAAAACTATTATTACACAGCCTTTTTCTAACGATTAGTTTTTGTGATTTCCACTTTTTTTTTAAAAATATTTACTAAGTTTTTTTCCATTTTAACGAAAAAAAAAATTGATTGAAAGTAGTAGTGAGTGGATTAATAAAAAGCTGTGTATGTACATAAAACTTTTTCGGAAAAAATTAAATAGTTCGGAAAATTTAAATATTCAATAGATTTCAACGTGAAGATGAAGTTTTTTAATTCTTATCAAAAAACAGGTGATATATTTTTATTTTTAATGCTTAATTTACATTCTAAATAGAAACTTAGATTTAGCTGCATATCTTCCTTTATATACCAGAGTATACATCGCTTTCGAATTCCCACCTTAAATTGAGATTAGGATATATTTCTACTTTTCAATCTGGATGTTTGAAAATTTAGTATTTTTACATCAGTTCCAATTTGAATTTTCAAAATTTTAAGTGATAAAATTTTCAAATTTAATAAACACTTCACTACACGCTGAATTCTAAACTGGTTAAAAAAAAAATTCAATCTAGATGTAAATTAAGCATAAATTGATTGAAAATTAAACTTTCTAAATGAAAGTTTTTAAGTATTATTACTACTTTAAATTATTGGTTG
The DNA here is from genome assembly GCA_939192795.1 of Bombylius discolor. Taxonomy (NCBI): domain Eukaryota; kingdom Metazoa; phylum Arthropoda; class Insecta; order Diptera; family Bombyliidae; genus Bombylius; species Bombylius discolor. Next base: position 4,063,289 of record OW584241.1, on the reverse strand, counting down.
GCACTTTTTTTTAAACTGTAAAAATTCAATTGAATTGACATATAAATTTGAATTATTTAACGATTTAAAATTTTTAATATTAAAATACCGGTATTTTCGAAAATGCAGTGATGCTGCCGTGATACACAATCAAGCGTATAAGGGTTTTAAACTGAATTGTGTATCAGCATCAGCAGCATCATTGCATTTTTGAAATCACCGTATAACATTATTAAAGTTATAATTATAATTTTTCTAACAACATAAAGGTGATATACTAATTTATATTATCATTCTCTCTTATTCGTATAATTTTTATTGAAATTGAATTCATATTTGATTGGTGTTTACTATAAATTTAATAAGGACGTTTTTTTTAAATACATATGTAGGTATATATATTTCGATATTTTTATAATACATATATGCATGCTTTTTTAATCGACAGGCTTTTATTCTACAAACTACAAAAAACAAATTCCTCTTGTTTTTATTTTTCGACTCCGCTACTATGTAGCTGTACAAACGTTTATTCAAACAAAAAAATAGATAAATTTTATCGCATGAGGATTATGATTAAAACCTGTTGATAAAAATATATTCTTTTTTTTTTTTTTTTTGCATATAAATAGTGGCACTTAATTTTATTATTATTTTAAAGATTTTTTTTTTTTTTGATTGGATTGGTGGGCACTTATGATTTTTTTTCTTTTTTCAAAAACATTAAAATGAAATTGGATAAATAATTAAATTTCATTGCGAATAACGTCATAAAAATTTTCAACTTACATTAAAATATAAATATTTTTTCAATTAAATATTCTAATAATTTTTAAATATTACGTTTTTCTACATAATCCACGATGTATTGCTTTCATTATATAATACACATAATACAAATTGCTTCGTTTTATTGATTCGATTTATATTTAACTAATTTCTTCTATTATTTAATTTTTTTTACTTCAATTTAATTACATGCAAATTTATATTTTTAAGAATACATTATTTATAAACGGTGAATTATAGACAATGAAGGTTAACGTTATTAAAGAAGAAAACAAAGAAAGAAAAAAAAACGAACGCACTCACACGATTTTGAACATTTTTTTAAAGAAATTAAATACGCACACTGTGCTAAATTACTGTGTATTTAAATTCGCATAAAATATTTATTAATACTACGTACTATACTATTATTCACAATCTACTCGACTAATAAAGGAATTAATCACATTTTAGAAGTTTTATTATGTTTTTCTGTTAGAAAAGAAAATTAAAAATAAAAAAATTATTGCTACCTGAAAAATAAATTTTGACTTTTTTTTTTTAATTATAAAATATGTATTTTTTTTTTGTCTTCAATTGGATTGAGTAACTGTGTTCGTACTTCTTAAATTTATTTTTCTTTTTCAATAATACTATTATAACACATTAAAATTTTAATTTTCAATACACCTAATTCTCGTTGATATAATTTTTAGTCACGATTAATTTTTCAATTTTTCTAATAAAAACTTATTAAAAAAAGTGGGAAACAAGTAGAATACAGTATTATTAAATTCTTGTTTTTTTTTTCTTTTAAATACAATAAACGCTAAAAGAATAAATACCAGAAAATATTATTTAAAATATTGAAAATTCTTCTTTAATATCAAGAAATGTCTTTGATTGTTTAAAAAATTCACCTAAGAATTTGACTAAAATTTTGGCATTTTGAACACAATCGTTTCTTAAAAATATAGCGACTAGAAAGCTTATAATTAAATTTTAGAATATTTTATAAATATGTTTCAAAGTTTTTTTTTTATGTAAAATACCTAAACTAAAAATTTATCTAAACTAAAAAAAAAACAGTAATAATAGTAAAAGAATAAAGACAGAGAAAAAAAAACAGAGATAAAAAAAAAAATTAAAAGCATATAACACGATGAAAACAACCTCTAATTATATTTTCAATTTGTTGTTCCAGCCTTTTATCCTGTTCAATTGCTTCAGGTGTTGGTGTTGGAGCTCCAGCGAATGTTATTATTATAATGCTCATATTATCTCTACTGCCCTAGAATTAAAGTTAAACAAAAGGATAAATATTAGAAATTTTTAGAACAATAACGATCTACTTTTTGTGAGAAATGAACTTTAAATGAAATTTAAAAAAACTAAATTCTGCTTTAAAATAATTTTAACTTACTTTATGTAAACATGTATCAATGACCTGATTTGAAATTAATTCCAGATCATTAGTAATTTTTAGCCTCGAATGAATAAAACTACAAACGTCTTCATTGCTCATAACATCCCATATACCATCACAGGCAAGTACTAAAAATTCATCATTTGCTTGACGAATTGGACAAAATATTTCTGGTTCTGGTGATACTAATTGTTCGCATTGTCCTTTCTCTTTAACATTTTTAAAATCATAATCACCTAATGCTCTTGATACAGCTAAACTTCCATTAACTCTTTGTATCATAACACTACCACCTGCTCTATGAATTCTTTCTTTTTCTTCAGGTAACACTGGTTTATGATCTTGTGTTGCAAATATTGGTATACCATTACGACATAATACAGCTCTTGAATCACCACAATTTGCTATATATATTGTATCATCTGATACAAATGCACATACAGCTGTTGTACCACCACATTTTTCTGCATCTGCTGTTAATTCTGGTAATTCACGCATAGCATCATCTAAACGTAAAAATCCAGTACGTATACCTTTTGCATATTCACCATTTTTAAATTCTTCTGTTTCTATTATACATTCTAATAAATGTTTTGCACAATGTTCTGATACTTTACAACCTGCATGTCCATCAAATACAGCAAAAAAACTCCAATTTTCTAAATTTTCATTAAGTCCTATACATGCATAATGTGCATCTTCCATTTCACAACGCCATCCTTGCATTGATCCAACACCATATTTAAGACCATTACCTTCACCATGTTCATTATGTTTAACTGTTTTTGGTTTATCTAGAAAACCGCCCATTTCGACTTTTCATACTGATGAATGCAGCATATACATAGGAACAATTTTTAAAAATAATCTATTTTATGAATTTATTTTAATATAATTTATGAAGATATTAATTTCTTTGTTTTTCCAATCTGAAAATAAAAATATTATACATAATTTAATGAAAATTGTTTTAATTTTCAATACTAACAAACATCTCTATTGTAGATTCCGATCGAAATTTGATTCCGTTCAAATCATCCCTTTTGAACGAATTTCAAAAAGTGGGTATTGTGAACTTATTATGATTCGAACGAAATCTACTATAACAAGCTATTCGACTAGTCAATGCAGTAAAATATTTGTTCGAACACTTTCTTATTCGATCGAAATCTACAATAGGGGTAAAAAAATAAATAAGGATATTGTATTGAATTGAATTTCAAAATTGAAATTTTTAAGATCATTTCAACGTTGTTTAAAATTTTCACATTCTGTTTTCTTTTTTTAATAAATATTTTGAAATATGTAATTATGTACTTTCAGAATAATCTTCAATACAGTAAAAATTGTCATGTGAGTTAGTTTCATTGCATAAATTGTATTATCAGTATATACACAATAATTCATTTAGATACAATCGCGTCATATAAATTCTAATTTATTATGTATTTTTTTTTAAACATATTTTTATTTCTCTCATTTTGGCAAAATTTCAATATTTTAACAAGAAATTTTCTCATTTCATTTTTAAAATCATTCATATACTTGTACAATTTTTTTTATAGTACTAAAACAATGTTTATTTTCTTATCATAAGAAACGTGTTTTTTTTTTTTTAAATCCTTATGATGCGAGATGATGATTCATTTTTTGTTTTATATTATTTTATATAAAAAAAATTACCCTCATTCACCTTATTATTTTCTAAATAACCACACACAATAGATATATAATCAATGTTAAAATGTTTATTTATATTATACAAGAAAAAAAGATATATCTATGTATATATGTTTGTACAGTATATGTGTATGCCATTTAGTAAGTATAGATACTTTTTTTTAGTATTATAGATATATGAGTATAACATCATTATTACTATAATATCATCATACATTTTAGTAATTAAAGAAAAAAAATTTTTTTAGCTCATGCCTCACTCATGTTTACTTCAAAATTGCATGCTTTTTAAGTATTATTCTAAATATAGAACATTCACACTTGTTTTATTGATGATTTATTTAAGAGAGAATAGAAAAAATTATATAAAAATATGTGTGTGTAATATAGTAATAGTACATAAGAAATTTGTATTATTCGATAGTGATGTTGAAAATTTATAAAAAGTACATTTACCTACATTTTGTACTTTTAAAATTTTTTTCAAATTTTAACTGTAAAGTTTATCAAAGATACAAAAAATTAAAACAGTTATGGAAAAGTAAATAAAACGATTATCTTCAACTTTTAAAATTTCATTTAATTTCGAAATCCTTTTTTTTTGTTTTTTTTTTTTTCAAAAAATCGTTTATTCAAAAGAATATTAAATCAGGTGTTGTATCTAGAAAACTAGTTTACACTTGTTTGTTTCGAGTTCCTTATGACTGAATTTTAAATTTAGCTTACAAAAGTTGAGAAAGAAAAAATTACACAGACGTCATTTCATCAGAATTATTCAAATGAAACAAAAAAAATAAATGAAAATGTAGGTATAATAAGAAAATTTTTATAAACTGAAAATGTATACAAAAGTACAGAATTGGGGATATTTCAGATTTCAGCCAAAATTGAATTTTGAATGAATCAACTGAAAATATTCAGTTTGTGAAATTAATTTCAAATCGAAATGTGGAACATTCATGAATGTTTGTTGAAATCTACTTCGACAGAATTAGTACTGCAGCTTATCCCGATCTAGAGCCTTCTTAAGTTTTCTAGACTATTTCCGTACCGTTATACATGCATCAACAGTTCGTTCAATATTAAATTATTGATAAATTGTAGATTTTTTCGTAATAGGTTGGTTAATATCAGTTTTGAAATTTCAATTTTATATAGATTCAATTCCGATAGCGCTACAGCTCAAATCGCGTCAGGAAATACTCAAGTTATCTCAGTTTTCTGGACCGTTTTTTCGTCACATCACTTTTATCTTATAGAAACACATTGCCACTGGTTTTTAACTTAAAAGTCTAGCAATTTAATGAAAAATACAAAATAGAATTATCAGTTAAAAATCACTTTAAGATTATGGAAGATCTAAACATAAATTTTACTTGTTTAAAATTATTAGCTACCTGTATACGTTGTTTCTGTCCGCTCCGATAAATTAGTAACAATTAATTAAAATTGATAAATGAATAAATTAAAATTGAAAAAAGGTATCTATCTGTCTTTTAGAACAAAATTTGAAAAAAAAAGAAAAGTTAATAAAAAAATGTGATTACAGTAGCTTAGTTTTGCAAGACAGTGTTGTCATTGATAAAGAAAAGCCTCATAAAAACACAAACAAAAAAAAAACCGAATATGAAATAATTGTTCATTATTAGAATTTAGAAAAAAAAAAAAAAAGCAATAACAACTCAATATACAATTGTGACTACTCAAAAATTAAAGCTATATCAAATGATGACGATGAGAAATATTATTTGTAGTTATTCATCACCAAAATGATTACTTTTCTTTCTTTCTTTTTTTTTTCTTTTCTGTTTTTTAAACACGGTATTTAAAAGTATCTTATGAACTATCTAACAACATATAATAGGCAATAAAATAATAATATAAAAATGTTGGCTGTTCTAAAAATTTCAAGATTTCCGTCAAGGATATCATGTCGAAGTTCATATGACATAATGTGCATGTACATTAAAAGGTAATGATTAGAAAAAAAAATAATAATAATGCACAAAAAAATTTAAATTATTTTATAGAGATACATATTTCACTATATTTTTAAATTTTTTTTCGATATTTCACATTTTTAGTAAATCAGGATATTGAATTAATTAGTACATATGTACATATGTATATGTATGTATTTAAAATCATTGATAGAAATTTTATTCCTTCTATGCACTTCAAAAATATTCTATAATAAATTTTGAAAAAAAAAAAGTATAAATACGAAGGAAAAAAAAAACTTTCGATATCTAATTTTGCTTTAAAAAATAATTTTCATAAGGATAAATGTCCTGAGAATTTTTTTTATAGGACAAATGTGTTTACGTTTTTCAATTGGATTTTTTTTATAAGTGTTAATTAACCATTTTTATTTTAAATACACTAGATCACAATCAATCAATCGATATTATTTATTATTTTATTAACAATAAGAAAAATTAAATAGGTATATGTATAAATTTATTACCAAAAAATAATTTTGTTCCTTTTCTCCAATCGACAATGAAAAAAAATTTAGCTACACACAAAAAATTATGTCGAAAGAAATAGAATTTGAATGAAAAAAAAAATGAAAGAATTAGCTCACCGTCACCATTTTACAAATATGTATACGCAAAATCATCATATACACATATCCACCAACAACCATACACACACATGAATTGAAATTTGAATTTTAAATATACATAAAATGCGAATGCGCGCTCATTCAATATAGTTTTTTCCACAATTATAATATTTGTATTTTTAAAATAAATTAACTAATATAGCTACTTTTTAAAATATGAAATAAATTTTTTACCTGATTGAAAATAATTTCTTGTGTTTTGAAAAATAAATAACTTGCTTGCACAGGGAAAAAAATGTTTGAAATAAAAAAAAAAAAGCAGTAATGCCAACTATGAAATATTTAAAAGTATAAAGGGAATTATTGACAGTTACAAAATATCCCACTTTATATCTGGCAACTACATGAGCAATATTATTAGGAATGTTTGGCACATGTTTATTTGTTAATTTTCAAATAAATGTTACTATGATAATTATTACTTCTTTGACTAGAAAGAAAATAGAAATTATGTGGATAATTTTTACGTTACATCTTCTTAAATAATCAGCAAAAATAAGTGAGAAAAAGTAATTTCTTTTTGAACTGTACTCTTCGAGTTTGCATGACAGCAAATGTCAAAATTTTGTTCATACTACAAGCTGAAAAATGTTGACAGCTTGCATGCAGAAAATTTCTCCGTTGGTGTTGTTTGACGTTTTGGTTTTGAGTTTTCTTTTTGCTTTGTTAAAAAATGACAACTATGTCTTGATTTTCGCCAAAAAAAATAATTGAATCACTTTAATAATTAATGGCAAGTAGCTCAGATGATAGCAGCAGAGCTCCAGATAATTTTCAAATATCATCATCAAATGGAGGCTGCGATTCGCATTTAAATAATTATACTGTAAGATGTCCATTATGTGCAACATTCAGAAAAAATTTTTATTGTAAAAATTGTGTTCGAAGTGGTGATTTTGTACATTCTACTCATCATCTTCCAGAAAGGTAATTTTATTGTGGATAATTATTTAAATTGTATTAAAAGAAATTAATTATTTAATAAAATCAAAAGTCATTTCTTCTCAATAACTTTCATTTTTGGAAATGTTTACATACATGAACGATGAACTGACTAAACGATTTTAATTTTTTTCTTTTACACCTATTGTGTAATGAAAGTTCAGTAGAATTAATTTTATTATTAAATGTAAACTCATGTAAAACTATGTATAATTAGTCATAAATGATATAAATTAGAAATATGAATGCTTCTAAAAATATAAGTTGTTTATGTTTTTTAAAACTATAAACACTACGCAATCAAATCTTCACCTTGATAAAATTCTCCACAAAATCTTAAATTGTTGCTGCTAGTACTTTTGTTGTACATTTTTTTTTTTTTAAATATTTTTAATTGTTTATTTTTTTCTTATATAAATATTGAATCTCCCACTAGATTTTGTTCTAATCTTATCAAACCTTTTTTTCTTTTCTAAAAACTCGCACATTAATTAATATTTTTTTTTTTTATAGATTATCTGAAAAACAACAAAAATATTCAAATTTACAAGCAAGTTTAAAAAAATGTAATGATCGTTGTAATCAATTATTATTAAAAACTAAATTATATGAAAATTTAAAATTTAATATAAAACAAAAACAAGAAAAAGTTGCATTATTAAATCATTTATTAATAAAAACAAAAACAAATATTAATGAAAAACTAAAATACAGGGAACAATTAATAAATAATAATAAAATAAGAAAAAATATATTACCAAAATATGAGAATAAAGTTAAAAAATTAGAAGATTATGTTATTGATCGTTTACAAAATAATTTAATATTAAATGAACAAAAAAATGTTTTATTAAATGATTTAAAAAATAAAGTACGTAATGATATACAAAAATTAATAACATATATATTTCCAATAACAGAAATTGTTATTAAAGATGAACAAAATAAAAAGAATCTATCAAATGATACAGCAACGATATTAGATACAAAGAAAAAAGATGAAAAATATGATGATTTTAAAGGAAAGGTAATTTATATAAAATTTTGTTAATTAAAAAATAAATATTGTTAACCATGAAATTATACCTACATTTGTTTTTTTTTTAGACACATGCTGATACTGTTGCAGCATTAGCAGATGCAAAAAATACATCATATATTAGAGGTAAATGGGTATTTCATGGTAGTGGAATACATGAAATGCAACATTGTATTGTAGCTCCATCATTACCAGCTAATGGTGATTATTCAGCATATTTAGATTGGTTATCAGAAAATAAAGATGGTGTACCAACATCAGCAGCTAGTGAAATAGTACCAAGTACAGTTTTAGCATTTCGTATAACAGCCGCTTTAACATATGCAACACAATTAATAAATTTATTAAGTTTTTATTTAAATGTTAGATTACCATATAAATTAGCATATGGGTAATATATTTTATTTTTTTAAAATAATTAAAATGAAATTAATTCAAATTACTTTTTTTTTCAATGTATTTTCAGAGATTTTTGTAAAAAATTAAATGAACAACAATTTTCACGAAAAGTAACACGTTTAAATACAAATGTTATGTATTTAGCATATACACAACATGTAAAATTAAGTTTATTGAATGAAAATCATACATTAGAAAATATTTTAATAATATTGGATACTGAAAAAAGTGATTTAGGACGTTTTGGACCAGTTGAAGTTTCCGATGCACCATTAATTCGCTCAGTTGATTCACAAGTTTTATTAGATTTAGAAACTGGTACAGAATCCGAATCTGAAGGTTTGTTTGTTGTTTTTTATTTTTATTTAACATTTAAATTTTCTATCATATTTATTATTTTTAGATGATAATTCATTACGTTTAGATTGGGAAGCAGTTCCACTTTCATCACATGATTCACCACCACCAAGTCAACAAACAACGAGTATGGCTGGTGGATTAATGACAAGTGCTGTAGCTAGTGTTGCATCATTTTTACGTGGTTGGACAAAATAGAATGAATGATAATGAACCCTTTTTGTGTGTTTATTTCTTTTTGTTTTTAAATAAAATATTCCTTAGTAATTTTTATTTTCAAATTTAGTTTATCTATTGTAAAAAAATCTAATTTAAATGTAAAAATATATATATATCAAAAAGTAATTAAGAAATGTGACATAAAAAATTTAAATTCATACAACATATAAATTAATTATAGAATTAAAATGTAAATAAAACACATTTTTTTAAATAAAAAAGTAATAATAAAATATAAAATTAATATAGAATGTAAAGTAAAAATTTTAATGAAAAATAAAATTATTTTTGTTCAAAATTTTTGATTTTTTATAAACAAAAAAAAGAAAAAAAAAAGATAGTATGAGTGCACGCACACCTATGAAAGGATTTCATTTTGAATAAAGTATCAATAAATCCTAAAAGAAGTTATCAATTTTCGACTGTATTTTTGAATTAAATTGAAAATTTTTAAATTTAAGATAAAAAATACAAAAATTCTTGAATAAGTATTTCTTCTAAATTTATGTGAATTTTGCAAAATATGATTCCAGAATATTCAACCATGAGGAAAGGATAGGAATTCCAATTAGAAAAGGAATTTAAAAAAAAAAACACACCACATTTTTTTTTCAAATTATATAAAAATATGAAATTTTGTCAGTCTTGCTGAATAAACATAAAATTTTATCGCAATTAATCACATTAATGATTTTTTTTTCCTTTCTAAACAATTACAATACAAATCTAATAATATAATGTGTATCTTAATTTTATTCCTATATTGTTAACAATTGAAGCCGTTAATTCTATATTCAAATTGATAAAATTACATAATTTTTAATTAATCGTATATAATTTTCTAAAATTAAAAAAGCAAAATAAGTAAAAATTTATGAATATGGGGAACTGCCGAAATTTTGAATGTTTTTCTTTACAAAAAATAAAAAATAAAGTATGAAAAACAAGCAAGCTTTCTAAATAAAAAATTCTTAAATCTAAGTAAATATATAATTTTTAGATTATACATAATAAATGCTTAAATTAGATTTATTTTTTTAAATCTAATAGTATACGTTTAAAATTACACTTATTATTTAAGAACTACAGAATTGAACAAAAAAAAAAAAAAACTTTATAAAATCACATAATCGAAGTGGGTAAATAAATGTAAATTTTCAAATTTTTAATATATCTGAAAAATAAAATTTATACGAATGTATTTTTAATTATTTTAATGCAAAACATTATATTTTTTCGTTATGTGAATTTTTGTGGAATTTAAAGCATATTATCACACTCATCTGATATAATCACCACGGTTCTACTTATTTACTTGTTCTATTATAAGTTCCTTGTAGAAGGGTAAAAAGGAAGCAAAAGTGCTGATTTAAATTTGTTTTGCATGTTAAAACTCATACACAAAATACAAAAGTACGTACATATTTTAAAGATATTTTACTTTTTTTGTTTGATATTTAAAATTAAAAACTAAAAGTAAAAATTATTGAAAATTTAAATCATTTTTTTTTTCTTTGTTTAAATAAAATAAATTTATTATTTGTTTTTATTTTTAACTTTTTGAAAAGCTGCAGATGCGAAAAATGTTTCAACGGACGGAAGTACTTGATTGTTGATGGTTAAATCAGTTTTCGTTTGAGGAATTGAAGATAATATATTGAAATTATATGAATGACTTTGAATATCTATGAAGAAAAAAGAAAAAAAAATAAATTGTTTAAAAATTTTTTTGAAAATTTATACAAAAAATTTTGAAATTTTACCTTCATTTTTAAATTTTTTATCTCTTAATTCTTCCATTTCTAAAGCTTGTTCCATAATAAAATCATCAGTACTATTTATAGATACTGCAGATGATAAATCGAATATATCATTTTTAATAATTGTCGGTGTAATTACTTTGTTATCATCGTTATAATTATGTGTTATTATATTATTATCATTTTCAACAATTGTTGATGATGATGATGATGATGATGTTAATTTAATTAATGATTCACCAGTTTTATGATCAACTTTATGACGTCTACGTGTATGTTTTAACCAATTTGGAAAATTTGTAAAATCACGTGAACAATAATTACATTTATATGGTCTTTCACCAGTATGTATATTTAAATGTTGTTTTAATTTTGAACTACTTATAAAACTTTTATTACATACTGAACAAACAAATGGTCTTTGATCTAAATGTATTAAACTATGAACTTTTAAACATCTTTCAGTTTTATACATTTTTTCACATTTTTCACATTTAAATGGTCTTGCAGATGAATGATATTTTTGATGACGTAACAAATGTGAAAAATTATAAAAGCTAAAAATTAAAAAAAAAAAAAGAAAAAAAAACCGTTAGTATTATTTTTTTTTTTAAAAAAAGGAAAAACAAATTAAAAATTAAAAATTCTTACACTTTATCACATTGAGAACAAACATATGTATTTGTTGAATTTTCTTCAATGGTATTATTGTGCAAACGCATATGTTCAATATAATTAATTTTTTGAACAAATTTTTGGTCACAATGATCACAGCAAAAACGTTTAGTATCACTATGAATTTTACGATGCATCCACATTGAACGTGTTTTAAGTCTGAAAGAAAGAAAAATAATAATAAAAATATGTATTAGAATGCCGGTTCTTGAGCGGCATTTCATATCTGTTATCAAATATTTTCAAATTTTGAACATTTTACTCACATTTTTCCACAATCTGGACATTTTGAATCATTCGTAGTTGTTTTTTCTTTATTTTTACTTAGATGAATTATTGAATGTTTTCTTAAATTATTTTCATCATGGAACACAATATCACAATTTTTACATTTTAATAAAGTATCATTATTAATTTTTTCTTGTACATTAACATGATTTAAATTATTATGAATCTGAAGTAATTCATTATTATCAAATAATTCACAGCAATCATCACATTTATATTGTAAATTAATATTTATTTTATTATCAATATTATCGAATTCATCTAATTCACATGTAGGCCAAAATTCTGATGGTGAATTAATAATAATATCTTCTGTTAATGTAAATGGTAAACGTAAAGAGAGATCAATATCTAAGGAATCACTATCTAAATTTGAATTAAATAATGTAATATCTTTTTTCGTTTGACATTGTTGATTTCGTTTTGTTGAAACCTTTAAAAAAACAAAGTAGGTACACGGTTGTTTATTAAACAAAAAAAAAAATACAAAATTAAAATCGAGAAAAATTGAAAACTTTTAAAATATACTTACAACACGGCTTTCCATTATATCATATCACAATAATCACAAATGTTGTTTATTAATTAATTGTTTATTATTAAATGCACATTATAGCACTAAAGTATGAAAGGTGGAACAAAGATTCTAATTTCTAATTAATTCCTTTTTTTTCTAAATAAAAAATGAAAGTAATTTAAATCTGACAGCATAAAAGGAAACATATTCATTATTTGATTACGGCAGCAAAATTATAGAAGATATTGGTTCTTATTTGTTGATTTTAAATTCAACACTTCAACAGCAAAAAATAGTTTAAAAAATGTTCACATTAAAAATGAAATGTAATTGGCTGCTGAGGCGCTGACTAAAAGCATTGATCTGTTTTTAGTTTCAACGGAGCGTGGTATAAAGCCTAACCAGTGCTGTCGCTTGCAGTGGTGCAAACTGCAAATTTAACTATTTTCCAGTCAATAAAAATTTGGTGGATGAAGATTTATGTAGAAGACTTAGAATAAAGCTTTTGTAGATACAGAGTAAGCTTTGTCTACTTATATCTTCATAAATTCGAAAATTCGAAAATGAATTCTGAAAACTTGGAAATCTGATTTTCTATAAAAATAAAATAAAACAAACATTATTATATAATTAAAACTTCATTTTTATTCATTGGATAAAATTCAAATTTTATTTGCGTCAAGAACGAAAGAAAATTTGGAACTTGTGATTTATTTATATTTTTTTTTCATCTATATTTTTATGTATATAATGTATTATAGTATATATTTTCATAAGAAAATATTATTGATAAATATGTTTTTTCTTTCTTTTTTATATTTTTATTTAAAGATGAAATAAACTCAATCTACATTTTGTTTTTGTTTTTAAATAATTTTTTCTCTATATAAATGTACTTTGTTTTGTTTGTTTTTTTTTTAAGTAAATATGTTATAATAATTTTATTGATAAAAATTTCTGAAGAGAATAATAATAATTGATGTTATTGAAAGCATTTATTATATATTAAACCCTTCATATGGAATATAACTTTAAATGTTTCTTTTTTTTTTCCTTTTTTTTTTATTTTATATTTTTTTAAAGTTTGAAATTCATTTTACGAGTATATGCATCATCTACATTGATTTTTTAAAATTTAAATTTTACATAATTGAATTATTATTATAATATATTAAATTGTAGTTTTTTTTTCTTTTATTTATTAATTTGAATTTTTTCTTAAATTTGTCTATGTATGTAAATATTACTGTAAAATTTATACAAGTTTCATTTTTTTTAAATATCTTGATTTATGTATTTTACTATTTAATTATTATTATTTTTTTATTTTTTAAAATATTGTTCTATATTAACGGATTGATTTTCTTTGAAATTCTTAAATTAAAGCTTTTTTTTATTTTTCTTCATTGAATATATTTTTCTTTTCATTATAATCCTTTTTTATCAGTTTACATTTTAAATATTTCTCTATATATGTATGTATGTATTTGTTGTATATATAGTATATATGTATGTATATTAATAATTTGTTTTCTAAAAAAGAGATTTATTAATAAATGGGACAACCAGCGACTATTACAGCAAAAATTATTATTCTTTGTTGAATTTATGTACTTTTTTTTATTCTTTTTTTTTAATTTTTTTTTTTTTAAATAGAATGAATTTTTAAATTTTACCTAATTGTTATTTGTTTTTTTCATTATTAAGAGACCTTCTAAAACTATATACTGAATTCTATCTTTTTTTATTTAATTTAATTTTATTATTTTTTTTTATATAATTTATTATACATTTTTGTTTTTATTTTCGAAATTTAATTATACATACACAATTATATATATATATGTATATATGTCGTGTTTCACAAAAACAATTATAAGTATGTATGTACATATAATAAAGAAAAATAGGCTTAATATCTGGACGTTATTTATCTACATTTAAATAGATCTATATTTTAAATTTTTAATGTTTTAAAATTATTTATTATTGAATAACAAGGATTTTTTAAAAAATTTTTATTTCTATATATATTTTTTTTTATTATTGAATATTCAAATTTAATCGTCCAGTAGCAAATACGTTTTTTATATAATATATTTTTTTGTTTTTTTTTTCTTCTCTTTTTGATCGTTCATTTTATTTTATCTTATCACAGTTAAATTATAAAAGTATTTTCTTTTTCGTCTTTATTTTGATAAAAAGTATGAGAATGAAGTGAAAATTATCAACAAAAAAAAAAAAAAAAAAAATAATAATAATAATAATTTTTTTTATCTAAAAATTACTTATATAAAAAATAAATAAATTAAAATCGGTTAATTATAATTAAATTAAAAATAATTTATGTAGGTACCTACTAATTTATTATTTTTTAATTTTTTTTACTAAATTTGTTTTCTTTAAATGTGTGTGGTTGTTTTTGATGAATCGTTTTTTTTTTTGTAATAATAATCTAATAATAATTTAAATTTTTCTTTTGTAATTTTTTTTTAATTAGATAATACACAATCACAGTTACAAAAAATTATTCCTGAGAATTTTTGCATGTATGTTTTTTTTTTGTATTTAATTTTTCTAATATACGTGACATAAACAATGTTTTTTTTGTTGTTGTTGTTTAATGTATATGTTAGTTTTCTTTTTACATTTTTAAGTTGTTTTTTTTTTTTTTTTGATTTCAGTAATATTCATTTTTTTTTCTTTATTTTTATTTTTGTTTTTTAAATTTATGTTGCTTATTAATGAATTTTTCATTTTATTTTGTTTTATTATTATTATTATTATTATTATATTTTTCAATAATATATTGGTGAGTAATGAAGACGAAAATTATTAATAAATATTTAATTTGCAGTTATTTCACAGTTTTGACTGAATTATTTATGCAAAATAAATCGATAAGATTGTTTGAAGCTTTTATTGAAAATGAAAATTTTTTTAGCTACTCGTATATATTCAAAGTGTAATTTTAAAACTTATTTGTGACATAATATGTATTTACCTCTGTAGTCTGTCTTCTTGAAAGATATAACTTGTACATTTTTTAAAAATATTCAGTAAAATTTTTTGACACTTTGAACTTTATTCTTAAATTAAGATTTTGATGAAGATAATTTAAAATTATGCAAATAAAAATTCGAATTAATTTAAGGACCTATGATATGGTCCTTTTTGTTTATCTTTTTTAACGCAGGTGTATATGAATTTCTCCAATATCTATGTATATATTTATGCTAAACTAAAAATGTACTTAGTAAAACATATATATTTTTTATGTTTTTGAATGTGTTTAATGTATTTATTTATGAATATATAGAAGGAATTTTTTTTGTTGTTTATAAATATTTTGGACGATAAAATATGAATAACATTTATTTTAAATGACAATTATTTTGTAGGTAGACGATACAATATGTAGGATGAAATTTTAACAACAATATAATTTTTTTTTTTTTTTTCGTTTTAAAAATCTTTTTTTTTTTTTTTCTAAGTTAAATATAGTAATAAATTTTATCTACCTATCATTATATACATAATAACATGTATTTTTGTAATAATTATAATTATTAATTTATCCCAATAAAATGGGAAAGACACTCTCTCTTAATTTAGTTTTTATTTTTTTCTTAAATATTTTTTGTTTAATATAGAAGGAAAAAAAAAATATTATTACCTAAAATCATATATATATATTTTTTATATTGCACAGCAATTATACATATGTATAGTATTTACTATAGTTAGCAAAGATTTTATTTATAATTTTTCTTTGTTTTTACACTTTCTCAAAAAAATAAAGATATTTTTTTATCCAATGCATATTATTAAAAATTTACTTTAAAATTCTATCGATTTAATAATTAATTTTTGTTTTTTAAAATAATAATCGTCTTGTATATTTTTTAATTAATTTATTTGTTTTTGTAATTTTTAATGCCATTAATTGAAAGATTTTTTTTTTTCGAATTTCTATTGTGAAAATCTATTTCAAAGTTATCTATACAAGTTCACTGGTTTATTAATTTTTTTTACTTTTTTTTTCAAAATGAAATCAAAGTGTTTATGTTGATTTTGTTTTTTTTTAGAAGCTATAAAATTCAAACTGTTACAAATTAATTATCATTTTAAATAACAAAAATTACTAATTAATTTCATTTTGTTTTGGATTTTCTACTTAAATGTGTAAGTTTATGTTTTTTTTTGAATAAGTAAATAACAAGATTATATGTAGGTATGTGGAAATTTTTTAAATGTTGTTTTTGTAGATTCCGTTTTTGTTTTATCAAATCATAAATATATATTTGTTGTTGTTGTATTTGTGTATTGAAATTGTTTTCTATTGAGTTTTAAATTATTTATATGTATGTTTTTGTTGTATTGTATTATATGATTACATATAGTATTCTGAATTCTGATTCTATATAAGCTGAAATTGTAATCTAAAAATTCATTTTTAAATAATTTTTTTTTTTTTTTAAACTTATTACTAGTTTTTTTTATTCATGTTTAATTTTTCTAATAACCTAGTTTTTATATACATATATATGTTTAAAATATTTGAAATTATATAAATTTATTGAATAATTTTATTTTCTTTTTAAATTTTTTATTTTCGATGATTCACATAATTATTTTGTATTTAAAATTGACCGTTTTTTTTTATATATATATTCACATAAATAAATACGTTTTGTATATATGTATATAAATAAATATATACACGTACGTATATCATATATTAAACATTATTTATTAAATTGAAAAATAAATACAAAAAAAAAAAAAATAAAATAAAATAAAATATGTATAGTATATGTACACAATTTTCAATTTAAAGAGAAAAATTAAATTAAAGTTAAAACGTATTCAAAATAGATAAATGAATAAATTAATAAAATAATTTGAATTGGTGATTGAACAAGTAAATATTTGAAAATCAAATAATAGTAATTGTTTTTATAAGGAATTTTTTATTATAATAGAGAATTCAAAAAACCATTTTAGCAATTTTATTCTTTTTTTCTTAATTTTTATAATTTTATTAAAGCGGTATAATCAATGTGTTACGTAGTTACATGCAATTTACTTTCATTATTTGAGAGATTCTTATATGATTCTATTAATAAATTTATTTAAGATTTTTTTCTAACTAAAGAAAAATTTAATTAATTCTAATAATTGCCTTCTCGCTGTCTATTCTGATCCTATCTTGCATGATTTTTTTTCCTCCAAAGAATCTGAATAATTTTTTTTTTTTTTAAATTATTCTTCGACAGTTTCATCATTTTTATCCAATTTTTTATTCCGTATACCGTTTATGTGAAATGGTAAAATTTCTAAAATATTTTCCGTGTGAAAAAGTTTCTACGTAACAAAATAAATTGAATGCAACATATTTTGTTTATTTCAATGGGAAAATTCTAATTTTAGAATATGTAAAAAAAAAAAAAAAGTTATAAATCGAAAGTAGAGAACAAAAAGCACAATATTAATTTTAATTATACGTTACAGAAAAATTATAATATTAATTCGTTATTACTATCACAGTTTACATTTCAAATACGATAAGCAGTTACTAAGGTGACTTTAAAAAAATTCTCAAATAACATGAACTAAATTAAAAGAATAAATTTTCTTCATAAATATTCGTCCAATATCTAAAATCGTTTTTCAAATTGAACACAATTTAATTCATTTCTCTCATATACAAAAATTCGTGTAAAAATATTACAAAAACTTTAATATTTCAAATTAAATAAAAAAATTATAATAATTTAGAACACTTACCTATAATATTTAATAATAACCTTTTGAAAATGTTTTTTTTTGTCTTATTTTTCAAATTTTTCGAGAAAATAATCTACGATTCGCATACATTTTTTTTTTAAATTTAACTTTTAGTTAATCTGTTACTAAAGTTGGACACGATAAAGCATTTATGTATTCATTTTGAATTTTCGTGCAACTTTGGCAGCATTCTGTTATTATTTTCTTCTACTTTTTTTTTTTTGCAAGCACAGCATTAAAAATTTTCAGAGATCATTTTTTTTTTTCAATTTTATTATAATTAAAAAAAAAAATTAAATAAAAATAATGTGTAGATGTGAAAAATAGGAATTCGAGAAGAATAAACGAGAATCCATTGAGAAAATATCGTTGATTTTTCCTTGTCCTTTTCCTCTCCTAGTCTCCTTCATTTTCATTTCATTTTTTTTTTTTAAATTACTATGTTTATTTTTAAATCAAATTTTTAAATAATTAATAATCTATTGTGTTCCTTTTTTTTATGTTTTACTTTATTTATTAATTGTATTATAATTTGATAAATAATATGAGTAAAAAAAATATGAAGATTTTAAGAGAAAAATTAAAATCAAAACACAAAATTCCAAAGGATGAATGAATAAAAAAAAAAACAGGAAAAAACAAAGTTTGAATGATAAAATTGATGATGACAAGATGGGCCCAAATATTTTTTTCTTCTTTGTAAGATGGTGTATGGTATGACAAAAATAAACAAAAATAAAAAACAATATTTTTTTTTGTTTTTTGAAACAAAATTTGTGAATGAGAAAAACAAAACCAAATTCAATAAAAAAAAAAAAAAAAAAAGGAAAATCTAAATGATCGATTTCATGTATATGGTAACATTTATTAATTTATTTAACAATATTTTATTATTTTAATTTATTTTATCTTTTATTTTTTTCCACAGATCATAAATTTAATATATATTTTTTTTCTTCTTCTGTATTTCACTAAACTACGTAATAGCCTTAGTAGATATAATTTATTTTTTTTTTTTTTTCAAATTTTTATTCATTTTTTTGTTGTTGTTTGTATTAATTTATTACATTTTAATATTTCATATAACTTTTTTTAAAATTTTTTTTCTTTAAATTTATTTATTAGATTTTAACAATAATAAGGCAAAAAATAAAATTTATTTCTCTTAAATATTTTTTTTTTTTATTGTTTACTTTGTAGGTACTAAAAGATTTTTTTTTTATATTCTTCTTCTTTAAATTAAATTGTGTTATTAAATTTGATTTAAAGGGTTAATTTTTGTTTTCGAATCTTTTAATTTTTATACTATTTTAATGTTCCTTATGATTCCCTATTCACTTTCTTAATATTTTTTTTTTTTCTTAATTACGGATAATAACCATTTTACATTTCATTATTTTAAATTTAAAATTTACTTAATTTTTTATAATTTTAAATATATTTTAAAATTCTAAATTTTTTTTTGTTGTTGTTTAAATTCTAAATAAAATTTATAACTTTTTTTTTTTCCCCAAGAAACTTTACATAACAGATATTATATAGATTTTTATGTTTTTCTGTTGTTGTTTTTTTATGTCTGTTTATTTTGTAATTACATAATTTATTTTTTAATTGCTGTTATTGTATTTTTTAAATTTAATTAGCTATTATTAAAAATAGTTCAACATTTATTTTAATATATAAAAACATCTTTTTCTTTTTAATTTTTTTACTCGCATTCATTTAATACATTTTGTAACATTTTTGTTTAATGTCCTTTTTTTTAAAGAATTTTTCTTTTTGTTTCTTTAAAAACAGCAATGTATATGCGCAGCAATAATATATTACACAAAAAAAAAAAAAAAATGGTAAAATGGTGATTATGGTGAAAAACTAACCAATTATATTTTTATTTTATTTTTAAATAATATTAAAAAAAAAAAATCAAATATTTATGAATAAAACAAAAAATAACAAAACAGAAGAAAAAAATACCCGAATTATTAAGACAAAAAAAAAAAAAAAAAGGATATAAAATTAATAATAATTGTGAATATGAAATTTTTAAATTATTTATTATACATATTGGATTTTATGTTTTTGTTTGTAATTGAATAATTCAATATTTTACTTCATTGTTTTTTTCTTCTATTTTTCATTTCTTTTTAATTATTGAAATTTCTTATATTCATACAAAAAATTTCATATATGTACGTATTTCACAATCCGTAATAGAACTTTTTTTTTTCTTTATTATTATTATTTTTTTTTTTGTATTTGTCTTTAATTTTAAAGCTATTTTATTGCTAAAGAAAAAAAAAAACAAAATATGTAATTATTTTTTATATAAACATGTGTATGTATATCACAAATTAATCCTTTTTGTGTGTATGTTGTTTTTTTTTTTTCAATATTTATTTTTATATTAACTAACAAATACCCAACATTAAAACAAAAATAAAAATTAAAAATTAATTGACATTTCATTTTTTTGTTTTGTTCTTTTAATTCATTTAAACGCTGTGCTTGCATTATTACATTGAAAAAGAAAATTTTATTTTCTATCTTTTTTTATTTTTTTTATTTTTTGATTGTACAAAAAAATTTGAACTATGAAAAAAAGGATATTCATATTTTCTAAAAAGATATATAATATAGTTCAAATTATAAAAAAATGAAGAGAAAAAAAAAAAATGAAAATTTCAATATCAGAAAAAAAAAAATACTACGAAAAATGTATTCGTTGTTTTTCATTGAACATGCTTTAAAAATGTTTTTTTTTTTATTTCCAAATAAAAGGCAGCAACAGCAGCAACAAAATAATGAAATGATATATGTATGTTTCACATATATAAAAACATAACAATTTTATTTATATGTAGAAAAATAACTAGAAGTATGTATGCAAAAAAAACAAAAAAAACAAGTCAATTATGAATGATTTTTTAAATTAAATAATAGGCCTGAGAAAAGAAAAAATATTATGTAAAGGCACTCATGGTAGCCGCAATTGATTTTTTCTTCTTAAATGTGTGTGTGTGTATGTGTATGTTTTCTTTTATTTATTTATGAACTTTTAATGTTTTTTGTATCATCTAATTTCAAAAAATAATTTTTTTTTTTAAAATTTAAATTGATATATCCAGAATTGTGTTTTTTTTTTTTTGAGTTCAATAATGAATTCATGTTAATAAATTAAATATAAGTGAAATACAAAAAGGGAGTGAAAGGTTTAGAAAAATCTAAAAACAAAAAAAAAATATAGATAATTTAAAATGAAATTATTTTGATAGAATGCATGTGAAATGTTAGAAATTTGGCACACTTAAGTCAATAATATGACTTTTGTTTGTTTTGTTTGATTTTTGTTGTTGTTATTTTCACATATACATATGTGTGTGATTTTAAAGGATTCAATTTAAAATTTAACTTTAAATTACAGAGTGATGAGAAGTGTTGTGATGTTTATTGTTTAAATGTGTATTTTAATTATGATGATTAACAAAACAAACAATTGAAAAAAAAAAAAATAAAAATAAAAATAAAATAAAATAAAAACAAAAATAAATATATACACATATTTGAATTTTTTTTTTTTTTCGATTTTTTTTTATAGCTTTTCAATATTATGTACTATATTATATTATTTTTATAATATCTATATATATATATATTTTAAAAATAAAAACAAAAACAATATAATGAAATATATTATGTATATAATATTTAATTAATAATAATTATTTAACATAATCATATACAAAAAGAAAACGTGTTTTGTTGTTTTTTTTTTTTTTTTTTTTTCAATTCATATTTTCTTTCTTAAAATTTTATTATTTTTTTTTACATATATTAAATTATAACTTTTTTTTTTGTTTAATTAAAATTTCTTTAATGTTAATATTTAATAATTTTTCTATTATATAATTGTAATTAATTAATTAAAATATAAACAACATCTTACCATAATTTTCCATTTTTTAAGGCTAATTTTTCACCATACAAACCTTTTCTGTTTTGATTAAGAACTAAAAAAAGTAAAATATATTTTTAATTATATTTATATATTGTTTCTTTTCTTTTTTTTTTTGTTTGTTTTTTTTTTTTATAATAATAATAACTAATTTATAATAAATTCTGTATTATTATTATAAATTTTTTTTTTTTTTAAATTTAAATTAATAAATTGTATATAAATTTTTGTTGTTGTTTTGTATTAAATTAAATTTAATAAAATTTTTAATAATAATAATTTTTTAAATTATTAATAATAATTTGTTGTTGTTTTTGTTTTATTTTATTTTTAAATCTAAATATATATATTATATTTGATTTTTTTTATGTAATAAGATAATGATAGCACAACGAAACGAAAGCTATGTTTTTTTTGGAGAAGAATAATGAGGGCGGTAGTAATGAGCGTTTTCAGTGATATACGATATATTTTTTTTTTTCATTTTGAGATTTAAAGAAAAAAAAAAAAATAAAAAAAAAAAAAAAAACATGACAGTATAAATCAAATATTAAAAAAAAAAAACAATAAAAAATTAAATAATAAAAATTAAAAAAAAAAAAAAACTTATGAGTGAGCATATTGATTGATAAACGAGAATGGTGAATTAATGTTAAACTATTGCATTAAAAAAAACATATAAAAATAAATAAATAAAAAAAAAAAAAACATAATAATAATAAAACTAACGAACGATTTGATGATAATAGATTCATTTTTTTTTAAAGAAATTTTTGATGATTATTGATAAAATTCGATGATATTTTGTTGACTGACTGATTGATTGATTGACTGATTGATTTTTACTACACATATACAATAAAAATGTAATGTATGTGGTGTATTAGGTGTGTGTGTGTGTGTGTGAATGTATAAAGAGTTATGAATATATTTATGTATATATTAAAAAAAATAATTAAAATTACTTTGTTTTTCTTTATCAGAAAAAAAAACCCAAAAAAAAAAAGGAAAAAAAATCAATTTTATTTAATTATTAAACTAGATTATGATAAATTAAATTTTTTTCCCTTTTTTTTTCTCTCTCTCTCTCTAACATAATAAATTTATATTTTGTATTTTTTCCACAAAGAAAAAAAAAATTAATTATTTAATTAATTAAAAAAAAACAATTAAAATTATGTATACTTAAAAAAAAAAGAGCATAAAATTAAAATAAAAAAACTAAAACACAACAAAAATATTTCTATCATTAAAAAAATATATGTATTAAGTTATCAATATTATATATTATAAAAAAAAAAAAAATTAATAATAATAAAAATAATTACTTTTTAAACAAACAATAATAATGTAATAATTTTTTTTTCTCCTTTATTATTTTGAGCACTGTACAATAATCAACAATTTGCAAGGCATATTCTAGTATGAATGCATGTATTGTATTTTTTTGTCAAAGGATTTTAATAATTAAAAACAAAAATTTAAATTGCACCAAAAAACAAAACAAAATTTAAATTACAAGACGAAAAAAAAAAATTAATCCTGTAAATTAAAACTGTAATTATTATAATTTTCTTTTTCCCAAAACAATTAATGTACTGTATTTGTTGTTGTTATTAAAAATAGCGCAATTTGTGTAATAAAATATAAAAATTATTATTATTTTTTTTTTTTTAAATTAAAAAAAAAAAAAAATTATAAATTTTTAAAAGTGTAAGAAAGAGAGATAGAAAGTAAAACCGATAAAACTCCTGGCATAGAAATTAATTTCAATTCAACAAAACAAGGAAGAAAAAATTATTTTCTTGTTTTACCTTTTTCATATTATAAACAAAAAATAAAAATTAAAAATAATTAATTAAATATTTTCTTTTTTTTTTATATTAAAAATTATTCAAATAATCTACAAAAAAATTTTGTAGTAAAAATTAATTAATTTTATTTACTTTAATTTTAGTAAGTTTATAGTATTGTGATGTATACTTTTTTTTTCATATTTTCCTTTAAAAACAAGAAGAAAAACAAAATATGAGCGCGTCGAAAAATACGTTTTCAATTATTATTTAACAGAAATGGAAATCTAAGGTAATTCTATTAATATTTATTATATGTTTAATAAAATATACTCCTATAATAGATAATTGTATGTGTTTTAAATTTAAAATAAAAAGAAAAAGTTATTAAATACATTTAAATTTACCGTTTAATTATTATATTTTTTAAAATAAAAGAAAAAAAACTTTCAATTAAGAACACCAAAATTTAAATTGATTTATTTTTTTTTTTAGAATATATCAACTAAAAAGAAAATTATTAAGGAATATAAAATATTGTAATTGTAAAAATTTTAATTATTTCTTTTTTGTATTCATATTATTATTTTTTTTTATAGAAATTGATTTATAAATTTTCATTTTATTTAATTTAAAGTCTACAAAATGACATCATCAGGTACTTTATAATTCCTAATAGGAATAAAAAAAAAACATTTCTTTATTTATATTTTGGTCTTAATCACAAGATAAGAGGTTATATGTTTCAATTATTTTATGTTAAAATTATAATTAATTATTTACTTAATTATTATTTAAAAAAAAAAAAATAATGAGGAGAAAAACAATTAAAAAAAATAATAACAAGAAAAATAATAGAAAATTGTAGGAAAAAATTATTGAAAAAAGCTATAAAGTCCTTAAACTTTTGGTATATTTAGAAAGAAAAAAAAATTAACATAAATTTAAAAGACAGGTCGGGTCAGAAACAATGTCAAAAAAAGTGATTTATTAAAAATCATCGATTTAATTTATTTTTAATTACAAAACATAAAATAAGAAATAGCATTTAAATCGTTCAATTTAAATTTGCGAAATTTACTTATTCAAAAATTATAACACTTTACCTTTTTTTTTCATCGTATTTTTTTTTTTTTTTTAGGTATCAGATTCTTTTGCGTTCTCGATAGTCAAAAATTGTAATTATTTATTTAAATTGTATTGTTTTTTTATCAAAAATTATCTAAATAATCAAAGACAAAAATTTATTTAGAAATTATGTACCTACAATTAAAAGTTTAGTGAATTAGACGAGCAGATAAGCATCTAGATATGAAAATTAAAAAAAAAATTTTTATATATATAAAGCAAATACATGTAAAATTTTATTTATATTACCATTTTTTTAAATACAAAAAAATAATTCGGAAATTTTGAAAAAAATATTTAAATTTTGCTCGCTCGTAGTAACAGAAGATTTCTCTTCAATTCGCACTGAAAACGCTCCTCGTTTTTTTCGCCCCAATTAATCATTCTTTACAATAATTTCATCTCTCTTTGTAAATTCTTTTTTTTTTCTTTCTTATTTTTCTTTTTTCTTTTTTTTTTTTTTTTTAAATAAAGAAATAAATAGCTGTTTTCAACCCACCCATTTATGACTATTTAGATATATTTATAAATGTTAAAATTACTTTTTTCTCATTGAATTATTTTTTGTTATCGTTTTAGTACTTTCCAACATTTTTTTTTTTTTTAATTTATATTTTTTTCGTTTTTATTTCTTTGAAAATTTATTTTTTCTTTGTTTATTAAATATTTACGTGAATTTTAAATATTATATTCATGTAGGTACTAGTAGTTAATATTCCTAAATTAAATTAATTGAATTGATTTTTGTATTTCATTTTCTTTTTTAAAAATTTTTTTTTTTTTTATCTACATATTAAATTTTATTTTGTTTTTTTTTTAACGAACGTTATGTCTTTTTATTTAAAATTCTATAAGTTTTTTTTTTTAAATTTTTATTTTCAAAAATTATTTCTTTTGAAAATAAAATAATTTTATCAATTGAATTGATGCTAATTCATTTTTTTTGGAAGTTTTGTTGTAGCTACTTTTTATTATTATTATTATTATTTTTTTAAATTGAATAACGATCATAATAATAAGTGAATATATTGAAAAAAAAAAAAACAGGACTAATATTTTATTTAAAAATTTGAAATTTAACTATGTATTTTAAATATAAACGGTTCAATATTTTAATATACAATAAAATCACAATTGTTGAAGATTATGGAAAAATTACAAATTTATTATTTATTTAATCTATTTTTTTTTTTTTTTCAAAAGACCGTTGAAGAGGTATTTTCATTTTATACATGCTACGTGAAATCGGTTTATATGTACGTCTTTTGTTTTGAAGTCGTTGTTTAATTTCTTATCGACGGATATTGAATATATAATAATTAATAAAAAAGTTGAATTTACTGAGTTAATTCATTTGATGTTCAATAAAACGAAATTATGAATGGAATAATTTGAACAATTAATGATATTTGTATTATTAATTATTTAAAATATGCTTATTCTAATAGGCCGTCACATGAGCAACATTAATAAAATAGCTACAATATTACTATAAAAAAAAAAAAAAAAAAACAAATGTATGTGTGTATGAATGTACGTTCGTTGAAATGTTTTTCTTATTTATGTATATGCAAAATTTTGTTTTTTCTTATTGTAAAAAGGATGAAAAGGACTTTTTTTTTCTTGCTAAATTTTTTAAGAATAATAATGAATTGTTTTTGCATATATATTTTAATACTGTGTGTTATTAGAACACTATCACACTCTTTTCAAGAAAATTTTCTATTAATAATTTATTTCTAAAATCTCATTTAAAATTTTTCTATGTATTGAAATTTGAAAAGAAAGAATATTACAAAAAATTTATTTTATAGTGAAATTTTATTTGTTAAAAAAAAAAAAAATGAACAATAAAAAATATTCTATTTCCTTTTAAATTTTCTTGATGAACTTTGATTCTTTTTTTTTTAATTGATGGAATCTTTCATTATTTAGATTATTAATTGTAAATATTTATGTACATATGTACAATATATAATTTTATATTTTAAAATGATTTTTAAAATTTCTCATCTTAGTTCATTGTACAAAAAGTCTAATTATATTGAATGTGATTTCTGATAGAAAAAAAATTAAGTACAACAATATTGTGCAAAAATAAAACAAGTGCCATTCAAATTTAATTATTATTTGTTTTTATTTTTTTTTTTAATTTTTTTAAAAAGAATAATCAATTTTATTAGAAAAATTTGAAGATAATGTAATCATGTTGTATTTAAATATGAAAAATAGTTTTTTTACTGAAAAAGCATCAATTCAATTGAATTTGTAATTCGTTTTTATTAATTTTTCGTTTACTAAAGTTGAACTTTAGTCTTGGAAAATACTTTTATTTTTAAATGTATGAATATATCTTTTTTTTTTTTAAATTTATTAACTTTTTTTTTTTTTAAATATAAATAATTTTAAATATTTATTTTATATTCCGTTTTTAAAAGATGTATAAAGTACTCTACTTTTTCTATTTATTTTCGAAATTCTAAAAAGTTCTTAAGTGTTTTTGAGAAAAATAAAATCGAAGAATTGAAAGAAAAATAAAGAATTAATTAAAAAAAAAAAAAAAAAAAAGAAAGTATTATATGTTTTGTTTATTTTATATTTTTTTTTTACTAATTTTGTTTATTTTTTATTCTATTGGATAACAGCAGTTGCAACAGTATTTTGACGCGCCCTCTTTGCCTCCTCCTCGGTGATTTTCTGTTCAATTAAATAATGTGCCATTGTTATGGCGTTTGGTTGACCAGTTATTGTAACAATACGATTTCTAGTGCCAGGAGCGAATATGCCTTTTTTTGAAATTTGTATATTAGCGCCAGATACATGCTGTATTTCAATTAAACTACGACCACTTGGACCTGGAATTTTATTGGTTTTGGTTTTTTTTGTTTTTTTTTTATGGATTTTCATTTTTTTTTCTCTTAATTTTAAATTAAAAAAAAAATAATAATAAAATAATAATGTCTTTTTGTTTTTTACTTCAATATTATTTTATGCTTGAAATTAAAAATTTAATTAAGAAAAAAATAAAAAAAAAAAGTAACTAATTTAAATGTAAAAATGTTTTTTTTTCTCGTATTATTATTTTTTATTAGTATTTTTATGCATAATATATATTTTATTTTAGTTCTGTTTTTAATGTGTTAATTGAATGTGATCCAAAAAAATAAAATATTTCTCTTGTTTATTTAAAAAAAAAAGTATATGTTTTAGGCTCTTTATAATTTGCATTGTCTATAAGATAATGGAAGATTTTCATTTTTTTTTTTTTTAAATTAATTCGTTTGATTTTTTTTCTACCCTTGTATGTATTCATGTTTTTTTTTTTTTTTTTTTTTTTTACTAATAATTAATATTTATACTATGTATTTGTCTTTTTTTTTTTTTGTATTTTTATTTAGTATTATAAAAATATTCTATATAACATAAAATTTATTTCTAATGTAAACCATTGCTTATTCTTTAAAAAATTCTTTTGCTTTTGTTATTATTTTTTTTTTAACATTGCTAGCTTTGATAAATTAAAAAATAAGTCAAAAGAAATTTATTGTGTTTATAATTAACAAGTGTACATATAAAATCAAGAAAAAATGAAGCTTGTTTTCATGCGAAAAAATTTCAAATAATTTTGTAATTAAAACATAAATAAATGATAATTATTTTTAAAATTTGACCAGAATACTCGTATGTATATGATTTTTTTTTTTTAAAGAAGAAGAAAGTACGTCCTGTTTTACAGGTGTTTGACTGTGGTGATCTTGAAAAAACAAAATTGCACATGCAAATTTCGTTGCAACAATGTCGTAATAGTTAAGTCAGATTCGATGATAAACTATATGAAGATTGATATGTTCGAATGAAAAATAAGCAATGTTGTCAATTAGCATGCAGTCTGAACATACTGATATAAATAAGCAAATTTTTCAGCTTATAATTGCATCATGAATTGAATTGACTTTCAGAATATTGATTGTACCAGATTAACAAAATTGCTTTTTCGAATATTCTGCATTTTTTTTGCTTGCATTCTGTCCTGTTTTTTTTTGCCATTATAAAGCATTGAACACAATTGAAGCAACTAGCAGAAATATACAATCAAATTGAGCGTTGAAATTTTGACGTTTGTCGATTAATTTACGAACAGTAAAAGAGATTCAAACATTTTTAGTTGTTGTTTTTATTTAACTGATTGATCATTCTTTAATAAAGTATGTCACATTTTGACTTTGCATAATATGTGTATGTAAAATAATACTAAAAATTTCTCTGAGACTCATAAAAATTTGAAAAATTCGTCTTTTTTGATAAATACTTACGTATGATTTTTAATGATCTTTTAATAAATTTCTTCAATTGCTCTAGAATATTTACTTTGACTTTTCTTTGAAACTTAGAATCTGAAAAATTGACTTTTTTAATAAATGATGTCTATTTAAATTTTTGTATTTCTAGGATTTCCTAATATAAGTACGTTTGCTATGTTGAATGAAATTTTAATTACTCCAAATTTTAATATTTGTTTTATTTTTATTTTCCATTTGAAATTTTTTTTAGTAATTAAAAAGCACTCTCATATTAGTGTTACATTCATAATTCATAATTTTTTTTCTCTTAATTTCAAACAGTGAAACTTTACAAATTATCAGGTAAATAAAAAAAAAAAAATAGAATAAACTTAATTTTTTTTTCAGTTTTTTAAAGGAATGTTTTGTATACCACATACAATTAAAAAAAAGAAAAGAAATATCAAAAAAATAAAAAAAAATCTTTTTTTTTTTACCTAGAAAATTTAAAATATTATGATGCATATTAAATTTGGTCGAAAAATTAAAATTTTTATTTACAATATAATCTACAAAATGTTAGTGATTTGAAAAAAAAAAAAATACAACATACAATATAATTTTTTTTTTGTAAATTAAAAGACAAAAACTTTTAATTTGTATTACAAAACAAAAATAAAAAAAAACAACAAAATTTACAACATGATATAATAACAAAATTTTATTTTTTATAAAATATTCTTTTTTTTTTCTTCTAAATTTCAAATTGAATTTATAAATTAGATGTGAAAGAAAAAAAATTTAAAGGAAAATTAAAAAAAAATTAAAGCAAAAAAAAAAAAAAAGAAAAATTAAAATTAAAATTATAACAATTAAATCACATTTTAATTTGCAATATCATAACCATTCTAAATTACAAAATCATAATAATTTTACTAGTACAATACTGATACAATATTTACTTTGTAACAATTTTATATTAGTTTATTTATTATGAATTCATGTCTTCCTTTTTTTGTTTTTTTATTCTGATTTTGTTTTATTTGTGTTTTATTTTTAGAATAGCTGATACAAGATTGTCTTTTATGTCAAAACGAAAAAAAAAATTACTTTCTTTTTAAAATATCTTATTATCTACATAATTATAAGAATAAGCAATTGGTTAACATTAAAGATTTTTTTGTTTTTTATTTAAATTTTCCAATATCCTCTTTTGTTGTTTTTTTATTTCTTCACTAAATTTATATGTATGAAAAAAATAAAAACTTTGTGTTTTTTTTAACTAAATAATAACCTAATTTCTGATGTGTATTACCATTGAAAAGAAAAGAAAAAACAAAAAACAAAAAAAAAAACAAAAAAAGAAAACTTAAAATTTAAAAAAAAAAATAATAATAATAAACAAAAGAAAAAATATGTGACTAACAAGAAAAAAAATATGATGAAACAAAAATCATGTTTCAAATATACATAAACTATTTTCATTTAATTAAAAAAAAAAATAATAAAGAAAAACCGGCATTAAAATAAAATATATGTTAAAAAAAAAGAAATTCAACTGTCTCTAATATTATTATATAATATAGTTAATTAGTTTTTTTTTTTTTTTGATTTTTATAAACAAGTAAATGGATAGAAATATCTTTGCCCACCTAAAATAGCGCCTACAATGTGCTCAGGTATTTCAACATTTTTTGAATCCTTAGCTCCAAGATCACCAGGTGTAGGACTTTTACTAAGTGCTCCTAATGTCTGTGCACCTAAAGCTTGTGCTGTAGCACCACCAGTTGTTGCTGCCGCTGCTAATCCAAAACTATTATTATTTATTGATATTGGTGTAGCTGCTTGTGATGTATGCCGGAATGGATCAAATTGTGCTGACGCATCTATAGTTTGACGTGGTGTTGCCGTTGATTGTCCAGTAATATACTGCTCCAGATTAAGGGCACCGAAAACACTACTGGTCGCCGGCACTGAAGCTGCAGCAGCTGATTGGTCTAGAGCAGATACACCGAGATAACTAACTGGAGCTGAATGTGCTCCATTTGTGTGTGGCAGACCAACACCTACCCCCAATACTCCATATTTTGCTAGTACACCTAAGGCTGCGCATACCTCTGTCGTCACCGTCTCTGAGTATCCTGAGCCTCTCATAGCAATCTTAAAACAAAAAAAAAAAACATTTAGGTAAGTAAAAAATAAAGGAAGAAAAGGAAATTGTATAAAAACCTTGATATGATCTAAAACTTGTGTTGCAATTGGATTTGGTGATGGATTAGGTGCTCCTAAATTCACAGATAAATTGATTCCAGTACCATTTAGAAGGAGGCCAGCTCCAGTTACAGTTGTACCAAGCGCTGAATTTAATGATGCTGTACTTGAACTAATCGCATTCTGATTTGTTGCATATGGTGAACCTGTTGGATTATAATTAGCTACCGGTCCATTAACATCAGCATATGAAACATTTAAACATGTTCCAGATTGTGGATCTTCAACAATTTTAGCTAATATCATTTTACATGCAATTTTATTGTTGTCTTTTTCACCAATTATTGTTATACATCTTTCTTGTAATGTTATGTCTTTTGGTTTTTGTGATATTTGTACGTAGGAACCACTTTCTTCTTTAATTTGCTTAATATAGGCACCAGCTTTACCAATTATCATACCAGCTGTTGAATTTGGTACTAAAATTTTAACTTGTTTATCACGTTCTTGTGCTTGTTTTGATTCGATGTCTGTTAATTTTGTTGTTAAATCTGGTTTTTCACGAATTTTATCCATTATGAAATCTAATACAGTCATTATGGCATCAATTGAGCCAGTTATTAAACATACACGCTCTTGTGTACCTATGTATAAAATAGGGTTATATACATAATAATAAATAATAAAAAAAAAAAAATTTGGAGAAGGAATAAGAAGAAGAGAAATAGAGAACAATTATAATTAAAACTGTAAGGGAAATAATTAAATTTTAATTATCAATTGAATTCATTTACCTGGATAAAAATCATGTGATTTTGACATTTTTACACGAGCTCCAGTATCTCTTTGTAATGCTGCAATAGTTTCACCACCCTTTCCAATTATTGCCCCGGATGCTACAGCAGGCACCAATGTTTTAAAGTGATATGTAGCATCACCGCCTGTGGAAAATAAATTTTTTTGAATTCATTAATAAAGCATTTTATTTTTTTTTTATTTTAGTTAAATAAATATTTTCTGTTTGATAACTAAGAATAAATAGAAAAAATGTAGATAATCAAAAAAAAAAAAAAAAAAAAATACCTCTTAAAATATCTCTTAAACAATTTAAAATAACTCCTTTATTTTTATGACGTCCATTTAATTGTAATTTTCTTTTGAGGATATCTTGAAATGTCATGCAATTCATGCAATTACTAATTTGTTCTAAGCCCTATTTAGATAAATTTGTTAATGGTTATTAAAAACAAATATTTGTGCAATAAACACATGATATCTAAGGATACTCATCTTACCATATTGATTTTATTATTACAAATACTTTTATTTTGTATAAAAAAAAAAACAATTTATTTTTTCATTATATTCTATAATTTATGTGTAAAATAACAAAAAAGAAGAAAAAAAACGTTATAAAATTTCAATAAAAAATTAAATTTATGCGATCTTTTTTTAAATTAATTTGAATTAATGACACATATCTTTTTCTTCGTAAAATAGAAAATGACATATCGAAATTTAAGTTTTATGAATCAGATTACTTTTTTTTTTATTTTTTGAAAAAATAAAATTCAAAGTGGTTTTTGTGGAAAACAAAAGAGAAAAAATTTAATATTTTTATTCGAGTTCTTTGGGTGAAAAATACTCCTTAAAATAGAAATGGTTAGAAAAGAAAATGTTTCCTTTCTTTTATTTTATTTTTATGCTTTCTTTTTTAAGTAACTAATGTTTTAGTTAAATTATTCAGAAATTGTGTAATGTTTTTGCCTCAAAAAAATTAAATAAATTTTGAAAAGGATTCAGTTAAAAAAAGACTACCGAAGGACCATTCACAATTTTATATTCGTATTCAAATCTTTGTAAAACAACGAAAAATAAAAAATTATAAATTTTAATTAAAGTTAAAGGAAAATCTAATAAAATATAGAAAAAAATATTACATAATTTCATTACTAAATATATCTTTAAAATTAAACATGTGAGTGTACTCGTGTTACATTACATTCAAACATTAAATAAACAGAAAAGAAAAAAAAAACAATCTAAGATGACATGAATAAAATACTTTATCTTGTGTACTTCTCTATGTAATCATAACACAGATATAAAAAAGAAAAAGCTCTTTTTTTTTCGTTTTTCTTAAGAAAGATACTTCTGCAGTTTATGTCAAGGCTATAGCACACGTTTGACATAAACAACATGGAAGTTTGCCAATTAGTCAACAAATAAAATATAAGAAATGAAAAAGAGAGGAAAAAAAAAAGCACAAACTATACAACGAATATTCAGCAGTTTTTTTTTTGTAATTGAAATATAAAAATGAGTACTTTTAAAATTACATGAAAAATAATATAAAAAAATAATAACAAGAAAAAAATTTTATATAAAAATTGTGATTATAAAGTATATATACCTAATTTTTTTTCTAAATTAATTTTAAGTTTAACATTCACTGTCAACATTGTTGAAGGACAAAGAAATGTGAATATTTATGTAAATACACAAAGACATTTATTTAATACTATTTTATTAGTATTATTTTTCTTTAGATTCTATTATTTTCTAATGACATGTTTTATAAATTGAGCAAAACTGAAGAAAAAAAAAAAAGAACATCAAAAAGATGAACTAAATAACAAGACAAAAATTAATTATATATACTATATAACACAGGTGTAAAAGCAAGGAAAAAAAAATTAAAATTTTGTCCTAGATTCAAGTAATTTATATTAATTTAATTTTCCCACCTACTAATCTAAATTCATAATATTTTTATTAAATTTTTTTTTTTTTTTTTTTTGGCTTATCGTATAATTATTGTACGCTCAATCGATATTTCATGTACGATCTACGAGTACTTTTAAACAGAAAAGTAATTTAATAAACAAAAAGATTTATGACAAATTTTATTGTTGTTGCGTTTTTTTTTTTTTTTTTTTTTTTTTAAATTAAAATGAAAAATAAAAATGCACACAATTAATTTTGATGTAAGAACAAATGGTCCGGATAAATGTTTTAGATTTTTATTTATTTATTTTTGCTGTTTTTTTTTTTTTTAATTTGAAAAAAATGATAACGTAAAATAATTCTAAAAATGTTATTAATATAAAACAATATTTTTTATGAGGTCATTTATTCTCTTGTTGAATAAAAATTACATTTTAAAATAATTATGACATGAATTTTAAATTAAATTTCATTTAAAATGTACTTAATGCAGAACTTTTTTATGACATGTAAATAAAATGTCTGTTTTTGTTTTTATTGGAGAATATTCAATTGTTTTGATGGAAAAAGAAAGTGAATTTGAGTCGTTTATTTTGAAATTGAAAAAAAAAAAAACAAAAACAAAAATTTTGTAAGGATTGTATTTTTTTAGGGTACCAATTTTGGAACTTTTCCACAACTTTTGAAGAGACTCGGTAAGTTTTCACTTTAGTGTGTATGTAGAGCCGATTAAAGCTAGTAAATAATTTGTTTTTTTTTTTTTTTTTTAAATTTTAGGGGGTTTTTTAAACTGAATTATATGCTAGTATTGGAAGAAAAAAAAGGGTTATGCGTGGAAAACGGAATTAAAAATACTAATGGATACTTTGGAAGTTGTAATGTAGTAGAGAGCATGTGAAATGGTAGCTGCATTTTCATAATCAGCATTCAGGATTTATAAGAAAATTCAATAAAATTAAAAAGAACAAAATATAAAATGAAAAATTAAGATGAGTAAAAGTTTTTTGAAATGTAACTGTAACAAGATACAGACAATATTTTCCTTCAATTAATTAAAATTTCAATCGATCATTTCAACTATAATTTATAATATCCTTTTTTACATTGCAATTTATTCTATTTTCCTTTTTTAGTTTTTATTTTTGTGTCTTCAATAAATGCAAATTTCCTATATTTTAATGAAATATAATTCAATTTAAAATTATTGTAATATAATAACTCTTAAAAATAATTTCACTTATTATCACACTTCATTCACCTTCAAAAGAAAATATATATTAATTTTTCGTTTTTTTGCATTTAAAAAAAAAAAAGAAAAAATTACATCCGCATAAGTTGCAAAAAAAGATAAATTATATTTTTATCAATCAGCATATTTTAAATAAAGTGGTATTTGTTGGTATTTCATCATTGTTATATTTTGTCATCATTTTTATGCATTCATTTTTTTTTGTATAATTTCCTTTTTTCATTTTTTTTTTAAAACTAGTTTTTATTTTTCGCATCGTCAAGTTTTCAATATTATACAGACATTATTATTTTTAGTCGTTGTTGTTGTTGTTGTTGTTACATTTAAAAAATATTTATGTCAATTATTTATCGTTTAACATAAATGTGTAACTTAAATAATATATACATACATTATGAATATGAAAATGATAAAGGCCCAAAGGATATATGATTTAATGTAAATGTACATAACTTTGCATTGTACAATAAGGATTCTTTTTTTCTTTTTTTTTAGTATGCATTTTGTTTTTTATTATTAAAAACAATTTCTTTTTTTTTTTTTTTAATATTTTTCCTTGATAAATGTACATACATACAAACTCACATATATACATACAATAGTATAAATTTAATAAATCGTTTCACATTATTATAAGAGGCAGACTGAAATATGTCTGTTATTTAGTTCAGTTGACATATATTTTAATAATATTGAAAAAAAAAAAAAAAATATATATACATATACATATATATGTATATAAATCCAGAAAAATAAAGAGAAAATATAAATTTCTAGAAAGAATTCACGTGCTTGATAAATAAATGAATGGACAAATTTAGATGAAATTGTGTGAAAGAAATAATACATTATTCATACATACATACATATGTATATGCACATATGTATGTATTATGTATATGTTGCACATAAAATATGTATGTTAAAGTCATATTATGAAATGTTATATTTTTATGTATGTAAGTATTTCTATATGTGAATTATTTTTTTCATCACAATTGAAATTTTATAATAATATGTATTGTTATTATCCTTTTGTAAGGATATACATTGTATACTAAAGCTGTTCGCATGCTCCAATTTTTCTGCACTTTAAGATTTCTTTTTGTACATGTTTTTTTTTTCACATACATATGTACTTCTATTTTTTCTACATCCTCTTCATTTTAAAACATATACATTTAGCAAGAAAAAAAAAAACATGCTAAAAGTGTTGCCAAATGCGAGTTTTTTTTAAAGAAAATTTTTTGTATACTTTTGTACACATTTTTTCCCTTTTTTTTGTTGAAATTTATTTTTTCTGCTTCCATTTTATAATTTTTAAATGTTTTTTTTTTTATTGTTGAATATGAGCGCTTTTGACATAGAAATTGTTTTCTAGAACATGTACTAGATCATATAACATTTGAATTCTTCAAGGAAAATTCATAATATTTGAATAAATGTAGGATTTATATACTTGTATTAATAAAAAAATGAAATAAAGAATTATAATTGCATTTTATAAAATTAAAAAAATAAAAAAAATGTTAAAAATAACACATTGAAGAAAAAAAGAAAGATTTAGAAATACTAAAATTTTTTAGATATATTTGTATCTAGGTGAAATTTCTGAAAATTGCATCGGTTAACAAAATAAAAAAAGAAATAAATTCTATTTGCTTTATTTTTTTTTTTCAGATATAGAAGAAAGCACAAATAAAATTGAATTATTTAATTTCATACTGAATTTACAGATTTATGAAGGATACAATAGATCTTTTTTTTTTTTAACCTTATTTCGGTTCATTGAAAAAAATATAATATTCACTTTTTTGCACACACATTATTGTATTTTGTTTGGATAATTTATTATTTTTTTTATAAGAAAATATTATATTTTTCTGAGAACATTGAATCTGAAAATTCTTATTTTTTTTTTCTCTAATAAAAAAGGACAACATAAACAGAATAATTCATAAATAAAAATATAAAGTAAATTCCATGTAAAAATAAATTTTATTTTTTAGTTTAATAACTAAATTTTATCTTTTTCTGAAAATTGAATATTTAAATTATGAATTTAATTAAAATAATAAATTTCAATTGGCTGTGAAATAGTTACAACTCTTTTTACAAATACTCAATAAAATTTGAAAAAAAAAAAGTTAAAATTTAATAAGAAATTTAAATCCTCAACTGTATTATGAAAATTATTTTATAATGTATTGTATTCATTTAAAAATGCAAATTAACTTAATTCTGCGAATAATTAGGTAAAGTTAAGTTACCTGTAAAAAAAACAGTAATACACGTATCAACATAATATGTATGTTCAATGAAAATTAAAAAAAAAAAAAAGAGGAATTGTTTTATAAATAACATACAAGAAATGAATATCAAAGCATAATGTAAGAAACAATAGCGGTGTATGGCCACAATAAATAGCAACAGAACAAAAACAACAACAATAATAATACTTTGCCAACATATTACATTATTTTAAAACTCGGGCAGAAGGTCGAGGTCGCCATGAAGTTTTTTATGCTCCATGTTTCTTCCATGGTTTCTGTTTATTACCGTTGTTGCTGCATTAT
Source organism: Bombylius discolor (assembly GCA_939192795.1). Classification (NCBI taxonomy): domain Eukaryota; kingdom Metazoa; phylum Arthropoda; class Insecta; order Diptera; family Bombyliidae; genus Bombylius; species Bombylius discolor. The sequence goes on along the minus strand of OW584241.1, from coordinate 4,024,905 downwards.
TTATATTGCATTGAGTCAGCTGATTTACGCTTGGCTTGTCTTTTATTTTTATAGTATAACAATCAAGTACGTACATAAAATACATAATAATATAGAAGCACCTATATGGTTGTCTGCACCATAATATATGCAGTATATTATCATTGTTTGTGAAAATTCACCATCATCATCAACATCATTACTTTACCAACAATTTATTTATTTTTTTTTTATTTCGTTTAAGCTTTATTTTTAGTTTAGATTTAGTTTTTAGCTTTTTTTTTTTGTATCAAATTTAATTTATATTTATTAAAGAAAACTTAATGCACTTTTTAGTTAAACATGTATGCAGTAGCGTAATTGAAATGAATTTATACATATATGAATTTCTAGTTTTGTAAATGTGTAGGTAAATGCATTATACACCGTACTAAAGATCGATCATGAAGAAGATACTCATCGTATGCAGCTTTTCTTAAATTGAGAGAAAAATAATTGAATTTTAATGTTCTTTTATCTTGGCAAAAAGTACTGAATCTTGAGATCTTGAGAAAAGAGAAAAGTGAGAAGATGTTTCAAAAAATTGAAATTTTTAATTTGTAACTTTTTTACTTTATTTGCAGTATATATTGCAATTTAATTACTATTTTTAACTTTTTTCTTTTTGCATGCAATTTTTCACATGAAATGTGACATGTATGCAATACATATATGTACATACGACATCTTCTCATTTCAAGAAAACAAAAATTTAAATTTATTTTCATAATCGAAATTGAACCTTTCATTTCCCAGTAAAAAAAAAAAAAGAGATTTAACTTTACATCGTAAAAAAGTGTATAGCTTAAAATTAAAGTAGAAAAATTTCACTTCTGACATGTTTCACCTTTTTTTGTTTTATTATGTAACAACATTATTGCAAATTGATAAAACGTATACTTTACCTACATTTTTGTTTCTATTTAGTTAAAGTGAAATTTAGTAGAAGAAAAAAGTGATGATTTCAAATGTGAATGAAAATTGATGATTTAGCTACACGAAGCATTTTGTTTGTTCTTTTACTTATTGATTTTTCTATTTTTAATATAATAACAAGAATATTGTATTTTTTCACCTTTTTTTTTCTTCTTCTGTATTATATCTATATTTATTTATTTTTATTTTTATAGATTTATGCAAATGTTTATGTCATAGACCAAGTAAATATTAACAATCTACTAAGGAAAAATGTATAAAGGGTGCTTTATTATCTGTTGAATGTCTTTTGGAGATTTTTTCGCATACGAATTTTCTTTGTCCAAATCTTGTGCATCTACTGGAATATACAAAAATTTTTAGATAACATCTATGATGCAGAATAAAAAAATTTCTAGCCCAACATTTTGAAAATGATTGCAAACTTTTATTTTTGTTTTAACTTAAAAATGAGATACCCCTTACTTATAGAAATGTATGGATTTTCTTAGAAATTTTTATTTGAAAAAAGAAAATAAGAATAATGAAAAAAAAAAAAAAATACTGAAAGTAGGTGCGACTTTGTATTGCAATACAAATATAAATGCAACAAAATAACTTTAATAAAATTAAGGAAACCTTTGAAAATAACGATGCAATTAGAAGGAAAGAAAAATACCTTTTGTAAAAGTATTTAGGTATTGTGTATGAAAAATAAAAATATGATTTTTATTTTTATTTATTATTATTTTTTTTTTTAAAACCATTTTTCTTTTGTCTTAAAAATACTTTTTAAAACAAGCTTTGAAAACATACATATACTATACATTTTTTTTTTAATAAAAAAAAATATCCATTATGGTACTGTAATTCTTATAGGTGCTTGTAGGTGCTTTTAATGCCATAGATTTAATGTATATTTTTTTCACAATTGACGTCATATTTGAATTTAATGGAATATATACGAACAGTATTTTCATTTACGTTTAAAAAAAGCGCATAAATCATAATTTATTTTTATTATTTAACACATACACATATACATATATGTATATACCTATGTATATTAATACACATTTATTTTAATGCAACAAAAATATGCTTCAAGTGAAAAATATGCCATGTCAATTTTTATTTCATGTTTAAGTCTAGATTGTTTTTATTTTTTTTTTTAAGGTAACAGAATACTTAGACGATTATTGTGTTATTTTTTTGTTGTTGTAGTTTTTTAAATTCTGCATTAAAATATTGATTCCATTGTTATAATAATTATTATTGCATATATGAAAAATATGTAAAATGAAAAAATAAAAATACATACTTTTTTTTTTTCCCCAAATACATAATATGAAACAGAATCACACAAGAGCACTGAACATTGCAGTATAATCTAGGATATAAAATTACATTACAAACGACGAAAAATTGAAAAAAATAAAAGTTAAATTGTCCATGCAATTGTATGTAATTCACTTTTTTTTTTTAACAGAAAAACAATTAAAAAATAAAAAAAAAATCTAGGTAAATGTGTATTTAATAATACCTACATATATAATGTGCAAGTTTTACACAATGCAGAATATTCCTATGCAGATCATATATAAAATAAGTATATGCTATGTTATGTTATATTAAAATGTACATATTTTGCATGATTATATGATTACATATAAACAGAAATTTCCCTTTTCATTAGGAACATATCCTTTTTGTAGAATATTGTATATACTTATACATGAGCTAAAAAAACTTATATTACGTTTTTCATAAAGGTGCATGCGTTTTATGAACGTAACATTTTTTAATCTTCATCACTGTGTATTTGTATCTTTTTTTATTTATGTATATATACATACATATATACATATGTATAATATTTATTGACATTATATGCAATTTATTCTTATTTTTGCATGCATCCGCAGAATATATTATGGAATATGATATTTTCATCTATCTTTTCTAATTTATTTTAGATTTTTCATATGAAGGTTATATTTAATAAATTGACATAATGATAATGATAATTTTATTTATTGATATTTCAAATTACATATACGTTAATACGTTATACTTTTACTAATCCACACAAGTAAAAAACAAAAATAAACTATAAATTCTGCAAAAAAAAAAAAATTAAAATGTATTGCATGTATAAAAATGACTATATCTATGCTTTTTTTTTTTTTTTCTTTAAAAAAAGTAGAATTTATATTTTTCTATTTTGATATTCTTGTTTTTTTTTCCTCTAATGAAGATGTGATCATCATCAAGCTTGACCTAATTTTTACTTAAGAAGAAGTACACGTATATGTACTTTATTTAATGTTCTAGATACTTTAAGATTATGTATACATTTTATATTATACAAGTATGGTGGCTTTTTAATAAAAGATTATATCTAAAATGCATTGCGAGTACTAGCTACTTTTTTTTTTCTCGTTCAAAGTATAAATAATATAGAATCACCTGAGAATTATTTCTATACTACATTCTTCTTGTACATTTTTCAAATACACATTTACATACTTATACATTTGAAGAAAAAAAAACATACATACGTTATATGTATATAGGTACTCATGAAAAAAAAAAAAAACTTTATGTGTTTGTAGCATAAATATATCTTTTTGGTTTAAATTCTAAATTATTCATTTAACAAATATTATGTGACATATGTATATGTATGTACGTATATATTCTTGTTATAGATATATTTTCTTCTTTTAGATTGAATCAGCATTTTGTATTTGATGTCATGGTTAGCTAGATGAAATTCTTTTTTAGAAAATTCTGTTTTATCTATGTAAACATTACGTATATGGTATGAAAATACAAAAAAAAAAAAACATAAAGATAAGATACGTAGGGTATTTAAAGAATATATTTTCAGAATGTTGTCGAAGTTTTTATATATAAAATGTTTGTTTTTATTCTCCTTCTTGATTAATTATGTAATAAGTTTTTTTTCTTCTTCTAAATTATATACAATTTTACTTAGGATACTTATATCTAATATAGTGATTGTTTTTAACTTTAATTGATCTACATTATTATTTTAATTTGTATGTGTAATTTCCGATACAAATATAGGGACGCATGTGTTTGCATTTAAAAAAAAAATTAATATATTTCTAAAGGTTCAGTAATGTTTTTTCTTTCGTTTAATGTAGGTATCGTATATTGGCTTATTTATAGTATTTCTTGTATTGAAAAACTTAATTGAATCAAACAATGATTAGAATGATAAAATCGATATCTTATTTGTGGTTATATGTATAGTATTTGATTTCATTGCCACTGAATATAAAGTATGTAGGACATATAATTGCATTATATACATTTTGTATTTGTTTTATAATTTATTATTCGTTCTACTTCCGTATAAAAAACGTTTTAGAAAATATGTATACATATATGTATGTAAGTTTTTAATTGTATATTGATATCAAAATGATGGTTTTAATTATTTTAATGGATGGAACTTTTGGCATCATATTGTGTGTAATAATTTTTTTCTTTTCATCAGATAACATAAAACATTTAGAGAAATTTATATTTTTTTTCTGTTTAATAAAAAAAGCGTAGTTAAGAATTTTTTTAAAAGTGTTATGGAGGTTAGAAATATCATATTATCATATTTTATAAGTAAATTAATAACTTTGAAATTGACATAATTGAAAATTGTTTTTATTGATTGAAATGTAAGAAAAAAAAAATTTTTTTTTCAAATATGAAGACATGAAAAAATTTAGTGATTTAGACAAATTATTTTTGCCTTTCTAGATGTAAGTGTATATGAGATTGACAGTCACGTTGTTAAAATGAAAGTTGATGTCCTTTGAACGAAAAAAAAAATTCCTATGAAAAATTTGATATCATTCTTATAAAAAAAATTCCGTTTCCATGGATATAAAATGTTTTTCAACAAAAAAAAAGTTTCGAAAACAATAATAAAGTATATTTTTTCAGTAGAAGAACACTGCTTAAAGTATTAAACTTTGTGTTTTTTACAAAATTAATTGTTTCTGAACCAAATTGATTTTAATAGCTTGAAATAAATATGTTTCAACATTTCGAAACAATATAATAGGATTAAATACTGTAACAATGATTTAAAAAACAAAAATCTGTAAGTAATGATGTGTAAAATATTAAGTATAATTTTATGTAAATCAATTCAATTTAATTCAATATACAAATTTTTCTTTTTTTATACATATTTCACAAAAAATATATAACAAGATAAAAAAATGTTATTGAATGTCTTATAATTTTTAAATAAGAATTTCCTTGAAATTGAAAATTAGATATGTGTGAAAATGATTGGATGAAAAAAAATTATAATATGTATATTGAAAAATTTTCTTAAAGAAAAGGTCAAATTAAAGTATTTACATGTTCGTTACGATTATTATGATGTAACATCATACAATAAAAAACTTGACAAATATAAAATGATTGAAAAAAAAAAAAAAAAACACATCACAATTAAAATTTATTTTTTCAGAGTTTTTTTTATTGTGTATACCAGTTTAATATTTACCAAATATTTAAGATACATAATATTATCTATAGATTTTATTAAAATATCTATATATTATCGATATAGAAAAAAAAAATAATAATAATAAAAACAAACCAGTTAGTAAGAAATAAATAAAAAAATATAACTTGTTTGCCTTTAAAAATGGTAAAGAACACCTCCATTTACCTTCATTGATTTTCGAATCAGGAACTGGTCTTTATAATATAATTATTACATTTATATTAATATCACATATAAAGCTTCTAATATATATATCTATTGATTCTTGATAAATTATTTATTTATATGGTATACATGTGTACATACATATATGTATGTATATATATAATTTATTATATGATACCACCTTGACCAAATATATTGATATTTAGTGTGGGTATATATATTCGTAACTCGTAAGATATTATATTTGAAAAAAAAAATACCTATGTTCGATATGTTTTGATATTTAATATTATATAAAAAAAATGTAATATTGGCTGGTAGCTACATAAATAAATTGTGGATACTTTAAAGAAAACAGAAGATAATTTTTGCATGAAACAACAATTTTTTTTTCGTAACGTATTGTCTACTTTTATCAATGACATTTTGTCATCTTTCAGTCAGCAACATAATTCCACGTTCGTAGAACTTTTAGTTTTTATGTGATAAAAAACATCCCAATTAAGCTCCAATAACTTTAGATCATTGATGATCAAGGACTGCTATGCTGCCACGATTTTAAAGTCAAATATACGATCAAATTAAAGTAACAATCAATACTTTGGTCTTTGAATTATCTTGTTGTGCCATACAACGTACAACATACTTTTGTATATAAACGATTCATATTTATATAAATATTATATTAATAAACTGTGTATTTATTATAAAAAATAAAAAAAAAAACAATAAAAAAAAGTTAATATAATTGAAAAAAAAATGAACTAGATATGTACATAATGTTCGTTCATTGATGAAAAATTAAAAATTAAAAATAACTGTTGCAAGAGATTGTGGCAGGTGGAGGTTTAATTATTATTATATTGATATGTATGTATACAAACAGAAAGTATCTTTATAAAGAAAAGAATTGAAAAAAAAAGGAGAGAGAAAAAATAATAATAAAAGGACAAAAATATATTTTTCTGGGTCAGAAAAAAAATGACTTTCTGTTCGAATTTCATATATGTAATGTGTTTTTCAGTTGAAAAAAAAAAATCGATATTGAAAAGAAAAGAAAATGAAAAACAAAAAACGAGAAAATTTTAATACACTAAGAAAAATAATAAATCTTTCACAAAATTAAATTGCTTTTGCTTTCTAATTTCTCGAAATACTTTATCAGAAATTTATATAAATTTTTTATATTAACAAGATTTAATTTTGTCTTTTAATATTTTGGTTCAATGAAAATAGTATTTAAATTGTTTAATTATTCGGAAAATTTAATGTTACGAGGTAAAAAAATATATATACTGAGATACTATATGTATGTTTTATTAGATCCTTTTTATAGGCTTAAAATGTTATGAAAAAATTATTACAGTTTGTTCAAACTTAATTAAGAAAAAACTAATATGTATATCTAAAACATTAATGAGACTTTTTTAAAACTTTTATGTTCCCTTGAATAGTTTCGAAAGGGTTAAAAAATAAATATGTATTATATTTATGCAAATTTTTAATTTACAATAAATTTAAATCTCAATATTAGGTCAATGTAATGAAAGTGTTTTTATTTAAATATCATTTATCATATCATTGAAAGAAAAAAAAAATGAATAAATAAATAAATAAACAAATAAAAAAAAAACATTCATTTTCACTATATTATTATAATAAAAAAGAAAATTCAAAGCGTATAGTTAATAAATTTTGAAAATCTACAAAAAAAAAAATTTTTTTTTTTTAAATTACAAAATTATTGAAAATGTTTTAAAAAAGATGGTGTTGAATTAAAAACAAATTTTTTTTTTTTCAACCTAGTTCATATACTATGACAGTGAAAAAATAGTTATGTGTTACGTAACTTTAGATAAAAAATTCAATAAGGTAAAAAAAGTGCTGTTGTAATTGATTTTAAAGGTTTTTAAAAAAACAGTTTTGTTTTTTGTTTTCTATATTTTCTAACAATTAACGTTTTTGATATTTTAGAAATTTTATTACTATTATATTGTTGTTTTTTTAAATAGCTATACTAAAGTATTTACCTTCAAATACACAGTTACGAATTTATATATTTTTTTAATTTGAAATCTAGTTTTTAAGTCTAGCTCATCTCTAAATTTAAATTTTTATTATTGTGTTTTATATGTATTCGAATGTATACAATTATTATATAAAATGGATAAGCAAATAATAAGAAAAATTAAACAATAAATGTGCTTTTTTTTTCTTTTTAATTTTTTTTTTTTAAATAAATAAAAACACCCATCGTTTTATGATTTTTTTTTCTAATTTTTTTTTTTTTAATCGTATTTTTGATTTCATTTTTTCAAATAATTAAATGATCATATACCGGAAAAGAGTTAAAATTATTTGTTATTGTTAAGGTACATAATATATATTAAATTTTAGATTCACTATCACGCTAACTTTCACATACATACGTATGTATGTATGATATAATTTTAATATAACATAATTATAATAATGAAAGAAAAAGTGTTATTTATATTCATGAGGTGTAAAAACATAACAATAATAACAAAAACAACAATATTTATTCATACCTCTATGCAATAATATAAATAGGTACATACATTTTTTGAGGTCAATTTTTTTGTTTGTTTGTCTAAAGTAAAAACATTACGACCTAAATATTATATAATTGAAATTTGTTATATATTTTTTTTTTAACACTTCAAGTAATATAATCAGAAATAAAAAAAGTTAAAGGGGTGTCACAATAATATATTTTGAATAAGAACAGGTGTACATATATATGTATTGTCTTTTACTGATAAAATAAACTTGTGTGACCTTTTTATGAATGCATCGGCTTTAAAAATAACTATAAATTTTGGATTTTATTGATAAAAGAAGAAATTTATTTTATACATATAAGAAAATTTAAGATATGTATCAGAAAAATAAATTCATGTAAGATCATAAGGATTCTAAGGATACTAATAAATTTTATATTTTTTATCACATTGGTTTATTTTTTCGCTTAATTTGTTTTTTTATTACTTTACCCGTGACTTTGAGGCAATTTATTCGATATACCATACACAATAATTCAAATTAAAATTTATTGGCATGTTTCTGTATAATAACTTCAGTAAGATGCAAAAAAGAAGAAAATAAAAGCTATAGTGTGTGATTTAAAGAGATTTTTTTTTTTCGTAATTCGTAAAATGACTTAATATATTAACTTTATAGACTGAACATAACGCATACAAACTTTGTTTTCAATAAAACTCCATGTGACTCCATCTTATTCAATCTTTTTTTTTTTCGCAAAATCGTAGCTCTAAATTCGTGAATATAAAACGTACCGTTTACAATTGTTGATTATTTCTAGGGTTAAAGCACGTTAATGTTAATTTAGTAAAATTTCGTTACAAAAATATAATTATTTAAAAATAGTTTTAAATTGTGTAACAGAGAAAAAACTAAACAATCCAAACAAACAAACGACTATAGTATTGTATGCTAATACAAAAAAATAACTAAAAACAATTCAGTGTGTTGTAGAAAAATTATACGTTTAGAATTATTATACAAACTTTCAATTGTAAATAATCATTAAATGAATATTTTTTTATTTAACTTTTTTTTTTTTTTTTTTAAATAAACAAAGCACAGAAAATGCCAGCAAGGCATATTACGTAACTTTATTTTTCAAATATCAAGTGTATTTTATATTTTTCTTCTAAAAGACACGTGCTTTTATAAAAAAAATAAAATACAATTATTATTTGACTTTTGTATATGTGTGAACGGTCAATGTATTTGTTTATAAATATTATAGTAGATTGCCACTCAACAACTTCAATTAATGTTTTTTTTTTTTTTTAAATTTTGATTTGTACTTTTTTTTTTTTAAATTGTTATTGCTTTATTATTTTAATATAACTTTTTTTTGTTTGTGCTAAGTAAAATTATATTATGTATATATTATATACACTGAAAAATGAAAATGTATATATGTATAATTGTAATAACAATGATTAATACATCTATACAATAATAATTATACTTTGTTTTGATTAAAGATAGAAAATATAAAAAGCCAAATTAAAAGCAAGATAATTTCTGTTTTATTTTATTTTTTAGTCTTCTTTTTTTTTTTAAAAAAAAGATTTTTCTATCTATCACATAATTACACAATATTGCTACTTGAAAATGCAGTCGTAAAATAAGTCAACATTATTAGATATATACTTTCAAATGTAAGCTTGAATTACAAATTAAAGTGAGAAGATAATATTATATGCAACGTATAAACAAATTAAAAAAAAAAGAGAATAAAACAAAATAAAAATAAAATAAAAAAAATAAATATTGAACAGCAGGTGGAAGTAGGCCATAGTCATTTTTTTTTAATATTACATTTGTATAAGCGCATTCATTTGCCCTCTATTTTGCTTTTACATATAATAAAACTGGAAAAAGTAAGAATTCTGAAAAGAATGTTGCACATTTATGCAAGTACGTTATGTATTATCATTATTAATAGAAATTTTAATTATTATTTAAAAAAAAAAAAAATAGATCAAACTCTAATAATTATTATCTATTACAAGATTTTTATATGTTCTCTTTATTTTTTTTTAGATTTTTCTTTACAAATCATGTTTCAAAAGAAACGAAAAAAAAAAAGTAGCTATATCTATTATGTAAATTTGTTATAAATGATTGAAAATGAGGTCAAGACTGCCCTTTTCTAGGTAAATGAAGTGTGTAGAAAAAAAAAAAACAATAAAGAATTGAACATAAAATGTAGACTTTGAAAATCAATTAGTATAGTATATCCAAGTTGATTTTTTCTTAATTTTCAATTTATCTATAATTTTATTTCATAATTTGTTTTTTCTCTGTTTTAGGCTAATATTGAATTTATGTAAATATAATTATTAATATCCTTGATTTTATGTAATCTGTTACATTTTTTTTGAATTTTAATATTCAGAAGAAAAAAAAAATTAAATAAATAACACAATCTTACCGTTAAAAATTAAGATTTACTATATACTTTTGTAAAATTTCGTTGAGGATCGATAACTTACCTGAAAAAAAAAAAAGATTGATTAATTATATGCCATTTAAGTACGCATTTTAAAGCATAAAAAAAATACTATTTTATAATGAAAAAATGTGTAAAAATAAATGTATGGAGCTATTGATTAGAAAAAAAAAATTTATAAGTTTTATTTTAGATCTTTGAATAATCAAAAGAAAAAAGTGTTAAGAGAATTCTTTACAATAACAAAAGAATAAATTTGTAGAAATTTTTTTCTTGTATTAAAAAAAAAGCCTTGAAATAATTGTTTTTTTTTTTTATTTTGCACGACATCAGAGTTTTCATGTCCTCAAATCACTGCATTGAAGCCTTTTTCTCCTCATTGTGTAATGTTATAGTTCTATATATGTATGTATACCATAATGGTGTTCATGTGTATTGCAAAGAGGAAATCTAGGTCAACAAGACCCAGACAACAATAATAATTATATCTATATAATAATATTGCTATAAACAATATTTTTATTATGGAAAAAGCTATAATGCAGAAAATATAGGCAAGTATATATGTATGTATGTACGAATATATACACAGAATGGAAACTGTTTTAGAATATAAAAAAAATAAAAATAAAAAAAAAATAAAAATCCAATAATAAAAACCAAGAGTATAGGTACATATTTCATTCAACATTTTCATATTCTCCTTTTTTTGGTATCAACTTGGCGCACAACTCTTGTGAAAATAGCTCTACACAATTCACGTGCTTTAAGGACTTTTTCAAAAATACATTTGTTTTTTGCTTTTTGTTTTATCATTTTAAACGCTATTCTTGAATGAGCTTTCAAGTTACTTTTATACACTTTTCAATATGTATTTTCATTTTTTGTACATTTTCATTAAAATAGTGTTACCAGAATAATATTGCATTATTTTGAAAATTTTTTATTTATTTATTTTTTTATTTTCAAATTAATTTATAATGTTTTGTGTATGGAATTTTTGTTTAATTATAATTATTTTTCGTATGGATATTTTTATTTCTTTTAATGATTGTCCTTTTAAATTTTCCCTTTATTCACTATTTTACCGTTAGTTTTTTTTGTTTTCTTTTTTAAATACCGTTAGATTGTGTTTGATAAATAACACTTTAAATTTTAGGTACATTTTGTTTATAAAGCACTTTTTTGAATAGAAAAAAAAAATATTAATATTTTATATAAACTCACCAATACACCAGCAGGATTTATTTGTTGTTGGTGAAGAAGAAGATTGCATTTGAAATTGATGATTAATGTGATGTTGTTGTGATGTCGCTGAAGTTGGTGAAGCCATTGATGATGAAGTTGATGACATGGAACGTTGTAAAAAATGTTGTTGGTGATTATGTTGTTGCTGTTGTTGTTGTTGCGATGATAAAGAATGATGCTGTGTGAAATGCTGTTTATGTTGCTGCTGCTGCTGTTGTTGTTGCTGATGCTGATGCTGATGAAACTGCATCTGATGATGATGATGTTGACTATTATTTGAATGTCCTGCGCTTGAGATTCCTCCTCCAGTCCCAGTTGCACTATTAAGACTAAAAGGATTATTACCCAATGTGCTAGAAATTAAATTATTATGTGCTTGCTGCTGGTGATTCATATTATTATATTGCGATGTCATGTTATGACGATGGTGTAAACTATTATGATGATGATTTTGATGATGATTATTATAGTTTTCATTAAATCTATTTGGAGAACCAGTGATTGAATTATTATTTCCCAGATTTAATGTACCATTTGAAGAAGAATGAGACGATGTTGGCGGTGATGCTGATGATGAAATGCGATTTAAACTAATCACAGACGATGTAGATGGACTGCTGCTATTATTTCCAATAATTGAAGCAGCAGTCCCAGTACCAAAAATGGCTGATGATGTTGGAGAGGACGAATTTGAAAGTTCAATTAATGCAGAAGTAGATGACGATGATGAGAGATGGTCCTGTTGTAGGGCCGTTGTCAGGTCATTAAAAGAAAAGAATGCACTGCTATTTGTGCTATCAACATGATTATTTGGTTCTGTCACCTGTTTATAATTTCTATAATTAACATTTGAATTTGAACAAAATGTGGCAGATGATGATGATGTTGTTGTTGTTGTTGGTGTTGTTGTAGAAATTGTTGATAAAGTAAAATGTCTTTGGAGATTTGATAATGATGATGTATCAACAGTTGAATAATCCTTTTCAAAATTATTAACAATGTCCTGTTGATTTTGTTGTTGTTGTTGTTGTTGTTGCTGTTGATGATGATATTGTAGCTGATTTTGATGATTGTTAAAATGTATGTTATCCGGTTGATGATGATTTTGACTATTTAACATTTGAATTATTTATTGAATAATTGTTGTTATGAATTTTTTTTTCGATGATTTTTTTAAAATTTTATTTCTTATGAATTTGTTTTGAACTATTTTAATGTTATTTTTATCACACATGTAATTTTTATTTAATAATAATAATATAAACAAGCTAACTTTTATATGTTGTATGTATTTTGAGAAAATAATGTTTTTTTTTTCTTTCTATTTTTACATAAATAATGGTGTTCAATGATCAATGTTTAACGATTATTTTTATTTTAATTTTATTTTATTGTTAACGATTTGTGATTTAGTAATAAAATGTTTTATATTATATTATGTATATTATATTTTGCTTTGTTTGTGACTTCGTTTAGTTGTTTGGTTTTTTCTTATTTTAAAAGAAAATTTTATTGCACAATTTTTTTTTTTTAAATTTTCGTTCTTATTTTATATACAAAAAATACAAATGAAAATATTGTAATGCACGTTACGTTATAAATGTACTAAAGATAAAAAAAAAGAAAAAAACAATGAAAAAAATAACACAATAATTTCTTAAACGAAATAATGAAAATCTTTAAGATTTCGTTAAAATTTGATAAGGAATATATTATGCATTATATATTTTTTTATTGTTGTTGTAATAGTAACACAATTATAATAATGCCTTTTAGATTTTAATTTTATTCGACAAATGATGATCATAAAAAAAACTATTTAAACGATTTAAAAATTAATATGTCATAATGAAAAATGATTATAGAAAAAAAAAAAAAAAAAACTAATTATAAATATCAATTTTTAATGAACGAATGAATATACTCAAAAGTTGTAAACAGACTGAATGAAAAGTAAAACAACAAAAATTACATAGGTACTTCCGTTTTGTTTGTTTGTTTTTTTTTTATACTTCTTGAATATAACTAAAATTTTATTTGAAAAAAAAAAAAAAATCATATTGGTCGACCCTGAGTATAACACCTACAGTGTTTTCAGTTTTGGTTTTAGTGACCATATTATATTACTATAATAATTATATTTGAATTTTGTATATGTATTATGAATTGAAAGAAAAATACAAGTAGAAACAAAACAAAATAAAAATATATAAAATAAAATAAAATAGACAAAAAAAATATATGTATATAGGTACGAGTATACATATACAAAATTAATATATAACAACATTTTTCCGAAGACATTTTAAATGTAATTTAAATGACTGATTTATGAATATTGATAACAAAAGTAATATTTAAAAGTGGAAAAATTCACAAAATAAAAAAAAAAACTATTTTCAATATAATTTTAAATAACATGTCTAAAATATATAAATATATATTATATAGAAAAAAACATTCATATTATAACCTTCTATAATATGGAAAATTGTAGGTAATATATTTTAACCGACCGGTTAATTGAAGGTTAAGTTCGTGTGCTGTTTGAAGTAATTAGTCAATTTCATTTATAAATCACATGTATGCAATTAAATGTATTTTTAAATTTGTTGCAAATTTAGAAGAAAAAAAATATAATATACAATTCATTTAAAAATAATCAATTGAAAGTTTGTCGTCTGCAACAGCTAATTGTTTGAAAATCAACTTAAAAATTAATTAGCTATGTCGTATATTTTATGATATTTTTATATTATTTTTGAACTGACAAAAAAAACAAATTCACATTTAAAATAAAAAACACAGAGAGCTATTATAACTCAACACTATAATTATTTGAATACCTAGCAAAAAAAAATTGTTATAAAAAACAAAACTGGATTTACGATGAAAACGATAAACAAAATAAATTATTGTTTAATAAACAAAAAATAAAATCATTAAAATAAAAAAGAATCAGAAATAAAAAAAAATTTACGAATTTTATTTTATCCTCTAAGTATCTATAAGTAGATATTAATTATGATTTTTTTATTTTGGAAATTCCAGTTATACGTGTTATTAGGTTAGTAGTAGTATATAAATATTTTTATTTGAATAAAAATTTAAAATTTTTAAATTATTTATTTACATCAATGTTAACCGGTTGACGTATTTTGTAAAAATTACGTAACATTTGAAAAAAATTAGAAAAAATAAATTAAGATAGAAATAAATTTTTATTATCTTTGAATAGAAAAAAAAATATATATCAAAATGTAATATGAATTTAAAATTTAAAAGGAATGTTGTAATTTTCGGATGATTCAACTTTTAGCATTTTAGAAAAATCATGAACAGATTCTACAAAATTGCAAATAAAAAAAGATAATATAAAGATCGACGATTCTATAGAAAACAGTAAAGTATACATAGATATTCTACATATGTATGTATATTTATAATAAATATGCTAGTCACCAGGTATAATAGCTCTGTGTTAAGAAAAAAATAAACATTAAATAATAAAATAACATTTCAGGTAAATAATAAAAAATACGATGAAAGATATAGGTAATTCAAGTTTAAATTTATACAAGTGTTTGTGATTGATGATGTTGATATGTATGTATGTATGTAGAAATTAAACATTAATACATACATATATGTATAGATTTTAATTCACATCGACAGATGTACATTTTTTTATAAGAAAAATTCTCAGAAAAATTGAATTAAAATATGAAAAAAACTTAATAAATTAAAATAAATTAAGTAAAAAAAAAAATAACACGGATATAAAAGTAATCTTTAAAGGAAAAAGGTATTTAAAAAAAAAAGTGCAATAAAAATATAATTTAAAATTAATTGGAAAAAAAAACACACAAAAATTATCAATAAGTTAAAAATGAAGCACACTATATAAATACAGACATTTTAATTTTTTATATTAAATATTTTATAGTAGATTTATTTTTTTTTTTGTGATGACGATATCAACAGAAACAAGTATGTTACACAAAAAAAAAATTATGTTATTAATTCATGTGTTTTTTCTCATTTTTTTGATCCCACATTTGCATATTGTTTGTTATTTGAATATACATATAAAAAGAAAAAGAATTTTGCCAACATTACATTTTCTTATTCTTTTTTTAATATAAATTCAATTTTTAACACATTTTTCAAATAAAAACATATAAAAAAAATATATTAATTTCATTTCACTTTATTATTTTTTAAAATTTTCATTTTTATTTTTCATTGAATTTTAAAGAGCACTTTGCACTGATACTTTGACTTTAATCATACACACTTGTCATACATATTTATCTGTGATGACACAATTTTGACATATATTATATGAATTTGAAATTTAAAAAAAAAAAAAATGTGATAACATTTTCAAAGAGAGAGAAAAATAAAAGAAGAAACAAAACCAACAAATGATACGTAACAGTTTTTTTTTTTTTTTGTTTTTTAATTGATACCGAAATTTTGAATTAAATTAAAAGTAGAATTAAAATTTTTGTACACTGTGTGTTCATGTCTTTAAAAAAATTAAATAAATGAAACTTGAAATTTTGTAATGTGAACAAAATTTTAAAGTAACTAAAATAATAACAAAAGAGAGGAAAAAAAAAAAAAACACAACAAGCACTGATAACTATACTATATTAATATTTTTTTTTTCACGCTAAAATAAGTATAAATAATATACATTATAATAGTGATAAAAAAAAGTAATAAAACCAACATACAATGTATTTCTTAAAAAACAACAGAAATCATGAGATCACATTTAGATATAATTTTTATTTTGAAATTTGTTTTTCAATTGAATTATTTCCTTTTTTTTTTTTGGAAAATAATGGAAAAAAAAACTTTTTTAAAGTGAAATTTAATTTAAATTAATTAACTAACTAATAACTAAAAATTTACTTAATATTTTGAAAAAAAAAAAAAAAAAATGACGGAATAGGTGTATAATGAAGTTTTAAAGCTACTAAAGTTGTACTACAACTATATGATGATTATGTTTATACTAAAAGTTGAAGCTCCAATATAGAGAGCGGTACGATACGATAGCGCGCCGAATAAATGAAACTGTCAGCTTTTTCTTTAGCAAAAAAAAAAAAAGCAAAAGTTACAATTTTTTTTTTTGATACAACAATTAATAAGGCAAAAGCAAAGTAAGCAACGCAGCATCGCAAACGTAATCAACAGTAAAACACAACAACTATTTAGCTATAAAGTATGATGTGTGATCGTTAAAAAAACATAATTAAATTAAATATATAAAAAATTCTGCTAAATACACGTACAATATAAAATTTCTTTTTTATATTAAAAAGAAGCAAAGAAAAAAAAAAAGATATGCGAAAAATTGACACGTCGCGTTGTTGTGGTTGCTAAATCAACTGAAAGATCATCACCGCAAAATTTAAATAAAAAATATTGTTTAATATAATACGAGTATTATTAAAGAAAAATAAAAAAAATAAAATAAAATTCGTAAATTTTTTTTTTTTAAATGTACTTTTACCGAAAAACGTGAAAATGAAATCTTCGGTGAAGAGATTAAGTGAAAAAAAGAGTTATAAAGTAATATTTTGTATTGATTTGTCTGTCACAATTATGATTCTTTTATGTATGGCAGTTCAAATTTAACAGGGTGTTAAGACATTTGTTAAATCCATTTAATTCCATTCATACACAGATCGTGCCTGAATATTTTCTTTAAAATTTCAGGTTATGTAAAAAAAAGAGTCGAAAATTGAAACTAAAGTAATTTTAAGCTTTCAAATACATGTTACTAAATTTTCGAGAATTCGAATAAAAATGAAAAACGATAATTCTTGACAAATAAGATTTTTTGAAGAGGACAAAACATTTACATACATATATAAAAAGTTTCGAAAGTTCTTTCCACAATTAATTTCTTATAAACATGATTTTGAATTTGTAAATCAATTTTCATTTCAATAATAATCGGAAACGTCAAACAATCGTTAATAAGTCAGTGTACATATACAAACTGTAAGCTGATTTTTGGAATCGTCAATTATTCGACGTTCTTAAATGCGACCCTAGGAAACATAACAATATGCACAACAGGAGTTCGAACATAAAGACCCCAAAGATACATTTTTTCTAAAATATTTGGAACACTCTGTACTTTTATTTAAAAAAAAGAAATAAAAATAAAAAAATTGAATGGAGCAGCTCATAATATTTGATTGTGATTAGGTTTTAAAAGTTAACCAATCAGAGGGGGAGTTAAACGTGGTATAACTATAAAAACAACAAAAGCTATACATATATATTTTCAACTTCAAATTTATCGAAGTCAACTTATCAATAATATAGTTACAAACAGCAGGTCTAAAAGTTAATAATATAGAAAATTTTGTATCTGTTCAATGGTGTTACACAACTAATGTATGTATGTCAGTGTAAAAATATACATTGATTCGAATTTTATTTGATTATTTTAATTTTTTTTTTATTTTTAAATAAAACTAAATGATCAATGTACATTAAAAACGATGGGAAATAATAATAGTAGTATATGGCTATATAAACTGTGTGTAAAATATACATATGTACGAATACACAATATCTATAAATGTATAGTATTATTTAATTTTTCATATAGTATGTGATTCACTGATGAGTACAGTAGAATACAATGTTTTTCATATAGTGAATAAAAAAAATGATTTAACTGAATTTTCAATATAAAAACACTAGTCAAGTATTAATCATACAAAATATTGTAGTATACTTTATATACATACATTAGTTAAAAAGTATTAAAATTTTTTTTTTTATAAATTAAAATACGTTTCATAGATGAGAGTTTATGCATATTATATCTTCGGGTCCATGTACATATATACTTTTTTTTCATGAATAAATTTCAATGAAGTAACAGGTGAATGCAAGATGAAGTTGTTTTTCAAGGGATCGTCTCTCATCATATACAAGATGAGCAGTCGAGATATTAAATGGTTAAGTTAATTTTTTTTTGTTTCTAATGACTAGATTACTTCATCTTTAATCATTAAAAAAAAAAAAAAAGAACTCTGCTTCAACTAAACTAAAGTTTAAGTGGTATATAAATGAGAGGTGATTGCAAATGTTGGTTCATCTATACAATATCTTTTGGACTTTATGTAGCACAATATGACTTTATGGCGATTGGCTATATACAACTAAAAAAATGAAAAAAAAAAAGATGAAATAGGCTAAAAGTGGGAGGGATATGATAGGTGTTTATGTGTGTGAATTTTATTAGGAATCAATGATCAGATCATATTCATATTATTATTTTTATTAACATGAGATGATGGCATTTCTTTATAATTCTGAATTAATTAACTATTAATTGTGATGTTGCATGATTTTTTACGTAAAATGAATATTGTTTTTTTGTTTTCGTTTTTGTTTTAACCTTTATAATTTAAAGATACAAAAGAATAAAGAAAAATACAATAATGTACATCTATATAATTTTTAAAACAAGTTTTAATACAGGTGGTGAGACAAGTTTTTTTTTCTTCTTCTATTTGTTTATGTGATTAGAATAAAATTCATTTTTGTTTATTTGTCTGTCTTCTTATTTAAAAAAATCAATTTTAGATACTGAAATAGATCAAGACAGTTAGTAACTGAGATGAATACATTGAAGATGGAAAAAAGAAAAGTACGTTTTCAAGCTTTAAGATACAAATCAATTTGGCTGATCAGAAATACATATTTACGAGTATATAAAAATACTCTTTAACTTAACTTCAGTCTTTTTATAGTCACAAAAAATGAAATACCCTGTATGATTAAGGATAAGTTATTGATTTTTTTTTTTTTTATAAATTCTATTAACACACATCTACTAAATTAATATTATTACTATGAATATATAGAGATAATTAATCAGGTTTAAATATTAATAAATTTAAAAGTTTAAGAAGGTTATCACAAAAAAAAATAATCTCATCTGGTTTTTATCAATTTGAAAATATGTATATAACAAAATTTTTCGTCTAATTTAGAATAAAAATATTTTTGTAACCTAAAACTTTGTTCTAATAATTTCTTTTTTAGAAATTATCAAATAAGTATATATTAAAATAAGGTTACCTAGAAATTTCAAAAAGGATTTATTTTTATTTTATTTATTTTTTTTACAGAATTTTTATTTTTTTAATAAAAACATTTTTATAAAAGAATAGAATTTGCTTGTGCAGTCGATGTCGATTAAATCAATGAATCCTTTCTGTAGGTAAAAAAAACTTGTTTAGAAACTGAGTGTAGGTAAATAAAAAATTATAAAGATTTTCAAAAGCTTTTGAAACAACCTGTATTTACCAATTTCTTTTTTTCACTGTTTTGAATTCGATTATTTTAACCTCATATTATTAGTATGTTATGTACATCTATTTGTTCATAAACAATATTTGTAAAAAAAAATAGTAATTATTTATTTAAAATATGCTTCGTTAAAATTTAACATACTGAACTATGTACCTAAAACTAAAGATTAAAAAGATACCATATACTCTCAAAACTAATACTAGTTTTTCTTTCGCAATATTTTAAAATGTCTGTATAATTTTTGTATGTTTTTTGTTCTTTTTTTTTTTTTGGTTTTAAATTTAAATTTAAATTATTGATTATGTCATTGAAAAAGAAGTACATTTTTATATCAAATTTAAAATTTTATATAACGATTATTTGAAAAAAAAAAAAAAAAACTGGTAAAACTTCAATAACAAAAAATAGTAATCAATAAAAGAATAAAACTTAATTATATGAAAAAATGTATTGTTTAATTAACAGAACAAAAAAAAAAAAAGTTAATTAAAATATTATTGTAAATTTATTGCGCATTTTAAGCTTTTGATTTATTTCTGCGGATTTTGTTACAAAAAAAAAAAAAAACAAGAAAGTAAAACAAAAATAAATATATCCAACATAGGTAACTGGGTAATGTTTGTCTAAAAGGGCCCCTAGGGATAATAGTTTGTGAAAAATGGGAAGTTATAACAAACACACATACATACATTTAATACTATAATTTATGATTAAAAATATATTTATAGACATTTTGCATGAGGCTCATTTGAATAATTCTTGTATTTTGGTAGATGTATACCCCCTATTTTATTTTCATTCCAACAAAATGTGATATCACACAAATTACCAGATGGGCAGTAATTAAAGATTAAAGTCTGGGATTTTCATGACATTCATGTTTGTATTTGATCGTTGGTAATGTGTTGTAGACAAATTTAAATACATATGTATATGTATATTTTTTTAAATTTTTTGTATATGACTAGACCTTCAATTTATTTCCGCCACATGATAGTTGGAATGATAATTTTGTTTTTTTGTTTTATTTTTTTGGAAATGATAAATTTTCTGTGATTAATTATTATCAAAGGTTGATAATATTTGGTAGTATTTATAAATGTAATACATAATTTTAACTATTTTGTGAAATAAATTCAATAATATTTCGATTTTTCAAGGAGTCATTAAAATTCATAACTAATTCACAGATTTTAGAATTTCAATACCAATCATACAACAACAAACACAAAAATTTAAGATAATTTCTTTTATTGGCTAACTATAAACCTATAACAATGACAAATTAGCGTGAAAACCATACAAAATTATAACAAACTACTAATTAAGCTGATCTATTTTAATGAACTACATTTTTTGTTTTTTTTTTTTGGTTTTTGGTATGTTAACACACACATGCATGAAACGTATGTGAAACAAAAAAAAAAAATAATAATAAATCTATAAATTCATATAATTTTATATAAAACATGGTTTTGTTATCGGCTTAGCGAAATCCTCCCACAACAACAACCGTTATGTTTACAAAAACTTTTTATACTTGTACATAAAATGTAAAAAAAAAATAAACCTACATGTTTTCATGAAATGCAGAATAATATCCGCATATTGTATATTATGCCAAAATTTTCAATAAAACATGAATAAAAATTTTGTTTTTATTTGTTTTATCGGAAATTATTTTGGTATCCTGAATAAATTTTATCGAAATTTCTTTTTTTTCAAATTCTTAAAAATTGTTTTTGATCAGCTTAAAATTTATAAAAAAAAGAAAAAGTTGAAAAATAGAACATCGTTTTTTTTTGTCTAAATTTCTTAGTAACAGATAAACCCACATAAATAGTTTTTAAATAGGTTATACAAATATGTAATATATGTACATACATGTTTGTTTTTTATTTGTCTGTTATCGTCTACATCTGTACAAAAAAAAAAAGAAGTTCTTTATCGAAATTTTCATATTATCATTATACCGCATAAGTTTTTTTCTTGTTCCTGATACCTCCAGATACACAATGACATTTGAACATATGTATGTACATATGTATACTCTAGTCCAGATCTAGCAGATACAGTAGCATTGATTCAATAAATTTGAAAATACATATAATTTTCCATGAACATTAACTTTTTCTCATGTAAAATACATTTGTGTATAATGAAAAGGTTTTTATTATTTTTTTTCTTATTTTCGAACAATTTAAAGAAAATTGAAACCGATGTACCTACCTGTGTAGGGTAAAAAAAAAAAATTGTTCAATTGAAAGAATTTAATTGAAAATTGTGGTTTTTCTGTGACACCGCAGTCTTTTTCTATATTTTAAAAGTATCTTTTTCTATTTAAAAATGAAAAAAAAAACCTAAGCACTTGGTATGCCTTTTTTTTCAAAAACAAAATTAAGAAAACATTTTATTAAAATAATAGAAAAAAAAAGTAGTAGAAATAAGGCCAAGGATCATTTACATACATATGGGAGTTTCAAAAATGGTGAAAATTGCACAAAAACAAAAAAAAAAGTAATAATAAAAAAAGTCATATTATTTTTATTCACAAAAGAAAAGAAAAAGATTTTTCATTTTAGCAGGGTCAGTTACATTTTCTATCATGTGAAAAAAAAAAGTTTGTGAATAAAATTTAAAAGAATAAAAGATTTGTGTTGCACAATTCTATTTTATCGAAAATTACTTTCCTTGGTTTTTTTGTTTCGTTGTTCCTTTTTTTTCTTTTTTTTTCACTTTGTTTTATATTTTTTTTATGACCTACACAAGGAGGAAAGGAAATATAGTTTAAAAAAGCTTTTTCTTATGGTTTTCCATTGTTAAAAAGCTTTTTATGTATTATAGTCTCTCTTCCGATTTTCAGTATATATGCATACATACATACTTAAAAGAAATCCATGAATAAATCTGAAATGTTGGAATATGCTTCTCAAAATGTGTACATTGTAAATATTTTATAACATATATATAGAGGTAGCTAGTCTTTTTTAACTGAATGTTCCGCATTAAATATATAGGTATGTAAGTAGATATATAATATATATTTTTTCTTATATACATATATAGAGTAAAAGTTTCCATTTCACCTAAAAAGTAGGTCATATTTACAGTGACAGTCATACGTATGTATATATTTGTTTAGGTATATCATATGATTTTTCCTTGTTTTTTTTTTTTTTTTTTTGGTACGTTTATTACTTTATTTTTTTAACTTTTTTTGTTTGTTTTAAATAAAAGAATGTTTTATGCTAATTATTTTTTATTTTCAATGCATTCAAATTAATGAAAAATTTAAATTATATTATTTTATATTATTTTACTGAAACTGAAAATTTTCGAAAGAAAAAAAAAATTAAATTTTAACTGTAAACGTGTACAAGGACATACAGATGAACAGTTATACACATAAGTATAATAATATTAACTGTATATATGTACAGTATCGTTGTTAAGGTTAGGGATTTGGATGTATGGTATTAATATTCAGAATGATACGGTATATCGATTGAAAGCTTTTTCCTTTATCCTAATTCCTATTGGAATTCGATCTCTGATACTTATCTTTTCGGATGTACAACGTGAATAAAAATAAAATGTTATGCAATGGAGAAAATATTGATATTTATATTCAATAATATAAAGTTAGTGGTTTATGTTTTATCATCTATATAAATATCTAACATACATAATGTACGAGTATAGCGTATGTGTCATAGTTTTTGGTCGATCAAATATTATTTGTTCCAACAGTAAAATTTTCAATGGGTAGGTGTAACCAATGTAACATATGTTCCGGTTGTCTGATTTTAAAAAGGATACTATATTAAATTTTTATGAGGTTTTCGAAAAAAAATAAAATACATAAATAATATTTTAATGTAATAGCTTGTAGTTTTTTTTTTTAAATATTATTTTTACGCTCTATGGAAAACAATCTATATACTTTATAATACTCTTGTACTATTTAGTATTTGAATTTCTGGAATAAATTTATTAAAGTTTTCATCTATTCTAAGTTCTACATTCTAGAAAAAAAAAAAAATAAAACAAAAAAATGAACTATTAATTTTAAATATCTAAAAAAAAGAGGATAATAATAATTTGTAAATTAATTAGATTTTGAGTGAGATTCAAACAAAACAAAATTTTCTTGCAATATTGATTTTATCTATTCAATCTTTCGAGGACGAATTACCTTTTCAATTTCATAGAAAAATTTTAAATGTAAAACTATTTACAGATCTATGGATATAGAATGAAATAGTAAGCGTGAAAAGGTTTTTAATTTTATTGTATTTTTTTCTTTTTTTTAAAAAAAAATCAGAATTTCTTTCCTAAAAAGTAATAAAAAAACTACTTAGATAACTTTTGCTATTAGTTATCCTTTTTTAAAAATAATCATTTTGAAATTTTCTGTATCCTTTTTCATTTTAACAAAAATACATTCCTATGTATCTATAGCTTATTTACATTTGAAAGTAAAATCACATATAACATATTCTTTTATTTTTTTTAAACATACATAAGTATATAGACTACACTACTTTCTGGCAAACTCATGAAATTTTCAAACTGTTTTAATTACTTTATTTTTTAAGCTTTCATTTTAACTAAATGAGGGATAGGTTAAACCATAATGTAATCTGAAAATGTTTGGAAAAATAAATAAACAAAACAAAAGAATACTTTGAATGTGTAATTAAAAAAGCTTATTTTTAATAATGAAAATTTGTATACTTAAATTGAGGATGAATAAAGAAATTCAGGTAACATGAGGTCAAAAGTTTTTGTTATTTTAGGATATTCGAGAAAATGTATAAAATGTGATTTTCTTTTTCTCACCTTTTTTATGTATCCAAAAATATTTTTTTTGAATCATTTTTAGAAGGAAATTTTCTCATTCCTTCGAATTACATATTCGTATTTCAGTTGAATTTAAAAAGAAGAAAAAATCTTCAAACAGGATTTCAATATTTATATAGGTCATCTAGTGTAATCTTTGTTTTTCTTTTATTAAATTTTAAATATTTACGATGAAAAGAGAATTTTTTTATATTTTTTTATAAATTGTTTTATTTTCTTTAACAACGTCATATAAAATATACAAAATATTCATTTTTAACACTTTTTTTTTTCTTTATATGTATGTATAAATAAAAAACGTGCTTTGAATAATCTTGATTTCAAACTTGATTTTCTTTACTCAATGGTTTTTCTTCAATTTAAATTATGTATTGTATCTTGTTTAATATGAAAAATAACAAAAACGTATAAAATGTACGTAAGTTGCGTGTATAAATACGAATAAATTTATATTTTTTTAATATATGTTTTTTTTTTATAGTTTTTGTTTGTTTATTTTTGTATAAAGTTATATTGAAGTTGAATATATCTTTGTGCTGCTAATATTTTTTTAGAGTCCAAGGTGAACAAGCCTACTGCCCTAATGACTCAACTACAATCACAAATATGAAATACTTCAAACTAAAATAAGTATATACTCCTATGTATGTATGTATGTATATGAACAAGCATATAAACGAGTATTTTATATTATTGAAGTGAAGAAAAAGAAGAAAAATTACTTATATCGGATGGAATTTCGATGATATCAGAAAATATTGTTGCATCATTTCTTGAAAAGCTAAGATGTTGTATCTTTCAAGTTTTTCTTCATTAAAATATTATTTCTTCTTTTATTTTTTCTTTATATTTCATTTTAAATTTTTATTTCGTATTATTTGTTTTTATATTTTATCTATCTTTTTCTTTTCATTTTGATTTTTAAGTTCGTTGATCATATGAAAAAAAAATATATATATATATAAAAAAGAAAGAAATTGTATATATGTATATTGTGAAATGCAACGCAATCATTAAAGCATTACTTAAATCGTGATTTTTTTTTTTTTTGTTTAAATTTTTATCGCATAAAAATATGACAGTAAGTTAAAATGCACGAAACAATTACTATTTTAGATTAAATAGGTATAATGAAATATGTAGGAATACAAATAATAATTTAATAATAACAATTTTAGGTATATTATAATGATAAATAAAAATGATAAAAATTTCATTATTATATTCACGTTATATAATTTTGAAAAAAAAAAAATATGGAAGAAAAAATTAATACAATGAAAAAAAAAAGTTTAAAGTTCATAATTATTATTATTCGTTCACTGATTATTATGAATAATAAATAATTATTTAAATTATTCTCGCAATGATGCATTTTACAGGTGATATTTTTCAAGGAAATTGCTACTGATCATTTATGATAAATCATTTACCTATTTATTTATTTATTTATTGTTTTTTTGATAGTCGTAGTTTAAAATGTATATTATTAACAAAAATGATGGATTTGAAATGTTGGTTTTTTGTAATAGTATACATAATTTTCTGTTGTTAAAGAGATGGTAATACATTTAATGCCTTGACTTTGGTGTTATGTATTAATTTCTGAAAATTTTTACATAGGTATGTACCTACTTCAATAGATATTTTTAAATTACTATACATATTTGAATTGATGAGATATGCCTATATATATTTTTTTAAATATTCATTTAACATTTAAAAATAATTGATTATATAAATTAATGTCATGTTGGTAATAAGATTTTTTTTTATTATGTCATTACCGTGACACAATTATTAATAATTATGATACAGGGTGTTTTAAAATAGAAAAAAAAAATTCTTAACTTTAAAATATCTCAATTTTTTTTTTCTTCAAAAAATTGAAAAAAATGAAATCAGTAATGGTATACTTCACTTTATTTTAAAATTTCTTAGTTTTCTGAAATTTCGATCAATGTTTCATATTAACAGGACCATTGTACTAATTTTTTTTAAGGATGGTAGACAGCTATAGCAGTCATTTGCGTCAATGTATAAAAATTTCTATGCAATAAAATCCAATATTAAATAAAAATAAAACTTATTATCCTTTTTCTCATTGTCAATTGTTACACGATAATTATAGGACAAATTTCTTCAATTTAATTTTATTTGCTATTCATTTAGTTTCTATCTTTTATCACAACTATAATTACAATGCTGTAACGGATTATGTAGTATACTATTGAGAGTAACATTGTTCTTCTTTTAGATATTTTAGTAAAATTCATTGACTGATTGTTTAATAAAAAAATTTCTTCAATTTTAAATTGAAGTTATCGAATTTATTTCTTAGCTTGTTAGTTAATCAAAAATTTGTTTTTAAAAATACAGAATTACATAAATGAAATCATTCTTAAAAAACTTCCATACTGAACTGATGAATTAAGTAAGAAAAAAAAAACATGGAAAACAAAATTGAAGAACTTTCGAACTTATAACTCAACTTTTTCCACAATTTTCTCCAGATGAAAGTATAAAATGTTCGAAGAAAAAAAAAAAGAAAAAGAAAAACAACAAAAATTAAAAACTTTCCAAAATTTTTTTGGAAGATTTCAATATAATAATTCAAAATGTTAGGTCCATATTATAAATTCATATAATTTGCATATTTTTGATATTTTTCTTTTCATATGCAGTATAGGGAGTGAATGTTAAGTTTCTTCTTGAATCTTCTTTTCTTAATTTTTTTTTTCTCCTAGTTTGATGTTCGATACAAGCGCATATAAATATTTTTAAGATTTTATATAGGTACATACATGTATCAGTATCATTTGGTATTTTCTTTTTTGTTACAAATATACATTCATATGAATTTTTATATATAAAATCACAAAAGATTTTATCGTTTTTAAATTTGACATTAGATACGTTTAAGTTGAACTATATATGTATGTATATACAAAAAGGTTACAAAAGTTTTTGTACTGGAAGGAGATATCTGCATAATATACGAGTATATGCAGATGAGTTAAATAAAATCAAATGAAATAAATGTATAAATGAAATGGCATTTAAATATTTATTGTATGTGATATATATAGAGAGAGAGAGCTTCAATTTATTAGGTACAATTTAAAATATATATAAAAAAAAAAAAAGATTAAATAAAAAAAATACATTTTATTTTCTCTATAGTGTTTTTATTTATTACAATTTTTTAGTGTGGCCATTCGGAATTTGAATTTAAATTTAAATTTAGTTTTTTTTTATTGTGAATATTCATGAGCTTGATAAACTTGTTTTTCAAGTGTTTCAATAAAAAATATAAATTTTTTTATTTTATTTATTTAAAATTTTGTTTTTAAAATCAAATTTCATTTTTATTAATTTGAGTATCTATTGTTTGAATCGAGAATTTAATATTAAAAAAATATAGGTAATTTTTTTTTTTTGTTAAATTATTATTTTGTCCTAAATTATGAAACAAAAAGCTACCTAGCTTCAATTAATAACATTTTTTTCAAAAAAATTTAATTTTAAATTGTTTCAATAATTAAAAAATAAAAATTGGAAAAAAAGAAGACGTGCTTATTTTTAAGGTGAAAAAATTATTGAAAAGGTTCGTTTGAATTATTTTTTCTTTTACTTTTTTTTTTGTTTTTTGTGAATGATTACTTCATCATATTACATACAAATTCATTATGGAACAATAAAAGGTTTTATTACCATTATGTGTTATTTATTTTTTTTTTGCTATTGCTGATTGAATTTTGTAATATAGTTTTTTAAAGAAAGAAAAAAAAAAGCCTTTAACTACATATGTAGGTCGTATATTGTACGCATTAACCTTGGCACCCACCTAAAGTATGATATAAATGTGATTAGAAGAGAGAAAAAAAATTTTTTTTTTTGAAGACATACAGACATCAATAATCATGTTAAAATTTTTTAGTTGTTGAATATTTAAGTGGTGTTTTATTTATTTATTTATTTTTTTCCATTCGAAACGCTTATTAGATTCATTTATTGTTTTTATCTCACTTACGTATAAAACGATTAATAAATATCGTCACGATGTTTTGCCTTATAGATATTAAAATCCTGAATTTTAATTTTAGTCTGAGTTTTTTTTTTCTTCGGTAGATAAAAAAAAAGATATGATTTTAATAATTTAGGCAAAACTAAAAGAAAAATGTTAGGTATATAGTTCTCTTTTTGGAAGTGTTAAATTGTGTTAGCAAAATACCTGAAACAATAAGATTAACCAGTAATTTTAAAAATCACTTAAATGAATTTAAAGATATAAATAATAATTATTATGATTATAGCGCAGTTTCGCCTACAAATTAGCTATAAATTTATATGGTTTTAATGAGTAATGTTGGCTCAGAATATGAAATGACAAAATTTATAATTTTGGTTGTACATAACTACAAAGTTGATTATTCTTCAAAATATTTGTAAAGAGGGCGTTTCATAGATTTGTCAATGATGGTTACCAAAAGTATTTAACAAGGGATTTCTATATAAATTTTGGAAAATATTATAGTCCTACAAAAAAGTCTCAGAAAAAATCTACCTATGTATCATAGAAACGAAAAAGTATGAATATACATATTTTGAAATTTTCCTATTAAAAAAATTTGTCAAAAAATCATATAGCACATAAATCATTCTTAAAATATAAAAAAAAAGTTTTAGCTTGTTAATTTTTTTAAACGATTTCTGATAGTTTTTTTTAGTAATAAATTCTATTTATCTGTTCAATTTTTACATACTTCAAATTATATTAAAAAAAAAAAAATAAAAATAAAACAAGAATAAATAAAAACAAAAATAAATACAATATTTATGGAAAACTTCACAGATGTCTAAAAATATGAAAACAAAAAACAAAATATATTTTTTTTTTTTATTACAGATATTTTGTAAAAAAAAAAAGAAAAAAAAACCGATATTTATAAACCCAGAAATGTTCAAATTCCAAAGAGAGAATAGTTTTCAAGGACATCAAGTTCTAAGATAAAATTAAATTCCATCTAAGAGTATCATTATTATTTTTATAAAAATTTATTATATTGAATTCATGTTGTAAAATATATGTATACATATGTATGTTTGTTATATAATATAGTGACAATTCACGTATACGTGATATGTGTAGAATGAAGTGTATCAAACTTAATTGAAAATATGTTTCAGTCATTTATTTAAATTGCTAATTTATAGGTTGTTGTTGTTGTTCATATACATATGAAAAAAATGTTTTTTTTGTGTATTTGTACAAAACAAATATTAATGAAAAATATACAAAAGTGTGGTAGACATTTTGAATTATATTTAAATAGTATATTCTATACAAAATAAATTTTACACATTCAATTTATGCTAATAAAATATGTATAAAAATAATTCTTTTGTTTCTTTTTAAACATTTTATGCCTAGACTTCATTTTACTCGACTATTTCATATGAAAAAGTTTCTATTATCTAATATCTAGCTATTCGGCAATGATTAAAATATATTATCAAGTCAAAATTATACGTTTTACTTTTATAAATTTTTTTTTTTTTTTTGTTATTTTGTCGCAGATACTTTTAGATAAAAAGTATTCAACCATTTTAAAATTATACTGATAACATTTCACAAAACAATTATTTAAAAAAATATATATGAATTCATATAAATAGATATTCATTATCATACAAGTACATAAAGAATTTTCAGATGTATTTGTAAAAAAAAAAAACTCTGTGTTGATTTTAGAAAAATCTGTTCATTCAATCAACACATATTAAATACTTGCCAAAATCTGTCATAAAGTTAAATTTTATTTTTAAATGTACATATATGTATGTATATACGTACATATACTCGTATATAATTGTATATTTTGTTTATGGTAAACAAGTAAATAATTTTTCTAATAATTAAACTTCTCTTCTTTTTTTCTTTTTTTTTTTAAAAAATTTTTCCTTTTTTTTTATTTTGGCATGTGTGTTTAAATATTTTACTATACTTATCTAAATATTTTTTAATAAGAAAAAAATATTTTTATTGTAAATTCTAGATAAAAATTTAAAAATATATTTGTTTGTAGAAAATTTCAAGAAAATAAAAAAATTTTGTTTGTAGATGCACGTCATATGAACATGATAAGATATTTTATTTTTCTTTTCTTTTTTGAAAATTGAAAAATAAAACACGTGGCTTAAAAAAAAATATTTTTAATGAACATTTTATAGTGAAAATTTCATTCTACAAAATATGGTTTAACCCTTTTTATATATTTGTTGATATTAGAATATCTTTAAAAAATATCAAATATCAATTTTGAGGAAAATGTTTATTAAAAAAGAAAAACTTCAAATTTTCACATGTAACTTAGATTTTGTTCACATAAATACTTATAAAATTTTATGCTCATGACACATATGACAATGGTATAGAAAGGGTTAATTTGAAAATTTATGTGTATAAAAATTATAAACACAAACACAAACTGAATACTGATAAAGCATATGTATGTTATGTTACATTGTGTGTGTTAATTTTACTCGTATATGTGATGACTTCATTTTTTTTTCATTCTTTTTTTTTTTTTTCTTCATCATTATTGTTTATTGCTATTATAAAAATATTTTATATAAATAATTGTGTCAATGACAATATATTTATTTGAAAAAAAAAAGAGAAAATAAAAAAAAAAACAAAATAAGAAAATCAAAATTAATATTTAAAATTTATAGGTAAAGTAAAATAATTCTGTAATTAAAAAAAAAAAATCATCTCATTTGAAATTTGTTTTTCTTCTTTTTGTCTTTCAAGGTAATAAAATGAAATTCGAGACGAAAATATTACGAATAAAAAAAAATATATGCAATTCAATTTATCTTTTGTATCAATATGTCAAGGTGTTATATAAAAATTTTAACACTTAAGCAGGTGACTTATTAGAAATATTTTTTTTTTTGTTTTATTTAAAATATTTTTATAATTTACAATTCAATAACGAAAACAAAAAGCAGTTTTGATTTGAAAAATTTTTTAACCACATTTTAACAAGAATTCTTTGTGTAATTCACAGCATCTGTATTAGCGGAAAAACCACATATTTTTTATCGGCACATGGTCACATGATATATCAACTGAAAAGTTAACCCTTTAAAAATTGACCATTTATTTAGTTTTATAGGTAGATGTGAATCAGTCAATCTTAATAATAGTTTTCTGGTATTAATACATATGATCCTTACAATAAGCACATGATTTATAGTATTTTAAAAAAAAAAAAAAAAATGTGTTAAACCACAAATGTCTAAAAATGTATTTTTTTTTCTTTCTTGTGTAAAAAAGCAAGTGATTATTTTTGGTGTATGGATTTAAAATTTGGTCACATATGTTTTGACAGCTTCACCAAATAGGGACAAAGTCATAAAATAAAAGATAAGTACCTACATGTTTGATTAAAAAAATTTCTTCATATTTTCATTCTCCCCTTGTAACTCCTTTTCCTTGATTTTTCTTGATACTTAACAAGAATAAAAATTAGACACATCATGTCTAATCAAGCTACATATTTTTCAATTTTAAACATAAAAGATGGTCATTTGCCGATAGAATTATTTAAAAAAAAAAAAACCTATATTTTAATTGTAGTGTGCGAATATATTAAATTTTGAAACCCCCACTACAAGGAAAATAAAAAGAAAAACGATTTATGATGATCATTAACTTGAGAGTTGGTGATTTTATTCAAGTTTTTGTTTTTTAATATGTACATATACATATATATGTGTATATGTATATTTTTTGTATTTATTATTTTATTTTATTTTTTACCGCAATGAGTTATATGCATTCATACATATACATTTATAAATTAATCAAGAAAGCTCACGTTAATTAAACTTATGTCTCGTGTAGTTATAATACCACCTGAATTATTAGTTCCATTCAGTGCCAAGGTTTTTTTTTCTTTTAAATACAAATGCATGACAACACTATAACCAAAAGTGCTTTTTTTTTCTGTGCTGTTAATTACTAGTAGTTTTTTTTTAAAGTTTTTATTTTTCATTTTCCATTTTAAAAAAAAAACAACACTTTTTTTATTATTCCTGAATAATTACAGAAACAGAAAAAAATTGACTAATAGATATTTTATAATAATAGAGTTGACAGAAAAAAAACTAAACTACATATACAAAAAAAAAAAAAAAAAAAAGAAAAAAACTGAATTCAGTTGATGTCAAGGACTAACAAAATTTAAAGATGATATTTTTCATAACTATTTTTTTTTTTTTTTCAAAATATAGCCTATATTTTCTATTTTAATGATTATTATTGTCGTTGTATATTTCATATACTACACAAATATCTACATATGCTTTGATTTTAATTATTTATTTGAAGGTTAAAGATTATTGTATTAACTGTATTATTATGTTAAATAGTATATAAAGTCGATAGTTACATTTTCAAATGAAATTGAATTTTAATCAAACAAAAAAAAAATTTAAAATTGAAATTAAAGAAAAAAAAAACACAAAGGATTTTCAAAAATTGAAATTGAAATTATATATACAATATTTTGGGTATCTATATGATATTAGAATGACATGTTTTTTTTTGTGTACCTACATATATATGTACTTTAAAATTTTAATCAGTTTGGGGTATATACATACTAATGAATTTATTTATGCATTTGAATTGATCACGCAATATAAAATGGAATCTATATTTATTTATTCTAAGTAGTATTCTATTCTAGTGACATAGACAAAAATCAATGTGAATTAATAAACGTGTAATTCCAGTGAGAATCATTTGATATTATGTTTTTTTGTTTAACAAAAAAAAAAAATAAATAAAATAAAGTTTCAATTCTATAGATACAAACGTCAGCCACGTGTTAAGATTTATTTTTTTCTTAATTTAAAAATAGATATTTTTTTTTTAATCAACTACACATCTGTAAATCCTAATATTCATGTTATAGGAATTTTCATACAATTTCAAAGGTGCGAAATTACATAGTTTGCGTAGGAGTCAAAAAATTATTATATTTTTTTTTATATTAAATTTTAGTTAAATAGTTCGGCTACTTTCAAAATATTTGAAATTTCTTTTCGTTTTGAAAAGGACATTAGTAGATACCAATATACCAATACCTGATTTTTTGAATTTTTATTTTAAATTGACTGTGACTATGTATGATTTCTTGTGGAATAATTCAATGTAAATTATTGATAATAGTCGTACAATAAAGTAACTCAAAACCTTTTAATGTACATATAATTTTTATATATGTATATATACATATATATAACACACACACACATACGTTTAATTTAGATTTCTTGAATATTTTAAGTTTAATAACGAATACACAATTATAATTACTACATTCATAAATACAATGTGATTACATATTTTATTTTTTTTTTGGTCATTAAGTACACAGAAAAAAAAAGGTTAACTACATATTATATTTTTATTTAAGAATTTTTGTTTTAAACATAACACACACACAAAAAAAATATTACAATGAACTATTTTTGAACTTTGCGTGACAAAGTGTAGTGAAATTTCCTGGTTTTGTTTTTTTTCTTTCATTATAAAAAGGGATAGGAAGAAAAATTTTCTTTTATTAAAATCGTTTGAAAATTTCGATTATAAAATTTATAATTTATCCTTTTTTAAATAAAAAGTAAAAAGAAAATTTTAATTAAATTTTACTTCAATATCAAAAGCTAATTCAAATTGTAATTTAAATTGTAATTTTAAAAAAAAACAATTATTTTTCAAGGACATGTCAAAAAAAAAATATACATAAAACGAATTTTAAATTAAAATTATCTGAAAAAAAAAATGATGAAATATTATCAGAAAATCCGTTAAGATTATTTTTGTTTATTAAAAGTAATTAAATAAGAATATAAATAAAAGTATGCTAATATAGAAAAATAATGAAATATAATTTTTATTTTGTCTGTGTAAAAATAACCTTATTATCTTATCACAATTTTAAAGCATCGTCTTAAAAAAAAAAGATTATTAAATTGTTAGAAACTTTTAATTCCAAAAA
Organism: Bombylius discolor; assembly: GCA_939192795.1. Taxonomy (NCBI): domain Eukaryota; kingdom Metazoa; phylum Arthropoda; class Insecta; order Diptera; family Bombyliidae; genus Bombylius; species Bombylius discolor. The sequence continues at coordinate 3,989,699 of OW584241.1, read as the reverse complement.
TAAATTTGGATTTTATAATCAGTAAATAATTCGAAACTATTCTTTACTTCACTCTAATTTTTTTTTTCCTTGAAATAATTTAAAATTTAAATTTATTACAAAATAAATATATTTTTTGGAAAAAAAAAAAAGTAAAATCGAAACTGAATTTTGTACGTTTTGAATGTATGAAAAAATTTCGTGATCTTTTAGGGTCACACTTGGAATGGGAATCCTAATCTGCATTTAAAAACAATAGTTTTAGTTTATTTTTTTTTTAGTAAGGCAATGCTGAATTGGGCCTAAAAATCAAATTAAAATTAAAAATTGTCTTTACTTATTTTTCAAAGTTTTTTCTTTGAATTTTTTCCAAAATCACAGAAAAGAGTTTATATAGTAAAAGTCACCTTTTTTAAAAATAAAAACATCAACAAGTCTCAATTGATGAAATTTTATACAAAATTTTAATTAAAGAGAAATATTTTGATTATATTTTATTGAGCTTAAATTTTTTAAATTAAGTTTTCAAATATGTAATTTTATTTAATTTTAATGAAATCAGAAAATCAAAAAATATGAGTTAATAATTAAAAAAAAAAAACAAATGAAAAAACAAAAAAGGATCATGCTTTTTCTTTACGCATATATTTCGAAGAAGAAACAATTTTTTTTTATACTATATTTATACACAATTAAAAATATATTTTGATTGAATGTTGAATTGAACGAATTACATTTTTATATCGCGGTTGTAAATAAATATGCTATGAGAGATTTTCTATACAAAAATTGTGATTACAGAAATATAAATTATTTGGAATTCTATTGTGAAAATGTTAGTACACAAAAAATGATTTTTATAATATTGAGAAAATATATTAGATACATGAATTACATATATGTATATGTAAAAAAAAAAACATACAAAGATTGATTGTGATTTAAAAGCGTGCTGAATTTTGTTGCAATTCAAAGCAAGATGATACAATTAAAAATTTTCTGAGAGAAATAAAAATTTTAATTATTTTTTTAACTGCTGAATTTTTACATTATTATATGATTTCAGAGAAAAAACAAATTTTGGTTTAAAATAAAAGCTTTTAATTTTCTACACATGTCCTTCCACCAAGAAAATGAAATTGAATTGAATCGTCATAATGGTAAAATTTTAATTGATTTTTTTTTGTTGTTTATTTAAATTTTTATTAATTTTTAAAATTTTGTTTTTATTTAATTCAGAAAAAAAAACCAAAGGTAGAAAAGTAAAATAAAGTTAAATTAATGAAAAATGAATTTTGCAAATAAAACAAGAGGATGGACTTACCAGGACTAAAATGTGATCTTTTTGTTTGTTCATTTTCCGTATCAGCATCAAGGGGTCTCTTTCTTGAATCACCACCCTCAGGACTGGGACATGTATCCATTCCAGCATCAGCAGCCATTTTATTATTATTATCAGAAATAACTTCTTTGATTACGTTTTGATTGTTATCCTTTTATTTTTTCAATGAATTTTTGTTGTATTTTTTTCATTTTTTTTTTATTTTTAATTATTTGTAGTTGATTATTGATGTGTTGGTAGTTGTAGTGGTGGTTGGAGATGATGATGGTTGATATTTATATGGTGAAAAAAAGAATGAAAAAATGTAAAAAACGAATATATGTTAAAAATTATGATATTAAAGAGATGTTTTTTTTTTTTTTTTTTTTTTGTAAAATACAAAATTTAGAAAAAAGAAAAAAAAAACAGAAAATTAAAAGAAACAAAAATAAATCATAAATTAATTAAAAAATAAAAACAAAAACCAAAGATTATACAATATAAAAGCATTCAAAAATATAAAATTTATTTATTTTTTTCTGTTTGAAAATAAAATTGTCTTATTTAAAATTTATCTTTCATTTATTTAATTTTTTTTTTTTTTTAAATTGTATACATACAATATATAAATATACATATGTATGTATATGTTGTTTTATTTTAGAGAATATATCATAGAAAATTTTTAATGAACTTCTTTTGAAATTATAATATTTTATTTTTTATGTAGAAACAAAAAAAAAAAAAAAAAAAAAAAAAAAAATTCAGGATTGTAAATTATATGTAAAAGTTTATTTTCATTTTAATATTATTATTATTATTACATATTATTATTATTATTATTTTTTTTTTGAGATGATGCTATATGATTTTTAATGAATATGCAAACTCTAAAGAATGTGTGTATAGAATATGAAGAGCAAAGAAATAAAAGTAAGTATATTATTCAAGCATACATTATTATTATATACATATAAAAATATATATATATTTTTTAAATTTATGTATTTTTATATTGATTTTTATTCATTCATTTATTATAATACAATTTAAAAGCGATATTTAAAATGAATTGTTAAGCAATTATAAAAAGAAAAATTAATTTTTTCTCTCCTAATACATATATGTATTAAAAATATAGAATAAATATTGTTAGTGATTATAAAAAACAATAATTAGAGAAAAATAAAAAAAAAAACAAAAACTAATGGAATAAATTATTATTTTTTTCTTCCTATAATTTATTAATTAATTTGTAACTAAAATAAAATAATAAAAATTAAAATTATAATTTTAGTTTTCTTATGTAGTTTTATTATATCAATAAATAATTGTAATTTAAAAAAAAAAAAATTTTAATTAATTTTAAATTCTTTATTATGATGGTACATAATATCTTATCGAAGTGATTTTACAAAAAGTTATAATAATTAAATATATAGTAATATAATAATAAAGTAAACCATAAAAAAAAAAAAATTATATTTTTTGATAACGCAGTAGAATATAAGCTTTATAGATAAAGATATTTAAACATAGATACTGTTTTTTTTTTTTTTTTTTACTCAGACACATTTATCTTATGCTACTACATATAGAATTGTGGTGTGGTAATGTGTACAAATATAAAATATTACAGTGAAGAAAAAAAAAAGGTTTAAATTATATTATCATTTGCAATAATGAAATTGTTATGAAAAAAACAACTTCTTTTTTAAAAACGAAATAAAATATACTGAATGGATGCGTGTATAGGTATGAAATTAATATACATTTTATGGTAAGTATATATAGATGTAAATTATATATTATATTACACCACTACCGTTAGAATGGTAAGTAAAAAAAAAAAAATTGATATTGGCCAATGAAAATGTTTGAAAACAGAAAAAAAAAACAACAACAACAAAAAAACAAAATGATATAATCATTGTGCTTTTATAGGAAATTTTTCTTTAAATATATGTTTCTCCTTCGAAAATAATTTGTTTTTCCTTATTTGTCATAGTTTTTAATTAATGGTTTATCTTATTTATTATTTTTTTGTAATTATTCGGTTCGTAGTGAGTGAATATGATATGAAATTTAAATTGTTTGTTTTTTAAAAAAATAGTTTTTTTCTTTATATTAAAAATCTTATATACTTACACTTTGAATCGTTACCTACACACGTTACTGCCATTTTTTTTTTAAATCTTATATCTTTTTATATTTATTTATTTATTTTTTTTGTTTGAATTTATTTGTCCATCTTATTTTTCTTGTTTATTGAAAAAAAAAAAATTCTCACACTTCTTATTTAAAATGTAAGTAAGATTTTGTAAATTACGATTTACAATAGTTTTTCTATTAAGTTCATCACTTTGGAATATATTTAAAAGTAGGTCTTTAAAATATAGTTTTTTTCTTTTCCTTTCAAATACTATGTATTCATATTCACAAACATGTACAAATTAAAATAAACTAGTAATTTTTGTTAAAATAAAATATAAAATTTTTTTTTGGCAAAGTTTTTATGTATGTATCTATTTAAAAAGGTTTTTATAATTTTTTTTTTTTTTGGATTTTAGTTAAAAAATTCAAAGTTTTAAAATGTTAAAACAAAGAAAAAAAAAAGATTCTATAAAATGCCTTTCAGCTAAAAAAAAAAAAACAAAAAAATTACTTTCTTAAAAACAAGAAGTGTCAATAAAAAATTAAAATGAAATTCTTATGAGTAGATTCTTTGGTAAAACAAAAGAAATTTTCCACCCAAAGCATATCCTATGGTAAAATGATTTTGAAAATGAGCCAAAGGCCGAATAAACAAAACATATTTAAATTTACTGTTTTAAAAATAGGCGAACTAATGAGAAAAAAAAAATCATTTTAAAATTTAAATTAACTCTAAAAAAAAAAAATTCAAGATTTGTGATAAATTCTGACCTTTAAATTTCCCTGGAAATTGTAAAGATTCGATCAAAAATTTTAATAACAGAAAAATTTTTTGAAATTTTCATGGAATTTTCCGTGAAATTAAATGTTTAGAACATTTTCACTTCATAGTTTAAAAAAGAATAATCGTTAAAATGTCTCATTTTAAATGTGTATCTAAATGGGATGATCCTTCAATTGATTTATTAAAAAAATAAGTTTTATTTTTTTCAAGACATTCAAAATATGAAATATCAAAAAAAATTGTTTTATTTTTAATATGTGGAAAAAAATAAATCATAATAATATCATTTTTTTGTGATAAAATTTTTATAGAAATTATATCTCATTATTTTTTTCTTTTATAAAAATAAATCAATTCGGTTACATCATAAAAATGAAAAGAAAAAAAAAAAAAATTAACAAAAATTGCTACTGAAGAAAAAGAATTTTTTTTTCTTTTCAAAAAACAATTTTGTTTCTATTTTTCGACCTTGTATTTGAAATAAAGTTTATCCCTTTAACGTCAAAATGATCCAAATATCTGCTGACTGCATATTATCATTTACCTATCTTCACATAATTTTAATTTTTATAGTTCTAGTTTCTTGGCATTGAAAAATCTACTATATCCCCTTCACCTTTTTATTTATATTTTTAGATAAATAATTAAAAAAAAAAAATAAACTAAAAACTAAAAATGAAAAAAAAAAAAAATAAATAAATAAAGAAATAGGTTGTCATCATATTATTTACTAGGTACCTCTAGTAGTTCAGTTGTGCCTGCCAAAATATTTCAGATATAAAAGATACTCATGGTACTAATGGTAGCGCATGTGTGCATTTGTTTTTCTTTTACCAAGTTGAAGCAAAAAAAAAAAAAAAAAAATAAAATATAAAAAAAAGAAAAATAAAAATAAAGTATTTAATAATAAATGAAATGAAATTCAAAATATTCTAACATATAAATGTGATTATACAGATAAATTTTTGATATGCGAAAGCTTGACAAAAATAAATTAAAAAAATTAAATGAAAATATTCAATTGTCACTGATTGTTGAAATTATTTAAATAAATCGGCCAAAAATACAAGACAAAAAAAAATTAATGGATGATTGGAATGTATCTATATAAAATGGGTGGTAAAAACTTTTTAACATGAATGTACTTAAATTTATTTATTTATTTATTTTCATATGTGTATGTGTAATGTTGATGACGATTTATATTGGAGTTTCTAATTTCTATGCTTGTATTATTAGCCCCAATTCTCCATATTCCCGCATTAAGAGAAAATATCAAATTATCGAAGAGAATTGATTCAAAGAAACAAAACGGAAACGTCGGAAACTATGTAAAAGGCAAGAAAATAAACTCCAATTGCGGCGGGTAAACAGGGGAGACCTGATGATGCTGCTGTTTTGTTATGTTATGTAGTAGTAATATTGTATTGCTTTGCTACTAAAAAAGATAGAGAATGATTATGACATTTAACATTTTATTTTGTGTACCTATATACTTTTTGACTGACAGATACAGCATTGGAGGATTTGAATGAAATCAATGTTTATTATTGTGTTGGAGCTTTTGTATGTGGGGCTATAGCTATATATGTATGCGTATACAGAATGAAGTATGCGAGTAAGCCTGTGAAAATGGAATTGAGCCAAATCAAAACGAGATATATATTATACTGAAAATTCGACCAGGGTTGCCAAAACTTGTGAATATTTACAAGGAAAAAAATTAACTTAGAAATAAGAAGAAAATTGATTTATTAAGAATAGAAAATTGATTTTGACTTTATAACGATGACATCAAGCAAAAAAATTTAAATACTTTTTTTTAAAATTTAGAGTGACTAGATCATGGTAGTAATTCCCATTTCAATCGGAAGGTATTATACCTAACCTATAAAGTGTGTAAAATATAGGTACATATAGCTAATAAAAGTACAGCACTGTATAAATTATTTTGCTGTTGGTATACATATCTGGCATTTAGTCTTGGCAAGTATGAAGTATAATGAAAAAAGTGGCGACAATTTCTATGAATATGTTTGTGAAAATTATAATACATACACAAGAAATTGTATACATATACATATTGTACATATATATAGGTACATATGATTATGATGATTACCCACTTTCGACGGAACTGAAAACTGTTCGTCTTGGCCAGCTGACAAGAGAAAAATTAACGCCTTCCGATGTAGGTTAGCAAAGCAAGTACTATAATAAACAGCAACGAGTAATTTTTGTCCGTTTATTACATATTTGTATATAATATATGTCATGAAATAATGTAAATACTATAATATACTATACTATATTATATATAATTTATATTATGTATTAGCTATATATACATAAATATATTATAAAATAGATTTTCTAGTTATAGGTATAAATCTATATCTATTTCGAACAAAAGGAAAAAGAAAACTTTTGATTATTTACATATCCATGAAAAGAATATAGATATTTTATTTTTTAGATACAAAGAGTATCTATACATTTATATATTATATACATATGTGAAATGTATGTATGGACATTGAAGTTGAAAAATAAAAAAATTAAATTCATTCGAGTTCTACATTTTTTTAACGCTATTATCGATAATAATTATATAAAGCAATATAGATACATTTTTAGTACACATGAATATAACATACTAACAAACTAAATTATAAGTACAAAACAGCACTTGTGCAATTCAAATTGCTCATTGCCGTCATTTGTTTGTTGGTAAATTAATCAAAAAAATTTTGTCTTTTTTATTTTTTTTTGTATTGAATATAGAGTAGATATTTTGTTATCAGAATGATTTCGTTGTATTGTTTTTTGTCTAGCATTAAAATATGTATTCACATAATCATTTTGAATTTTAAATTTATAATTTTCATAAGATACTTTGTTTTCTTTTTTTTTTTTTTTTTAATTTCCTTTAAAAATGTCTCATACTTATTACAATTATTATTATGTGTAATTTTTATTATTTTATCTCTAGTACTTTATTTTTTTCTTCAAGAAAAATATATTTTTTGGACATTATCTATCTGAAGCTACTCATACACGACAGTAAAGTATCTCGGTATAGCATACATACATTTTTTAAATTTTATTTTATTCAAAAATCAAAACATTTATGGATGGATATATGAACATACCATACGTGTATATACATAATTTTCAAATCTATACATGCACGTGAATTAATCAACACATCATGCTGATTGTTGACCATTGATCAGGTTTTGTTTTTTGTATTTCTTTCTTTTTTATTTAAATTATAAAACTTAAAATATTTCTACAAACTAACTATTAACTATAAATTTTGCTTTTGTTATTTTTTCTTCTTTTATTATTCCAAACTAATTTATTGCGACTCTAAAAATGACAAAATCATGACGTCGTCCACTTACTAATTACGTTTTATAAAACAATTTAGATTATGAGTTGTTTATTATTTTGTTTTGTTGAGAAATCTTTTTAGCTATTACCACTTTTTTTTAAATATTTTATGACAAAAATATTACAAAGATTTCAGATAGTTCATAATTTTATTATTTTTTCGTTTTGTTTTTCATTAAATAAAAGATAAATGACAAAAAAAAAAAAAGAATAAGAGGAAAAAAACTATTTAGATAATATCAAATAATTAGATTTTGATTATTGTAAAAGTTCACAATGCAATATTACTATAACTACATATATGTATATCTAGATATTATTACCTATAGGTAATTTAAAAATCAAAATACACAAAAATCAAAATTCAGGTCACTGCATAATAGAGCGTACAGGAATGTATTTTTTTTTTTTCATTTTTGCTTCTATTCAATTTAGTCGATATATCATGTGTGTAATCTAGTATGTTAAATTAAAATTGAATGTACATATGTATGTATAATTTTTTTTTTTGTGCGCTATGTGTGTTTATGTTTTTTATTCTCATGGTAAGCATTCGAGGAATAAATGTGTAGGCATATATTATGTTTTGCAGAAAATTGTGCATCTTATTGTGTAATAAAAATTTATCAAAACACAGATACAAAGTTTATTTTCTAGAATATGATTCGAAATTCTTCTTTTGGTTTTTAAATCATTTTATCGAACGAAATTCTGAAGGAATCAGTCACTAACTTTAAAAAGGGGATTTTTTTTTCTCTTCTTTATCAACATATCAAAATTCTTCACTCAAAAATTTCAAACAATAAAAAAAATTAATTTATAGGGTAAATTCACAAGTTCTGGCCTTTTAAAAATATTTTAAACAATGATTTTCTAATATGTTCACAATATGGTTATTTTATTTCAAATTCGAATAATAATTTTTCAGCTATCCACTTTTAGTTTGAAAGTACAACAACCATACAATAATTGCTTAAAAAGAAGTCGTGCGAATTTATAGAAGAATTCGTATGAATGACCGATAAAATATGCTTTTACCTTATAAGTATGTGGTGAAAAAAAAAAAAATATTTTGATAATATTATTCCAGAAAAATATTTTTAACAAACTAATCAGATTTATTTTGTTGAAACTTGTTTATTATTTTAAATAAGTTACTTTTTTTATTTTATTTTATTTTTTTTTTTTAATAAACGAAAAATACTGATTTCTATAATTAAACTTCTTTTATTTAATCACATTAAAATCAAGAATGACAAATACTACGTCATAGTAACTTATTTTTATAATTTTTGGTAAAATATATTTGAGTAAGGACATTTTTAATTATTTTTTAAGGACAACTAAATCCTTGGACCTGAAAACATTGTAATCATCAATCAAAAAGTACTTAATGTTTTTTTTTTTTCTTGTTTCTTTAAAATAAAGATTACTGTGATAATTAAAAAGATATAAAAGTTGTATGAAAAAAATAATAATAGGAAAAAAATTGGTACTTTGTTACATCAAAATCTAATGCAGACTTATTTAATGATAATTTAATTGCAAAATAACTCTTTTGTTACAAAATTAAAATTATGTTGTAAGAAGGCATAAAATTTTACTTTAAAAATAAAACAAACAAAAAAAAAAAAAAAGAAAGAGAAAAGGAAACCAAAATTAGAAAGTGACGGATTTTTTTTTTTTTTTTTTTTTTTTCATAAATTATGTAACAATTTTTGCAGATATAATTTTATACAAAATTGATAGGTTATTAAATATAAAAAATAAATATTATTTTCTATTCAGGTGGAATAAAGGCGATAATATCGATTCTTTGCTCTTCATATACCTATATACATATTTATGTACTTTAGTATGTACTTAGAATTATATCAGTTTTTTTAAAAATAATTTACGTTTTTTGACGTAAGTAATTTAAATAGAAATAAAACCCTAATTGTAATAAATTTTCTTTTTTTAAATAATTTAGTTTTTCGACTTTGAAAATTGTACATTTTTTTTTTTTGTTAGTTAAATTTTTCTATTAATATAAATTTTATGTTTTATGAAATATTGTATTTTGTTATTGTATCTTTATTTTTTTAAGTAACTATTAAAAACTTCTAAAGAATAATTTAAAAAATTTACCTAAATGTTTATCTAAGTTATGTATATTGTAGTTAGAATGACTAATAAAAATAAATGAAATGCAGCTAATGTAAATGTTATCACAGAAAAAAAAAAAATAAATAATAATAATAAAAAAGTAAATATATGTATGTAACTACAAAATAAATGTAATGTTAATTATAGGCAAGCAATTAAAAAAATAGAAAAAACAAAATAGGTACACAATTTGAGTTATTTGTGGTTTTTAAATGAGAAAAAAAAAATTAAAAAAATAAAACATAATCACAATTTTTACAATAAAAACAAAAAAACAAAAAAAAATCCTTTTTTTATCTAATTTAGTATAGCTTTTTATTTTTTTTTTTAAAGAAGTAATAAAACACTATCTACAATTAGAATCTTTTTTTCTTTTTTTTTTGGGGTTAATAATAATCATAGTTAATATTTTAAAAGTAAATGAGTAGCTCAGATGCAAAATTTGTCAATGTGTAGAAAAAATTCTTTTGATTTTAGGATTTAAGAACGTTGCAAAATATTTTTGTTAAATTGTTGGTATATGTATCTTGAAAAAAAAAATTAATTAATATTAAATTAAATTAAATTTATCAAATCAATCGATTAATTAATTAGATAACATTAAAAAATTGTACTTCTGAGATTCTCAAAAATATAAAATAGAATGCTTTTTAATAACATATAATTTTTTAAAAATAATAAGAAAAAAAAAAAAAAGAAATAATTGTAAGTAATTAATTAGAAAAAAAAAATTAAATTAAAAAAGAAACAAAGAAAATAAATTATACAATGAAAAAAATTACCATGTGATGGCAAAGCTATGAAGATGTTAAATTATATATATTATGACTCGAAAGACAGCGATGTACTATATATATTTTTTGAAAATATATATATATCTTTTTTTTTTGATTTATTATATTATTTTTATTTATATATATGTTGCTGTTTATTTAAATGATTGTTTTTATATAATAGAATATATAGAAAGATATAGATACAATTATGAATATAATAACTGCGAATATAGTATATAATTGTTGAAAAAATGTATATATTTAATATACAGATAATATTGGTAGATATATGTATATATATATATATATATATATTTATATATGTATATAACTTTATATATTTATGTATATAACACTTTTTTTAAAATTAAATTTAAATATTAATTTTTTTATTATGTAGATAGTTATAATTTGAAAACTTCATATATCATATATAATATGTACTTAAAATGTTTATTTTTCTTTTCTTTTTTTGATTTTTCCAATTTTCAAAAAATATGTTTATGTAATTTATAAAAAATAAATAATAAAAGTTAAAGATTTAATTAAATTATTATTCACCTAGATTTTCTTTTTCTTTTTTTTTTTTTTCTTGTTTTAAATTTTCGTTTGTTATATAGATTTTCTATTTTTTTCTGTTAGTATTTTTTATATTTTAATTTTCTTTATGTAATAATTTGACTTAATTTCATTATATACATATAACTTTGTTTTTTATTTTAGGTATCTACATATATATATATATATTATTAAAATATTAACAGATATAATTTGCACTTTAAATTACTTTTAATTTTGTTTTCAATGTTAAACACGTTAAAATAGATTAGATACTAATATATACATTTATGTATGTATGTATATATACTTTTTTGCTTATAGTTGTTTTTGTTGTTTTTTAAACGTTGAATTTAAAATCAAAGAGAATTATAAATTTAATTTTAAATATATTTTTTTTATTTAAAAAAAAAAATTTTTTTTTTTAAAGTTTTGTTGTTTTTAATTATATTATATATATTTATATATATCACATTTGCACATATACACACACATTAACATATTATTTTGCAATTGTGTGTTGTATAACATTTTTTAAATATTTATTTTTTTTTAAAAAAGTTTTTTGGTTTTTTTTTTTGCACAGGTCAGGTTTTTTGACTTGTTTTTGTTTTTATTTTTTTTTTTAAATTTTTAAAAAATTTCTTTTTATTTTATTTAAAACGTTTTTTTTTTACGAGAAATTATTGTCATCAATTGTGAGGAAAAATAAAAACAACACAATAAAGAAAAAATAGGCAACAATTTTTAATTATTATTTTTATTTTATTTTATTTTTTTTAAGTTAGGTCCACACAATTTATAGATAAAATTATCTTTTTAATTTTTGTTGCTTAATTTTACACATATAAAAAAAAATCTGTTAAATATGAATTATCTAATGGATTTTATTTTTTACTTTAAATTTGTTAATTTATTAGAATTGTTTTTTTTTTTATATATTTTATTTTAATGTTTAAACTTAATAATTAATATTAAAAACAATATAATATATAATTTTTAAAATTTTGCACACAATATTATGTATTCATAGCTATTTACAGAACACAATTTGAAATAATTTTTTTTTTTTTTTTTTAAAAATCCTTTTTTTAACAATAACAAAAAACAATCAATATATTCATATGTATGTTCAAAAAAAATTTATTCTTAAAAAATTAATTAAATTTCTATTTGCACGTTTTGTTTTGTTTCGCAATAATAAATTTTTTAAAATAGAACAAGAAAAAAAATTATTAGTGATTTTTTTTATTTAAATTTCATGCATTTTCTATTTTTTAAATTAAAGATTTTTCACTTTACTTTTTGATAACCAAAAAAAAAAAATTTTTTTTTAATTTTTCTTCTTTTTTTTTTACTTACATAAATTTCTTTTTTTTTTTATCAAGAATTCATTTCAATTTACGTTTTTAAATTAAAATTGTTTATAAAATTTTTTCAACAATACGAAAAAAAAATATTTTAACAACGAAAATATTATGAATGATTTGAAATTAGATGTGAGAATGAAAAAAATAATAGAATTTTATTTTAGTTCTTTTGTTTTTGTGTTATTTTTCTTCTTGCTTATTTATTTTCTTTTTTTTTTTTTTATATATATATTTGAATTAAAAAAAAAAACTTTAAAAAGTGATGAAGTCGAAACAACCTCGACACTCTTGCTCGAATCGAATGATGAAAGAAAATATTGAAAAACTTATTCGACGTGTGATTACGTATAGTTGAAAAAATTTTTTTTGTTATATAAAAAAAAAATAAGTCGTCGTCATTAAAATATGAAACAAAGAGAATTTTATGTGTCATATTTTCAAGTAGTAGTGAGCACAGTACGTTGATCAGCAAATGCAGTACATACAGTATAAAAAAGTAAACATTTGATAAATCTATATAAGTATGTAAAATATTTATATTCGACGATTAAACAAAATTCAATACAAAAATAACACATACAAAAAAATTAATAAAAATTAAACAATAATGCAAAGCGCAATTACAAAATTCTCTTAAGTTTGTTCTCTTTAAATTTTCATTCCCTTGATTTTCATATTTCCTAATTTCCTATTTCATTCCATTTTGAACTGTTGTATGTATATGTTTTTTTGTATACCTATATGTATTTGCATTTTATATGTTTACACGTTAGATATATAAAGTTTTGTAGTGTGTGCGGAATAATATATAAATAATTTATAAATTATTTCTACTAATTTCTTTTTTACTTACCCAAAACCTATTAATTAGAAATAATTATAAAAAATAAATACTGAATCACTATTTCGTGAACATTTTTGTAAAATCTAATTCACTGTAATTTAAAATTTACAATTGAAGTTATAGTCACTGAAAATAATCTAATAAATATGACATATTATAAAAGTCCAATTTGAGGATGTATATTTTCCACAAGTATCGTATCTACTCTTGATGTTAGCTTATACAATTCACAGTCATATTATAAATTGGTAAATTGTAATACATAGAAGCTCATATGATTTATGATATTAGTCAGTCGTCAACAAATGTCAAATTGTAGTCAATAAACAAATGTCAAATAGTAGTAAAAAAATATTGAAACACATACATTTGCAAATTATTTTTCAGGGCAAATAAAATATTATACAGCTGATTTTGACAGCTTAGAAACGGTGAAAAAAAATATCATTATGGTAACATTGAAATCTTGAAATAAAAATTTAAAAAAATTTAATTCAGCAGTTCAGCTAAGTCAACATTCAATAATTGAAAATTGTTAATTGTCTTTATTTAGCACTTTGGAATTTTAAAATAAAAGTACTTTTCTTTTCCCCATAAAAATATAAAATATAATTAATTATACTTATTTTCATAAATAAATATTTATAGTTGCTTAATTAAATACACAATCTTGTGTACATTCAAACACTGGCAGTACAGGGTGTACAAAATTATACAAGAATGAAGGGAATATTTGTTTAATGTTTACGTAATGTGTTCTATCTGACAAGAGGCAATTTCTATCACGTGCAATCATATAAATTTTTAATTATTTTAATTATTTTTTTTAATAATTTAATTTTATTAAAATAGAATATTCGTTTTTATGTTGTCTTATGCAAAAAAAAAAATTATATATTACAAAGAAACCTAGCATCTACAGGAAACGCGTAGTCAAATTGTTTTATACTATACAGGAAGGACTTTGGTCTTTGAACTTTGAAGCCATTTTAAAAAAAAATTGCCTGGGCAGTAATGGTCTGGTTTTAATAGTATATCTTGAGTTATGTTATTTAAAATTTTCTTATCTTTCTTAAAAAATGAAATATAAGAGATAGAAGTAATAAAAACTTCATTTTTCGTTTTGGTGTCGTCTTGAATCTTGATCTCCATTATCCTCCAGGCACCAATACCTACGTAAAATATGAAAATTAAAATATTTTTGATGTTATTGAAAAATGTCCTGAAAATTATTTACGTGGCGATTTTTTATATCTTAAATGTTTCGATACTAACGGTACTTTGGAATTATTATTTTTTTAATTATAAAACACATGCTTATTGATCATAAAGTAAGAAATTTGCAAAGTAAATCTTCAAGTATTTTAAATATCAAAGTTCCAAATATCAATGAGTGATGTTATTATCTGTACAGATACTTTTTCATTAATGTAAACAATATGATCTTTGAATCTTATATGTAATTGAATAAAGAAAAAAAAATAATATTTCATGATCATGATTTATGTATTATTGCACAAGGTGATAACGTTAGAAAAAATATACATACATATGTATATAAATTTATAAAAAAAAAACGTATGTATTTTATTGAAGTGTCTATCAATGTAAACGCTAGTAGTTGCAACACGTAGATTAAAATCTGAAGATTACAATTTCCATAATCATTTTCACACATATTTTGTTAATTTGAAATCTTAGACATTCAGATATTTTATCGATATTTATAATTTGTAGATATTTGAATTTTTGAATTGTTTTTTTTTGAACAGAGCGTTCGTGTGACTCCTATCGCCTAATATCTCACAATACATGTAGGTACATACATACATATATGTACATTTTATTAGGAAAAAAAGGTTATCAATTTTTTTGTTATCATTAACGATGTGTTAATTGCATAAGATCTTTTCTGCTTTCTATTCTGAATGGTCGATTTTAAATTTTTTTAAAAAAAATAATAATAAATAAATATAAAATATACATAAATAAATTTTTATCTGTTTTTAGAAAAGCAATAATAAAAAATAATAAATAAATTCATATCTCAAAAATATAATTTTTTATTTTTTCAATATTATTCATGTATTGTACTTCTATCATTATTAATTAATGATAAAAATACTTATTTTTTTTTTATTCAAAATGTTTTCGGTCGTTATTATAAATTCTCCCATACTTATTTGATAAGGTTTATAGAAAAAAAAAAAAAAACAAAACAAAAAATACAAAATTGTGCTGTTACAGAATTATTTTCTCATTTTTTTTTTTATTACTTAAATGAATTCTAGTTTGTTATATTGAAATGTAATGTTTGCTCTTTCATGTATGTACACATATGTATACGAGTATGTGTTGAGTTTTATACTGATAAAAGTAGAAAAAAAAAAAACGTTCATATAACTGATAAAATATAATAAATTTTTTTTAAAAGAAGAAATAAAAATTCATATTTAAACTGCTGATATACATATATGTATCTATACAAACATAAAAAAAAAAATTCAAGAACATACATATATATTTGTGGTTTTTATTTGTATATTTTATGATGAATCTGGATGCACTAAACTACAAGGCAGCGAGAAAAAAAAAATTAATAACGATAATGATAAACATAGGGTGATGACAATTGTCACCGTTAACAATAAATATAAATAATGTATACGCGTACATACGTACGTATGTAAATTTCTATATTATCATCATCGTATATCGCATCTGCTAATATTGATAAAAATGTATGCACTACATGTATAATATTTCAATTTAGGTTTTTTTTTTTTTTTCAAAAGTAATTATTATTACTTGTACACGTCTCTCAGATACTTTAAAGCAAAATATAAAATATCTAATTATTAATTTGTTGTCAACATACAATCTACTATCGTATATCATGTGATATTCAAAAGTATTAGTAAGAAAATTTCTTGTTTTTTTTTTCTTTCTTTCTTTCAATATAAATGATAGTAAAAAATTGCATTCTAGAAAATTTATTATTTTTTTTTTTTCAACTAATAGAAAATGATAAATTTTATTATTATTTTATCGATCGATACAAATTTTATATCTATTATTATTGTTTGATGATCCCTTCTGATTGAATTAGGTGCTTATTTTGTTCTTGTTTTTACATACATACATAATATGTAATTTTGTTTTTGTGGGCGTTTTTTTTTGTATTTAAAATAATTGGTATTTGAAATATTCTAAAATTGTTTCATATTTCCTTTTAATATTTCATATTTCATTTTAAATGAGTTTTTTTTTTTATTGAAAATCAATGTACATAAGTTATCAGTAGAAGACAGAGATAAAAATTTGTAATTCCTTATCAGTAAAATGAGTCATAAATATGTTTTTATATTTTTTTTTGAATAGTATGTAGAAGATACGTTGATATGATTTTAATTTTTTTTTCTTTAGTTAAATTTTATCAAGTAAAATGCTTCTTCAGTTGTTTCCAAAAAAATTATCTATAATATTTTTTTTAAATTTTTTTATAAGGGCTTATCTATAACTTTGTTTTCCCTTATCTATTTTTTTCTTATTTTTTTGAAAGATTTTTATCGCCTTCGTTTAAATTAGTTAATTTTTTTTTTATTTTACCAAAATGGCTTTACACTTTCATAATTTATTCGTATGATAGTATTTAAAATATTTAATTAGTTTTTGTTTTTTAATTAATTAAATTTAGTTTTGTTGAGTTGAAAATTTTTCACTTTAAAATTTTTTGATAAATTTTTTCAGGCGTTGTAGTTTTGTTCGAATACAAGTTCGGAACTTTTTTTGAGTAAAAACCTTAGCCCAACCATGTTGAAATAGAAATTTTAATTCAATCTGTTCGAATATGATTTCGAAATTATTCCAGTACTTCATTTGAATAAAGTGGAGTAAATCTGGAAGTTTGTTCGTTGATAGTATAAAATTTAGTCTCACAAAGTCATACTCTTTTTTTATTTTTATAAAATAGCTCTGTCAGAATTAATACATATTTTCTAACAATTAATACCAATTTTTTTTGAAGGGAACACTAAAACTTTTGCTTTTATTTAAAGTGAAACTTGAGTTCAAGAACAAAAAAAAAAAAGGAATATTGTTTTCTTTTCATCATTTATTTCGAAGTAATAATTAACGCAAGTGAATCTTAAGCCTCATTATTTTCGAAAGACATCTAAAACATTTTTTTTTAAAAATAAGAGACGATTTTTAAATATTTGCTTTAAAAGAAAAGAAAAGAAAAAGGATACTTAAAATTACACAAAAAGCAATTCATATTTATTTCAAACATTTTTATGAATTTATTTTTCTTTAAATTTTCTCTTATGATCACAATATAAATTATTATTATTAATATAAATAATTGATTTTTGAAAAATAATTCTATATATTTTTGAAATTACACATAATAGAATGTTGTTAATTTAAAAATTATATGTATCTTTAGATTATCTTCTACATACATTATAAAAAAGAGACACAATTCATACCCTACAATTAAGTCATTTAGAAAAATTGAAAGCAATTATTATGTTAATTATAGAAGCATTAATTTAATGTATTTATTTTTTTGATTTTATTTGAATGATAAATAGTAAAAATTTAGAAAAAAAAAAAACCATTCAACGTATGATAAATCCTTAATTATATCATTACACAAAAAATTACTCTATTCGCTTAACGTTTTTATTCTTTTTTCGTTTAAATAGAAAATTTAATAGAAAATCTAAGAAAGTTCTAAATTACAAGCTAATCGAAATATGATAGATATTTTTAATTTTTGATAATTATAATATTGAATTAATAATTTTAATTAATGATTTAAATAATGTGTTTTATTTGAAAAATGAGAAAGGATCATAATTTATATATATGTAATGTGAAAGTGAATTAATATGATTAATGAATTTTCATTGGCGATAAAGGAATTAAAATGATTTTATAATAATGATAAGAAAAAAAAATTAAATACAAAAAAAAAATAATGGTTGATTTGAAGATGTGTGAAATGTTAATGATATTTTTGTTTTTGATGATTTGTGAATTTGAAGGATTTTGAATATTTTCTAATATTATATGAATGATGATACCAATACTTTATTTATTTATTTTTTTTTTCTAAATTTATAATTTCTACGAAATTTATTTTATATTTTAATATTATTTTAGCATTTTTTTTTTCTTACGTTATCATTTCTTTTATTTGAATTTATTGATATAATATCAAAAGTGTCTAATTTCATCCTATTTTTGTTGTTGTTGTTGTTTTTTTTAGTTTGAAAGATGATCACATATTCAAAGTAAAAGATACGGATATACGGGCAGTGAACAGCTTAGAATGCATACAATTAAATTGTACATGCATTAAAATTAAATTGAAAAAAAAAAATATTCAAATAAAAGAAAAAAAAAACCAAAAAAAAAAAAAACAGAAAAAAATTAGTGCAAACTTTTGACCGTGTTCAATAGGTTCAATTAAATGACATGTAGCATTTCAAAAAACATTTTGAATTCAGTCAGTTTATAGTAATTAGTGATGGATTCTATTAGTGTCTGCATGAAACACTTACTGATAATTGTGTTTGCAAAATACAATAACAATAATTAATTAAAATTCAATCTCAGAAAATGATTGCAAAGTAAAATAATTAGAAAGCATAAGAATAAGAACAGTGCTATATTTTTCGTTTTTGTTCTTGTTTTGTGCTTCATAATACATATGTATGTATGTATTTACTTTTTTGATGGTGTTTCAAACTATAAGTGAATAAAGCAAAAGAAAAACAAACAAAGTTGGTAATCGTTTGAATTCTTTAAATCAATTTCTGTGATTAAATTTTAATTTGATGATTTTGATTATTTTTTTCTTTAAACTTTTTCATTACAATATCGTCACAAAATAATTTTGGTATGTATCGTCTCTCTTGTTATAAAGATATCTCTACGAATAACTAATACAATTATAGAAACATTACCAATTGAGATGTTTTTTTTTTATTTATTATTTTTATTATTTATTAATTATTTAATATTATGAAAAATATTTCCCTGAATATAAAAAATTTCTCCTTTATTGATAAAAATTTTTCTTTAAAAGTTTAGTTTGGTTATTTTGTATTTTGTTTGTTTTTATTTATTACTTGTTTTTATTTTTTATTTATTTTTGTTTTTGTATTAATTATGTTTTATTATATAATTTCTTTTTTTTTTTTTTTTTTGTTAAATTATACAAAGTTTTACTTTGTAATGAATAATTATAAAATATACATTTATCAACTACTACACAATGAATATAAATATTTTAGGCTTACATTTAAAAAAAAAAAAAAAATTATTAGTATTTTTTGTTCTTGTTAATTTTATTTTTCATTTTTATTGAAATCTTAATTATATTAAATGTTCTTTGTTTTTTTTTTTTGTTTTTGTTAGAAAAATAAATTTTGTAATTTAAAAAAAAAAATAAAATAAAATTCATGTAAAGAAATACATTTCCTTTGTAATTAGTTTTCTTATTTTTTAAATGTAGGATCAATTCTATTAATCTATTGTGTATTTGTTGTTTTGTTTTTTTGTTGTGTGTGTATTTCAAGTATGTATGTACTACCTATGTATATTTTGTTCGTTGTAATTTATGTTGGTGTATATATGTGTGTAAAATTTTATTTTTTATTTAGAAAAAAAAAAAAAAAATGAACTATGGAATTCTTGGACACTATATTCGAAGTAGCAAAAAACTATATTAGTTTTTTAAAGCTATACTTAGGAATCTGTATCAAGATAAAAAATTTTCTAATCAAAAATTTTATTCGAAAAATTTAGTTTGAGATTGAGAAAATTTGTGATTTGAAAATTGTTCACAATGTACAAAGTATTATTGGATTGGTACAACTAGAATTATAAATTTTAAAGTGTTTTTTTTTGAATAGTTTCAAATGAAAGATAATTAATAACACTCTTGTGGATGAATCTACTATTTCACATAAGTAATTTTCAACTATTTGAAAATTTTTAATTTAATTCTTTTCAAAAGAGTTAAAAAATGACGGTTCTTTAAACAACAACATAGTTTTCTTTAATCAAATTAATTTTATTTCTTTTTAGAATTAAAAAACAACCCATATGTTCTTTGGATCTAAACATATTCAGAATATTGTATTATTTTTCTTTTATAGAAAATCAAGATTCTTTGTAAATTTTAAGCATATTCATTTTTTTTTTGGTTTAAAATTTCGACATTTCAGTTGTACCAACACGAAATTAATTAAGAGTTTTAACATTATAAAATTGAATATTTGCTTAATATCAAAATTCTTAAAGAAATTACAAAACATATTTTATTCAAAAATAAATCAATATTAATTAGAAAGCCTTAAATTTATACATTTAAAAAAATATAATAATAAAATGTTAACGTTTAACGTTCACAAAAATTTATTAATACAAAAAAAAAAAATGTTTATTTTTATTTGTTTGTGTGCATTTGAAAAATGTGCTTTTATAGTTTTTGTTTTTCTTTTGTTTTTCATTAAAATCAATTAGAAAAAGATAATATAGAAATTTTCAATAATATTATAAAAATTACATTATTTTATAAATTTCATTAGCGCGAATGAATTTAAATTCAATTAAATACAATTTTGTTAAAATAATGTTCAATTTTTAGGATAAAATTGAAAATTTCATTTTTCTTTTTTCACATTCTAGCTTTTTGGGTTTGTCAATTTTATAAATCTTTCCATTTTCTTTTTATATTATTTATCATTTTATCTTATTTTGCAGCTTCTGGTGGACAATCTGGTTGATTTGATGGATGAGCAGCACGGAATGCTGGATGACTTTCTAATTCACGATCAATTCGTAAAATAATTGGATATGGGCGAAGATCAACGTGAAATCTATAATAAAAAATAAAACAAAATTATTTCATGTTTCTTGTTGCTTTTGTTAAATAATTCATTTTTGTTTGTGTATGTGTGTGTGTGTGTGTTTTTTTTTTAAATAAAACAAACCTTCTAGCATTAAAAACTTGAGGTACCAAACAGCAATCAGCCATTGTTATTTCATCACCAACACAAAATTTACCAGCTGAGGTAGATAAAACTTTTTCAATTGCACGAAATCCTCTTGTTATCCAATGTTGTGCCCATTCTTTTTTCTTTTCTTCACCAACATGTATTAATACAATTAAATTTTGTAATGGTTGTATACCAGATGTTATTATTTCACATATTTCACGTACTTTTGCTCTTTTATGAACATCCTGTGGTAAAAGTGGACGTTGTGGACGTGTCTCTTCTAAATAATGCATAATTGCAATTGATTCAATTAGAGTATGTCCATCTAAAATCAAACAAGGAAGAGTATTAGCACGTTTTTTCTTTTTAAAAAAAATTACTCATAATTAAAATTATATTTTAGAAGAAAAAAAAATGTACCAATTTGAAGAGCTGGAACTTGTTCCATTGGATTTACTTCCCGATATTCATTACAATGCTGTTCACCACCAGATTTAATTAAACTTATCGGTTTTATATCATAAGGAATTTCCTTAAGATTAAGCGCTATTCGGACGCGCCAAGAGCAGGAACTCCTCCAATAGGAATAGAGTACCGGCTTTGTTGATTCCAAAGAAGAAGTCATAATAAAAAAAGAAATATTAATTGAATTATCAAAAGTAAAAAAAATATATTTATTTTTTAATAATTATTTATGGTGCACTACTTTCTGGATGAAAACTTACTGTAATTCGATTCATTTTATTTTGAATAATTTTATATATATATTTTTTTTAAATATAATTTTATAAATATTCAAAAAGAACCTGTTTTTCATCTACATTTTTATTAGTATTGTTTATTAATTGTGAAATTCAAGTTTTGTTTATTAATTAAACGAAATCAAAAACAAAATGATAACAAACACACAAACTTGTCTCAATAAAATGCAAATGAACAGCAAGTCATTTGATACAACGACAACGACGACGAATAGCTAGATTCTTGTACTCGTTTTTATGTGTCTATCTATACTGATTGCGTTTTGTATCTCAATTCTTGAACTCTTGAAATGATCGTGTCGTACCTACATATATATTTTTAAATAATATAATTCAAGCTCTGTTTTTAGGTGTGCTCATATGAAAAAAAAAAATTTTTTTAATTTGAAGCTTTAAGTTTTTTAAAACAGTTTTGGTGGGAAAATAGATTTAAATTTAATGAGAAGAATGTTTGAGTTCTAACAATTTTTCTAAATTCAAAATTTTCTAATTAAAAATTGATTTGTTTTCGAAAATATATTATGGAAAAGTATCAAAGATATGTGAAGGTATTTCTAACTTGTGTAAAAAAATTTGTAGGAACGAAAAATAAGAAAGAAGATTGAGATTTCAATTCAACTAACTCTGAGTCTTTTTTTAGATAAATTTCACACCACGCGCATAGATAGTGTAAAATAAATGTCGTATATTTTTAAAATTTTTCTATGAAGAAAATATCATAAATACAAGAAAAATTTATGTAAATTAAAGAAGTCTTCCGTTATTTAAATGAATTTAATTTTATTATAAGATGAAAATTGAAATTCATATTTTCTACCTCAACTTTAATATATTTTTCTTCAATAGAAAATCAAATAAATTCTTTTATCTTGAAAATTTTAAACTTTCAAATTTATTTTTGCTTTAAATTTTTCCTTAAAATATCCTTGAAGCATAAATTTTTAATAAAAGATGAAAATTTGAAAATGCTAATTTTCAAAATTAATGTGTAGGAGGTGAATGAATTAACTAGAGGAACAAATATTTCAAAAAAGGTCATTCACTTTTAATCACAATAATTTACTATATATACAGTATTCTGTTTATATATTTTTTTAGGCTTTTGAACTTATAAATTGTTTGAGTATAAAAAAAAAATATAAAAAGAGCAAAAATCAAAAAAGTCAATGTACCAATTAAATTAATTTTTACGAAGAAAAAAAAAATACAATCTCATAATCGTACATTAACCTTAGCCGAAATTTAAACACATGTAATCGAACTAAATTTAATATATAGCTTACACGCGTCAGTATATAGCTATATCCTTTTTTTTCTCTTCTTCTTCTTACATATACATATATTTTAAATTTTCATACAGATGTACATATGTATATATATTATGTGTATAAAAAGTACAATAACCTTGACGAAGGTAAAGTGCAAAGACCTGACCCTTCAACCATAAAGATATTTTTCTTATGGTATTTTCTTAATAGATATACATATGTACATATTGTATATATGTACGTATGATGAAGGATACATACAAAATAAGATATCATATAATATAATCAAGAAAAGTATAATATTTCAATATCAGAACAAGTACTTAATACTCCTATTATTTATTTAAGTTTCCTTTCATATAAAAATCGTTCTTTTTTTTTTTTCTTGTTAAAAATAGAATTTTTTTTTTAATCTGTTGCCCTTGTGGTTGGTCATGTTAACCAGGACCTGCGCTCGCTTTCAATGACATTGATATTTTTTTGTGCATCATACATATAGTCTGTATATTAATTTTGTAAACGACTGTTCTATGAAACATATTATATGCTAATAAATTTTTTTTTTTTTAAAAAGAACTATAACTAATCATTATCCCTTAATCATTTAAAAACGTACTCATTTTGCAATATGGAGTTTTAGTTATACAAATTAAATAGAAAAATGAATGATTGTAATTATTATATATATGTAAAATTATTTCTATATTTTTTTTAAGTATTAATTATTTTTTTTACCTTGGCTATCGCCGATAGCGACATAGCGTTGTGATACTTTGAGTAATTAATTTTGGTGCCGTTTAATGAACTATTCCACGAAAGAAAAATTTTTAATTTTATTTTTTACAGTTTGTTTTTACACTTTTTTCGAACTTTAAAAGTTCGAATTATAAATTATTTATTTTCTTATTTTTTTTCCAAAAAATTTCATTTAAAATTGATTTAATAAAATTCACAATTTTCACTTTCACAGATAAATTTTGTTTTTTCTTTTATTTTATTTTTTTTTAAGAGAAGAAATGTAAAACAGTGCACACAAGACAACTTCTGTAACACGAATAATAAGGGATGAAGAATTTTATAGGTTAAGTTACTTTTAAAAGAAATTTTTGCTTTATTACACCGGGGTTGATTGGTATTAGTAAATGTGTGTTAGTCGGCTTTTGGGGTGAAAGTATATTTTTATACCAATTATTATTATATGTACATACAAACACATTCGATAAAATTATTTTGTAATTTTTCGTTATAATATTTTATATTGTTTGGTTGGCAGTACTGCAAGGATAATACTACTTGATTTTTGTATTTTTTAAAAAGGAAAAAAAAATAACTTTTTGTTTCAAGAAATATTTGAAAATGTTATTTTATTAAAATTTCATATTGAATAATATTATTAAATTTTTATTTTAAAAAAAGAAGTCGATTTGATTGAGAGGACGTTGTGATATCCTTGGTAATTTCCAATATCATTTAGGTTAGGATGTGTATTGGATAAAATGTCGGATATGTCCGTTAAATTAGTTAAGTAAGAAGCTTAACGAAATAGGTTCGATTTTTGAAAACACAGATGGCTACTGTGATGCCTACAAGTATGCAATAAAATAAACAGAAACGTAATTTAAAAAAATATATTAATAAATGGGGGTAGTATGTATTAATGGGGTGCTTCAAGCTTGAATTAATGTTCATTGTACATAATATGTAGTTCTGTGTTAGTTCGTTTCCATTTTTTACTAACTTCGATTTTGTAAGAATTACCAGAAAAACATGATTTATAATTTTAATTTTGATGTGAATTCTTTTCACTTGTTTAATTAGCGATAAATTCAAAGATTTAGGGATGGTTTTCAAGTGTTGCATTATGGACATTCAGTCCAACTTGGGTATATAATGAGATAAAAAATTAATAAAATACATTTGTTTTTAAATAGAATTTTGCTTTATTTTTCTATATATATAACATATACATTTTTTCCATAATGTGATAGGTTAAAATATATATTTTATTTTTTCAGTGTCTTTTTTTTTTCAATGTAAAGAATTTCTTTTAATCCACATCAAATTATTTTAAGTACTTTTCATTTAAATTTTATTTTTTTTTTAAATAGTTTGCTTTTATTTTCAAATAAATTTTTTTTTATATATATTTTTCATGTATTTTGAATTTATCCCTGATAGATTTGTTTTGAATGCTTTTTTTTTTTTTACTTTTTTTTTTAAAATGATTTTTAAGGATACGCTTTTTTTTGCACATGTATTATACTTCAGAACAGAGATTTTTTTTTTTCAATTATAATATACATGTTGTGTTTTTTTTCTAGAAATTGTAAATAAAATGATAGTTCGAGGATGTTTTTTTTATTATTCGATTTATAATTGTATTTTATTAAGTAAATTTTAATTTAATCATTAAAATTCGTTTTTAATCAAAAATTTGAAACATCCTCCATTTAAACAATATTAAAATCTTTTTTTAAAAAAGAAAAAAAAAGTAAGAAGTTGGATTGTTATTCACTATAAAGATTACAAGTTCAACAATATTAATTTATGATGTGTAATTTATTTAAAATTAAAAAAAAAAACAAACAAAAATAATAATTACATGTTAGTTCAATTCTTCAATTTATTTTTCAACTCTTTTTTTTCTATTGTTCGAATATTTTTCTAGAAATAAAAAATAATCAGAATTATATTTTTTTGATTTTATCACCTAATTTAGTTTCCAAGCGTTAGATTTAATAATTGATTTTAATTCTGAACAAATGTTAAAAATTTATTTCATTAAAAAAAAAAAAAACAGTATTTTTGTAATTTTGTAGATTAAAATAATTATTAAATGGCAGATTTTTGTTTTTAAACTTTTAATCTTTTCGATTTGTGACTTTTGACTTTAAAATAAAATAGAGAAAATTAATTTTTCACAAAAATTAACATTAGCTAGGGATTTTGTATACTTAATTAGAATATTAATAACTTTTGTAGTTTTTTCTTCTTTTATAAATATATTGTATTCTTAATACATGATATTTTTAATATACATATATATATATATATTTTTTTTTTCTTAACATCCATACAGTTTTGTAGAAAGAGCCTTATTGTGATTTAATATTTTTCTTGTCTTATTTCTTAATATTTTTTTTTTATATATTTTTATGTAAATTGCACCTTTTATATGTATATATTTATGTAAATCATATTCATATGAATAATATATATGTATATATATATATAATTTTTAATTACTGTATACCTTTCATTTTATCTATTTATTTATTATTTTTTTAAGAAAAACTGATTTATCATTTTTATATTTAACATTACCTACATTAGTCAAGTTCTTTTTTCTCATTTTGATTTTTTGAAAAAATATGATTTTTTTTTCCTTTATTTTGCAATAGATTTTTTTTTTTGTTATCTAAGATTTTGTTTTCTCCATTAGAAAGAAAAGCAACACTTTTTTTTTTTGTTTCTTAAAAGTAATTTTTTTTTTTAGTAGAAAACTATTCATATCATACATTTATTTGTATAATGCTCTAATGATATCCTTTTTTTTTTCTTCTTCTTCATTATTTCTATTTTCCATTTTATCTAGAATTATAATTTTACCATTAGGCCACAATATATATATTTTTATATATTTTAATTGTGTAATATGTATCATTCTTTTTTTTTTGTGTGTGTGTGTGTTTTTTTTTTCTTTTTTAAATTTATTTTTATTTACAATTAATATTTTTTAATTATATTATTATTATTTTGTCTATATTCCAATAAATTATGTAATTATGAGATATTTCATTATCTAGAAATTATTTATAAAGAATTTTATTATTGTTTTCCAGGCATTTATTAAGAATTATTTTAGTTATAGAAAAATGCATGTGTAATGATAAAAGAAGAACATGGTGAACAAGTAACATTAATTAAGATTTTATTGTTTAATTTGAATAAAACAAAAAGTAACAAAAGGAAAGAAAATTGTATTGTTTTATGGAAACTGTGAGACATGAAAAGATTTTCTGAGTGAATGTAATGTAATTAAATTGTTTTATGTTTTTGTATTTAATTTTCTAAATTTGCAAATTACTGAACTTTTTTTTGGCAATTAAAATGAGAAAATAAAGCCCTTGAAATCTGGATATCCTGTATGTATAAACTGAATTTAAACTATTAGAGAGAAAACAAAAATAATAATTTGAAATGCAGAGATTTTGAAAAAATTGAAAAAACCAATTTTAACGAGATAATAAAACTTTTTTTTTTTTTTTTTTTTGGTTTAACAAGAAAAGTAAAGATTTAGTTAAAACAATTTATTGTGTATTTTGTTCTTTTTCCTCAAATAAAAATCATTTTCTTACAGCAAGTTTTAAAAAGTCTTCAATATTTCCCTTATAGCTCTTTGTAATACAAAAAAAAAAAACAAAAATTCTTTAAGTGAAAACTTTCCAAGCACTCAATTTCAAAATAGTCTAAAGGTCTAAAGTCTTATTATAAATGGGTGTGTGTAAGAAACAAGTTGACAGTGAAGATGTTAAAATGCCATCATATACTGAGGCAAAAGCCTGGACAATCTTAATTATTTAAATATTAAATATGAAATAAATGTACATATGTATGTATGTATAGTACCTATATATTGTATTTGAAATGCATTCATAAAAAAACATTCTTAATGAAATTTTTGTCAAAAATAAAAGCTTAATAATTAAGAACGGTTGAATTTTTAGAACGCAAAAAAAAAGCCTTATTATTCTTAAATTTTTAGCTTTGCCAGTAAAATTATTTTCAATATGAATCTTGTTTTGAGCAAAATGTTTTTTTCATGACTTTCACTTCTTTCGGTGATTGATTTTTTTATAAATTTCGTGTGAAATAATAAAATAAATACCAGCATCCATTTGTGTATTGTGTGTAAAGAAAAAAATTATTATCCACCATTACCACCTAATTTTTGATTTTTTTGTTTTTTGTGTTAGAAAATAGTGATAAAAGTGAGTTAAAAAAAAAAGAAGAAGAATGGATTAGATAAGATATAAAGGATGGAATAGACAATGAATATAAGAGAATAGAAAGATATAACGTAATAAAAAAGGGAAAAATTACAAGAATAAATGAAAGTAAAGGTAATATAGAAAATAATTGCATTTTTTTTTTCTTTTGTTTTTTGTTTTGTTTTTTATTAATTAAATTTCATTTAATCAACATTAATTTATTATTTATAACAATAATGTGTACTAATGTCAGAATAATTTTTTTTTTGTGTTTTGTTTTTTCTTCTCTTATTTATTCTGTTCATCTTTTCATTTTTTTTATCTATCTGTATATATATATGTATGTATATATAGAGATTTTTATTTTTATTTTTTTTTTATGTTTTAAATTTAATTTTTTGTTTGTTTGTTTTTGTTTTTTAAATTCTGTCAATAAAAGACATATAATATATAATATAATTAATTATTGTATAATATAATAAACATAATTAATATAAGTTAATAACACTTAAATTTACATAATTAATTAATTTATTATTTTCTTTTTATTTTTTTGTCAAATAATTTTCATTTTTTTTTTGTTGTTGTGTAAGTTTATGATTTGTTTTAAAAAATATTTTGTTCAAATTAAAAACAATAAAATTTCAATAAAAAAACCAACAAAAAAAAAAAAAAAACTGTATTTTTTAATTAATTAATAATAATTTAAAAAATTAAAATACATAGATATGCATAAAAAAAAAAAAATTTAATAAACTAAATCTTTTATATAACGTATTATTTTTTTTGTATTTTTAATTTTTGTATGTGTGATGTTTTTTTTTTTTTAAATATTAAATTATTATTATTTTAATAGTTATGTGTATACATGTATGATGTCTTAAAAATAACATGCATTTCGGTGCAATTTAATTTTATATTTTATTATTTATTAATTTTTTTTTACAATGTTTTTGCTTAATTATTTAATTATTATGTGATTTTCAATCTGTGTGTGTGTGTGTGTGTTTTTTTTTTTTTTAAATATTTTAATATATATTTTTTTTTATTAATTAATTTGTTATCTTAAATGTACACAGTAATTTTGAAATACAGATTTTAATATACTTTCTCTCATATATTTTAAATTTAAAAAAATTATTATTTTTTTTTTTCGTTATTGTGTGTGTGTTTTTTATTATTAATTTTTTTTTATGTTATGTGTGCATGATTTTTTTCTTCGTTATTTTTAATTTTTAAATTAATTTAAAATAGAAAAAAAAAAATAGATTAACTAAATAACGAAAGAAAAAAAAAAATAACGAAATTTATAGAAAATTCAATTTTTAATAAAGATTTATTTGAAAATATTTAATTTATATACGCGATATAATTATAACACTTAAAGACTAAATATTACAACCATAATTTTTTGTTGATTTTTTTTTTTTTTTGTTTTCATCGTATTTTTTGTTTGTTTTTTTTTTCTCATTTTAATTTATTAATACTTAATTTAAATTTTTGCTGATTAATTTTGTTTTTTTTTTTTTTTAAATTTGTGAAAAGACCGTTATTACATAAAATGTATGGGGTTTTAATTTGATTTTTTACTTATTTGTGTATTTATTTTTTTTTTTCCCAAAATAAGATATAGATTTTATAAATTGAACAATTTTTATAAAATTTCTCTCCTTATTTTCTTCAGATGTTTATAATTTCGTTAATTTATATAATTATATAATAATTTTTTGTTGTTGTTTGTTTTGGGGTTGTATTTGATTTTTCCCATATTTTAAATGATTTATTTTTTTTTTAAATTTCATTTTGTCATCTAAAGCTATGAACTAATAATCATAATAGTAGTAATAATAATAGAGTGAAATATATAGCTAATGAGTTGTATAGTAAATATATAAACAAATATATAAATATGGATAGAAAATGTTTTTTTTTTTTTAAAGACTACATTAAATTTTTATTAATTTATAAATTGATTATATGAATTATTGCTTTCATTTTCGTACAAGATAAATTTACTAGTAATTTTTTTTTCTTTGTTTTTGAGTGTAATTAATGTTTTTTTTTTTTTTTAGGTAAAATAGAGAAAAGAAAAATTGAAAATAAAAAGAAAAGTGTTTAAAATTTGAGCAAATTCGATTCATTTTTTTTTGATTTTCTTGAGTCTTTTTTTTGTTTTTGTTTTTGAAATCAGTCAAAAAAGTTATAAGAAATTATAAAGAAAATTTAAATAATAACCGTAAATATAATATTTATTAACTAATTTTTTTTTTACTTTGAAACAAAATAGTAATATTTTTTAGGTTATTTATTTTTCAAATGATTCAATTAATCAGAAATTTCATGAATGACAGAAATTAATATTGGTAATTACGGCTATAGAAAAATACAATAGACGTTTTGTATAAATTTTTTAAAAATTTGAAATAATTTGATACCACAAATTGTGAATAAATGGTATACAATAAAAATTTGAATTGATTTTTAAATCATTTTATTTTGTTAAAGTATAAAAAGAAAATTCATTATTTTATCATTCATAAAATTCAAAAATTGATCATTTAAAGATTTTCTTTAAAAAAAAAAAATTTCGTTTGTTGACCAGCAACTTTATGAAACAAAAAATCCGTTTAACTATAATTTTTTCTAGATTTTTGTTTTTTTTAAATAATTAATAATTTTCATAATTAATTACTAAAATATAACGATTTTGTTTTTTTTTTGGTTTTCTACACTAATACGATTATTATTTTAAATTTTTTTTTTATTATTTTTAATTTTTTTAAATTAAAATTTAAGTAATAACAAATTTACTAATTTAATTTATCTTTAATTAAAAGATTGATAAGTATTAAAAGGTATTTACTTTTTTTTTTTTTAAGAATAACAAAAGTATGAAAATTCGAAAAAAAATTCAAAGATAAAAGAGATTTATTAAAGAGAAAAAAAAAATTAATTAAAAATTTTTTTAGGCATGTACGTACATATACATATATAATTATTGCATCACGGTACCTTTTCACATTGAAATTATCCTGTTTTCATTTCTTTAAAAAAATTTTTCCTTTTTTTTTTAAATTAAATTTTCTCACAATAATGTAAAATTCGATAATTAATTAATTTTTTTTTTTTTTTTTGTATTTTGTAATTTTAGGCTGTTTTCATCAATATATTCGTTTAATAATAAATTTAATATTTAATTTTAAAAAGAATATCTGTACACTTTTATTTCACTGAGTGAAATTTTCACAACATATTTTTAAAGTATATATATAATTTTTTTTTTTTTTTTGTGTCAATTTTATTTTATTTTTATTTAAATTTAATATTTTCGAATTAAAGATATATTCAATATAAACATTTACATACAAGTAATTATACATTTAAAAAAGGAAGTAATTTGTGTGTGTGTGTGTTTTTTTTTTAAATTATTATTTTATTTAATAATTTTAATTTGTATTTTCAGTTTTCACTCTTCACTTAGTATATGTTTTTGTTTGAAAATAAAATTTGTTTTGTGTGCGTGTGTGTGTATAATAATTATGATAAATAGAGCAATCTCTTAAAATTAAAAAAAAAAAAAAAGAATTTATTATTATTTTTTGTAATTATTTTATGTGACATTTAATTTGCTTATACTAAATTTTTTTTCTTTAATATTTAGTAATTATAGTTAATATTATAATATATTGACTTATTTTCAGTTTTGTTTTTTGTTGTTATATAATTTAGGTATTATTTATTTATTTTTTTTTTTAAATAATATTTCTCACTCTTTCGAATTTTTTCATTAAATATTTTTATCTTATATGTAAAAATTTAAATTATCTGTTTCTTATTATTATTATTTTGTTTTTATTTTTTGTTTTTTTTTTGATTTTCTTATAATTTAAAATTTACTGTAAGTTTTACCATTACATTTGTTATTTTATTTTTTAATTTTTTTTTTGTTTTGTTTTTAAATTATTTATTTCTTTTTTTTTGTTCATGTTGAACTATAAGATTTTTTGAATGATTCTTAAATTTTTTTTTTTTATTATTTTCTAGAGTGTTTTTGTTTTCTTTTATGTTTTTGTTTTTCTAAATATAATTTACATTTTTTAAAAAATCTCTTCTACTTGATTTATATATGAGTTTCTGTAATTTTGTCACTAACATATCCTTTTTCTATGCAAATTAGTCAATTCATTTTTCATTTAAATTAATTTCATATTTAAAATTCATTTTTTGTGTTTTCTCATATTAAATATACAAAATTACACTTGTTTTTTTTTTTTTTTTCAAAATAATTTTATTATTTTTTGGTTTTTGTGATTTTTCATAAAAAATATGTATTTTTTTATTTAAAATTTTTTGTTATTTCATTTATTTTATTTTATATCGATTGTCATCTAAATATAATATATCTTTTTTTTTTTTTTCTTATTTATTTATTTTTATTTTTTTTTAATTTAGATTAATTCTTTAATTTTTTTTTTTTTATATTTAAAGTTTTTATTTTTGTATAGGCTATGGTTTTGTTATTTTTCTCATTTCTTTCTAAATTCTTATATCATAAATACATTTACAGTACGTATATTAAAATTTTATGTATTAGATAAACTAATTTTTTTTTGTTTAGACAATTCTAGCTTTTTTTTTTTCATCTTAGTTTTTATTTGGTTTTGTGATTTTGTGTATAGAATGTGTGTATACAATGTATTTTGAAAATTATTGAAAAATTTAATTATATAATATTTTTGTTTTTAGAGGACAAAATAAAATGTACGTATTTTCAGTAATAAGATTTTTTAAAAATTTACGTGAAAGGTAATGTACTTTTTTTTTTTTTTTGTGTTTTGTTTACATTATATAGTAAAAATTTTGTTTTTTTTTTAGACAATATTTTCATCATTTTTTTTTTGTTCAATATTTTCTATAAATTATAATATTTTAATTTATGATTTTTAAAATTTTTTTTATTTTATACAGAATGTAATTTTTGCATTTTTAAATTTTTTTCTTCTTTCAATTTATAATTATATAATATTTCATAATAATTATAGTTTTGTTTTTAATTTGTTTTTTTGTGTGGACAATTTGTATAATATGGAACGATATACATATACATATATATATATATTTTAAAATTTTATTTAAAATAAACAAATTAATATTTTTTTAAATTATGAAGTGCACATTTATATAAATTAAATTTTTTATATTATATTTTTTTTTTTTGTTTTTGTTTTATTGAATATATTATTATAATTTTAATTAGGAATTAGTGGTAGGATCATTTTCCTGAGGTCGATGTGATTTCATGTGTGCACTACGACTTTTTACTTTATTGAATACCCTGATTGTGAAAAAAAAGTAAAAGAAAAAGAAAAATAAATATATTGTTAATTATATTTATGATAGAAAAAAATTTATAGAAAAAGATTTTTGATTTTAAGAAAATTTTCTTAGAAAAATATTAGAAATATTTATCATGCAGAAAATTATTAAAAATTGAAAAAAAAAAAAGTAATTAATTATTTCTATGACATCTAGTAAAACATCTATAAAAATCTTTAAGTGTTTTTAAATAATATATTTTTTTTTTTCAATTGTATAAAGCTTTCAGTAGATTGCCATAGATTAATTAATTATTAAATGTAATTATTTCAATAATTAAATACAAAATATTTTTTAGTGATTTAAAATCAGCATTCAAATGCGTTATAAGCTATTCTTTTATTATTTTTTTAAATCAAATAAAAGAATGGTTTTGTACTACGATAGACAATTAAAAATAATAAATATTTTCATTAATTCTCAATCAGAATCGATCCTTTCATCAATTCTATGAATAAGTGCATTATTAATTGTTTTAAATATTGTGCATTCACTGTAAAGCGTTTTAGTTATTCAAATAATTTTTTACTTTATTGTATTAATTTTTTTTTTCAATTAAATGGGAACAATTTAAATTATAAAAAAATTCAATAATTGAAAAAAAAGAGTAAAGTTTAGTATTAAGATAAAAAGCTTTAGAGGACAATGAGTCGCCTAACTGTAGTTATATCAAAGGAATTTATAATATTATTGGGGGTTCTTTTAAAAATATCACCTTGCCAAACAATAGAAAATTTACATAAGTTATAAAAATGAAAAAAAAAAAAAAAAAAAACCAAAAGAAAACACAAAACAAGAAAATAAGAGTTATTCAAAGTTGTAGCGAAAAATAAGCATAAAATTTGAAGAAAAAAAAAAACAGAAAAAAATCATAAAAATGAAAATAAAAAAAACATCTTACAATTTTTGAACGAAAATAACATCTCTAACACATTTAGCAACAGCATGACGATGATAATTTTGTGTTTTATAATATACTATATACTATATACGAGTATGTATATATTTTTATTTATTTTGTATTTTATATATATTATATATTTTTTTATTTTTATATTTTTGTATTTATGTAAAGGATTTTGGGGTGATCTTACTTGCCGCACACCTTGCAGGGAAAATCATCTTTAATATTTGTACCATGTGGTGAAGATGATGTATGTCCTTGTGTTTGATTATTATTTCCCATATGATTTAGATTTTTACCGATGCAATGAATTCGTGTATGTCCATGCAGTGCTGCTTTCGAAGTGAAACTCTGTAATTGACTTTAAATTAATTAAAATTTCTTGTTGATTATTTATGAAACAATAAAACAATAAAAAATATAATTAAAAAAAAAAAAAACAGTAGGAAAAGGAATACAAATGAAAAGATGATAGTTTAAAAGAGAAAAATCATTTAAAAATAAACAATGGAAAACTTACAGCTGAACAATCTGGCATTTCACAAACATGAGGTTTAGATTCTAAATGTAATTGATTTGATGTCTGATTATCACCTGAAGTATCTGAATCTTGTTTAAGATGTGTCGTTTTATAATCAGCACATAATTTCTTCCAGAAATAATATAATTGAATACAATCACCAGAAGATTTTGATGATATCTAAAAATGAAGCCAAAAAAAGGAAATTAATTGAATTGAAAAAAAAAATTCATTATTTTTCAATACTTCTTTTGCTATTCGATAGAAATCCTTTCCATATTTTTCTAAGCCTTTGAGGAATGCTTCAATTTCATCTGTTGCCCATTTTAAATGAATATGATTTGATGGTGTTTGAAGTAAATTTAATACAGCAATATGTGTATCACCTTGTGTATCGAGTAATGCTTTCAATGCAACTTCTTCTGAATGATAACCTAATGGTACTGCTGAAGATTTACTTAATTCAATAAATCTATTTAATAATTTTTCATTGGGTGCAATATTCGGATTCCATAAAAGCTCATCATATTCATTATTATCATAATTTGAATTTTGTATAAATGATGGTATAATTGCTTGATATGCTGTTCCAATATTTACTTTTGAATCATCAAGGAATGCAACTAAACTGGCTGTATCATCAAATTCATCCACTAAATCAATTGTATCCTGCAATATAGATTTTGGTAAATTTGAATATAATCCAGATGCCTTACGATCGGGATTTAATATCGGTGATGGTGTATAATGTGTTGTTGATGGTTTTCTTAATTTGGAACGAAAAGATTCAGTTTTCTTTGATTGGCCTTGACGAAGTCTTCTTTTCAAGATGGAATTCGTAAATGTTTGATGAAAATTAGCACGATTCGGTGTAGCTGACGGTTGTGAATGATAGGAAATATTTGTGGAAACACTATTGTTAACATTTATCGGAGGGTTGATAAGTCGATCGATACTCGGCTGTTGAGTTATTAATTTTTGAGTTTGATTTTGAACAGTAATTGAAGGAGGAGTTTGAATTTGAACAGAAGTCGTAGAGTTTTGATTTTGAACAGAAGTTGCAATCGAAATACCTTGATTTGTTTGAAGAGGTTTCTTTGCATGTGGAATGCTATAAAATGGACTGGATTCCATCGGTTCTAATTTGATTGAAGATATTGATATTTGCTGTTGTTGTTGTTGCTGCTGCTGTTGTTGATGTTGCTGCTGCTGTTGATGTTGCTGCTGTTGATGTTGCTGATGTTGATGTTGCTGATGTTGTTGTTGCTGATGTTGTTGTTGCTGATGTTGTTGTTGCTGATGTTGTTGTTGCTGATGCAACTGTGTTTGTGGTTGGTGTATTCGTTGAATAAAATCTTTAGGTGACGATGATAGAAGAGGATCATCAGAATTAGGCATCATTTGTGATTGTAAAGTTAATCCTGGAAGGTAGTAGAGATCAATATCGTTGGTACAATTATTTTCATTATTTAATGTTTCACTTGGCAGAACATCTTTTAAAACTTCTTTAACTTCTTCAGCACTTGTTATGGCACTTGTGAAAAATGATTCAGAAAGTGGTGAGGGAGGATTTCTAGTATCATCAAGAAAATTTTGTGCTTCATCAAGGAATGAAAGATTTTGAGTTGAAAAATCTTTAAGATCGCATGTTTCATTATTATTTTCATTAAGAAGATCTTCAACTTTGACTGGAGTATCAAAAACATCACCTGTACTATCTTCAGTTTTAAAGAATGTATCATTTACTTCAAGTACACTTTTACTTTCATTAAAAAGTTCATTTTTAAGTTTCAGTATTTTTTCATCTTCTGTCATATCATTATCTGAAGTACTTTTAAAAAATTGACTATTATTATCATCAATAAAATTACTATTTGTTTTTTCATCGAAGAATGCATTTGCATCAGAAAAATGATGTGAATCATCTAAGAAAGGTGAAGATTGCGCAACAGCTTCATGACTTGCTGGAGGTGTGGGATATGCTAACGGTGAAGGCAACGGTGAGACCGATGATTGAGTTGCAGGAGATGTACTATTTGTACAGTTATAGAGGACATAATCCTTGGAATGAAGTGTACTAAATTCAGCTAGACTATCTGGGAGTGGTGAGTTAAGAACAGCCTGTAATTGTTTTGAATTTGTTGTGAATTCCTGATTAAGATTGGTGGTATCTGTAATTGTTGTATTATTTGCACCCAATGAATATTCACTTAATGATGCAATTTCATCAAGTTGTTCAGCAGTTGTAGAATCATTTAGAAGTTGAATAGAATCGACTGCTTGTAGAAGCATTGCTGTATCAGAAACACTATAAACATCTGAATCGCCAAAGAATGTTGTTGAAGAATCGGTGGAATAAGTTAGTGTAAAAACATCTCCAGAACCATTGGGAGCTTGAGAAATTGTAAGAGATAATGGTGTTGTATCACCTGGAAGTGAAATAGCCAAAGGTGGGGTGGGATTTGGTGTATTTGGAGCTGATATTGATGGATCTGATGGCAGCACAATTGTTGATGAATTATTTGAACCATATATTTGTCCTGGATCTGAACATGTTCTTTTAACGGCAAGTTTTGTACCACGTTTAAGCAATTCAATAAGTGTTGCATCTTTTGTATCTGTTGTTGTATTTTGTGTTGATGTTGAAACACTTGCAACTTTTTGAATATTATGTTTTTGAAATTGTGTTGATGATAATCCTTGAACTATATTTGTTATTGTCCCGGATGTAGTTCCTACAGTTGATATTTGTGTAGGAGTTTTTGGCGTTAAAAAATTATTTTCACTATCAGTTTTCCGTACTGTAGCTAGAGGAGGGGCAGGAACTACGAAGGCACCCTATTATCAGAAAAATAAATTATTTTAAATTGTTTTCCTGCTAATTAAGCAAAGCAATTTAATAAATTTAAAAAAAAAAAGCAAAAAAGAAAATTTATAATAGGAAGAAAAATAATAATTACCTTTAAATCCTTACTACGTTTACTAATTATTTTTTCTTCAATTAAAGCTCTAACTCCGATACTAGCTGTTTGTAATGGTGGTCCAGGTGATTCTTTTTTCTCACATTTTTTTGTTTCAGTATCCTTTTTAAAATATCCACCATGTAACCGCATATGCCCATTTAATGCTGGGATATTTTTAAATTTTCTGTGACATAAATTGCACTCGACAGGCTTCTGTTCTACTTTAATTATATTTAAGGCATGAGATATTTGATGTTGTTGAATTTGCTGATGTTGTGGGTTAACCGAATTATTGGATTGTGTTTGTTGATGGTGTTGTTGTTGCTGTTGCTGTTGTTGTTGCTGCTGCTGTTGTTGTTGATGTTGTTGTTGCTGTTGGATTTGCTGATGCTGACCGCTACCAGTAGAATTAACAACAGCAGAATTGCCTACAGTTGTTCCAATTGTCGTGGTTGTAATCGTGCCAACTGTTTCTACTGAATTTGGTGATAATTTCGATTGGTTTTGTTGTAATTGGGTCTATGTAATATAGATAAAAAACAAATATAAAGAAAAAACACATCAATAAAAAAAAAGGAATATAAATAAAATATATATTCTGACATTTAAAACGATAATAATTAAAGCAAATTGGAGATTGTGTTTTTTATTACATTTTTTTTCATGATATTGAAATTTCGTTTTGGGCACTTTTGTTTTTTTTTTTCAAATGTTCAGTTCTGATTATGAAAGAATGCTGATTTGGTTATTTCAAATTTAGTAACTTAATTGACGTTAATAATTGAAAATCGTTATAAAAGTTTTTGGTTTTTGTTTCATGTTAAAAAACAAACTTGATTGGCACTTTTTATTTAATTAAAAAAATAAAAAAATCCAATGGTTTTTTGTTTTTCAAATGGAAAATCTATTACAAGTATATCAATATAAAAGTTTAAGTATTTCTATTAAAACTTAGAATTCGTTTCGACATTTTTTAATTAAAATACACAATTTACTTTGTTGTTCGTTTCGAATACTGTTTTAGATTTTATTAATTTTTGAAAAAAAAAAAAAGAAATTCATAACTTGATTAAAATTTTAATATTTCCTATTTTGTTTTTCTTGTTTTGTTTTTTTTTTTCTCCAAATATAAAATTATGTTGCTTGTTAACAATTGTTATTCTTTTTGATTTTTTCCCTTTTTTTTTGTTGATTTTAATTTTTGTACAAGAGGAAAACAAAAATAGCGGAAAAAAGAAACAATCCATGAAAAATAAACAAGAATAAGCAAATTTTTTCTGTTCTTTGCTTTTTTTTTTTCATGTAAAAGAAGACTTTTTTTTTTTATTATGATTAAATTTCCAATCATGTTGCTTGTTCATCAAATAAATTTAGAAAGAAAATTTTATAATTTTTCGTTTTTTCTGTTTTTTTTTTTTTTTTTTTTGCATTAATATTCATCTCAATTTTCTTTTGGCTTTATAATAAATATACTCATTGAATATATTTTAAGAAAGTTAAACAAATATCTATGTAGATATACATATACAAGATACATAAATTGTGTGTATAAAGATTTATTATAGAAATATAAATATATATATCTATACCAAGTAGATTTAATTGGAAATCGAAATTTTTTTTTCTCTTCTCTATAACATATATTCTATATAATATTATATAATGTCTCCTTAGATTTTCTGTTCACTCATACAATTTGTCAATTTACTTGTATTTTGCATTCATTTTTATTTGTTAGTAAAAGAAAGAAAGAAAAAAAAAATATAAGAAATTTAATAAATTCAAATTTATGGAGATCATAATTTTTAATATTCCGACAAAAGTAATTGACTTTGACGTTGTTCGTCGTTGAAACGATTGTAATGTATATACGAATATATAATAGAAAAAAAAACATCATGAAAAAAAGAAAAGAAATATGAAATGAGAAGTAAGTAAAAGGATCTTTCAAGGATATTATAGAAAAACTTAAGATATTGAAAAATTATAATCATTTTTTTGATGATATTGTTGTTGCTGTTGTTGTTGTAATTGAAAAAAAAAAAATAAATAAAAATAAAAAGAAGAAGAAAAAAAAGTAACAATTTTATAACCTTATTTAATCAATAAGATAACATAAATGTCTTATTTCAAAATCATATGAATAGAAAAAAAAAACAAAGTTTTTTTTTTACTAAAATATCAACAAAAAAAAAAAAAATAAACACCATGAAAATTATTAACACAATATTTTTGATTAATTTTTAATCGATTGAAATTTTTACAATACATTTTCTTGTAATTGTGCTTTAAACAAATTTTATCTTAGCTAGTAATTAAAATGTATACAAAAAAATATTTTTTTATGTGTTGAAATTTAAAAATTTGTTATTTTATAATTATTTTCTTGCAATAATAAAACCATTATTATGTATTTTGTTTATATGAGTTTTAACACGTGGAAAAAAAAAATTGCATATTTATAGCATACTTTTAGGCTATCAATATATATAGTATATATATTTTTTTAAAGTTCCGATATATTGTTTTCGACTTTAATCATTTAGAAATGTTACATTTTAAGATTTTTATTGTGTATTGTATTTCTTCATTATTATGATTAAGAATTCATTTCAGAAGTACATATTTAAAATCTATTTACTTTTTTTTCAGTCATCAATTCATTTTATTTAAACTCATTCAAATACATCACCTCTTGTATTGATTACTTCCCATTCTTATTTAAATAATACAATGCTTGTTCTTAAGTATTGTATGTGTGTTTTATTATCCATTAATATTTTCCTGTTTTTGTTGTCAATTTTATTTTATTTTTTTTTTTTCACAATTTGTTCTCTTTTTATTTACATTATTATCGTAACAATAACAAGAAATTATTGGTTTTTTCTTTTCCTTATCATTATTTTTTTTTATTTTCTGAATCATTCTGATAATTTCGATGAGTTTTCATAAATTTAAAAAGTATATAGAGATAAAAAAAAAAAACAACGGAAACAAAAATATTAGAATTGAAAATTTTTGTTGATATTCTTACAAAAAAAAAAAAAGAAGAAGAAGAAAACTTTGAATATGTCGAAAAAGTAGCATGAATTATGTAATATATTTTTTTCTTGTATTATGTAGTAAGAAAATATTTAAAGATATAAACAAATTTAGAATAGATATATAACTCATGTTCTGTTCATATTTATTTTTTTTTTGTTATTTTTCGTATTTTTTGAATATATGATTGAATTCTGGAAAGAAAAAAAAAACCAGAAAAAAAATTTCCATTTGTATAATTGTACATATGTATGTATGTATGTACATATTTCGAATGAATATGATATTTAGGTATGTATGTATGTATGTTGAAAAAAAAAATCTCTTAACGGCAATGAGACATATTATATTGTATGAAAAGAAGAGGGCAAAAGCTCCTGGCAGTAGAAAACGGACGCTTTAAGGGATGTAAATTTCATTTATACACAAATATATATACATACATATACCCGTATATATGTGTTGTTTATATACATAGGTACAATCTATATATATATGTATAATATTATAATACAGTTATAAACGTTACATTACAACAAGAATATACATATGTAGGAATGTATATATACATATGTCATATATGTATATAAGCAAAATAAAAGACTTAAAGTTGTTTCCTAACATTTTGTCTTTGAATGAGAAATTTTTCATTCGTCTGTAAGCAGATTTTCGCATCCAATTAGGCAGTTAATGTATACAAAGAGATTGGATGTTTTGAAAATATACCAGAAAATAAAATAAAAAAACAACAACATAAAAACCTAAAAAAGGAAATTATTTTTTTTTTTTTTCGTTCATTCTTTTATCTGTTTGTTTGATGATTCTTTTATAAGATGTTGTTTTTTATTTCTCCTCATGTATTTTTCACATTGAAAAAATTATTATCTTTTTATTTTTCTTCTTATTTTATTCCTTTTTTTTTTTTTTTTGCTCTTTGTAAAATATATATATGATTATGTAATTTTGTTTAATGAGATAACATCGATTTATTTTAATTTTGTATATATACATATTATATATACTATTGTGTATATGTATACATATATGAATATAAACTCGTATATCATAATAAATAAATTTATGGTGATTATAAGAAAATTTTAATGTGAATATTTAACGATATCATTTATAAATAACAAATTGTCAACAAATATATAATATACAAATGTATGTATGTACATATGTATTGATAAATTTATATATAAATTGATTTTCATATACATATAAAGATAATCATTTATATTTGTATGTACGGAAGTTTTTGATAAGTACTCGTATTTAGTACATAATAATTCTATGTATATATTTAAAATTTATGTATGAAATAGTTTTAATTAAATTTTGATAATAATATTACGGATAGTATAGTGAAGATATGAATAGTAAATTCATATGTAAATAAATTTACTACATTATTCAATTGCAACATATTTTGAAAAAAAAAAAAATAATAATAATAATCTGTTTGAATATTTGTAATTTGTTTTGTTCTTTAAATTTTGTGAAATTATTTCACATTCAAAACTACAATTTAAACATTTCTATCAGAATGTAAGTCTTATATAGTTTTTATTCTTAAATACTGTATGTAGATGCCTGTCCTTTCAGTTATTGTGTTGAAATGATTTCACTTTGAGGCTCTTGATAAGATTATTTCATTTGTATTAGTTTTTGCTTTAAGTACATTAACAGTTTTTCATGTAAGCAAAATTCTTAAAATTCAATAAGATAGTCAGTCATCTTTGAAGATTTTATTTTTGTAGATTAATAACCATCCGTTCATTATATCCAAAGACACGTTTTTTTTTTCTAAATTTTTCTCTTACTTCTTTCTTTTTTGTCCTTAGAATATTCGAAATTAAATTTACATTTTATGTGATAGAAATCATAATTTAAAATGATTTTTACTTAAACAGATTGACTAATTAGATACAAGATTATTTTTTTATTTTTTTTCTATCTTTAATTTTTTAATTTTTTTTTTTTATTATTTTTAAAAGACATGGGTCAAGGACCTTTTTATA
Source organism: Bombylius discolor (assembly GCA_939192795.1). Classification (NCBI taxonomy): domain Eukaryota; kingdom Metazoa; phylum Arthropoda; class Insecta; order Diptera; family Bombyliidae; genus Bombylius; species Bombylius discolor. Next base: position 3,946,505 of record OW584241.1, on the reverse strand, counting down.
TTGGGTATCTATTTTACAACAACATTCACATTAAAGAAAAGCATAAAAAAATTCATTTTTTTTTCTCGTCTAATTATACAAATAAAAAATTAACTTTTGTTATTTTCGTTAATCATAAAAATTTTTTAAATTTAATATATTTAGTACATATTTTAAGTACCATCTGTTTTTCTTTATATTTTTATTCTTATTCTTTTTTATGAAAATAAAATACTTCATATTTATTATAAATTTTTCGCATTAAAATTTTATAGAATTCTTTTGAGATTAAAATTATATTATCTATAGATTGAAATCTATTGTTTTATCATAGATCTTCAATGTTTTTTGTTGTTTTTATTTTTGTTCTTTTTTATCAAATTAAAAAAATGAAATTTCTCTTTTTTCATCATTTCTCTTTTTTTTTTTTTCTTCTGTTTTTGTTTTTATACAAAGAACATTAAGGAAATAATTTTTTCATTATTTCATGATGATTTTTTTTTGAATATCTACAATGCTTGAATATTTAAAAAAAAATGTTCTATGTTTTTCTTTTTTTGTGGTTTCAACTTTATTTTTTGTTGTTGTTTGTCTTTTATTGTATATATATATATATATACATATAAAATAATTTGTGCTTGTTTTTATTTCAAAATAATTTGTAAATTATAATCGAAAGGAATATAACAGAAAAATAGAAATGTTCAATGTGGAAGAAAATTTAATGAAAAGTACAAAAAATGAAGAAGAACAAAAAAGGATGTCTCCATCGTATTCATGTTTTTTTTTTTTGCTTTATTATTCTTTTTTGTTCTGAATTTATATTTTAAACAAAGCAAGCATTAAGTACACTTAACGAGATTTTAATTATATTCTTATCTGTTTACATACATATTTATATAGATTCAAAAAAAAAAAAAACATATACTATATATAACGGTGAGTAATAATAAAATCTAGATTTCATTTGGGAAAAACTTTATATAATATAGTTAAATAATTATATATCTACCTATACATATAAATATATGGTATATAAGATAAGTGTATATTTATATAAACATAAAATTTATTTCTATAATAACGATAGTGTAAAAAGCATTTTATTCTCGTTTATTCAACATACATATAATTTTCTGAACAATTTTATGTATACACATACACATATACAGTTATAGTATAAGTAAGTAGATAATGTGAAGTACTAAAATGAATCTCAATTAATAATTAATTTTGTTTGAAAGCGTAGTAAGAAAATCTGAAACATGTCAATAATGGCGTACTCTAGATATGTACATATATATATATGTATGTACATAATGTTGTATCTACTATAATAACATGTCTATGTATTTATCTGTAAGGATATTTGTAGACAAAAGGTTTAATTTAATAGTGCTGTTTTTAATGGTACATAGAGAAAATTTCCTTCTAGTTATATTGTAAGTAGATCTATCATTCATTTTAAGCCTTTGTAAAACTGACTTTGTTCAAGATAATTTTGTGTATACATACATACATACATATGAAAACTATGAAAAGCTTAAGTAATATAAAAAAGGATTAAATAATTTTTTTTTCCTTCTTATTTTTGAATTATTTTTTTTTTTCTTCTTTTAGATGCGAAAATTTTCGCCGATAGTGAAATTTATATTCACAAAGGAAGTATTTTATCGATAAATTACATATATACCACACTTAAAAGAATGTATTTAACAACAAAGAAAAAAAAAATCATCTTCTTTTTTTATACATTTAATGATTTATAGGGAATTATTTGAGGATTTTGTATGAAATAATTAACGAACGAACGTCTTTTCAACACAATCTTTTAGATATAATTTAATTGGTTTTTCCTTTTTCCTTTTTTTTTTTTTGTGAAGTGCAAAAAGGAGGAAAAATTGAGAATGTTGTTGCATTGCAAAAGATATATGTAAGTTCGTTATGAAGTATAAAAAGCTTATATCAATTAAAAAAAAAATAATAAGAGAAAAAAAAAAGGTTCAAAGATAATTTTTCTGATAAAATAAAAAGAAAATAAAATAATAAATTAATAAATAAAATTCATTTGTACATGACTGGTTGTTTGTTTTTTAAAAATTTTGATGTAGAGTGTATTTGAAGTTTTTTTTTAATCATTTACACAATTTTCATTTTATCAATCATATACATACATGATGTGGTTTTCATTTTAAACTTTTTTTTTTTTTATATTATATTATTTTGCTTTTTATTTTCTTAGTATTGAATCAGATAGTTGAAAAAAAATATCCTTTTACATTTTAATAAAATATTTTTTTTTAAAATATGAGAAGATAAAAAAAATCAAACAAAAAAAAAAAAACAAAAAAAAAAAAATGTAAATACAGATTGATTAATTTTATTTTGGAATTAATATTTGAATAAGGGATTATTTGAATGTAAATAATTAAATGATTTTCATCGATATTCAATATGAAATGTATGAATACAAATTTTTAAAAATTCAAAGGATATAAAAGAGAAAAATTTAATACGAAATATTTCGAAAATAATCTGTTTCTTGGAAAAAATCGCAATTAATATTGTACCGTTGAAGCATTAAATGAGGTTTTTTTTTTATCAGTAATGAAAACTGAACCCCAATATAAAATACTTTTATGAAGAAAAAAAAAAAGAAGAACAAATAAAAATATCGTATCAAAAAATTCTACAATATATCAAAGTAAAACTGTAATTTTACTGTACGGTAGTACAAAAAAACTAGTCCCAGGGAAGTTAAGGTAACTTGAGTAGGTCGGTCAAGGGCTTTTGTTCCAGAAAAAGAAAAAAAAAAAATTTCTGTAAACATGAATTTCCAGATGAGGATTTAGGGATTTTTTTTTATTCTTCAAAGTTTAAATTTTTAAAGGGCTCTCAATTGTCCTGCAGACTAAAATAAAGTTTTTAAAAAACAACTATATTTTAAGTTAATAGCAATTTGCAGGATAAATAAAAAAACATATTCAGCAATTCAAAAAGTTTAATAGATCTAAAATATGTTAATAATAAGACCACTTTTTCAATTGGTATTTCTAAATTCTATATACATTTTCTATGAATTATTTTTGTTTTTCGTTTAAAGGAATTTAATTTTTTTTTCTTCTATCGTCTGTAAATACAAAAACATACAATTTCTTTTGATGTTTATTCTACTACATAAAAGTAATTATTTTGAAATATTTAGCTTAAACGAAAAAATAAAATGTAGAAACAAAAACAAAAAAAAAAAAAACAAAAAAAAAACATATTCAGATATTTTGAAATGTCTAATTGGAGGGTAGAAATTTATTTTTCTCTTTTCTAGGATATTTTCAATTTATTTGCTTTCTTTGATGTACAAAATTTTAATTATCAATTTACAATTGTACTACGTTTACATAGTATTTATTTTTTGTGTTGTTATTATTTTTTTTTTCTGTATAAAGATTTATTTTAACAGAAAGAAATTGAAAATCCTAGATTTTTATTTGATATCATTTTTTTTTTCCTACTGAAGAATCAGAATAATTATTTTCAACATTTTTTTTTTCTGTGTATTTACGATTTTTTTTTTTTTTTTTTTTTTTCAAAAATAAACAAATTTTCTTGTTAAATTCAATATTTTTTATTTGATTCAATTTAAATTGAAAAAAAAATTCTAAATGAAGATTTATATACTCGTACAAGATTTGTTTTTTCTTTTCTTTTAACTTCTGTTTATTATATTTTCAAAATAAATCTGTATTTGTAAAAGTTTAAACCCTTTTTGCTCTATTTATTTTTTAACTTATGAAATTCAATATATTTTAAATATAAATATTTTTTTTTTATTATTTTCTGTTTTTTTTTTCTTCTTTTTTTTTTTTCAAATATTCTTTCAAAGTAATCAATTAAAATATTAAATATCCCTAAGGCTTTTTTTTTATTATTATTTTTGAATTGCTATATTTAAATGATTTTACCTCAATTCATTTTTAAATCCTTATAAAGTCGGTATACACACATTAAAATATAATAAATATTTTTTTTATTTTATTTTTATGTTTATTTTCATTTTGAAATTTGTTTCATGATTTTTCTTTAGAAGAAGAACAAAAAAAAAAAAAAAAAACAATAGAATGAAAATATATTACAATTATAATGTTTCGTTAGTAACTATAGGTTTTTGTTGTTTTTCTGTTGTTGTTGTTGTTACTTTTGTTGTTTTTTTTTTTGGTTTTTTATTGCATAGAAAATTCTTGGACCATTGATTCGAATACTGTTTTAAGTAAAATCAGTGAGCTTTTAGTATTAATATGAACATTATATATTGTATGTTTTACATATACATATTTTTATCATTGCCACACATTAAATTTCAAATAGTATATATTTCCAGTTGAGTGGAGCGAAAAGTATACATATACAAACAATGTAAATACTTGTATTATACATATGTATATGGACCTATATACATATGTAAGTATACTTATATGTACTATAAAGAGACTGATTTTAATTCTAGGGTTCAATTCTTTTATATCTTCAATTTACTTTTAATACATGTACGCCATTACATTTATATACATTTTTATGACTTTGTTTTTTTTTCTTTTTTCTTTTTCGGTTTTTGTTTTTCACTTTTTTATTGCATATTTTTTATTTTAAAAATTTTGTTTTCTTCCTTTTTATTTCGCGAAAATGTATCGTTTTTTATAATTCCTTTGAAACATTTTTCAATATTTTTAGGTATACATGAGGAGCCTTGTATCATGTCACCTTTTATCAAGAAGCTTGTGTCTTTCAAACTGTCACCTTGTTATGTTCTTCTTATGAAAATTTTGACTTTATGGTATTATGTAAACATGTCAGGGGTGGAAATTTTTTTTTTTATATTTTTTTTCTTCTTTATTTTAATGTAACTCACACATTGTATAAAAAAACAGTTGGTTAACAAAATGAAGAAAAAAGGGTGTAGAAGAAGACAAAATCCCAAGGATTTTTATTAGTATAAGAAAACCTAATAAGAAGATTTATTGTAAAAGGATATTATCTTTTGGAATACATGAGCTTTAGCATCAGTTTAATGAAAACAGTAAATTTTTTTTTCTGGAATTATTTAAAAATTAAATTTATCTCTGTGTAATAAATAAAATTTTGATAATTTATGATACGAAAAAAGGTTATTATACTCATTTAATCGACTGTATTAATAAATTATTTGCTTGTGTTATGAAATTGATTAAATAATCTTTACAAAATTTTTAATTTCTGAATTCATTTGATAAATTCAATTGAAATTTCATTTGAAAACTAATTCTTGCCCTAGACGAATCAAAAATTAAAGGATGGAAAAGAAACATATACATACATACATACAATAATATTGTTATTGGAAATTTACTTGAAAAACTATATTACAATTTAATGTAAAAAAGGTTTTTTATTTGAAATACATACATCCACCCTCTAACATTTCAATAACTCATGCTTTTTTTTATTTCCCTATTTTTTGTTTTTTCATCAAAAAGTCAAAAAGTATTTGTAATTTTATAAAACACAAGAATAAATCATGCTTAAAATTTGATTTTCAGTTCATTATGCTTTTAAATTGCATACTTCACACAATATTTTAAAATGAATAAGAAAAATTTCACAAAAAAATAAAAAATAAAAATAAAAAAAAAATCAAAAAAATAAAATAATATTAAAAATTCAATTTACCTGCATATTCCATGTTCTTGGTCTTTGTGACTGTTGCTGATGATTTTTCAGTCCATTTGCATTTGTTGTTGAGACTGTTACTTGAGCTGTAGCCTGTTTAGTTTGCTGCATAATTTGACTAATGAGATCCAATTGTTGCCTAGTAAGACCTTCATTACCAGCTCCGGCTGGTGAACTTGGTGATGATGGTTTGGAATTTGTTAAATCACCATTATTGATGTACTGTATACAGGTAGCTCCATGAGGTGAACTAGCATCACCTTTATAAAATTTTGAAAAAAAAAAAAAAAAAAAAAAAAATCAAAATGAAAAAAATTTAGATTTTTTTTTCTCGTCCTTTATAATTAATTGAGATTAATTGTATATGGTTTCATAATGAAGACTCACGAAAAAAAAAAGGATTAACACTGGATATTAAGAAAAATAATAATATTGAAAACATGAAAAATGAACCCACAGAATTAACACGTAAATCACGTGAATTGCTTGTGCTGAGTTATTTTAAGAAAGGGATAATAATGTGAAAAAATGATTTTCATATTTTATTATTTTTTTTATTAATGATGAATGAAAAAAATGATTGTTTTCCTAAGGAAAATTTTTTGGTTGATTGAAGTGAAAAAGAAAAGAAGACATTTTATAATTATTAATATAATTTTGCTTTAAATTACCGCTTGCTGTTGCTGGAGATAGGCTTTGCCCAGTTGGTGGTCCAAGCGATGGTGACAATGATTGATTAGGGGTAGTTGGTGTCATTCCAAGTGAACTATGATGATTTTCTGTATGACGTCTTAATGATCTGGCATCACAGTATGATTTTCCACAACCTTCTGCTTTACATTCGTAGGGTTTTTTATTACGATGTGTCAGCATGTGACCATTTCTTAAATATTATATGAAAATATTTATTTTTACAAAATTCAGATTTAATTTGTTTTTCGTTCGAAAAAAAATGCACATTAAATAAAATATTTAATATTATTCATTTACTTACAAATGATCTTGTCTTTTGAATGCTTTTGAACACATTGAACACACATATTTTCTTTCATCGCTATGCGTCAATTTATGTTTAGCTAAAGCTGATGCATTTCCAAAAATTTTGCTACACACCTACAAAATATTAAAAACAAAATTTTTTTTTTTTTCTAAATGATTATTTTTAATTTTTAAAATAAAATTTGAAAATAATAAAAAAAAAAATAAACTCTAAACAGAATGACACAAATTAGTTTTTACAAATATTTTTTGAAGACTTGAAGACATCAATTAAGAATATTTCAAGAGAAGAAAATTATGAAAAATTTTATTTTTGGATACAAAAAATATCTTTTTTTTTTTTTAAAGTTTTGTTGTTGTTAAAAAACTATTCCATGTGTGTATTTGTCCCATTAAAAATTGTAATTATATGAAAACATGAATTTTGAATAAATAAATATGTGTATTGCTTTTTCATAAAAATAAAAAAATAAAAATACAAAAAGAAAAAGGAAACATAAAATTATATTTCTTTTCAAAAATGACAATCTTTTAGAGCAGAAATGAACAAAAAAAAAAAATGTAATTTGTTAAAATTTTGACGAAAATAAGATACAAATAGAGAATAAGAATATACAAAGAAAAAAATAAATGAGAAGTAGAAATACATGAAATATTTCTTCCTTTTTTTTTTGTGTTGTCTGGAATATTTTAATAAAAAAGATGAATTTCAGGAAATTAAATTACTCATACTCTGGTAAAAAAAAAAATTGTTTTTTTCTTAACAAAAAAAATATTATTATAATTTTCGTTACATTTTTAATAAACATTATAAAAATACATATACCTACTTACATTTGTATAGATATAGTATATCTACTACACATATAGCATTTTCTTGGAAACAATGAATTTCTTTTGCATATCATTATATATATTTTTTAACGTAATTTTATTTTCTTTTTTCTCATTTTACTTTTTGTTATCGTTGTTACATTAATAAGGATTATATTTGTACTTTTTCATTGTTTTTTCTTTTTTTTGTTCAGTCTCTCGTATTAAGAAAAAGAAAAACAACCAAAGAAATTAAAAATAAAGATGGAATATAGTAAAAGGAAAAAAAAACAATGAAAAAGAAATTGTAACTGAAGCGTTAAAATTAATTTTATTGTGTAGTTTTTGTTTTTTTTTTTTTTTGCCACACGCAATCTGTTTTGTTATTTTATTAAGGTTTTTCCTTTAGGCACAGAATAAAAACTTTTTTAATTCTCGTTATTTTGTTTTTTTTTTTTTTTGGGTACATAAAATTAAGTCTTTATTAAAATGCAAATATGTATGAGTATAATGTGTTGAAAAATTAAAAGGATATTTATTTTTCTTATGTATTTCTTAACAAAATGGTGTAATTTTTAATGTTATAGTTTTAATAAAATACTTAATAAAACTTTCTACAAAATTATGTGACCTTTTTGTAGATAAAAAGGTAAAAGAAAAAGGCTAATAAAAGGTATTTTTTTTTTTTTAAATTTTCATTATGTAATTAGCTGACGATTTAATTTAAGTTTTTAGGATTTATAATTTAACTTATAGTTTGGCTTAATAGAATTATTACTAAGATTTTTGAATTAATATAAAACTTTAAGCTAAAAGTCATGATTCTTATCAGAATTATTTATTTAATTCTGCGTATGAAAATTTAAACTAAAAAAAAACTTGTAGTTTATAGAAAATTTATTTGCGGATTTTAAACTATTTTTCAGGTGTATTTTTACCTTTGAAGGAGCAAACCTGGTATTCAAGTGTCAATTGTTTATGCTTTATTTCTTCATGTTTTCTGATTCGAAATTTACATAAATTTTACATTTTTTTCTGAGGGTGTTTATACCGTGATTAGAGTCTAAAATTTATCCTTCGGCTATCCTGATACATATGGATAAAAAGTATTTACAAATTTTTTTTTTATTCACTATTTAAACTCGAATTCAATTATATTTTTATTTAAGCGGTATAGTATGTGAATTTTTATTACATCAAATTTGAAAAAAAAAAAAAAATTATGTAAATTTGAAAAACAATATACATTTGAATGCACATTCATAGTGTTTATATTAAATAATTAAAAAAAAAAAAAATTAATAAATTCATGATTTCAGGTAGATATCTATTCGAATAATAATATCTTTTTGTATTTGTTTAATTATATTTTAAAATTTAATTTTATTGTGTGAATAAGTGAATAAATTAATATATGTATGTATATATATAAATAAAATGCATAAATTATATTTTTATTTTTGTGGAAAAAAACAAAAAAAAAAAAAAAAACATACCGAAAATAAAATTATGATTTTTATTATTATTATTATTATTAAAAATATTAATTCGATTTATCAAAATGAATATTCCGTAAACTGCATTGCATTAAAATAAAATAAAAGCAAATACAAAAAATATATGTATGTATATATACATAATATGTATGTATGAATGTACATAAATATAATATATGTGCATATATACTTATATTTTTATCAAAAAAAATTATTTATTATAAGTGCACACTATATAATGCAAATTGAAATTTATGGTTTCCCATTTAGATATTAAATTGTTATTTCCATGACGACAGAAAAAAAAAAAAAACAAAAAGAAGAAAATAAATAATAAAAATAATCATATGAAAATTCATTTTTGCACATTTATTTTTTGTCCAGAAAATAAAAAAAAAAGAAGAAATTCTCATTCTACATGGACTAATTTTTTTTTTTTTAAATTTATTAATTTTTATTTAACTTCCTTTTTTTTTTTTTTTATTATAATAATCGATATTGATTTTAAATTAAACATTGATATAACACGATAGGTGTTTTATACGAGTACATAACAAAATGAATAATGGACTTTAATAGTAACGTGTTGGTAGTTGTTAATTATTGATAAAGATACCATTGTGCTCAATCATTTAATATTGTATGTAATCCCGTTGTGGCTATAAATGAATGGATAGATACTGCATTTATATGTAATTTTATCGTATATTTAGCTAGGATAGCTATATATTCATATATGTATATATTTACAATACATAATATGTATATTATATGTGTTAACCTATTTTAAATGAATAAAACTATATTTTATATAAAAGTCTGATATGAAAAAAAAAAAAAACAAAAAAGATGCATGTTACATCTGAGAATTGAGAAAATGATAAATAAGAAACCTGAGACCGATAATTATTGGCAGATTGTAAAAATTGCACGCATATAAAATACCAATAAATAATATGTATATCCTTGGCATAATAATAATAATAATAATGGTAATGTAAATATGTACATGTGTATGATATATTAGTATATGGTTATGTACACATAAAAAATAATTATCGGTATGTATAAGGACTGCTTAATAAGTATTTATTTTAGAAGAAAAGTAATAACTATATGTTGTTTTTCTTTTTTTTTTGGTAAAAAAAAATAATGGGTAAGAAAAAAAAGTAGGTAATTATAAATTATTAATTAAACATTTTTAGTAATTTACATGTTACATGAGGTATTATTAAATATAAAAATGAATTAAATTAAAATGAAAATTGATTAAATGAAAAAGTTAAAGCTCAAGAAAATGGTTCTTCTTGATTCGATATTAGATTTCACTAAATTTCTTTAGAAATCTAAATTCGGAAAGAAGGCTTTAATAAATATTTTTCAAAAAGTAAATATTTTATATCCTGCAGAAATTTACAATATTTCTAGCAGGACATTGTAAGATGTTTAATCTTTAAAAATACATTTCTGTTAATTAAGTCATATTATGTTCTTATTGATGTATCGTTATATGCGTAATGGGTTCCACAAAAATTCGCGAAACACTTTCAATCAAAAGAAGAAAAAAAATAAACTATGAAAATTATTTGAAAAAAAAAAAAAAAAAAAAAAAAAAAATTACCTGACACTGTTGAGGACCATGTCGTGTAGGTGATGAAGTTTTAGGCCGAGGTTTCTTAACAACAATCGGTGGATTTGTCACAGGAACTGAACCCTCATTGGAACAACTATTATTGCTATTACTATTGGTGTTGGTGCCATTGCTGCCATTACTATTACCATTGGAATTACCGCAATTATTATTACTAATATTGTTGTTGTTGTTGTTGTTAATTTGGCTATTATTATTATTATTACTGTTAACATTTCCACTATTCATACTATTATTTGTTGTAGTATTTGTTGAAACATTTGAAACAATATTATTTTGATTTGTATTCTGAGTTTTCATATTTATAAGTGTACTGCTACAATTATTTCCAGTATTTACTACCGTTGTTGTATTATTATTATTATTTAAAGCTGGCAAAAAATATGAAAAAAAAATATATATATATATAAGAAGATACAAACAAATATATTATATGTATATATATAATAATATAAAAAAAAAAACGAAAAATAAAATTGAAAAGTTTCAAAACAAGTTGTTTTTCATTTTAGATGGTTTTGTGTACTATAGAGATGAATCTTAATATTGCATTGTGTGTAGAGAGCTCTCATTTTATCTTGTTTATTTTTAAAATATATATTGTGGACATACAACATATATTTATGTATATATATTTTCAGGTAAAAACTTTACAACTTTTCTTCCTTTTTTTTTTCTGTTTTGTTTTTTGTTTGTTTATTTTATTTTTTTTTTTTTTGAGAGAAAAACTTTGTGGTAGTATAAATTACTTTTTATTTTTATTTTCAAGTTAAATTATATACCATAGTTAATGTGTTTCTGACATTTTCTTTGTACTATATTACAATTTTCTTGTTTTATGTTTAATATATGTAGGTATATATATATTTTTTAAAGAAAGTGGAGAGAAAAAGAAAAACAAATTAAAAAACAAATAAAAAAAAAAACGAAAAGAAAATTTGAAGAATTGTTTATGTTGTCCAAAAGTTTTTTGGAACTTTTATTCAGAATTTAACATAAAAATAAATATCTGTTCATATACATATATGTATGTATATTTGAATTAATGTATGTATGAGGGTTTTTTTTTTTTCATTTTTGTTTTCATTTTATTTATCAAGTTATGTTATATAGTATAGTATGTACATTTTTGAGTTATATGTTAGAGCAATCAACATAAAAGTATAATTTTTTTTTTGATTTCTTTTTTTTTTTTTGGAAAAGAAAAGTCTGTAATCGACTTGGAGAAAAATTTGTTATAATAAAAGACCTAAAAAAGTTTGATGAACTTTTTTCTGTAAATGATTTTGGTGTGAAAGAATTATGATGATAGAGGAAAACACCTGCCAATTTAAGAAGAAAGTTAAAGATAAATTTGTCATTTGTTAAAATGACAAGAAATAGTAACATGAAATAATGGTATGTATATGAGTAATATTATGTATATATGGTATATATGTACGTAAAAAAAAAAGAAGAAAAAAAAAAAAACGATAATATACATTATATAAATTGTTCTTAGTTTTCTCTTTTCTACTTTCTCTCTTTTATTATTATACTTTTTTCATTTCTTTATTAATGTTAAAAAACTTTAACATATATTATATTATAAATCATAATGTAATATGATAAAAAAAAAAAAAAGATAATATCATACGTTATTATTTGTCTGAGTAAATGAGAAATAAGAAAAAGTAAATTTTCAAATAAAATACATGTCACAAAAAGACAAATTATATTTTTGAAATATATACGAAAAACAAGAAGCAGTTAAAGAAAATATACATTTTTTTTTTGTTTTTACTTTTCTTGTTTTTGTCATTCAGAAGTTTGTTTTTTATGTGTATAGGTTTGGGTTTGTGTAATTTTAATTAATTTTTTTTTCTGTTGTTGTAACATTTCAAAGTATTGTACTACATATTATACATATATTATTTTACCTGCAGCCTGTAATGTACCCAAAACATCAGCTAATATTTCAGGATCTGGATATCCAATTGTTAAAGCTGTATCCAGAGAATTACTGGAATCAGGTGCTTGTACAGCTTCACGTAATTGAAGTGTAACGGAGCCTTCGGCACCCATTGAAGCACTACACATTAACACCCTAGGCGGTGCCAGTCCTGTTAATGGCAAATGAAGGCCACTTTGTACCTTATTTTTTTTTTTAAGAAAAAGAGAAAAAAAATATGCGTTTTTGAAATTACATGGATACATAGAAAAAAAAAAATTATGAATAGAGGATATTTAAAAAAAAAAGTTAAAAATAACAAAAAAATGTTGAAATTAAATCAATGGTCAAAATAAAGATTGTGTGTGTGTATGTGTTTTGTTTTTTTCAAATACACGTATGGAAGATAGTTTAACCATTAAAAATTAGTGAAAGATATACGAGAACATAACAAAAAAAAAAAAGAAAACACATAAAAAGTATATATTTTGTAAGTATATAATATTATATAAATTTCATTTTAGCTTTGTTTGTTGTTATATTTTTTTGTATTTTATTTGTTTTTTTATTTATTTTTTTTTTTGTAAGCGGATTATTATTATTACTATTATTATTTTTTTGATTGCTGTTTGTTATTGTCAAAAACAGACGCCCCAATAGAATTGATTTTGCTGACAAAAGGAAACGCCATTTTAACTTTGTTTTTATTGTTTACATACACACAATATACACATAAATTCTATTATATCATAAACTTGTTATGTAAACAGGAACTATTGTTAAGAACGTATTTCAAAAGTTTACAAATTAAAAAAAAAAAAAAGAATCATAGGATATAATCTTAATGTACATAATCTATACATTTACGTATACAAAATGGCCGACAAAGAACAAAATGGATGTAACATCATCATCATCATCTTTTAAAAAACAAATATAAAAAAAAAAAAAAACTTTGTAAGGATGTACTATAAATGAAATAAAATTTTCGTTTTCGTTTGTCTTTTGTCTTTGGCGGAAATTCAAAAAATTTGGGTCAAATCCTTATCTCTTTTTTTTTGTTTTTATCGTCTTATTTCTTCCAGCTCTTTGAAGTTTACATTGAGGGTGGATAACAAGTTTCTTTTTTTCTTTTTTTTTTGTTTTAGTTTTTTTTTTTTAAGAATAGTATATTTTTTTATATTTACTTTTTTTTATCTCTTTCTTGTTTTAAATTCAGTGAAAATAATGTTTTTTTCTGGTAATTTTTGTTTTTTTAAATATGTAAAATGAATATCGAGAGATATAGACAGATTTTGTGAATGTTAAAGTTATTCGTTAAGTTCAAACTTTCTGATTAACAAAAGTTTTAAAAAAAATTTCTAAGATAAAAAAAAATTTATTCACTTGTTTTCCGATATAGAAATTCTTTGCCAATTTACCTCAAATTGATTATTGTGTAGTATGTACAATTCCATATAAATATTGTTTTTGAATGATTTTTTTTTTTGTAAAGCAATTGAATTAAATGCCAAAAAACTGTTTTTTTATGTATGTATACCTATAAAAAAGTGTATCTACATTTTTTTGGCTTAATTGAATTAAAAAAAAGTTTTGTTGATAACAAGGAGAAACAAAATTTAATTTTTAAAATCATAAAATTTTTTGGTGAAAACATATTTTTTTCTTCTTATTTTTAAATTAAATATTAAAAATATTAAAAAATACTAAATTTAGTTCTTTTTAAAAATAAATAAAACTAACAAAACATACGTACAATATGTATATATAGTAATAGTATCTTTATTCATATCGCGTATACATGTGCTTTTTATATCTCATAAAATAATAAACTTTATAATATTTTCTCATAGAATGATGATACCTCATCATATACAAGGTTGATTGCACTTATTTATGTTGTCATAAACTTGAAAACCGCACATAATAAAATGATTTTTTGTTTTTTTTTTTGTTTTTTGTAAATATTTCATGTAGATATCGTGTATCATATGTGTATTATACCTGAGTTTATTTACTTTTTTTTTGTTTTTGTTTTTATTTAATTTTGTAAAAAAAAAAAAAAGTTGATATTTTGGCAAATAAAGTTATTTTTGTTGTCCGTGTGTAATTTTTGTTTTTCATGGTGTATTATTGTTTAACTTTTTTTTGTTTTTTTGTTTAATTAAAATTTATTTATGATTTTTCAAGTATAAATATGTATACTATACGGACAAATAAGCAATAACTATGAATTAACTGAAACAATAACAGACAGACAGGAAATTATAATGTTACATTTTATTCAATATTTACATATAGTATGTTTGTATTTTTATGTAAAGTTTATGTATTTATTACATAAAATTTTTATTAATTTATTTATTTAACAAATTTTATGCAAAAATGAAATTATATATAAATTAAATAAAAGAAGAAAAAATTTTGCTAATAAACATCTGTAAATAGTAGAAAATTTTTTTGTTGATTTTTTTTTGTGTATGTACATATGTATGTTTTTTTTATATGAATTATGATATTTGGTATTTTGTTAATATCTACCGAACAGAGAAAATTTTTAAAAATAAAAAAAAAAAAGTTAAAAAATTGATAGACAAAAAATAAATAAATAAATACGACTAATTAAAGAATAACTAAAGCAAGAAAAACATTTTACAGAAAAATAAATGAAATGTTTGATTTTGTAAATTCATTTTTTTTTTCTCTTATTCTTTTTTTTTTATTTAGAGAAATTAAATATTTATAACTTTTATTTTATTTTACTTTACTTAATGCTTTTTTTTGTTTCGTTTTTTTTTTTTTTTGTAGTGAATATTTGCAATTAAACTTTATATTAAAAGTTTCATTGAGGATATATGCAATTTTTATGTCGAAATAAAGTTAATTTGAAAAAGAAAGGCAAAGAGGAAATATGAAAAATAACTAAATAAACATTCGGAAAGAACTTTTTTAAAATGTTTTTTTTTTTGTTTTTTTTTTTTCTTTTTCTTTGTTTTACAATAAACTTTGTTTTATACATTTGACGTTTTTAATTCAAATTAAAAAAAAAAAAAACAAATTAATTGGTTGTGTTTGTCAATTATATTGAAACATATGAAATGCTTATGTACGAATAGAGAAAAAGTTCAGTCAAGTTTTCATTTGGTGATCATGAACGTAATATATTTCTCAAAAAGACCAAAGAAGATGTGTGTGTGTGTGTGTGTGTGTGTGTGAGAGTATGATTTTTAATTTTTAAATTTAAAAGTGACTGTATTAGAAGATTTGTAATAAAAATGATTTTTTAATGACTTTTATGTTATTCATTTCATTTAAAGAAAAAAAGTTTTATGAAATATAAATGTAAAATAATTTGTTTATTATCCTTTTTTAAAACTAGAAAAAAGAATACAAATGTTTTTAAACCTTATTCCATTTCAAGAAATTGAAAGAAATGCAAAAAAAAAAAAAAAGCTAAGTAATTTATTTTAATTCAAAATGTAATTTGAATGAAAATTAAATATTTTTTTTTTTCTTATTGAATACATTTGCAATTTATTAGTGTTATAAAATGATATCAGAAATTGAGAATATAACAAGAAAAGGTATTCTGTTTAAATATAATGTAAAAGTATTTATTAGAATTGTTAAAGTATTTTATAAGTGTAATTATCCTTGTTTTGTTTCAAAAGGGGAAATTCTTTATAATTTTTGTTATTTTTAAAATTACATTTATTTATATTAAGTATCTTGTTGTTTGATTTAATTTTATGTATACTATTCGTACATATAAATATGTATGGATACCTGATATAGTGAAATAATTTACTAACATATTTCAAATATCACATAAATTATTTTGAAAATGTCAAGAGTTTTCAATGATTTTTTGTTTAAAATTAATTTTTAATAATATGAATGTGTGTGTGTGTGTGTGTGTGTGTGTACAACAACAATTAATTTTGATTTATTTCTCAATTAATTTTAAATATAATTAATTATTTAGTAACTAATTGTGTATAAATTAAAAATTAATAAAAAAATAACATATATGTAGCTATGTAGTTTCACTTGGTTTTACTGAATACCTTTACACGTAAATGATTTTAGTTTTAATTTAATTTTTGAAGTATTTACTTCTAAAAAAAAAAATTTTAGTAATTTGATTTTACTTGCATTTCATATATGAAAACATTTAAAATTAAATTATGTAATTAAACTTAAAATGATTTTAAAATATTGTATTGTAATTTTTGATTAATTCAGGATAATTGCTGTTTCTTTTTTTTTTTTTGAAAGATTTAAAAGAATTTTATACTTTTGGAACGGTTTTTAAAATCATAGTTGTAGTTGATTAATATATGTATGTATTTTGGTACGGTTAATGTCTTTCTTTGAAAAAGAAAAAAAAAATAGTGGCGAGGAAGGCTTATTTATCCTTAGATAAAAAAATATTAAATTAAACTTTTATTTAAATAAAATTATCAGACAGAATAAATTATTGAAAAAAAAAAAAAAAATTAACTACCACATAGAATCAAATATTAATGTGTATATCTATAGATATAGAATTTAGATAGAGCATATAGATTTTATAGAACGTCTAGTAACGTTTTAAATATTGTATTTTGGAATATTAAATCCTTTTTTATATGTCATATTCAGAAATGTTCTTATTTGAAATGTGGCAAAATACATATACATATACTCTTATATCGTTTTATTATGTATTCTTAAAGTATTAAAAAATCTAATGTATGTACATACATATATATATATTTAATGATATGAAAATATTCTATGGTAAAATTTTAATTGTATGTGTTAAATTAGAATCTTTATTTCTACAGATTCTAAAATATAGAATTCATTAATTTATTTTAATGTTTTTATCCTTTTACCACAAGATTTTCTTCTATGTAGCTATATAACAATATCTTCAAGTATATTGTATGTGTGTTAAAAAAAAAAAATTAAATTTTAATTCAAAAATCTTATAATATTTATCGTTTTAAAACATGTATGTACACATATGGTATAAGTACAAAAAATGTCATGTGAAAAAACTTTACTTGAACTTATAGCTATGTGTTCTGTACATATGTATGTACATATGTACAAGTATGTTTTCTTTAAAAGTGCGTAAGTGAAATTCTATTCATTTATTTCAAATGACACTTGAAAAATTTCATATTTTTAATAAAATGTTGATGATATGAATATATGTACTTGAAGTTTCTATAAAAATTGTTTAATTGGTTTAAAATTAGATTTTTTTCACCATATATAGTAAGTTTAAGGCACGTGTTTGCAGTCATCTTTAAAATATGTATTACACACATACAAACAGAAAAATTAATAAATTTTATTTTATTTTGTCTTGCGAAATAAACTTTTTTGTCAAGAAAATTAATGACAAAAAAAAAAGGATTAATTAATAGAACTTTTTTGTTTTATAATTGATTTTTTACTAAATTACATATATGTAAATTTATTTAATTCAAATTGAATGATTTTGAAAACAAATTAACCTTTTATGAATTATTTATTTTTACTTGATTTTAAGATTGAATTAAAACTCTTTAAATTTTATAAAATTAAAAAAAAAAAATAAATTCAATCAACTATTCTTACATTTATTTGTATTTTTAGCTTTTTTTTTAAAATTTTTTCTTAAAATTTAAAATGTTTCTTTTAAAATTTTGATTGACAGTTTTTAATTCATTTTAAATTTACTTTTAAATATTTATTCTAAATTTTGTACAGTTAGGCAACAACATCAATTATTAGATTGTGGTAATGATGGGCGTATAAATCCATCAATCAAATACACACAGATAAGAAAATAAAAGAAGAAAGATAAAAAAAAAACAAACACAAAATAAATAAAAAATAAAAGAAAGAAAAAAAGAAGAAGAAAAAAAAAAAAACTATATTATGGCGTTAGGCAATGTCAGTACAACCAGTACAAAAGTCAAATACTTTGTGGTATTTTGTGCAGACAGAGGCATTTTTCCAATACTTATTTTATTTTTTTCATTTTCCAGATGTACAAAGTAGATAGCTATTAAAAATAAATAATAAGAAGAAAATAAGAAAAAAAAAACAAGAACAACAACAACAAAAGCAAATGAAAATTCCGTTCATTTTCAAAAAGAAATCAATGAAGAATTTGCTTTTACTGTATGAATATTTTCCTTTAATACTTAGGATATTTAAGAAATGATGGTTTTCTAGAATAATGGTTTTATAAATGACTTTGGTAGTTTGGTTTTTGTTTTGTTTTATTGCATTTCCATTCTAACTTTGCAGCACTTTTTCTTTTATTTAGTGTTTTTTTAATTGTTGTTATTTTTTGTGGTTTTTTTTTTTTTTTGCTATTTAAGAAAAACTATCTAAGTCTACGTTATAATGGTGTTTTTTGTCTTTGCAAAAGAAGACATAAATTATGTTTTTCTGCTTCCGTCATTAATGTCGGACATACATTTTTCATACTTTTATATATATGTATGTACATAAGTATATATAATCACAGTCCATGAAAATAAGCTATGACTAATGGTTATAAGTTGATGTATAATATTCTTATGAATATGACATTATTTTTATTTTGTTGTAGAAAATAAAATAAAAATAAAAAAAGAAAGAATGTATGGGGGTTGATTACAACAATTTTCACTTTTTGTTTGTTCATATATTTTTTTTCTTTCCTACAATGTATTTTTTTTTTTATTCTTCTCATATTTTGGCAAAGATTAAATTTAAAAAAAAATGAAAACAGTGAAATTGTTTTTTTTTTAAAAAGTATTTAATTTTTAATTCTTTATTTATTTTTAAATATATATGTATATATTTTTTTTATAATGATTAATTAAATTAAATTTTTTTATATTTTTTAGTCTTGATATGAAAATAAATTCAAATAGATAATGAAGAAAAAAAATCATTTCTAGGTCAAACAAAAGAATTTTTATTACGTGTATACAAAAAATTCGTAAATATTACGTAAAATTAATGTAAAATAATAAATAATGTCAGGAATGAATGGAAAATGTGTCATAATGATGATGATGATGGTGTCATTAAAGAAAAAAATAAAATCATTAATTTTGAATATTTTGTTAATTTCATGTTTTTTTTTTCTCTGTTTTTTAATGAAAAACAAAAGAATACTTTTCTTGTAATCCATTGTTCTTGATTTTTATGTATAAAATAAAACATTTTTATTTTTGAATTGTAAACTTAATAAATTTTTATTCGAATTGTAATAAAATTCAATTTTTTTTCATTATAAATTTTGTTAGTCAGTAATCAGTATGAAGCCTTTAAGATGTTTTCCGGAAATACACTAGCCTATGAAAAGTGTTAACAATAAAAATTATTATTTTTCATTTTTGTCATTCAAGTTCTAGTGAATGAATTCTTATCAAGAATTTAAAAAAAATTTCTCAAAGTTCTGGAATATTTTCTTAAGTATAAGGAAAGGTAAATTGGATTATTCATTTTTTTATAAAATAAAGAAGATTTTATTTATTATTTCAAATAAAATTAATCATTAATATTTAGTATACTTAATACAAAAAAAAACATGTACAATCACTTTATATGAATTCCCTTTAATAACGTTAACATAAAATATAATAAATTGGCTTGTTCATGTTATTTTCTTTCATTTACAGAAAAAAAAAACCATTCGATTTTCTTTAAGAAATTTGAAAAATAAATCATTGAAATTAGTTTTTTTTTTTTTTTAACCACAACAATAAAAATTTAAAAAATTGGTTTCTTAGACTTTTAAAAAATTTTACAGGTAAATTATTACAAACTTTTTCTTTTTTTATTTTGTATCTACAACACGTTCATTTTTTTTTTCTTGTCGTGGTTTTGAAAATCCATATCTATAATATTTATTCATGTACAACAGTTCTAAAATATAGATATTTTATAGCAAAAGAAAAAAAAAAAGAAAGAATTTTATACAAGTACATAAATATATAAAAGCTACGATAAGTTTTGCTTTTACATTTGGTTTTTTGGCTTTAATCTCTCCCTTCCTAAAAAAAAAAAAGAAATAAGAAAAAAATATATATACATACATGTATTATATTGTATTGTGAAAAGGTTTTCCCATTTGGATATCCTTCCAGATGCTTTTCCTGTTTTTCATTTTCATCTTTTTTTTTATATACATATACTCGTAAATACATTTTTTTTTTGTATAACTGTCAGACTTTAAAAGTAATGGCCCATTGAAATTTGTTAACCTCAACCTTCTATGCCTTAAAAATTATAGAAATTGTGTGCATAGCAGCTAAGATTAAAATAGGATATTATAATATATAGATATATGTAGAATAAAAACAGAACACGAACACATTCAACATACTGTACAAAAATATCTAAAAATATATACATTCAAAAGTATATTATATATAACGTTTTTTTTTTTTGCGGTTACATACAATAAATGAAGGTGTGATTTAAAGAAAAAAATTATAAAAAAAGGAAAAATTTTCCTCATTCCGAAAAAAAAGAAATTACAAGAAAAAAAAATTCTCTTTTAGATCCTTCTTCTTTAAAAAAAAAAAAAAATTGGAAGAAAGAAAAAACTTAGTTAAAAAAAAAAATGAGTCTATTCTTTATCCTTCACTTCGATTTGCTGATGGTGTCAAAAGCCAGGATTTTCGAGGCCTTTTCAATGAACAGAAAAAAAAAAATCTCTCATCATCATTTTCTCACAGAATGAAAAACTTTTTAGAGTGACAGAATGATAGAATGAATTGGGTGGAATGATTTGGTATTAATACATATTTCTATACAGTATACTGTTTTTATATTATATATGAATTCTTTTATTCATTTTTTGACCTCTGAAATAGGAAAGTGAAAAAAATAAAACAGAGAATAATTTTCCTTTCTGTAATTTTTATTTATTTTTTATTTCATATTCTTTTGTGTAATTTAAACATTATATTCTTATCTGTTGAACAAATACATGTGTATGACAAAAAAAAATCTTTTTTTTCTTCATTTTAGTAAGATTAAAAATGAAGATGTTTTCTTTTTATTGTTTAAAAATACTTCAAAAACAAATGAAAAATATGTACTTAAATTTTATTTTTGCTAATGAAAATGATAATGGGTCAAATTCAATATTCTGATGCTGTAATTCAGATAATTTACACAAAAATAATATAGATTTAGAAATTATAGAAAGTCGAGGTATTTGTTTATCTTTTTTCCTTTAATGTTAGAAATCTTTAATAAAAATAATTAAATAAGATGCTTGGTAAAAAGATTTATTATGGTTCATAAGAATCTTTTTCTTTTTCAAAAAAAGAAAGAAAAAAAAAATCTTCTGTTTGAATGATGTTTTAAATATGATTATAAAAGTACTTAAAGCTTCGTCCTTCAAGAAGATTTGAAGGATTATACTTATAAATTTTTCAAAGCCACATGTTTTCTACTCGATATTGTTTGGGATTTCATAAAATTTTTTGTATTAGTTAAATTGAATTTGTGTTAGTTTTAAAATCTAAAAAAGTTTAGATTCACGCGAACTTTTAAAAAAAATTGAATAGAGAAATTAGCTGCACATATATAAACAATTTTAGAAATATTTATCATTTTTGTGCGATATTCATTTCCAGATCTTATGCAATTCATTAAAAACCTTCAAAATAAAAAATTGTTAATTCAATAATAAAAACTCGGAGAAAAAAATTTAAAATGAATTTTCCTAATTCAATTTTTTTTTCATATTTGAAAAAAAAAAAAAAAAAATTTGAAAATAAAAAAATAAAAAATAATAAAATGTTAAAGAAAAAAGATAAATTGAATGTATTGTAATTTAATTTGCTTTATGATAAAAAAGAAACGATTTGAAACATGTATTTAACAATACCGCATTTAATTTAGAAAAGATTTAACAAATAAAGGAACAAAATGAAATCAAATCTTCAAAAATAAATATCTTATTTTTGAAAAAAAAGGGTAAAAGAGAAAAACAAAAAAACCATTATACAAAGATTTGGTTTTTTTTTTTTTTTTTTTTTTTTTTTTGTAATTCGCAATATCTAAAATCTTCAAATATTATTTTTTCTTTTCTTTTTTATTCCTTTAAGATTACATTCATCTAGAATGTCTATGATGTTTAATGCTTGAAAACATGTTTTTGATGTGAAAATTAAATCCTCTTTAAAAAAAAAAAAAAAAAAAACGAAAATAAAAACTGTATTATGAAATCAAGTTAAATTTAAAATGTAATCTACTCACGTTCAATTTTTTTTTTTTTGTTCTATACATGTATATATACGTACGTATATTTTTTTTTTGTTCATTATTTTGTGTTTAAATTGTATTTTATGAAATATTATTGAATCATACATGATGTTGTATTGTGTTATAGTTTATAGGAGTAATGTATGTGTTCGTAGAAATAATATGTTTTTAGTCATAAAGGCAACAGCAAGAAAAAAAAATACATATATGTATGTATATATGTGGAGGAACTGAATTAAAAAAAAAACAAAAAAAAAAAAAGCTCAAAAGCAACTAAACGTAAAACAAAAGAAAAAAAAAGAAAGGTGAAAAATAATAGAAAATAGAAAATTCTCTTATCTTATGTTTTCTTTGTTTTATTTTCACTTATTTTTGTAAATTTTCTATTGTGAATTTACAAGTTTATTTTTATTTATTCAAAAATATAAAATTTTGTTTTTGCTGATAAACAGAAAAAAAAGGATATGCAAACATCGGCAAAAATAAGTAAACAAACACTTTACGTTCTTTTTATTTTATTTTTCACCTTTTTTTTTATGCTTTTTATTTTGGAATTTCTTTTGCTTTTAAATTTATCCTTACTCCTTTTTTTTCTTTTAGAATAAAATACACAAAAAAAGCATCCTTAAAAAAAAAATGTTGATATTCTTCTTCTTTTTTTTTTTTCAACTAAATTCTTATTTAAGGTAAGCGAAAAAGAGAAAGAAAAAATAAAAGAAAAATAACAAAGCATTCTTCTAACATCTTTCAAACATTATGTAATATTAAAATATGGAAAATATTTCCTCGTTTTACAATGGTAATATGACACCTTGAACGTTTGTTTCTTTTTTTTTATGATATATTTTTTATGTAATGTATATTATACCTGTAATAAGTTTGTATGATATGATGTTTTTGACACATTATTTGCATTTGGTTTATGGTATGAAACATGATATTTATTTTTTATTCAAAATTTTCACACAGGGTGTTTTTTTCTGTATAAATAAAAGTGTTTAGAAAATAAGCTTATTATAAATTCAATAAAAAAAAATGTATATATGTATGTATGTACATATATGTTCTTGAGTTTAAAGTGGAATTTAAACCACAATGCTTGTCATTCGAGAACAAAAGTATTACAATGACAAAATTCAATGGTTGGGATTCGATTTTCTGAACTAAAAGATATGTATATTAGCAAAAGCTTTTTTTAAACTTTTTATAGAAACTTTTTCTGTGAACGGTTTTGGCTTTGTTTAGAGAATCCATGTTCCAAATTTTATTTTCTATTATCTAGATTTCTCAAAAAAAATATAACGGAGATATTACGAATGAATGATTTCTCTGAATTTATACATCTTTTTTATAAAGTTGAGGTTGAAGTTGCAGTTGTGATTGTTTTAAAAATACTGATTATCGAGTTTTCTCGTGGGGTGAGGTGAGATTTTATAGTTATATGTAATATGTATAGAGCAAAAATGAAAATTTTGTATTTTAGTTAACTTGCTTTAAAAGTGAGTAGTCTTCTGCTAGAAGGTTCGTGTATCTTTTGTGGGAAACTTCTTAGGAAGTTTTTTGTCATTAATTTCGAAATATTTTCTTCAAAAATAGCTCTGAAAGTTCTAAAATGATTTTCGAAAATTCGCCTATGCAAGCCTATGTGTTTTTAGAAATCACATACATAGCTACATATATTTAGCTTTAGTTTATGCTTGAAGCACGTTTAAATTCAGTATGATTGGTATATGATCTGTTGTTGTAAAAACTTTGAAAAAAAGAAGATTTTTTATGTTATATCCTTTTTTCTAATTTGAATTTATATAAAAAAGAAGAGAAATTATATAAAAATAAATAAAAACACCGACTGTAAGATTATTTTTTTTTATTCAAATATATAATTTTTTTAGAAGCATTTTATAATTGAATTTTTGCCAATATCAACAAAATAGGCAATCAAATTACATAAGATGATTAAAAAATCTATGTAGTCTAGACTAAATGTTTTTTTCTAACAAAAACTTTTTTACATATAACGTATGTAG
Source organism: Bombylius discolor (assembly GCA_939192795.1). NCBI lineage: Eukaryota > Metazoa > Arthropoda > Insecta > Diptera > Bombyliidae > Bombylius > Bombylius discolor. The sequence goes on along the minus strand of OW584241.1, from coordinate 3,921,647 downwards.
TATACAAAAGAATTCTTTTTTTTTTTTTTATCAAAACACACATACACATTTAGAGTGTTGTTGAATCATAAAATTTATTTATTTTATGTTCACAATTTTTTTTGTTGTTGTTTTTTTTGCTTTTTAATTTTTATTATTTTTTGTTTGCTAAATTGTGTATAAAAATGTATTGTAATAAAAATATTTTCAAATAATTATTAGCGAAATATTTTCAAAATACACGTAGTACCTACACCTTTAAGTTATGTATGTGTATTTATTGTAAAAACTGTTTCTTTTTTTTTTTGTTGTTGTGTTTTTCTCTTTTAATTTAACGTTTTTAGCAATTAAACATTTGATAAAATAGGTAAGACAAGCAAAATTATATAACCATATGTTATATTCATTAAACTGTATTTTACAAAATTTTATAACAATCATGTAACATATAAATGTAAAGATATATGTATGTATGTAACATGTGGTATTAAAAATGAAGGTATGTACTTATGTATATATGTATATAAAAAAGTTCGATGTTATACACATAACTTTAGTCGTTAATCAAGTTAATCATTCTATTATAGCAAAATACATGACATTGCAAGAACTTTTAATCGTTTTCTATCGACTAAAAATTTATGCAGTTTATTTACTCTTTTCATTATGGTGTAAAATGGGTTTGAACAATGAAACTAATAAGGATTCAGTTTAAATAATATATATACAATAATATACATACGTATATATTGGAAAAAAGTTATGTATTACATAAATGCATGTAGATATGTATGTAGGAAAACATAAATGGATGGATACACGCAATTACTATTTATACAGGTATATTATATTTACTTTACTATCTATTTTATTTAAGGTAAAATTATAGGTATAAGGTTGGTACTTATATGTACAATATGTACTCTATATATGTATGTATATACATATTTATGATTGGTTCTACTATTTTAAAACTTCACCTGAGTTATAAATATAACATATATTTGGATTGGTTGATGGTAGGTAGCCATTATAAAAATCGAAAGCTATTATAATTTACCTTGAATGATTACTATTCATAGAACGTGTATCCTTTAAAAAAATTTCTAAGAATGATGGTGACTATAAATGAGATTTTGTGGGTATAAGAAGTAGAAGTGGAAATAAAAGAAGAAGAAAACTTCTATATATAGGGTAAGGTTCATTTTTTTTCTCTTCATATTGTTGAATTTATATAAAATTTGAAATAGGGAGTGATGGGTACAATCTAAAACACACATACACATACATATGTGTATTTTTTGTAAAATTGTTATATCTGTATGTATATTTGTGTTATAAAAAAATCTAACATGAATGGATCACGTGTTTCAAAAGTTTCTTTAAGACGTGACAAAGTTTTATTTGTACGTTGTCTGAAATTCAAGAAGAGAATTACTTTGTCTTCATGAAGTTTTTACGTTACTCATATCTTTCTTGGTATTTTTTTTTTTTTAATGTTTTTCATTTTTTTTTATTTTTTTATTCTTAGATTGTTGTTGATGCTGAGTTAGCGAAGTTCAGTTTAAGTATTGTTTAGCGAACAAAGACACCTTAAATTACTTTCAAAGAATATTAAATGATATTTATGAAATTTTATGAAAATATATAATATACATATAATAACAACAAAAAAAGGGATAAGCAAAAAGGTTATTTTAAAAGTGAAGACAGGTGTTTATGTTGTCATTTAGTTGGGTAATTTTATTGAATTTAATTTGTTGTAGATTGTCATACACATGGTTTGAATATTATTTAGCTTTTTTTTTTTTTTGTTTGTTAAAATATTGTATAATGTATCTATTTGATGAATATAAGAATATTTATATGTGTGTAATGTGTATGTATGTCTATATGTATTATACATAAAATACCTATATAGATACATACATAAATTCTTCTCTTTAAAATTCAATATAAAATCTATTTTGTATCAACATACATGTTTATATTGTATGTAGTATATCCTAATCCTTCAATAGAATTTGATTAAATTATTTATAAATGTAGATGTACTATACGTTAAATATATAATGACTGTATTGTTATATTAAAATGAATACACGAAAAAGGAAATTAAGTGTTTAATATGTATATCGTTCTAAAACTTTAACAAGTTTTGGACAGTTTGATGAGTTTAGTTAAATTAAGCTTTTAATGAGGGTTAACTCATTAAGAAAAGTTAAAATACAATACAAAATTATATAATTAATTTTAAATATAAATATTTATGAATATATAGTATATATATGTATGTATATGATGGATAAAATTATTAATTTGACAGTTTATTCATAGATTAATTTAAATTTAAATTTTTTTTTGTAATTAAAAAAAAAAACAGCGATTTTCAGTTTTAGCTTTTTATAAAATATTTTTGTGGGAAAAAAAAAAACAAACAAATTTTTTTTAAATGAATTTTTCTGCGACGTAAGTTTTAAGAAAACAATATAAATACGGTAAATAATAAATTATTTCAATTTTATGATATTTCCCAAAGAAATTATGAGTACAATGGCAAGATAAAGTATTCGGTTAAATTTTCTGTTTTTGTTTGTTGGTTTTTTTTTCCTTCTTTATTAGTAATGACATGACTGTATAATTTTATGGTGTTAATGATTCAAAAAATTATTCAAAAAATATCATCAAATAATATATAATGATCATGTACACATCATATGTATGTTATGACTATTTCCAGAATTTAAAACAACAAAATATTTCTTTACAAATGAAAGAGCACAAATAAAAAATAAAAAAAAAACATAAAAAAAACAACAACAAAAATTAAAATACAAAATTTTTAACAAAGTCCAAATTATTTTCATATTATTATCCTCCTACGATATTCTTTTATTTTTCTACATTATAAATAAATGACAACCAAAAATAAAAGGAACAAAAAATAAAATTATTTTTTTTTTTTTTTTTGTTAAAAAAAGATTGTGAACCAAATAGATAAAAAATATTTAAAAAAAAACACAGTAAAATAAAATATAAATAAATAAACGATTAAAGAAAATTGTTAAAGGAGAAGAAAAAAGAAAAAAAAAAAAACAGATTTAACAACAATTTTGTTTTATTGGTGACACTAACATTAATGTTATTGAAATCATTAAAACGGAGATTTTTCTTTAAAAAAAAAAAACAAAATAAAGTTTGAGTTTGTATATGTTGTCATTATTAAATGGCCTTCTATTTAACCTTCACTTTGAGTAATAAAAATAAAAAACTTATATATACATACATGTACATATATATAAAAAAGTATATATTTCTTTCCATTATCGTTTAAATGTATATCTAAATGATTGTTATCTTTTATATGAAAAATTTTTCGAAAATGATAATATTTTCACATTCCAGAATATTATTATTTGTGTATACACAAAGAATTTATATACATACAAATTTTAATTTTTTTTTTTTTAAATTGTGTATAAATTTCATTTTTATTTTTCTTAAATTTTATTTTATTTTTACTGTTATATGATACATATTTTAAATGTAAATTCCAACACGATTAAAAATTTTATGATTGTAAAAAAAAAATAAAGCAAGTGAAAATTATAAACAAACTTTTATTTTCACAATTTTATTATTTTTTAATTATTTTATTTTTTTCTTTTTAAATTTAAAATATGATAATTTTTGTAGATTATACAAAAAAGAAAATTGCAAAAATCTTTTCTAGATCAGAAAAAATGATATAAAATGGAAATTTGAATATAAGATGGGAAAGATAGCAGGACTAAGGATAGTAATTATCAAGTATTGTTTTTGAATAAGTTTCAAGTTTATTCAATTTTGTAATTTGAACGTGTAATTATTCATCACAAAAGAACATAAATAGGTGGGAGGTGATAGGGATAAAGATGGTTAAACTATGTATGTAGATATTTTTCGGATATCATGAATTACTTTTCAAACTTCTTTTAAAATGCAGAATAACTTGCTTGTGTCCTAGAGAATTATGAATATTGTAATACTAGTTTTTATTGAATAACAAAATAAAATTAAGATAAAAAAAATATCTTTTGACAGCAAAAATAAATTTTATTGGAAAAAATTTTTGAAAGTAAACTTCATTCAACATTAAAGAACATGAGATGTGAGTGTGATTGAAAATGTTCTACTTACATTTTTTTTTTTTTTGAATTTCCATTAAAATAAAAAAGTGGTATCTGATAAAAATTTTAACAATTCTTCAGGATTAATTTTTCATTCTTGTTTATGTTTTATTTTTAATTTTTTTTTTCTTATACCTAACTGTTAAAGCGCAAATTTTTTTTTTTTTTTGTAAATTTAAAAAATTTAATATAAATAAAATTTTTTTTAATAAAATATTTATTCAAAAAATGAATTCTATTCATGTGTTTTTTTTTTTACTTTAAAAAATTTATATTTTTTGATGTATACATTGTTTTCTGTTTTTTTTTTTTGTTTTTATCTGGATTATGAAAACTGAAGAGATCCTGCATTGTAAAGCATTTTTAAAAGTAAAACTTCTGACATATGAGATTTTTATTTTAAACAAATTTGATTTTTCTAAGGTGGTTTTTGTTATTTTCTTTTAAAATATTTTTACACGTTTCGAATTTCAATTTTAAGAAATTCTAAGAATGACATGTTGAACGTATAAGACTTTTTGGATAACAAAAAAAAAAAAATCTATATAATTTATGAAAATTCTTGATTTGTGTTTTATACTTTTTTATTTTCTCTTATTTTTTTTTTTGAATTTATCTATGTTAAACACACGGTAAAATTACGATATGTCATGTTAAAAAATTTTAAAAATTTTGAAAATAAAAAAAAATAGGTGATTTTTTTTTTGACATAATTCATAAAAAAAGGTAGTGTAACGTGTTTTCAATCATTTTAAAATTTTCATATGGAATTTTTTTTCAAAAATAATGTGTACGTTTGTTTTTTTACTTTTATTTTACAAAAGCAATACATCAATAATACATGATAAAATTCAAGAATTAAATATTACGTTAAATTGTATAAGAACAAATTATAAATATCTATTAAAATTTCAAAATTTTAATTATCTTTATAATTAATGATCTGACAAAATATATTTAAATATACATTTTTCGAATTTTTTTTTCTTTTTACATATTTTTTTTTGTTGTTGTACAAATTAGATAAATATTTTAAAAAATTTTTTTCAAAATGCATTATTTTTAATGACTGTAAAATTGAATAATGAAAAAAAAAAGTGTATTTTTTTTTCTTCTTTTTTTTTTTTTTTTTTGAATATGTAAAATATTTATTATATTGCAATAAAAATGAAAGAAAAAGAAAATAAATAAATATACAAGTAAATAAATTTTCACGTATTTATTATAAATCATTTAAAAATATTCAATATTTTTGTTGAAATACAACGTCAAGGTTTAAATTAAGCTAACAAAAAATTTGAATGTATCATCATTATCATTATCATCATCATCAATTTTATGTATTAGTTGTATATTTTTAATAAATTATATGTAAAATTGAATAAATTGTATTGTACATATATCTGTATATAATCTATATCATATATTTTCATAGATATGTATATATACGTACATATCAGATTATTTTAAAAATATACTTCATCCAAAAATATAATTCCATTTACTATGTAGGTGGATCTATGGTGGCGTTTTTTTTTTCTTTTCTTCTCTCTTGGTGACGTCATTAATTTACTTGGGGATTTATAAATTTTGTTTTTGTTTTCTTCTTGAAATTAATTATTATTTTAATTATGTATATATATACATATTTTCTATACATTTTTTACATATAATATAGTTTTTTGTTTGTTGGTTTTTCTTTCAATCGTCATAAATAATGTTTTTTTTTTTTTTCCTTGTGTATTTTGGATGACATCCGAAACTTATTGAATAATATTATGTGAAAATAAAAAAAGTTTTTTTGTTTTTTTTTTTGTTTCATAAAATATCAATAAAACATTCAACACCAGATGATGATGATGATAAATACAAGATATACACATACGTACATATATGTATGTATTTATTATGTATACATATACATAACACGTCATAAATTTTTTTGTAAAAATTGAAAAAAAAAAAAAAATAGAAGATAAAAAAAAGGAAGAAAAAAAAAAATCTATATTTTATAAATTTTCATTCATAATTCATAAACAAAAATATTTGAAAAAAGAAAAAAAAAAAATTATTTATACGAGTATATTTTGTGTGAGTACATAAAATATAATTTTTAATATTGTAAAATGTATAGATAATAAATTTGAAATAAATAAATAATATTTAAAAAAAAAAAAAGAAAGAAATTAATATCTTTCTACATAGATATAATTACATATTGATACATTTTATGATTTATGTATTGTAATTAAAAATATAAAAAAAAAATAAAAAATAAAAAATAAAAAAATTCATTAAAGTACATCATCTGTACAAAATTCAATTCAATTCACATATATGATTTTATTCTTATTTACCGTAAGAACATCATTATTTTTTGTTGAAAGTTCATAACTGCATAATACATCAGTATAGAAATAAAATATATGTATGCCAAATTACATTCTAAAATTGAATTTATGAGATCTTGGCAAATGAATTGCATTAAAATGTACATATCTATATACTCGTATGTATATTTTATTAATAAAAAAAAAAAATATATAGTACATATTATGTATGTAATCGTATGTAGAAATAAAAAGGATTAAAAAGAATTTGTTTGAATGTCACAATTTTTATGAATATTGTACAAGGCGGTTACAGTTATTAAATAATATACTTTGAACTATATAGGTACATAATATACCTACACATATTACATATATGTAAATATAATTACATTAATTAAATATTATCTTTATATTTTATAAGTCATCATCTTACTAATTTTTAGTTTAAAAAGTTAAAATTTCGAAAATTATGACTCTCAAAAACACATACAGTTTATAATTATAATAATTAAAAAGTGGATTACATGTGTTGAATAACGTCCAAGAAAGTAAGAAAAAAAACACAAAAAAAAAAATATAAACAGCAAATTTGAAATTAAAAACCAGACGCAAATTAATCGTGTTTTTTTTTCCTTCAAAAAATTTGGATAGATATACTTAATAATTGCAGCGAAAATGTTTAGGTCATGTAATATGTTGCTTCATCTTTTAATATCTATCTACAATTTTTATATAAAATTTATAGATACATATGTATATATTTAGTGAATCTAAAATGTTTGAATATGAATTTAAACTTATTTTTTCATGCAATAAAAATACAAACAAAAAAAGAGGATAACTTTTTTTTTTTTTTCTAAAGAAAATTATCTATGACGATATTAATGGTGTATTTAAGATACATTCTCATCATAAAATATCTAAAATTGCAAAATAAAAAAGTAAAAAAAAATAAAAATAAAAACTAAAAGTTGAAAATAATAATAATAATAAGAAAAAAAAAAAAAAAAAAAAAAAAAGATACAGATTGTTGGCTTCTTTTTAATATAAAATACTTAAGGTGTGTATCATGATTATTATCTTTGCAATGACAAAAATAAATATTAGAGATAAATGTTACAGACAGACAAAATTACAGAAGGGTGACATGTTATGTGGCATATGCAATTATTCAACGGAAAATGTACTTTTTTGACAATGCATTGAGTTTATGCCCGAATTCCTTTTTGGATGAATTTTAATGTTTTATGTATAAAATGTATACATATATGATGTACATACATATGTATGTATTATAATTGTGTGTATGTACTTTCATTTAGAAACAGCAGTTATTCTTATTCATTTAAGAAGATGATATAAAATTTGTTCAAAATGAGTTAACATAAATGCAAAAATATGTGTGAATATATATGCACATATGTGCATGCATTCAATTTTGTATGCATAATATATAGTGTATATCACTAAAATGTATGTATGTACGTATGCAATTTATAACTAAAAAGTTTCATTTTGTCTTTTATATTCCAATTTTCTGTTCTTTTAGTTTTATTATTTTTATTTTTTTTTATTTTTCAAAATAATAATAAAACAAAATGAAAAAATAAAAAAAATAAAAATAAACAAAGAAAAAATTTTCCAACAAATTTTGTCGTTTTATTTTTGAATGCATAAAATTATGTACATACATGTATATTTATGAATAATTTATAGATGTGTGTATGTGTATATAAAATGTATGTGCATATACATAATATGTATGTTTGTACTTTTGGAATGATATTATAATATATATTAAAATATATACTTATGTGATAAAAGAACTTATGCAATACAGGAAGAAAATCTGACAAAGTATTTCACATTTGAAAAATTAGGTCAATTATGAAAGTACACATATATTTTCAGATACTGTATTTTTATTTTTTTTTTTTAAATTTCTTTTTAAAAATTTTATTTTGTCAGATAATAATTAAAGGTTTTCGAATTTATATTTATGTACTATAGGTATTATGTTTCTTCTTCTTTTTTTTTTTTTTTTTTTTTTTTAATAAATTCTTTAAATTTATATTTAATTTGAATTTGAAAAAATAAAATTAATCAATTTTATTTTATTGTTAATTTTATATTTAAATGATAATAATAATTTTTTCTCCCAGGTATTTTGATTTTTTTTTTTTTTAGTTTAAAAAAAAAAATAAAAATGTTTTCCCCATAAACAATTATAAATTGTGGATTCCTGCATAGTTAATTAAAATTAAAATTTTATGCTAAATATTTTAATTATTATTACGTTTTTTTTTTTTTATTGTTTTTTTAAATTTATAACTACAAATTAAAATAAATCAAAAAAAAAAAAAAAATATTTTAATTATTTGAAAATGTAATTTTACATTGTGTTTATTTAAATTTTATTTATTATGTGTAAAAATAAAAAAAAAATAAAAATTTATCATTTCAAATCAATTTTTAAAAGGAAGAAAATAAAATATATTTTTTGTATATGGGGAATTCCATTTTGTAACGGGTGTGACATGCTGACTCTTAAATATTGAAAACTCGTAGAGCAATTGCACTCTGATTAAACTTAAATGTTCCTAATATGCCCTCTAGTGAAAGCAAACGACGGCTACGATAAAACAGAAAAATTCAAATATTCTTAATCAGAATCGTCACTTTAGTAGCGTAACGGGTGTGACGCTGAAGATTTTGAATTTCACGGATTTTCGTCTATTTCACTGAATATCATAAAATTTTCATATAAACAATTCCAAAAATTATTTTTAATTATATTGTAGAAACTTGAAAAAATCTTTTGGAAAAATTTGACGAGGAACAATGCAATACTTTTTTCATAATTAAAAAAAAGAAATGTAACGGGTGTGACATATTTTGTAACGGGTGTGACAGCGAAACGAATTTCTACTGATAAGTAGCAAACATTTTGTTTTTAATACTGTTCCTCATCGTGATATCGTAAATAATTTAATACTAGATACACCAAAAATTGATATATACTTATCTCTACCAGCTTTATTAATATTAATTTTAAGGAAAAAAGTGGTCGATTTGCGTGGAATTCTCCATATATATATATTTTTGTATATTTTACAAATATTAAAATTAATGTGAGAGAGACTTCATGAAATATTTTGTCTATGACCAAAAAAAATAATATATATATACATACATATGTATTTATTTTTTTTTTCTAATATTTATACACTATCCTATACCTTACATTAATGTTTTACCATTAGGAAAAATAAACAGAACATCTGCACTTAACCATAAAACAAACAACCCATCACTAATGAGAGCAATATGTCCAAAGTAATTGGAGCACACACAAAAATATATTCAGGTTGCATAATGTATATATAAAACAAACTTATAGCTTTAAAAACATGAAAAATTTGTTGTTTTCTGATATTTCTTCTTGTTTTTTTTTTTTTGATTCTGTATTGACTCATCACTTTTATTAGATTGAAAACAGCATCTGATGTAATGACTCTCTGACTACAAGAATAAAATAGGTGTTTTTTTTTTTTTACATCGTATCTAATACCAACCAACAATGAAATAATTGTGGTTTCAAATAAATTTTCAAATTATACAAGGAATATAGGTATAGTATATTAAAATGAAAGGATGCAAAATTAAAATATTATATGGTGAAAGGGCTGATTTAGCAAAAATATTTACATTATAATTTCTTAGCTAAAATAAGATACATAAGATATTTTGAATCTAATGAATATACAAGTACTACATATATATCGTCTTGAATATTTATTGCTTTTTATACACACATACTTATATATACATATATATATATAAATTGTAAATTTTACTTTCTTAAGTTTTACATAACATATTTATCTAAGATTATTTTGGATGTATGTGTTCATCATGTGTTAAAGTTTTTAGTTACACAAGTCAAAATAAATAACTAAAAGAATTTAAATAAATTTTTTGAAAGAAAAAAAAAAACAACATAAATGAGGTAAATATTTAAAATTACATTAAAAAGCGTAAAATTTCAAAAGGAAAATATTATCTAATCAAAATTTTATTTTATATATTATGTTTTTTTTTTTTTCTTCTCTTGTTTTGTTTTGTTTTTAAGATATTTAGTAATGGCACCAAAGCAAATTTAAAAGATGTATGTAAATTAATTTGAAACTAAACAATCAGTAAATATATACATATTTTTGTTATTATAGATTCTTTATAGTTAATTTTTTTCCGTCAATATCACTTAAAATATGGCTCCAGCTTTGTAGTTACAAGTGTTCAAATATGATGATGCTTTTTATAGTACATATGTATATATAAGAGAATTTTTAAAAATTAATTGGATATGATATATGTATATACTATGTGTATTACACATATGGATCAATAATAATATGATGTCATAAAATCAATAAATTATGCATGATATTTCTGGAAATTTTCTTGTATATAAATTAATTGAAGAACAACAACGAAAAAAAAAGGCGTTAAAAAACAATTTTGTCAGAAACAAAAAAAGAATTAATGAAAATTCTTTGTAAAGATTATATTACAATTCTTAATTTTTTCCAAAATTTATGATATTTTCTTTGAATTTTTAATAATAAAAAAAAAAAAAAATTAATATTCAAAGTATTTTTCTTAATGAGTTTTTATACTTTGTTTACTATTAATTCTTTTCTATAGAATTTATAATGATTTTATAAAACATACATATGTACTATAAATGTATCTTAGGATGATGTATTTAAATAATTTTTTAATTATTGTTAAATGTTCAATAAAAATTCTTTGAGGTTATGACGTTTAATTTGTGTTATAGAAGGATAAACTCTCTAATTTGGAATTTAGCCAACAAACTTTAAAAATTATTCACATTTCATTCAATAAGTTGTTTTTTTCTTCTCTCGAAACAAAAGCAAGAAATGAAAAAAAAAAAAAACAAAGAAAAAAAGAAAAGCTAAAGGCATCAAAAATTCAAGTAATTACTTTGAAATCTAATGTGGAATGATGTAATCTAAAGTGTGTGTTATTTTTTTTTTTTATTTGTGACTTGTGATGAAAATGAATTTAAAATGAAAATTAAGATAAAAAAAAACCGACCGAAAAAAAATGAAGATTTTTTAAAAGGTAATTACAATTAGTCTGTGGATAATTTGATCCACATAAAAAAAATAGAATTTTTTTTTTCAGAGAAAATAGAAGAGAAAAAAAAATGGTAATTGTGTTGATTGAATAACAAAAGCACGTGTAATTTTGCAAAAATGAAAAAAAAAAAAAAAGCAAAAAAACCTAACAAAAAAGAAACAAAATGTGTTGAGGTGGGTGAATGTGTGAATGTATTAAAGTGTAATATGAATTTTTTTTCCGCTTGTTTGTTTGATTTTAAATAAAATTTTCGACATGTATCAAATGAAATTTTTTTGAAAAATATTTTTTTTTCTTGTTTCCTTTGTGTTTTAACAACAAATCAATAACACATCTTGAAATTTAGATATTGTATCTATGCACCAAAAAAAAAAAAAACAAAAAAAAACGGATACTTTCATAATGAAATAAATAAATAACTCACGCACTAAAAATTTTTCAATTTTCATTAAAAAAAAAAAAAAACATAACCTATTATTTTATCTTTTTATTTATTAAAATCTTTTCCTTTCCTCCTTTTTCTATTTATTATTTTAACATTATGTTTATTTTTCATTACTAAACCCTTTTTTTTTTCACTTTATTTCCAAAGGGTTTGAATAAGAAAAAATCTAATATTTTTCACATGCTCTGTTTTTTTTCTTCTTTCACTCTCCAAAATGAAAAAAAAAAAAAATATAATAAAATAGGTAAATTTTTTTTCTTTATTTTTTGAAGTATTTTATAAATTTTTTATGATATGAACATTTCATATTAAGGGCATAACCTGATTTAAAAGTGGTATATCATTTTTTATTTTAGAAAAAAAAAAAAAAAAAAAAAATTAAATTCTGAAAAAACACACACGTGTAGATGAATAGTTCATGTATTATATTATGATGTATTAAATAAAATTTATCATGGCGTTAACTCTAGAGAATTTTTTAATCTGTGTCATCTTTGTATTGCTATTGTTGTTGTTGTTGTTTCTTTAATCTTGTTTAGAATTTCATAAAAAAAAAAAAAAAAAATTAAAAAATACAATAGAAAATGAAAGAAATATAATAATGTTTAGAAACGATGAATTGTAAAAATATATTTATATACATATTATTTCCAGTTTCATACAATATATGATATGTGTATGTGTGTGGGTGGCTGGGGGGTCAGTTAAATATAAATGAGAAATGATAAAATTGTTTGTTACTGTTTTTTTTTTTTTTAATTTTATTTATTTTTTTCAAATTACATAAAAATATTAGACTGTGTAATAAAGATTCGTGACTAAGCACAAAAAAAAAAAAAGAAGAAAAATACGAGAAATTTTCATTTATGAATGTAAAAAATTTCCTGAATAAAACCTTTATGTATAATAGGTACCTACATAGTCCCTTTTTTTCTCTACATATATTTTATTTTCTCTAAATACATACATATGTATATTAAAATATAGCTGTAACAAAATATATGTGTATGTATGGCTAAATAGATTTTTTTTTTTTTTTTTTATTTACAGTTTTTTCAATATATGTATATAATAAACAAGTTAGTCCTTTCTCTTAACAAAACAGATTTTCTTTTCATTACATACACAATTTAAAACATACACATATACTATATATTTATGTAATAAGAGAAGATACAGTTACTGGTATTTTTTATTATTATTTTGTGTATACAATATATACTATTATTATTATTATTATGAAGATTTTACGTTACGGAGATCTTTTATGAATATTTAATTTTTCTGCCAGAATCCGTTTATTGATAAGAATGAGGAAGCAATTTTTACATTTGATGCTGTCAAATAAAATGGCATATTACGGTCAAGTAACAAAATATTCATTTAACGAAAAATGTTTTTATGTGAAAATGAATTATTAAAATATCTTAAAGAATCAATAATATTGAAAGAAAAGAAAAGAAAGTATCCTGTCATTTTCAATATAGATATTGTATATCTTATAAATATATATGGGGTAGATATTTTCTTTTAAAGATATATTTAGTACATAATAATAAGAAGAGAGAAAAAATAAAAAAAGAAGATTTATTATTTATTTATTAACAAGGTGATAAGTTGAAAAATGTATATTTGAAAAATTTATGTAATTGCGCTATTACCTTATATTTTTTTTGATTTATTTTCTCTTAATTTAACGGAAATTTTATTTTTATCTGTTTTTTTTTTTTCTTCTTCCTTTAATGTGAAAGTAGTTTATTAGACATTTTATTTCAAACAAAAATCAGTTTAATGAAATTTTTTTTTTTTTTTTTTTAGTATTTTTTTGTTTGTTTAAATTTAGTTTCATAATTATATATTTTTAAAAATAGAATATAATCGCAATGCACACAAAATTTTGATATTATAATTATATCGTGTTTTTCATCAAAACTTTTTCCATTTTATATCAAAAATTAATGTGCGAAAATGATTTATGATAGCAGCAGGTGTTTGATATTGTAAGAAATTCTTTTTTTTTTTTTTTTTTTTTTTAAATATTAAAATAATAAAAAAAAGTATCACAGTAGTGATTTGAATAAAATGACATTTAGCGAGAGATGAATTCTTTTTAAAAAATATGTTTTTCTTTTTGTTTGTTTTTATTTTTTTTTTTTCTAAATATGGTAAACGTTATGTTCCACTTCCATGGGTAGTTTGAAAGATCATAAAGATAAAACAATGAAAAATGAAGTTCATTTTCCTTATTTAAATTTAGAAAATAAAAAAAAAAAAAACATTATATTTATCATTTTTCAAATAAAAATAGAAAAGGAAAATAAAAAAGGATATTTTATCTGATTGAAATAGAATTTTTTTTTTTCTGTGTAAAAATATGAATAATTTTTGTATTTTGTATATCTACATGAGAAAAGTAATAAAACATTTATTTTTCTACGTTTTTTATTTTATTTTATTTTCATTTTGTGTTTTCTTTTTTTTTTTTGTATTTCGAAGCATGAAAATAAAATAAGATTAAAAATGAAATTATATTTATGCGTTTTGTTTTTAAACACTGTAAAACTTAATTAGTACATTTTTATTTTAATTAATGTTTCTTTTTTTGAAAAAAAAAAAAAACGAAAAAAAAAAAAACAATTAAAATAAAATACTTTTTAAAAGAAATAAGTTTGTAAAATGTTTAGAATATATACATATATTTTTTTAATTGCGAAAATAATAATATTTAACTAAGTATATGAAAATTGAAGAAAAAACAAACACAAAAAATAAAGAAAATTGTAATTTAAACTTACAGAATTCACAGCAGCCATTGCAGCTCACGAAGACACTAATTGTCTGAAAAATAAAGTAAAAAAAAAATATAAATAAAAAAATATATGTATGTACATAAAAAATATTTTTATAATTTTTTTTATGATATTTTAATATTTTTATTTTATTTTTTTAAAAAAAGAAAAAAAAAAACAATTTTTTAGTGTATATTTCATATAAGATGGATATTTTTTTTTTTATTACTGGACAACACATAAAAAAAGAAAATATTTGTTTTTATTTTTTTTCTCAGAAGATGCAAATTATTAATTTAAAAAAATATTCTTTTAAATTCAAACAATAACGGGACAATGAAATAGAAGTAATAAAAATTATATATATACGCGAGTATGCAAAATTTTTTGAAACTTTAAATGAGTTGCTCCTCTCTGTAATAAAGAAAAATGTTAGTTGGATTGGAGGTTAAAAATTTTGTTTTTATACAAGAATATGAATTTTTATAGGATAAACGATTCAATTCTAAGACTCAAGACAGATTTATTCTGTAATCCCTAAATTCATAAATTTTTGTCAAGGAGAGTTGTAAAAGTATCAAAGTCAAAAGTAATATGTTGCAAGATAAAAGAATGAAATGTTTTTGAAAACATCAAGGATAATCATTATTTTTTTTATCTCAAGCTAAATTTTCAAAATGGTGACATTTGCCTTACAGTATGTTTTAGAAAAGACCATGAAAAACAAGAAGAAATTTTCAGAAAAGTATTTCTTTAAAGTATGAACTGAAAACGACATTAAATTGAAATTTTTTGAACTTGAACATATGTATCATTTTTTTGCTGTAATTTTTTAATATCAATGTATCTATTTTACAAAAGAAAAAAAAAACTAATTAACTTGTTTATCAATAAAAAACTATAATAGCAGAGAATTGGTCAAGAACACAAATAAAAATTGATTGAATTAATCGATCGATCAGTAACGAAAAACATTTTTTCCAATTTTTTCAATTTTTTGTTTTTACATTAAAGTGGGAAAAAGATGACAAAACGTAAAAAAAAAAAAAACATTAAAACAAATTGTATGCATATAAATTTATATATGGATATACGTATGTACGCTTTTTATATATCGTATATTTTATAATGCATGTATTATTTTGATGATGCGATGATGATGATTCCATTTATATTGGCAACAATTTTTATGCTTCAGAAAATTAAATTAATTTTCATCATCAACATACTTGTTTTTTTTTCTATTTTTTTTTTTTTAATTTTTTTTTCTTTCATATATTATAAAGTTGAATATTACTTTATACTGGCTAGCTGTATAACTTTAATTTAGTTACATGTCATGTATACTTTTACATATATATATGTTTATATTTATCATATAGGTACGTACATATCATACGTTATGTATAATAATAATATGTTGTAGTTGTCATTCTCATATCGTCATCATCATGATCATCAAATCAAGAAAATTGAGAAAATTTTAATTAACTAGATTCAATTTGCATTTAATGTATCATATGCGTGTGCATTATTATTGTTATTATTATTATTATTATTTGGTACTTTATATGTGTATGATGATTACACAAGAATAAAAATTTAAATTGATAAAAAAATAGAAAGAAAAAAAAACTTAAAAAAAAAACAATAGAACAAAAATATATTCTATATTCATGTATAATTATATATGTATGTTAGGACTAATTCCAAATTATAAAACGCGCATGAAAATCATATTTACTCTAAGAAAATTTGTAAAATATTTTGTGTATGTTCTAAAAATAGATTTTTCTTTTTTATTTCTTTTATTTATTTATTTTTTTTTTTTAATTTTTGATTTTTTTTTTTTGCAAGAAAAACAACACTGTACACTGCTATATGTTAAAGAAGATAATTTGATTTCTTGAGATATTTCAACAGTCATTATGATTACATAGATGAAAAAATATATATATACTATAGTACATATATATTTACATAGGTATATGAACATAAGATATTTACGTACATGAAAAATTATGATTAAAAAAAAAAAAGACAATTTTTTAGATGAGAAAAAAAAAAAAAGAAGAAAAAGAAAGAAGATTATTAGAGAAAAAATTTTAGTCTAGTGCTAGTCCTAGACTTTTAGAAACAAATAACATATATACAAATAATAGATACATTTTGTATACACATAAGTAACGACCACCTGTCGCTGTCATATCAGTATATCTTTTTTTATTCTTTCACAATTTTATTACATCGAGAATTTTTCATTTTAAATTTTTTTTTTTTTCTGAGTATATAATGTACATTTATTATAATCATATATTACATAGTATAATATATATGAAAACTATTACACAAATACAATAAAAAAAATTTTCTAATTTAAAATAGTGACAAATACAAATATTGTCAACATATGTGTATCATTAGTGATAGTGATATTATGTATAGGTATATATATACATACATACATACATACATATATGTATTTTCAACATCATGTCATATTTTTGTTTTTAGTGATTTTTTGATTTGATACTTAAAAATTTAAGAACCATTTTGAATTTGATGAGATATATTTTTTTCTTTCTAAAATTGGTGTTTCTATTTTATAATATTTTTTGGTTTTTTATTATTTTTTTTTTTTTTCTTATTTTAATTTTCTTTATGGAATAATTATACGTACAATGTAGTACACGTAATATAATTCTAAAAATAAAAAAAAAAGGTTATAATTAAAATTTTATTATAAAATTTATTTTAACGTACACTTAAATTTAGATATTATAATATTAATGTTTTTTTTTTTTTGTTTTTTAATAAATTGCATTTATGCCTTTGAAACAGAGATACTTTGTATATATTTTCAAAAAGATTTGAATTTTTTATTACAAGTTCTGCCTTTATTACAAATAAAAAAAAAGTTATATATTTTTTTATTTGTTTATTTTATTTTATTCCTTCGTTTTTTTTTTTAATTCTTCCTTTTAGGTAATTCGTCTTTTAATATTAGAAGATCATTTATTAGTATAAAGAAGATACAGGCGACAATAATAAAAGAAATAGTATTTTTTTTTTTGATTTTTCTATTGAAAAATGTGTGAAAAATGTTTTTAGAAAAATATTTAAAAAAAAAATCAAAGTGATAAATTCAAAAGAAACTGAAAAATAAAAATGAAAATTTATGGATATATTTTAAGTAATTGATTAAAACAAACAAAAAAAATACTTGTTTTTTTAACAGTTTTTATTGAACATAAAAAAAAAAGAAAAAAAACAAATAATAAAAGATAATTGTTATGACTTTTATTTTATTATATTTTAATTCTTTAAGCTTAAACACTTGTATTATTTTATTACATTGTTAAAATTGTTAATAACATTTTTGGTTTTGAATGAATGTGTACTTTTTCTTGAAAAAGTCTGTCTTGGGTGACAGAAAATGTAGGAGGTAACAGAGTTTTTCAAAAATTTCAAAGATATATTGTATTGATTGAACAAAGAAAAATTGGATTTTGAATGATTATAAATTTCAATATTTTTATTTTTAAGTAATTACTTGTTTTATGATTTTTTGTTTGAAAAAGAATTCTTTAAAATACTCAATACATACTTTCTTAATTTGGAAAGAAGGTGTGTTAAAAGTATGACAAATTTTTTTCCTTTACATTTATCTTTAAAATTTATGTTAAGCAATTAAAAAAACATATGCTAAAAATTATTAAATTTTTAAAATTAAAAATTATAAACAAAAAAAAAAGAATTGATATTTTAAAGTTTATTATTTTTGAAATGTGAATTTTGATTCTGAGGTATCATTTTATTTGTTGTTATCAAATATTAGATGTCTTTCCAACACCATAGCATAATGAATTGTATTTGCTGCAACGTTCGATAGAATGTGTTTTTTTTTTAAATATTATTCAATATCAATCTTATTTTTCAGTTCAAAATTCAAATATTTGAAAATTCCAATTTAATGTTTTGTAAGAACCCTTTTATTTATATTTTAATAAAAATTTAAGAAAATTCTAATTTTTCAAAAATAACTCAAATTTTAATTTATTACTCAGATATTCTGGCAAAAGTCAATTCTATTAAAAAGATAAAAAAAAATAAAATATTTTAATTTAAAATCTTCTTAAATAATATTTCTATTTAAAGATTTTTCAATATGTATATTAATATCTATTCAAACTTAGTTTTCAATTAAATTAGAATTACATACATACAAATTTGTGTGTATGTACATAATTGTAAATTTTTGCATCATATTTACTTCAATTGAATTTTATTTTTTTAATGTTTATTAAATACACATGAGTAAGAAAAATCTTCAACATAAAAAAAAAGTATAAAGAAAAATTGAAATTAGAAAAAAAAGAAGCAAAAATAAAGAAAAAAAAGAAAAAGAATAATAATAATAAAAAAAAAAGGAAAAATTCATGTGTAAGCAATTCAAAGAACATTAGAATTTTGCTTTTCTTTTATATACTGAAAGAAAGTAGACTGCAAATGATTATGTGTAAAAAGAAAAGTTAAGTAAGTATATATATAAATACAATATATGTACGTATATATTACATATATATATATATATATACGTCATATAAAGTAGAGTCCTCAATATTTTATTTAATGAAAAACGTTCTTTACCATGAATTATTCATTAGTCTAATGGAAAACATGAAAAATATTAATTTCCCGAACGTCGAAGTTTTCTTGATTACCTACATTCTACATTATTATTATAATAATATGTATATCTACATAAATAAATAAAATTGAACATAAAATATAATAAAGTATAGTATATTAGTATATATGTATGTACATAGTACATATATGTAATAATATATACGATATAAGAAAAAATAATATATGTATGTATATTTTCAATCCCTTCTATATACGAGTATGTATATGCAGAAGAACATCATCGTCATCATCAACATTATCATTCTTTTTATTTATTTATTCTTATTTTTATTTATTTATATTTTATTTCATTTAATTTTTTTTTTTTTTCACTTTTAATATTTCTTGAAAACAAATTTTCAATAAAGAGTTGAAGTTTTTGTACAATGTACTTAAATATATAAATATATGTACATATATATATGTATATATGATCTGAAGATAACATATAAATGTATATGTATGTAATAGAGATTCCTTCTAAAATATGTTGTTGTATATATGTACATGCATAACATATTTGTGGGTTCATATACATACTACATATAAGTATGAATAAGAAGAATGAACAGGATATCGATTGATTCTTTGTAAATTGCGGCAAAAAAAAAAAAAAGGATTAGTAATCAATATATCCCCCTAAGATATTTATATATATGTATGTATACAACAAAATTATAGTATCAGAGTACATACTATTATATATTACACCATACTATATGCAGTTATTACAAGAATCATAAGAAAGTATCGTATTTTTTTTCTTCTTATTTTTGAAAAAGGAAAAAAATATATATATATAGAATCATTACATTTATTTATTTTCTAAAAGTAACGACAATGATGTTAGTTGTACAGGATATGTGGTATTTAGACAGTAAAAAGGAAGAGAAATTGATAACGTATAAGAAAAAAAAAAGTATATTTCCGAAGTAATCCTTGTAATAATAATAATCACAAGAAATATGTAAAGGTATTATGTATCAATACAAAAATATCTATATATGCACATAAATACATATATAATATACAATATATATTTCGATATACTTATCTAAACTTATCCTATATGTTTAATATAAATACATATAAATTTTGTTTTGGGTCGCTTATATTAGAACTTTATACAATATAAGGATTACAAAAATGGATCGGCTTAATGTCACGATATAACGGTTTTATTTATTCATTCGAATGTTAGATATAAAATAATAATTTTAGTTACAAAAATATATAATATGTATATATGTATATATAAATGGTTATAATAGGTATATAATATATGAAATTTCATATAATGTATGTATTGTATGTACATATAATATGTAATATTGATATACAAAGCTTGAAAATATAAAAAATTCCTTTTCTTATAATAATAAAAAAGTTAGATATATAATGTAATCTTATTTCTCAGAAGGATCATGAAACAAAATGATTAGTAGCAGGTAATTTGTCCAACTTATATAAATCCTGATGAAATAAGCTAAAGTTATGATTCTTAATACGTCATCAAGCACGTATACCCATATAAATAATTTAGTATTAAAAAAAAAAAACACAAAAAAAAAAACAAAATGTTTCATAATAAAAAATATAGGACAATAAAATTTGTTTACGACAAACTGTGATTCGAAAAAAAAAAAAAACGGGGAACAAAATTCGATGGGATGAAAACTTAACGAACTATGTCGACCATAAAATTTTCTGAAACCTTTTTTTTTTGTGTGTGTGTCATTTATAATAGATCACATTCATTCATTTTATCTTAGTTTTTTTTTCGAAAAAAAAAAAAAATTACATCTATTTGTGCATATGTGTGTTAGAAAATGTATTGACATCATTTTAAATTCTAACACAATTTCATTCAAAAAGTGAAAAATTGTTTCGATCTCTTATATATATGTTTTGTAACATTTTCAGCCTACTTTTTATATATCTTTCCATTTAAATTATTTTTTTTTTTGTTGTTTTGCTTTGCGAAAGGATAAAACAGTAAAATTTGTTATTTTATTTAGTTTTTCACAATACCTTTATATTAGTAATTTATTTTGGTCTAATAAAAATCAGACTTGCGCATGGGATTGTCTGAAAGGACTTTATGCCTTGAATTTTTCATATTTTGTTACCTTTGTAATATATGATCATATATCTCATACTTATTATTCTTTTGTTTTTTTTTTTCTTTTTCTTTTACAAATTCATTTTTCAAATTTAAAAAAAAATATATGAATGTACATATAATATATACGAAATTGATGAAAATTTGTGTTTTACTATATTTTTTTTCTTTTTGTTTTAATATTTAAGATAAATAAAAAATAAAATTTTCAAAAAACAACTATGTAATTGCAAAATTTCAAAATTTTTGTAAAATATTTGCAGGAAAAAATGTTTTGTTTGAGAAAAAGTTTGCCAAATATTTTTTATTATTTTCAATGTGAAAAGCACAAAAAAAAAAGGAAAAATAGAAATGAAGGTGTAATAAAAGGGATGAAAAATAAATTTTTCACAATTTGTATGTATGTATGTGTAAAATGAACGTGTTTTTGTAAAACTTTATAAAAAAAAAACCATTTTTTTTTAAAGTAGTAAGGTTATGTCAGCGACATTATTTGTTTTTTTTTTTTTTTTTTTGAACATTTGCCAGATAAAATGTATGAAACGATAAATACGACAAATATTCAGTAAAATAAAATAAAGAGAAAATTTAAAAAAATAAAATAAAAATAAAGTGGATGAAATTTATAGGAGTACAGAAACTGAATGCATTAAATAATAATTTTTGTTTTTTTGTTTTTTTGTTTTTTTTGGTTTAAAAAATAAAAGAGAAAACAAACAATCAAGTAGAAGATAAAAAAAAAACATTCGAATTGAAAACAACAAAATTCTAAAATTCTTTGCAAATTTTTACCATAATTTCTGTCACTAAAATGTCGAAGGCAAAACGTAATTAATAAAAAAAAAGGATAATAAAAAAAAAAACAATAAAAAAGTAATCAATTTCTTATTTTCAACATTTTCTTCAGACATAAAACAACAATTTATTAGAAAAGAGAAAGGGGACTTGTTATGAAATCAAATTTTTGAAATAACATTTAACCAATAAATATAATTAATTTTAAAATTACTTAGACAAAAAAAGAAATAAATAAAAAATTATATAGAAAACCAATAATATAAAGAAGAATATATAATATTTAATGAATTTTTCCTTTCTCTATCGTTTTATCGTCTGGAATTTAATTTTCTAAAATTTTCTATGACCACAAAAATTTAATAAAAATCTATATTATATACTCTTAAGTTTTTTTCTTTATTTTATTTGTTTCAATGTTTTGTTTTTTAAACATTTCTTTAAAAACCATAAGAGAGTATGCAATTTAAAATATGATTAATGTGGTTTCGAATACATTATATAGATATGTATATACATACATATATAGATTCATTTATAATAAAACTTTTTAGTCAAAGAAAAAGAATTTTTCAACACGAAAATTTTCTTATGGGAAAAATAATCAATCACTTTTGTGAAAACTTTTTTTTTTTTTTTTGTTTTTTTTTTTGAAAATTTATATTTAAAAACCCTAAATTTAGTTCCAAAATATTAGTTATATATTTTTCGATAAAAAAATAAAAGAAAAAGAAAAAAACACAGACACACACAAAATAAGAAGAAATTTTATTTTTTTTTTTTTTTTTGCTAAAACATTGAAATGTCATTTGAAACTTTGCCATTTTTATGTCTATGTAATGATTTATAATTTGTTTTTGGTGAAAAAAAAAAAAAAAAAAAAAGAAACACAAACAAGCAAATGGAAAAAGAAAATTCTTAATAATAAAATGTATAATATATTACTTTAAATTTTTGAACTTATTTTTGTATTTAATAATATTAAATAAATTTTCTAAAAGTCATCTATTATTGAAAAATTAGAGGCAATCATTTTTGAAATGCTGGCTTTCTATTTACAAAATATTAAACTATAGAAAACTTAAAAAATAACATGTTACTTGAAGATAAAAGAAAAATGTAATATTAAAGTAATAGGATGAAAAACAAAATACATTTTATCCCAAAATTCTCATATAGATATATGTATTTTTTTTTTAAATTTTATATCTTATATGTAAGTAATTTATAACGCAATACGTTATATTAAAAAAAAAAAAAGAAAATTTTCCTATATTATATATCCCGAAAATGGATTTTCCGTTTAATATCTATGTTAGTGAAATGTTTTTTTTTTTTTTTTCCATGTTTATGGATATGATTCTAAGTACATTATAAGATTACATGTCTTTAGTATGATATAATATTTTATTGTATATTGCTGATGTAGAAAAAGTCAAGAGAATTTTCTACATTTTTGCAATAAAGAAATTGTATCCTATAGGAAGGAGAAAAAAAAAAAAGGAATCATTGGGTTACGACAAAAAAAAAAAAAAAAAATGAATATCCAGAATAAGTGAAGTATGTATAAAGCGAAAATATATGAGAAAAAAAAGACAAACAAAAATTGGATGGCAACTAAATATGTATGTATATACTTTTATGAAAATATAATTTATATTTAAATACGTATAACTTTACTTACTTTGCAAAAAAAAAAAAAAAACAACATGAAAGAAAAAAAAAACAGTATATGCTCGCATAATCTATGTATGCTAACAAATCACATTTGACCGGATATATCAAATCTACTTATGTATGTTCATTTTTTTTTTGTTTTTTCTGATGCTGATGCCATGTGTACACATAAATATATATATTTATATAATATAAATGTATTAAAAGAAAACAAATATTTTCCATTTGAATGATGGCAAACACATCAATTAATTTGATATTAGATAATATGTGATATGAGAAAAAAATATGTGGTTTGCTGGGGTTTTTTTTTTATTACTTTTTTTTTTTTTCATTTTTTTCTGAACTTTAATTTATTTTGATATTTGACATTTAAATAAGATTGATCTAGGATGATGTATTATTGTCATTTATCAAGGTGATTTGTCATGATTTAATTATTAAAATTATATATTTGTATTACATAGAGATGCGCAACAAGGATTATTTTATTTTAATTATAAAATTTTGTCTTGTAATTTTTTTATTCATGCAAGAGTGACCTGTATTTTCAATATGTAGTAAATACCTGTAGTAATACATGTTAAAATGTTTGATCGCGATATCATTTTCTACAGAAAATTGAGGTTTAATTTGTAGAAAACTTAATTTGTTAAAGTATATAAGGATAACTTTTCTACTCACATATCACAGAATTTCTAAATGCACACATACCTACTATATTAGTACGGATTTTAAAGGTCTTAACTGTTTAAAAGTAACATATTTCAGATTTAGTAATTTGATTAATGTATTTTTCGAATTTTAAATGAAAAACAAGACAAAAAAAAAATAACCCATCTTGGGCATAAATAATTATTATTCTATAGTCATCAGACATTTATAATATAATTTAATTTTAATTACAAAAAAAAATAATTTCAAGTCAAAACAGTTAATTTAAATATGAAAAATTAATGAAATTTTCCTAAATTGTTTTTATTTTATTTTTTATTTTTTTTTTTTTTCATAAAATTTGAACAATTAATTTTCTCAATTATATTTTAATGAAAATTATAAATAAGAACAAACTTATTATATATTTAAAAATTCATAAAAGTAAAATGTTTACATAAATTTTCTTCAATTTAACATCGAGATCAAAGAAATTGTATTTAAAAAAAAAAATTTTTCAAGCGATTATATTAATTTTAAAAATTTAATTACTAAATTTTTTTGAAAAAAGAAAAAACAAAAATATATTTTTAATTTTATTATGGAAAAATTAAAAAAAAAATCTTTAAATACATTTTTTTTTTTTTTTGTGATAAAATGTAACAAATATCATAAATTATACATAAATACATATATTGTATTTTCTTTTTTTTTTTTCAAAATATTATGTAATTTGTTTGATAAGTTATAATAAATTATTTTACATGATATTATGGTATTTATTACATAAATTTTATAGATTTATCTATAAACATTATTAACAAATTCTAAAGAGCTTAATGATTGATTTAGGTATAATTTAAATTCTGAATTATATGCATATATAGCCTTTAAAAGATATAAATGATAAACACATTCAATAAATACATATACATACACATTTATATACATATGTAGGTATGGTAACATATATGTACGTAAATATAGATATGCAAAAAAATTTGTATATAATAAATATAACACACGTGTATATATTTTGAAGTTTATTAAATGTACGGTATATCACAGATATATTTATCTAATATTTTCTGTACGAGAATGTATTATATATACATTTTATAGAATATTAGGAAACTAAAATTGGATTTGATTACAGAACGTGTACGTTTTACATGGAAATACACACAGGGAGCATCTTTAAATTTAGGTACCCAAGTTGAAAAAAATAATTTTTATGTTTTACATGATATATGTATATGATTTGAAGATGAAATTATTATTCTGCAGTGGGTGGTTTTTCCAGTTTATTTATTTATTTATTTTTTTGTTTTTGAAAAATATAAAATCCCATTTGAGGAAGACATTACACAAAATCATCAGTTTAAAAAAAGAACATGAATAAAAATTATCATAAAATTGAATTTTTTTTTTATTTGTTTATAAAATTTCTATGAATTTGTTTTTTTTTCTAAATTATAAAAAATTCCACAAAAAAAAAAAAAAAACATTTTATCAGTGATTTATTCGTACAATTCCAAATAGAAAACTTTCCATTGAAAAATTTCAATTCAATTTTTAAAAAATGCAATTTTCCATCTCAATATTTCGTTTGGAATTTTTTGTTAACATGCAATAGATTTTTTTTTCTCTAGATATTCCAGTTACAGAAATGAACAATACACTTTATGATTAAATTGAATTTTATCTTTGAAGTCTTAAACAATTAAAATTATGATAATTCTTAGAAAAAATGAAACATTGTTTTTTGGTTTGTCTTTAATGAATTCAAGATGTACGAAACAAAATACGTGTGTAAGCTTCACAGTTCAATGCATAAATTATTTAAAGAAAATTAAATATCGAATTTCAACTTTTATTTTTTACCTTAAGAAATTCTATGAAATACATTTTTTTTTTCTTTTTTTCTTTTTTATTTATTTATTTATTTTTTTTTTTTTTGTTGGACTGTACGACTATAAATCTTTATTTTGTTTTGTATATTTTGATGATGAATTCTATTTTTAAATATGTATATGTATACATTATTTTATTATCGTTCAACGGAAATACCCTACGTTATATGAAACATATATAAGATAATTTAAATTTGTTGTTTATAGGTGTATCTATTAAAATTTATCTGCATATACATAGGTATTAAGTATATTTATGTGTATATACATATTATGTAGTATGCATATAATTTTGATTTATACTATAATAATAATTCAAATAAAACCGAACATGAATCAATCTAGAAATTATTATCATGTACATATTTGTATTTTGTATATATTTATATAAAAACCTACATGGCATATATATTTCATAAAGTTATAATTTATAGATTTAGTGTAAAAATCATTGAAATTTTTGCATAACATTAAAAAATTTTCATATGGATATAAAAAAAAAATAAATAAACATTAAAAATATGCGATAAATAAAATATCATTCAAAGATACTTTTTCTGTATATTCATATTTTTTATTTAATTTAATTATTTTTTAGATTTTATTATTTAATTGAAATTATTTAAAAAAAAAATACATACATTAAATTTTGATCAGTTCATGCTTAAACGTAAAATCCATCGATCACACATTAAGAATAAAAAATTCTACTGAGTTATATAATACTTTGTAGCTTGTTCTGGCCTACAAATGAAACATTTTTGTCATATCAGGGCTATACTTTTTTTTTTCTTTCTTTTTTTTTTTCAAAATCCACATGTACGTACGATAATTTGAATTTGAAATTAAAAATAAATTAATGTATTTCAACGTGCTTAAAAATTTTTTTGTTTTCTTACATAAAAGAAAAGAATATGTAAGAATATTAAAATCTTTTACAATTACTTTTGACATGAATTCATCTTTAAACTTTTTTTTCTTCAACAATCTGAAAAAAAGCGGGCACACTCGTATATTAATATGTCGAAATTCTTGGAAAATTTTCTGTATTTAATTGTTTGCTTTTTTTTTTTTTAAATTCATTGTTATAATCTGTGAAGTCTTATTTCGTATGTGATAAAATTGAAATTGACAGAAATTATAGGATGTTAACAATGAAACACGTGTGTTTAGAAATAAGCTTTTTATGATTATTGTTTTGTTCTGAAGAATAAGAAAACAAAAAAATTAAAAAACGTGCTGGGATTTGTTTTGCAGAATATGTTGGATTATAAATTTATTATTGTAATTATTTTTTAAGATTTTTAATGTTTTTTTAATATTGAAATTAAAGTTTTATTTTAACTTTTTTCTCTTTGAAATGTACAAAATATAAACAAATTCAGAGTAATTCTGTGTTTTTTAAATAAATTTTTATTTTACAAGAGGGAGGCGAACTTTTATGGGAAATTTTTCTTTTAAAGGTACATACATGTAGGTATGTAGGTTTTAAATCCTTGAAAAAATAAAGTGTTCTTTTAAAAACTATCAAACAAATAAATATCTTGTAGATCATAATTCAATTTTTCACTATTAAATTTCCT
This sequence comes from Bombylius discolor, assembly GCA_939192795.1. NCBI lineage: Eukaryota > Metazoa > Arthropoda > Insecta > Diptera > Bombyliidae > Bombylius > Bombylius discolor. The sequence goes on along the minus strand of OW584241.1, from coordinate 3,893,327 downwards.
GAAAACAAGTCACCATTGAAGATGTCCTTCGTCAGGATTCTTTCTAAATTACATAGACTTTACTTTTTTTTATATAAAAAAAAAAATTTCCATAGCAATACGTTTGCCTTGTTAACGCCCTTTTTCTTCTTAAGTACATTTTTTTTTTTATTATTGAAAATTTGTCATTTTTTAATTATATACATACATATATATACGTAAGTGTACTTATGTACAATGTACATATTTTATTTTTATTTTTTTATTTTTCTAATTCCAAGGAAAATAAATTTGTAATTTGTATTTGGATTTCATTAAATTAATACTTGTATATTTTTTTACCTTCACTTTAAAGAAAATTCAAAACATGTTTACATTTCTTAAAAATAAAAAAATTATTTTTCTATATAATATTTTGTACATAATACATAATTAAAAAAAAAAAAAAAAAAACACGAATGTACATGAAAAAATAATATTTTGTTTATTTCTTCCTCCTTAATAAGAATTATATTATATTTTTTAGTATTTTATTAATTAAAATTTTGAAAAAAAAATTAAATTAAGTAAATTATTAAGAAAAACAAAAACAACTTTGTAATTAATTGTAAATAAGTAAGTATGTTTATTTGTTGTTTAAATATCACCATTTTAAAATGTATTTTGTTGTTGTTGTTGTTGTTGTATTTTTTTTTTTTATTAAAAATTTGTTTGAAGCCTAAAATCATCATGATGATGTGTAAAAGATATACTCCTATATAAACATAGAAAACCATCTTTTATGTTACTAAGACGAAATCTAGAAAAATAAAACAAGGTTTCATCTTAAAAAAGAAAAAAAAGAAAAAAAAAATTAATAAAAATCTCACAATTTTCTTTTGTTTTTCCACTTTTGATATATTTTCGTTAAAGTTCAAGTGGGTTTTAATATGATTTTTTTTTATGTTATTTTTTTTTTCTCAAAATTAAAAGCAAAACGTAACAAAAATATCGCTTGTTAAATTAAATATACCATAAATTGTAAAAAAAAAAAAAAAAAAATCGGGTTAACAAGGCACTTACAAAAATCTTATATTTCTCAATTTTTGTTTTTTGAAGTACATTTTTTTTTTTTTTAAATTTATTTGTCAGTACACGTATGTTGAATTACGTCACTATTAATCAGAAACGTTGTGTATAATGGTGTTATTTTCAAATATTTTCTTGGATTACAACTATTTAATGTTGAAATTTTTTATTTATTTAAATTTTATAATTGTTAATCATGAAAATAACTATATTTAACGCATTTTCGTTATTAAAAAAAAAACACCATCTAGAAAAGCTTTTAAACTTACATATCTTATTCATTTTTTTTTTATATTTTGTTTTGTAGAGGTTATCTTTTTACAGTTGGATATCCATGGTTTCAAATATGTAATTTAAAAAACGGTTATATTATGTTTCTCGAGTAAAAATTCCTCAAATTTCAACCCAATTTATTTTTTATTTTATTTTTGAAATATTTTCGAAAAATTTATTTTCTTATCGCGTCGTTCATTATCTTCGTATTTTTTCTGAGATGAAACTAACTTGAATATTTCACATACTCGTATGTACTTACATGTATGTTGTACATTTACATTTTTTCCTTGAATTAAAAAATCATAATTTGAATTTTTGAAATCAATACATACATATACTTATGCACATACATAGTTTATAATCCTGACGATACAGAATTTTCTATTTCTGACGTATTTACAGTATTCAAGGAAAAAATTTAAAAATAAAAATCAAGCAAGAACGTTTTGTTTCCTTGATTTCATATATTTCATCTCGGCTACAGGAAATAAACAATTATGTAGATAATTTGAAAAATTTTGAATTTTTATTTTTAAAGTTTTTTTTTTTTTAATTTTTGAAAAATAATACTCCTGTGTGTTTTATTTATGATGTACAAAAGTTCAACGTTCAATGTATCAGTCAGCGTTATTTATCATCAGTATTATTTTTCATGAACATACATAATGTATAAACCAACGGAATTTTTTACGTTAACACGATCATTCATATGTGAAAAATGTACCTAAGACTTTTACAAGGACCAAAAATTTCAAAAGGTTCATAAATAAAGTGAGAAATAACATAATTTTTATCTGAAAGCTTTCCATTCAGATATTAAAAAGTGCAAAAATCTTAACTTAAAATTAATTAAAATTTTGATTATTTAATGCTTACCTTCAAATCGTGGAAGGAATTCACTTTTTTTTTTTTACATAAAATGTTTAATTTAGTTGTTTTTTTTTTCACTTAATTGTTTTGTTAATTTTTAATATTATTTACATTTTTTTTCAAACCGTTTAGAAAAAAAAAAAAATAAAATTCAACAACATAAATTGTTCATAGAATAAATTACGTACTTTTTTTTTTTTTGTCATAAAATTATTATTAATTAGTTGTTTGCTTTTACAGTTATACATGAAAATTGTGAAAATTCTTCTTTTTGTTTTTTTTTATATGTACAATTGAATAATTTTACAATCTGTACAATAATGTTTAAATATTGAAATTAATCCTTTATTTTTGTTTGTTGTTTAGATGAATATACAAAGATATATATTTGATATTTCGATTGAATGAGTGTGTGTATGTGTTTTTTTTTTTTTGTTTAATTATTTTAGTTTAATAAATTATGATTACAATTGAAATAATATTTTTGTTTTTTCTTGTTTTTTTTTTTTTTTTATACAAAGAGGACGGTTGTTTCAGATGAAGTACATTTATATTTGTTTTTATATTTTTTTTTTTTTTCAAAAATATTTATATTTATTATTTTTAATTATATTTATTCAAATTAATAGATACATATAGAACTTATTATTTGTTTTTTTTTTTTATACAATTTTATTTGTTGGATAAAATTCTAATGACTTAATTTATATTTTCACAACCACTCGAGAGATTCAGAAATTATTTTTACATACTGGATTTTTAAAATTTTTTTATTTTTATTCTCAGTTGATTTTTATTTTTTATATTTAAATATAATATATGTATAATTTTTGTTTTGTTAAAATGTTAATTAAATTTAAAAATTTAAGTTAGGTTTTTTAATTATAAAATATCTGTTTTTTTTGTTGTTGTTGTTGTTAAAAGGTGGTTTTTCACATTAAAACAAAAAAAAAATATTTTCAAAGATTTTGATTTATCTACAATTGATTATACAATTTTAACTGTGTAACGAACAACAAATCAAATAACTGATGATTATTATTATTATTATTATTATTTTGTTTAAATTTATATCTTTTTTTCATTTTGTACACAACCATACATTTTTATTTTAAATATAATTATATTTTATTTTTATTTTACTATATATATGTAGGTAGAAGATAGAAGATTCACAACATAATTTTGTTTACATATAATATCATATATATTTTTATATGTTTTGTCACTAACACATGTTATTATAATTTTGTTGTTGTTGTTGTTTGTATTTATTTGTTCATTATATTTTGATTAATTATATTTTGATTCATTATGTTGATTATTAATGATAATAAAAAATTCAATTTTAATTAATATTGTAACATTTTGAAAATTTTTGAAATTAATTATAATTTGATTATTAATATATTTCATGTATTTTATGGATTTTATCTTTTTTTTTTAATTTTTTTTTTTTGTTTGTGTTAGAGAAAAAAAAAAAAGAATTTGGTGAATTAAATAATTAATAATTATTTTGTAGTATGAGTAAATTGATATTTTATGAAAATATGTATAATGAAAGTCAATTATAAAGTATGAAAATTAAAAAAAGAAGAAAAAACAAAAAAAAACAATATCAATCTCTGTTGTATCACTCAATTATTTGTTTTCGTATTTTTTTATTTTATTTTATTTTTTTTTTTTATATTTTAAACTTGATATTAAAATAATAATTTATTATTTTATCTCTTAATATATAATTATTTTATTATTTTGATATAATTTTAGCACAACTTTAGATTTTCATTAAATTTATAAAAAAAATTATTGCCGAGAAATGTTTTTTTTTTGTTTGTTTTTTTTTTTGTTGTTTATGCACTATATTATGTAAATTTTTTTTTTTAGCAAAAAATTTTAAATTAAATTAATTGATTTTTGTGTACACACTTTTTTTTTGTTTGTTTATTTGTTTTAATAATAATTGCGCATAAATTATTTTCATTTAAGCCATATTATCATAGGGGTTTTCATTTAAGTCGTTTTCATGATTAGAGCCTGAGGAGAGAAAGAAAAAAAAACAAAAAATAATAAATAAATATGAATTGTTAGTAAATAATGCTTATTTAAAAATATTTAATTAAAAATTTAAAAAAAAAAATTATAAAATTTATTATTTTATTGCTCTGTTCATATAGATTTCTTCTAAATTGAATCGATTTACTTTGCTTTTAAATTTAGAAATTTAAAAAATGTAATGAATTCGTTTAGAAATTTTATTAATACAAGTATTTTTGTAAATATATCTGTTCTACAAAATGATTCAAAATGGTCTGAAAATAAATGAACATATCTATCTATCTAAAAAAAAAATCATGAAAGGGTTTTAAGATATCAATCATTTGCATTTGGAATACCAGTAACGCTGGCATTAAACTTTATTGTGGCAGTTCTGACATGAGCATTTTTCTTCGGTAATTTAGAATAGAAACAGGATAAGATACATTAAATATTCGTTCCTCAAGATTTCTCAAATTAAATGAAAATACATTTTACAAAATAATTTAGCATAATTGAGTCAGTGGAAATAAATCTTCAAGTACGAAAGATTAAAATGTATCATGATTCCAGAATAATTGTAAAATCATCCTAATTATAAATTTAATGAGTTATGATCGTTAATTTACTTGAGTAATATTTTTTAATGATTTTTTGATCTAAAGTAATGTGTTTAACTTTAAAATATTGTAATTATGTTAAATACTAACAAAGAAAAATACATTTTACACATACTTCAAAAACTTATGTAGTTAAATATCTAAAAAAAAAAAAAAGTTCTCAATACTAAATAACTAGTCAAAGTCAAAAGTATAAGAAAATCTACATTGAACTCATTTTATCACCGAACTATTGCATTTATTTTATTTATTTATTTATTTTTTTTTTTTTTATTACTGTAATCAAGGTCTTTGAATTTAATACTTTCACCCTACATTGTTTTTATCCTTTTTTTTGTTTTGTTTTTTTGTTTTTTAACAGTATAATATTTTACACAACATCTAAAAGGATATGACTTATATCACCACATCAATATAAAAAATTCAGTGCTATTAAAAGAAATAGTATTACACACTACATACATACATACATATAGTATGAATATAAAAAAGAAAATTCAACTCATTTTATTTATCACAAGAGAATAATAAAAACAATCCGTCAGATTCTATTGTTCTAATTCTTTTGAGTTGTTTCTATTCCATTGTAGTTATCTTTTTTATATTATTATTATTTTTTTTTTTTCGTTTGTTTGTTTTATTTATATTTTTTTCTTTGCTGCTTTTTATATTTTATTATAAGTATATACCTTTTTTGTACGTTTTTTTTTTTCTCTAGGATTTTTTAAGCAATTCATATCAAAGAAGTATGTGTATTAAAAAAAAAAATAAGTGAAAAGAAAAGGAAAAAAAAAAAAAGACAGAAAATGAGTATAATTGCAAATACGGAAATGAGGGAAAATAGATAGAAAAAAAAGGGGGACTTCAAGAAAAAGCAACTATTATATCATAGAGAGGAAAAACAAAAAAAAACGTCCAAAGAAAATAAAATAGAATATTAAATAATAAAAAAAAAAGAGCTAGAATATTGCAGAAGTGCTGTTCTTTTCGTTTTTATTCCTCTTGTTTAGAGATACTTTTATCTTTTTATGTCATTTTATATCACATTTTCTTGTCTATATAGAATTTACCACCTCACTTGAGATGAGTTGATGAGTTTTGTTGTTGTTGCTGTTGTTGTTGAGGGTGTTTTATTTTTTTATTTTTCGTTTAAAGTGAAGTATATATAAGGCAGATAAGTGTTGATGATAAAAAATCTGACGTTAAAATATCATTTAAATGTGTTCATAATTTTTTAGCCTAAAGATTTCACTTTTTTTTTCCCAACAACAAATTTTTTTTTCTTTTCTGTTCTATATCTATTTATTTATATACATACATACATATATAATTCTTGTCTTTAATATCACTTAAATTTTTTTTTCTTATATTTATTTACAATTTTTTTTTTCTTCTTATTTATATGTATTTATATATTAGTATACAATAACGAGTTTTTTTCTGTAAAAGAATAAAAAAAAAAAGAGAATAAAAGAAAACTTATGAGAAAATTGTTAAAATTGAAAAAAAAAAAAAATAAAAGCCAAAATAATGTGGAATTATTATTGTATGGTGGTGTTGTTGTAGTACTGTCATGATATTAAAGTTGAATTATTTTGTTGATGCTTTATATACAAGTAGACGATAAGATTAATTCTAAAGAAATGGTTTATAACTTAACCCAGTTAAGCAGTGCAATTAGCTTTTTAAAAGACTAAAAAAGGAAATACAACAACAACAACAAAAAATATATTGAAAAAAAAAAGAAGAGAAAGATATGAAAAGGACTTTTGTTAGTAGAATTTATATACTTTAAAACAAAATATATATAAAAAAAAAAAAAACAATCTTTATATTAATTCTCTTTTGATCGTAAGATCTTTTTAAAAACATCAAAAATAAAAAATAATAATTCTTTTCGTATTGGATCCAACAGGTTGATTAATGGTATGAATTTCAAAAGATATTTAAAAGAAAATATTTTGATTTTAATGAAATTAAGGAAAATAAAGCAAAAAGTATTATTTTCATTATTTTTGTGTTTTTAAAAAATGTTTTTAATCATGTATGATTTTTTCCAAACAATTTCCACTCACATACATATCAGTATATCATGTGGTTATTCGTGTTTTAATGAAAGATAAGTAGCTAATATATGAAAATAACAAAAGAAAATACATTTAAAAGCAGACATAACATTCACATACTTAGATATTCTGAATATTTTTTTATTTTTAAAATTTCCCAGTGAAATGTTCTTAGACTCTTTCGATTATGAAAAGGATAAAAAGTATATTACTTTCTTGTATTTATCACGTTTTAAAAATATTTTCTAAAGGAAAACTTTGAAGAAGAACAAATAACCAGAAATATATGTAAACCAGTAAGTTCAGAAAATTTTCAATAACAAACTGCTTATATTAAAAATTAAAGAATTTTAAGAGAATAAATTCAGTATTTTTTCTTAGTTAAATGAACTTTTTCGTATGACGAGTACAATAATTAAAAAAAAAAAAAAACGTTTTGTTGATTGTTGTGGAAAAAAAGTTGGAATCATAGAATTTTTTCGAGAATGGAAACGAAATGTAAAAGTTTTCAAAGAGTAAACTTTGTAGGCTTAGTTTATATTATATTTTTTTTTTTTTTGCAAATTAAAATAATTTGAACAGCGAGATTTTCAGATGTTCAGATTTTTCCAAGTTTGAAAAAAAAAAAAAAATTTGTATAATGCTTGAAAATACTCTACTTATTTTTTTTTTTTTTTTTGTGTAAAAAGGAAATTTTCAGTTCCTTCCAATTAATTCAATTTCTTTTCATAATTCTAGACCAACATATTTTTTGTTTGTTTGGTTTTTTTTTTTCTTCACTCATATAGAATTCTAGCATGTGTGTTAAATATTATGCTTATAATATACATTTTTTTTTTGTGTTTTATATATTTTTATAGCTATTCATTGTAAAGAAATAATGAACACTTTATACCAAGCACGTTCTCGTTTATCTCATTAAAATTTCAATCTTTTCTAAACAAGCATATAACACATAGGGTATTATTCGTCTTTTTTTTTCATTTTTTAATTTTTTTTTTTTTTTCATATAATACTTTAGCCCATCAAGTTTCTTAAGTACTCGTCACGCAAAGTATAAGAAATATTCATGATCTTTATTTTTCTTCTTAGTCATTTTTTTTTTTCTTCTACCATTTTGTTTACTTTGTTTTTCATGTTCTCATCAGGAAAAAGGTACTCTAGACACATAATAAATTGAGTTTCCCATTAACACGTCTCATCATAACAATTTTTACTACATTTTCTTTTCATTCTTTAAATATATACATATATATGTTTTTTTTTTTTAGAATATTTTATATATGTGTAATAATAACTATCTACAGATACACCTCTAGAATGCAGAGAAGAAAAATAAAATCAATTTTTTTTCTTGTTTTTATTCACTTCTAAGCAATTCATATATGTGAAATATTTGTATATATACATATGTATAATGTATTTTAAAATTCTAGATGATAGTAAAATTTTATTTTGGATAATATAGATTTCATTTTAATTCATGTAAATATGAAGCATAAAAGATATTTATACTATATATAAGTATATACACAAACCGTATGTTTTAAAAAGTACTCAAAAATATAATATATAATGCTCATGGTAGCATATGTAAAAAATGGTTCAGGTAAAACATATAAGTAGATTTTCATTCAGTACATGTATAGTATTGTATATATGAAAAAAAAAAAAAAAAACTGAAGTGTTTAATTTAAACAAAATTTCCTCAAGTGCATTTTTTTTTAGAAATTTTTTGGAGCGAATATTTTCTCATTAAATTGTTTTTTTTTTTTTTGTAAGTATATAGTACATACCTAACTTAAAAAAAAGTTTTTTTTATATCTTGCTTTTTTTACGATACTTATATCACTCACCTTTTAAAACTACTTTTTTTGTTTAATTTCCTGAATTTTACATTTTCAAGATTTTTATTTTTTAACCCAAATTTTTAATTTTTCTTTTTTTTTTTTTATATTTTGTGCTCGTCATATATTTTATAAGAATTTTATATCATACAAATTTTCCATTATATATTTTCGTGTTGAGCATAAAATAAAGAAGTTTAACTGAACAAAACGAACTAGTTTCAAAAATTTGTTTCCAAAGGAATTTAATAAAATGCAATATGTAATTAAAATTTAGCTATTTCGATAATTTGTGTCTATAGAAAAAGCATAAAAATCCGTAACATAATGACGAAAAAAGAAAATGCACAAAATATTAAAATTTCACTGTTCCTTTTTATATTTTGTTTTAATTTTTAACTCATTTTTAAAACAAACAAACAAAAAATCCGAATTGTTTTTTTTTTCCTTTTTTTAAATATTGGAACGTCTATGACAATATTTTTTAATATAAGAATACCAACAATACAAAAAAAAAAAAAAAAACACACGTATTTATCCTTGACACATTTTTTCCTTGTATTTATTTATTTTTATTTTTTAATGTAATTCACGTATATCCTACAGCGAAAAAATATAAGAAGGATTATTTTTATGAGAAAAAATATTACCGACGGGAAATCATTTTATACACCGAAACGTACATGGCAGATTTTTTGTTGATTTTCACAATTTTGAAAAAGAATATTATCCACATTTTTTTTTTTTATATTGCTTTTTGTTCTTTTTTTTTTATATTCAAATTAAATTCCTGTTTTTTCCTTTTTGTATTTTTTCTTAAATATAATAACAACCGAAGATACGTTTTTTAAACAATACAAGAAACACAGAAAAATTAAATTGTTCGTTTTTTTTTTCACACGTTTTGATTGTACAAAAAATGAAAGTGATTGTTTTTCATTAAATTGTATTTTTTGTTTTTTTTATAAAAAAAAAAATTATAAATTTATATTAAAATGTAAGAAAAAGGCTGCGCTATGCATAGTTGAAAGCTCGCTAGTATATTACATTTAAAAAAAAAAAAAACAAAATGATAAACTTAGAGCGAAATTTTTTATTGAAAAACATAAATTATATCTATATAATTTTTTTTTATAGATTTATTTCTCTGTTTATTTAAGATGGTCACTATGAATAGAACACAATTTACAATCACTTTTTAGTTGAAATTTTCATTTTTATTTAGCTTAGTAAAAGATTTTTTTCTTTTTTTTTTTGTTAAACTTTTATTTTCTATACGAACAAAAAACTCTTCAATAAAATCAAATATTTTAATTAAAATTTTCGTTTTTAAAAATTTTCCAATTCAATGTGTTTTTTTTTTTTATTTGTTTAAATTTCTATTTTGTTTTGTTTTTAATTTCACTAAAAAAAAAAAATTTTTCTTATTATTTTGGAAAAAAGCAAAACGCGCTATGCGAAAAATTCGTGTGTTATGTGTGCATGCGAGCCAACTATGATCGAACACTACATGATAAAATGTTGAGAGATGATGAAAATTTTCATGAAAATTAAGCACAAATACAATGCATTTTAAATAATATGATGCATGTGTAGAGATAAATGATGCTTTTTTATGTACAAATATCATAAAAATACGTATGTATGTATATAATGGTAAAAGCATTGTGTAAATAATTGGAAAATTTACATATACATTTTTAAAAAGATTTCTGATGAGATGCTGTGTGACTATTATGAGTGAGTCTATTTATATTGTATGTACCATATTTCAAAAAAAAAAAAAAAATAATAATAAAAGCTCTCTCTTTTTCTCTATTCCTTTTATATTTTGTTTTTGTTTTTTCATTGTGATAAAAAGAAAATTTATGAAAAATTTTATTTTCACATTTTTTTTTTCTTTCGATAATAGAGATCAGTGGCGTATTGATGAGAAATTTTTGAAATAAAAAAAGGGTTACTTTATAATTTCATGAAAAAACGTCATCTGTACAAGAAAATTAAAAAATTTAATTTTTTAAATCGAAATAAAATTTTAAATGATTTTTTATAAAAATTAATTAAAAATTTTAAAATTGTTTAATATATTTTTTTTTTTTTAGCTTGACATTAGAAACGTTATTAAATTTCATTTTATTATCGATTACATACATGTTTTTTTTTTTGTCTTTTAAATTTAGGATGTTATTTTATCTTAAAAACCACGTGCGCAAATTTCTCTCCGTATATTTACTCAAAACTAATACAATTACCTACTTATTTAATGATGATAATATATTTTAAAAATCTCTAACACTAACACATTTTTAAGGAACAAATAAACAGAGGAAAAAAAAAAGTTATCAAAATCTTTAAAAGCTTCTCGAAAAACGCATGTGCGATGGAGATTGTTGTTGGTACATAAGCTTATTGTTGATTCTGTATCAAAAAAAAAAAAAAAAAAAAGTTAAAGCTATATTGAGTTAAGGATTTGCGTATGTTAAAAGTGGAATACAATATTTAAAATATACATGAATGTATCTTTTCTTGTTTTTTTTTATTTTTTTTACTTTTTATATACTCGTACATATATTTTTTTTACTATTGTTAAATCATCCATAAAAACAATTTTTTTCTTGTTGTATCTGTACTTTGTTGACTTTTTTGTTAATTTTTTTTCTAAAGGCTAAATGAATTGAAATGCACATAAAAATTATACGTATAACATATAGGAAATATATTTTTATACATTATGTATATATGTATGAAACAATATTATCATATGCTAGAGTACTATAGTCTACCACCTTTAATTTTCGTCTTCTTTTCAAATTCATCTTAAAAAAATTCAGTCATAACTCGTTAACGACGACTATTTCATTTGCAATTCAATTTTTCCTAAATTTTATTCAGGTTTTTCCTTTTTCTTTATTTTTATTTTAGGTTTTATTTTTTTTTGTTTTTTTTTGTTTTAGTTATTTTTTTTATGTCTTATATGAAGGAAAAGTTTGAATTAACATGTACAAAAAGAAAAAAAAAATACACATCTACTATTTGTAAAATAGAAAAACAAAAAAAAAAAAAAAAAAACAAAAAAAAAGGAAAATTTCGTTGAAGGGTTCATTAGTTATAAGAATAAAAATGAAGTTATATAGGGATGAAGGGTTTTGTTTACATATAAAGTAGTACTAGTGACCGAATTAACTTGAAAAGGTATGAGAATAAATTTAAAAAAGTTCTGAAAGGCTTTTTCGTTAATAATAATTTTTAAATGAAGTTTTGTTTGTTATTTTTTTTTTATATTTTTGTTTTATTTTTGTTTTTTTATTATATTTTTAAAAAAAAATAATTTTGATTATGTATGTGTTTTATGTTTAGGTTGATACAAACATTGTGTATAAAATTTTAGAAAAATTTAACTTTAAATATGAATTTCACTTTAATATGTTATTGAAGTGAATATAAGATTTTTTGTCAAATTTGTGAAAAACTCACCAGAATTTACATATGTAGTCAATTTTAATCAAATATTCTCTTAATTTTTACTAAATTCACATTATTCATTGTTTTTTATCTTCTGTTATTTCTTACGTTTTTGTTTTTTTAAATTAAAATAGTTTTAAATTAAGCATATTCGACGAACATAATATTGCTGACATTTGTTTGTAAGTTTTATTATAATTTTTTAAAAGTTTTCTTTTGTATTTTTTTAATGAAAAATTTTCTTAAAAAAAAAATTCGTACAATTCTCAACTTACAGAAATGAAAAAGAAAAAACAACACTAAAAAATAATAATAATAAGCTCATCTAATTAGTTACGCATTGTTTGTTACATTATACAAGAATAAATTGTATTTTTTTTAGATTTGTCACAAATTGTTGTCAACAGATGTCAGATATTAAAAAGTAAATTCTTTTTGAAATACAAGAACTAAAATTTTTGTTTTTGCATAAAATGCGCAAAATAAAATTTAAAAAAAGAAAAAAAATAGAAACAAAAAAACTAAATAAAACATTTTGAACATTGTTAAAAAGTCTCTTATTCTATATATTCATTTAATTATATTTTGTTTATTTTATTTATTTTATTTTGCATTTTTTATTTTTCTCTAGAAGATACTTTTTGTGAAACAATGCAAAAACTCTATTTTGAAAATAAAAATTAAAAGTCGTATTTTTATTTATACACAAAATGCAATTGTTTCACGAGACGCACAGAGTGTACCACTTTTATATTCCTTTTTTTTTTCTTTGACAAAAAGAAAAAAAGAAAATTAAAAAACTAAATTGAAAATTGAATGAAAATTTTCAAAGAAAAAAAAAAAAACACAATTCTTTAAATTGAAATTGTAACTTTTGAATTCATGATAAATTTAATTTGTTAAATTAAAAAAAAAAAAACAATAAAAATCGAATAAAAAAAGAAATTTTTTTTTTTTTTATATTAAGAATATTATTTTAAATGCACCCTGCAGACATAAAAGGAATTTTTGACTTTTCTTTTAGTTTTATTTATTTATTGTTGCCATTTGTAGTTGCCAAATAGAGCACGCGGCACACGACAACAATACTGTATGCTTTTAAATATCAAAATATTGAATAATTTTTCAGTATTTAATGACGTTTATATATAAAATTTATTTGAAAGTATTGAATAGAATTTAATTTAAACAATAAAATAAAAATTGAAATTTGTAAAATTTTGTATATAATTTGTTTAAAATGAAAACCTTCGACATACATGAAATTTATTAAAATTTTTTTGTTGTTTTTTCGACAAAAAATATGTTAAATATATAATTTAAAAACTAATAGGATATTTATTGTTTGAAAATTTTGTCACATATTTTATGAGAAATGCAACAACTTAAAATAATACAAAATAATTGAAAAAAAAAAAACGTTAGAAAAATATAAAAGAAAATAAGACGAAATGCATTGATGAATATTTGCCAGAAAATTTTTCACTCAGTCGTGACCTCTGCTAGACTAGAAAGTTTAATTATATATAGTATTTCACTTAATAAATTGAAATAAGTACATTTTTATTATTTAAGATGAGTGTAAATGTATTTTATTTATTTATCACATTGCATTGCATTACTGTCCTGTTTTTTTTTTTTCGTTTAAATTTTATGTGTGTGCATCAATAAAATAAAATAATTATCGTGAGATTTGTGTTTTTAAACTGGAAAAAAAAAATTTTTTTTTTTTCTTATTTTATTATTCATGCATTTTGTTTTTTCATACATGCACATATAATGTAGGCATGTATGTATGGTACATATTTATATAAAAAAGTCTATATAAAAAAGATTTATGAGCACGTGTGTAAAATTTAATACTTGAATTTTTCTTTAATTTTAAATTATCAGACATAATTGTTGTAAATTTGAAAACTTGACGTATTGATTACTAAAGTATTCGTTTATGTGAATGACACGGATATTTTTATTTGCTACGAATGATTCATAAATGATGATGATATTTGAAAATTTATTATTTTCTTTAAATTATTCATCGAAAATCTTATTCGATGTTTTTAATTTTTTTTTTCATGTTCGAATGATGGAAATACCTTTTTTAAAAGTAGCAGAAAATCTTTTAATAATTGAGAAGTATAATTACATATTAATTCCATCTTTCTAGATTTGAGTTCATTATTTGTCCAGCCAAACAATTAACTTAAAATGGAAAAAAGTCTGCTTTTTATCTGAGGATGTCAATATAGTTTTTCTTAAAACTATCCTGTGTATTCTCATAGAAAATATAAAAAAAAATTTTAAAAACATGTCCCAGGAATGTCGTCCGTATAAAATTTCACAGACACATATTCTAACAGAAAAAAATATATCAAATATTTTGTAACTATTCATGTCCATAAAATTATACGTTCTCATATACAAAACAATCTCCATTACCATCATATTACCAGCAAATGTAATTTCTAATAATAATTGTAATACTCAATATTTTTTTATTATTTTTTTTTTTAAATAATTTTTCTCGTTATTGGAAGGTAAGTGAACTAAAAACTTGTTAATAATAAAGCATACCTATGGTGTTATTCAACATTTAAAAAGATTAATCATCATTTGAATTTACAAAATGGAAAAATCTTTTTCAGATTCGAAATTAATATGAAATGAAAATGAAAAAAAAAAAAAAAAAAAAAAACATACATAACGTATCTTATTTAAAATCACGTATAATATTAATTACTCATGCTTACAAAAGCATTTCAGTTTTTTTTTTCCATTTGTGCTAAATCAAAAACAAAATTTCGATTCGATATGCAAAAAAATATAAAAGCAAAAAAAAAAAAAAAAAAAAGTGATCATACATGTACATTTGTAATATTACTATATACATACGTACATGTACATATGTTTTTTAATGGATTATAATGATACATGATAGTAATTACAATCAAATAAGCCACACAAATTGCAATGAATTCAATAGAAATATTACAGAAATCGATAACACAAATTCAATACTTTCAATTTACTTTGCAATTTTGATATTGAAAGAAAAATTTCATATAAAGAGATTTTATACTGTATTACTACTCTACAATCGTATTTAAGGTTTGAAAATTCCCTTGGCACATAATAAATCTATTTTTTTTTTTTTTTTTTGTAATTCCACATCACAGAAAAAAGGATTAAAAAAAAAAAAAAGAAATAATATTGTAGAGAAAGAAAGAAAAAAAAAAAACAGAAAAACATATTTTGTGGATATAGAGATGCAGTTAAATCATTTTAGTTTTTTTTTTAAATGTATTTTTTTTTTTCGTACATAAGAGATTACATTTATAAAGCTCTTTTGGTTAGTACGGTACACGTGCAGAATTTTAAAAAAGCTGAAGTCTTTTAAGATGTACATACTTTCTTTTATTTTTTTTCTTCTTTATTATTATTATTATTATTTTTTTTTTCAAAAAATGAACGTTTATTTTTTCTGCTAGCTTAATTTTGTTACTGATAGTATTATTTTGAAGAAGCAAGAAAAAAAAAATTTTAAATAAAAAAAGATATCGCATTATTATAAAAAGAATATAATAAAGAATATAGTTGAAAAGGATTTTCTGATTTTTTTTTTTTTTTTTTTTTTTTTTTTTGCTCAACAAAATATATCTTTGTCTTTTCATGTTCATTTGAAGGTATTAATTAAGCATTTTGTAAAATGTCAAATAAGATTTAAAAGGAGTGAAAAGATTATATGATATAAGATATAATTAAAGAAAGAAAAAAAAAATATAATTGTATTTGACAGATAATTCTTTTATTTTCTTATGTTGTTGTTTTTTTTTTTTTTTTTTTTTTTCACTCAAATAAAATTTATTTGTTTGTTAAAATTGAAGAACACAAATAGAGAAAAAAAAAAAACATTATAATATCATTGAATTTTTTTTTTTAAATTTTACGGTGCTTTTTTAAATTTATTTTATAATAGAAATATTGTAACTAATGTTACAAATATATATTGTGGGCCAAGAAAAAAAAATATATTTGAAATTAAGTAAAAGATTTATGATATTGTTATTTATGTAATTTGTTGTTAACATATTATTTAAGTTTTGTATTTTTGTAGTTTTAGATTTTTTTTTTTTTTTTACTTTTGCTATTGTTTTTGATTATGTGTATTTGTAATAATAAAATATCATAATAATAATGGTCTCATTATTATTATTAATTTTTTTTTTTGTTTTGAAAGATACAAAAACAAATAGAAATATGAAACAGGGTATGTATGAATTGTTGTGAACATTATTACCCAAAAAAAAAAAAAAAAAAGCTTGTAATATTTAAATTACGAGACAGAAATTTCGATTTATATGTTATTATATTTTACGAGGAGTTATTTGAAGACAATCTAAAAAACATATGCATAATTCACAAAAAGCTCATAGCGACTTTTAAAAGAATAATTCGACCAAATCTCACATGTTTACAATTGGCTGTGTAAACTGAAAAAAATAATAATTTTTCTAGTTCCAAAAGAAATTCGAAAAGTTTATATAAAAACCTAGGTTTCACAAAAAATCCTTATGTAGAATCATAATATCTTATGCAGGACTATCGAAAGTAATATACATAATCTTGATTCAGAATTATATTGTGTCACCCTGTATACAATAAAGTATTTATTTTTTCCTTAGAATAAAAATACTCTTTCTATTTTTAATGCTTTGGAAATTTTTCGATTTTTCAATTTCATTTTTTTTTTTCCTTTTGATATTATTCTACTATTAAACTATATGTGTATTAATATATATTTTAACTTAAAAATAAACAATATTAATTTATTTGTGACAACAATAAATTTAATAAAATATAATGTTGAAGGTCTTTTACATATACATATATATACGAGTATACAGACATTAACTCTATGGCAAAAGAAGATTTTCCAATGTATTTTATAATTTTAAAATTTTTTACATTATAGTTCATGGACAAAATACACATTCTAGGAATGACCGATGATAAAACTTTACATAAAAAAAAAAAAATATATTAAATATAATTTAAAAAAAAATGAAATTATTATTATTTTTTTTTTTTTGTTTTTATTTTCTAATTTCAAAGAATACAAACTGTAAAAAGTAAACAAAAAAACAAACGAAATAAGACGAAGAGAAAAAAAAGAAATAAAAGCTAGATTATTACATAAAAGAAGGAAAAATTCAATAATAAATAAAATAAGAAGAAGACAAAATGAAATAATAAAGACAATAATAAATTATTGTTAAATGATATTAGCTTTATTTGAAAATTCTTTTTGTTATAAATATAAGAATTAATTTATGTGTAATGATATTATTTTTAAAATTGTTTTTTTAAAGAGTTGGGTTTTCTGTTACCTTTAATATATTTTATTAAAAGATTTTTCATCTTGTATTTGTTGTTTTTTTTTTTTTTTTAAACAAAATTAGAATTTTTTTACTAAGAAAAGAAAAAATAATCTAAGTGCGTGGTAATATTCTTAAAATAGAATCATTAAAATACGGAAGTTATGGTTTGAATTTCAAAGGAATTTTTTTTTTTTTCTTCAAAATGTCTCATAAACAGGTGTTATTCAAAACATCTTTTTCTATAATAAGTAATTAAGTAAGATTTATTATAAATTATGTATAATAAATTTTTGTCTTAAAGTTTTAAAGTTTTTCGAAAAGTCGTTGAAACCTTTAAAATTCCTGCATTGTATTCAATATGAAAGTGTATTTCAGAAAATTTTATAATAAATCTTTACACTTGAAGGACTTGTAATACAAGAGCTTTGAAATTTAAAAAAAAAAAGGGTTTTCTTTTTTCTTATATGAATTTCTTAAAAAATAAATGACTTTTATTAAATTTCCTTTCTGTGATTTTCTTTTGTTCTGTTGTAAAATATATACGTTACATCCTAATGCAAGGAAATATTTTTTGTTTTTTTTTGTTTTTGCGTAAGGCTTTATTATTAAAGTAATTTATGAAAGTTTAGACAATGAATTTTTCATACAAAAGAATTTATAAGATCTATGTTTTTGTCCTTTATTTCCTTTTGAAGTTTCAGCACGTTTTTCATTAAAAAAAATTAGAATGAAGAAAAAAGTAAATTAATTGCGATTATGTTTGTACTTGTTTAGACTTTGTTGTTGGTTTTTTTTTTTTTTTAAGTAGAAAGTGTGAATGAGTTGTGATACAAAGTAATTAAAAAAGGATTGTACAGAATAATGATTCAAATTACATCACAGATTTTTAATGATACTGAAGAAATTATCTATCAAAATTATAAGATAATTAATTTTCAAAAGATCGGGTTGGTGTGATAATGTAAGTTTATTTTCTTTATTAATTTTTTTTTTTTTTCAAAATTTTTTGTAATTTAATTTCTTAAAAATCCTTAAAATTATGAAGAATGTCAATTGTTTGGATTAAATTTATTAAAAATTATGAATAAAACTTTGAAAAAGCAAAATTGTTAAATTAAAAAAAAAAATTTATTTATTAAATATAAAAATATCTTACATTGTTACAAATTGCATTTTTCAAAAGATGACTCATACAAGGGATAAAAATTCAATTTAATTTTAGAGTGTAATAACACGTAACATTGTAAAATAAAAATAATTTATTTATGGCTCACATAACATAAAACATAATGAATTTTTTTTTTTGTATCTTATTGTTTATTTCATTTTACATTACTTTTTATTTAATATTTTATTTTTAAATTCTTGTATTTATTGTTTCAAATGCATTGTCATGTTGTTATTTCGAAATTTAAACTCATTTAAATTTTTATTCATGTTGAAAGATGTGTGTAATAATATGCATTTTAAAAACTATTTTGAAAATTTAATTAAATGAATTTAACTTAGCGTATTTTATTATTAGGATCTAATTATTATTTAGGCCTAATTTAAAATGATGATTGAAAAAAAAAAAACATATGTACATACATGCATACAAAAGTGGAATGCAGTTACATATAGGTAACATTTTTTGTTTGTGAATTTTTTTGTTACACAAAATGAGAGATGTTTTTATAATGAAAATAATACATATATTATATATTTTTGTTGATGGGATTTTTTTTTTTTGAATATCTCAAATTCTTACCATCCACATAAAATATTCTATTGTATTGTATTTCAAAATTTTAAACAAAATAATAAAATATTTTTTTAAGTACACTCAATGTTTCCAAATAATATTTTGCGGTCTAATATATGTTTTTATTTTCCAATTTTCCATGACATTAGTATATAAATAGCAGCACTTATGTATGTTTTTTTTTTTACTCTTCTTCTTGAATGTGTTAAAAAAAAAAATTCAAAATTCGATGAAATATTTTGTCTGTTTTTAATTTTTGTGAAAACTTTTTTATCTATTTTTATTTATATATGTTACAACAATTTTTATTTTTATATATTTTATCCCATTAATATTTTAGTTGTCCACCCACTTACTGCCAAATGTAACAAATTGCATTTGAATATACATAGTTGAAAAGATATTTTACTAAATAAAAAAAAAAAAATAAAAATAAAAAGAAAAGATAATTTAGTTTTTATTTATGACAAAACTATTATAATGATCATAAATGGAATGACAATATATATTTTTAAATAAGAGAAAAATTTATCAATTTTACGCTATGTTTTGTTTTTGCTTCTGATTATAGTGATTTTTATTTTTAACAAGTTTAAAAAGCGTGACCAATAAAACTTTTCGTGAAATACGAAAAAAAAAAAAAATATTTATTATTGAATTTTCTAAATTACAACAATTTTTTTTTTTTGCTAAACTTTTTGAATATTTTTTTTTTTTATGTAAATTAAAAATAAAAAATATTCAAAAATTAAAGGTTAATTTAAAACCTTTTTTTTTTTTCATTTTCTAAAGTTTTTATTATATTTTATTTTTTATTTAAAAATTTTTTTTTTTTTTTCGTATTTCATTTTTAACATTGTTTGTTTTTCAATAGCATTTTCTGAAAATGAAAAAAAAAAAAATTCTAATTCCCCTGTGTATTCTTTTTAAAAATGCTCGAAAAAAAAAAATAAAATAAAAGGAAGAAAAAAAAAAAAGAACTTTTATGTAAAAATGACACTAAATGAAGTGGATAAAAGAACAAAATGAAAATAATAATAATGATGACTATATGACAAGGACAAGTTTGTGACAGTAAAAATTCTCTTGAGTAAAATGATGTTAACTAAATTTGACAAGTTTAAAGAGATTTGCATAAAGAATGAGAAAATTTTTGCACTTTTTGTTACTTTTCATTTGTTTTTTTTTTTTTTTTTTAAATTTTATTTTATGTAGGTATTTTTTTTTTTAAACGCTTACATCAACTGAAAATGCATGCAATATACATAGATAGTATGTATGTATTCTTTTGAGAATTTAAATTGAATACATAAAAAGATAGAAAGCAAAAAAAAAAAAAAAAGAACAAAAAACAAAACAAACATTTGTTAAAGATAAATTTGTTGATATTCAAAATTATAATTTAAAGAGAAATTGTATGCTGTAATAAAAATAATTGTTTATTGTATCTTTTCATGTATTTTATTTTCTTAAATATGAAAATTATTTGAATATTTTAAAATTAATTTTATTTATTTATTTTACTTTAAAAAAAAAAAAAATTTCTTTTTTAATTTTGTTTTACTAATTATTATTATCTATTAAGTTTATATTTATGAAAATAAAAATAAAACATTTACTTGGAATTATTCATTTTTAAATTTATGACTTATGTAATATATATATAAAGAAATAAAATTAATAATTTCAATTTAAATTATTTTTGTAACGGTTAATTTGATATGTTTTAGTTTTTTTTTTTTCTCACTTTTAAAAGAAAAAAAATATCTAGAAGATATCTTTGCTATTTTCATTTCCAAATTTATTAAAATTACATTAAATGTTCTGTGTGAAATTTAATTTAAAAAAAAAAAAAAAACAAAAATAAATTACATACAATAAGATTCGCAAATTAAAAAAATAAAAAAAAAAAAGTAAGAAAAAATAAATGTTTCTTGTGTAATAAAATTTTTACTTTAATGACAATGATATCTAAAAACAAAATATTAATGGAAAGAAATTCACATAATTAAAAAAAAAAAAAAAAGGAAACATTACTTATACTTCTTGTTTTGATCATTTGTTTGTTTTTTTTTTTCTTTCCTTTAAATTAAAACTTGTGGCAACAATATTGTCGCGGTCCATTATTTTCTGAATAATTACAGAAAATTTGCCAAAATAATATGAATAACAAATGAACAATACAATAAAGAATGCAATACCAAAAAAATCTAGACATTTTCTTTGTTTTTTGCTTTATTAATTATTATTTTTTTTTTTGTTGGCATAAAAATGCATATCTTATTTTACTAGTTGTTACAATGAATGCATTTACATGAAATTATTTTGAAATTATACGTTTGTATTCATAAAATGCAATAAATTTTACATGAATATTATATACAGTAAAGTATATCAATTTCTTTAAATTATATGTAATTTTTATATTTACACGTTTTAGAAAATAAAATAATAAAATAAATAATAATAATAAATAAATAAAAATATATGTTTAAGGATCTTTTTTAAATGTAATATATCAGTTGAGTCATATGTACATTTTAAAAATATAGAATGATGATGATAAGATGATGAGAGAATTTTATATGAAATTTCAAAAATATTTCAACATTCAAAATTCTATTTAAATTTTTTTTTCAGTTGAATTCTTTTTCTTCAAATTTTTAAATTAATTAATTATTTTAAAATTAAAACAAAAAAAAATTCTGTGTAATACAATGCAAGCATAAAAATTAGTAAAATTAAATTTAGAAAAAAAAAAAACATAAACTGTATTTTCTAAAAATTACAATTAAATTATTTGAAGGTGTGCTCTAGTTTAATATTTATGTATAATCGCGAATAAAATTTTATTGCAATTATCGAAAATTAAATATAATATGATGAAAACATTGAAAAGGCGGTTAAATTATTATGATTTGAATATGAAGGTGAAAAAGGTTGAGTGTAATTTAAATGAATAAAGAGTGATATACTTATTACTAATTTTTTTTTTTATCGAGAGGAAAATAATTTACATATTCGTTCAAATTTCTATACAACTTAAAAATATAATTTTCCATTTGATATAAATAAATGAGCTTTATTATATCATTTCAAAAATATTTGAAATTTATGAATTTTTGTCCAGTGACCCAGTATAAAAATTATCTCTTGCAATATAAATAAATTTGGAATTTTATCACAATTGTAAAATGACATATTGAATGATAAAAAACGACAAATAAATAAACAAGAAAATTTCTATCGATATAATCGATATTTGTTTTTAATGAATTTGGAGTCTAATTAAAGTACTAAAAATTCTTTGGAAAAAAAAATTTAAATTTTCCGATAACAACAACAAAATTTTCTTTAGAATTAGTAAGTATAACAACAACAAAAAATTTATGCTTCCATTGAAATTGTTTGGGAATAAAATAATAAAAAAAGTTCTACAACATTCAAATATAATTTTCTCAGTAATACCAGAAGCCATTTCAAGATTCACAACACTCATTCCCCAAAAAAAAAGCCATCTTCTGTTCGTTCATTCTATTCAAGTTGATCAATTCTGTATTAATCGTATTAATTTCAGGACAAACTTTTACCCCATTTGTTTCTGATATTTTATAAATTACGAAAGTTCATCATTACGATTTTTACCTACAAACTTTTTTCTTTTCATTAAAATCTACCAAATATTGAGCAGAACCAAAAGGATATCTTAAATTTTATTAAATTTTGAAAAAAAAAAAAAAAAGATAGGTTTTTACGTTGTTAGTTATAAAAATTAATGTGTTATGGGGTGGTGATAAGATTGAAAAAGGATTGGGTTTGAAAAATGTAAAAGAAAAATAAAAAAAAGGAAATTTGTAGAATTCGATTCGTCTGAAAGAAACAATAATTAGTATTTACATAAATTACCCTTTTCAATGTCCATTGTAATTTATTTTTATGTCGAGCATTTATTTTATGTTTTTTTTTTTTATTTGAATAAAAGCTTAATAAAAAAAAATAATAATAAAAAAGTAAGATAAATAAAATTTAACAAAATTTTTTACAAAAACAAAGAGAAAAAAAAAACAAAACAAAAATGAGAATTTAATTGATTTCACATGAATTTGCTTGCAATATGCTGTGTAATACATTTAATAGAAATATATGTATGTACATATAATATATGTACATATTATGTACGAGTAGGTAAATATATGTATATATGTGATATTTTTTTAGAACACACGTTTTCATATAAGAGTTGAATGAATTTCGTATAGTAACACCTAAATACAATTACAATATGAAGGATTTATAGTAATTTAATTGTTTATAAGTGTTAATGGCCACCTATTGTTTGTTTACTTGTCAGTATTTTAAAATTTTCCATGAAATGTGTTTTATTAATTGATAATTAATTAGATGTGTATGCTTCAGATTAATAAAAAAAAAAAATACACAAAGAAAAAAATTTAGCTTTATTTTTCTATTTTAATTTTATTTTCTTTTTCTGAAATTTTTTTTTGTTGTTGTTTAATTTCAGAATTAGACATTTTTATGCATTAATTTCAGAATATTTGATGGAAATTGAATTTTATTGTAAATAAAAATTTTAAAATAGCAAAAAATTATTATTTAGAAAATTGAATTAAAAAAAAAAAATAAATAAATAAGAAAGTACGAAGAAAAAAAATTTATTTAAATATAGAAAATTTAAATGAGGTACACATCACCTAATTATATTAATTCAATGGAACAATAAAATGAAAATTTTATTTGAATGAGTCAAATTCAAAAAAAAAAAAAACAAACAAACCTAATTTTTTAAATTTAAGTTTTTCACAAATCTATTTTGTTGTATTGTAATTCTTGATGATTTTTTTTTTTACTTTTGTGATTTGAAGAATAATTTGAAATATACTTTTTTCAAAATGAAATTTTTTTAAATATATTTTGAAGGTTTTTTTTTTTCCTCAATTGAATTTTTAAGATTAATATACATATGAATGTTCTCATACATATATGTCATTTCTAAATTTACAGTATTTACATACATCAATGTATATTATATATATTTTTACTAAAATACAATTTTTAAAATTCAATTTATATGCTCTATAACTAAAATGAGATTTTTGAAAACTCAGCAGGAAATCAAATTGATTGTGTACTATTGTTGACACATAGTCTTTTGGCACAGTACGAATGTTTAAGAAAATATATTATATTCACTATTATATAAATATAGTTTCTGTAGATACATAAGTAAGTACCTACTAGGCAAAAAAAAAAAAACACATTCAAAAGAATAGAAATTTTTTCTTATTTTAGTATTTGCATTGGACATAATTTTATTTTCAATAAGAAGAAGGAAAAAAAAAACGATTGAAGAATAGAAAAATATTATAAAAGATGGGAATAAATTTTCAAATTTTAAAAGATTTCTTGTCAGGTCATCTTATATGTAATTTAAAAAAAAAATTTTTTTCTTTGAATTTTTCTTTTTTTCAATTTTTTCTTGTCAAGTATGACAATATTTATTCATGGAAAAAAAAAAATGTTTATAGTACAGGATATGTGTTCGTCGTAAGAAACTTGAAAAGTCATTCAAAAACACTACAGTACATTAAGTATTTTTCTATAATTTTTTTTTTCTAATTTCAGAATTTATATTTAATTCTTGAGTGCTGTACATTACATGAAAGTCTGGAAGATTTTTTGTATTTGATGGAAAGGTACAATAATTACAACTTAAAAAATTACATATTAAGGACGAATAAAAGGTTATGATACATAGGAAGAATGACGTATGTAAAAGGGAAAAAAATGTTTAAAAAGCTTTACTTGAGTTTTTGTCAATTTTTAAAAAATGGAGAACGCTGTTTTGCATCTATTTGAAAAACTCTATCTATGGTGCATTAAAACAATTGAATAAAAACATCTATTTAACATAATATTATTATATCGAGATAAGAAAAAAAAGGAGAAAATAAAAAAATATTTTGAAGTGATATTATCGTAATTTTATCACTGCCTTTGAATTCGTAAAAGCTTAATTTCATTTTTTTCCCTTTTTGATAAAATCTAATATAGGTTCAAAGACTCATATTTCATATTTATATAATATTCTTATATTTAAGGTTCCATCACATATTTGCAAAAAAACAAAAAGTGTTATGCTTTTAAGTTCAATTTACAAAAACACAAGATAAACAAATTGAATATAAACAAAATATTGAAAAAATACATTGAAATTTGTGAATCATTCATACAAATGGAAAGAAAACAAAAGTATGGAAAAGTTATAAAATGAAAGTAAAATAGAAAAAAAAAAATATATATATAAATTTTCAATATATCACCTTTCAATATTGAATAAAATAAAATATGAAAAAAATGTAATAAAAATATACAAAAAAGAAGAAAAAGGAATCTATAAAGGTATTTGTGAAAAAAGAAACTTTTATTTTCCACGGTTCAAGGATAAAATTTTACGAAAAAAAAAAAAAAATAAATAAAGAAAGAATTGAAGAATAGAGGTAAGCTAGCATAAAGCACATGCCAGATACATTACAAATTGGTTATTTATGAGATCATATATCCAATCTATATGGATGATTATTTGTTTTTTCTGTTCTATTTTGTTCCTTTTTCTTTGTTTTGTTATGATACATACTACATATATTTTATTATATTTGAATATTCAATGTATCAGTTATCAATATAAAACAAAATTATATACATACATACATGTGTGGTGAAATAAGAATCAAGTAGCATTAAGGGTGGGCTGCTATGAATACAAATTGAAAAATTTATTTTATTCAAAAAATAGATATAATTTTTCGAAAATAACAAAACAAAGAAATTTCGTAAAATAAGTTCAAAAGTCTGATGTACAATTTTTTTTTTCTTCTTTTTCATATTACAGAATTGCCATCTGTATACAATAAAATATGTTTAATGAGCTAAATTTTATGTTTAATAAGAAATAAATAGCAAAAAAAGAAAAAAAATGTAATTTATTCAAATGAATTTTTTTCGCATTTAAAAAATTGCTAGTGAAAGTTCAAGATTAAAGATATACGAAGAAAAATTTTTTTTATTAAAAAAAATCATTAAATCGAAATAGATTTTTATTGTTTTATCAATCATATTTTTTGATTTTTTTTATTGTTGTTTTTTTTTTTTTTTTTATTCGAGAACAGAAAATTAAATTTTTTTAAAGAACAAAAAAATATCTATTGATAAAATTTTTTCGTAATTAGAATATTTTTCTCATTTAAAAGAATTGAAGTGTAATGATGCTTTTCGAACTGTTTTATAAAAAAAAAAATTTAACTATCGAGCTTTTTTGTAAAATATTTAAAAGCATTTAGGAAAACTTGTTCAAATTAAAAACAACACAAATTTTCAAAATTTCTATTCACGATGTGTCCTTAAAAATTATTCTCTTTGAATCGACCAAAATATTAATGTCATATGAAATGTTTATATGAGTCATTTCTAAAGTTTCACATATTTTTTTTCAACAGATTTTTTTTTCCAATACACGTGAAATAATTCAAATAATTTTTCTTTATACATTTTTCAGGTCGAAAATATTTCGAAGTAATCATGCAATATGACTTTAATAAATTCTTTTTTTTTTTTTTTTTGATACTTTATTTTTATCTATTTGAAAATATTGTCTAGAATATTTGTTTGAAATATTTAAAGAATTTAATTGAGTGCATATTTAAAAGAAAATTAAACATTCATTTTCTTGAAATGTAGAAGAAAATTGTTAAAATTTCAATATACTTAATTGCATATTTTGTTAAAAGAATAAAAAAGGAAATATGTAAGAAATGTAATTTTTGGAGAAAAAAAAATAAAAATAATCGTGATAGAAAATTCAAATTAAAAGAAAATATTTGAAAATTTTGTTTAAAAATGTATTAATTTAAATTTAAATTTAATTAAGTATGTTTTTTTTTTCATTTACAATATTTTCCTAAATATGAGTAATCAAGCAGAATTAATTTTTTTTTTTTTCAAAAATAACTACAAAAAAAAAATTTTTTTTTTCAAATTTTTCATAATTTCAGATGAAATTTTACTTACGTTTTTATTTTTTTCCGTCCCAAATTGCATTTAAATAAAATTGATGAAAAAAAAAATTCAGTTAAATAATTGTAATTTTATGCTACTTTTGAAATCTTAATGAGAAAATTTTCTATCTAATAGTAGATATAAAATATAAAATTTAAAATAAAAAAAAAATAAATTTTTAACAAAAAAAAAAAAAATAATAATTTACAAGTTTAATCAAGGAAGAGATTTACAGTAAAGGACTATTTTTTTCCGTACTCATATTTTTTTATTTTTCGTATTGTAATATAACATTTGCATTTATTCTGAATAAAGTATATTTTACGAATAAAAAATATTGGTCTGTTGTCAGCTACAATCATAACGTTTCAAGGATATCTTCTCTGTATAAATTTGCATTTAAATTGAATATGATGGTGTAAAATTATGGAAAGTTATCTTGTGATATTTTGAGATTTTTTTTTTATTTTTAACAAAAAAAAAAAGAAGAAGGAAAATATACACATTTTAAAAGTCTCTTTGTATGTAAATAATTTTTATTTGTATACATGTATGTAAGAGTGTGTAATTTTTTTTTTTTTTGTAATTTTATTTTATTTTGCCCTCTTAAAGATATATTTTCACTGATTTAAAAGCATTATACAAACATTTTTGCATATAAATGTTAGGTATGACGTCAAAAAAAAAAAAAATAAAATAAAATAAAAGTTAAAATTATTTATTTTGATGTGAAATTTTGTAAAAAAAAAAATAAAAGTAAAAACATTTTTATAGATTACAATTTAAATTTTTTTTTTGAAAATGTTTGTTTATTATTTTGAATTATTCTGATATTGTTTTTGTTTTTATATTTGTTTTTTTTTTTTTCAAATTTTTTTTTTATCTAAATTATTATTTTTTTTTTTTTTCATAAAAGAGAATAAAAACAAAAATTTCACTATTTAATTATTGTGTTTTTTTATTCTTTTATTTTCTAAATATAAAATTTATATTATCCTTGTTTTATATATTTTTTCCTTTTTTTTAATTCGAACTTATTTTATGACAATTTTTGTAATTTGTAAAAAGTTAATTGAATTTTTTATCTTCGAGTTTCATCAATAAACAAATAAAAACTAAAAAAATAACAAAGAACAGGTCATATAAAATAAAATAAATTGGTAAATGAATATAAAAATTTTTCTTAATATTTATTTTACTATTAGATACACCTTCTAAATTATATGATTTTCTTTTAATTGAAAATTTTTTTTTGATGTTGATATACTGTGTCTGAAAAAAATAAGTAAAATAAGCTATAAAATTCCGGTCACATATTTATACTATAAACTTTTGTATAGTATTAGATTTACGACTAGATTTGAATTATACTACACTACATTAAATTTTATTTAAAAAAAAAAAAAAAAAAACTGAAATAAATCGAGCCTAAGTGATATATCTGTTTTGTTTTTGAAAAAGCACAATTTCATATCTTTGTAATTATTTCATTTTATAGTGGATTTCTTAAAACTAGTATTTAATAAAAAAATACGTATTTCCTTTCAATGAGCAATGAAATTTTCAAGAACACTGAGTAACACAGCATATAAGAAAAACACCCATTCGACTCAATTCTAAATAAAAGAAATTTTGACTCAAAAAATCGACATTTTTTCCAAAAGTCAATCGAGTGAAAATTTTTGATTTTACTTGAATTTGTGATGGAGTATGATAATTCAGGACCTTCTGATTCCAATTCTTCAACGGATTCATCTGTAACACTTTTAATTTCTACAATATGAATTTTCAAAGTTTTTCTCTGATTGCACTTTCAAAAATTATTCAAAGTATTTTTTTTTATCCTACATTGAAGATTTGATGTCCTTTTTCTTAAAATCATAAATATATAGAAAGTATCCCGCTCTTTATTTTAAGATCACTTCCTATGCTTACTTGGAAATAAAACATTATTGAATATTATTAACTGCAGTCTTCTACTTTGATGAACACATATTGTAAGTAACAGAAGCTTTTAATTGAACATTGGATCTTACAATTAAACCAATAATGCCCGAACTAAATGTCCCTATTGTTACAATGACAATCAATGTAATGTATGTCCTGTAAAAATATATTAATCATGTAAAAAAATGAAAAAAAATATTGAAAATAATGATTGTAATTCATTTCAAATGAAATTTCAAGGTAAATGAAGATAGATTTTTAAAACGAAATACAAAAAAATTTTGTAGGTATTATTGCATTAGAATACAAAAATTTCATGAATTACTTATTCAGTACATGTAGAATGTCTAAATTATAAAGATTGCAAAATTAAGCATCTAAATTGAAAGAATAGTAATAAAAAAGGTAAAAAATGAAAAAAAAAATTAGAATTATTCATGTCATCTTATATTTCTCGAAATTGACGTTTTGTATTTACTTATTTTTCTGTATAATGTATAAAATTATTGTACATTCATGCATTTATACTTAAAATGTGGGTCGATCCCATGGAAACCTTTACGAAATTCAATCAACATTACATTAGGGAGAACTAAAAAAAAAAAATATTTTCTTATGGATTTGTAGATTTTCTGAAAATTAGATTTGACGTATATACATTCATGTAAAATGTAAGGTAAAGAAAAAAACAAGAATAAGAGAAATTCTGATGATATGTGTTTTGAATTTAAGATGACATCAACATAATGCTACATATTGAATGACATCATAAGAAAAAACCAATAAAGGGAAAATGAAAAAAAGTAACTATGAGAAAAAAAGTAAAGTTTTAAATTGTCATATTAATTTTGTTTTAAGGATATAGATATTTTAAGGAGAGTAGCTAGGTTAATTTCCACTTCACCAATTTCATTACTATAGAATGCATAAAATATTTTATATAATATGTATAAGTGCTTTTTAAAATACATATTTCATTTCAATGACTAAAAGTCATTGATTAAAAGTATTTTTCTTTTCTTATTAAATTTTTCAAATATTTTACTTAATCGATTAAATTTAAAAAAAATTAATTAGAACTAAAAATTAAAAAAAAAAATAAAATGAATTAAAAAAAGCATACTGCGTAAAATCATGAACAACATTTTTGTTTTTCCTTTTTTATTTCATATTTAATTTATAAGGATAATTTGTTAAATAAATTAAAAGAATTGAAAATAAGAATTAAAAAACAAATTAAACTGTGAAATGACAATAAAAAATAAAAATAAAACAAAATAATATAAAATTTAAAATTTACTATATTTTAGTTTTGAATTTTATTTTATTAAAAATAATTCTATGAGTTTATTGAAATAAATTTAATAATTTAAATGCAGAATGTGTATTAAACTTGTTAAATCGAAATTGTAATTCAAAAATCGTTTTTTTTTTTCCTGTAGAAAATACAGGAAAATGAAAAAAAAGAAACAGAAATTTTTATTTCATATTTTGTGAACGTTTTACATGGCATGTATATAATAAAAAAAAAAAAATATGAAAGAGGAAAAGAAGTGAAATTTAGGAAATATTGAAAAAAAAAACAGGATGTGGTTTTGTGGTTGTTTTTTTGTATATATACATTTTTTTTTTTTGTATTTTAAATTATATAAGAAAAACTCTTTAGAATTCATTCTTATATTTCCGGTATATACAATCAATAAAAGCAGATACGTGTTATTTGTTTTTCATTTCTTGTTATTATATTTTTTTGAATTTTGGAGCAAAAGGAAGTAAGAAAGGACTTTTAATATTGAAATAGGAAGTTCGTTTTTAATTAATAAATTGTACTAAATTTAAATTTTATTATTATGTTACCGTTACAGTAACTACATTGAAAAAAATAATGAGTTTTATAAAAGGAATATTGGATATTGGAATTTCGCCTGAAAAAAATTTTTTTTTTTAAAAAAAGATAATAACTCATACATACCATCAAAAAAATTAGAAAAATTGGCATATTTAAGCAGCATGGATGATAAATGATTCAAAATTAATTTTTAGTATGGGTCGACGATTATTCCAATTTAGCATAATAACCCTTGTTATTTTATAATGAAGATAAATACATATTTGAAATTCTAAACGGTTTTATTACTTGTATATATGCAAAAAAAAAAAAATTTTTTTTTCGCATGAAAATTTTCCAAAGATACTTAATAATTTTCTAATTCTGTTTACAAAAATTTATTATGTATATTGTATCATCAAATGTCCTTATTCAATTACGATTCTCATTTCTTAAATGTGTTATAAATATCAATTTACAAGTAAATACCCATGGGATCTCTCATTTTACAAATAATTGAATATCATTTGATAGTAAATTACATTTAAGTTGATAACTTATGAAATAAATGAAAACAATACTTAACAGGGAATCGAATTGAATGGTTATAAAATATTCGATTTATTCAATTACATTTTCAAGAAATGTCATTGAAGATAACAAAAAAAAAAAAAACAAAAAAAACCGTACATATGTATAATTTCAATTTTATATATTAAGATTACTTTTTTTTCTTTTTTTTTCTTGAATATAACATATACAAACACATATTTTCAAAGATAGTATAAAAACAAAAATATAAATAAAAATGAAATAAAAAAATAAGAAGGGTTGAGTAAAAATTCTTATTATTTTTTTTCTTTCTGCTATTTGTTTTCTCATCATCGCACTCTTTATATTGAGAAGAGGAAACAAAAATAAGTCCTTCTAGCTAATTCACATGGGAGATATTAAATAAATCAGACTGTATGGCAATTTTCCAATTTTAAATTTATTCCGACTTAACCCGCCCAGGTTTAATTTAATCTTTCTTTGTTTTTTTACGATTTTTTTTTCTCCATGTATTATTTGTTTTTTTTTTAAACTTTTTTTTTTTTAAGAAGAAAAGAATGAAATTTGAAATAAAAGAAATAAAGGATTGAATATGTATTTTGCAGTTATATAAAACATTTTCACAATTTATGAGAATCATTTTATTCTCTTGAATTTATTATGTTTTTTTTTTTTCTTCATTTTAAATAGCACCTACAATAAATACAAATGAAATTTTCATGTTATGCGACAATGTTTTTATTTTTATATGTTTTTTTTTTTGTTTTTTCAAGAAAAAAACAAAAAAACAAAAAAAGTTGTTTCTCCTCATAGTTTAATATATTTTTTCTTTTATGTGTTTTCATGCATGGGATTTTAAAAAACATTAAATAAATAAGAATAACTATACATAGCTCGACGGAAATAACCCATAATTCAAAAAATATTTTTTCCGTTTACTTTATCCAACTTATTTTTTTTTCTCTCCTGGGTTATATAGTATATGAATCTATTTTTTTTTTTTTAATGGAAAGGGAAAAAGATGATAACAATAATGATATTAGAAAAATATATATATGTATGTATATTTCTTTTGTTATATAGGTAGGTGTTTGTGTGTGTGTTTTTTTTTATTTAAGAAAAATGATAGCTTTACAATGAAATTGTTTTCAAAAATAAAATTTTCTAGAATGGTTTTCTAGAATGTGTTTTCTAAAAAAAAAAAAAAAACAATAAAAATAACTTGAAAATAGGAAAACGTTCAGCAATAATGTTTATTGTATGCGCAATCAAACATTCTGGCATGTCAAAGTTCAAAATGCGAAACTCTTGGCTTATTTTGAAAAAAATATTTTTAAAGCTTTGTTTTTGCACTTTTGATAATATGACAATTTTGGAAACAACACATTTTCAAATTTAACATAATTTTGGTACTATTTTGAAACTAATAACTCTAAAAATAATTTCTAATATCATTGTGATGTTCTGAAAAAACATTTCCTTATTTCCTTTAAATTAATCATTCAAATTATCTTCGTATTCTAAAATTTTGACTTAATGGAAAAACCTTAAAATATTTTGAAAATCTTAAAAATTCCTTTATTTTTTAAACTATTAAAACGGGTAGGGTGGTGGAAATTACGAGTATAATAATTTCTTTTTTATTGTCTCTCTTTTTTTTTTTTTTGTGAAGCAGGAAATAATATTTTTTTGTTGATATTTTTTTTTTGTTAGTTTTCCCATACAGTCTGCATGAATGCATTTAATAAAATTTTCCAATTTGAGTTCAAAAAGCTTTTTTCTCTTGAAAAAAAAAAAAAGAAAAAATACCAATTACAAAGATTGAATTGATACATCATGTAATAAATAACAACAAAAAGAATTAAAAAAAGAAATGTATTGGAATATTTGGAAATAAATTCAAAGCTATGTATAAGCTATAAAAACAAGAAAAAAAAATTTTATAAAAGGATTTTTTTAAATTTAGTTCAACATTCATGAATTGCAAATATGTATGTTTGTGTATATTTGTACATACCAATAAAATTGAAAAGTATTAGAAAAAAAAACGAGGTATTTTTTTTTTGTTGGATTTTCAAAATATTACAATTAAATGATGATTGTGTTCAATAAAATGGAATTTTAATATTGAATTTTCAAAAATAGAATATTATTGTAGGAGTATATTATGTGCTCTTTGTTTGAACATACATATGTACGTAAATATTTATTATGAAATTTAGTTTTCAAGAATACATATTATATTTGACAAAGAAAAAATGTTTTTAAAAACGTTTATTGTAATAGTGCGATTAAGATTTTTTAATTAAGTTTGAAAATTAATTTTAAAAAATTCATTGGAATTTTTTTTTTTTTTGACTTTTAGATAATAACAAAAAAAAAAAAAATCTTTCATATCCTTTAAATGCAATATTTCATTTAAATGAACAAATCTTGAAAATAATATTAATATACTATATGACAATTGAATTGAATAGCATAAAATATGAAAAACGAAAAAAAAAAAAAAAAAAAAAAATCTGAAGTAATCAATAAAAGATAAACGCTTCAACTATTTTGCCATCTCATCTCTAATAAGTAGATTTCAATAGAAAATAGAACTGATTGTCAAAAACAGATGCCCTATAGAATTGATTTCGCTGAAAGAAGATAAACTATTTATTTATATTTTATCTTTTACTTCTTATTATGTGTTTTTATTTTTTCCTTCATCTTCTTTTCTTTTTCATTTATTTATTTATTTATTTTTTTTTGCTGAAACACATATGTGAAGAAATGAACTAAAGAAAATTTTACAAAAATTATCTTTTATGTATAATAGTGAATTTCTACAATAGAAATATGTATGTATGTCTGAAAGATATACAACAACAACATTATCAAATAAAATTTCTATTTTATATAAAGAACACAGATTGTGTGTACACACTCTAACTATATATAGTGTATGAAATATCAAATTCATAGACATTTATTTGATGTAGTAGGAGAGTATAATATTATATAGTTTTTCTTCACTTTAGATTTTTCCAGATCAATAATTTTCTTTTCTTTGTTCTAAAAAAAAAAAAAAAAATTTTTTTTTTTGTATTCTTTTGAAATGTTAAAAGAATGTACATTATTATTAAACAAAAAAACAAAAAAAAAAAAAAAAGGAAAAAAAAAGGAAAAATAAAACGTAACATGTAAATTGAAACAATGTCAGTAAGATTTTTAAAAATAGGTTTAGGATTCTTAGAATTTATAACTTTTAAACAAGACAAGAAAAAGGATTTTAATAAATAAGGAAAGCTAAATCCTTTTACTGTTATATATTATTATATAAAGAGGTTGGGTTTTTCCACATTGTGATTATTTAAAAATGTTGATGAATAAATAAATAAATAAAAAGGAAATATATAGAATTAAATTTAAGGAAAATGAAAAATTTTATAAAAAAAGATTTTTGAACATCATCATCTATAGTGTGGTAAATTTGAATAATATTAGAAAAATATAGAATCAAAATTTAAGAAAATTTCAATCTAAAAAAGGTTAAATAAAATTTGTGAAATAATTCATGTGTTTTTTCGTAGTTTAAATATTTTTTTTCTTTTTTTGAAAAATAATTTTTAAATATTATACGATTAAATTTGCTACAATGATGTGTTAAATTCAGTTCAAAAATTTGTTTATATTTTTATATTTAAGAAAATAAAACTGTAAAAGTGTAAAAATTAAAATTTCATTTCAATTTAAAAAAAAATTAATAAACCTAAAATAGAGAATACTTTTTATGGAGTTATGATCTATCGATCTATGAGTTCTAACAAATTTCACTATAAAATTTTTTTACCTGGAAATATTCTTTTTAAAAAATTCAATAATCGACGTTAACGATTGATAAAAATGAAAATTAATAAAAAAAAAAATGCAAAAGAAAAATATCGTTTATATAAAAATTTTTTAAAATGAAAAATAAACAAAAAATTACACATTTAAATGAATTGAAAACAATAATGGAATGAAATGAAAAAAAAAAAATTGATTCTTTTGTAAAAATGTAAATGAATTTTAACTAGGAATACGAAAAAGAGAAAAATAAACATCAAATATCATAATATCACAATATCACACTATCACTATGCCGGAAGAATTATTTGACAATGATATAATTTGCAATAATATCACATTTGGCACATGTGTAGATACAATATACATATATGTACATCACATCTGTACATCGTAGTACCAGTACAAAATACATATTTTTTTTCCTATACACATAAATGATAATAACGAAATGAATTTTTAAAAAATAAATATCATATTAAATGAAAACATTGAAAAAAAAGAAAAAAAAAAATGCAACATGGAACAGAAAGCATTTTCAAGAAGAAAAAAAAATATATATAATACAAGCACATACAATATATTGAAAACCACATTGAATTGCAAATGTGTGTGTTTTTTTTTTTTTTAAATCAAATATTCAAGGGAATCCTATTTGGTATGAAAAGAGTATCTATAAATTTACTCTATCAAATTTTAAATAATAATATTGAAAACTCTATTTTAGTTTTTGGGTATTAAATTTTCTATTTTTTCATAAAATCTAATATTATCAGAAATTTTCATTTTCTTTTGTTGAAGGAATTAATTTTACTTTTTTATTACACACATAGATATAGGTATACTATAGATATATATTAAATATTCACATATGTACAAAGTTTCAGTTTGATATTAAATTTAAAAAAAAAAAAAAAAAAAAACTTATAAAATTGTTCTTATTTTTTAATAATAGTTAGTTTATTGTTGAAAAACATTTGGTTTTTGTGGTGTTTATATGTATGTAAAATAAGAGAAAAATTTAAAATAAAAAATTTAAAAAAAAAACCAAAAAGAAAAAGAGAAAAGAACATAAAAGATTACAATTAATATGAACACCAGGTGTTTTTGAATAAAAGTTTTTAATTTTCTCTAGAAAATTATGAAAGAAAAAAAAAAAGTAAAATTTTATTTTAACTATAAAAACGTATATGTACACATAAACGTGAATTTTAAATTAATATTTTTTATTACTTTTTTTCTATGAGAATTTTTAGAATATTTCGACCATGAACACAAAAAAAAAAAATCAATGGAATTTAACTTTTGGAGAAGCAGATTTTCCTGATTTTTGAAAAGTTTATGTGAGGATTTAATTCGATTTGGCTTAGCTCATTTAGATATTAAATTATAAATTTCTTATTAATTTTTTAAACTAAATGCGTCAGCGCTGTTACTAAAAAAAGTTATCAATATAATATGAGTAAGGATATACATTTATATGATACAATTTTTACATAGTAAATTCATTGAAATTTCATATAATGTGCTGTAGTTTAAATATTTCAATCTATCGCTATTTGAAAAACAAAAATTTCCGAAAATAATGATATTTTTTCATGAAAAATGTTCACTATACAAATGTGTTTACTTTCCCACAACACATTCTATTTAAATCTTCAATTTATTTGAAACAGATAAAATAATAAAACACAAACAAAAGGTCCTGTTCTTAATGTGAAAAAAAATAAAAATAAATAATGATTTCAGATTTATAAAAATATTTTAAAATATTGTAATTTTCTTAAGGGTTAAAAATTTTCTTAGAAAAAAAAAAACAATATTTGAAATATAAATCAACCTCTAAACAGCAATAGTGAACATTTTATTTTATTTTATTTTTTTTTTTTGTAACGCCTTTTTTTTCTGATAGCAAAGCATTATATTACAATTCTACACATAAAATTTTAGATTTCATGGATTTGCATTCAATATAAAATTACAATTTTATTGATCTCGTACATTTTACAAAAAAAAAAAAAAAAAGAAAACGTTTTGCAATTGAAATATTGAGCTATAAATTAAGACGAGAATTGTTTAAAGAAATTCCTTCGTAATCATTTTCTTATTCCTTTTTAAATCTTGTAAAAACAAAAAAACAAAAAAAAAAAAAAAACAAAAAAATTGGTGGAAAAAAAATGGTTTCTTGTCTTCTCTTAAGAAATTTATGTTTAGTATGCATGCATATGTCTTGAATGACATTATTTTGCAAAACGTTCATTCAGATAAGTTACATTTAAAAAACATAAAAAAGGAGAAATTTCTTGTAAAATGTTTTTACTTTTATTGATTTACCTTTTTTCTATTTATTTTACTTTTTTTTTTTTGTTTTTTTATCTCACGAACAAAATACTTTTTTGAAATATTTATTTTTTAAAAAAATGACATTTCAATTAAAAATTGATATTTATAGAAAAATAAATTCCATTGTAGAAAATAATGTTGTCCTAAAATATCATTGAATAATTGATAATTTTCATTTTACTTCAAGTTAGCTATATATCATTTTTATTTTTTATTTTTTATTTTGAAGGACTCTATCTTTTCAAGTGGAATGTTTCTTGTATTTATTAAATTTTTAATGAATTACATTTAGTTGAATGAAGCTACTTGTCCTTTTTTTTTTTTTTTTCGTTGTTATTTATTTTCTTTTATGTTAAGTTTTTGTCTGTTTTTTTTTTTTTGTTTTTGTTTTTTTCATTTTAAAGAAAAGGAAGAGAAAAAATAAAATGAGAAAAGCAAGAATGTTTGTCGGTTAAACATGAAAATGTAAGAAAATTCCCAAAACGTTAAACTGATGTATAGTATATTATATAAAGTTTTTGATGATTTTTCTTTTAAATGTTTAAATGTATTTTAAACTACATAGCACTTTATCCTTATAAAATATTCAATAATATTTACATTTAAAAATGATGTGTTTCATAATTTCTTTTTATATTGTTGTTGGTTTATAATTGCAATGGAATTTCTTTAAGAAATAATGTAAAAATTTAATATAAAAGTTGTTAGAAATTTTAAATTATTTGTTTTAAAGGTTTTTTTTTTTTTTAAATGTTTTTTTTTTTTGTCTAAGATTATGCGTAATTACTAAAATTTAAATCACTCATTAGAACGTGAAATGCTTTCAACTTTTTTATCAAATATTTTTTTGAACATCAGTAACATTTTATCTGTGATAACAGACAACAAAAAATTCCCTTGTAAAAAAATATTAGATTGATTTTTACCTTTAGTAAAATATTGTAATTTTAAAATCAAGTACGATTTTTTCATGTTATTTCAAAGTAATTTTACGTAAATCAAGAAAATAACAATGCTTCCTTCTAGCACTATAAATATATCTTTTATTCAGAACAATATGAATTATTTCAATACTCGCATTTTCCTTTTCCTGTGTGCAATTTATCACTTTCTTGTTTTTTTTTTTTCTCTTCTTTTTCTCTATTTTTTTGTGAAATATGCTTAAAACTATCATAAAAAGGATAATACAGGATTCAAAGAGAATAATAAATGAAGCAAATAATTTATTTTTTATAGCTTTAGCATAAAAAGGAATGTCAAAAGGGCACATGTTGCATTCATGCTCTTTTTTTTTTTTTTTTTTTTTTTTTTTTCTACTTTTTTTACTGCATAATATTTTCCAACAGTTTGGTTTTCATTATTTAACAATGTCGATTTTTTAATTTAAAATTTTACCTTAATTGAAAAAGTTGAAAAATAAAAAAAAAATTATATAATAAATATCTAACAGTGTTTGATCAAAAGAGATTTTTTTCTTTTTCCTTTTTTTTTTGCAAACCATAATCTATAACTTCAATCTTAGCCACAAAAAAAAAATTTATATATATATATATTTTTCCCACAATTTGCATAAACATTTTTATATTAGTACCTATTACGTTGAGAAAAACATACTAAAAGGTATCTAATGTTTTTATATTCAATAATAAATATAATGAAAAAAAATAAAAGGAATCGAACATCGAATTTCAATTTGCAATAAACATTTATTAGACAAATAAGAATTCTAACGAGCATATTATAAAAAAATTATTGGCAATTAGTGATAAAAACAAAAACAAATTAATTTTATAGGATGTGATGCATGATAGTAAAAAAAAATAATGTTTATGTATTTTATTTTATTTGTTTTGTTTTTGTTGTTTTTTTTGTTTTTTTTCTTTTTTTGTATTGAAATTTATGGAAAAAAATATTCTTATTATGGTAATAGAAGATACTTGTAGTTTTGTTTTCTAATTAATGTCTTTATTTTTCATTGCATAAAATCGATTTTCAATAATTTCCAGATAAACATTAAACAATCGAAGTATATAGTATGTATATGTATATAGAACACAATATAGCACAGTTAAAATGTTATAACGAAACAACGTTGATTGTTATGATTGTTGTTGAAATTTTAGATAAATATCATATAATAGTAATATTTGGTTTACATAATATTAAAATGAAGCAATCACGTACAGATATTTTGTATTGAAGAACCATATTTGTATATATCCGTATGTAATATAGTTTAATATGAACAATATCAATTTTTTTTTTATCTTGTATTATATTCAGAAAGCAAAAATACAAAATAAGTAATAAAGATAATGAAAGGAAAATATGGTTTAATATTGAGATAATTTTTGTTGTTGAATAAAGAATGTTCGACGTTTTGTTTTGAAATACCATAATAAATTACGATAATTAGTGGGAGTATCTTTAACTCTTTCTACAAATTAAATTTCAACAAAAAAAAAAAAAAAGAATAAAATTTTTAGTTTTATTAAATTAAAAGAAAATTTCTAATTTTTGAAGAAATGACAAATTTGAAATGATGAAGAGGTGATAAAGTTTTCAACGGTTTTACGTGAAAGAAAAACTCATAAAAAACACACACACACATTCGAAAGTGTTTCATAAGCGACATACTTTTATGAATGAAAATATATATATAAAAAAAAAAACTCATGTATTTTAGTATTGGATCTCTGTATCCTTTGATATGCATTTGTTTAATTTTGATTAATTTATCTTTAAAAAACGTGTATCCTTTTAATTCTTTACCGCATAAAACTCATATTTTTATAAAAGAATTATATTGTACGTATGCAAATAAAAGTTTTTAAAATAAAAAAAAAATAAAAAACTTTCTTTTATTTTTGCAAAATTGTTAAAAATCTAAATCTACAAAATATTACGTTATACTTATTTTATTCATTTTTTTTTTTATAAAAAATTTAAGTACATAATAATGCGTTAAAAATTTTTTTTAAAAATTTAAACAATTTTTAAGTAGTAGTTTAAATACAATTAAAAAAAAAAAAAAAAGAAGAACAAGATGAAATTTTAAAAGTGTATTAAAAATATAATGAAATTTTAATCTTCATGTATAAATTATTTTTGTGCTTTACCATTTCGGTATACCTTACATTTTAATGAATGCTCTATATACATGTAACACGTGAATGTAAGTATATATAAATTAAATATATATTGTTTATACGTAATTTTGTATATATGTATATGAATACCGTGTACACCCTTTTTTTTTTTAATGAAATATATGTATTAACAAAAACTTTAACAGTTTTAATGTAGATTTAAAAAAGTTATAAAGAGCTTAAGAGAATGCATTAAGCAAAACATAAAATAAAACATAAAAACAAAAGTTTTGTACGTATACGTAAAATACACAGCTTCTGTAAATGTTCTTTTGGTTTTTTGTTTTTGTTTTGGTTCATTTATTTGATTATATATTTCTTTTAAATTTTATAAACATAAAAACCAAATGTAAAAAGGATATTTTATTAGCATTAACTTCATTACCATAAAATGATTAATGGTAATGGTAAAATTGTTAAATTCCAGAAATTGAAAATTGAAAACTAATTGAAAAAGCTTAAGTTGAAAAATGTTTTATTCCATGAATCTTCTATAGAATATACGTAATTGTACAAGAATGTCCTGAATTTTAAAATAATTGCATACAATTTTATTTTAAGTATTGTATATGACCAAAGTACAGGGTGATATACATAGGTACTTAAAAAAAAATTTTTTTCATTTATCTGATTTACTTCGTTAATTATTGCAAAGACTTCAAAATTACTTAAAAAACAATCAAAACGAAACAATAAAAAAAAATTACTTTTTTATAATATCATTGATCGTTCTCATTTCATAAAACACAAAATTTGTAAACATGTCATGTCTTCGTACATACATATATTTTAATTCATGTGCAATGACAATGATAACGTTAAAGAAAATCTGAATCAAAATAAAACACTTAAATTCCAATATTAGATTTATATAAAATGTGTTTTTGTCAATTTAAAGTAAACTTCCACCCACATTTTCGTATAATAAAAGAGGGAAGAAAAAAGATTATGTGTGTCAATAAAAATACATCTGCTTTAAAAAAATACAAAAAAAAAAAAAAGAAGAAGAAGAACTAAGAATTTTTCAAACGTTTACAATATACGAATTATTTTGTTAGTGTGTTTGTATACACATATACTAAAGTACACAATATAATAAAGGAAATCAACAAATTATATAGCACAATGTGCTGTTGTTTTAAAGCATTTTATCTGCATAGACGATTTGACAATACTTACTAAAGGATCATTTCACTGTTGAAATTATCCACGAAAGCTATAAAAATAAAATCAATTTCTTCAGATTTTCTTCTTGGATTTTTTTTTTTTGTTCTTAGTATTTTTCAATTGTACGTGTGTACATTATTTTGAATTTGAACAGTGTTAAAATTTCGTTCGCATTGAAATTTATTGAAAA
Source organism: Bombylius discolor (assembly GCA_939192795.1). NCBI lineage: Eukaryota > Metazoa > Arthropoda > Insecta > Diptera > Bombyliidae > Bombylius > Bombylius discolor. The sequence continues at coordinate 3,850,900 of OW584241.1, read as the reverse complement.
TTCACAAAAGGTGTTATGTAATAATACAGGGCATTTCTTTTAAATTTTAAGAATTTACTTTCTAGTTCATACAAAATGCATATTTTACTTAAAAAATGTTTAAAATGATTTATTTTGTAAGATTAAAAACCATTGTTGCCAAGTAAACAATTTTATGTGTTGGCAGGATTTTCTTGAATGAAAATGGCATTTTTTTGGCATATTTTTAAAAAATTATTTTTTAAATTATACATGAAATTTTTAACTAAATTTATTGTTGGATTTATTAATGATAAACAGTCAGAAATTATGAAAACAAAAATATATAGCTATACAAATATTAATGTGAATCAAATATCGTTGCAAGGGTGGATAAATGAAAAATCGTATAAAAATATTCCAAGAAGGAATATCAGGTATTTTTTGTTTGTTTTTTTTTATTTTTCTAAAATTTATTTTATGTGAAAATGGAAAAATATTTGTGTTATTGCTAAAAAAAATACTTATAATTTAATTCTAAAAAGTTTGCGGTTCTTCCAGGAACTTTAATTTAAATAATTTGTGTATTCATTCATATGTATATGTTGAATTTTTTATTTTTTTATTTTTATTATTATTTTTTCTTCTTCTTTTTGGAACAATAAATTTTGATCAAGTTTTATGATATATATACGTATATATATTTTTTCTTTGAATTCAGTTCCCTTGGAAATTCTACTGAAATGTGAATTTGTAAAAGTTCACGATAAAATTTCATTTTAGTAAACTTTTTTTTTTCTTCTTCAAGTTAATTGCTTATTAGAGTATATAGTGTATAGCTACAATATAATTTTATTAGGATATACGACTATGTAAGTACATGTAATTTTCTATGAAACAAAATATTGGCATTGTAACTTTATGTGAAATAAAATGAAAATATTTTATTTTCGTATTTTCAAATGGTATTAAGACAAAATCTTTGTATGTAAGTATGATTATATATAGAATTCATATATTTATATTCAATGAAAACTAAATTTATATTAAAATTAAAACATATAAAGTGGAAAAGTTTGAATCTCGATTCTGTTTAAGGATATGACGACAAGATTGCTTAACGAAAAAAGGTTTTAACCCTTATTTGCTTTATTATATATAGCCTTAAAATTCATAATGAAAAAATCTCTGATATATATACTTATATATTTTTTTCGTTTTTTGAAGAAATATTGAGCTTTTTTTAAAGCCTATATAATTTACTTTATCGTTTTAGAAAAATTTATGTAAAATTTTGGAAATTTATTGATTATGCTAAAAGTGAATTTGCAGATAAGAGAGTTTAACATTCTTGATGATACTAAAAATGAGGGTTAGAATATTCTTGTAACTAAGCTATTGATATTTACAATGTATAAAAGTAAGAATCTTTTTGTAACCATAGAAGTAAATTGGATGGAATAATCTTCTGAAATTCATGTTTAAAAGGAAGGAAAAATTCAACACGAAGCAATATTAAGATGATATAGGTATATATTCGTATATACTTATATACTTCGTAATTTTACTTCTAAAATTATTATTCCTTTTTTCAAACTATACAAGTAATAACATCTTAGAAAATTGACTTAAATATTATTTAGGTATTTTTTTTAAGTCATAAAAATAAAAAAAGAGCTTTTATTTAAAACTAAAGTCTTATTTGAAATTCTTTTAATTTTAAAATTGATTTATTTGGTTTCATTAAAATATTCGTAAAACATTAACCAAATATTCAAAATTAAGCACACATGTGAATTCAACAAAATTTTATTAAAAAAAAAAAAAAAAAAAAAACATTAACATAAAATATAAAAAATCACAAATTATCAAATTGATTGACCCAATTTCAATATGAAAAGCGATCATGTGTAAAAAGTTAATCGTACGTAAAACATTCTGAGTCACTTAAATTTAATGAGAATATTGAGAAGGGATATTTTACACAGCCTTTGTGTAAAAGAACATACATATACATGCTTACATTTTTTGTAAAAACAGAAGAAAAAAAAAAATAAAGAAACAAATTTATTAAATTCTCATGATATAAATTCATAGAAAAAGGAAAAACAATTAAATCAGTGAAATAAGAAATTTTAATGTATTTTTGTTCTCCATAGAACCCTATTTCAATAAGGATACTGTATTTTTGTTTTCTATGACAAAATATTGATCACGTTTTTAATAGGACTAAATAAAATTTTAAACGTGATCAATTAAAAGATTGAAAAATAATTTTTGTTTTAATTTTTCTTAAAAAATAAATTGTTTTCTTCGTGTTTTGTTAATCATAAAAATTTCATATATGAACAAAGGGTTGAAGGCATGTCTACTATTACGTATATTTGTTTGTCGATATTTTCAAATATATATTTTTATTTTTTTTGATTTTAAAATTTCACTTTAATTGAAAAACATTTCAAAATACAAAATAGTATTGTTAAACTCATTTTAATTTTTATGAAAATATTTCAAATCAAAAAACTATTATGCACTTAGAACTTAGAATTTACCATGTAATTTTTTATCAATCGTTAATTAAAAATACTTTCGATACTACAGGTATGTATCTATGTGCATTTATAAAAAGTAAATAATCAACAAGGAACTTCTGATATATGTTTTTTGTGTGTATATTCTATTTTTTGTTCTTATGAAAAATTGAAAATAATATTAATTTCAAAAATTTCACCATGTAAAAAGCAAAATTTTGTATAGTTTTTGTTTTTTATTTACATATATGTAGTTTATACTGTTTGTGTACGTATGCTGATATTCCCATAGGAAAGATATATATAAGTAAGTAAAGTACTCTTATGTATATACATATGTAAGTATTTACATAATAAACTGAGTGCTTCATTAACACATTGTTTAATAACATATCTTTTTATTATAATTTCTGTTTTTCTCGTAATATTCAAGTAACAACAAAATAAAAAATCGATATTTTCTCCGTTTCGTCGAAACATTATGTTTACTGTAGATTAATTACATACATGTAACTTTTTATACAGGAAAATAATTCAGTTATAACCATTATACTGATATCACAGAGCAGATATCTATAGAGAGGTTCACTGATAGTACATACGAAAATCAGCACATTTCAAAAAATTGTATCTTGTATCTTGTATCTGTATCTTGTATCTTGTATCTTGTATCTTGTATCTTGTATCTTGTATCTTGTATCTTGTATCTTGTATCTTGTATCTTGTATCTTGTATCTTGTATCTTGTATCTTGTATCTTGTATCTTGTATCTTGTATCTTATATCTTGTATCTTATATCTTGTATCTTGTATCTTGTATCTTGTATCTTATATCTGTATCTTGTATCTTGTATCTTGTATCTTGTATCTTGTATCTTGTATCTTGTATCTTGTATCTTGTATCTTGTATCTTGTATCTGTATCTTGTATCTTGTATCTTGTATCTTGTATCTTGTATCTTGTATCACAGAGCAGATATCTATGTGTTATTCTACTTGTAAAGCGAGTTAAAAATAATAAAATTTCTCAAATTTTTGTTAAAATTTTCTATGTTTTGTATGGAAAATAGACAGAAAAGAGTATATATTTTAAAAAAATGAGAAATTAAGAAAAAATCCTGAGAATAAGAAAGAGCTTAAAACAGCTTTTAGATTGGAGGCCAAACTTTGAGATTGGAGGGCACTTGTCTGTTACAATTTCAATATATGGGAATAATTAGTCTATTATAAGAACTAATATTGTTATTGCTGATATAGTGATGTATCTAAATGTATATGAGAATGTTTGGTCAACCGTGTTAAAAAATGAAAGTTTACTGCTTATTAGGATTAAATTTTCCTGTTTATTTTTATGTTTATTGCTGGAAGCATTATTCCCATGTATGTTCTATGTATATACATACGTATGTATTACCAAAAAAAATATTATTATTATTCAGATAAAACACATATTATACATACCTATAATGAAGTTAGTTTTAGAGTTTTTGAGTGCTACATGAATGAAAAAACGCAGCAACAATTTCAATCAATTTAAACATTCTCTCATAACAAAATTTTTAAACTCTAGATTGAAACCGGATGTTTCCTATTAAATGGATCCTTGTAACTTTGTTATTTTTTGTTAAAGACTCCTTCCTACATACTTAATCACCCTTTTTTTTCCAAATTTCTACCTGAAAATCAGTAGAACCATACTTGAAAATAATATCTTATTACATACCTCGAATCCTAGTCATTATTCAGTTATGAACAATTTTCCATAATAAATAAATTATCTATAGAATATACCTTTGAATTTTCTTTGAACATTAAAGATTATTATTCTAATGTAAAATTTTTGATATGCCTGAAAAGAAAATAATATTACAAAAATCTTTTTGGAATTTTTCAAATTTACAATAAAGTTAATTCATGTATTTTATTTAAAGCAGAAAAAAAAAAACACTACGAAAAAAATTATCTTAAATTTTTGCAATGTAAGAGTATACTACATTTTAAAGTAAAATCAATTCACATACATACACATGTATATGTATAAATTTCTATATATAATACATGTCGGTAATATTATATCCATATTCTATTGTCCTGTTATATTATATTACATATTCTCTTTATTTTCAAGATCTTCATAAAAATAACACAAATATAAATAATTCATAATAAAGAACATAGAAAAAATAAATAAATAAATAAGTTGCAAGAATATAAACAAAGTCACTAGAATATAAAATTATTTAGAATAAATTTGAAATTCTAATAACATTAAAGCACATTAAAGACTATATACATATATGGACATCTACTTTTTGAGATTAAACCTAACCTAAACAAGTGAAATATATTTACTTTAATTCTTTAAATAATGTATGTATATATTTATTTAAGTTGTTTTTTTTTTCTTTGTTATTGTTATTTTTATAATTTATAAAACATTTTTTTTTTTTTTTTTTGTAAATATTTTAACTATTTAGTATATGAATTTTCTTCTTCTTTTTTTTTTTTTTTCTTCAAACGTCAATGAATTTGAATTATCATGAAAAAGATACGATAAATGTTTATTAAACCTTATAAAATGTATCTCAATCTTTTTAGTTGTAAAAAGATAGATATAAACTATTTCTTGCAATTACATCATTTTGACAATAATTGCCTGTCATGTGTATTTATTCAACTGTGACCTCTTTCAAATGAACTTTCTTTTTTTCTATTCTTTGTTGTTGTTGTGTTTTTTTTTTATTTTTTTTTTATTAATGAATATTTTAGAAAAGGTCTTGAGATAAATTTTTGGATAAACATTTTGTTATTCACTTTAATGACAAAACCAAAAGTATATTATATAGAATGGTAACAATATAGAAATATTGCAGACGTACATACATACGTATATATGTGTATATAAGAGTACTATCACATAAAATTTTATCTTAAAACATATCTATATAACACCGCAAACTAACATTAATGTACACACATTAAAAGCAAGGATATCATTGTTTTTATAGTGTTTTGGCTTTGTTCCAAAAATTTTAGGTTAAAACATTTCAAGGAAAAGTGTTGAAAATTAAATTTATTGCTTTTTTGCTTTGTTCGACATGAGAAAGAAAAGTTATTTTAGAGAGTTATGTGTATATGTATTCTGTGAAAATGACTGGTTCTAATGACTTTTGTTTCGTTATCCTTTTTATTTTTTTTGTTTTTTGTTTTTTTGTTTTTTTTTATATAAGTGATTTAAAAAAATGAAGAATTCAAGTCTTAAGTACGTTAAAAAAAATATTCAAATATTGATATTTTGGCTTTAAATAATATGTGATTTTTAAAAAGAACGTTATAGAAAATTAAAATCAATTTAAATTGAATTTTTTAATTACATTTTAATTTTTATTATTTCTTGGTTATACATATACATACATATATTAAATATTATTTAGAATTTACATTTTAGGAAAAAGAAACGATTTTATGAAAATATCTTTCTAAATAAGGAATTAAATGCTGAATTCAGGATAATCGATGACAAGTAATGTGAAATTTTAGTCTTAGCTTTGTCAACTGTCATACATATACCAAATCAAATCAGAACAGACAAATAAAATTCACTTTTAAAACCCATAAATTTAAAAGTTTAAAAGTCAGCTTATGTAGATCCCGGCTCAATTCGAATTTGTACAAAAACGCCTTTTATTTTTTTTTAAATATATACACTTTTTTGATCAAGGTTTAATGTTTATTTTACCGATTTTACTGAAGGATTTAATTCCATTTTCGTATTAAAAAAAAATTTTAAAAAGAAATGAAAAAAAAATAGGAATCATTCATTGATTCACTCATATGTGAATTTTTCCATCCAGAAGACAGAATGTGAATAAAACTTCAAAACAAGTACATATGAGTAAAAAAAAAAATATGCTTTTATAGTACCTAAAACATATTTATATTTTTTTTATAAAAAGCCAAAAAAGTGAAGTAAAAAAAAAAAAAAAAAAAACAGTAAAATTGTGAATATGTGAATACCATCATATGAATTTTTCAAAGTAATGTATTATGATATGATGTATAAAGTAAGTTTTTGGTTTTTACAATTTATGTTTATTTTTTTAAAAGGAACATTCGGTTACATGAAACTTGTAGCCTGGAAATTTTAAATAAAAAATTTTATGCTTGAAATATTCAATAATTTAACTTGACGGCTTCTTTTTCATTTTTATTTATTTTTTTTCTTTTTTTATTAATAACAGTAAATAGAAAAAAAAAAAACAATAATTGACAGAAAGATAGAAAAGTGCATAGTAGATATAAAAATTATTTTACATTTTATTTCTGTATCATCTCATATATGTAACTACAAAAGGTGTCATACGTATATGAATTAAGTGAAATTCAAAATGTTATCACTTTTTTTTTTTTATTAATTTTTTATAGTGGTGAAAATTTTCTACATTTAAATTTTTTTTTCACAATGTTTTTTTGTGTGTAAAGTTTACTAAAATTTTCTACTAAAATGAAAATTTCTGCTGAATATATTCAAAAAATCGAATCAAGCCATATTTTAGATGAAAATCATGTGTTATTTATTTTTAATTATAGATATATTCGAAGTATTTAATTCGAATATGAACATTATGATTTTTAAGAAATTCTTTTATTGTTTTTTAACTTTTTATTAAGAAGCTAATATTAATTTTTATCACGATGTAAATAATAAAAAAAAAAAAAGTAAATCTTATAAAAAACACGCGTTTGAATTTTCATTAAAACATAAAAAATCAAACGAAAAACGCTAGATTTATTTCATTTATTTGATATTTAAGTATTTATTGTTTTATTAGAATAATATTTGAAAAAAAAAAAAAAAAACACATATGAGAATATTTTGAATTTATTTTTGTGATATAATATATGAGAGAAAATAATATTTTATTGCCGCATGCTTTCTATTTATTTATTACATTTTTTTTTTAATGAATATTTGGTAATAAATATTTTACTGGAATTTTTAAGTGGCATTATATATATATATTTTTTGGCTTGATTTATCTTAAAGGGATTTTTAAGGAAAATTCATTTTTTTTTCTCTTTCAATGTCATAACAACAAAAAACATTTAAGGACATTTTGATTTGTTTTTTTCTTTGATTTTTGAAATAAAGATAAATTTTATGGCATCATAAAAATAAATTTTTTGGCACAAAAATATTATTATTTTCGAATTAAATCAATAATAATTGTGGTTAGTAAAAATGTCCTATAGTAAAATATAAAAAAAATAAAAATAAAAATAAACAAAGAACACTATAATAATGCGTATAATAATATTGTGTGTTGAATTTTTATTAGTTAAAAGTTAAAATGTTTAACCTTTTTTGGAATTACATTTTTTTCTCAAGTGATCATTATGTAATGATTTAAACTTTAACTATCCAAAAACAACATGGGAAGGGAATTTTTATTTTAGATGATTCTTGATAAATTTGAAAATTTACCATCGCTTTTAGAACATTTCGTATGCCAATTAAGGTTTATTAAATCTTTTAAGATTGATTTGATATTTTAAAAATTTATTAAATATTTCTCAATTATATAAGTTACTAGTTTTTTTTTTTACCACATTAAAAATTTAACTTAATCCTTTTCATTAAAAATAAAACTAAAAGATAAATAGAATCAATTAATTTAAAGAAAATTTCTTGTTTTTTTTTTCCTACCATATCTTCATTAGTTAAATACAAAAATATTTCTGGTATTTATCATGAATATTTGATCTCATAAAACAAACAGTATACATAAGTACTACATATACGAACATACATACATATATGTATATAAATTACATTATGTAATATAAAGTGTTTCCATTAAATATTTAGATCTATCATCAATGTTGAACATCACGTAATGCTATTTTAGGTATCCCATTTTAAGAATGTAAGGTAAACGTGTTATGATTGCTAACTTTTTTTAATTACACATTTTTTTTTTTTTTTTTTTTTTGTATAGCAAAGTTAAAGAAACATAAAAAAAATTATAAATAGAAAATTTCATATTAAAGATACTTTTTCTTTTTTAAATTTTTAATATGAAAAAAAAAAAAAAAAAATGATGAGTGTGAGTACTTGCAATGCTGTAAGCTATAAACTTATTGTGAAAGACTGTTTGTCATACAGAACATAATTTTTAAAAATATGTAAGTATGTATGTAGTTATCGCAGTGTAAAAGCATGACATGAAATGTTTTATGTATCAAATAAATGCTTTTGGCTGTATCATGTTACTTAAAGAAGAAAAAAAAACAGTTATGTGTTTATAAGGACTAACTTCTTTAATGTTTTATTATTGTTTAGTATCATGAACACATATTCAAAAAAAAAAAAAAAAATATAAAAATAAAAATTCATATACCTACATACATTATGTACTGGAATGTGATAGCTTGTTAATGAATGTTAAAAGCAAATAATTAATAATTTTGATCTGAAAAAATTTATGTAATTGTATTAATTGGAAGTTTTTTAATTAAAAATAATTTTAAAATTATTATATTGGCTTTTATTTTATTTATAATGAAATTAAACAAATAAGAGATACTGTATTTTTTTTTTTTAAAGAAAATTATTAAATTACATTTATTATTTATAAACGAGCATTATAAAATTAATTACTTAAAAATTTTTTTTCCATCCTCTTTTTATATAAATTCAGCCTTATACATACATATTATATCTGACATACTTTTTTATTTGTTTGTATTTATTTAATTTTTCTCTACATTATCATTCTTTTCAATGCAACAATATATTCTGTGAATTTTTAAACAGACATTGTATACAGGTCATGAAAATTACTTAAAGTAATAACATGCATACACACTTTTTTTTATATGCCAATTCTCTTTTATGTTAATTTATTTTAATATAATTTTCCTGTGAAATCCTCTATCTCACATCTTATGCTTTAAAGATGTTTTTTTTTTTTTTTTTTCAAAATCCTTGCACTTGAACATAAAAATATTTAAATTAAGTATTTCATTACATTTAAAAGGATGAAATTTTTTGAATAAAGAAGAATAATAAAACCAAATGATTTTTTTTTCTTTCTAAACTACAATTTACTTAAAAGGATTTTATTTCGAAAATTAGCTATATTATTGTTCAGTATTACACTTTAAAATTATCTAAGAAAAAAATTACATATTTAACGTACTTTTTCATTATCGTCATTAAAAAGTTAATACTTTTTTTTTTTTTTTTTTTTGAGATTTCGAAAATTAGATTTAATTAAAATTATAGTCAGTACGGTGATAATAAATATCAAAGAGAAATAATTAGATTAGTTATTTTTCAAAATAACTCAATTTTTATCTAAACTGAAAAAAAATAAATAAGAAATAATAAAAATTTTATTAAAATCTCATTAGTCTTCCTCTTTTCCTATCTATTTTTCATTTCTTCTTTGGTTTAAAAGTTTTAAAGTTCAAGAAAAAAATTAATGAAACAAAAAACAAAAAAAAAATTCATTAAAAGTTTGTGAATAAAATGACAAGAAATTTAGTAAATTTTAAAGTTTTGAAACATGTCATGCTCTCTTGTTTGTAAACAATTAATGAAAAGGACTAAATTTTAAATGTTATGAACAATGTTCAAATATGAATATTTCGTATATCCTTTTACAAGTAATTTATTATATTTTTTTTTTCTTCTTTGTAATGATGAGTTCTTAAATTTATGTAATTTGTGAAATGTACTTATAATAAAAACTCAATTACACACAATATTTGCAAATTTTCTCATTATTTTATAATTTTAATTTCCTGATAAAATACATTTTTTTAAAACATCGTAATTATAATCATTAGTAAAACGAATAAATAAAATGTACGTACTATATATACATATATTGAAAAAAACATAATGATAATACTTATGATCCGTATATATGTACATAGATTGCAATAAATTCCATGCAATTAGACAGAATATAAAAGATACAATTGATTGTGGTAAACGATGCAAATATAATTTATGAGAAAATTTATTATCGGCTAATATTTGTGGTTATACAGCCATATCATTTAATGTCTTCATTTTATTATTTTCATTTATCGATTTTCAAATAAATTTTTATGTATGTATGTATGTGTAAACTTCTCATATATATGCAAAAAAAAATTTTTTCCCATCAAAGAAATAAATATTGCAAAATTTATTGTAAAATTCTAATTGCTTTGCAAAAAACAAAAAAAAAAATTCAAAATAATACAAACAAAATTTTTGCATTTGTAAAATATATATGTATACGAGTATATCTCCTATTCAAAATTATATTTTAGTATTAATGAAATTCACATTTAAATTTGTAATGAACAACATGTTTCGAATATTTGTTTTTTTTTTTTTTTTTTTTTTTTTTTCTACAATAAATGTGAATAAAACATTTGTGTTGTATGGAAACCATATAATAATAAAATGTACGATATTTTCCATTTATATACTTTTTATAAATTAAATTAGGTATGTCTGCAATGCTATTAATTTTATTTATTTATTTTTTTTATTTTTTATTTTTGTCTACTTTATTTAACTGTTCCAGTTTTAATTCAGTATTTTGTTTTTTTGTTTTTTTCATGAAAAATTTAATGAATACATTGATGTTAAATTTCATTATATATATAATATATGTATTTTTTTTTTTTTTTTTATTATCCTTGAAACTCATTTACAGATAATTTTTGATATCTGCATTGAATTGAGTTAATTCAAAGTAAAACAACAAAAAAAATGAAAACAAAATAGGTAGTGTTTGCTATTTGACAAAGTACTCTATTATAGTAGTTACAGTTGTTGTAATCATTAGCTATATAATTTAAAAATTCATTAATTTATTTTTTAACAAGGTTTGTAGTTTTGTTACAAAGAACACATTTGCAATTTTGAAATTAAATTGAAACAGGAAAACAAATTTAACAAGAAAAAAAAAATAGTATACCGTACCGTAATGTTGTATTCATTTTAAGTTGTATAAGTATAAAAACAATAATTTATTTATCAAGGTAAATTTGAATCTAATTCAAAATATCTTCTAAATTCAAAAATCGAATAACTATTCAATGATATGCCTTTGGTGATAATTCGAAATTTTATAAGAATCGTTACATTTTGGCTTTAAAATATAAATTAAGGTAAAATTTTATATTTAAGTACTTTGAAATTTTCAATTCTAATTTATTATTTTCATTGATTAATTTGATTTAGATTACTTATTGTACATACTTATGTATATACACACAATTGACGAAATTAGAATATCAAATTATTACACCACTGTACTGGGACAAAATTTGAATAAATTTCAATTCGTTATCAGTTTGCTTTAAACTTTATATATAGATATCTGTCATTGTAACTGAAAGGGTTAATGATCTTTTTTGCCGTTCAATGTATATTAATTAATATTCTTTATTCGATAAAACTATAATTAATTAATAAACATTTTGAAAGATGTGTAGGTATGTAAAATTTATGATGATATTTATTAAACATTAACTAGAAATGTTTTTCTTTATTTTTACTAGTAGAATGAAAGATTAAAGTTTGAATCAACCAAGGGTGTAGCATATTTCATCGTGATAAACAGAAAACTAAAAATATTTGAAGTATATAATTTTCTTATTCAAAATTTTCTACATATGAGTATTCTTTCTAATATTTAAATTTTAAAATTTTAAATTATCAAATTATGTAAAATATATGTTGAAATATTTTATTCAAAACATATATCTATGTACGTGTATGTAAAAAATCTATCATCCACACATTATGTTTTTCTGATAACACAATATAATTTCATATCAATACAAAAAAAATTTACATTATAAAAAAAAAAATAAGATATTCATTTTGATAATAATCAAAAAAAAAAAAAAGATGTTATTTCATTTTTTTTTTTTTTCATAAATATTTTTTGTTGATTGAACAAAGAATTTGAAAATTTGAAGAAAATCAGAAAAGGAAATAAAGAAATAAAATATAAGAAAGAGAAAAAAAAAAACACACTTCTTTATCATATAATCAAAAAAGATGAAATCCATAACTGTTTTTATTTAGTTATGTAAATTGATTGAAATCTTTGCACAAAACATTATGTTCAAATTTCTCAATAAAATGATTTTCGCTTGTACTTTTTTTCTTTCATTTCGTTTTTTCATGATTTAGAATTTGAAATGCTTTGAAGAAAAGAAATTATTCATATTAAAATGGTATAAGAATGAATTTTATTTGAAAAAGTTTTACTTTTTTAGGTTGAGATAATTTCAAAATTCAGTAATGTTTAAGCCTAATGATTTTTGAAATTTTTGATAAATTTTGATATTATCCTATAATTAATCTGAAAACATAGATGAAAAGGATGATGGAAGAATGAGATTTATATATAATATCTCAAAGCTTTCAGGCTTTTTTCAAAGGAGAGATTTAATTAAAAACCTTTATTTTTTTGTATTAAACCTAAAGTTCCTTTTATTTAAGATTTTTATTGATTTTGTTGATATTATAGTTTTCCTAAAAAGAAAATTAATTATTTCTTATACAAAAATTCAAAATATAAAGAACAAACATTAATGAAATTTTCGAAAATTTTTCAAGAGATGTCATATGATTCAAAAAATTGATAGGAGAGCATACACAATATTATATGTATGTAGTACAATAAAAAATTATCATCTTGATTATATGAATAACTCATAACCATGACATATATAAAATAGCAATCATTTTTATTATCCTTTGTTGAAATTTAAACCATTATCAAAAAGGATTAAACACTCAAAAATATATTGAATTAAATAAAAGCCACATAAATGGCAAACTTTTTGAACACTCTTTTGTTTTCGATTATAATGTAATGTACATTTTAAAGAACATTTAAAAAAAAAAAAAAATGCTGTCAAATTTGATAATAAGAAAGACATAAAAATGTTTTTAATTCACAAATAATTCTGGACATGATGTTTATTGGAAAGTAATGAATTATGTGTATCTTCATAAATTATTATTATTATTTATCTTATAAAATATTGGCTCATAGAGAAATCAAGTAGAAGATAAAAGTTGACAATTTGTTTTTCATCTTTTATAAAATAAAGATACTTTTACTTTAAACACCCTATATTCTGATAATCTATGTGTAAATCCACATAATCATTACATATAATATTTATCTTTTAAAAAGAAAAGAAAGAAAAAATTAAATGTATCTGTATCTTTTAAGACATAAATAAAACCTTTTTTCGTTATTTTAGTGAAAAATTTGTTATATATCAAGTATACGATCTCATTACATTTGTGATATGTTGTTATTTTCATAAAATAAAGAAGATTTACTGTAAATTCAGATTTATTATCGTTGTTAAGATAATGTACACCTGTACATTTACCACACAATATGTATATACATACATACATTTATGGAATAAGAAATTGCACTAGATTTATGTATTTGTGTTGTAAACAATACTTGAGGTTTTCTAAAAAAAAAAAAACCCAACAAACAGGTCTTTGGAGAATACTATTCATTTGAAAAGTAGATTACATGCTTTTACCTTTTCTTTTGCTTTTTTTTTCCTTTCTAAATTTTAAAATATGTTCTAATGACAATAGTGTAAACTTTTTTTTTTATTACTTTCCTGAATGTCGTCAAATAACAAAAAACTAGAATAAAATTGTTATTATTCAACTTTCAAGTAATTTTAATTAAAATAAGGTAGTTTTTAATTACCTTATAATTTGCAAATAAAAATAAAAAATTAAATTTATTACAGCATACAAAAAAAAAAAACTTATATGTACATACCAGTTTTGTATACAACTTTTCTGTATGTAACAGTAATAATTCATTTTAAAATGCATTTATTAATAGAAAAATTAAATTTCGTCCTGTCTGTTTTAATGAAAATTAATTCCGAGAATTGAAAAAAAAAAAAATTCTAGAAGATAAATAGAAAAAAAAAAATCATGAAAATGTAATATTTTGTAAAGAACATGGACAAAAACAATTACCTTTTGTTGTTTTTTTTTCTTAGTTTTCAGGTACATAGAAAAATTTTTCAAAATGAAATTTAATTAATGCTTAATTCAATAAAAAAAAAAGGATTTTCTTTTTTTTTAGAATAACTACGACGTAAAAATTCACATAGCTTTTAATTAAAAATTAGGATGACATCTCTAAACTGTAGAAATTTCATTTTTTTTTTTTTTTTTTTTTTTTGTACTTTTGACAACAATGCAATTCATTTCAAACTACAAAATATTCTATTTTTTGTTTTATTCGTTTGTCTTTTTTAATTTTTCTATGTACATGTACATATGTACATATATAAATTCTTATAAAATATAACAAAAGATAATTAATAAAATAATGCCCTAAAAAAAATAATGTCCAACAGATTTTTAATAAAAAATGTCCTAATTATTGAACCAATAACTGGAGTATCCCAAAAAAAAGTAACTGATCAGTCCCCTCGTTGTTTTCACTCGTTTCTTGGAAAATTATCTTTCGAAGGTTTTATCAGCCTCTGAATCTATTTATTCCTCTAAAAACTTCAAAAATATTATTTTACTTTACTCCAATTTCGAATTTTTTTTTTAAAGCATCAATCTTATACAGTTTCTGGTTCAAGAAAATAGAGGAGTAAAAAGTGGATCAAAAAGCTTTTAAAAACAAAAACTGAATCATTTGATTCGCCTAATAAAAATATACTTTAATTTTCACTACAAATTTTAAAAACTAAAGGATAACGTTAAAAGCAAGTGAAAGAAATTACACTGTCAAGGGAATAATTTGATTGACAACAAAATTGTAAAATTCCAATATTGCATTTTACTTCTGATCTGTGATAAACTATGAAAAAAAAAAAAGTTTTAAATAAACAGAGCACAGAGAAAATTAGATTTTTTTAAAAGCCTAGTTTCGATGTCTTCTTACATGTTTTAACAAAAAATATCATTAAAAAGTTTAATTACACACTATACTGGTTCATAAATAATTTGAACGTATATTAACTTTAAAATTCTTAAGAAAATAAGATACACAGAAAAAGAAAAGAAAAAAAAAAAGCTAAATAAATTTAAGTATATAAAATAAGCTATATGCAGTATTACTCTGTGTTGTGTTTTGATAATGGTACTTTAGGATAGTAAGTTCTAAAGAATAAATGAGGAAAAAAAAAACCAAGTCATATTGAGATTGTAAGAGGATTTGCATACAAATGGAAGGAATTTGCATTTTGTTGTGATTTTATGTATGTACTTATACTACATATGGGGAATTCCATTTTGTAACGGGTGTGACATGCTGACTCTTAAATATTGAAAACTCGTAGAGCAATTGCACTCTGATTAAACTTGAATGTTCCTAATATGCCCTCTAGTGAAAGCAAACGACGGCTACGATAAAACAGAAAAATTCAAATATTCTTAATCAGAATCGTCATTTTAGTAGCGTAACGGGTGTGACGCTGAAGATTTTGAATTTCACGGATTTTCGTCTATTTCACTGAATATCATAAAATTTTCATATAAACATTTCTAAAAATTATTTTTAATTATACTGTAGAAACTTGAAAGAATCTTTTGGAAAAATTTGACGAGGAACAATGCAATACTTTTTTCATAATTAAAAAAAAGAAATGTAACGGGTGTGACATATTTTGTAACGGGTGTGACAGCGAAACGAATTTCTACTGATAAGTAGCAAACATTTTGTTTTTAATACTGTTCTTCACCGTGATATCGTATATAATTTAATACTAGATACACCAAAAATTGATATATACCTATCTCTACCAGCTTTATTAATATTAATTTTAAGGAAAAAAGTGGTCGATTTGCGTGGAATTCTCCATATATATTTATACTTAATTTTTTTTTTTTTTTTACATCCCATGGTAAAGTTTTTTGTATTTAAAGTTTATTTGTGTTTACAGTTGCCAGGAAACTAGAAAACGAGTCAATTGTTATACAGAAAAAATGGAGAAAAAAAAAAGTTTGAAACCTTAAAAAAAAATTGACGAATAAGCAAATCTCATTTTAAAGGTAAATGCGTCTCCAGAGTATGAAAAAAAAAAAAAAAAAAAAGATATAAAATGTAAATGTAATAAAATGGTAGTAGTTGAAAGGTTAGTTTTTAATATCGAATATATTTTATAAGCTCTCACAAATGTAAAATAAAATAATGACTAAGGATTCAAAATTGAATATAAAAGATCCTTGCCAATATTACTGAAAAACATTAGATAACCATAATATTATACGTTTCTTTAGATTATTTTAGAATTTTTCTATAAGAATTTGTATTTTTCTTGTTTAAAATAAAGTAGATATCAAAATACCTATTTTACAAAAAAATGTTTAATGTCATATAAAATTAAGTCATCTGAAAATTTATTTTAATTTGAAAAAAAAAAAAAAAATTATATATACTTTTCCATGACATATAATTTTCTATTTCAATTTTTATCTTACACATGAATTAGTAACACATACATATATGAAATATTTATTTATATGACCGTATCTAATATAAAATAAAAAATAAATAGTATACAATTTCACTTATATCACAGAAAAATTGGTATTTTTTTTTTGTTGAACATTTAAACTAACAGTTAAGGCTTTTCAAGATTAATCACGTAGTTAGTGGAAACTTTCTCTCAATGAAAATATACGTGACTTCAATTTTTTTTTTCCTCTCTTGTGATACAAAAAATCAAACTAGAATACAAAATTCTCGATTATAAAACACAAAGCATATATATCTAGCTTTTTTTTTTTCTTTTTTTTTTTTTGGAAAAAGAAAAAGGTGTCCGTAATTTATTTTTGTATTCAGTCGCCATGAAATTTTGCGTTTTTCGTGGTTTAAAATTCTTTAATATTAGTGAAATTCGAGAATTTTACTTAAAAGGAAAATAGAAAAAAAAAATGCTTTTATAAAGGTTTTTAAACTTTTAAGAAGGGTTATTTTTTTAGAAGTTATATACGATTAAGATTACTAAAACATTTTTTGAAGATTACACAGGTATTTACATTTAATTATAGACAATAATTGAAAACTGGCTAAAAATAAAATAAAATCTAATTATTAGTGTGTTTTTTTGAATAAAATCATACAAAAATTAACTTAACCCTAAAAAAAAATTTTTAAAAAAATCTTCAAAATCGATTATAAATATGGAACAAATATATTACTTTTCGCATAGCTTCCAAAACTGACAATGACATCAGAATAACTTTACTGAGAGGACAAAAATGATGACTGAGATTAATCTAAAAATATAAAAATGATAATCTTAAATTTAACCATTTTTTTTTTTCACCTTAAAGTTTAGAATAATCATATTATATAAAATAGCTTTTTTGTTGTCTCTGTATACCCTAAAAATCATAATACAATTTAGGATATGCTTAATAAAATTCGAAAAGAAAAGGAAAATAACGTAATTCCAAAGAAAATTAGTAAATTTGCATCTTTTAATTTAACCATTTACGAGGATAAATTCAATTATTATTAAATTTACACCTTTAATATCAATTATTTATAGAATATATCTTGTTATGCTTGTTATTTGATTAAAAAAAAGAAATCAAGAGAAAAAAAAATGAAAATATAGAAAATGAAATGCAAATGTTAAAGGTAAGTATCAAGCATAAATGGTGCTTTTTTGTTTTTTCTTTTTTTTTTTACAATTGTCACAGGAAATAAGAAAATCCAATTAAGTTGAAGTTAACAATCATGACACGTTTTCTTTATTCATTTCCTAATAACGTTCTTAAGCTATCTACGTGATATTTAGAATTAATGTTTAGTCCATTTTACTAGAACCTTTTGTTTTCTTTTATTTTTTTGTTTTTTTGTTGTTTCGAAATACCTAATTTCTACTTTTTTTTTTTTGTTTTTGCTATTTTTCACATGTTGTAGTTCTTTTTTAAATGAGCAAAAAACTTTTAATCGTGTTAAGATATTGCGTGTATTTAGAAAATGAATTTTGTTTTTTTTTTTTTTTCGTCTTTTATCTAAAAATTGAATGTAAAAGATGTTTGTAATTTTTACGGAAATGATTTTTTGTTGTTGTTGTTCTTGTTTAATATACGAATAAAATTAGAAAATAAAAAGAGGATTTTCATGTGAAAAGGAATTTTTTTTTGTTGTTTTGTGTTTTTGATTATTTATAGTATTTGTTTACGTACACAGGTGTTTGCTTTTTGCATTCTAATTAATATTATTAATTTAAATATGTATAGATATGTGGGTGTATGAGTAAGAAAATCAATACAAAAAAAAAATATAATATCCGTATAAATTTTAGTAATTGAATTTTAGGTTATAAAATATTTTATCTTCTTAAAAAAAAAAAAAATATATATATATATAAATATATAATGTATGTATGTGATAAAAAATAATTGTGGACTAGAAGCTAATTTATTTTTAGAATATAATCGGAACACAAAAATATCTGTGGTTATATTGAATTAATAAAAATTAATTATCTTGCATTTTAAATTAAATGACCAAAAATTTTTAAATTTTAGAAGAAATTTATCAGATAATTTAAATTGTTTCTCTAATATTACTCTAGTACAGTTTTAAATACATTTTAGGAAATTTCAGATAAGTTTAATTTACATATATAATTAATTTTAAGGTATTTTAAATCAATTGAATTCTAAAATTTTAATTGATTATAATAAACTACCAATTTTAATGTTTTTATTGTTTAAAATACTTAGGAATTTGACACATTACAAGTATTAATATGGGATTGAAGAAAATTTAAGATTTTCTTCCTAGTATTTAAAAATAACGTGCTTGAAATAAATAATTGTTCATAATGTACGTGCTTTTATATCGTATGTATATATACATGTATATCTACATACATATGTACATACATATATCCTATTTGAAATGCAGACTCAATAAAATCATTTAAACTGACTAAACATACGTGATATTCAAGAAATTTGGGTAATTTACTATTTTACATATAGTAATAATCTATACATTATAATAAACCAAAAATATTATTCGATTATTTTTGTATAGATACATACATATACTTGGAAAAGTGTTAACGTAAGTGAAAAATTCAGATATACATATATACATACATACATATACACTTTCATAGATTTTAATATTTTTATATTATATAATACATAATATTGTAAAACTGGAGACAATTTTCAATTTTATTACAAATTTTATAGATTAAAAATTATTATTTACTTAATTGTGTAACATGAGAAAGAATATAAAAAAAAAGTGTACAATTTATAAAATAAAATAGTATAAAGATAAAAAATCGTACATATTTGATTTATTTCTTTGTTTTATCGCTACTTAATTTTTTTTAAAATTCAATACAGCTAATTGTTCAAAAAAAAATAAAAAATAAAAAAAATTAGAAAAAGGATATGCTACGATGGTTATTTCAATTTGTGATATATTTTTAATTTTGAATTACGCCGGAATTAACTTTCAAATGAAATTGATGTATTGTCATTTCTTTTATATCTCCCTTACGATTTAAATCGAATAAAAGTGACAATAAATGAATTTTAATTTCAACGAAATTCAGAAATGGAATGATAAAAGCAATAAAATATAGTGTTATAGATTTTGTTTACAGTTTTATTTTTTCTTCTATTTTTAATGGAAGCAATCCCAATAAATGTTTTGTTAAAATGTTTATTTTTCGATTTTTTCTATGATACTGTCATTCAAGACTTTAATAGTATTTTTATTTTTATTTTTGTAGTATAAACTTAATATACAAACTTTTTTCTTTATTTGTAATTCAGTATGAAAATAATCTTTATTATTTTTACAAGATTTTATTGGATGAACTGATCCTTAGACTGTGTATAAGAGAGAAAAATTAAGAGTATTTTTATGCTTTTTTTTTTTTTTTTTTGTTCTACTAAATTTATTTTTATTTTATTTTATTTTTTTTTTTTTATTTTTTCTATTGTGTATTTTTTTTTTATTAATTTTAAAAACTAAACACAAAATTATTTGTTTTTTTCTATTTTCTTTTTATGTTTTTAATGAAAATTTTGAAATATTTATTTTTACACCTTTCATTAACACTTGTACACTCTAATTCAATAGAATAGAGTGTTTTTTTTTTTTTTTTCGTCAAACAGAAGTAAAACTGTGTTTCTGTTGCAAAAGACTTTCTCTTGAAATACGAGTATTCTCAATTTTTTATTCTACATTTTTAGTCCTACATATTACAGAAAAAATTTAAAAAAAAAAAATAAGAAAAAAAAAAAACAACAACAAATATTTTGTTTTCCTTTCTGATTGTTTTTATTTAATTATGTATATGTATTTTTGTAATACATCGAAAAATGTGTGCAGTTAAATAAGTTAGTTTCCTTCTCTTAATGTTTCTGTATTCGTATATAAACAATAGAAATCAGTTTCAACTTCCTGCTGAGCTTTTACAAATTCCCTTTTTAACTTCATGCTGTTTTTAACTTTTCAAACGTTTTTTTTTTTTATAAAAAAAAAATAAAAAATGAAAATTTATAATATTAATATATCTGAATTTGAAATAGTACTTCAAGGTAGACATTATAATGTTTTCAAAGTTATAAACTTTTCTATGATGTCTGAAAATAAATTACGTTTATGGTTTTTTTTTTTAGTGGAAGAAATTTTGTTTTAGACAATTTTTTTGAAAGTGCTTGAAAGCGACATAATTGTCAGCATAACAGGTGAAAAAGTTAATTATTAAAAGTGCATTTTTTCAAGTACTAATATTTGTTAACTTTTATGCGTCAAAAAAGTTTTATAGGTACATATATGTATATATACGTATGTGTGTGTTTGTGTAATATGAAAATGTTCTGTAATGACGATGAAATTTTTTTCCTAGAGTTAATTTGGTTTTGAAAAATTAAAATTAAAGTTAAATTTTTATCAAAATTAAACATTTACCAGTTAATATATTAATGAAAGGCCTATTTTGAGTATACACATTTTTATATTTGTATTTACATTATTTTTTTTTTACATATATATTTTTCAACCCTCAATATTTTTCATATTTTGTATCGTAGAATAAATTAAATTTTCAAATTTCTGTCCACATCTTAAAGTTTATCTTTACATTTAATATTTTTGAGTATAATATATGTATGTGTGTATAATTCGAAAAAAAAAAACTAAAAAAAAAAAAAATCGAAGAAAATATTTAAGAAAAAAATGTCATTCTGCTTGATTCCCTATATATATTAATTGAATGTCTTTAAAAAGATTTTTCTAAACAAATATATAGCTATACCTACACGTATAAATATGTACAAGTTATGTATAAGAGCTAATAAAAAAATAAAAAAAAAACAAAAAAAAAAAAAAGAGGAAAAAAAAAGAAAAGAAGACACTGAAAATAAATTTGAATTTCAAGGCTTTTCACTTCATAAATTTTTGTCGTAATCCAAGCTAAATATCTTGATTGTTATAATGTAGAAAAGATAAATTTCCTTGTTTAAGAATAAATATTTTCTTATGTTTTAATTTTATGTATTTAAATTGATATACAAAGAATATTTATATTTTTGTTTTTAATTTTATGTCCTTGGGTAGAATGAATGAAATGACTTTTAAAAATATTTATATACATACATATATGTACATACATATGTATGTATTTTTTATTTATTATCTTTTTGTAAACAAGCAATAAAAATTAGACAAAAATATTATGAAAAAAAAAACACATAAAAAGAATTTTTTAGAAATTCAATTTTATTTTGTATTGATTTGAGGTTTGATTAAATAAGTTTTTTGATGGTAAAGATATCTGCTGGAAAATACTCAATTCATAACAATTAATTTTTTTTGGTTGTGATTTTTAACATATTTTAATTTATGATGAATTTTATGCATGTATATGGAACCTAGAATATTCTAAATTACTGTTTGTGATTAATTTACTCTAGCAAAAAAAAAAAAAAAAAAAAAAAAAGAAATACTTTATTTGTTTTTAACATGTATTATCTCAAGTTGTTTTTTGTGTGACTTGTTATTTATTTCAATTACACAATCGGATCAAATAATTTCACATAAATTGAAAAGCATCATACATGGAAACCACAACAGAAACAAATTTGATTTAGAAAATTCTCTAGAATGCACTCTAACAAAAAAAAAAAAAAAAAAACAGAATGATATATTTTTTTCTTCTAAATTTGTACATAAATCTATCGTTTTTAAGTTACATGCATACATATACATATAGTGTGTAGAGAGAAAAACAAAATGAAAACATTTCAGTATGCAAATACACATATTTCATAAAAACCTTTTATTTTTATATGTAAATTTTAAAATCACACAAGAACATAATAAATTTTTGTATTTTTAAGATTTATTGTAGTGGAAATAAAAAAAAATGGTATGTATGTAGTTGTTAGGTTTTTTTTATTTTTGTATTTTTTAATTTTGTTTACCTTTAATTTAAATTTAAAGAGGAAAAACCATAACTAAACATATACGAGTATGAGTATACACAGAAGTTTTTTTGGATGTTTGTAATGTGTTATAAGGTTTATTTTTTATGTATGTACATATATTTTGTACTATTTTATTATCTAAAATATTGTATGTACATGCATTATGTATACCATCAGTGAGAATTTGTGTTCAAGTAGATAATAACACTTCAGAAATCATTCAGAAAACGAATTTCAGTTTAATAAAAAATGAAAATTACAACAAAAACAGCAGGTTAACTTTCTTACTATTTATCTTATAGAACGTGATAGCAAGAAAACTAAAAGATTTTTCTCGGGAAATTTTTCATCAAGAATAATTTTAGTATGTAATTCTTTTTTTTTAAATTTTATTTTAAAATAATAAAATACGAAAATTAAGAAGTATTTTCAAAGTCTTAAGTTTATAGTTTATTAACTTCGACTATTAGGAGTTAAAAAAAAAAAAATTAATTCTACGTAAGGTGTTGTACTGTTTTTTAATTGATTTGTTCTAAAAAAAAAATGCCAGAATGTATTGAAAGAACTTGAAATTGGTCTTTTCTATATACAATTAAATCAGTGAAAACATATACATATATAAATGATTTAAATATGTGAATTTAATTCATGTAATTTAATTCGATGTCCTGAGTAGATTATCATCAACTATTGTCATTTTAAAATTCCTGATTTTTAATTTAAAACTCCAAATTTTTTTTTGTTCAAGTATGTGTAAATTAATTCGAGCATATATTACATATGTACGTATACGTTTTAATACAAAACCACTACATAAAAACTACAAATTTTACATAAAAAAATTTAATTTATTTGAATCATATAAATCATTGGAAATTTAATCGTATGAACTTTTTTTTTTTGTCATTTCTAATGAAAATGTTCCATAGAAGATAGGTAGATTATTATATTGTATGTATGTTTGTGTAAGTATATATACTATAATAATTTATACATAAAATATATCACAGTTATCTATTTATGCTTTGAATTTTAATATTTGTACAGGAAAATGAATATGGTATACGGTTGTGTAGTTGCTTTTTAAAATTTGCATTTCAAATAAATTCAACTGTTATGTAAATTTTAAAAAAGAACTTGAGCAAAAAAAAAAAAAAAACAGGAGTTAATATTTACTCATCATCAAGTGTATATACTCACACACATGTATTAAAATACTAAAATACTTATTATTTAAAATTCAAAAATGAAATACATAATATGAATTTTATTAAATATGTAAGTATTATATGTTTGAAAAATGAACAAAAATTTTACATATTTATCACAAAAATGAATTTACATCATAATTTATTGAAAATAATTGAAACTCATTTATGTAAGTCCTGTATTTATTCATAAAATTGGGATATTATGTTCGCATTAGTCTGAAACAAAAAAAAAAAAAAAATTTTTTTTTTTTGCTTTTATAAAATACTTAATTTGGAATTATTTTACAATTCAAAATTATTTTTAATTCATGTCAAAATTATAAGAAAAAAAAAAAACACACACACATACACACAACAAAATAAATAATAAAACATAATTTATAAGATTTCGAATTTAAAAATACATTTAAAGAGCTCTTGATTGCTTTTCAAAAAAACAATTTTTTTTTTTATATTATTTTGTTCAATTGAACATAAATAACTACCATTCAGCATTATTATTCATTTAAATCAATTTTAAAGAAGGATCATTCATACACATTCGTAATAATAAAATATAAAATGAAAAATAAAAAAAAAATAGAAAAAAAAAAAAAACAAATGAAATTGAAGGATATCAATTGGCCGAATGCCAAAAACAAATAATGATGATGAGTGTTTTGTATGTGGTTCTTTTAATATGAATTCAAGTTAAATTGATGTCCATTTTTGCTTTTGAAATATAATTTTTCGTGAAATTCTGGAAGAGATAAATTTTTTTTTGTTTTATTTATTTTTTTTTGTTTTTTTTAATGTTGGCCATTTTACGAAAATCACAGTTATCAAAGAGTTTATGTCAAAATTTATTGACTATTATAAATACTTCACTATTGAACGTATTTTAAGACAATTTATAATGTATGTATGTATGTATGTATATACAAAAATAAATTTATGAATTTATTAATTTGGTTTTTTTTTTGTTTATTGAATTCTACAAATAATTAAAGCTTTGATAGTTCCTTATTGTTTTGGGTAGCTCCTAAAAGGATTAAGTATTTTTTATTTCTTGTCTTTTTTACCAAAATTGTATCCAGAAGAACAAAACTTTTTATTTTCCGTTAAATTTAAATTAAAATTAAAGTCTTAGTTTCTTTAAAATATTTTCGGTGTTTTGAATCTTTCTTTATTTTAACACGAAATTTTTTTAAATAGTTTAAAATCAATATCGTGTTAAAAATGTTTTTGACGAATAATTTAAAAAAAAAAAAACTTATACAAGAACAAGAAATTTAATTATAAAAACATATTCATAAACCATATTGATAAAATTTGATTTTGTGTTTGGAATAAATCATTATTTGCAAAATTTGTAACAGTTTTTAAAATTTTACACTTTTAACAGTATTACATTATTTTTTTCTCTTTTTTTCTTTAATTTTAGAGTTTATTAAAGTTCATAACCCAATATTCTAATGCATATTAAAATTGTAAATGTATTCATCATTTCTTTTTTTTTTTTTTGCATAGATATTTCAATATTAAAACTTATTTAATATTCAAATAATTTTTCCCAGGAAAAAAAAAAAAACACAAGATAAATTGCACACATGTGTAAAAAAAAAATCATATGGGTGTAACTATAATAATTTGATGTTATATATTTTATGTCAGCACAATCATCATTTATCTATAATTTTCTAAAAACAAGAAAAAAATCATTCATATTTTTTTAAATAAGCAAAAATAATATATTTCTGCTGACATTATACACATTTCAATGTCTATTTGGTTTACTTCATATCTCGTCAACATGAAAAATATTATCAATTTGTTTACAAAAAAAAAAAAAATATATATATATATATATATGTACATAGATATGTACAATATATTATATGGTATGTACAATATGTGCACATTTCTTTTTTCACATACATATATGAGATAAATTTCAAAAGTACAAATTAAAAACCATTTTTTGTGAAGTTTTCATATTTAACAAACATAGAAAAATTATTGTTAAAAAAAATATTATTTTTTCATATGTGATAGATGAAAAATAAAAAGTAGGTACATATATTACAAAAAAGCAAAAAAAAAAAAAAAATTATGAAATATTACATTCACAATCAACAAAATTTTTGTGAAAACTTTGTCATAATAAAAATTTAAGTATAAATTTTCTAAATTCTTAAATTTCTATTAGAACTGTTATTTAAAAAAAAAATGAAAAATAAAAAATTTATATACAGTATTAAAGCTTTAAGGATTTTACTTGCTTCACATTTTTACATCTTCAAATATTGTGTAATTGTTTGTTGTTAATTTAACTATTAAATTTTAAACATATGTATATGATTTTAATTTTCGAAATTTTACTTTAAATCAAATTATCTATAATTACTCCTTAAGCTATATTTGTAATTTGCAAAAAGCTTCCCAGAGGTTCACAATTCTCATATATGTACATATTTATGTATGTACTTACATATATCAAACTATCGAAATTTTAAAGTGATATCACGTTGCTAACTGCAAAAGCGAACGTAATCACTAATCCTTTTTTTATATTTCATTAATTAATGTTAACATAATTATGATAATGATGTATTGATTGAACAAGGATATATTTTTACATTTGAATAAAAAAGATTTTATTTCATAATTAAAATATTAAAATCCTTTTACGAACATTTTTTTTTTGTTCATATACACTTTTTTTTGTTGTTTTAATTAGAAAAATTAGGAAAAATATTTTTTCGAATATGTAAAAGGATTTCATCAAATGCGTAGATTTAATTAATAAAAATGCAAACATCGTTTTATGTAATTTGAAATTAAAAAAAAAAAAATTAAGTAAATACATCTAATTTATACAAATATAATATTTATGCTAATCTTATATATCTATTATATTTTAAACATAAATACATACACATACATGTACATTTCATATGTTCCTGTATGTATAGACGTATTATAAAAGCAGATTTTTTTAAAGTAAATAGCTGTAAAATATTATTATGTTGAAACAATTACTGCCAAATGTTACAGATAACATTTTTTTTATTTTCAAGTATTTAAAATGAATATAAATGAATAAACGTGATATGTAAGTTTTCTAAAACAAAATTTTCTCTCTTTATACACATTTTTTGTTTTTTATCCTTTTATATTATAACCATTTAAAAAAACACATAATTTTAATGAATATATCACATGTAAATATGCATCATATGTAGATGTATGTATATATGTATATGTAATAATAAAAAATGTAATATTATGTAATGTGGGTTTGTTTTATAATTTGAAAAATTAAAATGAATGAAAGAAAAAAAAAAAAGCTTCAAAAATAGTGAAAAATAATGAAAAATATATATAAGTATATACATATATGTACATATGTATGTATTCTGAGAATGTAAAATTTAGAGCAAAAGTTTTTTTTTAATAGAGGTACCTATTTTTTTTTTTTTCTGTATAAATACTTTTAATATAAAAATTTTTTGGTATATGTGAAATTTTTCTTTATGTTTGTTTTTTTGTTGTTATTATATTAAATAAAATTTATATAATTTCTAATGAATTTAAATGCATTTAAAAAAAAAAAAATTATGTGAGTATTTATTTTTTTATTTTTATGAAATATAAAATTATTTTAAATATTTTAATATTCGTTTGTGTTGGTTCAAAAAGTAATTGTATGAATGTATGAATTAATAATTATATTTTAAATGATGATACAATACAGCAAAACATTAGCATATTTTTTGAAAAATGTTGAAAATATAATTCATGGAAGTTCCATTTTCAAACTTCGCTCTATTTTTCCAATTAAATTTTTTAAGTTTTTTTTTTTTCTAATATAATTTTTTCTTACTCACTTGAAACTTGAGGTCTCAAAAATATTTCTACACAAATTCTAAGCTTTCTAACATTCCGTTCGATTTTTTTGATTTATAAAATTTATTTTCGCAAAATTACCTGATTGTAACCGTAAGGAGTTTTTTCTCTTGTTCCTATAGGTATGACCACATTATTCAACTCCTTTAGTTTGCATCTTATTTAATCTACTGATTTATTTTTTTTAATATAAAAAAACAAAGTGTAACATTTATTTATAAACAGGATGTACATTTATATAATATGTTGTTGTTTTTCTTTCATCCTTTTCTCGCAATACATTTAACTATGTATAAACTACATTTAAACTTTAAACATACATTATTTTAAAAGTTTTATCATCTTTATTATGCAGAATGTATTTTTTGAGTAAACATAACGTTTCTGTATACAATATAAAAATTAAACATTCTTGATTGTAAATAATGATTCTTCATATTTGAACACAAAACATGTTTACTTTATTATTCAGAATTCATTTCTGGATTGTTTGTTTTTCATTTTAAAAGACGAAATGATATAATAATAATTCTGATAATATATTATAGGGTATATATGTAGATATTATTATGTACAACAACAAAAAATGTTGAATGCAATACGCTAAAGGATTGCAATCAATTTTAGTTAATTAATTAAATTTCCGGAAAAAAAATCATTTCTATTGACTTTATTGATTGTATACTCTATAAACTAACATTTTAATCATTTTAAGTAATAAATAAAAGAAAATAAAAATTCTTAGTTAATACATCAAATATATTGAATTCATAGCAATTTAAAAGCAAGAGTGTGTAGAAAAAAATTAATTTCAAAATAACGAATTATATTGATAAATTTATTTTACCTTTCTATGAAGTGGGTTACTTATTGGAAAAGCATGTATATGAAATTTTAATGAATATTTTCGATAAGTTTAACAATAGCATCCTATTTCTATCATCCTAAAAATAATTGCTCATGAGAATTTAAAGGAAAATTTTCCAAATTTCAAAGGAAAACTTTTTAAATGAATTTTAAAAAATTCAATGACATAAATTCATATTTATTTTTGAATGAAATATCTTCTTTGAAAATTAAAATTATCATTACATTGTCTAAATAAATTTTTTTTAGGCTTCTCTTTCACAGTATTTTCAATTATGTTGAAGGGATATTTTATAACAAAAAGTACATCAAAAATTTTCTAAGAAAGGAAATTCCACTGAAAAATTTTTTCACGTGAACAATGTTTCAAAGTTTTTGCTCCGCTGGAAAAGACAACGGAAGAAAACATTCAAATTAAAAAAAACATTGTGTAAATTGTAGGTGTTAATTTACCTCATACCTCATAAGGTATTTTAAATTTATAAGAGAAGTTTTTTCATTTAAAAAAATTCAAAAAACACGAAGTCCTTAAATTTCAATTAAAACCTACTTCATCTATAAAATATTTTAAAACTTTTCAGTATTTTAATAATTTCCAAACTACCTACATGAATTATGAAACCCTAATATCTTTCGTAATATTCAATCAAAATAAGAAACACGTGCGCAAATAATTATTTTCTTTTAAAGCTTTTCAAAATGGCTGAACACAATAATATTCATTATTGTTATTCCTTTTTATAAAAATTGTAAAAAATCTTCGTAATAATAAAAAAAATTCTTTTACTTGACCTCAGCCATTGAAGTTACAATTCTGACATATAATAAAATTATTTCAGCTATTAAACACCTTTCTCTTATGTATATGTACCGTTATTATTACATTAATGTAAATGATAACAAAAACAAAGTCCTTTTTGAAGTGTATTTCGCAAAAATTGTTCTCATCAGGAATGCTGTATATTTTTTTGTTTTTGTTTTTAGAAAATTAAGAGAGTTTGAGTGAAAATAATAAATACGCTTGTGCGTTGGAAATGGTAAATTTTGGTACATATGAATCCTGTGTACCATTTAAAATATTTTCAAAAATTAAACTGGAATTATTTTTTTTCAAATTTTTGAAACTGATATGTTTTTGATTTATATTGAAATAAATAGAGAAAAAAAATAGAAGCTGGGTGTCTCTTTTTGAACCTTTAGTCCACCTTATTTTGTGATAAGGTTTGACAGAGACATTACCAATAGAATTCTTAAATTTGAGAAAACAATTTAGTTATTGATGATGTTTGCCACGTTTACTTTTTACGAAAATTCAAACAGTCTTCCCTAATCATCCTTTTCGTCGTTTGAGCTCCAACGTTGTGCTTGCAGTCAATATGATAAAAAGTCACCACTAAAGTTTCGGCATATTAAATAATTAAAAAATTTAAAAAATGTACACCATTAATTTTGTTATCTTGTTAAAATTTTCACATATATGGTACATATGTATATTCATTTAGGTTGATTAACAAAAACAAAAACTATACAAAACAAAAGAAAAAAATATCATAAAATACATTCTGTGCTCAATAAAATAGATATCGAACCATGAAAAATGATAATTGTCTGGTATGTGCAATTGTTTCCAATTATAGTAATATTCCATTTTTCATGTATCGATTTTTAATCAATAGCAAATTGAAATTGCTTTCAAAAAGGCTTTATACCTCTACAAAATTTGTATCCATGTATGTACATATGTAGGTACGATCTAAATTGAATTGGTACAAATGTTTTTTTTTTTTTTTTCAGAATATTATACACCATTAATTGCAGATATTATGTATACAGACATTGCATTTAATAGTTTGTACGGCAAT
Source organism: Bombylius discolor (assembly GCA_939192795.1). NCBI lineage: Eukaryota > Metazoa > Arthropoda > Insecta > Diptera > Bombyliidae > Bombylius > Bombylius discolor. Next base: position 3,820,070 of record OW584241.1, on the reverse strand, counting down.
TATAATATTTATATTCATTTATTTAGTATTTTCAAATTACCGTAATAACGAAAAAACAATTTCGATTAGATTGTTTTTTTTTTTTCTCTATGACATAAATGGACTATTTTTATTTTAAATTGAATATTGCAAAAATACTATAAATATTTAGATATTTCTGATTTTAATTACTTTAATTTGAAGCTTTTTCGCTAAGCATTGTGAGAACTATATAATCTTTAAGTTCATGCGAAACAATTAGGATAATGTTGACCGTTTATTCGCTAAGCGATTTTATAATTTTATTCTATATATTTTTTGTTTTTTATTTTATCTTATCAACGAATAAAATTCTAACTGTTGTATTTAATATTTGTATTGATGAAAAGAAAAAAAAGTAATGATATATATGTATATTTTGTTTTTTTTTTTAAATTTTTTTTGCACATACCATATGAAACATTTCTGTTTATGTCAAATTTTTTAAATTAAAGTATTCAACAAATGAAAATAATATTTTATTTCAAGGAAAATATTTAATTTCACAAATAGCAAGGACTTATTGTTTCAAATACGACCTTTCACCAAATACATACATATTATTCTATTCTAGGTAACATCAGTGTAAAATACATACATATTTACAAAATTAATAGCTCTAAGATTCTATTCTGGAACTACTTTGTAAATGTACACAAAACAGTAATATTTCTTATTAAATTACACAAATGTATAGAATTCTCACAGCAAATAATTAAGGATTTGATGAAATAACTATTTCTTGTAATTTCTAAAGTATTATAGTTTTAATGTTTATATTTACAAGATAAAAAACAAAACAAACAAAAAAAAAATGTTCATACACATGTGTATGTGTATTATATTCTAACCCACAAAAATCAAATTTTGCTTTCTGTCCACCATAAAATCCATAAAACTGATATTTTTCGATTGCCAAATGGACTAAACTATTACATATTCTATTTTTTTATAAATACACATACATAATATGTACAAAAGCCTATTGTAATCGTTTAAAAGCATTTCAGGAAACTAAAATTTTATTTTATTAGAAAATAATTTTGCTTTCATGTGCCTTAAATACACATACATATGTATATGTACAATGTATGTATAAATACATGTACATTATAATATGGGTTACCAAAGAGATTGTTTGTTTTTTGTTTATGGATATTTTAGTTGTAATGTATCCTAAATTTTCTTGTACAATGTGTTTTTGTAACAAAAAAAAAAAAAAAAAAAAAAACCCAAAAATAACATGAAATAAATAAAGACATTTAACAAGTGAAAATACATGAAATGTTTGAATAGGGTCTTTAGTTAAAAATATCTAATAAATTTTGTAAATTCATGTTTGTTTTCAGTTTGTTCCAGTAATTAGTTTTAATACTCAAACACATTCTAAATAAAGTTGTAAGACAAAAAATAAAATAAATAAAAAAAAAATAAAATCTCTTTTAATAAATACTGTAGAAGAATAAAAAAGTTATATATTTTAATCATCATTGTTTCGTAACGAAGTAAATTGGTAAAAGGTGTCTTAATCGTTATATCATTAAGAAAATTACGGTAATCATTATTTGAATTTTCAGTTGAGGAAAAAAAAATTAAAAACAAAAAAAAAAAGAGAAAGAGAAAAAGAAAATTAACAGAAATGAACACGTTTGCAGTATATGATCACCCAATAGTCACTAATGAATGAAAATTAAGCAATTACCATTATTTTATAATTTTTTTTTCTTTTTTCATTTTGTTTTTGCATAATCTAAATTAATATGTATTATTTCAAATGAATAATTGACTTGAAAAAGAGTAGATTCTGAAATATCAAATGTATATATTTTCGTCGTTTCAACTGATTTACATACATATTTTCAACATCTAAAAATTATTTATTACATTTGTATACACAGCCGAATGTTTACAAAGTATTCATATGGGTCATGTGAAAGAAAATTTTTGAATGCAAATTCAATTTGGCAAACATTGAACGCACTCTTTAAAAATAAGCTTGAAATTTTGCTATAGGCGTATGCTCCACAAGTTTACAAAAAAACATGAACAATTACCAAAAATTTATTAAAATTTCATATTAAGTAAAACTTGCAAGTCTATCTTTGGTTTTTAACTTTGAAATTAAAAAGTTTTCGCAGACAGGTCAAATCCTGAAGGTGTTTCTTTTCTCATTTTGAATGTGAATAAAAAATTCTGCAAGATATTTTTCCGTTCTTTTCAATAGATTTTCAAAAATAAATTCACTAAATTTTCTATGTAATTAATGTCTTGAAAATCATTAAAAATCTATTGAATGGCTGAGTATTTGGTTATGATCACATGTGATAGAAGAAGAACATGTAAAATCTTTAAATTATTCTGAATTTTTGAATAGAACAAGATAAAATGGGAAGAAAAGAATATTATATGTATAGATTTTATTTTTAAAGATAAAGCATAGAAAGCTAGAAAGACATCCACTTTTTCTTTATAAAATAAAATTCACAATGGAAGTTTTCTGTCTTTGATAGAAACTTGAACTTTTTCTTTTTTTAACAATTTCATTTTTAAGATTTATTATTTTATTCTTTATTCGTTGTATTTTATTTCTTTTGTATGTGTTTTAATACACAGTTGGATATCCTTTTAAATTGGATTTAGAAATCAGTTGGGGTTTTAAAATAAAATAGGCATTTTTAAGTTTTTTTTTTTTTTTTTTCAAGAATATGAAATTAAAAAATGTAGAAACTAGAAAGTGTTTTATCCCAGCAGGCGTGTTGATGATTGTAGATGATGATCAAAACAGACAATACATATAATAAGGTGTTCGTTATTTTAAATAAATATTATGTATCTGTAAATTTGTTTTCTTAACAGTTTATTAAAATAATTTAATGTGTATTATCCTTTATTTCAAAGTACAATTTATAAAAGATTTTTTTAATTGCCTATGTTTGACTTATACATGATTCAAAATTATTTTTTTTTTCTTAAACTTTTTCGATTTTCTTTTTATTTTTAAATAATTGAAATTTGTTAGGAGTATTAATTAAAATTCATAAACTTTTCATATTTTTAGTATTTTATAAAACATTTAGCATATTATCTATTGAAATTTTTTTTTACTTTTGAATTTTTGTTCAAAAAATAAAAAATAAAATAAAAAGGATCACACGTGTGCTACCAATTTTTTAATATGCAAATTGATGCTATTTTCCTAAAAAAAAATATATACATATATATATTTTGACTTTGTTTGTATTTCAATATAAAAGATTTTAAATAAAATTTATAAATGCGCAAAATAAAAAAAAAAGTTGTGGAAAATATTCACAAAAAAAATATGTACTATATATGTAGCGTTTTTGTAAAGACAAAAATTTGAATCATAAAATTTATAATCAATCAATATTCACTATAAAAATATGTATAAAATGAAGATAATGCCTTTTTTATAGCACTTTTATAGTGTTTTTTTTTTCTTCTAAATATTATGCGTTCAGTGATCTCCAATATTAATTTTACAACTTATTTTATTGCTAATAAAAATGTATTGAATTTTTTTTTTTTTTCAAACAATATTTATTTATTACTATTTTTTTTTTTAAAATAATAATAACAAAAATAACAAATTCAATTTGTATGCTTGATGAAATGTGAAATACCAAAGTTACTTATATAAATTGATTTTTATTGAAGTATTAAGAAAAAATATTTTTAATTTTTTTACTTACCCAGGATCTACATAAAATTTTCCTCAATGAGGCACAATATTTTGATTTACAATGAAAATAATTTCATTTGAAAAAAAAATAAAAATAAAAAAACTAAAGTAGAAAAATTATTTTCATGTGTGTATTGAAAGAATATGTGACAAAAATTTTTCATAATAATGTATGCATATATTTTCAGAAGCTTTGATTTATTCAATTTATAAAATAACATGATTTCATTATTTTATATGAATATTTTAAGAGAATTGAAAAGGATTTACACATATAAACAAAAACGATATTATAAAATAAATTCTACTTCAAAATTTCTCAAGTATTATAACAAAACTATACACTTATTGTTATTTCTAAAATTCTGTAGAAACATGTAAATCAATATTTAGGAGAAAATTAAATGTAAAGATAAATTCAATCAAAACATGTTTATTGATGTAGTAGGTACATACTTGAAATAAAATTGAATCGAAAAAAAAAAAAATGCATGTTGTTTGTTTATTTTAAATTTTCTAGCTATTTTGTTGCTTTTTATTTTTGTAATATAACAAATAGTTTTGGAAATTCAATTTATTTGAAAAAAAAATATGTTTTTTATTTTACACATTATTGGAAAAGTAATTAAAATTTTTTTCAAATTAAACTTTTTATTAACAATTATTATTTTTACTTTTTGTTAAGAAACAAAAATATATAAATTTTTGAATTTACATTCGACAAAAATTTATTTATGTATGTACTATTGAATAATTTCCAAACAAAAGTCCTAATTAGTAAATGTGAATTAAAATTGTAACAAAAAAAACTATTATCTGTAAAATTCCTAATAATTCATCAGATTTGATATTTATTTTATCATAGATTTTATGAATGAAACATAAAAATAGATTCGAATTCTACTCTAATCCGCTAAAAACATCATTATAATTTTCCTGTGAAAAATATATGAAAATTTGTTGTGTATTTTTTTTTAATGCAAAACCTTTTTTTTTTTTGTGAAAGCTTTTTTTTCAACTAATTTTAACAAGTTGGTTGTTGAAAACTTGTTTGAAAAAAAAAAAAAGAAACTCTACAATTCATTCAAGTGAATAGTATTTCAGGATAGACTGAATAATAAGAGTTTACTTAATTGTATACTTTTTTATTAAAGTTTTTGTTTTGCTTGAATGCTTAAAATTTTAATAAAAAAATATCGTCGATTTATGAAGAAGACAGATAATTTCAAATTAAATTTATAAAAAAATGAAAAAAAAAAACTTGAATAACAATTTTTATAGAATACTCACATTGAGGTGGTAACTTATAAGATAGAAATAAAGAAAAATTTCTTCTCGATTCATTTTTGAAAATATTTTATGTACATGAACTTGAATCATTTATAATCATCTTTTACGACCTTTGTCATTTTTTTTTTCTATTCTGATTTAATAACGAAAAAACAACTAAACCTTTTTCTAATGTAATCATCGAAAAGGACAAAATAAATTTCATTTTCAATGAGAACTTTTACTTTTATTTCTTTTTCCTTCATTCTCCTTTTCTTCATGTATATAAATATAAACGTAATACTCGTAAATATAAATAAGCTTGTTGAAAATAAGAAGAAGAAAAAAAAAAACACAGTTTAGCTTATCAATATTTGCAGACATCTCAGGTACTAAAAAATTATTCTCGAGAAAGCTAAAGTATTATGAAAGATTTAACGAAATGACAAAATCAAAATTTTTACTTAAAAAATTTTGTTTTTTTCACAAAATCACTTTAATAAGGCTTTTTAAGAGAAGAATTTTTAATAAAAATACATTTACTGAATTTAATTTAAAAAAAATGAATTTCTGTTTGAAAAAATTTAAAAAAAGGATAAACTTTCTTGAAAACCCATTTATTTTTTGAAATATACTAAATATTTATTTTCCTTAAATTCAAAAATAAGCAACTATACTTTACTTCTTTTGTTATACTCAAATTTTTAAATTTAAACAAATCGAATGTCACACTCATATTTCTCATATGTAGTATGTACATCTCCATTAACACATATACGAATCAAATTAATGCTATCTAATTATCTTCAATTTTTATAATCTTATTTTCCAAATGAAAATCAAATATAAACTGATTTTCTTATTACTGATATTTATCTTCATATGTACAGAAACATTTTCCAGTGTTGCTAGCTCTATAGTAAAATATTTTTATAAAAAGAGTGTTTTCGTTAAAACGAAAAATAAAAAAAAAATGTTTTATATATAAAATCGAAAACAATTATAGGACTAATAGCCAAATATAAAACTTTAGAAGTTAGAAAAATCAATCATGAAATTGGCAATACTGTTTTGTACCAAAGTTATATTTGATCATAGTATCGATTTTAATGGAAACAAGAAATTGAGTATTAAGGAAATTCATTTTATTTTATTAGCGTTATCACCTTTTAATTTTATGTAATAGGTGTGATTTTTTTTTCTTTTCAATAATTGTTGTATCGATAAATTGGAGATTCTACAGATAAATGAAAATCAAGAAAATAATAATAATATTTTCATTTTTATTTTTCAATTTGTAATTCAACTCTTATAATTTAGGATTATAACTGTAAATAGAAAAGTAAATTATGAAAAATCAGTCATTAAAATTTTTTCTTTCAAAAATTCATACACAATTAAAAAATGACAAAAAATAAATCAAATGATTTTCTTGTTGTAAAAAAAACCATAAACACAAAATTAATTTTTCATTTCTTAACATTCAGGAAAAATATATTGTATGTTTATCATTGTATCTAATTGTACTAATTAATTAATAAATAATTAAAGTCATTGAAAAAATTTCAAAATTATGGTCTAATTATTTTTACTCAAAATTCAAAACAAAACAAAAAAATAAAAATAATAAATTAATAACTTTACTCCAATGCGAATTTCAAATTTTTTGTTGTTTTTTTTTTTTTTTTTTCATAAAATTTATCCATTTAAGTTTTACAATTTTACAACAAAAGAAATAAATAAATTTTAACTTTTATAAGAGCTTTATAACAGCAAAAAGTTCTTGAAACAAAAAAAAAATGTATTAAAGAAGGAAATAAAATCTTCTTTTTGAGGATACTTTTAAAAGTTCAAAGCAGCAAAATAAAATTAAAAACGACACAAAAAAAAGAAGAAGAAGTAAAACGAAGGAAAGGAAAAATAGTTGCGACTAGGAAGAAATAAAAAAAAACAAGTGAAGCTTATCAAGAAGTGAAAATAAGAACACAAGTAATAACTAACAAATAATGTTAATTAAACTTTGAAATTTAAGAAAAAATAAAATCTTTTTCTTTTATCAACAAAGTGAAAATTTTTTCTACAATTTTTATAAGATTCGAATTAAAAAAATTAACAAAATTTCAAAATAAAGAGAATAATTCCGATATAGAAGACTTGTAATACATAAAATATTAATTTATAATTAATTATTTAATAATTTAAAGCTTTTTGAGAAAGAAAAAATCGTTTAAAATTATACGATGCAATCTGAAATATGTAAATATAATTTTCAAAAGAACTTAATGTAAGTAAAAAGAAAAATCTACTTTTGATTGATAGCAAATTAAAAGCATTGGTTTTTTTTTTATTTAGATTTTTGTGTAAAGTTTCAAAGATTTATTTATCATGTTAAATAATCTTTTTAATTGAAAAGTTAAGGATGTAGTTATTTAAAATATTCTGAAATAAAATAAAACCACAAGAAAGCTGACGTTAGCATAAATGAAATGAACTAGACACAGAAATAAGATTTAAGTATATACTGGTGGTGTAAATGAGCTAACAAAAAAAAAAAAAGTAATGTTTGCAATTCTTGCTTAGTATTAGTTGATTTATGTGAACAGCAAAAAGGAGTAAACTGTAGGCGTAAATCTTAATTCTTTTTAACAATTTTTATGTACTGTACATCGTATATATGTATATATTGTACAAACATATAAGTACTGAGTCTCTTTTTATTGTTACTCATTCATTTGAACTTTACTACTTTACTAATTTTTTATTTAGAATTCAATGAAAATGTATAAAGTTATTTTTTCTTGTATCTGTTGCTTTTTTTTCCTATTTATTTATTTTTTATTTGATATTTTTTTCATGATATCTTATAGTTTAAAGCTTTTTCTATTCACTTTAAAATTTTCCGTTTTTACTCGATGTTTATTTTCTATTGAGTTAATTTAATTTTACATTAACACTACAACCAAGTTCGAAATTAAATAATTTATTGGATGATTTCTAGGCAAAAATTTTCTACAATTTCATAAAAAAAATTTTTCTTACTTTAAAAAACATAATATAAAAATATATTTATTAATAAAAATAACGTCTATTAAACTGAAATTATATTATAAAAGAACATGTAAATCCAGGGATCTAAAAATTTTAATTATTATTATTATGTTTACTTTTTAATTTTTATGTTATTGCTAACAATATGGAGCATTTAAAAGCCTAAATTCCATTCAAATACATGTACGAGTATATAATTACAAATTCACAAATTTATCATTCTGTAATATAAAAGCTTAAAACCTGTAGAAAAAAAAAGAATTCAAGTAAAAATGTAAAAAAAAAATAAATAAAGAAAAAAAAACATCGAGAACATTATAAATGACATTAATAAATTATTTTTATTGCATTGGTATTGTACTACAAGATTTTAACCTTTAAAATGATTTATATAATTTATCATTATTTTTTTTTTTTTTTTCAAATAAAATTACATAAAATGGCTAGTATGTAATTTAAAATATTTTTGAAAATAGAACCACGTTAAAATTTAACTTTTATGAAATTCTTAGAAAATCAAAAATCCTTTACAAATATTTTCTAAAAGGATTTTTAATTTTTTTTTTTTTATATAGCTATTTAAATAATTTAAGTTTGTATAATATTTAGTAAAATAAAATGTAAAATTTTCCTTTTTCTTCCCCATAATCTATGATTAAACTAAAATCTTTAATTTATACATGTTTATTATTCAACTCACATTAAATTCATAAATTATTTGGGATCCTTTAAATTAAGGTACATAAATTGTGACATGATGATGAAAAGGTAAAAAATTTTTCTTCAGTCATTTCAAATTTTACTTGTTACCATATGTATGTATGTATGTATGTCATATACTAAAAAGATATAAGAATTTATTCATTACTTATGTATATAGGTATATAAATTAGTCTCTATACAAGTGAAATTCAATCAATCAATCGAATAGGAAAAAAAAAAAATCTTTCAATAGAGATTTAGTAAATTGCAATTGAATGGAAGGAAGAAAAAAAACACCCACCCACAAACTTTCAATGATGTTGGTTTTAAATATGAAATAATAATAAGAAAGAGAAAAAAAACAGTAATAAGAAGAAAACGTTATCCTTTCAATAATGTAATAAAAAAACTTATTAAACATAATAACTTTATATGAGCCTTCAAAAACAGAAATAACTACAAAGAAAAAATTTTATAAATCGGAGTAAATATCATTCAATATTTATACTTTCTGATATGTGAAATTTCATATCGTCGCATGTACTGTATATCTAGCTAAATAGCATTAAGAACAAATCATGTTGCGTTGATTAAAAGTATATAAATAGGATCATGAAATAAATATGATTTCTTTTGACCCTTTTTTTTTTACCTTTGATAACTTTTAATTTATTATAGATTGGAAAAACAAACAAAAAATTGCTTTGATGATTTGCTTTTATTTTTTCTGAATGTTATTTGTTTGAAATTAGAAAAACCAAATTTCAATCAAGAGAACATGGTTGGATAATTTACCTTTAACCTTTATTTAGGTAATCTATTTTACGAACATGAATGAAACAAAGAAAAATATACGTGAATTTTCCGAATTTATCTTGAAAAAATAAATAAATAAAATAAAATAAAATTATATTGAAAAGATTCATTTTTCTATATCTTTCAAAGATAGATAAAGTATGTGATTCAAATTCATATTGGAAATATTCTAAACTGAAAATATAGTTTTGTATGGAAGATTCACGCTGCTCATACAAGGTATAAGTTTCTTTGAGATTTTTCTTCTCAAATATTCTATCACAACAACATGAACCTTTTTACATACAAATAAAAATCTTCCTAAAAAATAAATTAAAATAACAAAGAAATTATATGAAAGAAAGTCACAAGAATTTTTTAATAAACACAATTCTTATAAAAGAAAAAAAGTAAAAGAAAAGCATTCGACTGCTATTATAAAGAATGCTTTTCAAAGGTACATACATACATTTATTAGTTATGTAAACAACACTCTTATTTATTGCAATTTTTATGTTCTCGTGACAAAAGATGAAAATTTATTATTTTTATTAAATTTTCATAGGAAATTGTGCTATATTATTTTTACAAAACAAAAAAAAAATAACCTTTGAGAAAATAAGTTCTTTTAAACAAATTTTTTTCAAATCTCAAACGATGATATGATAGCACCGTTATATAGTTTTTTAATAGTTAAATTGAATGCGTTTATTTTTAAGAATAATTTATTTTTCCAAATATTAAAGAAGAAAAAAAATCATACTTAATTTTGAAACTTCAAAAAAAAATTTTCGATTGTTCATAAAACTTCAATTGTTTAAAAAAATACATACAATAAAATTGAAAAAAAAATCCGGCAAACAAAAAATTTCATAAAATACTTTAACATAGATTTTTAAGTTAATATGAACTCGAAAAAGGAACTATGTATATAAATTATAAAATAAGAACATCATTTTTAAAATAAATAAGTATTTCATCTACTTTTATTTTTTTTTAGTTCATTTCATTGAAAACTCTTTTCTTTTGAAAATAATCCATGTATACAAGTTTAAATAAATTTCAACATTATTGAATGTCTATATTGATGTACTTAAAATGCATGAGCGTATGTTATATTAAGGATTTTAAGTAGAAAATTCTTAAAATCAACGAAGCAAATGTAAGACTATGTAGAAAAAAAATAACAAAAAAAAACTATACAATGGGAAAGTTTCATAAAGTAATTTTTATTTATGAAAAATAAAATGAGATGTGCATCTTTTTAAAAATATTTTTCATGAAAAATCAATTTTAATTTCAAATGAGATGGAAAAAAAAAAGGTTAAAGTGGATTGAATTCAAAATGTTTTATGATTTTTATTAAAAGCTAAGTGTTAAGTAAAAGATATAGATAAGCAAAAAAAAAAAGTAATTATAATTTGAGTTTAATTACTTTGAATCATTTTTTAAAACAGGGTGTTTCAATATTATGCTTCATGTAATATAACTTTTCTCTTCGCATCTCATATCATATTTCATTATAGAAAAATTCAATTAAAAATAAACCATCAAATAAATTAAAACTATTCCACTTTATTTATGTTATTTCTTTTTTAAAATAATGATAATTAAATTAACTTGAATATAATCATTAATTTTCTAATAATAGAATTCATATGAAAATTATATTTATAGAAGATTTCAAATAACTACTAGATATTATATGTACTTTTTTTTTTCTTTAGAAAATCCTTACAGATATTCAAATGTACATATATACATATTATGTAGAAATTCGTTCTAATTTTAGTTACCAACATAAGAAAAATGAAAAAAAAAAACTTATTTTGAAATAAAATTCATTCCACAGTTTAATTACTTAGAATTTTTCTATGCTAATTATTCATTCGTTATTAATACATTTTAATAATTTATATGGAAAAAAGCAACAACAACAAAAATAATTATGTTTAATTTTCATTCGTTAATAACAATTGGCTGAGCATATACATATATACATACATGCTCATTTCTTTTGAAATTCAAATGTATTTTATTGAAACATTTATAATTACACTAATTATTAGAATTTGAAATATTTTTCCAATCTATTTAACTGTAATATTTATGAATAGCATTTAATTTGAAATATAACATTTTTTATGAAATCGAAAAAAAAAAAAAAAAAAAACTACACGTCACATTAAAATGCTTAATTGTGTTTTGACCAGGCACAGAATAACCTAAAAATTTTAATTTTTCTCTTGTATCCGAAAATTTAAAATTTAAAAAAAATAAATAAACGAGTATCTAGATAAAATTATGAATCAATAGCTACGAATATAAGAAACAAAATAAAATTCAGGTGAAAAAGCAATTAATAAGAACAGTAAAAGAGTTCTGTCGGAGAATTTCAAAAATTATCTTATTTTCACAACAACAACAAAAAAAGTACTTAAGTTTTTAAATTAACTCATAAACTTGGATAAAAAGGTAAAATTTTAAATGAAAAATAATTCATGAATATGTTAATTTAAAATATGGAAATATATGTATATATTTTACATAAAATAATAGCTATATTCCAAAGCTTTTAAGATACTCTAGCTATTTATCTATTTTGGAAAAAAAAAGTACTTAAAAAAAGGACCTTTTTTTATCACTTTATCAAAAATATACCTTTCCAAGAAGACAAAAAAAAAAAATAAATAAAAATTATTGTATGCGTGTATTCACATTTATAAACTTAATTCCGTTTGTGATTATATTTTCTTCCTTTTTAATATGTCATAAAATCCTTTTTTTTTTCCTGCAAAGATATACATACCAGATAAAATGCTTGTTATAATGAAATAAAAACAATTTTTTTTTTTTACTCTTCCATATCTATTGAACATATAGTCATTTTTCGACAAATTTTTCATCCAATACCCTCTTTGTTTTTTATATGATAAGGACATCGTATTAAAGTAAAAAAAAAAGTAATAATAATGAAAAAAAATTTTCAAATGTTCAGGAAATAAATTTTTTTTCTTATTGTCCTTTTTTACTTTATATGGATGGTAGTATGCTATAGTACAGTCATGTATGTACTCGTATGTATAGTGTATATAGAATTATATTAACAGTTGAATATCATGTAAAATTTTAAAAGAAAAGAAAAAAAAAACAAAGGGCATTGAGATAAATGAACATACAAGAATATGATATTGCTGGACAAGTTGATTTTAAATTTTATTTTTCAATACATGAGCTTTCATGAATTGGATTACATTATATTATACATGTACATATGTATGCATTAGACTTTTATATAAATTTAATTTCATTATTTGAAATATTTTCTTACATAATATTGATTAAGCAAACTTTGACATTGTTTCGACTTACACAAAAAAAAAAAAAAAAAAAAAAAAAAAAATTAGAAGAGATGAAATTGACAAAATTCGTATGAAAAATAAAATCAAAATTATTTCTTTTACCTTTCCGAATTTTTTTGTTTGTATATTTGTTTCATGAATCCATAGAATGTTAAATAATAAAGTTCAAATATTATAAGAACTTGACACTAACTAGAAGATATTCTTGAAATTGAAATTTCATTGTTGTTGTGCAAATGTAAATAAAACATATCACTTGAATTGAATCATCAATGAAAGTACCTCTTTGAAAACTGAAACAGTATGATAGAATATTATTAAGGAAATAAATTCTAATGGAGTTTAAAACCATATTGTCAGCATTATCTGTAATTGATAATATCTACATCTGTAAATATATAAAAATTATATTTTAAATAAAATATTTGATCTTCTTAAATTTTTAATATCTTTAAATTGATATATTGTCCGCCTACACTATATCAATATCAATTTTGACAAAGCTTTATGAAATAAATAACCTTATGTCTTGATTTTATCTATTTAAATAATAATGTTGTTTATTTTTGTATAAAATACATAGAACATACTTTTATTTGTTAAATCTGCTTAAAACATTCGATTGTTGTATGTATATAACATTAAAAAGGAATACAAATATACCGAATATTTTTTTAATTAAAATTTTTATTTCATTACAAAAATTTAATAACAATGTTCTTTTGAAATAATAAATTTAAAAAAAGCAAAAAAAAATTGAAATAACAAAAATTAATCTAAAATTTCTCAATTTCGATTATAATTTACTTTTTGTCTTCTTGAAAAAGAAACTGCGAAAATTCTTATTTAAATTTTTAGCCAGATGTTTATGCCACCTAATAAATTTAAAAACTTTTATACAGTTTTTTTTTGTTGTACGGTAAAATAACTTGAATTAATAGAGAAAAAAATTTTTTCAAAATTATTCTCGAAACTAACAGGAATTTTGTTTTTTTTTTGAAATTGAAAAGGACAAGGAATAATTGTTATTAGGAAATTTTTAAAGAAATTTGTTTATCCAACATTATTGGAAAATATTTTTTTTTTTCGAAATTATTGATAAAATTTTCCAATCTTCAGAAAAAAATATTTCTGAAATTTTGAAAGAAAAAAAATATTCGAAGAACAAAAATATTTTCGAATTTTCGAAAAAGCTTTAATTAAAAGCTTTCGAGAAGTTTTGTCGTGTTTATTTTTTAGTGGTTCATTTATGATTATAATCTCAAAAATAAAATCATATCTACAAAAAAACCCTTTATCCGATTTTATAACTGTTTTTTTTATTGACAAGCTGGTTTTTCAAGTGAAAAACTCTATTTGACGCATAAAGTTGCAAAGATAAAATAACATTTTTCATTTTTTTTTTTTTGCGTCTACTTTCAATAATATTTATTAAACTTTTTAATTGATGTTATAAAAAATGGAATTTTTTTCCCCAAATGTTTAACAAATACTTTTTTTGTTCATGGAGGAATAATAAAATTACTTTTAATTATGTTTATTATAATAATTCTCAAGACTTCTTTTTTCAAATACTTTTGTCCTATCCTTCTGCTTTGTTCAATGGATTTTCTTTCTAAATTTTTTATCGAAAACAAAAGTTTTTTCCTTTGTTTCTGACATTTTCAAAACTTTTTAAAAGATATTCCAGTTCACTTACTTTTTCTTTTAAATTTTTATTTTAAACAAAAATTAGTTCATATCTGATAGCTTTTTTTCAGTTTGAACAAATTAATCCAATTTGAAAATTTTCTTAATACATATTTGTTGTTTGTTTTTTTACTGTGTTTTTAGAAGTACACGAAAAAAATTAGAAAGTTTTTGGTAATGGTTAATTTTTTTTTTTAATTGGAAATTTTTTGTTATTGATTTTGTATATAGTAAAACGTGCGAAGCTTCAGTTTTCAATAATGTTATTTTATATTGGAACACGTTCTAAAAGATACATTATGATCATACTTATAAACTTTTATCATGTATTTGGGATTAAATTCTCTTTTAAAAAGTTTTGAATAACAATAATTGTAAATTAGGTAAATTTGTAAATTACACAAACGGGAAAATTTCTACATATCATAATTTGTACACAGGAAAAAATTTTCGGGTACAGCTAGACCAGGTAATAAGAAAAAAAAATCTACAAACCTCCATTAATAGTCTGTCTCAGTATAAAACTCTTGTGTTTCAAAAATAATTAAATCTTAACCTTCTATGATTAAATTTCAATCCACTCTAGATCATATTTCAATTCACATATCAATGTCTTGTCGACTCCTCGCTTTTAATTATTATAATCCTTCAAAATAGCCACAATTCAAAACTATGTACATTCAATGTCTTATAGTTTCGATTATAAATTTCAATCTAAGCTTATTGTCAAGTTACAATTTTACAACAAAAAATTAAAAGTTTGTCCAACATTTTTATATCTGTATTGATAATAGTCACGTGTTATAATAAACTTGTAGAGAACAATAAGTACATACAATTATTAATACGTGACATATTCAAGTTTTTCATATGTGAAATTTCTGTATACCTACTTATAGGAAAATTATAAATAAAATTTTAGAATACACACAATAGAATAAACACAATAACATTGATAAAAAGTAATTTGAAATATTTTACATAACGGACAAAAAATAAAACATATTTTATTCATACTTTTAATTTTTCTAGGAAAAAAAAAAACCTTTTACACTATCTTTTCTTTTCTTTGAAAATTAAATGCAAATATAAATTAAATAAATTTATTTATTTGCATATAAACTGGTTTATCAACAATTTTTGTTGTGTATTTTTAATGAAAATACCAAAATTTGAAAAAGAAACAACAACAAAAAAAAAACTTTTTTTTTCAAATTTCACACCATCAATTTCAATTTAAATGCAAATTTGTTATAAAATAAAATAATTGTTGAATGGTTATAATTTTCAACTGTGAAATAATGTCAATATTGAATAAGAAATAACACGAAATTTCTCTATAGTTGTGAATTAGCTTTTCAATTTAAAAAACCAAAAACCAAATTTAAGGATTATTATTTTTCTATTAACCAAGAAAAATTTTTTTTTCCTTTCAAAATTACCCTACAATATCGAATAAACAATTTTCACGATATTTAATTATATTTGAAACAGCAAAGTGAAAAGATATTACATTTAAAAAAAAAAAACCCATAATAAATATGAAATTACATTTTTCACTTGAATGACAAAGTTAATTATTGAATTTCGCAATTCACCTGAAAAAAATAAGATTCACCTTAGTCTTTTCATATGATTTATTCATTTATTGTTTGGCTTTTATAAATTTTATACAAAAGCTTATAAATAATGAACTTTTCTATGTTTGTTGCATTCCTATTTTTTTTATTTTTTTTTTTTTTTGTATTTTAAACTTTCGCAATTGAAAAAGAACGGAAAAAGAAATTTTCCATAGAATTTTTAAATAGGAAGTAAAAACTAATATATCAAAATGTATGAAATGTTATTTCATTTATGCCATAAGTGAATTTACATTTATTTACAGATGAAAAACTCTTGTATTTATGCTGTCCAAAATTGAATATAAACTACTATTATACATTTTGTTTTTGTGTATTTGTTATAAAAACCCATAAATCATTTTACATGTTGTTTCTCATTAATTCTATCTTTTTGATTTATTTATACTTTTTAACAATTAATGAAGGTTACTTTTCTAATACTCTTTTATAAAAATTTAAATACTGAATTTGATCAAAAATTGAAAATTTTGTTTAAACAGTGTAAGTTTTTGATTGCTGTTTGTTTATAAAATGAAAAAAAAAATGAAGATATTCATGGAAGTTATATATTTACATCTCATGATTTTTAAATAAAATAAATTTTATTTTTTCTTCATTTTGGTAAAAGAGCTCTTTTAAATGCCAGCCTATTATAATAACCACATTATACATTAAAATGTAAAATTTTAATACATTACATAAGCACGTAGGTTTAATTTAAAAGAGTTATTTAACGAACATTACAGTAAAAATGGATATCGTATATGTACACATACAATTATTTCTTTTTCGTCCTTTTATCTTGATTCTAAAGTTTCTATCTTTTAAAGAAATTTTATCCTTTTTAAATATTCAAATAACGTACATATAAAGTATGCCAATTTACAGAAAGAGCTACAATTGTAAATTTTATAAGGTTATTATGCAGTTGCATTATTTCAGTTGGTTTGTATTTTATATTAGTTTAATTATTATTAATGATAACAAGGATACTAGTAGAAATTTTCATGATAATTATTCGGATTTTCTTTGAATATGCAGAATGTTTAATTTATGTGGGAAAAATTAAAATCAAATTTTTTTTTTTTTTGTTAACTATTCATTACACTTTTAAAACACAACAAATTTTAATAAGACTATAATAACACAGAGAGCGACAGGACAATGCAAAAACAAAAGACATAAAGACGGTGTAAAAGTTTTATGACTATACCTATAAAAAGTTCATTGAAGTTGAACGTTTATTACTAAATTTTTTTTGTTGTCATATTGTTCTTGAAAATTATTATATTTGACGCAATTTATTTATTTATTTATTTTTCCTTTCTTAAACTTAGGTATTTACACTATATAGTTTTGTTTAATAAAATATACACCCTTCCATTTTCGTCTTATGGTTAAAATTTTTAAATCCTACAACTTTTCAACTTTAAAATTCGATAAAAAAAAAATTTAAACAAAAAAAAAAATAGAAAACAAAGACAAAAAAGAAAAATTAAAAAGCTGTTTTAGATTAAATGGAAAAAAAAAGGAAAACTTTTTAAGAACTTTATCATTATAACCTATTATACATTTTTTTATTGTTTTAAAAAGGAAAGAAAAAATCGAAAGTCTAACTTTTTAACAAAATAGCATAAAAATAATACTGATGCACGATTACAGAAATAAAAAATATAACATATAAAAAGTGTTTTTTGTTTTCTTTTGAAAGTTTAAAAAAAAAACGGTAAACTTTTATTTTATTTTATTTTAAGGGAAATAACATATTATATGTACAAAAAATATGTTCCTACAAAAACAAAAGAGAATTAAAATTAAAATGAAAACGAAAAAAAAACTAAAAACTTTTAAAATAATTAATTATAGTAAAATTTTTAAAATTAATTTTATTTTTTTTTTAAGCTTTAATGAAAGAATTTACACAGATAAATGAATTTTTTACTAAAAGATAATTTGAGTTTTCTTTTCAACTGTCACACACAATGTTCTGATTATAAAAAAAAAAAATCATAGGTACATATTATGTATATACAAATTTTTAGAGTATATGATGTTAATTTGAAATTTCTAAACTTATCATAACTTCACCAATATTTATGCACATTTTAAAAACACACATAAATTGTTTCGTATTTATATTTCAGAGAAAAAAATAATTTCCAATTAAAACTTAAACTACAAAAGCTTTTAATATTGAATTTTCAATGAAATATAAAGGATAACTAAATATGATTTATACAAACAAAGCTTTTCTGTAAATTATAGAATATTTTTTAATTTATTACTTGTAGAATTTTTTCTCCACATGAACAAAAAATTAATAAATAAAAAAATACATTTTCACAGTCATTGGTTTAATTAGTTTTTAATTTATCAACTTTTAAAGGCATATCTGAAATTTATTTTTTATTGAATGTATCTTATGAAATTTTCTCAGAATTTACAATTTAAAGAATGACAGTTATGAGAATTATCTAAATTAATCATGTAAAATCTCTGATAAATATTTTAAAATTCTTAGAATACCCGTTGACAATAGCACAAACTAAAAACTTTATTAGTTTTGTGTACTTATCTATTTAAGTTTTCAAATAATCCACTTTTTTAAATTTTTTTCCTAATTTCCATGAAATTCGACATCAATTTTAACAACACGTGTTTTGGATTGAACTCTGTGGTAAAATAAAATCTTATAGATAATATCTAAATTTAAAAAAAAAAAAAAACAATTTATAATACACAACACATACACACGCAATTTTATATATATTTATTTAATAATCAGAAAGAAGAATTACGAAATTATAAAGTGAAATTTAAAATTACTTAAGTTAGATCCATGTTGCTAATGGAAAATATTCAATTTTGAGTAAAAAGATAACGAATAAACAATTATTTTTTTCGATTTACCTAACTTAATTCTTTCAACAACAGAAAAAATCACGAAAGAATTATATATTGATTAAATTTACATATTTATGTCAGATAATCAAGCTTATTGAATATAAATTAAACTTTAATAATTTTTCATGTCATATTATAGAATTTTCTTCAGACATAATCATTATTGATTTAATAAAATTCAATACAATTTTACGTATATTATATAAATTAATTTGATATAGTCGATAAAATCTTATCAAGAAAGGAAACAATTTTAATAATTAAAATATTAAATGAAATTGAATTTGATTTTCTTCAATGAACGTGATATATGAAAATTTGAATAAAATTATTATGAATATTGAAATTTAATTGAAATTTATAGAATGTAGTTATAATTTATATTAACATTTAAGTAATAACATTCATTTGATTTTCTATATGCATATTTTGTTTAGAGTATCTAAGATTAAAATTTTTGAATTATTATTACAAATATTCTTAATACTTGTACCAACAGAAAATTATATCCTTAAGAAAATCAAAACTTTTAGAACTTTTAGTTTGTAAGAATTTAAATGCAATAATTATTTTAGTTATTCCTTAAAACTTATCATCTAAATTTTCATTTATACAGTTTCCACTACTTTTTTTTTTTAATTAAAAATTTTAAAGTTTAAATTTAAAAATGCCAAAATACATGTTTCTTTTTTACTAATTATGATACATTTTTTTAAAAGCTTTCAACAGAGTTATTTTTAAGGAAAATTAATTGTATGTGATCAATTCAAGAACTTTTAAAAGAATTCTTAAATACCTAACTAATTTTGTAGCGAAAAAGAAAAAAAAAATAAGAACAGGTAAATACAAGAAATTTATCTTTTAGAGATAAAAGTTTAAAAATAAAAATAAAAAAACATTCAAACTGAAGATAAGTGCAAACCATAAATCTTTTAAATTTATATTCTTACAACCTTTATCTTTAAATACAATAATTTCAAATTTTTAAAGTTTTCTATTTTACTTTTTTTTGAATACATTATGGTAATTATGTATATTCTTGTTACTACAACATTAAACATGATGCAATTTAAATGGGTGAAAAAATATTTTCTTATTTTTTATAATCTTTAAAAAATGTTAAACATTTTTAACCATTTTTATTATTTTATCATTTTCTATAAACGCTTAACTTTGTTTTTATTACCAATATTTTATTTTACGATCAACAGTAAAATTAAAAAGAAAAAAGGATCAAAATGTTCTATTATCCCTTATTTAATTTTTGTTTTTTTTTTTTTTTTTTTTTGAAATAATATATTTTTCGTTTTGCTTTCATTCATTAGGTATTAGACCAAAATATTCTTTTTTATCCTATATAACATTAAAGTAATCCTTATTTTTCATCGTTCTAACGAAATATTTATATTTTACAACCTAAATACAATCATAAAATATATAAACTCTCCCTTCAAAATGCTATAAATTAATCAAAAATATGGAAAGGAAAGGAAAGGAAAAAACCAAACATTATCAGTACTGTATAAGGAAAAACACAATTTTAAATTTTTGTAATTAAAAGCATCCGGATAAAAACCAAATATGTATATACAAATATATATTACAATGCTACGATTAAAAATAATAATAAGCAATGGTATGATTAAAAAAAAATATCTGTTAGGATTTAAGTTTAAGTAATAAACTTTCTTTGGTATAAAAATTGTTTAAATTTCCTTTAAATTTATCAAGCAGGTTTTTGAATTAAAATTTCAAGAATATATTGAAATATTTTTTTGTGTTTTTTGGATTAAAAGAAAACATAAGATATTATCATATCATTTTTCACTGAAAGCTTAATACGAGTACATTTTTCAAATTAAATTGGAAGCGGAAAATTTTGTATTTTTTTTTTTTTTCTCATACAAACTGAGACAAATAAACAAAATTTTTCTATGCTTTCTTTTACTTTCTTTTTCATAATTTATCTTGCAGTTTTTGTTACAAAATTTCATTATCTTAAAATTTTTTTTTTTTCAAGACTATAAAAAAAATATTTGAGTCTTTTTTAAGATTTTCACCTTTGATTTTTCAAGACAAGCATATATTCTTTTTCAAATGCTTGTCTTGATTTGAAAACAATGAAAAAGAAGATTTAAAAGACCAAAGCTTAAAAGTGCCTAAATTATAGATTAAAAGTTAAATCTAATATAAAACGCGTTGAAATATGCCAAAAAATAAAGAAATATTATCCCTTTATTTTTTTTTTTCAATGAACATAAAATGAAAACCTTTGAATTTAAAAAAAAATATAAAAATTGTGATAATTAAAAAATTCAAATAAAAAAAATTTTACATACACACATATATTTTCGTATTTATTAATAAAATATTTTTTATGTATTTTTAATGAAGTCGAATTTAAATTATAATACGAGTTCAAGGAAAACAATAATTAAATACCCTTTTTCAACAGTTTTATTAAAAAACAAAAATGAAAAAAATATATATATATATATAATTAAAATCAAAATAATGTTGAATAATCGGTAATAAAAATTTTAATTTTAATATGAGAAAAAAAAATTGGATGAAAAATAATGATATTTATATTATTTTGGCTTGTATAATAATTAAATGATGGTAATGTGATATTACAAATTTATAATTAAAAATTTTAAAAATAATAAAAATCGTAATAATACTTTTGTGTGTATATGTCTTCTTCATAATAATATTTTTTATTATACATATATCATTTAATAACTCAATTTCCATGAATTAAAATGAAAAATCGTAATAAAAATAAAATTCTGTCGGTATACACATGTGTCCGAATATATATATGTATATTTTTTTTAAAATATAATTTGAGCTTTTTATTTTTAATTATAAATAAAATCCGATTGTCGGAAGCTACTTATAAATTCAAATTATACAAAATATTTTTCATTAATGAAATACTAAAAAATTATTTTATGCTTCAAAATAAGTAGAAAATTTCATTTTTTTTCAAACAAAAAAAGTCGACCAACAATCGTTACTAATGAAAATATTTAAATATTTAAATAATTATGCTGTTGATTTTTCAATTTTCATACATCTAGTACATTAGTAACCAGATCCTTTTATAACTAAAAAAAAAAAATTTTATATAATATTTAAAAATTTTCTGATTATTCTCTTTCGAATTACCATTTAAATGAATCAATTGATTGAAAAGATGAATTTTTTTTTCAAAAGTTATCCTAATTTATCTCATAAACACCATTTTTCACTTGAATATATATTTAATAAATTTCTTAGATACCCTATACTATAATGAAATTATTAAAAATGTAATTAATAAAAAAAAAAAAAACAAATAATAATTAATGTAGTATGAAAATATAATTATAACTGTTAAAACTCTTGAAATATAAATATTTTCTATCCATTATTCAATTTAATTGTACATAAATAATAATAACAGTTTTTTTTATGTATGTATTATTATTTTAATATCATTCTTTTTAGAATAAGCAAAATAAATTTAAAAATAAAGAAAATAAAAAATCAAAAAAAAAAAAAAAATACCTAACATTATTTTAATGGACACATTAAAACCATCTGGTTACATGATGGATTACGATATAATTTAAATCTCCCACATAATAAATATTTCTTATAATCACGATATTATTGTAAAAGAACAAAACAAATTTTTATTTTTCTGGTTTTTTTTTTTTTTTTGTTAGATTAAAAGTAAAATTATTTTCTGACAGCGTGTGATTTACATGACGTTGATAAAAAGTATCACGTGTTGTGTAATATCATTAAGTGATCATTATCTTCATGTGATACCGAAATGCAAAAAAAAAAAAAAAAATTAGAGTAAATAAAAAATTAATTTAATGTTAGTTTAACCAGTTTAACTAATCACTGGAGAGGAAAATTCTATAAAAGGATAAAGAACATCATTTTCGAGAGAAAAAAAAAACAGTTAAAAATTAAAGTTGTACATATAAATTTTGAGATTTTTCAACAATTTAATGTTTTTTTTTTTAGAGATTTGATGGTATTTTGGTAAAGTATCTGCATATCTGAAAGCTCTGCGTGTTTCTCTATAAATATGATAGAAATTTAAATTTAAATAGTTTTGCAAAAAAAACAAAGGAAAAAAAAAATTGAAACTGTGAAATTTAATAAAAATGAAGATATGCATACTTTCAAACCTTAGATCTAAACAAAAAAACAAAATTATTTAATTTGACTCAAGACACCAAATTAACATAAAATTTTGAAAAAATTTATAAAATTATAAAATAATGTACATACATATGTATGTACTATAAAATGCTAACATGACATTATTTTAAATAATTTTGCCACATAGAATCATTATTTGAATGCGCATTATTGCGTTATCTTTGTAATTATTCATTTGGGATTCATTAACATAATTGGTTGACACGCGTATGCTATTATAGATTCATAGAGATTTTCAGCAACATCAGCAAAATAAAGAGAACAAAAACAGAAATTTAAAATTCAATATTACTTTGGTTTTTTTTTTTCAGTATTGGGAAAATATAAAAATTATCAAAATGTTGAAGATCATATCAAAAAATAAAAAATAAATAAATTTAAAAAAAAAAAATAAAAGCTCATACAAGTCTAAACTGTCAATTCCTATGTTACGAAAAGTTTTAATTTGTTTTTTTTTTTACTGTTATTTAAATTTTGCTTTATTAATTGAAAATTTTTTTTTAAAAAAAAAGGACTTCTTTTGACTAGTTCTTGAAAACTCATTTTTTGCAACAAAAAAAAAAAAACGTGATAACAGTACTTTATTTCATCTATAAACTACAGAATCTTTCAAATAAAATACATACATTCTTTTATTGTGTAACAGTAAGATAAACACACTCATACACATACACATCAACATAGAGATATCATTATATATGTATATTACCACAATATTATGGGAAAGAAAACATTACAATTCTTGTAATCCGCTTTTGTACTTGAAATGAAGAAAAACTACAATACAATTTCCTTGAATTTCTATTCTTTCATCTTATGCAACCAGCGTGCTTGTATATGAAGTGTTTTTTTTTTTTTGCCGTGTTTCACTATGGAATAAAGCACTTCTTACTTATTTTATTTATGAAGTAAAAAAAAAAAAACTTTTATGTTTATTATATTTTACCAAAAGATGACAGCGTCTTACACATACATGTTGAAATAATCCTTTTATATATTATTAAAAAAATAAATTGAAATAGTAAAAGAGGAAAAAAAATGAACTACAATACTTGTACATACTAAAAATGTATAAATATATAGTAAGAGATTTTCATATTATTATATTTCTTTAAAATGTAAATTACACACATAATATGTTAAAAAGTCTCATACATACATACATACACACATTGTTCTTGATCTTAAGAAGTCATTAGTTGGCATACAGTATATATAATATTTTTTAAATTAATTTAATTTTTTATTTATGTTTAAGGTTGAATTTTAATAACAAAAACATTTTTCACATTCAAAATAATTGAAACATAAGGGAAATCATCTTTTTTTTTTTTTTTTTTTTAATATGTTCTTTGTTCATTTTTGTTATTTAAACAGGATAATTAATTTTTTTTTTTGTTTCACTTATTGTGAAATATTTTCCTACATATACATATGTACATATTAATACGTATGTACAATTGTACATATATGATTTATTGTAAGCATATAGGAAATAAGCAGCAAATGTAATGAGTTGTATTAAATGTAGAAAAAAAAAAATAAAAATAACTTAATAATGTTTCTTGTATTTTCTCTTTTTGAAATTAAATTAGATGTTTCTAGATTTTTATGTAAAAATGAATATATGTATGTTAAAATATGTATAAAAGGAAAATCTCATTAAAATAATTTACTATATCGATAAATTTCGTAATTTATTTACATATCATACATTTTCAATTTATTTATTAAATTAAATTCAACCTTTTTGAAAAAAAAAAAACAAATAACGAATCAATTCAAACAAATAAAATTATCTATATAAAGACTGAAACATATCGGTGCAGTATTCTATAAGAAAAATAATAAAATTCTCTAATTTTTTTTTTCTTGAATATTTTAATTCTTTTTTTTTTTTTTAAATATTCTTCAAATACAGAATCTAGTGTTGAAGATGTCATTTTTGATATTATCTTGAATGAATGAAGCCAAATTGTCAAATAAAAATTATAATAATATGTATTTTTTTTTTTTATCATTTTTACAATATTCGATTCATTTAACTGGAAATCTTTTATTTTCCTGCTTTTTTGATCTTATATATTGAATACACACAAATTACATAGAACAAAAAAAAAAATAATATAAAAATTCAAGAAGACTATAGGTTAATGCTATATACTCGTAGGTATATATTTTCAAATTTATTCAAAATAAATATTCAAAAAATAAATCATGTGGAAATTTATTGAAATATATATTTATGTATGTATATTTATGAGTATATATGTCTGTATTGAACCATGTAAATAAAAAATGAAAAAAATAATAATAAGAAGAAGGAAATCATGCAATATTTTACTTATATAAGTACTTACCCAGTCCCAGACTCATTTTTTAATAGTATTTTCTTATATTTAAACAATACAATACTCTGTACAAACAAACCATTCATGTATCTGTAAATAAAAGTAACAAATAAAATATACTTGCTTAGTTTGAAAAGATACTTTTAAAAATAGTTTGTAAGCATCAATTTACTTTTCATAACGAAAACAAATTCCAAAACAAAATACTTAATTTTCTATACTTTCCACAACTCTTAAGTATTAAGTCCAAGTTAATATTTATTTGAAAACATGACTGAAAGGATATTTTTTTTTTCTTATTTTGTAATTGATGGACTCTTCCAGACCATTTTATTGTGGTACAAAAAAAAAAAACCTAAATTTAGAATTAAAGTACATAATTTCCTACATAATATATACATTCTCTATCAATTTCGTGTACTTACATATATACGAGTATACATGCAGTTGTATTTTAATAAGGTCAAGTAATTGGATTAAATTGCAAAAATAAAATTATACATACGAGTAAGAAAATAAAAACTCATATGAACATTCTAAACATAAGAACATAAATATATAAATTTTACTCGCTTTAGGTGAAAATTAATACAAGCGTAATAAAGTATGAGTGGATGTGTATATTCAAAAATATTGGAATTTTTTTTTTAAGTATAAAATTCACTATTTAAGTTCAGTCACGTTGTCGTCTCTCAAAGGAACTTTTTTATCTTATCACAGAAACGTGACTAATGCCATTTTTCATAACCTTAAATTTTGGAAAAGCCTTAAAGGAACGTGTAACATTTTATGAACTCATGAATTCGAAAAACTACATCAAAAGTTTTTTTTTTTTGTATGGAAACTTTTTTTCAAGTTTAACAGAGACAAAAAAAAAAATCAATAAAACTAAGGCATATAAATTTATGTGAAAATGCTGCAATAACTGTCTGGTTTTGAAAAATACTTAAAAATTTCAAATAAAAAAAATTTACCTTAAGACTGTAGGCCTCCATTTTAAATATGTAAATACAGTTCATCTTGTATCTTTTTTTTTTTTTTGTAATTTAATATCCGAATTTCTTAATTAATCAAACATTGAATTATATCTGATGTTTTATGTTTCTGGTGATATGTTTTTTTTTTATATTAGGTATATCATAATATCACCTTTGACATTATTTCTAATACGCATGAATATTCAACTAAAGCACTCTTTAAATGTTTTTGTCCTTTTTTTTTCCAAGTGTCGCATTCATCAAGGGGTATTAATGTGCTCAGTATTTATTTATTTCATTTCAATTTTCCAAAAAACACTTTTTTCTCTTAAATTGTTGGACTTTATTCCACTACTGCACGATACCTAATCTTGTACATACATATACCTATATATTACATACAACTATTCTTATATATTTTATGAACAAGTGTATTAACTATCAACATGATAAAATTTTCAATAAATTTTTTTTACTTTGTTTTATTAAAAAAATTTAAACTGTCGAATGTTCTGTATTAAAATTCTATGCATATTTTTTTTATTCATGCATAAAATTGAAATTAAATATTTTTCTTCAGGTGTTGGTAACAATCAACAGCATCAAAATATCTGTGTACGTACATATGTATATAAAAACTTTATGTAAAAACTGAATATAAATTTTTTATGAAAAAAAAAAAAAATAAAAAATAAAATAAACGAAAACTTTTACATACATTAAAAATTCGAAATTCGAGATTGTTTCATTTTTGATTTTTGTTTGTTTTTCTTTAAATCCTGATGTTTTAAATTATTTGACATTTTACATATAACAAAAATTGTGGGTGTACTTTTTTCTTGTTCATTTAAAAAGAGATGTGTCCCACAAAAAAAAAAAAAAAAAAAAAAAACAAATACAAAGTATTTTATTTTTAATAGAAAATTAAATGGCCAACATATAACAGCATTCGTTACATATAATGAAAAAATAAAGTGTTCTTCTGTATTTGTATGGTGTTGTGTGTGTATGTATATATGTATTAATATTGCAAAAGTTCTTATTTATGTACAAAAGTGCTATTAAATTTGCATGGTATAATAATAAAGGCTGTAAAAATGATTATATTTTATATTCTATTCCATTTCTATGCAAATTATGATAACACATTTTCCACATTTTAAGATTTATTTAGAAAAAAAAAAAAAAAAAGGTTGTAAAAAGAAAAAATTATAATGTAAATTATATGCACATGTGCTGTGCATTTGAAACTATTTTCTTAACAAATAAAAATGTAAAGTATACTTACACACACAAGTAAGAATATAAATTTTTTTTTTTGTAGTAAATTGTTATAAATTCTTATGGAAGTGCTTTTCATGAACAGGTATTTTATTTTAAATTTTTTTTTTTTTTTCATTTTAAGGATGTAATAAAAAATTAATTCATGATTTTTTAAAATAAATATCATACTTATATAATGTCAATGCAATGTATTAGATAAAAAATAATTTTTTAATAAATAAATAAAAAGTAGTTTCGAAAGTGTTAGGAAAAGATTTATTACTTGAAAAATAAATTAATTACGGAAAGAATAAAAGTTCTAGAAAAAAAAATTACGATTTACTCCCCTTTACCAAGGTTAACACAAATAAAAAAAATTATTTTTTTTTCTTCTTAAAATCATGTACCTATACATGTTTATGTATGTATTTTTTTTTCTATTTTAGTCATCCATTTTAAATAAGAATTTTAAAACTTTAATGAATACACCAAACTCATAAAAGTACTTATGTACGTACGAAAAGAAGGATTAAGAAAGGTTGCTATCTGAATTAGAACGGATAACATTATGTGTATAAACAAAAAAAATAAAAAGGCAAGAAAGAAAAATCTTGTAAAGTGTTAAGTAAATAGAAAGAATAAGTTCAGGAAGTTACAATAATATTCTTAAGGAAATAACTCAAGTAGGAGTTTACTCATGTAGACTACTTTTAAAAGCATTGTTCATTTATTTTTCTTTAAAAGTAACGACATAAAGAAAATTAATGTAAAATTGAAAAAAAAAAAAATAAAAAACCCAAACTACTATGTATGTTTTTTATCAACACAAAGAAAATTCTAGAAAATGTAAGAAAAATTCAGAAATAAAATAGAAAAAAAAAAGTCATTAGTTTTTAAAATAAATTTTTTAAAGTATGATGAAAATTTTCACAATACTATACAAATTCGAAAATTTAAATACTTAAATTATTAAAATGTCATAGTCATTTATTAAATCCTTTCTTTGAAATATCATAATTGCAGGAAAATTCAAACTTTAGAAAGTGTTTTAAGCAATTTGATTAATTTGTCGTCTGTGATTTTTTTTTTTTCATATTATATTTGTGTTCTATGAAAAGTGTTTTATTACATAGCACCTTTTGTATTTATATAAGAATTTACATAATAACAAAATAATAAATCAATTCACAATAAATTCATAATTTCAATAAACTTCAATGATCAAATAAACAGAATAAGTACACTATTTCTTTCATAAATTTTATAAATTCATTTTACATTCTTTTGCCATCAAATTTATTTTATATATAGATATCTTAATCTTATCTTTACAATTTATTATGAATTTTTTTTTTTTTTTTTACTTTGCTCCAATTTCCCATTTTCTTGAATAAATAATTTTAAAAAGGTAATATTCTATATAATCATAAAAAAAAATATCCTTCTTCTTTAATTTATATACTTATATGGAAAGGACATGATAATGCTATTTAAACTTAAAATTTTCTTTAGGGTTTTTCTTTTTAATCAATACTTTAAACTTAAAAAATATGCAAATCATGTTTAGAAGAACATAAAATTGGGATTTTTAATGCTTCATAAATTTTTTTTAATGACATCTTAGAATACAAGTGAATCTCTTTTTTCATGGGTTATATCTATTTTATAAGGGTAGAAAAAAGTATGTATAAAAGGAAAAATTCACAGCTTTTTTTTTTTAATATTATTATTCGTATTTATTAAAGGTATAGCGATGAAGTAAATTAATTCGATGATTGCTACTTGGTGTGTTTGTGTTTTCTTATTTTTTTTTTTACTCTTTTTTTTTTAATAAATATGATTTTTTTTTTTTTTTTTTTCAACATAAAATTTAATATGAGAATATTTTGATTTATTTAATTTTCAGGAATTCATTTTTTGTTTATTTGTCGATTTAAAAAAAAAAAAAATTGAATTTATTGGAATTATTTTTAAAAATAAAAAAAATTGAATTAAATTTCATGCTAAAGGCATATTTTAGCTTTATGATGAATTTATTTATTAATTAAGTAAATTGCAATACTCATAATAAACACAATATGAAAAAAATTAAATATCCTTGGAGGTTAATAAAAATTAAAAGTAATAATAAACTGATACATAAGAATACTGTGTGTACGATTGTTGTACCTTAATGGATAAACGAATTACTTGAAATTAGTTTGAGATTTTTTAATTAAGAAAAAAGTTATTTATATTTTCTCTGTACTTGGATTATTTTTATTCAAATGTCAGAACAGATACAGGTAACAGTTTTTTTTGTTTTTTAAATATAAGTAATTAAATAAAAGTCATGAACAAGAAAACCTAAGAAAAAAAAAAATTTATGAAAAATAAAAACTTCGAAAAGGTTTTAGTGATTCATTTTTTTAAATTTTTCTTTAATATTACAAAACAAAAGTGTAAAACTTTTAAAAGAACACTTTTTTTCTCTAACGTAAATTTAATACTTTTCACAAATTTCATAAAATGTATACAAAAAATTACAGAAAAGTCAACAAAAATCCATTAAAATAATTTCACTATACAAACTAACATATAATTCACTGTGTCGTTATAACAATTTTCATTAACTTAAATATAAAATATTTTTTTGTCCTTCGGTTTTTATTTTAAAGGAAAAAAAAGCTTGTTAAACAATTTCTGTTAAAGTATAAAATACTTCTAAAAAAAAAACATTTACTTTGTAAAACATAGAATAGCAAAATGATGATGTTTTTAATTAAAAAAAAAAAAAAAAAAAATTATTTGAACTATAACATTAACAGAAAATTGAAAGTGCAGAAGAAAAACAAACATACAAGTAATAATGAAAAGCATTTACAAAATAGAAAAGAAAAGTACATAATAATGTGCAACATAAAAATATAAATACATATAGATATGACTTTTAATTAATTAGTTTTACACAGGAGATTCTTCTTTTAATTATATTTAGGTTTCACTGAAACCATTTCATTGATAATAATAATTCCAATATTAATTAACTTTTACGTCTATTCTATTTTTGACATCTTAATAAAATTTATTTATTTGCAATTTTCTATCTCTCTTTTTTAATATTTTGTAATTCAATAAAATATAAGTCTGTTGTAATAATAATATTTTATGAGTTTGTAATAGGTACCATTTCTACAAGAAGTATTTAAAATTATCAAAAGAATTGCATTATTACGATGTAATTTTAAAATGAAATATGTATTTCAAGAAAAAAATTTATTCAAATTTCGAAAACTGATCAATACAAGAAAAATACTTTTAGTTTTGTCAGTCGTTCCCCTAAAAAAAAAAAGGTTTTTAAAAAAATATCGCAAGAACGGATGAGTCCTAAGAATTTCCAAAGACTTTCGTTTCATACCAGTATAACAAAGAATTATTTATTCTGGTAAAAAATAATAAAAATAAATTTAATAAAAGGAAGAAATTAAACTATAATGTCCTTTTGCACTATAACTATACATATACATATACTTATGTATATTTTATTCCCATTTTATATACACATAAAAAATAATTAAATTCTGATTTACACATTTACAAATTTAATTAAATCATTATTTTTTTGATCTTTTTTTTCTTTTTTATAATTGAAGTCATTAAATCTTTTCATAAATATGAACAATTACACACACGACAAAAAAAGTTTTTTCATACATTGTATTTTTTTATAGACGGTCATTTTTCGAAAAATTTTCCATTCAATGCTTTCATTTGCCATCATATGAACATCCTTTGATAAAAACATAAAATCGAAACAAGTATGAACGAAGAGAGAAAAAAATTTCTAAATGATCAGAATATTTTTTTTTTTTTTGCACGTTAAAAAAGTCCTTATTAGCTTTTTTTTTTTACCCTACATAATATCTCTTCTTTTATGTAGTAGTAGACAATGAAAAAGTCAATTAAATGTCAATGGTGTAAAAATAAAGTTGAATAGATCCATACCATTTAGAAAATGGAAAATAAATTGAGGAAAAGTATGTTTAAGAATTAAACGATTATAATTGAATAATATCTTTATACAATAGTTCATTTTTTATTCCATTGAGTCCTGTCGTTATACTTCGAAATATAAAAATATATTTAAAAAAATTTTAATGTATCTTTACTATTAGGTCAGATAAAAATCTAGAAATTACTAACGTTTAAGTTTTTATAATTTAAAGAATAATTCATATCCTATATAGTCATATGAATATTCATATATAGTTTTTAAGTTTTTGGAACATAGCCAAAATTGGTGTGAAAAAAATTGTCTATGTATATTTTGAAATGTTCACACATGATTCCATAGACTATTTTTTCAACATATGATTTTCTTTTGTACAAATCAAATATTATTACTAAAATAAAAATGTGTATTTAAAAGGTGTATTTTTAAATCTTTTGATTGCATTTTTTTGAAAATATCAAATGTCATTGTTAAATGTATGTACAAAAATTATGAAAAAAAAAAAAGGACATTACATATACATATACGCATATGATAGTAAAGTATAAAAAGTTTTCCTCCATATACTGACGGCAATCTGAACATGGTATGAATAAATGTAAAAATTATGTACGACATGAGAATGCTTTTAAAATATCGAAGAATGTACAGAGTAGTGATTTCAATTCTTATTCAGGTTTTATATATTATTTATCACGGAAAAATGAAAGATGTTTTCAAAAGGATTTTATCAAAAATTTTACGATGAAAAAAAATATTAACCATCAGAGATTACCTGTATGTATTTAAATTTTATTTTAATTTATTGTATTTTCAAATTATCATACAGAAAGTCAAACTATTAACACTTTTTCTACATACTCGGGGGTGGGGTTAATATCTACTGAAATTTGTATCCTTTTACTATTCTTATAATACTTACTTATTGTAAATGAAAAAAAAAATATTTATCATACTCAATAAGAAAAATCGCTAAAATGAAATTCAATTGCCAAATTTCTCAATCTACATATATGTACCTACATATTTCGCTAATACCGTCCAAAGAAAAAAAAAACGATATTAAAAAATCATATTTTAAAAAATTGATAATATTTTTCATATTATGGTTTTTACTTCCTCCATCATAATACGCTGTTGTAAATATATTTTAGTACTGCTTATTATAAAATAAACGAACTTGAAAATAACAAATTTATTTATTTTTTTGGGATACAAAAACCAATAAACACTAAAAAGCATGTATTTTCACATGTCGGATGTCTTTATTTATTTTATGTTCTCCATAGTATAGTATACCTACACATTTTCATATACATATTTACACGTACTACAAGAAAACACTAGAATAACAAGTGAACCGCATATACAGAATAACCCATAAACAAGGATACACAAGGATACAAGCAACCTTTCTTGTACAAAATTATATTAAGAACTAACTGTATATTTTGTGTGAACATGTTTACATATAATATTAGATTGTATTTTTTTTTCTCTCTCTCTATTTTTATTTTTAGTTCCATTATCTTTTCAAGTACATGAATGTATAAATAGAATATTGTGAAAATTATAACAACCGTTTCCCTGAAGGCTTTTGTCCAAAAATTACTGTTTCAATGTAATGTTTTTTTTTTTATATATAATTTAACTAGAAACATCATTGTATTGTGTACACTTAAGCATACATAATATGTATATATTTTCAATAAAAAAAAAACAAAAACAAAAAAAAAAAAAAGAACTGTTATACATGCTTTACATTAATCTCATCTGATTATTAACATAATATTTAAAAATTTTGGAGTCCTTCACATTAATAATTTTCATGTATCGTGGTATTCTTTTCATTTTTATTTTTATTATTTATTTTAATTTTTTGTATTAATTTATTCATAATTTTATTCAATGAATTCAAAATCTATGAAAATTTAAATTTTTAATCAATCTTTTTAACATATTTTTAATTAATTAAAATTAAAGTTAGAATTTTCTTGTAAACCCTTTTGTTTTTGTTTTACTATAACATTTTTGTGTATACTAAAAGTTCAGTTTAATTATTTTAATTTCTCAAAATACCACAAAAATACAAAAAAAAAAAAAAAATACAAAAAGAACAACAAAAAAATTCGATAAAATTACCTAAACTAGTCTTTTTTTTTTTCATTTAAATTTTATAAAAATTATATATTTTAAAAAAGTTCAATTTATCGTATGCACTTTATTTTTTTCAGTTGAAAAAGTTTATTTTATTGAGGAAGAATTCCTTCTTTATTTATTGTGAAAATAAACATAAAAATATACGAGTATTTTTTTTTGTGTTTTTTTTTTTTTTTTTTGGTTTTTTTGTTCTCGTTTTTTTTTTTTTAAATTTAAATTTCTACTACTATTAACCCATTTTTGTTACAACTGTTGTTTGTAAAAATAATAAAAAACAGTAATAATAATAATTTTATAAAATATAAAATTTATCCTTTAAAAATGACCAAAATAATAAATATATGAAAATAAAATAATATTTATGGCATACATTAAAAACATCTGGTGATATGATGGATTGTATTATAATTTTGATCATATGAAAAAAATAAATAAATGTTGTTCATATTTTTTTTTTTGTGTTTTTTTTTTTTTTTAAATAAAATACAACTGTTTTTTGGCATTATATTTTTTTGTAGTTTATAGTAGCGATTGTCATCACATTATTGCATTTTTTTCAACAATTTTTAATATTATTCATCATTTAAAAGAAATGAGGCAAAAAATATTTAGAAAAAACACTCAATAAAAAAGGATAACAAAATTAAAAAAAAAAAAAGAATAATAGGATAAAAATACTTATTTATTTTAAGGATGCAAAATATGCAATTTGCATAGATATTGACCACAAGAATATTCTGCTGAACATAAAGAATATTTTTACTGCTTTACAGTTACAGTTTTAATTTTTATTTAAATATTTTACATTTTATGAAAAATATGCATACATTAACACAATAAAAAAAAAACTTTTATTTTTTAAAGAAATTCAATTAAATAAAACATTGCGTAAAAAAATACTGTCACATTTATTTCAAATATCATTACTTTTATTTTTTTCAATTTTTAATACATTTTTGTTATAAAAGCCACATACAAAAACAGAATATATAAATTTTTAAAATAAGAAAAAAAAAAGCTTATCATATTTTTAATTTTCATTTAAAATCAAAAGTTTAAAAGTTTTTAAATGTAAAAAGGCTTTCGAATTTCCAAAAATTGTATTATTAAAAACTTCTCTTTTTTTTTGTTTTGCTCACGATGATGGAAAATATTATTTGAATTTTTTTTTTTTTTTTGACTTATTTTAAGGCTACAAACTGCAAAAATATATATTTTTGCGTATTTAAAAAGTATTTAATTTATTTTAAATATTTTTAAGGTATTTAAAAAGTAAAAAATGTATATTTTCATCAAAAAAATAATTTTGTTTTCAATGAAACTTCATGTCATTTACTGAAAATACTGAAATTAACAGTTTTTAGGAAATATATTGCAAAAATATATATGTATAATATATATATTTTTTTTTTGCAATATAGA
Organism: Bombylius discolor; assembly: GCA_939192795.1. Lineage (NCBI taxonomy): Eukaryota > Metazoa > Arthropoda > Insecta > Diptera > Bombyliidae > Bombylius > Bombylius discolor. The sequence goes on along the minus strand of OW584241.1, from coordinate 3,784,567 downwards.
AACTGTCATATTATTTCGGTTAATAAAAAAAAAAAAAAACTAATGAATAATGTGATCTTTATTTATTTAGGAAAAAAAAAATCAATTTGAATGTTAAACGTTAGAAGCGTTCTGTTCTGGAAGAAAAAAACACTTTTCGAAGTTTTATAATAATAAAAAATTTAAAGAACTCGTCTGTTTTTTATAAGAGCGTTAAAAAAACTTTGATAAAATTTATTATTTTCTTTCATAAAGAATATTAAAAAACTTTTGTAAATTTTCTAGTTTCAAGAATGAAAAAAAAAAAAAAAGGAAAAAAAGGAAAACTAAAAATTTTTATAGATCAACTTTGAACAAAGTGAGCATAATATGATTTATTTTTGCATAATTTTGTTGAAATCATTGAAAAAGTTTTCCTTTATTCAGTTTCTTAACATATTAAATATAATCCCAAGAGAGTTAGGAAAATATTGACAGTTAAATATAATGATTGATTGTCAATAATGAATAAATATGAAGTTAAGTAAAATTTCCTTTTCGGAATTTTTTTTTTTTTTTCTGTTAATATAAATAAAAAAAAAGAAATGACAAAAATTTGAATCTGTTATAGCTGAAGGCTTGTTTTGAAAGTTCTTCCTTATATTTGACATTAATTTATGATTATTATTATTATTATTAATTTCAATTTGACGTTTCTATTTTTTCTGAATAAAAAAAAAACAGTAGGAATCATTATTGATTGAATAAAAAATTATTTAGCTTTTTTTTATTAAAGTTTTTAATTTTTTTTTTTCTATAGTCTTTTTTTTATAAAAAAAGCTTTCATTATTGAAACACTAATTATTCCTAAAAGTTTTTCATAATAAAAAAGGACTGAAAATTCAGTACAACTTGTTAAAACAAAACATTTTTAATCCATTCTTTTACCAAAATAAAATACCATTTTTCTTAAAAGTGAAAATTGGTAACAATATTAGGATTAAAAAAATAATTCTAGAAAAAAAAAAACAAACAGATCTTCATACAGATTTTATTGAAAAATCGTGATTTGCATAAAATGAAACTAAAACATCACACAAAAAACTATTTTCAAATGAAACATATTCTTTTCAAATATACTAAAAAATAAATAATCCTCAAAAATCATATAAAAACGAAGTATTCACAAAATATTTATCTAGAAAATGTGCATGATTAATGGATATTGTTTTTTTTTTTTTTTAAATCTTTATAACGTGGTTAATTATATACTTTATAAGATTTATAGCAAACATTATAAAGAATTTTCTTCAATTCACGTCACATGCGCAGGCCATAACGAATGAAAGTTTTCTATAAAAGAAAATCATATTTTTCATTTTCGTGCTTAAACAGGATAATTAAATCTTTTTCATACATCTGTGATTCTTGCTTCATGCAATATAATTATTTATTTTTTCTTCTTTTGTGCTTTTTTTGTAATGTTCGTTAATACATACATACGTATACATATATATGTACGTACATATATAACATAGGTATAATGAGGTATTAATAAAAAAGGTATTAATTATTGCTAACTGAAGCAGGTTTATGTAAGAAATAAAATAACTAATTTTCATTACATTCTTTTTGTTTTCTTTAACATAAAATAGAAAAATGGAAAAACAATTTTTATCAGACAAAATATAGAAAAATGTAAGTGTTATTCCTTTATGCTTTGTTTTGTTATACTATACCTACGTTCAACGTCCTAGCTATTATATTTAACTTTTCTATAACTTGGTAACACAAGACTAAAGATTTTTTTCAAATTTTAAAATAAAGTTAAATTACTTATTTAAAATTTAGTCATTATTTTTTTAATTATAGCGTTAGCTCTTTTTCTTTTTGTTTTCTATAACACCATCCTACAGAAAATATTAAAAAGGTATCTAATGCGAGTTCCTAAAGATACTATTTGTTTTCTTTATATTAAATACATCCGCATTTTTTAGCGAATTCTTTTAGTTCCTTATAAGTTAAATTGATTAAGAATTTTCAAAAGAAAAATTAGAGATACATACATATTTTAAGTTCTTAATAAAAATACTTCAAAAAATATTAAATTTAATAAACAATAGTTATTTGATGTTTTTACATCTCTCTTTATTAAATTCTTGTCTTATTGAAACATTTTTTGAATTTCAAAAAAGTTATGACTTTATTTAAACTTTATTAAAAAAAATCAAATTAAATATAATACAAATATTTGAAAGATAATTTTATTCTGGAAAAAGTTTATTTTTTTCTCTCGTTTGTTTTAAATTTCTGTTACTTCTATTTAAAAATTAATTTATATTAAAAATGTATCTTTAAAAAAAAATCGCAATTTCCTACAGAACTGTTCACTTTCCATGGATAAAGATACATTTTAATGATAAAGTAAATTCTCAAAAGATAAACACAAATCTAACTAATAGATATTGTCCCTATAGGAATGTTGAAAAAAAAAAAAAATTTTAAATTTATTGAAATATCATTTATGACAGCAGATACTTTGTAAAATGATATTGAAAACATATTATCATTATAAATTGATAAATTGTTATAAAATTGTAAAATATTTGAAAACTTTGTGGACAAATTGTATTCATAATAAACAGCAAGTTTATATACCAACATACTACATACCAAATGATGACATACATATACAATATATAAAATAGGTACATATGTGTAGTACATACATATTATTAATTTCAAATGCATTTTATCGATTTTATGTCATTCTCAATATATAATCAATGAAATATTTTGTATTTGAGGGCAAATTGAAAATTAATCAAATCATTACTTGACATCAACAAAAGGTCAAAACTACTTGTCATTCAAATCTCTTTTTTTTTTCTGTCATTATACTACATGTAATTTATTATTTTTGTCTTTAAAGAACCAAACAATTTATTGACTTTTAAATCTTTTATATTTAAATTATAGAATAAATGTGCTGTCATCAAAGAAATTTTGAAATCAAACACAAAACCTTGCCACAAAACTAAGTAAAATAAAATTTCAAAAGAAAATGTCTTATTGAAAAAAAAAATTAAAATTTGAAATTTAGAAAAAAAAACCATACATAACTCGATAAATATGTAGTTAAAAATTCATGTGAAATTATATTTTCATCTTTATACAATTTTTTTTAATACATATTTATTTTATTTTAGTTTTTTTTATAGATGCATGAATTATATGAAATACGTGAATAGATTACCTAAATTTCACGAAAATCACGTAAATTTATAGTCAGTTTTAATTGTTTCCATTGAACACTTATGTATTTATATTTATACAAATTCTCAAATACTGGAATCGTCTTATTGTACACATATCATTAATTTATTATTAGGATTGTAATATGTGTAATACATACATACTTATATAATAATACAACGAAGTTTTATGATAAAATCAACCATCCCTAGAAACCAATTTCTTAAAAAATAAAATACTTAGTAGTCTATAGAGTTTTTGTCCGTCTAAACTGTCTGTGAAAGTCATATAGCAAATACAACTGATTGCTATGAAATTTCTGTAGAACGATTAGCAATACTTTTCTATAAATAATTTTCACTGAGATACACAGAATATTCATAAGAATAGGATAGGATAGGATAGGAAAAATTCATATCTCTTGCAAAAACAAAAGATTTTGTCAATTTTAAGTTGATTGACTGAATAAATGATAAACTCAAATCTAGGGCAAAACAGAGAAAGTAAATTGTTGGTTAGTTCCTATAGGGATAGATATAGTTGGATAATATTCCTACTATACATACATAAATTCATACAAATGAAAATTTCTAATTAAGAACAAAAAGAAAGCCAAAAAACACCTTCATATTTCAATTTTCCTTAAAGGTTGTGTTGTGTGTTTTAATATACAACGTATGTATGTCCATTTTCCAAAAATCAGTTGTTTTATCGGATATATTTTTACTTTTGAAGTTGGTAAAGTAGTGGATTTTGTTCAACATCACATTACAATAATTAATTTCTAGTTTTTTTTTTTTTTTTTAATTTGTATTTTCTTTTATACCGTATGTACTGTATGACTATTATCTTCTTTTGTAATGCATCTTCTTCACTATAAAAACCATACATTACAAAGAACAAAAGTCAGAGAATGCTTTTTGAAATCATTGAAATGGATTACATTGTACTTCCGTAAATATATAATATACGAGTACATTGAAGTTTTTGTTTTTGTAGTTCAAGTGTTTCTCCATTTTATAATTAAAAGCTTTTGTGTTTTTATAATGTACAACTAGATGAAAGGGTTTCTGTCCACATAAGAATTTTTTTTTTTTTTCATTTATTTTTATTTTGTAGAATTCTCTAAAACCTACATAATTGAAAAAAAAAAAAAAAAAATTGTAGATGTTCCTTAGTGTTCCTTACAAAATGAATTTTAATAAAATTTAAATTAAAAATTTTTTAAAGGTAAAAAAATTTATAGTAAATAAATTTCTTCTAAACTCAAATTTAACATTCAAATTTAAATTATTTTATTCAAAATAAATTACTTATTCACTTTTTTATCTATATGTTATTTTAAAAGAGTGAATAACAGTGCATACGTATATTCTACTTTATTAATTTTATTTAAATACACATTCACACAATCTATACCATAAGAACAAAATCTATTGGTTACAACACATTTTCTCGTTACCATCGTTTAAATGATACATAAAGTTCTCATAGATCGTTTAATTAAGTTTTTCAAATTATTATTGTAGGTGCGGAACCATATAGAAACGCTTGTTTTACATCAAAACTCATATGTTATATTATTATTACAACCATAGATATTTATTTACTTGTTTTTACGTACACTGTTCGAGGCCATAAACTGTTATTAATTAGTATTAATATTTAACAACTGTTACCAAAAATGTAGAATTAGAAAAAAAAACAAAAATATTTATATATTTTGGATAAATTTTTATATAGAATACTTGTATATAAAGATATTTTAAACATATGTAATTTAAATAGAAAATTAAGCTACTATACAACAATGTTTATTTTGTAAATAATATAGTTATTATCAATATAAATAATTTATTATGAAGAAAACAAACACACACACATACAATTAATACCAAAAATTATAACAATATTTAGCAAACAAACACTTATAATTTGTTACTTTTTTTCATATTATTTTTTTTCATCTATATATGTTTTATATAAATTATATCTGTCTGCAAATTAGTATTTTTAGTATAATTAACAAAAATATCCCTTGTACATAACAAATATTTGTTATTTTATTTCAAATAAAAATTGTTTCAACTTTTTAAATTAAAAAAAAAAAAAAAATATTTTGTATTTACCATAACAATAATATGTTATTTAACTATTATTCTCATTTGTTTATTTCCAAATTCCTAATTTATTTAACATACCATATAATTTTAAAATACATACATATTCATATATTACATACAATACATTTATATTTATTATTATTTTCAATTTAAAACGATGATACAACATTTTTATTACAATATATATTTTTTTTTTTTTTGTTTTCAGTAATTTTATGTAATTTTTGTATCTAGCAAAAAAAAAAAATACCTAAATCATGCTCTAAGGAGAAATAAAAACAAAAAAAAAAATTAATATAAACAACGCATTTGTTTACTAGTTGTTTTTTTTTTCTGTTTTCCTTAAAAAAACATAATTTTGCAATTTCAAACGGAAATTTAAAAACCTTTCAAAATTAATTAAATTTTCACAAATATATATGTACGTATATGTACATAATAATTTCCTGAGGAGAGAAATTTTTTTGAAAATGAGAAGAAAATTAAATTAATAAATTTAGAAAAAAAAATTTTGAAAAATTTATTTTATTAATGAGTTTTATAGCTAATTTTTTAACATTAAAATTTATGAAATATGAAAAATATGGTAGTAATTTTAAAGTATTTCACATTTTGCAAAAAGTTAGTATTATGTTATGATAAAAATGAGAAAAGTTTGTTAATTAAGTTTAATTTTTTTTGTTTTCAATTGATTAAATTATTTTATTTTCAATGTTTCTAATGAATTTTTAATATTCTAGTTTCAAAAGATATTTAAAAATCCAATTGATTGATTGAAAATAAAATTTTTTTCAAGCGCTTTTAAATTTATGTTTTCGGTACAAATTATGAGAATTCAAGTATGAAAATATGCCTTAAAGTACATATGTATGTACTTATACGTCCACACATAGAGTAAAACATGTAGCTTTCGGCACTTATGAATCAGTTATTCTACTTCACACTATTTCAAGTCTTCGATTTACAATGAAAACTTTAAAATTTTGTAAAAAAAAAAATGAATAAATAATTTAAAAAAAAAATAAATAAATAAATAAAAAACATTTCAAGAAAACCCAAACTAAAATTTTTTTTAAATTTGTATGTATATTTTATTTTCTTTATTATGCCACATTAATATTTTAATAACGGATTTCTGCCTTTTTATCATATTTCCATAATATATTTCTTTTGTGTGTGTTTTTTTTTACATAAATTTCATAAACAAAAATAAACATAAAAACTTTTTTAATATAAAATCCATTTATAACTTTGAAGGACAATATTTTTTCTTCTAATAAAGAAATTACATTTTTGGTTGAAACACTTAAAAAAGTTTAAAAAACATAAAAAATAAATTTAAAAATATTTTAACTTTTATTAAATAAAAATTTTATGAATTTACATAAACCTCTATCTTTCTTCCAATACGTAAAACCACATGAATTAAAACAACAAAAACAAAAAAAAAAAGATAAACTAAAAATTTCATAACACTGATTTAAATCTGTATTTGTCTTGCCTATGAAAAATTTTATTGTATTTGTTCTTTTTAAGGACTTTTAAAAAATTATAATCATAAAATAAATTTATCATTTATTTATTTTCTCAGAATCGAAATATATACTTTGTGTCTGTTTAATAATTATTTAAAGGTTTATTCTTTTCCAGGAATAATTATTAAAAATAAATTAAATAAAAATGATAAAAATTGGTTTTTGATGTTGCCGTTTTGTTTTATTTCCTATTAAAAACTTCCAATTAGTAGTATCCTTTTTATTTTTAATTTATATTAATTTTAAAATTCAAAGAATCTAAATTAATTAGCAAATTGAAAAACAAAAATGTAATAACCAGATTTCGTAAAAATATCAAAATAATATTGTTACGAAAAAACCATTGTTTCAATTTTTAATTAATTCTAAAGAAAAATGATTTTTTTTTAAATAAAAAAAATACGAATTTATTCAAAACGATATATCGCCTTAATTGGAATTTGTTTTTTGTTCTGATTTAAAAAACCAAAATTAATTTGAAAATATATTTATGATAATTTTTATTTTATTATTATTATTATTATTATTATATTTCCAATAATTTTACTATTTTGTGTATTGGTAAAATTTAAAATTTATAAAATACAATTAAACCATCAAAGGTTTCCATTTCGTTCGATAAAAGCATATACATAACATTCACATAAAATTCAAATGATTCGAACCATTATAATATTTTCCATACGATTAAATTTTTACAGATGATCACTTCGATTTTTATACCAATCAAAAATTTTGATTTTTAGTTTTTACTATTTTTTATGGTCATCAATAAAATATTGTTTATGTATGCTTTGACAGGAAATGATAATTTCTATTTATGTAAGTGGAAAATTTCGAAATCGAAAAAAAAATACATATACATATGTACATAATTTTATTTTATGTTTATTTTTATTTTTAATTTTTTTTAAACATTCTTTGAAAATCCCAAAAATTAAATACCTATAGTCTCTATTTTAAATCCTTTTTACTTTACAATTTTTTTGTTCTTTTAATTAATGGTGGGTGTGCAGCACTTTTACGAATACCTTACATCTTTGTTATGTGCCAAAGAGATTTTTTTTTTTCAGCCATAATAATTCTTAAACAAAAATTACTTTGTATTTTAATTACCTATTATTATTTCCTTAATGTAACGAAAAGTAGTAGGCAGAAAAGGACTAAAACCTTGAATTTTTAAATACTTCTAAAAGAAAATGTATAAAAATAACAATATTCTAATTTTATTTACTTAATAGTATTCTCTTTTTAGTACATTTTATAAAATATCTTATTTCTTTTTTTCAAGTATTAGATAAAACCTTATCACAAATTTAAATTCAAAATAATATACACATGTGCAATTGAAAAAGTACCTACATATACTAAAGGAGGAAACTAAAGAAATTGATTTTATTTTTATGGCTTTCAAGGATAATTTCATCGGTAAATGATCCTTCAGTATTGTTAAATCGTCTGTACAGATAAATATTTGAGAAGAGTATAATATTATTTGCGATTTTGTTTTTTTATACTCGTATTACATCTACATATTGGTTTTAAAGGTGTACCTAAACCAAATATAATTATATGTATGTATGTATGTATATATGGATCAGTATCTATATATGTAATACATTCTCATACATATGTGTAGTAATATAGTTTTTATTTTTATTTTATTTTTAATATTAAGAAAGAAGCAATTTATATCAAGAGGTTTAAAAGCTCTTTTACAGATTCACAAAAAATTTAAATTTCTATCGAAACAGATGTGTATTTTTATTTGTAAAAATAATTTCTTTAGCAATAATATGAAATTACCTTAGAATTTACTAAACATAATTTACAGACTTTACATTTAAAGAAATGTAAGTAGAAATTTGGTTAAAAATGAAACTTTTTTTTACTATAGAATCGTGAGAAAAAAAAATTTATTTTGAATTATTTTTGTGAATGTTTCTTTGATCGAAAAAGTAAAACAAAAAAATTTAGGAGGTAATTTAAGATAAAAAGTCGTTAAAGTAATTTTCAAAAAATATATATGTATGTATGTATGTATTCTAAAAAAATATCTAAAACGAAGTAAACAAAAGTATTACACTTTCAGGAATCTTATAATGGTTTTTTTATAGATGTGCTGTTTTTTTTTTTTAAATTTAGATTATGAACTCATAAAAATTATGTACATATATACTATATATGAATTAATTAATCAAACTACATTGAATCGATGTAATAATTTCCACTTTCCTTAAAAAAATAATAAATTAAACTATTACTCATTTTGTGACAAGTCAATTGACTTTTGTTTTTAATTTAAATTTCAAAATATTAATTGAAAAATGAAACACAATAATTTTTTAAATTATTTTATGGCTTTATTTTTAATTAAATTTGATAATATCTAATAAACATTACTCAAATTATCTAAAAATATAAAATAAATTACAAGTACATACATTAAATTAATTGCATTTCAATCTATGTACTTTTAAGTTATTAAATTTTATTATTAAATTTCGAACAAAAAAAAAAAAAAACCAAGCCTTTCGACATTTCAGTCCAATTTAAACATTTCACTAATAAACATTATATTATATAATTAAATTTAATTTTAAAAATGATTTTTTCAACATTTTTAAAAGATCTCAATTCAATTTTATTAATATTAAAAATAATTGGTTTATTACCATTTTACACGATTAATACAATAATAAGAACAGGAAGAACAAATTGCATAAATACACGACAAATAATTGTTTCAGCTAAAATTTTTTATAAATTTTATACAATTTTTATACATATAATATTTTACAGTTTTTTAACATTAATTGTTTATCTTATACTTAAATCAAATATTAATCTTTTTGATTCAGAACAAATGAGTACCGAATATATAAACATTCATCTTGAAATTATTTTATGTTTAATAACTTTTATAATAACATTAATTATTTCATTTTTTCAATCTGATGAATTTTTGAAAATTTTCAATGAAATAATATTAATTGATAAAAAAATTTATAAATATTCAAAAATTGTTATTAAAAATAGAAATTTACCATATAAAATTATAATTTGGAATTATATAATTTATGGTATTTCAACATATTTTATTGTTTTAATAATAAGTAAAGTTTATAATGTTAATCCATTTATTTCATCAGCATTATTTTGTCTATATGAAACAATATCTTATTCTTTTATATCGTTCATTTGTTGTTTATTAGATGTACTTTATAAAAGAATTGAATACATTAATGATAGTTTAAAATCAATATTTAATAAAAATAAAAATAATCCAAATTATAATGATATAATGTTCATGTTTCAATTATATATGAACATTTTAAATATAAAAGATAAAATTAATGATATAAGTGGAATAATTATAATTTGTTTTATGGGTTCTTCATTTTTTACAATTACTAGTAATTTATATTTTATGTATTCTATTTTGACATCAAATAATATTAAATTTATTCCGATTATGTATTTTTTTTGGATTCTTCTTGCTATGAAAACTTTGACTGTACTTTGTATTATTTGTGAAAAAATTAAAAATGAGGTATGTACATGTGTTGTACTTTTTTTTTTTTTTTTTCAATTTTCAAGTATTGAAATCTTTGAAGAATTTTAAAATTTTTTAAATTATTTTCAAAGAATAAACATTAAATGAAATTTAAGCTAGAAACAAAACTCTTAATTATTATTTTTTTCTTAAATTATCTTCAAGGATATTCCTTTACTAATTGTGTACGTGTATTTTTTTTTTAAGGCTAAAAAAACTGTGGAAATCGTTTCGAGAGTTTACACTAACAATGATGAAATTCGAACAATAGTACGTTTTTGGTTTGAAAAAAAAAGATAATAATTTAAAAAAAAAAATTATTTTTTTATTCTATTTTTAGATTGATAAATTTCTTATAGGACATATCAAACAAGAATTCAATTTTACAGCATATGGATTTTTTTCAATTGATCTTTCAACATTATTTAATGTAAGAATGTTTTAAACCATCTAATCTTTTTAAAAAAATTTTTCACACATTTTTTTTTTCAAATAGATTACATCAAGTATAACAGCATATTTCGTTATTCTTATACAATTTAAAGATTTAGAGTTAGCAAGAAAGGGAAAGTTGTAATTTAAATTATATATGTATGTTGTTATTTGCTTAGATTTCATTCACAAACAGATTTTTTTTTTTTTTTTTTTTACATTTTTAAGCTTAATGGTGTTAAATTTATTTAAAAAATTTGTATTTGAATTTGTATTATACATATGTATGTTTATCAATAATATAATTAAATAAATACTTTGAAAAACAACAATTAATGAAATTTATAAGATAAAATGAAATATCAAATTTTCCAGGAACTTCAATTCTTAACTTCCTTAAGACGTTTTTGTTTTTTTTTGTGTCAAATTACAAAATTCGTAATAAATTAAGTAACATGATCTTGTTACATTCAAAATAATATTACTCTTATGAAATTAATAAATTAATCATATAAATTCAGATTTATTATCTTTTTTAAGGTAAATTACACTTTTATTTACACCACAATCTGTGGTATAAAATTTGGAAAAGATTTATGTATGTACTTGTTCTTACACTACAAAATGGTATTCTAAATTTTTATCAAATATGTCCTTTGAGAACATTTTTATCATAAATTAACCACTATTAGATAAAAATGTAATATACGAAAAAAGTGATTGTTTTTTGATACTCTTACTTTTTATTTCCTAGAAAATTGAACATCCTTATACAGAAATTTGATTTACTTTTTTTTTTTTTGTTAAAAGTAAAAATCGTTCTAATTGAAAATAATTCCTTGAATTGTAAAAGAATCTCTTTTTGAATAAGAAATAAATTTCAGAAAAATGAAAAAGATAAATATAAAATTTTTATCGTTCAAAAGTTACTTTTTGTTAAAATCAAAAACTTAAAAAACTAGAAAATTGAAAAAAATAAAATAAAATAAATATGTATGTATATGAAAATATTACCCGGATAACTTTTATTTAAACTTTATTTTTAGATTTTTAATTTAAAAAAAAAAAACTTTGATAAATGAAACAATATTTTTTTGTATCTAGAATTCTTCTATGAAAAATTAAAAGAATGTAAAAAAAAAAAATACAGAAAAAGTTGTAAATTATTATTTTTTTTTCATTTCGTTAAAGCTTTCAAATTATTTAATTAATTAAAACAGAGTGTTTGTTTTTACCTTGTTTTATTCACATATTATCTACATACATATGTAAAATATATACCTACAAAGTTAAATCAATATTATTACAAAAAAAAAATTTTTTTAACATTCACATTTTGCTATGGAATATAAATATGTATGTATGTATGTTTATAAAAGTTTTTAAGTAAATATTATGATGCATATAAATATAAATATTAAACAATCTTAACGATAAATAATGTTTCATCATATTTTAAAATATTAAATATTTGTTTATCATTCAGAATTCATATTTAGATTGTTTACTTTTCTTCTAAATGATAAAATTATATTTCTACTTTTTAAAAAATATTTTAAATAAATATAGAACGTATTTAAAATGTTCACATACATTCATATATACATACATAATATTAAAAAAAAATACTAATATTATATGTAGTAAATTTAATGTAGGTAAAGGGTTATTATACAAAATAATAATAATTAAAAAAAATTAAATTATGTGCAATATAAGAAGATTATTTATTTATGAATAAATTGAAAATATTTAAATACGATGCACATAAAAAGACTAACGAGAATTTCTGCGAATTATCTTTGAAAGACTTAAAACAAAAAACATAGAAATGTAGGGTATTTATACAAAGATACCAATTAAAAAATAAAATGAAGGTTTTTTATTACTGTTCTATTTTAAGAACTTTCAAGAAGTATCATTAAATTTTTTTTTTTTTGTTTTGCCTCATTATTTCATTTAAAAATTCACTCTTTTCTTAACTACTACAACTACTGCTATTTAGTAAAATGTTTCATGTTGTCATAAATCAATAAAACAAAAAAAATTAAATATACGCAATTTTACAAAGCGATTATTTTAATTTTTTTTTTTAAATCTTTACAAATGAAATAAGAAAAAAAAATTAAGATTATTTTTATATTTTTACTCTGTTGTTTTTCTTTTACTTTTTACTTTAAAGAAGAAGAAAAAAAAACGAAAATATAAAAAAACATGAAAAAACTTTTTTTTTTATAAAATACAAAAACAAAATAAAAAGTAGGATTAAAATCAAAAACAAACAAACAAAAATGTATGTACTATATATGTATATCACAACTTTTTCCTTGAAACTTTTAAGAGATGTTAAAATGAATCTAAATCTTCTTAACTTTGAAATAAAAATAAAAAAGGGATTCTATTAAATCTTTTTTTTTTTTTTTTGTATTTTGTATTTTGTATTTTGCATTTATATTTTGCTTTTGTAGTGAAATAATGTTTTATTATTATTGTTTTGTTACTGATTAGAGTAAAAGAGTTTTAAAAAATTTAAGATAAATAAAAAAAGGCAATAAAAACAAAAAACAAAAATAATAATAATAATATGGAGGCTTTAATATAAGAACATGTGAAATGTATAAATTTTTCTAATACATACATATGTACATACAAAGTTTTGTAATTCACAATTTTATACCACTTTTGTCACACTGAAAGAAAAAAACAAACAAACAAAATAAGAAAAAAATTACTTATGTATATTCTAAAAAATATGGTACATACCTAAGGAGTGGATGAACAATCTGGAAAATAAAACTTAAAAAATTTTAATGATCCTTTAAATTAAAAACATACAAAATAATTACAAAATAAAAGAAATTAAATTGAAAAAAAAAATTATTAATCAACAAAATAAATCATAATGTTTGACTAAAAGCAATTTATCATAAAATACAAAATTTTCGTGTACAATTCTATAATCTGATGTTGTCCCTAATGGCTCCTGAATAATTGATAATATTTTTTGATAATCTTCTTATTCCATTTCAAAAACAAAAATCAAAAAAAAAACAAAATTTTTCTCTTACACATGTGAAACGTATTTGCTTAATTTTTAATGTATAATATCCTTGTTTCTCTGCCTATTTTTAGTTTTTCTTTTAATATCTTTCACAATGGAATATGTAAAATACATTTTGGTAGGAAATAAGATATTCAAAATTTCCAAATGAAGTAAATTTTTGAAATCACATGTTATTATTAAAAAAGTAAATAGCAGATGTAGAGAGCATTAACATTCTTATTAAAAATTAAAATGTAATGATGTACCACATCATCAATTTATATCTTCTTAATAAGGATAATTTTGTACTGGATAAAAAGCATGTAAATTTTATGAATGGAAACAAAAACATTTTAATCATTTTCAAATGGAAAAAAAAAAATTATAAAGTAGCATAAATTATAAAATGAATAAAAAGAACAAATAAAATGGGAAAATTTTAAAGAAATAAAGTAGATATTTTCGAACGTGATTTAAACGTTTCCTTTACACATCATTTTGATCAATAAAATTCAAAGAAGAAAAAAAATTAACTAATTTTAATTTTTAAAAAAGCACCTATTAAAAAAAAACTATTCATCCTTTTAGCATGTACCCGATCTGCCTTAGAAACAAAATGTTTATAAAAAATTGAAACTTTATCTTTATCACAGTCATAACATTTGTTTTTTTTATTGCAAATTAAGAACGTAATATAATTTCTTATTTGAAAAATAAAAATTTATTTTTCATTATATTGTAAAGGTTGAAAAATACGTAAAAAATTACAAAAAAATATGAAATATAAAAACGAAAAGGTTATAAAGTGGTATAAGTTGCAATTTTATGATTTTATTTCCCAATTTTTCATATGAATTTTTTTTTTCTATAGAAACAAAAAGAAAAGCGAATATTTAAATAGACAGTAAAAAATGAACACAATAAATAAAAAAGACTTTATTTCGCTTAAAATTTGACTCAATCCATTTATAGAAATTTTATGGAAATCTTTAGTTTTTTTTATAACTAAACTTAATTTTATGTTCTTATAAACATCCTTTTTTGTATAAGATTAAAAGGAATCAAGGTTGCAATTTCTCAACGATTATTAAGTACTTTAGTTCTTTTTTCTACTAATTTCCTCTAAAGAAATTATACTCAGTCAATTTAAAATTCGAGTGTGACCTACAAGGACTTCTACATCGAATGTTATTCATTTAAAAAAAATTATAGGTCAATTGATTTTTCAAAATTCAACAATTATGAATTTTTCCCCACAAATATATACAAAACAATAACAACAGAGTATTTGAAGTATAATTAAAAAATTTTATTTCCTGTTGTTCTTACAAAATTCGTAACAAATTTTTTTTTTTGTTCAAATTGTTAATAGTTAAAATAGGCCAGTAACTTTGTTTTTTATTTTTTGTGATATTTTCTTCGAAATTTTTTTTTTTTTTTTCGAATAAATAATGCAATAATTGTTTTCTTTAAAAAAAAAAAAAAAAAAATTCAAATATTTATAAAATTTCCAATTAAAAATTATGACTGAAACTTTGCTGTAATTATTTGTTTGTCATTTGAAAAAAATAATACTGTGTTGTTTTTTTTTAACTGAATAAAACTAATTATAAGGGGTTATTTCATTTTATGTTATGTTTGAATTTATTAAATTCAAAAGAGAATTTCATTTAATGGTAGTTTATTGTATGAATATAGCCTTTAGCAATATTGTTCTAATTGCAAGATATGAGCTTGAATATTGTCGTTTCCATTATTTTTTGTTAGAAAAGTTAATTAAACGATATTGGAAAACTCAATAAATACCTAACGAGAAAATACGATGATGTTTAAAGCCACTTTGAATTTGCTTATGTAATAATGAATATGTATATACGTAAATATATTAAAGAGATGGAGAACAAAAAAAAAAGAAAGAAAATAAAAACAAGGATATATGTATGTAAGTATAAAATGCTTATTATTATGTTGTTATATTAAACGAATGTCATTAGATAAATTTTTTTATCAAAGAAAAATATCGTTAGTTTCAAAAAAGTATATATTTTTGCAAAAAAAATTGTTATTGGTGTTTCTTTTCTTCCTCTTTTTCTTTTTTTTTTTAACAGACTGAACATTAAAAGTATGGTAGAATTTGAAATTTAACAATTTTTCATATTAGCTATCTCTTTTTTTTTCACAAGAGAACAAAAACTATAGAACACTTCATATATGTACATATGTAGTTTCGAATTACATTTAAGAAATATTGAAAACATATTCTTTTTTACGATGTGCAATATTCGAATATAAATTAGAAAATTCTTTTTCAATTGCATTTTCTTTTAAAAATTTCACCATTTCATAAACGATATATATTTTTCAGAATTTATTTTAAACACCTTTTATTACATTTAAAAAAGCTATTTAAATGCATCCCACATTTCTTGTGTAAAAATAAAAATGCATTTTTATTTTTAAAATAGTTTTCCTTTTGTATTTCGAATAATTTTATTAAAATTGTATTGTTTGAATAGAAATGATACTCAAACATATTTTTCACTTCGAATTTACCTTTTATCAGAAAATACAGGATTATTTTAAAATATCAAATTTTCACTTCATTACCGTTAAAATATGCATGAACATGAATAATAAAAGAAATAGTTAATTAATGAAAATATGTAGATAATATAGATTTGTGAGTACATTTCTATAAATAGTTAAAGGATGCAATATCTATTTTTAGATTATTTTTTTTTAATCATTTTAAACTACGAAAAAATTAGGTATTTGAAAAACTTGACAATTTAAATAAGTAAAAAAATTTCCAATAAAAACCGATAATTTCAAAATTAAATAGCTTTTTTTTTTTTCTGTGTATACAAGGCTATTTTATACCACCACTAATGTTTACTTTATAGTAATTTATTGAACCCATTATGGGATAAAAATTTCTTATAAATATTTCTTATCAGAATCAAGATGAATACCCAAGATAGTCATTAAATTCAAAAGAAAATATCATAAATAAAGTAAATAACAAACATAAGAAATTGCTTTTAAAAGTACTTTGTGGTTATATTTTCTAAACATAATCATTATTCTTTATTGACATTATTTATCCCTTACGACATTTAAAAAATATAATAATGTTAAAATGATGTAATATAACTTTAAAAAAAAAAAAAATGAGAACTATTTTCAAGTCACAAAATTATATAGATCTTAAATTCACATTATAATTTAGACGTTTTTTTTATCTATTAAATTATTCCTGAAAATCTAAATCCTGGAAATTGATATTTTAAATTTCATTTTTTCTTAAGAAGAAAACAAAAATCGTATTTAAATGAAACATTAAATTTTTGGAATAAGTATTTTTCAGGTATTCAAAATTTTTTATGTATTATTTTCATACTAAAAATAGATATACTATTTACTAAATAAAAAATTATTTTTAAAATCTCATACTTGAAAATATTTAATTAAATTACTATAGCAATAGAATATACATAACTTAAATAATTCATCTATTTCTACATTTCTGGTTTTTTTTTTGTACTGTCCTATTTCATAAAAGTTTTAGATTTTATTTGAAATATTTATTTTTATTCTTGAATGAAAGCTAATTGTTAGAACTTAATTAAAAGTATGTTTTCTAGAATATCCATAAAATTTATTCTATTATTCAAAATATATATATGTACATGTTCTTGTATATAACTTATAAGCTCTTTATTTTATTCTGACTTTTTCATTCTTGTTAAATAAAATTTTCATTTATAATATCCATCTTTGTTTTTTTTGTTCTCTTTACTTGTTGAAAATTTTAAAATATAATTATATATATACACCAGTGTTTACTAGACTATTTTGTTTCCTGTTAATACCGCCTAAGGTATACATATATTGTATGTACTATATACATTTTTAATTTTATTTCCTGTAAAAATTTCAACAATATTCTTATTTTCATTTCAAACATCCTGCTGATTTTTTTTTTTTTTCAAATCTAAATGAAAATGATATCCAACTGTGAATAACACATAAAAATGAAAAAAATCAACAACAAGAACAACAAATTTTACAGAATAACAAAAGAAAACGTAATAATAAAATTTGAAATAAACATCAGAAATTTGAAATCTGACTGTTAAAAATAAAGTCATGAAGAAATCCTTTTGAGAATACTTCAAAATATTTCAAATGAACATGAAAAAAACAAAAGGAAATATGCATTTATTATTGTTTTATTGAATAAAAAAACAGTGTTGCTAAATGAAAAAAAAAAATAATAATAATAATAATTATAATAATTTTACGTTACCAAGCACTTATGCAAAATGCAATTTATTCCTTTTTTTAGCGAATGAATGCTGGCTTAGTGTTTACTGTTTTTCAAACTTATGTTTTTTAGTTATAAAAAGCTCTAAAAATGCTAGGAGTAAAATTTGTATTTAATATTAAAAAGTGGGACTGTGATTATGAGTTTTGTAAATAAATAGTTTTTTAAATATGTACAATACATACAAAAAAAAATCTCCATCCACCTTCCTATACTGAGAAAATATTATACACATGTGGCGTGGCATTTCTTATAAAAATATAATTCAATATAAATTTGTTATTTTTTCTCATTAACATTTTCGAAAATATGAATTTTTCATCATCCCATTAAATTCTCTATTTGTTTTTCTTTCTCTTTAATTATATAATCTAAAATCCATTACATAAAATTAAATATATAATCCATAACAAATCTATAAAGGATTCTTTCGAATAAAATGTGAAATATTATTTAATTTAATAATAAAATGAAAATGTAATTTTATTTTACATTCAAATTGATTCATTCGTAAAACAAATTAAATGAAAAAAATAATCTGCAAATATAAACAAAATATCTTTTATTTTTAAACCTCTATGGTCCTTTTTAGATATACGATACTTTTATATACATATATATGCGGTATCGATGATGTAGATATACTAAAAAATCCAGACCTTTTTTTCCTATCATTTTATCTTTAATACATTTACATGTACCTTTGCACAAAAACAAAACAAAAAAAAAACACCAAAACGAAACAAAAACAAAATTATCGTGTACGACGCATTTACAAGTTTAATTTTGTTCATGATTATTTTTTTTTTCATTTTTTTTTTAATACATGTCATAAAATCCTTTTTATAGAGATGAACACGATAAAGTATTCTTTTATTTTTTTTTTTTTTTTTTTATTTTCCTTTTTTTTAGAAAAATAAAAAAAAATTTTGTTTTTGGACAAATTTTTCATTCAATGTGTATATTTCATCATCCTTTGATAAGGACATAAAATCGAATCAAGTAAGAATAAAGAGAAAATTTTCTGAATGGTCAGGAAATATTTTTTTATTGTGTTATTTTTTTTTCTCTCCACTTTATGCTTTTTATATGTTTTATGTTTTTTTTTTTGCTTTCTATCTGATTTTAT
Organism: Bombylius discolor; assembly: GCA_939192795.1. Lineage (NCBI taxonomy): Eukaryota > Metazoa > Arthropoda > Insecta > Diptera > Bombyliidae > Bombylius > Bombylius discolor. The sequence continues at coordinate 3,765,209 of OW584241.1, read as the reverse complement.
GTAAAAGACAATAAAAAAGTTGATTAAATGTCAATAGCGTAAAAATACAACAGAATGTATAGCATTTAGAAATATATTTATTTAATTTTTTTTTTTAAATGAAAAATAATTTGAGGAAAAGTACTTTTAGAGAAAATTAAATAATGATCAAATACTTAATTTTTTTTTTTCTTGAAATATTAATTTTTTTTAAATTCAATTCATGATTTTCGAAAATATGTATTAATGTATATGTGCAGGTATTGTATATTTTTTCAATGTATTTTATTTAATCGTAAATTAATACGTCAATGAACAATTATTGATTTTTTTTTTTTCTAATGGAAAATTTCAATTTGAATAAATTGCATCTATAAATTATTAAATCAATAATTTATTTTTAAATATGATTTAAAATTTTCCTATGTATAGTATTATTATTATTTTTTTTTGTCAAACTTTCAACCATACAAATTTTATGCATTTAAAAACTTTTAATATGTAACACAAAAAAGAAAATGAGGAATTAAATATAATTGAATCTGAAATTACAATATTGAATATTTTGCACTTAAAATCCACTCTATATTTCTAGTTTAAATACTCGTAGTGTGAAAAAAAAATAGTAGATCCTTATTCAAGTTAAATAAAAGCTCATAAATTTAAGATTTTCAAGTAGTTTAACATTGAATTTTTGGAATGTAGCCAAGATTTATTAAACAATATAACCATATCGTTATCATATCACACATATGTGCATTAAATAATAGATTTTATATACTATACATATTCATACATATATGTACATATACTTACATATATAGTGAATTAAAATTATCTGTCTGTGCTTCTTTTAAACATTATTTATGTTTTTATGTATCATATTGGATATTTTTTATATTAAAAATATATATTTGGTAGTGTTTTCATTTTATCATTCAGAAATATTAAATTTCTATCTTAAAATAAGTCAGATTGTATACATTTTTTACTCTTTTCAAAAATAGCCTTGTAAGTAAAGAATTAAACCCAAGGATAAAAGAAGGAGGCAACTGATGTGAACTGAATATAAAGTTGGATATTTTTCAAATAATATTTAAAAAAAAAAAAAAATTTTAAATCCTTTCAATATACCTTACACAACATACTTATGACATCTTGCTATTCGAAAATGCAAGGACATACTGAAATTATTTCTTCAAAAAATTTTCCAGTGAACCCTAAATGGTACATACATAGGTATATGTACCATAAATATACCGTTACTGAACTTTTATTCTCTATTTTTTCGTATTTGCTTTAGCACATATTTCTCATATATTCAGCGAATTCCGCTAAAACATATTCATCCTTAAAATATTTTGGAAAAAATGAAAAATTAACAATTTTAGATTATATTCGTATCGTACACCACGTGTATCTTTAACATTACGTATATGTAATATGTAATATATGAAATGATTTTAAAAAAATATTGAAAATCATGAAATCGTATTTTATTTTTCATTAAAAAAAAACATAACATTTATTCAGATAATTCTGTGCCTTATTTTCATATTTTATCTTTAAGCTAATAACACCTACTAAGTCTTCTACATCCATCAGAGTTTATATTGTACACAAAATACGTAAATTCTTAATGATTACTTTTTAAAAATATTTCCTGTTATTCAAAAGCAAAATCATAGTTCTCCGGAAAATTTGTGATATTTCCATGAATTAAATTTTTTTTATTTTGTTTTTAAAAATACGTTTTTCTCATAAAAAAAAAATAAATAAAATAAAATAAACATAAATCCTAAATAAGAAAAACAAAATACAAAAAAGCTTACTAGAAATCTGGTTTTTTATACTTTATTCCTTTCAAAGTTAAGAAGTTTTAGAATCATTTTAAAAGATTTTTTTTTTTTGTTCAAGAAAAAAAAAATATTTGATATTTTTTTTAATTCGTTATTTTTTTTTTGTGTTTTTTTTTTTAATATTATATTCTTTCATAAAAAAAATTTCTTTCCTGTTTTTGTTTTTTGTTTATTTTTAAATTTTCGAAGGAAAACAAAATAACAAATGTACACGTATTTATGTCGACAATAAAATCATTAATAATAATCTTAAGGATTTAAAAAGAAAAGAAAATAACAAAATTTTTTTATAATATTTTTTTATGTTGGCATTATTTGTTTCTTTTTTATTTCACCTATTATTATTTATTTATTTATTAAGAAATAACAAATTAACTTAGTAAATATTTTCAAAATACTTTATTTTACAAATTAATAAAAAATTTTGAATAATTTGAAATTTTATAAAATATTTAATAAAAAAAAAAAAACACGAAGAACATGTAAACTTTTAAAGTATAGTATACGAAATTTTTATTAATTTTTCTTTTGTTGTTTTCTATTTTATATAATTAATTACATAATGTATTTTAAAATTATAACAACACTAGTGTTTTATGCATACTTTGATGTACATAATATATAGTATTTGCTACAATATTTTAAAATTGAAAAACAAAAAAATTTGTATCGGTTACAATTTTTATCAAATAAGAAAAGTAAAACCATTCAACTGAAAAACAACAAAGCTTTTTTGTAATTAATAAACAATTTTCAAACTTTAATTATTGAAAAGTATCTTTTTAATATACTTCTGGATGGAATGCTTTTGAAGTTTCTAAAATTACTATATTTCGAGTATTCAAATAATAAATTTTATCCTTGAGAACAATCAAAATTTTACCTTTGGATAAAAAGTGTATAATAATTTAAAAAAATGTTATAAATCAAATTTAAAAAAAAAAAAAAACAAATCTTAAAAATCACTAAAGTACACCATTTTCTTGAACTATTAAAAAATCTAACTGTTATCTAAAAATTAAAACAACAATTTAAATTTATTTATTTCTCAATTTAAATAAAAGAATTACCTAATTTTGTATATAATTTATATTTTATAATTTAATTTACATATTACTTTATGGTTGGAAAAACCACAAAAGATTTCAATTTGCTAAAGTCAAATTGTGGTTTTTAAATCCTATTAAGAATTAGATGTCATGTCAATAACACTTACATACATAACATACATACATATATTTAAAATGTCATTGTTTATTCAATCTTGCTTCTATGTAATTTTCTAAATCAATTTTATTATTTCTTTTGTATTTATTACACATTTATATTAAGTAAGAATCTACCCTAAAGGATATTAATGGTTGGTTGGTAGGTTGAAGTGGCGGTTCTCAGAAGCTTCTGAAAACACAATTAGCAATTCTAGAAATATAAAATTGTAAAATTGAATACTTACTTACAAAAAAAAAAAAACATTAGGAAAGAGAAATTGATTTTTCTTTTTAATTAAATTTACAATATTTCATACCAGATACTTTGTAGCTATAAACATGAAATTTGAATATACATATAGACAGTATTTCTATTATCAAAATTCTTGTATGAATGTTTCTGATGTATCAATCAAAATATTAAAAAAATAATAAAAATAAAAATAAACAATACAAAAATGAACTCTTGTTAAACAATGGATAAAACATTTTCCAGTTTCGAATGAAACAATATTTACATCAAATAAATATGTTAAATACGTACGAAAAAAGTTAATGAAATATTCTTTTTCAAAGTGTACATGTTGTATTGATTTTTGAAGATTATGTATTATTATTGTCCAAAAATATAAAATGAGAAGTAGTGATGTAAAATTTAAAAGCATCTGCTGAAGCAAGCGACCCTTTAGCATGTCCTTCTTTAACATACCATATACATATGTACATACATACATACATTTTACTTTGATAGCTTCAATACGCTTTTCTTCTAACGATTTAAAAAACAAATTTCTCTATTGAATAAAAACAACATTTCCGATCGATAATAAAAGAAAACAACAAGCTTATATTTCGCCAATAACAAATATTAAAATTGCAAATAATGCATTACCACTTCCATTTGTTAATTAAAATTAATCTATTTTAGATTGTATTTCACTAAGTCTCATTCACCGAATGAAATTGGTTTTTATGCATTTCATTGAAACTTTAGAAAATATGGAGTATTTTTAAAAATTTCAATCATTTTTGTTTTGCTCGAAAAATAAAATTTATTTACTTAATTTCATAGAAAATACAAACTTTTTTTTTCTGTTAAACTCATTAAAAAAACCGATAGAAAATTTTCGAATAATTTTATTCAAAACATTTTACCATCTAATATTCTTGTAGCTTTTTAATATTTTGTTGATGAAGTTTAACACGTTACCTATCACAACATTTCTAGGCATACTTATATCATTTTTTTTATTTTTTTTTATGATAGATAATTGAAATTTAAATAACATGGTAGTAAGAAATAAAAAATTTGTGATAAAACATAACATATTGTTTTACTATATTGTACAAAAACTTTTTATTTCAATAGAAAATGGAACATATGGTAGGAAAAGTGTTATTGTGCTTCTGATACATATGCTTAATATGTTTTTCAAAAATAATGAAGAGATATTAAAAACCATTTTGAAATAATATGTTCATATATGAAATTTTATAAATTCACTACAGCAACAAAGATCTGAAAAAAAAATATATATATGTATATAGGTACTTCATGAACATAAAGTTCTTTGTTATTATATACTTGAATTTATTAGTAAAATTTTATGTATGTATTATGTTTTCATAAAAGATATATATTTTTACTATTTCTTGCATAAGCTTTTTTGTAGTGAGTTTTTTTTTTTTTTTTTTTTTTTTCAATTTTTGAATTTATATGAGAATACACTCATTATTCTCATATTATGATATTTTACATACATAATTGCACACATTGTTCACTTTAAAATCAGGTATAATGTATATCTACTGCATTGGTAATTTACCTTCATACATATAATACACATGTACATATGTATGTAAACTTATATACATAATTATTGTGTAAATACATGTAAAATTATATGAAACATTTAAAAAACAAATTTTTACATAGATATACTTCATTTTATCTTCATTTAACCACAGAATCCGTTATTTATACAATTTTCAAAATATCTTTTACATTTAACATATGGTGGTAATTGCTATAACAACGTATAATTTTACAAACTATTTACTTTATAGCCACATTTTTCACTTGAATTATTATTTGTACGCGTATATCAAAGGATGTTTTAAATTTCATTTCAATTTTATAATAAACCACAATATATTCAAATTTTAAATATATGTATTTTCTAAAGCTTATTATTTTATTCAATTCTAAAGTAATTTGAAATGTTCATTACATGTATATGTACATATGATTATAGTAAATACTGTGAAGAAAAACAATCTTTGCTTTACAAAACAAACAAAATATTTTTTTTCTGTATGTTCCTGTTATACAAGTTACATATTACAAAAAAAAAAATAAATATTAGAAAATAATTAGACTTTCATTTTGAAATGAAAATATAATGACATTTTTAAATATTTTTCAAATTTATTTAAAGGTATCTTTCATTTTTACTTCTATAAAATTATTATGGGATTATTAATAAAACAACAAAGAAAAGATATAATAATGACATCCTATTCTCTAAGATACATTTTTTATTTCTTTTCAAATATTGTCATTCTACAATATATTCTATCTTATATTTACAATATGTATTATCCACCTGAGATATTCAAGTACATAAAATTAAATCAAAAAAAAAAAGATATTGATGATTCTGAACAGTTTTTGTGTTGTCAACCATGCATAAAAGAAGATCATTTGTAACTGTATCAAGTTTCATTTAAAATTGATAAAGTTTTTATTTCAAAATTGTCTTTCTGAATTTCAATAATAATAAGAAGAAAAAGAAACAGCAAGAAAAAAAAAAAAGTAGATGGAAGAAACAAAATGAAATTAACTTTTTCGATGTCAATGTGCATCTCATTTATATAAAATTCTTAGAAAATTTCGTATCCTTTGACATTACAACAAAAAAGAAAAAAAAATTTATGTACAAGTAAAAATCAATACATACACACATATGTATAGGTACATCATCATTCAAGAATTATGTATATCTGTAGCTGGTTACTTTTATAATATCTGAATGGTATATCAAGAAGTTATTTTTAAATGATTTTGAAAGGATATAGATAAAGTAAGAGAAAATATGATGATTTATTTGGCTACTGAAGTACAACGATTGATTTAAGTAACATACAATTTTTTGGTAAATTTGATTTCAATAAAAAAAAAAATAATAATAATAATATAAATATCTCAGGTTCAACAATACAAAAAAAAAAGGTAAATTTTGTTTTATTTAAGATAACAAAAAATTTAAAATCCTTTTGGAATAATTTCTCAAATTATTAACAATTTCTTTTATAATCCAACTGTCATTATATTATTACCTGTTATTTTTATACTGTGTATCACAATAATTAAAATGATGACATCTGAAAATATTCATAAAAAAAAATTAAAAATTCCCTAAGGATATTTTCTTTTATACATAAATCATTTTATCTTTGTAATACAACATGATATCAGAATATATATTTGTTTTCAAATTAATCTGTTCAATTTATTTAGAATTTTTTTTTTTAAAAAAGTACATTATTAAAATATTGTGAAATTACAAAAAAAAAAAAAAACTAAAATATCCTAGACCTTTTTTTCAAAAACTCCTTTGAATGAATTAAAAAATAAAAACAAAAAAAAAAAACGCAATATTTAATTTAATAAAGAATATTTTATTATTTCATTAGTCGTTATTGTTTAATTAAATTCTTTTTCCGCATATAAAAAAAAAATTGTTTAAATTCCAAAAGAAAATTTATAACTTGATTAGACATAATGTAATAAAGAAAAATATTAATATTCAATGAATGAAAAATTCTTACATTTTTTTCTTGATATTTTTTCTCTTTTTTACTTTTTTTTTTTTTTTTTTTTATTTTCATTTTTCTTTGTAATTTTTCTCCCTACACAAATGTGTACCATAGAGCTTACTGCTTCGTTTAATATTAAAATAACATCTATAAAATGTAACACATTTCACACAAAAAATTTTTTTCTATGGAATTTATAATTTTTAAAGAATTCAAGACAACCATATACTTTTAAATTAATTTTTTAAGGATCAATATTTAAAAAAAAAAAAATGAATATGTTTAGATACATTTTTACAGATGCTCCTTAGCTTCAAATTGATTCTAAAGAAATTTTAAATGACGAACAAAAATAATAAAATAAATTTAAAATAATTTTTTACATAATCTAAAATTTGATTACATACTTTAATAAATCGTTCTATATAAGCAAATATGTATTAATTAAAAATCATATAATACACCTACATTAAAATTTCGGTATAAACAACATTTGAAAATTAATTATTATAATAATCATTAAAAAATGCCAATAATTTGTTTTTTTTTACAGTAATTTCCAAAAAATAGTCTGAAAATAAAATTTGCAAATGATGAAATATTTAATGAGAAGAAAAAAAAACATTTAAATAAATTGCAAGGATATCATACAGTCCTTGTATACACAATATTCTACAGAGAGATGTGAAATAAAACATTAATCGATGGATTGTAACAAATTATGAGCAATTAGAGTACGATCTAAACAAATTGTGTTCGATATACTGTGTACGGCTGATGAACGAGATGTAATTTATGGAAAATATTTAATGACTAACATTTGTATGTTGCTTTAGAAATCAACATTTTCATCTGTTAAAATGTTCTCAGTGATAGGCTCACGTAGATTCTTTTTATTTTTATTTTTTTTTTATTTTTTGTGTTTATTTTATTGTACAACATTAACTTTTTTTTTTTTGAATTTTTTTCGAAATACATATGTATGTATCTACTTATACATTTCTCACAACTTAAATTTGAATTTTTTTTCAACCTTAAATTTTTGAATACTTACTTAAAACATCTATGTGATATGTTGTGGTGAATAAATGTTTATATGTACATATGTATTTAAAAAAAAAATAAAAAGAGATAAAAAACAAAAAAATAAGAAAAAGGGAAAAAAACAACAAACTGAATTTTTATTCGAAAACTAAAAAATAGAATTTCGAAATTGTAATATGAAAACTCGTGGTAACATAAAATACAGTTTGATTCGTTTAAAAAAAAACACCTTTTTTCTTTATTAATCATTACTTGATTAAAAAATTTACATTTCTTATCTTAATTTTATGCCATTAAATTTATTATAATTTTTTAATTATTATTCACTTTTCGTTTTATTAATTTTTCATCTATAAAAAAGAATGTAAAATCTTTTTCAAATTTTGAAACTTTTCAATAATCCTTTTTTATATTAATTTCATATTAAAACTTTTTAATTCTTTGTTTGAAAAAAAAAAAAATATTATAACCAAAATTTAAATGAAATTTTTGTAATTTTCAAAACAAAAAAAAAATTATAAATCACAAATAACCTTTTTTTAACTGCTGTAAAAAAAAAAATTTTAATCGAAAAATTTTATGTACGTACTTACATATACATTCTAAATTTTGAAATTATATATCATGGAATATTAAGATCACGTAAATTTTGTTTTGTGTAAAGTTTCTTTAAATACGTGATCGGTTTAATAAAATTTTTAAATGATGGTTCAACGAAAGCAAAAGCCAAAAAAAAAAGAAGAAGAATAAAGTAAACAAAAAATGAAAACAAAAATAAAAAATAAGAATACTTCTTTTTTTCCAATTTGTGTAAAGGTAAAATGGCAATTGTCTTATCAAATTGCTAAGATAAATTTATAAGTTGTTTGAAACAAAATCAAATCGAAAAACTAGAAATTGAATTTATAAAAAAAATCTTTTTATTTAATTTAAATTAATTCGAAAAAAAAAAATTAAATTTAGTTTATACAATATTGTTATTGTGTAATTAAAAAAATACCTTTATTATTTCTTGCATAAAAGTGAACGAAGAAAATATTTAAAAAATAATAATTTTGGAATTTCTTTTTTAAAGTAAGTTTTGAAAAAAAAAAAAAAAAAAGTTTATACTTTAGAAACATTTCAAGCAAAAAAATTTTAATAATAAAATTTTTGAATGATAAACATCAAATATTACATTTAAAAATATATATTTTTTTTTTCGAATAAGATTAATAAGCAAAAAATGCAATTTTACAACTATTTTTTCATAGAACTATCCTTAAATGAAAAATTCTTTATATGTACACTGCAATTTATTTCGTTTGTTATGTACAATAATTTATATTTAATTTTTTTTTTTTTATAACTTACAAGCTTTTCTGACATAAACGTAGGAGTTATTTTAATATAAAGTATAATACTGAACGGAAGAAAGAATGATACTCAAAGTAATTTATTTTCAACTGTTGCATAAAAAATTAAATAATATATGTACGTATATAATACACTTTGTTGTGTTATTGTTGTTGTTTTGAAGTTCTTGAAAGAACTGCAATGATTTAACTGCATCATTTAAAAAAAAAATCTTAAATAGAAGATTATTAATGTTAAAAAGCATGGAAATATATTGAATATAAACTACTACAAAAATTGTTTGGATTTTTTTTTTTTGGTCTTTCTTCAAATTTGTTTAACTAATTTCTAGAAAATCATAACTTATGAGAACTTTTTTTAAAATAAAAATGTCTTTCTCCATGCATATTCTATGCTTTAGATTCCTTTTTTTTTCTAATGAATTTGATTACTGAAATTTCAGATGTTTCAATGTGATTTTTATTCTAGACAAATAGTAGTACATACTTAATTTAATTTTTGAACTGAAATTAAAGAACAAAAATAAAATTACAATTATAATTTTAGTTCTATTCACCACATAATAAAAATTTTTTGCCTGTAAGCTAACATATATTGCTTTCATGCTTCGAATTTGTTTTGTTTGTTTTTTATTTTATTTTATTTTTTTTTTTTTTTGTTGTGAAAAGATATTTTACATTATTGCTTGTATTTTATATTTGCACATTTTCTCGTTATAACTGTACAAACTATATCAAGCTTTCCCAAACCAGTTAATTAGCTTTATTTTTTTTTTTTAGCCAGTATAGGGCTAGAAACAATCATTGCACGTTTTGTTATTAAAACAACATCATCGAAAATTATTCACGCGATAAATTACTATTAAATTGAATCACAACATCTGGACAGAATAAATCACAAGGGAATTGTTAGGCATTCTTTTATCTCTAATAAAATTTTATGAGAAATAAAAATATTCAGTAAAATTGAAATTGATAAGATTGAAATTATTGAATATCAGTACTTTTTAAAATAAAATTAAACTAAAACTTATGGTTTAGATACTGGTTTATTAAAATCCAGGGTTCAATTGAAAGTATTTTTTTATTTACGATAAGCTCATCACCTTAGAAACATACAGGAATTTATTTTTTTTTTAATTGATACTTATGTAAATATATTTTTCTTCTCCAAATTTCAACAGATTCAACTTGATCGAGGTTTTATTTAAATTTTAGATAAAAAATCAATAATTCAAAACAAAATTAAAAGTTATATTTTTATTTTAGTAGCTCCAGTTGAATTTTATGCTTTTCTTTTCACTACATTTTAGTGAAAATTATGCATAAATAAAAATTGCCGAAAATTCCTTTTTGTTTAAAAAAAAAAAAAAAAAATCTTGCTTTATTACGTTTTTTTCCGTTAAAATGGATTTCTTTGAAAATATTTTATTTTACAAAATTTTGCCTTTTTTAAGGTTTTTTTTTTCTTTTAATAGAAAAAATCTCAAGAAAATCAACAAAATAAATTTCAAAAAAATTCTTATTACACCTGAATAATATGAAAAATTTTCCGTACGATTAACTTTTTACAGTTGATCGATTTTCATATTAAAATTGGATCTGTCAATTTTAATGACTGATTTTCACTATTTGCTACAATAATTTTTAAAGAAAAATAATACCATTTTGATTTGAATATTTATATAAGATATTCTTAAATTTGAAAAGATTATAAAAATAAAAATACAAGAAAATATTGATTTTTAAAATAAGCAGACTTGAAAATCATATTTTATACTTATTACAATTTTCAAACAGATATTGATTCTTATTTTACTGTATTCATATACCTGAACATTGAAAATAGTACAATAAATTTTTAATTTAAAATATGGAATCATATATGCTTAAAGTTTCTACATATATGGTATATGTTTTTATGACATTTACCAATTTTCAAAACTTAATATTTAAAATAACATAATTTTTATTTAAAACAAAAAACAAATAAAAATCAAATGAAAAATATTCCAATAGAAGAATATTTCACTGTTTCAATCTTCTGTCTGATAAAATGCTTAATGAAATCTCTTCAATTTCATATTTACAGAAAGTCACTCAAGTATTTTGGATGATTCTTTACTGGAAAAAAAAATTAAAATACAAAATATTCGTACATATTACACACGTTCAATTTAAATAATACATACATACATATACTATTAAAAGAAAATTCTAAAGAAATTGATTCTATTTTTATGGTTTTTAAGGGTAATTTCATCGGTAAATGATCCTTTAATATTGTTAAATCGTCTGTGCAGATAAATATTTGAGAACTGTGTAATATTGTTTAGAAATTTTCATTCTATGCTTTCAAATTATATTTAGATTCTTATATACATATTACATATTCATTTATTTTATATATTCTTTATCTTTTATTTTCTTCAATCTTCAAAAATCGTAAATTTTCAACATGAAGTCGAATGAACTTCTTCAACATATTGATAAATATTAAATTTTTTTTCTGTGAATACTTTTATTAATATAATTTTCTTAAAAATGTGGTTTACATACTTGGATTTTTTTTATATTTTTAACGAAGAAAATTCCAGAAAAATTTAAATTACGTAATCACATATTATTCATTTCTAAAATTTTTTTAAAATTCCTATTTAGAAATTTGAGCACCATTTCTAATACATAACATAATCAAAATCATCCTGTATAAAATTATTTTGTAGTTCTCATAATTAAACAGTTTAAAATTGAATTTATCTTTAATGTAAAAAAAAAAAAAAAAGAAAGAAAAAAAAACGGTTATATATTTTTAATTTATTCTAAAATGAAAATAATTGTTTTAATATTCTAAAATCTACTTATATATGATGAGTACATTAGCATTAAAACTTAAATATAAAATTAAAAAAGTACAAAGTATACAAAATGTGTGTTTATTCTTCTTTTTTTTTTTTTTTTTTTTTTTTAAGGAAAAAACTACTACGAGAATATATACATTTTATGCAACACAGTAATGAATCCACTGGTATAATTAATACTTCATTTTATATGATATTTTATATCTGCTTAATGCATTAAGTTTAAGCTTTTTATGGGGTTTTGAAAATATAAACAAAAGTTGTTAAAGTTTTTTGTTAATATTTTCCATTAGAATGGTTTATAATATTCTAGATTATTTTGTACCTGTTCATTAAAACTTTTGAATGTTTAGCAAAAAAAAAAAAAAAGAAACAGAAAATAAAATTTAACTAAAAATCGTAAAAGTAAACATTTATACATATTTAATTTATTCATGAAAAGCATTTTGCATTATGTTCTAAATACACTATACTAATTATATATGTATTATTTTTATTTTTTTTTTTATTTCTCAATTTTCTAAATTTAGCTATTTTTATAGTTTATCTTAGCAAAAAAAAATTCCATATTTAATTAAGTTTTTCTAATGCATATATGTTGAATTCATGTATAATAAAAATTCAATATTAAACTACTTTTTCAATTACACAAACATTCTAAGCTCAATTGATTCCTCACAAAATTGCTATAATGCATTTCTAGCAGATGAATTACTTACTTTTGAAAAATGACGAACTGTACATCTTTTATATATTGATTGTGTTTTTAGTAAAGTTTTTCTGTTCTATTTATTCTCTGATACATACATACATATGTATGTACATATTCACAAAAATCAGAAAATTAATAAAATTGAAAAGATTCATAGGGAATTTTAAAAAAGTTCAAGAATGTTTATTAATTTTTCTCTTTAGCTTCTAGCATCTGCATTCTATGTTCTTTAACATATTACAGTCATACATGATTTTCAATAGCCAATATAGGTAGTATATATGTGTATATGTATGTACATATATAGTACATATTTAATTTTTTCATATTTTACGGAATTACGGAAATGTCTTTTTCTGTGCGTGTATTTTTTTTTTTTGTTTTTTCGACTATGTATAGGTTTTTTTCACTTAACTTCAACATGATTGTGCAAATTCTACTTTTGCTTTTAAAAAGACTGTACAAATAAAGAAATTAAGCAATAAAAGAATCCTTTCATTCTCTTTAGTTCCTTTTTTATTGTTTTTTTTTTATTTGTGTTTTTGAAATATCCTTTAAATGAAATTTTTCGGGACATTTTCTATGTTCCTGTAAGCCTTAGGAGAAATTATGATTCTATTAATTAAAGAGAGAAAAAAAAATGAAAAATTTGAAATTTCTAATTTTTTTTTTCAAAAATTTTTTAACTTACTTTTTTTTGTCCAATTGATTTTATCAATTGTTGTTCGTTCAAACTTTTTTAACTTTTACTAATATTCAAATTTGGAGACCTACTTTATCTTTTTTTTTAAATTTTTTTTTATTTTCTTCAATTTCAGAAAAATCTAAAAAGGAAAAAACAACACACATACATACAAAATAATAATGTAAATACATTATACACTTTTATCAAAACACGTACACAAAACAAACGACACGTATTTTTATGATTGTAAAATGAAAGTGTGAGTCTTAGAGATGTTTTATTCTATAATCTAAATATAAATCTCAAAATGTAAGAAAAACAAAAAAACAAAAAAAAACAAAATACAGAACTTTCGTATTTCCCACGTTATATATATTTTTTTTTTCACTTTTTTTTTGTTGATTTTGTTTTGTTCCATATAAAAAGCAAATAAACCACAAAATAAAATTATTGCATTTTCCTTCAAAACATCTTTTGAATTACAATTTCAATTTAACAAGTTTTATACACATTCAGCATTTAAATGTTAGCTTTATTATTTTTACATAAAGATTTTATTTTTTTTCTTTTTGCTTTTTTAGTAAACATTCAAATGAATTCAAAACCACATCAGATCAGAAAATGAAAAGGTATTAAAAAAAGGGGGAAAAATGTATATCATCTGTAATTGAGTTTATGTTTTGTTAAACAAAAAAAAAAGAAAAAAAAATTAAAATAGAAAAAAAAAAATAAATTGAAGAAATTATAAAAATATTTTTATCATAAAACATGTTTTACATAGAATAATTTATTAATGAATTTTCTTTTTTTTTTTTCAAAAAAAATGGTTAGTATGTTAAATTTAGAACAATTTAATGTTCTCAGATATTGAAAATTAGCTATAGATAAAGTAAAATATCTAACATTCATTCATATACATACATACGTGTATGTGCTGTTAAAGTACAGTTAAATCAAATTACCCTATAGCGTTTTTAACATAAGATGTGTATCTGGTTTAAGAAAATTTCTAGATATATCACGTTCGCGATTAAAACACATTTGTAAATTTTTTTTTAAATTTAATTTCACTATATGCTTTAAGAACCATTATCTGGATCGATACAAAATAAATACATATATCAAGAAGAATCATGAAAATGCAAGAATTTTTCATTAATTATTTGGTTTTTGTTTTCAAAGATATTAAGAAGTATTTTTCATTAAATTCTATTCAAAATAAAATTATTTACCATACCATAATTTTTTACATGTTCTAAGTTATAAGAACTGTTTTTTTTTTTATTTATGTATGTATTTAATTATGATATCTATTTCCAACCCCTCACTTTTTCTCAATCACTGCATTACATTACCTTAAATTACACTTTGTCTTTCAAAATGCTCAAATGAATTATGTATTCCTTTTTCCTTGTGATATATTTGGACCTAAATTAATCATGACATTGAAGAGAATTAAAGTAGGATAAGCGTGTAAAGAATTATCCTTGTAGATTTATTTACCTGAGAAAGAAAAATACAACTACTCATTATTATTATTATTTTTTGTATGCTCTTTTGTAGAAGTTATTCAATGTGGTAACACCGATATGGTCTAACGACCTCGAGTAGAATGATTAGGCTAAGAAACTTTTGTTGCTTAATTTTTTAATAAATAAATAAATAAAACTTTGGTAATTTTTGTTTTCCTATAATGTTACAAAATTTTTGATCATTAACTTTAACATTTTTTTTCATTTTAATGCTTACTAACTGTACTTTAATAATTCAAAGGTAAATTTTGTAGTTTCATGAAATAGAATTATAAAACTTTTAATTCATAACGTCGAACACCTGATGCTTAAAATTAGAATTATATAAAAAATTTATTAATTTTTCTTGTATTTAAATTTACCTTTGTTTTATTTTCTTAACAAATTCAGTGAGCATAATGAATTCTGGCATGAAATTCAATATTTTTTCTTTATAATCAAAACTTAAAACATTTTCTTTACATTATCTTCTTGAATATAAAATATATATTATCAGAATTTTCTTTTTTATCTTACACACATGACATTACATATATTGTATGTACATACATGAAATTCAATTTCCACAAAACTAACAATGCATAAGAAATTGTTGTTTTCTTTTTTCAACTTTTCTCAAAAGTAATGTTGATTGAATTCAATGAAAATTTCAATAGAATCAAATTGTATTATTTATAAATTTTTGAGTTTGTGTATTTCAATTGATGTACAAAACATATATGAGTATGTATTTAAAGTTAACACATGAATTCAAAAATTCCAAGATGATTTAAAAATATTCTTAGATATACGTTTTATTATTTCTCAATTGAGAAATCCTTAATTTTGAAATTCTAAGAATTTTAAAGATTTATGTGTACTGAATAAACAATTATATTATACTATTACATAGTGTAATGAAAAGGATTTGAAAACAAAAAAAAAAAAAAAGAGAGGAGGAAATATTTTCCATTTAATTTTGTATTTTAGTTTTGATTTTGATTTCTGTGTTACAAAAACAATTATTAATTATTTTCTATTTCATGAAACATTATTTTGAAAATATTTAACAATAGAAACATTTAAATGAAATTTACAACAGTGTACATTATTACATACAAAAAAATAAAAAATACTTATACTTGAAATGTATTATAAGTATGTAATTATTTAATTAATATTTATACCTTAGGCGATGTATTTGAAAATCCCAAATAATTAAAAAAAATTATACCAAATACAAAAAAAAAAAAAACTGCAAATTATGTATTATTGAAATAAAATAAACTTGAATTTACATTTTGCTTGAAAACATATTAAAATAATATTTACATACATATCATGTAAATATATTTACTTATGAATACATCGCATATCAAAAATGTCAGATAAATGAACATAGTACATACCATAGATTATTATTGTTATTATCATAAATGCAAATACATTTTTGAATCTTTCAAAGAAACTGATACCGCAGATAATATAACATCCGTTAAAAATAGCAAATTAATAAATTGAAAATTATATGCATACATATACATATGTATGTATGTATTTTTTTTTTATTATCCTTCAGCTTATAGTAACAATAAAAAATTAAAGTACACTCTTATGTTAAATAATTTATTTTGAAATAAAATAAATCAACAAAAAAAAATCCTTTATAATATAATTTTACTGCCAATCAAATGTTCAGTTTAGAAATACTAAAATACATGAAAAAGGATTTTTTTTTTGTATTTTACAAACATACTTTAAATACATGGGTTTCCAGTGGAAATTTATTTTGTTTTTGAAATTTGTAACAATGAATAAGCACAGTGGCATCTTGACATATGAACATAATTCGTTCTTGTACACAGTTCGTATCTCGAAAAATTCATACAATTAATGTCGAATGATTCGTATAATATGTCGAGGCACCATTCTCTTTAAAATTAAAAATTTAGCAACCTTTTTTTTATTTTTAGTTTTCTGTATATCTGTGAATCTGGCAACACAATTTTTGGTTAAACTATTTAAAATTTTTAGCAATTTTACATTATATTTAAACATAACTTAAAAGAATTACAAACATATAATAAAACAACATATGTACATATGCATGCATGTGTCTGATTATTATTTAACTGATAATGGTTGTGGTTTGGTAAAACAAAAGGCTTTTCATAATATTCATAGATATTTTTCACTATATACAAAACAACTGCTTTATTATCTCAACGGATTTAACTTAATGGAGTACAAGCGTTCAACATTACTTAAATTATATGAATAATTCCATGGTAATTGAATGAAAACAAAAGAATTTTATAATAATATGTATACCTATATTACATATACATACATAGATACATACATAGTTATATAGTTATCATGTATTTAACATATATTTTATATTTTTATTTTAAATTTAAACAAGAGAACTTTTGAATAGTTTTAAATTGATTTTTGTTGTATAATTTTATTTTATTTTTTTGTCTGTTTTACTTTTTTTTTTTAGTTTGATGAAATTTTTTAATTAACAGAACGCTTTTTGCACAACGAAGAGAACAAAAAAAAAAAAACAAAATTTTTTTAAATAGGTTAGCAAAAAGGATACTAAATTATTACTTTATCAAAATTATTATTTGCCATATTTAAATTAGTTTAAAAAAAAAATCTCAATTTTTTGTGAATTATATTTTATAATAACGAACAATTTCAATTTATCTTTAAAAAAAAAATTTCAATTAAAATTAAGCATAACTTCGATACACTTTTTAATTAAATTGCGTATATAAACTTGAGAAGAAAAAAAAAACAAACTCTTATCTTCATCGACTTGTCTGCTATTTTAAAAGACAATAAGACAATTTAAGAACTTCTTAATTGTATGTGTGAAAATAATTAAGTTGGATTTTATGACTCTTTTCTGAAAGTTTTATACAAAAAAAAAATAATAATAAGTTTAATACACTTTTATTGTGTAGAAAATTGTTATCTTTTAATTAGAAATTCATAATCAGGATTTTTCAAATGTACATTAGTACATTTTTTTAGTATTTTCTTATCAATAATTAAATTACTACAAAAGAACAAAAATCAAAAAGAAAAAAATACTTATAGTATTTTTATCAAATTTTACAATAAAAAATAAAACAACAATAAAAATTTTCTAAGAAATTTAATAAATACACATTTTTAGGAAAATTAATTAAAATATTAAATTTCTTAAATTATAAATAAAAAGAATTCATAGTCATAAAAGAAATTAAATTTAATAATCGAGAAAATATCTTCAGGCGTACATCTATTAATCTACTCTTAATATAACAAAATTTGTACAAATATTTATTTTGCACGTATGCAACCCATCCCCTCACAAGCATTACTTTTTTAATATGTAAATTTCAGATATACTGATAATACATGTTATTTTTTACTTACTTTTTAACTCAAAATTCGATGATTTATGTACATGCATGTATACATACGTACATATGTATATAAAAATTAAAAAAAAAAAAAGACAAAAATAAATAAATACAAAAACAAAAAAAAAAAAATTGATGTTGTTTATTTTAAAATTTAAATATTAAATTTCATTTGCAAATTACACCTACAACAAATTTGTTATTTTAATGAAATTGTAGAAAATCAATATAATATTTTTTATTTTATATTTTATGTTTACATATATGTATGTATATTGTACAAATATCATTTACTAAAGCTATTAAATTACAATATTTATTCAAATTTTAATTATACTCATATTTCAGATATATTAAGTAACTCATTGTATTTTTGCTTTAACCTTTTTGAAGAAGAAAAATTCTTTTAAAAATTCAATTTTTTTTTTTTATTTAAAGTATTTGTATATAATTTATATTTTATGAAATTATTAGTTTATAAAATCAATGTGAAATGTATAATAATTTTATTTCAAAAATAAATTCAAAGATATTATTATTTTGAATATTCAAAATTTAAAAAAAAAAAGAAAAAGAAAATAAATAAAAAGAAAGAAATTGTAATAAAAACACAAAAATTATAAAAAGCTTTTAAATTTAAAAAATTTCTCTGAAATTTGTAAATTGTGATACTTTTATATATATGTACATACATACATTCATATGTATATATATAGTATGTATGTACAGGCCAGAAACAAAAAACAAAAAAAGATTTCTTTTTTAAATTTGAATATTGTATTGCAGATATAAAGATACATTTTTATAAATAATGAACCCATTTCGAATCTTTTTTTTTTTTAAATAAATTGGGGACTTCAACTGCATAAAAATGTTAAAAAAATAAAAGACTTTTTTTAAAAAAATTTTATTTATGATTTGTAAACCGTACATAACATTGAAAATAAAGAGGCAAAAATATTTGTTTGGAAAGAGTATAATGATCTTAATATATTTGTTTAAAAAAAAAAAAATGGTATAACCCTAAAATGTCCTCCAACATAATTCCTATAATAAAAATAAATATTTCGAAGAATCGTTCAGTATGATTGATACTATTATGAATTTTATAAAATAATAAAAATATATAAATTAAAAGAAGACATTCAATTAAGCAAAAAGAGTGGATACAAAAATATAAAAAGAATTAATAAATAATTCAATTGTTGAAAAAAAAATAAAATAAAATGGATTTCAATTGATATAAAATGATATTTTCATATTTATGATGTGAAACACTTAATTGAATACGCCGCACAGTTATTTATATTCTTTCTTGACTTAAAATAAACATAATCATTTCAATCTGATGCACTTTATTTAATTTTTTTTTTTTTTTTTTTAAATATTTTCAATAATAAAAACATATAAAAATAATTAATCAATTTATTTAATTAATATTAAATTAATAATTTTATTTGTTTATTAATAAAAATTATTTATGTTGACTGTTGTTTATCTCAAGAAAAAATAATAAAGAAAAAAATTCTTGTCTATACATTTTTAGAACATAAAAGTAAATATGTATAATCTTTTCAAATAATGTGTTTACATCATGTTATGAGTTAGTTGTTCAATAAAAAAAATTTTTTTTTTTTGATTTTTATTTGTGTGTATTTTCATTAAAAACAATTATCAGTATAAATTATTTTTTAATTGTACAAATATATACATACATATAAACTTTCATAGCAGATATTTCTAGATACAAAATAATGCATTAGAAATATATTATATTTCATCATAAATATATATAAAATTAACAATAAATTTGTTTTTACTCACTTATATACAAATATATGTAGTTTTTTTTGTACTTCTATATACATAGAACAAAAAGTTCTAAGACCTCATTATTAAAACACGTGATATTACAAATATGTTCAAGATAATATTTACGCAAGTCGGAAAGACGTTCTACATATATATTAGATCACACGGTAATTTACTATGAAAAGCAATCTAAGACTAAATAATCACTATTTTTTTTTTTTTTTTCGAAATTCGTAATTAATATTTTAAAATTTCATCGTTTTTAATTTGGAATAAAAAAAGAACCCCCATTTTTCTATGATAACCTAACGATCATTTTTTGTCAGTTTATTAAAATTTAATAAACTTTTTCCTTTCATTTTAATAAATAAAAATCTATATATACGTACACAGCTACCAATTTTTTAATCAAATATACATTTTTAAACATTTAATACGTATTTGATATAATTAAAAAAATTATCTTTTTTTTTTTCTCAAATCATAAAAAACTTTTCTGTTTTTGATATGGCTTTTTTGTATTATTATTTTTTTTAAATTTCACTTGAAAAAAATATGTTGTCATTTTGAAATTATTTTTAGGAACGAGAATAAAAAAAAAATCAAATAGATACTGATGCTTAATTCAAATATGTAACATTTTGAAAAATACAATTACACTCCTTTTAAACTTCGCTACTGATCATTATCCTTTAGCATCCTAAAATACATCATATTTTAAGATTAATTGTTATTTATGAAATTTTTTTTCTATTGGTTAATGTGATATCTAATTTCTTAATTCATCATTCAAACATTCTAGCTTTTCAATTATTTTATAAATTTTTACATTCTTTAGGATCTTACAGAGAGACAAAAACTTCAACAACACTTTTCTTCTTCTCTCTTCTTAGTCATCATTTTCACAATTTTCAATGCAATTAAGATAATGAGAATGTGAAATCCCCAAAACTTTATGCAATGGGAAAAAATTATTTTATATTGTAGAATAATTACAACATAAATGGGAATAACTTATTTCTACATCCTTTAACGATTTTGTTATTATAAAAATTCAAATTTTGACTTCCGAACTTTTTTGTTCTTTTGTTTTGTTTATTTCAATCTAACGTAATCTGGAATTTGTTTATAAAACTACTTTTTTTTTCAAATTATTAGTAGATTAGAAAATTCATTATGACTATTGTAAAATCATTACTTATCAGTCAAATTATTTATTGCTATATACTCGTACATATACATACATATACATATGTATGTATCATGCCTTAGAAACATTTAAAAATAAAATCAAAATAACGATAATCAAAAATAATATTAAAACGAAAAATAATACTATAACCAGGCCAAGACAAATAATAATGGAACATAAAAAAACATAAAAAGAAAAAAATTATAATAATAAATATAGAAAAATATATATCCTATATTTAAATTTATTTCATTGACATTATATTCAGCACTTTGAAAAAAAATTTTTTAAGGCCATCAGAATATAATCTTACTCTGATAGAATAATAACAAAAATCAAAAAAAAAAAAAAATCACAATAATAACATTCACTAAGAATTCAGATAGCCGTCCAAATCTATAGTCTCGTGAAATAGAAAGACTCTCGTGATAACAACATGTAAGCATGATTTTTTTTATGTATCTCTTCCGGTTAATAAATATTTAATATACAATATAATATAAAAGAAAGAAAAATAAAATCTTGACACGAGCAATACAAATATGTAAAATATTTCATACGAACAAATTAACTATAAAATTTATCATTAATATATTTTTTTTTGTCTATTTTTTACTATATTATAAAAAATTAAATTCCTTGCATAGATTTTGAAGGGTCAGAGTTCATAGCGTGCGCTATAAGTTATCGTGAGAATATTTCAGTTAAAATTAGATTAAACGAGCTCTTTGGCAATATATAAATAAAAATTCAAATATTCAAATACATAATACATATTTAGCTCTAATGTTGTTTGTTACGTATAAAACATATCTATTTACTTATATACTAATATTTATACAAATATTATCTTATTCCAATCCAATAATAAGGTCCAGTAATGTCGAGAAAATTCGACTTAATCATGAATATATTATGATCCTCTCTTTAAATATTTTTCACTCATATTGAAATTTATTTGAAAAAATGAAAGTATCCGAGAATGAATATGTTATCAATTTAAATAATCTATAGAGAGTACACGCATATATAAATTGACGATCTGTATTAAAATGAATTTAGTCTTTAAAATAGTAACCATCGATCAGTTACTCTGACCAAGCGGATCATAATTAATAAATAATAAATTTTTTTATTAAATAATAATTTTTTTTTTATTAAATTTATTTAATATTTATTTTGTTTTCTATATATATATTTTTTAAATATTCAAAATGCATTCATACGTTTTATTATTAAACGTGTTATTCACGTTACTAGTATTGTGTTATGGATATGAAGGTTAGTGAATTAAAAAAAAAAAAAAAAACCCATAAAATCTTTTCAAAATTAAGTGAATAACATATTTAAAAAATTTCTAAATTAATTTCAGAATATGACAGGATGCATCCACAACTTCATATAACAAGACTTAAAAGTCGACGTATAAAACGTAAAGAAATGCCATTAATTGCATTTGATCCACCACCAGTTGAGGAATACAGTGATTATTGGAATACAATTGGACAGGATATTCTTAAACAACAATTAAATAAAAATAAACTTAATAAAAAATATGTAAAAAATATAATACTTTTTCTTGCTGATGGTATGTCAATACCAACAATGACTGCTGGTCGTGTATTTATGGGTGGAGAGGAAAAACAATTCTCATTTGAGAAATTTCCTTACGTTGGATTATCAAAGGTCAGTTAAAAAACAAAAAAACAAAAAAAAAAAACTAAAATATGAAAAAAAAAATCTAACTAGTTCAATTGAGTTTTTATAAGTTGAAATTGGTTTATGCTTGATATTCAATACATATCATATGTGTGTAGTAATTATCAAAAACAAACGTGTTTCGTTCGTTCTATCATTTTTAATTTGTTATCTCTAAATGAGTGTTCTTAAATAGTATCAATTCTGTGAATTAAAGAAAAAATATATTTCAATGACGTGAAATATATTATAAAAAAAAAAAGAAAAATGCAAAAAATATTTAAAAATAAATTTATCAATAATTTATTTTCTCCAAGGAATTAAAGATATCTCATTTTACAAATAAAAGATTGGGCCAATGACCAATCTCTATAAATTCAGTGACAAAGACTTATGCATATCTTATCAAACAGATTGTATTTTTTTTTTTTTTTTCTAAAAAAAATTCTCATTAAATTTCTACAATGATGTCAATAAATTATATTTAAAAAAAATCATTACTTTTTTGTATGCTAATTAGATGACCAAAAGTCAAAGTGATATTTCAAAAATTATCTCTATTTATATTATACATATATGTATATGTTCTATGTTATGTACATATGTATGTATTATATTTAAGTAACGTTAAATGTACATAATTGTTATCTTTTTAGACATATTGTGCAAATACTCAAGTTGCTGATTCTGCCTGTACAGCAACAGCTTATCTTGGTGGCGTCAAGGGTAATTATGGTACTGTTGGTGTATCAGCTGCTGTTGATATAAATGATTGTATAGCTGAAAATAATACTGCAAATCGTATACCATCAATAGCACAATGGGCTCAAGCAAATGGAATGGCTACAGGTTTGTCAATAAATTTATAAAATTTAAAAAAAAAAAATTACTTTCATATCAACATTTTTATTCAATAGAATAAAAGAAGAATAAAAAACGAATTAATAATAAAAAAATATATATATATGTATACAAATTATCTTCATTTAATTTACATTTCAGGTTTAATAACAACTACAGGAGTTACTCATGCTTCACCAGCAGGAATTTATGCACATTCAGCAAATCGTAACTGGGAAAGTGATGAAAGACTTTTAAAGGATGGTGGTGATCCTACTGTATGCATGGATATTGCAAAACAATTGATTTATAATCCTGTTGGGCATAATTTAAATGTTGTTATGGGTGGTGGTCGACAAGAATTCATACCAATATGGCAAAATGATAGTACTGGTAACCCAGGGAAACGTCTGGACAATATAAATTTGATTGATATATGGAAGGATAAACATAGCAAACATTCCGCAGCATTCATTCAAACAAAGGATGAATTACTAAAGGTATTTGAATTCTATCATGTATACACATTTTGTATTATATTATTTGCATACATAACATAGAATTTGGCTTTATTTTCTTTTTTTGTTTTGTTTTGTTATTTTTTCTTCTTTATGTTATTCTCATTTTTTTTTTTTCATTGTCATCCTAAATCAAAACATAATAAAATAATAGTGTATATGTATCTATACGTAAACGTAAATGTATACATATAATATTTTAAATTTAAAATACCTTTTCTGAAATGTAATTTCAATTTTTAGTTGCCAAGAGATACTGAATTCGTATTAGGATTGTTTGAAACCAGTCATATGCCATTCCATTTAGATGCAGATAATAATACTCATCCAACTCTTGCCGAGATGACTGATAAGGCTTTAGATATTCTTCAAAATCAAAATCGTGGATATTTTCTATTTGTTGAAGGTGGTAGAATAGACCATGCGCATCATGATGTTGAAGCAGTTAGAGCTATAGATGAAACTCTTGAATTTGATAAGGCCATCGAACTAGCAAGAAAAAGAACTAACGAAGATGATACTTTGATTATTGTCACATCTGATCATTCACATACAATGTCAATGGCAGGATATTCAAGTCGAAAAAATGATATATTCGGTATAAATAACGGACAAATTGGAGATGATGAGTTACCATATGCGACCTTAAGTTATGCTAATGGTCCAGGTTTTGAAAGAACTGGAGAAGGTAGAAGACGTAATTTGAGAGAAGTCGATATGCATGATAAGGTATGTAATACTTCTATATGTATATACATACATATTATATGTATGTATATTATCAAATTTATCATAAATGTAAAATTTGATTGAAGGATTATTTAATTGAAAATTTTCTTGTATTCTATAACTTTTACAGGATTTCAAATTTCCTACAGCTGTTCCTTTAGATTCTGAAACTCATGGTGGTGATGATGTTGCTGTTTTTGCCAGTGGCCCTTGGGCACATCTTTTTACTGGTGTTTACGAACAAAATTTAATACCACATGCAATGGCTTATGCATCATGTATTGGTAATAAATTAACTGCTTGTAATGATGTATAACAAAACAAAATCATATGTATAATTTCTTCTTTTTTTTTGTTTGTGATGCATTTTAATTTTCACCATAATAGTAAAATTCTCTTCTATTTATTTAATTCAAACGTTTGTATAGTATAAGAATTTATTTATTAAACATTTTCAAAATATTTGATTCATTTTCTATCGAATGACTTTATGTTTTAATAAAGAGAAATAATAATGTCATAGTATTTTTTTTAGTGGATTAAATTTCAATTCAACAAAATAATAAACAATAACAACAAATTTAATTATATACTACGTAATAAATTAAATAAAAAATAAAACAATAATAATAATATTTAGTATTAAGTTAAAAATTAGTAAAATTTCTTTTCTTTATACATATTTTCACTTTTTTAGTTATCATTTTTTTTTTTAAATTAATGATAATTGTATTTGGAGCATTTAAAATGAATAAAGAATAGAATTTAAAAATTATCTGAGAATGTTTTATTTATCTAACGTTTTTATAAATTAAGGGTATAAAAATAAATTAAATTAAATTCTTTTTCTAATAACACTAAATTTTGATTTTAAAAAAAGGTAAAAAATTAAAGTTAAAATTTGAATAAAAAAAAATAAATTCTAATAAAAAACAGTAATAATGATAAAAATAATATTTTCAACAAATAATCATTTTACAAATTGTCCTATTTAAAGGCATCAAAGGAATGGTAATTCATATAGGTACATATGAATAAATATTACTCATATAACATTAACCGTCATCAATGTTCATTCTCAATTTTCTTAAACCTTTTCAAATTCATTTTAATTCATCCCAAAACGACAGTATCTGTTATTGGCATACAAATATAGCCAATCTTTCTAATGTATCCCATGGAGATATTAAATTAGATTCTTTGAGATAAGCAAAACTTACAAGCAATTGAACATCATTTATACAGAAAAAAAAAAAAAACGTATATCCGTCACCTAAATTAACTTGAGAAAAAAAAATACTTATTTTTTACTTCTTTTCGCACACACATATGAGTTTTTATTTAGAATTCTAAATTAAATTTCATTTATATGAAATTCATTTTATTTGATTGTTTAATACGTGAACATCTTTCAAAATGATATGTTATTGATTTTTTTATTTTTTATTATGTGATAACAAGATATACATTTTTTCGAAAAGGGGAAGATATTTGGATTTCAATGAAAATAAATAATTTCCTAAAAAAAAATCTTTAGAATAACATTCAAAGACGTATCGCTATGTCTTTTTAAAGAAAAATTATTTTAAAAAATGAAAATAAATTTTTGTTACCTACTTATTTCATTTATTTGTCAAAATAAAACTTTTTTTTTATACATTTCAATTCAGATATAGCTCATTATATTTTTACAATGTAAGCCATTCAAATGTACTTATTAATATTTTATAATATAATTGTTCCTTATCCTTATCATAATCTCACATATAACAATGTTTCATGTTATAATAAATTGATATAATTTTATAATTCCATTTACTATAATGTAAATCTGCTCTACTAATGCCAGTAAGAAAATTTAAAATAAATTAAGTTTCAATTCCCATTCATTATTTCTTGAAGTAAAAAAGTTATTGACAATTAAAAGACTTATAGGCAAATTTAAAATTAACCACATACCACAATCTATGTAGGTACTCGTATATTAAAATGCACAAATCTAAATTCTATTCAATTTTAAAACCTCATGTTTTATTTATAATACATGAAACAATAAAATCAATCAAAAGAACAAAAGAAATCAATTTGAAAACTTTGAAACAATTTTCTTTAACATTTTTCATCAAGCATTGCAAAAATCTCACATCGAAACTAGTCACAAATTAATATAAAATATCGTACTCATTTAGGTGAGAATTCAAATTAAAAATAAGACTTGAAATTTCTTTTTCAAGGAATAAATAAATTCATCTATACAAATGATCAACATGCATCAGTTGTACTTTATAGTTTTCTTCAATTAAATTTCCTTCCAAATAATAATTACATGTATGTCATGAAAATTTAAGGAATACGAAAAAGATTTGTAAATTTTTAATTATTGAGGAAAATATTGTAAAACATCCTTTCTCTGTAATAAAATAATTCTTTGTAATTTCAATTTTTTTTTTTTTCTAAATTGAATTTAAAGAAGTTTTAATCACATAGTAAAGTTATTTGCAAATATTTAAGACAGAAAGTACAATAAAAGTTGGTAAAAATTATTGAACAAATTACTTTCTAACTTAATTTAATCATTAGAAATTTTCCTAGAACCAATATATAATTACAGAATGCATATTTTCATTTCAATGTTCATATTTCCTTTTAAATAATTTATTCCATTACACAGGATACGGAAGTAATTTTTTTAATATTTTCAAATGCTTTATATAATACACAAACTTTTATAAGCAAAATTTAATTAACGTTCATTATAAATATTAGCAACGTAAAACTTCTACCAGAAATGTGGTATCATTTTTAGAAAAATTTTCACATTTTTTTTATACTCGTATATATGTATGTATGTACATAATAATTGTCTTCCAATAAATACGGAGTAATTTAATGATTTATAATTGTAAAATAAATCACTTTTGTCATAATTTAATGACAAAATATATAAGTATGTACATATATATTGTATGTATGTGGGTGTGTATTTGAAAAATCTATATATTTTTTAATTTATTAAAAAGAACATTATTACGAAAAAACATGGAAATTAAATTATTTATTATTCAAAATCTTGTTTTTATTTTTTGTTTTTTTTTTTTCCAATAAATAATAAAAATATAATAAAAACTTCTACTGTTTTATATCAGAGCCATCCTCTGTTTTTTTTTTCACTAGCTAACTACAACATGTTATGATGAGTTTATTCTCAAAGGATTATTTCTGTAAACAGAGCTTTAATACTTTTCCGTATATTTTATTATACAAATGATACATATGATTATAAACAAATATACATAATTACGTAAATATGTATACTGAAATCAAAATATTGTGTAATAAATCTTCCTTTTTATTTGAAAAAAAACAAAAAAAACAAAAGAACAACCGCAACTGTGAAAAAAATAAGATATTTGCAATCAACAACAACAACAAAAATTTTGTTTTTGTGTTTCTCTTACGTCCTGTGTTTCTACTTATCATAATGTTTAAAAAAGTAGCTAATTTACTCAATTATTTTATTAATGTGTTTTGAAAATATAAATTTTCTTTGTATTTTTTCTTTCAACTTCTATTACAGAATTCTTAAATAAAAAATTAATTAAAGCATGAAATGTTTAAACGATTTACATATGTACATATGTATATATCTAATACTTTCTTCTACCCTATCTCAAATATCAACCAACCCTCGCGTCTTTTAAAAACGACAAATAAGCCACCAAATAACGTTTACATTTTTAAATTTTACTCCACAGGAAGTTGCAGCTTAAAAAAAAAGAAGTTTGCCACGCAAAACATTTCCATTGTTTCTGTTGTTTCTTTTCCAAAAGTTAACCCATTTTTTTATTCACAAACTACTGACACTTCACTATTCATACCATTACTTCAAAATAATCTCACATCACTAAATTTAACCAGTGCTCTGAGAGATTTCTTGTTATTCTTGTCCAAATTTAATTTTCCTTAATTTTTCTAATTCGAATTGAAATTCACCAGTGGTTTTAAACTTGAACTATTTAGCTAAGACATAAATAAGCGATGTAATTAAGACACATTTACACGTTCGTTGTTTCATTGAAAACTAGAACTCGAATACAATATGAAATATTTTATTTTTTTCTGTGAAAAAAGGGACTTTTCGTAATAGTAAAATTACTTTCTGACTTAAAATTAAACTTTTCGGAAAAAAAAACATTCCAAAAATATTTCGTTTCTTACTACCACGCATGTGTGCCACATTCATTACCCCAAATACCGAATGGAGCCAATGCAAAATTACTTCACTTTTTAAATTGGAATATGATGTAATAGAAAACAATAACATTGGATTTTCGAAAATCGAAATCAAGATGGCCGAAAAAGAACAACGTAAACACACACTAGGTGAGATTTAAATTAATTGTAATTTTTTTTCAAGTGAAGATTTTTTATCAAAATAATTTAAAATCAACAACTGATTGATATCTTATTATTTTTCAATAAATTTAAGTGTTTGTGAATAAAATCTTTGAAGAAAAATAGTGTTTGTTTCAATCTATATTTTGTTGAATCTGATTTTATTTTTTTCTCTACGAAAATTATAAACTGTGGAATGTGGAAAGTAGATAATTGACGTATGACGTTAATGCTTTTGACGTTTTCATTCAAAAATTTTTCGTGGTTTATGAAAACAAAGGCAAATTCATTCTCTCGTAATATTTTGAAAAAATAAAAAAAAAAAACATTGGTTTAAAATCATAAAATTAACTTATTTATATATTAAATATATTTTTAGTTTTTTCTTTAAATTAAATCATGTAAGTAAACAAATATATTTTTTATAAATTAATATTTGTTAATATCAAAGTCGATTTTTAGATGTGATTAAGTATTTTTTTTTTGTCTCTCCATAAAAACCAGTTTTCATTAAGGTTATAGTCCAGCTATTGCCTTTACTTATTATCTTCAATTTAAGCTTCATTTTTGTCTTGTTTTTCATCATTCATCATAAAATTTAAAAAAAAAAAAAATCAAATACGTAAAAACATTTAATTTGCCAGCTATATGGATTTTAGTAAGTATAGATACGTATACTTAATCAGAAATAATCTTTCTTTTTTTTTCAATGAAATTTTCTAATAAGTCATCATTCGTGTTATTTAATTAATTAGATGCATATTGATACAACTTTCCAAATCACGACGCAGATAACTAAAGCGAGGTAACTATTATGATTAGAAAATGAAAAAAAAATTTTTCTATATTTATAATATCATCATCAACATCGTCATCAGATTTCAGATACATGATGGTGGTGTATACCTGTAACGTGTAACAAATCAATTTTTCTCGATGATGATCTTAAAAATATTAAATGTATTATTAATCTATACTTATAACAAGTTTGAATCTAAGTAATGATGGTCAACGGCTATTCTTTAGCAAGTTGTATGACCGGCTTGTAAGATTTCAATCTTAAAAGATACTTACTTTTTTTTTTTTTGACTTAAGTATAGGTTGCATTAACTTGATGTGATTTATATAATTTCTTTCTGATTTTCTTTGTAATTTTATATTCAAACATGCAATGTTCAAGAGTGTTACTTGATTTCAAAGTAAAATTCTTTCAAACCTACAACAATATTTTAATACTTCATCGTGTTAAACCTAAAACACGTATATACATATATACTTATGTTGAAATTATTTTCATATCAAGATTATTTCCTTACTACATAGGTAAGAAAGGTGTGCTCCAAGAACTTCAGCATTAAATTTTTTTTTTTTTGAAAACGAAAATACTAAAGCCTAAAAAAGGTGTATAACTCAATAAGGTTTTTTTTTAAAAAATATATATATATATTGCAAAAAAATTACTTTTGTATGTAGATAATGTTAAGTCACTTGAATTAATTATTTGTTTGATAAAAAAAAATCATTAGCAATTCCAATTTAAATTTAAAGCACTTTTTTTTTATTACTTAATCGAATTGTATGAAAAAATTTAAAATAAAAGGTACATTTTTTGCTATAAAAGTCGCATGCTTTCACGAAACAAATTGTACAAGTAGGTTTATAAATACATATATGTAATATTAGTGAACGTATGTGATTTTTAAATGGAAATTAAAAAAACAAAACAAAAAATAACAAGTAATTGACTGGGAACTTTGAACTTAGATGAATAAAATATATAACAAGACACTTGAAAATGAATAACCACTTCTCCTCTAAGCAATAAAACAATTGAAAAATGAATTTTATATCGGTTTTATTGTAGTTTCATAATTGAAAAAAAACATAATTTCATAATAACTACACAAAATTATTGTAAAACTTTTTAGTCATCAGTTTTTTTTTCCGTTTCTTTTCAAGTAGGTATCTAATTTCTTCCTTGAGTTAGATAGGTAACTATAACCATTTTTTTCTTTTTCTTCTTTAAATTCAATTTCCTGAATTTTGCATGAAATCTAATATCAATGTTTTCATACATTTTGTATCACTTTCAATGACCGTGAAATCCGGTTGTATGAATTTCTTTTTGAAGGTTTTTGTAATTTTATAAGTATCTCATATGCCTATTTCTTATTTTCTTATAAATTGTTTGTATTAAAGGTTTGTTCTCCTTTCTTTTTTTTCTTTTTTTTTTGTTGTTAAAATTAAACGTTTTAAATTTCTTTAAAAATTATATCAAATAAAACATACACCTACATACTTTAAAATAATTATAAAACTCACATTCACACACACCTAAGCAAAAAAAAAAGTTTGAATTTTATGATATGTGATAAGTTCGTTAAAAATTCTCAGCTATCTAATTAAACTTTTTTCTTTACAAAAAAAAAAAAAACTGTATAAAAAAAATTTGATATGTATTTCATTTTTTATTTTAAAAAATTCAAAAATGACCTAGTATTGTATTATCAAAAAAATAAAGAAAAAAAAAAGGTCAAACGAACAAATTTAAATAATTTTACAAAACAAAAACAAACAAGAAAACAATTTGAAGATCATCATACTTGTAAACTGTTGTATATACTTTGTATTAGTAACATACATATTTGTAATCGGATTTTATTACATGTAAAAACATATAAAAAGTAAAGAAATATGTATAAAATTTTTATTAGGTGTATGTTAAAAAATTACATCATATGTACTTATAGAGTTTTCATATGTACATAGTTAGTGACAACATTGTTGTTTTAAATATAAAATTTGATGAAATTAATAAACACCCAAACATCATGTTTATCATATATGAGCCGTTTTTTTTTTTTTTTTTTTTTTTTTGAAAGTGGTATAAGTCCATTCTGTTTTAATTTTGAAATATTTGATGTTTTCTTTCAGTTTCCATGTACTTCCGATGTAATAGCCTAATTTCTAGTGAAAAATTTCGGGGCATAATAATGTGTAATAACTTTAATATTATAAATAGTTGAAAGGGCATATCAATCTTCATCTGAAATTTACTTTAACTTATTTTTCACCAGAAGTGGACTTATACCACTTTCAAAAACAAAAACAAAAACGGCTCATATATGTACGTCTATATATCATCATCAGTTAACAATCACGCACTCAAATACTACTGTTTTTTAATACAAATGTAGACAATGAACGATGAATATATTTTTTAACTAGATAAACAATGTGAAATAAAAATTTGAATATTAAAAACAATACATAAGAAAATACAAGTTAAAAAAAAAAAGAAATTTAATTCTAAACAATTATACAATAAATTCTGTAGTTGATACGTTTTTTTTTTTTTGTATTTAAGGAAAACGTTGAATATTTTTTTTTTAAATGAATTTCTTTGTAATTTTTGCAGACCACATTCTCAAATTCTAATTAAATATGATTTTCACGTGGCAATTTTTGTTGTTGAAAATGCATATATGTATATATGTACTTGAAACATTTTGCAAACACAATAATTAAAAAAGATGAACATTGCTTTTTGATAAGAAATTACTAAGATTTATTTAAAATTTTTTATTTTCTGTTATTTAATCGAAAAGAAACAAAACAAAAAATAAATAAACTAAAACTATGTATATATTATAAATAAGTCAGTTAGAATTTATTAAATCAATAAATTGCGCGTATCTATACGTTAGAATTAATATTTGATTTTTTTTATATAATAGATATAAATATCTAAAATACATCATCAGATTATTAAATATAAAATGATAATGATTGAAGTCGGAGGTGTGTCATGTTTTGTTTTGTTATTTAGTTTTAGATGATTTTACTTTTTTTTTTTTTATAGAAAAAAAAAATTACATATGTATTTAAAAATATTTATGGTCTAATGCGTAGTAAAAACAAAAAAATAACTGATTAAATCATATTTGTATTTTTGTTTTGAATTTTGAAACAAAAAACGATTTTTTTTTTATTTCTAAATTAATACTCCACCTTTTAATATTTCTAAAAATTTATACATAGTTTCTATTCCATAAAATTAGTATTAAACTCTAAAAAAAATTCTATTTTTAAGGTTACATAATTAAAATAATATTTTTGATTGCAATTTTCTGTATTAAAAAAAAAATTTTTAAAATTCTTGTTGAACGTATGCCAACTTTAAAAATTAAAAAAAAAACTTTCTTTTTTGAATTAGCTTACTTATTTTTCTTTTTATTCTAATTTTTTCTTTATCTTAATTTCAAATCGAAAATTTCGGTATTAGAACGGAAACACATGCTTTTTGAAATGCATTAAATCTCAAGTCTCTCAAGTATTATTTTTTTTTTATGATCACAACGCCTCTTTTTTGCTGAATTTTATGAATTATATTTTTCTTATTTTGTTTTTTTTTTGTTTTTTCTAAAAATTTAAAATTAGCAACGGCTTTTTTAAAAAAATAAAATAAAGGCCTATTTTTAGATTATTATTGAGAATATTTATTTATGTGATAATTAAAAGCCCAATCACATCATAATTACAAAAAAAAAACTTACAAGAGATTTCTAAAATTCAAGTGTTTCAATTTATAAAATTAAATAAATTTTGACATATGCGGCTGTTGAAAAATCTTTTTTTTTTTCTTGACGTAAATTATTAGGCGTGTACAATGTACAATCAAGTTAAAAAAACAAAAAAACTTTTCTTGTACTTTTAATGATCACAAATTCTCTCCTCAGTTGTTTCGTCGAGATAATTTCAAGACTGTAGAAAGAAATAAATTTCTTTTCCTGTTTGCTCAGAACCTGTGTATTCTTTCAGCATTCTTCGTTTTTATTGTTGCTATTTGCTGCTGCTTATTAAATTTTTTTTTCTATATCAGAGCAAAAACTTTCTATCTAAACTTTTTTTTTTCATTTCTAGTTTTCCGTTAACGACAGAATAGTGTGATCAAATGTTTTTTTGACAATTATTCTTATTTTAAAAAAAATATATTATTTTTAATTACTTTTTTTTTTCTAAATTAAAAAAAAAATAATAAAATTATTTCCAATTATCGGTAATTAAAGAAGAAGAAAAAAACGTTTGGAACAAAAAAGTCTCAAAATTATTAAAGGTGTATTTTACTATTTAAAAAAAAAATAATAATACATAGTTTCATATTTTACTGTGTAAAAAAGAATAATAAAAGTGAATTCTTTACAAATACCTGGGTAAAATTTATTTATTTAATAAAAAAATTTTTAAGAAATAAAATGATGAAAACTTTCAGGCTGTAATTTTGTGCTATTTTTAGTTTAAATGTTACATACATTTCATTTTAATTCTTTTGTCTTATTTTATTTTCTGTAAATTTGTTTTTTTTTTTTTCTGTTTCTGTTTTGTGCCTTTTTTAATTACATTTTGTGCCAAAAATATGTATACAAACATTTTTAATATTATAATAATTATGTATGTTAATTATTTTTACAATTTTCAATTTTAATTTTTTTGTTAGGTAAATGTTGAGTAATATTATGACTTGAATAAAATAATAATAAAAAAACATCTTTAAAATTGTATATGTGTATTTTTTTCTTCAAATTTATTCTTCACAATCTTAACTAATTATTTTGGTTTTTTTTTTTTTTGTGTCATTTTTAGATACCCATAAATCAAGCATAATGCAGGCAAAAGCTCTGCAAATTATTGAAACTGGCGAAGATCATACATTTTTATTAAATGAAGATATACTAACTGAAGTATTACTTCAAGATGAAATTAAAGATCGTTTTGTATGTGTCATATCAGTTGCTGGAGCATTCAGAAAAGGAAAAAGTTTTTTACTTGATTTCTTTTTAAGATACATGTATAAAAAGGTAATTTTTCTTATATTCATTTTATTTTTTTTTTTAAATAAACACAATTTTTTTTCATATTAATTTCTCATTTTAGTATGAACAACATCAAGATGGTGATTGGTTAGGTGATGAAAATGAACCATTATCTGGTTTTTCATGGCGTGGTGGATCTGAACGTGATACAACTGGTATATTAATGTGGTCAAAAATATTTTTATATGATATTCCAAATGGTGAAAAAATTGCAATAATATTACTTGATACTCAGGGTGCATTTGATAGTCAAAGTACTGTACGTGATTGTGCAACAGTATTTGCATTAAGCACAATGTTATCATCTGTACAAATTTATAATTTATCACAAAATATTCAAGAAGATGATTTACAACATTTACAATTATTTACTGAATATGGAAGATTAGCATTAGCTGATTCTGGTAAAAAACCATTTCAAAGATTACAATTTTTAGTTAGAGATTGGAGTTTTCCATATGAAGCTGAATATGGACCAATTGGTGGTCATAAAATATTAACAAGACGTTTAGAATTATCTGATAAACAACATCCAGAATTACAATCATTAAGAAAGCATATAGCATCATGTTTTTCAGAAATAGCATGCTTTTTAATGCCACATCCTGGTTTAACAGTAGCAACAAATCCAAATTTTGATGGTCGTTTAAAAGATATTACAACAGAATTTAAACAAAGTTTAAGACAACTTGTGCCAATGCTTTTAGCGCCAGAAAATTTAATTACAAAACAAATAAATGGACAAAAAGTTAGAGCAAGAGATTTAATACAATATTTTAAATCATATATGGCAATATATAAAGGTAATGAACTGCCAGAACCGAAATCAATGTTAGTGGTAAGTAAACGGGAAAAGAAGAGTATATATTTTTTTTAAGAATTTCCTTTTGTGAATTAAAATTTGAAAATATTATCTTTTAGGCAACTGCAGAAGCTAATAATTTAACAGCTGTTGCATCAGCTAAAGATCTTTATGTACAAATGATGGAAGAAGTTTGTGGTGGTAATCGACCGTATCTCAGTACTGGTCATTTAGATGCTGAACATTTGAGGATAAAAGACAAAGCATTATATCAAGTAAATTTTGTTTTTTTGTTTTAAAATAATAAAACATCCAAAAATAATTATTTTTTGCTTTTAGTTTTCTTCAAAACGAAAAATGGGTGGTGAAGAATTTTCAGAAAAATAT
Organism: Bombylius discolor; assembly: GCA_939192795.1. Lineage (NCBI taxonomy): Eukaryota > Metazoa > Arthropoda > Insecta > Diptera > Bombyliidae > Bombylius > Bombylius discolor. The sequence goes on along the minus strand of OW584241.1, from coordinate 3,728,511 downwards.
CGTGAACGACTTGAAGCTGATCTCGAAGAAACATTTGAAAATTTCAAATCACATAATGAAAGTAAAAATATATTTAAATCAGCTAGAACTCCAGCAGTTTATTTTGCAATAGCTGTTGTTTGTTATATATTAAGTGGCATTTTTGGTCTTTTTGGACTTTATACATTTGCAAATTTCTGTAATTTTGTTATGGGTGTTTCATTATTAACATTGGTATTATGGGCATATATTAGGTAAAACTTATTATTATTTTTCACGAATTTAAAAATAATATTACTCACTTATTTTGTTTTTTTAATAATATTTACAGATATAGTGGAGAATTAAGCGATATTGGTGTAAAATTAGATGAATTTGCTACATTAACATGGGAGAACGTAAGTTATTTGATTTTTTTTCAGATGTGTACATGATTTAACACGAATTTTGTAAATAAAATTTTCCCATAGCTTTTTATCCATTTTGCCACAGAAGATTCAAAAGATAAAACTGCATAGCAAGTTAAAATTTGAAAAAAAAAAAAAAGAAAAAAGTGAAATTGGAAAAGAAAACGAAAATTACTTAATTGTATTATTAAATTACTTAAAATTATTGAAATTGTTAATTCAACAATTAAAAAATGTAGCTTTAGTTAAAGTTCAAGTAAAATCTAAAAAAGAAACTTATAAAATATGAATTTTTTTGTGAATTAAAATTCAATTTATTAAAACATACTGAAACTTACAATTTCGCCTAAAAAAGTGCTACAGATCAGTTTATGCTTATTTACAAGTTAAAAATTCAATTCAAACTTTCACACACAATAGAAATTGAAATCCAGTAACACAAAAATCGAAAGTTTTTTTTCATGAAATCATAACGACAGCAAAAATTAAACTGTGCCATCACATTAATCAAAAAATTTAAACGATTAAAACAAAAAAAATTATTTTGTTTTTGTTTAATTTAGGCACCAAAACAAGCACCTATTTTGGCACAATTACAACAAGAATTTGAAGAATCTGTAAGTTTGTGATGTGAATTTTGAAAAGAAAGTGTTACTTTTTTTTCGACATTTCATATGTAAATATTTGACATGAAATAACTTTCATAGAAATCCTAAATTTCGAAACTTTTTTAACACATACTTCATTATTAAAAAGAAAAGGTACTGTTGCGAAAATTTTCAATTTTACCTTATCCATTTTTTAATCCAATAAATATATGAAATTCATTGTAAAACATTTTTCACAAGAATGTGTGAAAATAAAATAAATCGTAATTGTTTTTTTAAAAAACAAATCAAACTTCCTAAATAATTTTGAAACATTTATTTAAAAAAAAAACTTTTTTTTTTATTTCACAGTTTATGAAACCAATATATCAAGGTTGTATGGAAAAAGGAATTCAACATGTTGCAACACGTGCTGTTGAAACAGCAGCCGGAGCTGGTTCAGTTTCATCGCATACATTAAATGGTAAATTGAAAACATCATGAGGATACGCCAATATTGTTGAACAAAAACAAAAACAACTAAAAAAGCAGCCAGTTCAAAATTTATTACAAAGGCAGCAGCAACAACAACAACAACGTAATAATAATAATAATTCACAATCAAGTTATCTAAATAACATCTTCCGTAAATTCTCACCAATATCATCAACTTCAACAACAACAGCAACATTGGAAAATGCTGAAATTCATCAACAGTCCACATCTTCTTCTAGCAAAATTAATAATTCTCAAAATAAATCCTTAGAAAATAATCCTTCTACTTCTTCTTCTTCTAATCCGTCGTTATCAAATAGAAAAAAGAAAAAATCTAAAAAATCTGTGCCTAAAAAATAATGATTAGTTGTACATTTTTACTAAAAAGAAAAAAAAATAAATCATTTCCAATATTGTTTGAAATTAAAAAAAAAAATTCAAAATAAAAACACAAAACTATAAGTCAGTTCATAACTGTATTTATTTACTGTGTTCAAAAAATTGTAAAACAAAAAAAAAAGGAACAAAATTACTGAAAAAAAAAATTAATTTTTGAGTGCCAATTTGTGTTTCATAATTACATATATAATTTTATCAGCATTATTTAGATGTAAATAGAAAATTTAAAAGAAAAAAACAAAAATTTATTAAGTGAAATATTTTGGAACATGTTAATTATTACAATTTCACTTTTTTTTTTTGGTGTGGTGTTTAAAAAAAAAAGTGTTTCAAATCTAAAAACTTTAATTAGATGTGTTTTTGTTTTTTTTTTCTTCTTCTTCCACATTTAAAATTTTGTCATGAATTGACTCGTAAAGTTTATTATTTTTTTTTTCTATTAATATTTTTTCTCTTTAAATTATTCAAACAAAAACAATACAATTGATTGATCAATGGATAAGGGAAACAAAACAAAAACAAAAAGAAACATATTTAGCAAAATTATTATTATGTAATCATTCTTTAAAAAAAATTATATTATAGCGAAGTAATTTGTAGAAATTTTGAGGAAAAAAGAATCGTAATTTAAAAAAAAAAAAAGAATAGAAAAAAATTAACAAAAAAAGCAATTTTTGAAATAATTTTAGTAAAATAAAAAAATATGTAAAATATTTCTTCCATATCTTTGAAAATATTTATAGATAAGAGTTGTTTTTTTTTTTATTGTAGAAATTTTTTAAAAAATTTAAACTGTGAAAGAAATAAGAAATGTGAAAGAATTTCATTTTTAATAATAATGTTTTTTTTCTCATTTATTATAACAATGTTAATTATTTATTATTATTATTATTATTCTTTTTTTATAAATTATTGTAGAGATGTGTGGGCGTTTCTATTTAAAAAAAAACATTTTTTTTTCTATATTTTTCTCTCTACTTTTTTGTTAATGTCTTTATTAGTTTGTTTTAATTTTTTTTTTTATAATTTGTAAGGGAACATCTATGTTTTTTCTATTACTTTGTCAATAATAAAATTTGGATTTGCTGCGTAAATGTATTATTTGTTTTTTATGTCCTTTTTATTTTTTTAATTTTTGCTTTTATTTGTAATTTGATGAAAAAAAAAAAACTAAAAGTCCTAAATTTTCAAAAACAATTTTTTTTTAAAAATTGTTATTTTATGCAATGTTGTCTTTTTGCTGCACAATTCTTTTAATTCTGTGGCATATCATTACAAATTGTAGTAAATTTTTTTCAGATTTTAATTTTTTTTTTTTGAATGCAGAATTATTAATGTGTATGATCCTGATCGAAAATGTAAAAGAAAAATTTGAAACTTTGAATATCAACGGAATTTAATAAAGACAGCAACAACAAAAATACGTAAAGAAATGAATTTACATAAGTTGTTTGGAAACAAAGTACATGGTGCAAAATATAAATTACATAATTTCTTTTTGGATTAATTTAATTTACACGTGAGGCGTAAAAGAGTACTATGCATTCCGTGGCTTACAGAGCCTTTAAAAAAATGTATCTTGCTGTTATTTTTACCTGTAAATAAAGTGAAAAACACAAGTCAATTCCATTCGAAGATTATGATATTTGGAAGAAGTTTCATAATAAAGCTAATAATAAAAAAAATTTAGTAGTAATTAATTGCAACTTTGGAATTCAAAATTAGGATTTGATTTTTTTTTTTAAATTATTTTTTTTTCTAGCGGATAAATTTATCATTTGTTATTTTTTGTTTTAAAAATAATTTCATATACACTTTTTTTTTTTCAATATAAAACAAGAAAACAAACTGCTGCAATACACATTAAAATGTAAATGTTAAAAAAATAAGCTCACGAATTCTTAGAAAATAAAAACCACAAAAAAGTTATAATACAAATTTTTAAATTTAAAAAAAAAATGCTAAAAAATTGTTGTAATTTAGTGCAATTAAACAAAATAAATTGTAAAATATACAAAAAAAAAAAAATATTGTAATATAAATATGTCGTTAATAAAATACATTTAATTTGTAAAGCAAAAGAAAAAAAAAATCACATCACAACAAAAACAAAAATTTTTTTAACGTAAATTACAAAAAAAACAAAAAAAAATCATTGTAAATTTTATTTATCGCTCTTTAATAAATAAATAATTATTACTTATGTGATTAATTTTAAGATGGTTATGATAATAAAATTTAAAAAAAAAAAAAAACAAAAAAATTATATGTGAAAGAGTTTTTAACAAAAAGTACTAAATTTGTTTTTTTTTCTTTTCTTCTTCTTCTTTATATTTTCATCCTTTAAAAAACAATTAAAAATCTTAGGAATTCCATAAATTTACTGAGGAATTTATTATTTCTGATATTCAATAATTTATTTATTTTACCTTTAAAAGAATTATTCTATCAGATAAAAATAAGAGAGAGACATTACAAAGTTATGGGATTTTTTATAAATTTTTATTTTATGAAGACAAAATAGGTATTCATTGTCTTTATCATCATTTATTATACAGAATTCTTAATTTATAAGGAATTCAAAGAATCAAAACTAAAAATGGTGAAACATGTGAAGTTGCTTAGATTCTTTTTTATAATTCTAGATTTACCAAAATTGTTATATTGGAATGCAATTGAATTCGGTTTCCCTTTCATCGTATGATAGACACTTATTTACTTTTTATTGTCTTTTTTCAGATTATTTTAATGCATGTAAAATCTTGTTTAACCCTTTCAAGATAGCTGGACATGTATTTGAACATATACTGAAACTTTAAATCAAACTGTGGAGTTCACTACAATAAAATGAAATGATACATGTGCCCATCCTTAAAAGAGGGTCCATAGCTTTACAAGTTTCCGTTAATTTCGATGAATTACGTATTAGAAGAGTCGTCTCGAAAGGGTTAAATGTTACCTATTTTTTTATACAATATTTATTTTTAATCTAAATTTAAATTCACAGTTCTTATCAATTGATTAAATCATTAAAAAAAAAATTTCCAATGAAATGCAGCACAATGACCTTTTTTACTGCATACATAAAGTGTAATATACTCTATTATCTCGATGTCATGCACTGAATTGATTACATTGTTTTTGTTTTTGTTTTTATTAGGAATTAAAGTTCTATGAAAAATTTCAATTAGCTTCCATAAAATATTGGATACAAATAAGTAAACAATCAATCAAATGATATTTATGTATGTCATAATAACGACCTAAAATTTTATTTTAAAGGATAAATTTTTCAGAAATTTTTCGAAAAAAGAATGATTATAAATTCCCAAAATTCCAGAGCGATTTTAAGATAATACTTGTTTACAGATTTATTAAAAATTTCAAGACTTCCTATTGGAAAGAAAAAATGTAAAAATTTTTTATCTTGTGAATTTTGGTTCCATTTGTGTCTCTTCTCACTTTTCGTGTGGTTTTTTTGAATAGTTAAAAATTGAATTTTTTAAAAGTTAGACATTTATTCTTCAACAAGAAATTCTATAAAAATCAATAAGAAATTTTATTTTTACTTCATGACCCTTTTAATATCAAATCCACCTCATCAGCATCACTATAGGTATTGCGCACAGCACTACTTATTATCAATCCAACAAAACAATATGTATTATCAAACAGCGTAAATTATACACACGGTTCTTCTATTTCTTGACTACCGTATACGAAAAAGTTGTTAAGTTTCTCTAGAATATACGAGAAAAAAAAAATACTCTACAGGTGGAACCAATATCATCATTGGATTGGATTATTCACCACAGTGTCGTGTGCCTACTGCCCCTTTCAATTTTCAGACTATATATAATTTAGATACAATTCTATCACAAATTCAGTTTGGTATCAAGAGCTCTAGTAGAAGTGTTATCCAGTTTAATTTAGTGAAGATAAAGTGCATATTAAGAAAATCTAATCAGTTTATTAGCTTCCAGTTTTATTTAATTCAAATATCAAAATATTAAAAATGCCTTGCGGTGGATGCGGAAATGGTAAATTAAATTTAATTCTTTCTTTTTTTATTTCATTTAAAATTTTATTTTCTGTGACACCGATAAAACATAGTTCTATTGTAATTTAAATTGATTGCATAATTTTTTTTCTTTTTTTCAAATTTAATTCATTTTATAAATTTGTGCATTTTGTATTTATTGATTTTTCAATGTACTCATATGAATAAGTTTTTTTTTTTTTTTTAAATGAATTCTTTTTCATTTTTGTTTTTTCTGTATGTGACATGCGTTTTTAATTATTTTTTATTTTTTCTTGCTTTACATATTAGATTGCAAATGCACATCTGAAAAATGTGGTGCAAATTGTAAATGTGACAAATCTTGCAACTGTGCATGCAAATCTGGTTCAAAAGATAGCTGCTGTGGTGGCAAAAAGGAAGGAAGTTCTTAAACATTCATCAATAAAATCATCAGAGCAAAAAAAAAAATGAATAATTAAAAATTCAAATTGATGACCGAATGAAAAAAAAAAAACAGAAAAATTTATTATATTAAGAATAAAAATGTATGCTTTGCTTTAAAATATCACTTTAAAAAACACCATCATTAAATATGTTTAAATAAAAACAAACAAAAACACAATTCCTATATTACATATACAAATTTTTTTATGATTTTAATTTAATTATGTATTTTTGAGTTGTATTCTTGATTAAATAAAATAAAAACAAATAAAAAAAATGGTTTAAAAAAGCAAATTCTACAGATTTTTTTCATTTTTAAATCACCCTATGATTTCTTCTTTGATATTAATTAGATCAGCGGGAGAAGAAGTACTTTTGATTAATTGAAAAACAACAAAATTAAAAAAAAAATTACGAACAAGCAATCAATTTTAATTGAATCATTTTGTATATAAAACGGGTGGGGGACTTTCTATTTACTCTTTCTTAATTTTTCTTAACAAAAACCAAAACAAAACATTTTTTTGTTGTTGGTCACTTGGTTGATTATGTATCTATCATCTACAATAGAAAAATTTAAATTAAAAAAAAAAATGCCATATTACACAGATCAATTTACTAAAGTATAATTTGCGGCAACGTTTGTTTACCGGATAGAATGTAACAAGAGCATGTTGTTGTTGAATGAGGTGAATGCAAAAAAAAAACAATGAAAAAAAATAAAAATTTTAAAAATAAAAAAAGTTAAATAAATCGTGAATGCATGAAGAGTATCATCGTACAGGTAAATGTATATGTAGGTATATATTTCAAGATTTTTTATAATAACATATAGAGGACTTTCCGGTTAAAGGTATGATGAACTTAATTTTTCTTTTTACGACCTTCTTTCTTCCTACTTTTTTCCCTTTATCTGATTTTGAATTAAAAGTGTAGAATTTTTTTTTTTTTGTGTTCTTTTTTTGTTTGTTTTGTTTTTGCTTTTCCATTATAATTAGTTTTTCGTAATTTTGAATGAAAATAAATGAAAAGAAAAAAATTTCCTATAAATGATTTATCATGGTAAATCTGTTGTAATTGTAAAAAAATTATGTACATAGGTACATGATTATTAATAATTTTCTCTCTAAAAGTGAACCATAGTCATAGTCTAATGGTAAGCACCTTCACTTTAACATATTAAATACAATGTAGGTGTCTAACATAAATTTTTTTGATTGGTAAAAGTGGAATATAAAAATTAAACAAAAAAAAAAAAAAAAACAAAATGCAAATGCATAGATTAGGAACATGATTTTAAGATAAATATTATTATTTACAGTACGATGATGTATGAAAGTACTTAACAGAATTAATGGCTATAAGATTTTTTATTGAAAAATAATGATTACATGATATAAATACATTATTATAATTTTTAGATTACGTGCTATAGTAGGCATTGCAAGTTTAAAAAACAGAAGAGAAAAAAAAAGTTTTTCTTTTAAAATTTTTTATTTTGTTCTTATCTTTGTTTACTTGATTATTTCGTACAAATACTTTTTTTTTTTGTAATCGATTTTCATTTCGAAAAATTTTTAATTAAATTTTTATCATTACTACGAAGTTATTTAACATTTCATTGAAATATGATAAATACACTTGTAGGTGTTTCTACGTACATATATGTATGTATATCATTCTGTTGCAATAATTTCAAGTCAAATTAGTCATTGAAATATGTACATATGTACATATTTCCATAAATTAAATAATGAATGGAAAAATTGTTCACTTCAATGTAATTATTTAATAATTTGTAGGAAATTAATTATTTTTTGCTACAAATACAGAAATAATAAGAAGGCCTGATGACACGATTCTGTCCAGAATTTGGAAAGGTGAACCTGGAGGAAAGAGATCAGCAGATAGACCAAGAAGAGTCGGAGATGGAAAAGCATTTTAGAGGTGGCCAAGACTTAAGGGACTGTAGTGCCAAGGAGATAGATAGACGAATACAGAAAAAAAATATAAGAAAATTAACTTTCAATGCTAAAAATCTTAGGGAATACTTTATAATTGTTAACACTAATTTTTCTACGAGGACGTCAATCAATACAATTTGTCAAAATTTATATTTACCGAACAACAACAAAAATTAATACAAATTTTAATTCAAAATCAAAAAATTGATTGAAAAAAAACTCACTAGCTTTTTTTTTTCAAAATGTAGGTGTGTTGAAATTAATTCGCAAATTTCCAAAAACTTGAAATTTGGTTTTGCTTCTTCATGGATGTCCTTGAATATAAAATAAATACAGGCATCCTTCAACTTTTTCAAAATAAACACTGGGAAAAAGAAAATTTTCCGTTTAATAGCGTGATACAACCTAAAACATGAGTGTTTTTCACTAGTACCACATTCAAAAGACCATTTTTTTTTTAAATTTTTTGAAGTTTAAAAAAAACTTAGGAATCAAATGAATTGTAAATTTCCTACATGAAGCCAAAGCATAAGAAAATTTTTTTAAGAATCATGTTGACATTTTATGTAATAAGTTTTTTTTTTTTTAAATTAGCACCGTAAAAAAATTAACTATGAATGTAAAATTATTCAAGGTGTAAATTTTCTAGAATTAACAATTGAAAAAACTATAAAATAGTGTGAAAAATCATTGTCTAATTAAAATCAAAAATAAATATCAAACGATATAATTCTTATATCAGCATAATAATTTCATGGAAAATTTTTAATGTTCATTCAAATAAAATTTTACATTAAAACTGAATTAATTTAATAAAATTCTTGAAAATTAATGAAATTGCGTGAAACAAAAATTAGTCATTAAAATAATATCCGCAATAAATATTAAGAATAAAAAATATTACGCAATAATTTTGTTTAAAATTAATGTGGAAAATTGATTTACTGTAAAATGTAAAAATTTATATCAGAAAACAAAAATTAAATTTTTTCTAAATTAAAATTTCATACCATGGTTTTCCTCTTTTTTTTGCTATTGTTTGACTTCCGACAATAAATATATCACTAATCGACTCTTTCAGGGGACACCTTAAATTTAAAAAAATAAAAAAGGTATCAATAAGTTGATAAACTGATAAAAATAAATAAAAGAAGCTAAGAAATTGTGGAGTATATAGAAAAAAAATTTTAAAAAGACTTTCTCTCCAGCTTATTCAAAAAATCGGGATGGTTCTCAGAATAGGCCATGCTCAGTAGTCCCACAAACATGTCGAAGGTCACTCACAATGAACCTATTAAAAAATTTGTTTCCACATTCTCTCTATTCTCACCTGTACTTTCTATGTCTTATCAGTAAATTCAGATTCCGTTTTTTATCTGAAAAATAAAAACAGAAAAATAATAATTAAAATCCAAAACAAATTGCATGAAACTCACTAACTCACCAATTTTTTCTAACTTCCAGATTCCAGCATTATTAATCTTATTTTAAATCCAACACAAAATTTGCAATTATTCTCAACGACATCTTACACAAGTAATTTGAATTACATTCGTGCATTCAATTACTTTTTTTATTCTTTCAAAAATTCAACTTAAAACGAACTTAATTTTTGTATTAACATTCCATAGAAGAAAAACAACTTGTTGTTTATTATTTTCTTTTATAATTACATTTATTTATTAAAAGATTATCTTATTTATTATATTTTCTTTTATATATATATATTCTCATATTTCTTCTATATTTATTTATTTTTTTTCTTAAAAAAAATTTTTCATTTTATAACCTACATTTTTTGTTTATCATAATTTTACATTTAACTTTTTTCTTACTTATTTAATTAATTTACAATGAATAAATTGTTCGAATATAATAAATTGAAATTTTATCAACGTAATAAATAAAACATACATGAAAAATATTCAATTAATATAGAAAAAAGAAAGAAAGAAAAAAAAAACATTCATTTATCATTTTTTTTTTCCTTTAATTATGCAACACATATGTTTTAAGTTTTAATTTGAAAAATAAAAATATATGTAGTTTTTTTTTTTTTTAAGTTTTTCTTCAAAAGATAAATGAATTTTTCTTAATAAATGTTACATAATTATGTACAAGCTATTATCCTTCTTTTTTTCTCTTAAAAAAAAAATTAAACATAACTCCCACTTTACTTAAAACAAACTCAAAAAAAAAAAAAAAAAAAAATTTATTTCCACAAAAAAGACTTTAGAATTTTTTGTTGTCATTTTTTAACGTCTTTGCCATATGAAGCTGCTGCTGCTGATGATGATGATGATGATGATGTAGTATTTGATGAATTTCTATTAACTGATGTTGATGGTGGTGATGAACTGGTAATATGTATACTTGATTGTTGCATTTCCTACATAAAATTTCAAATTAATAAACAAAAAAAAAACATGTTTATTAGTAAATTTGTTCTTTTTTTTAAATAATTATACAATTTTTCATTACTTTTAATTTTTTAATTATTTTTTTTTTTTTGGAAATTTGATTTTTCTTCGAAAATTATCATTTAAATGTATTCGACGTTTTATTTGTATACTATATGAATGAAAAGACAAAAAATTAAGAACATAATATTAGTTGTTATTTCGGTTTTTAAATTATTTAATTAATTACTAAACAAACAATTAAAATAATAAATACATATGTATATTTAAAATAAAGAAGAAAATTCATTTTCCATAACATTGAAAACGTATCTGGATTTTATGATAAGAAAATCTTTCGTTCAATAATATTCAATTTCGGACAACATCCCTAACAGGTAAAACGAAAGTAATTCTCATGATAAAAACCATGAAAATTTACTTAATTTATTTTAAATTACGAACCTCTAATTCTTTTAAAGCTCTCATTATTTGATTAACATCCAATTCAGCATCTTTTATTTCACCAACTGTTGATATTGCCGAAGATGAAATTTTTGTTGATAATTTACCTAAATTTTGTACTGCAGTATAATTTGTTGATGATGTTACACCAACAGTTGTTGGTGAATTACTTCGATTTGTTACTTTATTACTTTTCTTATGATGTTTACTGTTAATATTGCTATTGCTATTGCTGCTGCTAGTACTGCTATTACTACTTTTAGTATTTGATGTTGTTGAAATGCTTATTTTTTTTGTTACTGCTGGATAAACTCCAACAATTTCTACACCATCACTTTCACTACTACTATCATGTTCTTCTAATTTAATTTCTGGTTTTATGAATTTACCATTGCCACAATTATTTGATGTTGATTTATTTACTGAATCGATTTCTAAATCATTATTAACATTTGCAAAACTTCGAATTCGTATTGAACATTCTTTTGTTGTTGTATTTCCACTACCACTACCACCACTACCACCACTACCCCCTGCGGAACTATTTAAAAGTTTATTTGTTGTATTTATTATTTCTGTAGTACTTTTCAGATCATCAACATTAATTATATGTGTTGCAGTTGCTGTTTCAGACGGTGATTTAATCGATTCACCTGGAACTGATGATATTATACTACTGATACTGTGATCAGTCGACCGTTTTGTTGGTGATACTAAGTCTAAAGTACCCTTCTTTGTAGTGGATGAAGTTGCTGTTGTTGTTCCTGATGATGAATTAGGCATCTTGTGATGACTATTTACACCGTTACTTGATGAGGAAGAAGAAGACGAAGACGACGACGACGAAGAAGAAGAAGAAGAAGAATAGTTAACCAAATTTTGACCAGATATTATATGATTTTGATCTAAATGCGAAGAAGGTGATGGACTTTTACTTGGTCCGGAACTGGTACTGCTACCACTGCTTAATTTTGATGATTTATAAGAATGATGCGTAGAAGCATCCTACAGTATAAAATTAAAATTAATTACAAAATCAAGAACAACAACAAAAAAATGTAGAGTAATGAAGAAAAAAAAAAAAGAGATTTACTCACCTTTCCTGTTATTCCTTTAGACGATGACGAAGACAATGATTGTAAATTAATACTGTCAGAAGGAACTTGTGTTATTGATAATGAATTAGATTGTTGTGCACTTGTATTACAAGGCACTTCTGTTGATGATTTATCATTATTATGATTACTATTTTTTGTTGCTATTGTTACAACTAAATCTTTAGTAGATATAACAGATAATGAATTGCTAGTGGAAAGAATAGATTTTGAAACAAGATCTAAAGGTTGTGATGATGATGATGTTGTTTGATCAACAGAGGAAGATTTATTTGTTGTTAAATCTACAATAATTGGTTTTTTATTATCTTTTGGTTTTTTAGCAGCTAATTTACGTTTTTCTAATTCTTTTTTCAAATCTTCATATTTCATCCAACCAGGAGGCCATATCGAAACCACTTTTTCTCTTAAATAATTATTTACAAAATCTTCAAATGCTTCTTTACGTGTTCGTAGAACAGTATATGACATCCATCTTACTTGATATAAATCATACAATAAATTTCTAAAATAAAATAGAAAGAAATAAGAAAAAAAAAATATATAAATTATCGAAACAAATAAGAAAAACAAAGATATATGTACCTTAAATTTTCATTCCAAGGAAATTTTTTCTTTGGATATTTTGGAGGATGCTCCATTTTCTCTAATTCCTGTGGTGGTAATGAAGATCTAAAATATAAAAAAAACGTAGTAGGAAATTTTGGTCAGTTAGTAAAACATTTTCAAAACAAAAGATATACCTTATTTCTTCGACTTTTTTATAATTTCCCTCATACTGTATTAAAATGGACGGCATTATTTCATGAACAGTTTTTTTTAATTTTGCAAATGCTTTCTTTGTTTTTATTTTTTCTTGTTTAATTCGTAATTGTTTTGCTTTTCTTAATAAATAATATTTTGGCAATGCCAATTGATATTCAAGATGAGCAAATACTAAATTTCTTGTTGATTTATCCAAACACAAACATGCATCATCGATTCTTTAGGAGAAAAAAAAAATAAAACAAAAAAAAAGAGGAAACACTAAGTTTTTTTTCCAAAATTAAAATAAATTTAAAATAAAGGATTCATTACTTTAAAAATACTTCTGTAATTTTTTCATCAAATTGAAAACCTTTCGAAAATTGAATTTGTGACCTTCCAATATTTTTCATTTCTTCAATATCTTTACGTAAATCATCATTTAATGTGTCTGGTAATTTAACATCATTAGCTCTTATTTCTGTGAAAATAAAAAAATTGATTAAATTGATTTAACATTTTTTTTTTCAATTCAACATTTTTTTTAAACTTACTTTCTGTGTCATCATCGGAAATTTTTCGGAATTTCTTTTCATTTGGTTCGTCATTAGAATCATTACTATCGTCTTCTGATGTTTCAGATGATTCATTTGATGCAGCAGCAGAACAACCTTCACCACTACCACCTCCACCACTTCCACCACCTCCTCCACTTCCACCACCTCCTCCACTATTACCACTAACTTTCACTAATTCACTACCATTTGTTAATTTTAATTTATTCATCATTTCACCTTCTTGCATTTTTCTAAAATTATCACGTTTTGCCTTAAGCATATCTTTAACAGTCGTTGTTTTTACAGTCTTTTCTTTGTCTTTTTCTTTAATTGAATCAACAAGCATTTCATCAATTTTAACGTCATCTTTTATTTTTTGTGGCTTACTGCTACTGCTGCTGCTGCTGTTGCTATTATTTTCTGACCGTTGTTTATTAATATTATCTTTATGTTTCGATGATAAATTTGTTGATATCGATGTTAAAGATGATGACGATGATGGAGATGATTTTATGTTTATCTCTTTATCACTTGTTTCACCACTACTATTTTTTTGTCTTTTATCTATATGACCATTTTTAAGTTTATGTTGTGATGAAGCAGTGTTATTATTATTATTATTTGATGATGATGATATTGAATTTTCTCTTGGTGATAAATTACTTTCAGTTGTTTCTTCTTCAGCTTCATTTGAATCATCACCTTCTCCATCATCACTACTCGATGATGATGATGATGATAATGCACGTTTTCGAGATTTATTCATTTTAATAACATCTTCAGTTTTATCATCAGCAGAATGTTTAAATACTAATGCTCCGCAATTTATATAAAATCCTCCTTCTACAGTTTCAACTTCATCAGGAATTATTTCATCATACTAAAATAAAAAAAATATTTTAAAAAATAATAAGAATGTGTTAGCTAAGATTTATTCAAATTTATACAAAAATGATAATATTTACCGCTTCAGTATTATCAATAAATGAATCTGATTCATCATATCCAGCTCCCTTATCATACCAATCATCTTTTTTACTTCGTCTTTTACCAGATCCAACTGTACCACCTCCATATTTTTTTTCAAATTCTTTTGCAATACGTACAACTTCGTCATCATTCTCTTCAAATGGATCTGAGAAACCATTGATTAGTGATATTTTTTTCATTTTTTTCTGAAATAAAAACAATATAAAAAAATATATTTAATATTTTAGTATGTAAAATATGATTTTTAATTTTACTTAAACTGTCATTTAGGACTTAGGTCTTTAAAAACTTCTATTGAATATTTAAATTTAAAAATGTTCAAACGAATACTAAAGGACTAAATTTTATACAAATTTATTAAATTGTGTTTACTGTCCTTTGAATATGAGACACTTTCAACATCAAAGAGAAATAAAAACAAGATAAATAAAGGATATAGAAATATTCTATACTATACAAAAATATGTATAGTAGGTATGTAAAATTGATGAAAACTATAAATATTTTCATTCAACTTTCACAAAAGTTTGTGAAATATTCAAGGTTAAATAGAAATATAGAGCAGGTATTTAGTTCTATTATATATTTATATTTTGTACACAAAACTTAAATATGTACTATATTAAATAATATGTAACTTTATATAGTTTTATATTTTAATATACTTTTGTGTATAGTTTAAATTTACACAGAGATATATAGAATAAAGATAGACAGTAGTCAAAATATCCCGCCACATTAAAATGTTCTACTTTCAATGTGAAACAAAATAATAAAATTTTCTGTAAATTTTCTGATTGCCTAGTATCTGAGTTAATTATTAGCTACATACTTTTATAAAGTTTGCTATATGTGTGTATTATTACCACGTATCATATGCGTACACAAAATGAATGTGTGCATTTATGTGTAAATTTATACATAAGAATACATATATTTACTTAATTCTTTCATTAACCCATTCATTTAATAAACTCTGTTTTTGCTTTCACTAGCTTTTATACTAATTTAAAATGAATAAAAGGTTTCCACTATAATGTCTAATCTTTTTTTTTTTCTGCAAATAAAAAAATATCGAAGTTTTGGTTTTTGTTGCTAGTCGTCTAATTTGTGTTATTATTTGTCTTTAAACATTTAAAATAAAGGTAGGCACTTGAATCTTATAGTTTAAGTCGTTGGTATTTTAAGACATTTGCAAATCAAATAAAAAAAAAAAATTCTTAAAAATCAAAATTGATATTAGTTTCTTTTTCTTCTTTTATGCCGCTCCCTAGCGGAGGTTTGACAACACCATCTCTGCTCCTCTACTTTTATTTTGTTTTTTACTTGTTTGTACTTTTCTGTGCCAACTCTTTATTTTCTTTATACATACATATGTATATTGTTGTCAAACTAACATAAAAATAAATCAAGCTAAACAGCGAAGTCCAGCTTCTCAAAAGAGTCTTGTGATAAGGCTTCAAATGTGATAAATTCATCTTAAATTATCTTATTTGAAAAGCTAGGTACTAAGTAATTTAAAAGTAGCAAAATCATTCATAAATATCGTTATCAGCCAAAACTTTAAATTCCTAATTTTTGCAATACATACTGAACTATTTATAGATATTATAAACCACCCAGTGTATTTACTAGATGAAAATATTTAATTTTTTTTCTACCTAATAATTAAATGAAAACTTTAATAAAAATTATGTACTTAGACTATTTATTTTTTCTGTTTCTTTCGAGAAAAACCTTTAATTACATACATATGTATAGTATGTCGAGCAAAAAAACAATTTTTCTCTTTCTCAATCATTTCTACATTTTAATATGATTTTTTTATTATTGCATTATTCGATTTCGGTCTGTTTTCAATTAAATATAGGTAAGATAAAAAAAATTGCTGTATCGGAAAAGCAATTTAATTTAATTATACACAAGTTTTTTTTTTAATTACTATAAAGATCTTATGAAAATACATAAACAGATTTTGTTTAATTGTTTTGTTGATTTATATGTGTTTACAATAAGAAAAATATATGGACACCTATGAACTGTATTTATCTTATAAAAATAACTACTTTTAACAATAATAATTCTAAAAGTAACAAAAAAACATATAAAAAATAAAAGAAAATTATTTTATATACTTGTTTTGCTACGTGCCATTATACATACATACTTAAACTACCTACGTAAAATGTAATTATTATACATACTCTTATAAGTATCTAAGAGTATATTTATGAACCTATGTAATATAAAATGAAAAACTGGTTGGCCTTCTTTCTTTTTTTTTTTTTTCTTAAATTACCTACATTTATCATCATCATCAATATTTTAACATATGTAGATATGCCGCATATCCCTACAACAGGATTTTATACATTCCATCTATACAGAAAATATAATATAATAATATAATAACACACATGTATATTTATCAAAATCTAAACCAGAAAATATGTGTAAGTACATAAAGTAAAAATACCAGGCGAACAGATAAAATAGACGAACTATAAAAATGTAAAATATAATATACTTTTTCTTTGTCTTCTTCAATAAAAATGATATGATGAATGCATACAATATGAAAACAAATCTAACTACATATATAGTATACTGAATGTAAGTAAAAATCTACAATATATAATTTAATATAGATACTTTCAAGTAAATAAATTGTACACATATGTGCATATGTTCTCATCGTACAGATTTTAAATATGTAATTCAACAAAGCCATCATATTGAAAAAAAAAAAAATTAAAAATAACACAATAATAACAAAAGAGAGGTGTACCTACAAAAGTAATAATATCGAAATTCTTCTATGAAAACACCAAAAAAATACTCTTCCTCTTATCACTATTATTACATACAAATATCGTTTGTTAACTTAATCATATGTATATTTTAGCTGATGGTTTGTGGTGCCATAAAACGCTTATTGTTTGTGACGTGCGCGTTTCAATATGAGCAAAAATATATAAAAGAAAACAAGCGAATTACAAACATAAAAATCTTTCATACAAAAATATAATATTGTCCCTCCTGATATTAATCGTTATCGAAATCAAATAATAACAAAACAAAATTTTCCAGATACACAAGATATCAAGCATCATAAAAGAAAAGAAAAAATTGTCATCTACCGTACCGCAGCAGACATACCAGTTTCTCTCCCTTAAAATTAAAATCCTATACTCTAAAAAAAAACATAAAAAAATATATACATAATACACCTTTTACTGGGCTGGCTAAAGCATACATCTAATATTTATTTTACATTACAACAATCACCACATGATTTGTTATCCATTTCGAATATATATACAAAAACAACAAAATATCTGCTGCTTTGCCTGCCTTATTAGTTATTATACCCAATCTTACAATTTTTTCCTCTCTTCTTCTTCTTATTTAATTTCTTCCAACATTATACAAAATTCATGATTTTTACAGAACAAAAAAAGAAAAAATATCTACAAAGCAAACAATTAATTGAATTTAATTATCTTTTTTTTTTTCACTTTACCTTTTCAACTTTAATAAGTTCCGAATAATTGAATTCAGGGGAAGAATCTGAATTTGGTTCAAAAAGTTGCAATTCAAGACGTATTGTTTTCGAAGACGACGACGATAATGCTGATGATGAGGATGATGAGTTAGAGCCTTGCTGTTTTGACGTCATCGAATCTGCTGATGCTGATGATGAGGGTATCGCTGTTACCGCTGCCGCTAATGAAGATGATGATAATCCAGCTGATGATGATGGTGGTGGCATCGCTGTTAATGATGATGATAAAGATGGTGTAGAAGTAGCATATTTTTCATAATGATTTGCTTGATTTAATGCAGCTGTTACAGCTGTACTATTATTATAATTTGTACCTTTTTTTTGGTTAATTGATGAAACAACACCATCAACTAATATTGAATTGGTGGTGGAACCATTTCCAGATCCTCCTCCACCTCCACCTCCACCAACAGTTCCATTACTTCTTTCTACACTATTTGTAAGTGTGGTAAATGCAACGCGTTTCAACTCGGACATGGCGTTGATAATAAATTATGGAAACTGATTAACATTTCGTATTCATGCAACAACAAAGTTTTTTTTTCTCTACTTAAAAAAAATTCTTCTTTTTTCTTTGAATATTACAAAAAGAAAAAAAAAATCAAGAAAATTTAAATTGATGCACGAAAAATTTATTATTATTATGAACAAACAATACAAAAGTACATAAATGTATAACAACAAGCTGATACGAGATATACTCTTGTAGATTTGGCACAAAATGGGGCAACTATACAAAAAGTCTTCTATTGCGGTCGATTAATTTCTATGACAAAAAAAAATACACACATTAATGGCTTTTAAACAGAAAAAAAATTTTTTTTTTTTTCTGAAAAACCACGTCTTCAAAAGACTGGAAATTCTATTTAAAATAAATTTCTTCTAAAAAAACACATTTGAATTACAAGGATTTTTTTATGAATTTTACAACAAATTATTGGAAAAAATTATTTTTAGATTATTAAAATTAAAGACGACTTTTTTAAAGTTTTTTTTTTACAATTTAGCTAGTTACTTCTTCAATAAAAAAAAATCTCGCCGTTTCTTTTACTTTTTCATGCTTTATAATGACAACTTGGCTAAATATTTTTATTATTTTCATAAATTTAAATGCAATAATTTCAATTTTAAACTATAAATTTTTATTTATTAATTTTCTCTTAATCACTTTCACTTTTTATTTAAAATTATTTCACAAAAAAATATTGAATTTTCTATTTATTTAAAATATAAATTCAACCGATTCATTTTCAATCACCTCGCGAAATTCTTTTTTTTTTTAACAAGAATTGTACCAACAAATTTGACAAATAAGCGCGCTTGCCTTTTGTCTATGATTTTCGCTTTGTTAGTTTTCGCTTTGTTATAGCACAAAAAAATCGCATCAAATTAGTAAAGCCATACAAACAGAAAATTATTTATGTCGCGTTTTAAAATTTTTCGCTGAAAAGTAGTACTTACAAGCCAGAATCAAGACAATTTCTGAACAAAAATAATTAATTATTTCAAAAATAAAAAACACCCATAATAAGCCCAAACTCAGGCATACATGTCAATCCTAACGATATACATATTATGTACATATAAAATTCTTGTACGCATGCAAAACACATGCGTCATGTACAAGTATGGCAGCACTAAAACTTTTCCTATAAAATTGTTTATTGGCCGGACGAACAGCTGATTTTACGGCATTTTGAAATCGGCTGTCAGTTTGTTAATCAAGCAACAAAAATTCAATTGAAGTAACCTTAATTTAAACATTTAAACCTATCCGTAAACTGGTGGAAGTGACGCTCGCGCAATTTAAAAATTTCAAAACAAGTGGAAAATTTTATTTAAATTTAATTTCACAAAATGGACAGGTGGATGAAGATATTGGAGAAACATGATCACGTAGATCGAAGTCCTTATAGTCCAAGAGGTCGAAAGAGCTCTTCAAGTTCTATAATGTCTGGACGAAGAAGTTTACATGCAGTTGGCGGTCTTAAAAAAGGTTCTGTTTCTGGGTTTGTATCATGGTTTTTAGTTGCTTTCAAAAACTATATTTTATCATTTTACTCAAAAAAGACAAATAATAGTCGTTACAGTTTATCTGGAATAGTCGCTAGATCAGAGTATCATATCGTGGAATCTTATGGTCTACCGATGCCGGTTCTTGTTAGTGAAGCATTAACATTTTCTGAAAGAAATTCAGCTGTATCATTAAATTGTTCAGAAAATGGATGGGCATGGGTATGATATAAACAATTTAATTGTGATTTAGATAGAAATTACCAATTAATAATAATTAATTTGTTTTAGGCCGTTTATGGACGTCGTTTACTTGTCTGGCAATATAAAGAAATTAAATTCGGTTCACCAAAGTCATCAGATCTTATAAGAACACCACAACGTCGTATTACTACAGCACAATGTCGTGAATTAACATTACCTCATTGTGATATTGGTCATAAAGCATCATTAATAACAGTTTTTATACCCGATGGACAACAAATGGCATCATGTTTAGCAATTTCACCAACTGGTGATGTTCGTTATTGGCCATCAATTGCACATGATCAATCATCAATTGATACAACAGGAATACTTGATGGTCAAGAATTTGATTATCTTCTTAGTATTCCACCAATTGGTTACATTTTAGTTACAACAACATGTAATCTTGCTCTATTACAAGTTCAATTACAAAATGGTCGACATCATATTCAACATCGTGTTATTAAACCACCATCTGGATTTTTTGGTGGTATTGGAAAAAAATTTGCATCAATTATCATTGGAATGAATAGTGGACAGGAGAAAGAGAATGTAAAAGAAATATATTTGATTTTTAAAATGGTTTTCAAATATATAATTTTTTTTTTTACTTTTCTTAGAAATTCCTTAAAATTGTAGCAGGACGAAAAGATCAATCAGAATGGATTGTAACTGTACTTGCTGATCGTTTAATGCAAAGATGGATGTTTTCAAATAATGGAAATGAACAATTTTTATTAGAAGATCATGAGATAATAAGAAAAATGCGTGAACATTTTGAACAAAAATTCTGGAGCACAATAGGTTCAATTAGTATTTTTTTTCTTTCTGAAACTTCCATAATTATTTTTGATTTTTGTTTCCAGAAAACAGCATGATTGAAATTCATCTTTTGGATATGCAAATGGTTGATTCAAAAGTGATTATTTTGTGTGCAGCTAACAATTTTATTCATACACCTGAAGTTCGATATGCTCTTGGTAAGTGAAAAAAAAAACCGGGTTCTGTTCACCTTCGACTGTGTTCGTATGTGAACCTGTTGGGAGAGGAACCGGATCGGATGTATGTGGATCTTATGGAACTTGGGAAAAAAAGCCAATTAATTGAATTTTTTTTTTACCTTTAAATTTTTGTTTCAGTGACAATGCAACAAGATAATGATTCAATGAACATATCAAATTTTCTTCCATTAAATTTATCAATATTTTACAATAAAGGTTCTGAATCAGATTGTTTTAAATTAAAATTCATTTTATGTAGATATATGGCATATATATATGGTGAAAGAATAATATATCCAATTAATATTCAAAATGCAACAACAACAGGAACAACAACAACAAAATCTGAATATGATTTAGAAAAAATTGAATTTCAATCACAAAATGATAAAATAATGTCATCATGTGTTTCATCATCGATACCATTATTTTTTAGTCGTTCACATGGTTTAATATCAGTATCACCATCTGATTTTGATCAAAGTGATTTTTTAAATAATTCATCATTTTCACCCGATATTATAACATCATCAATATTATCAGAATCATTTAATCAAACTGGTTTATCATCAGCTGTTAATATAACAGCAATTGGACAAAATTTATTAATGTATGAATTAGATCCAAATGAAATTTATAATGATACTAAAGATTTAAATAATCATTTAAAAGCAGCATTTATTTATCATTTAAAACGTAATTATGTTGCATGTAATACAATTTTAAAAGAACTTTTTCCAAGTGATGATGTTATTGAAGAAGTTGATTCAACGCTTGATAAGTAAGAAATTAAAAAAAAAATTGAGTCATTGACCTAATTTATTTGTTTTCTTTTTCCGTAGAATGGTTATATCGATTGCTCAAGATTTAGCTGAAGATATTCCAGCTGCTGATCCACGATGGGAATTTCAAGATTCTATGTATGGTGCCGGTGGTAACAATAACACTGTTAGACATGGTCTTGGAAGTTCAAATTCATTGCAAATCTTGACACAATTAAAAGAG
Organism: Bombylius discolor; assembly: GCA_939192795.1. Lineage (NCBI taxonomy): Eukaryota > Metazoa > Arthropoda > Insecta > Diptera > Bombyliidae > Bombylius > Bombylius discolor. The sequence continues at coordinate 3,706,115 of OW584241.1, read as the reverse complement.
AAAAGTTTAGCAATGAATCACTTTGTTGAATTTCTTCATGCAACAGGATTATGGGAGCGGGTAATTTGAATAAATTTTCATAGATCTTTCAATTTAAATTTGGAAAAAAAAATTGCTTAACATATATTTTACAGTTAAATGCAGTTACATTCCGTGGAACTATAAAATCAACAATTCATATGTTAGCTGATATAAATGAAAAAATTGTTGCAGCAATTGCATTAAAATGTGTCCAAAATAGGTAAACATTAAAAATATCTGTCCACACATACATCCGATCCGGTTCTCCTCCAACCATGTGAATAGATCGGATGTGTGGATTAACTTTAAATTTAAAAAAGTTTTTCAAATTAAAATTAACTGTAAAATAATTTTTTTTAAAAAAAACTTGGATTTCACTTTTTTTTAGCTATTCAAAAATAATTGAAGAAGCAATTGAAAATGTATTAATGGAATGGAATGAAAATCCAGTTGGAAATTTAGTACATCAAGATTTATTCTATGTTAAACCAACAAGAATTGAAGATATAATAAAAGTTTTTGTTGAAATGGCTGAAAAATCTATTGAAGGACAAAATCAATCAAATCAAATTCCAATTTTGATATGTGACATAAACACGATTATTTTGGTAATACATTTTTTTTTTTTTTTTCATTTTTCTCTTCAAGTTTCTTTTTCAATTATTTTTCTTTCAACAGATAATTCTTCATGAAATAACACAGTATCGTGAAAATAAATCCGAATTATATGCATTACCATTAAATAAAAGAAACTTATATGAATATCTACCTTGGACAGCATCATCTGGTAAAAATGGTATAAGAGATTCATTAATTAATTTAATTAATGTAACACTTTATAATGGTGCACGTTCAACTGGTGAACCAGAAATTAAACATAAATTATATCAACAAATTGTTGATTTAATTGATTTTGTACTTGATGGTAGAAAAAATTATCTTGAAAGTATTAAAGATAATGAAAAATATGGTGTTTTAGTACAAAAATATGAATCACAAAGAAAAGATTTAATAACACCATTGGGTAAGTAGAGTTACTTAATGATATTGTTAAATGAATTAGAAAAAGAGAAAATATGTATTAAAGAAATTATAGTGCAGATAACGGATATATAGGCCGTTTATTTTGAAATTTTACATTAAAAAAATGTATTAATTTACTAGAACTAAAACCAGGTTGTAGATCTTAATTTGATCACAAGAAAAACTATTATGCAATTTATAAAATCATAATTTTTTTACTTTATCATTTTGTGAGTTAATAAGAATCTATAATTTCTCAGTTTTTATTATAAAAAGTAAAGGTCGATTTACAAACATCAAAATTCATGAACCTGTGTATCGGATGTGTGTAAATCGACCCTAAAACCTATTTTTTTATTAATTAATAATTAATGTTTTTTTTCTTTGTATTTTTCCTAATTTAGTTGAAGATAAACAATATGAATTGGCTGCAAAACTTGCTGAAAAATATTTAGATTTTCAAATACTAGTTGTTATATGTGATGAAACTATTAATCAAGAAAGATTAAATCATTATATAGAAAAATATAAAGATCATGATTTTTCACAATTTGCAATTAATTGGCATTTAAGAAATAATAGACAAGGTAATTTATTTGAAAGATTTAAAAGTCATCAAGCAGCATTAACACGATTTTTAACTGATCATTTAACAATTGTATGGATTCAATATATATTTATGGGTGATATAAGTAAAGCGAGTAAATCATTATTTCAATTAGCACAAAATGAAACAGAATGTGTTTCAAGAAAAAAAGTAATTTAATTTTATTCTTTTTCTAAATTATTTAATTAATTAAAAAATAACATAATTTATTTTATAGACAATGTTATCATTAGCAAAAATGGCATCTTTAACGGCTGATGATATGGCTGCACAAGTAGTTGAAATCGATTCAGAATTATCATTAATTGAATATCAAGAGCAATTACCTGAAAATTTATTAGCAGCATTTGGTTATGAAACAAAACAACAGAAAGTATTAAAACCTGAAGAAATTATAAATGTAATGTTGAAACTATTCTCTAAATTTCGATTTATAGCTGATTTTTTTTTTTTAAATTAATTTAGTTACTTATTTCCGATGAAAATGAAACTGCCTGTGAGTTTGATTTTCGTAAAGCTTTAGAATTACTCAATTATGTTGAAGATCCGTTTGAAGTTCGTCATAAAATTTGGTGTGCAGCGATTTTAAGAGATTCATGGACAGACTATGATATGAATTCACCTATAGATAAAATTCAAAATATGATTTTCTTTAAATTAATTGATTTATGCTATTTAATGGGTAATTTATTTATATGTCTTTTTTTTATAATTATTGAAAATTGAAAATATTTTTTGTTCTAAATTTTGTAGATGGTGAACTTGAAGATTTTCTACCACCAATGGAAGACTTTTTAAACAGTCCTGAATTGGGTGAATTAGCTAATGATAAATCATTTCAATATTTATTAAAACTTGGTTATGAACATGTCGCTGAATCTTATAATAAAAAAGAATTAGAAGAAGGAGATGAATAAAATTGAATGAATGAAAAAAATAAAAAATAAAAAATTAAATAGAAAAAAAAAATGTGTTAATAAAATAAAATCTTTTTTTTAACAAAATATCTGTGTTTGTCTATAAGAAAAAATAGTAATAAAACGGTTCTTTCAAAATGGTACACAAAAAATATTAAAAGAAAAAAGCTACGAAAACCATAAAAAAAAAATAAAAATTTAAAAGGATTCTATAAAATAACTAAAATTTTATGAAACTTATTTATTTAAATTAAATTTGACATGTTTTTAACTTTCAGAAAAAAAGTCATTAAACCTTTTTTAATGACCTTTCTCTCAATAATTCTTTTTTTTATATTGATTTTAATGTGCTATCTACTTGTTATATTTACGTGTTTAAAGTTTTCTCATTTTTCTATATAATAAAAACTTATAGAATACATTTTACTAAAAAGTAAAAAAAAAAAATAGATAAAATACAATTACAATTTGCAAAAGTTCAATAGAGTTTATTTCTTGATTAAATAAAATATTTTCATAAACTAAGTGCAATACAAATTTCATGAGAATAATTTCATTTACTGTATTCAGTTTTTGAAAATACTTCAGGTGTGTGGATATTATTATTTTTTTCTTTAAAATCATCAATTTGAACTCATTCTCATTCAGAAAACCATAAAATGAAATTTGATCTTCAATTTACATACTACATTCATTATGAATCCATATAAGTTCATTTAGAGGAAGCGTTAACATCTAACTGGGTAATTATCTCATATACCTATGTAAGTATATTGTATACAACTAGTTTTAAAAAGTAATTCACACACAATCAAACTATTGTTATTTCATTTTATGATACTTAAAGTTGAAGAATTTTATAGTTTTTTGTTTTTTGTTTGATTTTTCGTTTTTAGTTTTACATAATGCAACATTTTAAAAAACTTAAAATTTTATTGTTTTAGGAGATTAAATAAAAACTATTGATAATATTCGTTCAACATCAAAGAAATACCGAATAAGATACAATACGCTTTTTTTAAAAAATTTATTAATCAGTCAGTCATCTAGAAATACAATAAGATTAAAATAATTGTTTCATATTTTATGTAATAAGAATTAAAAAATGTAGATGAACCCTTGCAAAAAAAAAAAAAAAAAAAAAAAATTAAGAAAACATACATGCTATGAATAGTGAGCATTCATTAAATTAATAGTTCAATGCTTTTCTATACTTCTTATTATCATGGTGGTTTAATAAAATGTATGTATGTAGAAAATTTTTACAGGGATCAAATTACAATGTGAATAACTTAATAGGAAAATATAGACAGCAACAGAAATTTTAAGTAATCTTATTCAGTTTTAATGTACACGTCGTGAAAAACGTTTTTGAACGGATAAAAAGTAAATTAATTTTCGGAAATTAAAAAAATATATATTATCATTCCGGGAAATTTAGAAAATTCTCTTTAATTTTAAATAAAAAAAAAAAAAGGAAATAATTTCTAATTAAATTTTTTACAGTTCAAAAGGTGAGAAGAGAGAGAGCTTCGAGCTTCTTTAAAAATTTAAATACTTAACATTTTTTTTTTTTTTGAATTAAAAGTTTTAAAAAACTAAAAAAGATATGTAGTGCATATGATAAAAAGGATTTAAATAACCATTTCAAAATTTTTTCAATATGTAGGATTTGAAAGCTGATGAAAAGTTTAAATTAAAAGATTGCTGGTTTTATTCTAATTCTTTAAAGATAACCTAATTTCGATTTGAACTTTAATAATAAAGAAATTTAATTTCTAATTTGTAAATTTAATTAACTTAAACCACAACACGACAGATATGTATCCTTAAATTACAATCCGAAATTTTATGAAAAATATAACTGGAAAATTGAAAATAATATCAAATTTTAAAAGCAAAAGTTAAACTGGAAATTTCGCTTATTTAGAAAAAAAAAAACTTTGTTACGAAAAAAATTATGAAAAGTAACCAAAAAACACTAACGTCTAAATTTTGGTATTCAATAACTTTCAAGTTTTATTTCCTTCAAATTACCTACATTGTTTCGAACTTAAAAAATAGGACAAGTGGAAAATAAGAATAAAAATGAATACGTCTTCATAATCATCGAAATGAAAAATTTATCTTTTATCAATACCGATATTAATGAAACCTTTTATACAAAACAAAAATTTAAAACACACTTCTCATCTCCTTATTTATTCTTTTTTTTTTTTCTCTAGTTCTTTAGTCATCTTTTAAGGACTAATTAGCAAAATTTCGAAAACAAAATTCAATAAAAATATTTTTTAATATACTTAATTACCATCTTTTGTATGTATTCAAAAAAATACTTTTTAAAAGAAGTAAGTTTGTATTTGACATTGAAAATTGAAAACTTTTCCATTATTTCGAAAAATATTATACCGTTATTATTTATCTTTTATATAGATTTTGTGTTTTTTTTACTTTCCTGTTCATTATCATTTAATGTATTTTTCACTCCAAAAATAAAATTTCTAAATCTAAAATTCGAAAAGGAAATGAAAAAAAAACAAATTTTTGTTTTACAATTTTTTGTTTATACATCATTTTTATCTTTTCTATTCATCAATTTTTCAATTATGTTAATTTCCTGTATCCTTTTGGAATTTTGTTTCCTTTTTTTACCAAAAGTTTTTTTTTTTTAATATTCTTTTCTTTTATTCATTTGAATTAATTTTATGTTTGTAATGATTTTTTATTTTTTCACACTTTTTATTTTTTTATTTTTCTGTTTTTCAAATAGAAAATTATTTCGTTTTTCATTTCCTTTTACCATTCATTTTTTGATGAATATGAGTTCATTAGTGTATGTGTGTATAGATATCTTTCATTAGAAGTTAAAAAGGTACCTACTTCGTTTTAGAAAAATAAATAATTCAATTTAACTTCTGTTTATTTATTTATTTTTTTTTTTTCGATTTTTCTTTGTTATAAATTTTTATTTTTTTCTTATATCAGAGATACAAGACTGTTTAACAATAAAATATAATGTCAACAGAACGTACACCGCTATCAACAGATCCTCAATTTAGACCAACATACATATTTCCTGGAGGATCAGTTAATTTAAGATCAAGAAAACGTCAAATAAGACAAGTACAATGTTGTATATGTGCACTTTTTTTGTAAGTTATTTTAATATTTTTTACGTGAATTTATAATATAAACAATTTAATCTCATTTTCTAAAGAGGAGTTTTGGCACTTGGTTTGTTAATAACAATTTCATATACAATTATGGGAGATCCATTTCCAAATATTACAATGATAGATAATGGTGATGAAACCACAACAATGGTGCTTGAACCAGATCCTAATGTTGATTTTATTCCAAATAATGCATTACTTGCATTACGAAAACCATTGAAAGACGAGGAACTTATTCAATGGATGTTACCTGAAATAACAACAAATATTTTGTTAGATGCCGAAAATGTGGGTATAAAAGCATTAGGTGATAAGGAAATTTTCGAAGAAAATATGGCAACGGTGCCGCTAAACTCACCGTCTTATAAACATCAACGTGCTATTACTGCGACGATAGAAGGACGAAAAAAATCAAATAGAGGTTTTATAGAAGTCCGTGCAACAATTCATCTTGCTACATATTATAATTACACAAAACCTCCAGGAAGAAGTAGCATTGGAGAAGGGCCTAAATTAAATCTACCAGATCCCTTTGAAAATATCAAATGTAATTTCAATTCGAGATATCGTACAGCAGATGGGACTTGCAATAATAAAGCACACCCTCGGGAATTTGGAGCTGCAATGTTTCCATTTAGAAGGTATTTATGTACTTGTTTTATTCTCTATCTCAAACTTTTCTTAGCATTTTTTTTTAAATTTTTCTCAGAGCCTTAAATCCCGATTATGGTGATGGAATAAATTCACCAAGAGAATCCCATTCTGCAAACATACTTCCATCAGCTCGTATAGTATCTTTGCAAATTCATAGACCATCTTATTCTAATGATCCCCACTTTACTGTGATGCTAGCTGTATGGGGTCAATTTTTAGATCATGATATTAGTTCAACCGCTTCAAGTAGAGGATCAAATGGGGAATCAATTGATTGTTGTTCAAAAATGGGAGAAAATTTCTCAGAATGTTTTCCAGTTCCTATAACACCAGGAGATCCTTATTTTGATGATTATAATGTAACTTGTATGAATTTCATTCGATCTGCTCCAGCTTCAACAGGAAGATTTGGAACTAGACAACAGCTTAATCAAGCAACATCTTTTATTGATGGTTCCGTAGTTTATGGTAATGATGAACAAATACAAATGGAATTAAGAGCAGGAAAAAATGGAATGCTTAGAATGTTTCTTACTCCCGACAATAGAACATTATTACCTATTTCATCTGATCCCAAAGATGGATGTAACAGAGCTGAAATGATGGAACAAGGAAAATATTGTTTTATAGCTGGTGATCCACGTTCAAATGAAAATTTACATTTAACAACGATGCATTTAATATGGGCTCGTCATCACAATTATTTAGCGAAAAATCTTCAAGAACTAAATCCAGAATGGAATGATGAATTGGTTTTTCAAGAATCAAGAAAAATTTTAGGAGCTCAAATGCAACATATAACTTATAATGAATTTTTACCAGTTTTAATTGGTCAACAAGCGGCTGAAAGAAAAGGACTTCTTCCGAATATTTCTCGAACTCATGACACTTATGATGCTGAAGTTGATCCGACAATTGCAAATAATTTTGCTGGAGCAGCATTTCGTTTTGCTCATACTTTGCTTCCTGTAAATATTTCTTTTCGAACGATTCCGATTATAACTGTTTACTCAATTTTTTTTTGTATTATCTTATAGAGTTTAATGAGAATGACAAGCGATAACAGTACTCCAGAATCTATTGAACTTCATAAGATGCTTTTCAATCCATATATGTTATGGAAGGAACGCGGTGTTGATTATGCTGTCAAAAGTGCTGTTGAAACACCAATGTCAAAATCTGATCGCTTCTTCACTCCTGAAATTACACAAAAACTTTTCATGGACGAAAATGATAAATCATTAATGAAAATGTGCGGATTAGATCTTGTTTCATTGAATATACAGCGTGGTAGGGATCATGGACTACCTCCTTATCATGAATGGAGAAAACATTGTCATTTATCACCAACGGACACATGGGAAAAAATGGCCGCTGCTATCGATGAAGATTCTCTGGCAAGTATGAGGAAAATTTTTAGGTAATTTCGAATTTTGTTTTTTAATACAAGGAATTTTAAATAAATTTGTTCTCTCGTAGTGATGCTAAGGATGTTGATGTTTATACTAGTGCTCTGAGTGAACCACCATTGGAGGGGGCAATATTTGGACCTTTGTTGATGTGTTTAGTATCAGATCAATTTATTAGATTAAAAGTTGGAGATTCACATTGGTATGAACGAAGTGTTGGACCGCAACGTTTCACTAAAGGTATAAATATTTTAAAAAAATACAAAACTTTCCTTTGATTACTTTAATTCTTTTTTCCAAAATGAAATCTAGCACAACTAAAAGAAATTTATAAGACAACTTTAGCCGGAATCCTATGTCGTAATAGTGATAATTTAGATAAATCACGAAGATACGTTATGGAACGGTTTGATGATTCAACAAATCCTATGGTTAGTTGTACAGAATTAGAAGAATTTGATTTTAAACCGTGGAAGGCGAAAAATACTCAAGATAAAATTCCTGCAAGAGTAGCAACATCATCATCACAATCAATTATTTCCGTTGTTAGAAATTTAAATCCAAATACTTCAGAAAGAAAAAAATTGTAAAAAATAAAAAATAAAAAAGGATACAAACGAATTTACATATTATAGTAATGAATCTTATTCTAAGGTCGTATTTTTTTTTCGTCCTATTTTTCTTGAAGAATAAAAGATGTTTTTAAAAATGTATTAATTTTTTAACTAGTTTTCTCATCAGAGTAAAATGCTAAGCTTATAGGATATTTTTAAGAATAGAAAAAAAAATGAGTACATATAATGGATAATTTCAAGGATGTAAATCTAAACAAAAAGTAATAAATAAATTAATGACATGTCAATTAGATATTGTTTGGTATTTTAAATTCATCTAAAATTTATCATTCAATTTAAATTCATTGTAATATTATGTTGCAAACATTATTAAGTTTCATTTTATAGAAAAGGATAATATGTATTCTTCGGTATAAAATTGTGTAACATTAAATCATTATGAAGTTTTTTATTGTTGTGAGAAATGAAATATTGTGAAATTTGTTGTAAAAATTTTTTATAGCAAAGTTTGACATAAAATAAAAGTTTATAAAATTTTTTTTTTATACTGAAAAGTTAATTAATTTAAATAAAATTCAAATATCAATCACATTACCTTCAAAATACGTAATTTATAATTTTTAAAATATTTACTTAAATTTTTTATTATGAATTTCACTTCAATTTTGTAACTGCTATGGATGCAACTCATTTTTGTTGATATGTATATTTTGTGAGCATTATTCATGCCTTGAATATACACCTCATCAATTTTATTCTTTATTAATGCAAGATTACATATTCGAAAATTGATTGTCCCCTATATAATTTGTGTAATTACAAAAGTGTTCACACATTTGCCTTTGAATTTTAACACATATGAACAATGTTTCTATAATACCAAAGGATAAACACAAAAACAAGTCTATAATGTGTACTGATAATGTAGTATACATAAATTAAATATTAGCAAGTTGATTATACATACAGGCAATATGTGTATTATATATATCATTTATCTTATATGTACATCATACTATACATTATTTTAACGTTGATATATTGAAAGAACTTTAACATGATAAATGAAGTAAAATGAATAAGAAAAAACAAAAAAGCTATTTTGAAGGATTATGATTATAAAGAGAATTTTTTTAAGTCATAAAGGATAAATTTGAAAGGTTAAAATTAGTCTAAAAGTACCTATATTTATTATTATTTTCTTTTTATTGTGTTTTTTCTTTTTTTATTTTACTTTATTCTCATAAATTTGAAATATGTAATTGACTTTCGAATTAATCAGCATTTTAAGAAATATAATAAATTATTATTATTACAAAAAAAAAAAAAAAAAAAAAAAAACAAGAAAATATCTTTTTATACTTCATACTTTTTTTTATTAATGACATTCAGAAAATTTAATTAATACTCGTAAAAGAAATTGAGAAATTTACAAAAAAAAAAAAAACTACCTTATTAATTTTTTTTTTAAAAAAAATGATATTTTGCTATCAATAAAATTGTATAAAGTACAAGGACAGATCAAAGTTATATATTTGATATTTATCGTATTAAATGTGTAAAAAAAAAAAAAAAAAAATTTATAATGAAATTCTTATTTACAATTACATCATTTATTTTTTAAAAATTTTATTCTAGAATAATATTGCATTAGCTAATAATCATAAAAACTTTCATCATTCATTTTATTATAATTCTAATGTTCAAAAATAAAATAATAATCGTATTTATACTATTATTTTTGACATATACATACATAATATTGATATATGAAATACGTACATAATTTATGCCCCTATATGCAAATAATTATCTCAATAAAATAAAATAATTGAATTGAATTGTATACACATATTATTTAGCTATATATAAAGCCTATATAAAATAACAATAATATGACATCAATAAAATCATCAATAAGAAGAAAATATTAATTTTTTTTTATATGAAAGACATCATCATCATCTTCATAATAATTATCAATAAATAATTACAACAACAACAACAACAAAAAAATCAATAATAATAAAAATAATAATTACAAATTATAAAATATAAAATTTAATCAAAAACATGACTATTCATCGATTTAATCAATTTTAATAATAATTTAAATTAAGACATTCATGAACACTTTATGTGTAATTTAAGTTTAACAACAAATTAATCTACAGTCAGATGATACATGATGAATATTAGTTTCTTTTATTGATTGAGATTATGTCCTTTTTTTTTCTTCTATTTTGTAAAAGCTCTTCATTAGATTTAATGAACAGTAAATATCAATAAAACTATGAAAATTATATTTACTACTCTTCTCTGATTATTTTATTTTATTTATACATACTAAGTAAAAAAAAAAAAATGTATCGTCTGACTGTACCTTTATTAATCACACATATTTTAAATAATTTTATTGTAACGTTGCATTTTTATTAGGAATTATTTTTGTTGTTGTTGGTGATAAAAAATTTCCATTAATTTCAATGTTATGTCCTATTTCTTCAGTTATATTTTTTAAAAATGTTGCTATTGTTGGTGCTGTTGTTGTTGTTGTTGTTTTTCTCATTGAAAATTCCTTTGTTGTAATTGGAATTTGTCTTGAAACATTCGAAATATTTATATTACATGTATTATGACCAAGTACAGATAATACACATGCTGCTATAAAAATTACAATAACTGTTAACCAATATGATAACAAAAATGTTTTACGTAAATTTATCCACCATGGATCATTTTCAAAAAGGATTAATTCTTCATAGCTAAGTCCTTTTGTTTCACTGTTGGAAAAAAAAAAAAAAAATCAAAAACAAATTATGAATAATTAATTTTTTTAAATTTTTTTTACGAGTATAATTCATTTATCAAAAATTTTATTGTCATATTTTTTTTTTTTTTTTACATTCTTGAAAAAGTAAAATAAAATAAAAAACAAACAATTATATTGATTGCATAAGGTTACCGGATATTACTTGAAAAACAGAAAAGACCCTGCCTATATTTTTTCTTTCACGTATTCAATTAAACATAAATTAATTTTAATTTTCAAAATGTTATAGTTCAAAAATTTTTGATAGATAAAATGAGAAGAGGATGTACATATGTATGTATGTCAGTGAAATATCATAAAAATATCATAAAGATAGCATATTTTATGATTTAAAAAAAAAAAAAATGTACATATATAATTAAATATTTTCTTGCAACATTGTGAATATTCTTATAATATATAACAAAATCCCCCCAGTCAACCTTTCTGATAATGAAATTAATTTTGATTTTTTCACTTGAAAAAATTATCTTGAAAATATATTAGTAATTCATTTTCTTATCTTTTTATTTATTTTTTTATTTTATTATTAACCTCTTTTACTTATTTTTGTTATTATTTTCATTTTTATTTTATTTTTTGCTTCTTTTGTAACAGATTTGATTATTATTATTATTATTTGTTTTTTTTTTTTTTTCTTTCTATAGTATTTTTCTTTTTATATTTGAATTTTTTTTTTATGTTCATTGCGTAAACGATGGGTCAAAGAAAGGGTCAAGTTTATTTAATTATCAATTACTTTTAAATTCAGGATAAATAAGAAAAAGAAAATAAATATTCTATATAAAATTTATATACACATATATTATACAAATTTTGTATCTACGTATGTATGTCGTGTATGAAGTAGAATAAATAAGTATATTGTATATATATAATATAAAAATTTATAATTTCAAGAAAAATAAAGAAGAATTTTGTAATAATTTTTTGATTATATGGTATTGACGCATATAAAATATAATTTCTTTGTAAATTATATGTGATATATTCATTATTTGTTGTTTAATGGTTTCTCTGGTAAAATATCGGAGAAAGTATATTCGAAAATAGAAATTTCTTTTAAAGAAAATAATAACAATATACAATAGATTGTTGTTGTCAACTTGAAATTATAAATTACAAATAAGTTTTTATCTGCTTAAATGAATAATAGTAGATTTATCACATACATACAAAATTTAAAATCTACATATAGGTTTGATAAAAGTATAATAATCAAAAAGGAATATTACCAGAAACTTATAGTTGAAACTCATGTTATCAAAAGTTTTAGTATATCATTGAGCAAGTTTTGGTTACATCAATAATTTTTTTTTTTTTTTTTAATTTGATAATATATGTATATTTTTAACCTTGAATACAAAATAGTAATAAATTAGTAGTAACTTGCAATAATAAAATTTTGTTGACGATAAGAAAAACTTGAAAAGAAAAAAAAAAAACATCATTTTAATCAATATATTTGTCATTGGAATAAGAAAAAAACTGCTAACCCACAAAAAGTTCATAATACAAAAGAAAAATAAAATAAAATTTGCAAATTATGACAAACATTAAAATACTTCTACTTTATTTTTATTTTAAAATTAAGGAAAAAAAATTCTTTTTGGTTTATACAAATTTTCACTTTAATATTCTTTCACTCAGAAATTAAATGAATTTTTCAAGGTGAAACTTTTAAAGAAAAGATGATTTCTTTTATTCAACATAGAACCTTAAGGGACAGATAAAAAAAATTAAAAAAAAAAAAAATGTCTTAAAAAGAAAAATATGTACAAGGACAAAATAATAATTAGATTATAACGAAAATATATAGATACATATAGCTATACACTCTTACCTTAATTCTGTCAGTCGGTTTTCATTTTTACTTTGTTCCTTTGGTATATTGACAATACAAGAATCCAAAAGCCTTGTAGTTTCTGTTGCCATTTTACTTTTAAAAATATTTTTCCTAAATTTTCTTTTTTGTTTTTTACTTTTTTATGTCAAAACAAAAAGAAAAGATAAGTAATACTTTTGTCGATTTCTTTTATTTCACTTTTCACTTATTTTTTTTTAAAAAGCGACAACGAAAATATTTACAACGTAAAATACTTTGAAAAATTAACCAAAATAATAGCTCTTGGCTTTCGTATTTTAAGCTCATTATAACAAATAATGTTCACCTTCTACTTTTTTTAAAGAAAAAAAAAATTTTTTTTTTAATGTAAATTACTTTCTCTGTGGCAACTAAAGATAAATGAAATTATCTTATATATCTTTTATTGTGATGAATTTTAATAAAGATTTTTATTTATTTTCCTTCAGATATTTTCAGTTTTCCACACCTCTGAAATAATTTATACAATTATAATAATAATAATGTTGATATAATGATGACGATGAACAAACGTTAAAATGAAGTTTTTATTTAATTAAACGTTACTGACAGAAGTTTATTTTACGTTTAAATATTCTAAGATGTACATTCAATCTTTTATATTAAATATTTTCTTATCAAATGAAAAAAAAAAAATAAAATAAAATTAAATAAATTAAAATTTTAAAAAAAAAAAAGCTTATAAAAATAAAATTAAAGAGCTTTTCTGATTTTTTTTTTTCAATCGTATTGCTGTTTTAATGATTCATTACTTTTTTGTATCATCAATGTACAACCTTTGAAAGAAAAAAAAAAATTTTAAAAAAAATATGAGTTTTATGATTGAGATAATTTCAAAATTGTTTTATTTTTTTTTTCCTTTTATTTTCTAACAAATTAATTTTCGAAATTTAAACAACATTCATTATTAAAATTAAACCACATACACAAAAATGATCAATGAATTTTTTTTTAAAATTTTTTCTTCTAAAGATTGTTTCAATAAAATTATAAACTCCAACTGAAGAAGGTCAAAGTTCAATTAAAAAATGGTAAAAATTTTATTTCTTTTTAATTAAATTACCTGTCAATTTCAAATAAAAACAATTTTTATCCATTTTTAAAACAAAGTTTTCTCTTTTTCTTTATTAATTCAACGAATATATTTTTTGACATTTTTTTTTTGTTTTTTTATTTATTTCTTATTTTTCTTCATTAAATTTATAATAATTTTCAAATTCATTAGATTTTTTTTTCAAGTTTGTTCTATAATTAGTCAATAATTCGACTAATTATTTCATGTTTTCTAATTTTTTAAAATTTTTTAAAATTTTGTTTTTGCTTTTAATGGCGGTGAATTTTTCAATATTGAATTTATGAAATAAATTATTGTTTAATTAAAAAATTAATATATATTATTTTTTATTTTGGTTTTTTGTAAAATTCAGTATTTTTTATTTGGTTTTTTTTTTTTAATATTTTATTTTATTTTGAAAGTTTTAATACGTTTTTATGTTTTTTTCCATTTTTGTTTATTAATTAATTATTGTATTTTCTCTCTTTATGTATTTTTATTTTTATTTTTTTTTATAAATAAAAAACTTAAATATATAATTTGTTTTTTTTTTCTTCGCTTCTGATAAATATACATAATAATAATATAATATATATAGTAACGTTTCTATAAACTTTGCATTGTAATAACAATTTAAATATTGTGAATTTTATGCATATTAAAAAACAATATGATTTTAACATAAATAAAATTAAAATTTTAATTAACTTTTATTTTAAAATAAATAACAAAAAAAAAAAAAAAAACTTTAGTAAATTTTGTGAAAGTATCAAAGGATTTTATATTTATAAACAAATTATCTATAGGTACATGAGCCATTCGTTATTTGATTATTTTTTTCTTCGATAATATTATGATGATAAAATTAAATATGTTTTTTTATTTGTGTGTTTTCATTTAAACAATAAAAATGAAAATTTAACAAAGGAATTTTTTTTTTTTTAAAGTTAATGGAAGCTCTTTTATTGAACAAAAATATCTAAATATCGCAATTAATGTTAATATCAATATTTTCTTTTATCTTTTTAAACTAATTTTAATAATTATCAATTGAATTATAAAAGGGAAGCTTCACATTAGAGCCCTATTATAAGTAAATTTTAAAAAAACAAGTGAAATTTTTAATTAATAATTTCTTTTTTTAAATATTAAGGATCTTCTCAATTCAAAGAAGAAGAAAAAGGCAAAATTAAGAAAACATTACAAACCAATTTTTTAAAGAAAAAATGTTAAATTCGTTAAAATAAATTACTTTTGTGTTTTTAAGAAAATAATTACATACATATTGAAGGTATTTTGTAAAAATACTAAGTAGTACAGAATATATACACCTGCTATTTTTATATCTAAGATATACGTAGCTAAAAAGCTACATACATGTTTAATAATTATGACTTGTTTTTGGTTTTCTATGTAATTCTTAAAATGTATTTAATTTTAATCTTTGACTTTTTCGTGATTATTTTTTTCCAATTTAAGTAAGAAAAGTAAGAATTCTGATAATTATTTTTTTTAAATTGAATTTCCTGAATGACAGTGTGTTATAAAAAATTCCAATTGAACGAAAACAATTACAAATGATAAAAAAATTAATTAATTAACTATAAAAATTAAGTATTTGATTTTAAAAGGAACACAATTAAATGTTTTCAAAATAATTAAATAATTTTTTTACAAAATATAATTTTTATGTGGTAAAGTTTTTGGTTTTGTTTTTCTATTCTTTTTTTTTTTTAAAGTTTTTATATTTAAATCTAGATGATTAATTCTTTTTTTAAATATATCTTTTTTGGCTTAGTTTTTGTTATTTTCATTTTTTATTTTATTTTCCATATGCATATATACTTTTTTTTTTGTTGTCTACAATAATATGTATGTTATGAATAATAATCATTTATTAATTTAATTTTAAACATTGTATTTACATTTCAAATTGAAAAACATTATTTAAAAAAAAAAATATTTTATTTTCTTCATTTATTGTGTTTAATTTTTTAGTTTCTTTTGTTTTAAATATTATTTAAAGTTCAAAACAAATCGATTTTATTTTTATCAAAAACCAGAAAAAAATCTATTCCATTTGGTTTTTGTTTTTTAAACTTTCTTTTTTTTTTTTGTATTTGACTGATATTATGTTATATTATTTTTTAAAAAGTTATTTTTTTTTTTCACAAGTGTATCTAGAAATAGTTATTTAGTATTTATTTTTAAAATTTTAGTACGTTTTGAAGTTAAAGAATTTAAGAACAAATTAAATAATAAAAAAAAAAAAAAAATTAATTTAAGAAAATATCAGGAAGAGAATAAGAAGAGTGATAGAGGAATAAGATGATGAGATAATATTGAATTTGTAAGAACTAGTGATTTATTTATTATTTTTTGTTATTTTAATTTTGAAAATTAATTAATATTACATACATATATAGTTGAAAATTTTAATAATTTATAGTTTAAATGTTTTTTTTTTTTTGATATTATTTTACATATTTTTTCAGTATAGTATTATATTAAATGGCAACTTATTTCTTAATTTATTTATTTATTTTTTTTTCCATTTTTTTTTTTTTACTTACAAAATCTCTATTACATATAATTATATATAGTATGCATGTACATATATATAAAACTATTAAATTTTTCTATATTTTATTTTTAAAATTTTTTCATCAATTTTATTAAATGTTTTTATTTATGTTTTTTTCTTCTTACAAACGAATTTAAATATTATTATTATACTCTTACTTTAATTTTAATTTAATTCGTAATTTTATATTTGTAAATATATTTATATATAGATAAATATTTATTTATTTATTTATTTTTTTTTTAATTTTAAATAATTGAGTCAGTCTAGAATCCTTTAATTACACCGTATGCTTCTAAACTGCTCATCACTAAGTATATTATCCATAATGAGAATAAAATACCACCACTGATATATTTTATAAGTTTTGGACCACCTAGTTCACCACCAATTGATTTACTTCGTCGTACTAATAGTACTGTTATTGCTACAGCTGCTTCTGAACAAAATAATGTTACAGAGAATGCTAAACTATAAAAGATAAAAATAAAAATAAATATGAATTAATAATCTAATAAAATTATGATTTATGAGTAGTGTAATAAAATTTTTATTGTAATTATTAATAATGATGAATTTATTTGATAATTAAAAATTTCATATAATATCTATTTAATTTGATATACATACTTAACACTTTTGAAAAAATAAAATATACATACATAAAATATACATACATTGAATGTATATACTTACTTTCCTGGTTTTACTCTAAAATATTCTCCTTTAGCTTCATGATAAATAGCTGCTAACGTCCATGCAACACCAATTCCAAGGAAAACATTAACTGCATTACTTCCAGTTACATTACCAACACTAGCATCTGCATGTTTATCTTGAACGGCAGCTACTTTACTAGCAAAAGTATCTGAAAATTTGATTAAAAAGTTGAATTTCTTTAAGTTATTTTCACTCTTATTTCTATGCTTCGTTTTCTACTTTTTCTTAAATTAATTGATTTAATAAAAAAATATATTCCAGAATTTCCAGAATAAATAAAAGTTTTAAATTAATATTGAAACTTTTATTTTTATTTTTTATTCATTAAATTCTTCAAAAGAAGGAAAGAAAGGAATTTAATTTTTGTGACTGTGTGAAACCATAGTATAAATTTTAAATTTTCGATTTCTTTTTTTTTAAGAAAAACATAAAATTTTAATCAAATAATATTTAAAAAGAGAATTTTTTATATTATCTAGATTTTTGTTTTGAACAAGATCCTAATATGAAATCAAAAATAGCTACAGCAAATTTATCATTTTAAATTGATCCGAAGTTTCCATTTAATTTAATTTTGAAGTAATATTTCATTCCCAATAGAATGATTACAATAGAAAATACGTCAATCCTTATCAATCAACATTTGAAAGAAAAAACAAAATCTGTTATATGTTAAAGGCAAAATTTTAAAAACATCCTTTGGAAAGCTATGATGGTACTTTACACATAAGCTTCATTTAGCACGTAAACATATTTCATTTAATTCAGGTATCTTAAAGAAATAATTGTAACTTTAAAAAAAAAAAACAAATGTTTTTATAAGAAAGTTTAAAAACTTTTCCTTATTTTTAAAGAGGCTACTATCGAGAAAAAAATAATAAAATGTAAAAGAAAGTCCAATTAAAATTAAATTTGTCAAGGGAAATTATTTTCGTCAAAAAAATAAATAAATAAATATATCTATTTTCTCATATAAATACATATATGTATGTATATTACATGTACATACAATGATAATATATAATATAATGATAGTAATACAATACCTGGTATACTAGTACCAAGGGCTACAAACACAATGGCAGTGACTGAATCCTTAATACCTAACGTACATCCAAAATGTGATGCCACATCACCAATTACTGCTGTGACAACACCAATACAAAATATGGACACCATAAAACATAAATATCCTCCGGAAATATCTATATTAAGAAAAGAGAAAAAATAAAAGAAAAATACATAAAAATAAAGATATTAGTACACACATAGAAATAAATATATGTATATATGTAACTAAAAATAAGATGAGGGACGAAAAGCTCAAAAAAAAAACAGTAAATGAATAAACACAAAAAACAACCAAAGTTATTTGACAGTATAAACCCAAAGTTGTAATATCTTCTTATTATAACATTAGATTTCTTTTTTATTTTTATGTAATTTTTTTTTTTTTATTACACAATCTCTTACAATCTTTCAATCAATACTAATATATCCTTATGGACATTTACAAGTATGTAATAAAAAAAAAGAAAGAATCAAATAACATAAATAAGTCATTTCAAAATAAAATGAGATCCATGAGCAATTTTTCGAAAATGTACATACATATGTATGTATGTATCATACATATTTACAAAACACGAACAGTTTAGAAATCGGTCATGTACGAGTATGCAAAGTTTTACAAAAATATATTTATATAGATATCAAACTTTTTATGAAAATATCTTACGTTTATGGACATGCAAAAAGAATAACATACGAAGATAGAAGAAAATAAATATTTTTTTTCTATTTCTACAAATTTTTTTTCGGAAAAATTCTTATACTTTTGTTATGCATGAAAAATCTGAAGAAAAAAAAACAATGATATTTTAAAAGATCAATATCATACTAAAAAACAGTTATGTATGTACGTGCATTGAGAATTGTTATGTAATTTATATGTATATTAAATAGAAAATATTTTGTACACGTAAATTGCATTTAATATTGTTAAATGTGAATGCACAAAATAAGAATAATAGAAATTCGTCTGGTGGAAAAATCATTTCTCTAGAATTACATACATGTCTTTCGGCAAAAAAAAAAAAAAGAAAGGACAATAAGAACTTATGAACTTCTCTACGTTCTAAGTTCTATATAACTTTAATATATTTTTAATAGTTTTTATAACTAATTTTATTTTAAAGTAAACACGTAATATGAGTTTATAGTTATCATAAAATGTAATTAACTAAATTAAAGTTTATTCGTTTTTATGATGATATTAAACTTTCAACAACTTGATTTCTTTTTTTTTTTTTTTCTCACTTGAAATTTTTGTATATTAAAAATAAAAAACATGAGAAAATTTTAAACATGAGAAAAAGAAAATTGCTGCATTTTTTTTTCTCTCTACTAATTCCTAAATTCTCAATTAATTACATAAAAATTAATTTTAAATTAAAACAAAAAAATTTATAATAAGAATTTTCAAAGCCCTCGTTTTTATTTAAATAAGGATAATATAATTTTATTATTGATTTTTTTTTGTTAATTTATTCTTCAAAGATGTGAAAATTTCAATAAAAGAAAAGATTTTTATTCATTGAATTGAACAATTTAATTGTACATATATAATTTTCATAATTTTAATTGCATACCTGTAGGTGGGATGAATGCAAATATAAATTTCCAGAATAAAGTAATAAAATGCATCACATAATCTCCGCAACTTGGACTTGGTTCCTCTCCTTCTTCATGTTCTTCATCCTCATCACCTTAAAATACAAAATATTCGATAAAATAATGAAAAACTAAAAATGTGCTATGAAAAAAAAATAATTATGAAAAATGATATGGAAATTTAATTAAATCCCCTAAAATATTTTTTTTATTTTTTCTTTCTTTACTTTAACCTTTACGGATTTACATTTTATGGAAAAAAAATTTTCATAAATTTTTGTCAATCATATTTTTTTAACCAACTATTTTCACCTTTTTGTGATCTGTTTTTCTTTTCCCTTTTTGGTACCAAATATTTATTAAAAAAAAAAATATATTTATATAGACCTTTTTTTTTCATCTATTGTATTTTCACATCTCTATTTCTTATCCGTAAAAAAAAAATTAATAACAGTTTTTTTACCTCTGTTTAAAATATTTAAAAAAAAATGTTTTTTCTCTGATACCTCTTTTTTTTTCTTTTCTTCAACATACATATGTTCAGATTTCTTGTTTTCAATTCATTCATTTTATGGTTTCGAAAGATAACAAAATTTATAAAATAATTTTAAAGAAAACTTGTAAAAGTAGAAAAAGAAACGACAAAAGAAAAACGTGAAAAAAAAAAAAAAGATAAATGAAAACTTCTCATAGTCCAAAAATTTTCATTATGAAGATATTACTTTTCTGTTCAGTTATCTACTATTTTCAATTTCAAATTTAATTTAAGAAATTAATTCAAAATCGAATTACAAACATTTTATCATTAGTTTCTTCCTGCATTTCTACTTATCGCATGGAGTTGTATTAGGTAATATAATTTTCTTTTCTATCTTAAAACTTTTAATAATGTAAATTTATCTTGAGAATAATAAATTGAATAGCGTAAAACAGAATTGATTCAAAAGATCTATGTATAAATTTTATGCACTTTGATTTATTCGTTTGCCTTTTTTAATACAAACGATAAAGATAACTTTGATAGAATAAGAAAAACAAAAAAATCAAAGAAATTTTATAATATTCATTTTCTATTTGTAGCTATATAGAATAAAGATACTCTGTAGTCTGTACACATTATACCAGTAAGTGTAGAGATATGTATTTGACATATTATCTTTTATTGAAAATATTCAGAAACGATTGAAAGTTCGATTGTACTTTTTTTTCCAGCATTTTTTTTTTCTTCTTTCTTTTAACTGTAGAATAATAAAAAAGGAAATAGAACAAAAATTTTATCGATTCTTTTAACTTTTTGATATTCAAAATAGATTTAAAATATTTTCGTTCTCTTACAATATTATTGGACTTTTTGACTTTTGTCTTTGTCTTTGTTTTTTTTATTTTTTTTTATTTCATTTGAATTGCATATTGATGTGATTTAATATAATTTTAAAATTGCAATGGATTTGTAATGCTTGAATACATAATATTACTAACAAAAAAAAAAAAAAAAAATTAAAATAAAGTCGTGACGAGAGCCAATTAATTTTATTTTATTTTTTATTTTTTTTTTTAATCGTCTTATTGTGATTGAAGTTGCAAAAATATAGAGAATATTAGATTTTTTACAATTTATTTTATTTTTGTAAAGTCGTTCTTTATTTCTTTACAAATTAAATATTTAAATTTAACGTCAATGAATTGAACATTTGATTATTTAAAAATACATTTTTTTCTCATAGGACATGATGAATTAATTGTCTAAAAAAATACAATATACTTACCAGCGCTGACTGTAAAGGCCTCCGCAAATTGTTCTTTCCATGAAGAAGTACCAATGAGTAGCGAAGCATTAGCTCTTTGTACCAATTTATCAACAGTATTCTGAAAAAAATTGAAAAATCATTAAATATTCTAAATAAATTCAATTTTTCAAAAAATTTATGATTGTAAAATTGAAAAAGCATCTTTTTTCAATTCAAACTTTTATACATTCAAATAAAAAATAATAATTTTAATTCTCATAAACCATGAAGATTTACTTTGATTATTGTCCTTTTTTACATACCAAACGTTATTAAAATATCAAAAAAAAATTAGAAAAAAAAATTAATCCCTTCAAGTACGTGACTATCATTTAATTCAGTTTATTATTCTTTATACTTTTTTTTTTTTCTTCAAATTATGCATTTCACAGATCAACTACATGAATGTGAAAAAAAAATATGTTGTTTTTTTCTATTTTGTTGTACTTATACATTTCAATATTGACGATTTAAAAAATCGTTTTTCAATTACATTGTATTATCTCTTTGAATTTTTCTGAAAGCTTTTTGAAATACATTTTTTATTAAATTTAAAAAAAAAAAAGACAAAATGGTTATAAAATTGTGTTTTCTCCGTTTTCCACTTGAAACAAATTTTATGAAATGTGTTCTAGTATTATTTTTTTTGTTTTTTAATAAAATTTTATGATTGAAGAGAAAATTGATTTTATGAAAGTTCTTTCCCTTTGGGTCATTTTTATTGAAAATTGATTTTGTGAAATTTTTTTTTTTTGGTTTTTTTTTAAAGGAAAGATGTGTACAAAATGTATAAAAATAAATATACTAGTATCAAATATTGTATTATATTTTTTATTTATGTATGAATAATAGTTATAACATTGTATCGTAAATAAATCAAAAAAAAAAAAAAAAAAAACAGTAGAGAAAAAATTTTAAGAAAATAACTTTTAATATACGTAAAAATGCATTTTATATTTTTTTGATTTATAAGCAACATTGTATACGTTTTTGTTTTATATTTTTTAAAAATTTATACAAAAAAACATTTTATTATCTTTATATCACAAAATCACATGATATTTTCGTTTAATTTTTTTGGTACATATTTTAATGTTGTATATAGCGAATGAATACGTAATAAATATAATAAATGTATGAGTGTATGATAAACGTATATAATTTAGTAGAATAAGAATATTTAACAATTTAATTAAATCTCATAAATTTTACTTATAATAATGAAATTTATCTTACGTAGATATTTTTTTGTCTTTTTGAAATTATGTACATAAGTAATATATACATGATTTTTTGTAGTTTCATGTTTTCAAGATAATAAATTAGATTCTTATTTATTTTGGTTTTTATTTTTTTATTATAAAAAAGCACTTTCATTTAAAAAAAATTTTAGTGTAAAAAAGGTTATAAAAATAAATCTGAAATGCTATGAAAAAATAAATTTGTTAAATTATGAAAATTTTTTTTTTTTGAAATTGAAAAAACAAAAATAATTGCTACAAAATTTTCGAAATTATTTTTTAAACTTTCGAAGTTAGTGGCAAAAGCTTACTCCAAAGTTTTTCGCAAAAGTTTTCATCAAAATATTCCACAAGAGGCCCACTACAAGATTAACCAACTAAAATACGAAATATTTCTAAAAAGCTTAGAAATTTTGTACTTATTTTTTTCAACTTCTGTTAAATAAAAAAAAATGAATGGACGTCTATTTAATATTTGTTTTTAGCTATATAGTTTTTCCACTATGCTTTAGGAACCGTAAAAAGCTTTCCAAAATGCTTATTTAAAAATTTCAAAAAAAATTTAAATGTCTTTTACTGTTAATATTCTTTATGTTAATATACAATTTAAATGTCATATTGGTATTATCCTTAAGGATTTTCATTATTATTTTATTTTTTTTCTAAAAGAATTTTATAAGCGTGAATGTAATAAAGACGAACTATAACGTTTTAAAAACCTTTCTGATAAAAATCTGATATAATTCCATCTTCAAGGTAAAAAAAGAAAATATTATGGTTAATCAAAGATCAGACCTACACAAGTAGTTTATTTTTTGTGCATATAAATATCTAAGATAACGTTTACAAAATACACCCACCTATGTAATTACAATATTACACGTGGTAATTTAAAAGCTTTACCATTATAAAATTTGAAAAATAATTTAAATAAATTTTATTTCTCCGCATGATTTTATTTTGTGATACAACTTACGGCACCATAAGGTACTTCTGAAAAAAATACAACACATTTTTTTTTCTTTTATATCCTTTTTTTATTTATGTGTCCAATTTTTATTTTTTCAACTGATTTTTATTTAATTTTTTTTTACATACATACATACATTGTATGTTTACCCATCATCTATTTGGTTGGAAAAAAAAATGAAGAAAATATTTCATGTGAAAATTTAAATATAAAATAGATAGATATCCTGAATTTTCCTATAATATGGAGAACGAGTGAATAAAATGAAGAAAAAAAAATTGTATAATATTTTGTATTTACAAAATACTTTTTGTATGTATGTATATACATATATATAAAAAATTATATATGTGCGTATATGAATATATATAGAATTTACTCATAAAAATATGTGCCAGTTAACATGTCCTAAATTTATTTTCAATAAAGTTTCGTTATTGACCAAATAAAAAAGAATATTTTCCAACGTTTTGGCTCTTTTGACTATGAAAAATGGAATTTTATTTTATTCTTTCATAGTTTTTTTTTTTTTTTTTGATTTTTTTTGTCGAATTTTTATAATATATGCACTAAAAGATAAAATTGCGTCATATATACAGGGTATTAATAATTTGAGAATGTTCAGATAAATTTAAAGTATATATTTCATACTTTTAGCATGTATGTAATTTACTATATGTGTACGCCGCCGTTTATACATTTTTATTGAAAAATTTCAAGAAAAGGATAAATAGAAACCAATTCAGGAAAATATAAAAACTTTAATATCAATTGAAAATATCTTCAGATGTTTTATACTATGAAAAGAAAAACTCATATACATATGTACATATGTTCTTGTGCACTGTTCATGTATAGTTTTTTATGGCACTCAATAAATAAAATTTGCCTTAAAGCTTTTATCTTTTTTTTTCCTAGTATTTTTTTAACTTTGTTTGTTTTATATTTCTTTGATTCAGGAACTTCTTCCAGAAATTTGTCAGAATATTCTATACTTAAGATAAGGATACATTATATGTATGTGTACGTGCTTTGTTTTTAAATGCAGTACCTATTTATGATATCTTTCGCATACATATATTGTACAAACTTACTATATACATATATGTATATGTACATACCATATGTATATGGAATTTTATTATGAACAGTATAGCGTACAGCTATTTTATCTTTTTCATAAGTTTTATCTGCACTGAAAATGTTTCAAAAATAAACAGAACGTGAATTAGTTCGTTGGATAATTAAAAGAGGAAAAAAAAATCAACAAGAAATAAAAAGGACAGTTCAAATTTGAAAATAAAGTAGGTTATACAATATTTGAAATCCTTATTATCTATAGTTATTTTATCAGGATATAAGGCAAACATTTTCTGATTTTTCCCGATGAATAGTAAATGAAAATACATACATGTATGAGTATCTATACATTCATTTATGTTTATAGAATATTGAAACCGCAGTAATAATGCGGGTATTGCATGAATAAAATTTTGATAAAAAAACACATACACAAAATTCGTATACATATGCACACAATAAAAAAAATTTAAATTTATCAGTTTATTTTGTACAAATTTGATTTTATGTGTGCTTTTGTGTTTTTTTGTTTGTTTTTTTGTTGTTGTTGTTTATAGTACGAATAAATGACATCACAATTTGAATTGAATCCAATATAATAAATATAAATGAATGTTGAATTGTTAAGTAATTTGTTAAAATAAATTGGTTCTTTGTTTTATTTAAAAACAAAATAAAATAAGTGTAAATTGATACGATGTTCTGTAAACAGTATATTTTATATAAATTTTTGATAAAATAAAATTTAAAAGTGAAAAAAAGAAAAGAGATTTTGTATTGCGTGGGATGTTTAATGAGATAAAAGTAATATATATAAATTTAAATATTACATACAATAAATTGCATTTCATTTTTATTCATGGCATTCTATTGGGTCATTGCACATATTTTATGTTTTATTTTTGAATTTGTTGAAAGTTTTTACAATAGTGTGCTGCAATAAACATTTATTTCCTTTAAATCGAATTTTAAAAATTCAAAAAAAAAAAGTAGTCTGTATACCTCCTTAATAAGGATAAAATGAAAAAAAAAAACTATAAATCATAAAAATAATTTATATGCGAAAAATTCATAAGACTTTACTTTTCATAAGCGCCATCATATAAAATCTCATCCCACTATCACCGTAGAACTTTCATTTTCTTTTTCTATTCACAGTAAAAAAAAAAAAGCTAAACATAAATCTTTTAAATTAAGTCAATTTTTGCTTATTCTCAGTGGAAAATTTTCAAACAAACTCATTACAAAGTTTGAAAAAAAAAAAAGAACAAAAAAATAAAATTATACAAATATAAACTTAAATTGGAAAAAGAAAATTTCAAAATACTTCACGTTGCTTTTTTTTTTTTTTTTTTTTTTTCTAAAATTAAATTTATGATCAAATTTTCTTATATACCTTAAATCATTTAATCTAAGCTTATGAATATCCATTATGAAAAACTTTAAATTAAACTCTCGAGAAAATTTTAAATATTATGAAAATCACTTGTTTAAATGACTGTGTACACATACACTTTCATATTGTATAGATGTATTCAAGTGTAAAAGTTTAATTTGAAGATTTTTTTTATGTAACTTTTTCTTTCCATATTACTTTCAGATTTTCTCTATAACTTTCAGTATTTACTTATGGAATATGAAATTTTCAAAGAGAAATTTTTTACCTATTAAAATTTATATTTATGGTATGGTATGTGTATAAAAACATTATTGTAGTAATTGCACGAATGTATATGTACTTGTAACTAGAACTGTTAATTTGTAATATTATGCATTTAAAATTTGAGTGGTAATTTCAGAAGTTTTAATTATACATGAATTTTTGTATTATGATATGCCACAAGACACAAATTAACAGTCTTCAATTTAGCAATTAAATTAAAATAAATAAAACATCCCTAGTAACCACAAGTTCGTGTTTTATTTACTATGTATTAATTTTTGTACTTGAGTTTAACATTTCTTAAGTTTTTTTTTTTTTTTTTTGTATGAGAATATTCGCTTAAAATTAAATGGACAAATATTTTCGACCAAGAAAATCTTCTAGGACATTTGCTTTCTTTTCCAAAGATTCGGTTACCAGAGATAAACATACATAAGTAGCTTACAAATATCCTTTATTACGCTATTTAAACAAATATATTCTTACTAGCTTCTTCAAGGGATTTGTTATAAAATAGTTCTTATTTGAAAACAAATCCGTGTAATAGAATATGAATTTTATAGTTAAGGATAAACAAAAATTTTCTATTATCTTACTCAAATTTATTTTGAATAAAATCTTATTTGCAAATATGTATATCTTTTCTAAATGTTAATTTTGTGGTTATCTAATTCTGATCCTTTGAACCTTTTTTGTCTCATTCTATAATTTTCTTCTTATTTAGAATTATAACTTTGTATAAAAGAGATTTTATGTGAATTAAAAAATAAATCCTCAACTAAAATTTGTAGACTATATATAATAATTCAATGAGGTCATTACCAAGCAAACTGTCACAAATGTGCTAATTCATAAAGGCACGTGCTAATTTCATTATTAAATAACATACATACATATGTACATATGTACATATTTTTAAGGTGGTATCATAAATTCATTTTTTTTTTTTTTTTTTTTTTTTTTTTTTTTTTTTTTTTTTTTTTTTTTTTTGTAAAATAAAAAGGTTCGAAAATGAAAACGTGCTTTGCTTTTATGAAAGATACTTAATCCAAATGTGAGAATTTTAAATTAAACGAAAAATATGAAATTCGCACATATAAAATAAAAAAAAAATATAATGTTTACCTTAAACTCTTTGCTTTCCTTGATTCTTAATTGTGCTCTTGCTACATCTCCAGCTTTCGGTCGACCAAGCAGTGCCATTTTATCTTCTTCTGTTAATTCTTCTGGTGGTTTTGCTTCAGCTACTTGAATTTTAGCTGCTAAATCATCATCTGAATGATTTCATGATTGTAAAATCCACAACAATAACGAAAATTGTTGTAAAGTCCCAAAACAAAAATTAAAAAGGAAGAAAAAATAAATAAATAATAGGATTACATGTAATTTTCTTATTTTAACATTTTTTTTTTCTTCAAAATATATTATTGCATTCATATTACATAATATTGTGTAAAAAGAGTTGATATTTACAAAAAAATTATAAAAAAGGATAAAAAAGAAATACTTAGAAAAAATGAAGAAAATAGTAGCAAACTAACTTTTAAAACATGTTTTATTTTTTTTATTTTTTTGTTTTGCAATCATAGAATGAAAAGGAATATGCCATCATAAACTATTTTAAAATATAAAACATCATAAACAAAATGATGAATGTGAAATATGAAAATATGAAAAAAAAAAAAAAAAAAAAATGGAATGTTATTTAAAATGAAATCTCATTTTTACATTGAACATAAAAAAAAAACATGCTGCACATCATAAAAAAAATAAGTTTTATTTGTGAAAATAAGTTTGACAAATAAGACACGTGTAAGAATATAAAAATATTTTCTAAGACATTTAATAAAAAATATAAAACGTATAAGGATAACATGAGAAAAAAAAAATTAAAGAACAAATTCATGCCATAACGAAAGTCAATTAATATTTCAAAACGAAAAATAAAAAACAGTATAATGAAGTTAATTAGTTGGAAATAACAAAAATGCCAAAAAATGTATATAATTTTTTTTTTTTATTTCATTCTGGAAACATGAATAATTAATATATTTTTGTTTTGCCATTGTGGGCGGAATACAAATGAGAAGTAAAATGAAAATAAATACGAAAAAATGGAAGATAAATGTAATAAAGAATTAATAAAGTATAATTTTTAAACACGTTTTTTATATATTATATTTGCGAATTGAATAATGTTAAAGTTTATCCTATATTGAATTTACAAAACCTTTTGTGACTTTTTTTAAAAAATTTAAAAGATAAATTTTATTTTTAAAAAATTGTTTTCACTTGCATATGAAATAGTTTAACCTTTCTTTTGGCTATAAAAAAATTTCCAATTACCTTGAAATAATTAATTATGATAAAAGTTTCTGATTTTAAAACTTGCATAGAAGTTAAATTTAAAATAAACTTTTTAAAATTATAATAAAATACGTTTCTTACGTGATATTTAATTCTTAAATGATTTCATTCATTTTTTAAAGTATTTAAACATTTTTGCATGTATTCGTTCATTTCTTTCACAAATTGATTTAAAATATGTACGTTTTTCATAAATTTTTTAACAGTAAAAACTTGAATTAAAATTTCCCTGGTATAATGTAATTACGTTTTTAATTGAATTTTATCAATTGTAAATTTCATAAAAGGGTTTCATTTAATTTATTTAATTCTCATTAAATTGAAATTTTTTAATAAAAGAATGACAAAATGAATTAAATTAATTCTTAATAAAACGATCCTTTTTCTTATTTGCATTTTTTTTTTCATCGTTATAATTTACATTTTTCCAATTTGAATGAAAAGCAATATAAAATCGGAAATGAAATATTCTTAGTAGGTATATATTTTAAGAATAAATCATCAAAAGCTAAAAAAAAATCAATATCGTCTTATATCGATATCAAGATTAAAAAGATATTTAACATCTTTTTTATTTGATTTCAGTTTATTTTTCCCTCAATTTTCCATTTATTTTTGATGAAATCAATGATGATTATGATGACATTCATAAAAGATAACATATGGAATCATGATACACCATAGGATAAAAAAAAAAAAAATTTGTAAATACAAACATTAAACGTCGACATCAAGATACAAATGATGTATATGTAAATTTGTACAAGAAATAAATTTGTCAAGGATTTCTAGCTGATTTCTTTTTTCATGACATACAAAAAAAAAAATTGATTTTTTTTCTTGATATTGTTATTTGTGAATTTATCAGATATAAATTTAATATTTTATTGTACATTTTAAAATTAGTTAATAATATTTTTCTAATAATTTATTTATTTATTTCTGTTTTCTGTTACGTTAGGAATTTTTATTTATTTATTTATTTTTTTTTTTGAAATTATAACAAAGACATATCTAGTCATGAACAATTTTTATTTTAACTTAAACGACTTTTTCTTTATTATTTATTTATTGATTATTTCTTCTTCTTTTTTTTTTTTCTTTTCCTTTTTTTTGCAGTGATTAATTTCACCATACGATATATTTCTAAATATAGAAAATTAGTTTACAATTTGTAAATATTTTTCTAAAGCTCATGCATATAGCAACATAAAATATAAAAAAAAAAAACATAAAAAAAACCACATAAATAAATTAAAATACGCAAATTCTTATTGGTTGACATTAAAATAATTCATTTATTAAATTAGGTACATACTGATATAAAAAATTATGGGAATTTATTCATCTGGTTTTTTATTTTAAAAAGTTATAAAATTTGTATTTATTTAGCATCTACATGGAAAACAAAAGTATGTATTTACAAAAGATATATAGGTACATCGTCTATTATACGAAATTAATTTTTATTTTTTCTCGGAACTTTGGAATTCCTGTTTTTAATCACTTGTCTAAAACAAGCATATACATATAGCATATTCTATTTATTGATTGCTTCTCTTTTATCATCGTAGCAACAGTAAAAACAAATCCTTAAACTTATTCATCCTTTTTCTTTCTTTTTTTTTTCGATGATATCAACATCAAGGCTATGTACTGTAATGTACCTATAGGTAGTTAATATTTGATATAAAATGACTTGTGTTTGTTAGACAATGTCTCTCTTTGGATCGATTTATGGTGGTGGTACACAGCTTTTGAACAAAAGCATATCCCAATATTAGATATAGATACAAAAAAAAAAAAAAAGTAAAAATAATAAAAAAATCTTTTTAGCTATGTAGAATGGATTTTAGGATTAATAAAGAAGAAAAACGAAAATGAATAATAGGCTAAATAAAAAAAGGAGTGCAATTACATATATACACACATATACATATATACAAACATATAGTATATGTGTATGAATGTATATGTATTTCTTTGTTTTTACAATAAGCAACAGTCTCAGTTCGTTGAATATTTTTTCCATTAAAAAAGTGATGGAATAAAATGCCCAATTTAGATATTTCTCTGTGACAAAATGTCACTTAAAAATCTTATGATGATGAAGCAAAGCAAGCAATTTAATAATTGAGGTAAAATAAAAAGGATAAAAAGGGTGGAAAATGGATGATGTAATGGATTTTTGTTTTGCTTTTTGAATTAAAGTGTTTTTTTTTAAATATAATTTTCTATAAAACTGTTGCTGGATTGTAAGGCATTTAAATAATAATATATATTTTATTTTGTTTATTTTTTGACATTGCTTTTTAGTTGAAAAATTATGGTTATTAAAAAAAAAAGCCTTAGCAAAAGCAATTTTTATATATTTTTAAATTTAAACAATGTAATTTTTTTTAAACAAATTTTCATATATTTTCAAATTTAATATATTTGAAAATCATTTCACTCAATTACCAAATAAATAAATTCTATATACGAGTAGATGTTTTAGAAACTAAATACTCACTTTAATTTTCCATTTAGAAAAGATTTATAATGCTATTATGAACTATGAGCAATATAGATATACATTAATACAAATATATACATACGTAATTTTCATACAATATATGTAGATTTTAAAATATCTGTGACATCATTACCTGTATATAAACATATTTTATACTTTATAAAACACCTTTTATCCTCTTTAGATAGATTAATAACAAAATCAAGAATATTTACTGTTTATTTATACAAAAAACATAATAAAATTGAAAAACTAAATAAGAAGAAATAAGATAGAAAGATTATTAAAATTTTGAGCATTATATCAGTTTGTATGAAAATGTATCATCAAATATTGAAAGCTTTTGCAATTTTGCATATATAAATTTTCGGTGATGATAATAATAAATTATTTGCATCATACAGATACTAAATATGTATGATATTTAGATAAAATTATGTGTGCATTGTATATACGGGTATATGTATATATATATAAAGAATTTATATGTGAACATATGAAATATCAATTTAAATATCATCATCTCAGCATTTTCGGTTAAAATATTTGTTGTTAGATACTTCTTCTTCTTATTTTATTATTATTTCTATAAAATATACATACATAGATCTATGAAGCAAAAATTAGTATTTCTTGATGATAGTTTATGAAAGATGTGCATTTTGAGTTTATAGTATATGTATAAAATAGTATATGGATGAACGAATATAATTAACATTTTGGCATTGTGTTCAAAAATAATCTTTAGTTTTAAATTATTTGACGGTATTGTTTTAGAAATAATTAGAAATAGTGATAGAGAGATGTTGTAGTATTAATATTAAATTTTAAGGAGCATTCATAATTATTTCCTTTATAACTTTCAAGTGAAAGTATTAAATATTAATCTTAAATAAAAACGATAAATATAAAATCCTAATTAAGTTCAAAAATTAAATTTTAATAGATCTACATTTTTTTTTTTTAAATTTGAACTTTTCATTTCGAAATTTCTATTTTATATTATATAATTGAACCACACCACTGAAATTAATTTGAAGAGAAGTAATTAGCTTTAATAAGTAAAAAAATCATTTATATTTAGTTTATGATAAATTTTAAATTCTGTGTAATGCAGAATTTTTTTGTTGTTTAAGTTCAAAGTTTGTGTTATGAATGAAAAGTGTTCTGAAAATTGATTTTAATTTTAAAAGTTATAATTGCAATTTCAGGAAACAATTTAAAAAAATTTAATGTTCTTGTTTTTGAAACATCATGATTTATGGTTACCATTTTTAAAATACTTTTTTTTTATCTTCAAAACTTTGAAAAAGATAAATTTATATCTTCAATGATATTTTCATATCCAAAAACAAAATAAGGAATGTGGTTTATAAAAATTATACGTGTAACAAATATAATGCATGTTAAAAAATATTTTGTTCTAACAACTATTACAAAATTTATATGATGACCATAAAAGTCTTTATTCCTTTTTTTTTTTTTATGTGTGTGTGTGTGTGTTAAAATTGTATACATTTATTTATTCTATATTTCATAAAATAGCATTACATGCAATGTAATATCTGCACATGACACTTTTTAACATCATATTACACTATTGTACCATGTCATCTGTTGTATTCGGTTCATTATTTTCATTTTCTACTCCGATTTACTCCATTTAGTTTAAATGTCACGTTGTGGTTTTTATATTACATATTTTACTTTTAAATTATATTTATATAAGATATTTTTCTTTTTGATCATATGTGCATAACGAACATGCATCAAAAACACAATAAAATGAAAAAAATAAAAAATAAAAAATAAAAAATAAAATATTTATGAGATGATAAAAATACATCAAAATTTCAAGTTAATTAAAATGTGGTAACATTTTCAATTTAAAATAAAGGACAGTTATATATTAAAATTGCAACAATAACAAAAAAATTTTTAATTTAAAAATAAAAAAAATTTGATAAATTTCAAGAAAAGTAATAAAATAAAATTTATCAGGTCAGT
The DNA here is from genome assembly GCA_939192795.1 of Bombylius discolor. Classification (NCBI taxonomy): domain Eukaryota; kingdom Metazoa; phylum Arthropoda; class Insecta; order Diptera; family Bombyliidae; genus Bombylius; species Bombylius discolor. The sequence goes on along the minus strand of OW584241.1, from coordinate 3,672,357 downwards.
TTTTTTTTTTTTTCTAAACACGTTTTAGAATTCACACGGATCGAAAATTAAAAATTAAAATAGAATTTAGAAAAACAAAAAATGTGAAACAAATTACAGAAAATTTTTATTATTTTTTTAAAATTTTTTTTTTATATCACAAAATTGTGTTGCAAAAAAAAAAGAAAATATTTTATTTTCTAGTAATAAATTTAAGTAATAAAAGAAAAAAATAGTAAGTATTATACTTTCAGGTACCATTTTATTAGTGATTCATGACTGCAATTATAATGTATTTTTTTTTTCTCTTGTCTTTTCAAGATAATGTTTAGCTTTTAAAAAATAATTATAAAGTATTTTTGTTAAAAAAAAATAAAAAAGTATATGAATAGCTTCTTTTCAAAAAGTAGTTAAAATTAAGCTTCTAAAATTTATTTTTAGTAGAATTTTACTTGTAAGAAATTTTTTATTACAAATTAAAAAAAAAAGTTTTAAATAATAAATTTATTTGTTTTTCTTTTATTTTTAAATGTATAAAAAAAAAATACTTTAGACAAGAAAATACTTAATTTTTTATTCAGGTAGCTATGCTTAATTTACTTTTTATGTGAACTTTATAAAAGTTGAAAGTTCAACAACAAAATATTTCACAAGGTGTGAGAAAAAAATTAAAAAAAAAAAAATTTGTTTTTAAAGTTTGCTGGTTTCTTGCGAAAAAGTAAGAAATATTCCAGTATTTAGTGTTTTTATTTATCAATAAAAAGTAAATACCTAATTTAATCCAAGGGAAGAAAAATTTATTGCAAATGAAAAATGATTTTTAGTATATTTTTTGTTAAGTTTTAAAAAGAAAAACTTGAATTGAATAATTTAAAAATCGAATATTTAATAAATTATTAATTGAAAATGATTGCATGATAACTTTGTACTGACTGGTATGCAATATCATTAATTACATAACAATTATCGAAATGAAATTTATGACTTATTGTAAGTGGCTAACATACAATTTTTTACACAATGTTCATAATTGCATTTCACACATTCTTTAAGTATGTACATACATATACTGGAAAAATATGAAATGTAAAATAAAATGAAATTGTTGAATTTTAAAGTGATAATTTTTTAATTACTTTTTTTTTTTACTGTAAATACAATATGAAATTATGTTGAAGCTACTTGGATTAGGTTTTTTATTATAGCTTTTGTTTTTGTAATTATTTTATAAAAAAAATTATAATAAATTTAATATTAAAAAACAAAATAATTTAAACATTTCCAACAAATTGAACTAATTATTATTTTCTTTTAAAATGCAATTAAAAATTAATCTGATTAACATGTAAACAACTACAAAGTTTTTTTTTTTTTAAAAAATAATAAGTAAGCAAAACAAACTCAAAAATTATATAATAACACTAAAAACACATTAAATATTAATATATTTTTTTTATGTAGTATATTTGTTTAAAATTTTTACTTACAAAATTCAGCCATTGTTCGGTGAATTTTGAATTAATAATGTTGATTTTGTAATAATATATTTTTTTTAAAAATCCCGATATAATATGAAAACATAAATGAACGAATATACAAGTTTAAAATATACACATTTTTAAATTTAAATAAATATATATATTATACACACATATAGGTATACTTATATTTAAATTAATTAATTTCAAGTACAAAAACATATTTTTATTTTTCAATTATAAGTAATTGAATTTCATGTTTCAATATAGCATTTTTTCTTAATAAATATATACTTTTTTTCTTTTGTTAATAAAATTAATTTAATATTATAAAAATAAAAGCTGTAAAAAAGGCAAAATAACAACATTACAACGTATAATAATTATTTTATTTTTAAAAATTCACTTTACTTTTCATATTTTCATATTTTTTTTTTTTTGTTTTTTGCCAATTAAGCTCAATATTTTATTATAAAATCGAGGTACACAAATCAAATTAAATGGTGTTAAATAATTATTAATTTTTATTTTTCAAATCTGTTTTCTTTCTCAATTAAATTTTTTTATTTTTTTTTTAAATACAAAAATTAAAAAAAAAAAAAAAATAAATAGTCGTGGAAAATTATACAAATTTCGTTAAAAATTTTATTTTTTCAAAAGAATTGCATTTTTGTATAATTTATAATTATTTTACAATTAAAAAAAAAAACATTTTATCATTTTCACTCAGTATTAAAATCACTCATTATCTACTAATTAGTATCTAAATAAAAATCACATATGTACATATGTTAATGCAATTCTTGTATATTGGTTCTTAAATACAATTTACAATAAAAAAAAAAAATCCAAAAAACAAATTTGAATCAAAACTAAAATATACAACAATTTAAAAAAAAAAAACTATTCGTTTTGGTTATTTTTTTGTCCAATAGCATAAAATACACAAGTTAGAAAAACAAAATATCTTAAAAAATCACTCATTTCTATTCAAAAATTCAAATACTCAAGAAAATTGAAAGAAAAATTTTCTTAACTTATTCTACGACAAAAAAAAAAAACTACAAATTTGTATTTAATTTGAAAACAAAAAATTCAAATTTTATATTAATTTTCGTTTTGTATTTAAAAAAGTATAAAAAAAATGCGTAAAACTTTAACAGCAGAGATACATAGATATAATATAGAGAAAGATAGGTAGAAAAATATGAAAATCACAAATGCATTTTTAATTTTAAAGTAGAAAATATTTCATATTAAAATTTTTCTGAATTATTTTTTTTTTGTAAAAAGATATAATATTTTGAAAATTATCATTCGTAATTAACCACTAACTAAATAATAATTTCAAAAAGGATATTTTATTTGATTAAATATATGTATGTATATAATATTTTTCTTAATCATATACCAAATATAATAATAATAATAATAATTCCTCATTTGTAAATCTTTCAAATTACACTACTAAAAATATTCAAATATTTTTAAATTTAATTTAATAAATAATATAAATTTAAAAAAAAAAAAAAGTAAAAGCAATTACCTCCAACCATCTGTGGCTGACCCAAATTAACATAGAATAAGACATCTTTTTCATAGCTTCCTTCTTCTAGAATACCCAATGTGACATATTTTCTGAAAATATAATAAAAGTTAAAGGACTAAGAAAATTATTATGTTTTTTTATTATTATTTTTTTTTGTAAAAAAAAAATATTTATTTTATTTTATTATTTTTTCAATTATTTTGAAAGAAAAAAAAAAAAGAATGTATCTTATTAGCTTCTTTTGTCCTTTTGTTTATTTTTTATCCTTTTTTAAGGATAGTAAAATAAACAAACAGTTTTTTCTCTACTCTTTTTAGTCCTTTTTTTTAAAATTTTTAAAGTAATTTGTTTATATTTATTTTTCAAAGACCTTCATAGTTAATGGAAAGCATTACTTTATTAAAAAACAAAAAAAAAAAGAATTCTTTCATGAAAATTGTGAACATTTTTGAAATTATGAGTATAGTTTAAGGTTTTTTAACTGACTTTATTTTTGTTTTAAAACAAATTTCTAGTCCTTTGAAGAAATCATTTTTCAAGTAGTCGAATACTTAGAATATTTTTGAAATATTCAAAGAGTAAAATTTTGAATCTTTATTTTTTTCTAATCCGTTCTAGTTATGTTCTTCTTAGAAAAAGTTTCAAGTTAAACTATAGAAACAGAAGAAAACAAGAAGAAAGAAATTCGTAATTTAAACTGTTATATTCATTTGTAAAAATACTAGTACTTTTCTATTATACGAGTATAATAAAAGATCAAGTATTTTTTTTTTTCTCTGATTATTTTTATGAGGAAAATTTTCATTAATAAAATCATAAATATTTCATTGATGTCATTATTCTTATTATTTTCTATTTCAAAAAAATTCTATGAATAAAACTTTAATAATAATGGAAAAAAAAAAGTAACAAAAATAAGCTTATCAGTTCAATTCCAGATGATTTCTTTTGAACAAAAGCTCTTTTATACTTTTAATATGGAAAATACGAGTATTATCAGAAAAAAGTATTTAATATTTTTTTTTTCTTTTTATTAAAAAGAATTTTATTTAACTATAGTATATAATTGTACTGTAATACAATACGGAATTTAAATTTATCCTTTTTAAAATTAATGAAAAAATATTTTCCATAAGTGAAATTTTAACACTAAAAACAAAAAGAAAATACGACTTCTAATTTAGTTATATTGATTCTAAGAATTACTCGTTCTTCAAGAATATCAAATAATTGTAAAATTATCAATTTGTTAGAAATCAAAGCATTATTATGTATCTGAATTGAATATTTATTATTCCTTTTTTTTTTTTCAAGAACAAAGAAAAACTATATACAAAAAAGTAAGTTTATTATTTATGAGAAAAAGATAAATAGTATTTGAATAATAATTTGATTTAATTAATTATGAAGTTGGAAAAGTTTTTATATAATATTTATTATAGTAAAAATATAAAAAAAAAAACAATATTACAAGAGAAAAAAAAAATTAAATTATAATCTGTCATCATAATGAAAACATATCATTTATAAACAAGCATACATACATATGTACACATGAAAAATGATTAAGATGAATCATCATAGTTTGTGAAGTAAATTGAATACATAGTATATTTTCAAATCTTTTGGGATAAATGTGAAAAAAGACAGGATTTGTTTTTTATTTTATTTTCATAATGAAAGATCTTTTTATTATACATATAGAAAAAAAAATAATATGAAAATAAATAAGAAAAATTTAACATTGAAGAAAATCGATAGCAATCTACATTTTCATTTTTCAACAGAAGAAAATATGTGTTGGTCATTATAGTTTTTTTTTTCTTTCATTTTCATTACTTTCAGTTTCAATATATCATTAAATGTACCTTGTCAAGGTGTTAATCTATAATTGAAATTTATTTAATAAGAAAAAAAAAAAAAATCTTAAAGATGTTATACAACAACAACAAAGTATATAACAATGATTTGTATTCATTTCGATTCATCCAATTATCATGATACTCTTGATTAGTTTGCACAATTTCATTCGAAAAAGTAATCAAATTTCAAGGATTATAATAGAAAAAAAAAATTCAAAAAGAAAAATTTAAGAAAATACGAAGAAATATATATTTTTTTTATTTAATTTTTACCTTATAATTTTTCACGATTCTTATTACACATTAGACATTTTCACGTATGCTATATAGCATTAAACTTAATTTAATGCTATTTCTCTGTTTAGTTTTGTCCATGTATTATTTTTTTTGTGTTCTTTTAGAATACATTCTTCAAAAAACATGATAAACCATTCTACATATACATAGGTATGTACATATTCTCTATATACTATACATAAAGATATACAAATTTTCTTCGGTGAGTAAAAGTTTTCCTATACTCAAGAAGATAAAGTGCAAAATTTGTTATCATTATACGGGTATCTATGTAAAATTATAGAAACTAACTGTATTTTGTACTTATATGATGTATATCAAAATGTTTATCACGAAAGTAATACTAAAGAAAAGATAAAAAAAAGGAAGTGAGAATTTTTCTTCTAACGAGTAAAAGGTATTATTTAAACTGATAAAAGTTTTCATATAAGATGTGTGAATAAACAGGATGTTTCTACAAAAACTATAAAAACTTTATCTTTACTTATATTTTGAATAAGTAATCTGTGTATACAGTTGTATACTTTACAATTTTTTTTTTTTTTTTTCATTTTAAAAAAGATTTCAAATTTGCATTTTCAAACGTTGTGTTTTGAATAAGCGTATTCTCAATATAAATCTTCAATTTTGGACATTTTAGAATCACTATACACTATTCGATGTAATGTAGTATTAAAATTAGAATTTGTTTTATGTTTTTGTTCTTTTTCTTCAATATTTCATATGAAACAACATGATAAAATTCTCATGTACAAATACTACGCAATATGCACGTTCAAGTTCCAAATTTAATCAAATACATACATTACAATGTGCACATGTGATATTTTTTAACTGAATTTATGTAATAGAATCAGAAAAATTTTCAAGTTATACGTGATAAAATGAAAAGTGTTATTAGAAAGTTATCTTACTTGTTTTTATTATTTTTTTAAAATATTGATAACGGTATCGATGTTTTTCAATCTTTATCTACATGTTATTTAAAAAATAGTAAAAGCTTTTTTTTTTTTTTTTTTTGTTTAATTTCAGATCTTGAAAAATAATAAAATTTATATTATATGGTTAATAAAATTTTATTATATAAAATAGAAAGTAGAGTTAGTAATCCTCATTAGATAAAGAATTTTTAATTTAATAGTTTCTTTTAAAGAATGTTCAAATTTAATTTAGCACTAATTGAGTCTTCAAAAATATCCGAAAACTACCACATCAACAAACTAACCAAAAGTTTAAATTCTTGTTGAAATAAATTAAAATTTATAAAAAGGTTTTTCTTCGATTTTTCATTATTAATTTAAAAAATTGTATACAAGATAATTTCATGGAAAACTAACAAATGAAAACATATAAATTTTTTTTTTTTATTAAAAATCGAAAAACATTTTTGATGGAAATATGAAAATCAACATAAAAACTTCATATTTTTAATATTTTATGATTTTAAAACCTTTTAAAAATTTTTTTTTCATAGGATGATTGTGAAAACTTTGAAACACTTTAACTGATAAGTCCGGAAAAAATTCTTAGAAAATAAGTAAAATTGTGAAAGAATTTTCATCTAAAAATGCAAAAATTTAATTTACTTTTTATTGTGTTTGCATTCTTAATGAAAAAAAAAAAGTTAGAAAACAAGTTAGGAACAAATTTCTACAGTAAATTATATTAAAATTTCTACAATTTCAAAAGTAAAAGTTTTTATTTAATTTCTTAAGAAAATATTTTGAATAAAATTTCATTGAAATAGGTATGTATAATTTATTTTAACATTCATTTTTTGCTAATCTCATACTGACTGTTAATCCTTACAAAAATTTATAAAAAGAACGAATATGTTTGTATTTTGTCTCTTTCTAGTCAAATTTTATTTCAACTCCCATCAAAAATCATTATTTAAATTCTCAGTACTTATGTATATTGGCTTTCAACTTAATTAATTAATCTTCTAATTCATCCTTCACATCAATTAATTTCAAAATCATCCAACTTTAGTGGATTAGTAATTTATATGAAAAATGAGACAGTAGCTCGATATGAGTTGTAAGCTATCAAAGAAGAATTTATGTGAAATACTTTGAATATTTTGTAAAATTAAAAATAAAAGAAAAAAAAAAAAAACGAAAAGCGTCAAAGTAATAGAATATTCAAGAGATTCAAATAAGCACATGTATTACATATAATTTTTTTTTATCCTGTAACTTATTGACATACTGAAAATGATACACATACTCGTATCAAAGTAATTCATGTTAATGTCAACTTCAGAAAGCTTAATTAACAAAAGTGATTTTCTTTATTTTTGTGTAAATTTAAAAAAAAAAAACACCCTTTTAAAAAATATACAATAAATACGATATACATATATGTAAATATGTATGTGTATATAAAACCTCTTGATAAAGATTCGAAGTGTTGACTGAAAAGGAAATATTTTGAATAAAATTTAATATTACGTATGAAAATGTTTAAAATGTGTTTAATATAAAATATTCTGAACATATAATATGAAAAATATGTAAATATTATCTAACATATAATATATTTTAATGTACATATATGTATATACATATATCATTACTTTTTTATTGATTTTTGGTAGGCAGCTATGTATGAATATATTCATACGTTTTCTTTTATTTAAACCTTTTTTTATTATTATTTTTTTTTTTTTCACATATACAAATATATTTCTAAACACACACACATTCACACATTATAATATTATGAAAAAATTTTGAGACATTTTTGTTGAGCTTCCCACATTAATATTACACCAGTATAAAAAGAAAAATACATACGAGTATATTTCTAAGAAAAGAAAAATTTTCTTTTTTATCATAAATATTCAAATTATACGCATAAAATTTGAAGAAAAATATTAAGAATATAAAAAAATAAAAACAAACAATATGTATAAAGTTTTTGTGTTGATAAAAAAAAAAAAGGATACAAAAATGATGTCATAATCATACTTGATAAATAAGACAATGACATTGAATTTATATAAGGATCAGCAACAGGAATTATAGGATATATAAAATTTTATATCTTACAGGATTAAATAAATAAAATATGTGTACAAAAGAGTATATCTATAATATTCAAATACATGTTTATAAATTTAATATACAAGTGGAAAATACAAAATACAATTGACTATATACATATAAATGTATGTGTAGTACAAATACATATATGTAATATTCTTATGGGTATAGTATGTTGTAATGTAAAATTTTGTAATAAAATTTTTATTCCCATGAAATTTGTAGAATATCATTCTAAACATACATACATACAGGTACATACTATACATACATATATTAGATATGAAGGTGTTTAATTATTATTATGACATTTATGAATCAAAATTTTAGTAATTAATGTCAACATTTAATATGTATATAGATATATAGATACATTCTATATATGAGCAATATTAATTGCTTCATGTAATAATAATATTTTGAAATTTTTCATTATTTATGACATAAACATTAATCTAGATTTCTATATTTAACACCACAAAAACACTTGTTTTAAATTATCCTATTTATTATTATTACTATAGAAAACATGATATTTTATTTTGTTATTTTTTGAATAATGTTATGTTTTATACTTAGAAATTTTGTAAATAAATATTCATACGAGTATATTATAATAATTTGATTTGTAAAGTTTTAATTATATAAACATTTTACCTACTTTTAAGTTTCGAACAAATACGTAAATTTTGTCAAATAAATTAATGAAAATATAAAAGAACAGTATAAATGAATAGATGAATGTGTTACATAATTTTTTTTTTTTGTTTGTTTAATAAGTAAGTATAAATAAAATTTATTTTTAAGATTTAAAATTAAAAAAAAAAGAAATCTTTAATTCATTTACTTTAATATATAAATTTCATAGAGTAATTTAATTTGTTAAAAAAAAAAAAACAAGAAATATATTTTACCTCAATATTTTTTTTTTCTATAAATTTTATAAATTTAATAAAGATGTGAATTTTTGTCAACAATGTGATATTAATTGAATTCGTTTAAAATTTTCATAAAATGTGTTATAGTACATATGTGTACATACATATATATATATACGTACATGTGAATAATTATACAAATACTCTGAATGATGTACATACCTATATGTAAAAATATTATTAAAAATTTTAAATCATAAATTCGTTTTTTTTTGCAATCTGATATGTAATTCATTATAATCATGAAAACTGCACCCCCTCATACATATTAAACTTATACCTATATGTATGAATATATATATTTTTTTAAATAATTTTTCTTGTATCTGTACTGGATTCTTGAATAAATTGAATTTTTATGCTACACAAAAATTATATTCTATCACACAAGTAAGTCATATTTATTTAAATTTTACAATCATACATACATGTACATATATGTATAGGAATATATGCGATAGCAGGTATTAGACACAGTAAAAAATTTCGTTATTGTAAAAAAATGACGGAACATTTTTTTTTCAAGTATGATTATTAAAATTTATCGTTTGAATAAGATACTTTTGGTATTATATAAGCTTTCATTTGACATTTTATATCACTCAAATGATGTAAGAGAAAAATTTGAAAAATTAAACTTTTTTTTTGTTCATGTGATAAATTAGTTTGGAAATTTTATTAAAGATTTACCAAATTCTTTCAAGAATTTTCTTGCCGTTCCACTACTAATACATTTTTTTTTCTTCTTTTTTTCATAGAACATTAAATTTTCCACCTCTTATTCACCTCTTGTCACTGCACTGGTTTTATAATATTATTTTTTTGAAATATTTTATGACAGGACACATATTAAATGGAATTTAGTTTGAAAATTTTTTTTTCCGTGTAATATATTATGTATAAAAGCGCATAATAGGATTTTCCGAATTGCATTTATACATATATGCAAAAATTTCTATCATTTTTGTTTCAACTACAATAGCTATTACCATTCACATATATGTACATATGTATGTATATGTTTACATACATAAACCATATCATCATACAATGAATACATACGATATTTATAATAAAAACTATAGTTTTATAAACCGGAATATAAAAACATGAAAATTTCACCCGAAAAACCGCATACAAAATTAATAATATGCTAATGTAAAAAGCTTTTTGTATATTGCATATTGAACTACTGTTAACACCACCCTGAATACAAGATAAGTTACCCAAGAAACTTTTAACTTTTTTATATACTTTTTTTTCTTATAAGACTTCTTATTCTTATCCTTCAACTAGAATTTGTTTTATAGCGCATTTAAAATGTATACATAATCATCCAGATACATATATACATACTATATTAAATATATGCTGACATTGTTAAAAAGGTTTTTATAATACCCGAAAATACGCGGAAGTATCTATGTATGTATGTATATACGTTCTTAATAAATGTATATAACATATTATATTAGAGGTAAATTTATAATTCACATAAAATCATAAATTTTATCCTTATGTATTATGCAAAAAGTATCATTCTGTTTTTTTTGTTGATTTACTATGACAATATAAAGTTTCAGACATTGTCGTTGTCATCATTGAACATCATCAGATGAAATGAAAACGTTTGAAATATTTTTAAAAAAAAAATTTCTATGTATTTTTGTACTATCAATTCTATGTATCATTGTACTATCAATTCTATGTATTTACATACGTTTAGTTATTAGATAGGTACATATGTCTATCTGAAATTTGATTGTAATGCTAAATAAATGTCATGAAGATAACGAAAATTAACGGTCTTTTCACATATTCAACGTTGATTAAATTTTTAATGAACGATTAAAATAAATGAAAAAAAAAAAATTACTGACAAACACATTGTTTTTTTTGTGTTTGTCGGAAGAATTTCAAATATTTTAAATCAATATAACGGCAATCTTTCTCTATGATTTTGTTTATTTTTTTGGTGTTTTGTTTTTCAAATAATTGTTTTTTTTTATTTTTGTCCGCATAAAGTAAAAATGTCCTTTATTTTATGAAGACAGAAACACGTAGAATTGTTGAATGAAAATTATAATATCTATATGTATAGAAAATATACTGTATTATTTTATACTACAGACAAGGTAAGGTACAGGTAAGTGTGTTTGTTTGATAAAGACATTGAAATTTTTTTTTTTTTCTTCGAATGTTAAATGTTTGCCATGTTTGTTGAAAAATACATAAACATCGTTAAATAAATTTATATTTTTTTTCTAATTTCTAAATTGCCATACACATTTTTGATAAATGAAATTTTCATGAATTTACATATTTTTATATGCCAAAAAAAAAAAAACAAAAAAAGAAAAAAAAATCCTTAAAATTTATAAAAAAATTTTGTTAAATGTTCAGATTTTTTATTTACTTTTTTTTTCTTACATAAAAATACAAAATGAAAATGTTTCTTTCACATTTGAATTGTAAAAATGTTGTTTTTGGTTTTCAATGTGAATAAATATTTTCATATTTCATAAATTATAATCAAAATTTGGTGGAAAAGAAAATGTATAAAACATAAATAAATTTTTTTTAATTATATGCAAATATGAAAATTAATTTAATAAAAACATTTTACATAAGTAATCTTTTCATAATAAAAATATGAAGAAATTTCAATGAATTTAATTTTCAAGAATAAATTTTGTTTTGAAAATCAAATTTAAATGAGTTTGATTGCCGAAATTCCTTTCTTTTTTTTTTTAAAGTAAGAGGTTTTTAATTTTAAAGAAAAACAATCTTTTTTAGCTACCAAGTATTTTCTTGAATATTATGAAATTTATTCCAGTGAAATAATAAGCTACTTTTATTTTCAATGAATAAATTATTCGTATATTAATTACTCATCACATACAAAAGTAAAGCACAACCATTCCAATGACGCTACAGCCCATATAGAGTTTTTGTGATTATTTTTTTGTCATACATACATCTAGAGTTTTAAGTGAAATGTGAACCACTAAATTTGTTGGTAGAAAACAATGAAGAAAACAAAAATCTAAGTTTTCTACAAAAAAATGTAATTTAAAAAAAAAATTACTTCTTAAAATTCTTTTTTTTTTTTTCTTGTTTTCATTTTTGACATTACATTATGATTGCAAATATAAAAATGTTCCCTCTTCTTTTATTTTTTTACTTTTTTTTTATTCATAAAATCATTTTCTTTTCTTTAAAAAAAAAGTTTTTATATGAATCAACTTAAAAATGTTTCATGTTAGCACTTTTCAACTTATGTCAAGTATCATTACTTTTATTCTGAGAGAACAACATATGTAATAAGTTTTTAATGTGACAAGTGTTTTTTTTTTTTTTATATTAAAGTTGATGTATGCTACAAATAACTCATATAATACATTTGAGAAATAAAATTATAATATATACTTATGTATGTAACACTTACAGATTAAGTGATTCTTGTATTACAAAAAAAATTTTTTCTTTTTAAAAGGAACAATAAAAACTTAAAATGAAAAAATGTTTTTTTTTTTTACAATTTAATTTTCTGTTTAAAAATTTAAAAAAGAAATTTAAATAAATTCATTAAATGAATTAATTGATTATTTTTGTGTAATTTAAAAATAATATGTACATACGTGGTGTTGTGTTTTTATTTCATTTATATAAAAACATTCAATGGAATTGCGATGGGTATATTATGTAACAGCATTTAATATTTTGTATTCTGTATAGGGTTTTTCCCTAGAGATCGATTCCGGAATCAATAGTGTGGAATGTGAAGCAATATATTATCGTATTTTTTTGTATAATATGATACAATATAGCTTATAATTTAATTTTCACACAAATTAATTATTGTTTTTGTTTATGTTTTTGCCTTCGTTTAATTATTTATTCATTCACTAAATATCATCTTTGAAATATCCTAATACGAGTGAAAATCCTTTTAATTTTAATAGCTTGTATATATATATATTTTTTCAAAGTAATTTTAAACTTATAAGTATAAGTTTTTAATTAAATTTCATTTAAATATTTTGAAAATCATAATCAAAAATCATTAATTTTGCTGTATTTCAAAAACATTTCATATAAAATTAATTTCTACCTTCTTAAAATACATACTCATTTATTTTAATTTTCGTTAGGATATTATTTAAAAAAAAAAAATGAAAATACACTCAAGTTTAATTAAGATGTTTAGTAAATATTTAACTGAAAAACCACTTAATTTATTTATGCACACTTGTATGTTTTATTATGAAAACGTGTTCATGTCTATAAAACATTTTCCTTATTTATACATACATATTTCGATTTTTTGTATTGTATTTTTTTTTTTGTGTTTTTGTTTTTTTCTTTTTTTCTTATACATACATAAATTTCCGTTTATGTATTTATTTCTACATTTTACGCTTGTTTATCAATAAATTTTCATTACGGATCATAAATGATTTGATAGAATTCAATGAATATTGATTTTATTTTTATTTTTTTTTTTTAGTTTACGTATAGATTTACACAAACATATATTCACGTATACACACAAAATAAAACGTATAAAAGTAAATAGAAAGTCATTCATCAATAAAATTTCTGATCCGTTTTGTCATATAAAATGTTCATGATATGAATTCATTTTATTTTTATTATATTTATTTTGATTTTGAAAAGCTCACATTAAAAAAAAAAAATTTTAATATTTTTTTTCAGTTTAATGATTTATTGTTCCTTTTTAAAAGTTGTCTAAATTACGTATGTAATATACAATATTCTAGTATGCGTGTACCTACAGTCGAATAGGCATACATACTCGTATATGTACATTAAGAATTTTAAGAAGTTAATAAATTAGAAAATTCTTTGGAAATTAAGTGATTGATGAGGAAATGAAATGAGATTTAATGAACTACTTTCTTATTTTCAATCATGTACATAAGCGATGGAATGTTTTTCACAACAGAAAAAAAAATGTTTATTTAAAAAGAAGATAATCAATTAAGTAGGACAAAATAAAATTATGAATAAATTCAAAATTTAATATCAATTTTTGATCATAAAGTTTTTTCTTGTTAAAAGCTCAAAAAAAAAAAAAAAGTGAATTAATTTCATATTTTGTATGAAAGTCTTTTAGATTTTTGTTTATTTTTCAAAATTTCTTATGTTGCACGCTATTGCTTTTTTCTTCATTAAATATTATAAATAAACTACATCTTCATAGCAACCTTCTAACCGAAAAAAAAAAACAAAAAAAAATTGAACAATTTTAAATTTAAATTCAATTATTTTTTATTTTATTTTTAAAAAGAACACGAGCACCTGATGATTTCAAATGAGCAATAAAATAAATTGTAAGTAGAGTAGAAATTACATGATTTAAACTATAAAAACAAGACAAAACAATGTATTCTTTAAACAATCACAATTTTTTACTTTAAAGCATTTTTTTTTTTTTTTACAAAAAAGCACCACTACAAAAACAATAAACAAAAAACTAAAAAAAAATTAATTAGAGATAAATTTTGTGTTTTACTTTGAGAATTAAAAAAAAACTGAAAAATCAAATAACATGAAAAGAATATTTCGAAATTAAAAATTCAATTCAGTAAGAATATTTTTGATGCTGAATAAATTTTTTCAAGATTAATTAAATGTGAATATTAAATTTGAATATTTTATAAAAGTGAAAATGATAAACGAATCGTAAAAAATTGTATTTAAGTGAAGAATATTTATAATTAATCACAGTTCTCTCATTTAAAATGAATAATTATAATACAATAAATTTTTTTTCCTGCTTATTTTATTTAATACGTCGTCTACTTTTTTTGACTTATTTAAAATTAATGAATTTTCTTCATTATTATGGAAAAATAATAACAAGAACAATTGGTTACATACTAGTTAACTAATCTTCAAGTATATAAGGAATTTCAGAAAAAAATCGTTATTAAATAAATAATTAATTAATGTTTTTAAAGGATACAGTTGATTTTGAATAATTTAAATAATATACTGTGAAAAATCTAAAACAAAAACAAATATAATTCATGTCAGTTAATATTTTTCATTTTTATTTTTCGATACAAAATTTTCTCTACATTTTTTCTAATACACGTCACTTTTTACGTTAGTTTAAAACAAAGACCTTGGTTAAATTAATTAGACTATTTATTAATTTTCCATTTTTGTTTTTTTTTTGTTTTGCTATGTTGAAAATTTTATTACTTATAACCAAGTATTATTACTTGTATGTATATATGTATGTACATTTATATATTCATTTGAAATGATCCCTCATTTTATTAAAAATACCTAAAATTTTACAATGACGTCAAATATATTATATTCTTATTTCTTTTTTCATATTAAATTGTTTATTCATGTGAAAAAGTTATTATATTTTTTTTTTTGAAATATACTCACATTTCTTATTAATATTATTATTTTCATAACAATGAATTCTTGGAAAGAAATTAAAGAAAATACTGAAATACATAAATAAAAAAAAAATTGTGTAACTAAAGCGAAAAGGAAAAACAAATCGGAAAAATATGACAAATTGTTGAAGAATGAATTTTAGAAATTAGAAATGTATACCATGGTTAACATACAAATAATTTTTACAATATATAATAAAATAATCAATATTCACGAATAATACATATGAAAATTATTCACATTCTAATTTTTGAACACGTAATTTTGAATTATCGATGGAATAATTTTTTGAAGGCTTTTTATAGTAAATGAACTTGATAAGCTAATCAGAAACAAAAATCTTTAATTAGGATCAAAGTTTTAGGATAAAAATAAAACCAAGCTAATTTTAATTTTGTTTATATCTGTAATTTATTTCCAAAAATAACTTTACTGTTTTTAAATATAGAAAAATTTAACCCATGTTTATTTGTCCAAAAAAGATTTGTGGTAAATAATGTCAAAGCCGCAGAACATTTCACACACATAAAAATCCGTCGATTCGAAGATATTTACAAAGTAAAATTGTTGCAAATGTAAACAAAACATTTTTTTAATTTTACGAATAATTGACTTAATTTTTCAACGAATACAAAAAACAATATTCTCGCTTAGAAAATTTACATTTATTTTAAAATCAAGATGCATTTAATAGATAAATGAATCATAATTAATTATTCATAAAATATTATTATTTGGAAGAAAAAAATGTTATCTAAAGTTATCTATAATGACTTATAATCAATATACCCTTAAATTTAACAATAAAAATAATATACTGTTATAAAATAGAAAAAAAAAATAAAAAAAATACTATGTTAGATACTCGTACTATATTATGAACACTATAGTATGTAGTACATGTTAAAGCCATTCAAGTAGTCATTCATTTTTATATGGTTTTAAAGGCGGATATAACCCTGAAAAAGAGTTAACTACATATAATTGTCTGATGATATGACTTGATATAATATTTTATACAACAACATATCTATGTCATAGTTCATATTAGTTTTATGGAAAAAAATAAAAAATAAATTGAATTCTATTCAATTCAGAATACACATATGAGTAAACCGATAGATACTATATAGTAAAATGTGATACCTTACACTTAGCTATATATGCTGTTTAAGCTTAAAAAATTATAATTTTTTTTATTGTGGTTGAATAAAATTCCGTGTGTTTTAATCGATAAAGAATGAGGTGATTTTTGTTTTTGTGCTTCACCAGTAGATATTTAGGGTAAAGTGTAACTGATGCAATTTTTGTAAATAATTTTTTAATTATTTAATTTTTACATGAATCATTTTTTCAATCAAATGAAAATATCTAATGGAAAAAATTCTCATAATTTCAATAGTACACATTATGGTAAAAATTGTAACCTTTACATTAAATTTCCTTGGTTTTCCTGTTCAATTCTAGATTATATATAAATCGATAAAAGTAATATACTGTATTTTTTATTATAATTCATTCATATATGTAATATACGAGTACATACAAATATGCTAATGTTATTCTAGTATATCTTTTTAATATTTTTTTATTCATTTTTCACGCTATTATTGATTTTTTTTTTATTCTATATTTTTGAATAAACTGCATTTTGAATGTTCTGTATTATTAGAAGGTATAAGTAAAAATCGATTTGTACTAAGAGTATACATAATATCATTCAAAGGGTAATTTACACTTTTGAAATATAAAAAAAAAAAGAACCTGATTGTAAATATGTATCTTATCAATTGATTTACTCTATGTAAGAACAGAATTGATAGAAATTACCCTTATATTTATATTTTTTTATTGAATTTTTATAGTATAAAATTCCTACACGATACACACGGTATGAATTTGACTTTGCAATAAGTACTGATTAATACTCACAGTATCAATTGTGTTAATAGAAAATATTCTAGACATTTATTAAACTCCCAACATAGAATTTCATCTTGATTTATTTATTGTAAAAATTTCATATAAAATATTCTGCTTCAAATAACTCTTTTAAAAGCATTTTAATAATTAAATTGGATCGTTTAATGTTTACTTTACTTAATATTCATTTACAATCCCATTCTTTAAAATATCTTTTTTATTCAATATTATTTATCATCTAAAAAGATACTTTTTCTTCCTTCTACATCTTAAATTTATGTCAACTTTTTGTTTTCATATAATTGGTCTACAGAAAAAATGTTTACAATTCATCATTGCCAAATGAAGTAGATATAAAAAGACAAAAAAAAAAAAAGTTAAAATAAATGTTATCCTTTTCAAAATTTAAAGATAATAAATTCTTGCGTGTATAATGATAAAATGACGAAGAGTAAAAAGGAATAAAAAAGACAAGGGAATACATACTTCTGTATCACCGCAAAGCTTTTCATTTAGAGTTTTTAAATCCATTTCCCTCAACAGTATTGCATTATATCTTTTAAAACATTTATGAAAGAAACTTGTACGGTACGAAAAAAAAATAATAATAAAAAACAAAATAAGAAATAAGAAAAACAAAAAAATGGCATATTAGAAAATGTTTTAAAGTTGAAAAAAAGCTTATCGCATTTCTCTATAGTTACCACTTTTTATACATACATATGTACATAAAGTCTGGTTAGATGAAAAACTGCTATTTCATAAGCTTTTGTCTGTTTACAAAAAAAAAAAATAAAGAAGATAGAATTCATTATCTTGTATTTAAAAAAAATATATTTCTCTATCATACACGTACACATGTATAAATGTGAATACAAAAAACAAAAAATAAATAAATTTATTTCAGAATTTTTTTATGTTATGAAGGAGTTTGAAATTCTTTACGATTTAAATGAAAGTACATAAAGTTCATGTGTATGTGTTTATTATAAGGAAAATATACGATAATTTGCAAAGGGATGTTAAAAAAAATATACAATTTAAAAAAAAGTACTTTGCTTGTATTACAAAAATAAAGTACCTACCAGCATTTAAAAAAAAAATTTTTTTCCTACTATTTACAACATTTTTTTTTTTCATACGCTATTAGTAGTCAGATATCTCGTACAACACATCTTATATTCTCGTGGGAAATACGTGATGTTATGTCATGTGTGAAATTACACCATATTAAAAGAAAGAAGAAAAAAAAAGTGTTATCCTATATTTTAAATTTATGTTGTCTAAGATATTCTACATTATTCCCTATACGTCATTTTATGTTGTTTTTTTTTTTTTTCAAAATTTATTTTTTAAATAAAGTTTAAATTTATACTTTATCATTTTTTTAACTTGAAATTTTATTGATGAGTTTATAATTTTTTTGCACATTATCACGTTAAAAATGTATATTTTTTGATTGATTTATAGAAATTTTAAATTTAGATTTTCTTATAAATAAATACTTAAAAAATTCGATATATGTGATGATAGCAATGGAAAGACATCTTTGAATTTTTTGAAAAATATATCTTTACATAATTTTCACTGACGTGGCAAAATATATGAAATAAAAGGTGAACGAATACAATAAAAAAATATTCTGTTTTTTACCACAAACTAAAATTTTTTCTGTTTACTTCAAAGATAAGAAATTATTTTGGTTTTGTTATTACCTAATTTCCTGAAATTTTATCAATAACTTTTATGATTTTTAACTTTTCACGAAGAAAGTAGGTATACAATTTTCTATTTGTTAATTTTGCTTACTTGCAATATTTATTTTCTCTCTGCTAAAACACGTAATTGCGTGTCGTTCTGTAAGCAGATATTATCATCAAAATTCCCGTTCCACTTAAAATAATTCGACGAAAAAAACAAAACACCCACATAATCTTTTATTTTTCTTAAAGGAAACTTTTTCATGCATTGCGGACATTTAATATAAAAAAAAACTATACCTGCTACCTTATTATTAAGGATATTTTATGCTTTTCATAAATATAAATGACATTACATATACTGATTTTGTCAAATCATTCACCTGTGAATAATTTATTATTACTTACTTACCGTTTGGTGTGAAATGTAATGTCAAATTGAATAATAATGAGGTGAGAATATTTTTTTTTTAAATGACTAGATTTTTTTTCTATAATTTTAGAAAATTAGAAAAAAAAAAATTAGAGAAAGTATACTTGAATTTTTTAATGTCAAATGCCAAATTCTATAATTAACTGCACAATATTATTTGAAAAAAAATTTTTTTTTGAAGTATTTTATAATTAGAAAAAAAAAAAACACAACATGAAAATATCTTGTAGGTAATTTTTTCTTATTAAATCTATTTAAACTTTACTATACTTGCCAATATCATGTGATTATGACAAAATATGCTTGAACATATTAAATAAAAGTAATTAGTGAAATAGGATAGAAAATACATTTAAAAATAAAATTGAAATAAAGATGAAAGTATTTTGCTTTTGTTTTTTTTTCTGTGTAATTATTGTTAATTTAGAAATATGAAATTTTATTTGGCTGTAAAAATGTTTGAAAATCATTTATCATTAAATTTATTGTAAATATGTTTTATGATCTTGAAAATGGTAAAATAAACACACTATATTATATGCAATTATGATTACGAAATTTTTTGATGTATTTCTTTTTCTCACCATTAGTTTTTACTTAAAATAAACAATTATTAAATTATAGTGGGTTATTTTTAGATTAAGCTGTAATTCTTTTTATGAAATTTTTATCATAAAAATAATAAAAATTCTTTGCAAAATTTCTGAATAAGTTTTAAGAATTACGAAAAAATAATTTTTTTTAAAATAAATACTATTTTTTAATTATTATCTTCTCTAATAAACACCTACTTTCTTAAGACCTTATGACACGTATTTTTTTTTTCTTCAAAAAATCTACAGATGAAATTTTGAACTTTCAACTTTATCACAAATATAACGGAAAATTTATTTTTATTTTGTATTTTTAAATCCTTGTCCGTTTTTCTTTTGTAAGTCTTTAAGTGAAAATTATTTATGTCAAAATCCATTAAATATAATTTTTTATAATTTTCTTCTTGATTATAAGAAAAAAATGAAAAAAATAAAATCTCACAAAATATTTATGTTACCCAAAAGCAACCGTAAATGTATCTAATAAAAAAATTTTAATGAATATACCTTTGAGAAAATTCTTATTTATATGTTATGTATAAAATCCTTATGTATATACATACATATATATACATCAATGTACATATTAATATAACCTTTGTTCAAATATGTAATTTGTATTCGTTTTTATGTAGCGTGAAAATAGGATATTCTTTATTTCTTAAAAATAATTCGTTTTCATTTATTATGAATATTTTTATGTTAGGTTTTATATGTAATACTTGTTTATTTATTTATTTTCATTTGCATTATTTTTATCACCATTTATTATTTTTTTCATTAAATTACAATTTAATACGTAAAATTTACACTAAAGTAATCAAATGAAAAAGTTTTAAAAACATTATAACATATTATCAAAATTTTCAAGTGTGTATACGTATGAATGAGATGAATAATTTCAATATACATAAAATATTTAAGATAAACAGCAACAGTCCTTATATCAACCATACAAAATAATTTAAATAAATACAAACGAATTGTTAATGGTTTAAAAGTTTCAACATAAAAAAAATAAAAATAAAATAAAAAATATTCAAGTACCTTTGTATGTACAATACATACAAAAAAAAAAAAAATAAAATGTTGGGTATTTAGAAAATCAGAAAGTAGCAATAACGCAAATGCATTTAAGAAAGTTTTCATAAGTGAAAATTATTACACTTTAATTCTTAAATTTTTAATTCATGAAAAGGATTTAATGGAATGTAAACATGAAATAAGCTTTAAGTTCAATTTTAAATGAAATAAAATTTTTGAGTTGAATGTGATAGAAAGAAAAACAAATGTTAGAATGTTAAGATAAAATTTTTTAGTGTTGTGTAGTTTAACATTGTCGAAGATTTTATGATTGTATTCATCATAAATCCTGTTGAAAATCAGGTTAATCCAGAATAATAAAAATGTTTAGAGTTTTATATTTTCGAAAAATACAAAAAATTATGTTTTTGTTGTTTGTATCTTGAAACATTTTTCTTGAAAAAAAAAGAAAAAAAAAAAACAAATTGATAAATTGATCACGTAGTTGTCAAACAATTGTGCTGTTACCATAATTTGAAATATTAATTCAAAAAAAAAAAAAATGTATAAGATTTAGCTTCTTTTTCTTATCAAATCAAATGCTTGTCCTTGACAAAAATAATATTTTACGTTTACTGAAATTGAATTTGTCAACAATTATTATTTTCTGGAACCATCTTTTGCACGTACCCTGAATTTAATTATTCTTTTTTTTTTTATTAACCATATTCTTTTAATTTCATTAGATTGTTTTTTTTTTTCTCATAAACTTTTTTTCCTTTCTTGTTTTCTTTTCAAAATTACAAAAGCAGTATAGAGATATCGCTACATTATATCGTGACATTTTATAGAAAAAGAAAAAAAAAATCAAATTGAATTATAATTTTTCGAAGAAATTAAATTTATTAAAATAACATTAAAAATTACTTATCAAAATTTTATAAAAAAAATTAATTTTCTCTTATATTTTTCTTAAATTTAAAATAGCATACTGAATATTTTAAGATTTTCTTGGAAAAATATTCTGTATAAAAACAATCAATGTAAAATATCATAGTAATTTTAACTTTCTTTACATAACAGAACACACAAAAATGTTTAAATGTGTGTAAAATATTTTTTAGGTACTACGAAAATTTAAAAATTAAATTTTTATATTTTGAAATATCGAAATTTTGAAAGTAGAAAAAAGTATAAAATTTTGATATTGAATATAAAAGGTATAGTTTCAAACCCATATCAACAGCGATCACTTTTTGTTACACCTAAACATCACCGAAAACCACCAATCATCATTCAAAACATTACTCAATTTCCTACATCATATTTTTAAACCACAAAATAATTTATGAGAATATTTCATATTCAATAGGTATACTTTTTAATTTTTTAGGAACTGAAAACATTAATAATATATTCTTTTAGGCTTACAATGTCAATATAATTGAGGTTTTATTTGAAAACTGGGAGGGAAAAACTTGAAAAAAAAAAAAAAATAATGAAATTTTTTAACAAAAAAGATTGGATAATTAGGTTTACAAAATACCTGTAAGATATACATTTCCGCCTGTGAAAAAAAAAAAAAAAACCACATGTATAGGGTGTACACAATATAAACCCACATATTATAAATTATAGTCACCCACAAAAAATTTTTTTGCAAACAAACAAAAAAATAAAATAAAATAAGAAAAAAATACTTTTGAGTACGGTATACATTTGAGCCTAAAGCAATCATGAATGTTCGTTAAAATGTGAAAAATTAGGAAAAATGTTTCCTGTTTCATTGTATACACAATAATACAGAATATTGAATAGGTTTGACATAAAAAAAAGAAATATACAATTCAAAATTGCACACAAATCAAAAAAAAAAAAAAAAAAAAAAGAAATAAAAAACATTTACGAGAAATAAAGTCTTACATTAGATAGGCAGGTATACATATCTATATACATTTATTAGTATTGAGATATTTACAAATATTGAGGTTAGTTGTGTTGATTGTCTGTCCTAATTCTCAAATGTCAGCATTTATATTATCTCATGTCTACATGATACTTAAATACATAAACTTAATATTGTATTTTTAGTATTATCATCATTATTTTTTCTTTTGTATAATTTAGTTTTATATTTAAAAATAAAAAATAAAAAAATTTAGAATATATTGAATAATCTAAATTCAAAAATAAAAATTTGTTATAAATTGTTTTCATTAAAAAAGTACAATAAGTAGGTTTATTAAATTATTTGTTTATTTTTTTTTTTTTTTCATAAATTTTAAATGAAAAATCCAAAACTGTTCAATAAAAGGAAAAGTAAATAAATTTGAAAAAGAAACAAAAACAAACCGATTTCAACTCATATCAAGTAAAATTTTACAACCAACAAAAAGAAAAAAACAATCAAGAGATAAATTTCATGTAAGTAAACTTTTTCTTTTATACAAAAACTTCATTCTATGCACAAAATTTTATCTTTTTTCTTTTTAAATTTTCTGAACTAACATGTACATATTTCATTTCTTTAGCATATCATACATACATAATTTTTCACATTTTAGGTTAATATTATATAAAAGTATAGTAGATACATACAACTGTACGAGTATATTCTTTATCACGTACATGTAATAATTTTCATCTAAAAAATTTGTTCATATAGCAACGTCAATAAAGGATAATATTAAGAAAATCTTTATTCAACTTTTTTCTATTTTTTGTTTCATATTTTTTTCTTTATATATACTTTTTTTTTATAATCTCAAATAATTTTTTTGTCAGGAAACAGGGTAATTCTATTATGTGTGTATACCATTTTTATATTTACATGAATATATTTAATATTTAATACAGAAATATTATAGAAAATGATATATAAAATTTAATGTTTATACCACGTGTATAAATAAATATCCATCATCAACATCATCATCATCAAGTTTTATTACAAACACCATTATTCAAACAAAACAAAAAAAAAAAAAAAAAAATGGTTGAATAAAGGACTTGAATGGTAATATTATACGATGTAGAAGTACTATTTCTTTTTATATAAAAAAAAGAAACTTTTTTAAGAACTGATCAAAAAGGATATTATGTAAAGTAGGAAAAAAAGTTATTTTAACATTCAAAACTCATTTGTTTAGCACGCGTTCGAATTTAAGCTTTGTTTAGTTTTCGTAAAATATGTTTTTTTTTTTCCTACTAGAAAATTTTCAGGCAATGTTTCATTATTCCAAAATTTTAATTTCTCCAAAAAAAAATAATATAAATTTTGAGAAACTTAAAAAAAAAAACATTTCAACATTAAATCCCTTAACTTTAGAAAATTGTTTTTTTTTTCTGTACGAACATTACCTAGAAATAGATTTCATCATTCAATCCAAATATTGTAAATTAAGTTTTTTTTTAAACAAAAAAAAAAAAAACAAAAAAAAAAGGAGTTAATAAAATTACAAAAACAAAAAATAAAAGTAAACAAATAATATTTTAATTAATTTATTATACATACATACATATATACAAATTTTGTTATGTAGCACACATAAATATATTTACATACATAATATATGTATAGGTATGTATATACATAAATATACGTATAAAATGAAAATGAATGCCAACACCCAGTGCCCACCTATCCTTGTGTATAAATATTTACTTAAGAGTGCTATCATTATCACTTAATATGTACTAACGATGATAATCATCTTTTTTTATTCAACTAAAAATATACATACACCTACTCTCTTTCTTTGTATATCTAACATATTGTACTCAAAATGTAAAAAAAAAAAACTTCAATGAATATAATATAACATATGTACATAATATGTATATGTAAGATACATACATATGTATACCAAACATAAATAAGTATAATTTTATTAACTACACCCTCATACTAATTTGTTTGCATGATTACATTATATTATTTTTTATTTTTTATTTTTGTTAGTTTTTTTTCCCATAACATAATTTACTTGATGACCGGTGGACAAAATAACAACTAAAATTTAGATAAAACTTCAGTATATATATGTATGTATACTTTCATTAATTATAAAAAAAAAGGATAATAATTTTGTACTGTTTTGTGTTAATAACAGTCTATTATAGAATATTAATAATTGTTATTAAATGAAGATAAAAGTCAGTATTGTTATTTTAATTTGTTAAAAACTAAAAATTCATCAAACCCTTCTATTTTGTCTGTTTGTATTAGTTACAATGTCAACAATAATTGAAATTATTTAAATATTTCAAATCACGTGTAATCTAATAAGTTTCAATTATAAATTTAATTGATAATTTTAATTATGAGATTCGGTAATTTATTTTAATTAATGTTTAAAATCAGATTGAAATTTATTTTGTTTCACCAGAAAATTATATATTTTTTTTTCAAAAGCTTTTGATGTTTTTTATTTGGAGTTTCAATGAAACTATTTTTAATGGAAAAAAAAAAGAAGAAAATTAATTTTAATTCATGATAAGTAGTTAAAATTTTTTTTTTAAATTTTAAATAAATAGGTACATATTAAAAAAATTATTATTAGTCATATAATACACATATACATTTGTGCATTACATTTATCTCTAATTCATCGTGGGACTGCTGAGTTGACATGTCCCTAGATATTTTTCTCAGTAGCTCATGTGTAAAGAAAAATCTAATGGAAAATTATATTCTTCTCGTTTGACTGTGGCTTCAAAAATAAAATACAAAGTCAATAAATGATAAGAAGAAAAAAAAACACCACCAACGCTTTCTCTTATTTTTACCTTCCTATCAATTTTATAACGATTCCGAAAATAATAAAGATAATTTTTAAGGACTTGGTAAATCAAACAAAAATGTTGTAGTTAAATTTTTCTTTTTTTACGATATTTACAAATTTTTTTTTAGTAAAATGTTAAATTTTTAATGTAAAAACCGATATAGAAAAAAGTAGTAAAAAATTATTATGTTTTCGTGATTGTACATTAAAAAGCACTTTTTTTTTTCAATTTCAATAAAAAGTGGTTATTACTTGTCCAATTCACTTATGAATATAGCTTTTATTCCCATATAGTGCTAAGACTTCAAGATTTTCCTTCTAAGTGAGCATATAACATTAGCAGATTAAAGCACAAAAAAAAAAAACAAAAAACAAATATGGGTTAGAAAATTTCCTCCCACTTTTTCTTATGTGATTTTCATTTTTGGTTTTTTTTTTCCTGTTTGTTCTCAATTCTAAAATAAAATTAATATGAATAAAACACGATATCGGCTTTTCTAGTAACAAAATTACTTCCGTTAACAACGTATTTTTTCTCGTTATGTTTTTAATTTTTCTTCAAAAAAATTTTACAAATAACAATTTTCTTTTACTTATTCTATTTTTCTACTGTGTAATTTTTCCGCACGAAATGAAACTTTTAATTTCGCACAAAACTAATAATACCTTTTTTTTTCTTTAATGATTTTACCACACACACACAAACACAATTGATTTTATATGTTTTATATATAGCACATATAAAAATACACAATATCAGATACTCGGCCTTATATTATTATATTTTCAAAATGATTTTCGGATAAAAAGGATTTATAATCCTTTTTTTTTTCATTTTACCATAAATTCGCATGCATTACAATATTATATTACACGTAAGTATACATATAGGTAATATACATAAACTAAGGATATAATGTTTATGTATTAAATCTATAAACCTTTTTTTTTCGTGTGTTTTGTTTGTTGTTTTAACTAATAAAACTTACTCTTTTGGGTCATATTGCTTGAGGTTGACTTTGACTTACAAAATAAATATATTGATTCTTTCATTATTATTCCCGATGAAAATTTTCAAATGGTATATGTATGTACATGATATTATAACTATAGTGCTAGATAGTTTGGTTATTATTTTCCTATAACACATTCAATGTGTTTTACAGGAAAAATAAAAAAATAAAAAGAAAAAAAAAAGGCAAAAAATAAAGTAACTTTTAGCCTTGGCCTTCTTAAGAATATACTTCCTTGTGAGCTAATGGTTTCCATTTATATTATACACGTACACATATTCATTGAATTTATGTATCATTTAATATTACACAACAATTTTTACGTTTTTTTATTTTCTTTGTTTTTTTCTTTCTTCCTCATTTCTTTTTATTATTTTTAACATCACGTGACAATGGAATGCTAAAATTTTTATTTGAAAAAAATAAAAGAAATTAAAACATTTAAATTATTGAAAAACAAAAAAAACAAACAAAAAGAAAATAAAAACAATTAATGTTGTCGTTTAAATTAATGATAAAAATCATTTCGTGTAAAAATACCGTTAATAAATATTTGAAATAAAAAGCATGGAAAATTTCTGTTATAAAAAGACATTTTTTTTGTTTGTTTTTTGATTAATCTGTGTCCAAAATTGATATTGAAAAAAAAAACTTCTATTTTCAAATTAATTGATATGTGATCACCACAAATCAATGTTAATATGTAATAATCAATTCATTAACGTTTTAGAAAAAAAAAAAGTTGGTTGGTATAAAACGCATTTTTACGATAAATTTTTATTAAGGTAATTTAATTTATCTGTTAAATAAAAATTGATGGAATTTTCTAGGTGAAATAGTATATTATGTGAATCTGTATATTGATTGATATTGAAAAAGTTTTTTTTTTTTTTCTAATAAAATATTTATTGACTATAGCTAAAAGAGGAAGTAAAAGATTTACGATAATTTACTGAATATGTGCTGACATTTAGAGAATTTATTTGTCAAATAAATTTTTTTTGGGTATATTTTAAGGGAATTCGAATAATTCTGATAAATCTAATTTTTGATATTGTATATGTATGTCGCCAGAATAAAAATAAAACGGATTTCAATTTGTCATTGAATTAATATGTATATCGTGGTGTATAAAGTAGTCCTAATTTTATTCCGAATTTAGTTTCTAAATTTTAAGTTATGACACATTTTAATCTTGGAATTTATCAAATTATTGTCTTTATTAATTTTATAGGATTTTTTCTACCATAACAGTTGAGGACTGATAGGACAAACGACAAAGTAATGGCTTATTATTTTAAAATGTCTCCTTTTTTCTTTAATTCTTTAGTTTTAGCTATTCAACTTAAAATTAAATTATAACTCCAGAATGAAATATCATGTGTGTGAGAAATATATCCGATATTTTAATATCTTTAATAAATCCATATTATGTTTAATTAACATTATTTAATTGAAATATGTTTAAAATTTTGTAAAAGGAAATAATATTTCATAATTATTCAATTTCAAAATATTCATCAAAACTGTATTCATTTCAAACATTATGTGTGTATATAATGAGAAACGTTCTTGCATGGTCGTTAAACATTTAAATTTTCTGGAATAAGTATAGTAAATTCAACTTCAATAGATTGCTTTGAGCTATTTATTCTATATTCAATTTAAATTCCAAAATACAGAAATTACATTTAATAGAGAAAGAAGACTAAATTTTAGAGATATCACATTTCTACTAAATTTCTAATCTAGTTTATTTTATAGAAATTTACAATTACATACCAGATGTAGATATATACATATATAGATTTCCTTGCTGCTAAGCATTTTCATTTTAAAATGGTAATATGGTACGTACAAACATTTTAACAAATACAAACAACAAAAAAACACAACATATACAAATATACAAATTTTTTTTTTTTTGCTTCCTGTCAAGCTTTCCTTTTACAAAGTAACTTTGACAGATATGGCATGAAATTTTGTAAATGGGATCAGATTTACGACTAGCTCTTCAATTTATCACTCAGAGTAGATGAATCGTTTTTCCCCGAGTGAATTTTATTTTTTTTTTTCATTCGTCTTTGTCTGGACAATTTATTGTATTTTTAGTTTTATTTTTTTTTTATGTATATGTATATTATGTCCTTTTAAATGTGATATAAAATTATTTGAAGTATAATTTTTTTTTTATGTGAAAAATAAAAACAATATAAAATACAATATTGTAAAATGAAACCCAATTTTCTTCGTTATTTTATCGTTTTGAGGGATTTAACAAAACTGTCAAGTTTATCACGACTTTTGTTTTGTTTTTTTTTGTAATATAATATATTTTACATAAAATGTATATACATACACATAAAAAAAACATAATATTTTTCTCAAATTACATAAAAATAAACTTAAAAGATTGAAAAATCTTTCATTGTGTCAACATCAACCATTTTGTATTTGATTAGAAATTTTATGTCTTTATCAGGTTTTTCGATTTATTTGTTTCAATAAACATCATTTTTATTTATTGTTCTTCAATAACTTTTGAACGTTTATGAAATAATTCTGAAGATAATTTAAAATATTGATTTTAGATCAACTTTACTAAATGTAAATAAATTCTTTAAGTTTTAACTTTTTATCAGAATAAGATTTCTATAAATTTGTTAAATTGTGAAACAAACGAGAAATTTGATTTAATTCTGAAAAATAACAAAATCAACCTCAAGAAAAATTCTAGTGAAGAAAAATAAAACGAAATATCTGATTTTTAAAAATTCTGAAGAGAATTGTATTTTAAAGAATAAAACGTCGTAATTGATTTTTTTTTGTTTTTTTTTTTTTGAAGTTACAATTACTTAGAAAAAGTTTCTAAAGTTTCTGACATTTCTATTTAGAAAATATTTGAGTTTGAAGGACTTAAAATCACTAAATTTTTTAAACAAATAAATATGCCTTTTTTCTCTTTTTTTTTTTTTTGGAATCGTACACTTTTTTTGCTGATATGAAGTTTTTTTTATTGTTTTCATATTTTAATTCAAAAAGTTAATTTATAATAATTTAATTTCTCTTTCGTTATCTCAGCATAATTCTCCCCTTGTATAAATGTATGTAAGTATGTATTAAAAAAGTAAGCAAGCGACAAAGTATTTTGTCAGCCTTTTAATTTTTAAACTGTCATTTTTTCTTCTACTTTTTAATCCTGTAACTTCCGTCATAATAAAAAGGATTTTTATCGACTAAAGACTTATTTTGTGAAAGACCCTTTAAAACGCATAATGCGTGAATTTTATAACCTAAGAAGCGTTAAAATTTTTTAATTAAAATTATTCATTTGAAAAAAAAAACGATGTTACGTTCAAAATAAAATGAGAATAAATAATAAAGTATAAAAAACAGGGAAAAAGATCTGTCGACTCACCTGTTATCATAATCACAGACACAAAAAAAAAAAGAAGAAATTACTTGTTGAAAATTTTTACATAAATTTCAAAATGTCTAAAATATACTTGTACATTAAAATAAACATAAAAAAGGGGCATACACATTAAATAATAAATTCCATTTTTTTCTTTTGTAGAATTATTGTTTTTTTTTCTTTTATTTTTTATTTTCTTTTATTTCGAATAAATTACCGTATTTTATTATTTTTTATGTTTCAATTTGTTTTAATTTATAGCATTTGGTTAACATGTACTCATCTAAAATAAAAATAGTCATTAACTAACAAGACCATAAGTTTACATAATATGTGTCTATATAAAATTTTATTTTCATCATATGTACAATACAATTTTACAATTTTCAAAAGAAAAGTATGTATGTATCTAAAAATATCTTCAATAGAAAAAAAATTTTTTTTTTTTTTGTTAAATTCGTGTGTATTCATAATGAAAAGATTTTTTTAAATTATTAGGATTATATTTTGAAAACATAAGCGCCAATTTATTATATGAGATGCTGTAGAAGGCGTGAGTTTCATTTCATTTGATTGTAATAAAAACAAAAAAAAAACAAAAAACAAAAAAAAATGAGATTTCAAATATAATTTGTCTTAAATCTTCAAAAAAAAAAAAAATAATATCAATGTGAAATTTTACGTAATTTTTTTTTTTAATATTTAAATTTTTGAACACAATTTTGAACATAATGTAATACCATTTGATTATATTTTTTTATACCTAAATATATTTTTTTAATATTAAAATTTTCTTAAAAATTACATTTCAAACTGACGTCAATACATGTTTTCATCATACCTATAAATGATGTGTCATTTACATCATTTGCTTTTTTTTTCTCCTAAAATACCTCTGTGTTACATCAGGTTATACATAATCCATAAATGTTCTTTTTTTGATTCTTATTTTTGATGTTTACTTTTTTCTTTTTAATTTTCAGTAAATTTCAGACATGTGGGCGACATTTTTAATAAAATTTTAAATTTGAAAGAAAGAAAAAAAAAATAATATTTCGATTGAAAGGAAATAAATGACTTAAACATTATAAACATAAAAAAAAATTTTCCATTTTTTTTTTTATTCTTCTTTTACTTTTAACATGTGATACACATGGTATTTTAAATTGCACAATATTTATTTATTTAAAAATGTTGTACATTGAATATTTTGGGTAATTTAAAAATATTATTCTGAATTTTTTTAAATCAATTTAAATTAATTCAATTAAACGGTTTGAACAAATAATGATTTATTGTCTGTTTCTCACTTTTGTTTTTACTTTTTCACATGAAACTCTTGAAATTAAAAAAACAAAACCTTCAATATTGACTTTTCATTGTGAAAATTTTCACATAGCAATTTCTTTTTTGTATGCAAAAATTCAATGTAAAAAAGAACATTTGAAATTAATGAAAGAAAAAAAAAAGTAAAACAAAACAGAAATAACTAATTGCTTTTGAACAAGCATAAAAGCAGCAAAATAGCAAAAAAAAATGTTAAACATTTTGCTAAATCTAAAATTTTTTGTGAAACTATATAAAAGAGGTCGATTGTATTGATCGAAAAATTGCTATTTTTCTTTATGCACATGCTGAACATATATTCTATATCAATAATCCTATTTTCCTTGTACTTTTTTTTATTTTTTATTTCTCATTCATAACATTTTTTTTCTTGCCTTGTACGAACGTATTATCTATATTTTATACACAATAATAAAACACACATACAAAAGCAAATACTTATGAGAATAAAAAAGACAAAAAGCAACAAAAAAAAAAAGAAGATTCCATTAAAGTTAAAGAATTATTTTATCGTTAAGGGTTTTAGAGATTCATTAAATTTTCATTACAATACTCATTGAATATCGTCAAAGGACTATATTTGTTTCAATTTTATGGGTTTCGAAAGCTTATGAATTATGGTTATTTTTTTTTTTTTTGTGTAAGAGATTACAATAAAAACCATAATTAAATTTTACTTTTTGTTATTTATATTTTTTTTTATTTTTAAATTATAATACTTAAATATCTGAATTGAAATTTTCTTATTAAGATGATAAAAGGAAAAGAA
The DNA here is from genome assembly GCA_939192795.1 of Bombylius discolor. NCBI lineage: Eukaryota > Metazoa > Arthropoda > Insecta > Diptera > Bombyliidae > Bombylius > Bombylius discolor. The sequence goes on along the minus strand of OW584241.1, from coordinate 3,639,760 downwards.
TTTAACCAAGCACGTAACTTCTAGCAAAAACAAAAAAATAATTCAAGATATTTAAAATTGTTGAAAGCACACTTTATTAAGGATATACGAGAACAAGGAAAATGAATTATACTGATAATATAAGAAATGTATATTACACTTATTTTTCTTTATATACTCCTTATATGTGTACTTAAGAAATGAGAAATTATATATTATGCAAAAAAAAAAATGAAAAAAGAAAATAATTCTAAAAATAAGAAAACAAACTAACAAAATATCCTTATTCTTGACTGAATAAGAAATAGAAAATACGCCATGATAATGGTATATAAGTACAATGCTTGTGTTTTTGTTTTTTTTTTTTTCGTGCTATCATAAATCAACACTTTATTTCTTAAGAAAGTACTACATTTTTTTGTATACTTTACTTTTTATAAGTAATATACACATTGCAAATAAAAATTTGTTATTTTCATAATATAGAATTTTATGAAAGTCAAAGTAGTATAAAATATAAATAAACTCTATGACTCTTAATACACATATAAATGCTTACAAACACATATATCATATTATTAAACATGAAAATTGCAAAAAAAAAAAAAAAAAGAACAACAAAAAAAATTATTACAAATAATCCTTAACAATGATTATGGAATGGTAAGAATGCTTATATTTTCATAATAACCTCTTAAGGTTATTTTATGTCAGAAAAATGAAAATACCTACATACATACTCACTCATATACTCATTGCTATATGTATATAAAAAAATTAATGAGAAATTTTCTTGAGTAATAAATTCGTTAAAATTAAGTGACTAAAACATTTGGTCTATTAAGTACTGCTTTATTATTATATTTTTCCTTTTTTTTTTTAAAAAAAATAATTTTTTTCTTATAAAGTAAAATTATTTAATATCCCAGTGGGTGATCTACTTTTTTCTTCTTCCAATAATTAATAAATTATTTAAACTTTTAATAAATTCAATGGAAAATCCGAATTAATTTTAATTTTTTTTTTTTTAATTCATCTATTTCGTGTATAGTAACAATTCAAAACACTCATAAAATTTTTTTAGACTTTTGAAATGACGCTAACCAATCTTAATCGATTTTTAATTTACAATAAATGAAAGGAATTTTCTTTTTTTGTTAAATCACTTACTTGCTAATAAATTAATTTTCAAATGTGTCACTCGTTTATAAAAGGATTTTTAATTGAAAAAAAAAATAAATTCATAGTGAAATACGGATTTAATTTGACTTTTCGTTTGGTTTGTTTTAATTTTTTGTTTTCTGAGAAAAAATTTAAAATAAAAAAAAATACATAGTTATTGTCAAATTAAATCAGACAACGTAAGTTCTGTTTTTGATCAATAAACTTTTTTAAATATTTTTCCAAATTTAATTAAATGTTTTTTGTAAAAAAAAAATAAATAAGCAAAATGGAAAAAAAAAAATTAAAATTAAAAAAAAAAACTGAATACTTCATTATACAATTTTTAAGGATTCTAATATAAATTTTAATTTTAAACTGTATATATTGTTAAAACAATTCTTGAACAAATATCTGGTAAAATGTATCTTAACATTCATTTCTACGCTACAATAAAACTTTTCTAACAACCACTTAAATTTTAGTTTTGAAAACTAACCATATAGAAGCATTTTCAATAAATTGTAGTGGAAACAATTATTCAATCTGCCTTCATGAATTTATAAATATCCATCGAATATGTTTTTGCTACTATTTTATTGAAAAAAAAAAAAAAAAATTATAAAGTGTTTATTTTATTTTATTAAAGTGTTATTTCTATTTAAGTATATGTCAAACTACTAAATGATATTCTCAAGATACAAAATAAAAATACATTTTAGCATAAATTAAACAAAACATAATTGAAATTATAAATTTTCTCTTAGTTGTATAAACTTGGAAAGAAAAAAGTACATAAATATTTTATGAAAATTTATCAACAAATAATATCAATTATTTATTTTTTTTTCTTTATATATATTTTTTTTCATCATCCTGTCACAGAAAAAATAATATACCTAGTATTAGATTTTGTCTTCATTTAAAAGGATATTCAATAATAAATGAGAATTTCATAGTACTCATCAATTTGTGAAATTGTTAACAATCAACAGAAATAAATAAACATTATTTCAATGCACGTGTTTCAGATCAAATAAAATGAAATAAAAAGTATATACATACATACAAAGTAGGAGTTTTGTTTAATTTCATAAATAAATTTTTTTAAATCATTGTTTTTTTATTAGTTTAAGAGTATAAACAGATATTTGTAATTTATTACTTTAATATCTGAACCAGAATGGTAAGAAAATAAAATGGAATGGAGTTTTGAAAATATGGCTGCTTTTCGAATCGTAAAATATTTAATTACTTAGTTGAAAGAAACACGCAAACAAATAAAGGCTTTCTTGTTTCATTATTCATTTTTTTTTCTTTTTTTTTTGAGATTCATTAAACAGCCTTCTTGTTTTCAATCTCTGATTTTTTTTTCAAATTTCAATATTGTTAAGATTTGACATTCTTTAAGTTATTTTTAGAGCCGTTACAGATTCTTGTGGCTCAAGTGTATATGTATAAGGAACAACCTGAATTTTATTTTAAGTTTCAATAAAAATCCAATGAAAATCTATAATTTCACAAAATAAAATTCTAATATGTATTTCATTAAAAAATACCAAATACTAACACCAAGTCAAAAATATACTTTTAATGACTTAATTTCTCAATCCCATTAACACGTTCTCAACTCATTCGATTTTTTTTTCTCTCTCTCTTTTCTTATTTTTCTTTCAGAAAATATGAAAACACAGAAATTCACAATGACATGAAAATTGAAAAGCCACACTAAAACACCACTATCATCACCCGTTGACATTTTCTTTTACATTCGTTATTATTGCGGCTTTGTGTATTGTATGGTTTTTTTAAATAACTTTTTGTTGTTAAAAATTTATGGTAGTGTGGTGCAATAGCAGTAGTATCCGGTATTCCCATTGAGCAAATTATATTCTATTATTCCCAGTTGAGAAAGGTGAGAATTATTATTATTATTTATCACTTTTTATGTAATTCTCAGATTACATTGTTATGGGATTAATAAATGACTGATTTTTTATTATCCTTTACGTGATATCCTTTGTAAAGTAATGCGAGTAAAACTAATTGGTGAACTATTTTTTCTTTATATTACACTACTCCCACAATTAATTCTTTCGTAATTATTTTAAATAACACCAACTGGGTTGAACAACATAACAATATACCTCTGGAAAGATTTTTCAAACATATATTATACATATTATGTACATACATACATAAATACTTTATAAGGCATATATAAAACATATGTAACTTCAGTATGCATCTTCCGTCTGACTTCAATTAGAGAATATATACAAACTTTTGTTTATTGTCTTTTATATGCCTATGAGGAATATTTTGCAAAAGCCAATGATCTAGTTTTCACAGTTTGCACTTTTGTCGATTATATTATCTATACACATGTATACATCTATGGATTGTGTTTTAATTTTTATAGTAGTTATTTTAGGACTTCCACTTTTATAAATTGATCTTTCCTTCTTTTGGAAGAACAAAATAAAAAAAAATATGAACTCTGACCTAAGGGTTTACAAGCAAATTCTTGTTGTCTTTCACTTTGCATCTTTTTAAAAAGAATAGTAGGTACATAATAAAAATATAAAGAGCTTAACTTATTTTACACAGGATATTTGTAAAATGTCAACATAGAAACAAGGATAATTGAGAAAATTTTTCATTTTTTTTTTAATTACTCTTTGTTTTCTTTTTTTTTATACTAGACAATTTTTTATGTCGGTATATTGGATAAAAATTCTTAATGAAGTAAAAAGGACTATCTTCCGGATGTTAACCTTTCATTTTTCCTCTTTTCCAGGAAAATTTTAGTTATTTATAAAAAAAAATTCAAAAATTATTATTGTTTATAATAATTAAAATGTCAGCGTATACATGCATATGAGTTTCTTTTTTAAAGTGAAATATAGAAAAAGTACTTAAAAAAATATACATAAGTAAAGTATATATCTATAGGAAAAGTAGAAAAAACGAACTACATATGTACATAAAAAATTAAGTATACTGAAAATGAAAATATAAAATATATATACATACATATGTACCTATATAATTGAAACTAATTTAAAAAAAACTGTACAAGAAAAAAACACATACACTTGAATGGCTAATCAAATTACATAATTAAAGTTTTAGGGATATTTTTATTTTATTTTGTACTACATTTATGTTTTTTTGTGGGTGTATGTGCTTTGTTGTTTTTTTCTTCAATTGAAAAAAGTCATTGTGAATTTTCTATGAAATTAGGTTTAGCTAATTAAGAAAAAAGAAAATAAAATATATGTATTTTTTTTCCATAGAGTTAAGCTCTTGTAAATGTTTTTAACAAGGTGTATGTAAATTTTTTTAATAAGGTTTAATTTTCTTAACTGAAAAAAACATGTTTTTGTTTATCGAACGTAAATTTGAATTATTTATGTTATAGATTAACAAATACTTTCGTTTTCTTTACATTTGAAGTTATTTTTATCATTTTGTTCATTCATTTTTTTTTTTTTTTTTCAAATAAAATCACTAATGAATCATAATGGATTCATGGTCAAACTATTATTAATCGTAAAAATTTTCAACTTGAAAAATAAATTTGTATTCTATAATCTTATACATAAAAATTGTTTTTCATTATACAATAGAAATAATTTATTATATTGTTTTCTGACGTCATTCATTCAGTTTAGTAATTTAACCACTACAAGGTGACAAGCAAAAAAAAAAAAAAATTATAAGGAAAGTGAAAAAAATATATGTAGAAACTATTATGTAATATATAATAAAAATTGAAAATATAAAATGAACTCTTATAAAATTTTAATTAGTTAAGAAAAAAACTATTGGAAAAGTTTAAGATTAATTAGAAATTTATTTTAAAAAAAAAAATTAAAACGATAGAAATGTTAAAAAAGATGAATTGAAAAAAAAAATGTATTTTCACACGAAAAAAAAAATATATATGAGAAGAAAATTAAACAGAAAACAAAAAATTAATGAATTTCTAATTACCATAGTAATTAACAACCATTCTTTTCTTCTTTTTTTTTTTTCACTAAAAAGCTTTTTTACTTCATTGTTACATTATAAAGTAATTTAGATCGTTTGTACTTAATCAATTATTTTGCAAATCGATTTAAATAATAATGATATGCAAAAAAAAAAAATTATTCATTAAAAATTTTATATTATTTTTTGCGCTTCCGTAATAAAAAAAAAACATAAATGAAACTCATTTATTTTTAAATTGAAAAAAAAATTGACCTTATTAAAAAAAAAAATTAAGAAAGAATTTAAAATTTTCATAGAAGAATATACACATACATAGTACATACTTAGAAAATAGATAAGTATTTTCTTTTACACAGCTTTTTGTTTTGTGTAATTAAAGTACATATTTTATAATTTTCACCTTTCATGTTATTCAAAAGCAAGAATAGGCATCTTCTTTTTCCCATAAAACAAGAAAATAATGTAAATACTTTTTTTCTTAATTTAAATGTTAAATTTCTAATTAAATCTAATTGAATTTCTTCTTTATTAAAATTTTAATTATTCAAAAGAAAAAAAAAATTAAACTTTAAAAAAAAAGTTTTTAAATTGTTGGAAATTTTTCTATTTTAGACAACAAATGTTAGTCATATTATTTCGAACAGGCAGAAAAACTTATTTCGTCCACAGTGACCTTATTGTGCGTGTAACGTGTAACCCAGAGTATAAATGGAAGTGTGGGTAAAAAAGCACTGAAAAAAATCCTGTGATAAATGGATAAATAAAAAAATTTAAGAAAAAAAATATATGAGTAGAAAAGGGTAATTTAAAGATAATTGATGACAAGTTGAAGTTAAGTATGATTTAAGACCTTTTTTAATTTTGAATTTTTCATCAGAGACCAACCACCTCTTTACAACCTTCTTGACTTTTTTACCTTTTTTGTTATAATTTTCAAAAGAAATATTTCAATTTTGGAATTTCATTCAAAAAAAAAAAAATAATAATAATTAAATTTAAAATAATTAAGCAATGACAAGACTTTCAGAAGAAATTGTTTATATTATTTCGAATTACCGTTTCATTTTTAAAAGGTATGGTCACATGATTAAATAAAAAATTATTTTTTTTAATAATTGTATGTACACATGAATGACAGTACGTTTAAGTATAATTATTTAACCTTTAATTTTTCCATATAGAAAGTTTTTCACATTTACATTTTTTGTTATTCTGATCCGTTTTTGGTTACTTTTTTTTTTTTTTTTTTTTTAATAATTCATATGTTAAAAATAAACAGTACAGATAACTGCGTGACTAAAAGTTGCATGTTATAAAAAATCTTCCATTCACATATATACATTTATCAGGAAATCTTAAAATAAACATAATTTCAAATTTTATATTTATATTCAAAATTAAATATTAAATATATTAAATCTATCTACATAACATATTCAGCACACATGGTTTATTCAGTGAACACGTAAACTGTTTGAATATTTTGTTTAAATAATATAAAATTAAAAATTTTCAAAATTTTTATTATAAAATTATTGATTTTTCATAACAATTTAAAAAGTTCAAAATTTAATAATTACACCTATGCATAAAACTATACATTAAAACAATTACTAAATGCCAATTACTTAATATTATTTTTTCCTCACTTTACCATCATCAAAATAAATATAATTTTTACTTTTTTTTATTTATAAAAAAACAAAAAAAAGAAAAAATTTATATGAAAGTTTCAATGATTCAAAGTAGTCATTAGCGGGTGGAAAATTTTTATTGTTATTAACATATTGAAAAATTGATTGCTTTACAAATAAAATTTTTGTATATTCAGACGAGAGTATATGTATATGTATAAACCGTGCACATATGAATCATATCAAAGTATAATTTTAAATTCTCATTTAATTTTAATTATTTTCACACAAACCTACAACTCATGCACATACGAGTTTATAATGTGGTAAATATTTACATAAAGGCTTAAAAAGATTTTTTTGTTTTTTGTTCTCGTTGAAAAATTTTATTTCCGTGGTCTATTATTAAGTATAGTATATACATAGTTATGTAATTTCAATAAAAAAGTTATTGATTTTTAATTTATTTATTTAATTGTTTAATTATATGAAAATTTCGTTGTTTATGTGGTCAGGAAATATTTTCATTTCTGAACAATAATTTATGATTTTTTTTTTCAAAGGAAAAAAGTTTTCCTTTTTACTTGTTACCTAAGATTCATTTAAAATTTAATATTTGATTGAATGAAAACTATTTTCAACTTTTCAATAAACAAGAGAAAAACTAAATGTAGAAGAAAAAAAAAACCTAGATAGTAGATAACACATATCATAGTATGTAATTAAACTTTTAGGTTGTTTTTTTTTTATTTGCTAATTGGCGTATAAAAATTTTGTTATAACATCAAATTAAGTGGAAACTAAATTAATAAAAAATTGTAAAAAAAATAAGAAATTTGTGTGAAGAAAACTTACCAACTTTTTAGAAAAAAATTGAAATATTTTATAAAAATTACAAATTGATGACTTAATAAATAAATTTTGGTTCTTTCAAAAATATTAAATATTCATAACGAATTCCAAAAAGATCGGAACACTATAAAAGTTGAATAATCGAAATAAATAACAAATTCAACTCGTATGTATGTACATATGTATGTTCTATTTGTTTTTGGAAAGGGTTACTAAAATTAATTAAAATGTATTTAAATTTTATTTGGTATCAGATTCCATGAGTATGGTTTAATATATCATTTTATTGAGCTTTCGAAATCTTTAAAGTCGAACAAATATTGCAAGCACTGTTTATTTCAAAATCAGCATACATTCTCTAAAAAAAAAAATAAAAGAAATCTAAAAATAAATCAAAATTTACCTAACAATTAAATAAATTAATTTTAGATATTTTAATTCTATTATATTTCATTTTAAATATTTTACTTGTAAGCTTTCTTTTTCACTTTCTAAAAATTATAACTACATTTATCTACTTTTACATTATTCTGCCTCCCTTTAACAGATTAATTATTATCTAATCTATCTATATAGTAAATTAGTAGAAAACTAATTATACATATTTTTTAAAAGTTCTTTTCATGCTATTGAATCTTTAAAAAGTCATTAAATGCTTCATATTGCAATTTAAAGTTCTTCAGTTAAATTAAATTTGCATAAAATGTTAGGGTTTTATATTCTTTTTTTTTTTTAACATGAAAGCATTATGTATGTATCTATGTATATACATACATTCAAATAAGAAATAAACGTACGATACAATTGACTGACGTAAATACGATGATATCAAATGCTCACAATGACCAAGCTATACGTAGACCATTTAATAAAATGAAGAGAAAAAAAAATTAGGTAAAGTATTAAAATATACTGCAATATAAAAAATTGTACGTATTCTTTTAAATTTTCAAATAAATTCTATCTATTCATAATCATTGAAAAAAACAATCTTATGTAAAGGATTTGCATAAAAATAAATAGCATTTGTGTGAAAAGAAAAGTATAAAAAAAAAAAAAAAATAGAAAATAAAATAAAATAAAAATCACGTGTACAAAAAAAATGTAATTTAATGAATTAAAACATCGTATTTTTATAGCTTATATATACTATTCCTATGTGTATGTATACTTATCACACATGTGTTAAATTAGCGTGATTAAAAATTTTGTTTGAACTTTCAATTTAAATTTTTCTTTTCTATTGTTTTCGTTAAACCAAAAAAACAAACTATAAATTTTGCAAATTAAAAAGTTTTATACTTTGTGAAAACCTTGCAAATTTTTTCAAAAAGCCTTTTTTTTTCTTTTGAAATAATTAAATCTACATATTTTTTTTTTCTTCCTTCATAAACTTAAATTAAATGGATTTTTATATTTCTCAGAAAATTAGTTTTTTATTTAATACCGCATATATAATATTTTAATTTTAATTTTTTTTCATTTCATTTTCTAAGTTTTAATCTGATTATTTTCATCTTTATTTAAATATACTTAGATGAAAAAGTTCATTAACTTTTCTACTACAACTACTTTCTTTGAATTAACCATTGTTTAAAGAAAAATCACTGAAGTAGAAAACAAAAAACATTAGCATTTAGATTCTATGCCAAAGAAATTTTAGAACTTTTCTTGATTCATTCACGAGCATTTACGAGTATTGTAGAGCAAAATATTTGAAAAAAAAAATTTAAAATTATATTAGCCATAAGCCGATGGCTTATTTGCAATAAATAAATAATAGGTGATTAAATATTTGTATGTCATTATAAACAGCATGTAACTATGTATTTTTTGTTTTAAATTTCACATTTTAGTTGCTGTCTTGTAAATGAAATAAAGTTAAATTAAACGTCACAGAGTATTTAAATTACATACATACATCAAATAACAATGTAATGACAGTTTTTAATATTAAAATAACGTTCATACTATAGTATGATGTAATATAGAAGATGTGTAATTTAACTATAAATTTATTACATATTCAAATGATTTGAAATTCTAATTCAATGTTGTCACTATCATAGTTTGAATTTTGTTAATCTCTCACCATGAATAAAATCAATTAACCATGTCGACATTTTGTCGGCCCACAAATTATTATACAAGTCAATGTTATTGAAATTACCAAAAAAGGGTCTCTGTATGTGAGTAGAATGTATAGTATAATCATTTTTGTTTGTATATAATATTATTACGGTAATATACCTTGAAGCTTATAGTTTTATATAATTATATATGTTTAGTATTTATCATTCATATACTGACGTCTATCAAAAAGGGTATTCATTAGGAGTTAGCAGTGGAACAAAGAAGTGAAGCAAGGAAGATTTGAGGAAAAAATACAAAAAATATGCAAAACAGACTTATAGTTTAGAATCATTTGAGTTTCTTTACATGGTAACACCTACTATTATTTTTAAGTTTTTGAATTCATTGTGTTGAATTTAAAACAAAATTCTGAAACGCCCTATATACACATTCGTATATTATTATTTATTACATATGCTCATAAATCATCTGAAGCAAAATTATAATTCCATATAATAAAAACATAGCACACATACATACCACAATATTATTTCGGTGTTGGATTGTTCCAAAAAAAAAAATTTCAAATTTAATTAAAAGTGAAAAATCAAACACAAGTTGTCAATTGAAAATAATAAACAATAATTAGATATTTTTTTATTTAATATGAAAAATTATGATAATGCGATGGATAATTTAACGTTTTTGTAGATTTTCAAGGAAACAAAAATAAATTGTAATTATGGAAATTAAAAAAAAAGATTAGAAACAAATTAATGCTGAAGATTACAAAAAATATTTTTTTTCCAAATAATAAAAATTTTTTTGCATTATTTTATGTTCTTATCATTTTACATTTTCGAATTATTCAAGCTTAACCTTGAATATTTTTATTTTTTAATAATACTTTCTATAAAAAAAAACACTGCACACATATGTGAAATAAAAAAATTAATATCACATATTAATTCTTGAAAAAGCTTATTTGCAATCACAACATGACATCAAGGATTTTTATAAAATAAAAAAGAATTTTTCAACGCTGCATAAAGGACATATATCTTTAAATTTATTTTGAGATTAAAAAATATTTTTGAAGGTTCAACTATTTTTTTTAACCATTTCAAAGGACAGTCCTTGATTTTTTTTTTGTTTTGTTGAAATAATTTTTTCGAGAAAAAAAAATTCATAAAAAAATATTTTTCTCCATAGCTGGACAAAAAATATTATCTCTTTTGTAAAGTTTTAACATACATACATACGAGTATATATGTTTATTGAGTTTTTCGTAGCACAGACGACCTAAATAATTAAGAAAAAAGAATTCAAGAATTTGATTTTTTCAATTAGTTAAAATTAAAATTAACCAGAAAAATAATTTATTATCACACAATATTTGAATTTTGAATAAATCAAATTAAACAAAAATTATAAATAGAATTTTTGTTAATTTGAATCAATTAATTTTTGATAAAGTGTTAATTAAAAAATTTTCCATTAAACAATTTTTTTTTGTAATATAGAAAAGTTAACGTTTAACTAAATTAATACTTGTGAGTCAATTCTTTCTAATAAAATTAAATTGTAATTGAAATGATTACAAAGTGCTTTTAAACTTTTCATGATATCACGTTTTATTGTTTCATTGCATTTATCCATGCATGATGTTCATTCAAAGAAAAAAAATTAAGTGATTTCATAAATTAATCATTTTTTTAAAAAAAATTTGAAATAGTAATAATTACAAATTATTTCATTCAGATTTTTTGTATGACCTCACATAAATTTTTTTTTTTTCATTTTAGAATTCTCAACGAACCATATCATCTTCCATATAATTTACATATGACTATTAAGTATGCCTAATTACACAGTATTCAGTTTAGAAAATTAAAGGTATATCCCATTTCATATAAGTATGATTGTAATTTATTGCTGAAAACTTTTTATAAACAAACTAATAGTGTGAATAATTAGCTGAAATCAATTAAATTGTAATTATAAAATACATATGTATATGTAGATGTAAAAAAACAGACTAACATAACTGGTAATTAAAATTATATTTTAACATGCATTCCATCATATTTATGTTCATTTCACACTCTAACGCCATTATAGTTTATTTATCTGATTAATCTTAAACATGTATGTACGTGAATATTAAATAATTGTATCTATGTATATTATTTTTATATACTTTATTCTTTTCATGAGAAAAAAAGATTCATCAAAACTTTTAATGTAGAACAATAAAAAAAATAATATGTATATATTTTAATAAATACAGTTGATGCAAATGCAATGTATGTATGTATTTTTATACATCTGTAATTTCTTACTCATACATTCATTTCATCATTATTAATTATATGAAGTAAATTTGGTTCATAATTAGTTTTGTATTTTTTTTTTCTTCTAGTTTATATAGTAATTAATTGTGAAGGCGGAAATATTTGTTGTTACAAAACGGTCACGTATTTTTTTCTAATAAGCTCTCTTGGTCAAGAATATTAACTGAGAATTATTAAATGAATAAATAATTTTCATTTTTAATAATATGGTTTTTTTTTTGATAAATATGTATATATAATTTATCAATCATTTAAATTAATTAATTATTATGATGCGAATATTATATGCATTCATGTACGCCAAATTGTTGATTTTAAGTTAAAAATAATTTCGTAAGTTTTCAAATATGTTTAATTGGTTTTTATCGAGTATTTCTCAAAGTAAAATCATTTTACTGTATTTTATCAATTATTTGTATAAAGTTTAACTCTTCGAACTCCTTTAAAAGGACATAAAAATATTGAAAACTCTTATGATTGATTTTAATGAATAATTTTAAGTTTAAGCGGTAAAACATCTTATTCACAACAAAATGTCTATTTTATTACAATATATTTCAACAGATACATAAAGGAAAACAAGATTGTTACTGCAACTTCCTGTTGATTCGTTTATAAAAAAATAAATTAAAAGAATATACGATTAGCATTTTTTTTTTGTACAAGAAAAAAAAGAGGGCAGAAAGCCAAATAAGTTTAAGAATCTTTATAGTTTAATCTGTTTTATAATTTTTTTCCATTTTTTTAGTTTTATTTTATAATGAGACTATGTTGTGTCTTTTTTATTAAATTTCTTTTCGAATTATAAATCATATTATTGTTAAGTTATTTACCACTATACTTGCTATCTTAATTTAAAAAAAAAAAAAGATAAGAAAAACAAACTTAGTTTTTGTAACATAATATTTTATAAAATGTTTTAAACCACTTCAGCCGTATTAACTTTCAATTCCAATATTTAATTTTAAACTGGAAACATCAAAAAACCACCTTCTTATTAAAATAAGAAATATTGTATATATAATCTAATTATTTAGCTATACTTCATTTTCAAATTTAATAAATATTATTTCTCATAAATTACTTTCTCAAATTTTATAAAAGAAAAAAATCTTATTTTAAAAATGTTACTATGTAATAAGAAGTTATTCTACTGAGAAATAAACTTTTTCATTAATTTTCTTTTTATGCTTCCATTATCCATATAAAATTAAAGTTATACTCATTCAATATCTAAAAGTATGAAACTTTTAAGTAATTTAACGTTTATTCCCACAATTTATTCTCTTTATATGTACTTTATTTATTATTTTTTTCTTTTCTATTTGTTTCATCTAATACTTCCCATTTACCAAAATACAAACTTAATCTTTACATTTTATGTACCCAAGTCTAGTAAAATTTTTTTGTAAAATACTTTCATACATTTTTTTTTCCATAAAAATATTTTTTTTTATTTTAAAATTATATTCGAATGTATAATACTTATACATAATACATATTATATTGAATACTCCTAACTTTTTAACCTTCCTTAAGTTATTTTATATGTCTTGTACCGGGTGACCGCAAAATATTTGGCAATGGTCCCATTTACTTTTCTGTTGGCTGTGGACAATATAATGTGAATGTCTTTTTGGCTTTTCAGTATACACGTCTTGTAAACCAGAAGGAAAAAATAATTTTTTTTTTTTTTTGTTTTTTAAAAAGAAAATAAAATGTAAAACAAAAACAATTAGTTTTATGTTTCTGTTTTCTTCTTGCACAGTACAATGGCATTTTAGATATTTTTTGGTAAATTTTTTTTTTATTATATCATTTTTTTTATCATTTTGTAAGTTGCCAAAAAAAATTTTTAATGCATACAATGAATTACATATCTTTCAACTCAACAAAATATCATCATTTTAGAATTTAGAAATGTGTCTAAAAAGGTGTGATATACTATATTACTGGACAATTTTTTTTATTTTATTTTATTTTTAAGTTTGAGTGAATTAGGTAATATTAAAATTTTTTTTTTAAACATGATGATACCACTATGAAAATCTTATCTGAATTTAAAATTGAATTTTATATTCACATTTTCATTTAAAATTTATTCGATAAAAAATTCTGGAAAATTTTTTGTTTTTCTTTTCATAAATTTTTTCTTCATAGAATAAAATGATAATAAAACAAAAAACTAATCATGTTTATTTATTCGAGTATACATACATAAACAATTTTTACACAGTTGGTGGTTTAATGATTTTACTTAAGAGAAGAAAAAACATGTTTATAAATTTAAATGAATATATGTACATATATTTTGTTATCTAGATTGTACGAGTAACTCTTGCAGTTTGGAATTAAAATTCAATTTATAATTAATTTACGAAACCATAATTACGAAATAAATACAAAAAAAAAATGCACACAAGAGAAACAGAGGAAAAAAAAATTTTAGCTATTCAGAGATTGAATCATTCAAATTTCAAGCTGTTTTACTCATTCTAAGTATTTTGTTGTAGCTATATAAATAACATTTTAGATAAGTAAAAAGTAACTATAGGAAATAAGAAAAATAAGAGATCTTAAATAAATTTATTTTTAATTTAGAAATTTTACGTTAAGCATGAGTATTTTTCTTTTCATTATGAACTTCTAAATATATTCTAATATTTGATTATGAACAGAAACAAAAAAAAATTCAAAATTTTTATAAACATATAATACAACATTTCAATCAATCTTTAATTGATCTTTTCCCCATACATGATATTTTTTTTTTTTTTTGAATATTTATAAAATTATAACATATATACATATGTATGTATATAAATATTCCAGACTACATTAATTTATAATTTATGATCAATGAAATAAAATCACTAAATTGTTTTACATGTGGTCAGACAGTAACATACAATCCATATAATGACGTATCTATAGTATGTAGGTAAATGATTATGTAAAATGCTTCGTAAGTGTATATATCAATCGACATGTTCGTATATAGAATATGATCGATTGATTCAAATTACAAATCGATCTTAAACAAATTGTTGTACAGTCATCATTTGTAAACAATAAAAAAAAATAATATAAAAGCGGAAAATATCTGACAACATTGAAATAATAACAATAATAAGATACATCTGCTAACTTTAAAACAGAAAAGAAAAACTAATAATAATAAATGAAAAATAGCTATACTATGTAGGAATTTGTAAAAAATTTATACACGGCGTCAAACGATCATTCAAAATGTTACTATTATAAGATCAATTGCCATGTGTGGAACGTAATGGTATTGTTATACAAAAGTTTAAAAAAAAAATTCAATTAATATATGTATATGAATATAAAATATGAAACGTGTGTGTTTAACGAAAAATTAATTAACATTAGATATGCATTACAAAATAGAATCATGTGTATGTATACAATGTATATCTTAATTTTTTTCATCACATGTATGTACATAGATACATAAAAATATTTAACTGAAAAATGCATATAATTTTACTGCATTTTCGTTTAATGAATTACACAAAATTATATTTACGATTTATAATAATAAATTTATGATTTTCTTTGAAAAATATTTTGTTTATTGTAACAAGATTGTTTTCTGAGGCATTTTGTTGATTTTATGAATATTTTTGTTTAAAATTTATTGTAAAAAAAAAATAAACAAGAAATAATAAAAAAAAAAGATTTTTCTATAGAAATAACATAAAGGACATTTAGAAAAAACTTAATTGTTTTTAATTTCACATAAAATTCATATTTGAATTCTACTAATGCTATTTAAAATTTAATTTTTTCAAAAAAAAGTAATTATTTTTTAATTAAACATTACTTTGAAACTTACTCGATTTCATTGTTTTCAAATATTAATTCTCCTTGTTGTGGTTCATAATCCTTTCCAGATTTAGCAGTACCATCTTCAGTCCAATATGGTACAATAACTTTACCACGAGCACCCGAATATCTTTGAACTTTTAGCTCATATGAACCGACCGATTCAACAAGTTCATGATCTTTTGTACTAAACGCAAATATACCCCCATGATCATCATCTAATATCATAACCGTTGCAACTTTTGGTGTTGCCAATACCGCCGGTTCACTGACATTACTTAAACGAACATAAAAATGTTCATCTTGTTCGAATACATCATCATCGATAACTTCAATTTTAAAACTTTGCTCATCGACACCCGGATAAAAATGTAATGTACCCTTTTTACCAACATAATCTGAACCCGCTTCCGCTGAACCGTCTTCCGTTTCAAAATCGACTGTCACATGCATCGATAAATCACCTCTACGCACAACACGAACATCAAATTCACCGCAACTTTCCATTACAGTATAATGGCCTGGTTCAAAATATACTCGACATGTGGAATCATCTTCATCAACATTTGTATCACGCTGCTGTAATTCTGCTTTTATTTCGCTCAAATCACTTTGAGCTCTTTCTTGAATTTTTCTCATTATATTCCCGCTACCCATCATTTTACGGGTGGCTTGAATACGATAGAAAGCGCGTGATTTTGGGCCTTTGTTTAATAATTGCTCATGTGCCATCATTTCCAATTGTTCCAAATCACTTTGTGGATATTTTTTCCGTAGATCCTTGAGCGTTGAAATGTATTCACGCCGAGCCTCTTCAAAATCTCTTACTTCTTCGTTCACAACTCCACCATTCTCTTCAAGTCCTTTCAATCCATCATCACGATTATTCATTTCTAAAACTGCATCACCTTCAGCACTTACAATTACTCCACGTTTATTCATTCGATAATTTTTATCTAAATATTTATAAATTAATAATCTTCTATCTGCAATATATGCTGTTAATACAGTTGCTGGAAAAAACATAAATGTTAAAAATCCTTCCCATACTTCAACTATACCTGGTGAAATTTGAGCTAAAATTAAATATAACCATATATATGCGAATACTGACCATGTCGCTGTTACAAAAAATACTCTTAAATGTTTGATTTTTCTATGTTCAGTACTTGGTATTACAACAATACATATTGCAATTATAACAAAAAGATTATATGCAGCTGATCCAACAATTGTACCCGGACCCAATTCACCAGCATTAAAATTTTTGGCAAACATTTCAATTACAGATAATAAAATTTCTGGTGCACTTGATCCTAATGCCATTAATGTTAAATTAGCAACTGTTTCATTCCAAACACGTACAACAACAATTTGTGTTTCACCACTTGGTTTTTTAAGTACAACTTCCTTTTCCTTAGACGTGATCACTTCAATCGCAGCCATAAAGCGATCAGAAACAATTGAAACACCAATAAATAGGTAGACAAGAGATAAAAAATAAACAAGGCCTCTTGCAAAACGATCACCAAATGTCAAGCCTTCTTGTGGTTGCCATATTGGAATTATTAAACCATCTTCACATTTAATATCATCTTCCGAACTATTTAATGATTGATTTGTTGGATTTGATGTAATACAATGTAAATTTGCAAAAAATAATATAATTAAAAAAAATTTTATTGTTGGTGATCGGTTAAATACTGATCGTAATTCCATTTTTAATTTTTTTTTTTTTTTAATTTTTATTTAAATTTTGTATCTTAGGAAATTTTTATAAATTTTTTTCAAATTTTCTTCAAAATAATGTTTATTTTTTTTATATTTTCAATTGAATTTTCTTTCTAATGATTCGTTGTTTAAAATTTTTTTTTTTTTAATTTAATTTATAATTTATTTGTTTTTTTTTATGTAATTTAATTTAAAATTTCATTGCAAGTCGTACGTAGATTTGAAGAAATGTGACAGTCGATAAATAAAACAAATTACTACGTATACAGTAAATTAATGAATTTTACTACCGAAAATTTTTTAATATATAATTTCATTTTAATTTCATATTCGTGTATGAGCAACGGTAACATAAAAATAATTATCATATGTATTTTTCTTTTTAATTTTCTTTTTTTTTTTCCGCTTTTTTAATTTCAAAAGTTTTTCACATTTTTTTATGTTTCCATAATTTTATAAATTCTAATTAATATTTAAAAATACAGTGGTGGATCATTGTATTTTTTTTAATGTATTTAAATAAATAAAATATTCAATTACTTTTTTTTTCTAATTTGTAATTCCAATATATTTATTTTTTTTTTTTTTCAAATAAATAAAATAAATAATAATTTAAAACATATGCAAAAAAATATATACATATATCGTTTTTTTTTTTTCAATTTTTTTTTTTTTTTTAAGGAAAATAAAAACAAATATTAATTATTTTTGTAAAGAACAAAAAAAAACAAACATTACATACATATACATATTTCTTATATGAAAATTAAAAATTTTCCGTCCTTATGCTATACATGAATAATAAAATAATAGCAAATGCCCCTAGGAAGCAGGGCCAAATGATCCATTTTTAGTTTCATACGTTGACTTTAAAAATAGAATTTTTTTGGTTCTTTAGACGGTCGCAGACAAAAAACAAAAACAAATTAAAAAAAACTTTATAATATTTGTATTGTAAAAATATATATGTACGTTATATTTATTATATATATTACATATGACGATGTTAATATATTGTCAAATGAAAATTTTTCAAAAAACCAAAAAAAAAAAAAAAAACCAGAAACGAAATATGTAATAAATAAAAATACAAATAAAAACAGATTTTTCGCACGCCAACAACTATAAAATTTATTATATTATGAAATTTCACCACCACATATAAATATTTTTTAAACCAAAAAAAAAAAAAAAAAAAAATTATTTATATTTATTTTTGATTTTTAATTAACCAAACTGAGAAACTAAGTAGAAAGTTTTTAAGATTTTTTTTTTTAAAGTATATATTTGAACGACGTCCTCAATCAGTGCAATTTTCATGACATGCTTTTTGTTTGAGCATATTATGTAGAACTTATTCACTATACTAACACTTTCTTTGACATTTTCACTTTTTTTTTTTAAATTAATTATTAATTAAGTTTTTTTTACATGTACCACTTTTTAGCAAAAAAATTTTTTATTAATATTTTTTTTTTATTTTGTAAATTTTTGTAAAATTACAAAATCGAATATTCAAACGGACGGCTTAAACTGAGGCTATATATTACATTCACATACAATCTAAATTCTATTAAGTAATCGAATAGTTTTTGAATTTTACTTGTCGAATTTTTTCTTTTATCAAAAATTTTTTCTAACATTAACAATTTTTTAGCATTTCACACAGAAATTTTTTATACCTTCTTATAATTTTGAAATCCGATAACAAATTTTGTATTTTGTATTTTTTTTAAATTTTTTTTTTTTTTTAAAGAAACTTTGTTTTACTCCGTGCTATGAATTGAATATGTTAACGTTAGCGTTTTATAGTTCGACTACCACTGTGTCTTTTATTTTTTTAAGATTTCTTTAATTTTTTTTTTTTTTTTTGTTGATGATGCAAAAATGATCTTTTTTTGTATATTTTAAAGTATCTATGATGATGTACAAAATAATAAATTCTGTGCAACTTTTCAATATTTTATATATACATATGTATTATATAGATTGTGTTGGATGTAATTTTATAATAATAAATGATGACGATGATGATGTCAACAATGATGACAATAAATTTTATATACTGATTATTTTATTTTTCTTTTTAAACATTTTCTTTTTGATATACAGTTGAGAAAATTTTTGTAATAATAATTTTTGATTGTAGGTGTGATTATTTGATATTTAATATTTTATAATTATTTATTATATATCTTATCAATTCATGTGTAAAAATTATATATCAGTATTTTTAAACTATATTTTAACAAAGTGACAACACAATCCAGATAACCGATATAATAAATATAGTGAATATCTAGTATCTTATCAATTTTTATTTTTTTTATTTATATTTATATTTGATAAATTTGCAAATTTATAATAAATTTTTTTTTATGAATTTTAATTTATTATAGTTTTTTTTGTTTTCGTTTCTTTTTTTTTTAATTTTTAATTTTTTATTACATAATTTCCAATAACAATCAATTTAACCTTTTTCAGGAAAAAAAAACAATTAATATTTTATTTATAATGTTAGAATTTTATGATTATTTATTTATTATAATTTTTTTTACTATGGAAGAATATTTTTGTTTTTTTTTTAAAATTTAAATAAATATTCATAGGTTTTATTTAAATTTTTTATTGAAATTTAAAATTATTTTGTTAACCACTGATTCTTATGAATAGGAACACTTTTAATTATGTATGCACATACATACATATGTATATTTTGTTTTCTTCTCTTTTTTTCTTTTTTCTTAGAGTAAAATATTAATTTTACATCTTATGAATGAAATTAAAATTTTTATCACAATTTATAAATTTTTTTTTTTAATGATATATTGATAATATTTATTTAAATAATTATATTAAATAAACACAATACAATTAAAATATGAATATAATAAACTTGTGCATGTTTCTTGTGAAAATGTTTTTAAACAATTTAAAATAATCCTTTCACATATACTTGGTAACATTTTGAATTTTTATTTGTTTGTTTTTTTTTTTTATTTATTTAAATTTAATTTTCACATTTATAGATAAATTTATTGAATATTTTTTTTTCTCTTTTGTTTTTTTGTATTATCTGTATATAAATTTAATTTGCAATGATTTTCAATTTTTTCTAATTTCTAATAATCCATATCATTTTTAAATTATATTTTCGCTGTATTTTTACATCAGAAAAATATACATACTATATTATGTCTTGCTTGCATATAAAAATAACATACACCTGTCCTGTACTATAAGATACTGTATTCTATTTTTAAAATTTTTTTTTCATATGCTATTAAAATATACATATGTATATATTATCATGTAGATGTATGTATGTATGTAATGATATATTAAGAAAATATCTTGTAATAAATGTTACGAAAAATTACAATTATGTTTACATATATTTGTAAGTATTTTTTTTTTTTTCATATACAATTTTATATTTTAAATAATATTATTTATTTATTTTATTTATCTTTTTTGTTTATATATATGAAGAAAAAGTTTATGTATTTAATTTGTTTAATGTTCCTATTTATTAAATATTCTATTTTTTTCTTTATTTTCTTCAATTTTTCAAAGAGAAAAATACCATATTCTTAAGGGAAATTCTTAAATATTTTACTTTATTCTAACATACATACGTTTTTAATATACATATATCTAATATAGGTAATTGCTAATGAGAAGACTTATGTTCTTTACTTGCATTATATATATATATATGAAGTATCTTTGGCAACATTCATGAGATTTAGAAAAAAAAATATATTAAGTAATGTAAGTAGTTATGATTTTTATTTACACAATAATTTTGGCAATCGCGTATAAATAATTTTTTTTTTGTTTTTAATAAAAATTATGTCACCATTAACATTTAGATTTTTAATTATTTTGAAATTTAGATTTTTAAAGTAATAAATTTCTGATTTGAATATGATACTGTTATTTGATTAGAATACACAGAATTTTAAGTAAATGTTCATATAGATAACAAGAAATTGAATAATTGAAGAAAGATAATATTTAAATATTTAATTTCACATTCACAAACGAATTATCGTTGATTGTTTTTTTTCTTTCTGTTTGCTTTGGTTTTTAAATTTATATGTATATCCATTTGATTTTTTATTTTATTCTTTTAGATATTCTATTTTTTTATTTTTTTCTTAAGGGCAGTTAAAATAACCACATTCGGTCAATATATCAACGCAAAACTTTTTTGTTAACGTAAAGCACTTCTACGTTTTCCTTTATTTCTGTGTTTTCTTTCATTCTGTTTTGCACAAAATTATATTAACGAATACACTGTGAAATACTGTGAAGATTATGTATAATAACATGTATAGATATCTTTTTATAAAAAAAATGTACAATAAATTTCCTTATTTTTCATTTTTCACATTATTTAAATTTTGCACAATCTGATTATAAAAATAAAATTCACAAACTTTATTTTTCTTTTGTTTTTCTCTTCTTTTTTTTTTTTGTTAATTTTTATACAACAATTTTTTCCACATTTAACAAAGAAAGAATCCTTAAAATGGTATAATAAATGAACTATAGAACGACAAAGAACTTCAAATATCTTATTGATGAAAATCAACTGACAAAAAAAAAACTACACGAAATTTTGTTTTCTTAAATTTGAAAAAATTTTGCTGTATTACATTTTTATAATTAATTATTTAATTTTTTTTTTTCAAATTATAAATTGAATATTAGAGTTAAAGATGAAAAGAAGAAAAATTTTATACAATTATAAAATATATAATATATTGTATTTTGTTTAAAAAAAAAACTATACAATATCATAAAGAAATCACCGAACCGCGCGATGCGTGCTCGAAGACTGAATGAAATACTCCGTTTCAATTAATATCTTGTGTAAAATATATTTTAAATATTATGTTTTATACAAGAAAAAAAAACATTTAAAAATGCGCAAACTCATATACAATTTTCCATTTGTTGAATATGGAAAGCAACAATTTTTTAATTTTTTCCGAAAGAAAAATAACATTAATTCAACAATTTTTTTTTGCATATCGTATATGCAATCAATTTTATTTATTGTGTAAAATTGATTCAACAATAATTGAAAATAGAAAGGCAACAGAGAAAGAGTATTAACACAAAATTGAAAATCTCCTATTCAATGAGAGAAATGTTAAAAGTCTCCAATGTTTATTCAATGAAAACAAAAATCAGCTGACAATATGAAAAGCTTTTTTTTATTAATTTGTAAAGTTGGCGGGAAATCAGTCTCTACAAATATCTAAAAATTTAACAAAAACTTAATTGTAAGATAAATGAATAAATAAAGAAATATTGGAAAATTTTAAGAAAAAATACAAAACACATAACTTATAGATTTCAATTGTTAGTTTCTCCAAACACAATTCTATTTTTCTAACTTTGTCTTTTTCAAATTTTTTAGATTATTCAAAAATACTTAATATCTACATATTTTTCTTTTCTTTCTATCCTAGAAAATACGAAAAAAAAATTTATTGGTTTCCTACAAAAATTTATTATAAATTCTTGTACTGTATTAAGTTTGTGTTCTATTAAAAAAAAAAATTAGAATTCTTAATAAATACGTGACCAAAATATTTAAGTATGTATTCTGGAATATATAACATATGTAATCAATATATTTTTTGATATATGTATTATTCATGTGTATACACACATACACATTATGTACGAATATAATGCTAAATAATGTCAACATATTTATTTATTATTCGAATGATTAAGGGAAAGTATTGAATAGTACCTATACATATGTTATAAAAATGGGAAAAAAATATTAGTTATACAAAATCTTCAATTTCATAGGAAAATAACAAAAATTTCTTTGACAAAATTTTTGCAATTTAAAAAGGATTTTTTTTTTTTTTTTTGCAAAAATATTTTGCTTACTTTGCTAAGAGTTCATTTACTTTTACATTCAATTTCAGCTTCTTTAAATTTTGAAAACCACAAATGTCCTGTAATTCAAGTCAACTGTAAAAATTTACGCAAAATAGAAAACATTTTATCAAAAAAAAGGTTAATTTCAAGGATATTTTTTGAAAAAATTATGTATATTTGAATTTATTTGAAATTTATAATAAAATTTAATAACTGAAATTATGAACACCATAAAAATAATAATTACTTTCAATCATGAATTGGTATTCCTTTTAGAAAAAGAAAAAAACAAGTGTAAATTTATAAATTTCATTATTTTCTCTCATTAAAATTCATTAATTTATTTAATTTTTGAATGTGAATTGTTTTATATTATCCTTCTTTTATTATTATGCGTGATGTAAACTTAAATTTATGCATGTACATATGTATGTACGTATATATGATTTTTACTTCTAGTTTTTGCATTATATTATAACCTTGAACTTTTGGCCTTGTGAAAACTTGATAATCATTTTGTACACATTTGCCAAAATCAGTAATTTATGGTTTGTAAAAGCAATATGTATGTATTTACACAATATATGTATGTGTGTAGAAGGATTTTCTGTTATATATAATAAACGCACGTCATATATGCATATGTTTTAGTTTTTACATAAAATATTATATACAATTTAAAACTAAGAATATACATATGTACATATGTATTTATATATATAATTCTTCTTTGTATTGTTTTTCTATATGAATAAAAAGTTTTTTTATGTGCTTTCTCTTATCGTATGTATAGTTTGTTTTTTTTTTAACTTAGTTTTGATAGTTGTTTTTTTATTTTTTCTTTTTAAAGTCAAAAACAATCTTGACATGAAAGCTAGTTGCTAGAAAAAAAACATAAATACAATACATATATAAATTTGCAATGCATATATCTGTCTAGTCTCTACAATCCCCTTATTAACTGATGAATAACTTCAAAGTTTATATACAATATTTAGATTTTAATATGAATGCAAAATTTATAATTAATGATGGCGCCGCATATCCTTTAAATTTTCAAAATCATCTTCCTGTACATAAAATTGCTTATTTATTTATTTTATTTTATTTTTTAAACTAGAAACACATTTTACGTGCTTTATTTTTTTTTTTTTTTTTTTTTTTTTTTTTTTTTTTTTTTTTTTTTTTTTAAGTAGACAAATAAAATAACGGACATTTATATATAATATATACTATATGTAGTTGTACTGTATGAACGCATTATGTCCTAAAATATATACTAACTAATATAACATATGTTCACATATGCTTGAAAACCAGACAAATAGCAAACTTTGTCAAAGAATTTGTTATATATGATATGACCTCTTTAGCACGAACTATGTACTCATAGAATATATGTTTTTCTTTAAAAAATAAAATAAAATAAAAGAGCAACAAAATAAAAAAAAACTAAAAAAATGAGATCATCTTGCACGAAAAGTAGAATTTTCATCTTTTGATATATATATTTTTTTTTTGTGTCTATAATATCTAAACAAAAAATTAATAAATATATATTGAAATTTAACTGCATAAAAATTCAGTCTCACAAGTCACAACATCACAGAGTAAAAACATAAAAAAATAGTTGAAAAAGATAGCAAAAATATTTTTAAAAAAAAATACGCTTTTCAGGATATTATTGAAAATATTCTCCTGATTTTAAAATTTTAATCTTTAAGTTCTAGCCTCCACCATTAAAACTCTACAAGTTATTTTTCATTCCATGAATTATTCATTTTTTTTTAGAAACTGATCGCATTTTTTTAAGGATATTTCTAAGGATAAAGATGTTAAACTCCAGAAACCTATCTAATGAAATATTTTATTTGATGAATTATTAGTTGAATATAACAAATACATAATACAAAATATTTATAAATTCGAAACAAACACGTATAGATACTCAACAGTTAAGCACATTGTTCTCTATAACCCTTCTTTTTAAATTAATTTTGAAGATTTTTAAATGAAATCTTCAAAAACAGTTTTATTGTTAATATACATATACTTATATTCTTTAAAAATGAAATTTATTTCAATGATTCCCAGCATTCTATTGTCAAAAACACAAATTGAAACAAATTTATATCATTTGCTCGCATCGTTATAAAATTTTGTTGCGTTAAAGATTAAAAAAAAAAATCGAAAAAAAAGAAAAAGAAGAAACAAACAGAAATGTACATTTTTTTTAAAATTGTTAAAGTAGGAGAAAAGAAAGATTCATTTTTATACATAACACACCTATATTCAAAATTTAGATACAAAAATGTTATAAAGTTTAAAAATTGTTTCTAGTGAATTTCGTAGACGTTTTTTTTTCACACATTGTCAATGTCATTTGTAGTATTGGATCCTTTTATTTCTTAAAACACACATGTATATATAAATCCTATCCTTATCCTTATATTGTATTAGGTACATACATATATGTATGTATGTATGTATCTTCAAATCGAAAAAAAAAAATTGTACAGAGAGAATAATAATACCCTTGACTAATTCAAAAGAATGAAGAAAAAAAAAGGAATGTTCAGTTGAACGTAAGCGTTTTTCTGCTTTAACAATTGTTATAAAAAAACGTGCAAAATATGTACTTATATATATTTTATATGTAGAAAATTGCTTTTATATGTATATATAATATGTATTTATATATTTTGTACATTTATTGAAATCTGTAGAAAAGAATCCTTAGCAGATAATAAAGTTTGAAGTAAAAATAAGAAAATATTCAACGAGTATTTATTCTAAGAGAAAATTAAAATGGAATATAGCATAAAAGAAAAGTTGAAATAAATGAAATAAAATTAAAAGGATTTATCATATGGGTTAGAGAAGATTATTTTTAAACGCAAGGAAAAGCAATTTATTAATGGGGTTGTATTTTCTTCTTTCTTTTTTTTTCTCACTGTCTCTTTTTTAATTCGTTACCTTGTCTCTTGTTCTTGTAAGTTCTTCATAAGGCATTAAAAAAAAAAAATAATAATAATAAAATTAAAACTTTTGTTTTTTTTTTAAGTTCTGCATAAAAGGTTTTTTTTTTTTAAAGAAACAAGTAAAAGATCGTTCATAATTTATACAAAATTGTATAGAAAGACTCTTACAAAGAGAAACACTAATTTTTATCACTTAAAAATATATTTTGTAAAGTCGTTGAATTAATTAAAGAGTCATAAAATAACATAATACACCTTTGTTTGTATAAATTGAAAGAAATTAACTTTTAAATGATACATTTTTAATCCTATTTTCATTAAATTAAATTTCTAGTATATTTTGAAGACAAAACATTCTTTTAAATTTTATGAAAATTTAAAGGATATACGAGTTATTATGAGGTTAGTTGCAATCATATAATTTGAATTTAAATCAAATTTCTTTAATTTTCAATTTCTCTTCTAATTTATTTAAAAAAATTTAATCTAATAATTTATTTAATCACTTTTAATTAAAATCTTTTTAATATATCATTTAGAATAAATTCTTGTAATTTAATTTTATTATTCATTTTAAATCACTTAAAATTAATATAAGTCAAACATGAAATTTATTGTAGGTGTGTATACAATGAAACATAAAGTCTTTTCTATGTATCTGTAAAATTTTATATATTATTTACTTTAATTTGTCAATTAGTTCGCATTGTGTTTTTGGTTTTGTAGAAATTTATCATAAAATTATAAAAATACTTTCAAAGACAACTAACAAAATTGATTTTAAAAATATCTCAGAAAAAAAAGTTCCATTTGTGAAGAAAATTTGTTTAAAGAACACCCTACAAGAGCTAAAAAATCAAATATGAGAACATTATAAATTCACCTTAAAGTTATCAATTATGAACAAAGAAATTTAATTTGTGCTTACGTAAGCTTTAAAACAAATCACATAACTTGAAAAAAAATATTTATTAGAAATTATTTTTTTCTTAAAATTGTTCTTATCTGTGGCATCATTAAAACACAATGTCAAGGTTATATCTTTATAATAGTATGATTTTAATAAATAAACAAAAATATATAAAAAATAAATATCTCAAAGGATATCTTTTGAATATTTCCTTGAAGTTTTCTGAAAATTCATATCGTTCAAGTTTTATATCTGACACAAGATATTTTTAAAGAAAATCAAGGAAATAAAAAAAAAAAATAAGAAAAATCATGAAAAATTTAAAAAACTACTTTGAAATTTTTAATTTCTTATTCTTTTTATACCTACCTTGATTTTTTTTCACCTCTAGCAACATTCATCTGAGATTTTTTCATGCAAAAAATTCACTTTTTTTTTTGCATTTCTCTTATAAGTTTGATTAAGAATTTCAAAAAAAAAAGGAAAAAAAAACCAAAAAATACCAAACAATTTATAGAAAGAAAAAAAAAAGGAAAAATAAAATTTAAAAGAAAGAAATACTTGATAATTTTTCATGATAGTAAAAAATAAATAAGAACTGCTTAAAGAAATTTATTTTTTTCTTCTATAAAATATATTATTGGTCTAACTGTCATCTTCATAAGAACTTTTTTCTACTTTTTATGTCTTTAAATCACAACTCTTCATGAAATTTCTGAAATACAACACGTTTTTTTTTTTTTTTTTTGTTCAGAAACCGTAAATAACTTTGAAAAATTATTTCTGACATAAGAAGTTGGTATAGGTTACCGCAAAATAAAAACTTCTCCCTCACGGAATTTTCTGAAATGTCCTTATGAGGCTTGATTGTTAAAAATCAACGATAATGTGTATAATATAACACTGATACGAATATCTTAAGAATTTAGTTTTTCTACAGAGAATACAATTCATTTAAAAAATACTTTTTATTTTTTATGCTTTCAAAATATCTGAAACGTAAAATATTTTTCAAACTTATTTTTATTTAATTTATTTTCTATTTTTAAATTAAAAATTTTATGTGCTATTATACTTATTTTTTTGCATATTTAAAATTTCATTTTTTTTCATGTACAGATCTTCAATTTTTTTTATAAAAGCATTTCATTGTTTTATTTTCTCGAATCTTTAGTTTTTTTGCCTATACAAAGGTGTTTATATCCGCATTATCCTGATTCATTTATTGTAAGTTTTTTATTTCTAAAAATATTTTTTTCAGCTTGTGAATTTCTCCTTATAATTTTGAAATTTAATCAGAAATAAAAAATAAAAAAATAAAAACAAATTATGAGTAATTTGTATTTCAAATTTGTAAAACTTATTTTTTATAATCAAAAATAATTATTATGGCTGTATTGCATACATTTTTCAAGAACGTTGTTTTTTTTTTTCGTAATTTATTTTGATAATAATAATGTACAATAATCATCATCACCGTCATCATCATAAAAAGTTCTTTGACTTGAGAGTTTTCGTTTCAGAATAAAAGTACTTGTATATATATTTTTTTATCATAAACTTAAACTTGTACGAAAATGAAATTTCTAAGAGAACTGAAAACTTCTCTATTGGAAAAAAAAAATGAAACCATAAAAACAAAAAAAGTTATATTTTTTTCAGAATTTTTTTTAAAGTTAAGTGTCCATACTGTACAATTTTCTATACACATAATGCACATATGTTTTATAATAAAAACACAAAAACAGAAAATACAACGATTTTCTTTTTATTTTTGTTTTAAAATTGAAAACCAAAATCACAATCCACCAGAGATTTAAGTTCATTTATTTTATCTAACTTCTGGCTACTAAATATTACAATTGACTTTATATACCGTATTGTAAATAGATGTTATGTAAAAGTTAAATGCCGTGCAAAATGTTCAGTGAACTGGGCTTTTAAGAAACTTTTTCAAAAACAAAAAAACAAAAAAATTACGTACATATACATATGTATGTATAGGCATACAATTTTTTTTTATGTATCCTTTTTTTTCTGTCAAATTATTTTCTATTTTGTTTAGTCACAGACAACTTACTTCGAGACATCAAAATGTATGAATTAAAATATCCTAAAAAATTTGCTTTTTCTGTGGTTCTTATTGACTATAGCTAGTATTAGTTAGGTCGAGGCTCGAATTAAGTGCGGTAGGATATAACTTTATTTTGCACTTTTAATAAGAATGAAAAATATAAAAAAAACAAAGAAAAATAGAGGAAAAACAAAAATATTCTAGATTTCGAAGCATAAAATTTGAAGACTGGAAGTCGAATTTTAAAAATCAAAAAGGATCCGGCTTCAATATATTTTCAGTGTTTATCTGTATAAAAAATTTTTCTCATGATCCAATATTTAAACTTTTATACAACTGAATTGAATGAGTTTTTTAAAACTTTTTTCTGACGCCACGTTAAAATATGTACATATGTTCATTTTTTTTTCTAATAATGTATACATGTATTGTGTACAATATTCCATTTAAAAAAAAATGTTTTCTCTAATATTTTAACTAGCAATAGATT
The DNA here is from genome assembly GCA_939192795.1 of Bombylius discolor. Taxonomy (NCBI): domain Eukaryota; kingdom Metazoa; phylum Arthropoda; class Insecta; order Diptera; family Bombyliidae; genus Bombylius; species Bombylius discolor. The sequence continues at coordinate 3,609,760 of OW584241.1, read as the reverse complement.
GCCATTAGGAGAATTTAAATTGTTGTGTATAACATAACATCATACAGGGAATAAGGATGAACTATACAACTATAAAAGGAAAAAAAAAATATCTACTTTTTTTTTTTAGATTTTTATAGAATTTGCAACACAATCTGATACGGTTACGGCTGTTGGTTTTTTTATATATTTTTTTTTTCTCAACAACATGCAATTCATTTTAAAAACACACATCACACTATAATAATCTATATATAGGATTACATCGATTTTTGTGGTTGACTTTTTATCTTTTGTTGCGGTGACAAAAATCCCACAATAATTGAGTAATGGTAATGGCTATTAAAAGGACATACCTATATATATATATATATGTATAAATAAGAGCATGAAAAACACAGATATTATGTACATATGTACGTACATACATTTGTACATGTTTAAGGATATATTAGAGGAAAAACCCAAACAAAGTAGCTATAGAAATCATTGGTTTATGGTTTGTTTAAAATTTTAGATTTTTTGTTTTTGAAAAAGTTTTTTTATTTAACTTTTGAAATAATTTTTGAATTTTAATGAATCAACTGTATTTAATCAAATTTATCAAACCACCAAACCAAACGGAATACACTTTTAAATGGATTACATAAAATTTGAAAATTTTCACTTTGAAGTGGAATCAATTTGGTATTTTGAACTTTAACAACATTTTTTAAATAGCTTTTAATTAAATATTTAAAAAAAAAAAAACGTATAAAAATTTAAATTAATTATTTTTCATTGTTACATATAAGGACTTTTTCATATTTATTAATTAATTTTGAAAAAAGATTTTACAAGTAAATGATACGTATCGTGATTCTTGATGAAATTTGTAATTTCATTGAGTAAAATCATCCCCAAGACTCCAACGAATATGTAAAAGAAAAAAAAAATATGTTAAATTTGTTTATACATTGCTATGTTGATACTATATTAAATCTTCTTGAAAAGGTCCTTACTCTTTTCATTCAGAATACTGAAAATAAATTTTTTTTTTTCATAAATTTTAAATCATTTCATTTCAAAACATACAAAAGGAAAACATCAAATGTTAGAAGAAGAGAAAAACACAAAACATTTTACACAAGAAAGTTTTAATTTCCAAAAACACTTTCGCTCTATATGTAAAAAAAAATTTTTGTAATTTTTAAAAATGTTTTCTTTTCAAAACATTTATCATAAATCATGACTATGATATTTTTACTATATGAAAAGAAAACCAAACTCTTCGTGAAATCAAAAAATAAATCTTGGAAAAAAAAGACAAAAAAAAAAAAAGAAAAAAAGAAAAATAAAGAAAAGGTCGTGAGTCAATCCTTACATTCCTTTCCATACAACAAGAGTACAGATTTTTATCCTTTAGCTTTTGATACATGCAAGTAACTAACAAGATTATATTAGATTTAAAAAAGGAGAAAAAAAAAACATAAAATTAATGCTTTGCAGGATACTTGATGCAACTTATGTATCACTTTATGTATGTACATAAATCTTAAAGTGGTAGGTATATATGTATGTATGTATGTATGTACATATGCATATTTACATATGTACATGTGAAGTGTATTTTGAAAAATGATTTATATAAAGTAGAACCATAAGAACATTTCGCCGGTAATGCGATGTGTATTAAGTGTTTAACTTGAAAAATGATAAGACGAAAATTAAAAAGAAACAACAACAAAATAAAAATAAAAAAGTGAAAATAAAATAGCACAGTTGTAATGCGATTATAAGCTTCCAATTTTCAAAAAACAACAAAATAACAAGAAAATTTAAAAAAAAAAATAAATAAATAATGGAACAAAATTTCTTTTGGGGTGTTTTTTAAAGTGAAAACTTTAGAATAGTCATTCATTTTAAAAGTTTTATCCTTTAGAGGATAGGTTTAATTTTATTTATTATTTTTTTTTTTGTAGAAAACTGTTGACCTCATCTTTAAGTATATATGTATATTTTAGTTATCTATGTACCTATATTATTTTTCACATGTTTGTTTTACAGTATAAGTCTAGTAAATTCAACTAAAAATAAAAAAGTAAAAATGAAAATACATATTTTATGAATGAAATTTGTATGTTTTTTTTACATATTTTTTTCTCTTCATGTTATATTTTTCTATTCACCTTATATTGTTCAAAAAAAAAAAAAATTTTTCTTGTGTGTAGATATGTGAAAAAAAAAAACACATTTTGATATATGACCTAATTGAGTAAAACCTGAAGAAAAAATAAAAATAGGTATCCTTGAAAATTATTGAAATATGAAAATAAATCTCACGTGAAAAAAAAAAAGGAACATAGGTATTTTCTTTCAAATTACATACAATATTTTATAATAATAACATAATACCTACGTATATGGAATTTATTAAAATACAAAAAAAAAAAAAAATTATCGTCACACACATATAACCAAAATATTATTTTGATTCAAAAGATAAAATATTATTTCATTGAATTTTATTCTGAAAGCATAAAAAAACTCAAAGCAAAAATCAATTGTAAAAATTGCGTAATATGTAAGTGTGAGTATATACCAATGTATTTAGACAATGAAAAATGTGAATAAATTTGAAATTCGTATGTTAGAAAATACATCATGTATAAATACGTTTATAAATGTGCGAATATCATTTCTTATTTAAAGTGATTGATTTGTAGGCTTGAACAAGTTCACATTCACATTATTATCATTTTTTTTTTTTTTTTTTTTTTTGGTAATTCACTGTCAAAATATAGAGAAAAAAAAAACAACAAATAATAACTTTATACATGAAATAAAATATGTTTTATTGTATAAAATAGACATTTTCACATATTAGGTATTCAAATTCTGTTCAAAATGTATATTACTTTGACAGTTTATAATTTTGTATGTATCGTTCTTTTTTTTTTTTTTTTTCTTTTTTCATATATACAATGTAACACACGTAAAATATAAAAAATTGGAATATTTAAATAAATTGAAATACATGAGCATAAAATCTTTATAAATCTTTTACTGATTTATGGGATTTTTATATCTTATTTGTTAGTAAGGAATGATGCGTAGAAAAGCGTTGACTTAAGATAATTATATTAAAATGCCGAAATGTTAAACTGTATTTTTTTTTTAACTTTTTTTTACTTAGTTTTACCCTCAAACCCTTTTTATCTACCTAATTGAATCACAGTATCTGAAAATATTTTTACCTTTTTTTAAAAAAAAAAAAAAATGTTTTCGAGAATAAATTTAATTAGATTCTGAGTGTTAGGAACATCAATTGGATTGGCGTAGAAACAAGTATCTAAATTAAATTCATAAATCTTTTGAATATTATTTTTTTTTTTTCAATTATAATTTATTAAAGAAAACGGTATTGAAAAACTGAAGTTAATTTGAATAGGATTTGTCTTATTCGAAACTGTGAAACGTCAAGAAGAAAGACAGAATTTATCTAAAACTCAAACATAACTAGAAAAAAAATATCAATAAAATCTTTCGATATTAAAAATCATAATTTAAATACAAAAAATGGGTGACATTCAGAATGTTTTTTAACGAAATTATGCAATTATCACCTTGAACCTTGCATTTTGAAACATGAAAAGAAAAAACAAACAAATATATAAAAAATAAAAGTAAAACAAAAAAAGGGAAAAATAAAATCCTAATAATCTTTATAAAATACCTATGCACAAAAAAATTTGCACATATAAGTTTATTTTAATATTTAAAAACCAACATATCATATATTCACGTTTTATATAGTTGCACACGTTTTTAATAGGGTATTACAGGTAATTTATCATGAATAACATATTGGGTTACGTTATACAATAGCTTTTGAAACAAAAGAAAAAAAAAATAATCAAAATGAAGCCATTTAAAAAAAAAAAAAAGAATATTTTATGAATATTTTACCCAATTTAAAAAATTTCAAATTTTCACAAAATTTCATCCTAAATTATGATATTCTTTAGTTATTATTTTTAAATTTTTAATATCTGAAATATAAAAGAATTCTAATGGTCGATAAAATAACGTTCATTTTTTCTCGACATTTGATTTCCTTTTTTTTTTTATTTATTTAAAAATCAAATAAGCTTCACACATACTTAACATCTACTGAACTTTATGAGCATAAATAGGATTACAAATATTCAAATTTAAATTTTAATTTGTGATTTGGATTTTTTTTTCTTGTTTTTTGTTTTTTTTTTTCCTTTTTTAAAATTGATTTTTTATGTAATCAGAAATACATAGAGTTATTTCATATTTATTTTAATAATTTTTTTTTTTATTATCAATGAAATACTCTTGACAATAAATTTAGATTTAAAGAATCCTTATAAAAATAAAATTCTAATGTGTATGAAAATAAAATTGTTCACGTTCAAAACACCTTAATAAGTTGTGTCAACAAAAACAAGAAATTTATGAAAAAAAATAAATAAATTTAATATGAAATTCAAAAACAAAAAAACATTCAATTCAACATTTTTTCATTTCAATTTAATTTTTTCAATTTCAAGTCTCCAATAAAAAAGCTTTTTGTTTTTGTAACTAGTAATCCCCCAATTGGAAAATGAAATTACAATGTGGAACATAAGTTTTAAAAATTACGATGCTTTTTCAGAACTTTCATTTTAAAAAATATAAAAAAAATATTAGTTCTTTTTTTTTTGTGTACGTTAGATTCAACAAATTTTTTTGTACAATTATTTATGAAAACAAATAAAAATTCAAAAAATTAAATCAAAGTTTAAATTGACGATTTTCGGAAAGTGCAAAAAAAAAAAAAAATGAAGCCATTTTAGCATTATTAAATTCGATTTTTCTCTATGTTCCTAAATATATAAAAAAAAAAATTTTAAGTTTTTTGTATATACATATATACAAATGTATATGTATATTTTATTTATATTTCTTTATATTTGAAAAATTCAATAATGTAACTTTATCACAACTTTTTTTTCAATGTAAAATGTGTACAAAAAATTTCCTTAGATAATTTTGTCTTGAGACTTAAACTTATGTCCCTGATCTTCAGAAGTTTTCAAACAAGAATGTTACATATTTAATTTTCTTTGAAGTAGGTATCAACTTTGATAATTATATTTATAATGTACAAAAATAAAACTTTTTGCAAAATGTAAAAACTATCACAATATTTTGCCAAGAATGATAAAAAAATATACAAGGTCTGTGACAGTGATAAATTAATAAAAATAAAAATTGTATGTATTTGACTAAAAGTTTTCAAAATTATAAAATTTGTTAGAAAAGTTAAAAGTTTATTCTATTTATCATAATATTTTCTATTAAATATTAAATATGCACTTCCTTTTTATTCTAAGGAAAGAATATTTTTGTATTTTGGTTAGGCGACTTGACTTCAGTTAGCTGTAGGGTAGAGGTAGGTAGTCTTTGAGTAAAAATTTTGTATGGACCTCTGTGATAAACTTTTGTGGGCAAGCTTCGAAAAATCGTTTTGTCGAAAACTTTGGAGTAAGCTTTTGCCAACAACTGCGAAAAATTTGAAATTTGCTTTTTATTTTCAAAAATTCAAAATTAATTTTTCGAAAATTTTAGAGAAAAAAAATTTTTAAATATATTTCGAATCGAATAAAAAACATCTTGCAATTTTTTTTTTATTTGAGAAAAATTGCATTAGTTTCGAAAAAATTGCTTCAAATGGAATTTTATTTTCTTTCCACTCAGTAATTGAATTTAAACAAATCCTTAAATCAAAGTTACCACAAACAACAACAAAATAAACCTAGATTTGTTTTTTTTTTTTTTTGAATGTTTGTCAAAAAATATATTTTTATTTCATCATTATATTTTTGAATACATTTGTTTTCTGAAATAATCAACAAATAAAAAAAATTTATGTTGTTTATGTATCACTACAATTAAGGAGTTAAAAATACAAATATTGGCGTTATGAATCGACCAGCTCAAATTAATACAGAAATTAAAATTCCAAATAACGTAACAAAACGTAATTTTGTACAAAAACAAATTCTAATACAGTCATAATATTAACAAATTTATTTCTTTTTTTTTTTTTTCACCAAAATTTTCCAGAAGCTGTAATTACAACAAATTCAAATCAAAATAATATAAATCCTGCACAAATTAATACAGAAAAATTAAAATCATCAATTACAATTTCATCAAATTTACGAAATTCTTCATTTTCAGAACGTCCTAGTAATTTAATTTTAAAAAGTAACATTTCATTTTTCAAATGGAACAAGCAATTTAATGAAAAATTCAAAAATATATATGAAGGATTTAAAACCTTATTGTCATCAAATAAAAATAAAATTGAATCACAAAGTGATAAGAAAAAATTACTAAATATCGATCATAAAAAATATAAAACATTTCGAAAAATTCCTGATTCAACATCACATTTACTTTTGAATCATCGTCGTGGTAGAGGATCAATTGATTTTACTTTATTCCTATTAAAAATTGCAATAACATCATCAACTGTATATGGAAGTTTTCAATTGGGAGTATGGGGTTCAACTAAAGATAGTAGTGAGGCTGCAAAAAAAGTTCTTGATTTTTTTGATTTTGAACAAAGTACAAAGGTAAGCTATTCGAAATTTTTTTTTCGCGATGAAAAAACAGTGAAATAAAAATATTTTTTAGCTTTATTATTATTTTTTTTTGTCTTGATAATAAAATGAGTAAAAATATTTTCTAATGCAGGATTTAAATTTTCAAAAAATACATTTTAAATTAAAAGAAGGATACAATGAAACTCTTAAATATGCTGCTGCAAAAGTTGAAGGGTTCCCTGAAACAGCAATTACACTTTATCATGATTCTTTGAATTTTGTGTCCAATGTTGGAAAATCTGAATAATTATTATTTTTAGTTTATTTTTATTACGTATTTTTAGTCATGTTTTCATGTTAATAAAAATAGTGAGAATTTTAATGAATGTTTTGCATTTTTAATAAAATGGTTTTGCTATTTCATGGTTACCCTTGACTGAGAAAGCTTTTAGTTAATAGAAAAATTTTTATTTTAACTTGCTTTTGCTTACGTAGAGAAAAGGAAAAATTTGCGAAGTTACTTTATATTTGGTTTAATTGAAATTACTTAGTTATCCAATTTTGTAGATACCCTTGGTATATGATACCCTTGGTATATGACGTTCCATAGAAGATACATACATTATTTTTTCTGTGGCTTTGAAAGTGATCCTTTTTGAACATCCAGATTTAGAAAACAAATGCTATTATCATATGTTGTGCAATTTTAAATTTCTATCTAGCTAAAACGATGGTATTCCTTTCTCCTTCTAACGTGTTCACGGAAACTTAAGTTCACAGAATGTAATATTTATTTTAAAATTATCGAAAAATGAAAAATTAATAGTCAAATATTAGTAAACTGGATTTTGTCAACAACTTAAAATATAAAAGATGAATCGAAACTACTTTCCTTCTCTCATCGTTTTTTTTTTTAAAATCTCTTAATCATTTCATAAAGTACTTTTGATGATCAAACTAACAACATTCAGAATTTCAAGAATTTTACGTACGTTGATTTTCATAAATTTGAAAATTTCAAAAAAAAAAAGAAAATCCTGAAAGTAAAACATCATCGAATAGAGAATCCTTAATTTAAACAATTTTAAAAAAAAGTGATGTTCGATTAGACAAGGATTTAAGGATTTTTTAAGTACATGGGAAAGAAAAAGAAAACAATAGCGAATTTAGTTTTTAAGTTTTTTTTTTGTTGTTTTTATATTTTGTTTCTAGAACAAAGAAAATATGAACAGACTTTCCTATTTAATAGTGTTTTTTTTTTTGTCTATAATTTTGTTGCTTTATTTTCTTTTCATTTTTTTTTTTAGATTTTATTTTTATTCAATATAATTTTATTACTTTATTATTATGTTTAAATTAAAATTTACAAATAAATGATTTTGTTTTTCTCTCTTATTTATGTGTGTATTGATCTATTTTTATTTTATTTTATTTTATTTTTTTTTCATTTTGTGTTGGTTTTCTGTTGTTATTTTATTTTTTTTTTTATTCATTGTTTATTTTCATATATCCAGAATATGTTTCAAATGTTTGTTCATCTTCAATTAATGTATATATTTAATTTAATTTTTTGTATTTAATGATAATAATCGATATATGTATATATTTTTTTTTTTAAATGAAATTTTCATTTACATATTTTTGTATAATGGTCTTATTACATTATTTATTTGTTCTTGTTGTTGTTATTTCTTAAAGAATAATTTTTTTTTTTTTTCATATTATTATCATCCACTTTGTTGGTTTGTTTTTTTTTTAAGATTTTTATTTATGTTTTTTTTTTTTTAATAACAACAGTCAGGCAGTATTTTAATAAAGACGCGTGGCAATTCTACAGATTGATTTTTATGTTATGTATTTTTCGTCGTTTGTTTTTTTTGTATTTTAAATTTTTTTTTTTTTTTTAAATATATAAGATGTACTTTTTTATATTTTTTAATTTTTTTAAATAAATTATTAAAGTTTACAATAATAAATCATTCATATTATTATTATTTTTATTTTCTCATTCTCTAATACCTAACATTCGTAATTTTGGTTTTATAATTATTTTAAATTTTTTTTGTTTTTTTTGTTCTCTATATATTGTTTATAATTAATTTTTATTTTTTCTGTGTGTAATTACATAAAACTGTTTTTCTTAGAAATTCTTATTTATTTATTTTGTTTAAATTTTTTTTTAAATTTTTTCTCTCTTTTTCTTTTACTCTCAATTCTTAAATAGAATAATTATTTTTCAAATTACCTTTTCTTCTTTGCTTTAGTACTCAACAAAAATAATTAAATCTTTTTTTTTTTCTATCTTCAATATTATTAAATTTTTTTAAATTTATTTCTTTCCTTTCATTTTGAATAATTAATTTCTTTCACATTTCTTTTTATTTTTTTATTAAATATATAAATTTATTACCAGTATTAATATTAATAAAAAGATAAAAGAATAAAATTTGAGAAACAAAAAGGAAAAAAATAAAAAAAATTAAATAATAAAGAAAGAAAAAAACCACAATAAGTATACATTTTAATTATTAGAGCATTACTTTTTTTTTAAATAGGCGGTGAGACTTATCTAATGTAATTTTACTTTCATAATTATTTTTCTTTTTTTTTTTTTTTTGCAAAACGAGATATCTATTTTTCGTTATTAGTTTTTTTTTTTATTATTTTGCAATTTAATTTTTTTTTTTTTGTTCTTCTTAGAAATAGAGTGACGAATATGTAATTTGATAATATCAATTTTTATTCTACTCTTCATCTATATAATCAATATTTAAAAAACAGAAAAACAAAAATAATTTTTTATTAAATTTAATTAAAAATTATTTTAATAGTTCGTTACATTTTCCATTTTTAAATTAATTCGTTTTTTTTTATATTTTTATTTTAATTTTTTTTTTTTATTTTAATACTTAGAAAAGAAATTCGTCATATTTTCCTATTTTGAATTATCACTACAATTTATTGAGGACCAAATTTTTTTTAGTGGAATTTTTTTAATTTTTGAATAAATAACGATTTTTTTTTTAAATTTTAAATGAGGAAAAAATAGTATTTTATTGTAAAAAAAAAAATTTTGATAAATTTAAAATAATGAAACAAAAAAAAAAAAATGCTACTTAATTTCACAAAACAACAATAAATTTCTTTTGTGTATTTTTTTTTTTTTTACGAAATATATACTATAAACAACTTATTATACCGTGTGGCAGGTTGAAAATTAATAATTTCTTTTTTTTTATCTCAAACATTCAAAGCACTTTAGTAATTTTTTTTTTTAAATTTCTTAAAAATGAAAATTTTTAAACAAACAAAAAAGATTTTCTTTTTAAATCATCATAATTTTTTAACTAGTAGCTATTAGGCGCGACAACGTACAAAGCAAAGAATATTTTTACTCGATTTTTTTTTTTTCACTTTTTATTTTAATTTTTTTTTTAATAATTAATTGAAAATAAAAATTAGAAATAAAAAATATAACACTTTTAATGTAATGAAAAAAAAAAGGAAATAAATTTTATTTTTTTTTTTAAATATTTTTTTTTTATGTTTTCTTAAATTGTGTCAACAAACTCTTACTTTACTAAATAAACTACACATTTAATCATAGATTTTATTTTTAAAAACATTTACTTTCTTTTTTTTTAAAAAAACAAAAAAAAAGACTAATAATAATAAAAGAACAATTTCTAGAATATTCTTCTATCTTTTATTTTTCTGTTTCTTTTACAAAATCACTCTCATCTATTCGCTACGTATTTCATAGTATAATACAAACTAAAAATATTAAAGAAATTTTAAGAAAAAAAATATAATCAAATTTTGAATAAAAAATTGTTTAAAAACAAAATTTTCAATAAAATAATAAAAATTCCAATTGAATTTTTTTCTTTTTTTTTTTTGAATTACTAAAAATAAAACTTAAAAAAGGGGGAAAAGGTCCTTAAAAAAAAAATAAAATATGAAATAAAAAAATTTAAAAAAATGAAAGAAAAAATAAAATAAACGGAAATTTTTATACTTTTTTTTTTTTAAATTTATTTTTTATTCGTTAATTTATTTTTTGTTTTATTTTTATTTTTTTTAACTTAATTTAATTTCTACAATACAAGTATAGTGTAATAGGGCACAAATAATATAATAATAAACAAAAAAAAAAAATAATAAAAATTTAAAAAAAAACACAAAAAAAATTATAAGACTTTTTTTTTTAAACGAATGAAAGAATGACAAAAAATATGTTTTACTTGTTGTTTTTTTTTATTATTATACTTAAAATTAAAAAAAAAAAAAAAAAAAGAATAAAAACAAGCAAATATGGAAAATGTACACGATTTCTTCTACATATATATATATAAAAAAAAAAAAAGAATTGAAAAAATATAATTTTAATTAATTACCTATACTTTTTTTTTTTGTTTTACTCATCTTTTGTTTCATTTTTAAAAGGAAAAGCATTTTTTTAAATATTTTTCTTTAACTATTGTAATTTTTTCATTTTAAATTTTGTTTTTCTCATATTTTGCTTTTTATATATATATAATTATTATTACTTTTTTTTTTTTTTTTTTTTGTTCTTAATCATAAAAACTTTGCACTCTTTAAGCTTGCAGATTTCATCTTCACAATTATTTTTAACAGTGTTTTATTCATTTATTCATTTATTATTATTATTATTTTTTTTTTTAATAAATTTTAATTACTAATTTTTTTTTTCTTCTTGTATTATTTAATAAAAATCTTTTTTTTTTTTCTCATACTTTTATCAATTACATTGTTTTTGTTTTTTTTTTGTTTTTTTTTTTAAATTTCTCTTAATTGCAAAGAAAAAAAAATAATATTCTTTTTTTTTTATTAATATTATTATTATTATTAATTTTTGTATTAAATTAGTAATAGGTTTCCTGTTCTAACCAACCGCCAGGATTACGACGCAAGTAGAAACGACGAGTTTCATCATAGATGAAGATTGATAACATAAATGGTAAAGCTGGTAACCACCAGACAAATCTATGAGAAGAAAAAGAAAATAATAAAGTAAATTAAATTCAGTAAATTTTATAAAATAAAGAAAAAATTGTATTTCTGTTTAAAAAAAAAAAATATATTGTGTATTTAAAATTTCATTGTAATCGTTTAATAAATGTAAAATTTATATTTTGTTATTTAAAAAAATAAAAATTATATTGAAAAAAATATTGTAGTATAGTACTTACTTGAGTGGATACATACGAAGACCCTTATCCATACCAGGGCAATATGAAAGGAATGCAGCTAATAATGTTTCAAATACTAAACCAAAGTTTAATGCCCAATTCCTCATACCTTGATGGAAAATTGAATTACGACGCGTCTTACAAATTATTAAATCAGCCCATTGTACAACGACAATTGATACGAAAAATGCTGTATGGCAGGTGAATTCAAGAGTTTTACGATCACGATATGTCTGTTAAAAAAAAACAAATAAATAAAAATTATAATTAAATGAAAACGATTCTAATAAAATTTTATAGTATGACTAAATCAAAAACAGATCTATGTCCAGATCATTTCAATAGAGATTAACTTACCCATTCTTGACCATAGGAATCAGTTAAATCATTAACAGCTTTTGAATCCCACATTTTACGAATACCGAATAAACTTAATGGTAAGAATCCATTCTCAGCCATAATAACGAAATATACGAAGAAACCGGCAGCAGCTTGAATCATACCAATTTGTCCATAAGCCATTGAAATCAACCTATTTTGCCCCACAATTAAGTGAAAAATATATTTCGAACATTAATAAAAATTCATTTTTTTTTTTTTTTTCATTTCTTTTTTTTTAGCAATTAAGTAATTTAAATATAAATTATTTGAAAATAAAAAAAAAAAAGAAGAAAAAAGTATGAAAAATAATTGTGATTTTCAAGAAAATTCAAAAAAAATAGGACATCAATTTAAAAAAAACACCATGTTAGAGTAGGTACTTGATTTCAACATGATTTTTGAAAATTTTCATACTTTTTTCCTATTTAAAAACAAAATTAATAAATAATTTAAATAAATATTATTTGTTAGTTTAACTTAATTATTAATTAATTTTTTTTTTTTTTTTGTAAGCCATGCATATTATGTTACATACAAAGCCAAGCATTTTTATTTTCTAATATATACATGTACATAGATATAGATATAGTACATAGAAGCAGTAAAAAAATATAAAGATACATAAAGAAGCAAGTAAGCAATTAACATATTTTACATACATACATATTTACATATAAAATTTGATGATCATACGCGTATTTTAAGCATTAAAATTATTTGCTTATTCATAAATATTTTTATTTATAATTGAATTTATTCATTTTAAAAAGAAGAAAAACCACACACAAAGATATAATTCGATAAAACAAATACTTACTTTTGGTGATTTTCTTTTTTATTTTGTTTTTAAATTTTCAATAAAAGAAAACACCTTGTATGTGAGAAAGTTATTTGAAAAAAAAAAAATTTAAAGCATAGGAGAATTTTCAAAAAAAAAAAAAATTATTGCAAGACAAACAAGAAAAAAGTTTAAAAAAAAAAAAAAAATAGATAGATAATAGAGAAATTGAGAATATGGATAAAAAAAAAGAAATCGTATAATTTAAAAAATTTTACCTTGAAATTTTTAAAATGATGAGGTACACATATTTTTTTTTTTTTTATAAATTTTTAAATTGACTTTCATTATTGAAATTAAGAAAAAATTTCAATTTAAGGATAAAAAATGTTGGACAAGAGGAATTTACGTGTACAGAACAAAAAAAATAAAATAAGGACATACACATTATATTTTTCGGAACAGAACAAAGTAAAAAAGAAACAATAACGAGGATGTTTTTGGAACATTAATTATAAACGGAATAATGTATAAACATTAAGGACAATTCTGTAATATTGTGATTTTTAAATTGTTGCAAAATTTCGAGATATGTTTTTTTATTTTTTTTTTTATTTTTAATAAATATTTTCAAGTATTGTTGTTGTTATTTTGAAATTAACACATTTTTACAACAATTTAAAATTCACAATAGAAAAACCATGCTTTTTTTTCCTACCGAAAAAAATGTTTTTTTTTGTTAAATCGGAAAAATTCTCTATAAGAAAATCTAAAAAAAAAAAAAAAGGAGAAAAAAAACATTAACAACATCAAAAGCTCATTGAGTGTTGTTTTTGAAAGTTTCTCTTTTATTTTTGTTTCATTTTGTGTTGATTATTTATTATGTTGTTTTATTTGTTATGTTTAGTTTTAGAGTGTATAAATTGTAAAGTTGATTTTTTTTGTTGTTGTTGGGATATAATTATTGTCATCTAATTTTTTTTTATGCAAATTCAAATTCAACTAAAGGAAAAACAAAATTAATTACATTTGGAGAACCAAACTGGAAAAACAATACAGAAAATAATTTGCTAGTTCCTCGAAAGTTGTTTGTTCTTCAAATAACTTTTAAGAAAATTTTTAATGAGCAATCTTAATCAATAAATTCTAAATTAATTAAAATAATTAACAAACAGGATTCAAAAATAATTGAAATTAATTTTAACATTAGGTAGATCTTAAAAACCAACTTTTTGTTAAAATCAACTGTTTTTTGATCCTTTAAATACAATCAAATTATTTTTTAATTAATTATTTAATAGATTGCTCATTTTTTCTTTTAACTTTCTATTAACAGAACATACAAAAAAAGAAAGTGAAAAATTAACGGAAAATTGAAAATTTTTGAAAGGGCCAATCACAAATTGAAAACATTTTATTTTATTTTTTTTTTTAAATTTCGAAACATAAAACAAAATCAATTTTGACATAATTTAAGAATTTTTAAGAGTTAAAAAATATATTTATTGTGAGTGTGTGAATTTTCAATAATAATTAAAAAAAAACTTTACAACTGAAATTGTACATGTAAATTTTTTTTTGTAATTTTTAATTAACAAAATTATCGTTTTTTTTTTCTTGAAATTTTTTATTTTTCCATTGGAAAAATTTTCTTACGAATTTTTTTTATAAATAAAATACAATTTCAGTTATTCATTTTGCTTTGGTGATATATATTTTTTTTCAAACGTCACAATTAAAATTTTTTTTAAAAAAAATAATAACAGCGGACAAAGACAAATTTTGAAGTCAAAAAAAAAAAAAAACTAACTATAAGGTAACGAGTAAAATCCTTAAATAAATAAAATCTTATTTAAAATTAAATGAACTGAATTGATTTGGTATAAAATTGCCTTTTTTAAACTGTTGATAATTTCCGAAATTTTGATTTTCATTTTGAAAAAATTCCGAATTATAATTATGTATTTCAATTTAAAAAAAAAAAGAAAATATTTTCAGTTCATTTAACATATAACGAAATAATGAAAATGACTCTAGAAGATGTTAATACATTTTTAAATATTTTCTTTAAAAAAATATCAATATTATTTATAATTTACTATTTATGTATTTTCTATTCTATTTTACTAAATTATTTCTATTTTTTAACTAAATATGTATTTATTATTTTACTATATGTATATGTTATTTAAACATATTAATATGTATTTTATTAATTTTCATTTAAACTGTATGTATATTCATATAATGTATTATATTATGTATATTAAAGCAGCTTGATTCTATTATTGTATTTAAACAAAAATTAAAATTATATCCTCTAAAAAAAAAAAGGCTTTGAACGATTGCGCAAAAAGCTTTATATAAAATTTTCTATATATGTATCGTCAAAATTTAAGTCATTTTCATCGCCTAATTATTTCAATTGTATTTTTTTTTTTTTTTCATTTTGTCGTAATTAACATAAAGAAAATATTAATTAACTACCATTATAAAATCGCGTACAAAAAATAAAAATATAGAACAAACAAACAAAAAATGTTTTTTTTTTTTTTCTTCAGGTGAATTAATAAAAATAACGAACATAATTAACTGTTTTTTTTTTTCGCAGTATTCTTTAAAAACGCAAACATAATTTTATAAAAAAAAAAAAATTTCCACATTTATTAGATTAAAAAAAAAATAATGATAATAACGAATTTCCTTTTTTATTTTTCTGTTTGAAAGAAACAAAAAAGGAAATATTAACTAAAACAGAAAAATATTTAAATAAATAAATTTAATTTTTCTTTGAAATTTTTTTTTTTTTTTTAAATTGGACATGTTTCACTAATAACATTTCCTGACCTGCGGTTGACCAAGTTGTCGCGGTATGGATCTCTTGGTTGACGTTTCATAATATCACTCTCTGGGGCCTCATAAGCTAACGATATGGCCGGTACCTTTACAATTAAGTGTTTTTTTTTTTTGTTATATGAAAAATGTATGTATAACATTTTTAATTATGTAAATTAAATTATTTTGTCAAAAATGAAAAAGGAAAAAATTTAAAACAACAAAAAAAAAAAAATTACATTATTTTCATTTTATGTATATTCTAAATTAATATTTTTGTTTTTTTTTTTCTTAGAAAAAGTGTAAAACTTATTTTTTTGTTTTTCAAAGAAAAACTGTATTAAATAAATGTTTATTAAATGTAAACTAAATGATAATGTAATTTGTTGCTATATCCTTGAATTTCAGAAGGATAACATTCATTATTTATTTTTTTTACATGTGTTATGTTCTGAAGGACGAATTACTTTACCATTGCATTTTTCTCTTTTTTTTTTTCTATTCTTCACTTAATTTAATGCACAGTCGTTCAATTTATGTACCAGCTTTTTTTAAAAAAAAAAAATATTTGTTTTTTTTCGTTGCATTATCAAGGCATACACAATATAGATATAGAGAAGATGATAGGTGATAATTTTCCAAAGAGAAGATATATATTATAAATTTATATAAAATGCTAAACTACTTTACGAAATGTGGAGTATCATAATGCAATTTACTATATAGGATAAAATTGTTTAAATTAATAATAAAATTATTTTTTAATATGTGAATAAATAATACTATATAAAAATTTATAGATAATAATTTTAAGATGTTTTTTTTTTTCTCATAATATAATTAAATTACTTATTGTCTACTGAGTTCTACATTATTCTAGTAAAAAATTTACTTTCAAATTTTTCAAGTTAAATGTCATGTAAGATCTTAAATTGTTAATTGGCTTTAATTATTTATAATCATTTCAGAATGATGTACGTAATCGATATTACTCATTTTTTATGTATCTATAAAACTTTTTTAAAAGCCAATTAATATTTTAAATGATTCCTTTGACTTTTTACTTAAGCATAAGAAAGTAATTTCAAAATATGTATATATCTTGTTATTTTTTTATACATTAAAAAATTATTACTTTGAAAAAAGTTTAATTGTGTAAAAGTTTGTGTAAAAGTTTTATATAAAAAGAGATTAAAAGAAAACTAAATATATTAAGAATGAACAATGAGCCCTTTCAACATGAATAAAGACAAACTAAAAATTCAAAATTTATATGATTTTATAGAAAAATTAAATGAAAATAAATTTCGAAATAAAAACGATTCAAAACTACAAAATATGATTATGATTAGATGACAAGTTTTTTTTTTTTTACTGATTTTATAAAATTATACAAATTCAAATTTAAGAACGAAAAACACAGTAGGTAATTAAAAAATTTAGAATTTCGAACCAGGATTTTTCTTTTTTCTTCTGAAACTATGGAATAAAGTCTAAGAGTTTTTTTTTTTTGCACTTTTTTAATCAATGAATTGAGTATAAGAATTTATAAAATGAAATTAAATAGGTACAGAAATAATTGAAGAATAAAATGATAAAAAACTACTTTTATTTTTTTAATTAATATGTTATTTCGTTATCTAATAATTTTATTTTAAAAAAAAAAAAGTAATGTGATTATTACAAAGAAAAGATATTACTGAGTATTAAGCATCCATTAGCATCCAAGGATTATAAACCTAGATAACGAAGTGATTACAAATTTTCTATTTTTAAATATTTCGTAAGAATTATATGATCATAGTTAAGTTCTATGTAGATTACATTTTTTTTAAATTGAAATTTTATATTAACAAAAGGATAAATACTAAATTTTTTTCAGAAAAGAAATTATTTCTTTAAATAAAAATAAATAAAAGGACGATAATTCAGGAGAAAAAAAAAATTAAATAATTAAATAGAGTGACAGACTTACCTTGAAAGAATTACTTTATTTTTCTTTTCTATATAAATTATTAAAAAAATATTCTGTTTTTACTTTCTTTCTCTAAAGTTAAAACATTTCCATTATAAAAAAAAAAACACTCATTAAAATTATTTCGAAAAGAATATAAATAAAATAGAAAATAAAATTAAAAAGAAAAAACATAGATGGAAAAAAGCAAATTTAAAATTCCTGAATAAAATAAAAATCAAAAAATATTTTTAAAAAATTGGTTAAGCAAAAAAAAAATAAATAATTTCTTTAAAATAAAAACGAAATCAAAGGTAAATGCAAATTAAAATAAAAAAAAAAAAAGATAATATATTGCAACATAAATTATTTACGACTTTTTTTTTAATAATATTTATATTTTCGTTTCATATTTATACCAAAAATTTCCATGTATGTATCACAACACATCACATTTATTTCATTTTTTTTTTTTCTGCCAATTTCTTACATTTTTAGCCAATAACAGAGGATAACAAGATAACAAAAAAAAGCAATATAAAAGAGCTTCCGAAATCTCAAATGATTTAATTTCGTTTTTTTTTTCAGATTTTTGATTTTGAAAATAATTTTGTATTCAAAAAAAATATTTTTTTTTCGAAATAAATTTTAAAGAAAAAAAATAGCCCAGAAATATCGAAAATTTCATTAATTTGGAAGCTTCTCCGAATTTATAAAACAATTAAACAATATTTAAAAATAAAAAAAAAAACACTGAAACAAGAATAACAACAAAAAAAATAATAATTAATTAAAATAAATAACATAAATAAAATTGATAACGAAACGTAATAAAATCAATAAAAACGATTCTAAATAAACATAACGTAATTTTTTTTTTTCAAATAAAAAGGAAAAAAAATTAAATTAGGAAAAAAAATTAATTATATGATTTTTTAAAAAAGGGAAATTTTTATATTGAAATAAAATTAAAAAAAAAAAAAAAAATAGGATAATAAAATATTAAATATATTTTTTATTATGCCATACGAAATTTGATGCAAAAGGGGAAAAAAGAGAGATATATTATGTAGAAGAAGATTATAACAGCACAATACAATTTCTTTTCGTTTAAAATTTAAAAAAAAAAAAATTGTATTTATACAAAAAATAAAACAAAAAAAAAGAAATAAAATCCAAATTAAGAAAAAATATATATAGTATATAAAAAGGACCAATTTCTAATTTATTGCAAAGTACATTTTCACAATTTCTTTTTTTTTTTCCAAATGTTTAATTTTGTTTTTTGTTTATTTTTTTTATTTAAAAAAAAAAACAAAATATGAAAAATAGGTAAAAGATTTTAATTTAAAAAAAAAAGGCTTTTGCAAAATTGATAAAATTGTGAAAAAGATTAAAATATTTTATTTATTTTAAATATTTTGAAGCTTAAAAAAATGTATATATGTATATTTTTTTAATATAAAGATTAAAAAATTTATAAAATGTTAAATAGAAAGGTAAAAAAGTTTATTTTTGCTTTTTTTTTTCTTCATTTTATATTTTTTAAAAAGTGAAAAATAAGTACTTTGCTTCTTTTTTTTTTCTTGGCTTTTTTTTACTGAACTAGTATATATAATTCATGAATATGTATATTATATATAAAAAAAATTACTCAAACGATATATATTTCAATTTTTTAAATTAAAAGAAAAAAAGAAAAACCATCGATTCAATATTCAGTTTATTAAAAAAAAAAAAAAAAAAGTTATATTTGAATATATAGAATCGTTTTTTTTTTTAAATTTGTTTTTGTGTTCGTTAGCAAATTATTACATAAATTCTTTATGTGATTGACGTTACCTTTCATTGACGAGCTTGTCAGTAAAAGGATTCCTTGGTTGACGTTTCATAATATCGGATTCAGCTTCCTCATAGGCTAATGATATAGCAGGTACCTATATTGGCAGATTATAAATTACGCTGATATTTTAATATCTATTATCTATTCATATTTGTTTTGTGTTTTTTTTTTTTTTCTGATTTTTTTCTAATTCCATATATTTTTTATATATTGTTGTTGTTTTATCTATTTTTTTTTTTTAAATTTAAAAATGATGTATACTTTTCAATATAATTTTATAAATTAAAAAAAAAAAAAGAAAAATATAATAAATGTTTGTAGCATTTATGAAGTATCTTGAGCGTAGGCCTCGTTATTTATAAAACAAAAAGGTAAATAAATTTTTAATTTATCCTTAATACTCATCTTGATGGAAATCGATGACAGTTTCTTGTTTTTTTTTTTCTTGCTTTGACCTATTATTTTGTTTTTAATATACTCTTTTTAAATATTATTTTTTTTTAATGAAAACAAATTTGAAAAAAAAAAAAAAATTATATACCAAAAAAATAATCAACACAAGTTTTTTTGTAAAAACAAAAAAAAAAGTTCTCTTTTAAAACATTTTTTTTTTTTTTTTTGTAAAATGCAAAAGGCAAATCTAATTAATTTTCTACAAATGATTATTAATTTTGAAAACTTGTGATATGCCAATTAACTGAATTTTTGTGATAATATTAAATAAATTTCTGAATTTTTTCTCATGTTACTTTTTTCTTTAATTAAATATTTACAACTACATATAAGATAACTGTGAAGTAACATTTTTTAAGGATTCAGAAATTTATTAAATTCATTAATGAATAACTTCTAAAGTGAAAACGACCATTTAAAAAAAAATACTAAATGAATGACTTTTTTTGTTTTTTTTTTTTTCATTTACAAAATAATATCTTAACACACGATAATGAAAGCGATTAAATATTTTTTTTTAATGTTATATATGTAAATATATTTTTTTTTTTAAAAAATGTTGATGCAATAATGAAAGTGATTTTAAACTATATAATACGTAATACATTATTTGAAAATAAATATAATATAAAAAAAAAAAATATGTAGATTGTTTTTTGTATGTGTACTTGCACTTAAGTAAAAAAAAAAAAAATTACAAAATAAAAATGAAAAAATAGTGATAAAATTAAAGAAAGATATATTCTACAGAAAATTGAAATAAAAATGAAAAATAATAACTGTTAAATGTGTGAAAATATGTTGTTTTTTTTGTTTCTGTGAAAAATATTACTAGTTGTATATATGAAATTTGTTGTCAGATAAAAGATGTATTTTATAATTATTATTATTATTTTTAGAAAATCGTGTAGAATTTCAAATTGAGAAAAATAATATTAAAGTAGCAACGTTAAAAAGTTTTAAATCTGACACAGAATTTAATTTTCTTTATACGAGTAATGTAACACAATTTCAAATGCTTTATTTTTTTATTATTATTATCAACTGCAATCTTCTATATTTTGTGTTAAACTAAAGAAATCCCTTTATTATTTTTTTTTTTTTTGCAAATTAAAATTCCCAATATATATTTTTTCACATCAATGTTCCACACACACAATCTTTTCTACTATAAAGAAAATTCAAAATACCAATAGATGAAATAATTATAAATATTGAAAATAGAAAATATGATAGTTATTACAGCTCCGTTTGTTAGTTGTGGTATTTTTAGTAGATTGATTCCATGAATAATTTAAAAAGAACTCATGAAAGAAATATTAAATTCTCATTCATATGATCATTAGGTAATTTTTTGTTAAAAGCGTTTTATTTTATATATAATTAGAAAAAAAAAATGTGAAAATTAAGAAAAATAAAAAGTATCGATAAAGAAAAAGATAAAATTATATATATGTATATATAGATAAATGAGAAAAATTATTTGCGAATATTTACTCCTTTCTTACAACTTAATTCTAATAAATTAGTAATTTATCACTAGAATTTAAGAAAAAAAAAAATTAATCATTCAATATTTTTGCACCTGGAGTTTACAAGTTTATCGTTGAATGGATCTCGAGGTGGACGCTTCATTATATCTGATTCGGCTGCTTCATATGCCAAAGAAATAGCTGGTACCTAAATTTTTTTTTATTTCGAAATTTTTCATTTAAAAATAAAAAATAAAAATTTTAATTTTTTTTTTTTGTTTAAAAAAAATTGCCAATTATTTTTATAAAAATTAAAAATTAAAAAAATTATAAAAAATTTTCCTTAAAATTATAACTTAATTATTATTTACTTTTATTTTATTTTTTTTTTTTCAAAAATTAGATTTTTAAAATATTTCAAGAGAAAGGATATTATTATGCTTTAGATAAATTCTTAATATTTATAAAGATAGCAACGAAAAAAAAAAATTTGATTTAAAAGATTTCAAAATCATTCCTATTACATTTCTTATAAATTTAAGAAGAACAAAATAAAACAATGTATTTTATAAGATATTTTAAATCTCACCTGTTCTTACAATAAAAATATAGAATTTAACAAAAAAGTACAATTCAATAATTTAAAAAAATATTTTGAGAAAAAAAATTGCTTTACCCTTTTAATAAAATTTTTTCATGTATTTTTTTTTTAAAGAAAAATTCATAAATATATTATTTGAAAAAGAAATGAATTTTACGAAGATAGAAGAGATATTAGCGATATACTAAGCAATAATTATTGTGACAATCAGTAGTGATTTATTGAAAATTAATATCAGAAAAAAAAAATATTCATTTCGATTAGCGGTACAAAATATGAATTAGAGAAAAAACAAAATTGACGAAAATTTCAAAAGGAAATTAAGTGAAAATTATTTTTATATTTTTGAAGCAAATTTCCTTTTTTTTTTTCTCAATTAAATTTTCATACTTTTAAATAGCTAGCGAATAATTTTGTTTTAAATAATTGTAACCTAATTTTCATTAAATACTATGAGTACCAATTAGCACAAAAAAATACTTCTACAATTTTTACAGGAAATTTTGCTCAAATTTATCACATAAACAGGAAAAATACAATTATTAATTTATAAATTTCATATTTTTAATTTAAAAAAAAAAAAATTATGAAAAATAATTCGATTTTTAGATATCAAAAATTTAAGGAGGAAAATATGAAAAAACAATGAATAATATTCGGACATTTATATATTTTTCTTGTTCAATTTAGCAAAACGTTTTTCTAGCGATCCATTTTACCTTTCATTGACCAATTTATCAAAATACGGATTTCTTGGACGTCTTTTCATAATATCTGATTCAGAATCTTCATAAGCCAGTGATATAGCTGGTATCTGTATACACATAAATATTATGTACTTTGTTTCGTTTTACTTTTTTTTTTAATTCCATTTTTTTTTTTTTTCATAATAAAATAATAAAATTTTTAATATTATTCTCAAAAAAAAAAATATATATTACTCCTTCGTGTAAAACGTTTTCATAAATATCCTTAAATATCTAAATACTAAAACTTACAATTTATATTTTATGATAACTAAAATTAAAGAAAGGTAATGAATTTTTTATATATGAAATCGAAGGCCTAATTCGTATTTTTTATTTAAAAGATTTTTCTTTATAAATTTTTATTTTCTTTCTAATTTTCCTAATAATTGTGTATTTGAAATTTTTTTTATTCATGTAATGTGATTGTAATAAAATAAAAAATCAATTAAACTTACCATGTCAGTTCCTAAATCAATGCAAAGAATTGTTACAGTTCCAAGTGGTAAAGGAACGTCACATAGAATAAAAGCCAAGAATGGTGAAATTTCAGGAATGTTAGAGGTCAATGTATAAGCAATTGATTTTTTCAAATTATCGAAAATCAAACGACCTTCTTCAACACCAGTTACAATTGAAGCGAAATTATCATCAAGAAGAATCATGTCAGCTGCCTAATTTTTTTTTCAATTTCAATTTTAATTAACTTCTTTCTAAATAAATATTTTGTAAATTGTAATTTTACCTGTTTGGACACATCTGAACCAGCAATACCCATAGCAACTCCAATATCAGCTTTTTTCAAAGCAGGTGAATCGTTTACACCATCACCAGTTACAGCGACAATAGCACCCATTCTTTGGCAACCTTCAACAATAATCAATTTCTGTTGTGGTGATGTTCTGGCAAATACAATTTCAGTGTGATATCTAAGAATTTCATCGAGTTGATCTGATGATACTTCACGTAATTCTGAACCATGTACAACAGCTGCTTTTGCTTCACGTGGATTAACTTCAGATACAGGAATATTAAGTCGTTGTGCAATATCTTCAACAGTTTCATTGCCTTCAGAAATAATACCGACAGATTTTGCAATAGCTTTTGCCGTAATTGGATGATCACCAGTTACCATAATAACTTTAATACCAGCTGATCGGCATTTTGCTACAGCATCTGGTACAGCTGCTCTTGGTGGATCAATCATTGACATTAAACCAACAAAACGTAAATTATCAATTGGGAAATTAACATCATCTGTATTGAATTTAAAACCGACTGGATATTTATCTGAGGGTAACATAAAATCACAGAAACCAAGTACACGTTCACCTAAACCACCCAATTCAAGATATGCATTATTGAAAGCTTCTTTCATTTCTTCATCCAAAACTTTTTCTTTGCCATTAATGAAAATAGTCGAGCATCGTTCCAAAATTCTTTCAGGTGCACCCTTCATTACAAGTAAATAACGTGGATCACTAGCATCTTCTGTTTCATGAATCGAAACTTGATATTTGTTTGTTGAATTAAATGGAATTTCAGCAATTTTCTTATTCTTTTTTCTGATAGTCATTACATCACCAAGAGCCAATTCCATACATTTTAAGAGAGCAGCTTCAGATGCATCACCACTAACTTCTTTTTTCAAAATTGGTACACCTTCTTGACCACCTTTAAATTCAGCACGATTACATAATGTTGCAATACGTGATAAAGCCTTAAAACCTGGACTTGTACGATCATATTGTACACCAGATTGATCTTCAGTAGTATCAGCTTCAATAATTTGATTATCAAACCACATATGAGCTACAGTCATTCGATTTTGTGTTAATGTTCCAGTTTTATCTGAACAAATTGTTGATGTTGAACCTAAAGTTTCAACAGCTTCCAAATTCTTAACAAGACAATTCTTTGATGCCATACGTTTAGCAGTTAAAGTTAAACATACTGTTACTGTGGCCAAAAGACCTTCAGGTACGTTTGCTACAATAATACCAATCAAGAAAATTACAGCATCCAACCAGTGATAACCTAAGATGAATGCAATTACGAAGAATGTAACACCCAAGAATACAGCAACACCAGTAATTAAATGAATGAAATGGTGAATTTCTTTAGCAATTGGAGTTTCGCCAGTATCTAAACCTGAAGCTAAACCAGCAATACGACCCATTACAGTGTGATCACCACAGCTGATTACAACACCTTTTGCTGTTCCTTCAATAGCATTAGTTGAGAAGAAAGCCAAATTTTTTGTTTCAAGTGGATTTTCGTGGGTAAATTCAGGTCCTCGTGATTGTGGTTCAGATTCACCAGTCAATGATGAGTTATCAACCTAAAATATTTCAATCATTGATTAGAAAATAAAAAAAAAAATCGGAAAATTTATAAATAATTACTTTGAAATTTCTAGCTTCAATAATACGAATATCAGCTGGAATACGATCACCAAATTTAACTTCAACAACATCACCAAGTACAATATCTTCAGCACGTAACGTAAGTTTTTCACCCTCTCGAATCACAGTAGCAAATTGGGGCACCATATTTTTGAAAGATTCCATGATTTTAGAGCTTTTCGATTCCTAATAAAAAATTTAAGTAACAAAAAAAGAAAAAAAAAAGCAACGAATGTAAATAACACTGATTTCTTTTTATTTATATTAATTTATAAATTTTTTACCTGATAATATGAGAAAATACCAGTAACTATAACTACAGCTGCAAGTACAATACCCAAATATAAATTATCATCTGATGGTTCTTCACTTGTACTCGCTTGAATTGAATATGCAATAAAACATAAAATAGCGCCAATCCATAATAGAAGAGCGAAACCACCAAACAAATTTTTACAAAATTTAACCCATTCTGGTGTCTGTTTTGGTGGTGTTAGAGCATTTGGTCCATCACGTTCTAAATTTTCTTTGGCCTTTGCATGGCTTAGACCCTAAATTTATGACGAAAAAAAAAAATTAGAAAAAGAATATTAAATTTAAAAAGAATTTAAAAAAATAAAACAAAAAAAATATCACTTACATTTTCTGGATGCGTTTGAAATCTTTGATATAGTTCCTCTACTGTAATTTTGTGAAAATCAATATCTAATTCCTGTTTAAGATCATCTAAATTTTCTTTTTTCTGGAGCGCAGTTTTTTTCGGCGGCATTTTGAGTCGTGACTAAATTCAATTGAAAAAAAAAAAAACGAAGAAAATACAAAAAACAATGTTATAATAAATCGAATTTATAAATAAACGAAAAAAAAAAATCTCTAAAAATAAATAAAAAAAAATTTTTTATTGGTACTTATCACTACAATAAATTCAATTGCATAACGAAATAATAATTTCTCTCTCATGATATTTGAAAATATAAAAAATATCATTTATTTGTTGAAATTTATTCAAAAAATACAAAAAAAAAAAAAAAATTAAATGAAGATAAGAGAGAACTTCAAATAAATTAATAATTGTCTGGTGAAACATAATTGTAGAAGAAATTATTATTTTCTGTTTGATATACAATTGCTTATATAAACAAATAAAAATATTATTTAATTTTTTTCATCAAAATTCAACTTATTTGTTTATTTATCGTGCTTTACCTTCTTTTCTTTCTCTTGGTTTAAAATTGATCCTATACTTTTTTATGAAATTTTGTATTTTTATCCTTTCTTAAAAATAATATTTTTTATCATGATTTTTTTTTTTTAAACTAAACAACAACAAGCAATGATAACGACATTTATTTAATTAATGCTTAATTAAACATTAAAAACAAAATTACAAATTTATATATATAATATATAACAATAAGCATGCTAAATTTCACTTTAAAAAAAAATTTTTATATTTATTTAAAAACAAAACAAACAACAATAAAACAAAAAACGAGAGATCGAAAATGATCTAGATGAATGTTTTGTGAAAATATAATTCATGTATGTTTCTCTGTTTCAAATATTTTATCATGAATGTAAAAAATGTATCCCTGAATTAGAAATAAAATAAAATAAAATAAATAAATAAAATCACGATCGATAAATTCCTCGTATGTATATAAGTGTATCAAAAACAATTAACAGGAAAAAAAAAAAGAATAACAAAAAATAAACAAACAAAAAATCTAACAAGATTAAAATAACTAACTGAAATGAACTAGTTAAATGAAAAAATAAACAAATAAAAAAAAATAAAAATAAGTAAATGAATAATTAAATTAATAAAACTGTTACACTAATTTACCTGATTTTATAACAGATAATTTATTTGTCGTCATACTATCTATCATCACCTTTTGATTTTGTTACAATAATAATAAATTTTAATTATCCATTTAAATTACATAGACAGAATATTGTAACTAACAATTTTATTGTTTTCACTATAATTATTATTTTTTATTATTTTTTTTTTTTCAAATTTTTAAATAGCTAAATCGTGTTACCACAACAAAATATGTAATCGTAGTTTTTTTTTTTCAATATTCGCGGTATCAAGATAACCCATGTACTTTTTTTTTTATTTTGAAAATAAATAAAAAAATCTTATCAAATTGAAAAATAAAACTTGTATAAATTTTTCCATATGAATTTAATATTTAAAAAAAAATATAATAATAATTAAGAAAATACGTTTATGACTAACCGACAGATAATAATAATAAAAAAGTACATACTTATTTCGGTATCTTATCTGTTCTTTTTTTTTCATATAATATATTCCTTCAATATGATGTAAAATATATCTATTAATTATTTTTTAAAAAAAAATTTATTTTGTCTCGTGTTTTTTTTTCCACTTTAAGATTTCTTTTTTCAACATCCAATAATTGACGTCATTAATTTTTTTTTTCTTTTACTTTACATCAAATAAAAAATTTTTTTTTGGCGCGAACATCATTTTTAGCGTTTTCTAATAATATATACAATATTAAAAATAAAGATTATTCGTGTATGTTACAGACGTGTATAAATATATTTTTATTAAGTTCAAAAAGGCATAAAAATTTTCTTTTTTTCCGAAGAAATATGTTGGTGTTTTCTGTTTGTTTTTTTTTTAAAAAAAACTTTCAAGTACATTAAATTTTCTATTCGACAAGCTAAACACTTTAAACTAAAAATAATTTTTGTGTACCTCTTAAGAGAAATTTTCAGTTTTGTATCTAAAATTAAAAAAAAATTATACACTTTTATATATCTAAACTGTCCGAGGTCAAAATGAAAGTCTTTGTTTTATTGCTTCCTAAATTTATAGAATACATTTGCCAATATGTTTAGAATATTGTAAGAATATTTCTTGTTTGGGTTTTGAAAAATGAAACAATTATTTAACTTTTTGTGTCATATGTATAATTACATCGAAAATAAAAACAAACAAACAAAATGTATTAATAGGTGTCTGTAAAATTTCTTAAGATATTTTAAAAGTGCACAGTATTTAATATGTACTCCTAATTTTTATATGAATATTTTTATGTTTCAAAACAATTTAGTTTTCTCATGTATGTAGGTACACACATGAATAAATCATGATCTTCTATTAACCTTGAAATAAAAAATTTTAGTTTATTTCAATGAAAATTTATAGAAAAATTAGAATAAACTTTGAATTTTAATTTCTTTTTTTTTTTGTCTGTTTTTCCACAATTTGTTTGTTGTTGTTTTTTTTTAGACTTTTTCTGATATTGAATTTTGTTTTTTTCTGGTTAAATCCTGGAAAAATTACTTTTATACAGTTTTTAATTGGAATTGATAAAATAATAAAAATTCCCAAAGATAATGAAGGATAACCTCATTTTGAATTAGAAACTTGAAAATTTAATTAAAAGTAAAGAATGTATGAAAATCATATAAACTTATATGGAAAACGTGTATGAAAATTTACATTCCATTAAAAATATCTTAATCATGTGCCAAAAATATTTTTAAATGTTAAGATCGTGTGACTTGAAACTTCTATATACACTTTTCGTAGCAGTCGACAAAATTTGAAAACAACATTTGTCCAGTTATTGCTGGAATTGAATCACAAAAAGTATCAGTAACAGACAACACGAGGAAGAAATACATTTTGGCAAACATATAATATTTCAAACCTAGATATTTTCTTGTTTGTACCGCAAAATAAATTCCTGATATTCTGAAAATTTCTTCCTAAAAAAAAATTAAATGTACTTTAAATGTATTTTTTCCCCCCTTAATTTGACTTAAATTATTTTCAAATAACACTTAAACAAAAATTAACAAAATAAAATATTTAAAAACTAAATTTAATTTAAATAAAGTAATAAATTTTAAAAATAAAATAAAAATTAATATTAATGAAAAAACAATAAATAAAAAAAAAAATGAATTTAATGAAAACATGATATACTACCTTATATTTTCCATCGGCGGTAAGATTATCATCATCAGTTGGTATAATTGTGGCGACTCTATAAGAGTCCGTCCTCCCATGCTAAATGACAAACAGAAGCATAACACAAATTCATAAAATAAAAAAAATTAAAAAAAAAAAAAACAAAACATAAACACAAAAAACAAAATAAATTTAAAAAAAAAATTCAAATGAATAAGTTATAAAATATATTTTCAAAAACAAAAATAAAAAAACCAAAAACGAAAAACCATATTTTCGATAAATAAAAATGAAAAATAATTGAAAAATTGTAAAACATTGCAGTAATTTTTTTTTTATAGCGTATTTATGGTATTAGTATGAATTTAAATAATCTCATTAGAAATAAGGAAAAAACAAAATAAAACAAAGAAATTTAAGAAAAACAAAAAAAAAAACAAAAAAAAAAACGACAGAAAACGTTGTAAATGAAAATGTAATGTAAAACAAAAAAACAACAACTTTAAATATGTAAGTATTAAAAAACCATTTTTTTTTTTTTTTTTGAAATGTAAATGTAGTTTTTTTTTTTGTATGTATTTTACATAGGTACTTATATGGCATGTAATGCGTGTGTGTATATGAATTACTAATATTTTATTTTTCTCCTTTAACAATTGAAAAAAAAAAAATTCATAATAATAAAACGAAAAATAATAACTTATATAACTCTGTATCTGCATAATATGTATAATTACTTTTAATTTATCTATATAGATATAGCGATATTATCTAAATAAAAACTTAGATATTCCATACATATGCAATGTGTATGTGTTTTGTAAAATGCATAATAATAAAAACTATATAATAAAAAAAAACCGAATTCATAAAAATAATTTTAAGAATCTTTATTTTATGACTTATTTTTCTTTAAGCTTTTTTAACTTGCATATAAAGTATATATTTATTTTTTCATTGAATTACAAAATTTTAAAAAAATAAAAAATTCTATTGTAGGAGTAGGTAGAATAGTAAATACCCATATAATAAAAATGAATAGAATTTTAAAATATCGATTAAAAAATTTTATTTATATTTAAAATAAAAAACAAAAAATTCAAATTTACATCAAATTCGGGTTACGAGGATAGTATCTACTCATATTTTTTTTTTTGTAGTTTAAGTAAAATGTACTTTTTTAAAATATTCAGATCGATGAAGCTTCCGGCACATACATATAATGTATAAAGATAGTGATTTTCACAGGAAAATATTCAAAAAAAAACTATATATTTTCTTTTGCGCATGCTTTCCTTTGAAAAATACAACAACAACAACAAAATATCATTAGAAAATTGAGAAAAATTTTATACGTCAAACTTTTCCTAAATCATGACGTATAATTAAATATTTATTTAAAGGTATAAGAGTATCTATTTATTTTTTATTTTAAAAATATGAAAATATCTAATATATTATTTTAAGAATCATAATTTTCCCATACTTATAATGAGAATTCATTATGAAATATTTTTTTTTCTTTCTTTTAAAACTTAAATGTATGTATCTAATATACATTAATATACATACATATATGTACATACATATATTGAAAAATTATTATTCAGATATGTTATGTAATTTTTCTATTTGGAATTTGTAATACACCACATGCGTATTTAATGTGTATCAACCATTTTTTAGAGAGAAAATATATGTATGTATATTTTTTTAAAAAAAGAAATCAATAAAACTTAAAAAAAAAAAAAAGTTAAAAGAAAATGGGAACATACAATTTTTTTGTTTAAAATTTCTATAAAGTAAATAAGTATTCTATGTATGTTATCTTACAAAATATTGATTATTTCTAAATATAACAAAAATAACAATAAATTATGAATCTAAAATTTTAAAGAATAATTTTTGTTGTTTCAAATTTTTTTTTTCGTATACATGTTACTCATTAATTAATTAAATTTATGTATCATTTGAAAAATTAATAGAGAAAATAAGATAAATTAAACTTTTAAAGGTCATATTACACATATTCAACATTTTTAAAATTTTATTTTAATTATACACTTTTTTTCTTCTCTTATTTTTTCCGCAGAATTTTAAAATTGAAAATTTAATCCAAAAAAAAAAAAAAAAATTATTTATTCACTATCTTACATAATGATGTATAGCCATTTCCTGTCTAAAGAATAAAAGTTCTAAGTAATTTAATCCATTTTTTTTTCTTTTTTCAGAAAAAAATATACAAAAAAAACAATGTATGATATATAAAACGGTAATTTGTGAACATTAAGCAAAATAAAAATTTAAAAAATAAAAAAAAACCCCATTAAATTTAATTCATATGTTAAACATTCCATTCAATAGATGAAATCATGTAAGTGTTTTTTAAAATTTAATTTTAAACTTCAAAATAGAATTATCATAATGTCAAGGTCATAAAATAAAAATTCTAGAAAGAAAAAAAAAAAACACTTATTTTTTTATATTCGCAAAATTTAGAATAATAACTTAAACCGAAAAAAAAAAATAAAAATAAATATGTTTAAGGAAATTTGATAAGAATATATTATGAATAACACACATGTAAGAAGAAAAGTAAAAAAATTCAATTATAACAAGAAAATATAAATTCTCTACTAATTTTCAATTGTTACTAATAAAATGGAAAATTTTAAATAAATAAATATTTAATTTTCGTTTGTTTTGGGCGGTATATTCATTTTAAAATTCTTATCAATGAAAACTATTGAAAAAAATGTTGTTAATGATTTACCAGAAATAATTTATTCAACAAAAGAAAAATGTTTCAATAAATAAAACGCAAACAATTTATTTTCTAAACAAACAAACCACAAAAAAAAAGATTATTATTTAAATTAACTGTGAAAACTATTTAAGATCATAACATCAAACATTAAATCATTTTTAAATTTAATTTGAATTAAAAATATAAAAATTAATATTAATTAACCAAAAAAAAATGAAAAAATAACTTTAAATCTATTTGATGTCAAAAGCATATTTAAAACACAAATAACACATGTTCAATTTCAAAATTAAATTGCTTTTAATTAATTTTTTTTTTTTTTTTGGAGTATACGTACTTTTTTTTTCTTTTTTATTCAATTAATACGATGATTTTTTGTTTGAATTTTTTTATTTTGAATATTTATTTTTTATAATAATTTAAAATAATTATATAATATATAATTTTATATCCTTTATTTTTTTTTTCTTTTTCAAATAATTTTTTTTTTAAAAAACACACGCACACACGACCAGAGAAATTTTTTAGAAAACCTATTGGGAAAATTTCAAAAAAAAAAAAAGAAAAAAAGTAATAATAAAGTTTTTGGTTAGTAAAGAGAGAAAATAAAATTTTATAAATTAAAAATAAAATAATAATAGAAAATTTATAGACAAATACAGCACAAAACACATGAAATTTTTATAGTTATATCTCAATTTTTTTAAGCTAAAAGATAAATTGATCGTTGTTTTCTGTTCATGTTTATTTTAATTCATTGTAATAAAAATTTTAATAAACTTAATTTACAATATAATAAAAAATTTCATGTTAAAATATGTATATAAAGTTTTTTTTTTTTTTTTGTCAAAATAAATATTTTAAAAAAATTTTTTGTAGGTTAACAATTTTTTTTTTTAAAAAATCATAAAAATGGTTATAATTTTTGTATTTTTTTTTTTTTCAATCTTCTTTTCGTGTAAAAAATATAAATTAAATAATGAATAAATTTATTATTTTTCTTTTTTTTTTTTTAAATTAAAATATTAAAAACATTTTATTTGAAAATTTTATTAGCATAGGTATAACAGATAATAATATTAATAGCTCATAATATAGATACTATAAAGTACATATGTACATATATTTACATATATGTATCTTTTTTTTTTTTTTTTATATATTATGATTATGTGTTCTGTACTGTATAGTATATAACAGAAATAATAATAAAAAAGATTAAATTTGTAGAATTAGCCTCATAATCAAACCAAATTTTTATTGAATAGAGTCCGCTGATTTTCAATGACTTCAATTGAATAATAATGCTTTTATATTGTGAGAAACAGATAGACGACACACATATATGTATATATGAAAAATAAAAGACAATTTGTTCTGTTCTGTTCTTTTTCCAATGTTTGTTCATTAGTGTTGTAATGTAACAAATTCATTTCATTCGATCGATGAATGAAAATACTGAAAAATGTTACATAAATACAATTACAAAAAATAAAAAAACAAAATGCAAAATAGAATTTTTTTTAAAAAAAAAGTTCGTTGTTTTTTTTTCACTATAAAGAAAAAAAACCTAAAGCCTATATTACTCTGTAGAAAATTATAAATTTATGTATGTGTTTAAAAAAAGTGATGACGTCAGCAAAATATATAATTTTATTTCAGTCAGTATAAAAGTACATACATATACCCTATGTATAGGTATATTTTATATGTCATATAGTGGCAAATAAATTTATGATGATAATATATATACTGCATCAATTCTTTATTACAATAATATTATTTAAATTCATATTATAAAGATGTTATGTACATATATGACTATAAAATATATTTTATAAAAGTATCTAGGTATATACATATATGTATATAAGTGCAGAAAAATGAGATCAAAGCAAATGGAAATTATGATAAACGACAATGTTGTATACTTTTTTATTTTCAATGAGTTTTTTTTTTGCCTATTAAATATGAAGAGAAGGGGCTACATTTTTATTGAATTGAATTCTAAAAACGTGCATAGTAACTATCTATTATAATATCAACCTGAGAATGATTAACTCATTGATATAATTTTGTTTAAATAATAATATTATTTATCAGTAGTGTTAAATAGATTGTATAAAACAATATGAGAAAATTGTTGTGAACATGTTATTGAAGACAAAGAATTTTTTTTTAGAAAAATTAAGAAAAAAAAAATTTACAATAAATACAAAATTTACTTTAATCACGCGATCAACAGAAACCACAAAATATAAAATAAATACATTGTTTTTCATATCTGTAACTGGTATTTTCAATAAAATATACTAGTTATTGTGGTTATAAGTTTCTAAGAAAAAATCATGTTGCTTATTCAATAAAATTTCTTTAAAAAGATCAATTAGTTTTTTTTTTTTTTTTTTTTTGAAAAAAATAAGTAAAATTTCAATTAAAATTGAATAAAATTATAAAATTGTTGTGAATTTTTTTTATTGTTTTTCTTTTACATAAAAAATCAGAAATAAAAATTGAATTTTCAACTAAATAACACCCAAGTTTAAAAGAAACAAAAAAAAAAAACAACATACATTTTTGTTACACGTTACAATCGGACGCATATTTACATTTGTTTATATTTTTATTTACATACTATCAAGTGCCAACTGATTTTTTTTTTTTTTAATGAACTTGAAAAAGGTCTTTGAGTCTACTATTTTATTATTTTTATTAATGAGATTCTATTTAAATCATTATCATAATATGCATAATAATAAAATATTTTCCCATTAATAGAAAAATTCCCGATTAAACCGGATTTACTTAACAAGAAAAAAATAAACTATGATTATGACGACATTTATGCATTTTTTTATTAATTTTTTTTTTTATTTTCATTTTCACGATCATTTAATATTTGAATCAAATAAAAATAACAAATATCTTGATCTAACATACTAATAAATTTTAATAATAAATTTATTTTCAAATTACATTTATTCCAAAACGTAACGTCTGTTTTGTAGAAGAAAAAAAAAAGATCAACAATGAACAATCTAACATGATTTTTTTAAATAAAGTTGTCATATTCAATTAATACATTTTATAACATCAGCTGATTAATAAATTTTTTTTAATTTGTTAGATTTTTTTTTTATAGAAAATTTCCATAACATAGTTTTATTAATATTTTTTCTCTACATTTTATTAATTTAAAAAGATATAAAGATATGCAAAGTAAATAAAATTAAATTTGAAACAAAAAAAAACCATCCTTCAAGCGGAATTGTACAAAAAATTTCCAATAAAAACAAGATAATTATTATTTTTTAGGTTAATTCGACAATGAGCTATTTTTTGTTTTACAAATCTATTGATTTGATTAAATTAAAATAGACTTTCAGGTATAAAACTTCATTGATATTCAAAATGTGTTCACATATCTTTTCTTTATTTCTATCATGAAATTTAAGAGTTAATCGAAAAACAATTACTATTCGATAATTATTTTTTTTTCAAAACAATTGATTATGAACTGTTTTTATACAATACATATTTTGTTTTGCTCTTATCTTTTTTAAGAGAACGTAAAAAAATTATTGAAATTCAAAACTACCTTGGTGAAAATACGATAAAATTTGAAAAAAAAACGATAAAAAATTAAAAACAGTAGAAGAAATCGGAAAATGAAAAATCACTTTTTTTCTATTAATACATTTTAGTATATCGCTAATCTTAAGTTTAAAAAAAAAAAATAGACACGCGTGCTTGACAAAAAAAAAAACGTATAGAGAAAAAAAATATTCCAAAGTATAATTTATGGAATCACATGCTTATTCTGAGACTTTTATCAATATTAAATTGTTTTTTTTTTTTTGTCTAAAGTTAAATAAAATGAATGATAATTAGCTCTCATATTTTCTTCTTATATAATTATGAGCAAATTTTATGATTCCGATTTCAATTAAAATGAATTCATGCTAAATTTGTGAAGTATCTAATGTTTTTAAAAGAAAAAAAAAAAAGATTTACATAAAAAGCAAATTTAAATAAAACGGTTTTATAAATCGATTAAAAATAAAAATAAAACACATTCTCACGAAATCAATTAAATGAAATTTAATTATGATAATTAAATGAAACCATACAAATAACCAAATTATCAAGCAATGAAAAAAAATATCTTTCACTTAAGTAAGTTCCTATCTTTTTTTTTTCTCTCTAATTTTTCCAAGATAGGAACTGTTTAAAAAAATTTTGTTTAAAATTTCAATAAAAACCAATTACAATTTAAAATTTAATATATATATTTTTTTTTTTCATTGTTTTATCAACCTACCTGATCATCCATTATTTTTCCAATTTATTTATATATATTTTATAAAATAAAATTTGTTGTGATGATGTATTGATGATGAAATGAAGGAGTGTATAAATTTTGAATTTTCGTTTTTACTACTTTTCCAATTTTAAATTTTGTTTTGTGTTTAATTTTTAATTTTCTGGCCGACAGAACAGCTGGTTCTGTATCTGTCGTGTTTATATATAATCCAATAATGGGCAAATTTCCAATTCGTTTTTCAAATTAAGTAATAGTGTAGTAGATGGTGTATGTAAAATAGAAACAAAGAAAAAAAACAACATAAAAATCAAATTTTATATACAAATATTATTTGAATTTTGAAAAAAAAAAAAAACTAAATTGCACTAATTATTAATTTATTTTTATTAATTTGTAGTTCAAAAATTTTAATTTAATTTTCTATTTTCTACTTTTTTTTTTTATCTTGAAAAATGAAAAGTTGAAAATTATAATTTAAAAAAAAAATAGTCTCTTTTTATTTTAAAATGAAAAGAAAATTTTCCTCTCTCTTATGAAAAAATGAGTATATGCATTTGAAATGAGAGCATAACTTTTACTTGTACCTTTTACACAAGGAGAAAGAAAAGGGATGTTACGCAACATGTTTCATTGTGAAAAATGAAAAAAAAAAGTATTTTCTTTCTAAAGAAAAGTATATTTTTTTTTTACTTTAAACTACATTTAAAATTAAAATGATACTATTCTAAAGAAAAAATGAAATATAAACAAAACAAACAAAAATTCTTGATAAATCGAAAATTCAATTGAAAGAAGAAGAAATAATTGTTTCTTCTATTGAATTTTCTCTTATAAATTTTTATAAGACAAAAATTTTTCTTTAACGAATAATATAAGTATTGATTTTTGAAAATGGAAAATTTTCACATAATAAAAAATTTATATATTCTTGAAGAAGAAAATAAAATCGTTTATAAATGAAAAAAGAGAGGAAGGTAAAGCTTCTAAATATGAAATTTTTTTTTTTAAATTATTGATTTTCTTTATTATTGAAAATAAATTTTTAATTAAAAATAAATCTGATTATTGATTGCAGCACAGTTTTTTCTTTTTCACTTATTTTCAATTTTTGTGTAATTTTTATTCACTGTGTGTTTTTTTTTTTTGCTTATTCACTTTTTTCTTCTTTTGATGAAAAAAATTTTTAGCAATTATTGATTTTTCACTTTTCTGAAGAAAGCACTTATTAGAAATAAGAAAATCATACCAAAAAATCAAATAATTTTTCGAAAGAAAAAAAATTTTCAAATAAAATTTTTTAGAAAAAAAAAAAAAAAAATTAAATAACGTTTTATATATTATAATTCTCTACCTTATTTAATTAAATTTGAACAAACAATTATTATCCTCCTCACTATAATTTTTTTTTTTTTTTAAAAAACTTTGTAATAATTTTTCTTTTCTTTCACCACTTCTTTTCTGTGCTATCCACTGGAGAACACTGGAAGGATAATAAAATAAAATCTATTTAGAAAAAAATGTTATCCAGATGAAAATTTCACAATAAACTCTATGCACAAATTTAGCTTTTTCTTATTCTTTTTTTTTATTTCTTAAAATTTTATGCTTGCCTTTTATGCTAGTTTTCTTTATAAATTGGAAGAAAATTAAAAAAAAAAATTATTTACACAATTATTAAATTAAAACTCTATAAGCTTTATGTTAAAGCTTAAGAGTATAAAAGAATTATGAAAATTTATTTTAGAAGATTTTTCTATTTTTTTTTTTAATCAATTTTTTAAAATTATAAATATATTTTTTTAAATATTACTCCCAACCGAATAAGACACACTACTACTTTGCGCGACCTTATTGAAACGGGATCAGCGCTCGACTGATGATTTTGGTAATATCAAAAGCTTTTCGCCGCAATGAAAAATTTTTCATTTAAGCTTTTTTTATATATTTTTTATTTAACTTATGTATATTATATACAGGTACACAAATTAGAACACGAAATACATTATGTATTGTAGATACTTGAAAAAATATATAAAATAGAGAAACTATACTGTTTCAAGAATATATCAGTATACATACTATATATACTGAATAATAGATTCACTATATTTATTTAGAAAATTACACTTATGTAAAAATATATATTATGTATTTTGAATTTGAAAAAAAAAAGCTTTCTTAAGGATTTTCAAAAGCTACGTTACTAAATTTTCTTTTCCTTTCTTTTTTGCATTATTTTAGTTATTAAGTGTGTATGTACGTACATAAGTATTGAGACAAATACGTACATTGTAAATTTTATATACATTTCAGTACAATGCAATTTTTCAGTTGTTTTTGTTTTTTCAAACTTTACATATTCCAGCATTTTAAAATCAATTTTTTCTCCTATCCTTATTATTATTTTTTGTATTGTTATACAACATAATAGATTTTTCAAAATAATACATAATATGTACTCTCATAAATTAAATCCTACTTCAGTTTAACATTTCAAAGGAATTTAAATATAAATCATAAAATAAAATAAAAATGTCATAAGATATTGTAATGAATATTTATGAAATATTTTCCTAAAAAAACATTAATAAAACCTTCAAGTTTGAAATTGTATGCCAATTTTTTTTTTTTTTTTTGTTATTAACATTCAAGAAAAAAATAAAATGTTATAAATCATAGTAAATTTTAATTAAATTTTTAAATCTACTTATATAAATTTTACAATAACTCTTTTTTTAATATCCCATTATTTCGTGAAAAAAAAAAATCCTTTCGACAATTTATTTTTTTTGTTAACATAGGAAAATTAATATTTAAATCCTTTTTTATTTACCCTACTATATTTTTTTTATATACAACTATAACTACACATGTACATATATATCTATATATTCATCCTTACGACATTAATTTTCTAAAAAAAAAAAAAAGCACCCTACAATTTTGTATATCAAAAATTTTGTACCCTACTTTTTCTTAAATAAAATTATATGTA
Organism: Bombylius discolor; assembly: GCA_939192795.1. Lineage (NCBI taxonomy): Eukaryota > Metazoa > Arthropoda > Insecta > Diptera > Bombyliidae > Bombylius > Bombylius discolor. Next base: position 3,570,451 of record OW584241.1, on the reverse strand, counting down.
CATATTTGAATTTTTCATGTCTCCAACAGGAGAAGCGATTGCGCTTAAGTGACGTCATACTGCGTCATGAATTTTAATTCTATTTGGCGTCGAATAGACTAAGAATATTTAAATATTTTTCATTTTATAATTCAACATTAATAAACACAATCATTATTATAATACTTATCTATATGTATATACTTTTATTAAATGGCACTTATTATAAAATTTTTAAATTTTTGAAACATTTAGGAAAATATATTAATAAAATTTTCTATTATTTAAAAGAAACATAAAAGAAAAAACAATAAATTTCCTATTCATCATGTTATACATAAAATTTCAAGCTTTCTTTGAAGATAATCATAAAGAAAGTAGGTAGCTATGTATAATCAATAAATATGTATGCACAAAAAATTACACTTCTAATATATGTATGTATGTATGTATATAGAAAACAAAAAAAGCTTTCGGCTTTTTAAAATTACATACTAATATCTTATATGTATATGTACATATAGTACATATACCTATAGAGAAAAAAAATTATTATTTAGACATAAAAATATGAAAATGTTGAAAGTGTTCCAAAGTATTAGCCTTTAAGGTGAAATGTTGTTCCATTTTTAGCAAAATAGAAAATTAAAAATTCATATGTAAAGATTGTAATCTTTATTTATTTATTAATTTTTTTTTCATGTCCCATAAAAGCAAATTGACTTATTCTAAAATATAGTTTAAATAGTTTCATCCCTTCTTTATATATTATTTACTAATATTATTTTATAATTCCACCCTTTAAATTTCTGATATAATATTTTATAGGTATTACTTGAAAAATGACTTTGTTTTTTTGTTTTTTTAATAATATAACTTCAACCATTTCTATTTTTCATGTATGTTACATAATTGAATTTAGGGCTGCGCAGTCTGGAAAATTAGCAAATATTTCCACAGACCTAGATTCTGTTTCTCTCTAACTGATAAAAAAAAAATGAATATTTATATATGTGGATGTATATAATTGTTTTTTAGTTTTAACATTATGTACTGTCTTGTTTTACTTTTTTTTTATATATATAAATATGTACATATATTTAATGTCGGTATTAAAAAGCTTTTTACTGGCTACTATATGGTAGTCATCCATTATGTACATAAATGAAAAGAGAAAAAAAAAATTATTTTGTTTAAGCGTATTATTTTTTTTTTTTTTGTTATTCTATCATTATCGTTATGTTCCCAATGTCGTATCGATATTATAACATTAACAACAATTTATGTTGACAACATAAAGTACAACATATAATATGTTGAGGAACTACAAATATGACCATGGAGATTTGTGGAGCCTACTTACATGGCCTGCCCTATATTATTGCTTTAATAGTAGTTATTACAATATATTTTATATTAAATAATTCGAAAAAACAATAACAACAATTTTAAAATTTACAAAAAAAGAATTTTACATAATAGTACAATCTCGTAAATAACATTTTTTTTTTTCAATCACTTGACAAAAAGTACAAGTTTTTGGATTTGACTACCAATTTTTTTTTTCTTTGTTCATTGACAAAAATGTTAGATAATTTTGTTTTTTCTGATATCTACCCTTGCAAAAATAATTTTATGTAATCATTTCAATTTATTTTTCTTCTATTTTTTGTTCTATTTTTTATTATGAGTTTTAGAGTCTCAAAATTCATTAAAATAAAATATTTCTTTTTAGTTCATTTGAAATTATTTTAATTAAAAATAATTCACACTCTGTAAACTAATCATAATTATTATCTTAAAAAATTGTATTCATATCTATTATTATTTTTAGAAATCATATTTTCAACATTATAATGATAATTAATGTTTTACTATTTCTATTTTAATTAGAATTTAATTAATAATTTTTATATAATACTTGTAAAAAAAAAATAAAAATATTTTTGCCCTCAAATTTTAAGGACACAAGTACTTTTTTTTTTTTACACTGAATGATTTTTGAGTATACAATTTGGTTTAAAAATTAATTAAGAATTTTGAAATAAAAAATAAAAAATTTCAATACTACGATTTTTATTGATTCGTTAGAAAGAATTTTATCATTCGTTCAACATTAATTAATTTAATGAATGATAATTATTTCCTACTATAGTCAGAATTTTAAAAGTTGAGGTTTCGTATTATACTAGAAAAACATGCGCAGAAAAAAAGATACTTACACACATGCGTTTTTGTTGTTGTAACACGTTTCTTCTTTCGTATATCTACACAAAAAAGATCACAAAAACATGTAAAACATGCGCAAAAAAACCTCAACTCTTAAAATTCAGACTATAAACACGTTTATAATGAATTTTAATAAATTTTATTATAAAGTAATCAATTATATTTTTTTTTTCCTTTTTTTTTTTCAATAAATTTTTTCATTTGTGAATGAATTTTTATTGATTACATTATACAATAACATAATAAAATTGACATTTTCATAATAAAAAAAAATAATAATAAAAGAAATATAAAAATGAATACTGTTAAAATTAAAAAAAAAATAAAAAAAAAATGAATATAAAAATGTTTTTTCTAAAATTAAATTATTCAGGTACTTCTAATAGGATTTTTTGGAAAAAAAAATCCTATTACAGAATTAAAATTTATTTACAGAAAACAAAGAAAAAAAAAAATAACCAAAAAAAGAAAGAAAAATACAAAAGGGTAAATTATATAATAAACAACAACAGCAAAAAAATATATATATTAAAAAATTGCAATATGATTGTGATTACGTACGATAATTCACGATTTATTCTTCATAATATCTAACTTTCATATATGTTTATAATAATTTATAAAATCAATTCATTTATAAAAATAACATACACACGTTTTCTCATAATTTAAAAGATATTATTTCAAGTCAAGTAGTTTTATTGAGATAATGTATTAACGTCAGTAAATTTGAATTTTTTTTTATTCTTTTTTCTTTATAATATAAATAACTAACATGTGATATGCTTACCAGATATAATATACCTATTTATTTAGAAAAAAAAATAACTTAAATCACACTTTAAATTTTTTAAATAACTTTTAAATAAATTACATTTTTTAAAGTATCTTATGGCAACACACATCTCAAGTTGTATTATCTATATCTTCTTTTTTTTTTTTCAAAACAAAGAAGAAAAAAAAATCACTTATACATCAGATATAAATTTTAGTATAAATATATTTAATATATTATTTATGTATACGAAAAATGAAAAAGAAAGAAAAAAACAACTTTTTATATTAGAATGATCACAGCAAAAAATATATAAGCTCTTTATAAATAATGGCTACCACCACATTTTATACACATGCTGATGAGCCATGTAAATTAAACGCACTACAATTGGTTTTTTCCGGGCGCTTTATAAACTGTCCTCCTACGAATGTCATCAATGATAATAAGTGTGGCCGGCATTTTTACCTTCAATAAATGAATGAAGGTAATGAAGTCAAAAATGAATAAATAAAAGATTTGAAAAAAAAAAAAAAAATACTCATACACATATGTATGTACTTCATCATTTTACATGTAGTAAAAATAAATAAATAATTTTAATAATGGAGTACACACATTTGAAATATACATATACGAGTACTCATATGTACATTGTTCATATAATCAAATGATTAATTGAAAATATCTTGAAATTTTTTACAAAGATTTGTTGCTATCTTAGCATCTAATAAAATAATTATCATATAAAGTATACCTACATAAATAACGACAAAAAAATTTAAAAGAACAACATTAGTTATCTATTTACTTTTTTAATAATTTAAATTTGTTTAAGAAATAATTAAGAAATTACGTGAAATATACTTTTTTTTAAATATTTGATATATGCAATCTGTAGATCTTATGGAAAAATTATTAATTACAATTTCAAATAAAATTCTATTGTATTTTTCCAATATAAATATATTTTTTCTCTTCATAATTCAAACTCTATTTAAATATTTTAAAAAAAAATCAAACAAAAACTTATCAGAAAAATTTAAAAATTATTCTATTTCAAAATAATAACATTCGATCGTGTTTATTAAATATGTATACCAGAAAAGTTGCTCAAACAAATTATGCAAACTCAAGCATTTTTGTTTAAAAAAAAAAAAAAAAAAGATATCAAAATTCAATACTGAAACCTGAAACTATCGATAATTTCAACACAAACAGTTTGTCTGATAAAAATTTACATATAAATTTTTTCTTACTGTTTAAATTAAATATAAATAAATAAAAAATTATATAAATGTGACGACGTAGAAAAAAATTTTATTAAGACTAAAGTGTAAAAAAAAAAAAGTAAGAATATAAGATAAAAACAAAATTTAAAATTAATACGTAACTATAAAAAATCATTCAATATGTTTAAATAAATTTAAATAATAATAATAATAATAATAATATGTACATAAATTACAAATACATACTTCTTTACATTTTTGAATAATTTTTCTTTACTGAATTGAAATTTTGTAAAATTAGATTTTTTTTGATTTCTTTTGAAGATTTTTAACTGATAATCGTTAATAGAAAAAAATAATGAGCTACACTTAATTTTTCAAACTACATACTACTAAAATTCAATAGATAAATGGAAATTTTTCAGATATTCAAAAAGATTTATGAAGAAATTTTAGAAAAAAGTTGGTTAGTGTTTACATGCTCATTCAAATAATACGCTTATTGAAGTTCTGATTACCGATTTGGTAAAACGAATTGATTTAGTATCTAAAATTACCGTATATGCGATAAAGTGACTTTTTCTAATTCGAAACATAAGATATTTTTATAACTTTTTTTAAAAAAAATTCATTTAACAGTTCGATAATTACTAAGGCAAAATTTAAGTGAATTTTTATTCAGGCACAAAATAAACTAACAGTAGCAAAGGTCTTTCTTTTTTCTTCTTCAAATCTTTTTTTTTAATTCTCATTTAACCTCACAAAAATAAAATAAATTCCATTCAAGAATGAATCTTCAATGAAAAAAAAAAAAAAACATAAAATTCTACTTAAAATTTGATAAACAGTTATTTCTAATAATAATTATACAATTTTGTTTTTTCTTTAAAAATAACTAAGAATTTTTTTTATTTCCCTTTACGCATTACTTAATTGTAATTTGCACTTTACGTTATTAAAATAAAATAATTGTTTTAATTATAACCAAAAATGATTCATCATTTTACCATGAAATTATAAAACCTTGTAGTATAATTAATAAAATCTGCACAAAATAATAAACTATATACATATCTCTACGTTAAATATGTATATATTACATATTCATTTTATAAAAATAAAAAATAAAATAATGTATAAAATATGTGCTTCTTTTATCTTTATTTTTTTGCTTTAATTGTGTCATAACGGAAACGGAAAATTTTCGTCTACGTTGAACTCTATTAATCGGAAACCGTCAATTTGCAAAGTATCTTATGAATAAAATTTCATATTATTATTATTACTAAGAAGATAAAATTGTATATACATTATACCTATACATAATCTTGAGACTAAAGTTTACTAGTTCACACTACTTAAATCAAAACTTTTAAAGATCTCATTCACGTAAGATTATCCATAATACTTATGTATGTACCTCTAAGCTAGGTACATAAAAATGATTTGTATATTTAAAACAAAAAGAACAAAAATAAAAATAATTTTCAGTATGATTTTATCTCGAATATGTGCATAAACATTATCAAGTATGAATTTTCTAACTTATCAGCAACATCATCACAATCATCATTATTATCAAAAATTACTTTATTAGTTTCAGACAATAATAATATGAATTATAATTTTTAAATATACATTTTAAACTTTTGTACAAAAGGATAATGTTTATATGTACATACATAAAATTGTTATCAGATTATCTCAGCAGTAAGTATTCATAAGCTTACTTTTACATTTAATCATCTCGGTTTACATTTTTAAAAAACCATTAAAAAAAATATTTTCCATGAAAACAATTTCAATATGGATCTTTGATTACAAATTTTTTATAAAGTAATAAAAATACATTTTCACAGAATATTTTAAAATTCTTCTTCATTGCACAAAAAAAAAAAAAAAAAAAAAAAAAAATCGTTTACATTATTTTATGAAAATTTTATAATATGTATAATTATCCCTCCTACGTCAATCATTATTCATTTTAAACTTAATTTACACACTAGCTCTATTATTGGATATTATTTTTGAAAAAAAAAAAAACCTATTGATAAAAATATTTAAAAAAAAAAAAAGTATGTATGTTTGGTACTTTGAACAAAAAATAATTATACATATGAACATATGATTCATTGTCTTTTCTCAATTTTAATTTCACCACAAAATTTTTATGGAAAAGGAAATTTTACGTCATACCTACATGATTGACGTCATTAAAATAAATATAAGTTGATCAATTTATAATATATGTATATTTATGATCTAAAATTAATTTGTTGCTATATTATAACCAAATTGTGTACGACATGTAAATTGTTGTTTATAGCAGCTGATTGATATACATACATATATTTCTTCTTTTTTTTTTTATTTTCCGCCTTCTTCTTAGTTTTGCAAAGAAAAAAAAAAACAATTTTTTTATCTATCGATTTCATTTAAAGCATACGTTACGATCAATAAAACAAATTTACTTTTATGATTATTATTATTTTTTTTTTTCTTAAACAAATCACTGACCAATGGTCATTAATAATGTAGCAAGCACGTTTTTCTTTCAATTTAGTTTTTTATGTATATTTCCTCCTATATAAATTAAAAGAAAGAAAAAACAACAATAAAAAACAAAAAAATTTCACCATATTATTGTAAAGTGAAACACAATCATTATATCATTTCAAAATATCTACTTAGAGTAGATTAGATAGATAAATAGTTTTTAGTGGCTATTAGTTTAGCTATTGTTGTTATTAAATCGATTTCTCGATCATTTTATATCCGATTAACAATATTCAATGATTGTTTGTTTTTAAAATTCAAATACATACAATTTTTTTTTTCAAACAACAATAAAACAGGAAAGAAGAAAATGAAGAAGATAAAGATAAAAAATAAGTAAAAAAGATACAATATCAAAATACATATATGTATATGTGATTAACAGGTATACAAATTGAATACATATTCACATGTGCATATTGCATCCACGTAATTTAAAATTGCTATTTAAAATGATTGATAAAAATGTGCTAATTTCATTTGTAATTCAATAGAACTTTAGCGTCCATCAATTTGTATATTATTGTGTGTATTTTTTGTTTACCTTTTTTTTTTGTGATTTTTTTTTTTTAATATTATTATTTAACTCGATAAAATCAGTATAAATTGGATCTTGCCGGTATTAAAATGTTAAAAGATCACCAGTGAATACCAGTTAATCTCAGCTTTTACTGGACTCTAAAAACCTTATTCTAATGTATCTGATTGCAGCTAAAAAATATATAAAAAAATTTAAAAAAAAAAAATTTTTTTATTTTTCAACTTGATATTATTCTGGCGGAAATTATAATTATTGTAATCATTGTCCTTCATTAGTTGAGATTGATGATATTGAATCATATAACACACAATATGATTAATGTTACACATGATTTAATTTTATAAAAATCATTACAATTTAAATTTTTTGTATGAAGAGAGAAATTTAAAAAATTTAAATTCAAAAAATTTTTGGTTTTTCAATCCAGTTTATCTTAATTGAATTAATTTTATAATCCAGATTTATTTAGTAAAGATTTACATTCAAAAAATAAAAAAATTATAACAATAAAATAAAAAAAAAAACGGTATGTATTATAAAAACATTTTCATATAGTATCTATCTAAATTTCGCATACCACATGAAATTCCTATAAAGAAAGCGAATTGAACTTTTCATTTTTTGTTTTGTTTTCTTCTTCTTGAAGTAAAAATACTCTCATAGTGATTTCATGTTATGTTTTGATTTCTTAAATTACTTTTTCCAGTTTAAGCTAGATGATTACTTGAAAAATCTAATATATACCATGGAATTGCCAGTTATACTGTTTTGATATAATTTTATAATTTGATTTTTAGTATTTTTTTTTTTTTTTTGCAAAAATAAACAAAAATTATCTAAAATTTGATTTGCAAAAAAAAAAACAAATTTGAGGGTTTCTTACGTAAAATTAAATAAATATACTTAAAATTATTATAAGTGTGCCATTAAAAAGCAAAAAAATATTTAATTTGTACACTGTAATCAATTAATTACATATTAATTGATTTCATTAGACAAAGAATGTCTCATTTTTAACTTAAAAGATAAAATCACGGAAATTATATAAGAAAAATTATATGTATATATTTAAAATTCAAGATTTTTCAAATGTTTTTCTTTAAGTCATGGTTGAATTTATTTATTACTTTTATTTTTCACTTTAATTTAAAAAATATGTTCCTTAATCTAATTCATCGACTATAAACTACCGGTAGAAACTTCCTAACAAAGAAAATGGATCATTGTTTTTCTTGACTTACATATTGAAGAAGAAAATTCTCAAATTTAAAATGGGACATCCTTTAGATTGACAAATTCAAATAATTTTTCTTCTTAAAACTATTTTTCAATTTTTTATATTTTTATAGAATTTTTCTAATTTTATAAATCGAATAAAAATTCAAAAGAAAATTATTAATGAAAAATTGTTTTAGAGACTGATTGTTGATACATATTATAAATTATATCTAACCCGTACTTTTAATATTTTATTCTCGACCTTGTAAGCAATTTCACTAATGTCCTACTTTTTGTTTTTTTGTTTTTGTATACATATATTTTGCCCCTTGTTAGTTGTTATAAATCTTAGCATTTATATTTTTTCAGGGTTTTTTTAATACATCATATATACTTCTTTTTTTATTTCTGTTCCAAATGAGTATTACAAACAACTCAATAATATCAACATCATCATGATCATCACTATCATCATATAGAACATACAGTATATCATCTAGTTATTACATTGACGAGTAATTGTTAAATTAGACGCCTTACCGATTGTGATTGTTGTTAACTAATCGACATTGTCGTCATCACTCTACCATACGTTTATATTTAATAATTTTAACACACATATACATCTATGTATGTATCTACTGTTAGATATTTTACTTCTATCCGTTTCAATATATGTACATAGTTTTTATTTTTTTTTTTGCTGTTGTTGTTTTTGTTGTTGCCATACAATTCAACATTACTTATAATAATAATTCTATTCCTACATTTTTCCAATAATCTTAAACATTTTCCATATTTAATTTTGTTTTTTGTATAACTAATGCTACCGTGTATACTATATATTGTTTTTTTTTTCATCTCTTCATATAACTTTAAAATCTTGATCACACATGATAATGGTGATAAAATTCTTTTTCTACATATTCTTTTATTTTATTTTATTTTTTTATCTACTACTATTGAAGATATTTTTATTGTACATTTAATATTTATAAAATATATACATACATATATATGTATATATGTTCATATATAATGAACCACGATGTTCTTTACCGAAAAAAATTTTTTCATCCTTCTAGCACAATCATGTCTGGAGTGTGCGGATGCATTAATTTACAACTTGATTGTCGCGGTTAATGAAAATTACTAGACAAGGCATACAGCAGATAATGAAACTAAATACATATTTCTTACATGAATAAAAAAAAAAACAACAAAAAAAACTATCAAGACAAAAAGTCTTCAATGGAAGATTACTAAAAAAGATATTATGATAATAGATGATGATAATGAAGATAGTAATAATATTTGTCTTTTTTGTTTCATTTTTATTTTTTTTTGTCTTTTTTTATTTCAAATGAAATAAACGCATTATGAATTTTTTTTATTATATCACTTTCTTATATAAATTTTAAAAAAATAGTTAATTTATCTATACATATTATCTCAATTTATCAATAACAGTTACTTAGAAAAAATATACATATGTACATTGTATGTTCTCATATAATCAGATTTTTACTCATCTCTATTATTATAAAATTGTATTTACGCAGGTATTTATAATCTTATCTAATAACATGTGAAAAATTTCAATTGATACTGGCTCCATATGACGTAATTATGATTAGAGAATTATTTAAAAAAAAAAAAATTATCGCAAATTTATTATAAAAATATTTTTCCTATCTAAAATACAAATCATCGATAAGAAAATCTAAAAAAAAAAAAAAACATATACGTTTTATTTGAAAAATAAAATAAAAATAAAAATTGCTATCTGTAGTGAAATACAACCTTGACTGTAAACAAAAACTGTCGTATTGTCATATATCATAATTTGTATCGTTTTTTTTATATTCGTAATGACCAAAAACTAGAGTTCTAATTTGATTTCCGCTTTTTAAAATTTTTAACAAATATACATATTTGTAAATTGAATCAAATCAAGGTTAAAATTAATCAAGTTGATTGACCTTTTAATTCTCATTTTAATTTTAATTTAATTAAAATTCTATCTTCAATTAAAAATCTAGATAGATAATTTTGATACTTTTCATTTTAAACTTTTACAAAATAAATAATTAGATAATTTATATATGTAAATTTAATTTACACTCTTACAACAGATCTAAATTTAAATTCATTCAAGTATAATACACATGCTAATAAAAGCATATATGTAAATACATATAAAGATATAAGTTTTAAAAGTTGAATCTAATCATTGAAACATGCTTTTAAACAATATAATTTATTATTAACAACTTAATAAATTCATAATTATATTATAACTTCAGTTATCACCTGTCTTCTTTTTGTATTTATTATGTTATATAAGTTAAGTACATAACATAAGTATTCATATAACTTATCTTTAAAAAAGAAAATAAATTTCAATTATAAATAAATCTGAACGTTAAATGTGATTATATGATTTTATAAAGCAAAAATGATGTTAAGATAAAACAGAGAGAAAACGAGGAAAAAAAAAAACAATTTACAATAACCTTTTTTAACCCTTAAAGATACTTTTTGTTTTAACTTTAGAAACTGTAATTTAATAGAAAGTAAATAGATATTCGAATTTGATTACAAAAATTGTATTTGTTGTTGAGTTTAAAAAATAATGTAGAAAGTGTTACATAACTCCTTACTTGAACTTTTGTACGTAATAAAGCATTGACCGATAACAAACTTTGTAAAAAAAAAAAAATAAAAACTCTCAGTACTTATTACAATTGTAAGTACATAATTGACTATATTTCACCCTAAAGGGTTAAAAATCAACAACAAATTATTATTTCCATTTCTTCTGATTTTTTAATTCTAGAATGAAAAAAAAAAGTATAATGTATAAAGCAAAATATATTTTATAATTCAACAAAACCTGTTTAATAATTACATATCTACCTACTTCAGAATAAAATAAAAACTTGTTTTATATTTCTCTGATGTAGTATAAGATGTACATAATATGATGTTTTTTGCCGATTAAGATACATACTTCTTTTATTTTTTTTTTTATCAATAAAGTATAATCTATTTATTTTTTTTCTATTTAATAAATATTTTGCACATTCATAATATCATATGTAATAACAATGAGACATTAGTAAAATAAAAAAACAGTATTGTGAGAAAAATATATTTAAAAGAAAACTGAAAAAGTTTGTAGTTTATGTCGTTACTATGTGAAGCATATAATTTACTATAATTTTTATTCAAATACGATTTTTTTTTTTATTTAAAAAAAAAAATATTCGTTATTTTTCAATGCATTTAAGCATGTGTAAAATGTTCACAGACACATTTCAATAGTTAGCAAAGTAACAATAATAAAATTATTATAATTAAACTTTTTTGTCAATTTCATTTAATCAATTTAATTTATGATTAATGGTAAAATTTAAAAAAAAAATGATAATAATAAAAAACGAAAATAAAATATAATATATCAACTATAGACAACTGGTTTTTTTTTTTTTTTTTTAATTAAATAATAATCTTCTGAGAATTGTTGAATTTGCATTTCATTTAACTAATTTGATTAACAAGTTTGTCTTTTATTTTAATTTAATTTATTTATCTCGCTCTTATTTTATAGATTAATTTATTTAATGACTAAGTCACGAACATTAACAATTTTAATGAAATTATTACGAGAACATTTCTAAAAAAAAAAATAAAATTAAAAAGTGTGACATATACATATATGTGTATTAAAAAAAAATAAAATAAAATTCATGTACATAATATTAAGTAGGTACCTATATTATGTTGCCATTTCAACAACAGTATAGTCCAAAATACATTTTTATGCATTAAATGTACTTTTTTCATCAACAAAAACATTTTAAATGTTTATTTAACATTATTTTTTTCTTTTCTTTTTTACAAAAACAAAGTATTGATTTTCAATTAGTTTACAATTACTTATAATAATGGACACGTTACTATTTGATTTTTATGATTGGGTAGATGGTAGATACGTTTATAAATACAAAAGAAATATATAACATTTTTTCTGTGTATTTGATAGAGTTCATAAAACTTACAAAAAAAAAAATTCAAAAAATTTGTTTACGTTTTTGTTTTTACTGAATTTTCGTGTTCAAAGTACTACAAACTTTCAATCTAATTATAAAAATGATTATTACTTATTTGAGAAAAATAGTTTTTTTTTTTTTTGTAGTAAATCTTTAGACAGAAAAAAAAAATGTTATTGACATTGGCTATTAAAAAATAATATTTTCTATTAATTTTATTTGAGACACGTGATTAAGTTTTTAATAGTTTAACGGTTTTGTAATTATTAATCATTAAAATAAAATAAAAAATATTTTTTATTTATATTTAAAAAAGAATTAAATTAATATTAACTAGGTAGGTTACTCTTTGACCTTAATAAATTCAATTACATTTTGTTTTTTTTTTTTTTTTCTTCCATAAAATTCAATGATGATTCATGGATTATTACATAACACAATTAAATTGATAAGTATAAAGTATCTATGTATATATGTATATATTTGGTAACTCTGTACATATAATAATGTCAATCGATCGATTTCATCCTTAACCACTTTTACAAGAACTTTTTCTTATAGCGCTTGAAGATTGAAGTAAAATTATAAATAATAATTAAATTAAATACTCTAACACACATTAAAATTTCAAAAAAAAAAACACGATTTATTTAATTAATCTACCTATATTGCAATTATAAAGCAATTTGAAATTACAAACACCTGCATTTCAAATTAAAGGTATGATTTTGTAATAAAAAAGTCATTCATGTCCTTTTTCTTCCATTTAATGTACCTATGTATAAAAGTATAAACCGGCTTGTCTTTGCAATAAAAATCTTATATAATTTTTTATAAAATTGTTAAGGAGAAAAAAAAAATCAATTCTTCATGAAATCATTCAATTATTATGGTACTCTGGTGGACATTTTACAACACAACAAAAAAAAAAAAACGTTTAGTATGCATAATTCATTGAAAATGACCAACAATACACACACCCAATCATAGTAAAAAAATTTCATAATTAATATTATAACACTAATTATTATCACTTTTAATTAAAAATATAAACTTACCAAATTATTAAATATTTTAACAATATTTTTAACAAAAATTAATGAACAAACAATGGAAAAATTTTAAATTTTAATTGTAGAGAAATTTAATTAGTTATATGTATTTATTTAAAAAATTGTTATAAAGGGCGTGCCATAATAACTAATTACCTAATTTTCGGTTTTAAATAATTTATGTTTCACAATTTTATAAATTTTATTATTAAAAAAAATATTTATAATTAATTATTTATTGGTTTGATTATGATTTTAATTTTTATTCACTTAATTATTTTAGAAAATTCTTAACACTTACCTCAAGATCGGACTTCAACGCCATATTTTCTAAAAAAAACAATATGCCAAGTGTCGAGTTTACGATACAACCAACTTTTAAATACAAAAATTACAACATAAAATGTCAAATTCAATATAAAGACGTCATTCTTTCAGGGTTGTGTAAAAATATTTTTTTTACAATCATTCTAGGAAATTTTATAAATATAAAAAAAAAATTTCGTGGAAAATATTGTAAAAAATCTAAAATTTATAAAATTCATAAAATTTCATTATTGATATTTCCATTGATTATTTGAAGATAGAAAAAGACAGAAGATCAATATGAATTATAATTGTATGGATGTTTTTTGAAACAAATTTTTTTTCACTTTAATTTTTTTTAAATATTTTCTCAATTTTATATGATTTATGTGCAAAATAATTTATGTATATGAAAAATTCGTTTTTAAAGGGCTGTTTGAGGATCGCCTAGAATAGAATTTTTCAGAAAAAAATTAAATTACTTACATTAAAATATATCATTTTTTACATTCCAATCATTTTTTTAACACTTAACTTAATACATATGTAGGTCATTTCAATTGTTTTTTTTTTTAAATCCTATTGCACATCTTGAAGCACTTCTGTATCTTGGGTATGTATAAACGTAAAAAACATCTTACATATTTACATTTACATTATTGCAAGTTTTATGAAATGTTAATTTGTATGGAATATTTGTCATTTAAGGGCTGTTTGAAAAAAGAATTTTTCAGAAAATACCAGAATATTTATTAAATATTATCCAATCGTATTTTTTTAATAATACATAAGTATTACAGATTTTTTATTTTTTATTTTGTAATTTTCATCAAAAATGTCATTTTTATTGTTTTTTTTTAAATACCCTAATGAACATCAGCTAACTTTTGTTTTCTTTTTCGAATTAAAGAAAAAAAGACTGCGAGGAAGAAATTTGGAAAAAGAATAAAGAAATTAATAATTAAATTTGTAAAACAATACCTATAGGTACATATATGTATTTCCGAAACAAAAAAATTAATATGTTAATTACCTACCTAGTTATTTTTCAAAAAATTCCAAAATAATAATTGATCTATTAGTTAAATTCTTAATACCTACATAATATGATAATTAAAAATTTTCCTAAACTATAATTGAATTACATACATACATATGTAGGTACATATGACATGAAAATTCAAAAATTTGAATTTAACGGCTACATTAAACCTCTATTGTCTATTTTGATGCTTTTTGCCAGGACAATGAAATAAATAAAAGCTTAATTTTTTTTAGGTTCAAAAACAAGATAAAATAAATTGAACTTGAATTTGAATGTTGGATGGCGTTTTACACCCAATCATCCAACATGTTTGAGTTAGAACAACGAACCAAGTAGGAGTTACGCACCCGTAGCATCGTAGCAAGATTGAAGTATTTTTCCAATATTACAAATTATTGTGAAAAATGGAAATGTGGTATTTAAGTATTTAATATTTCCCTTTATTTCTTAATAATATCAGAAATCGTGAATGAATAATAAATAAAAATAAAAAGACGATTTTTTTCATGAAATTAACCACCAAAAAAACTTAAAATTTTAATGACATGAAATTTAAATGAAAATATAAAAAAAAAATGAAAAACCATGATTTATTTATAAAAAGCAAATTCTTTTCATCATTCTAAATTTGTTTTGTTGTAATTTTTTATTTTTAATTCCCTTGCCTTTGAAATAATTCAAATTCTTACTAAGAATTCCAGTTTCTCTGTTATTCAATTCAGCAATGACTGCTTTTAATTTCTTTTGAAGATTTCGATTTAGCGCCTAAAAAAGTAAATAATGATTTTATTTTTAAATAATTTCAATTGAAAAAAAAAAGTATTTTTATTAATTAATAATTAATTATTTTACCTGTTGTTTCATAAGAGTTGTTCGAATTTGATTATAGGGTGGTAGCTTTTCCGCGGAAATTTTCAAATTTAAATATAATTGTTGTGTCCCTTGAATAGATTTTTCTTGTGACATCATTTTCATTTTACAAGATAGAAATTTCCTTTAAAAAATACATAAGTGAGTTTTTTTTAAAAATTAAACTTAAAATTGGAATTGAATAAATTATTATTTTGTAATTACTTTCTTAAAATATGAATTTCTTCTAAAGATTTAAATTTATTTGGATTATTTATTTTTAATAATCTCCAACTATGAATATTCACAGGTTTACTAAATTCATTAATTAATAAACGTGTATTTGTTTTTTCTGAACTTAATTTACGTTTTAATTGTAAAATATTTCTTTTCATTTCAACAGATTTAAATAATTGTTGTGATATATGACATTTTTGATTTGTTAATTTCGTTATTTGTAAATTTAAATGAATTATTTCTTCAATTTGTTGTTTATTTTGAATTTCATCTAATTTTCATAAAAATAAAAATTAAGTAAAACAAAAAAAAAAAGTTTATATAAGAAAATAATTACTTTGACTTAAACATTGTTGAATTTCATTCAATTTATCTTTTAATAGTCGAATCTCATTATCCTTGTACGTTAATTGAAATTCATTTGATTCATTTTCTTTTATAGTTTCATTTAATTGAATATGTAATTGAGATATTTGTTGTCTATATACCTGAAAGGTAAAAAAAACATTGAAAATGTAATCTAAAATTTTCAAAATGATAATTGTCTGTTGTTTTTTTTACGTTGATCTCTTTTATAAATTCTTGATTTTTAAATATAACAATATTTAATTCATTTCGTATATTTTTCAAATCATATTGTAATGTATTTATTTCATTTTGCATATCTAAATTTTTCTTATCAGATTTTTTTATTTTAACTTTAAATGAAATTATTTCTTCTTGATTTTTATAAATATGATCATTTAATCTTTTCACCATTGTAAGTAAATCCTAAATTTAGAAAACAAAAAATTTAAAATAAAATTAATATAAAATACTGTAAAAATATATAAAACAGTTTTGTATTTACCGTTTGAATTTGTTTCATTTCTGAATATTTTGTTAAAAGTTTCTGTTTATCACGTCGCATTGATACTGATTCAGAAATTTGAGAATTTAAACTTTTTTGTAATCCAAAAATATAATTATTCTTATCATCGAATGAATTTTTTAAAATTGATATATCACAAGATTTTTCTTGTATTATTTCTACAAAAAAAAAAAATAATTAAACACAAATATTTTAATTTTCTTTTTAATTAAAACAAAAATCGTCCCCCCAACAACTTACTATTTAATTTGTCGATTTCCTTTTTTAAAATTCCAATTTCATTTAAATTTGTATCACGTTGTTTCTCAATTGAACTTATTGTACTTTTTTGTTTTTCAATAGAATTATAATATTTTTTTATTTCTAAATTTTGATTTTTTATAATATCATCTTGTGAATTAATTGCATTTTTTAATTGACCATTTACGTTTTTTAATTTTTTAACTTCCATAATAAGTTCATCTTTTTCTTTATTGATTGGTTCAATTTTTTTAAATTCACCATCAATTTTTATGATATTTTGTGTTAATTGTTTTTCAGAATGTTCTAATTTTCGTCTGAATAAGATTAAAAAAAAAATATTAAAAAGTCAATTGAAAATTTAAGAACATTGCTTTTTTGTTTACTTACATAATTTCTACTTTCTCTTTATTCAAATTTGTGTTCATCTTTGTTAATGTATCTGTTTGAAATATCTTTTAGAATAAAACGCACTTGTCTTTATTACACAAACTAATTTTATTGTTCCTTATTATAACTTTTAAACTGAACTCTTAGTAATTTCTTTTCAAGGTTGTCAGCAACGCCGCAACGTAGTCAGACTACACCAAGATCAGACGACAGCTGTCAGAATGGAATTTTACCGCGAATTAAAACAGAAAATGAAACAATATTCAGTGCGGTATAGCTAAGAATGAAACACTGAAAGAGGACTACATTAAGTAGTCCTAAATTTAGGCGTCATTCACACTAACATTGTCCGCCTACCTTGGAAAGTCTTACTTTACAAAATAAAATTACAATTCAATAAAGTTCTTAACATACTATAAAATATGATTACATTACTTATTTTGCTCATTGTTACCTTCATCAGCCAACAGAAGAATAAGCTTGTGAATTGGTCTCTTAATGATTCCATTCTTCGTACGTATGGACACTACTCGGACTATGTTGTCGTTACCTGGATGTATGTCATCGATTCTCCCCAACAGCCAATTTCCAGGTGGAAGATTTGATTCTATCACCAGCACCAAATCGCCGATCTTAAGGTTACGCTGTCGATTAACCCATTTGTATTTTTTTATCAAGGTGGATAAATATTCATTCTGCCATCGTCGCCAGAAGTCATCTTTTAGTTTTTGAATATGTTGCCAGCGTGATCGAAAATATTTTACATTGTTTGCTATTGGAATTTCTGGAACCTGCATTGTTTGACTGCCAATTAAGAAGTGATTAGGTGTTATTACATTTAAATCTTCTATGTCATTTGATAACGGAATGAGAGGTCTGGAATTAAGACAGCTTTCAATTTGAGTTAACAACGTATTCAGCTCATCATAGGTGAGGTGTGTGTTAACTATGACTCTATTAAGATGATACTTAACCCTTTTTACTCCAGCCTCCCATAGACCACCGAAATGAGGAGCAGCAGGCGGTATGAACTTCCAATTTATTTCATATTCTAAGAAGAATCGATCGAGTTGGTCTGTTTTAGATTTTTCCGCAAAATATTGATACAGTTCCTTAATGTGTCTTACTGCACCATGAAAATTTGTTCCGTTGTCACTATAAATATTATTTACAATGCCTCTTCTAGACATAAATCTCTTGAATGCCGCTATAAAGCTTTCAGCAGTCAAGTCCATGACGAGTTCAAGATGTAGTGCTTTCGTAGACATACAAACAAACAAACAGATATAGCCTTTAATTCTTTTAGCACCTCTTCCTTTCCAACTTAGAATCGTTAAAGGACCAGCATAATCAATTCCCGTGTTGAAAAACGCCTTTTCCGTTTGGAAGCGACATGCTGGAATACTAGCCATTTTTTGCACACATGGTTTAGCTCGATAACGAGTACAGATGATACAGTTTCGAATTACTTTCTTGATCAAGCCTTTAATGCCGATTATCCAATATTTCAGTTGAATATTAGATTCAAGTAACTGACCACTAGCATGTAGTAACTTTAGATGGTAGTGTTGAATAATGAGACTAGTCAATTTACTAGTTTTGTCTAAAATTATAGGATGACGCTGGTCGAATGGAATGTTTATAGCATATTTTAGACGTCCGCCTACCCGCAGAATACCCAGTTCATCAATGAATGGATCGAGTGCTCTCAGTTTACTCCCTCTTGTAACATCTACACCATGTGTAATTTGACTAATGTCATTATCAAAAACTTGCGATTGGAATCTTCTGATATGAAGTAATGAGGCCTGTTGTATTTCTTCAGTTGTTATGATATTCAATAAGGTTACTTGTTTGTCTCTAACTTTATTGCAAAATTTGCCTATGCACTTTAAACACCATGCAGTTATTCTTAATATTGTTGTGAAATTGTTATAACGTTCCAAAATATGATCTAATGTATGAAGTTGCTCCATGTTATTAGTTGTTGTTACAAGACAATTTTTTTTCATTTCTTCATCAGTGTAGTATTCAATGTATGGCTGGTTAAATTCATTTGATTGACGTAGGAAATCTGGCCCATGCCACCACAATTTACTTGTCAAAAGTGTTTGTGGTGTTATACCTCGTGAAGCTACGTCTGCCGGATTTTTGTCAGAAGTAACGTGACGCCATGTTTCATATGGTAATGTCTCTAAAATTCTAGTCGTTCGATTACCAACAAATGTATTCCACGTTCTGGGGTGACGTTTTAACCAAGCCAACACTGTTGTCGAATCAGACCATGCGTTAATTTGCAAGAGATTTTCATCAAATTTGAATGCATGCAAAACTTGTCTAAAAAGCTTAGCCAAAAGATCAGCTGCACAAAGCTCGAGCCGTGCTATGCTGATTTGTTTAAGTGGAGCGGTTTTCGTCTTAGCAGTGAGAATGTGCACTTTAATATCATTATTATACTCGACACGAAGATAAATTACAGCTGCATATGCTAGTTGGGAAGCATCAGCAAATCC
This sequence comes from Bombylius discolor, assembly GCA_939192795.1. Taxonomy (NCBI): domain Eukaryota; kingdom Metazoa; phylum Arthropoda; class Insecta; order Diptera; family Bombyliidae; genus Bombylius; species Bombylius discolor. The sequence goes on along the minus strand of OW584241.1, from coordinate 3,550,363 downwards.
ATGGAGTTGAATGTATGAATCTCGTGTTGTATGTAGCCACCTGGGCACACGAATGTTTTCGAGTAGAGGTAGTTGTTTGTAAATACCATCCCACTGATTTGACAATTCTTCAGGTAACAAATCATCCCAGGAACTTTTAGCTAACCATAATTTTTGTATAAATATTTTGGCTTGAACAATACAAGGTGATAATAGTCCAATTGGATCAAAAATCCTAGAAATGATAGATAACACAGTTCGTTTTGTGAATTTTTGCACGTCTGTTGTTTGTACCAAGAACGAAAATTCATCACTACTAGCAAACCAATTTAACCCAAGAGTTTTAATTGCAGTATCACCTCCTAAATTGAAGAATTTCGCTCCTTCTTGTAATTCGCGTGGTATGTCTTTGAATAGTTCTGTAGAATTAGAAGCCCATTTGTGAAGGGAAAACTTGCCTTTACGTAGTATCTCAATCAAATCGTTTATATTATGCAGCGCTTCATCAACGGTGTCACTGGAAGTCATTAAGTCATCAACGTAGAACGAAGTTCTTAGTAGTTCAGCCCCTTTTTTATGAGAATTCCCTTCATCTTCGGACAATTGTCTAAGTGTTCTAAGTGCCAGAAAAGGCGCACATGAAGTTCCGTAAGTTATCGTATTTAGCTCGTACGTATCCATTGGTTGATTGTTACAAAACCTCCAGAATATCCTTTGATATCTTCGGTCTGTAGGGTGAATTAGAATCTGCCTGAACATCTTCTGTATATCAGCCACGTATCCAATTTTACCTAGTCGAAATCGAAATAACACATCACAAAGATCAATAATAATCTTGGGACCTGTATGCAGTAATTCGTTGACTGATACCCCCGTAGATGATGTACAAGACCCATCAAAGACTACACGGAGTTTTGTGGTCGAACTGTCGTTTCTCCATATACCATGATGAGGCAGATAATGTGTATCATTATCTTGGTCTGAATTCACATCCACTTTTGACATGTGTCCTAACGACAAATATTCATTCATGAAGTTTTTGTAATACGCTTCTAATTCTGAATCCTTGTTAAATCTTCGTTCCATTGTAGTTAATCGCTTAGAGGCATTTTCAGACGTACTACCTAATTTATCACAAGAGTCTTTAAACGGTATTCGTAACATGTATTGACCTGTATCAAGACGAGTATGTGTGTTTTTGAAGTGATTCTCGCATTCTTCATCTTCAGGTGTTAATGGAATTTCGATGTTCAGCTCTTCAATCTCCCAAAATTGTTTTAATGTAATATCAACATCAACCACGGAAGTTAAACATGCAACTTGACTTGATTCTTGATAGGCACCAGATATAACCCAACCGAAAACTGTTTTATATGCAAATAAAGAGTCATGTGACATTTTGTCATTTAAAAGCACATTAAATATAATATCACACCCAAGTATTATATCGATTTTAGAAGGTATATGAAAATATGGATCAGCTAGGTCACTAATACCTTGACACCATTTCCTTGAAGTTGAATCAATTTGTTGATGTGGCAAATCATGTGTTAATTTAGGAAGAATGTAGGCTATAACGTCGTAGTAATGTTGATTGTCCTTCGAAGATATTTCTATTTTGACTTTTCCTTTGGTGCAAGCTTGATGCGACTTTACGTCTCCAATACCCGTTAACAACAATCTGGACTTCTGTCTTTTTGCATTTAAGCGTTGAGCACATGATTCCGACATAAGAGTGAGCTGTGAACCCGTATCAAGTAAGGCTCGACAAGGCTTTAATCGTTGATGTGCATCCTTGACATAAACTATTGCCGTTGGAAGAATGCTTATATTTGATTTAGATGATGATGGCACTAATGCACACGAGTTGGAACTGATTTGCTGACAAGCAGATCCTTGATGCGCATCATTCTCCAGTTTCAGATATGTATCATGCAAAATCGTATGATGTTTTTTATGACATTTTAAGCACCTAGAAAGACTTCTACAATTTATAACAAAATGTTTACCTTTAAGACAGTTGAAACATAAGCCTTTGGTAACTGCTAGTTGTCTACGTTGTTCACCACTCAGTTTGACGTATGACGGACAGGCATAGATGTAATGATTCCCTTTACATATAATGCAAGCAACAACTGTCGTGTTGTAACTCATTCTGTTTCGCGAACTGTCATTATTACCACGTGTTTGTTGATTTTTAACATCCTTAGTCACTGGAGTATTAACTGGAACCAGTTCAAATATACGATTCTCAAGGAAATCAACTAGAACTTCAAATTTAGGTCTTTGTAACGTTGATGATTCTCGCCTCCAAAGCTGTTGAGTATGTATATCTAATTTAGATACCAAAAGATAATTAAGCCAGCAGTCCCACGTATCTACTGGAAGTTGCAAAGCAGCTAATGCTCGTATTGTTTCTTCATAAGTATTGGTTAAGCTACGCAAACTAACTGAAGAAAGCTGTTTTATTGGAGGAAATTCGAGCAATGTTTTAAGATGTGCTTCAACGATATAATCTTCTCTAGCGTACTTCTTTTTGAGAAGCTCGTAAGCACTGATGTAATTAACTTCAGAAATTGCTAAATGTTTTAACAAAGAAGCTGCTTCACCCTGTAATGACTGCTTCAAGTATTGAAATTTTTGAACTGCTGATAAGGCACTATTATCATGCACCAACGATTGGAACATGTCAATGAACGGAGTCCACTCTTTAAAATTTCCATTGAATGTGGGTATTTGTATTATAGGCAGAGGAATTTTTAGATGACCTTCACTGGTGCTGCTATTCGACGGAGTTGACGTTTGTGGTTGTGCTGTAGATAAATTCTGAATGATAGTTGTGAGTTGAGATTGATTCTGAGTTAGTGCGTTTAAAGTTGATGTGAGCTCGTTTGAATTATCATTTTGTATACAAGCGCCATCGTTTTGGGCATGTTTTAATGCTGACTGTAACTTTGCTTTTAATGAAAAATATTTTAATTCGATGTCTTCTCTGTAATCGTATTCCTCTTCAAGTTGATCTTCCTGTGTTAAACCTTCAATGCTACTTTGTACTGTATTAAAATCACCAAAAAGGTCATTTATTCGTATGAGTCGGGCGTCATATTCTTCACTCAGTGTATTTTCATCCTCCATCAAATCCTTTGTTTGTTTTATTAATCTCGTAAATGAGCTTTTAATGCTACCACGTTTTCTTTTTAATTCCTCCATTTTGTATATCTACCTTGTATCTCGTAATTCGTACACTATTGAATATACGTACATAATCATATGTACGCCGCACGGTAATTCACTATACCCGTATTTGAGAATATAACTTTTGTAGAGAGAGAAAGACAACACCTTTGATAAAATTACTATTGACTTTCTTCAACAATTAAAATTAGTTTGTGTAACCTTTTATATTACTCAATAAAATATAATTGTAATTTTTTTTTGGACTAAGTTTACCAACTCGGTCCCTGCTCGGGCGCCAATAAATGTTTGAAATATCTTTTAGAATAAAACGCACTTGTCTTTATTACACAAACTAATTTTATTGTTCCTTATTATAACTTTTAAACTGAACTCTTAGTAATTTCTTTTCAAGGTTGTCAGCAACGCCGCAACGTAGTCAGACTACACCAAGATCAGACGACAGCTGTCAGAATGGAATTTTACCGCGAATTAAAACAGAAAATGAAACAATATTCAGTGCGGTATAGCTAAGAATGAAACACTGAAAGAGGACTACATTAAGTAGTCCTAAATTTAGGCGTCATTCACACTAACAGTATCAATTTTTGTTAATAATTCTTGATTTTTTATATTTTTCATTTTAATCTCTTTTGATAATGCTTCAACTTCTAATTTTTTATTCTAGAACAAAAGTCAAATAATTCAACAACAAAAAAAAAAGAGGAAAAACAAACTTAATATCGAAAAAAATAAAATTAATTTACATCCAATTGAATTTGTAAATCATTTGATTGTGCAATTAGGCTATTTTTATCAATTTTTGTATTATTAAATGCCATATTTAATTTATAAATAGCTTGTTCTTGTGTATTATGTAATTGTTTTGTTTTTTCATAATCTTTATTTATCGTTTTTAATTTTTCAATATTTTCTTCAAGTGATGTTTCAGTGAATTTCATCTTTAAAAAAATGCATTTTTTTTAGTAATTTTTTTAAATTATCACTTTATACAAATTATTATATTTTTTTTTTTACCTTTTTTTCAATATCTTCAATTTTCATTTTTAATTTAATATTTTCATTTTGTAATTCATTCATTTGTTTTTCATAATTATTTAATTTTTCTTCAATTTTAAAATTATCATTTTCATAAATCTTTAAAAAAAAAACAGTAATTTAAAATTAATTAATTTTTTTTGTTCGATACAAAAAAATTTGATATTATTCATTTTACTTTATTTTCTTTTGATAATTTACGATTTGTATTTTCTGATTTTTTATATAAATTTTCAAGATTTTCAATATAATCACGTTGTGTTGAAATTTGTTTTCGTAATTCTTCAACTTCATTATATAATTGATTTCTTTCATTTATAACATTTTCTCTGCATTTACTTAATTTTTGCCAACTTTAAAAATTAAAAAAATAAATAATAATTACATCATCATAAAAATATTTTTATCTTTTTTTTTTAAATTTATGAATGACATACTCTTCAATAATTTCATCAACATTTTTCTCATCTTTGAAATCAATTATTTTTGTAAAACCGCTTTTATCGAGATATTTATTTAATTGTGATTGTAATTCAACTTCACGATATCGTGATGCATCAAGTTCTTTTAATATATTTTCTGTATATTAAATTAAATTAAATTAAAATAAATTAATAAAAAAATTCATTAACAAAAAAAAGAAAAAAAAAATACAAAATCTTTTCAATTAAACATAACTGACCTAAGTCATTTTGTATTTTATTGAACTCTTCCTCAGAATGTTTTGATTGATCAATTAATTTGCATGCTTTTTCATTAGTTTCATTATAATTTGGTAATATTTCATTAATTGTTTTTAATGAATTATCTAAATCAAATTTTGTTGTATAATATAAATCAACAATTTTTTGTAAATATGACGCTAATCGTGGTCTATTTTGATTTGTGATTTTTTGAATTATCTAAATTTTATAATTATGAAAATGTTTTGTTTTATATTTTTTCATCTAGAAAAAAAAATTAAATATTTACCTGATTAATAGATGATAAGAATTCATCAATTGTAATATTTTCTGGTCCAAGATCTTCATCATCATTATTTGTAATTGGTTTTATAATTTCATTATTTTTATCTTCTTTGGTTTCTTTAAATAATTCATAATTTTTATGTTGATTTTTCATTTTTAATTCTTTTAGATGTTTCTTTGAACTTTGTTGTCTAATTATTTTTGGATTTAATTTTATTTTACTACTTTTATTTTGGACAACTAATGCCATTGTAATTTTTTTTTGTTTTTTTTTTTTTATATAAAACAAAAAGAAAAAATTATATACATATACAAATTCATATATAAAAAAAAAACAAATGTGAACGAAAAAAAAAAATGATGTGATGATTGAAAAAAGAATATGAATTAATGAAATTTCATAGAAAAATGATAAGCAATTGTCATTTAAATGTCAAAATTATTTAATTAAAGTAATCTTTGAGTACCTTTCAAGGTAAATAAAAGAAATACATCTCATATCGATTAAATATTAGGAGTATTAAAAAATATGACTTTTTGTGTACAAATTAAATTAAAAATTAACAATTAAATCAGATAATGCGAAATTATTTATTTATTTGTGTAATTTTTCAAATACATACATAAGTTAAGAATGTGTAATTAAAATTTTTTTGTTTGATTAAAAATTATCTTACAAATTAGGTGCTTCATGAAATTTGTTTTAAAATTACATAATTTTTTTTTTTATTATTTAAGTTTTTCAATCAAAATATACAAAAAAATTATATGAAACTATAATATTATCCTTTTCTTGCTATCTCTAAATATTTGAATTGTATAAGTATGACCAAATATGTTGTTACAGCAGATGAAAACTAAAAAAAAGAAAAATAAATTATGAAAATTAATTAGACAATAAAAATTTATGGCAAAAAAAGAAAAAAGGAAATTCATACACTAAATAATGTTGAAATATCGATAGAAAAAAATCTATATGCTGTAAATTGGAATTCTTCTTGAACATGTCCTAGAAGGAATTTGTCTATCTAAAATAAAAGAGTTGAAAAAAAAAAATACTGTAATATGTACTTTTTATAATAATAATAGAAAAAAAAACTTACAAGATTTCGACATTTTTCGTCATTAGTGTACACTCGTGCAACGATTTCCACAGTTTTTTTTGCCTTAAATAAGATGAATATTTTTAGAAAATTAAGTATTTGTATTAAAATACAAGTACACGTAAGAAAATAGTGTAAAATTTTGATAAATTTAGTTTAAAATTTTTTTTCTAAAGGTCGATTCACACATATCCGATCCGATAGCAATCCGACTCCCCGTCCGATCAAGTTCAGGCATTTTTACATCTACATGTATGTATATTTATATGATTTATATGTAATCTATTCATACACATCCGGTAACAAATGATATATAAAAACATGGATGAAAGGGAAACCACGGATCGGATATGTGTTAATCGACCTTAAAACTTACCTCATTTTTTAATTTGTTACAAACAATACAAAGTGTTATAACATATATCGTATTAAAAATTATCCATGTAATACTTCCAAGAATTACAAAAATATCATTATTTTCATAATGTATAACACCAATTAGACAAATATATAAATCACCAGTAATTGAATAAAATGATGTACCCATATAAAAAAGTATAATTATTCCAATTTTATCATTAATTGTATCTTTTAAATTTATTATCTTCATGAATAAATTAAACATGAACTTTATATCATCATAATTTTGATAATTTTTATTAAATATTATTTTTAAATTATCATTAATTTTTTCAATTCTTTTATAAATTGTATCTAATAATGCACAAATGTATATTATAAAAAATGAACATATCATTTCATATATAGAAAAATGTACAAGACTAAATAATAAATCATTATTTAAATTTACATTAGAACTTACAATATGTAATAATATACTTAATATATGAAATGAAATAATATACATTAAAATTATATATGGTAAATTTCTATTTTTAATAATAATTTTCGAATATTTATAAAATTTTTTATCAATTTCAATTATATCATTGAAAATTTTTAAAAATTCATCAGATTGTAATGCACAAATAATTAATGTTATTGAATATGTTAAAAAACATAAAAATATTTCAATATCAACATTTATTAATTCTGTATATTTTGATAAATAAAAAGGACTATCTTCACTTTTAAATGTAAGATAAATAATAAATAATGAAAAACTATGAATTATTAATCGTATGAAAATTGTATAAAATTTATAAAATTTTTTTGGTGAATCAATTATTTTTTGTCTATTTATGAAATTTGTTCTTTTTATATTTATTAAATTAATCGTATAAAATGGTAATAAACCAATTATTTTTAAAAATACAAAAATTTTATTCAAATCTTTTAAAAATGTTGAAAAAATCATTTTAAAATTAATTTTTAATTGAAATGGTTTTTTGATATTTATTTTTGAAATGTTAAAATGCAACTAAAAATCGAATACTGTTTTTTCTTTTCACTTCAATTATAAAATCAATTAAGTTAAAAGTATTATTATTATTATTGAAATGCAATTAATTGAATAAATTTGCAATTTACTTGACATTATGAGTAATATTGAATTAAATGAATTCGATAAAATAATCATGAAATTAATTAGATGATTTTTAGAATAGATACTTGTTATATGCCCGTTGTGACCTATGAAAACCTTAGGATAGATAAGAGAAATAGTATAAGTTTTTGGATAAAAACGTTGACATCAAAGACTACATTTTCATTTATATTTAAATAGACTTCAAAGCTTAAAACATAAATTATAGGTACCCTTTTAAATAAAAGGCTATTTTAAAAAAGTCAAGCTAGCACCAAAATTAACTTATCAAAGGCTCCATAGAATCAGTCTTGTAAGGAAATCTTGCAACATCTCTGGAAGCATTTTGAGCTACTTGCACTGTAAATTTTAGAAAAAATGTGTTACCATGTGAGTGTTGTGCGTTAACAAGAAATTCTTAAATATAATTTATTTTTCTTATCCATCACTTTTTTAAATTTTGATTTTAAAATTCGGAAAATGGCGAAAATAATTTATAAATGCAAGTAATCTTGTTTGAAAATGTGGCTTGCATGCTTTCTACATAGTTTTATATACATATATGCATAACAAGGATGGCATAAACAAGTTTGAATTTTTAAGACCAGCCAAACTTTTTTAATAATGCACAAATTAAAACAGCATATATATTTTTTTTAAGTAAATTTAACACGTTTTTATTATAATTTTTCCTTTTGTTTATTATTTATTCATTTCATTTTCAGTAAATAATATTTAAAATTAATCACATTAATAAAACAAAATTGTTTACACTTAACAAATAAAAATTTTAAAAAATGATTAAAATGCAGTCAAAATTAGAAAAAATAAATTTGCCATATAAAACAAAATTTTTTCTGTTTTTTTTTTTCTTCTTTTAAAAATAATTTTTCGTTTATGAGAAGAACAAGAAAAAGAAGTAGCTTATATACGATAATAATTAAAAAATATATATTTCAGACATTTTATATTGATTTTTTTTTAAGTATAAGAAAATTATTTTAAGAGAAATAAACTTCTAACATTATTAAAATGAATTAAACAGAAAATATACATATGTAACACATACAATTATACAATACAAAAAGTGATAAAGATTTAACAAAGAATAAAAAAAAAATAGAATAAAAACTTAATTACATAAAAAAAACAAACAAAAATATTATTGAAATTTTTAAGTATGTATGTATATACCATTTTTAAAAAAAAAATTTTTTTCAAGATATTCTGTTCAACAGATTTGATTAAAGAATAAATATTTTGAAGCTTAAAATTTGAAATCTGTAATTTAGTAATTCTTTTTTTTTTCTGGTTCTTAAAATAACTTCGATACCATAATTCATTAAAGAAAAATGATAATTAAAACTTATCTTAATTTCAGAAAAAAATCAAAAGAAAAATTACTTTAATTAATTACATAATTACCGTTATTTTAAAAAAGAATTATACATATTTCACATGTTACAGTTTTCATTTTATTTTAAAAAATTTAAATGTGATTTTTTTTTTACTATTGAACTTAATTATAGGATATTTCAAAAGGGGCTACTTAATATGAAAAAAAATTCGGACAAACAATTCAAGAACAGAAAAAATTTAAAAAAAAAATAAAAACAAATTAAAATCAATCGAAAATTCAACATAAAAAGTTAAAATTTTAAAAACAAAAAAATAAATTTAATCAAATTAATTGAAAGAAAAATTCTTTCTCTTTTTTCTAATTTTCTTGTAACTTTTTTTTTTATGTTTTCCTCAAATTTTCATTTTTAAAAACATCTTTCATTTACATTTACTCTCTTTCTCTTTCTCTCTTTTTCTTTTAAAAGGAAATTAACTTATTTTTTCAATTATATTACATACACTATAATAATACAACATTATATCCTAAACTCATAATAAACATTAAATTATATATTTTTTCGTAATTTCATGTAAAAAAAAGAAATTTATTTCAATGCTGTGTGTGTGTGTTTTTTTTTTATTTCTGATTTCTAATTGAAAAAAAAAACGCAAAATATACTTAATAATTGTTTTTTGTTTTTTTTTTTCGAATTAATTTTACGTATTATAACAAATTTATTACTCCTATCATTTATTATCTTCTTATTTCTTATTATTCACTTATTTCCGTTCATTAAACTACACTTACACTTTGTTTTTTTTTTAAATATATTTTTTTTCTTTCGTTAATTTAATTTTATGTACCAACTTCACGAACATAACAGTCTTTACATACACGAACAGCTTTAATCAGTCCATATTTTGGTAGTGGAGCTGATGAATTTGAACATCCTCCACAAAATACTCCACCACAATTACGGCAGTGATGCCTTCGTCGGAATGCTGTAAATGGAATTGTACATGCCATACAACGAGGTGCTTCTTCATCTGGTATCCAAGCTGGAGGAGATTGTCTAGTTGATGGTGATGATGTTGATGATGATGATGATAATGAACGTTGAGATGATTGATTTGTTGTTGTTGTTGTTGATATTGTCGTTGATACAACAGCAACAATGGAATTTGTATTTACGGCAGTGTTTGTTGTCGTTGTTGTAATTATTCGTTCACCTCTTCTATTATTATTTGTGCCAGTGACTGCTCTTACTGCTGCTGATGTTGTTGTTGTTGTTGTTGTTCTACCACCAATTGGTGAATTACTTGCTGATGAATTAATTGGACTATTACTACCTGAATTACTATCTTGTGATGAATGTCTATCACGTGTCGTAAATGATGTTGAATTTCTATTAATATTATTTTCATTATTATAATGCGTTTCTTCACCTAAACTATGACTTCTACCAATATTATTACGTACTGTTCGTACATCATTATCAAGACTATGACCTCTTTGTGTTATTGTTCTAATTGTATGTGATTCTGTTGTAAATACATTATCTATTTCAGGATTAACTTCTTCAGCTGAATAAATACTTTGATTTGATCCAGCATTTTCTTGTATCACATCATTTTCACTAGCACGAAATTCAAATAGATCAGCTGTTGTTTCTTTACTTTTATCAGATATTTCAATTTCATTTTGTATTGGTGTTGTATTCATTAAAAATACACTTCTTAATATTTGTCGTAAATCTGATGCAAAATTTGTTTGTAATTGATCTGCAACACCAGCAATACAAACGAATAAACGATGAAGTAAATTTTCTGTGCTCCTAAAACAAGAAGAAAGAAAAAAAAACCAACAATAAAAATAAGTAACAGATAAACAATGAAAAGAAAAAAAGAAAATGTATTCAATTTACTTGAATTTCATTCTTCCAGCAGCCCTTAAAGCCAAAGTAACTTCATGTGGATCACCATCAGACAATGAAGATGACGTCGATGTATCTTCACTCGAGGTTTCGTTACTTTGACTATGATTACTGCTACTATTACTATGTTTTGAACGTTTCTTTGAATGATGCCTATGGTGATGATGATGATGATGACGTTGTGAACTTTTACTTGATCTACTTGATGAACTTTTATCTAATTTTTGATGATGATGATGATGAGAATGATGATGTTTATTTTGATTTGATGTTATCATCATAACATTTGTTTCACAAATATCACTATCTGTTGATTTTGATGCTTTTATTGTCCGTTGTTCACTATCTTCTGAAGAATCTGTTGTTTCCATTCGACTACAGCTTGGTTTTGTTAAATTTATTGTATTGCTGTTATCATTACTATTAACATGATTATTACTATGAACATTATTTGTCGTTGTTTTATTCTCTGAATGATTTTGAATTGATGATGTGTGGCAAGAATTTTTATTTATTTCTCCTGTATTATTTGTATCTGTTGTTTGATCTGATGAACAGGTATTTTCTGTACTAATACCTAAAAAAAAATAGAGAAAAGAAAACAGATTTTTTAAAATATGTATTATACTATAAAAACAAATCATTTAATTAATTTGAGAAATTTTAACGATATCTACATTTTTACATACCTGAATCAATATTAACATTATTATTATCGTTATTTTTATATCGATTATGTCCAGTATCTGTATCATATTCATCATCTGAAGCAACAAAACTATCAGTCAATAATGTTTCATTTGTTTGTAAAAGATTTCCAAAATTTGTATTTGGAATTAAATATCCTGATGCACAATCAGTTGTCACTAAATTTTCTTTAATATCTTTATTATTACTATCTTCATCAGTCCAATCAAATGATGATTCTGATGCTGTTGATGATGTTGATGATGATGTACCATTTGATGGTGATGATGATGGCGATGATGCTGATGTTGTTGAAAATGTTGATGGTGTTGTTGAAACAATATCATCAGCTGGTGCTGAATAAGCATCGTGAAATACTTCATTTTTCATACAATTATTATTATCAATTAAATTACTATTATTACTAACTAATTCTTCATCACTATTATTCGATTTAACATCGTTTACATCATCACAGTTATTTATATTTTCATTATTTGTTTGATTTGTTGTTGCAGTTGTTGTTGTTGTCGTTGTTATCGACACTTTATTTATTGATTTTAAATGAATATCTTCATTTGTGCATAGTAGTTTTTCTAATTGAAATAATTCATTTTTATTTAATGTCCTTAAGAGATCACGTATTTTAATTAATATTGTACGAAAAGGACGAAACATTTCAGATAATTGATCGGCGGGCATTTCCATATTTAATGGTCCTTTATTATATATAACTAAACCAGTTATAATTGCTAAACGTGGTATTGAAAACATTAATGCTGGATCATATGAATCAACTTGTTCTTGTTCTAATAAACCAATATTAAGTGCACGTTGTAATGTTTCAGAAAATAATACACATATTAATTCTTGCATTTCATATTCATGTTTTGATTTAACTTGTACCATAGCACTAACATAACGCAATTCAAATTCAGCAAATAATCTATCAAATATTTTTAAACTTTCATATAATTGTTCAGTTGCTGAATCATTTATATCTAAACGTAATGTTGGACTATTTGGTATATTATTACGAAGGCACTGATCTCTTAATAAATTTCGTACATTATCTAAACTTTTTGTAACAGCTTTTGCTAATGGACGCATTGCTGTACTTTCTAATTCACGATTCATTATTGATGAACCAGCTGCTAAACATTCAGCACCAAACCATAATTGTCCAGCTAAATTTTCTTGTAAAACTTCTTCTGGAAATTTTGCACGAAATGCACGCGGAGCACGATCATCACCTAATAATTCTTCCATTATTTGATTTGTTATTGATAAAACTTTATCCTAAAATAAAACAAAAAAAAAAGATTCATGTTGAAAAAAAATTATTTGATGAAATCTTTTATTGATTTTTTTTTTCGTCAAATAATTACTTGTCCTTGACGTAATCGACTAACTAAACGAGAACATCTATCTGGTTCAGCTCTACCATCAAAACTATCCAATTCACTAGCAACAGCTGTTAAAGCTCTGTCAGCGTGATAGAAACGAGCCAAAAGTGATTTATCGTCAGCCTGTAAAATCGGAGGAAAAAAAAAGTGCTATTAATTTAATTTCTAATTTAAAATATCATGAAAAATATAATTGAAAAAAAAAAAATCTGATGAAATGGAATTATAAAAAAGGTAATCTCAATTGTTTTTTAAATTTAAATTAAGTGACCTTTTCAAAATATTATCGATTATTAGATACATGTTTTCTTGAATAATTTCCATTGTATATAGACAAGTACTTATAATAATAATAAATAGGGTGGAAATTTTTCTAAGGATTTTTGATTTTATTTACTGTTTTTTTTTTCTCTATTACTTTATTTAGCCTGAAGGTCATTAATAATTCAAAATTATATGTTACGGATAAAAAGATAAAAAGAATACATTTCAGAACACGTGTAGAAATTTTATATTATTTTTGGATTTTGTATTTTTATTTTTTAAATAGGAAGATGCAAGTCATTAGTTTGTAAATGTTAAAAACAAAGAATAATATGTATATATGGTTGTTAAGTAGTCGAACAGAATTTTTGGTGTTATTTAAAATCAAGTAAAATATTTAAAAAAAACCCCCTTATTTTTAGTATACAATATTTATTTTATTTTAGCAATTATTTAAAAAAATAATAAGTTCTTTAATTAAGTGAAAAAATTAATTGGTTATTATAAAAATCATTAAAACTTTATGAAATATAAAAATGTTCGTAATTATGAAAAATGTTGCTAAATAGATATAGTCAAATATTAACCCTTTTCACTCCTACACAAGCTATATTTAGCCAAATTAAAAGTAATTTTTTATTAAAAATTTGAGCTTTGATTCAATCATAACTTTTAAAAAATTAATTATTTCAAAAATTGACTGGTAAATAATGTGTCAAAAAAAAAAAAAAAAACAACAAAAACAAGATCATTTTCAATTCAATAAAAAAAAAAAAAATTCAAATAACGTGTCAAACAAAAGTATCTTCTGATAAAAATAGAAAACCTGATGCTTATCGTTAATCTTATTAAATATTTATTTGTTGTAAATGTTGTGTCACTGTTTTATTATCAATCACCATTTTTACTATTTTAAGTTTTTATTAAGTGTTATTTTTTTTTTCTTCTTTCAATAAAATATTTTATTCAAGATATACATTTCAATAATTAGAAGTTCTACTTTAAGTTATTTTTAGATTTGAAAATAGAACTCTTAAAAACAATGTGATATATGATATTGTTTTTTTTTTATTTATTTATTTCACTTCAATTTAAATTAAAACTTTTTAAAGTATTTAAGTTTTTTCAATAGTAAGGAAGAAGGTGGAACGGAAAAAACAAAAGTAAGAATATTTAAATCTATTTCTTGTGTTGTTGAACTTATAATTTACGTTACTTGAACTCAGTTTTGTATTATTTATCAATGAAAATAGTTTTTATATACATATATTTTTTTGAGAATACAAAAATAGATTTAGTACATACTTTCGTATTTTATAAATAAATTTTTATTCTTGTTACATTTTTAATGCTGCATGCTATTAGTTGAATTTTTTGAAATTTTATTGATAGAAATAAAATAAGATTTTTTTTGTGAATTTATTATTTAAAAATTTAAACAAAAGTACAAACGAATTAGCGTTTGTACAAAAACTCTTAAGAATTTAAATCATTTGAAAAAATATTGAGGAACTAATTAAGCCACTAATTCCATAAGTAAATATTTTTTGTTTTTTGTTTTTTTTTTGAAGATTAAAACAAATCGATTTTATTTATCTTTATGGATATTTAGTTGAAATAATTTTACAACACAATTAAAGGTTAACAAAATTTATTCAAGGAATTTAGAGAAAAAAAAAAAAAAAAAGTAAATTATCTTAATTATAATTGTCAATAAAAATTGTCATGCAACTAACACTTTTGACAATAAGTGTCTTGATAAACAAAATATGATAACAAATTGAGAAAATATTGAAAATATTAATTATTGTGAAGTATAAAATATTTTATTAAATTTCAAAAATAATAATTAATGAAAATTAAAAATTGACATGCATGGCGTTTTTCAATAAATTAAGCAGAAAATTATATGATAAGTGAGTTAATTAACGATTTTTCACACAAATTTCATTTAAAATTCTGTAACTTCTGAACAGTTACTTTTCACATTTTACAATTGACATTTATATAACTTTTAAAACTATGATACATTGTGACATTTCATTCATCTTCCTGAACTTTAAACATCTTCAGTTATAGATTTGAATTGCAAGGACTAAAAATTCAGATTTTTGAATCTTTAAAATTGATGAAGATTTCTAAAAATATCCATTTCCAAAAGTTTTGAATTTCAAAAAAAAAATGTAAGCATAATTTTGCCATTCTCCAATTTCGAATATACAAAATTATTTCGAAAACAGTAATATTTTTGATAATTTTGAGGTTTTTTCTGTGACTGCAATATTTCTAAAAACAAAAACTAAAATTATGACAAAACACAAAAAATAAACCAACAACAACATTAACTTGAGTCATAAACAATTGTTATAGTAAATGATCTTTTTTTTTTTTAAAGAGACAATAATTATTATGTAATGAGTCATGGTAGTTTACACCTTGTTTTTCTTTTCATTTTGTAATATAAAATTAAAATCTAACATATTTGTAATATTTTACAGGTAACTACATTTTGTTTTTCCTACGTTTTTCCTTCGGATTTCATATCTTGATCAAAGACAACAATTTCAAAGTACAGTAAGTAGGTATATAGGTACTTTCAGGTTGTAGGAAAACAATAAAATGTTACACTTGATCAATTAAATCAAAGTTAGGTAATCTCCTATTTCATGCTACAATACTTACAATTCAACAATAAATTTTTTTCTTTAAAAGTAATTTTAACTTTCTATTGAAAAAAAAGAAAAGAAAAAAAAAAAGATTTATAGTAGGTCTATCTACTATACCAAATAACGTACTTACTTACTTATATGTGATTTATAAAAACAAAATATCTTAATGTAATGTGATGCAGATAGATAGATACAGCCTATAATAAAATATAAAAAGCAAACGTAATCAAAAAAAAAAAAAAACATATTGGTTTACTGTTGCCACAGAGAAAGTAAAAATAAAACAAAAACAATTTTTTTTTAAAGGTAAAAATAACACACATACAATTAAAAAATTTACTGTACAAGTGTGTAATATAAATTTTGTTGACGTGAATCGCATTCAAATGACAAGCATTTATTTTATTTAAAAAAAAAAAAAATTTAAAAAAAAAACGCAAGTGCACATTAATATTTTCACGTAGATCTGGTTTAGATTTTTTTTTTTTTTTTTTTTTTTTTTTGCAATTTGTTGAATTTAATTTTATTTATCTAGTTTTTATTTATTTTTTTTTCTTTATTTGGTTTTTGTTTTTAGCACAATCATTTCGTTTATTTTTATTGTGATATTAAAAAGAAGGAAGATACATTTATTTCAAGTTTTTATAATGTGTATGAGAAATACAGTTTCAAAAAATTTTTTAAAAATAAGCAACTGAAATACTAATGAAAATTAACAATCTCAATTATTCAGAAATTGTTTGCGAAAAAGCTATATTCATTGTTGCCTAGATACTTCACATTGTATTCTGAAGAGCACATTGTTGGAATCTGTTTTGTAGGAATTAGAAACTCAGCAACTTGTCAAGAATAAGAAAGGATATCCCTTTACTAAACTTTTGATAAGCACAGCACTGGCACATATAGATGGAAAGGTGAAAGTGGAAAGGTTATAATTGTATTCTAACTGTAATGAGAATGAACTAAGTAATTTCATGAAAATAAATTGAGACAGAGCGTATACTCAGGCCATCCATGTATTTTTGGTGTTTGACCTTTGCCTTTTGAGTTACATTCCAACCAAAGACTGTATTTTAAATCTTAGGTATTCACAAATTTTATTGGCTTCTAATTATTTCAATCCAAGGTCCTTAGAGTTCATGACCAAAGATTTTTTTCATTAATTCCTTTCTATTTTTAAGATAAAGTCCTTTTAAAATTTCTAAAATACTACTAATTCAAAATTAAAATTTTTAATGAATTTTTGAAGCTATACTCCCGTTATTAATTCACTGTGTTGGTAAATAAGGAAGACATTTCATATTAAAAAAAAAAAAAAAAAACAATAATAAACATTGTTTAGTAAAATAAATGTTTCATAAACAGATAAAACTAAATAATAAAAAAAATAAAACAAAGTATAAAAATAATAACTTTGCCATTATATTTTGTTTTTATGTCTTTTTTGTAAAAGTATATTTTAACAGTATCATACTTATGTACATACATATATACTTATTCATTTTATTATAATGAATTCAGATTCAGGTTGAATGAATGTCGACTTTTTTTTGTTAAAATAAAAATAATAAAAAAATATAAATAAAAAGAGCAAAAATATATATAAATGTTATTAAAATATACGAGTATTATATAAAAGACTTTGAAAAGACAATCTAAAGATAGCTGTTTTTTAATGATTATTACTTTTTTTAGTTATTAGTATAAGTTTAGTACGTGTATTAATTAGTACATGTATGTATTATATATTTTGTCTGTATAATCACGCACGAGGTTATTCAATAAAATTTATATATTTCTTTTTCAATAAAAATGTTCATATATGTACTTATTTTAAGTTTATGTATGTTTTATCAGGTAAAATGCATTGTGGAAAATGAAAAAAAAAAAAAAAAAAAAAATTTGCAATTGGTATACCTGTGGAGTAAAACAATTTACTATTACATAAAAAAACAACCATTAATTCAAGGTTTGTCACTGTTATCATGACGTCATTATTTTGACGTAAGTATATATTTTATTGTTTAGTTTATTTTATAAATACATATAGGAGTATATTTTTTTTTACTCAAAAACTCAACAAATAAATAACACAGCACAGGTAAGTATGTACATACATACATATATGTATATTTATTAATTATATGCAGTATACAAATCAGTGGCGTCTCGTGACTTATTCACCTGGGTGTGCTACAGGGTAATTGAGAAAATTTAAGAAATTAAATATACATATGTATATGTAGTTATATAGTATATATATATATATATAGTACAGTATTTTTTTCTCCTAATTAATATCCTGATCCTTAAAAAAAGTGTACATTTCAATTCTTGAACTATTTTCTGACCTATTGCATTTTATTTGACTCAAATCGGTGCAATACAGCATAAGTAGTTAAAGTTTAAAGTTGTCAAAAAAAAAATAAAATAACTCAATATGTGAAAAATATGTGACGTTTCATACAAACAATTTTTTATTGTAATTCAATATTTCACTTGGTTTGGCTTTGTCTATAGGTGTGACTTTGATTTTGAAGTTTGTTCGAACTTTTTACAGAACCAACTTTATAATATAAAAGCGTACATTTTTTAAAGTTGCAAGGTTGTTAAAAATAACATTGAGTCTAATTGTAACTTGGGTTCTGCTTCAGAATTGAACACCTTCATTATATAACAACTGTATTGTTACAGTACGAGAGCAAAGCCTCAAATTTCAATGCATAGGATTGAAAAGTATTAAAGTTCTTCTTGAGTAGAACTTCAATACATTTTGATAGAAATAATACTGAATGAGGTTGGGTTCTACATCAGAGCTTCACCACACCCTGGTTGTATATTATTTATATTGTTTATATTATTTACGAAACGAGGACGGCTTCAAATGCACATCACTGAATGTGAGGCTGGGTTCTACATTATAATAGAACACTCTAGCTTTATATGGACATTACTATTGAAGTTATGAAAATTATTTTGGCGTTCTCAATTTTTTTTTTTTTAATTTGCTTTAGATTATATGGGTGTTCTGTGAACACCTTGAACACCTGGACGAGACGCCACTGATACAAATTATATGTTTTCTTTATTTTCAGTTTTATTTATCGTATTTTTTAAATTTATTATCTATTTACTAGTGCGCAATAAACATATGTGATAAAAAAAAACATATAGGTATTTTTATATTTTTATTGTTAATCTATTGCATATTTACTTCACATATAAATTTTCCATTAATAACAATAGAAAATATAGGTAAAGTACCTATAGTAGCTAATAATAATATCCCAATAAGAAATGGAAGTTTTTCTACTATGTACAAGAAATATAAATACATTTTTTACATTAAAAATTCTAATCTGAAAATTTCTTTATGAATTCCACCTACTGATTATTATTTTTTTGTATACATATGTAGGTACATTTGTGAATTTTTATTTGCAGCAGATTATCGCAATGCAAAAAGAAGTTATGTAGTTTGTAAAAAATAATAAAGTCTGGGTGATACTATCAATATAACGTTTTTTTCTTTTTCATAATTAAAGTCGGGATATAGTCGATGCACCTATCATATTGTGTGGGCTTTATACATTGTATTTTTTATAAATATTATTTTCGAAAAAATAAAAAAAAAGTTACATCAATTTTTTTTCTTATTGTATTTAAATCCTACTCCAATATTTTTTAATTTTTCTCATACTACCTTTTTTTTATAATTTTCAAAAGGAAATGAAATATTGTGTACACACAATACATAATAATCAATTTTTTATTCACGTATAAATCTACAAGTATGTACGAGTATCTACATATGTAGTATATATAATATATGAAATTTTCCCTATATGTATAAGTTTTATTTCATTAACACTTTTTTTTCTTATTCTTTTATTTTTGTATATAATTATTAATCGATCATATATACTCGAATATTCAGTTATATTAAAACAAACATCCGGCCCTGAACTTATTTTCCTTCATATGCATAGAAAAAAAAAAAAATACAGTAAAATGGAATTTACCAGACAAAAATATGTATACTATATATTTTTTTCAAATGTAACATTATATCTAGTGTAATTAAAGTTATTGGTTAATAAATACAAAATAAAACTAATTGTTGAGAAAAAATAATTATATACATATGTACTTGAAAAAAAAAAAAAAAAAAAAAAGAACTAATAGTAGATAATTGGAAATAAAAACGTGAAAACGTGAAAAATATTTTTATTTTTATTTTTTTTACAATAAAATTTTACAATAGGGCGATAAGAATTTAAGTACTGGATTGATTGTAAATAATTTTGTAACTTAATCTCGCTGAATTGTAAAAAATTTTGAACAATTCAAAACTGATTTGTTCAAATACAAACGAAAACCATGTGCTAAATATAAATAAATCTTTTTAAAAAGACTACTGTTTCGGCAATCAAAAGCTCATAAAAAAATTCATTTTCAATTAATGTTGCCCTGAATTATTTCTTTTTATTTATCTTTTAATTCACTTTTTTGTGACCATGATGAACTTGAAATGAATCAAGTGTGATGTAATTGAGAATTGGTCAGTTTAACAAAAGACCACAAAATATGCTACTACATACATACATATATGTATTTTTTTTTTCTCTGCACAAATGGGCGTACTAAATATTGAGTTTGTTTTTTCAAAAAAATTTTCATGTTAATTAGATACCATATGGACGTATACAAGAAAAATTGTGTTTCCATTAGAAACCCTGCTTTTTAAATCCAATGTTAAAAAAAAAAAAATTCAATCACTTTTACTTCTTTTCCATAATTTTTAGCAACACCCTTTAATATATCAAAAAAAAATAATATATGTACATTATTTTCAAAAATAAAACCAATTTTATTTTAATTTGCAAATTCTATTTTTTTGTTTGTTTGTTTTTTATTTCTCCATTTTCACGTATTCATTTCAAATTTTCCAATTGATTTCTCTTCAAAAATAATTGTTAATATCGAAAATTTCTAAAAAAAAAAAACAAATAAAAGATATAGATTTCATTTTTATTTTATTTTATTTTATTTCAAATTAGTAATTCAATATGAATATTTCTTTTTTAAAAAAAGACAAAAAAAAAACAAAAGATAAAAAATGAAAAATGAAAAAGATAAAAAAAAAAAAATTGAGGTCATTTAAGATAACGAACGATAACAATCATTATTATTGAGCGAAAGTACTTTCACTGTATGTTAATGATATAGTCAAATAATTATTTATATTATGATGTATTATGTTTCCCTAAGTACTTACTTATAATTTTTAAAAAAATCTATCATTATTCATTGATAGATTTTGTTTTTATTTTTTCTCTTTAGATACATGATACTTGTGTGTTCAATGGTACATGTAAACGTTAAGCATAAATTATATCTAACTTATTTTTAACTGTTTTAATGAATCCATTAAAATGTCAAATTTATTGTTAAGAACGGTTATTTTTTATGAAAAAATATTTCTTTGTCTTTTAAAAAAATCATGAATATAATCATAAAAAATGATTTATCGAACAATTAAGAATTTTAAAAAAAAAATTTACAAGATGATCAGTTATTTTAATACTCAAAATAAATTATTAAAATGAAGTCATAACCTTAAACTGTAAATTACAATAATCAACTACATACTTAATTTCTTTGAACTTTTCTTTTTGTTTTATTTTTTAAATTTTACAAGAAAAAAAAAAACCGAATTCATTTTTGTATTTTTTATACCTAAATTATCTATCTGAAAAATGGTTATTTTCACTCACATTTCACATATGTATGATTTTTTTTTTTTGTATATTTTTTCCTTTTTAATCTAAGCGTGTAGCCTAAATTAAACACCATAGTTTTTCTTTTGCAATTCAAATTAGTAAGAAGAAAACAAGGCGTTGTTTACGACAATATTGAATAGTATTAGTTTTTTTTCTACGTTCTTCAAATTCGAACAGTCAATCTATAAAAATTAATCGTACAAAATTGTACATTGTTAATTCGAAATGTAAATTATGAAAATGTGTGACTTGTTTTATCTATAAAAGTAACTTTAGGTAATTCCATATACAATTACTAAGAAATTTTTAGTTTTACAATTAATATCATTCAATTTTTCGAATAATTAACACATTATTAAAATTTCTTCTTCCTAATAAGGAAAAGATTTAAGATTTTACGCATTACAAAAACAAATTTGTAAAGTATCTTTTTGATTTTTAATTACTTAATAAGTCTTTGTTTATATTTTAATCAAGTTTATAATTTTTATATATTTTTCATTTGAGAATTCTTACTTTCTTTTGTTTTTATTTCATTGTTAGTAATTATGGTACTATGGAAGTTTTGGAGAAAAATTATATTGGTGTTTAGAGTGTGATAAAAATCACAAAAGACCAATTTAATGTACAAAAGTATTAAAAAAGTTGCTTTTTGATTTTTTAAGAAAAAAAGTTTTAAGAAAATTTATAAAATTTGACTTTTAAAAAATTATTTAATCTCAAAAGATTCTTCAAAGTTTTCATAAAAAAATTATCTACTTAAGTTGAATTACTAGAATTTATTTTTTATCGAAATTTAAAACTTATCAGAAAAGATAATATTGAAATGTTAATAAAGATTAATTCTCACGAAGTAAAAAAAATTTTTTTATTGTGTGAATTAAAAAAATAAATAAATATGTTAATAAAGCAGAAAGTTAAATTATAAAATAGGAATATTCACACTCACTAGAGCTATTTGGCCAACTCAAAGTTGGATTTTAATTTTTCTGTCATGAATCCATTAACAGTTTTAGGTGAAATGTGAACTACTAAATTTGTTGTTAGAGAATTTTAATTTTCTTCTGTGAATATTTACACAGATTGCATTAAAATATTAAGATAATTGGATAACATGCCAAATAGCAATTTGTATGAATACCCTTAATATTTGTTTTTTATTTAACTTATCTGTTCAATTATCATGTACATATTTTTATTTATACTAATCTTATTTATTTTCTTCCTCAGTTTAAAGTATCAAAAGATATCTATACTTGTCTGCTTATATGATATCGAAAATATAAAAAAAAAACAAATTATAAATGTAAGATTAATAAAACACGAAAATAAAAATTTTAGTTTTTTTTTTTTTTTATTTTCTATTTTTATTTGACATTGTAAAAATTTTCCAGTCATTATAAATGATCATTTTTTTATTAAATCAGACTAAAATTAATTTTTTTTTAATTTAATATTTTCGGTTTAATTTTTTTTTTTATTTAGTTTTTCAATGTAATCGATGAAATTGTAGAAGAATAATCAAATTTTTCTTATGCTTTGCATGTGAATAATAAATGAATGATTTATTATTAAATATTTGTATTAAAAATATTTATAGTTTCGAAATCATAAAAAAAAAAATACAATTTTTTCTTATTTTTGATTATTTTTTTCTTTTTAAAACTATGACAAAACTTACCTATATTAAAATAAATATGTTAAATTTAATAATGTATTATAAGCGTGTTCCGCCCACATTGCTTCCGTTATAAAAAAAAACATCCATTTGATTAACGTGATATAGGTATTAGGAAAAAAAATACAAAAAATGTAAGAAACAACTTTGTTTTTTTATATTTTCTTTCTGATTTTAAATTTAAAAAAAAAAATCGAACTATAAAAATTAAAAATGAATGAAATTAGATTTTCTTTTTTTTTTCCCAAGAAATTACAGAAAATTACTTTTTGATTTACTTACTTAATTTTTTTTTTTGCTATTGCTTGAAACATTAAAACAATAAATTTGAATTAAATATATAAAAATGTTTGTCTTTTTTTTTTTTCTTCTTGTTTATTTGTATGTGTCATGATTCATAAATTCATTCAAGTATTTTATTCTACAATAAAAAAAATATAAATTTGTTTGTTTTATATGTTTTATATGAATTTTCATATTACATACAAATCATAAAATTTCGACAATTTAACACTCCTTTTTATTTTGGGTGCGCGATATATGTATATATATTTTTTTTTATGAACCAATTTAATGAAAATTGAATTATGTATTGCAATCTAACTGATATTTATTGCATATATTTTAAATGTTGATGTTATTATTATTTTTTTTTTCAATTTTATTGCATAATAAAAAAATACATTGTAACTACGTGTGTATATGAATGAATGATAGTAACTGTTTAATAATTAATGACTAATTAAAAGATTCATATATAAGTATATGTTAACATTAGAAATAAGTGAATATGGAATGAAGAAGATAATAAAAAGAACAAAAGAAAAAGTAAGCTACAGAGGAAAAAAAAAATTCAAGGTAAATATACCTAATTAAATAATTAATAATTAACGTAGAATTAGAATGTAATTACAAATTAGAAAGCTCTAATAAAATAATCTAATGAGGTTTTGTAATTATTGACACACTTTCTTCTCTCTCTTTTTATTTTGTTAATATTCAGTTGTGAATTTTTCTTTGTGAAAATTTTATAATCTATCTAACAGATAGAACACGTGTTGCTAATTCAAATAATATACTCGAGTATATGTACATATATGCTCATAGCTACGTAAAATCACATGTGAATGAATGGCAAAAATCGAAACGGAAGTAGGTAACTATATGTATTCTTCTATATTTTATGCGGATAATTATTGTATTATAATCGGTTTAAAAAAGAATTAGATTGTATAGTATCTATATAGTATCTAGATTTTAATTTACAAAGCTTTATATAATATTGATTGACTTTGAAGTTTACTTGATTGTATTATAGTTAAAAGTATTAATATACCCTTTCCATATTATTATTTAATGTTATGTATGTAACTATTCAATCTATTATAGATTATTATATACATATGTATATATGTTGCGTAAGTTAGTAATTATATTATTGATTACGAAAAAAATAAAAAGGATGTATTCCAAAGCACATATAGCTTTCACAAAACTTTTGTTCTGTAATTTTTAGATCCTTTGTATGTGAAATAAATTTGCCCTTCTATCATCGATCACATGTAACCTATTCAAAGTATTGATTTGACTTTATACATTTTCCTTCATCTTCTAACACTTTTGATTAGCGTGATTTTCCAGAGTGTCTGGTCACGTCTTGGATAACTTGAAAATATTGTCTGAATAGACCAGGATAACGATAAAAAAATCCTCTTTCCATCGTTCACTTAAACTTGCCATTTTTTATTTATTTAATTTTTTTTTTTCTAGGTAAGATGTCAAAAAATATTCAAAATATATTATGTAGGTATGTGATTTGGCTTCAAAGTCTTGTAACTTAAAAGGGGGATATCCCACTGGTAAATCTCAAACAGTCACATTGTTTGATCAGTTGTTAAATTTTATTTTAAAAATCAAATTAATTTTTCAGTATCTACTTAACATTAATAAATTCTATCTTGCAGCAGTTTGTAATTCTAAAAAAAAAAAATTTGTAAATACCTAAAAATAAATTTATTATTCATAATGTTTTTTCTAAGAAAATTCATATTAAATCAACCTTATGCAAACTTACGTAGGTATTGTATCTTATGAAGTTGGAAAAATAAAGTTAAGAATGAAAATTTTCTATTTTATTTATGTCAAGATAACAGTTAAGTAAACAAAAATATGATGATTATCGTATGGAAAATTCTGTGAATTTTATGATATGCATTTTCTTTTATTGCATTATTATTATTTTTTTAAGCTTTTAGATAAGAAATTACGAAAATAAATGATTAATTGAACACGTTTTATTATAATGAACTTTTAACTTTCATTATATTAGAGAAAGAAAAAAATGTGAAGCAAAAATTAATTTAATTATCTATACAATGCAAAATAATTAAATCAAAAAAAAAAAAAATTCACGTGTAACATATGATCGTGTTTAAAATCAATTGAATTTCATTTTATCTCAATTTAAAAAAAAAAAAAATCAAAATCAAAATAGAAAAAAAAAAAATCAAATGTAATGAATCATAGAAAGCAATTTGTATTGTAATTAAATTATGTATATTTTATTGATATCAAAAGTAATAAATATAATTTTCCTATAGAAAAAAAAAAAAAAGAAAACCGATTGGCATGTGGTAAATATTATTGATAAATAGATCTTTTATTCGCCTTTATTTATCTTTTCATTTTTATGTGGAAAAAAAAAAATAATAATAATAATAAGTAAATAATTAAGATACAATTCATTTTTACAGTTTTGTATTAATTTACAATTTCAATTTGAATAAAATGTCATATTTTTATAAATACATATGTATATGTACATATATGTATGTATGTACCTTCTGTCATAGTTTATCAACTATGAAATTTTTTCATAAAAATGAAATTCGATTAAAAAACAACAACAACAAAACAACAACAAAAAAAAAAGAAGGAAAAATAGAAAACTAGTTTAATTGTAAATTGTGAAATGATTTTGTTTTGTACGTTATTGTTTTTATTTTATTATTCATGTAAAAATTAAGTGAACTTATTTAATTTTTTTTTTGTATATTTTTTTCCTCATTTCAAAGTCATTTTAACGTTTAGAGATTTCTATTCAAGGTAGATAAATTGTGGTAGTTATGGCATACACTACAGTTTATATAGGAAACTTAATAGAAAATACTGAAGTGGCGTGTAGAACGCGTGTACTCAATCAAGTATATCTTTTTTGTTTTTGCTTTTCTATTTATGTATTATTATTATTTGTTTTTGTTTGCCATTTATGTTTTTTAAATAGTAACCTAGACCAGTCAGACCAGACGACTAACTGACTAACTAAAGATGAAAATCAAATTTTACTTGAATTCTTGAATATAACAAAAAATACTTTAGTTTGGGTAAACGGAAACAATGAAGTTTGTTAAGGTTGTTTTATTTTATTTTATTTTATTTTTTTTTTTTCATTTTCATAATTTTAATGAGGATAGCGTGTATACGTCATCATGCAAGCTAAAGGCCATCACCACCAGATAGCTGCTGAAGTTGAATGGTTTTTTATAAAAAAGCAACAAAAAAAAACCAAAAAAAGAGAAAAACATTGCACTTGCCATTTGCAATTTTCAGTCTGCAAGAATTAAACTTAAAGAAACGCCATATGTTGTGTTTCCTTGCATATTCATAATCGTCAAGATAAAAGTTAACAGTCAGCAGTTACATATCACGAAAAGCCAGTTAGTATGGAATATTACATACTTTAGAAATACATACATATTTACTGTTAACATTTGTATGAAAGCAACAACAAAATTGTGGAGCTTTATAATTTTTAATATATGAATGGAACCCATATAAAAAATTGCACCCTTTGACTTTAGTAAAAAAAAATATTATATGTATATTTTGTAGGTAGATAAGATACTTGTATGGCAATATATGTATGTACATATATACCTGTGCATACATAAAGGAAATCTCCAACATACGTTGTCACGTTTTCAGGTTAAAAAATCCAATAAAAACAAAAGAAAACTTTTCAAGTGAATATCTATTTTACACACCAGTCTCAACCTACTTTTAAAAATTATGCATAAAAGTATACCTATTTTTTTTTTTTTTTTTGTATTACATTCTCAATAAAACTTTGATGCAAGCAGATTCTACGTACTCCATGGATGATGGAGTATTGATGATGATTTTTTTGCAATGAGAAAATGTGTAGTGTAGTGTCGTACGTGTATGAAAGAAGAAAACGTTTTGTTGTAGTAAAAAAAAAAAAAAAAAAGACAAAAAATTCATTGGAGTAACCATAGTGACGAAAAGATATTATACATTATTTCACATACTCCATATATGATGTGATAGGATATAGGCATACCTACTATACACATTTTTGTTTTTAAAGTACATACATATACCTATCTTAAAATATTAAATGAAGTTTGCAATTTATATAAAGATACATGTTAAACGAGTTTGTGGAAAAATTCATATATGTTTGTATA
The DNA here is from genome assembly GCA_939192795.1 of Bombylius discolor. NCBI lineage: Eukaryota > Metazoa > Arthropoda > Insecta > Diptera > Bombyliidae > Bombylius > Bombylius discolor. The sequence goes on along the minus strand of OW584241.1, from coordinate 3,522,345 downwards.
AATCCATACACACATATATTATGTATTTTATGATGATAGCATTACTTTGAATATACAGAAACCCACTATACTTTTTCTTAATCCATACAAAAAATAAGATGTATTTAAAATTTTATACATCGTTGATGCTTTGACTTATTGAAAAAAAAAAATATTAAGTAAATATTTGATTAAAAATTATCACTATCAAATAATGTGATATTCAGCAAAAACTATAGCACAAAGTTTTCAATTCATTTGTAAAAACAAAAATAAATTTGAAAATTTTATATTATTTTTTTTTTCCAATTATATTTTATTGTTTTGTTTGTTTTGTGTATTGGATTTATGTATATCTTACGTACATATGAGATATTTGTGTGATTTATGTATCTTATTACTGATAAAATCATTGAATCATTACAAAATTAAGTGTGTGTAACACAGTTTTATATAGCTGTCTGATTATAATTTTTCTTGATTAAAACTTATCACAAGATTTTTATTATTATTATTTTATTTTTGTTAATCAGTATAAATTGCGCGTTATTATTTCATTATTTTTTTTTTTCTATTTTATTCTATTTTATTTTACGACTAAAATTATAAGAAAAAACGAAAAACATGTACAAAACTAAAAATGATAAGTCATATAAATAGATACATAGTGTGCAATAAAATAATAATAATAAATATTAATTTTACCCAGTTTTTGTATGTTTTCTAGATACATATTTACATACGTTTGTCATTTATATGAAAATAAATACAAAATAAAATAATTGAAAAAAAATTTGACTGATAAGAAAACCAAACAGATGAGTTTGTAATCACCCTTTTATGTGATTTACGTCATGCATGTCCCAGAAAAATGTTTCTTTACCTTTTCTTCTTTATTATTTTTTTTTTTTTTTAATTTTATTATTGCATTTTTGTTTTTTTATGTTGTTGTTTTTTTCAGATATCTAAAGGGGTTTTCTAAAAAATAAATAAAATATCATACAACCTAAAAAAAATAGTAATTGTTAATTTTATTACAAAATTTCTAGAAAACTTGGTTAGATTTTACAAATAAAAATGATATTTATGGAAAGATAAACTGGTATTTCTCAAAATATCAATTAAAACTATCATTTTTTTTTTTCGTTTAATGATTTACATGATTTACCTTGGGTTTGTTTAGCCATTTTCGGAAAGTATCCATGCCTGTAGTGGTCCAATTTAAATAGATAACCTAATTATGTTATTTTTTATTTAAAGCTAACAATTTTTTTTTGATATTTAACTCCGATATCTTCTATAAAATAATTTTATTGGATATGGAATTTAAATATTGTCCCACTAGTTTGTTTGTTTAATTGAATTCGTTGTTTAAAAAAACTCACACACAATGAAAATCTAATGGGAAATCTTTTATTTTTTACTTTTTTCTTGTAACTTTGTTTTTTCTTTTTCTTTTTTTTTTTGTATTTCACTTCTCACAATCACAATATTTTGCAATATATATTTTTTTTAATTTAAAGCACAAACTGAAAATTGTGATAAATGCACTTTATTTTGAACGGATAAAATCTAATAAAGTGGAAAAATTATAATAAATTCAATTCAAATTACACAAAACATGGCCAATTCTTCTTTCCAATCCGCATTTCACTATACAATAAGCAAGACAAGACAGACGACAAAAACACAATGAAAAAAGAAAAATTAGTAGCTTTCAAAATGTTTGCTTTGATGCGCGATGGAATACGTTAAAATACGACGAATGGCATGGAATGAAAAATGTAAAGAAAATTGGTACTGCCTTATATTTTTCGATGAATTCGATATTTAATTCAATAAAGTGTCAATAGATGACACTGAATTGAAAAAAAAAAAATTAAAAAATAACTTATTAAAATGTAACGGTTTGATGAAAGTGGAAGAAAGTCAAAAGAGATATGAAGACAATAAAATTTTTGGCAAAAGGATAAAAATTCTACATCTTAGTGGAAGTTTAGAAATCTTCATGTTTTTCTTTCTTCAAAAATTAGTGTAAAATTTCACAAAAGCTATATTTTTTTGAAACGAATACAGATAGAATGACCTTCTAGGAGCCATTTTTAGATAGGCCAAACATTTCAAAGATTGTTATACACAAATAGCCATCAGAAAAAAATGTAAAATCAATTTATGACAAAAAATGGAAAAAAAAACGCCCTCAAAGGAGTGAAATTAATTTGATAGAGGTCTTTTTTTAAAAGCACTGATGTAGTGGAGAAGCCAGTTTGGATAATAGGCGAGCATTGTAGTCCCTAATTTTTTTTTACTTGATTAGAATAGTGAGACATAAAAAATATTTAAAATTTCCTTAAAGGAAAGTTCTTTTAGTAATGTGGATAGTCTATAGCTCTATAGAGATAAAAGGATTTCAATTTTTCCTTTTCTAGCCTAAAACTTTAAGAAAGTCAAAAAGGATATTTATAGATCGAAGTGCATTGCTAGTTCCTCACAATCTATCTACATAATTATCTAACTATCAAAAATTCAGAATAAAATTTCATCATTTTTACAACGAAATTCCTTTTACGTAAGCACAAACATATTCAACATACATTTTATTGTTAATATGATTTCCATAACATATAAATTGGATATAAATTCTTTAATAAAATGGTATCGTGCTATTTAAAACTTGTAAAATTTTCTTAGAATTAAAAAGCACTTTTTTCAAGGTTTTTTTTTTATAAAGCCAAAATATAAAATAAAATAAAAACCAACACAAATACGCACCAATTACATGTTGATCCTTGGCTCTTTAGAAAATTAACTTGTTAATAGCGGTATTGAAAGTCTTTCAAATAATACATGTTAAATTCTCATAAACAAATGAATAGGGTTTATCCTTTTGTTTAAAAAGATTTTCATTGAATTAAGTATATAATTTTAATCAGTAAATGCATTGTAAGGATATGATGATGTTTTTCTTATGTTTGTGGGTAGATACATACGTAAGAAAATATGTAAATATAACAATTTAGATGTATGAAGAAGAAGGGTTTTAAATACGAAGAAAAAAAGGGAAGAGAACTTTATTTTTTTTTTCTAATTTGTATAAAAGTAAAAGTGAGGATAACATGCGCTTAATAATATTTGTGTAGTTTCTTTTAGTTTTGTGGTTTATACAATTATGATGATGATATTTTGTATAAAAGGAGTGAATTTTTGAATTGATAATTCATTAAATTCAAGTAATCCTTTCGGTTAAGTGTAATCTTCTCTAAAAAGTTTATTTATTTAGTAAAACAAAAATACATATTGTATTAATTTTTTAAGATAACTAAATAAGTTTTATTTTAAAAATTTATTAAGGATATAATTTTTAAAGTTTTTTATTGAAATAAAAATTTTACAAAATCTGTAAGTGAAAAATTTAATAATTCTGTCGTATAAGAAATAAACAATTTAAATTAAAATAATAATTTCTAAAAAGTGAATTGAATTTATAATTATCAAATTAAAAATATTCTCTTGGAGACTTTTTTCGGAAAACAGGAAAATAACTGGCTTTCTCTTCAAACATTTTCAAATAATGCACTTTAAATTTTAATTTTCTTAAATTCACTAGCAAGTTTTTTCCTTTTACAATTCTCAACAAGGAAGTATAAGAATTTTCTTTAATGCAAACATAGCGTTAACGTAGAAAAATCCTTTAAAAATTGATTTAGAAAAAAGATGTGAGCAGTTTTCTAATGAAGAAGGTGTAAAAAAATATTTTGAAATAGAAATTCGAATTATAAAACTAGGCACGCTACATTATTAAGAATTTAAATTAACATTTTTTTACAATTTTCTATTCAGAATAATTTCGAAATAACGTATAAAATCCAATTTGAGCTTTTTATTTTCAAAGCTTTTGGAATTATTTATTGGAAAATTTGTACTAAATTCCAAAATTTCATTCCTTTAAAAAGGTCTGTTAAAAATTTAAAAAAAAATTATTTTTCCTGCCTTCTAAAAAACTTTTTGTTTTCTTGAAATAAATTTTAGTTTTTCTAAAATAAAAAAAATATTAGGTCTTTGTATACAAGGTTTTCAAAGTAAATAAACTGAAAAGTTTATTTTCCAAGAAGATTAAACACTCATAGTAATTTATTTTGATTTTAAAAAACTCTAATAAAATTTTAAAATTTTATTAATACATTTTTTTTAATATTTTTAGTTAAAAATGTTTCGTAAATTTGTAATTTCATTAATGATTTTGAGTGCAATTGTTTGTTGTATGGGACAAACATTTCAATATTCTCGTGGTTGGACTAACGGTAAACGTTCTAATACGAATTTACATGAAGATTTTCCGGCAATAATTGAAATAGATGCAGAGAAAAAACTTGAAAAGTAATACAAATATATTAGAATTTTTAAATTTAATATACAAATAATTGAAAATATTTCTAATTTAATATTTTTTAAATAATTTTTTATAGATGTTTAATAAATTTACAAAGAATGTTACATGGAACATATGGTTTTCATACAATGAATACAAATCAAATATCACCATCTGGTAATAAATTTTTAAATAATAATAATAATCATCATCATTCAAATGAAATTATTGATGATTTTGGAACGGAACCATTAAATTTGGTAAAACGTCAAACTAATTTATTCTAGACTGCTAGACATCATGTGTGAAAAAAAAAATAAATATATATTAGACAAGAAAAACTAACAAAGTGTAACATTAAAAATTAAAATTTTTCCAAATATTGTATTCATATTATTTAAAATGTCATTTAAATTTAAAAAAAAAAATCATCGTTACGCAATTACATTTAAATTATATACGAGTCTTAAAATTAAAAAAAAATATATACATATATGTTATAAAACAATTTTAATTAATTAATAAATTTTGAAATTATTGTAAAATAAAAAAAAAACGAATGATTTTATTTATTTTTTAATTCATTTTTTTGGATTCAAGGGATTTCTAAATAAACATTTTAATATGCAATGATTGAAATAATTGATTGCAAAATTAATTAATTACATTGCAATTATTGAAGACATATTAATGAAAAAATGTCATTACCTTTATCAAAAATTAACAATAACAATAAAAAAAAAGCAACAACAATAAAAAAATTTAATAAAAAATACATTTTTGAAATTTATTTTGTATATGATAATCGTTTTTATTGTTTATTGTTAAATATTGTTTGATTAGTTAAAATGCACCTGTTTCATGTAAATATGTCTATCAAAATTTTTTCGTTATTTTATTGCGTATTATTAGGAGGTATCTTTTTTAATTGAATTGTTTTTGTTAAAATGCAAAAAAAAAAAAAAAAAAAAACATATTGAACTGACAAAATGATATTTAACCTTGATTAGTAAATTAAAATGCGTTTTGTTTGTTTTCAATTACGATGGAGGGTTGACAGCCAATACCGAAAAAAAAAAAAATAGAAATGAAGCAGTTTTTTGCATTTTATTTCATATAAAACATAAAATGATTATTTTGTTGCTACTGCTGCTGCTGATGCTCATGCTGATGCTATTCAAAACGATTACAATCAACCCTTTTTCTTGAACAAAAATTATTCACATTTATGTATATTTCGTATACTATAGGAAGACAAAAAAAAAGATACATAAATGTAAATAAATATAAATTCATTTGATATCTAACACTTTACTGGTGACTTACATAAAATGCAATTTCATGTGTTATTTAAGAATCAGACGGAAAAACAACATCAAAAAATAAACGTGAAAACAATTCACAACATAAATGTACATCATATACATAGATTATGTTGTACTACACACAATTTTATATTGAATTTGATTTGTAAATATATGAAAAATAAACGCATTTCTTCATATGCTATACGTAATACCATATATTTACATATAAGAGGGGAAAAAAAAGGATAATCGGATGTACATTTTCAAAAAAGGGATAAATAATGATTATTTCATTTTATATGGAAATATGATATTATGAGAATGAATATATTGATTATAATCATATTTTTTTTTTATTGAAAATCTTTATCGATATGTTCTGTGTATATTTAATATACATATTCATAATAATAAAAAAGTTAAATATAAAATGAAATTGACCATTTTAAATCCATCAATTTCATACAAAAACATTATTTTTTTGTTGTTTTTTTTTTTTTTTTTTTTTTTTTTGAATTGACCAAAAGGTATTACATTGTAATTTTACTTGGCAAGATAATTTGATGTTCTTTTTGAAAAGGATACAAGTTTATGTATGTATATGTATATAAAAATTTCAAAAAGATACTAGATGAGTATATAAATGTGGTTATGTTCACAATATAAACGTACTTATGTCAAAATGAATTTTATATATTAAAGAAAAGACATAAAGAGATTGGTTAGCCAATCGCCTGTCCACATCTTTGTTTGATAATCAATCAAACTGACCAAATACATGAGGTATGTAATATGTATACTTATGTATGTATATACATATATTCTATACTATATATACGTACTATATAGTATACTATAAAGTGTACCCTTTTAAAATTAATAAAATTGTTAAGGTTTTGTTTCAAATTACGTCTTTTGTATTATTTATTGAGAATATTTTAAATTTATTACATTGAGGATATCATTTATTGGTTTTTTTTAAAAAAAAGGAGGAAGAAAAACGATGTATGTATATTTTTAATTTTATTGTATTTCTTATGCCAAGACGTAGAATTTCTTTACTGTACATTGTTTTGAGCTGGAGCATATACGTAAAATTGGAAAAAAGGGTGGAAGAGATCATGGATGTAATTTCAGTTTTCTCTATGTTTTATTAAATAATACTGAGAAATCGAAAATTGCTATTCTTAATTAATATCTTTGCAGTGTGTACGTCTCAGAACAAAGGATACTCTTTGAAAAACTGTTCATTATCACAAGTGCTATTAATTTACATTTTTTCAGTTTTCAAGAATTTAGAAAGGGTCAAAGTTAAAATTAATAAAATACCAGGGTATCATAATAATATTCTGAATAAAATGACAAAAATATTGGGATTTTTGATTAAGATTATCCTTGTTCCTGTGCATTGATTAAAATTGTATATTTTCGATGATTTTAAAAGAATCTATTTGATTAATTTTAATTTTAAATATGAAAACACTTTCAGTTTTCATTTATTTAAATGTTTGCACCCTTACAACAAAACAGGAACTGAGATACAAAAAAAAAAAAAAAGAAATAATACCAGTTCAAAAATGAATGAATTTTTAATATAAGTTAAAAATTAAATCCTGTTTAAATTGAGTGCGAAATCAAATCAAATGGTCAGAAAAAGGGATTACACTCATACCATTACATTTATTTATTTTTTTTTTAAATTGAAGTATTTTGAACTTAAAACTTATATTGTGTTTTTATAGTCTTGAATGAATATTTGATGTATTTTCAATATCAGGGAAAGAAAACTCATATTGAATACACTTTACACAGTTTATACTTTTATATTTGATCCTTAATATGAAAAAAAGCAACAACAACGGACAATAAACTGTTTTGTAGTAGGATAAAAAATTTTAAACTTTCTTTTTTATATTGCTACGTAGCTATAGATATTAAATTGTGTAAAAGTCAGAAATAATAAACACCATAATTATATTAGAAAAAATCTAAGTGAAAAAAAAATCTTTTTTTCTTCTTTTTACCCTCTAAAATATAGACATTTGTTTTGTAATAGTATGAGTTTCATTTTGATTCAATTAGTCAATTTCAAAAAGGTGTTTTATTTAGCAAAAAAAAAATAAAATAAATAAAAAAGAGAACTTGAAGAAATACCACGTTGAAGAAATTAAATTGGTTTTTTTTTGGTCCGTATTAAATTATTCATAATAACAATCTATGAGGATTTTTCATGAAACAAGGAACAAAGAAAAAAACAAGAAGTCAAAAAGTAGAAAGAATAAAACAAAGTACCTACTACAATCATTTCCCTTTTTTTTTCCAGTTACAAATGAAATGTTTTTTTATTTGAAGGAAAAATAGAAAATGATTTTTCTTTTTTTTATTATGTTTTTTTTTTTTTTTTTTAAAGCTCAGTCATTAAGTGTGGGAGAGGTGTATATTTTTTACACATAAATAGAACTGAGGACATTCTATAGATACAAAATATACATATACCCACTAATATTTGAATGACCGTAGTATTAAAAAAAAACAATAAATGAAATAAAAAATAAATAAAATAAAATGTTTGGTCTTATAAATTCTATTTCATTCACTTGATTACCCTCTTGCGTAGGACTCTTAAGTGCCCAGTTAAATAAAATGAAGGTGTTTTATTTTTCTTTTAAGGTTTATTTTAAGAATACTCTGATCCTCTTTTTTTTTTCCCAAACATTTTATTTTATTTTTATTAGTTGATATGTGTAGATAGTACACCAGTATTATGTATTTGAAGATTTAAATAGCAAGTAATTTATTTGTTTGAAATAAAAAATTGAAACAGTAGCTACTTTGTAAACGGCAAGGAGTAAGGCAATAAACTGGACTCTGGACGATTTTCAACATTTTTTTTTTTTTTTGTACGGAAATATAATTCACTTTCGGTGTGACAAAATGATATTATACTCAAGAGGGTATCTATGCGTATATACTCGTGATGTATTGTTTTTAATCATTTTTTTTTTTTTTTTTTGAACTATAAGTCACTTGGGGATTTATTTTTTGAAGTGTATTTTACTTATTTTTCGATATGTTTTTTAGATTAACTTGTTACTTCGTGTTTATAAATATAAAATTACAAAAATGATGAAGGGACCAAAAGAACAAAAAAAAAAAAAAAAAAAAAAAAAACAAGATCCTTTTTTAATAGGCGAAAAATATTTGATTTTTATTTTCAAACAATTGCAAAAGGGTGCGAGCTAATTGAGAGGGTGTAAAAACGGCCACACGAGTATCTTATTTCAAAATGTTTTTTTTTTCTTTTGTCGCTTTTCAACTTTTGAATCAAGAACGATAATTGATTTGTCTTATTTGTTTTTCATGTTTAATGCTATTTTTTCTGTCATTGTTGACGGATGAGTAATTTAAAAGATTAAATCCTTTTTCTAAAAATATTTCATTTTAATAAAATTCAATGATGAATTATTTATATGAAAAGATAAAAGGTTAGTTAGGTTATGAATAACAATTTTATTTTTATTTTTTTTTTTTTAAATTGAACGTACAGCTGACAAAAATTACTAAATTTTTTTCTCTTATTCCTGACTTTGTTTTTTTTTTTTTAAATTTTCATCTTAATCTAAAATAAATTTATTGAAACAAATATAAGAATTAAAAGTGGCGACATCCGCATCATCATTAATTTCCACTATCAATTCTACAAATTGGTGAGCCCAAATAAAAGACCAAAACCTTATATCACTCTTCTTTTTTTTTTTTTTTCATATTGTCATTATACAGATGAATTTTCTTCAGGAGATATGACTCATCAAGTCATCATTTTTGTGGTCATTAAATGAAAAACAATGAAAAAATAATCTTCTAATATCGCAGTACACCTTTAAAAAAAAAAATTATATAAGATATTATAGGGACTAATTTGGACCCTAAATTTACCTACAAACATTTAATATGCATAATGGAAGTTTTTTTCTCTCTCTTATTTTGCGCTTCTTTAAAAACTCAATAAGAAAGCGCTTGCGTCCGGTAATTTTTTAATTTCTATACAAAAAAAATTCTACCTTAGTTTTTTCTTTTTGATTTTGTCATTTGCTGACTTAGCTGCACGTAAATTAATAATTTTTTTTTTTACCTATCAAGTCATAATATGTAAAATACAAATTATGGTACAAAAAAAAAAGAGAAAATAAGTTAACTACATCATACAGTTGTTTAGTAATTTTTTGTTTCAATTTAATTGACAAGACAAGAACATCATTATTGTAGGGTGTCAGGGATAAAGAAAATTAAAGTGCGCTTGCACACCGTATAATCTTTAGGGCATGAACTTTATCGGTGTAAGCATTTAATATCGTATTTTTGATGACAAAAAAAAAAAACAAAATGAAATATTTATTTATGGAAGAAAAAAAAAACATAACACGATATAAATTACATTTTTAATAGACTTAATTTTGTTTTTTGTTTTTTAAGAAAAAAAAAAAAAATTAAAATTATTATTTAAACGAAAAATAAGCATGCACATAACACACACACACACACACACACACACACACATTACAATTTTATCTTTTCTGACAGTGTGGTCTTTTTCTTAAATGAGAAAAAAAAATTGACATCAAAAAGAAAAATAAGATGTGCATCGCAAGAGCTATTTGAAAAGGTAACAACATAATTGGAGTTCCTCTTGGGTTATTTTTTGATTCAGTAGCCAGGTATTTAAGAGCATCTTTAAAAATTTATTTATTATTATTATTTTATTTTGTTTGATTATCTCTTTTTTTTTTCTTTGTTTTTTTGTTTTTCATTTAAAAAGAAAAGTTTTATTTTTTCTGTTTAATTCATGTATTAAAAGACACTATTTTCTTATTTTTTTTTATTATTATTTAAGACGCCTTCCGGGCCAAATAGCCGACAGTTTTTTGAAATGAGTTTCGTGTCGTCAGATGATTAGATGTTATATTACACCCGTCAAAAATGATTTTATTTTAAATTTTTTTAATTTCGTATTAAACTTCCGGTCAAATTATTGTTTGTTTTCTTCATATTATTATTTTATTTTGAATTTATTTAATTGAACAAATCAATTTAACGACAATAAAAAAAATTATTATTTTCAAATGATTTTCATAATTAAATCGTACTAAAACTAAAAATCGAATTGAATTTTTAATATTAATTTTTTTTTTTTTTTAAATTAAATTTTCTTGATATAGACTAAAAAATAATCTTTTTTAATTTCCTAATTAATTTTTGAATATTCTTATTTAAAATGCTCAATATTTAAATTTGATTGTTTTTGTGATCCTTTTTTGTTTTTTTTTTTGCAACTGTTTTGTAATTTATTTTATTAAAACTAAAATTAATTAATATTGATGACAACATGAAAGTGCTTTCAATTTAAAATCAATTATTAACTGACAAAAGTAATTTTTTATTTTATTTTATTTTTTTTTTAAATATATTGTATTCGAAATTTTATATACATATCTACATATACATATATGTATCCTTTTTCCTATATGTATTTATATGTAATTTAATCTGCATATTAAATTATTTTGAATTTTTTTTTTCTTCTTTTTATGTATAAAATAGAAAGTTGATTTTAATCATGATGCACTTGGTCCTGTTTTTTTCTTTTCTTTTGTTGTCCTTTATTTTATGAACATTTTGTAAAAATTCATTTCATTTATAAAATTGGAATTGTACACGTGCATTCCATCGTCATCACACTTTTTGTATATATTGTTCTTAATTGTATTTTAATGCAATTACAAGTATGAAAAACCATTACCATGCAACTGTATCTTATTTTACTATGTGTATTTTATGGCAAAAAAAAAAAAAAAAAAAAAAAAAAAGACATTGTATGCATGTTGTATCATATAAATGTCAAATATTTTCTGGAGATGTCTCACTATACAGTAACAATATTTGAATTGTGTATAGCGTATATAAATGTAATTCCCAAAATCCCAAAGCAACGGATTCACGTCCCCAAGGGTCGATTATCTTGTTATAAATTCAAATATCCAGAAGGATCTTGGTCATGGGTGGATAAATATGTATCTTTTATTTTTTCTGGTAGTTCTGTATTGTATCTTGTGTATACATATGTGTGTATGTCATATAGACGAAATTTTTCTATATACAAATGATGTAGATTTGATGTTTATTTCAATTTGATATTGTTCCTTGTTTTTTTTCTCTTCTTCTTTTCTTCGTCTTCTTCTTTTTCTGTTAAACGAGGGAGTAACTAAATTGAATACACTTTTGTTAGATATATTATTAATTTAGTATTAAAAAAAAACAAGTACAAAAGTTAATGCATAACAATAATTCAGACAATATCATTGTGATTAATGAAAGGGGCGGTTTTTATTCAATTGAATATTTTGTATATGTGGTTATAGCATCAAATAGAGTGAATTGAATGAATTGGCTATTTACATTTTTATTTTAAGGGTTAAAATTGTAATTTTACTTTTATTTTTGAAATATAATTTGAACATTTCCGTTACGGATGGTTTGTGTTGTTAAAGCAAGGTCGTAAAATGATTTATTTAATAGAAATGTACTTAAGAAAATGTTTTATTTTGACAGCGATTGCATAACATAAAACAGGAGATCGCAAATAGTATATAGGAAATTTTTAAGAGAAAAAAAATTATATTTATAATTGAAATTATTTCAATTTTTGCAAAAAAAAAAAAAAAAAAAAATTCAATTAATTTTAATTAATGTTTTTTCTACGTCATGTTACTGATTGAGTTGTGTTCATATTTTGCTTTCTTATATAATTCGTGGATTTTATTTGTAAAACAAACTACTTATTTATTTTTTCTTGTGAATTTATTTTTTATTTTTGTATTTTTTTTAAAGCTTGCTATGCTTTATAAGTGTGATTTTAAGCTTTCCAAAAAGAGTAAATTATTGAGATGTTCAGCTAAGTTCAGAGTCATACAAATATTTTTTAAAAATATTAATTTTACCATGCGTTTGTTTTTTTGGAATGGTACATTCAGGAAGAATTCTTCTGGAACTCAACAAAAACGAAAATAATTTTTCTTTCTTAAACTACGACTTTATTGCAAGTGATTCTTATAATAATAATCATATTATATGGTACAAGAAATGTGTAAATTTCTATTAATTTACTAATATTGAAAAAAATTTACTATATTACTTAAAAAAAGAGGATTAAATTAAATTAAAACTGAAATGGTATTGAATGGTAAATTTATAAACAAATTACAACAGAATGAAAAAAAAGTACTTTCATCAAACAAATTATTATTATATTTTTTTTGTTAAATTTATTTCTCTCATATGAAAATTGATGTTAGAAATAAATTTAAAATCTCATTGACAATATATATATCCTCAAATCATGTACATACATATTTCATTATGTCCCTATTCAAGTCATTATTGATCTCGAAATTCTGTATAATTACACTTTGTTAGATATTTACACAATTACAAATAAATCAAATTATTTCAATTAATTTTCACTTAATTGGACTTAAAAATAAAAATAATATGAACTTAACATATTTCTTTTGTATACTGTTTCATCATAATTACAAAAATTTAAAAAAAAAAATAAATCTCTAAAATTTAAATTTAATTATAATTTTGTTGTTCTACTTGTAAAGCTATATAAATTTTAAAGTGAATTTTACTTACAATATTTTTAATGAAATTTATGTACAAAATTTTATTTTTTAATTTATTTATTTGTTTATTTTTTTATTTTCAAAATAAAAATATTTTTTATAATCATTTATCACAAAAATTTGATACAATTAATGATAAAATAATAATAGAAATTATTACTATAATATTAGCATCCGGCAGCATGTTGTTCAGCCCAAGGTTGTAAACCATGTAATGCTGCTAAAGGTGCTCCATTTGGTGTTTGTTGTGTAACAGAAGATAACGATGCTGTAGGCGGAGCAAATCCTTTACTAAGTGCTTCTGCTTGTAAGGATAACATAAGACGATTTGCAGCTTGTCGTTCTGCTTCACGTTCTTCTGCTGTTTGCCGTCTAAAAAAAAAAAGTAAAATAAAAAAAATTATGAATTAATTAATACAAAAAAAAAAAAATTAATTAATTAATTAATTTCAAATTGAATTTATTTGAATAATTGATAACAAAACATATAAACAAAAAACAAACAAAACTAAAAAACGTATATCATAAAATTAAAATGTTTACACAAATAAATTTCAATTATTTTATTCAAAATTTGTTAAAAATGTAGGACAAAAAACCATTTTCTTTTTCAGTTTAATTGTCTAGAAATTAATCAAAAATATTTAGGTATCGCAAAAAAAAAAAAAAGTTTTTAATTTATTACCTTCCTGTATTCTATATAGACTCAATTATTTGTATCTCTACATATCACAATATATACAATTCAATATTAAAATACCCAATTTAAATGAATTATAATTTGTATACATATGTATGTGATTTAAATTCAAATTTTCAATTTAGATTTATTTTCACCTACACACAATCAAATATATGTACATGGGTTCTATATATGTAGATATAAATTATAAATACTACATACGAATTTTTCAATTTAAAAACAATTCTTTTACAAACGGTAAAATGAACACAAATAAACAAACAAAAAAATTCTAATAAATTATAATTTATTTCATTTTAATTTTGCCCGCGGTAATTTATTTATTTTTTGTTTGTTTTGTGTATTTTTTTATTTCAAATGACTAAAAAAATGTTCATGAGATTGTTTTATAATATTGTAATATTTATATGTTACAATTTTATATCTATTTTTCCATATTTGTACATTTATAATACGTACCTATATGAGCATGATCTAGTTATAAAATAAAAATATATGTAATACGTGAGTAATCTATAATATACAAAGGTAGATACATTCATTTGTACATATTTAACAAATTTTCATGTTTCATACAGAAAATATAATTTATCGTAAATTCTGTAATTCGACTGTTTTGTTTTTTTTTTTTGTTTTTTTTTGTTTTTCGGGTGCAAGTCCCCAGAAAATTTTTCTGCGCACAGCACTATAAACTACCTATGTACAGAAGAAAAAAAAAAAGATATATTTATAAAAAAAAAGAACCAAGAAAATACTCGTATAAGGTAAAAAGTAAAACAAGATGAATGAAACCTTCATTTTGTGGGTAAATTTCGTATATAAGTATATCCGTATAAATATAAGGATAAAATTTATACTAATAAGTATATCACTTATTTTTATATAAAATTCTCTGGTGAATTTTATACTTCTAATATGTATGTATATGAGTGTATTTACGTGTATGAATTATATATATTTATATACATAATTTTGTGTATACATATCTACGAAATGAGTTAGATAATTGGGTAAGACATTACAAAATTTGCGGCTGCTGTTAATTAACTTTGATTAATTGCAGACGAAGCGATTAAGATGATTGCCAGTTTTTAATTATTTTTCATTGAGTTTATATTTTGTTAATTTTTTGATATTTTTATTTTTTGCTTTTGTATTTTTTTTTTCTTTTGGGTTGGTTTTTGTTTTGTCTTGCAATTGAAAATGAATATATGTATGTACCATAAATATGTCAATTATAAAGGATATAATTCATATGATTAATTAAACAGTTAAATTTTTAAATTTTAAAATTGAAATATCGATTTTAATGGACTGAATTTCGCGATATTTTAAGCTTTAAACTTTTTAATTCTTATATAAAAAATTTTAATTGAAAATTTAATTTTATATTTGAAATCAAAAAGTACATTTGTTTGTATGTATTTTTCAAATTTTGTTTTCTTTGTTCTAGTTTTTGTAAAAGAGTAATTTGTCAAGAATGTACATCTGGAACCCCTTTTGAACATATGGTGATTCAAGAATAATTGTATGAAATTTTGCAAGAAGAAAAATGAAAAATTGAATATTTTTTTCTGGGCAAGTCAAAAGGTAGTCTATTAATTTTTAAATCAGCTTCCGTCGCATGCGTTCTCAATTTTTTCTAAAGATTCTTACCAAAAAGAAAAAAGGCATAAATTAAAATATCAGGACTAAAAATTAAAGAAGAAATTATATTTTATTAGAATGATAAATGTAATTTTTCTATTCATCAAAGTAATAAAGATTAGACAATTCGTTAGGAAATCTCTGTAATTTAAAATACTATATTAAAGATATGTATATATGTATACATAATATTGATTGAAAACTTATACATATTAGAGAAAATGATTATTTTCAACATAAAATAAAAATAAAGTTTAATATCTAATGGAAAATAAACTTCATAAATTTTAAAATATTAATCATAATTTACTGTTTTACGACTACAATATACTTTTGTGTTGATAATTATCCAATCATTCAATTAATAATTTAGATTTTGTCATATAACTAAAATTTATTTCAATTTGAACATCAGAATTTCATTATTCCCATGCGCATAATTAATAAAATAAACCATATGTGTGACATTATCATTTATTATATTTATATAATATTCTCTATTCAATGTAATAATTTTTGCAATGAAACAAGAACAGCATATAATATCAAAGAATATATGTATATGAAACATTTATAATAAAATACCTTTATTACATATATAGTATATAGATATACTACATATATAAAATATATCTAAGTAATATAATTTGATGACATACTGTTGTCATAACTTTTCTACACCCACCACATTTTCATTTATATGAAATGAATTTGAAATTGAAAGCACAAAGTCCTGTCGTATAATTACATATCTATATACTTAAGTATATTGTTAAAATAAAATCAAAATCATCTTCCTTAAAATGTTGAAGTTAGATATACCATACTTGTGCATATGTGAATATACCTATGTATGTAGATATATAGTTATACATAGAAAATTTACCAAAATTCATCTAATTTTATACATTTTAATTCTCTGTGCAATATATGAAAAAAAATATTTACCCTTATAAACATAGCACAAAATAAGGTTAGATATATTAAAATATATGTATATTACATATGTATGTACTATACATAATATAATTATCTATATTTATAACAAATATTTTATCTATAAATGATTGTAAGCCCATTAAAAAGGTATCTTTTTCAGGTGTTATTTAATATTATACTGCCACATTATTATAGGTACATTTATACATATACATATATATGATATCATTTTATATACTTATTCATATTGTAATGTACGTTATAATCTACATACATATACATATCATATAGTATTATAATAAATTAGGGGAGGTTCTAATTAGGGTGTGAATTAAACATACAATACAATATATATAGTTATTACACAATTAGTTTGTTTGTTTTTGGAAAAGGTAAAGATAAGTACCTATAGGTGTATCACATATAATATATCCTTAAATGTATAAGTATATATGTTTATCTATTATATTCATATTATAATAAAATTAGTGTAATTTAGATCTGATGGGTTTTCAAGTAGTGTATTATTACATATGAGACCCCGTATATGGAAATATAAATATTATGTGTATAAGGCGTGAAAATTTTTATTATTTATATGTAATATAGAAAATTCAAACTAATTTTCAACCATTAATTTACTTGTTAATGCAATCTCTTTGAAAATAATTTTTATGAAATTTTGTATAATATATTATGATTAATGTAACAAGGTAACGAATAAATTGATTAAATTTTAATTAATATTTAACGTTATTTATTTATTAAGGGTATGATAGTTGGAGTTTATAGAAATTGGTATAAAATATTGCGATATTTGTGTGATTTGTATAATTTTAATTTAAAATAGGTAAAAAAGAGAAATTAACGTGAAAATTTAGTTTGAAAAGATGTATTTTTTTTCAAATGTCTATAATTGACATTTTAAAATTGATTTCAATTATTTTTAAAAATTGGCTTCAATTTTAAAATATATTTCGAAGAAACTTAAATAATCTGGTTATACATATTAAAAGGCATGGGTTTCCAGAAACCAGATTTTGTTTCGCTACTTTTGCTTCGTTTTTTTTTTTTTTTTTTGGACCCTGATAAACCAATTTTTTTCAAAAACTTTAATATTTCCATAAATATCTATTTTTCACAATGTAACGCTGATTTCAAGAGTGATTAGTTCTAAGGTCTTTATATTTAATTCTTTACTATCACAGTAAAAAACAGTAAAAACTTGAATTTTAGGAAAATCCTTATCAGTTTTATGAAGTGTCTATAAATAAGGCCTTGGTTTATTTTTCAAAAATTTTCAATGTTAATTTTAATTAATTAGAGTATTCATTTTAAAAGACAAAAATCTTAAAAGTAAAAATTATTGATTTTCATTTTTAAAAAAAATCTCATTATTATTAAAAAACATTACTAAAATCTTTAAAATTTTCTTTTTCTTTTGTTGTTGTACAAAATTTAAAGACAAAAATTTGAACCTGTTAGAAATTTAATTTTGAACGACAGGCACTTAAGTATGACGGTGTTTACAGCTCAATTTTTTTCCTTATCCCTTTTTCATTTTAAAAGCTTTAAAATGAAAACGACGAAGAGAAAAACAAAAAGATACAGAAAAAAGTTTAACATTCACATTATTGTTATGTATTTAAAATAATGAAAAATTCAATACAATATAATGTGAACAAAGTATGAGGTGGAATTTTTATATATAAAAAGGAAACAAAAAGGATATAATGATATACATAACAATATGTTATAAATTTGCGTTTATAAAATATATATACCTATATAAGTAGTACCACAAAGTCCTTTTTTTTTATATTGTTTAACGATTTTTCCCCCATCATTCTTTTCCAGACTTCGTTTTTTTTTTTTTCATTGCCTCTTTATTTTTTGTCGTTGCTGGTTTTTCAAATATGCAAGAAACTTTGCTCTCATTTTAGTAATAAGGGTTTCAAAATAAAAACCGTATAAATTTTTAAATACGATCCATATTCTGGTGGAGGAGTGTGATTCGTTATATTGTTGTCGCTGTTTTTGTTTATTGCTTCTGTATCGTTTTTTTGTTTTTCTTCAAATATTTGAAGTTTATACCTTTTTAAAATAGCATTAGAAATGTCCGTAAGTTATACGAGTATGTATTAAAATGTATGTACTATATATTTTATATACACGGTGGGGGGATGTAAGGTGTATATTGTGTGTGAGTCTTTTTAGTATGAATAAGTATAAAATATAATAGCTTTAAATTATGAATATATACATTATATTAAATAAAAAAAAGTTCCGGATATAACAAAATAAAATGAAACAAGTTAGGATAAAAATCGATTAAAAATTTTTTATGTCTGCTTATGTATGTACTTGTATTATAAGGATTTTTTTTTTTTTTTTTTTTTATAAAAAAGAACTTTTAAGTAACATTAAGTATAATGTCTTTTCATAAAAAGTATTTATTATTACAACATAATGATAATGTTAATCTGTGAATATTTTTCAAAATGAATTTGAATTTGAATCAAAAATTTTGCTGCTTTTCGTTTCATAACTTATATTTTCCTATCTGCCAAAAAATATTTATTAAATCAAATAACCACACAATTTAATGAAATATTTCAAAAATTATTTTATTAAAAAGGTAAAAGAAAAACTTTTACAAATTCAAAATGAGAAAAAAATCAAAAATAAAATAACATAACCCCCACATATATCACATCACAAAAAATATAAATAATCAAATAAGGACGAAAGAACACTCTTGTAAAATAATTTATTGACAATCTACATACATTTTCCCAAATCATTTTTTTATTTTATTATTTTTTTACTTTTGTTTTTTGTGTACCTGTTTTTTTTTTATTTATTTATTTTTATATCATGTGCTTATTTATAAATGTCGGTTACATCAATAAACGTTTACTGTATCACGTTAAAATGGTGTACACACATAAAAAGACTTTGACTAATGTCAAAACATTCTCATCTAACTGTAAATGTAGGAAAAAAAAAACAACGGCTAATTGAATCAGTAGAGCAAATAAAATGGAAAACATTTGTTTTATAAGCAAGGATATACGAAAGGTATTTTTTATCTTTCCCTTTTTTTTTCGTGTAATATTAGATATTTTTTCATATACATACAATTTTGTGTTTCCTTGTTATTTTTTTTTATATATGGAAAAAAATATTAGTAAATAGTCTTGTCAAAAATTCTACAAAAATTTTCAGAAACAATAAGAAATACACATTAAAAATCAATATAACATTCTTGAAATATTTCTTTTTCCGCAAATTATAGGCCTACAAATTTTACTTCTGTTATTTTATTCTAAATGAAAACATCTTTAACTGACAAAGAATCAAAAAGTGTCTGATAAATGACTAAAAATAAAAATTAAAAGTGCGTATATAAATTTAATTTACTTTAGTACATACATATATACATATTATGAAAATGTTCATTTTAAAAGGACTCTAAAATCGTAATTTTTCATTAGAATCAAAGAATACACAGATAGAACCTCATCACAAAAAAAAAAAAAAATCAAGTCATTCTTGTTGATGACAATATTTTGAATGTACCACTTAAGGGTAAATTCATCCAATAAAAGCATAATTAAAACTCCCCTTAAGACACATTGTAATTATCTTCGAAGACATTAAAGCTTTTATTTCCATTTTCATTTTAGTCCTTCTTTTTTTATTTTTTTTTTGTTTTGTTTTTTGTGTAGCCATTACAGTTTGTCTACACTAAAAAATGAGTAGGAAAATTCATTTTCTTAAGCTAAAAAATAATAGTACAAAACGATTCGTTGTAATAAAGAAAATGAGATGTAAGACGTAAAACGTAAGAATAAAAACAGATCTCATGGGGATTTACCTTTTTTTTTTTCGCTTGCTTGCTTTAGATTTAAATCTCAAAAGTTAAGTGGAAAGTCTTTTCGAATTCACTTAGCAGACTCTTATTTCTTTCTAATTTACAACTTTTCTTATATAATATAAAGAATATGGTGTTTACAATATTATCCTTGAGCCTTTTTTTTATATGAAAACGATTTAAATTAGATTGGACATGGTGAAGAAGCTTTTGTAATTAATTTTCATTTTCATAGAATTTTGTTTTTTTTTTGTTTGGGATTTTGTACATAAGGTAAATTATGATGAGAATTTTAGAGAAAAGGTAATAGAATTTACTGTTAAATTGTGTGTGGTTATATTAAACAAAATAAAGGTAAAAATGTAAAAAAAAAAGAATTAGGAAAATTAAGATTCACGAGACAGTTAAAGTACATTTGAAAACAAATGAATTAATTGTAATTGGTGTGTAAATTTGTTTTTTTTTCTAGTTTTGAAATAAAAAAAAAAAGTTAATTACAAATTAATTTTCAGTATTAAATTTTACCTCCATTTTGTTCTTCTATTTTGAAACCATGTTTTAACTTGTGCATCTGTCATTTTAAGTCCCCTTGCTAATGCTGCTCTTTCAGCTGACGCTAAATATTTTTGCTTATGAAAACGTTTTTCAAGTTCAGCAACTTGAATTCGTGTAAATGATGTTCTTGGTTTTTTTCGTTTTGGTGGTGTTCTATTTTGATATGGATGACCAATTCGTCGAGCTATCGGAAAAGCAGCTGTTAAAAAAAAGGTAAAAAAGAAAAACATGATTACTTTTAAAAAACAAAAAAAGCAAAAATTATATAGAAAAAAAATTTTAATTTTTATATTTTGTTTAAAAAAAAAAAATATGAATAATCTTTAATTGTTGTAATTATATTTATTTATTTTAACCACAATTATGAACGAAAAACACAAACTATGGAAAAATGAAAAGCTCATAATTTTGTATGACGTCTATTTAATAAGGAATTTATTAAAAAGTACTATGTAATTACAAATAATCACGATTTTTATTTATTTTCAAGCAAAAAAAAAAAATCAAATAAAATATTTTTAATTCATTTATTTTATTTCTCTATCCAATCCAAATTTTTAAATAATGAAAAAAAAAAAAATTGATAGAGCTAGTAAATCAATTAACGCCAAAAACAAAACTTTTTTTTTTTTTTTTCAAATTAAATAAGTAAAATAATAGCACAATAATTGTTGAAGTCAAACAGATTACAACATGTATCTTGGTAATTATTATTTGATTTGATTGAAAAATTATATTATTATTTTGTTAGAAATATTATTTTTTGTGTTGAACTAATGACAAATAATATAATTATAAATAAAGTGAATTGTATAGCAGTTGTTATTTTCTTGATTGGTACCACAATATTAAGTATATACAAGTAACAAGTATCTGATATTTTATTTGATATTTTATAACTTTTTATTTTTTATGAATGTTTTTTTTTTTTTTTTTGCATAACCTAATAATTGTTGATTGTTAACTTGATTGCACATATTTTTATGTTCATGAATAAGGTTTTTTTCTTAAACGATATATCTTTTAAGACTGACTTATACTGCAGTCACTGGTCAATAAATTTGTTTTTTTGTTTTTTGTTTTTTTGTCTTTTTTCCTCAAGTAATATCTAAACAACTATTAACTTGATTAAGCAATTTAAAATTTCAATTAAATGTTGAAATTACTATATAAAATATTTTCTATATCTTTTTAATATGAAATGGAATGTGTAATTTATTTTTATGAGTATAGATATATTTTTCTAGATAAAAAAAAAATAAATAAATTCATAAGCAAATTAAATCTTGGCTTTTATTTTTTATAATTTAAGTTTTTTGTTTTTTTAATATGTATTTGTGGAAATAATTTTAACATTGAAAACAGGTACATATTAATTTTATTCGTGTAACAATTAAATCATATACGTACAAGTATGTATTGTTTTTCATCATTCATAAAGGTTCTCTAGTATAATTAAAATAATTTTCCACAGTATCATTTTTTTCATATCACGAATTTTTCTCAGAAATTAACGTAATTTAACATTTTTCATTTTTTTGAAAATCTTCTCATCATTTTTCTATAAGAAAATTTATAAATGAATGCCTGATGTCTTGATGCTATCAAACATCCAAAAATATATGATAAATATTTTCAAATTAACTTTTTCTATTTTAACGGTAAATTAATCGATATTTTTTTGAAAAAAGTTCTAAGCCATTAGTAAAAGTATTGCAAATTATCCTTTTCAAATAAATTAAAATTTGTTGTTGAATCATATGAAAATCCGTCTTAATGGGGTTAAAATAATATAATAGAACTTTACCTTTAGTAAGTATTAAGTTGAATTGAATATGTATCAATCAGCTACCGTTTTCAGCACCTTTTACATCAACAAATATTCATTTTTTTTTATATGATTGGTATCAAACACGCAGCATGTATCATTTAAACGTAAAAACACACACTAAACAATGGGTGAAAAATTATACCTGAAAAATATACGATTGCTTTGGATCTTACAGAAAGAATAAACTCGATCTTGATAAAAAAAATTTTAAATAAAACTTATGAAGTGTCTTCTTTAAATGTTGCAGTTTGTACATCTTTTTCGTTTTCTTTATTTTTTCCGGTTCATCTACTCTAACAATAATGACAAAGATTTTGTTGAATATACCTTGAAATTAAAATTTGATCGAAATTATCATCATCATCATCATGAAAAGAAAATAAAAATTAATTTTATACAATGATGATGAATGAGATGCTGTTATTGTATGTAAAATCAGTACGTGTCACATATAATGTAAATATGTACGAATATCTACAAGTAAAAGTAGCATCACAACATCACATCATCAAAATAAGATCCATATATTCAAAAGTTGCTTTTGATGATGAATAAAATGAAGGAAAAAAAAAACCCAAAAATAAAATAAAAAACAAACTATCGTTTCGATAATCACCTTAATGTTAATCCAAAGTATAAAAACGTGTTCGAACTGATGAGGTACCTGTCCTGGTGTGAGGTAAGCGCCTTTTCAAGAAGCCATGGAATTCTTGTCGGATGCTTCTTCTAATTTGTTTACATTATGAGCTTCGCTTGTTAATGTTGCTGACTGTTGTTGGTATTATCTTTTTTTTTTGTTTGTTTTATATTTCTTTGATTTTATTTCGTTTTAATTTCTGTTGATTTTTCCTCTTTTGCATAAATGAGATTTTTTTTATATGTGCATTCAAGTTATATTATAAGGACAATTTGGTATTCTGCTCACATATAAGTACAAAAGTGTATTGTAATGTTTTTGCATTTTAACTTGAAAACAAAAATAATAAAAAAAAAAATCTCTTTTCTTTTTTTTTTTTTACAATATTTACCATTAATATGAACTTTTCGGAAAAATCTGAAGTGACCACCTGACGATACCTTTGGCATTTTAATTAGGTGGTTAACATGACTTTTTAATTTCTGCAAAGAATTAATTACTCATTGGGCGGTCGAACTTTTTGACATTAGTGTAAATATATTTTCTTGTTTTATTTCTTTGTATTTGTAACAAAAAAGAATTTTTAAAACTTTGGTTTTTCGTTTTAAGATTTTAATAAAGTTCAAGTCTTTTTTAAAAATTTTTTTTTCAAATGGGAATTTATTCAATATTAGTGGATTAAGATCGTTTTTTCAAAGACCATTTTCATTAATTCAATTTGATAGCGATATGTCAAAGTATTTGATAAATTGGCGCCGATTGTTATTAGCAATCTTTTTTTTTTTTTTTTTTTTTTTTGGAGAATTTTGTTTTGGTCTTTAAAAACCAAATTTGTGAAAAAGTTTTTTTTTTAAATCTTTAATTTTGAAAGAAAAAAATATGTAAAAATGAGAACAGATTTTTTTTCCCTGAAAAAGCAGATTTAATTAAAAGATATTTGTTCATTTTATATCTTTTTGTTACGAATGAAAAAAATTATACAATAGATAAGGCATTAAAAAAAAATTGATATAATCAAAAATTACTTTTTGTTTTTCATTAAAAACAAAAATATCCTATTAAAATAAATTAATAAAAAAATGATAAATAAATTTGAAAAGAATTATAATTTGTTTTCTTGTTAAAATGTAATCAATAAAAATATATAATAATCATTAAAATAAATATCCCTCAAAACGAAAAAAAAAAAAAAAATCGTATAATAAATTTCAGTAAATTTAAAAGCAATTTTCGAAACAACAAACATAAAAATTCAGTGAAAGAAAATAAAACGAAAAAGAAGAAAAAAAAAAAAATTATGACATTAAGTTAAAAGAGCAATATGGTGATCAGTATAAAATGATTCGATGTCGAACATAAAAAGCCACATCACTTCATTTCATATTCCATTTTCAATTTGTCTAAATCAAGCAAAGCTGAAAACATAAAATTTTAAAAGGTTTGCCTGTTTTTTTTTTTTCCAATATAGCTTCCGTTTCCTTTAACTTGTGAAACCATCATTTTGGTTTTTCTTATTTTTTCACCATGAACTTTATCTGTAAGGATATAGAGTGTAACTTGTGCAGTATATTTCCATACGCCTCTTTTATATTTTATTGGAAAAACAAAAAACAACTTGTAAATGGTTTTACTTAAAAGCCAACAAGAAATTTACCTATATACATATAACCGTTTTATTTTATATACAATATTATACTTCTTATTTTTGCTATGATATCATCTGTATATTCTGTATGTACATATTATATAACATTAAGTGAAAAGCTTCTTAGTATAAGATACACATATCCCTTTTTATTTTTGGTTTATCTAAAATCCTGTGAAAAATATCAGTAACATTGGTTTTTTTTACATCCCTTTTTTTTTTTTTTTTTTTTTTTTATTTTTTTATTTTTATTTTTTTTTTTTTAAATAAGAAACAAATCTACGAATATATTTTACGAGTATTATCATAAATTTTTATCGTTCATGTTGTAAATATTTTTATTTAAATTGATATTGGAAAGAATATGATGATCATTTTCATATTTAAATTTTGTGTATCTTTTATAAATATAATGTATGAAAAAAAAAAGAGTGAATAAATATATATTTTTATAGATTATTTCCGAGATCTGGTAATCTTTTGAAAAGGTATATGTATACTTTTTTTTTTTTTCAAATTTATATAAATCACAAAAAAATGACATGAAACTATTGCAACAATTTATACAATTTTATTTATGATTTTAATATTTGGAAATAAAACAATTTATTTACAATTTGTGTATTTTACATGAGTTTGAGTATATATTTTATTTATAAATTTTGTTTATGAATATATTTTGTGAAAATACATACTGTTTTCTCTTTGAATAATTTTATTATTTTGTTTTTTTCGCATTTATTGAATGGATTTTTAAAGTTTTGTTATGGGAAGGGAAAATTTAAGTGTGATTGATGACTTATTTAATTTTAAAAAATTGCTCATTATATTGCTTTTGTTGTACAGGTATCGGAAAAAGATGGATGTAAAATTTTTTCTAATTAACTTATTTAAATTTGTTGCTTTAAATTATCGGTTTTTACTTCAATTACTTTCACGTTAAAAACTTTCTAAACAGGCACTTTAAACGGTCATTTATGTATAATACATTGGCCATTCCTTCAAGAATTTTACAAGATTCAACATGAAAAATTTACATAATCAATTTTTTTTTTCGCCATTCTTTAAATATGAAATATTACGCCATATTTTGAATGTATGTAATATAAGATGCTCAATTTAACTAAGTAGTTCATATTAAATTAAATGAACATTGAAAAAAAAAAAACAAAAAGTAATTATAATACTGTAAAAACACGCTATCATAATAAATAAATCTAATTTTCAATGAGCCATAACACATTCACGTTAATTTGTTTTTTGTTTTTTTTTTCTTCATTAAAATATATTACATACATATATAGAATTAACGATTTGTCCATTTAATGTCCCGTCATAGGGAAATTATTAAAAATCATATCAAAATATAAAATCTTATCTCGAAAAAAAAAAAATACATATACATACTATATATATCAATATAATGTATATATTGTATTTACAGTTTATTCTTTCAAAAAGAATAACATTTTAATAAAAGATAGATACATATACATAGATGAATAATATACTGTTTATGTATTAGATTGTATTTATTCATAATAAATTAATATTTACTCACAAATGTGTATTATATACATATGTATAAACAAAATAATAATTGAATAACTTTCTAAATTATTACGTATACATAAATATTATTATTATGATTTTTTATTCACCTTGGAAAATCATCAAAATATATCATTTTCATGTATAAAAAATATCAAAAATAGCTACGAATTTTGTGTAATTTTTTATATGATTATTTATTTTAATGATTCTTGTACACAAATATTTGATTGAGTAATATAGCGAGCTTTTTTGAATAATATTTTTGTTTATTTCTCTATATGTATAGCTTTTATAATGTCATTATAAAACTGATAACTAATATATAAATGAGTTTATTAATGTTATTTCATTATTATAGGGACATTACGTATAATAAACTATAAAGTAATTAGAAATTAGATAGTCATAAAAATTGTTTTTCATTGTTTATAACTACATATAAAGCTTACACGCAATTTATGCATTTTTACAAAATTTAATGGCTATTTTTTTTTGTTTCTGTATATTTAATTTTAAATTAAAATAGATTTAATGTAAACAAAAGTATTTTTTTTTATTTAACTAACAAACAGAGTGTTTTGTGCAATAAAAAAGCTTTTAGTTGTCATTTTCCTTTTGTTTTTTCTATTGAGTTTTTTTCTGGTTTAAAATTACCGTAAACTTTTTTTTTGTCTTCAAATTTTGAAAATCTAATTATTATTTATTTTACTGGTACTTTATGGAATTTAAAATTCTTAATTCTTAATAGATTACAAAATATTTTTTTAACTTTTTTCTATTTTTTCATTTAGTAAAATCAATTTAATTTTATTTTCAGCAGTACAGAGCGAAAACATTACTATCAGAATAAATTAAAATCTGAAATTATTTTTGCAACACAAAAAAATATTTTTATTAATTTTTTTTTTTTTTTCAATTTTCAAATCTAAAATTTGCAAAAATTTTTATAACACGTGCTTGGTTACGACCACATATACCTTATTTAAAATAATGGTAAAGGTAAATCAAAACTTTCTGTAAGAAAATTTTCATGTTGAAATTTTATTAGACTATTTGACTTTTACACAAAAGAATTAATTAATTGTATTAAAATATTTTTGTTTTTTATTCATTGCCGTCAAAAGTGATGATAATATTAAAAATCTTTTCAGTTAAGTTAAATTTTATTAGCATAATTTAACATATCGCATGAGTCATGTGTTATATGGTTGATTAACATAATTCTTTTAATTTATAAAATACCTATACAACTGAGTTTTACTGGAATATCATTAATATATAATTTGTATGATTATTATAAGAAATTAATTATAATCATGTAAGTGAACATGGTACAACTTTCGAAAAATTGATGCATAGCATAAGATAAGATAAGATATTTTAGGGCTATTGTTGCACTTCCACCTTTATAGATCTTTTGTACAAACCGTGCTTCTTATAGGTTTAGGCTTTTAATGAATCCTAAAATTCTATGAGAAGGTGCACACTAAACTTCTTCTGGTTTTAGAAGCCAGTGCTTCACATTCATATAGGATGTGCTTCGAGGTTTCCTTGGCTTCTTTGCAAAATCTGCATTTGTCATCCTCTTTGAGCCCCATCTTATTCAAATGGTAGTTGAGCGGACAGTACCCAGTGATAAATCCATAGCATAGAAAAATTTGAAAATATTCTCTTTATTTGGGACAAATATAATTTTAAGAATGAAATTGAATGTTTCAATTTTAATAGTATTGACTAAAATAATTATTATACCCACGGTACAATTGACATCAGAAACAAAACGTAAATTTTTTGAAGACGAGACATGTTTGGAACATCAAACTATACATGTCAAAAAAAAAAAAATTAAAACCCCTTTATCCGCTACGCTGCAAATTCATAGTTTTAAACTACAAAATTACAAGTATAATCTTACATTAACAAAAATTAATTTAAAAAACAAAAAGAAAGATAGAAAAATTAAAAAGGTATAAAATTTAGCTTTTGTGTATACATGTTATATGCTTTTAGAACATAATTTTGTAAAAACCAGTAGCAACAAATTTAAAAGATCTTAACGATCAATCATCCTTATATGTATGTATATTAAGATGGTTTCTGTGTATTTATATTCCGAAAATTATATACATATATATAGTTATACGAGTATATTGTGTACTGTACATATAGAAAATGTATCTTTCGGGTGTCTTATTAGCGATCATAAAACAATTTAATATGAAATTTTACTTAAAGATACAAAACTTACCGATGAAATTAATAACTTGAGGCAAAAGAAATCATTATTATCTTGACATAACAAGAAAATAAAAGTCTGTATCAATGAAATGAAACATGATGTTTTTGTGTATGTAGACATAAATTGATGCTTCTATGCGATTTATATATCATTCCTACTGGTTATATAGTCATGTCATCATTGAAATGGATTATAGCATTATAATTAATCCTTAGAGAGACAAAAAGTTTTTTGTTTTTTTTTTTTTTTTGGTTTTTTCTGAATGATCCGCAAAGAAAACGATCAAAAGTGCTGAAGGGTATATGCATTAAATGTAATTATAATTATGTGTAGATTTTTTTATTGAAAATAAGAAGAAGAAAAAACTATATACATACATATATCATATGATATCTATGATGATTTTTAATATGAAATTGTTTCAAAGTATTTGTGTGAAAATAACTCATGGAATTGTAAATAAAACAAACTTTTCAATTTATTTATTTTGTCCTTATAAAATGTAATTTAATCAAAATAAAAATACAACGGAAAAAAAAAACCTATAAAAAATAATTCAATTAATTTTAATTTAATTTTTATAAATCATTGTTGCTTTAGGCGCCAATAATAGTCTTTTTAGGTATTTAAGATAAGAATGTGAATAAATTCTTCTTCTTTTTTCTTTCTTTCTTTATTATTATTATTTTTTTTTTATAAATAACAAATTAATGTACATGCATTTTTCACCTTTTTATTGCTGAATAACATCCGGTTTTGTTATCTTAGAAATTTGAAGAACTTTAAAAGGTTTGTTGTCTCCATAAAAAACCAACAACAAAAAATCAAAAAACAATCTTGTCTCCTTGATTCTTTTTAATAAGGTAAGTATATGATATTTTATTTTTTATTGATGTTTTGTAAGGAGAAAAAAAAGTGGATTTTAACGTGTCTGTAACATACATACATATATTGATTACCTACTTTGTGACAGAAAATTTTAGTGAAAGGTGACTCATTCTTTATACAAAATTTTATCGAACAGACAAAAAGAAAATGAACTGAATTAAAGGTGAATTCTTGTTTAACGTTCATATTAAAATATATTTTTTTGAAAATTCACGTGGTTAATTAAAAAAAAATTGAATTATTTTTTGTAAAATATTTTAAAGAAAAAATCTTTAAAGCTTTTGTCAAGCTTTAAATATCTATTGTTAAGTTTTCGACTTTTGGTAAAATAAACTGATAAAAATTGTAACATCACAATGCAATTATTTTATTTTGAACATAAAACCTTGTATACTATAAAAAATTATTTTTACTTATGACAGAGATATTTATAATATGTGTTTGAGTTAATTAGATTAAAATATTTTCTAACAGAAAACTCCCACTGTTATTTTTTTAAATAAATTGTTTTTTTCTATCATTGAATTTACCTTTAAATCAAAAGCAAATACAATAGAGTAAATTTTCATTTATGTTTTTAAAAAATATATATTAATTTGATCTGACACCATTTTGAAGTATCTAATTTATTTTAAAAATAATTTTTTTTTATCTAAAATTACATGTTATGCTTATTAATTTCTCATAGTCTTATTTTTAATTAGATTTCTTTGTTATTTCTTGCATTTAAAAAAAAAAATTAATTAAATAGATCCACAATATGAAAAACTTATGTATGTACATATTTAAATTTTCTTTCAATAGCAATAATAAATTAAACCCACAATTTAATGTAGAACAAAAAAAAAAACAACGGTTAAAAAATAATAAATAAAATTGCATTCAGCATATTAGATACATATGTATGTATGTATGTATATATAATAATTGATATTACAATTTTTAACAATCAAAATAATAAAATTTAACAAAAAAAATAAAATAAAAATTATTTCCGGAAATTATTCGTTTAATTTTTGAAGTTTTCTTTGAGTTAATAAGTCATGCCACATTCAATTCACGGTAATTGACCTAACGTGTCTATATCAAAGGAAAAATAACTTAAAAATATATATAATATAAAGTAATAAGCTCGTGTTCATTTGAAGTACCTGCATATGTGAATATGCATATACTCGTACATATATGTATATGTATAAACATGATCCATGTAATTACTTGAATAAATTACATTTATATAAAAGTACCATAATAATAATAATGTGTGGTACCGCTATATAGTTAATTTTGTTGTTACCTCAATTGTCATCATAATTTATAATATGAAAAAAAAATCTTTTAATCCTTTAACGACAGCGTCATTCACATTTCACTTTAATAAATTTTAAAATTAACTTTTGATGAAATTCTCTTTAAGACTAATAACCGCCATTATGTACAATTATTAACCGATTTTTTAATTTTATTGTTGAAATCATAAAACATCAAATTAAGTAATAAAAATTCGAAATAAACAGTAAAACAGACAAAAATTTTGCTGTTTTAATGATACCAAAAAAACAAAACTAAATAAATAAACAACATATTCATGTAATGTCGAGGAGTATAATAATTTTTAGTTAATGTGTTTTTAACTCACCTGCCAATCTGTCCTTGACAGCTTGATGTGCAAGTGCAGCATGATGTAATGGTGGTAATGCCCATGCAAGTGGAGATCGTTGTGGTGGCACCCTTAATACATGACCGGGTGGATATAAAGGATATGAATACAAGGCTGTAGCAGGCGTATATACTGATGCTCCTAAACTTGTTGCTAATTTAAATTCATTTTCACTAATAATATCCTTGTCAGGACTTTTATTATTATTTTCAAAAGGTTTCGATAATAATCGGGATATACTAAACGGCAAATTCTCACTAGACGATGATCGTGTTTGTTCTGATTGAATTTGTTCACTGTAAACAAAAACAAGACATATGTATGAGAATAATTTTAGCATTAAATTAAGTCACATTTAAATATCATTTACTTAGTTAAAATACGAAAGAAAAAAAAAACAACTGTTTGTTGTATTTTTATAGCATTTTTACATTAATAAGCCTTTCTTTATTTAAAAGATATAATGAAAAACTAAAAACCAAAAAGAAAAAAACAGATAGAATGAATCGAAGACATAGTGAAAGACAAGACTTCTTATCTTGCTAATTTATTGCTGGCGCACGATTTGAGTGCACCAAATGTATGATAACCGGCGAATTATTCACGCTGATACTTCATATATGAATTGATTTTTGTTCGTTTACATACATTATAATATACAATATGTGATCGAATAAATGTACATATTACTATCAAGTATTAATGTATATTATTATAGATTTAACAGATCCTAAATAAGCCTTTTAAGAAGTATAATTTGTGTGTGATTTAAATTAAAATGGTCTAAGAAGAAGTTCGATTAAAAATTATTCCCTCTAAGCTACATAATCATCATCAATTTATTCATATACGTACATATACATACATATTATGTATCTAAAGAGCAGACAGAACTTGAGTCATTTTTGATGTCATTTAACATCAGACTCATTAACCTAATCGATACTCATGTTTTGCAAGAAATAAAGTGAGATGAGATTGGCTTTTTAATTGAAAATATTACATTAGGTGTTTAAATGTAAAATGTTTAATGCAAAATAATTGAATGTTCAATCACACTCTAGATATTTATGTAAAAACTAAAGAAATGAATAAATTGAAGCGAAAAAATAAAAAATAAAATAAAAAAACATAAAAAGTATAAAGAATAGTTTGAAATAAATGACACATATTAGAAAATTATAATGATAAAATAACTAAAGGGAATTTAATGGATTAATTGAAAAATACAACTATATAAGTAATAAGAGACAAGAATTATATCATAAATACATTTATTAACGGAATTATTTATATATGTATGTTTGTATATTATATTGAAAAATTTAAACCAATAATTGTAAATATTTTATAATGGTAGAATTCATAAATCAAGGAAAATGCGATATCACATTAAAAAGTACTTAACAATTTTCAAAAAATATCAACAAAAATAAATTGATTTTGTAAAGAAATAAACCTACATTAATGGGCATTTATTTACATATGTATATGTATGGATACATATAGTACATATGTATATGTATATATAGATTTTATAATAAGTTATTACTTTTAAGATACAAAAACAACTCAATTTAAAATGAAATACGATTGCAATATATAAATGTAATTATTTGCTTTGTTTTTATGCAAATTTTATATAATATGTATATCATATGTGATGTATGACTACAAGTACAATGTGTACATTGACCGATAAAAAATGAAAAAAAAAAAAAAAGATTTATAATAAAGCAAAAAATTACTAGCAATAAATCATTTGCAGTCACCATCATTATTAATGAGTCCAGAAGATTGACTTTTATAAAGTTTTTAATTAATTTTAAAATGATGCAATATGAAAATATGAAGGTTTTTGACAGTTTTAGAAAGGGTATTCATCGTGTGAAGTCCTCATGAAAATTGTAGTTAATATTTAATCATTATTTTTAAAACAAATATTAGTTTTACTGATCCTTGTTGAAAATTATATATATGATATGAAATTTATTTTATTATTTAGTTGAATACTGCGGAAATCGATCGAAATTTGAAACTATAAGATTTTCTGTTATCATAATCATTTTAATTTTTTATTTATGAAATCGAAATGGACTTAAAGTTTATGCTTTTGCCATCAAAGTAAATGCCGTTGGAAAATTACAAATAATACCTAATGAAGTCAGTGAAATATAGAAGAAAAATGGAACTTGATTGAGACCTTAATATACCAACGACATTTTGAAGGATATATCAAGCGTGTGATTTAGTGAGTTTGAGAGGATAAAATTGTATTGCAATATTAGTAAATAATGAAAGTAAATTCTAGATAATTCATCTGAAAATAATTGAAGAAAATCAAATAATTAAAAACTGAATGTTATTCTCAATGTAATTAATCAATGCGTAAATTTTTTATGCGTCCTTGTGTGCCCTAACATGCATATATGTACCTACATATATTTCATTGAATTTAAGCCAATAAAAAAATAAAGGATAATAAATTCAAAACAATAAAATAGAAGACATTATTTCTAAAATATATGTAAAATATGAAATTTCTCACCTTATATGCCTTTCTGATTCATCATAACAGCTACCATCATCCAAATCAATATCAGATCCACTTCCACATGACATTCGTGAATTTGAGTCCTCATCCACATTAATTTCTTGATCAAGATCATGATCATCATCTTCATGTCCAGACATTTTTATATTTATTTGTATTTTATCACAATCAAAATTAAATTAGAATAAATTAAAATTTTATAAATACAAAATCACAATATAAATATTGTTCTAATTCTAATAAAACGTATAAATATTTTTTGTACGATGTACTTTTATTCATGTCACATGTCAAATTTTAAAATTAAATAATTTTTTTTTCATTTATGTAGGTACCTAGAAAATTCACATGATATTCACAAACATTTCACTATGAAGATTCACTTCACTTGTTTTACAATTTTTTTTGTTTCTAATTTGTTTTATACAAAAATAAAACACTAGAAAGATACCAAACAAACATTGGTTTACACATAAGATAAAAAGCCGAAAAACAAGTTAAGCTTATACCGGAAATCTTACCGAACAAGATGTCATTCCACAATATAACACAACACAAATACTTTAAATATTAATCATTTTTAATCAACTCATTTACTCCATCCCAACATAGATTTGTACATCATATGGAAATTCATAAAAAAATTGTTTTTACAATCACAAATTCATATGTATATGTATGCATACCTTATGACCACGTTACCGTTAATTAAAATGTCAATTTAGTGTTATAAATGAAAAAAACAAAATAAATAAAATTCACCTCATAATTTATTCTTTATTGAAATGACATAAACTCAAGCTAACGGACGTTATCTATTTCTTTGGGAGATGCTTCTAGGATTCAAAATCCAATAAAACAATTTTTTATATACCAAATAACCGACACCGGAAAAAAAAAACAAATCATAAAAAAAAGCAATATTATCTTGACAAATGACAAAAATAACGATATGTATAGGTAAAAGTTACGATTTGTAACTAACGTTATTTTATATAAAATCAAAAAAAATAGTCCAATCACACATCCACGATCCTAACAATTACGAATGTTAAAAATAACTGAATCAAAAGTGATTTTGTAAAGTTGCATTTTTTCAACAAGCATCCACTTCCATTTCAAACTCCACCCATTTTTGTTTGGAAAAATTGAATTTAACAGTATGAAAATGGACACAAATAAAAAAAACAAAGAAAAAACAGGATTCCAATAAGTGAAACATGGTACGCCATTGAAACCATTCACACAAATAACACATTTTCCAAATTTTCTTTATAAATGAAATTGAAATGAAACAGAATTGTTGAAGCGAAACATTTCACATATACAAAATATCATATATTTCTGAAGTAATTCACTTTGGCAATTTGTTACCCCAAGTTACCAAGTTGGGTGGTACTTTTATTTTTGATTGGATCATTTAGAGCTAGTATGGCGGAGATGAGATGAAATGATAAAAAGAAATAACAAAAAGAAACAAAATAAGTTGAGAATTTTTGAATATCAATCAACAACAAAAATGACAGGTATTTTGTGAAAATCATGTATAGAGTAATACATTGAGGAAACAGATTGTTTGGGTTTTTTTTTTTTCTTTTCATTTTTTTTCAGGTATAACGAAAAGCTTTATAGAATAATATAAATACTGGTTGTGGGGCTGGACCAATTTGTTTTGATTTTTTATAGTCGGCTATATAAACACAACGATTTGCCATACAGATTTACTGAATGTTTAATTTGAACAAACACAACAAACACCAAGTTTCATTTAAAGTTTAACTTGTTTTTTAAGATTTTTATATGTTTGTACATTTTTTTCCATACAGTTATCTCTTTTTACCGTATTAGTGCTAATTGAAAGTATAATAATAACTGGAAATATATGGTTTAAATGTAACAAATTACAAATTACTGACAAATTGATAGGAATAAAGAAAAGAAAAAAACTAATAAAGCTTTTTTATTTTTAAAATGAAAACACTTTATATTGGAATAAATAGTTTTTCATTTCTTTTATTTCACCTATTTAATTTTTTTTGCTTTTAAATTAAATATTGAATGAATTTTTTGATATGAATGGGTATTCTTATTTTTTGACTTGCCCATTAAAAGTTTAATTTTTTTTTATTGTGATTTACAGAGTGTATTAAAAAATAATTGAATTTTTATTTTTAGATTGCCTATACCTATTATCAATTTAATTTGAAAGTTTCCTTAAAGATTAAAATATTTATTTACCTAAGTCATGGGAAATTAATGAAAAAGTGCCTATGGTGACAGAAATTACATAAATGAATTAAAAGGATATTTGATAGAGAAAAAAAAATTTTCAATAAACATCCTTAATAAGGAAAACCATATTGGAAAACGGAAACAATATGGAATTGGAACGTGTTAAAATGTTGGAATCTTCAGACACAACAAAAACTTCAACTTTGTACCTACATATGTATGTATATACATACATATGTAAAACAAAGTCTTATTTTGTTGTTGCTGTATTTTTTCCTTATTTATTTTTTAATTTTTATAAAATAATTAATTTTTTTAAAATAAATTTCCACATCTATAGAATATTTGATTCATTGCAATTTTAATTTAGCTTGAATAGATTGTTCAGTTAATGAGAATAAAAAAAATAATTTAATGATACAAGAGATATGAACCTACATACAATATGAGCGTAACGTTACGAATAATAAAATATAATTTAGTAAGGTATACATGGAAATAAAAAAAAATGTAGGGAAAAAATTATAATTGAAAGTGTATAGGTACATATAAAGAACAAAAAACTGGACAATAAAAAAAAGAAAAATTAAATTAAAAACATGAAAAAAAAACATTCATTTAAAAAAAAAAAAGTGTTTTCTCAAAGGAAAGTGATGTATTATGAAATTATTTTGATGGGTTGAAGTTTTATAAAGTTTTATTCATTTTTTTTATTTATGTTCACTTGGGAAATTGAAAAATAGGAAGAAAAATATTTCTGCAGTTTTTTGCTTGTCAAATTTGCATTTCATGTGTTTAGGTATATGAAAAAAAATAAAATTAATTCATGGAAAAAAAAAAAATTCAGGAAACTTTTGAAGTAATTTATATAAAATATTATGAATGCACCCTGTGTATTTTCCTTTTATAATAGCTTTTTTATAGATAATAGAACAACAACAAAAAAATAGATTTTTGTAATCGTTAGCCCTGTACTATACAATCAATACACAATCATTTTATTCTCAAGATTTTGTTAGCACCGATATTTATTTTTTGCACAAATAAAAAATTAAAGTTAATATTTAATGTTATTGCTGGATTCATAATAATAAAATATGTTCCTTTTTTTCATACATATTTTTATATTCTTGTAAAATTTATTGCTTCATTCTAACTAAATTATTTCATATTTATATATACTCGTACATCTAAGGTTCAATTATATTTTAAGGTGTAATTTAGTCATTACTTCAGTACCTACATATAACAAGAAATTATTGCTGTTGTTGTTTTATTTTTTCCAAAGCAATGGCATATATTTAGAAAATTATTTCACACGATGTTGTTTAGACGAAATTGAAGACATTGAAAAAAATATTAATGCATTTTAAATAAGAATTGGGTTATTGTTGTAGGAATAATTGGCATATTACAAAATAAAAAAGAGAATGAATTTAAAATTTTATTGTTTATTTTTATTGTTTCTTTTTTTCGCAATAGGTATATTATTTTATTTGTAAGGAAAATATTACATTTTATATATTCATACATATTTTGTATAAAAATTTTCATTAAAATGAATTGGAT
Organism: Bombylius discolor; assembly: GCA_939192795.1. Classification (NCBI taxonomy): domain Eukaryota; kingdom Metazoa; phylum Arthropoda; class Insecta; order Diptera; family Bombyliidae; genus Bombylius; species Bombylius discolor. The sequence continues at coordinate 3,484,478 of OW584241.1, read as the reverse complement.
TAAATTTTTCGAACTAATAAGGTCAAAGGTACAATATACATAATACCCAAGCTTGTTTTTGTGGAAATTTATTAAAAGCTAAAACCAGTAAAACTAAATGTCTTTTGGCTTTACTATTAGTTTTATTTTTTAATTTTCTTTAATTGAAATTCAAGTATATTCAAAACGCTTGCTTAATTTTAATTAAAATTACCAATACAATTCACTTAGTGTACCTTTACATCAAGCGATACCATTGTTCACAAGGTTTTTCTTCCATTAAATCTGAATATATATGTATATAGGTACATACCTATACAATTATATTAAACCAATAATCTTAAAATTCCACAAAATTACTATACTTAAATATTAATTCGATTTATCTTCTTTGAAATTGAATCACATTCAATTGTAATAACAGTATATTTTTTAAGAGGATTCAATATTCTCAAGTATCTATATACATATTGAATTTTTTCCATTTGTGTTCATTTTGTTGTACATTGAAATGTGAATATCCTTTTATCTGTATAATGTAACATAAATTGGTTAAATATTAAATTTTTGTTTTTGTTTTTTTTTTCTTTTATTAAAAATAATATCTCACTTGATATTCAGTTCACATATCTTAAATGACATAAAATAATAGCATTATTGTTAGCCACATCGGAGGTACATATACTAATACAATTTAACTCTCATTGCTCTTTACCAGAAAAATGTTACTAACAAAAACAAGTGTATAATATGAAAATTTAACATTTTCTTATAGTATGTTATTTTTATTTTATTTATTTATTTTTTTTATTTTTTGTTTTTTTGAGTTTAAGGGTATCTTATATATATACAAGTATAGTAGACCAATCCCTTTTGGTATTAGAATGAAACATATTATATTCTTATAATGGACATATAGCATTCAACAGAAAAAGGTTTTCCCATTTAAAATAAGATTATATTATACAGAAGGAGGTGTATAGCATTTTCATGTCTGCACATCGCAACATCCGAATCTGATGGGACCATAATAAAAGTGAATCTTGAGTACAAAAAAAAAAAAAATTATACATAATTTTGTGTTGTTTTTACTTTTTTTTTCATCATCATCTTCTTCTTCTTATGAATATACTATGAATGTAAACGAATTTGTAATCTACAATTTTATATACATTTTGTATTGTTTTTTTTTTTTTTTTAAAACCTATTTAGTATATGTTTGTTACTATCTAATATTGTTGGTAAAGTAAAAAGCTAAAAAGTTAAACTTCATGTATATTTCTTATAAGGTAATAAAGAAAAACGTGAACAATGCTTCGATAAATAAATAAATAAAGAATCTCATATTACATTCACTTCAAGTATCAATTGTTTTTTTTTTTCCTTTTTTTTTGTTTTGGAAAGAGCAAATAAAAACATGAAACCCGACTGTTTTTATGAACAATTCAAATGTCTGCATATAAAAAATATGTATATAGAGAAAATTTGTACATAATATATGTACAAGTATAGCGAAATTGTGAAAGATACAAGATACATGTATGAATGTTTATAAATTCATTTAAACAAGTGCTTATAAAACAAACATTATGTGAAATAAAAATTTATTTAAATTTAATTAAAATTATTTTAATAAAAAAAAATCAAACATACAAGAAAATTTGAATTCATTGAAGGTGAAAACAAAAATCGTAAACTTTATCCAAATACATTATGTATGTATCTATGTATGTATTATATTTTCCTTAAACAAACTGATGAATATATATGGTTCATAACAACGACCATCGAAATATCCTAATAAATTTTCTTATCTTTACTTTTGTTTTCTACGGTCATATTAATAACAAACACGTACCTACCAGTGGCGTCTCGTCCAGGTGTTCAAGGTGTTCACAGAACACCCATATAATCTAAAGCAAATTTAAAAAAAATTGAGAACTTCAAAATAATTTTCATAACTTCAATAGTAATGTCCATATAAAGCTAGAGTGTTCTATTATAATGTAGAACCCAGCCTCACATTCAGTGATGTGCATTTGAAGCCGTCCTCGTTTCGTAAATAATATAAACAATATAAATAATATACAAGTACAACCAGGGTGTGAAGCTCTGATGTAGAACCCAACCTCATTCAGTATTATTTCTATCAAAATGTATTGAAGTTCTACTCAAGAAGAACTTTAATACTTTTCAATCCTATGCATTGAAATTTGAGGCTTTGCTCTCGTACTGTAACAATACAGTTGTTATATAATCAAGGTGTTCAATTCTGAAGCAGAACCCAAGTTACAATTAGACTCAATGTTATTTTTAACAACCTTGCAACTTTAAAAAATGTACGCTTTCATATTATAAAGTTGGTTCTGTAAAAAGTTCGAACAAACTTCAAAATCAAAGTCACACCTATAGACAAAGCCAAGCCAAGTGAAATATTGAATTAAAAAATTGTTTGTATGAAACGTCACATATTTTTCACATATTGAATTATTTTATTTTTTATTTTTTTGCCAACTTTAAACTTTAACTACTCGTGCTGTATTGCACCGATTTGAGTCAAATAAAATGCAATAAGTCAGAAAATAGTTCAAGAATTGAAATGTACACTTTTTTTAAGGATCAGGATAATTATTAGGAGAAAAAAATAGAGAGAAGAAAAAGGGTATTTGTCTAAAACATGACTTTTATTGTGTTTTACCATATAGCTTTTACCCTATTAAACGGATTTCGATCATTTAAAGTTTTTATAATATTAGACCCTTCAAGAAATATCCTAGCCAAATTTCAGCTTTCTAGTCTTACGAAAACATACATGTCTAAGGAATTAAAAAATGTAACATTTTGATATTAAAAATGGATGAGTGGGTGTATAATTTAAATTATAACGAAGGGTTAAAGCTTGTTGAATAGACTCGAAGAAGTTAAAAAACATAAAGGAGGTTCAACAAAGTACTGACTTTGACAAAAAGCACCTTATTTTTTATAATGTTCATACTGCCCGAATATTTTATTGGAATAAAAATTGAAGCTGAAATTTTTAACTGTTTGTTTTGTAATTTTTTTGATATTAATGTTGACTGTTTGTTTCGTAAATATGTTGTTATAAGAATAAAGAATTATTTTTAGTATTTTGTTTCATACTTTTATTGTAAAAATTTTTTTTTATTTAGGATAAATTAAAAATATTTGTACTGCCCGAATACTTTGTTGAGCTACTATATAACTACATATATGTATATTTAATTTCTTAAATTTTCTCAATTACCCTGTAGCACACCCAGGTGAATAAGTCACGAGACGCCACTGGTACCTACATACATATTCATATATGATCGCATATGAACACAAAATAGATTCGGCATTTCAACTAAATTATAGTTCACCTGTTGTTTTCTTTCTAATCTCCGGATAATTGTGTATCTACCGCATCAAGTTTATACAGTAATTTGTTAGACAATATATAATCGGAAACGGAAGGACAAAAATGATAAAAAGAGCTGACCGCGTCAGTAAATAAAAGATATTTGTAATGGTCAAAAAAAAAAAAAGGAAAGAAAACGATATTTGGCTGATTATAACATCTCATTATAAAGAACAAACAATCTAATAGTTTTGAAATCAATTATATGTATGTGACAGCATTGTGTGTCTTTTATCGTTTTATTTTATCCTCCTTGCATTTTTACTGCAAAATGATCCTGATGAATCTGAAAACGTATCACATGTGTGTTTTATCTGAATTCCTTTTTACCTTAATTTGTGACCACAATTTCGAAAATAAAAAAAAAAAAAATAAAAAAGAAGAAAAAATGATGTAGGTAATTTGTAAAAATTGTTTTGCTACTTTATCTAAATTGTATTTTATAAGGATATATAATTATGATGTTTTTAAAGAGAAAATAATTGGTGTGTGTGTGTGTTTTTTTTAACAAGAAATCTTTATAATAATGTTTATAAGGATATTTAATCGAATAAAAATGTTTTTTTTTTATTTTTATTATTTACGAGTAGATTGGAAAAATTTATCAATTAAAAATTTCCAAAGAGACTTGAATGAATAAAATTTATTTTATGAAGTTTTAACTTTTGTCATTTATTATACATTTTAACTTTTTTAATCTTTATTCTTTTTTTAATTACATATTTTAATATAGTATAATTATCAATTTGCACATTTATAGTTACAAAAATTGTTTTTTTTTTTCTTTTTATTTAATACACATTTCCAGACAAATCTATGGATATGTGATAAAATAGACACAGATCATCCATTAAAATTTTGATAATGAAACAAATTTTATTTTACACTTATGTATAAATATATATTGAAATAAAATCCAAATAAAAAAAAAAATTACATATATGTACATATATGAATGTAAGTAAATGTATCTTTTTAAAATTGTTTTTTTTTTTTTTTAACACATATGTAAATGAATGTGTTACTCTCACACTTTATTTATCTGAATATTTCTAAAATGTCTTTTATGTATATTATACAATGAAATAAATTGCATTATAAAACGACACATTTTACAAACATTATATATACAAAATTGAATGACATAACAATTTGTTACATTTCTGACTGACTACTTCATCAGATTTACTTTAAAATATAATTTTACTTTGGATTAAATGAATGTCTTGAAAAAGATGTATTAAAATTGTCTTTTAATATATTTAAATGGAAATAAAAAAAAAATTAAGATTTTTTTGTTGTTTTTATTGTAAATTTGTGAATATGTAGATTACAAGATTTTTCAATGCATTTAAATACTTTATTCATGAATTTTGTAGGCGTTTTATTTTTGATTAGGAAGGAGTTTTTAAATGTATATATACAAAAAAAAAAAAAATCAGTGAAACCTTCAACGTAATACACTTTATAATAAAATATATGTATTGTATATACACATGTATTTATACGATTGAATTAAATCTTAATGTGCTGACTTATCATTACAGTAATTAATGCATTGTCTGGAATTAAAAGCTGTTATATTGATTCAATTAATGGATTTAAATTAAAGTTTGCAATGTTGACATAATGTAAGTGGTATACATGTATAATATTTTAGATGAAGTGTGTTATTGAAAGATGGATACCTACATCTATAATTAATTCAGTCATTTTATTTCCTTAATTTAAAAAAGTAAAATGTGATGGATCACAATTTCAAAAATGATTTGTTTTTAAAAACAATCTTGATGATTTTGAGTAAAAAGCTTTTGAAAGATAAATTTTTATACATACATTTTTCAATTCATGTACATATATGTATGTTGGTATGTATTGGTAAATATATTTTATGTTCTAAAATCAAGTTAACTAAAAGCTGATTGTAGAACAAGTAGAAAGATTTCCTATAATTTTATAGAAAATGATATTTTTCACACAGCCAGAGGACTAATTTTTATATGATAGCAATACATCATTCTGAGGTCTGTACAAAAAGTGATAGATTTCTCATCCTTTTTTTTTTTTAAGCTTTACTAGAGAACTTTAAAAAAATTTCAAACATTCTAAAATGGACCATCAAATGGGTTTCAAAGAGCAAACTACATTTTCTCATTGATTTTGAGATATCACAAAGATTATTTTTAAAAATTTCAAAATCAAATTGCATAAACTTTTCACTGAAGCAGGTACATTTTGCTGTCTTCATTTCAATCATTTACTGTATCATTTTACATATAATTTTTTTCGTATAGTAAATTCAATCAATCTATTTTTTTCTCTTTATCGTTATAAATGTAAAAACAAGTACTTTATTATTTATTAATTATTTACATATCAAAATGTATTTTGTCTTCTAGATCAGGAAAAATTTCATATATGTATGTATGTTATAAATTTTCATGTACCTAACATACGAGTATGTATAATTTAGTCACATACATATATTCGATGTGAATTTTCTTGTTGTATAATACTGATTAACTTTTAATTTTTTTCTTTCACTTTTTTATTTCTTTCTTCTTCTTTTTGTCTTGTTCTTTATTATATTTTTTTTTTTTGTCATTCTATGTTGATATTTTGTAGAACATAAGCAATAATATAAGTAAAATGCTTTTAAGATATAAACACGTCTTTTAAAATGTTAATGAGCGTCAATCAAGATTAAAGTCTTATCGACTGGCGACGAACTATAGGCACATTTATACTAACACACATTATATATATGTATGTATGTATGTAAACCTTTAAATATATATACTATATGAATGAAATATATATATAAAAAAAAACACAATAAAATACCTGTATGTGTTTAAAAAGAAATGTTTGGTATTTTACTGATGAAACAGAGCTGAGTATAGGTATATGTGCATACTCGTATAACACTTGAAATCATCTATACAGGTAAATACATATTATTTAGGAAAACATAATATGATGACAAGAAAAAATAAAAACAAACAGTCATTCAAAGAAGAGGTTGAGGTGAAAAGGAGAATTGAATCATTTCAAGATGTTTTTCGAATATTATCAATGTGCAGACAGACAAATTCACATATATACATATATACATATGTACAGTACATATATGTGGATGATGTGATTGTCTATAAAATAAAAAACAATAAAAAATACATATTTGTTGATAAGGTGTCACTTAATTTTTATTAATGTCTCTACTTTTGGATTTTAAAGTCGAAATCTTTTTGGGTGATTTATTCTTTTTTTTTCTTTTCTTTTTAATTTTAATTTTTTTTTTCGTATACATATTAACAAAAGATACATATTTTATTTTATAGAGCTGTTTTAAGGTAAAAAATTGCAAAATAAAATGTATTTATAAAATGAATATAAAGCCTGTTTTAAGCTTAATATGATTTATTAAATAATTTTATTATAGTAATTAAAATAAATCTTTGAGATTAGTGAATTAGGATTAAACTCAATTTATTTTTTAATAAAATTTGGAATTTTTGAATAAATAAATAAATTGTTTGTATTGTGTGATTTTTCTCTAAAATGTAGTTGTATAGTACGTTAACTCCGCTTAGAGCTGTTCATATACATACATATATGTACATATTATAAATGTACTAATAGTTTTAATATATAAATTTTTTTCAAATGTATTTTAAACAGCCTTAATTAGTTCCCAAGGTAACGAGTTTTTTTTTTGTTTTTTTTTTTTTCAATAAAATAAAATAAAAAGGTATTAGAGATAAACATTGTAAGCCTAATTGATTGAATTCAATAACAGTTTTAAATGTAATGTGTCTCCAATACACAAAAAACTTTCGTTATCCTTTTAAGTCTAGAAAAATTCTTATTGGCAAAATTTTTCCGAATGAATTTGATATACTTTGTTTCTTATTCCAAATCAATTTTACTAATCGATATTAATTAAAAGAAGAATTTTTATTTTTAGATATTTTCGCACCTATTTCACTAATGGTTCTATCAACCCTTTTTTATTTTCAAATTAAATAAGATTTCTAAATTACACAAAAATTTTAAGGTTTTTCACCTCAATAGAATACTAAATTTTTGCGAAATAAGTCAATGACCTCAAAGTTAATGTTCTATATAGAAATTAAATTTTATGGAAAATTTCATATGAAAAAAAGAAGTATTTTTAAATGATTATGCGTTATTTTTGATAAATTTTTTTTTTTGCAGAAAATACTTGAAGATATTTAAATGAGGACAATAAAAATATTTTCGATTAAAAAGAAAGTTTTTTTTTTTTTTTGGCGATAATAGTTTAATATTTAGTTTATACTTATAAAAATATAAAAAGCCAATAATAGCACGTGTGTATAACACTTTTATATTTTTATTATCATAATATAATAAAAAATCAATTTTGTTTTTTTTTTTTGTTTTTTTGAAATTTATCATTATAAAATCATAAAATTTTATAAAACTATATAGGGACACACATACATATACGTATAGTCGTATAGCATGCAAAATTTTGATAGAGATTGAGTGTTTATTTTATTTTTTATTTTTTAATACATACATTGTATTTTAATATATGCGAATAATTTAGTTTCATTTTAATTTCATCTTTTTTTTATTATAATTTTTTTCTTTGTTTAATTTATAAACCGACTGGTAATACATTAAAGGCCTTTTTAAAATACAAATTTTGCGCATAATCAGTGTAACTAATTAATTCGAAGCAAATCTTTCATTCGACTCAATTAAACATCACTTATCAGTAGAATTTTAACGAGTCTCTCTGATTATTGAGGGTCGTTCATTGACGATGAGCTCCTGATTCAACAGTAAGTATGTTTGTTATAGTATGTATATTGGTAAAAACGAAAGAAATAAATGATAAAATATATATGTATGTATATATCGATTGTACATACATATGTATGTATGTACAATGTTTTAACAAAAAAGAAGTCATTTGTGCGTGTAGAAAAGCAATATTATAAAAAGATTGTTTATATTAAAAGTTATCGTATACAGCAAATGACCACCTAGGAATGTTAAAAGCTCTTTATTTTCACGATTTCAGAATTTTTGGTATTTTATGTAATTGATTTAATTTATTGATTTTAGCATACTTATAAGAGAAATAATTTTTGTATAAATTACGAGTACATTTATATTGAATTTATAGAATGAAAGTAAATGAGTATGTAATAAGCACGTGACATGGAGGTATGCTAAGAAGATAATTTTAGCGACCATAAATCAGAAGGAATATAAAACACAAATCTTTTCGTTATTTTGATCATTTCCTTATAATTTTTTTAATGATAATTTCTATTCGTGCTATCTCTTAATTGAGGTATAGAATATAATCAAGTTCAGACTATACATTTGACCATATGTTTGCTTTTCAAAACAACTTCTAAAAGATATTAAGTATGAAAAACCACTTAAAAAATCAAAAAGTTCAAACAATCAAACCCTCTGTTCAATGAAAATAAAGCCAGCGCAGGACAAAACTCAAAATTTTATAAGAAATAGTCGTGATGAACGAACCTACCTTAGATATGCTTCTTGAAACATAGATCCTGATATACCTATGTATCCTATACTAATTAACTAATGTCATTGAATACAGGTACCTGTTAACAAATTCTTTATCCTAGTACGAGGTTCAAGACACATGAATACCTGAATATTTCATCTGTTCTTGCAGGCAAAAATCAACACTCTATTTCTCTTTCATTTTAGATATTATTTTGGTAAATGCCTGCTTATTAGAATTTTAGCAAATCCTATATCGCTACTTGTATTGAGAATTTTAGATTCAGTCTTTCAGATTAGATCAATCCAGACATATCAATAACCTGTGAAGACTGAATAAGAGGTCTTGTAATTGATTGTAGAATTAAAGCCATGAATAAATATTGCACCACATAAATTTTAATTAAATAAATCAAATACTTACAAAATCAAAATCCTGATGATAAATATACAAGCATCCAGCATCATAGCCAGAAAAAGAGTATCTGTTTGAAAACTATAGTCGTCGGTATAAAATTGATAATTTTGTGACACATTTTTCAAGAAAAAAAAGTAAAATCAATAAATATATATGTTAAATTTAGTAGCTAAAAAAATCTTGAAGGACCTTTGTTTAACACTTTATTCAACATAATCTAAAGACAAATCATATGTAAAAGATTTTTTTGTTGTTTTGTTCATTTGTTGCTTTGATTGTAATTTTCTTTAATTAACGTTTTATTATTTAACAAATTAGTTTTTGTTATTTAAATTTGATTTTGATTTTATTTATTGTTTTCTTTTATATGACAACTAAAAGACAATATGCATATGTCGAAAAATTTTCCATATATATTTTCTAATATGCTATCAAATAGAAATATCAATATAATATGTGTGTGTGTATATGTATTTCTATTATTCTATTATTATTATTATTATAGGCTTTAACATCCATATCAAATATTGTATATGAGGCGCCTCCTAACACGAAACATGCATTATAATACATTGTTTTATCTTAAATCGTTTTATGTAAATTAATTTGAAATATATTTATCTAAATAGCTGTTGAAAGTTTACCCAAAATATATTTTCAAATTTGACCATCATCAATTAGTCATTATAAAACATTCAACATCACTTAACTTCTAAAATTGAAAATTATAAACAAAAACTGTATCTTTTTAACTTACCTATAAACATACATTATTATGTATATCTATGTGCATGTATTCCTTTATAAATTTTTTATTATACACTATTATAAAGATGTTTCCAACAAAATTCAAATACCCCAAAAAAAAAATTGATTTAATATTACCAAACTAGTTTATAGTTTGAATAGCTTATGTAATCATTTTTATAGAAAGTAATTAATTATACAAAAATTGAAAGATATGATTATAAAATTTAATGTTTTTATGTCGTCGATGGATTTTTGAAGAAAGAACAAGTAAAATTTGTATGTAGCATTAAAGAATTCTATATGATATAATCCATGGAGGAAATTTTAGAAGAATTTATGTACATACATACGTATATACGAGATGCCGTGTTGTCGAATGTAGCCGAAGTTTTATCTCAAGAATTTCAATTTTTTTATTTCATTTTGATTTTAGGTGTAAGTATTTTGTCGAATAAATCCTTTTTCTCGAAAAACTAAAATACACTATAGAACAATTTTTTTTCAGTATCGTCATACTGTGGAACTGCTAGAGGACTCTAAGATAGACGATGGAATACAAATGTACGAACATGTTTTACATGCATTTTCTTGTATGTGACTTCAATCTCTTCCTTGCACTATGTTCGAATTTGCAAAAATTAACCATTTTTTGACATTTTGAAAAGAAAAAAAAAAATTTAGAAAATGTAAAACTGTTGAAATCGAATGTAGAAATATGTTTTTTTTTTTTTGGAAATGTGCCATACCTTTTGATCCTTATAATGGTTACAGAAAAAGAAAAAAATGCAAAACAAAAAAGGAAATTTAATTAAAAAATAAAAATCCTTTTCTCTAAAATTCGCAAATGGAATAATAAAATTAATTTTTTTTTTTTTTGTAAAGTATAGTCATTGTCAGGACCAGTTACCCTACTCATTTTGTGGTATTAAAATATTTTTCTTTTACTTGTTTTATTACAGGATAAACATCCATTTACGTATGTGGTTTTTATTTTATATATGTTTAACCTGATATAAACATATAGTTTTTAAAAACATATATGTGGTAAGATAAATGTAGTTGTGTATATATAATACATATGCATGTACATATTAATATCATATCAGGACTTATGTGTAATGCCTATTACCACACACGTGTAAATGAAATTTTTAGATGATTTAAATTTTTTTTTCTTTCTTTTATACCCATATTATATTATACTTTCATATAGAAAATTCTTCATTGATGAGCTGTTCACATTTTGATGAGATAACATGTTTATTCGTTTCATTTTATTTTCATTCTGAATTATTGATAATAGATATTAACGTTTCAAATTACACTCATATACACAAAAGGTATATATATACGTATGTACATATATAAAACAAAACATAATAGAAGAAAAAAGGTAAAAAAAAGGATCATTTTATTTAGTTGTTATCACGAAATGATAGTTTAATAGCATCAAAATTCAAAAAAAAAAAAAAAAAAACAATGAAAAACAGAAAACAATGTCTTTCTTTATATTTTCTATATACTTAATAAGTCAACGTGTGTGTAATAGAATAAGAATTTTCAATGAGTTCACTAATTGAATGGAATAACGTTAATCAATTAGAATAAAATGTTTTACGTTTATAAATTGAATTTTTTGAATTTTAATTGATATGAAATTTTAATAAATTTTTAAAAAATAATATTAATATGTATTTTGAAATGACTTTTAAATTTTCTTAAAATTGAAAAAAAAAAAAAAAATTAATGAGAACAATAAATGGAATAAATGGAAAGGGGTACAAGAAAAAGATGGACATATAACTGTTTAAAAAATATATAATTTATATTTAAAAATCTTAATAAAAATAAATTGACCCTTTTAAAAGATATAAATTTTTGTCAATATGAAAGTAATTAATCTTTAATTATAATCGTACACGAATTAAAATCATGAAAGTGAATGTAGAATATTATTTTATATTCGAAAAAAAAAAAACAGACTGAAAATAAAAAGAATATACATATATGTATACATAAAATTAACTGCATTTATATCATATATTAAATATACGCAATGAAACAATTTACTTTATCCTGAAAGATGGCTATAACATGTTTATGTCACTGGATAATGCGGTATTTATACATATTATTATTTTATTTTTTTTTTGTTTTTTTTTTTTTTTGTTTTTTGTTTTTTTTTTTTTTTTGTTATCAAAAAGTCGAACAAAATCGTGAGTCACGTCTTAATGACTGACTGAATGATCATTTTTACTTAAAAAAATTTTGATTTTTTTTTTTTTTTACATTTTGTGGAAAAATTATATGATATACCAAAATGTATAAAAAATAACAACAATTAATATACATCGTTTACAAAGTATGAATATAATGTATGTATTCATGATTAAAAAATAAAAATAAAAAATAAATAAAAGAAAATCCTCTTTTTATTGGTATTTTGACAAATTTTTATTAATTTGCGGTTAATTTAATGTGATTTGTCTGGTTATCCATATATGTACGTACATATTGAATATTCGTGTATGTAGGTATATATTAAATCTTATAAATTGTATTTAAGTATATAAATGTAATTTAGATAATAATAATAATATAATATTGTATTAAACAAAAAAAAAAAAAACAAAACAAAAAAAAACATATATGTATATTACAGATTAAATGCTTTTAACATTAAAATTTTCGTATAGAATTTTAATATTTTATCGGTCAATGAATTTTTTGGTGACGGATACATAATATAAAAGTTATGTTAAAAACATTTTTAAATTTAATAATTTCAATTTATATAAATGAAAGATTAAAAAAAAAAAATTACATTGAGGTTTGATTATACTTTAAAAAAAAAAAACTTCTAATGAATATAAAAAATTTGTTAAAATTTAAATAGGAGATTTGACGAGAAAAAAATTTCATAATTAAGTAAACATTTTTTTAAATTAACATTTTTATTTTTCAATTAATGTTTATTTTGTATTTTAAATCTTTTTGATTATCAAGTGTTAAACACAATCAATTTTTAATCAATTTAAACAAAATTAGAAGCTTTTTTGAAGATGTTTTCGTAATTTTCAATTTAAGGTATAATTTTTGCATATTTTATGATACTAAAAATATTACTGAAATTCGAAAATTCTTTTCAAATGATAGTTCTAAGGTTCTAAAATTAAATTTATATTAACTAAAAACAAAAAGTTTATAAAATTTTCTATAAAATATTCTGCAACAATTCAAAGATTATATAATTTAACAAAATTAATTTTCAATCAATTAAAAACTTCAAAAAAAAAGAAAAAAACAATTCTTTGCGCATCTTTCGAATTTTTTCTTCTTCATCTTTGCTTGATAATTTGTCGTAATTTAAAAAAAAAAAAAAATATTAGTGTCTGTTAAAATATTTTGTTGAAATATTAAATTTTATTAAAAACATAGTTCACCATAAATGGCCGTTTTGTGAAAAATCATTTTTAAAATTTCATATTTTCTGTAATTACAGTTCGCCGACAAAATTGATCAAAGAAAATGTTTTTCCTTTTTTTTATTTTTTTATTTTAAACAAAACTTACCTGACAAAGAAAAAAGATATGATAATTTTAAAACGCGTTTTAAACTGCATGAACTAACAGATTATCATCACAATCAAATATTCAAGTCATTTAAATATCTATAAATATCTGTTTTCATATATATTTTATAAAATCATTTTAAAAAAAATAAAATAAAAATAATAAAGTTAATGTTTTTAAGTTAAAAATTATGATGAATGTGAAAAAAACAAAACGAATTTTAATATAATTTTTTTTTTTTTGCATCATATAAATTTATACAATTATCATGAAACCGTAGTACGTGATCCAATATTGTATATAAATCGAAAAATACAGATCTGCCATTTCCTGCGCGTATATACAAACATATACATATATTTTACCTTACAATTCATATACACATTCAATCAACATAATATTCTCTATTATAGAATTTCTTATCATTTTTTTTGTTGTTGTCATTGTTAAATTGAATATTTTAATTTGTTTTTTTTTTGTTTTTTTTTTTTGCATTTTTAAATTGTATATAATGTTCAAAGAGTGTAACGACCGCAAAATTGAAAAATTAAAAAAGAACAAATTAACAAAATACCATTTTATGTTTGATTGAATTTCGTTTCTCTTAAAAGGTTATTATTTAGAAAAACTCTTTCAATGGATGGTTATTTGAGATTTATCTATAATCATTGTACATTATATTTCTTATACATCATAGCGAAGATTCAATAAAAAAAACAAAAGAAAAAAAGAAAAAAAAAAATTATAAAAAAATGATTTTCAATTACTTTCAACGCGTAACATGAATATTATTTAAATGCTTTAATACGAATGATATAAAAGGAAAGGTCTCATCACGATTTCATAAAACATGAATTTTCCATTCTGCATTATGTAGTTTTCTTAAAGCATTTGCTTTTTTTATTTTTTTATTTTTTTTTCTTTATTTTTTAGGTTTTTTTTTTTCGTAAATTTTATGTACTGCAACTAAAGTATAATTAGAGGTCAATTAGTAAAAAAAAAAATGTCTTTTTTGTAGTTATCATTAAAAATTAAGCCAAATCATTTTGGGATGCTTATGTTGCACATAATTTTCGTTTTATTTAAATGCAAAATTCGATATTTTTAGATTTAGAAAAATTTAAAACAAATTTTTTTTGGTTAATTAAAAAAAAATAATTAATTCGAATTTAATCATGTGTAACTGAGAAGTATTTACAATGGATCCAATTTCTATAATGTCCTTATATCCCTGTAAGACACAAATTATTATTAAAAATTTAACACTTTTGTGGAACTAAAAACTAAAAAACAAAAAATTCTAATTTGAATTTACATGAAAAATAAAAAATGAATTTTTCTTTTCATTTTCATAAAAATAATTTAAATGCTTTAAAGTTCGTATTTTCCAATATTCCTTATTTTTCTTCCAATCTATAAAACTTTCTGAACTAAATTTTAGTACTGGAAAATATTTTAAATCCTCTTTAGCTTTTTTCAAAAAAAAGTTCAAAAGTTTGTAGAAATAACAATTATAGCTTTCTTCGTTGATTATCATTTCCTTTACTATAAATAGGTGTGAGTCTTTGCTTCATTAATTTGTTTAGTTTAAATGATGAAACACAGATGTCGCTTACCCCAATCGAAATAGTAGTTTTTGTTTGTGTACCAGATAATTTGCGGAAATACTTGATATAGGATGACCCTAAAATTACGTAAAAAAAACAAACTGAAGTTCTTTTTTTTAAAGTTCTGGCTAAATATAGAATTTTTAAAAGAAAATCTTGATTATTAAAGTAAAAAAGGTTTAAAGACTTAAAAGATGAAGAATTTGTATTCCATAGAAGTCGTTACATTATGTTTATATAGAATAGTTGTTCAATTTGAAAATATTCATCACAAGCTTCAAATTTCACAAATATTTCCGTCTTCAGTGCTTCCAGTGCTGTGCATGAAATTGGATTAAAGAGATATCTAGGGTGTCGTTGTACATAAAACAAAAAAGTTCAAAGCTTGAAAATTTTAATTTTTCTACAATAAAAAATCTAAATAATTTTCCTAAAATTATTCGGATTAGAAAATTAAATATTTACACAAAAATTTTGAAAAAAAAAAAAAAAATCATTAAAACATTAAAAAATCCCCAAAATGTGTTAATTTTTTGAAATTTCAAATAAATTTCCGACAAATT
Organism: Bombylius discolor; assembly: GCA_939192795.1. Lineage (NCBI taxonomy): Eukaryota > Metazoa > Arthropoda > Insecta > Diptera > Bombyliidae > Bombylius > Bombylius discolor. The sequence goes on along the minus strand of OW584241.1, from coordinate 3,468,633 downwards.
AACACAATAATTAATTTTTTGAAATGACTTTTTTATTTATCGTTCTTTTCTCTAATTATTTCAATAAAATTAAAATATTTCATATTGACACTGAGTAAAAACCAAAACAACAACAAAAAATTACTAAATCTTTTACGACAAAACAATTATCTTTATCCTCAATAAAAAAAACTTAAAGTGAAAGTAAAACAAAAAAATAAAAAAAAAAACACATAAAATATTTTTTTTAAAAAACAATTTTTCTTGTATGATGTTAATTTAATGAGAAAAAAATAATAAGAAAATAAAACAAAGATACTTCAGTCGAAAATTGAATATATGTATATACATATGTATCTATATGTATGTAGTATAAGTATGTACATATTAATTAAAATACATTATGTTTTACTTGTTAATTTTTAAATTTTAAATATTTTCCCTTTATATTTTGTATCGCATGGATGATACATAAAATTAATTACCGACATAGAAACGTCACGACTCTTTTACATTTTACCAATGAAATACATAAATATTTAAGACATATTGTACATAAAGGATATACATATACAGATTCATATGTAATCACATATATGTATACAACTGATATTGTGTATGATCATAATACTTTTTTTTTTTTCATTTAAACTTAAAAAAGATTTTAAATATACCTTAACCTTTTGTATGTAATGTTCCTTAAATACCGTTACAGACAATTACATTAATCACTTTAATTCGCGTTTTCTCTAATTTTAGCTTAATTACTAACATATATGTTATTCTATTTAGAGCAATTAGCATCATCTAATGAAGTGAGATAAATTTCTATATTCGATATGCTTATGAAATTGTCATTCTTCTTACAATATAAAATGAGCGTTATATGTATCTTTTGCTTATATTCGTAGAAGATTTTTATTTATTATTGTTTGTAAGAGAAAATTCATTATTTATAAAATACATATTTTAAAGTTACATTAAAAATAGATTTTCTCTTATTATTATTATTATTATTTTCTAAATCAAGAACGGAAAAAAAGGATTTTTTTATTACTTTATGAAAGTTCCTACACAAACATTTTTTTTTTTTTTTCAATTAACAAATGGAAATAAACAATAGAGATTAAATTTTCAATGTTCCATGATGGAAGTAAGAATTGCATCAATTAGATTTCTTTATTGGAATATCCTTGAATTTATTCAATAAAACCGTATCAAATTAAAGAAAAAAAAAAAAATTTAATAACAACACTAAAAAGTTCGGATAAATCTTTCATAATAAGTAAGATGGTTCAAGTTTAATTTATAATTGAAGAAAATCAGAAATTGTTAAGGTGTATGTATGATATTTAAATTTATTTAGTAATGCAAGGCTTTAAAGATTCTTTTGATGATGAATAAATGATATATGAAGAATAATGTTATGTTGTTTTTAAATATCATCTATAAATAATTGCATTGAATAAATACCATTTATAAGTGCGCTATTTTAAATTTAAACTTATATTTAAACGAATTATTCATATATAAAATTGCCTTTAGGTATACACATATGTAGGTACGTATGTGTGTGTACTATGTATGATCGGTTCATAGTCACAAATGAAATAATTATTATGTTCATTAGTATCGAGTGATTTCATCTCTAAAGGTGTGTGATATTAATTGGCAAAAGAAATGTTAGGTTCTCTTATATGTATGTATGTATATTATATGTAGGTACATATAATTGGAATTATTTTATATTTTTTTAGACGATTTTACTATAGGACAGGGTGTTCTTGTGAGCTTTTTTATTTCAACTAACAAGGCTATAAAATGTAAGTGTGAAAGTATTTTTATTTATTTTTCTCAACAATCTTTAAGAATTTTAAGTTGATAATATATCCCCAAATTTTGTAAAATTTTTAAAAATCTTTAATATATAAAATTCAAGGACTTTTCAATTTACTGATACGCCCTATATGAAAAAAAAAAACTCTATGATGTATTCAATTTTTTTTTATTCATATAAGTCTGTTATTTTCATTAATTGTCATCACCTGCCTTTTAAAACTAATTCGTTTTATTTGTTGGAATGCAATCTATATACTGTAGTCAAAGATCCTTCAAATTGTGTACATAATTATGGTCACAATTTTCATTTAAAGATTGTTCATTTAGCGTAACCGTTTGGCAAATAATGCCCTAATTAAATCAGTCATCGGTTGCAATTAAAATATATAAACTAATTGACCATGTATATATAAAGTTAAAAAATTTATGTATTTTAATTTAAAAATAACTGAGAGAATAAGAAAAAATGAGATAAAAATTATGAAAAACGAAAAAAATTCATAAAAAAGGTGACAAAAGGTAGGGATAAGAAATTTTATTATGTATTAAAAAATATATTTTTAACCCCTTTTTAGCGTATAGATTTTCGTGCTTTTTTGATTCGATTGGAATTTGATTTTCGAAGTTTGCTGTATGTGTACATACGTATAGAAAAAAAAATGGAAATCTTGACAATGCAGTAAATAATTTAAAAAAAATTTAACTTTAAAAACAGCAAGACATCAAGTTTATGGAATTATATTATACTTTTTTAAAATGTTCACTGAATCGAAAATGTAATCGTTAATTGTAATAATAAGTGCAATTATCACATATTATAAATAAAGAGATGAGATCCTGTCTTTTGATAATTAAAACAAAATATTGTACAATATAATTGTATTTAATGTAATATAACATTTCTTAATTATGTATTATACTTAGTATATTGTAATGCTATTTGATCATAATATTGAAATTTTGCCAAAAAAGTTTATTTGAAATTATCCATTCAAAGTGTAATATTATAAAATATTGTGAACTAATTAGATTGAATTAAAATGGTTAATTAAAAATTTTTTAAATAAAAGATTTACGATAATTATCATATATTTTCTTAAAATAATTACTTATACAATCACAATGATTTATTATATTTTAAGAATTTTTAATTAATTTATTTAATGTTATTTTCACAATTAAATATAATTAAATAGAAATATTGCGTAATAAAATATTTTATTTTTTTCGGTGGCACTAAAGCTCATTTAAAGCTTCGTGTTAGCTCGACTTTTCGTGACTATTTTGTCTAAATTTTTAAAATACGGTTTGTATTTTTAATTTTTAAATAAGTCAATGGACAATAATTCTTTGGAAGATTTGCATTTAAGAATCATAAGATCTAAAAGAAAAAAATTCATTTATTTAATTACTGTTTGTTATTTCAAATGTGTACGTGAAAGATGTATCGAAGGAATACAAGTTCAAAAATTCAAAAATTTATTTTCAAAAAATAAATAAAAATTTTGAAAGAATTTTTAAAAATACGACTTCAATCAAAAATAATCATTTTTTGGTTTTCCAAATTTTTTGTCCTGTGTCGCTCAACTTATAATATTAAATTTTAAATTATTACAAAAAAATTGCTCTTTTTTTTACCATTTTTTATGAATAATTTTTTTTTTTTTATAAATAAATAACAACTTTATAAGATTGTTCATTTTTGGTTTTTTTTTTTTTAATTATAATATTTTACACCTTAAAACATTTTTATTTTATAGTCATACTTTGTGAACAATGTGATTAAAAAATATGAAAATAACAAAAAAATACAAAAAATAAATAATTTATACATAATTTAAGCGTACACATTAATAATAATTAATAAAATTAATCAGAAAATAATGTTTGCTAAAAGCGATCATTAATTACAGTTATTGATAGTAATATTGTCAGAAAATAATTACAAGTTTTTACTTGTAAACAAAAGAAACAAAGAAAAAAGAAAAAAAAAACATATAATAAACACGTTCAGATTTTTATATATTTGACCTTTTTAAATCCAATATAATATAATTATCATTATGTGTTGGTATATGTGTGTATGTAAATGAATAAAAAAAAAAAATTTTCTTGCATATTTTACAGATAATAATGGTATATTTTATAAATCTTAAAAGCTTGTCAAATGACACTAATCAATTGAAATTTAATGAGTGCTTCATTGCATTTTGATTTATCTTGGCAATCATATAGTTTAATTAAATTTATATTTACATACACACACATGAAAATGTATATATGTATATATAGTTTGCTAATATATTTTTTCATATTTGTATACAAAAAAAAAAAAAATATATTTAACTCAAGGCAAACTTTATATCAATCATTTTGTATTAGATATTACATTAAATTTATAAAACAAAATATATTTTAAAGGGAAATTTTTCTTTGCAAAACATGATGATCAAAATGATTTGTAGATTACGCACGATCAAAACAAATTGAAACGGTGGAAACGGTATTTTATCTGATGTTTTTATAATGTTTTATATACATGTACAATTTTTAGATACATTTCAATATAAGATACTGTCATAAATAAATCACTATAAGATAAACACAGTACTCATGATTTTTTGACGTGTACGATATATATGATATCTAATAAGAGACTTTTAAATATGAGATACATATAAAGCTTTTTGGTTCGAACAAACTTCTTTCATAAATGTTGATTTGCCACGATTACTTGAATAAGTTTGATTACGTCAGTTTTGTCTTTGAATTGAAATTGGTGAAAAAAAAACATAGTTTTTTAAGACTTCCTTCTATCCCGCATTTCTTACAAAGGAATATGAAACACAGTTTATAAGCTTTATATAGGTTTATCGAAAAAATGAAGAAGTTGACAAAATTCACTGGAATAGGATTTAATTTTTCGAACTGCAGAATATGTAGATTCGAAATAGCTTTTGAAAGCTTTAATAAGAAGTTTAGACAAAGCTTTTTCGATTCGAAAATTCGAATACATATATGTATGTAATTTCGAAAATAGTTTATAAAAAAATGTAGTATTTTCGAAGAAAAAAAATTTAGTTTTTTTTATTACATAATTTAAATAAAGGTTTTCTAATAATTTTGAAAAAAAATTTTTTCACTTTTCAAATATGTATTAGGGTGTTCGAATCTAGTATGATATAGTACAAGAAATGAAAAGAAGAAAGCTTTTTAAAAAAGAGGAATTTTTATTTCACTTTTCTTCGTTCTAAGTGTTTATCTTATTGTGGTTAATTTATGATACAAAGGTTTAAAGTAAAATTAAATTGTTGTTTCAATATAAGATACGCTGATGGTGGTCTTTAGAGATTTTTCCTTTTTTTTTAATATTTATTTATTTATTATTTTTTTTGTTTTTCAAAACGATTGGTTTTAATATGACGAGTATACGTAGCCGCTGATAAACGATCATGCCGCGCACGCTTTTTTTATGCTTCACATGGATATATAAAATTAAAAAAAGAAAAACTCCTCCTCCTCTTCACATATATAAGAGGAATGATGTTGCAATATAGTTTCTTAATGAAGAAAATGAAGTGATTTTCCGATCATATTTAACGCAATCTTTTAAAACTTACTTTAATATAATAATAAAATTATAAAAGGAAAAAAGCACAGCAAGAAAAAAAAAAAAAGAGTTATATAGAAAAAAGATACATCAAAAACATCAACTACCATCTTTCCAATAACTAGAATATCTCTATAAAAAAAATAATGTGTGCATGTACGCATATATAGCGATGTAATGATAATAATAAAAACAACAACAAAATACATACATATATTGCATTTATGGTAGATAAACAACAAAATAAAATCAAAATGCAACCCTACTTATAAACACACACCTTGGATACCTTAATTATGTAATTTCTTTCAAGAAATGACTATTTATTTTTTTTTTTATTATTTTTTTTTTTGGTGTTTTTATACCGTAAATAAAAATGTTACGAGCTGTGATTTGATCTGTTTTGGATGTGTAGTTGATGTCTGTTTTATGTGTTGTTATTGCTAATACTATATAATACATATGTAGATATAGATACATATATACGTATGTGTATAAAGCTACATGTATAGATAGAAATAATTTATAATCATTTATTTATTAAGAGAAAAACAGAATGCGTGTGGTATGTATTTTGAGGCCAAATACCTACTAATGTGTATAGAAATACACTAAAAGAAAAAAATGTTTAACAAAACAAAAAAAAAAAAAAAAAAAAAAAAAAAAAACTAATGTGTATAGTATGAAATTAAGAGTATATGATGAGTTTGTTAAATTTAATAAGGGCATGTGTTGGGTTTTTTTTCCTCCTCTCTCTATTTTTTTTTTTTTTTTTTTTTTTTTTTTTTTGGAAAATTAGTTTTTTACCAAAAAATATCACACTCATTGCTAGCTTTTATACCCTTTAGGTATAAGCTGTATGAAAAAAAAAGCAATCATATAGGTATAGTATTTGATTTTTTTTTAATTCATTGATTTTTTTTCTTTTTTTTTTTTATTAAAAATCATCCATCATAGTCAGGATGTAGATATTTAACTTTAACGGTATTTCAAAAGAAAAATTGAAAAATAAGAAAAAATAAAATAATTACGATGTGGAAGTGGTTATTTGTTCCCAATTTGTTACAAAAAAAAAAACAAAAAAAAAAAAAGATTGTTTGATAACTTTTTTATTAATTAAAAAAAAAAAAGTAGAAACAAATTTTTCTATTCACAACCAATCACATAAGACGACTATTCAAAATCGAAAGAAACCTAGTCAATATAGGGCTTTATAATTCATGAACTTTTATTGTTGTACCGGTAAACCCGAATACAATAATTAAATTTATTCTGAATTTTATTTCCGCAATTAGAAAATGTTCAAAACATGAAAAAGTAACTAATTTTCTTAAAAATATGCGGTTGTGAACTTATATGTATTAATTTTTTTTTTTACAGACAACTTAAAGTATTAAAAATAATTAAGATATGAAAAAAGTATCTAAACAGTTTTTTTCTTAAACCATTTTTTTTTTTAAATTATATTCTAAATACATAAATTTACATTTAAATAAATTATTAATAATTTTCAATTTGTTCTACAATTTGCAAAACCCATAATAATTGAAAACAAAAAATAAAAAAAACTTGTTATAATGCAAAAAAAAAAAAAAAAAATTAACTAATCCATTAAAATTATGCCATCAAATCATTAATATGAATTACGACGATAATATATGAAACAAGTCAAGTACATACATACATATATTTATAATATACGGGTACACAATATATTGTAATATACGCGAGTATGTAAATATAGTTTTTTTTTATATTTATTTTTAAATTTTTCTAGGTGAACACAAATACAATCTTATTTATAATTTCATAAAATATAATTTTTCGAAATGCATGTAAAAAAATATATTACTTATAATTTAGTTACATTATACACATACTCGTAATTTTTTTTTTTAATAATATAAACTCTATATAAATGTAACGTGTTTTATATTTATTATTATTTTATTTTATTTTTTTTTTTTTTTTTTAAAAATAAATATGTATTATCATCGCGAGTTGCGCAAATGCATTCATAATCAGCTGCATATAGTAATAAATTTACATATTTGACGATCTTGTAAGCTTGTAAATAGGTGCTAAAAGGAAGTTGTTACCATTTTTAATTGCTCTTAAACATCGTGTACTTGCATAAATTTTTATATTTTATAATATTATAAGATATTATTTATTTTTTTCTTTTATTTTATTTAAATATTGTATGTATTTTTGTTTTCTTTTCATTTTCTTTTGAATAAATTATTTTTATTTTTTTCTTGAATATTTGATTTTATTTTTCTTTTCAATTGGAAAAATTAAAGTCAATTATATTATGAATCGATAAATGTCCTACTAATATTATTTAAAATATGATCATTTGAATTGTATAGTATATATGTGACATTATTATTATTTGAAAACGTGTTAATAAATACATATATTATATATAATAACTTTTATTTAAATTTCTTTTCAAATTAGAGCAAGATGAAGAAAAAAAACAAAAAAAAAAAAAACGAAATATTAAACATGTCAAAACGGTCTACTGCTAATAATTATTTTTTTTTATCAAAAAATGTTTTTTTTTTATTTCTTAAATTAAATTTAATTCGAATTATGAAAAAAAAAACCAACTTTTATTTTTGGAAATATGTAATTTACTAAATTAAATGACAGAGATTTTTTGTCGTGATTGCGCCATATAAAAGATAAAAAAAAAATAAAAAATTCAAGTTAGTACAAACAGATAAGATGAAATTTCAAAAAAGAACTTATAACTTCCCATTTCCCATCGTATGAACGTATACTGATAGTAAAGAGATCTTGCGTCTTCCTTATACATTATAAAACTAACATTAAATGTACTAAATACATGTGGAGATCAGATCGGATATGTCTTTTCTTTATATTACATATTTTTTTATTTTAAATTTTTTTTTTTTTCAGTTAAAAAATATTCAGGAAAAGAAATGATTATTTATATGCGCAAGATTATTTAAAAGAAAGATAAAAAAAAAAAAACACACACACAAAAACAATAATCAAAATAAATTTCAAGTCAAGATTGGCAACAACATTATGAATTAATTGGAAATTAACTTTAGGATTTATACTTAATTAACGCAACATTAAAACGTCACATTTACTCTGAGCACATTCAACAAGATCACTTACGACAGACAAAATGTTAAAAACAAAAAGATTACCATCATCAGATACATACATATGTACGTATACATTTTTATATTTTGTTGTTGCTTTACTGTTGATGTTAAAACTAAGATTATGTGCTTTAATTTTGTTATTGCACATTGATTGCAATATACAAAATGCACTCATCATTATCATGCAAGATATATGCACATTTTTTCAATAACATACATACATTTACGTACCATATGACATTATAGATATATTTTGGTATATACTCGTATGTAGTACATAGTACATATATTGTATGTCTGATTTTACTTAAGCTTTTTACAAAAACAAAAAACAAACATAAAAAAAAAAGTTGAAAAGTGTATGCATGTATGTATATTGCAAAAATGAATCTGGAGCCTGGAGGGTCTACTTTTAATATGAAAAGTTAGTTTGGTGCGAGAAAATGAATACTTTTGAGCCGCGTTATTTTGATTTTATGATCACACATGTAGTGCATATTATAACTGCTATAGAAATTAGTTTTTTTTTTTCTTTTCTTTTTGATGTGTGAATCAGGTACAATTTACTCTTTTCTTTTTTTTTTTTTTTTAAATTGTGATGGCTTTATGATTATTATATGAGTACGTACATTTATCAATCAAATACATAAATATATTGTAAATTGCATAAGATATTTAATTGTGTTTACACGAAGCAATTAATTAATTTTTCATAAAATGTTTTCTTTTATGATGCCGCATAATTTAAAACAAAAAAAATTGAGACCAACATGAATAATTCTGACATTCATTTGTCAGTTGATATTCTATTCATTTTTCATTTTAAAATTTCTGCAATATATATGTAGGTTATTCATAAATGTACATAGTTACATTATTTTGATGTATTCTGTATCCTTTTTCTTATCCCCTTTTTTTTTCATAATTACTACAAGAACACAAATTAATTATGACAAGCAGTTTTTTTTTTTTTGTTGAGAAAAATTTTCATTTCATAATTTCATACTTACTTAAAATATCCTTCTTCACACCATAGCTAATAAACATTAAATTATTTTCGAATATCACCTGTATTACAAACATTTTTGAATGATTGTCGGTTATGCACATTGTTCATTTTTTTATTTTTTATTTTAAATGTTTGTATTTTATAAATACTAAAGAAGGAAAAAAATATAGCACACTTTAACAAAAAGTTAGTATAATCATTTTTGTGTATGTATGTACATATATCTTATATACACACCAGTTATTTCAATATTGTTACATATATACAATAAATGTATTTCATTAATAGGTCCTTCATACATTTGATTACACGCTTCATGCGGTTTTTATTTATTCATTAAGAAGAAGAGAAGAAAAAAAAGTAACTGATCCTGTGTATATGTTAGCATTCATAGGTGTAAAATAATTATATAGGCATTTTACAATAACTGATATATACATATTATCATTATATAACCTAGCTGTTTATATACTTAATATACCTTTTCTTCTATATAATAATCATTTTACTATAATTAAGATAGACTATTGATCCTTTGAAATTTTCTATCTGAATTCAGTTTTTTTTTTATATATAATGACTTGTGTGTATACATATGTATAAAAGAATATAATGTATGACAGGTGGTTGATTAAAGAACAATTAATGTTATTTCATTTTTAATATATTTTGTTGCTCATAATAATATCTAAAAAATAAAATATTTGATTAGAAAGGATCAAATTTTAAGTACAATAAAATTTGGTAAAAAATTTTTTTTGTTGATATTGTATATAAATGAATCTTTAATATACCGAAACTACATATATAATCAAAAATATCGATAAATATTTAAGAAAAACATCATTTAGAAAGAAAAAGAAAGAAAAGAAAGAATAGTAGCGAAAATAGATCTATTAAAAATCACACTGAGATCAAATTTTAGATAAAATACAATATTTTGTAAAAGGTAGTAAATATAGTATAGTGGCTTTTTGGGTAACAAAGGGGATTTATGTATGCTCAATCTATGTCGATTTTATTAGATTTATAAACATATTATATGATTATTTACTTGTTTATATAGATTCAATTTTTTTTTCGTGAATTTTTTTATTCAATCTTTTTGATATTTGCCGAAATGTTTTTTTCTCTAAATGTTTGCGGTTTTCGAAAAAAAAAAAATAATCCCTAATTCTTTTTCTGTGTGTGATGGTATGAAGCAAAAGAAAACAAAGAAAAAGAATTTAGCGGTGTGTTTATTCGTAGAAATCGGTAGTTATTCAATTTTTTTTTTTTTTATTAAATTATTATAATTTCTTTTTTCTGTTTTATTAAAGATGTTTTATTTTTTCTTCATCGAAATAATTATTGAACGATTTATGATTGAAAAGAAAAATACATAAAAAAAATCCCATTAGTGGATTCATGAAAGGAAAATTAAATAATTGATTAGATTTTATTTATCAAAAGAAAATAATAACAAAATTTATTTGTTATTTTAAGGTTTTTTTTTTTTTAAAAATTATATACAATATAGGAATAGGTTTTGGCTTTTCAGGTTAATTAAGTATTTGGCTACTGTAGTCAAAAGTATAATTTATTAATGAGTATATTTCTTCTACTGAAATAATGTGATTTAAAAAATGAGTTGTACAATGTAATCAGACAACTATATAATGGATCTTTAAAATTTTAAAAATATGATTACTATACTTTTCTTCAATTTACGGCGTCAAAAAAATTTCAATTAATTTTAATTTTCAAGTACACCGATGTAAAAAAAAAAAAAAACAAAAAAGTTGTAAAAGTATTGTTAAAAATTTACAAGAAGGACGCATATTATCCTTTAAAATCTAACAAGCAGTCATCTAAATAATTATTTTATTAATTTTAATTTTTCATTGTTTTTATTGTAATTCAAGTTACATATTTTTTTTCGTTGTTGTTCTTATTTTATAAATTAAATTAAAATAAATATATATAAACAATATCATTCATGACTTAAAATATAATATTTTATACGATAAAAAAAAAAGAAAAAAAAAGAAAATTTATGATAAATAATTATACCTTAAATAATTATATTTTATAACTGATTAATAATTATATATGCTTTAATTAATTTAATCAGAAACGTTTCAAAATTTTTCTAATAATTGATTATAAATACTTTAAAAGATTACATTTAATTATTGAGAAATAAAAAAATATTAATTTTTATATGAATTTAAAATGTATAACAAATGATAATAAAAAATAAATTATATCGAAGGAAAAATATAAATTTAACAAAGAAAAAAAAAAACATATATACATATGTATATGTATGTATATGTAGGGTATTTCAAAATTAATTTGTTTCACGTGCAATTATTATGAAACCAAAAAAAAAAAAAAAAAAAAAAAAAAAAACCACGGAAAACTAAAGAAGAAAAAATTCATATAATATGTATTAATTGTCTAAAAATATGTAAGTACTATTAAAATAAAAAGAAAACAATCGTGTAATACATATGACATAACATTGTTATAATAATAAATAAATTACATTTTGAAATACAAATCGATTACAAATTTCAAATAAATTATATTACGAAATTACCAACACAATTCGTTAAAATAAATTATTATTATTGTGTACTATCACATCCTCATTCTTCTTTGACAATTTACTTTTTATTTATTTTTTATTTATTTTTTATTTATATTTGTTTGTTTGTTTATTTGTTATGGAATATGTCTAATTTGCAATCTATCATTTTACAATAAGTTTTTAAATTGATAATACTTGTTAATTTATTATTGTGTTGTTGTTGTTTGTTTGTTTTTTTTCTTTCTTTCTTATGCATTCAATAATTCTATTAACAATGTGTACTAAAATTTATATAAAAATATTTTCTGTTTTTCTTTTCTATGTTTTTTTTTTGCTTTCTGTGTGTGTGTGTTTTTATTACACAATACAATAAAACTTAAACCAATTTTCATTATCATAAAACTGTCATAGAAAAACAAATATGGCGGATGATTTTGAAATTGCATTCAAATTATATATTTTTTTTTTAGTTGAATGATAAGAAATAAAATTGATGAGAAAGAAAAAAAAAACAAAATAAAAATAAACAATATACGAATAAATAAAATTAATTTATCTGCTGTTTTGTGTGTGTGTGTGTGTGTGTTTTATACAATTTTCTTTTTAGGCTTTTTCAACGTTTTATTATGGAAAAATATGTAAGTAGATATTTTTCTTTTATTTGTTTAACTTGACAGCAGAGGCTTATTGTTTGCCGTTTTTATTTTATTTTTCAATTAAAATAATTTTTATAATATAAACAACCACCTACCTTTTATATAAGCATTGAATGTAATGTGTATACGTATATATGCAATAAAACCTGACATTTGAAACTGATGGTAAAAAGTTATGTTTGATTCAACAATATTTAATTAGAGTACTTGATTCTGTTTATAGCATAAAATTAAATGTATATTTGTACAAATGACATGTATGTTGGATTTATGTATACAAACTGTAGGGTTGAGTATGTGTGTGTATACTTAAACAATATGAAACAAAGTGTAAATTCAATACAATTTATTTTTCCTGTTATTTATTTTCTTAATGAATTACACCAAACAGGTATGATATTTTAGTACATTTAGATGTATGTACTTATGTTTTATATATAGCATCTAAACATAATTTGAGGCCATTTTGCGTCACTGTTTTATTCAAATAAAAAAGTGTCACCCACATCCGTTTGTTGCGGGCTTATTATTCACTTTTCATTTGTATAATTAAACGCCATACTCGATTTATGTTTTTCTTTTGTAGGGTGACTAATAAATTGTATATTAAAAGTGATAAATTAGAAAATTATTTTATTTCAAATGAGCTTGGAAAATTGCAATACGGGTCCTTGGCTCACAATGAAAAGATTTTTGAAGGTGTTTCAAGGTGTTTAAAAGAAAGCAAAAAAAAAAAATGATTTGGTTACTTTTTTTTAAAAAAATAAATTAAATTATGGGAAAAAAATCTAAAATATTGTAAAACTTTGTACTAATTGCGAACCACAAGAAATTCAATTAAAGACTTTTAATTGTTATTTCAAAGTAATTAGAAGTTTCAATATTATTAAATATACCTTGGCAGTTCAAAAATTTATTAAAAAATTATTTTTACTGGAACAATAACCACAAATGAATTTAATATAGATTTATTTTCTGATTCAATTTCACACCTACACCCTATATGTCATTAAGATAAATAATTGTTGATTGCATTTTGTGAAATTACTCATTAGTATAGAACATCTATATATATGTATGTATTTTGTTAGAATTATTATACAGCCCGCAATATATTGCAGTAGAATTTTACCTTTAATTTTTTTTTCTTTTTCAGTTTTTTTTTTCTTGTGTTGAATTTTTTTTTTTACAATATTGTTGTCTTATAAAACTATGAAGTTGCAAATCGAATGGTGGTTAACAACAGCTAAATGCTGTGAATATTAGCTCAACCACAAAATCATAACTCATTAGGTTTACGATGTCACGATACATACATATATACCTACATATGTACATATATAGGTATATATATAGTCTGTCGACCTCGTTGTCAATTTTTATCATTATTGTTGTGAAAAAAAAAAATAATAATAAAAATAAATAAATAAAGAAAATTATAACATAGGTATTATTAATATTTGAATGAAATATATAAACTGTATCTTCTTAAAAATAATAAAATATAATAATAAAGAAAAAGTTTTATGGTAAAAGGGATAAATCGACCACATTTTTATCCTCATCATTGCAATATGTTAACAATTGAATTGCATTCCATCATTCATTTCGTTGCAATAATCGTTTTATATAGCAGAAAAAAAAAATTATATATACATACATAGATATGTATGTAGTTTTGCAATCATTTTTACAAACGTGAGATATATGAAGAAGAAGAAGGAAAAAAAAAAATGCTGTAGTATAATAATAAGATATGAAACAATTTGAAAAACAGAAAATTCTCTTTATAGTTAGCGAACTGCATTAGCATTTTGTGGTTTTAAATGCCATTCATCAAACGTTGATTTATAATTGGATGAATTTAATGATGTCTGAAATAAAGGAATTCAATATAGTTTGGTATATATAAATAAACATCTGCATTTGATAAATACAATGTTTAATATTTCAATATATCTGTAGATCGTTTTCTTTTTTTTTTAAATTGTAAATATTTTTTAATTACACGATGATAAAATCAAATAACAATTTAAATAAAATAAGAGAAAAATAAATGATTATGTATCTATACTCAATTTCAATTTAAGTTGCCTGTTTTTCGAAATAATATATTTTATTGATTATTATTTAATATTTGTGTATTGTATACTAAATGTATATTGAAAATAATTATATGAAGATTCATTTTGAAATTTATAATTTGATTGTGGTTGAATACTAATTAAATAATAAAATTAATAACGGTTGATAAAATAATTTTAGATTTTCTCATTAAGCATTTTAATTAATTTGTTACTTAAATTAATTCATTTTAATTGATTCTCTGTAATCTAGATATTTTATCGAACACAATATAGTGATAAAAAGTACACTACTTTTAACAAACTCAGAATTTTCTATCAAATTTCGAGACATTTGGTAATTAGAATTTGGATTTTAATGCCAAAAAATTTTTGGTTCGACTCATATCTGAGGCAATTTAGTTATGTGATAAGCATTTATTGAGTATGTGGTTTAATGCTATACAAAAAGCATTTTAAAACTCCATCATGTAATTATTTTACTTCTTTTACCGACGGCTTCTGGCTTGCAATCTCTTATGTACATATTTACATAAAATCTGCATTTTTCTTTATTTCAAGTTTTATGATAAAATAAGTGAATTTTTATTGTATTCTACAATAAGAATTTTTGTCGTTAACTACCGTCACAAATTTGGTGCTTAAGATTTATACATTAAAGATTTATTTTAAGTATGTATGTATGTAAATATACAATTACAGATAAGAAAACGTTCTTGTAATTTTTAAAACAATTAAGATATGTAATTAGTTTTAGCTTTAAGTTCCTTATCCTTTTTTAAAAAAAACATTCGATAGGATAAAGTAATAAGTAAGTATGTACCTACTTCAACTTTTTTTTCTTTTAAAATTGCCGAATTTATTATCAAAAACGAAAGTATGTATCTGAAACTTATAACACATATGAACACATGTATATGTACATTCATGACAAATATTCTCTTATTTTTTATTTGAGTACATCATTTATCTAATGTGTATTCTAAAGAAAAAAAACCCATCTCATTTACCTTAATTTCTTCATTCAAATTCATATTCGTTCATTATTTTTGTATCTTTTTTTTTTCTTTTTTAAATATGTCATATTTCATATTTTTATATTCATTGCCTGGATAACATCAATCACAATTAAATATACAAAATAAACTCCACTTAAGTTAATCATTTTCTCATAAACATAATCGTCCAAAAATTTATTCCGACCATTCGATCTCTTCATTAATTGAATATAATGTTAACATGCATCCATTCAGTCATCATACGTATGTATATACAAATTTTTTTTTGAGTTTTTTTCTTTTTTTTTTTTTTTGTGTTATATATTTCAATGCATCAATGCTTTCGGAAAATTTGTCACGCCTTTCATGATAAAATGAAAATTTCCATCCCTTTTGATGATATTTTGTTTGGTTTACTTTTTTTTTTTTCTGATCATATCAAGGTCTTTTTTTCAAAAATTATTATTATTATGTTTCATTTTATGTTTATGGTACCTACATACATACATGCATGCGTATCTGGAAAGAAAAAAAAAAATTTGAAAATGAAAATTGTTTTCTTCTTTTATTATAAATTTATAGGCTTTGCTTGAAGAATTTTTATTTGATGATCAACCAAGAGGATCAAGTTTTTAATCAAATGAAACATGTATTTGACAAAATGTAATAATGGCCTTCTGGTCTTAATAATAAATTGAATAAATGTATGTAGAATGCATTCTATATGTTGTAATGTGCAACGAACGATTAATGTTGATTTTATGATGATGATGATGATGATGAAGTTGAATATTTATTTAAAAATGTGTAATGCTTGTTGTATTGAATTGTCAATGTCGATAGTAATCAAGATCTAATTGTATTTTGGAGGCGATTTTGTCAAAAACCCTAATTTGTTAATGTTTAAATGCCTAAAGTGATAGGCATTTCTGTGTCAACGCCATATTAATAACAGCATCTGCTCTGTGTCTAATTGTTAAGAATGGCGTTGATCGATTTGTGTTATTGTCTCTTTATATAATCGACAGAAGAAGAAGAAGAAGAAAAAAAAAAAAAAAAGATATTGTATATAAAAGAGTGTATCATGAGTATAAATGATTTTAAAATATATAATAATTGTTAAAAGGTTTCATAATGACGATAGCAGTTTTTAAATGTTTGAAAAGATTTATGTCTTTATTTATCGTTTTAAAATTTCAAATTGTCGAAAACTAATAAAAGAAATAATAAAAGCAGTATGATAAGTGGATTTTTTTTCCCTTTTTTTTCCAAAGAGAAGGAAAGGAAAATGTATAAAAAAAATATCTAAAGTGTTTTAATGAAATAATTTTTTGCATTTCAAGCGGATCGATGTTTAAAGTTATCTTTTATATGTTTTTTTTTTCGATATTTAATATAAACGTCATCGGTTTAACAATTAAAAGCAATTTCTTTCTTTAATTTGGAAATAAAGATATCTTTTAACATATGTATATCATTCAAGTAAAAGGACATTTTGAAATTCCAAAGAAATTATGTATAGAAATTAAATTCTTATGTGTTACGCCTGCTGCATAATCAAAGTGTTTAAATAATGATAATTATCTGCATATTCTTTCAAAATTGTAAATCCTGTGTTGCGATGAACCGTGGAAATATTTAACACATTCTTTACTCAGCTTCATCTATGACATCTACAAATTTTTCTACAAACACATATAAAATAAAAATATCTGACACAGTATTTTAATAACCTGAATATTTTTTTTTTTTTCGAAATGCTTCAGTATTTCTTGAATATAGTATACATGTGTATGTATATCAAACGTGTTAAAGATTAAACAAATGATTAATTTTATGAAATACTAAATAATTATTAAATAATTTAAGATGCAGTACATACTTGTTTTTAGTATTTTATTTTTTATTTTTTTTATATAAATTTACATGAACTGTAATTATTATCTGATTACAAAATTAATTTGTTAACAAAGTGCTACAAGATTGTTAAATACTTATTTTTAATAAGTTATTCTTATTATCATCAATTATCTTAATAAATAAAATAAAAAATAAAATTGCATACAGGTACATATGTACTGTAATTTTAACACGTATTTTGTTTTCCTTCTTATTATTTTAATTAAAAAAAGTAAATAAATAATAATTACAAAGATAACTGATGTATTGCAAGCACATATTATATGTACATATATGGTACATATGTATGTTTAAGTGCTTGTAATTTTAATAGATAATTTTAAAAGATATATGTATATTAAAAATTTCTACAAAATATAATTTAAAAAAAAAATGAAAAATAAATTACGTAGTTATATATTTTCCAATTAAAGTAGTCTCAATTTTAGTGTAATTGAAGAATTTTCATTATTTTATGAAGGATAATATATCAACTAACGAATATTATATGTATTACGCTATAAAATTAAATTCAAAATACGTACATATATAAATTGTATCAGATCGTTTGATATTGTATATTATGTGTATGTATATATACAGCATATGATGTACGCATATGTATACATACATACATATGTATATGTATAGGGTCTTTATTAATTTTAAGCTTAATGATGGTTTTAATATTGCCTTAATCGACAATTCAATTAATGTAACATTATGTTGTACTGTTATTATAGCAGAGAAAAAATAATGGAGAACACATTCATATAAATAATATTTTTATGATAAATTAATACTAAAAATTAATAGTTTGAAAAATAATAATATTTATTTGTTATCGCAAACAATTTGTATTTTTTTTTTTTATATTTGTATATACATATATTGTTCATAAGTCTGGATAATAGTGTCATTAAGAATTGTTATTAAACGATATTCAATGTGAATACATTGGTGTAATGATTGTGAGTTGCTGGTGGTGTATGAAACAAACATGTAAATTATATACAAAAAAATAATATCTTAAATATTATATAATTTGAGCTATGAATTTTGTTTTTTAACATTTTTGTTTTATTTTCGTATATGAGGCATAATTTTGTGTATTTATAAAATCATATTAGACGAGTTTACTATAATGGATAACGATCTATAATATGAGTAAGTAATATAATTGGAGGCAATTTTATTTTGCATCTAGATCGAAAATATACGTATTTTGTTTTTATGATTAGAAATACATATATTATTTGATTAGTATATATGGAATTTTTTTCTATAAAATAAATATAAATTCCAAGATTTTGGTAATATTGGAAATTATATAAGAAGTAATTATTGAATTGATAAATAGAAGTTTTTTGTTCATTGAACTTGATTTCTATTGGTGATAAAAATAGTGTGTGTATATGGTAGACGTCTATTAAGTTTAGACTGAACTACAGCAATTTCTGACTTTTCTGTTTCTTTGATTTATTCAAGGAGTTAATTGGTACTCCATTTTTGATTTTCTTTTGTTTTTTTCAATCGAGCTGTTATCATCTTGAAGTTCTGTATAAACCATAACGAATACGAATTATTAAGCACCCTATATGTATGTATTTTATATATGTATATACATATATGTATCATTACATTAATAAGTAATTATTAAAATTTCAGAGAAATTTTGGAAATATATGGTCATCAAAAATTCTGTTTGTATTATTTATATAAATTATGTACTATGTACCGCCATTATTGCTAAGTAATTACAACAATTATAGTCATAAAGATTCAATGATCATCAATCATATTACAACAATAGGCGCGGGCTTTTATTTTCGCCTCTATACGTATCATTAATTGATATCATTAAGACTAGAAATTATATATGATATGTCATATACTCGTAGATACTGCAGAGACCCACCAGAAGAAAAAAGGCTTCTGTGTCTGTCATATTCGAAATCATTTGAAACGCATGAGTGCAAAACATATTGGCATCAAAAAAAAAAGTATGGTAGATATTTTTATAATTCTCTAAATTAAGTTGTACGATTTCCCAAATGTATAGTACCTATAGGTATACATAATATTCATTATCACCATCCTTTATTTCCAAGTGATTCATTACCTAGAATCATTTTGGTGATAGCCACGAATACATGTTGCTATTAAATTTATCTTTTTATTATTTTTTTTTTTTTTCATTTTATTTAATTTTTTTTTTTTTACCCAGCTGTGACTTGCGGTGGCATATAACAAACGGAACTAAAAAGTTCATGTTATACCAATAATTTTCTCATTCTCAAAATATTAACTACTAAATAACGAATAAAAATTGTAAGAAAAAACAACTAAAACTCAAATAACAAATGAAAAAAAATATTGATGTATCAACCAGGAAATTAGATATTTTTTTTTTCTTCTTTGAATTGAATCCTTTTTTTCATTGAAATAGAAATGTAATATTCTAACAATCCAACCCCTTGTTGTTTTCTCTATCTGTTGAACTGATTATATTAAGAAGGCACTATTATTGACTCTATAAAGCAGTTGGCGGCAAACAGCGTTTTTCTTTATTTTTTATTTATTTATTTTTTTTTTTAAATATCGTCATATGGCAATAAGAAAGTATTTTATTTAAAAAGTATAATCATTTTATTTCGTGTGATTTAGATGTTAGCCGCCCGTTATTCGGTTATTATAAACAAATTTTTCTTAATATGAAAGGGAAATTGTGGGAAATTAGGTGTGCATTATTGAAGAATTAAGTTGTTTTTTCACTGATGAGAAAAAAAAAAACATTTAAAAAATTATGTTTGTAGGCATACGATTAGCTGCGTATGTAGGTATATAAAACAATAGAATATAAAAAATTAATCGAAAATAGACATTTTGAATTTAGAATAGAACATTACTTGAACGAAAGAAAAAAAACAAATTGGAAATTAGAGAAGACCGTACTAATTTTAATCGCTTTTATATTTATAATAGAATTTTATAAAACTTTGAAAATTAAGCGATTAAGCTTAATTATACTTTAATTTGCTGAATAATATCGTTTATGATTGATATCACATTAACGAAATTGTTGAAATTTCATCTTTTTCTCTACAAGCTTTTATTTGTCTCTAATATGGTATGCATCAATAACTCTCAGCCTGAAATGAAGCGTCTATAAACGTTTTAAAGTAAAGCATACAATGAACTTTCTTTGTCCTTCAGATAATGTTTTTGTCTTCTATAATATATATTGCCTGTTTTCGTAGGACAGTATAAAAGTGGTCTTTTGTTGTCTTTCTTTTGAATAGCTTAGTTTAGGAATTTTCTTTAATTTATTGCAAAAACAATTATTTCTTGATGTACTTTTTGCTTTGTTTTGACAAATTGATAAAACAAAATAAATTTTACCAAGAAAGAGTTATCAATTTTGTAGGAAAAAAAAACGAATAAAAGATGGAATTTGATGATTAAAATTTAATGAAATATTTGACCACAGTTTGACTGACAAAAGCAATTTTTTGAAAATTATACTTATTAATTATCAGCAATTTTTTTTCCTGTTCCTTTAAAACCGTGAGCTTTAATTTTTGTTACTGTCATTATTAATTATTGTATGTATTACAATGGTCAATGTGTTTCATTATTATTATAGTTCAGTGTATATAAGTATAATATGGCATCAATTTTACAATGTACCTGTATATGGACAAGTTTGAAAATTATCACTCATTTCAATTATAAAAATAAATTACATAGTATAAAACTATTATTTAAAGTGTCCAACGTTCCGAAAAGAAAATTGCAATTGATCAAAGAAGAAGCTCATTAATACATGACAGCAATTGCATTCAAATAATGATTCTTCTTAACTAGCATTATTCTCATTAACTCGCACCAACACCTCGTTGTGTTCATTTTGCGTACATCCGGTATATATGATGTGGTCTTTAGCATTTTTTCATATACATATATTTTACCTTTAATGTATTAAAAACTTTAAAAAATAAAAAATAAAACAAAACACAAAAAATAAAAAAGAACAAATATGTACCATCATCATCAAGTAAATATTATGAATGGTGGTTAATGTGGTATTAAAAAAAAGATCGTATATCTTTCTATACGACCGGCCAATCATGCAATTCTATTCTCACCTAAGCTCTATAAGAATGAAGTTTTATTCGAATATATACCTTTTTCAATGTTATATGACTTATTTTATTATTATTCAGGTATTCTTTCTCACGAAATGTAATATTTAAGTCAACACGTTTCGGAACAACCTTAACAAGGCGTAGACGTATATTTTTCAGGTGAAGAAAATGCATTTAAAATGCAACCAATGTTTGAGAACGTCACTGCTGATTGGTTGAATGAAAATTTATAATTTTTGGACAATTTATTGTATATTCTTATTTTTAAAGTAAAAACCAAGAAATCATATAAAAGAAAATTTTCTTTGTTGGAGGTCTTGAATATGTACTTTTTTTTACACGTAAAAAAATGTTTTCAAAAATGTGTAAAAATTACTGTACCTACATAATTTTTTATGAAACCTAAATCTTAAATCAAAGTAAAATATAATTGTAATTAGTATATAATTAACAAAAGGTAAGAATAATAGATGTTTAAGGTAATCAAAAGTTCATTATTTTCACACCTTTATTTGATGTCTTTATATTGAACAGTAACGATAAAATAATTTGTCCTTTTGAAATAAATAAATTTTATTTGACTTGAGATACAGTATCTACCTATGTATGTATATATGATGTAATTAATATGAATTCAAACATGGGTTAAGAATCATCTAATGTTTTGTTTTAATAATCCAGTTCATGTCTAAACAACGAAAATTACGAAATTTTGCCTATAGCAAACCTCATTTAAGCAATCAAGACGATAATTCATTTTCATTTCACCCAAAATTCTTAACAAACTTGATATACTAATGAAACATATCGTTACCATATAAATCACTGATTTCCTTTCAAAGCCAATAACCACCCCAAAATTTATAGGCAACAATTTCAGAGAAGTAATATTGGTTTAACAAAGTTCTAACTATGTGCATATAGTACGTAATACCAGCAATAATAAACAAGGCTATATATTTTTAGCCAAAGATGCTGTAACAGAGAGGGTTAGAAGAAAATTTGAAATTCTTTCTGACAGATAAGGTATTTAAAAATAAATTCCATTCATAAAAATCTTAGATATTTTGTTGGAGTCATTTACAAAATAGACCACTCTGTGTTTGTTCATTATTAAAAAGGGGGATGTTAACTCCCTTAATAAATAAAGCACATTTTCAACACCTCAGAAGATGATGATGATGATGATGATGATGATGATAATTGTCAAATCATTTATACAGATTATGTTGAAGGGATGAACGATTATCCTTTACACACTATATTATATATAGTCACTGTGTCACAAAATGATTTTAGAAGTTTTAAATGTTGTTTTACATACAAAAACAACAACAGAAAGAAAAAAAACTGACTGGTCTGGAATTTATACCCTCATTTGTCATTGTTTGTTTGTAGATATATAAAAGTAAAATCTATTAAATTTAAACAAAAAAAAAATAAATAAATAAATAAATAAAAAAAAGAAAGCATGTATTATACAACAAGGAGCATAATGTATTGAAGATGTAAAGCTTTGTTTGTGTATGTATATTTTGTGTATATCACGTATTTATTTATTATTATTATTTGTATTTTTTATCTGTGTATTGTACATCATTTGGTTGAGTGAATTTATATCGTATATCGAAATAAAATACAATATCATGAGATTGAATTACAAGTTTATATTTACCCTCAATGATGTAAAACCCCAAAAAAGGAAGCCTAAATCTCATTTTAATGCCTCAACAAGATTTTATGTGACATTCAAAATTAATGGCTAGAAAATTGTCGATTTATTTTTTGGTTGAGTGAAAAAACATTCAATTATATAAAAACCAATGACGATACATGCCATGGTATTACATGTATGTTATTATTTTTTTGTCTATTATATTAAAAAATATCTACAGATATACGAGTAGGTATCTACTCGTACATACATATATTCGTATATTATTTACAATTTTGTTAAAAAATTTATATTAATAAAAAATAAAAACATATTTAAAAAAGGTACGTTAATTTAATTTGTAAACATATACGGTACATATGTATGTATGTGTAGGATATATCAGAGAAAAATTTGTATTTTTTTTTTCAATGATGTAATCTGCTACCAATTTCAATTTGTTATAATATAATCTTTTGTTTTCAAATTAATTCGCGATAATAATTAGATATCGATATCGTTTTCCTTTCAAGAAAAAAAAAAATTTGACTTATAATTATGTATGTCTTTACATATATGCGATTACGGTAAAAAAAAAAGAAAAAAAATTTATATATGAATTCCATTAGATAATCATTTTCTTAATTAAAATACTCGTACGGATATAAATATCAGAGGTAATTGGTTTCAATTTCCATCATTATAAGAAAATTATCTTCTGTTTAGATATTGCCTTCATTATTCCAAAAATATCTTTTTATATACAAGACGTTATTTTTATCATAATTATTAATTTTAAATAAAAAAAAATATATATATGTTATATGGGAAATTTAATAAAGAAAAGGAAGTGAGTTTTAAATTTATGTATGTATTGAAAATGAATTTCAAAAAAGTATGTTTTATTGAATCAATATAGGTTGTTAATTTTATAGGCTATAAAAAGTTTTGTTAAACTTAAAAAAGCAGTTTTTAAGAATGTATTTATTTTTTAGATTTCATACATACATATTTTTCGATACTTGAATGGCCTGCTTAATATATAGTTTCTATATATTGTATCGAAATTTATCGGTATTGGAGATAAGTTTTCTTTTAAAATTGTGGTCCGTTGAAAGATTCAAAAGCTAATGTCACTTTTTTTTTCGTTTTTAAATTAAAGGTCAGGATTTAGGGTCTTCCTTTTATTGCAAAAATAAAAATCGTAGACAAAATCAAAACACCATATATGTATATAAGATTGATTATTATTTTTAATTTAATAAAATCTTCAACACTATACTGTTCAAAGCTTAAATTTGTAATTTTTAATTTTCTTAAAAATAAAAATTGTACGAAAAAAAAAAAAATAAATAAATAAAGTGAAACTCTCATAAAATACATTTTTAATTAACTTTCTTAAGTAATTACAATAATTTGTATATATATTTACAATGTAATTACAAATTTTCTTTTCAATTTAAAAAAATAAAGAAAAAAAAAATCAAAATTAAAAACAAAGAGAAAAAACCAACAAAAATTATTAATTGAATTTTTGTGTATGTATGTATGTATGTATTTTTGTATAATTTGTACTCTAAACAAAACCTCTGTCAACACTTGTTTTCAGAGCTCTATTCGGTTGCTGTAAGATCTCCTCCAATATAATGTATGTATGTATGTATGTATGTACATATAAATTGAAAGCATAACGAAAATTTAACCGTTGACTTATCTCTGCAATTATTGTTAATATAACCCTTTTTATAACAGGGCTTTTGTTTGTACTTTATATGTATCTTTGTGAAACGATCATTATCAAATCTTAAATGAATTACTCTATAGTATGGTCAACTTATATATTATAGATTATATATACATAGTAGATATATGTATGTATCTATTTATATATTTATTATTACAATATTATTCATACATACATATAAACAACACCTTTTGAAAATTTTCAAACTTATTTTCTGTATCAGAATATACCTATAAGAAAATCTTGACCACCATCTTTCTTGATGATATTAAAAGATGAACAAAATCTTTTGATGTTTACCGCACTTCGAGTGCGACTTTAAAACTTACCTCACTCATCGATATTTATTGCAAGCAATCGTCAAGCTTAAATTTTGTACCTCATGTAATATTTTAAGTGGAGAACATGAGCATTTTATTTATAAATATTCTCTTCTTTTGCATATATGTACAAATAAATATGTATGTATCTAAAAATGTAGGTATTATAACATTCATATACAATGTCATAGAAATGAATTAAATGCTTTTTGAAAAAGAAGAAGAAAATGGTGAAAAAAAAAAAATAAAAATAAAATTGTAAAAATCTTGTATTGCACTTTTGTCTGATTCAAAAACGATCATCATCATCATCGTGATCCCTGTGTTGGATGTTGTAATGGTAGTCAACACAGCATTTAAAGTTAAAAGGTGATTAAAAAAAAAAAAAAAACAAAAAGAAACAACACTCTAAGGTGATTTTAATTAGCGTCAATAAGCTAAGTGTTGATTATTATTAGTTTGATGCCGCCTTAACTTTAACATCAGATACACTGGAAATGTTGTTTTTTTTTTCTTCTTTTCTTTTCTTTTACATTATTTAAATACTGACATCCATAACAGATGGTAATTGAGAAACTATCATTTCATAAAAATACAAACAGTTCCAGTCAATCAAAAATTTTTGTTGACATTAAGAATATTTTAAATTTTCTTATATGAATTTATTGTATATGTATTTATTTATGTATGTATGTATGTTTATTTAAATAGATATTTTTATATACTTACATTTACATAGTATCTATTTTTATATAGTGAAATCATGAAATTACATTTAAACAGTTTTTGTGCACGATTTAAAAGTCAAATATTGAAATTATATTTTTTGTATGTGAAAAAAAAAAATATTAATAATAATAATTTTTTTTTCTTAAACGAACTTTCATCTTTACCGCTCTTTGCATTGTAATTAAAAAGATATTATAAGATTTTTACATATTATGTTTATTTAATTTATTTAATTTAATTTTTTTTTTATTTAATTTTTTTTAAATTCAATGCTTTCCTTAAATTTTGAAATTACCATGTGAATTGTATTACTATTAATTTTTGTTTTACTTGCAAAAGAAAAAAAAAATTGGTAATAAAAAATTGAAATAAAATGTTAAAATTTTATAAATTTGTCAGTTTCTTTGATGAAACATCAAACATCAATGTTAAAAATTATTATTATTATTTCTGCATGAGAAAATTCATTTAAATTTTAAATTATGACTTCTGTTTTTGCTCAAACCATAAATCTACATTAAAAATTCAATTTAAACTTGGGTGTTATTAAAATAAATACATTCTTATTGAATAATTAAATTTATACAAGTTGTAAAATCTTTTGTTGTTGTTGTTGTAAGTAATCAATTTTGAAAAAAGTTAATCTCATTTTATACACTCACCCCTTTTATGTATTTTTCCTTTAAAAAAAAAAAAAAAAACATTTATGCACTCATAATAACAGTTAATTTGAGGCTTCATAAATTTTGTGTGCGTTTTATATTAAAACAGTCACTGAGGTGATATTAATTGAATTTACCATGGACACTTGTACAATATTTTCATTTACAATGAAAATATCTGATTCATCACAAAATAATTTTCAACTTTATTATACTCGCTCATAAAAACTTCAAATTGTTTATAGGATATAACCATTACGTATAAGGAACCAAAGAAAAAAAAAATGATTTTCATGTTCTATTTGTGTATAAGTACGCTTTGAATATTTATATACTCCTATTATATTACATGAGGTAGTAAAAAATGTATCTATATAAGTATAAAAAAAAAAAAAAAGTAATACGTATAATATAAAATTGAAACCAAAAACATTCCTTAGATTCATACTAACAGCATTTCACTTCTTGTTTTATGGTTAAGTTTATTCTTCGTTTATTCTTCACGTAATACGACAAAAAAAAAAAAGGACAATCACAATAAAGTTCTAATATAAAATGTGTATAACATGTAAGATCGTAAAAGAGAAAAGGAAGGAATTTTGTCAATTTATCAGAAGTGAATTTTCCAAGTCAACGAACTCGTTTCCAATTTGTCAATCTTTTTGTTTTATTACGACACCACCATTATCATTTACCACCAGAATAGGATGTTTTTATGTTATAAACAATATAAGTTGAGTATACACAAAAAAAAAAAAAGGTAGAAATTGATATAGTGAGGGCTGTTGTTATTTTTTTTTTTACTGCAAATAAATAAAGGATTTCAATTTTGTCTAAATGAAAAGTCCTTAATTTCTTATGTAGGAACACTTTGAAAATACTTATTTGTAAAGTTATATGTTCTATTTTTCAAGTGATTTTTTTACGGATGAAATTATAAATGATTTCTTTTTGTTTAAATCGGATATTATTTGTAAATGATTAATTAAAAGTAAAATATAAATAAAATTGAAAATAATAAAAACAATGTAGAAAAAGTGAATTATTTAGCTATGACAAACTTTGTAAATTTCTGAGACAAAGTTAATTTAAATTACTTAGCATTTTCTTTTATGACTTTTAAACTTTTTTTAGAATCTTTGCCATGGAACTTTCGTGTATAAAATAGCTTATAATTCTGGTAAAGAAAGATAAAAATTTTTTATTCTTACAAATCACCTTTTATGTTTCGTTTCATTCTTTTTTTTTTTTTAACAAGAATTGTTAACGAATTACGAGACTCTACTCTAGATTCATTTTTCTGTAATTCTTCACAAAAATTTACTTTAAAAATCTCATTGTTTTTCGTAGCTATACTTTCAGAAGATTCATTTTCACATTTAAATGTGGTATTCTTGCGTGCTAAAATGCCATGTTTAATATTTACTATTTACATGCAGATATTCTAACCAGTATAGACTTGCGACATGAATAAATTAACAAAAAAAAATTAGTACCTAAAAAGCCGATTTTGTGGAAAGTTGAATATTTTTTTTATTTTTCATGTAAGCTGCGAGGTAAATATTTGACATGATTTAAAAGTAATTCATAGCTTATGATATAGTTTAATGAGCTAAAAGTTTCAGTTTTATCCTTAATTACACGATTGAGGATATGTACAGCTAATTAATTATGTATTTTCATCATATTTACATATCATATCATAATGGCTAACAGTTATATGGCATGAATATTTACAAATACTTATTAGTTATTTAAAAAAAAAAAAAAAAAGGCTTGTACAATACATATTTTAGATGTCAATTAGAACTTTGAATTCACATAATTTAAACAGTTATTAAAATAGTCTTGTTTCGTGTTTAAAAATATTCTATGCGCTATGCAGTAGAAGCGTGTAACAAATTAATAAGCTGTTTGTCGTTATAACAAGAATTACTTGTATCCTATTTGAAAAAAAAAAAAAAAACTTCTATTTTGAAATAAAAATACTTTTCGCTTTCGATCGAACTTATAAATTAATTTTAAAATTCTTACAGTCCTTATTCATATAATTTTAATAATTTTCTAGTGGAAGAGAAAAGTATATATTAAAAAAAAAACCGTTAAATTTTGACACCTTTGAAAATTTTTTTTTTAATAAAACAATTAAATTATTTCAAATTCCTTGAATTTATATTTAAAAAACATTACGTTACATTTCTAAAACTCTTAGAATACAGTGTGAATGGTTACTCTATAAAGATTTTTAACACACATTTCTTCAAACGTTCATCTAATGAAGTAATTGTGAAAAATGATTTTTTTTTTCTTCTAAAAATATAATAATTATATTCGTAGTTAACTTATTTCTATTTTTTTCTACATACATACTTAACATCTATTAACCTTAATCTTCTAAGTCATTTCGCTGCATAATATAATATTACTTCATTTTCACTATACAGATTTAAAACTATATTATGGAGAAATGGGGGGTAATTTAAAACAAAATAAAATACAATCTTAGATACATATTAATCTTTAACCTATAACTAGCTCAAGAAAAAGTATTGTAACTAAGATTTATCTGATATACATATGTACGTACAATAACATATGTATGTATATGTGTAAAATAGAAGAACAGCCTTCAATAAAAGTACAAGAAAATGGAGCCTAAACCTATGGCTTTTGAAGGGTAATGAGAAACTTTAAAAGCTTATACAGTTCTTCAATATACCTTTGTACAAATTAAAGTACGAACGAAAATATTTAAAAAAAAAAAATACTTGAGAAAAGAAAAAATCAAAAAGATATTGGGTGTTATTCTCTTCTCCATGTTAAAAGTTGATTTAAAGCTTAAAGATTTTTTAAAAAAGAAATCAGAGGTGGAGCATATTTGTAGACTTCGTTGCCAGTTTTCAAATGTTATGTTACAAAAGATATATGTTGAAGAATGAATAACAAGTGTGACCATTTTGAATATAATAAGAAAATTATTATCTGGAATAAATGTGAAGTAAGAAATTTAAATTGTCTGTTTATTATTCTCATTTCATAAACGAATTTTATGTATTAAATATGTATTAAGGATTAGTTTATCTTATGAATTGTTTCGTGTAAAATTTTATATATCGCCATCGGATATTGAACCATAACAAATTCTCAAAAGGATCTTATGCTGTTTAACCCATAGTTTGCCTGAAAGCCAGAAGTTTGTTAAAATTTACAAGTAAAATCGTTATCATATTAAAATTCTATGTTTTTTCTCTTGTTTTGCCCTGATGATAATAAAACATGTCGAGATATACTACGCTGATAGATTTTAATTTATTAAAATAAAGTAAAAAAAAAAATTGTATTGCTTTCTCTCTAAGTCAAAATCAAATAACAAAAAAAAAAAAAAATTATAATGAAAAGTTTCATTTTTCAAAATCATGCCGGTTTTTTGTTTTCTCAATATTTTGTTTTGTTATTAAAAATAAATTTCTTGATTCTGTCAAAATTTTTATATATACGTAAGCTTCAAATAAAATACAACATTAATTGATTCGTTACAGATTATGTAAAAATACCTTAATTATTCTTTATGCCATCGTCTAATTACTATAAATTTCATTGTACTTTAAATTTTTCTTTTATATCAAGATAAATACTTAATTATATTCATACTTGTTGTTAATGTCTCAACAAAACTCAAATTAACTATAAGCAGGTGTAATAATCTGTTTCGCATCTTTCCATTATGTAGAATATTAAACAATGCATAAAGTATACTTTTTTTTCCTTTATTTTGATAATAATAATAATAATAATAATAATAATAAATATATGTACATTGTCATGTATATCACAGTCTTAAAATAACCTGAATTAAAATCAAGTGGAATTGTTTCACAATTTAATGCCAAGGAAGTTATCTATGTATCTAAAGAGTGTATATAGTAGCAGATTTAAAGAAAATAAAAGACCTGCAAACTTTCAAGAAAAAAAGAATTGTTTCTTCTGGTTTTTGTTTTCTGTTTTCTTTTCACTAATCATCAGACCATGGCGTTGTCCATTTGTTTTACATCTTTGAAAAGACTATATATGCTCAGGTAATTGAGGTATGTATATGATGTATATATATATATGTATGTATATAAAAAACCATCAGAAAAAGAAAAGATATACAGAAGTTATATTAAAGAGTACGCGATGATGAGGACAAAATGAACTGAAAATAATATTATAAAAATTAGCGTAGAAAAGTAGCTACCAAAAAGCAAGCAAAAGAACAACCACATCACTCATTACCGCTATAATATAATAGAACTTTTGACGCATTAACCTCATCAGCATAATTTCTCGCTTAATCATTACCTGCTGATCTATAATATTACCACAAAACGTTTTTTTTCTTTCAATGTGAAATCAAGTTAAAAATGTGTAATTTTTTTTTTTCTTATAATCTTCTAATTTTAAATCGTTTAAGAAAAACTTAAAGGTGGTCTTTTTATCTTATAAATTTAATTTTCAATGTTTAAGGGAATGAATATATGGACTTTAGGATTATCTTTAGCTTCGGATTAAACTTTTTTTTTGTCTTATTTAAATTAAAAATTTTTTTTTTTTTTAATTTCAAAAACTGTCCGTTGTAAGTATGTGATTTATACTTTTTTAATGAAATTTTTTAGTCTATAATGCATAACAATTTTGTTTTTCTGAAATTTTATTAAGTAAACAAATTGTGAATCTGAAATTGAAAATGAATACTTTTTATGTATTTCCTAATTTCTTTTTTATTAGTGTTTTTGTTTTTTTTTTTTTAAATTATTAGCCATTATAGGTTTTACATTTCTCAAGTACATGGTGTGTAAGATTAAAATTTAAAAAAAATTGGTCTACAACGGAAATAGAAAGAATTCCAAAAATGATACATACAATCTATCTAAAGTTATTTCTTTGTAAAATTCCAACTTCAGTATTTTAGAAGCTTTTGATCCTTGAATCTTTGAAAAAAAAAAATAAAAAATTTTTTAAAAATATAGGAAGTTTTAACTCGTTATTAATTACAAAACAAAACAACAAACCTTCAACAAACAAATTAATTTCAAATTGTATATAATTTGCGAAAGCCTAATCAGTCTCAAGAGCATCTCATTATAAAAATTGGTCAAAAAAATTAAAAGTTCCGTTAATACAAAAAAAAAATAAATAACATTAACACAAATAAAAATTCATCATACAGGTAATTTCAATTAAATTAATTTTATAATGAAATTGAATTCACATGGTTAATTTTATTTAATAACATTTTCAAATTAATTTGATTTTAAATATACGTGTTGATAATAAAGCGGATTTACGCAGCATGAGGCTTTCATGTTTAATTTGATACATTCAAATTTTGCTTCAAAATAAATTCAAAAAATACACCTCATTTGGAAGTTCTGAAATAACGTAATTATTATTCCAAAAAAATTACAATTAAACAAACAAATTGAATTGTACTTGAAAAAAAATTTTCTATAATTTTTAAAATAACTTTAAAATTCATTACATTGCACAGGAATTTAAAAAAGCTCTTTCAAAATATCTGAATTAGTATGTGATAAATCAAAATTTCTGGTAAATACAATATTTCATGTTTTGTTAGTAAAAATAATACAGCATCCTTTATTGTGTAGTCTTCGCACGCAATTTTTCTTTTCTATCATGAGAAAAATTTTCTATATGTCGAAGAAAAAAAAATGCGTTCACATGATCATTGAAGCATTTATCGAATTAACATTATTTTGAAACGTGATTACCGTTATTTAAACTCTTTAAAATGTCATTTAATGTTTTTTTTTTTCTCTTTCTGTTTTTGTTATTTTACTTAAATTGACATCCGAAATTTTTAAACTATTTTTTCATTATTTTTTTTTTTATCATTATACAGACATTTAAAATTTATTATAAAGCGGCAAAATGTTTCACCATTTAACAAATAACACTTTAAAATTGATTATCACTGATTCCGTAGATAATTGTTTGACATTTGAACAAAAAAATACAACTAAATTAACTTAAAGAAATGCAATTGTTCACCAAAATAAGTCGTATAATAAATACTTAAAACTTTAAGACCATGTAAAATAATAGTAAATAATAGTATAGTGACAAATTTCTCACCGCAATTTAAAGATTCAATCAACCAAGGCGCCAAAAAAAATATTTAAAAAAAAAAAAAAGAATTACTTTGGGAATCATTCTTGGAAATTAAGACGAAAACGGAATGCAATCATCAATTTTATAGATACCGCACATTCAATGATTTCTTTTTGTGCGTATAATTGTAATTGTAAGATTTGTTTCATCCGTTCTATAATAGGAATTAGATACTTTTTCATTTTATCTTTTACTTTTAAATCGAATATTATTCAAAGATAAATTAAACTGAATTCCGGATACCAAAAAAAAAAAAAAAATGAAAAAGTGAAAGAAAAAAAAAACCTTCACCAAATTAAGGTTTTTAAAATTTATATTATCTGTATATTGAAGCACTTAGATCAAATAATTATAATCTCAAGATGATTTTCTCACACGCAAGTTTCTAGATATAAAAATTTTTCATATAGGTAATAGAAGATGTAAAGAGTAAGAAATTATTAAATATATCGTATAGTTATAATAAAATTTATCTATATTATAGCTACGTGTGTATAATATTATAGATAAGTTCTTTGATATCATCAGCAACCGACAAAAGTGTCAAATCATACATTTTGATGAAATGCGGCCAACATCCGAGGAAACCTCCTAACAAGCGACCGCCTAAGTAGAATTTTGATAGCCTCAAATTAAGACGATGGGTCCATTACGAGAATATTATGTATATGGATGTATTCCAATGAGATTTTCAAAAGGTGGTAATTACAAATTGAGTATTATATTAAAGTGTTGAGCGCGGTAAGTACACACGAATAAATAATAGGATAAAAGTAGATCGTAAAATTAAAGAAAGAAAAAAAAAACGTAATATGTATGTACATATGTACCTATAGAGACATATGAACAGGTAGGTATACATATATGTATTATAACGTAATAAATATATTGAAACACAGTTATAATTTGATTCATGTATATTTACTTTTTAATTTAAATAATGTGAAATCTAATTATAGAAAGTCATTTTGTAAAGAAATTTAGATATTATTCTATAACAACAATAAAAATTAATATGACATGTTTTCGCTGCTATTTGTCGCTTTGAAGTAATTTTAATATCATCAATCAAAGACAATATATATTTTTTTTTAAATGAAAGGTGGTTCGAGATTGCATTACTTATATTCTAAGGTGATGCTAAAATATGTAAAAGCTAAGAAAGACAAAAAAAAAAAATTACATAAAAAGATTCATATAAATATATGACAGGTTTGTATACACGATGATTAGCATGCTTATTACTGTTAACGTGCCCATTTCTAGGAATATAACGATTGCTTTCTAAAGAATAAAGGATCGTTCAAAAAAAAAATAAAACAAAAAAAGAATAAATAAATAAAAAAATGCAAACACATAATGTGTATAAGCAAAACTATCATGGTATATTCTTATAACGAATTTTACATGGCAATAAATGATTCAAAGTCTCTAATTTTCGCTAGGTATATCAACACAATGACATCAAAAGTACCGCACAATATAAACATTTTTGTTGAGAATTTCATTAAATGATTTTATTTCATTTGTTTGAAGCCGCTCGATTATGATCATGTTAATAAATAAAAATTATACCTTATAAGAATTGAATTTCGATCTTTGAAAGGAAAAAAAAAAATGAAGAAGAAAAAAAAAAAAAGCATAAATGCATTATACCAAGAACTTATTTGAAATTGAGCCGATATTGATAAAACAAAATATGTAGTAAATATCCATTATAAATAGTACTTATCAATTAGTTTATTAAAAAATTGCATCTTAAATCTTTCCAATCATAAAATACCTGGCATAAAGTTTAAGCTTGAGGGTGAAAGCTTTTTTCATTTGAGAGAAGTTTAAAAATCTTAAGAAAATTTCAAATACAATTTTAGGCTTCCTTGGAAGTAAGGCTGTTCTTAAATTGAAAAAAAAAATGAGAGAGAGAGAGCCTAAATATTGGAGTCTTTTTCGAAAGTAGATTGAAAATCATATCTTTAGTCATCGAGAAGAAAGTATCCTTTTAGAAAATACAGTTTTATAAGTGGTTTATTATAACGTATCACTTTTTTGTGTTCCAGGTTTTCAATTTCAAGGATCCTTATTGAGGAATTCTAGATCGAATTCTAGAATTAAAAGAGATTCGGGAGATTGTCAAGATATGAGAAAAAATATTAAGTAAAATGATTTATATGAATTTTCTAATTTAATCCAAAATTTGATCAATATAAATTTTACGACAGAATTTAATTTATTTTATTAAAAATTAAATAATAATTATTACGTACGACCAACTACTGTATGTACACATACACAGTGGAGTAGAATCATACCTATATCAATATCACCCTCACAAAATTTACTGCAATAATGTATTACAATCAAACATTACATAATTTACAATCTACAATCCATTAAAAACAAAGATCCTTATCATGTTAAAATCCACATTCATATCTTGTTATCTGTCTAAAACCATCAAATATTTGTCCTTTTTATCCAATAGATATAATCTCATTTTATTTACCTGCAGCCGGAATTTAAGTTAATTTATGGGCTTCGATTGTAATAACTTTCGGACATACTAATTAGTTAGCACCTCTCTTCTGTTATTTTTTTCTTATTCACTATACATGCTCGTGTAGAACACTTTGAAGTGTGTAAAAAAAAAACAATTCTATAGAGAGAAATAAAAACATAGATATATTTAAAAAAGGAATGCATTGTGATGCGTTATACAAGCATTTCATATACATAAATGCATAAAGTTGTAAGGCATATCCCATTTGATGGTTTCAAACACCTTTTGATTATATTTTAGACCGTCAATAATATACCTATAAGTATAAGAAGTCAACATTTTGTCGGCCCTTTTATCAATCTAAACAAATTGGTCAATGGATCATAATTGCTACTTCTGGGATTGAATTAGCAGAGAAAAATATAACAAAATATATTAATAGCTGGATTTTTAAGTTAACTGAATTTTTCTTCTATATCTTGAAAAAAAAAAGGAATTATGAGAATTAAGGATATATATTTTGATTTTTATATCATATTTTAGAAATTATTTGACAGGTGAAATTTTCATATTATCTAATAAGATGTACATCAGAAATTAAAAAAATATTGTCAAAATATTTATTCAAAAATATTTATGATTATGTAAACTGGGAGCTCTCCAGTATAAGTATTTAAAAAAACTAATTATTTACTAATAATTCATTTAAAAAAACAAAAAATCAAATCGATACATTTTTTTTTTCTGTACCTTAATTTCACAATTAATAAATATATTTTATTTTAATGAAATTAAAATTAAGTTAAAATAACTAAATAATGATGAATTTTTATAGACTTTAAAATTTGTAAAAAAGTTCAAAGTCATTATATGAATGAATTTTTTTTAGTTTTTTTTTACTTTCTTAAATCCATTTAATATATATATGTATATATAATATTTTTTAAAAAATTAACTAAAGATCATGCCGCCGACCTACAGCGAAGGCAATCAAATTACCGATTTATTTCACGCCAACACAAAAGGGCCGCGAATTAACAGAAAAAGATTTTTCATAACAATAAATTGAAGACAAACTAATTTGAGATCTTTATTCAGTATAATAAGGACAATTTGATATGTATTAACTCTGTTGTGTATATATACTATATGATATGTACATACATATAAAAATTAAATGATATTTTACAAGAAAGTATAAATACGGACTTGTTTTGCAACATTCGTCTTAAATGAATGAATTTTTCGGGCTTTAACTGTATCTAAAATGTGTATGTATGTACATATGTATGTATTTTTTTTTTTTGATATTTCAGTAAACACAAAAAAAAGGAGTAATGTTTTCGTATTATTTCATTTTATTATTCCAACTTCTTAATATTTCTTTTCTTTCTTAATTTTTGTTATTTTGTTGTTGTTGTTTTTTTTAGGTATGGCTTTTTTTCTTATATGTATGTAGTACTGTCGATTTTTTTGTCGGTATTCTTTTGATAAAATATCAATCCAGTTGTATTAGAAATGGATTAGATACGTCGATATAATCAATTCTTTAGATTTCTTTAAATTATTTGAACTACATATTATATATTTGAAAACATCAGAAAGAAAATAATAAATACGGTCAAATTGATGAAATAAAGGTGTTAAGCGCCGATTTAAATCTGTTTAATAATAATAAAGAAGAAGAAGAAAAAAACAAGAAGATTTTTCCGCACGAAATAATGTTCTTTGAAAAAGGACTTTGTAGATTCTGGTTTTTATATGTGAAAAGATTTTTTTTTTTTTTTTGTATTTCATGTTTTCTCATGGTTTGTGTGATGTTTGATGCAATATTAAATAAAATATAATTAAAAACAT
The DNA here is from genome assembly GCA_939192795.1 of Bombylius discolor. NCBI lineage: Eukaryota > Metazoa > Arthropoda > Insecta > Diptera > Bombyliidae > Bombylius > Bombylius discolor. Next base: position 3,431,056 of record OW584241.1, on the reverse strand, counting down.
AAAAAGTAATTTTTTCAATGTGCTTTTCATATACCTAACGATTTTCAAATTTATATAATTTATTTCGTTATTTTTATTTGTGATATTTTACTAGAAAATTTTTAGTTATACATATTTATTCAACACTTCTCATGTGGTCCATTGGAGTATTATAATTTCATATACATAAATATATTATTAATATAGGTACATAAATATGTACATATATACAGATGTATTTTATATACTTGAATTAACATCATATTCCTTCAATCTGGTCAAATATATATTATATATTCCTCGATTTATCTCATTACTTAGATGAAACCTATTACTGTCAGCTTAACATTAAAAATCGATGTGTTGAGGTAATGTCGGCAAAAGATCAAAAGAAACCACCGCGTTGTTAGTGTGGTAATTATCTTCGGTCAGGGTTTGAAAATCATTGTTCTTCCACTTCCAGTTCCAGCATTATATATATTTTTAGTCTTAACATATTAGTATGGTCTTTATAATGCTCCTTAGCAGTAAGTTAGTCAGTATATGTATAGTATGAATATACTCGTTTTGGTCCAGCAAAACTGAAGTACATCAACATTATTATATGATGTATATGTATTATAATATATAGATAGATTTTATATGATATAACATAAGATAACTTAACTATAGTTATATACATATGTACCTATATATTAACTACATATATATGTAGGTACATATATAGTTCATTTTCAAACTTTAAAGACTTTGAAAATTTAACTTAACGAACGAATATTATATAAAGTGTTTTTTCTTTCTTTTCATTTTCAATCCTTTAGTTGTTTTTTTATATTTTCATTCCTGTTGAGATCAGTTGACGGTTATAATTTGTTTTTTTTTTCTCTTTTTTTTTTACATACATACATATGTATATGTATATATTTTGCATTCATATTGCAATCAAAAAGCGCTTCTTTAGATTTATCTAAAGACACCAACAATCATAATCAAAAGAAAGAGCGCTCAATTTGAACTTTTAGTGTTAATTTTTTAAATAAAAAAGAGAAAGACTTTAATATACAAATTTAATGCAAATATTAAATTGTGCACATTACACATGATATGTCAGATAAACACCGATATATTAAGTAAAAAAAAAATCACTATATATCTATATAAAAAAGAAGAAAATTTAAATGAAAAATGATGTATCATTTATGATGTTAAAGATTTCTTTTTGATGTTTAATATTTTGATATATATTTTCTGGAATATAAAAGTTTTTATTATACATATTTGTAATTTTGTTGTTGGATATATATACGAGTACATATATATAATACATATGTAGTTAGATATACATACCTATGTATTTTGTTTGTTGGACAAAAAATTTCATTATTTATCATTTTCATACTATTATTTTTTTTTTTTTATTTATCAAAGAAAGTTAAATTTACTCTTAAATAACGGTACTTTTATTAAATAAATAAAAATGATTTTTTTTTCCTTAAAAGTAATTTCATGAAATTTACCTCATTCATAAAATTTTAAAATAATTTTTTTAAAGTCATAACTTTAATTTAAAGTCTTTTCAGAAATTGTCTTTTGCATGACATAAATGGAAAATAAATTTTAGCCATATTAAAAATCTTTTCCTAAATATACGTTAGATTTCCTTATTAAAAGATTCAGTAAAATATGCCAAGTAAAATTTTTTCTATATTGGAAAATGCTTACCCTAAAAATTTTCAGCTGCATTAGGCATTTTATACAAACTTATGTACATATTATGTTTGTGTAGATATATCGGATAAAAATTCAGTTAAACTAAATATTTGAAAATAATCAATTTTCCACTTTTGGAGCAGTAAAATTTATATACCATAATAATTTTTTTTTTACTCAATTTTAATTATATATAAGATTTTTTTTTTTTTTTAAATCGCAAAATTCCTATATGAAATAAAAAAGTAATTAAAATAAAAAATTTATTATATTACTTGAAAAATTATTCATTTTTGTAAGTCGATAGTCGTAAAAAGTTTTAACATCACATGTGCGTAAGCGAAAGCGTATACTGAATATTTCACATTTTTAAAATTTTTCAGAAAAAAAAAAAAAAAAAAAAAAAAAATGTAATAAACCAATATCTATATGGCATAAAATAATTATTTCCTGTCAGCATTTGCAATAATAAAATATAGTAATTAACTTGGCAAGGAATATTTTATGTTGCTGTATCATATTTTTAATGATTTTAATATGTACTTAAAATATGTACATATTTCAAATTGAAAATTAAATTAAACTGCATAAAATTCAAAAATAGTTCCCCAATAATTCATTAAATCTATTAAACCGTACAACTCGTTTTATTGATTTCTTGCATTGTTTTGCAATTATGATTGAAAATTCTGAAAATATCTTCAATATAGGCAACTTTGTATACATACATACAAACATACTCGTACGTATATGTACCAATACGGTTAGAACCACGATTTCTAAATTAATGTTGAAAAACCAATAATAAAAACAAACAGGATATTGAATATTAATTTTAAATCTACATAAGAACAATATGTTCTCATTCTAAATATAAAAAAAAATATATATATAGGTATATTTAAAAAAAAAAATTACAGTTTTCAATTCTTTTTGAAACTTTTCACTCCGTTCCGTTCCGATCCGATGATGCAAAATAATTTAACTATACAATATACCTAACCCAATACCAATACAAGTTAGTATGTGTGTCTTCCATTATTATTAATCATCAAAGGGTAGTGTCCTCATCAACGATCACGTTTACTGTCAAACTTGATGTTCAAGTCCAATACATCAAAATATCCTTGTGCAAATATACTGATTATATTGAATAGAATCTTGTTAAATTATTTACCTCTTTCGTCTCACGAAATATTACACAAATAATATACATATCTATATTTATAATAAAAAACACGATTCTTCAAACCACGCAATTATTACAACAATGGTCGCAAATACATGTATTTAAGACTTCAATTTATGCTAATATAATGCTTTAAAATACAAATGCTTAAGATACAAAAATCCTATATAAGATAATGCATTTCATGGAGTTCCTTTAACCCTTTATTGTGTACAATTAATGTCTTTACTTTACTAAAATAGAGTTTACAGAAACTTGGCTCCACCTCTTCATATATATTTCAAAGATTTGAAAAACTAAAGCATAATAGAGCGGCAGAGCGCATGCAACTCAAGTTGAAGAAATGGATTCCGATGACGGAAATAGAAAATACAATGGAATGAACTGTAGAAAAGGAAAAATATGAACATTCATATAATGTAATTAGTCTTAAAGACGAATTTTATGGTTCGGTCATTTCTCTTTTGTTGTAACAATGCCACATATCCACCATATCAACATTAAATTTAAAAGTTCAAAGCTTATTTCCGCTTTGATTACGGCGAAATCAAAGATACTCTCTGCGACTTTCTGCCGACATAATTCTTTTATAATTAAGATAATGAGTTATTGAACCACCATTGCAATTTACAAGTATTCAACGATTGGTTAGTAAATAAAAAACGCCTTTGATAGGCGTGTTTTTCTGTATTTTGATGAAGGAACCGGAATGTCAGCTTTTCACTTGATTGTTGGCAGACAAGCAACAGTCGCCGCTTGTTAACGAGAAGAGTTGGTTTGGTTTATTGAGTGGTTGTTTTGTGGTCGCTCACCCTCAACTGAAAACAAAGTATACATTGCATATTATTTTTCTTTCTATTAGACAAGTAATAACAAGAATCGATTAAAACAGTCGTTATTCTTATTATTATTTATTTTTTCGAAAAGTGGAAACGTGTTTACGCTTTGAAAAAAAAAAAAGTTTTGTTTTACTTTTGAACATATTTTTGTGAATTATTAAAAATGGAAAAATTTAAAACATGAAAAAATATCCTTAAAAATAATGTTGTGTGTTTTTTGACAAATTTAAAAGTTCTTGAGCAATTCAAGCAAATTTTTCATTTGTTATGTGATAGTGAATAGTTTTTGAGATTTTAATAAATTAAAGTAGAAAAAAAGTTGAGATTAAATAAAATACCTACATATACCTGTGAAAATTTAAAACAAAATATTATTAATTGTATTTTTGTGTTTAAAGGATATAAAGTGACATTAAAAATTATTCTAAATGAAAATGTTGTGTACAAGCCCACCTCCTGCTAGCCCAGCTGGCTCTGAGATATCTGTTGGTGCACCAAGTCCACCACCATCAGAACGAAATGGTGATGATTATTTTCGGCCATTGAAAAAATTGAGAATGATTGAAAATCGTGAAAGATCAATTAGCCCTCAGAAATCGAATATTGAACGTGTTAAAAGTTTTTCAATTGCTGATATTTTAGGACATGAATCAAATTTACGAAATGAACAACAACTTAATCAGTTACATCATCAACATCATCATAATCAATTTCATTTGGATTCAACAAAAATAGTTCGACCATGGGATCATTTAAGAGGTCCAGTTCCTGTTCGACCATTTCTTCCTCCTGCACTTCTTCATTATGAACATAGATTAGCTTTAGATTATCAGAGGCAATTACAAGAACATTTAAATGCACAAGCACAATTACTTAGACATATGAGTATGGAAATAATACCATCAGAAAGTGGTTCAGAACGTTCTAGTTCTGCAGCAAGTGATTGTTGTTCACCAGAAATTGGTAGTGGTAGTCGTTTATCATCAGATCATCTTCATCATCATCATTCATCACATCATCGTCATTCACCACATAGTGGTTCATCCGGCGGTGGTAATAGTACAACACAAAATAGTAATAATAATAGTAATTCAAGTAATGGTCAAAAAACAAAACCAAATGGAACACCTTTAGATGCATTATTTCAGATGACAACAAAAAATTTCGATGAAACACAAGGTATAAGTTCTTTCTTTAAATTAAATCGTCTATTTGATTATTTTACCAATTTTAGCCAACAAAAGTTATAAACAATTATGCCAATAAGTTACTTTTGAACATAATTTCCTTTTCAAAATGAGCTAACTACAATATAAATAATTTTATTTAAAAAGTTAAAAAAAACATCGGAACATAACGCTCACAAAGCCATTTGCATAATCTATTGTTTTTTCTTTAGGTACCCATTTTTAAAAACCCACAAGTTAGTATGTATCTGTAACGTAAATGTTTTTTTGTTTATTATTTAATAGAATTTTTTACACAATTAGTTTTGCAAAAAATCGATCATTCTATAGTTATTTGAAAGCTTTTAGAAAATCAATACAGTATAATTGGTTGCTTGAAAAAATTTTAAGTAAAATTCTGTTAGAATTTATCTTAAATCTATAATATGGAAAATTGGTGAAACAAATTATTTAAATAACCATAAAATTTCTCTAGCAAACTATTGGTGATTAAAATAATATATATAGCCTTGATAATGAATAACTGAAAAAAAAAAAAGAAAAATATACTTCCATTATTGTATTTCAAATTATTAAATTAATAAGAAGAAAAATAAATATTAAGAAAACAAAAAAAAAGCCTCCATGTTTTTGTTCTAATCGAATATTTTTTTAGGGTTAGAATAAAAGGCTGTATAATGAACAAAAAAAAAGTAATTTTTTGGTTATTACTTTGCTAATTTTCTTAATTCGTTTTAGTACTGTTGTAATATTTTCCTAGAATCATTAAAATTAAGTTCTTTTCTGATGCATCTTACTGCAAAATAGTATTAGAATAAGTTAGATCAAAGTGTCTTATTAAAAACATCAAAATTCTATTTGTTGAGGTAATGAATTTTCCAATTAGCATTCTTTGGCAATATCATTTTCATGTGTTCATAATTTAAAGAGAGTTTTTAGTTATTTTTTTAGCATTAAAAAAATCATGAGAATTTCGAAATCAATAAGCCTAAGCCAGCATCAAGTAACGTTGAAAACACATTAAATCTTTTGACATCAAAGGTTTCAAATTATCTGATATCTTTTCAATATAATTTGTTTTTAGTGTTGAAATGTCTTTTTTATATGATCAGAAAAGTATAGCTATTTTAAAAAATTCAAATTTAAAGTTATTAAAAATAAATACCAATTGAATTACATAAAGCTAATCGAATTGTTTACTCATAAGATCTTTTTAAAGCTATAATGTAATAACTAAAGATAAGATGATTTTTATGTAATAATTTAATTTAATTGAATAATAATCAAAAATAATAATCTTTAAAATTTTGAGTATAAATTTATTTAATTTTCTATCTGAAATGGTTTTTCATAATTAACTCTACAAGTACATTTGCATGTGTGTATAAGTATATACTGTATACATACATAAATATGCTATTAAATAATAAGATTATTTGCTGTGGTTTCATCAAGCATATTAATCACAAATTCTTATTTTATCTTAAATTATTTCGAATTAAATTGATTGAATTTGCAATTTAATTTATATTTGATTTTTATTTTATGAAAAATCCAGTAGTTATGTACATTGCGCTGGCATATAAAAAGCAAACGAGGAATTATAGATTAAGTGAAATAAAATTCATTTTGAAATTGTATCTCCTTTATTATTATTATTTTTAATTTGTCTATTAGCTACATTTCAATTCAATCACAACATTAAACCAAATTCAAATAAGTGTAATCAATTTATTACATCAAATAATTTTAATTTTATTTTAGATCTTTTTTTTTCACAAAGTATGAAGAAATCACTTGGTCAAATTAGAAAAAAAAATTCTAAAAAACTTTTAAACTATTAAAATTTTTTACAATTACATTTAACATGAAATCAAAATAAAAATCAATCATTTAATTGTAATAATTTTATCTTTACCACGAATTACATTTTTATTATTTAAATTTTACATTTAAAACCACAAATCAATAAATATAGAATTGCAATTCGTCATGACATTTTATTGAAATTGAAATTGTTATTACATTCTCTCTAGAGACTAAATTAATGAAATCAATAATAGAAAAATTTTAAAAATTAGTATTTAATTAAAGTATTGAAAAATTTGTATTTTAAATATTTAAGTGGCGCCCATAATACTCACACACACATACATACAAGAAATGATCAGAATTCATTTAAATATTTCGAAATTGAATTCAATTTTGGTTTTTGTCATTTAATTTCTTTGTTTTTTTTGCTTTTTTTCAAATATTTTTTTTGATTTTTAATTTAAGTATTAATGTTTCCGATTACGCTTTTTATTTCAATTCTGTTGGTATACAAAATAATCATTGAAACTCATGGCGACGAATTTTTAATTGAGGCACTATATTGCAAAAACTATCAAAATGAACATGGAATATTTTTTAATAATGTTCTCTTAGCAATTATAATAAAATTACAATAAAAATAACAGCCCAGACTATAAGTAGTCATAGAAAAGTATTAGTCATATGGACTTTATGATGGTCAAACGCCAAAAATTCGCGGAATTTCATCAGTGAGTTCGTTTTTGGACTAAGCGCCTTAAATATGATCGTATAGTCCACAGAATACGCTACAAAGTTTAACTAAACATTTAAAAACTTTATGATAAAATTTTGGAACAGACATTTCAGCACACGTACAAATTTTGGTTGAACTGATACTTTGTATCTTTCAGTCAAAAATTTTGTAATAATTTTGTTTTTAAATATCCTGTATTCAAAATCATTATTATGTGTATCATTTTTGTTACGTGATCACGCTTCTGTACATTATACATCAATAATACACATCACAATCAACGTCAATTATCTTTTCTGTTCGTCTGCCTTTTGAAATCTTATTATACAATCCGATACAATTGTTATAATTTCATTTTTAGGGAAATTCAATTTTTTTTTTAAGTATTGTTGTTGCCAACAGCATTATTCTTTATCGAAAACAAAAGAAATTGTAAAAAATAAAAAAAACTTAATCAGAAAAATGTTAAGAAAAAAAAAACTGATTTATATTAAATACTTCTCTGTTCCCCTAAACACGTATACCATATATAGTTACATATGTGTATGTATGTACATATATAAATTATTATTTTTTTTTAAAAAATGTTAACATTATAAAGGTTATTTTCAGTTAATATACATAATCCATATTTCGAAATAATTTTCAATCGGTTTTCTTTCATTTGATTTATAATTTCTTGTTATACAAGAAGTTTGCAAATATATGAGATCAGGTATACAACAGTTAAATTTGTATATGCTACCGGATTTTTATCATCTAAATTATAAAAATGATGTGAGCATAGTATGTATTATTATGTTATAATGGGTTTTGATTGAAATATGCGTCTTGTTATCGATCGAATTGAATATATACACATACTTATTGGATATTGTATATAAAATGAATATACAATAATGGATATAATGAGAAAATAATACCTAATAATAGTGATTTTTTTTTCTTGTTTCGCTACTACATTTCAGTTTTCAATCATATCAGGCGTTAATTTGAAGCAGAAGTCAAAAGATTAATATAAAAAAAAAGAGTTGGAGAAGAAAAAATTAAATAAATCATTAATTTCGTTTGCATTGAAGAAGTGAAATTGGAAAAAAAAAAATAAAAGAAAAGAAAAAAGTCAAAAACAAAGAGTTAAAACTTGTTTATGAATAATTTTCAATTATTTTCCTTCTTTTTTTTTTTCCTTGTTATACAAATTTTGTAATTGATTTGTTTCACAGATATTTTATTCTTATATGTACTTCAATATCTTTTTTAAATTGCAAACATTTTTTTATTGTGTATATCTTTTATTATTGTACTTCATAAAACATTGTAAATATTAATAGTTTTATAAATATTTTTCTTTTTACTATTATTTGTGTAACGAAAATTAAATTAAACGATTATTTTCTTAAGATACTTTGTAGTTCTACACCTTATTTAGGAATGAAAAAAAAAAAAAAACATTTTTATGAAATAAAAAAAAAAACAATATTCTTGTATAGATATACCTTTTATATCTTCAATTTAATTTCAGTTTATAATCAACTATATGTTTTCTTCTGTACATATGAGTATATAAAGATAAACAGTTCAAAAAAAAAAAATTAAAGGAAGAAAAAAAAAAGTATATACATTTTAACACCTACGGACTAAAATGTCGGTATATAGTTACCTATCATAACTATTAGCCGTCAACAAAAGATATGTTATGATTAACTAAAAGCATAAAGAGCCGATTTTTACCTCTGAAGATATTGTGAATGAGTCAAAATGTATATTAAAATCTTTGATGTTGGAATTAAAAAAAATTTATTATATAGATACTACTATACATATAAGATTTCTTTTGAATACAGCAAAATTTTAAGACATATAAAAAAAAAACCTGACCTAAATCGATTTGTCACACACGATTAGGAGGTATTATTTGAACGTATCAAATAAAATGCAAGTCTAATACAACAGGGTGGGCATTATTTCATGTGAGCATAATATGTGTATTTATGTATTTAAAAAAATATAGTATTCTTTTTAATTTTAAAATTTACAAATATGGAAAAGTAAAAGTCTGAATTAGTAAAATGCAATTGATATAATTCATGAAAAAATGTATAATAAATTAGATTGTATAAGTAATAATTACGTCTTTATGTTGTTGATAGTAGGTGCGTTAACTAGCTAAAAAGCTTCAGTCATTTTTTAAATGACCATTTATACATTTAGTTTTCTTGATACTTGAAGGAGAAAAAAAAAAGACAATCTGTAATATCTATTTTTTGTATTATATTATTATTTTTTTTTTTTAAATACAAGAATCATTGTTAAACTATAAGGAGAAAAAACAAATTCATTGCATTTTACTATACAAGAGATTCGATGCGCCTTATAAGATGCATTCAATTCAAGAAATTTAAAAATGATGATGTATTTATCCGTGCCTGAGAAATTATTAACAAAAGAATTTTTTGTTTTGTTTTTTGGTGAAAAAAAAAAATCATATTTCGCAGAATATGTGGTAGACATTTTAAAAGAACAAAAACAAAAATGAAATTTATATTTTTTGCACGATCATTATATAAAAAATACTTACACATACATACATTCTTTCATATCATCAGAAAAAAAAATCCTTAAAAATAAATATTACGAGCGGGTGGTTATTTTACGATAGTGTTCGTGTATAAAAGTTCCAAAATAATAAAGAGCGAATAGCATAAAATACACACGTACATATAGATAATATTTTTCATATTTTAAGATGTGGTATAAAACAATCTGTAGAAAAATAGAAATAATATGTTCAAAAGCAATTTACCGACAGGTGAGAAACAAGTGTAAATGGAAAATCGGAAGGATATAAAGATCAATAAGATTACAACATTCTTTAGTATATAATATGTATTATCATATATAATATCATGATACAGATCAGACGGATAATTCTTTTGATGATCGTTTATTTCTATAGTTGATTGACTTAATCATGTTCCGGTCATTGAATAGAACTCATAACTAATCTGGACGTTGTATTGACTGAATAAAGTAATGTTTCACGCCTGCTGTAATGCTCCGTTATGGTCATCGAACATAAACTATATATATGTATATATGTAGTATCTAAGTATCAATGGATTTTGCGGTGGGTATATTATACAAATATATATCTTTGTGATTCAAGAAAAAGAAATCTTTTCTTTTTATTTATAGGTATTAGCTTTTTACGAGTATAGTTTTTCACGCGTTGGTTGGTTTTATCCTGTAATTATAATAAAAGCCGGTATATATTTTTTTAAATTGTATATACGATGTAATTAATTCCACTTAGAGCAATCAGATACATTCAGATTTGAAAAGATTTTTTCACTTAAGTATTAATACTTATAGTAAAAGAATAATGTCAGAGAAGGATATTAGGTATAGGATTTTCTTTTTTCAAATTTGTTACAGACTTATAAAGTCCTTAAATTTATGACACCTCCAATCAAAAACTTCCGTTCTGATATCCTTTTTCAAAAAAATTTTCAACAGGAAAGCAACAGAAATGTTCTTTTCCTTTTACTTGTCTCAGTAAACGGAGAAATAATGTTATTGATCCAGAAGAAAAAAAAAAATGAAAGAAATGTTTCCTTAAAAAAAAATCAATCTTTTCAAAATCTGAACATTTCTCATATCGATCGTATGTACCGTACCGCACACATAGATTCATGCGTACTTGTATATGAAGTCAGATTTTTCTATTTTATTTTTCAGTCCTTACACACATTTTCATCACAATTATGTGATAAATGACAAGAAAATTTGTAGTTTATCTATAGAAAATAATATGTTGATTTTTTTTTTAATTTTTTTTTTTTTGAGCATTAAATATATCAACACATCGTAATACAAGATCTCATATAAATTTTTTTGTTTATTTTCATAAAAGTTAATAAATTTTTTCGAAATTGTTTTTATTTGGGATCACTTGAATTTTTTTTTTTTTTTTCAATTTTTTGGTTTTACAATAAGATTATATTTGTCATCAAAACAATTAAATATCTTTAAAATTTTTTATTTCAAAATTAATTGTTTCAAATATATTTTATTTTATAGATGACAAAAATAACATAATTTTTGCGTATTTTTGGATATTTTTGTTTGTTTTTGGGGTTTCTTTTAAATGATATTCATTGACTGAAATTTATGAATCTCATTAATTTTTTACTTTACATGTAAATTAAATTTTTTTTTTTTTTTAATGTGAAAAGCGTGATAGACTTTCTGATGATTTTTTTTTTTCTTATAGTTTTTTTTTTTTTGAAATATACATAAAATCAACATTAGTGAAATTATTATTTGTTTGTGTATTTGAAAACGTCATTTAAAATAAAAAATTGATCAATTTAAATTTTTGCATCATAATTTTACACTCTGATTCCCTTCAATTGATCACGTCAAAATCGATTAAATTTTTTTGTTTTTTGTTTTCTTAAAATGATCAAAACACAAGAAAAAAAAATTGTGCAAGTATTAATGTTTTTTGGTTGAAAATTACATTGTATCTTTTTTTTTTTAATTTCTGTGTTGTTTTGTTTTTTCCAAGGTAAATTTTGTGTACTCAAAGTCAAGTTAAATTCATTTTTACATTCTTCATTCTCTTCATTTTCTTGTTCAGTTTTAAAAATCATGCTTCTGATTAACCAGAAAGGTACTACGTCAGAATGAAAGGTATTACTACTTAAATGAATTCTTCAAATGCATAAGAATAAGCTAAGAATATATACTGACTTAAGTTAGCACAATAAATCAAACTTCTTACGAAGAAAAAAAAACACAGAAGATTGTGCAACTGAAACGTGCAATGTAAGTGTAAAACAAGTGAAGTTTTCGTGTATATTCTTATATATTATGTATAATAATTTTGTATCGTTTTGTATATTTATAAATGTTACAAAAAAATTAAATATATGAATGTATAGTGTGTATCTGATTCTTTATAAAAATCTATACTATGTATATAGGGTCTTATAATATTTTTGGCCTCCCATATTGATGATAGAGTTATTATGAGATCTTTACCCCACTCTTAATTTGTTAGCGGCACCTTTGAATATCTTCCAATTAGCTCAGCCGACACCTTAGGCATCGGTATCTTTGATTGCTTAGAATGGACCACACTATTTGTATCTCAGAGATAGGTAACTTTAAATAAAAGGAACCTTAGGACATAATAATATTATATCAGATATTTTATATTGTATTATTGTGCTTAGTAATACGAATCATAAAGAAAAAGAGTTAAAGAGAGAGAGAAAAATCAGAGAAAATTAGTTAAAAGGAATTTTATTAATGGAAATGATCAGGCATAAATATGTTTACCTATGTATATATGTATGTATATGTGAAGGTGTGTAATATGAAAGTCTATCGAAAGAATGAATGAATAAAATAGAATATATGAAACAAACCATGATTACAATTCTCTATTCAAAGTTACAGATTTGAATCATAATAGTTATGAAGCAAAAAAAACACCAATATAATATCACCACATGGAACAACAACCTGTTTTTCTTTTTTGTTTCTTTTTAGAGTTGTAGGGATTTAGAGTATATTTTGTATGTCACATCCACATGATTATAGTATTAGATTCCAAACTTGTTAAAAAGTCGGAATACAAGTTTCACAAAAGATTTTTTAATGTTTCGGTTTTGTTCAAAGAAACCGATCAATTTTTGGTCTAATTTGAATAGTTTTTAATTATTTTTTATTTATTGATTTTCACCTTCTGTTCATTTTTTATTTAAATTTAATTAAAATGTTCATGAATATCATTATTAATTTTTTTTTTCAAAATCTCTAATTTTAATCAATTCACTTATTAATTGCAATTAAATTTAGATGAAATTTATTTTTATAACTTGTTTTAATTTTATTTTAATATAAAAAACTTGAAATTTTTTATAGGCTTAATCAATCATTAAAATTATAACAACAACAACAGCGAAAAATATATTATCCAAAAGACTCTCACATTTAAATGAAATCATAATGTATAATTTTTATAGGGGCATACATAATAATTATATCTCAGATCATATAAGAAAATGACATCACAATTTAAGCAAAACAAAAACAAGAATTAAAAAAAAAACATGTTTTCTTGCGTTTTGCTAATGCTGCAGGCATGCCATTAGCAAATGTTATTTAATTCAAAACAAAAATAACGAAAATAAAATTTAAAAAAAAAAAAAAAAATTTATAATTTTACCGCACAATGACAGAATCCTTTTTAGCAAAAATATTAACCTTAATTGCAAAATAATTACTTTACTTCCCACGATCAATCAAATTCTCACGTAACATTAATGAGAAGACAAAATTTATATTATATTATTTTCGCGCTTACACACTAAAAAAAAAATTTGTAAACGCAAAATTTTTCATTTGATTTTGAAAAAAAAAAGAAGAAGAAATACAAAATATTGAAGAAAAAAAAGAAATAATAATAATGATTTTTTTTTTATGAATGTAACAGTTTTGTTTCATAACAAATTAATATTTTATATTTGATAATGATATAATGATAATTAATTTGAAATATAGGTACGACTACGTACAAAATACATCTTTTTACCTGGTTAATACGCGTATTTAATTTGAAAAAAATTTGATAGGTATTTTTTTTTTTTTTTCAAAATTATTAATACCAAATTTTATCATCATTTTGAAAATAAGTAAAGTAGCAATTGCATATACATATTCTAGTACACATATGTATACCTATAAAGTAATTTAAAAGATTTGACCTTGTCATGATCTTTGAGTAAACATTAGAAATTTGTTTCATTAAATAAAAAAGATACCGCCATTTAAACCACGACAAATTGATAAGATAGATTGTTATTTAATCTCTTTTATTCTATATGTACAAATAATTATGTATACATATTTAGATACCGGTTTTACTACCGAAACTTGAAAAAGATAAGCGTAACTCATTTGCATATGATCCCACGTTTCAATACATGATTAAAGAAAAATAAAAGCTGAGAAAAAAAATATGTACAAGAAAAAGAAATTAATAAAAAACAAAAACAAAAAAAAATGAATAAGATATAGAGATACAATAAAAAGCGAATAAAAAAAAATAAAAGTTTTAAAATTTAGCTAGAAGAAATGAATAAATGTAAAAAAATAAAGCCCTATCACAAACATTTTGTTGAATACAAGATGTATATATAATAGTGTATATCCATTATCTTTATACATATATGATTAGATTATCTGATTGTACATATTATAAATTGTATCTACTATATACTAAAATTTATATATACATATGTACATTATATGAATGTCGGCATCTTCAGTAGATCACCTGTGCACTCACTGATCATCAATTTAAAAGCATTCGATAAAGATTCGGTACACATAAAAAGCGTGGCATAAAATCTTACAAGTAATTTACAGTGGGATGCAAATTTAATTGAACTTTCAATGAAATGTTTTTTTTTTTTTCCTAGATTTATATTAATTTGGATTTTATTTTACTTATATAAAAATTGATAGCATTGGAATTAAAGAAGAAGGAGAAGAAAAAAAGTAGAAATTAAAAATAAAAAATATAAAAAGAAAAAAATTAATTGCAATACGCATTCTTTTTTCAGTTTTAAGTAATTAAGTTGTTAAATCAAATTAACTAATCACTTTTTAAAATTTGATTGATGACAATGACAGATTGAAATAATATTTTGTAGGCGGTTTATACAGTAATTAATGTGATATGTGGAATTTTTATAAATTGATGAATTTATTTTTATTCGCATTATCATTTTTAAACAAAAAATCTAATGTGGAAATGCATATTTCAAACTAAAATATACATTTAGGTGTAATAGCTATTTGCAAATTTTTTAAATCTTTGTCGAATTGTGATTCTTTACCTAGGTATATGTATATTTTTTTCATTTTTATGTTAATATACAATAAGTAACAAGAAAATAATACAATAAACAAACAATTTTCCACAAAATCTATGTCACAAAAGATTTCAACCATTATTGGTATATTTTCTTTTAAGAAGTAATTAGAATATCTAAATAATTGTTATATGAAGTTTAATACATTATTATGACTACATTCTAAAAATGTAATAAAAACGGTAATTTTATTAAATGAAAAGTGATTAAGTTAATTATTTCAATGTACCAGAACAACAAAACGTGATACATGTACGTTATACACATTATTTTTATTATTCTATGCAATTTGAATGTAATTTCATAGAAAAAGAACATTTTTATAGCCGCTAAATATTTTATATTATAAATAATGGTTACAATTTCATAAAAAAATATCTACTATATCTACATACATATGTATGTATATATAAATTCAAATTTAAAAGTATTGTTATCATGCCCATTACAGAAGCTCTTTAATAAAAAAAAAATTTAAAAAAAAAAAGAATCACCTACAACTATTCCATACGTGCTTTGTACTCTATGAGGTGTAAATAGTTTTCAACATCGTTGAAGCTCATTACACAGTTCAGTGAATTGTAATAGAAAATCATGCCCAGTGGCTATGTATACAAGTTTAATTCCATGGTTTAAACTGTATACATACGGGCGATCATGCATTGCATTGTTTGTTTGACGATTACTTTTCATCATGTTCTCACCCTCCCCGCATTTAATTTAGATCTACTTTAGCCCTTATGTGACGTTTTTTTTTGTTTTTGTTCTTTAAATATTTATATAAAATTCAGTATTCATAAACATTATCACCAACAACAAACATAATATGTACATGTATGCCAACAATCCTATCACTTTTATAATGTGATATGTAATGTCAATATATAAACATGAGGGAAGGTGTGATCAACTATATACTTACTTATATACACCACAACCCAAAAAAATATATTTTCATTTAGATTTATTTGTTATTTGGCGTATTCTACAATAAAAATATTTGTTTTTTTAAGCACAGTGTGATTCAAAAAAACTTGCAATAACATTGTACAGGATATAAAAATTGAGCTTACTTCAGAAAAAAATTTAGAAATCAAAATTTTCTATCCAAACATCCATCAACTTGCGCTTTTGCAAAATTTCAACATTCGCAATTTTGAAAAAAAATTTAAAATTTCTAGATGAAAACTACAAGATAAAACCCGTCAAAGTAATTTTGTGAGTGTTCAAGTATCAATTGTGTATGCAGATGGACACAGTTAATACCACTCACTTATCAAGTCTTCACCCACCTAAATGACATGATCACATTTGATAGACTTCACGTTTTATAGAACAAATATTTTTTAACATTTCTATTCTGTTTTGAGATATAAAATAATCTTTTATGCAGAAGATAATATATAATGCATTTCACATATACTTACATAAATAATATTAAAACATTATCATTATAAAAAACCACATTTATCTAAGAATTAGAACCCTGATAATAGTTCATCGTTTAGGGTCGATTAATCAGTTTATATTGTGTCCATGTAAAGTTTTTCTTGTATTAAATGTTATATGTTCCTTCAACAATGTTTATAAATTATCTTATGTAATTTTTCTCCATGTTGGTTTTTTTTTTTAAACTTAACCACCTTTTGTTAAGGACCCTTCTATTTCAAATTGTAATTTTGAAGTGCATTTTAATATAAGTTATATACAGACTACGGACACATACATATATATGTATATATTTTAAATGATACGCTGGTTTTGCCTTTTATGGTATTTTTTTATTTATTATTATTATTTTTTTTTTCATTTTTATAATGCAAACGTGATGAATTTGTTTTATTTGACTTATTATAATAACTATGTGTTTTAATAAACGACTAAATATATACAATGCTCGTGAACACCATTGTTGATTGTAAATTAGAAAACGTGATGCAGTTGTTCCTAATGGACGACAATATAAATTCTCAAATGCTGGCATTCCTGATATATGATGGGTTATTTGTTTATACTTTCTAACTAAAATAATGGCTGAAAATAATATATAGTTTATTAAATAAGGGAAAAAAATAGTTTATTATAGTTTGTATATGTTGAAAAAAAAAGAGAGTGGGGATAAATACATATACATATGTATGTGTGTATAGGGAAATTAAAAAATGAAAATAAAAAAATGTATCAATTTGTGTTGAAAATAATTAAAACGCACAAAATTCTATTTAACAGAAAATGATAATTGAATGGTGTACATCACACCACAAATATAATTGGAAAATAAAAAAGTAAAAAAGAAAATTCAAAATGGAAGTATATTTTGTTGGTTATACATTGTGTGTTGAATTATATGATCACGGGTCTTTTAAAGATTTTGAAAAGTTTGTTCTATTTTAATGGGTTTTTTAGAAAAAATTATTTTAAAATTCGGTTCCTGTCATTCAATTAATTCGATACAATATTTTCTTTGGCATATGAAAAAGGTCGGTTTAATAAGACATGAGTTACAGAAAAACAAAAAACAAAAAAACAAAAAACTTTTCCATTTAAATTTGGTTCTCGTAGGTAGATTATTTCTTCCTTAAGGAAACTTTTATAAGGATTAAGTAGTTATGAAGTGAAAATTGCAGGAAAACCAAATAATTTCTTGGAATATTTGTGAAAATTGTCTTTTTTTTAAAAATCATAGTCAGTATTTGAAGATTTCAAATTTTTCTATACACTTTTTTTAAAATAAAACACTTTTCTAATTCTGCTGTTTTAATTTTTATTTGTTTAGAGAAAAAAAACAACAATTCAAATACATATTTTAAATTGGAACATTACTTTCTCTTACGTTACTAATTAATTTAATCAAATTTCAAATAATTTTTTTAAATTAAAACACAAATCACAGCTTTAAAAAAAAACGAAAAATAAAATCAATAAAATTGTTCTAAAAAAAAAATCTTTTATTTGAATTCATTAAACAACAATGTTAAATAACTCATTAATCTTATGTTAAACGACTTTAAAAATATATTGAAATAAATTGTATTGCAATGTCAAAAAATAAACAAAATCATAGTCACTATAATATTCAATTTTTTTATTAATCAAAAAAAAAAAAAAAAAAAATCAAGACAATCAACTATAAAGTTATGAAATGAACATGCTTTTTCCGATTTCATTGACTTCATTTAATGAAATCGATTAAATATAATTATTAATAAAAATTGACAAAAAAGAAAAAAAATATGGTCATTTTTTCATAATGCATATTTTTGTTTCTTTGAAAAAAATTATAATTAAAATTAGAAATCTAATAAATGCTTGAATGAACAAAATTTGACATAAAACTTTTTATTTCCGGGACAATGATCATTAATATTTGAAATATTTCATAGAAATTACCTGTATCATTTTTTTTGTTTTTATAAATTTAAAAAAAAAAAAACTAAAAAAACTAAAAAATGTAAAATAAATTCATCAACAGACGTAAACGCGAAACAAACAAAAAAAAATCAATCTTATTTGCGAAATATAAAAATTTTATGCTTTTGCTAAATTTTTATGGTAAACTTTAAATTAAATTAGATTCATTTGAAATAATTTTAATTTTTCAATTTGAATTATTCTGTAATGCTGATTATTTGTGTTTTGTTTCGTTCGTGTGTGTGTGTGTATGTGTTGTTGTTGATTTTTTTTTTTTTTGTTCCTCCTTATACTAATTCAATTGATTTGTTAAATTAACAGTATTTCTTTAAATAACTTTTTGATAAGATTACTTAGACTTTTTTTTCTCATATTATTTTAAAGCTTATTTTTATTGCTTTGTTATTTATTTTATTTTTATTTTTTTTTTTTTTGTTTATTATCCGCTAATATAATTACAGTAAATAGTAAAAATTAGAAAATAATAGTAAACAAAAAATCGTAAATTATTGAACAAAACACGGCAAAAAAAAAGTATTTTAATGGTTGGTCGATTAATGAACGTTTTTTCAATTTTTGTTACGGTGTAATTGAGACTTTTTTTTTAAAAAAAAAACATTATATTATTTCTCCTTTTTTTGTATATAAATTTTAATTATATACAATAATGATGTAAATACAAAAGAAAATTAAATAAGTTGTAAGGTGTTTAAATAGTTTATTTGAATTAGTATTTTATTTGTATGTATATGTGTGTTTTTATTTTTAAAGTTTTACTTTATTTGTATGTAAAAAGTAAAACTTATTCACATTCTAATTGTTTAATTTCTTTCGGTATTTTCTTCTTTTTTAAGGAAAAAAAAAAAACTTAAGTAACAAAAACTAAAAAAAAAAAAAGGAAAAAGAAAAAAAAATTCAAATAAAATTAATGGTTTTGTAAAAGGTTAAATGAGTAATGGTACATTGTAGTATACAAAAGAAAAAAAAACAAATAAATAAGTTTAAATAGTCAAAGTCATACAATTATTACTTTTAATAGAAGTAATTAAATTGTTAACTAATTAATTGTGTTGAAATTAATGTTAATGAATAATTTTTATTGAGAATTTTTAAATGGAAAATTTTTTTTTTCTTTTCCTGTCAAAAATGACTGCATAATCATTATATTATTGCAAATTTTTTTATTTCATATAAATTGTTGTCATTTTTTAATGTAAATAAAATTTATATACAATTTATTTAATTATGTAATTTCATAATAATGTGGTTTTTAATGTGACAACATTCAATATAAATTTTGAAACAATGAACAATTTTTGTACAGATACTCGTATTACTGTTAAAGATACTATACATAATAATATAATTATTATTATTATAGATAGTTTCACGGAAATTTCATAATCATAATTTTTTCTTTTTTTTTTTTTTCTATTTGTTTTTCAAAATATTAAGCAATTATAAATATTTATGTCAAATATCAACTTTCTATTATACATTTTTAATTTATTTGTATTAAGTAAAATTATTGAAAAATTATTTCCATAGAAAAAAGGAAAAAAAATTTGTTAAATATTATTTTTTAAATTTTAATTTCATTTTATTACTTTTAAATACAATTTATTGTTTTTGTAAAATAATATTTAGAAATTATTCATTTTCTTAATTTCACAATAAATTGTTTTTTTTTTTGTTTTTCTGTTTTTTTTGTTTTTTTTTTTACTTCTGGGTATAGATTAAAAAATAATTAGATACAATGATCAATTGAAATTTTTATTTGATTATTCAATAATTTTAATTATAAATTATGATTGTGTATATGATTATGATATATCTGATTTTGTGATTTAATAATCATTAAATTTACCATATTACTAAATAATTAAATCCTTTATTATTTATTTAATAGTGATTTGATAAACATTATGAAAAAATGTATATATTTCTTTCAATAGTATATAATGTATATTATATACTTATGAAGCGTTGAAACATAACATTTTGTAAATAATATAACCGTTGAAAATTATAATGAACAGACAAAATTTGTTTTCTTAGTATTTTAATATTTTATTTTTAGAATTTAAAAAAAAAAAAAAAGAAGAAGCAAAACAAAAACAAATGGTTGCTCGAATCAAATATATTACACACATACACACTTTTCTAACTTTAATTGTTCTTCATGAAAAATTTTTTCGTTCTAAATACATTTAATTTTCTTTTTCTGTTTATAAATTTTTAGTATTCAGTAACAAGAAGATTTATTTTGCAAATTAAATCTGAAACATTATTCCATAATCTTAAGTATATTATAAACTTACAAAAAAATTTTAAATACATACAAATTTTGTGTATACATACATTAATTTCGTCTAGATACATTTTCGAATTTAAAATCAACAAGAAGACTGATGTGAATTTTTAAACTGTCATGTCATATTTAAAGAAGTATAACGTTTTGTATGTATGTATATGCCTTTGATTATTTTATTTTTTATTTTACTTTAATAATTTTCATTTCCTTGAATGCCCCTTAAATTTGTGTTAAGAAAATTTGTTCTTTTTTTGTTTGTTTGTTTTTAAGTCAATATAAACGTTATAATATGATATTATTCGTTGCGTATCTAATGAAGTCTCGAAAGAAATATTGTGGTATGTTTAATAGTAATAATTTTTTTTTTTTTTTTTATAAAAAAAAAGTACGCATACAATATATTTTATAAAGTATTTTAAATCTTATGCTATTAAAATTGTTAATTAGTTGACAATTATAAACATATTTGTTTGACTGAAACCATTGAAGATGATGGTGATATTTCGGTACAAAACATCTGTATGTGTTTTTTTTCTTTTCCTTTCCTTTTTTTTTTGTTTTTTTTTTTTTTTTGATTTTGTTATACATTAAAAATTGTCAAATGTAATTGTTGAAATACATACAAAGTGTGAGATTTCATGAATGAAAAAATATAATTAATAAAAGAGGAAAAGAAAAATAAATGAAAATGTGTGATTTTAAGGGATATTTTCATTACGAAGAAAATGAACAAAAAAAAATACTTCCACACAAGGATACTTGTTGATAAAATGAGAAAATCTTTCGATTTCATTATTTATTAGTAATGTCACCTAAAGTGAAAATTTATTGTTGCACATAAATTACAAATAGTGATTTTTTTTTCTATGTGTATATATATACGTATATACATGTGACAAGTGACATAGATACTAAATCTACTATATATGTATTTACGTACAGATTCCTGAATAAACAGATCAATTTGTTACGGTTATTTCATTTCAATTTCCCTATAGTATAAAATTTATATGATTGTATGATTGTATTATTGTATACGTACAAGTAAATGATATAACAACAAAATAAAATGTAATTTATTTCAATTTAAGTCTTTAGAAATAATTGATAGAAATACATGGTGTCCTTTAATAATAAATTTTATTTGTTTCATGTTGTTTGCATTTAGTACCAATATTATATATTATTATTAATCCTGTATCTTAGTGTAATTTTGATTTTTTTTTTTGTCAATGATTATAATTAAGTAGAAATCTTAATAAATTTCTCTATGTTTTAAGATAAAACCATAAAAATAAACAAAAATCATAAAAATTATTTTCTGTATTAATTTTGAAAATGTCATAAAAATTCAATAAAACAACTCTTGAACCTCTTGAAAAACTCATCAGATTAAAAAGAAAATCCGCTACTAAAATTCTAATTAGATACATAGGTGGTATATTATGGACCAATTGAAATTATGTCTGTTGCTTATATCAAAGTTTTAAATAAAGATTTTTTTTTTTCTTATCATTTGAAAACATTTTTAATTTTCAAAAGAAATGCCGACCATCTTATATTTTATGTATTAAAAGTATATTGAAAATTAATTAGATAATGAAAGTACAAATTGTTTTGAAAATTAAAGTGTACCAGAAGCGTAGAATTTTTTTTTTATAATAAAATTTGTTTTAGGTATTTAACGTACATATTGAAAAAAATTTTTGTTCTATTAATTTTATTTTTAAAAAATTGTTCTTGTTCTAATATGACACAGACAGGTCTAAAATATTTTTGTCTGTATAATTATGAGTTAAGTATCCCTCAGCAGGCGGTATGTTTTGTCATAAAAACCATTTAACATTAACTGTAATTTATATATTTATTTTTTTTTAACAAAAATATTTATTTAGGATTAATACATAAATTGATGTGAAAAATGATTACTGAGTTTTAAATTTAACATCTGTGTTTTAATTTTTATAAGTGTGTGTTTTTAGCCCAGTCAGTCGATTAGTTCTTTGATAAAAGGATAAACCAATTAGAAGTAAAAATATTTTTATAAATTTTTATAAATTTTTGTAGATTTTGAACAAAATAAATCCTTCAAATGAATTTCATTACATTACCTACATAAAACTGATTTAAATTTTCAATAATAAAGGAAAAAAAAATAAATGTTTTGTAATAAAAATATTTTAAAATAATTTTTATGCAAATTAATTCAATACAAACAAGTAATTAACAAGGGTTAATAAAAAACTAGAAAAAGATAGGAAAACAAATTAAATTAAATTTATATATCAAATACCAACAATTTAAATTGAAATAATAAATTTTCATTAATGAGTTATCTGGAAAAATTTGGAAAAAAAAAACTATAAAAACAGTATACGTGTTGCTTTTTTTTCTAATTTTTGCGAATATCTTTTCTTCAATTTCGAATAATTAATTACACTGTTCTTAAACCACATAAAAAACGAAAGAAAAAATTAATAAACTTAGACTTTAGATGAACAATACAATAATATAATTAATAAAGTACACTGGAAAAAACACTTAATTTTATTTCAATAGCAAGCTCGGATTCAATTCGACTCGTTTAAATTTTCAAAAATAAAACGTAAAAAGTAAATCTAAAAATAAATTTTAAAATTTGTCCATTTTTAGAGTTTCATTCAAAAATAGACAACATTTTTTTTCAGTGTAGGTATATTATCAAATTTTTATTTAAATTAAATGATTAACTAAGACAAAATTTGAATAGATTATTTATGATTTGCATTTGATTTTATTACCTTGTTTTATTGTCTTTTTTCGGTTATGTCTAATTAGTACACCGACTTTTGAAAATTATAAATTACAAATTAAATCAATAAGATTATTCAGATTTTGTCTTGTTTATGTTTTTCTTTTTCTATGTATATTTCAAGTAGTTTCAGTAAAACAAATATTTAATGGAGTCTTCTTCGGCAGATTTGCGTTTTTTGTGTGTATAGGAAAATCTTAATAAGTGTATATTCAATGAAGTATTTTATTTATCTTTTTTTTTTTTTTCAATTATCGATTATCGTTTTTTTAGGTGTGTTTATGTATAGGCTATTAAAAATACATTTGTATGTACATACTTTTTTTTTTTTAAAAATTAATTTATGATAAGAATATTAAGTACGAAATTAGTATTAACTCATGTGTAAAAAAATTAAAAAAATAACAGTCAGACCATGTTGGTACAAGATTAAATTAAATATGTTCATATACATACGTACCCAGGATTGTCTAGGGTAAATTGTCATGATTTTTTCGTGCGTATACATATTCGGTTTTTTTTTTCAATCAAAGATTTTTATTCAGAGGGCGTGTTTAATGTAAACTGTACGCTTCATGAAACATTTACGTTTTATAAAAATATTTAAATTTTTTGTTAAATCTTTTTCTTCTCTAAAAAAAAGTTTTGTTTTTTTCAAAAAGGATTATCACAGCTTATATTAACGAAAGAAAAAAAATAGGAAGAACAATTTCAACCTCTGAAAAGTATATTTAATGTTTTGATTTATCATTTCTAATTTCTTGTTTAGATATTATTGGAGAATAGAAACACTAAATCGGAGGAATAGAGAGAAAGGGAATTATATAAAGGATATAAAAAAAATTTTTATACTAGAGACAATTTCGCTTATATACACTATTCCAGTAAATACTAAAACAAAAATCTATTAAAATTTAGAAAGTAATAATAAAGCAATTAAATCATAATAATTACTCTTGAAAACTAAAAAAAAAACAGACCATTCTCTTCTTATTACCCATATCGTTGCATTCGATCGATCCCTAATAATATTTTGATCATAAATTAAATGAAATTGCTTTTTAATGTGACATGTGTTACCCAAACAAAACTCCTATTTTCATCTCCTTGACTTAGAGACGGCAAGTATGTACGTATATATGCAAGATATGTATGCATGTTTATACTCAAAATACTTAAATCATAGTAGATACATTTCGAATAAGAAATTTGTATACAGATAAAAGTCAAGTATTTCAATAATATTTGAAAGTATTCAATTACATTTTATCTTGAATTTTATTTACGATTTATTTTTACATAAACAACAAATTTACCACATCAAGGATAAAAGGATATTTTACGATTTTGAAAGCTAAAATGTTTTTATATTGGTTTTATTTTTTACTTGGATTAAATTTTCAAGACTTTTTTTTTTATCATTTAAAATTGTTTAAAGATTTTTTTTTTCAATTCATGCAAGATTTCAATAAATAGAAGATCCTTTCCAAAATGAATTCGTTGTACTTTACTTTTTGATTCAACAAGGCCATATCAAGCATAATTGCAATATACATTGATGCTACGTCATTTTATTTCAATTTTATTTTTATTATTTATATTTTTTTTCATATTTCTATAAAATCATCATCGTTAGCACATTTACAGAACTTAGAAAAAAAAACAACAAAAGGCAAAAACATTTTCTGATGTATTATATAGTCGGTGTTATGCAGAAACTTCAAAGTTAAGGCTTGGGATCATTAGTAGTCATGCGATTAGCCTTTAGCATTTATAATTTAGTAAAGAATTGATGGCTGATTTATAAATGGATTTTTTTTAAAAAAAAGATTATTTTTATTGTTCAATAATATCAAAAAAAAAAAAAAAAACATTCACATTTGAAAGACTTGATTTTTTTTTCTTTAAATATTTTTATTTATATCACAATTTACTTGAAAATACAATTTAATACAATTGATGGTTGAATGACAGAAAGGTATTACTTGCATGATTATTATATTGGTAAGCAAATTTACAAAAATTAATTACATATATTTAAAAAGAAAAAAAAAACTAAAAAGAAAAAGGTTGTTTTTAGATGTTTTATTTTTATGTTTATTTAATACACGCAAACCTATTTTACATTTATGCCAAAATAACAAAAAAATGTAAACATGAAATATAATTAGAAAGTTCATTGAATTTTTATTAACCACTAAAGCACCATTTTATTCATTCATTCTTTAGTAATGCTACTTCATATCATTTTGAAAACAAACACAAAAAAAAATAGCATGATTTCATTTTTGACATCAATGAGTGCCCATTATTTCAATGATTAATTGATGATTATTATAACGCAAGTTACACTTATACAATACTATAGTAAAATTTACTATTTACTTACACAAAATGTCTTATATCGACTCGAATATACATTATAGATACAAAGTCGAATATAGAAGAACAATAAATTCGTTGTATTGTAAAGAAACTAACAATTGACATCGAATGAATGTTTTTTTTTTTTTTTAAAATTATTTTTCCATTTTTTAATTTCATTGTTTTTCTATTTTTATAACAAAATTATATTAAATAATAATCCTTGATGCCAATATATTTAGTATGACAATTAATTAACGACTTTTGATCACTTATTGTTTAATAAAATATTCATAAAATGCGTGATAGATAATAAAATGATAATATGTATCTAAATTCATTTGTACATTGAGATACCTACATACATATTATTATAGTTATCATGTTGTTTTTTTTTCTATTATGCAAAAAATTAACAAACATGTATAAACCATTTTTTCCTGAAATAAAAAATTAATTTTATTCTAATTTTGGTGTATCTATTTTTTTTTTTTTCAAATTTAATTTTTTTTTCTGTATTTTTTAATCTTAAAATTTTTAATAAAAACAAAATGATAAGCATTTCCGTTTTAAATTAATTTCTAATCAAAAACAAATTTCTGATTAATGAACTTTATAAAATTTATTTAAAAAACAAAAAAAAAAGAAAAGAAAATAAACGTAAATGATCATCCCGTCATTATATGAGTTTAATGATCAGGATACAAAATTATATTTTTGAATTCTTTTGTTGTGGTTTTTCTCTTATTAAGAAAAAATAAAAAATAAAAAATAAACGTTGAATATTTTAATTTGGTTTTTTTTTTCTGATTTTTCCTTTTTTTTTTAATTTGTAACTAAAAAAATATGTTCTCATTTAGTATACCTTTCAATTATAGTTATTGATTTTTTATATATTGTATGTGTGTGTATATTTATGTACATACATGCATGTATATGATCAATTACGTTTATAATGATAATCTTAAAACGGTTTCAGTTAATAAGATTAACTAGGTTTAACACAGTTCAAGTGTAACAGTCGGTAATTAAAATACTTTATTACCATAAATTATAATACAATTTATTTAAACATAATATCTACAAATATCAAATACATATTATTAATATACATATATATGTATGTATGTGTACAGTGTATATCCTTATGTATATTTATCTACATAAACATATGTGTAGATTTTCTTGCAAACATGACGAATTTTTTCTTAAAATGTTGCATGTTTTCTTCATGGCATAATATGACGTTAAAAATTATGACATTCTGTTTTATTGTATTCCAGAAAAACCACAAATGTTTGTGTTGATTCTATGGACGATTAAATATCCTAAATATATTATAAAAAAGAAAAATTTTCTTATTTTTATTCTATTCCATTGATATTGGTTTGGTTATTAAAATATCAAAGTTTATTTTCTTGTTGCTTCTTTCTTAAAACCAAAGGCTCAAATCTTAAAACACTCGAGTATTTTTAAAAATTTATTCGAAGGGATATAATTTCAGCTGTCGAAATAAAAAATTAAAGAAAAAAATGTTAATGCATTAAAATCAGTAAAGATTCAATAAAATCACAAACAATAAAATGTATTTTTTTGCAAAATTGTATTTATGTACTTATAACAAAAAAAATGTGCATATGATTGCAAACTGCAAGTCATATCCTATGGATCTGTTGTTATGCACATTTTTCTCAATGTGGTTATAATGTTAAGGTTTCGCTTTGTGGGTTTAATTTCCTGTCTTGTCCATATTGACAAAACCTTATCACATAATGTCATTTATGTTTATGAAATATGTAATAAAAAAGTATGATGAATGTATGTGTGTATGTTTAAATGACAATTCTGCATAATACAATACAAGCTGCAATTATATTATATTATATATAATACATCTATTGTTAGAGTCTTGTGTTAATTCAAATTTAAAAATATTGTGTGGCCTGGACTCTCTTGGCCTGTCAACACCATTTACCCTACGGCTAATGATCTTTTCTTGTCTGATACTTTGAGTTCATCAAACAGTATATAGCAAAAAAAAATTTTCTTGTTAATCATCTGGCGGTTAATGTTTAGCTTATTAAGTTGGCTAGTAATAATGACAATTAATGTCATTTTACAAAGTAAGAGTCAAGGTTGTACACATTTTTTCACTTTTCTTATATTTTTCAACGCGACGAATTAATTTGATTAACACTAAAGTTTCTAAAATTTTTAGCGTATTTATTGACTTCTGTCAAAAAAAATATAGTAATCAGATTAAATTTGAAAGTAAGAGTAGTCCACTATCGTTTTTGTGTTTTTGTTTTCTTATTTCTTGATTTGTCATGACAAAACTCTTAAAATTTTGATGAGTCATTTGCAAGCTATCAAGTTAATGATAATTACTTATTAAATTCATTCATTATTTTTTTTTTTCTTATCTTTGTATATTAAAAATTCGATTTAGTTTTTGATAAATTGAAAAATATAAAATGTTCAACTTAATTTTACCTTTTAGGCTGCACTTATAAAATTGCCTAGAGTTAGAAAAGAAAAAAAAATGCACCTTTTTCGAACCATAATTTTTGTTGATTAGCGTAAAGTCAGTAGTTTTTCTGTTTAATATAGTGGTGAAAAATTAATGAACTTTGCATAAGGAACAAATATTATGATGATGGACTTTAACTGGTTAAGGAAATTCATGGAAAAAAAAAGGAAGATAATGAATTATAAGTATTCTTTTGTATTAACCAGGTGTATTATTATTCACCTGTCCTGAAACGAATTGAAAATGAATGCCCAATTGAATATACTTTTTGAGTGATTGTCAGTTAATAAAATTCTAAGATCAATGATTTTCGAATTTTTTATTTTTATTTTGATGATTGTAATGCAAAATAAAAAGAAATAATTGGTTTTTGTTATTCAAAAAAGAAGTGCTCTTTTATATGGAACCCTTTAAAAAGTAATTTTTATGCTAACAAATTTTCAAAAACATAGAACTTTACAAACAAAATTCTTGATAAAAAGAAAGAACACTATACTGACAAAAACACCGTATAAAATTGTGTATTTTATTGGTCACGTGCTTATTTTACTTTCTTTTTTAAGCAAATTAACAATAAAATGATATACAATACGAAAAAAGGAAGAAAAAAAAAGTAAGAAGATAAAGTACCAAAATCATACTAAAAATCTTATAAAGATCATCTGATGTAAATAGACAGTAAAAGATCATCATTTTAAAATTTACTCTTTTTATTTAGGTTTTATGAATGCAACTTTTTTTTTTCAACATGCTTACAAGTATTTAAATACATTTTTTTCACCTTCATATATTTTTTTTCTTTGAGACTCTTTTCTCTTTTGCTTTGTAAATTGTATGTGTATAAGCTAATTTCTTTTTGAAAGATCAAAGAAAAATATTCCGAAAACATGAAACAGCACGCTACCATTATTATTATTGTTATTATGTATATTGTAATGTTATGTGGTAGAGTTCTTTAAAAAACCAAGAAGAAGAAGAAAAAAAAATGTTATAAGAATATACGATTCATCTTATATCAAAAAAATTGGATTTGAAAAAAAAAAATTCAAAAATCCAAAAATCATTTTTTTCTCCTTTTTTTTCAAAAAAAAAAAAAATAAATAAATAAATAAATAAAATAAAAATTTCGAATATCATAAAAAATTTTTTTAATATTTTCAATATTTCGGCATTTTAGCATACTTCTTTTTCTTGATATGTTGTTTTTATTTAAAATTTTTTTTTTTTTTTTTTAGTTTATTTTCTTAATTTTCGAATAAAAATCGCAAATACCATATAATTTGTATATGAAACAAATTAATTAACGTTAACTACGTATGTATATATATATTTAAATTCCAAACGATATTAACAGTCAATATGTTTACATGATATTAAAAATGACAATTTTGATATTTTTAAAATACAATAAAATTTATAGTATACGACTACTAATCGAATTTTACTTGACAATAATTATTAAAGAATTGATGAGGATTTTTCGTGTTTTGAGCTTTTTTTTTTTTTAATTTTTTTTTTTTCGGTTGAGGTAGAAAACTCTGATTTTTTGCTTTGCTTTAGATTTTTTTTTTTTCTTAATTTTCTTATTAGTAATTTAAAACAGATACATATTAGTAATTTGTGTTTTTTTGATTACATTTAATAACAAAATAAAAAATATGAAAAGAAAAATCCTTTCACTACATTTAAGTTGTTTAATTTAAGTTAAATAAAATAAAAATTTTCATAAAAAAAAAAAACAAAAAAAAAAAGATGTAAAACAAATTACAAAATAAGCTGGTTTACACGCTATGACCAATCTGTATATTCATTATAAGTAGCTACTTCTTAGCTTCTTGTTCATTCTAAACTATACGACTATTTATAATAATACTTAATTATATTATAATATTCATTTAGATATTCATATACATATATGCTGTACAAGTATGTAGAATGCAAAAAAAAAAATATTAACTACATATATATTTAAAGTTGAGAATTTTAAAAATGCGCAACACAACACAAACGTCGCACCAGGTTAACTACTTAGCCAGAAGTCAGTCAATCATTTAGTGAGAAAATTGATGGTCTGATTATTCAAATTAGATGTTGTCGATGTTGTTGTCTTATAACATTTAATATTATTAATAAAATCATAAAACTTGTAATTTATGTATACAGTTATTTGTCTACATTTGCTGCTGTAAATATTTATGTATATGTACGTTATATCAGGTAAAAATTATATAAGATAGAGAGATACACATATAATATTTATTGATATCTTTTATAAATAATTATTAAATTTTTATATGAAAACAAGCGAAAGTTTATATTATGTACGATTTTGTGAAAAACAAAAAAACAAAAAATCATTTAATAAAATTATAATGACTTCAAGATCCGTTTCGAAATTTTTATTAAGAATATAAATATAAGTATGTAGGTATACACGTACATACATATACCTAATAATACTTTTAATCTGTTGTACCTATATTTTCTTTTGAGTTTTCTTTCTTTTTTGTTTTTCATGACATTTCAATGATTTTTTTGGGTTGGTTCAAAAAACAAAAAATGTATAATCATATATTAAAATTGTAATTTACGTTGTCAGAAATATGTTAAATTTCAATTAATAAAATTAAAAAACTCTAAATGTATAGGATTTTTTTTTTTCGTGTAATAATAAATTGTATTTTTTTTTTTTCTTCATATTTTAAATGACAGATGGAAAAAAGTATGTATTTAAGTTATCAATTTTAATTAAAGCATAATTTTTTAAGGATTTTGAAACTGTGTTAATGCTTTTGTTCAAAGGTTTTGTTTCTGTATAACTTTTTCTTTTTTTGCTCTCTCTAAAAAGTTTTCAGTTGAACTTCTACCGCAATTATCAGGTTTCATGGCTTTAAAAGTTTTTGAATAATTCAAAATACTTTATCACAGGTAGGAAATTTTACGATTTTTTTCAACCCAATTTCACCTAAAAAAAAATTACTTCACAGAAGATCCTTTAATAGTTTTCATCCAACGAAAGAGGATCTACAATAGTAGATTTTTCGAAAATATCGAAAATATATATGTACATACATATTTTTGAATATCTTAACTTCAACTTGAATTCAACTGAACCGTTTTATTATTCTAAAATTACAAGCTCAATTAAATTTTCAGCACAAGAATACAATAATGATTACATCATCACAATCATCGAAACAAAAAAAAAAGATAATGAATTATTTTATTGAAAATTTATTACAATTGTCTAGAAAAAAAAATATATATGTGTACTACAATTTTGTGCGTACATGCATACATATATGTATGTTTTTCCATCTACATTAATTCACTTTTTTTTCGAACATTTATAAGTAATTTTTTATTATGCTACCGCAAATAAAATTGTTTTTTAATTTAACTCCCACCTATATAAAAAAATGTTTATTTGAAATGTATCATGCATACAGAAAATATACAAATGGTGTTAATAATATAAAAAATTATTAAATATACGAGAACATTAATACTTTAAAATATGTATAGTAAGTATATATGAAAATGTACAAGAAAGATCTATAAATTACGTTAATGAATAAATTGCCTTCTGGTTAAATCGATCTTTTAACTGAAACTTATTATTAATGACAATATACATTTTATTTTATTACATTGAAAAATTAAATGTCAGTTAAATGTTGTTTTCGTTATTACCTATTTATTTTTATTTTTATTTCTTATTATTATTATTATTAAATATTACGTACAAGAGAATGTATTTAACAAAATTCAAAAATATAATTTTCCATTAATTATTTTTTACCTAGTTTTTGTAATTTATAAGATAAATTTTTTTTTTTTCTTCTTCTTCAAAATGATAATTGCACATTCATCAAAATTGTAAGGAAAATATTTGAATGTATAATTTTTCATGTTTAAAAGTATCTCTATAAATAGTTACTCATCGTTTAATTATTATTAAAACAAAAAAACAAAAAAAAAAAACAAAAAAAAATATGTTTTGATGTAATTATCTTAACAAGAAAGTAGGTATATATGCAATGTATTAAATGGAATTTATACATCGCATATTTCTTATAAATTTATGAAAAATAATATTGAAGTGCGAAAAAATTTATTCAACATTGACAGTCATTTGCCACAGTTTAGCAAAGAGATAACGATAATTATTAAGCATCGGACAAGACCATTATACATCTGTAGTTTTACTATCAGTTTTTACTTGTAAAACTTGTTAAAGAGTTAAGAATTTCTTATGGAACTTCATTCAAAACACAACAGACACACACACACATACAATTTAACAAGAAATTTTTGTGAAAACATATTCTTCTTTGGGAACAACACAAAAGTATTATTGTAAAACT
Organism: Bombylius discolor; assembly: GCA_939192795.1. Classification (NCBI taxonomy): domain Eukaryota; kingdom Metazoa; phylum Arthropoda; class Insecta; order Diptera; family Bombyliidae; genus Bombylius; species Bombylius discolor. The sequence goes on along the minus strand of OW584241.1, from coordinate 3,397,878 downwards.
TCATAATAATACTTACTTGTCAGATATCATGTACATTTTTAGTTTTATTTAATATGCGCACGCAACTTTAATAAATTGCAAAAATATTAATGTGTTACAATGTAATTAATTAATTATTTAATTAATACAAGCTTGTGGAACACACGAAATATATATAGGTACTTTACTTACACCTCATTGTATTGTATTAAGGATTATTAATTTTATTAACGAGAAATTGTTTTGTTGTTATTAAAGTACTTATGTATACGACGTTATACTTTTAACACCTTAAACTTTGAATACTTATAGGTATAGAATATATCTTACACCAAAGATTGCACATAAAATATCAATACATTAAATTTTAAATAGCTACTAAAAATATGTATGTTAAATATGTATGATTTTGCATTAAGTTCATTTTTTTTTGTATATATTTAGTTACATATGTATGTATTTTTATTCTATGTAAATTATTTTGAAAAAAAAAAAAAAAGTTAAAGATCTCATTCGATTAGAGATTCAAAATGAAAGAGAAAAAAAATTATGATATAAGGTAACTATGACAGCTTAAATAATTTGAATAAGTTAGAAAATTTAAAAAAATATATATGAGGGAAAAATATGAAATATTTGTCCCACATAAACAACGTTGTTTTAGAAAGACTCTTTTTTTTCTGTTTTATTTTACACGTTTAGTACCTTTGGGCTTTAGTATAAAACATTATCAAGAATAACTTGGTGTTGTCGGTGGTTGCGTGTTAAAAGTCAATTTTCATTTGAATGAAGAAATTAACATATACAGAATGAGTTGTTTTACACTGAATACTCAAATGTAAAAATAACTTTACAACTAAATTATTTTAAAAATATAAATAAAAATTAAATATACTCGTAGAACTAAACAGAGAAATGATGAAAACTTTAGCTATTTAGTTTTAACGTGTGAGCAAGTTTTCAACATTTCGACAAGGCCTTCTGAAATAATCCCCTATGATGTTCCTGCTGCTGTCCTTTTTTAATTAAAGAGTAGAGAAAGGGTAATGTAATGAATCGTTAAAAAAAAATATTATAAAAATAATTTCGACTTTTTTAAATTTTGATGAAATTTTTAAAGATTGAAAATTGAAGAAAAATAAATTAATCCGTTTTTAAATAAAACGAAAAATTTCAAGGATAACAAATATATAGTTTCCTCATCTTTTATTTTTCAAAATTAAACAAAAATTCATAAGGTTTTAAATAATCTCACACGTATACAGAATAACAAATTATGTATTAACAAACATAAATTTATCAAAATTTATAATTGAAAAAAATCTCTTAAATGTTCAATCATGTCATTAAATATTTGAATTGTCATTTTTGTAACTAATTTATCCAAACTATAAACAGCATATTATCTACATATGTACATATGTCACATGAAAAAAAAGGAGGAAAGGAAAAAATAAAAAAGAAGATAATATTAAATACATATTTCATTTGTTGTTAATACTTACTACACCTAAAAGTCAATTTGTATCACATTATTGTTCGATGATAATAAATCTTTATTTCTGACATCCGACTGAACTTGTGGCCCAAAGTATAATATTCGGTCAGTAGCCTGTGATAGCTCCCCTTTTTAAATTCCTTTCTAATTTATCTACAGATATATATAGATATGTATCTCTACATCATAATTCAAGTAATATTATTTCACATATTTATACGTACATATGTATTTTCTTATGTATGTATGTATACAATCGTATTTTGCAAATTCAATACAATTATACCAAAGGCATTGAATGATGTTAAACCATGGGGACAGGTATAACATCAAGGTATCAAGTCTAACACTTTAAATGGTGCTGAAGCCCTACAAATTATTGGGGTAAGGGAAGAGAGCGCCATCTCCTTATACATTATGGGGCGTGGTCAGTATTTTATATGGAATGATCAAAGGATGCCGACCCTTTGATATTTTGCCGACTATTACCTCTTTATGCCAAGAAAATTAAGAACAAAACAAAAAAAACAAAAAAAAGAATGAAAAAAAAGCAACATAAAAAGTAAAGTTAAAAAATCATCAAGCAAGTTGAATGACGACCAAAAGAACAACTAAAAAGTTGAAGAAATATTATGCATCCATAGAAAATGCTCAAATGGATATTAATATTTGTATGTACTGTATGTACATATATGACCCCACAGAAGTGAAGAGGGAAAACTGCTTCGTCACGTATAAATATGATGAAGGGCTTTCGTTTTGCTCGATGTAGGTATAAACTATAAAGTCAGTTAAATGTGCAGACGGAAGTTATGATTTCTTGATTGGATTTTAATATTCTGAAAAGAATGTTGTACTTTTTTTTTATATTCTAATATTTTAAGTATTGAAAAAAAAAAAGTATACTATATATGAATGCTTACGATAAAATTGTTTTCAGTTATCCCAGACCAGACGAATTAAAAAAGGAAGAAAGAGTGTAAGGGGAATATTTGCAAAGAAGTTTTCTACTGCAATTATCGTTTGTATAAATAATTATTTCGAAAAAGTATATAATTAATATTTTGATTATCCTTCGAAAGCAGAATGGTATCAGTTATCATTCGACTTCAAAATCTTATTTGTCACAAAGATCTTGAAGATATTTTAAACAATAAAATAACAGCCTTAGTCTTTATATTATCTTTGATAACAGTATGTCGTTTTTGGCGTAAAATGTGTTATTTTTTCAATAGAAATATCTTATTAATAATAATAAATACGTTCTATGATAGAAAATACCTGCTGTAATAAATCAGATTTAATAAAAACTAGAACACTATTTTATCAAATGTATATCTTCTAAAATGCTATTCAACTGAAACAACCAAATTAATTAGAGTATCTTTTTGAATTTTTTTGCTTTTCGAAAATAGTTAAGAATGATATAAATTAGGTTTTATCTTAACCTAGAAAAAAAGAAAAATCAAAATATTTTATTATAGACAACCTTGAAATTATGATTTTTAACACTTGATCACTAATCACTTGAAGACATGAGAATTTTCAGTTATAAGAAAATATTTTCAAATGGTCAGATTATCAAAACGATCATTCACATATATACAAAAATCATTGTTTTTTTTTTCTACATAGGTACATATAAATAAAAATCACAGAAATTAGAAAAAAAAAAATACAGATTTTATTTTTTATCTTATTAACGACAACATATTGTTAAGATGAGAATGAAACAGGCAATTACGCCATTAGGTCCATCCATGAATTAAATAAAATAAGTTGCTCATGATGTACCTACATATCATTATTATTATCATTATTATGAACAAAAAAAATTATTTTAAAAAAAAAAGAGTATCATATAAAAAAGTATGGCTTTTAGTATTCTCTTGTTAGATACATTCATTTGCCTTTGATGAATGCGACTTATTTTTCTCATCTATATAAAATTTGAAATGATGAAAATTAATAAACTACCATAAAACACACATTTCAGGCAATGTTGAATCTGGTAAACGATGGACATAATTTTGGCTTTAGTTCAGGTTATAGATGTCGGTATATTTTCTCTTATCTTTTGCGGCATTAAAATATACTTTTCTTTAAAATAATTTTGTTTTTTGTTTTGTTTTTTTTTTTTTACATATATTACCGGCCGGCATTATATCATACATTTATTGTATGTATACATTTTGTGTTTTGTAGGTACATGATTTTCTTATAATATGATGATCGTGTCTTCATCATGCGATACGCCAATAAAAATATCATCAATGCATCATTTTGGAACAAAACATTACACCTTTATTATATGAGATATGTGATAGAAAAATTGCTGCTGGTTTTCACTGTTTTTTTTTTCTACAATTTCAATTGTTTTTTTTTTGTTCAGTTTTCTTCTTATTTCCAATGTGAAATTTATAATTTGCGTGGATTTTTTTGTTTTCAATTTTCAAAATGATATTTTACTTTTATAATTATTATTTTTATTTTAGTAATTTTAATGTCATTCACCATTTAATAATTTGATTAATAAGAAAATTATAAAATTTTGATGTATGTGTGTATAAAAAATAATACGAAAAAAAAAAATAATAATTTTTTTCTTATTATTTGATGAAACATCAACTGTAAATTTAACATTAATTGACATGGTAACTTTTTTACACCTTTTGTGTGTTATCAACAGATTTATCGAATGATGAAATAAAACTAATGATCACCTTAAGAGAACAAAAAAAATAAAAATAAAAAAAAAAACATATTAAAAGAAAAAATATGAATTGAAAAAAATTGAAGAAAAAAAAAAAATAAAATAACAAAAAACAAATTCATTTCAAATCATTGATGAGACGAAAAAGCGCCGAAATGTGATTATAAACCATCTTTATAAAAAAAAAATAATAATAATAATAATAAAAAAAATCAGATATTCTCAAAGGCGGTAGCGCATTTTTGTGATCAAAAGTTAATTAGATGTAAATTTGATGATCCTCTTCAGCTACAGTTTTGTATGGATGAGGGCTTCTTATTTTTTCTTCTTCTTTCAATCTAATTTGATCACCGATTTTTTATTTAAAAAAAAAAAAGAAAGAAAAAAAAAACAAAAAAAAAACAGGTTAAATAGAATTTATACTTCATAATATATGAAGATTACACAGATTATAGTTTATACAACAAACCTCTTATCGACCATTCAACTTATAGAACTCTCATCAGCATCACCATCATATCATGATCATCATCAGCATCAGTGGGAGCTCAAAAATTCAAAGATATTTAGATTGAAATTAACAGTTCAAGTCAACTTACTATGGTACACATAATGCTGATGGACCCTTTTTTTTTTGTTCTTTTGTGTATGTGTGTGTGTTTTTTTTTTCTTCATATTTGTATAATAAAATGGATATCATGTTTCTTAGAGTAATTGGCGAGAAAATTATCTTAGTGGTAGGCAAAAGTGATCCAAAATCTATAGTGTGATAATTGAGTCTTAAGATATTTTCAATATATACATACTTCACATAAATGATCTCTTGATGTATCCGACTTTTTAACATAATGATCAGTTTCGGTTGCTTTTGATCATATATGCTATGTTGTATTCTTGTATTATTTTTTTTTTTTTTTTAAGAAAAGAATTTATTCTTTTTTGTAATCATTTGTCCAAAATTCTCAAGATAAGAAATTAATTCATTTCATATTATAATAATATCAATATCATTGAAAAACTATTTGTTTGATATATTAAATAAAAAAATGGAAAATTTCATATACACATGCATTCATACATATATAAACACATGCATGCATATACATATGTATATATATAAATTGTTCCGTTCTGGATTATTGAATAAAAATATTATAGTTAACTGGTGGCATTTAAATTGGATCTGATTAACGTTATTATTATTTGAATGAAATTAAGATAAGAGAATTATTCGATATTGAAAATTAAATATATATACGCACCTGGTTAAGTGTCCATTTAAAGACTAAAAAAGATACAAACAAAAAAATTATAATATAAATTGGAATACATATTTATATTACGATAATATGTACATATTCACTATATACTTTATCAGTTATAAAATAAATTTTCTTTTTTATCTAAATAGACTACCGAAAATGTTCAAAAAAAAAAAAAAAAAAAAACTTAAAAGGATTAATTTAAAAAGAATATTTCTTTTTATCTAAATATTCATTTAAATTAAAATTGAAAAAACAATTTAAATTATATTTTTTAAGAATTTTATATTGTTGCTTTTTATTTTTTTTCAAACTTTGATTAAATTTGGTTTTCCTAACCATCTGTAATCACCAAACCCGAACCATCCACATACAATTGATAAAGAGAATTTTATCTTAAACAAAGTATCTTTCATAAAATAAAACGACCACCAATAATGATTTTTGAATGAACTTTTAATTGATTTCTATTTTCAAATGAAATTTATTTAATGTGATAATTGAACTAAAAAAAAAAAAAATATATCGCGTTGTATATTTCGCATATCATTGAATAAATTTCCTCAAAGATGAAAATATCTCATAAATCTTTTTCATATTACACATTTCAAACACATATTTTGTTAAAAGTGTCAAATTTCAAATAAAATAAACCGAAAATTTGACTTTTAATGAGACTATATAATAAAAAAGTTCCAAATTAAAGAGAAAAAAATTGAAAAAAAAAAAAAAAAAGAAGAAAAATAAACCCTTTTGCACAGTTAACTCATCATCTTCATTATCATTGTCAGTATCAGTACATCTGTGGAACTTCGGACGATTAACTGTCTTAAATGTTTCCTTCAAGAATTTTGTTCTAAAGGATTAATTTTTGTGGTTAGTTCCGACTTGAAATGATTTAAAAAAAAAAAAATTTAATATTCACAAACGTTTTGTTGTTTTTTTTTCTACAAGGAAAATGAATTGTTTATCCTGTTTGTCCTTTTTAATCGTTTCCCTTTCATTTATGATTTTACAGATTTTTTGTTTCTTTCAATCTTCAATGTTATCTACTTTTAATAAATTTTATTTCAATTTTAAAAACCACCTAATTTATTTTCTTTTGTTTTTTTAATTTTTTAAATTTTTTGTTCTTCACTTTTATGTCGTTTCACACAAACAAAAACTCTAATTCAATATTTTACCGGCGGCAAAACTTTTTTTTTTTTAAAGATACTTATAATCCATTATGAAAAAAAAAAACTTTATGTATTGTGAAACAGCAGTATGTTGTGAATGTGGAGTGTAGGATATTTTACATAAATGCAATTTAAAAACAAAAACAAAAAAACAAAAAATATTAAAAAACAATATTTTTCCTTTTTTGTTTTTCTTCATTGCAACTTCATATTAACACGGATTAGCTTTGGGCGATAAAATTTGACGACAAAATATAAAAGAAAACTACCTTAACGTTAAATTGTAAAACTTTTGATGTTGATGCGACAAATGAATAAAAGTTCGTCATTAAATTATGTATACATGAACACATTGAGTGATGAGGTGAAATAAAAGGACGAAAAGGGATTGAAAAGTTATTATTATTATTATTTCTTCCCATCCATATTTTTATTAGTGTTATGTTATGAAGTTTTGTTCCTCTATACAACATATACTCGTACATATAGTACATCATACATCATTCATATTAACTGTTATACATCAGGTATGCCTATCTTGATCCGAATCTTGAGCATTTGAGGTGTTGTGTTGCTTATATTTTTATAGTTTTTTTTTTTTAATATTTAATTTTTTTTTTTTTTTTTTTTTTAAATTCAATGTTTATGTGCGCTCTTTCTCCGTTTTATAGAGTTGTGGAGTTTTTAATGAGCGTTATGTTTTGATGATGTTGTACATGCACGAAAGTAAACGTCAAATTAATGTTAAAGGGTTTAAATAAATTAGGTATTTTGTTGACATAATTAGCGCAATCAATTGCGTATGATATTTGAATTTTTATGAACCGGGAAAACAAAAAAAAAAAAAGCAATGTAAATTCTTCGAAAATTTAAAAGAAGCATTTTTTTTTTTTTTTTATAGTTAAACAATAAATTTTTATTAATATGTTTTGTTTTGTTGTTTTGTTTAAATTTCAGATCCATCACATATTAATTTATTTGCAACACGACCACAACCAAAGAAAAAACGAAAATCTCGAACAGCATTTACAAATCACCAAATATTCGAATTAGAAAAACGTTTTCTTTATCAAAAGTACCTGTCACCAGCAGATCGTGATGAGATTGCAGCAGCTTTAGGTTTATCAAATGCTCAGGTAAAAATTAAACATTAAACATACATACATACTTTGTTTTTTGTCAATAATATTAATTCAAATTTAAATTAAAATAAAAGTAATATTTTTTTTTTCTTAATTTAATTTATAGGTAATTACATGGTTCCAAAACAGACGTGCTAAATTAAAGCGTGACATGGAAGAACTTAAAAAGGATGTTGAAAGTGTTAAGGTATTATCAGCACATAAAAGTTTTTTAGAAAATGTTAATGACTTAAGTGTTCTAAAAAAAAAGCCCATTCATGATTCAGATACTGCCAGTCCGCAAAAATGAGTTCGTTGTTCCACTGATGATGATGATGATGACTTCAAATTTGTGATCTGATCTGAGGAGAAAATGATCATCTATCAAAATGATGTCAGTTAATTAAGAAAAAAAAATAAAAAAATAAAATAAAGGAAAAATTTAACAAATCTGATCGAAGGACAAAGATATATATTTAATTCAAAATTAATCATAAAAACTGAATATAAAGAGGAACAAATTTCCTCTGTGAATGTAAATAAATGTGCGAATGTATTTAAAGTATAATGGAAATTTTTGAAAAAAAAAAAAAAGAAAAAAAAAAATTGTAAATTTTATTTCACACTTGCTTTCTTGGTTTTTTTTTTTTAAATATTTTTGAATTTGTCAGTATATTATTTTTGAAAAATCATAAATAAGTCCTTTGATATATTACTTAAATTGTATGTGTATTATTTTTATTGTACATTTTCATTTGTTGTTTTAATTTGGACCTTGTAAATAGATATTTTTGTTTGTAAAAAGAAAAATAATAAAATAAACAAAAAAATATGTATTTTTATGGAAAACTGTTTATTTAGCATATTTTTGCCGAGAGTAAAATTAACAAATTCAAATTTATCTTCAAATTCTAAAAACAAAAACTGAAATACAAATTTTTAAAAATCGTTATTTAACAATATATATTAATTGTTTGTTTTTTTTTTTTTTTTGAATTTTTGTGTTACAAAAAACTAAATAAATTATGAAAATTAAAAATAAAATAGATTTTTCTTAGAAATAAATTAATAAAATAAATGTTAATACAATACAATATGAATGTCACACCTGTTAGTATTCTACCAGGTTTTTTTTTTAAAGCAATTTTTATTTTGATCTCATTAATATTGAAGTTTCTTGTAAAAATCCTATAAGTACAAGATTTTGCTTTACAATTAATTATTTTTTTTCCGCAATTTTCAACAAAATTACTAAAATTATTTAAAAGAAAAAAAAATGCAATTAAATTTTATTGTTTAATTTAATTTGGGAAAACACAATATGACTGTAAAATTTTTTACTAAATTTAATTTTTTGTTTTCTGTTTGTGGAATTGTGAATAAATAGAAGTTTGTCTTTTTAGAAAAATAAAAAATTTAAAAAAAAAAATTGTAGTAATAAAAAATAAGAAATTAGAAAAATTAATTTGAATATAGATTTTAATAATAATTAAGGTTAGAATTATGTTTGGATAAATGTAAGATTTAAATTATTATAAATAACAAAATAGTAATTAAAAAAAGAAGAAGAAAAAATATATATAGAAATGTGTAAATTGCTGTAACTCAGACTAAAATGTTATATCTTTAAAAAGTGATATTAAATTGAAGAAATAAAAAGATTATAATTTAATGAATTTATTTAATTATTTACTTGATACCTGTCTAATTTTCTTTTTCTTATTTCTCTCGAATGCTGTGGAATGGATCATGGAACTCAGAATTATAAGAAAAATTTGTACAGATAGCAAACATAAGAAAAAATATTCAGGCAAACTTTCAATCTTTTAAGAGATCAAGTAACGTAGCTCATGTAGGAGGAATTTAAATTTTTACACATGTATGATGTTTGTTACTATTTTTTATTTTGTCTTGTTTCTTGTGAAACTAGGACCTCGATTAGAAGAAATTTGTGTAAAACTCTTCAAGGACATGATGAAATTCAAGAGCTCAATTTTAAATTATCTATGCATTAATGCCAAAGGACGCATAGAGACTCATATTTGAAAAAAAAAGAAGTTAATAACACATTCTTTAAATGTTTAAATTATCAAAATCACAATACACAAAATGTCGGCGAATACAAGTTGTAATATTATTTTAATCTGAAACAAGAAAAAATTATGATATATCTTTTTTAAGCAACATATTTCAAAATCAACGTCTTTCGCAGCTTCTAGTAGTTCCTGTTGATTCGTTCAGATACAAATACAATTTCATCAGATATACCAATAAATTGATTAGAGGTTGGTTTGTACATTAGATACATTTAACGATACTTTCAACGAGATTTGTTCTTTGTACATTTTTATGGCTTTTTTTTTCTTAATTCTGAAGTTTTTTTATTTCGATGCCAATGGTAAATTTCTACGATTACTGTGGTAACTTTGAATATTTCCGAATCAACAGATTCAAATACTTTTATGGCTTTTGAAAGATGCTTTTTTCGGTATGTTTTTCTTTAATTTTTAGAACTGTGCTTTTTGCTATAAAATATTGAAAATATTTTTAAAATGTTGAATTTAAACGTTTTCTTTTTCTTCAGTTAGATTCTTTGTTTTATATGAGATTTTAATTTTTCAAATTTTTGTTATTAAATTTTTTGCTGTTAGAAAAATTTCGAACATTTGATGTTTAATAAAATACACAAATCCTTTCTGAAGGATTTTTAAATTGAATTAATCGAATTATTATTTAGGTATGTACATACATTAATTTTGAATTTTGAATTTTTAGATAGATACTGGTCTAGACATTATCTTCCTTTATTTACTTAGAATATCTTTGAATTTAAAAAAAAATTTAATCAGATACCCCAATTAGATATCAGATGATGATGAAAAATAAAAATAAAAATAATAAATAGGTATTAATTGTATCCTAAATAGGGAATTCTAATTTTGAAAAAAAAAAAAAAATTCACGTTAACATGTGTTAAACAGTGTTTTGTATCAGACGTTCATAGGTTTACATACTCATCATACATACATGTATTGTTTATACGGTAATTTTCTAAACATTTATAATCAATAGGTTTCATAGAGTGTGTTTATTATTTAGATTTAATTTACAAAAATTCAAATAAAAATAAAATCAATCATGAAATTTTCTTAATACATTTCCCAATATTATATTATAAACATATACTGTGTCGAGAAAAACTCTATATATTTTCCCCCTGTAAAATAACGTAATGAATTCTTAATCAATTTAAGTTTATAAACCTCAATAGATGATGAAAATTTCGTCACAAAATAGGCCCCTTATAATATTCAAAATGTATATACATATTTTCATCATATATGGATATTTTCTGTCAACATTTAGAAGTTAATATCCGCTAAAGTTTATTATCTTTTAAGTTGTACTTTGTTTGTAAATTGTATTCATATATTTAAACAACATCTTTCAACTTGAATCGATAATATACATATTTAGTTAATTTTGGTATATCCTCTTATACTTCATTCTCTATTACCAAATACTTTCAATCATGTTACAGAAATATTTATTGCATTTTACTTCAATTTTTCTTCTAATAAACTGTAATCATTGAATAATATGCACATCTATCTCAATATTAAACATATATCACAGATTTTTCAAGTTTTTGTTTATTTAATGTAGGTTTATGTTAAAAGGAAGTCACCGGTGAGTATATTACACTATATTATAAAATTGCATTATCATCATGTTTATGTTTATAATGAAAATTATGATTTAAATAGACTTTTTCTCTGTTTTATAACACAGAATTAAACAAGAACATTAAAAAATACTTGTTAAAAAGACATAAAATTTGAAATAGAAAAATACTTTTTTCTAAGTATTAGTTCATATAATCAGATCAGGGAAATATAAAAATTAATTATGTACTTTTTATTGAAAAAAAAAAAAAATTCTTATTTTTGTATGTAGTTCTTATTTTTTTTTTTTATTTTGAAAATTTTATTGTAAATTTATAAATCATAGATATTTTCATCATTTTTCCATTCATTCAATTTAATTTGAATAAAATTTTATCGTTTTCTGAGGATATCTGTACTGTAACTAATTTTTACAATTTTTCTTTCAGAAGTTATTCACGAAAATTATCCAGAAGGTGTTACAGTAATTTTATGGGATTTTATTGTATTTTTCACATAAAACTCTCACATGAATTTTCATGGATAAATACTTTGGATAGCAAAAAATCCCATAACATTTCATTTTTTTTTCCACAGAAGTAATTATGTATTAAGATTAGAAGTATTTGTAAGGAATTAGCTGAGGTAAGACATAAATTGAAAATTAGTCAAAATTAATAAAATTTTACAACTTTATCAGAACAATCACACTTTTTCATTTTCCGTCGCTAATTCAAAAAAATTTCATTCCCATCAATTTTCATGAAAAGTTCTAATGACTAGCCAAAATTTTTATCTTGAATCCAAAAATATTTTGTCTTCCAATACATCAAGTTATAGGGTTTAAGATTCCATTTTTTTTGGTACTACTTTTTTTTCATTTTCAAACTTAAAAAAATTCTTCTTGAATAATTTTATTAATTTTTTTTTTTTCAATTTTTTAATTAAAAATTAAAATTCAAAATTGACCGTTATGTGAGAAATAATTGAATTATCACAAAAAAATATCTAATTACGTGATTTTCGAAAGAAATTTTCTCCTACTTTCTTTACAAACCAATTTTTTTTTTTTTATTTTAAAAATTTCTATAATTTCATCATTAAGAATCTCTATTTTCTGAAAAATTTCAAATATAATTTTTTTTTTCTTACTATTTTCAAATATTTCTAAAAATACATACTTTTCATAGGAAAATTTCATTCAATTATAATTTATATAAATTTATACTATTCTTATACAGTAAATCTAATGAATATCATATACATACATATTCTGGAGACGTACTTCCCTTCGTTTAATAATAACATAAACAATTATTATTAACCATTTATCCGACAAATTGCTTCAAACATTCGAAATGCCATCAAGAAGCAATTTAATTGAAATGCATAATAATATATTTTCGTATATGTACGAGGATGTATATATAAATCATATACACACATATATGTACTTATATGTAAATTCTTAGTTATATATTTAATAATGTATGCAATTCTAAATGTAATTTTGAGCATGTTTATATCATCCAAAAACATTACAACAAAGAAAATTGCATTTAAATAGTTGCACTTAAAATTTGGCATAATTTTACATTTAGTTTCAAAATAATTATGACCACAATGATGGTCAGTTTAGTAATTTTTTTTTTTCTGAAGGAAAAATAATATTGTAAATGAATTTTCAATAGGTTTTTCAATGTTTTTCTATGCAAAGACCTTTGTTTTGAAATTCTTGATTTTTGATTTTCATGGAGAAATCGCTAATAAAATAATTATAGATTTACACTACTTTGTAACCAAGAAATTAACGTTTGTCTTAGTGTCCTATACTGTTTTTTTTTTTCTTGTTCCTTCTTAGACCTTTATTTTAGTTACTGTTTTTACTACCAAAACTTGATATGTGAAAAAGTATATTTTTTTTTTATTAAACCTATAATATTTCTAATTACATATATGTGCCATAGTTCATGAAAAGTGTTCAAATACTTTTAAAAGTATTCTTTTCGGAATGAAATAGAAATAATATTATGAGAAAATCTGTTTTAACAATAACGTTGGAAAGAAAACAAAACATTTCTTATAAAAACCAAGAAAACCAAGAACTGAGGAACACTTTTCATGGTAAAATCCTTAAACGCATGAAATATGCATTAAATTTTTAAATTTGTATAAATTTGAAGTTATTATAAAATTTTGTAATATTAATTGTTCTTAAAATTGATAATAGAATGTGATTTATTGGAAAATATTCTATTTTTGTCATCTATAACTCAGGGATATACTTACATATGTATGTACATATTTCATTCTTATAAAATGTTTGTATACATATATGAAACTATAGCTTAACATATAAACATTCATATAAAAAAAGTATATAATTGCAATTTAATTTTTTCTAATAATTCATTAAATTAAACGGTTATAAATATCACATATGTATGTAAATATACACAAAATCTAATAAACTCTGATGTATGTATATATGTAGTATGCACAGCACATACCTATGTATATTATATGAAACGGATTCGAAACGAAATAATATAAACAGATGACTGGAAATAAAAATAAACGTTTTTTTGAAATGATTACAAACTATAAAATGTATACAATATGTATATACAAAAATAATTATACATATGTATATAATTTTTAATATTTGCATATTATAGTACTATTTTAGAGGACATGACTATTAACATAATTTTAAAATGTAAATTTTTTGTATCTTCTGATTTTTTTTTTTTTTTTTCTTAACAAGAAATTTTAGTGTCGATATTTTGTCGTTTTTACGTAAATAAATTGATTACAGATGTAATATATTTTATATTGAATGCTATTGAACATTTTTTTTTTTAAAAAAAAGACTATTGTTTTAGAAAAAATCTGGAAAAATGAAAAAAATTTAAATTTAAATTCGAAGCTTATAAAATTTAGAAGAATATCAAGGACACATAGAGACTAGAGTCTATAATTTTCTACAAGCCGTGGTTTATAGATTCACTGGAAGAATAAAAAATAGAGAAAGTAATAAGAATACATACGAGTAGTAAAGGCTTTATTTGTGATGAAAAGGATACGAAGGACAGTAATTTAATTATCTATGCTCAAGACTTCTGAAAGTGTAGCTGATTAAATATCAATTTTATAAAACAAAAATTATTTCAGAAAATTTTGAAAACTATATAATTTCTTTAAAATACCGAATTTAATGCACACAATACTAAATTCTCTTCTCTAAAAAAAACCATACCATATACTCGTACATAGATACTCGTATGTACATTTATACATACAATATATTTTTTAAGGATTTTTCTCGTAAATAAAATCTTATATATTTCGACATAGATATACAAATATACATACATACATACACACGTACATTAAATACTCCTTGCACGTCCTTGATTGGCCTTCTTAAAAAAATCTTCTTTCTTGATTATCTGTTTAACGAAGAAAGTTTAGAATCATGAATGCTGAATGGGGAAGGTAGAGTTTAGGGTAGAAAAATAAATGTATTATAAAAAGATTGATTCTTTTCCTTTACTTCTATTTAAGAAAAGTGTAATTGAATGGCCACTAAATTGCTTTCATTGATTGTTTGAAGTTGAATTGAAAAGAAATTACATTATTAAAAAAAAAAAAAAAAGAGGCAAAAAAAAATTTTTTCTTTATTCGACTTTTTTTTATTGAGCTTTTAATTCAGATAAATGAGAAAAAAAAATTATTCGTGTCAGAAGTCTTCAATTTTCCCTCAATTTAATGTTTCCGTAATTTACAAACGTGCTGAAAAAAAAAATTTAGAAGAAAAAAATTTATATAAGAAAAATGATTGGGCGTAAGGTAATTTTAAACTGTTCAAAAATTTGTTGAGTTTCTTCTTAAGGTGTCCTTATACGTATATATAATTCTATCTATGGTTGGTGATAATATTTCTTATTGAATTTTTTTAAATTATATACTTTCATTCAATGTCGACCAATTTTCTATTAGCGTTATAATTTTTCTTCTAAATGAAAAAAAAAAAAAACTTCAAAACGAAATTACAATTTTTAAAAAAATTATATGATGACATTTGAAGTGAAAAAAGTTCACAAAAAAAAAAAAAAGTAAAAAACCGAATTGATGAAATTTTTCACATTAAAAATTCGAAATAAATTTTCTTTATTTTTCAATAGAATACAATTTTTCATCATCTTTCAAAGCATTTAAGCGTATAGAAATTGCCAAATAAAACCAATTTAGTTATTTTTTCCATCTTACCAATTTTACGTTGAAAATTATAGCTTTTTCTTTTTAACATTTCTTTTTCTTTTCACAAGAAAAATAAAAAATAAAAATAAAAAAAATCATCAACCCTCACACTATTTACCGTTATTAAGGATAATTATGAATGATGCAAGATGCAATACGATGACTTCCTAATTTACTTTTATCATAAGTTGAAGATTACCCGTAATTTAAGGGTAATTGGTGTATTGTTCACTAATTTCTTTGCTATTGTTTGAAAGGACAATGCAAAGAACAATTTATTTTTATATAGTCCATGTATCCTTGAGCTATATATTGTATGTATGTATGTTTGTATAAAATGACGTAAAGAATAAAATAACATATATCTAGTATATATGTAGTATGTATTTATATACATAATTTAATACGTTTAGGTGTGGATTTGAGATTTTTATGCGGTTATTTAAACGGAAAGACGGAAGTTATCTCAACATGATGTCCTAATTCTGAAACAAATGTACTTATATGTAAATAATAGAATTTTTTATCATTTTTATAGTATATACTTATGACAAGTATTAATATAGTATATCTATTTTTTTTTTTTTTTTGAAAGTTAACAATCGCATATGTTTTTACACGCGAATGATTTTGAAGAAGGCATTATTAAGGATAAAAAAAATATATGGTATAATTTTATTCCTTCAGGGCATCAAAATATAATACGTTCACTTTGCATAAATCTAAATTTAAATTTTGAGTGTGGGTTTTATTTTATACTATTGTTATTGTGTTGTAAAAATAAGAGGATTTTATTCCATCTTAAATTTTTTTTCACAATTTGATATTCAAAAAAGTTAAAAGAAATCAAAGAACTTTGTTATGAGAAGTTTTATATGATTTGAATAAATTTTTGAAGAATTGTGTAATATTTTAAATTAGGGTGAAAATAGAAAAAAATAAATTATTTATTTGATATTTTTATTTAGCATATATGAACTTTCATTCTTATTAATTATTTTAGTGAGATTTGGGGTTAAAGTTTAGAAAGTAGCTTTTATTCAATTTTTAGGAAAATTCTTGAGAAAAAGAGTCTATATAGAAAGAAGGTGGTATATTTTAATAATTGTATTTTTTTTTTAAAGTAATTTTATTATTAAAATCCGGAAATTCCTTAATTTGTTTAATTTTTATTTTTTTTTATTTCATCACATCGTAGGTGTTCTAATTTTGAACCCATTAGATTCATTAAAAGATAAATTTCTTATGAATTTTCATCTAAGTAAATAATTCCACTGAAAAATAAAAAAAAAACAAAAACAAATATAAAATTTAAACAGAATAAATATATAAAAGTCCATTATTATTATTTTATTAATTAGAATATTCACATTGTTGGCGTCAAAAATTTATTAGTCGAATTTTTTATGATATACTATAATTTGGTTTTGTGAACTTCACAAACTCTTAATAACCTTAAAATTATTATTTTTTTTTAAAAAAATTTTTAATATTGTTTACATACATTAAAATAGAAAAATAAGTGAACTTAACGTATAAAAACCAAAAACCAAAAAAATAATGAACATGTGCTCAACAGTCATCATCATCAACAACATGATATTCTCATCTCATCATCAACCAATGATTACCGTGTCGTGGTTGTTTAATAAATTAAGAATATTAAATGTTGTTTTTTTTTTTTTTTTTAGAAAAACTAAACGTATTTTAATTTTAATTTAAACAAATTTAATGGATAAAATTTATAAATTAAATTATAATAGTTATTTTTTGTTATCTTTTGTTTTTTCACCAGCAACTTTTTGTTCATGACGGACTTGAAAAATTGTTTGTATTACCGAATATTTTACCATACATACATCTATAAAATTTGTATTGGTATTTGTTTAAATTTTTCCTAAAAAATGTTTACAATTTTCGGGAAATAAAATAAAAATACTAAAAAAAAAA
This sequence comes from Bombylius discolor, assembly GCA_939192795.1. Lineage (NCBI taxonomy): Eukaryota > Metazoa > Arthropoda > Insecta > Diptera > Bombyliidae > Bombylius > Bombylius discolor. The sequence continues at coordinate 3,380,249 of OW584241.1, read as the reverse complement.
AAAAAACATTAATAGCGGTCTTTGAAAATTTTTCCAAATAAAAATAAAAAAGAGTATTTTTCCTTCTATTTTTTTTTTTAATATCTTCACAATATGCTTTTGAATTACTTTTTTTTTATTTTTCTTATTTTTTTTCCAAGTCGTAGAAACATCTAGTTTTTATGTCCTAGATTGTTTACGTATTTCAGTTTAACACTTTTGTCGTTAAAATGTTCATCAAAAATCTAAGAATGATTTTAATGAATGAATTTTCATGTATGTACTCATATAGTGGCGAAATAAAAATGATCTACACATTTTTACAAATTTTTATTTTATTTTATTTTAATTTGTTTTTTTTTTTTTCAAAATAAGATTTTTTATTTCTTTAAAAATAAAAACAAGAAAAATAAAACACGTACTCATTTCAAATAAATTTAACTTTAAGTTTAAAAAAAAGTAATTAATTCAACAAAAAAAAAAATTTAAACCTGAAATCTGAAAACTAAGATCAAAAAAAAATAAATCTGAAAAAAAAAAAAAAATAAATAAAAAATTTCAAATATTTAACATTTTTTTAGATTTGTTTTTTATTTATTCTTCTTATTGCTAAATTTTACCTTTTCATTTCCTGAATTTTATGTTTTTACAATTCGTATTGCTTATTTTCTATTTCAAATAATTTTTTTTTCTTTTGCTATTTTTTTATTTTGTTAATTCGAATTAAACAATACAATTTACAAGCTAAAATAGATTGTGCCACAAAATAAATTTCAAAAATATGTAATTATATGTAAAAATGCATGTTTTGAGAATTAGCATATATGTACTCGTATGTATATTAACTCAACTATTTTGAATATACTTTGTATACTTTAAAACGGTAACTGTTTGTTTTTCTTAATCATGTTTGTAGATCATTTTCATGATTATGATGATGATGATGATGATTTTGATGATATGCATTGTTTCAAGGAGTCAGATTATTTTGAAATGGTCATCAGTTTATTAGTATATTGGCTGATGTTTTTATTTAATTTAAAGATATACATATGTACGTACATTTATGTAACGTGAAAAACTGACATAAAATAAATTTAAAGAGAAATAATTGATCGATTATTATTATACATATATGAATTAATGTACATATGTAAATTTATATGTTAAATGTATAATCTATAGAAAAATTTATCGAATTAAAATGATTTATGTTCTGATGGAATGTTTCCATTAATTATTATATATTGATTTGAAAATGTACAATATTATAAGAAAAATTATTATAATTTTTATACGACGCTTGTAACTTTTAAGAAATTTATATGTGTGGTTTGTTTTTTTTTTTTTATTTTTTTTTTTGCGGATTTTGAAACGACCACAATATGTGAACTTAAGAAAATAAACTTTTTAATGCGTCAAAATATCGAAGAAAATTGAATTATGAAAATAGTATTTTAATTTTTATCAATTTTTTCTCCTTGTTTTTATATTTTTTTTTTATTTTCACATGTTAAAAAAACGACACACTTTGAATGATGCTATCTTCTACACGTATGTATACATATACATACATAAGTCAGTGAATGTCAATAAAATAATTTGTTGTAAAATTAAGAAAAAAAAAATATATTTCTTATGAAAACTGGAATAAAAACATTTAATTTTTGTATTTTTTTATTTATTTTTACTTTTTTTTTTTTTTTTGTAGTAATTTTGATGGCTCATATAATTGATGCTGTTTATGCATTTTAAAGCCATGTGTGATAACAATTTAAATTTAAAATTAAAATCATGAATTAGTCACTCTAGAACAGATGATGAGCCTGTTAAAAATTTAAGTGAACTGGCTAGTAATAGATGATCTATTTAAACAGTTCATCAACAATATTATTTTTTTTTAAACAACAAATTTAGAATGAAAAAAAAATTTTTATGTTTAAGAAAAATTCCTATACCTATAACACTTGCCTACACAAAACTATTATTGACGGCAATTTTATTGTACATACATATATACAAAATACGTGAAATAGCTATAATGATGATGGTAATGGTACGTTTTGTTTATTTTCATAATTTTAATTACCACGTCATTTTTCCAACTCTTTAGAAAATTTTCAGTTGTTTTATTTCTTTTTTTCTCCATGCATAGATTTGATTTCTTACCCAGATGTGTTAAGAGATCTTCATCTAAAATGTATGTATAACACTTGCACCTTAAGGGTTAAAGAACATTGTCCTCGTTCTTTATAGATTTTAATTTTCTGTTAATGGATTTTTTTTTTTTAAAATGTCATATCAGTCTAAACACAAGACGAAAAAATTGTTTATCTTTGATGAGAGAGAGAAAAAACAAAATCAACAAAAATAATAAAAGGATCAAATTATCGTTTCTCAAGAAATTAAAAATTATTATTTGTTATTTTATTTTCAAAAAAATTTGTTCACATGAATTTTTTTTTAAATACTTTTTTTTGTGTAAAAAGTAATTTTGTGATAAAAAATGGATCCTTGTAACAGTTACACAAGTTTCAGAGGTGATCAAGAAATGAAAACTTAATTTTGGATTGTAAATTTGAAATGACATACAAAAAAATTCTTTTTTGTTTTTCATAAGAATCAAAGGATGTTTTGTTTCATTTCAGTTTATATTTCTTCTTATGTCTTTCCCGCCTTTTTAATTTGATTTTAGTAAGTTTGAAAAGTATTGTATTTTAATTTGAAAATTTTTTTTAAGGACTATTTATTATTCTTCTTCATTTTTAATTTTCCCTATTAAATTTAACTAGAAATTCAAATGATATTGTAAACATTGTCACACACAGGGCATATAATATTTCTTGTCTAAGAGGCGTATAATATGTAATTAATACTATATTTTCAAGAGCTATACATTATTCTTATCCTCTTAAATAATGTTATGCATATTAAATTTTTAGCTTTTTCTTTTAATAAAATAGAAAAAAATAACTCGAGAATATCACTTGAAAAGACACATTCAAACGCCATTCAATTGTATGTTTAATGTCAATTATCACTATGGAAAACCACTAATGACTACTGAACAGTTATGAAGTACCTTCATCAAAAATTTATTTTAAATAAGAAAATATAATGTGCACTTGTAAATTGGTTCTTTTTTTTTTTTTTTCCTACTTATTCGTGTTAGAACATTTTAACAATTATTATTTTTGTTTATTTAAAAGAAAAAATGTTAAAAATTAATTGTTTATATGAATGTACGAGTTACTGTACTTTATTAACATCAAATTTTGGTTAAATTTTAAAGAAGTTCTACACTTCTTTTATCATATGAAAATTTTTGTGTGAGAAGGAATTTTTAGTTTTATTAAAGTGTTTTCAGTACTTGTGACTAATTTTTGTTTTATTTTATCACTTTAGATAATTTTAAGCATGTGAAAAACAAATTTTTTAGATAATTTCACTGTCATACATGTACGATATTTATGTTTTAAAAATGTTTGTTTTATGTTTACTTAATAGTTTTTAGAAATATTTTTCAGATAAATTTAAAGTAACGTAAATTTGAATTGTAAATGAAAAGAAACAGATTTGATGAATAATTTCAAGGACATGTTTCGAATTATAATTGACCATCGCATTACAAGAAAATTCTTCTACAAAAATTTGAATATGTGAAAGGTTTTAGAAATTCCATTTTACATCAGTTCTGTTTTTTTTGCTTTTTTTTTTATAAATATAAAAAATGTCCTTTAACTATTTACCACTTTGTTTATTTATTTTTGATCCTCCAAAGAAAACAAATTATAGATATATAGATAGATTGAAAATGATGAAAAGTACTGATGAATATACTGTTTGAACGTACTCAGATTATAATGGGAAGGAATACGGAACGCCTTCCTCAATTTTAGAGTTCTATATTGAAAAAATGCTGACTACATTTTAATGTGTGTTCTAAATTCTAATTAAGTATTTATTTCTGGTGTAATTTGATGGAATGAATAAAATCATTTTTTTATTATTATCAACATTTATTATATACATTCCTTAATTCATAATTCATTTATTACTTAAGATATCATTAACAATTATATTGCATTTATTTAGATACATATTTTATTTTTTTTTTTATCTAAATACATATAATAACATTTAGGGAAAAATAATTTTTATGTCTCATAAAATATGAGATTGCAAATTGAAAAACTATAAACGCACACCATACATAAGTGGCCAGCTGATGATCATAAGTCATAAAATCAAAATTCAAATAAGTACTTTTCAATGGCACATGTCGGTGGTACTTGAAGAAACAATTATAACTGATCTAAATAATCCGTTGAGAATCATTCAAAAAATTATATTGCACATTTTATTTAGTTTGCGGAAGCAATGACGTTATGCATTTCTTTGAAATTTTTATAAATAAAAAAAAAAATTTTATCAATAAAAATAATTATGATGTATTACATTTTGAAGATGGTATACGTATATATATACGGAAAAAAGTATCTATACAAGTTTCATATTTAGAAAGAAATACAAATGTGTTTAATGTGTGCGGTCTTTTAAACATATATAAAATTTGGTCATCAAGTTTGACCTCAATCAATTTATTTGTAATGTTTATCATTAATTACAAATAACACAAAACAATCTCTGATAATTTTAATGTTTAGTTTACAATCAATAGTAGTTAATACTTAAAAAATATTTAGATCCTAAAGTGGTTATGTCGAGACAATGAAGTGACATATGAATGATTGAAACCACCTAGAAGATCAATACTTCAGAAGTCGTCACCACATGTTGAGATGATCTCTTGCAATTATTAACAATTTTTTGAAAAGACTATGAAATTTTGTTCATATATTCTTAATTTTTTTTTCGTACTGTCACAAGTATAATATTAAAATTAGAGACCCATGTGTGGTCATTTGAAAAAAATCCAAAAAACACCAAATAAAAAATTCTTGCAGAAAAAAAAAACCCCAAAAAAAAATCTCAAGTACACGAATATAACATAAGTGCTTTGTTGTTGTTCAAAAAATTCATACACATAAAAAATTTAATTATACATATTAATAAAAAAAATAAAATAAAAAAAAAAGATTGTCTAAACTCTTACAAGTTTTGCGTAACAATTTTAAGTAGAGATATAAATTATTGATGCTCTTAGAATTAATGTTAAGTAGTGCAAAGTGAATTCACTATTTTTAGCAAAATGAATGGAATTAAATAAATGATCGATCCACTTGGAATTCATATAAATGATCAGAGCAATCAGTTAATTGAATTAGTAGATCTAATGGAAATTTTGTAAATATTGAGGAAAAGAAATCCATTTATTGATATAATATGTATACACAAATGTTTCTATTTATCTACAAATAAACAAAAAAAAAATAAAAATAATAAAAATAAGATAAATATCCCAATTTATTAAATGAAATAGGTCAAGGAAAATTCTATTATGAAATTTTTATATAGTTAAGAAGGATTGATTCAGACAATAATATAATAAATGTAATATGTTTCGAATATGAATCGAATTTCAAGAGATTTTTATAAAAGATATTTTCATAAGATAGTTCTAAATGGTATCTGTACATATGTCTATAGATTTTATTTTAAAAACTATTTTGCTATATGCTTTTAAACTTTGCCAAAATTATTAATTGACGTGGTTGAGATTTAAAACAAAACATACAAAATAATTGCTTTTTTTAAATTTATTTCACAAGTACATATATTTACAAGTATATCCTTAACAAGAATTCACCAAAGTGAAATATAACGCAATAATATAATTTTTGTTTTACGTATATTTTTGGTATACAATTTTTTTATAAATGTTTACAATCAAAGGAAAATTTTCTTCTTCCTTTTTTTTTTTTTCAATTTGTGCAAAAATTAGTTAACTTCATTAAATTTGTACAATATTGAGAAACAAAATTTCTAATCAATTTCAACATTTTCACTATCTTCCATAAATTCTGTATTACCATTCTCAATGGAACTTGATTTACACTGAAGCACGCCATTTTCTATTAGAGGTGGTGAACTTGAATCCCTACTTGAATTCTGTTGATAACGAATATTCTCTGTTGTTTGTCCATCATTCTTTGAGAAATTTAAAGGTGTTTTCAGGTGAGATAAGAAATTTTGTGGCATCAGTTTTATGTCGTGTGTTTGAGGTGGAACTGTTGCAGTTGGAATTTTCGTTGGATAGAAATATGGTAACGGAACTTGTGGTAATGGTACACCATATGCCATTTGGATCTGTAATTAAATTATTTAGTTTTTATTTATATTTATTTATTTTTTTTTTTTTTTTTGAGATTGAGGGGAGCTTTTAATTTTTTTTGTTTTACCTGATGCCTGTATAAATTCAACAGTGTTGGATCAATTCCAGCAGGATAATGATTTGAACCAAAAAATTGCCCATAATGTGCATCATCTCTAACAAGAACTTGTACAGGAACACGTTTTGTTGCTTGTAATAATGCTGCTTCATGCTGTTGAATTTGTTTTCGTTTTGTTTTATATCGACGATTTTGAAACCATATTTTAACTTGTGTTTCAGTTAATCTTAAACTTTTTGCTAATTCAGCCCTTTCTGGTCCCGATAAATAACGTTGTTGGGCAAATCTTCTTTCTAATTCATATACTTGTGCATGACTAAATGCTGCACGTGACCTTTTCTTTCGATTGTTTGTCAAATTATCATCAAGGTGTTGTTGTTGATTTTGAGTGTAACCGACCGTAGGTGAAGGTGAATCACAATCTATACACACAAATGAAAGAAACAAAATTTAACAAAAGAATAAATAAAAAACCATAATTTTAACATGCAAACTTAAATTTCTTAAAAGTACCATTCAGTACCAATCGATGTTAATAATAATTTAATAACATTAAAAGGTTTTTGAATAGATCATACTAAAAGGACTAATTTACATAATAGGTACAATAAAGGATAATATATATCTTAAAAAAAAAAAACATTGTCGAACTATAAAGTTAATGGCTTTTATATGTACAAACTATTGAATTCTTCTACTCCTTTTTCTATAAGTGATAAATTAAATATAACGAACAAAATAGAGCAATTCACGCTTATGCTTTTGGGAAGGGAAAAAATTCCTCCTAATAATCGTTAAAAACATCTAATAGCTAATATCCTAGCTAGTCCTTTTTTAGTTAGTATTTTTTGATGTTTTCATTTTTCGCAAATTCTTTCCATTATGAAAACATTATGTGCGAATTAGATTTGATTCCTGAAATAAATTTTAAGTTACTTAACGGTAGAAAACTATAGATAAATGTTGAAGCACTTTTTTTCGTTTCTCAAATAATTTTGAATCGAAACAAACAAATATTGACTTTGCTAAGGACATAAAAAGTTCTTCTCTTTTTCCAATTTATTTAACTCCAATAATTAATTAGTGCAGTTGAGGATTAAAAAAAGCTTTATTTAACAAAAAGTTCTATTGAAATCACTCATAAATAATTTTTACCTGAATCATTACTTGTACACCTTCTCATATCAATTGGACAATCTCTTGAATTGTACGTTAAATTTCGATTTTCATTATTTCTTATGAAAATTTTTAAACGTGATCTATGATCATAATCACTAATATTTGTTTGTGTATCATTTTTATCCTTACGATCATTTACAATTGGATAATATGATAAATTTGAGGAAATTGATAAACGATCACACTTATCACTTTCAAAATTATTATGATGACGACGATGATGATTATGATTATCAACGACAAAATATTGAAAATTATCTTGACATTCTGATTCAGATTTTGTTTCACAAATTGGACTTTCACTTGACACAGTAGTCATTGAATCGTTATTATTATTATTATTATTATTTTGTGGAATCTTATAAATACTTAATTCATCATGACGTTTTGATTGCATTGATGATTCTAAGGATTTACGACGTTGTTGTTGTTGTAGTTGTGAATCAATATGCAATTTTGGAATAATTGTTGTATTATTTCGTGTTAAAATATCATTTATTGAAAACGGTGTTGATAAATTTTTTCCACTTAAACTATTTTTATTCATATTGTTTTTTCTATTAAAATTTTAAATATTATATCCTTTATTTTTATCTATTGTTTTTTTTTCCCGACAAAATAAAAGTAAGACGAAAAAAAAAAGGAGAAAAAAATAAATACACCACCACTACCGTTTTTTTTTTTGTTTTTCTCAATTTATTAAAAGTGCTTCTTAATTTTCACAACCGATTTCCACGAGTACACTTATTATACTGATGAATTTGTTCTTTTAAATTCAGGAAAATATTCTTAAAATGAATTCATAATGAAAATTGTTATAACACATTTTAAATGTACACACAATATTATTTTGTTGTGATGGATTTCCCTATAATATTCAAGTGCTAATCAAATATATTTCATTTGAATTATAGTTAAGTATATGTAAACACACTAATACATAATAATTCTATATACATATCACTTTTCTTAAATAAAATTCAAAAGAAAATGTATTTGAAAAATGATTTATATGTGGGGCTGGATTTGTTCAGACCGCGTCGATATTTTTTTTCTTTTTTTACACTATACACAGTTCAACTTCTTATGAACCCTCTTCATAAAATGAAATTGATTTTTATGTATAATACTTTTTGTATAGAATATATGTATATTTAGTATACTTAAATAATGTTGTATTAGTTTTCTTAGAGTTAAATATGTTCTATTTGATTCTATATAGAATATAGAATAAAAATAGAATTTTAAGTATAAGAAAATTTCTTGATTATTTTGTGTATGTGCTTTTTATTTCAAAAGAAGTTTTATAAAGTATTTTCATTGGTTGAGGTTAACCCTCTTAAAATTTTGATTGGAAGCTCGACAATATAAACAAATTAATGTTTCGCCTCTTTTAAGTTCTTAACATAATGATTTATTACTTTTCCAGTATAGATACTTCTTATTTGTTCTTCTTAAATTATATTTTGTATCTCATTATGTAATAAATTTGATTTTAATTAATTAAAGTAGGTATAAGGATATTTTTTTCTTCTATAAAAAAAAATTTTAAGAAGACAATGTGTTTTTTGTTGGGTAGTTTATTCTGAAGAAATTGAAATTTCGGGATGCTTATAAATTTTCTTTGTATTTTTTTTCTTTTTAAATAAACTTAATCAAATAAAAAAACAATAAACCATTGTTTTAAAAAATTGTTTTAAAATAAAAGTAATTCCAATAATGAAAAACATAATTTTTCAATTAAAAATTTAAACAATAAATTTTTGAAATACGAAAAACGATTTGAAAAAAAAAATGAAAGGAAAATTTAGAGAAGATTTCCGTTACGCTTCGTCTCATTCGTAACATATTGTAGTTTGTTAGCCATCTAGGATTTCTTATATGAATCGACCTCGTTTCAGATACTTTTTTAACGAAAATAGTTGTGACAGAAACCAAAACTGAATTTGGATCATGTTTTGAAAATCTTTTGAGTGAATTTTGGAATGTAATTTCATTTTTCATCGTCGATTTTGGCTTCCGGTTTCGTTATTTTTCCGTTAATTTTTTTTTTTTTTAAAGATTTTCAGAATGAGTTGCTTAAAAAAGATTTTATAAATAAATGAAGTTGTATCTCTTTGTATTGATATTTTAAAGGATAGGAATTGCTTTGAAAACCTTGGTCAATTTATATGAAAAATTCTTTATAAGGATAAATTAAGGATTTAGATTTTGATGTATTTTTTATGAACATTTATGTAGCATTCCTTTCATTCAAAATTCTTCAAGCATAAAAGATCATAGAACAATTGATCTACATATTTGGAAACTGTACATTATGATCCTTGTACCTCCTAATTTTTTATTAACTCATGTAACAATTTGTCATCCACTCGTATAAAGATAACTTTTTTTTATCTCTGAGATTACTTAAATTTTTTTTATAATCAATTTTAACTTTATCGACATTAAATTTAACCCGAAAAAATTTTCTCATGCATTAAGAAAAATCCATTAATATGTCAATATAGCGCAACCTTTGCCTACTGAAAAAATTAATTTCATTTTTATGATGTTATGTTGTACATATACATACATACATACATATACATATATGTACAATGTATACCAAAAATGATAGAAAACAAGATAACAAAGTGGCATATGGCTTCTGTTTGAGGGCAAATAAATTAAAAATGGGATCATCTATGTATAAACTAAATTGGATATAAATTTGTTACTATTTGAACTTCCTCCTTTTAACCCTCCCTATTAAAAATTAAATATCTTAACGAAAGCGTTTAAAAAGAAAACACATAAACAATTATGAAGAATCGGAATTTTTTTTTTTTTTTTTGATTAAATGATTTTAATGTGTGTTAAATCAATTTTGTGGCTACACAAAAAATATTATTTATTTGATTTTTAGTTTATTAATTTCATTTTTTAATTATAAATTTGCAATTATATTTGAAAAAAAATTAAGAAAAAATATTAGATTTTGATCATCAGTATATTGATCAAGTGAACAAAATAATGGACACATCTGCGCTGGTAAAAACACAAATCACATGTATCATGTATAGAATGTACATACACATATTGTATAGACCTCCTATGGTGGTGGCGCCTCTATTATGTGAAATATTAATCTTAGAACATATATTTTAATTTTATTTTAGTAAAAGAAAAAAATACAAAATTATTTTAAATGAAATAAAAATGTAAATAGGAAAACTATAAAAATTATTTATTAATGTTGCAATAGGAGGTCCTACATATATTTGTCACTCAATTGAAGGATAAAAAAATGGACAAATTATTTATAAACTGGGTACTAAAACAAAACCATTTACGAGTAACTGTGGTAAAATGTTACGTGATGCCAAATTATTTATTACTTTCTCATGTGACATTTACATACAAGGATATTTTATTTAAATCATCCACAAGTATGGAATACCGCGTGTCAATTTAACTCTGCAATTTTGTATATAAACTGTATCGATATTTTTAAAGAAAAAACGTTTTAAAAAATGCTTTTTCTTGAATTTAAATCTCCAATAAATATTTTAATAAATTTCTTTTTTTTTTCTATTTTCAAGTTAATGGAATATCAATTTCAAACAACACATAAAAAAACCAAAAAACCATCAAACGAATGGATAAATGAAAAAAATAAAAAATTCAATAAATCAAATGAAAAGGATTAAATATATTATTCATAACGAATAATGATCTCTTTGTTTAATGGTATGATTTAATTACAATCTAAACATAAGCTTCCTTCTCTTCATACTTAGCATAAGAAATTTGATGGTAATATAAACAAAATTCGAAGGGCATATCATTTTATATAATATGCATTTGTAATACATAAAATATCATGTGGAATCTGACATTCATTTCATTATTATTATTATTTTTTTTTTTTTAATCTGAACATTATGAATATATATACAAAGTATTCAATTTCTCTGTCAATCAATCAAATTTTATTTAAACAAGTGAATGAAAGAACGAAGAAGAAAAAAAAATTGAAAAAAAAATAAAATAAAAATGAAATTTTCTTGTCACATTTATAGTACATTTGTTGTTTGACCAAAACAAACCGCCTTTTCAATTAAACTTGATCTTTCGGAATCATATTTTTTTTTTAAATATACGAGTATATTAAAAAATTATTGTATAACCAAACCCGAACATGAATCTTAAATATTCGGAATCATATTTCAGATTTCAGATTTTATGTATTTTGTTGAAGGAAAATTATTTATGAATTTCTGTGCATTACATTAACAATGAATTTATTTGACAAAAAAAAAAAAAGTAAAAAAAAATTTTTCAGCAATATGTAAAAAAATTATATTTTTTTTAAAATTTTGTCTAGACGTCTGCCAAATAAGGAGCTAATAACTGACAATATACAGATGAAAATTTAAAAACAGGAAAATGAAATAGCATATGATATTGTCAAGTGATCTTTGACTATCCGCAAAAAAAAAAAAAATTTCATTACATAACCCAAAAAAAAATATATATCTGATGAAAATAATAAGCACACATCATAGATATATATGTATGTATGTATGTTTGAATTATGGATAACAGATGTGGTTTAAATTCAAGTGGTTATATTATTCAAATCAAAATTATTTATAAAAAAAGGATACTTTTTTTGGTACGGTACTGTGTAATGTAAAAAAAAAATGAATATGTACATTTTCTGGTTTTTCAGTTTATTTTCCGCATTGACAATTTAATTTTCAAATTGTAAACAATAAAATATTCTAAATTATTATTATTATGCATTTTTTATTACACAATCTATTTGTAAAAACAAATTTTTCCTATGTTCATATATAAAAATCAACATTCAAGTGTTTTGACAATTAGAGTCAAATTAATTAGGTAATTAGAAAGAAGAAAAATGAGTAAATAAACATTACGAGATAATATTTTTTGAATTGTATGTAATTACGAATGTTTACGAATGTTAGGATATAGTGTGCAAGGACCATTAGAACAATTTAAAATCATTTCGAAATATGAACATTTTCACTTTTAAAGTCAAGATAAATGGATTATGAAAATTTTCAATCTACAAGGATTACTTTTACTTCGATTTGTATATTTCAAGGACGAAGACCAAGTACCTATAAGATCTGAATTTCGAACTAGTGCTATAACAGGTTACCATAAAAAATTATGAAAGCTACGGTATTCAGAAATATTTTATCACATTAATTCCATTTGGTATTGAACTTCTTTTGTGATTTCTGTATCATGAACCTACACTGAAAATATTCAAAAAAATCATTTAAAATCATTTTAACAAATAAAGATGTCCAGATATAAAAATTATCTTAAAACTGTACAAAGCTTATTTTATTAAACAGGAATAAAATTATTTTTTTATTTGAAAATCAAAATCAATTTATGTTGGTCCTTTCGTAGATAGGTATTTCTATAAAAACAATCCAAATGTAATTTTACAATTTAGAATTTAAAAGTTATCTATTCAACCAAAAATTTATAGAACTGTCTATAAAAATATTTTTTTCCAACTATTTAAAATTTATTTACTTTTAATTTATTAAATTACCTAACTTTCTCAATTAAATATTTTTTTTTTAATTAGAATTAAATTTATTTAAATGCAATTTAATCAATTTAAAAAACAAATTAATAATAATTTTTTATATTTTTAATGAAAAACATAATTTATGGAAAACAAAACACATTCCTTTATTTTTTTATCATTTTAAATTTTCATGCTTACTCAATGTTCCAAAAATAATTTATGATGGCATCAATTTCTATTCTCTGATTGGTTGTAAAACCGTTTTAAATACGCCATTTTTGAAAAATATTATGATGGTATTGGTGAAGAAACAAAATATTCATTGATTTTTTTATATTTTCAGAAATAGGTAGGAAATATAATTTCATTTCCATTTTCCGATACTTTTGTTCCTATTGAAAATTCAAACTGTGTATTTTTTGTACATATAGTAATTATATTGTAGTTACAGTTACGTATTATTACTCTTACAACATAATTTCATTTTTCAAACTAATTAACCGGAAAATTTTCAAAAGATTCATTCAATATAGGATCAAATATTCAGATACTTGAATCAGTTTCACACCAACTTTGGCCAATTAAACGTGTTAATGAGCAAATAATTTTATAATAAGACGAGGACATAATAATTTAATTTTTTTATTTTTAAATAATTTTGTACCGTCGGTTAACAATTATATTCAATTTTAGAATTACCACTTATTGTTGATTTTCAATTATTATTATGTACTTCTGTTCAATATGCTATAATTCATTTAAATTATTTGTTGAAGTGCGTACTTAAGAATATTTTAAGTGTTTTTTTTTTGTATTGATTGCAGTTTAAAAAGTGTGCGCCAATTAAAACATATAAAAAAAAATAATAAAAACACAAATTAAGTGCAATTGTTTAAAAAAAAAAACCATTTAAAAAATGTTACAACAAGGATATTATGATGTTGGTAGTCCGGGAAGTGGTTCTATTTCTGGTACAGATACATGTAATGCAACTCCGTTCTCAGTGAAGGATATTTTAAATTTAGTTGATCAAGGTGATCCTTATTTAGGATGTCATATCGAAAGGTTAGTAAATTATGAATGAAATTAAAATTACGCTTATAGATTGGTGAATTTTTTTTTTTTTTTTTTTTTGCAAGTGTTAAACACATGTTTTAAAAATGTAAAACAATAGAAAATATAATATCGATAGAAAATGTCCTTTTCTTAAAATTTTGGATTTTCGTTTTTTTTTTTTTTTACATATTGTTAAACATATGTTAAATTGACTTATTTTTGTATGTTCATTGAATTCTTTTAATTTTTTTATCAATGAAAGAGATTACCCCTAGAGTCTTTTTTTTGTGATTCTGTTCAGTTTTTATGCAACTTTTAGATAGACGGATAGATTTATGAGCAATTCAAATTTAAAGCTGGAATTTTGTATTTTTTTGTTTGATATTTATTACTTGAACTATACTTTTTGGGTTGGAAGAAATTTTCGTCTACAGTAGCAAAATTCTAGTTTTCAATTTAGAAAAATCCTGATGTTTTTAAAAAATTTTAATAAATATCCTGTAAAATATTATTGGTCTTAAAAAGTCTAATAACAATAAACCGCATAATATTTTCATATAATGATGGAAAAGGTTTACTTCAATAATTTCATGAATATTTTCTATAATTTCGGCATACAACTTGGTACCTATATGTAATCACTTTTAGTTGTGATTTCCGTAATAAAGTTGTATTAGTTATAAACATCCTTTTAATATTTATTTTGGTTGAGTATACCTAATTATTATATATTTTACCTGTATATTGTTCCAGACAGTTTATAATTTTATAACTCTGGTGTCTATAGACACGTTATTCTTGTTTTATAAATATCAATAAGGACGAGACAATGTAATTCATGTATTCCTTCTTTCCGATCCTTCTAATATAAATCATAATTTGCCGCTTTGTTTTTTGATAATAATTATCCTTTGTTAACAAATGAGTAACAAAATTAAATCATCAATGGTTGGTCCTTTCTTCCAAAACGTTGAATAAAAACAGCTGGTGCGCTATGATTTTAATTACTTTTTTCATATATGAATTGAGATAAAGGGTAAAAACAAAAGAATCCGTCTTATAGCTATAAGTTTTAATTGAAAAAGGTATTTCGATTCAATTTTTTTTTCAAAACAAAAAAAAAAAAAATAGTAGAAGAAATTTTTGAATTTACTTTTTGAAAATAAATTTAGAATATTAAATTTATATAAGATCCTGTCTTACTTTTGTTTTAGTGCTCCTCCAATATCAGCATCAATTATGGACTATGAAACTTATTCAGAACCAATGCCGATTGTTCCTCATGGTTATCTACCACAATCTCATCCTCCTTATTCGTACGAATACACAACATCTCATCACTATCAATATAGTCATCATTTTGCTTCATCACAAGGATATCATTATTCAACACCAACATCAATTTTCAACAATAACAACATATCCTCACATCCCAATGATAATTTCTATTGTAAGGATCATTCTACCTATGCACTACAAACACCACCACCTGAACGAGCTAGCCAACAACCATCAGATATCGTTCTCAATTCAGAATCATCTTCAACAACTCCTGAAAAAGGTACGATGTCTAATACTTCAAGTATATCATGTAATCAAGGAACAACGGGTACAAATGCTACATCTGAACATGTTCGAGATTTGGAAAACATTTGTCAATTACCAGAAATTAAAGGTAATATCTAAAAATTACTCAGGAATTTCAATTACCTTTATTTCAATTGAAGAATTATTTTTTGTAATTGCAGGAGATAATTCACAAATAGTGACTTCATCACGATCAGAACTTCGAAAAAATGGTAAAACACGTTCGAAAAGGAAACCACGAGTTTTATTCTCACAGGCGCAAGTATTAGAACTTGAAAGAAGATTTAGACAGCAACGTTACCTATCAGCTCCAGAAAGAGAAGTTATGGCACAAACATTAAATCTTTCACCAACACAAGTAAAAATTTGGTTTCAAAATCGTCGATATAAATCGAAACGTTTACAAATAGAAAATGCTATTAAAGAAATACCAAAATCTCAACAAAAAATTGATATGAAACGTTCTGAAAAACATACTCAATTCATTTTAGATAGAACTATTGAAGAAAATTCATGTACTGGAAGTGTTCATTTACAAGTACCACCACCTCCTCCACCTCCACCATATCCTTTATATCCTGTACAATATGATCAATATCAGAATCATCCTAATATTTATTCGAATGGTTTTGAGACGAAACCATACTGGTAGCACAGGTGCAGTTCCCTAAGATGTATTTTTATTATTATTTTTTTTTTAAATAGGTATATAGAGTAAATTTTGTAAATAAAAAATGTTAATTGTCAGAAAAAAAAATATATGATAAAAAATATTAAAATTGAGTTAATATTCTTTTTTTTTTTTTTATTGAATTGTGATTCATAAAAAATTTTCATTAAAATTCATACTCAAAATAAAAATTTCAAAGTAAAAAATATTAGTCGCCTTAATAAATCTTCTCAACATAATTTCAAAGTAACAAATTTCTTAAAATTCAATGAAAAAAAAAAACCAAAAAAAAACAAAAAAAAAAATTAAAATATATAACAAAAAAAGTATATGTGTGTGGTATGAAAACTAATGCAATATCGAAAATCTACTATGGCATATAGTCCAAAAGGGCATCTGTTTTACATCCTAAATACTTAAGACAGATTTCTGGCCTCGTTGTTGTTGTTGTTGTTGCTGGTGTTATTTACCATATAAAATATCTGCAAGATAACCCTCACAAATGAAAATTGAAAAAAAAAAAAAAATAAATTGTTTTTTAAAAACATTTATAATGTAACTATCTATATCTGGTAAATATATAATATACAACATATATATTACATATTTATAAATGCATATATGAATAATTAATAGACGGTAATTGTTCGGCGGTTTAGATACGTAAATGGATATGAGTCGACAATTTAAAAACAAAATATAAATATATATGGATATATATGATCATTGCTGATGGTTACATTTTTATCATAACCCAAAAAATGCATTAAATTGAGACAACAGGCGTCGAGGTTGCATTTAGTCGGCACTTTTGACCTCAAATATTTACTGTACATCGAAATTGTATCATTTTTTTGTTCTGTCTTAAATTTATTATTTGTGTATTATTACATGATGTGGTAATTGAGTAAATATTAAAAATAGATATTTTTTCAATGCGAAATTAAATAAATAATTTTTTTTTTTTATAGTTTTTTAAACATAGGAAAAATCGATTGACTAAAGAAAAAGATATTCGAAATATTTTTCTGACTTTCGGAATTATTTCAACAGATACTGATGCTAGGCGTTAGCACAGAATCTATTGCTATCTACCAAGGTCAAAATTTGTGCTCGAAAATATTACGCGATAATTTCAATAAAAATGTTGGCCTATTTTGAATTAGTGACCTTTTATAAGAATATGAGTACTAGTACGCCAAAAATTTGTACTGCCTTAATTTTTGAAAATAGTGTAATTATTTGGATTGCGTGAATAATTGAAAATATATAGAAAACATGAAAAACATTTTTTCGTTTTAAATTGTTGGGAAAAAATAGAACGAACGAATAACGCGCATTCAACAGAAAAATAAAATCCGTTTCCGGTAGATTCAAAAACAAATACAAAATACAATATACAATGAACTGTGGATGGTGTAAATGGAATAAATCTCGTTCCACGATTCCAAATGGTTGTATACTTGGATAAAGTGTTGTTAGAATTCAAAATAAGATGGCGCATACTCATTATTAAATTATCAACTGGATATTATTTTAAACCTGTCGGTTTGTTTTTGAAAATTTTTAAACAGTCATAATTTGTTATGGACTTTTATTTATTTACAGTTAGGAAATTATTTTTGTAATTTTTGTACAATTTTAAAAATCACTATGAGAGTTTCAAGAGAACCTCATGTCTGAGATATTCTGAGAAGCACATCTAATAAAATTAAATAGAAATATTAAAATTCTCATTGAATGTCTAAATTTAGAACAATGAGCCAATTTATTCAGATCATGATTTATTCAATGTAAAAATTTGTGAAAAATTATTGTAGTATCTAAATACCTGTTCTAATATAAAATTTCATTAAACAAATAGAAAATTTCTCTATTTAATTTTTATTTGAATGATTTATCTCACATATTTTTTTTTTTAGAAATTTCATTCAATTATTTGTTAAAATAAAAATTCATTTCCCGTCGCGTCAATATAAAAATATAATTTAGCGCAATTACAACCTTTTGACCTTAAAAAAAATTCTGCTGGTGTGATGATATTCATAAATTTTATTTAATCAATCTTTTTTTTTTTTGTTTTTTTTTTTTTTGAATGTTATCTATATGTAGTCATCTAATTGTGTATTTATATGTAATACAATCATCATTTTTTTTAATTCCACAGATATATAGAATTAATTAGAAAAGTATTGTGTTGAACTATTTACAGCAATTACCAACCTTTTTAGATAAGATATCAAACAGGTCAAATTGTATAATAGTAAAACGATACAATATTCCATATGTATTTGGCTCCAGTAAAAAAAAATAAATCTATACAAAAATCTAGCGACTTTTCTTAATAATATACCACAATCATCAGATTATAGTTTGTACAGATCACGGTTGTTCTTTTTTTTTTTTTTTTTAAATTTATTTATAAAGATTTTCTGCTGATTCACTTAATTACAAATTGTTCTCCTGTGAGGTCTCAGACCCTACAAGGAAAATTAAATCTAAACATATCTCTCAATATATCTAAATAAATTTCATTTTAACAAAATCTATGCAATGTACGGAAAGTATGGAGGTACAAAACATATTATGTACATTTGGTGTTGTATATTTGATTGTAAAAAATTAATCGAAACGAAGGTTTGTTGAATTTAAATTTTTTCAGGCGGAGATTTGTCCAATTTTCTTAAGCGCACAGTTAATTTTTAAAAGACTATAACACAATGAGTTGTACATTTTTTTTATTATTTTTTACAAAAACGAACGATCGACGAAAATAGAATCAAGAAGAAAAAATAATAATCAGAAGAAGAAAGTCGATAAAAAAAAAAACTTTACAATGAGATATCGTTATCAAAGAAGAATTCAATATTTGAAAAGTTTTTCATAAAAATGAATAATTGAAATCGATTGATGAATCAGTCCGTTTTGTAATAGAGGATGGAGTTTGTAATTTTGACAAATTGATTTAAGATTGTTATTAATGATCACATTCATAATGTGGCACGAAGAGAGGTTGATATTTCGATATTTAATTTCAGGTATAAAATATTAATTGTTCTAATCGAAATTTTATAATACAAACTTTCTATATAATTTTATTCATGAGGCGTACAGGTTGACATTTGAAATATAAGAAACAACAAAAAATAGAAAATGTAAAAAAGGAATATCAAATGTAAAAAATTTTTTGAGGAGGTGTCTTAATGAATTTTTTTTAAAAAGAAATTTGTAAATATGTATGTACATATAAGTATGTTTTTTTTTTTATTTTCACCTTTTATCTAATGTTTACACGATAGACCACCATTGAAATGTCAATTATCTCACCATAGTCATATTATATGTAAACCTACAATGAATTAATAAATTTCAAATATTTTTTTGTTTGTACAAAGGTATCTAAAAAACTAAAATCATTCCTTAATTCACAGGTATGTAAAATAAATATAAAAAAAAAATAAATACAATGATTAGTTGTCTCTTCTTTGTCTGTTCAAAGGAAAAAAAAAAAAAAGAAAATTTTAAAAAATTTTAATCAGATTTCAAATGGGATATAAACAAGAAATCCTTTTCATTTGACAAATTCATACTTTTGACAACGTGGCTTCAAAATATTATCTCTCGATCTTCACCAGAAGTCGCACAATTAATTCTTTCCATTTCATTTCAAACAATCTTCAATATGACATGATTTATGGTGTCCTGTTATTTTTGTTTAAAACAATTCCTATATGTTATATTGTATGTGAACATGTATGAAATTTTTAACAAGGATGAATCAATATAATGTCAATATAATGTAAAATTAATATTAAAAATAAAAAATAAAAAAACACACACACATTTTTAAAACATACATATAAGATCATATGTTCAGTAAAGAG
The DNA here is from genome assembly GCA_939192795.1 of Bombylius discolor. NCBI lineage: Eukaryota > Metazoa > Arthropoda > Insecta > Diptera > Bombyliidae > Bombylius > Bombylius discolor. Next base: position 3,359,978 of record OW584241.1, on the reverse strand, counting down.
ATAAACTACACATTAAAGTATATAATATCAAGTACAACTTATCAGAACCAAAAGTTTGATAATAACCGGACTTAATATAATCTCAGAAAGAATGCACAATCAATGAATCCTTAAAATTGTAAAGGAATATTTTGTTTTAGACGTAAGTATCATTGTTTTTCTTTTTTTTTTTCGCATATATAAAATCTGAGGAGGATGCCATTTATTCCATATACGTAGATCATCTTATTGTATTCCCCGTATAATAATCATCAACTCGTTAGATTTAAACTGTTTTCGTATAATTTGTGTGTATCTTACAAAATTTTTTACATTTATTTATTTGTTTTTCTTCTTGTTTTATACATACATACATATATAGATATATATATTTCATTTTTGTTCCCCAAATTGACAACAAGAATGAAATATGACGGTTAATTTGTATCGAATCATTTTTTCCGATACATAACTTGATAGAAATGGTTTTTTATATTCTTAATTTTTTTTTTTTATATATTGGAAATAAGAACAACAAAAAAACAATCTTTTTTTTTCAGTTATCTGTATGTAATATGTCCATACAAAAAATTTAACTTTCTGTCATACAAATATAAGAAAAAAAACCTTAGGTTGGACATTTTTTGTTTTGCTTCCATACCGCATTATAATCATATAAAATACACAATCTTGTAGGTTTTTAATTCAGCGTCGCTTATTGTATTTTTTTTTTCTCCTTTAAATCTGTAAAGCATTCATTTATTGATGTTATTCTTTTTTTGTTTTGTTTTAATATATGTATTATTATTTTTCAAAGATCTGATTCTGGTAACGATTATTGTTTTTTTGTTTGATCATCTCTCGCACAGTTACACACTATGAGACTGAAATGAAGACTAAAAAAATTTAAAATTCCAATCGAAATGTCCTTTTTTGTTGAAATATCATATCAGATGATTATTATCAATCTATACACAAAAAAAAAAAAAAAAAGCAATATATAAATTAAATACAATGTGTGTAACGGCAGGCAATCTAACTACTATCATTTTTCCACGAATAACTATTTTGTTGCTTTTGTTTTTTTTTTTATCTCAATAAATTTTTTAAAAAAAATATACCCCAGGTATGTATTTAAAATGATTCTAGGTCGAATCATTAATTAATTTAATTAATTGCTATGATAGGTAAATGTTAATTTATTTATTGTATTTGAATTTCATTGATCATGCATAGTTTGATTGAAATAATTGGTATAATATAGAAGTATGTACATATTTATAAAACATAGAAAACTACGAGTATGTACAAAGATACAAAGTGTATACAAACAATTTGAAAAAATTGAGAACAAAAAGAAAAAAAAAAACATATCAAGTGTACATGATCAGATTTAAATATGTATGTAATTGTATCTTGTGTGTCATGTACTCTCTAATATAAAAATTTAAGATTAAAAACAAGACGAGAAGAACCTGCTTATTATAGAAATAATGATATCAAATGAATGTGAACGGTTAGTTGTTATAGTATCTACTATAAAATGTTTAAATTTTAAAACACAATCCGCATTACAATCTAATATTTTTGGTTAATTAATCTTTTTAAAGAGTTTAAATTTAAAAATAGAAAAGAAAAAATAAACAATCAATAACATATGCATACTTGAATAAGAACATTAAATTCTAGATTAATTTATTAATCATTCAAGATAATGTTTCAAGTAGAATTTATTATTGAAATTAGATTTTGTTTTATTTTCTGCGAATAAAAAATATTAATTCTCTATTTTCAGTTCGTTTATGTATTAGATTTATTTATTAAATTAAAAGTTAATTATTTTATTAACCCATTTGCATTTATTAGTTTATGTATGGTATGGGTACGAGTTACATAACTGATCGTTTTCATCATATAATATGCGAATATATAATTTTTTGTAATTACTTGAATTATAATCCTTTATTATCTTGAATTTATAGATGTCAGCAATGATTACATTTCGTCTTTAATAAAAATGGTAACAAAAATGAAAGTACAGAACATATTTTATTTGTTAGATAATTGTAAGGATCCTTCAAAGAAGGTTAAACTTTTCAAGCTTAATCTATATATATGAATTACAGATTATTCAGCTCGTGCCAGCATTAGGTTATAAGAAATCCTAAACATTTTCAGTTGAACTTAATTTTTTTTTTTTTAAATGAAAATAATATGCAAAAGGAAATCCAAATGAATAGTCTAATTAAATCCAACATTGATAATATATCCTGCTGAGTTATTTAATGGTAATGGAAATATACATTCCAAGGATTAATTTTCATAAAAATTTACGATCAATTTTTAATTTCAATATCATTCAACGGATATTTTTTTTTTTTTTTTTTTTTTTTTTGAAAAAAAGAGTATTTTAATAAAAATTTTTATTATTTGAAAAAAAAAAAAATATATTAAAAATAATAAAAACAAAAATCTAAAATAATATTCACACAAATCATATAACCAAATTAACAATTAATTCAATAATAAAATTTATTTACATTATTTCCAAAATACCTTAAAACACACAACAAAATTTTATTCATTTTTTTCAATAAACAGAAGAAAAAAAAAATTGTAAGCTAATAAAAAACCCAAAAGATAAAAAAAAAGTGATTTTTTTTTTATTGTGAATAAATTTGTTAAAATATTTCAGTGGGCGTTATCATTGTGAAACAATTTTTATAAATCCAAATTAGTTATAATCAACAAGAGAAATATTAGTTATTTAAATAGAAAAAAATAAACATAAGAAAATTTTTTTTCTGAAATTAATAAAAAATTTAAAAAAAAAAAAAACGATAAAAAAAAATTTGAAACTTAAAACAAAAAATATATAAATAAATAAATAAAACTTGTTTGATGATGGTAAATATTAAACAACAATTAAAATTCGAACGATTATCAAAACAAAGATGTCTTTTTGTTTTTACCTTTCTGTCATCTTTTTATTTAGAAATTTATTGATAGCTGAAAAAACACGTATATACTGTAAATCTTAGTATATTTGTATGAGTATCATATTTAACAATATTAAATTGATTTGAAAAAAAAAAAAAAAAAGATTTAAAATGTGAAACTGTTGTTAAAAACTTACACGCAATACATTTGGATTAAAAAAAAATCAAAACATTTTACAATTTCGAAAAAAAAAAACCAACATCCCAATATGTCAAATCCAATTTGTCTTTTTGATAATTTTTTTAGATCTTTTTTTTTTTTTTTTTGTTGATGAACACTCCAATTTTGAGAATGAGTATATAGATTGTTTTTGAAATCAATCAATTTGATGATTATTTTATTTTATAAGATTGGTTTTTTCTTCAATTATTTAGTTTGGTTGGATGGTCCAAAAAACGAAATGAAATAAAATATTGTGTTCATAAAGTAAACACTGAAAAAAAAATATCAAAAAAATATTTTTACTGAATTTATGAAACTTAGAAGAAAATAAATCTTGATTTTAATTTTTTTTTAAAACAAATAAATTTTTTAAATTGTAAAATAATGAAAAAATTTTGGTGAAGGAAAAAATCTAAATTCTGTATCCTAAAACTTCATCACTGGTAAAAAAAATTTGTAGATGCTAAATTTTGAACATCCTGTAATTTTTTTTTCTCTCAGAAAAACATTTATAATTTTCAGATATAATTAGTACTATAAACACTTTTTATTTCATACAAAAAAAAAAAGTACTCCACATCATTCAGGATACATTCGGATTTTTATTAACTATACAGTACACCTACATACATGTGTTAAATAATGAAGTGAAAAGGTACTCACTTCTACTTGGATATATTTATTTGAGTAAAAATTTAAGAAAAAAGTGTTTGAAGATTTTTTGTTTTGTTTTGTTTTTTTTTTTTTTTATCTTTCTTGGTACTTTAAGTAACACTTTAAATTTAACTAAACACTTCAACCACAAAAATTCAAGGATTTGTACATACATGAAATGTTTATCAATGGCTCTAATGGACCTTAATTTAATAATATAAATCAAGCTAAAAATTTGTTATTATTGAGTTTCCTTTCAAAAAGACTACTGATGCCGCTTATACATTAAATATCAATAATATCATTCAAGTATAACCAAAAATATTTATTTTTCGGTTTTAAATGTGTACATAGATTTCCGACAAATTGAAAGTTAAAAAAAAATACATACATATGTATATTTTTACCGAAAGTCGGCAATGCTTTTTTCAACACGTTTTCGTACCATTAAAATTGCTAAGTAAGTATGAATTAATCTGTTTATTTTTCATATATGTACATATATTATTTTTTTTTTCTTTTTTCATCAGATTAACAAACATTTAAAATTTTTGGTGTTTCGTAAATATGTACAAGAGAGTATATGAACTTTAAATTTAAAAATTTTCAAATATTGACTCAATCAATTTGTAAGACAAAGTTTCATCTTTAATAAAATTAAATTATTGTTGCTCTGGTATAACCCAAAAAAAAAAAAAAAAACATCATATCCTTTTGATGATTTATCGATAATTAATTTTTCTGTTTGCATTTGTATTCTTCATTTTTCAATATTTTTTTTTATAAAAATATTAATAAAATTGCTTACACATGTATAAACAAAATTCTATACAACCAAATACGCTGATTTATTTCTTTAAAAAATAAATCTAATAAATAAAAAAAAAAAACAATAGGAAAAAAAAAATTTTTTTGTCATAAGCTGGTTCCTTTCACCTCAATTTTTCATAATATCAAAATTTCTAATATCACCAATTGCTATTATTTTTTTTTTCTTTCTTTCGAAATTTTTATTTTGTTGAAGGATATAAAAATAATGAAACCTTTATCAATACACAAAGTGTATCATATTAACTAGATGATATTGCAAAAAAAAAAAAAAAAAATTAAGAAAAAAAAATTCGTTATAAATCTTTTTTATTTTCAAATAAAATAGGGATAAAAAATGCCCATCGGAAATTAGATTTATGTCGTCAGATGATGGAAGCAAAAAAAAAAGCAAAAAAAAAAAAAAAGTTATAGATTTTCATCATCATCATCAGAGCTTTCTATTGTCATATCCTCAATCCTTTTTGTAATGTATATTACTGTAAAAATATGCTTAAAAAATGTTATTAATAAAAATATTGATTATTGCGGGATAACCATTTTTTTTTTTATTAAAAAGACGTTAAAAACGGAATAATTAATAAATAAATTTTTTTTATCGTAATACAAAATAGATGTTTAGTTAGTGATAATCAAAAGTATAGTCTATAGTTTGGAAAAGAAAAATCAAGTTTCAAGCTATTCTCAAATTATCCTTGTTTAAAACAAAAAAAAAAAAAAAATGAAGCAGTGTAGATAAAATTTCAAATCACACTGTTTTATATGACAAGGTAATTGTCGATATAAAATTACAAAATTACACACACAAAAAAAAAATTAAAATATTAAAATTATTAATTTTCTTTTTAAACACTTTTTTTTTTCATAAAAATTGGAAAAAAAAAATTATTAATTTTCAGATTTAAATTTTTGATAAGATTATATCTGATAAAATACCACATATATTGCCTTGAATATATAATTTGTATATCAGTTTTTTTTTTTTTTTTTTTTTTTCAAATATTGATTTTAAATATATGATAATTACAATAAACAATAACACAGTAAGGGAGAGATTAAAAAAAAAAATTATAAATAAATAAAATTAATAAATTTATTTTTATACGCAATACTTGAGTAATTTGCATTAAACATAACAGTTTTGTACGACACATTTAAAATGATGATTTTTATCAATGAGGTGGTATTAAAAAATATATACATATGTATAGATATATTCGATTTTACTTTTTCTTCTCCTTCATTTTTTTGTGTGTGTGTTTTTTTTTTTAATATGTTCCAATCCACATACAATTATAATATTCGTTGATTTAATCGACACCACCCACTGTGAGCAAAAACGTTAAAACACCATAATAATTTCCATATTTCGTTGTCGTCTTTTTTTAAAAATTCTTTTTTTTTTTTTTTCAAATTTTTGTTGAGGATACCGTCGTATTCCAATGGAGATTTTACAACATATGTACATACATACAAAAGATTTTTTTTTTTTTTTTTTTGATTGTTTTTAAATAAATATGTTTTAATATTATTTAAATTTTTATTTTATAATAATCTTATTGATTAAATATAAAATCTAACAATAGTAAAAAGTTAAATTAAGTGAAATGATCATCAATTTTGAATTGTTCGATCGAAAATGAAAATTTCACTAGTATACAAGAAATATTTACATAGACAAAAGAAATTATAGTTTTATACAGAAGTTCACATGCACAATAGGCTCCTAACCCAAAAATTTTAAATTTTAGTGAATCATAATTTCCTAAAGCTTCCAATTAAATGAACAAATTTTGGTTTTAAAAGACCATTAAATCTCAAATGAAAGTAGTAAGATATGACCGTCTAAAAGGTATTTTGAGCCGAAATCCTTTCTGTAACGTATTATTAGCAATATTTCCAAAACATCGTCAAACTTCGAAAATTTCATATTCTACACGATCGAATCTTTTGAAAAAGAATATTCACATTTTGAAACTTAGAAAAGTTATACATATATACGTATTACAAAAAGGATCAAAGATTACTTTCTTTGTGTATGCCGCAGGATAAAAGAGTAAAAGCCACTTGAAATCAAATAAGTAGTAACATCGTTTATTAGAAAAAAAAGTGCCGAAAACGGAAACAATTTTAACACATGTATTTACCGTATTAATGGAGAAATTTCATGTTATTTTTTTTTCCCTACTTCAAATTTAAAATTCAAAATATACAAACATAAAAAAAATTGGTTGAAAAAAAAACGGATTAAAAAAGTATTTTAAATACATATAAGATAAAATGAATGATGATTTGTAAATACGTTGTAACGAAATACCTACTACAATCATTATGAATTTATGTGAGAAAAAGAAAAAACTTAATTTTTTGTTTATAAAAATTATGAAGAAACTAAACAAAAAATCGACAACAGGTGTATAAATTTATCATTTCAAGTACTTTTACTTTTCGCCTTTTTCTTTATAATATAATATTAATATTGATGAAATTTTGTGTATTGAATTGAATACAAGTGTTTGACCAAATTTGCTAACAAAAAGAAAGGATAAATGTATTTAATAGCGACCATAAACCGCTTAATTTTTCGACGTTCATTTTTTCAAATATGAAATTATATTCATACTTAAAATATCTTAGAAATCGAAATAGCAAAACGTTGCTTTTATAAATTGTATAGATAATTTTTGTAAATGGTTATAAATGTTTCGGAATTACAGCAATTACTTTTTTTGGTATGAAAAAAATGATAATTATTAGATACTTGAGATAATAATACAAAGTGATACCGCTAAAGAATCATTTCTAACACTTGGTTACTAATTAATTTCCTTGGAACGTTTTAAAGTCGAATTATTTTATCATAATAGTAAGTAAAATGCAGGATGTATTCAAAATTTCACATATCTTAATTTTTGGATTTGAAAGATCATATTAATTTCTTAAATCTTAAAAATGGTTTATTATGAAAGTAATTGCAATTTTTAACTTATCGAAACACCCTTTGTAAATACAATTTAACCTTGTAAGAAGAAAACAAATTTACGTCAATTTGATAATTTCTAATTGAATTCAAAAGATGCCGAACTATCATGCTAAATAAACAAAAATTAGCACCTAAATCAAATTCATTAGAGAATTTTACTGTATGATCATTGCCGTCATATCTTAAACCATTTTTATCTTTTTTAATTTCTATAATTTTTTGCATGAAACATATCATTGCAAAATATGTATATGTATACTCTTTTCACACATTTTTTTTTTTTACTTTTTTACTTTTTGCTTTTTATTATTCTGCTATTATCGAAATTTTATTAATTATAGTGTTCAAAAATTATATACATATTATAGGTATCTACTATACGTGTTTTCAACAAAACAAAAAAAAAAAAGAACAAAATATTCTATGAGTATAATTTTTATTTCCTTGTAAATTTTAGAATTTTTTTTTTTTTTTAATTTTTTTTAACACTTTATTATCAAAAGTATTAATCAAAAAATCAATTGAAATAATGTGTTGGCGATTTTCATAATATTTACAACTTTAATGTATCCATAACATGAAAAACACTCAAAAGAAAAAAAGATATATAAAATAACGACATTAATTTGTTTTTTTTTTTTTTTTGTAAATTTTGTTTTTGTAAAAAAAAAGAAGAAAAAAAAAATTAAGAAATAAAACATCTCTCTAACTGCTCTAACATAATCGATTACATTTCTGACAAAATTGAAATGAAAACATTTTATATATAATCGATATATGTATGTTTAAAACATATGGTGTAAGGATAATCTGAATAATATCAACAAGTCATTATTACAACTATATTAGGGCTACACGCACGCCTGATCATGTTATATGCATATAATATTTGTGTTGGGCGTTTTATTATGTTTTATTTTTGTATCAAGAAAAAAACAAAATTGTAATAATATTAAAAAAAAAAAAATAAGAGATAAAAACACTTTCATGATTTCTACAATGAATATAAAATGCATCTAAATATAGTATACATACACGTATTCATACATAAATTCATTTAAAGAAACATCTGAACTAAAATCTGAACTAAATTCATGTGACTATTGATAAACTTCTATGAAAAAAAAAATATAAGCATCTTTTTTAGTATTTCTAGTTGTCTTTTGAAAGATATATACATAATTTCATATAAAGGATAGGAATATACATATTACATATAAGTAGTACACGAATGTACGTATATATACATATGTACGTAAGTATATATCTATAAAGAGTCCAGTCTTCTCAATTCGATTAAATATTTCAATCTGTTATAGTGTAATGTAAACATATTACGATCGTAATAAAATTATTTACCTATACGTTACATACATACATATTTTTTTTTTTTTTTTTAAATATCTATACACAGAGAAAGACAATATTTTCAATATAATACCTGTCTGATATAATCATGCCGCAAAATGTATGGTTATGTTATAACCATGAGTGTTGAACCATTATGTCTTTATTCTGGCGGTCTTTCTTATTTTTTTCTTCTTTCTTTTAATTCTCTTCATTGCATATTGCATATAATATTGTAACATTTTTAAATATTATGTACAACTTACTTCTTTGATTTTTTTAAAAATGTTTTTAAAATTAAAAAAAAAAAAAGTGAAATAACGAAAAAATTAATAAATTTAAAAAGATAAAGTAAAAATAAAACAAAGCTTAAACTGAAATAAAAGCTTGTATGTTTTATTGAACAGAAAAAAAAACATGATAATAATAAAAAAAAGATACATTTTAAAAATTATTAATAATATTATTTCCGCCATTTGTATATGCATGAAATATAAACGTTCAGGATATACATATTTTAGATATACATAAATACTTATATGTATATAATTTTCGATTGAACAATAACAGTTTTGATTCGACGAAAAATTTGTATAAAATAAGTTTAACGATCGGCAAAAGATAAAAAGTTGTTGCATTTTTTTTTTTCTCAATATATTTTATTGTAGGATTAATGTGTAAAATGAATAATATCAAATGGATTGTATTCACAAAAAAAAAAAAAAAAAATGGTTAAAAATAAAAAAAACATAAAGATAAAATATAAATACAAAATGAAACAAGATACAAAATCAATAGATAGATGGATAAGAGGGTGCATAAACAGCGAAAAAGATTGCCGCCTGTTCAAACTGTTTTAATTCACTGTATAGATGAAATCAAAATTTATCTGTTTCATGTTGAGTATAACAAGTTCTTATTTGATTGCAATTATTCATATATTCAATTGATCTGGCGTTTAAAAGTGATCAAAAAATATGAATATAAATAATGATCATAATATTTTTCTATCATATTTCATACTTTTTCTTTTTCTATATATTGAATTGAAAATCTTAATAAGGAATGATTGTATGAAATGATGATTTTCACTTAATTTTGAAATAAAAATTTGTAAAAGTGTCATTTATGCATTATCACTGATATTTTAAAAGAAAAATATAATCAAGAAATTTTGAAATACAAGAAGATACTGAAATTGATACAAGTTATAGAAAAATATAAGATGTAATATATTCCAGTGTATTTTGTTGATTACATTACAACAACAATCTTCTTTATTCTTTTTCTTTCAAAAAGAATAGATATTATATTTTATATAGGTATGCTACATTTTCATAGTTTTGGTTTAACACTTTTGAATAAAAAAAGAATCAAAAAAAAAAATTTTTTTCTATTAAATTGCGTAACACATTGATTTATTACACCTGATTTGATTTCTTTATTTACGATGAAAATCTTGAAGCATTCTTAAATATTTTAAAGGACAAATTTTACGGACAATTAATATATGACAAAAGCACTTTAAAATTTGAAAGAAAAAAAAAAAAAAGAATTAAGAAAGAAATATCATAGAAAATGTGTTCGGCACATTTTTTTCTCACGATCGAATTTCTTTAAGTCATTCATGTGATAAAAAAAAATTACCTGTAATGTATTTTGCACCTTTAAAGAAATAATTCATAAATAAATAAAATACAAAAATTGTATAAAAAAAAAAAAACAAAAATACCTACACAGGTACTTATTGTTTGATTTGTTGAAATATATAAAATTTATTATTATTACTAAATTTTACGCAGTATTGTGGCTTTGATTTCATAATAAAGTGTGGAATTATATTTTATATAATTTTTGAGGAAATTCTTAAAAAATGTCGTGAATTATATAAATAAGATTTTTTTTTTTTAAATAAAAAAAAAAAGTTCGTGTGTTATGAATTTTGCAGTTTTTTTTTTTTATTCATTGATCTCTAAAAATTTCCCAGTCATTTTTATTTAACTACCTGTTGAGACCACGTGTATCCCTTTTCATGCAATATATCTTTTATGTAAAAACAGTTCCAGTGAAAATGTTTTACAAAAAATGCATGGAGATATTTTTGTATTAACAAACCACCAACTGTATTAATTAGCATCATTTGAGAATTTTGATTGCAAAATATACATTTAATTATTCATTATTCATTTTTTTTTTTTTTTTTTTTGAAATTTTATTACTAACATTAAAGAAAAATTTATTTATGTAAACAAAACTTTCCGGAAAACTTTTAAATAAATTTTCTAAATATTCAAATTAATTTTTACATTTATTTTATAGAAATTTAAAATAATTTACAATTCCATCCACACCTTCTACATATGATTTTCTAATCAAACTGTCACTTTATAAAATATTTATTGATAATCAAATCATCCATCAAAGTTTCAAAAGACTAATCAAATTCTAATTTATCTCGTGGATAATTTTTTTATTTTTTTTTATTATTTTATCATAGACTACATAAATATCTTTTAAACTATGTATATTAAAAAACATATTGTTTTTTATGTATTTATTTATATTATTTTTTTTTTAAATATGTAGTACATATATACATGTATATTTGTATAATTATTGACAAGGTGAACAACTTACGATAATTTTAGTATCTTTATAACCTCGGTCAAAATTTAAATAAAATACACATATATATATATATACTATACATACATTATACATACATAAATATATAAATTTATGTCAGTAAGTATATACATACAAACTACAAAGTATCTTTAAAGGTTCAAAGAAATTGGTAATAGTGAATAAAACAGTATTTGTATACCCTAAATTTACGATATAGGTATATCTTACATAAACGAAAATAAAAAAATATAAAAACATTGTTAAATAGAATAATATAATAGTATCCAACTGTTATCGGTCCTTGTCAACAGATAAACTTCATATCAAAATTAATTGATGCCTTGTTTTTGAATTTTTCATAATGTTCCATGTGATTGATATAACATTCATTTATTAGAGATCTTGTATAATAATAGTGTGTCTTTTTAATCAATTAGCATAAATTAATATGCAAAATGTTATATTTTTGTTTTGTAAAGATAACAATATATTTTCATCTATTTTGTTTTTCTATCTTTGTCTCTTGTTTTTAGTTGTTTTCTTTATTTCTTTGTTTTTTTTTTCAAGTATTTTACCATTTAAACAATAATAAAAAAAAGAATGTTTTGATTACAGAATTAGGTATGATAACTAAAAACTAATTCAAATTTTAGAAGACACAAAAAAAAAAGAATAACACAGAAAATAAAGAAAGATACTTCTAGTTGTGACCACACGAAATTCATTCAAAGATATTGTTTTTATGTTCTTCAAAAAGACAAAGAATATATATTCAAAAACAGTATGTAGTAAGAGGCACATATGAAATGCACAAATATACAAAAATGTTTATAAAATAAATGAATGAATAATTTTTCAATTTTGATTTCATTAAAAAAAAAAAACAAAAAACAAGAAAAAATTTTAAGTTAATTTTATAACGACAAAATGATCTGAAACATTTTACATCAGCAAAACAAAATAATTTACAGAAAAAGAAGATGATGAAAAAAAAAAAAAAAAAACAAAAAACATCTTATGCGTGGGTCTTTAAAATTAGCTTAAATTATTTCTGGAATATATATGTACATACATGCACCAGGTATTTATATATAAATTTATTCAATAACATAAAATTTAATAATAAAAAACGCCACGATAACTGTTCAAAACTAATTTCATTCATATTTTTTAATCAGAATATTAATTTTTGCTAACATGTTAATCGAATGATATTTTAATTAACAAAAACAAAAAAAAAAAAATGCAGTTAAATATACATTTTCTTTTCATAAAAATCACATAATTTTAAACTGTAAATCTGATAACATATAAAATTAAGTACATACATAGATACTCGATGACAAAACGATGAACAAATCGAAAATCTTTATGAAAATGTTGTTGCTTTTTTTTTTAGAAGTTAAATAGAAAATTTCAAAATATGATTTAAAAAAAATGAAAATATACATATATGTATCTACATATTTTTAAAATATATTTTTTTATAGAATACCTATGGTGTTCTGTCGTGCTTTTTTTTATTATTATTTATTATATTAAATATCATTTGAATCTATCTAATAATGAATTTAAATACAAAACTTGGGTGATGATAGTGAACTTTAAAATATATATATGTACATATTTACCATATAATTTTCATTATGATGTATAATAGATACTTATAAAATAAGCATAGAATTGTTTGTTGATATTATACTCAATTAATTATGGAAAAGACAAATTTTTTTGAGGATAAATTGATTCATAAAATACACACTGGGGTGTCTTTATATTCGGGCTCATCTTTGATATAAAAAAAAAAAATAATAAAAACAACAAAACAAAAAAAAAACAATCGAGAAATGGACACAGAACAAAAAAACTTTTTAAAATGAGATTATTATTATTATTATTAAACAAAAATATACATAATATACTGTATATATGTAGGTTCATAATATGCATAGGTACATATGTATGTATGTATGTATAAATTAAATTTTTTTTTTTGATTTTTTGGGCACGAGCATGCCTACTGAGCGAAAATTATTTCTCATAAAATTTGATTTGTTTTTGATAATAAAAAAAGCAATATGAAAAAAAAAAAATTACTCCTATAAGAAAACAAAAATAAAATAGAATTTATTTTATTTAATGATATCAAAATAATACTACATACCAATCAACTGATCATAAATATGACAGAAAATATGTAATTTATATAATATAAGTGCTGTTGGGGGTTTAAAATATATACAAAACGAATTCGAAAAAAATCGAAGAATTTATATATAAAAAAAAATTTTTGTCATTTATTCAAATTATAACAATTTTAAAAATTGGTTTTTTAGATTTTTTCTTTCTTTTAGATGTGTATATTATAACGGTTAATCAATAATGTAACAAAGAAAAATTTTAAAGAGATATTGGAATGAAAAGACCGTACAAGAAAAAACAAAAGAATTTTCATGAATATTTGAGAAAATATTAATTTTAAACACAATATAAATTTGATTATATTAATTTATTATTTAGGAAAACAATAAGGTGTTTTTGTAAAATTATATTTAATTATTTTCTAATTATAAGTTTAAAAAAAAAAAAAGAACAAAAAACCAATTTGTTACAACTAATAGAAAATTCTTTTTTCAAAACTCAAATCAATTCTATATGGTGTATAAGCTCTAAAATTTGATGGTATAGATTTCTCGAGAAAGTATACTATACGAACTGTATGAAAACAGAGTCCTGACAGTCTCTCCTTTCTGTCCTGAATTAGCACAATTTCAATCGATTTTTTTTAAATTATTTTAATCAACATTGTTTTATTTATAATGAACATTATATTCAGATTTCATTATTCTTTATCTTATTAAAAATATTGTATCCTATGTATAGCAGAAAAAATATATACAACAGAATAATTTAATATTATACATAATATTATACATATTTAAAAAAAATTCTATTTGAATTGCCTCCCTCTTCAGCATTACATGACTTTTTATTTCTATTTTGTCTCTCATATCATGTATTTTTTTATTTCAATATGAAGACACTTATATTTACATACGCACATTATATTAATAAAATATTTTCCAAGAATACTCCATTGAATATTATCCTTAATAGTAATAAATAATTTTAAAGTCGACACTTTTCAACAAAAACAGCATACACAAAAACTTATTATTATGTGTTCAACTTTTATTTCATACAATTTTCATATTATAGGAATTTTCTTTGAATGCCATTTAAAAAAAAAAAAATGAAAAATATATAAACAACGAAAAATAAAATTGTGTAAAAGGATAAAGGAATATACATATGTATGTATATACACATACAAAAAAGAAACAGACATCAGAGAGAATAAAAATTCAAGAAAACACATTGAAAAGCACTTTTATTTGAATTTTATGCGAATTATACCCTTTTATCATATAATGAATTCTGTAATATGAGATTGTTGTATATAAAATTATTTTTTTTTTTTATTTTATAAAAAGAAAAAAGAAAATCGGGAGGAATTTTTAGTAAAAATGAAAATAAAATCACTTATAAATATCCAAAGAATTCACGACTTTTTATTTTTTTATTTTTTTTCTTTCAAGAATATAAAAGCTTTATTATTACACTTATAACTAAAAACTTGTAGAAAGGAAATTAGACAAAATTCTTGAATATAACGAGTGGTTATCATGAAATTGACGTTTTGCGAACAGGAAAAGGAAACAATTGTGACAGCAATTTACAGCTCTAATTTTAAATTTGAAATTGATTTTTCACAAAGTTACATTTTAAAATAAATACAAAAAACAAACAAACAAACTTACATAATATTTTTCAAGTTGAATAACACATAAGACAAGCAGACAAAAATTTAATATTAAAAAGAAAATTTTAATGTTTGCAGCAAAATATTAAAACAGAAATTATAATTGAAAATAATGTTATGATAAAATATAATAAAAACAAATATGCTGTAAAAATTTTATAATTAATTGTTATTATCATGGGTAAATTGTTTCATTGCATGTTGTATGAAAACTTATATGAAGAATTTTTGAATATATGTATGTACATACATATAGGAAAACATTTTTATGTTTTATTTTAAATTATTTTATTGATTTCAATGATTTTTCAATATTTAATTTAATTTTATTATTTAGTTTTGAATGTAATAAACTTTAATTAACTGTTCAATTTGTTCGAGTAATTGGAATCATAAAACTTTCATCATAAAAATTATTCAATTGGCAAAAAACCGACATACAAAAAATTTTACATAACATCAGGAAAACAAAAATCACGAATGAAAAAAAAAAAATTGACCGAATTTTCACAAGTTATTTTTAGTTGATAAAAATTTTTTTTTAAAGGGTTAAAAACATCGACAAGATCGTGAAAGGATCACTGATCACCCTTTTTTTTATTTATTTTTCTGATAGAATATGATAATATGATTAAGGACCTTCTGATTCTAAATCTCCGAGGAATTTTCCTGTAGAATTATTAGATTTTAAGAAATGGATTTTCAAAGTGTCTCTCAGATTCGACTTTTGTTTTACATTACAGATTTAATGTCCTTTTGAATGTCCTTTGAATGTTTAAGTTATTATGTATGTTTTTCTAACATATTCATATGACTCTTCTATTTTAAGTTTAAAAACTAAAATTCATGAATTCAAAGCTTATAAAATGACAAAAGAAAAATTTAATAGAAAAATTTTAAAGTGAATAAATCAAATCTTACATTAACAAAAAGGAAAAAAAAAATACAACACGAAATAAAAAAAATTAAAATGAATTCAAAAAAAAAAAAAAAAAAACCATGTTAAAAAAGATAGGAAAAAACAAGTAAGTACTAAGAAAGTAATAAAATAATTGAAATTTTCTGGAAATTGTTATTACCATTTCTTTTATTACATTTCTTTTTTCCGAATTAAGCTATGATTACTGATACGGTAAGAAAAGGAGAGAGAAAAAAAAATAACGACCAACCTATTATACTGTGCCAAATAATAATACATAATAATAATACGTTTGTATGTATAAATGAATATTTTATAGAATTTTTTAATATAATGTAAATGCGGCAACTTTTCTTTTTACATAAAGTGAATTTTCTTATACATTCGAATGTTATACATATTATACATATAGAAACTATACAATATGATTCCATGGTATAAATGGTGTGATGATAAAAAAAAAAGTGGAAAAAAAAATGACATCGTTCCTATTAAATTGATATATGAGAGCAATAAAAACGCGAAAAAATATCGCAATTTCATTCAGATAAGGAAAGTAAAGTTTCTACTACAGTAAATAGAAAAATGTTATTATTATACATACTTGAATTTTATTTGTTTTATATGTATGTGAGACCCAGATGTATACATATGTATAATTTTGTAAGTATGTACCTATTTTTTTCTGGGAGGTAAAATGCTTTTTAAATTTTTAATTTCGAAAAGTTCTATTATTTATTTCAATTTTTTTATGAACTGAAAAAAAAAAAGAAGCAAAAAACAAATTTAATTTAAATGCTATTTTAATGTAAATAACTGTTGAATTGCAAATTATAATAAAATGAATTACATATATATTCAAATTCGTTTGAATTTCCCATATATAGAAACAAGGAAAATTCAATTTTTCTTTTAATTTATGAATTAATCTAAAATGAAATTTATTTAAACAAAATCTGAATATAATAACAAATCATTTAAACCGTTTTGTTTTCTGCTCTCAATGAAGTTCATATCAATTATTTCAAAAACAATAAAAAAAAAAAAATAATAATACAAAATGAATTTTTATTGTAGTATACATCAATTTCTGTATTGATTTGTATACAAAAGTATAATTTTTTTTCTACTTCATTGTACCATCGGATTAACCAATAAGATAGAAAGAAAATTAAAAATTTTTTATTTATATTATTCACATACAGATAGATATGTACATATACATACGGGTATATACATATACATATGTGCATTTCATACAATAAAATGAAGACATCAAATCATGAAAAAATGGCGTTGACAGGACGAATTTCTTCCCACAGCATAACATCTTGATTTCATATATTTAAAAAGGAAAATATGTCATAGATGAATTTATGCTCTTATTCGATACAAAATGTATTTCACAAAAAAAAAAAGTTGAAATAAAAGAACAACAAAAAAATGAGGCAAAAAAAATGTATATGCACTAAAAATTTCTTGTTTCTTGTTAAAATTAGCATACTCTCATAAATTGGTTTCATCAGTGATCAATCCTGATGTACTTTAAAACATTGATTCGTTTTATTCATTTTATCATCGACAACAATATTTAATGTATCTACTATAATAATATTAGAGATCTTATATACAAATACAAAGAATCTTAAAATAAGTAATTCTTTTTAAATGTATGCAAAATCCATCAGGAATGACTTTATAAATCCATCGTTTTGTTTTTTTCTTTTATAATAACAATCTCAATTTAAACTCTTCGTTTTTTTTTTTATTTTTTTTTTTTTGTTAAACTTTATATAGGTACTTTGTATATTAAAATACCATTTGTAATGGCATCAACCCCAATATTCATCCATTCAATCTTATGAACATTTTCTTCAATTTTACAGTAAACTTGGGATTATTATAGTGATACGCTAAGGCGCATTCAGTAATTTGAATATCACTAGATAACGTCATCAAAACATTCAAATCAGTTCAATTGTCCACCTATATATCCACACACACATACCTACATACATATGTACATATATTTTTTTTTTCCTTCAATTTTTCTCTTTTTTTTATTTTTATTTTATCGATTTTTTTTTTCTCTTATATTAAGTTATTTTATATATCCTGATGATGCTTGAGCACAAAGTTGCGTGATGAGTGATCATCAATTTACTTTACAACTACAACTTTTTTTAAATTTATATCACTATCGCCACACGATAGATACAACAAATATTATACCATCAGAGAAATTGTATCACGATGATGATGATGATGATGATTGTTAGTTAGTTCACCATAGTTGGAGAATTGGAGAGCTTCAATTGGATGAATGACAAAACAAACAGCTGGAGTTTTCATATATAATTCAATATTTTTCTTGAGAAATTAATAGATAAAGTTAGCCAATATACGATAGGTATCCTTTTAATACATATTATTTGCTAAGAATCTATTAAAGTTATTTTATTATTTTTTTATTTTTGGATAAAAGTATAGGGAGCGAATATGCATTTATAAAATTTCTGATCAATTCACTTAAAAAGTACAAGATAACATGCGTTGTGGAACTATTCTCAAAGGTGGCCATTTGACGCAATCACATGTATAAGAAATGCTTAAATTATCATTCCATGTGATGTCTTTATATTGTTAAAGTTAAAACATAGTTTCTCAGTTTTTTTATTTTCACGATCATCAATGATATGATACGTACTCCTATCCTGCTATAGTATTTATATGAACTTAAATGCATTCATAAAATGATACTATAAAAGGAATTCGTTAACTTGTAATGAGCGATCGTACTTTTAACTATTTTTGATTGAATTGATGATGCTACTATTTAAATGGTAATTCATACAAAAAGAACAAAAACAAAAAATGTATTAAAAACATAATGTTTTATGTATTACTTACATGCGTTTTTCAGATATACATTGATGATTATAATATATGTAATCACATATAATTCTCAATGGTTGAAAGAATGAATTTTGATGATGAATATTTACATCTGCGGGATGTGTAACCTATCATCATCATAGACATTTTTCACTGACATCATTTATGGAATAAATCACAACTGATGTTTTGTGACAATATTTTTTTTTTTTTAAATTTATTGATGAAAAAAAAACAACAAATAACTGAAATAAAATAAAAAGAAATCAAATAACTAATATAGGATATTACAAACAATATCCTTTTATTAAACAATTCAAAATATTCTGTTTTCTATACCTACTTTTTTGTTTTTGCTTCGATTCCATGAATGTTCAAATAAAGATCTGTTGATCATCTGTAAAAATAATACATTTTTATAATCAATTTTCTATACCATCTTTTTCTTTTTTGTTTTTTAATGTTGTATTTACTTCCTCTCATCTGTCAATAAATAATAATAAACTAATATAAATCAATTAAGGAATTTTCATTTTTAATCCGTAAAGCATTTGTTTAAATAAAAATCTCAAATTTCTTATAATATTTATTCTTAATTTATTTACGGTGTATGGTGTGACTTCTTTATCAATATTTTATATCCATCATTTTTTGTAACATGAACTGAAATCAAATTTTTTGTTTATATTCTTTTAATTTTATTACCGACAAAATACTTTTATAATAATATTATTTGCATAGTTTTCATCTTTGATAATATAGCACTCAATTTTCAAGTGAATTCATTCAAAATACAAAAGAAGAAGAAAAAAAACCAATTCTCGAAATGAAAGAAAAAGGTGCAAAATTCAATTTTTCAATCTTAAATTTTACACATGCGATGTGTTATTCAATTTTCATTTTTCAAATATACATTTGTGTGTATATGTATATTTCATCAGGATTTTAAATATTTTGTCGTCACCCTCAAGTCAATTTTATTTAAAATAAAATTTAAAAAAAAAAAAAAATTATTTAAATAAAAAAACTTAAAAAAAAAATAAGAAAAAAATAACCATAAAAAGGCGCCTCAAGAGGCATCTTTTATAAAAGAAGACCTTTCAAATTGAAATGGATATATAATAAACTTTATTATTATTATTTTTTTCCTTATACCTGGTATAAAGTTTAAGATATGTATGTATGATAGATACATATGGATATATTTTTTTTTTCTTCGAAAAAAAAAAACAAGGATTGACGATGAAGTTCTATAACGACAGGAATTTAACTTGTATATTATGTTATTTGGGGAATGGGAATGGGGAATGAAGTAGATTAAATCGTTTAAAATAGGGACCTATTTAATTTGCATACGACGATTTCGAATGACATTTTCTAAGAAATTCACATTGGCGGCAAATAAAATGTTTTTCATTCGAATAAAATTGGCCATTTATGTGCTACGAGAGCGCCATTTTTTTCTCTTATTTCTTTTCTTTGAATTCAATTGCTTTTATGTTTTTTTATTTTTTTTTTTCATCTATAGAATACTCACGTTCCAATACACACAATTGTATATATGCATACATATGAGCAATAAAAAAAAATAGAAAAACAGAAAAAACATAAACATGAGTCCCCGAAAAACTATACTCATGCTCCTTCGTTTAGAATATATTTTTTTTAATGTTTTCTGATGATGAAGGGATGATTTTTCGGATATTCCTTTTAAATTACATACACCTTCCAAATACAAGGAAATTTCTATTTTGCTTATAAATGGTCTATCGGTATTTGGAGTATATAATGATTTTGGAAAGACGATATGTTAAATTTAAATTGATTTCTGTTAGAAATGTGATTTTTTTTCATGTGTATTGAAAGAAAAAAAAAATAATAAAACAGAACCATCACTATATAACCCCATATCTTTTTTGAATGAATATGTATAAATTTTGAGTACACTTTTGGGTGGTAATTTTCCCACTACATACTACTATTTTTTTGTTTTGTATTCAATTTTGTAAAATCTAAATTGATGTGAAATGAGTACATGTATTTTTGCAAGAATTATACGTGATTTTTGTTTGTTTTTTATTTTATTTGAAAAAAAAAAAGAATAAAAAAAATCATTGAATGGAAATGAATTTTCAATTTTGAAAATTGATTGACAAAAAATCACCTTATGTTATTTTCAGTTTATCACAAAATGAAATCAAAATGATGCAATATTTCTTATACTTATTTGAATACGCTTTGAACGTGATTTAATTTGAAAAGAACAATCTAAAATAAAAAAAATCTATATCAGATACAATTTTTCTTGAGAAAGTTTTTTATTCAAATGTATAAACGTATACAATTTTTTTCTTTGCTTGTTGATAAGATTATAAATTAAAAAGGATATAAATAAAAAAACGGAGAAAAAACAAAATTAAATTTAATCAAATTGACAAAACTACTCGTATTTATATTTTATTTGAAAATTTTAACAACAGTATGAGTTTAAAATCCAAAAAGTCATCCGTAAGAGATTTAAAAGAAAAAATGATGAAGTTCTAAAATTCAGTTAAAAATTACTAAAAGATTCGTTTTTTGTTTTTTCAAAATAAAAAAATTGAAAATACCTTTCTTTGCATAAAAGTAAAAAAAAAAAAAATTCTAATAGATTAAAAAAATTTTTAATTTTCTTCATCCATTCAATAAGTTGCGAATTTGTAACGTCCTGTAACGTTCTCATCCAGTCTATTTTGAACATTTTTCAATAATTCGTATAGTATCTCAATAAATCTGAAAAATTTGTAACCGATATTTACTTGAAAAAGTTTTCTTATATCTCTTTCACAAATTCTTAACGTATTCATGTTAAATGTATTTTCGAAATAACACAAAGTACAAGTATGATATATTTATATGTATGTATATTACACACAATCATATATACATAAGTATATAAAAATAAAATCATATATTTTGCTATACATATGAAAAAATTTCATATAAATGTCATGTGATATATAAAAAAAAAAGTTGATATACTTCAAAAAGAATTTACAACGGAAATAGCATAACTTGACTAGAATATATTTCACAAATTGTTATCATATACGGTTAAATTATTTCAAATCAAAACATGTTGACGTTTATGGAAATGAATTTATTTTATATGTATATGTAATAAAATCATCATGAAACATCATTTCGTTATTATATTATTATATTATTTTTCTTCTTATAGGATAACTTTTTCATATATGACAAAAGTATTTGTTATTTTTTATTTATTTTTTTTTTTTTTGTATCAATTTGACGTTTATTCAACAAAACATGATGCTAGTGATGTATGTTGAATAAAACGAATATTTAAAAAAAAAAAGAGTTCTCTATAAAAATTATAATAAAATCGATACATACCTTCAAGCATATTTTCCTTTTCTTTTTTTTTTCAACTTATTTTTAGAAAAAAAGATAAATATAGTTAATTTATTTTTAAAAATAATAAAATGATGAATGATTAGAAAAATAAATTAACAAATTTTATTTTACTTTTATTTTTATTTATTTTAAAAAAGTTAATCCAAAATGAATAACATTCAATCAATTATGAAAATAAAATGTAGAAAAAAAAAGGGATAAATAAATTCCAATAAATAAAAATCACTTAAGCGAAAATAAAAATCAAAAAAAAATTTGGATAAAATCTTAGCTAGTTTACTTATAAATTTAAAGGTCCTTTTAATCCTATTTGCTCTAAAGACGATGACAATGAAAGGTTAGTTATTCGTAAATGATGTTTATTTTTTTTTTTGTTTATTACAAACTGGGCACGTGGCGGACCATCGGTCCACCATCAGTCATGATAAAAGAAGGAAATTAAGCCTATTTGTGCACAATACCCTTATTACCTCATCCATGTTTAAGAACTTTTTTGTTCTTTTATTGTATGTATGTATGTACGAATTTTTTATCCTATTATGCTGATATAAAATGTAGAAAAAAATGTACATTCTTTTAGTAATTCAAAGTGAAGAAAAATTAGAAGATAAGAAACTAAAAATTTTTTAGATTTGTAATACAAAAGAAAAATGACATTACAAGAAAAAAAAAAAACAAAATAATAATGATAAGCACTTTAAAAAATTCATTTATTTTTCTTCTCATTTTAGAAATTATCTAAACATCTTGATAAGATGAACATTTTTTCTATTTGAAATTTGATATATGAAATTTGAAAGCACACTTTATGAAGTGTGATGTTTCTCATAAATATTATGATGCAATTTCCACCCTCAATATATAATATTGTTAACTAACCGTTCTTTATAAAAATTTTATTCATATAATACATACTAAAAAATCTATTATCATATTATACCTATACCAAAAAAAGAAAAAAAAAATTTTATTCGATTTATATACATATATGAATTATTAAATGCCAGTATTTTATTACAGCAACGATTTAACATAACTTATCCCTTTTGTAAAACCATAAAACCGATGTACATGAAATGAAGTACCCCTTTCTGACAATGATCTGGGAAAAAAAAAATCAAATAAAAATATTATTTTGTGGTTTTAAATGATCCCAGGGGGTATAAAAAAAAAAGGGGTTGCTTCAAATTTATTTTTCAACTGTAATATGTACATATATGCCGTATTTATTATAATAGAGGTTATATATATTATATGCATTTTAGCATATTGAAATCAGTGCCAGAGTACCACACAATTTTTATTGAATAAAAATATAAAATCTTATATTCAATTTTTTTTAATAAATGTTTGTGTTTGTGTGATATAGAAAATTATTGTATGCGAGAAAAAGATAATATTGACTTGTAAAAATATCAACGAAACAAAAGGATAACATAAATAGACTAAATAAAAGGATGCAATGACGAGAATTCATATTATAATAAAAATACACACGTGTAATCCAATATTAAAATTCTTATGTTAAATGAGGATTTTTTATTTTGCATCAATGATATATTTGAAAAAAAATTAATAATAATAATAAGAGTAAAAATTATTAAAAAAAAAAAGGGAAAATAGACGCAATATAAGGATTATATAAATGGTTTTTAATTAAAATTTTATCACAAGTTTCACATGCGTGTAATAAGGACACTTATGTATGGTTGATTTAAATTCAACTTGTACACACTTTAAATTACTATATATTAATTTATTATTTAAAATTTAATTTGTGGTGCATTGTTAGGATATTTTTTTTTTAATTATAGGGATTAACTTAGATATTTTATTACTTGATATAATTTTTAATTATAGAATTTATTTGGTTCAAACGAAACTGTTCTTAATTTTTAGCAAATAGTTATAAGAACAATACTTTGTAAAAAATTCAAATATCTTTTTAAATGTTGTAGTGAATTAGAATCAAAATAAAAATTGATCCATAATTCAATTACAAAATTATACAATCTTTTATTTGTTTTTTTTTTTGTTATAAATTTTTGCAACGTAATCAGAAAAAAACAATAAAAACGTGAAACCATTATCATAATGCAATTTACAATCCCACTTAAAGGACAGGCAAAACCATATTTTCTACATACATACATATATTATTTTCTTTTATAGAAAAATTTAGGAGTGTGGACACACAATAAGATTATGATTAAGTCGTGTTGTAATAAGAGGGATAATGCCAATAATATCGGATGTAATGGAATATGACCCAAATATAAAAGGGAAACTAAACTAATCGAGCGGATAACATATTTATTTTTGAATTATTTTTCCAGGACCGTATTCAAGGATAATATGATATCCTACTTTCACTTTATTTCAATGTATTACACATACATATTCGTTATAATCTAAACTAACTTTATAAACTTATATCCTAAAACCGACACTGTTTTACATTATTTTTCTGTATACTAAACACGATTTATATTCAGATTCATTGAGAAAGAGTCAAAAAGCGTTTGACGAGTTAATCTGTTTTATATCATTAAATCAGAGGGTGATATATGAAATATATGTATGTATGTATTCGTAATGTATGTATGTGTGTATGTGTATATATTATTCATTTTATACATAAAAAAAAGATAATTTCCGAATACTTAGATTACTTTATTACCTACTATAACGTATATTGATGATGCTTATGAAGGGTTGTGCACGAACACGATATATTATATTATTTGCTGATGCTTTATTATTATCAAACGATTATATTATAGACTTGCTATGAATTTAAACATGTTTCGTATAAGGGAGAAATTATAACAATAAATAGTAATAATAATTTTTATTAGATAAGAGAAAACTAAATTATTAAAGTTTATTCATTTATTATTCATGTATGAGTAGGTATATGTAAGTATATTAAAAAAAAAACGGTGAATATTTTATTGTTGTATTTTGAAACATAGAAATATGTATTCATTATAAATTAAATTTGAATATTCTCATAAAATTTTATGTGATTATGTAATTAAAATCAATTAGTTTTTTTTTGTAAAGATTTAAAAATTTTTATTAAACGAAAATAAAATTGATTAAAGGATCAAAAGATAATTTATCAAAATTATTATACAGTTTTTTTTTTTTTTGCTGAATATGAGAAGTGAGAACACTGAAATAAAAACAAATATTGATTTGAAGTTTTTATTTAATGATAAACAATGATGGCATAACATATTTGTTAGGCATATAATACACAATTTAAAAAAATCGAAAATATATCTAAAAAACAAAAATGTAGAAAAAAATAAAAATCACAAAACAGATTTAGTTTAGTGTTAGCTCCTTGTACACAAATACTAATCGGATTACAACTTGTGTTGTTGACTTTCACATCATCTGCACATATGTACATACATATGTATACTGGATTGGATTCATATCTTTATGTATGTTGTTTTTGAGATTGCGATTTTTTTCTGTAATTTTTAGGGATGGATATTATTTTAATACTTGGATTTACGTTGTTTTTTTTTTACATCTAATACCCAAAGGGAATTTATTAATTGTGAGAAAACTAAACAATAATATAAATATATTTTTTTTGTTGATTTTTAGATATCCCTTGCATCAGTTCACTTTATTTAATAATTAATCAAATTTATTAATTTGAATTCAGATAAAAAAATATTTATTATTTAATCTTGTTAAAAAATAAATAAGGAAAATAATTGTGTGGACTTTTGTTTGAATAAAAAAACAATCTGCATTTAAAATTTTTGTTGAGCAGAAGGACCGAATTATCTACAACTCGGCCTCTACAAATTCTCAAAATCGTCTCAGCTTACTCAAAAACAAGAACTAACAAAAGAAATTGGAATGATTTTGTTTATTCCAAAAACCCTACTTTTCTGAGGAAATTTTCCTTACATCGAAACACCCTGTATGAAAAAATAATAACTTCAAATTTCGTATTATTAAAAAAAAATCTCATACTATTTATACATTGTGAAAATGTAATAAAATTATTATCATCCCGCCCAACTTGTTATTCAAATTTTATTCCAAAAATCTGAGTTTTTTTTCCCTATATATAATAATTTTTTATTTTTGCAATTTTTTTTTCGGTCACACATAAATATCGTTTGTCACCACATTCTTTTTTTTTATATAAATGTAATATAACAATAATCATTTCAAGAGGAAATTTACTTTTTCCACCCTCTGAGTTATATCCCTAATAAAAAATGGTGAATTTGACAATAAAAGGGATTTTTCGCCTTAAAAAAAACGAAAAGAAAGGAAAAAAAAAATATAATCGTCATCTTTCTATTTAAAAAGACATACATATATACAAATACATACATTCATATACATATGTATAATCAAATATAAACGTACTTTGCATTCATATACAAAAATTTATTTATCAACACATGGGAATAATCCTGTGAGAATACTATGATAAAATTTAACTTAAACTGTAAAATACAAAAAAAATATATATAAGGAATAAAAATGATGCTGAGGAAGAATCATTATAATATATAACCCACCCACAACCATTTCATATTTTATTTTATTTGAAAAAAAAAAAAGGAAAGAAGTAAAAAAAAAAGGTAATTTTATTCTTATTTTCAAGTAAATTTTGCGTTTAGCTTTTGATATTATCCTCAAAGGAATGAAAATATATACAAGTATATATATATTTTTTCTGAATAAGGATAGAGGCTCATAACTGTATACAATATGTATTCTTTATTTTCAATGTTATATTCTTAAGTATATTGTTGTATGCTGTATTTATCACATTTTAGAATATTTTCAACTTAACGATATTACAAGCTAAGGAATTGGTATTAGTGATAATGAAAAAAAATTTCTTTTTTTCTATGTTTTTTTTTTGTGAAGGAATATATTCAACATAATTTTGTAATAAAATTTCTTTCGTTAAAAAAAAAAAAAAAGCTCAAGTCAGAGGATAATAATACGACTTGGTATATAAATGACCGAAATAAATGTTTATGATATATTTTTTTTTTTCTTATTCTGAAATTTTTTTTTTCCGAAGGAGCGTCTATCATAGCACTCAAATCTAAATGTTATTTTACATAATCTGAGAAGAGTGAAATTTTCATACTTCAAGTGTTATTACATTGTAATATATTTTTGGAATGAAAAAAATATGATAATAAAATATTGTTTTTTTTTTTAAAGAAATGGAATAATTATTATAAGAACAAAAGATGAAAAATATAAATAAAATGAAATATTGTAAAACACATTGAACGGAAATTAAACAAAAAAAAAAAAAAAAGAAGAAAACTATTACAAAAATGAATGATGTTTATTTTTAAAACGTCATAAATTGTGCATTCCATTTTGAATTTATTATTTTTTTGAATTTAAGCTTATTTTGTTGTAATTTAATTATAAAATTAAACAATTAGCGTGAAATATCATAAAAATTTTCGGATATTATAACAATTCAACATTCACTAATCAAATTTTATTATTCTTGATTTCCTGAAAAAAAAAAAACAAACGAAAATGTTATCTTCCTCTTTTTTTTTTTTTTTTCATCCTCAAATGATATGATATCACTTTTATTATCATTCCGTATAATTTAGACCACTTTTACCCCAACAAAAAGAAAGGAAAAATAAAAACAACAACAACAATTCACCCTTATTTTCATAATTTCTAATTTTCTTTGCTTTTTTGTGTAAAAGTCAAAAATTTGAATGTGTTCATTCAACAACAACAGCAACAAAGGAAAAAAAAAAGAAGATATTTTCCTCCCTCACATATACACATTATATACATAAATGCTATTAACCGTTACAATCATTTTCATTTTATGATAGCCTGCAAGTGGCTACCACACCAGTAATCGAGATTAACAGATTTCTTTATATAGAAATATACCGCCCTAATCTCTGCACACTTAATTACCCTTAACGATATATCTTGTTGTTCTTCATTTACTAACTAAAAATTGCTCCCATTATATTTTTGATTCTCCCCTCTATCAAATTTTCTTTTTTGTCATTATGCCATTCACGAATAAATTTCATTCAAGCCAAAACCAAGAAAATATACAAAAAAAAAAAAATTATAATAAAAATTGGAAGCCATTCTTACATTAGAACAATGCTAAGTACAAGCATATTATTAAATAAAAGAGAGAGGGTGGTATTGGTGTTAAGGTGATTATTATCATTATTATGTCAAATATACAAGAAATATAACACCTTTTTGTAAAGAAGAAGAGAAAAAAAAAACAAATAGAAGAGATATTATTTTTTTTAGTATTAAACGTACACACAAATACTAGTAAATTTCATTTGAACGTATATACATATATACTGTATATGTATATGTATACGTATATGACATGGTATGATGCTTAATTAAATGATCATTTGCTACATGCATTTAGATTACAGAATTAATGAAGCGTTAACTTTAATTGAATTTGAAGGTGTGAAATTATATTTAGTGATCCATAAAATAAAACTGATTGCAAAATACATACTTTGTTCTACAATGTAATTTTCAGACTTTATATAGAAATAATAATTTTATTATTTGAAAAACAATAATTAATTTTCTAAATTTTAAAATTAATTATAAAACTTGTTCATTAGTAATTTTTCAGTATCTATTATTGTTTTAATTGAAATAAACAGTTTACCAGAAATTAAGAAATAAAAACCATTATAATTTTTTGCCCTTTACCGATAAGGATGCTGATGTAACCTTCTACTAATGATCATAATATGCATAAATGATTCAGGTTAAAGTTGAATTGATTTTCTTCATTTTATCCTTAGAATATGCACTCGTATATGACTGCTTGTTTCAATTTTCCATGAATTTTTCTTCAACAATCAAGTACATATATGCAACCTTTAGGTACGAACATTTTCTATTTGAAAAATTGTATATTTGTTTGTGTACTATATATACGTACCATGTATACAATTTTATTTGATTTACTATATTTTATCGTGTGTATTTAATACACATTATTGTATATGATAATGCGCAATAATAACAATAATAATGTGATAAGACTGTAAAATCTCTGAGGCTAAAACGATTTAGATTCACTTTTCTTATTTATCTAAATGGTTTCCGGTAGAATTTTATTGAAAAATAATGACCTTTACTAAACATGAAATCTCTCTAATATAATTGAGGGTGAGATTTTAAGGGAAAAAAATGGTGATTTAAAAGACCGAATGATGATGGAATAAATGAAAAATGTAAAAAAAAATAAATCTCATTGTAAACTTGCTTGAAAATAATAAGAAAAAAAAAAATTAGAAAATGAAAAAAAAAAAAAAAACATCATAACTTTCATTTTATTGAAAATAAATATCGAAAAGTGATTTTTTATTCAAAAGAGAGAGAGAAAAAAAAATGCAATTATTTATTTATTATTGACAACGTCCAACGTGAGGTAAAAAAAAAATTAACTTAATCGAAATGTTTATCATATTATCGCCAGACAACTATCAATTTATTTTTCAATTTAGTAAGTTTGTTATTAAAATTAAAAAAAAACAACAATTTTTTTATGCAACAACAAAAAAAAAAATCATAGTCAATTTACAAGAAGAAAAATTTTAATAATTGACCAAAATCAATTCAAAATATTTTTCAATAAAAATAAATATATAATATAAAAACGAACAAAATAAAGGTAGAAAAAAAAAAAAATTTGTGATGGTTAAATTACAATTCGTTTGATACAAAAATATAAATTTTCATCATAAATTTAAAAAAAAAAGAGTAAAAAAATAAAAAACAAGATATTGTATTGTAACAAATTTTTTTTTTTTCTGTATAAAAAAATATGTATATAGAGTACAATCAATGTTTTACATATTTGTTAACATGTTTGACGATGACATATACAGCGTACCTTTGTTTACAGGGTACCTCTACATAATATGCATTTATGTACAATATATAATCAACTGCTGTTGACTTTTTTTTTTGTTTTTTAAATATATTTTTCATCTTATTTATCGAATTTATTTTCATATGTTTTTTTGTTTTCTGTTGTGTCTTTCAACAACATTTCAATATAAAATTGAATAGAATCAATAACATCCAATTATTTTTCATTTGAAAGACAACTACTGTTTATATATATTTTTGAATTAAATACAAAAAAAAAAAAAAAAGAATTGAAAATTGTATAAAAATATTTAAACTGGAGAGGGTGGAGAAAATTTAACTCAATTCTAAACTGAATTAAAATTTTTTAAATTTGAATTGAAAAATAAATAAATAAACATACATATATAGGATGCCAGTTAAAAATAATAAAAACATAAATGTCAATTTAACATACAAGCAATCCATTATACTACATAATTTATGTGTGTGTATGCATACAATCTGTAAGAAAAACAAATTTTTTTATTTTGAAGCTTTTTTTTTTTTCATATTAAACACAATGCGATTGAATTAAGACCATTGGTGAATTTTAAACTGAAATCCAGGCTGTTAGCATATAAGAAATACAGAATATAGGTATAACAGAGAAACAAAAATACATTAATAGGATTATCTGACGCCGCTACTGACTTTTGCTTAATTTTAAATATATTTAAAAAAAAAAAAGGACAATGTGATTTTGTATACGACTATTCATTCTTATTTTCTTTATTATTTTTATTTTTTATAATTTTGTTACTAAAATTCGAAAAATTTTAATTTCAAATATTCTGTTTCAGTGTGTTGCTTTTTTGTTTAACTGAAAATCAGAAATTTTTGATTTTTTTTTTTTTGAATTACCAAAATTTATTTTGTTCTACTGAACTTTTTTTTTTTTTTTTAATGTTAATAAAGATATTTAAAAACATAGGGTATTCAATATTTTAAGTTTTTATTTTCTTTTAAAAGTGAACAACGAGTCCGTATCATAAAATCTTTCTAATTTCTTGGTTCTTAAAAGGATTTTATTATCGGTTTTAAAAACATGTCTGCAATACTTATTTTGTATTGTGTTTATTCATAATCTGTTATCGACTTTTTACAAATTAATATATCTATTGTTTCTTTTTTTTTGTTCTTAAAAAATAGAATACACATCAGAATAAATCTATTCATGTTCATTTTTCTTTAATTTTACTTTTCTACTTTTTTTTTCCTCAATTTTTATTTAATTCATATTCATTCAATTTTCACTCTTTCAAAAACAAATTATCGCAACTCAAACGATTGGTTACATACAAAAAGGAAATTTTCTCTACTCCTTCTTTTATTTTCTGATACGAGTATACAATATCATATATATGTATACAGTATGAAACCTCATACTTTTTAATAATTTTAGTCATTTTCACAATAACTTCCAATCACAACAAGAAACTTTTCGATTCAATTTTCCTGTCATCATAATACACAATATTATATATGTAGTAAGTGTATTACATATTGCGGTTACCATATCCATTCTATAAATATATATTATGTATATTCAATATAATGTATGTTTTTTGTATGAAAATATAAGGACTAAAATTATTTTATATGTATATGACGATTGAATAATATGATAATCATAATGGTGAACAGTTATGAATAAAAAAAAGAAGAAAAAGAAAAAGAAAAATAAGAAGAAAAAAAGAATGAGAATAAATTGAAATGATGTTGCCATTGCTTTTGATGTAAAAAATATATAATAATAATAATAATAATTTAACAATATATTCATAGTAATAATATAAATAGTATTACCACTCACACCATAAGTTTCATTTTTTTTTTTTTTATGAAAATAACATCCTGGTTAAAAAGATATTCTAAAGAGTATTTTAGAGTATGTGTGAATGTATTGTAAAAAAAAAAATGTATAAAATATTATACGATATTGCGGAATAGGCCGGATATTTGATCTTCGAGATTAAGGGGATTGTCGCCGTTTTGTGCAGACTCAAGAGAAAATTGGAGACCATTGTGTGCTATTCAACCGAACATTATTGCAAGTGTTATAAAATTTATCCAATATTTTTTCACAAAAAAAAAAAAAAAAAAAAGTATAAGGAAAAAAATAAGATTCTATACACGAACATATAAAAATTTTTCAAAAAAATATTCGATAAGAAATAACGGAAGATGTATTACTATTCATCTCATGCCATTTTATGTAATATATGAAATCAACTTTTCCAAGAAATTTTATTATTTCTTAAATTATGATTCTATTTTCTTTTTTATTTGTGCTTTCGTATGATAAATATATACCTACATATAAATATTCGTATATGAGAATTTCTTAGGAAGCTATAAATATGTAGATTTAATAATAAAAATATTTAAAGAAAAAGGATATTATATTATATTTTTTAATTTTTTATTTTTCATGTGAAATTCATTTTAAATCTGAAAATTAAAGAAATTCAAAAAGATCAATTTATCTTGAGCCTAAATATTATTTGAAACTATGTGATAACGCGTGCGCTTAATCAGCCTTTTTCCACTAAAATGTCAAAAAATAACATGAATAACACCATAACACCATAAGAAAACAAATACATATTGATATTTTAGAAAACATGATAGATTTGAGAAAAATATGAAAAAAAAAAAAAAAAAAAAACCGAAATAGGATTTGTAACGTAAAACAACTTGTGAGGTTCATAAAATAATTTTTCGCTGAAATTAAATTCACATGTCAAAATTGTAACATTTTCACATACTGTTTTTTTTTTTTTTTTATTTGAAACAAAAAAAGATTAATTTTGAATTAGATTTTCAATCGTAATCAATATATTCGAATTGTTTTTATGTTTTATTAAATTTTCTAATTCATTTTTCAAGCTTCATAATTCTTTTCTTCACCCATTTTTATTATTGAATTTTTTCACCAAAAGTGTACAGTTTTTCTTATTCTGATATTCAATTGATTGCAAATCAATATGTTACCGCATTGATACATGAATGGATTTTTTTTTGTTTGTTTGTTTGGTTTTTCGTTTTTAATTTCAAGGGCAGTTATCGCCGCCGAAGTTATATGTATTATTTTTAAAATCAAAATGGAATTGTATTTCATCGACTTTCTCACTTTTTTTTTTATTGTATTAACATTATAGAATAATTCATGATTTTGCACCATGATTGTTATTATAGCACATATGAAACGATATCAGATACATAAAAATAAACATAAATATACATGTAGTATGTGTACAATAAATACAGCTTAAATCATTCAACAATAAAAATAAAAAAAATTTCAAAAAAAAAAAAAGTAATTTAATGAAAATTGAAAACAATAATTTTCTGGACGTCAGGTATCTTTGATTGAGATGTCAAATGTACAAGTGGTTTTCTATAACTCTTCACTTATTCGATACTGAATAAATTGAATAAATTTTTATTGAATTGTTCAAATTGTAATTTAACTATGTAGGTATATACAAAACAAACAATCAAAGGAAGTTTTACAGTTTATTTGTTATATCTATTCACATATGCTGTATGTGTAATTTCATTTTTGGTTAAAAAAAATAAAAAATAAAAAATATGTGTGTTATAATGAGGACATAAAATTCGTGTGTACAATCTTTAATTTATTTATGAAAACAAAAATCTTTTTTGAATTTATATAAAAATTTAAATACTCAACTGTTTTTTTAAAAAAAAAAACAAAAAATTTTACTCAAAAAACCAAGAACGCAATACGTTTCAAAATTTTATTCAACTTATCTTCTTTTTTTATATCTAAACTTTAAATATTGTTCATGAAGAGAAATTGTATCTTAAAATATTGATTAATTTATAAAATTCTTATGTACATTAATACAATAAAAATATAAAATATATACCTACTACATATACATACATATATACCTACTATATATTTTGAAATATATAACAATAAAATAAAAATCAATAAAAAACTCACCTTTACAACCTCAATTTATCATCATATATACCAACTATTCAATGATATAGATACACCATTTAACACCCAACAGATCTGTTAATGTTGTCCATTCAATTAAAAATTCGACTACAATTCAATTATAGGGCAATAACCTATAGAATTTTAGACAAAATGAAAATTTTCAATTAATATATTTAAGTATAGATACATTTTAAATATATAAATATACATACATATATTTTTGAACAATAACAAACAAAATAAATAATATTTGGAAGAAAATTTCATTAACAATCACAACAAAAGATTTAACGAGTTAATTAAGGAAATTTCCCTCTTAAGTTTATATAATGATATCTTTGATAATGATCAAATCAATGTGTGTGTTGGTTAACTTGGTGTCCAAAAAAAAAAAAGGTAACACTTAATAATAATTAAAAAGGAATGTATAATAATTTATTCAAAAAGTATATTATAGGTGGTTAAAAACCGTAAATAGAAAAAAAAAATTATTCATTTTAATTATCTAATAATATTGAAAATGTATAACACACACACACATACTGAACATGTATACATACATTTAATTCGTAATATTATTTTTATATCGCATTATAATCATAATAAAATCCTTATTATATTCAATTATGTCGACGCCATTTTGAAGAATCAATTTACAACACAATAACAACACCACAAATGAATTCCTTATATGAGATATCCTTCACCTTTTTCCTTTCAGAAAACATTTAACATTCTTTTCAAATATTATTATTTTATCCTTTTTATATTGAATCTTTTCATACATATACTCGTATGTGTTGTATTTACTATATATGTATGTACATATGTACTCTGTATGTATAATAAATGTATCTACAAGTTACAACTTGACATTCTTCAAAGAGGAAAATTTGCTACAATGTAATTATTTTCCACAATTGGACATATTGATACGCCTTATTTATGGTCCTGGATACCAACAATTCAAAGGCTTGAAAAAAATAAAAATAATATAAATAAGAATAAAATAAAATACAATGCATACTATTACAGTACATTTTACTTCTTTACTCATACTCTTTAACAAATTTGTCTATTTTACACGCATGTGCAATATAAAAATCCAATCATAAAACACATTTCTCCCCTGAAAAATTTTCCTTTATGAAAAATAAACTGTTCATTTAATATTGATTTTTATCCCACCATCAACATCTTCCGCATATATACATATAATGTTGGATTTTTCTTCATATACGTTTGCATGTATGTATATATTTATGTCTTCTAAGATATATAACTTTTATGAATTTACCGCTACATAACTGTATTACATTTTACTTATTTTCCACATCAGTTGCAAAAATTTTCCTATATATTCATTTCATAAAGGAAAAGTCATACTAATACACTAAAACAAATGATACATTTGTGTGTGGTTACTAATAATAAAATTTGAACAAGTTTTTATTATATATTTAATACAGAGAGTGTAATTGTAGAAGAGAGAGAAAGGAAAAGAGGATCAGCAATTAGAAGTATATTAACCGTAATTAAAAAATTACGTAATTAAAGACGAACGAGTCTGTTGTAAGGTGTAAGATTGTTTGTATTTAGAAATGGCCGACAAGGATTGTAATTACAAAAAAAAAAAAAAACAAAAAGGAAAAAGAAGAAGAGGAGACAAAAAGAAAAAAAAATAAGTAGAAAAGGAAAAATTTAGTGTTGGAGGAAAAAATACAGATTGTGATAGTATAGTGTTAATGGTGGTAAAGGTGGTGGGTATACGATGAAGGATAAAAATGGACAATTGTGGACGTGACAACATGATTATAATAAAAATAAAACAAGGTCTATATGGACCTTTTGTTATATTTAACGAAGGATCATAGAAATTATAGTATTTTATCTTTGATAAATTAAATTTTTTTGTTTGACATTTTTTTTTAACTTTTTGCTTACGTTTTGCTTTTTTTCAGAATTATGTTTAGCTTTTTTCTAAGTTGTATCCTTTTTTAATAAAGATTTTTATTGTAATGAAAATTGATTTTTTTTTTTTTTGGCACCTATAATCTATTGGGTCCTTATAATCATATATAGAGAAAAAAAAAATCATAGTATATTTTCTACGGTTCATAGATCAAGGATAATAATATAACAACAATTAGGTATTGTAAATAGAAGTTCATCAAATCCTCATTCACCATTTGTTAAATTCAACAAGAACTTAATTAGGATTCTTCAAAATCTTTTTCAAAATTACAATGTTTCTATAGATCCATTCTTAAGAAGTTGTTTTATTTGAATTTAAATCTCAAGTACCAAAGTGTACCCACATACAAAAAAAAAAAGACAAAATTAATAGGATTAAAATATGTTTTTACACAAAAAGTCAATGTTAAAAAAAAAACAGGACATTTGAACTAAAAAAGATCTGTCATATTCCATACTTTACAAAACATTCAAACCAAAGATTAAAATTTAAAACACTTTAAAACTATTATTCTAATCTCTGTTTTCACGTCGTCCTTTTTTTTGTTCAGGATTTTTATATGGTCTCACTATACAACTTATTTTATTTCACTTATTTTTTTGTCTTTTCTTCTGTGTTTTTTTTCTGTATTTACGCGTGTATATTATCAATTCTCATGATACACAACATATACTATGTATTTCACAGTTTGTGTTTTCAATCTGTTTGTAAGACACTCATACTCATCTTGCAAAATAACAACTATTATATAGATTTTGATCTGAAATGACATGTGTCAATGTCAGATTTAAAGATTGACAGATTGCAGTCGGTTTAAGAATAAAATAGCAAAAAAAAAAAATAAAATAAAAAAAAAATAAATAAAGGTTGAATTTTCCTATACACTGTGTTTGTAAGGATTATCGATTGCAATTTTTATGAAATAATTTTTAAAAGAAAAATCGAATTAAGAATGTGTGTATGTACATATGTACATAAATATTTCTTCATAAGATTTCAAGCTGAGGTGCTGAAAATTTTTAATGAAAAGGAAAATGAATTTTTGATTGTTTGTTTGCCTTCATAATCGTACGCCTTTGTTCACATTTATAGATATTGATATGACAAAACGGGTAAAAGTTAATCCGATAATTTTTAATGAGACCTTTGGTATTTCATCTATTCATTGATTGATCGATGATGATTAGTGATAGTTTTCGTAGAAAGTATAAATGATGGAAAAGAAGATAATATGTATGCTGTTTTTTTTCTCTCTATGTATCTAATTATTATGATATCCTATTAACCATAATTTCATATGAATGAGTCGTCCTCAATTTCTGCACATTTTTTATTTTTTTTTTTTTGAAAATTTTAAATAAGATATTTTTTGCAAAGTGAAACATTGTGTTTTGAACTCGAATAATTTTTTTTGAAACGGAAATTTTCATGTTTATTACAATCATACCTTAATTTAATAACATATGATCTCTTTTTTGAAAGGAAAACATATTTATTTTCCTGTATTAAAGTCATTCTTAATTTTAATGTACATTTTAAAACATAAAATTAACATCTGGTTTTAAATATACTTATGTATTTATTTATTTATTTTTTTGATGATCATTCCAAATATACTCTGAAAGAACAATAAAATTGACGAAATGTCTTAATTAGTTCCAAGAAAATTTTATACCCTTTTCCTGTGCGCAAGTTTTTTATGATTGCTCGTTAAAAAATTAATAAAATTATTATTTTTATATGAGGATAACTTTATAATTACATTTACTATATGTATATAGAAAAAATCTATATACTATATATTAAAAAAAAGATATAATTGTTTGCATTCATAAATCTAAATATGAATTTAAAAAAAAAATGGAGATACACAATTATCTAATTTCATGCATACACCAAAATAAAAACCGCTTTATCTTAATATTTTCTTATTTTTGTTGCTTATTTGTCTGCCCTCATACTTTTCTTCCTGTCAATTTAAACAAAAAGAAAAGGTTTTGTTTTTTATTCCAAGAAAAACCAATTATGCAAATAGGTTGAATTACCTATCTAAAAATACTATAAAAAATTATTTAAATCTACATAAATGTGTGTGGATATACAATATACAACTACCTATACTGTTAGCACCTGTTTTATTATCTAATGAATATTCTTTAAATATTATTTATGTATGTAGGCTTACATATATAAGATAAGAATTTTAATATATTTTTATGGTGTTTTAATTTTTTTTTTCTCCATTAATTAATCATAAAATAAGTGTGAATCAGATGACGTTTCATTTTATTGTTTAACCTGAAAATACAAATAAAAAAATTTTAAAAAGCAAAGATACGTAAATAAATGAATAATAAATCAAAACTTTAACAGAATTGAGAATTGTATCTTTGGGTTGTTTTTTTTTTGTATTAGTTCGCCGAAAAGTTTACAAAATTTGAATAGTGTATTTAAAAGATAATCTTTTACAAAATATCTAATAACATAGTTTTTCTTCATTTTACATTCAATTATAAATGCATATTCGTTTATCCCTTGAATCTGACAAATTATTCTTAAATTAATTAGTTAGTTATTCACTTTTGAAAATTTATAGATACCGGGTAGGTATACATATATAATGAATTGTTCGATTAAATCATATTAAATCAAGTTTTTTTTCCTTTTTGAATTTTAATTCATTGTTCTTTTATTTTTTTCTTTTTTTTTTGTTACTTGGAACGTATAAAAATTTCTTTATTGATAATAAAAGAAGATATAGAAATATGTATGTATATACTATTTTATTATTCATGCTTTTAATTTAATTTATTATGATTTCCCTAAATAAAATAATTATTATTGAATTTAATCTGTTTTTGCAAATCTTTCAAATACATACATATACTATATAATATATAGAACTTAATGAATACATATACATACATAAAAAAGAGATAATTTACAAATAATTAAATTATAAAACTTTATCTACTCATATATGTATGTATAGTCTTACATACCGTACATACGAGTATATTTCATTTTCTTTATTATTTATAATTAAATTTATAATCCGACCTTTAAAAGTTTATATATACACATAAATTTATGTGGTATATTTATATTATAATTCTCAACCTCCAAAAA
Organism: Bombylius discolor; assembly: GCA_939192795.1. NCBI lineage: Eukaryota > Metazoa > Arthropoda > Insecta > Diptera > Bombyliidae > Bombylius > Bombylius discolor. The sequence continues at coordinate 3,320,301 of OW584241.1, read as the reverse complement.
GTTCAACTAATTGTGAAAACAAGTCTGCCAAGATAATTAAACAATTTATCAGTAAAGAACGCATTGAATGGAAACTGTTTTAAGATTTATGACCATTCAAAAAAATACAAAAAGAAAATTTAAAAAAAAAAAAATTCGTGTTATGATGTTTTGTTGAAATTTCATAGTTAATTTTCTTAATTCTTATAATTTCTGATAATTTCTTTCATTTTCATTTTAATCATTTTTCATTTTATAAATTCTACCTCTTAGTCGAGTCTGTCTAAGTCGAATTTACCTTAGTCTAAATTTTTAGGCTTTTTTTGCCGGTCCATCAATTTTTCATACAAAAGTCATTCTCTAAGTCGAAGTTCCTCTAAGTCGCATTCCTCTAACTCGTGGTCCGTTGTCCGTGGTTTGTAGTCCATCTTCCGTGTGCGTCCGTATGTTTATGTATGTGCGTGTATGTGTGTGTTGCGTTGGCGTTCGTTGACGCGCGTTGTCACACACTTACTTTAGCACGCGTGACGTTCATCGAAGTTCGGACCACGGACCACGGACCACGAGTTAGAGAAATGCGACTTAGAGAAACTTCGACTTTGAGAATGACTTTTTGTATGAAAAATTGAAGGACCGGCAAAAAAAAAGTTTGACTAAGGGAAACATTCGACTAAAAGAGACTTCGACTAAGAGGAATTTGACTGTATATTGTATTTTAACTCTTTTCATAACAATAATATAAATAACATTATATAAAATGAAAATTAATTAATTACTCATGTAATAAAAAGTGAATCAAATGATAATTAATTTTTTTGTTATTGTTATTGTAATTTCTTTTTCTTATACTTTTTTCTTCTTTTTAATTAATTTTGTTTTTTTGTGATTTTCATTTTATTAATTTAAAATTTAATAGTGTTTATTATGAATCATTAACTTTCATCACAATAAATTTTAAATTATCTTTGTAGCTTGAAATTATTTTTATTATCTATCTGTTTATACATATAAGTATATTTATATATATATATATATATATATATTTTTTATTGTCATACATGCGTACAACAACAGATTTTATTAAAAGATATTTTCATTACGATTTTTGTATACAATTAACATTTTCTAAGAACATACAATAATAATTACAACAAAAGAACAAAATATGATATGTATATAAATATAGCTGCTGATGATTATGTATATATAAGTATTTTTCAAAAATCTGTACACATAATCTCTGTGTAAAATATAATTAATATAATTGTAAAGATACAAATTAAAATGCAAATATTATGTATATAATTGCTTTCTGTATTATTAAAGATTTTAAGATTTTGTAAAATTAAAAAAAGAAAAAGAAGATGAAGAAAAAAAAATTTTTAGTAAATAAAAAAGATTTTATAAAATCCTTAAAAGATTATATTTTTCAATAAGAAATAATATTGTATAAATGATACAAAACAAATATAATATTCATACATATATGTAATTTGAAATATCACTTAATTGATGAAAATATGTAGTATGTATGTATACGTACAATTCATATTGTATGAGAATTCATAAAGAAATTGTCTGTCTCGAGTAGTTGAAATGTAACTAATTTCTTGAGAACATGATTATAATCTTTTATGTAAGATTACTATAGTATACACACATAGAGAGAAAAGAAGAAAAAATATATATAATATTCTTCATATATAAGTTGCAATTAAATTATTAATATAACAAACAAACACAGATATCATAATTAATGTCTTGTAAAATCTTTAAATTGTACATTTTATATTGTGTACAAAATATATACACACTTCATAATAATATATGTAGCTTTTTCATATGTTGTATAGTTGTATATCTAGATATGAATTTTATATAGAATTTGTGAACAAAACGGATGATATGTATTTAAACTTACATTATATGATGTATGCACATATGTATACTCTCGGATAGATCAAATCAATTCTAGAGAAAATGATGACACTGCAATGATAAATTTATATAATGAAATTGACCAAAACATAAAATAATTGCAAATATAATTTGCCAATATTCCTATATAGACGAGACAGATATTATTAAATATTACTTTTACAGGGTGTAAGACTAATTTCGTTATGATTTTACTTTTTTTTTTTTTTCGATTCACATTAAATTTATGTAGCCCATTCTGGGTAAGTGAGAATATTCGAATTTTATTTTAAAGGGTGATCCTTCAGCAACCAAGTCCTCTATAAATTTTTTTTGTAGTTCACAATTTCACTGATATATATTCACATAATATATTTCTATAAGAAAAAAAAAACCTATGGAACAACAGTTTAGAAACTTATAATTTGATAATTTCGAAAATTCGAAATTTCAATAAAATATTTCTATACGTTCGTATATTCGCTAATTGTATGATTTTATGAGACAAAATATTTTGAAAGGACATCTACATATAAAAAATTATACTATGTAGGTATATACTTGTTTTTTTTCTTCTTTTTTTCTTTTTGCTTCTTCATAATGTTTTCTGCACATTAAAAATTCAAGCTCCCGACTAATTAATAACAAAAAGACAAACTAGTTTAGGTAACATTAAACACTTATTTTGTATAAATAAAAAATTACACATTACATATTTTCAGTTTTTCATGTGACATACATGTAATTATTCATTCATGCTAATTCCTTTTAATACAGCCAGCTAATGTATGTAAAATTTTATTAATTATTTTCTTTTTACTAAAATATAGCATTTCAGTTTTGTTTTTGTATTTAAATCCGGTATATTAAACACCTTGTACGGAAATATTTCATATGCAGTTTTTTAAATGTGGTTTTTTTTTTCAATTTCATAAAAATTTACAAAAATTGTGACATTTTAATATCTTATTGCAGGTGTACTTAATTTTTTATAAATTAAACCATTATTTGTAAAAAAAAGTGATATATGTAAGTCCAATCTGTGTCGTTTCGAAATATTTAAGGTGTTCATATTACAGTTTCTGTGTAATATTTTTTAGTATAATTTATTTTCACATTTTTGTGTGACATATTTTTGTCTTTCATAATAATAAGGACACATTTTTTTTATACATACTTTCGGACTTTTTCCAATTCATATTGATTGAAAAAAAAAGTTTAGTGAGGAAACCTACTTTGAAATTTTAAGATTTCTTTTTTTTTAATTATGTTAATTTTTGCACCACCAAATAATAAAAAAAAATCTTTAACCTCAATTTTTTCTTTAAATCTACTTTTTAATCAAATAAAAATAAATAACAAAAAAATTTAAAAAAAAAATAAAAAATAAAAATTTTATCAAAACAATTATCAAATTTTATTTTACTTTTAATTCCTTAATGTACAATCACAATTTTCTCGCACTAAAAATTAAAAATACATAACGCAACAACAAAAAAAAAAAGTAAAGAAAAATGAAAAAAAATTACCTGCTACCATGTCATTAATATGACCATTTTATTAAATATATTTATTCTTGTTTTATATTTGTGTTACCATTATCATTTAATGCCACTTATAACACGATTAAAATAAAAAATAAAGTACCTAAAAATAATAAAAGTTTTTTTTTTTAATTTTTTTTTTTTTTTTTTTTTTTCTTTTGAAATTATAACCACATAACTATTATAATAATACGTTAGCAGAGAAAAATGAAATAATAATAAAAACAAAACGAAAGATATAATAATAAAATGGTAAAAATAATTATGCATAATGAATAATAATAAACAATCCAATCTCCATTACAATTTACATACATATATACATTATTTGTAAATACTTATGTACATATGAAAATTTATATTATTATAAAAATGTGCGAATAATTGAAAGTCACGCCATTATCCTTCTTTGTTTAAAAAAATTTCATATTATATTATAATTCCACTATATATGTACATATAAAAGGGTATTAAGTACATATGTATGTATGCGTATATGTACATATTCGTACGTATATAAAATTTGATCATTTAAACAGCTACTTTTATAATATATACTTGTACAGATACATTCTTTTTTTTTTTTTGTCTTCTTTTGAACACAATTTTTGAAAGCAACGATGCAAAACATAACCGTTTTTTCGTTATAAATATATTTTAATTTTATTTTATTTTGAATATATACTCACTTTTATTATAATACCCGTATTAAAACCAACAAAAATTTAATTTATCTTAAACTAACCAAAAAAGCAATTGAAGTGGTAATTATGGATCGTAATGAATCTTTTTTTTTTTTTTTTGTTGTTGTTATTGTTGTATTGTGCGAAACTGCGGATTTCGCTCGTAAAACTGGAAAATTGAGAGGATTACTATATGTATCGTCCATTATAAACACATTTTATTTAATCCGGTAAATGTTATGAATATCTACATATTCAGTTATATCTTCTCATGTACATACATATATATGTATGTATATACGAGTATATCTTTACATTCATTTAAACGTAATTGTATACGCATAATAATAATAATAATTGTAATAATAATTGATAATAAAAGACTAAAAAATAATTATGGTCAATTTATTAAAACGTTAAAATAATCGAATTAAGATTAAATTATGTAAATAAATTAATTCACGTAATAAAATTCAATTAATGACAAAATATACATGTATACATTAAATTATATATTTTAATGTGTCCCCTTCACGAAATATATACATAATATTTGAATTTTTATATTTTCATGCTTGTTTTTTGTTTTTTTTTTACTATTCACTTTTATTTCTTTTTTTTTTTCTTGTACTTTCACTTAATAAAAAAAATTTTATTTACATTATATAGGTAAAAAGTCTCATTATGGGTAAAAAATATAAAAAAAAAAAAAAAATAAACAAAACAAAAAAGGGTTTAGAATCTGAAACATATTAAATTTTTTTTTTATTATTATTTGAAAAAAAAAATCCAGATTATTATAAAATTACATAATATATAGCAATTTAAATTAATTTTTCTTTTAACGAGAAAAAAAAAAAAAAAGAATTTATATACCTGTATTTTATGTTTTTTATAGCTATCTCATTTTCTGATGAATTCATGATAATTATATGCAAAGTGAGAACTATAAAAGATTCGAATGAAAAATTATAAATACACTTTCTTTATATGTATTTCCTTTTTTTTTTTTATTTATAATATGTATGTTTTTTTTTTTCCAATAAATTACTGACAATTAATGATTATCTCAAGTCGTCGCCTTTAAATGTTGATAATCAAACAAAATGCCTTCTTTTATTTTCAATGTTATGTGTATACACACGTATAAATATACACATACATATGAGCTTATTACCTTAAAAACATTTTCGATTAACTAATCACATTTTATCGATCCCACTGGAGGTTCCTTTTTTTTATTTCTTCTCACATTACACGTATTACATTAAATCCTTATATATACACGTACACACGACTATATACATATGTTCACATAAAATATATAAATTAAATTATGATAGAATATCCTATATTCTTGACCAAGATTCAATCAAGTCATTACTTTCAAGTAATAATGCTGTTTGTATGTGATAATCGTCTTAATCTCAGCATGAGGTGAAATTATGACCTAACAAGTAAATTTGTGAGCATACACATATATGGAATGGTCAACATTATAGGTATATATGTACAAAATATTTTATAAAAAAAACATTCTTTTTTTTTTGTATACATAGATACATATATGATATTGTATGTAAGTGTATTACCACATTATCACCCATAAATAGTATTAAACTTACATATTATATCCACTCCAAATCTTTAAAAATAGTTACTATATGAGTATAAAATTAACGTGCTAAATATACTATATGAGAATTAAAAGGAAGAAAAAAAAAAAAAACAAAAAAACAAAAAACAAAAAAAAACAATAAAAAAAGAACAAGAAAAAATCAATTTGATCGGCTGTTGTAATTGTAAAATAGATGGCAGATTGAAATCCTTCAAATAAGGCGACTGCGTCGAAGGTATCCTACTGTGGGATTGGACATCCAACTGTTTTAAAATGACTTTATATCAAGAGGAAATATAAATGGTGAATAAAATCACCACCACAACAACAACAACAACGATAATTTTTTTTTTTTTTTTTTTTTGTATCAATGTTTTTTATATCACCCTATTTAATAAAAATATTATTTAATTGCATCTTTTTAGATTAAGATAAGATTCTTATATACTTTAAATAAAAGAAAAGAAAAAAAAAACAAAAATACAATAATTTATAAATAAAACACAAAATCACAATAAAAACAAACACGAACAAATTTTGTCTTCAATTATTCAAATAATAATTTTCGTTCAAAGATAATGATTAAACTTATGTATACAAAGCCGAAAAGCCAAAGAAAATAAAATCTTTTATGGAAAATACAAAAAACAAAAAAAAACAAAAAAATTAAAACCGAAAAATTTTATAGATATGATGAACAAAAAAAAACAATAAAATTTATTATGAGACATTATTTTTTTTTGAAAAAAAAATAACAGCGCGTAAAAAAAATAAATTTATCAAAAAAAAAAAAAAAAAACAAAAAAACAACAGAAAAATACAAAATAATTATTATTTTAAAATAAGAAATAAATAAAATGAATGATATAATTAAAACTTGTTCTTAATTTTATTTTGCTAATTGTTTTTCAAGTAAAAATTTTAATTTATATATCGTGATGATATATGTATACCTATACTTGTACCTATATGGATGTATAAGCGTACAGATTTTTTTTTTTTTAAATATGTGTAATAAGTGTAAAATTATACTTCATAAATATACACATTGTATTTCTGTTGATTAAAAAAAAAAAATAAAATAAAAAAAAAAAAAAATAAGTAAAAAAAAATAAAACTAAAACATAATTATTAATAACCATTCTAGAATTTTCATTTAATTCATTTAATATTGAATTAAAATTAAATGCTGATATTAAAATAATAATTTTATAATTTTGTATATTAACGCAATTAAAAATATGTATGTGTATACAAAAAGATTTCATTTTAATTAAGTAACAACGATTTGTTTTAATAAATTATTATTATTATTTTTTTTTATTTTTATTATTTTAATGTGATTTTGTAATATCTTATTTATTTTTTTTCCCCCCTCTCACTTGTAAGCTGTATTTGTTGATTTGTTAATTTTTTCTGTTATATATGTATTACAATATCAGCATTATTATTAATTCAAAATGAAAACAAACAGAGAAGAAAAAGAAAAAAAACATCATGTTTATCAGTTCTTTCAGTGCGAAATTTTAATATTTTTTCAATTAAATTTTATTACAGTAATTAACCTTCATAGTAATGACTTTAATGAATTTTTATCGATAAAATGACGTTAATTTTTTTTTTCTTTCTTTCTTTTTTCATTTTTTTCTCAATCTCCTACTTTGTACTTATTTAATAATCATAGCTTTTCGCTTTTTTTATTTGTCTTTTTTTTTTTTTTTTTTTTTTCAATTTTGTATGTATTTAATGTACAAATTGTATTTAATTATATTATGAAGATTTGAAATCAAATAAAATTTTATTTTCTGATAATTAGATGACTTTATTTCATGTTTAAGCTTCAAAAGAGAAAAAAAAAATAATAATAATAATAATAATATGGAAATTTTGTATTAATTTATTAATTAATATGTGATACGTTGTAACATTTTGTGCCAACAAAAAAAAAAAAAAAAATTAATTAGTAAATAAGAAATAAAAAAATATGTATATTGAGGTGATAAAAATAACACAAAGAAAAAAATATTTGATTTTTGTAATAATTAGTTTTTGTTTTTATATTGTTTGAAAAATGTCATAAATTAAACTTGAAATAAGAAAAAAACCTAAATTTGTGTAGTTTGAAAAGCAAATTAATTATTATAAAATTTTTAAAAATTTATGAAAAATTAAGTAATTTACAATTCTTCATATTTTTTTTTTTCCAGTGATAAAAATTACCAAATTTTCTCTACAGAAGAATTGCTAAAAATTTAATAAAACATTCAACTATTTTTTATTCATTTTGACGAGAACAAAACTTAAAAAAGCTTTTTTACTTTAAACAAAAAAAGCATAGAGCACCCTTCAAATTTTCTATACATAGAAACAACAGAAAACTATTGATCAAAATTGTTAAAAAATCAAAATTTTCCTGGAGAATTTTCCATATTATCTATCTCTGAAAAAAAGAAAAAAGTTCAAAAACAAATAACACAATAAAAGCTTAATTTTCAAAAAATTATTTTATATATTTCTTATATAATATATTTTTTATTGTTTTTAAGTACAAAACAAATATGTAGCTATTTTTTTATTTTCTCTTTTTTTTTTTTTTTTTTTCATTTTATTAATTTTTGTCAAATAATAAATACATTACTAATTTATTTTTAATTTTATTATTTTTTGTTGTTGTATGATTTGAAATTTTTTTTTTTTTTTAACTTATTTTTATCAAAGAAAATTGCTAAATAAAATTATACAGATATGTATAACTAAAAATATAACATTTTTCATTTCTCGAATATTTTATAATTTTCTTTATTTATTAATCATTTTTTTCTTTTAAATCAATCACTTAATAGAATTTTTTTTTTACATACACATACACACTCCATTCATTCATGTTTTTTTTTTTGTTTTTGTCACTTACTTGCTAAAAATTGTGATTTTTTTTTATTTTTTATTTTTTGTTGTTGACCATGATAAATAGTATCTGTGTGATAAGAACAATTTTTTATTTTTATTTTCTTTACATATTTATTTGCTTTTTTTTTCATATTTTTTTTTTTCCTTTGCTAATTTTTTAATTCAACTTTTTAATTTGTTTTCTTTATAATTTTTTTTTTTTTTTCATTTTTGTAAATAGACATTTTTAATTATTTTTTTTATTTTAAATATACATACATGTACACTAAATTTTCTTTCATTTTTTCTTTAATTATTTTTTTTTTATTTTATTTATTTAAAAAACACATAATCACACATAATAGAGTCTTTTCATTAAAATCTAATGACTAAATTTACGTTAAATTATATGCATTATAATTATGATTAAATTATTTACATTTAAACAATAAACATTTTTTTCTTTTTCTATTTTTATTTTTTATTTTTTTTGTATAATATAATTTTTGAAATATGTATTTGATTACTTTTTCATCTTTTTGTTTTTGTTTTTTTTTTTCACCTATGTTTAATATATACAATGAAACACTTTAATTTTTTTGTTTTTTTGTTTTTTTTTTTTCAAATTTTTACTAATTTCTGCAACATATGTTTTTTTTACACATGATCCTAATTTTAATGTTTCCTTATTTTATATTTTTTTACATTTTCTGAAGCAGTTGAAAATTTTGAATTTTCCAGACACAAATCAAGAAATTTTCTAACTGAAATTCGAATATTTGAGATTTTCGATAATAAAAATTTTAAAAAAATAATTAATTATCTTTTTTTTTATTTTTAAATAAAAATTAATCAAAATCTAAATTATATTACAATTGAATATTTACATTTGAAAAAAAAAATAATAAAAGAAAAAGTATGGAAGGAAAAAAAAATAATACAAAAAGGATAATAAATATTAATAACAAAGAAATAATTTTCTTAAAATCTTGGTTTTTTTTTTTTAATTTTCTCTTTTTTTTTTCATTTACAATTATTTAACAATTTCAAAAATTATTTACTTTTTTTTTAAAATTTTTTATTTCTTTTTTCTTTTAAACACTTTATATATAAAAATTTGTAATTATTATCATATCAACTGCCTCATTTTATTTATCCTAAATGCATTAAACTAGGATGAAAATATCCCATATATAATTGTGCACCAGGTGCACCTCTACCCAATGCTGCCATTTTTATTTTTTCTAATTCAGCCTCTTGTAAACGTTTTGCTTTAGCACGTCTATTTTGAAACCATATTTTAACTTGTGTTTCTGTTAAACGTAATGATGATGAAAATTCAGCTCTTTCAGCAATACTTAAATATTGTTTTTCACGAAATTTCTTTTCTAATGATAATAATTGTTGGGTTGTAAAAGGCGTTCTTGGTTTACGATTTGGTTTATGCTTTCGTAAATTACATTTTATTCGAGGTGGTTCATTATTATCTGAAAATAAATAAAAGAAAATATATTTATAAATAAATTTCATTTTTTTTTTTAAACTATTTTTTTGTTCGAAGAATTTATGTAAAAGAAAAAAAAAAACCTTAAAATACAATATAATGTGTTTTTTTTAATTGCCATAAATGCTAATTAGTTTAAAATATTAAGTTAATTGGTCTGAATTCGGTAGGTACATTATTTATGACAAGTAAATTCGTTTCATCTTTTGATCTTTCAATAAAAATAACAATAAGAAAAGAAATACAAAAATAAATGAACACATATTTTTGCTACAAAAATTTTTTTATCTAAATTATATTCAATTTTTATCAAAACAGACAAATTGCATTTCAGTTTTTTTTATAAAAACAGGGTAAACAGTAGCTAATATACAACCTACACATTATCATTTCTTTAATACGTGTATTATAATAATCGAATCCTTAAAAGTTGAACCATGGATTATACACATGAAAAAGAAAATAAAAAAAAACAACAACACATAATTATGTTATAGATACTTAAATATAATATATACATAAGTACATATTTATACAGTATACATTAAGTTCGTGATATGATGATGATCGTTTCAATTTTAATTTCATGCGATTTTATAACTTCACATATCTTCACTCTTTTTTTTTTATATATGTACATACATATATTTGCTATACAGTCCTATACACTACATAACTATGTACATATATTTGTATGTATCTAGATACATACAAGATTTTTTCTTTTTTACTTTAACTGCCGCTTTTCTTGATTCTTTTTTCATGTACCTTTAACCCAATTAAAAAACGATCAATTTAAATAAAAATTTAACACTTATTTGACCAATTATATATGCTGGGTTGAATTGGATAAAATTGATTTGTCAATTTATTTTCATCATTATCATTATAAAATTGTTTTATTTTTATACATACATACATACATACATATACATATGTAAGTGGTAAAGTGGACAATCAAACTATTTCACATTTTATTAGATGAATTTTAGTTGACATAATGCGCGTGTCTATATTAAAATTGATTCGTCTATTCCGGCGGAAGATCGTGTCATTCAATCTAATATAAAAATGGTTCTACTATATTTAATTTATATTTACAACCTCATATATTTCTGTATACATATCCTACATGAACAAAAAAAAATATATATATATTGTGTTCACGTTTTTAATACAGGCGTCTAAGTCAACTTTTTAAATTATACTATCACTTTCATTATCATCATGTATCAAAAAAAATTTTTAAAATATAGATATAGATATATGGGTACATGAGTATATATTATCATCATCATTTTAAAAATCATGACATACATTCTTTTTCATCATTCCACAGTACTTTTATCCAAAATGATATATACTAAAATTAATGTATAGAACATAATATGTACATATGTTATTTCAATGCATATTCATATATCTTCTTAAGAATAATATAGTACTATATATGTACATAAGTATGTATGATAACATTATAAACATTATTTGTTTTAAAGAAAAATTCTTAAGTGACGTAAGCATGCGCAATTGATAAGTGTACTCTGACTAATAGACCATTAGTTGAGCATTTTGACTTCTATTAAATGAAATGTCCTCTAAAAATAAATTTTTCTCACTTAAAATTTCGGTATAACATATATACTCTGTATGTATGATATTTAAATTTAAACTGTATAAGAAGATTCATTTTCAATCTTAAATTTTTCTAGTATTTTTTTTTCTTTTTCTTTTTTCCGTCTTTTTTGTTTCATTTTTAAAATTGATGCATTTTCTTTTATAATTTAATGTTAAAACTTCCCAAACCATTAATTCTTTATAATGTATTACAGATCTTTAACTAAAAGATACATTTTCATATCTTTTATCATATGTTTTTTTTTTTTTTTTTTTTTTTTAAATTGTACATAATATTCACAAATGTTGAACAATATATTTGTCGGGATGTTTTTCTGGTATTTCAAATATTCTTGTATAATAAATCTTTCTATTTTGGAGGGAAAAAATCTTTAATTTATGGAAGTTAATTCTTTGTTTGTGCATTAGCTTCTTATACTATTAACATTTTGACAAGGAAAAAAAATAATCAAATGAAAAAAAACCCTATAATCGGTGTCATTTATATATTAAGTGTTTTCAATTAAATTATTTAATAGATAAAATAGAAAGAATAAAACAAAAGCATAAAAGATAGGGAGAACTATATTATAATGTGTTAATTAGGCAAATGACATTTAAGGAGATATTTTATGTTGTATGTGGGCGGTATTTTATTAAAAAAAAATTCTAAAGAAAAAATTATATAAAAATAAAGGATTTATAGAAAAACAGATTTTTTTAATTAAAAAAAAAAAAAATACTCCATACTCTTGCACATAAACTCACTATAAATCTCATACGTAAAAAGTAATTAACAAATTTTAAATGTCACCTACTTAATTATAGTAACAAATTTTCATTTAAAGATTTTTAATCAAATCACTTTCTCACATTTAATTAAATATTCTGGTTAATACTTTTTCTTTTACAAATTTTGTCGAGAAATGAAAAAAAAAAAACAACAACAACACAGAGAAATATCTTTTCTTTTTAAAATATTACATATAAATGTTACGTCATCAATATTACAACGGTTTGTCATGACACAATCATATAATTTCATGGTCGAATGGACAACTCCTTAAATTACAATTAACCCAATTAAAAGTTTCACGCAATTAAAAGTTAAGAAGTCAATTACAATATTTCAATTAAGCGATTTGCACCTGTACAACATGCCGTTCCTTTTTTTTTACTGTGTAAATTTTATGTAAAATTACCTACAATACAATAATATTATACGATATATACTTATACAAAAACGAAAATCAGAAAACAAAAAAGAGAGTATTTTACACAGAGTAAAACCATAAGCATAACATTTTTTTTTCTTTTTTACAATAATCAAATACAATACACAAATACGTAAGTAAATAAAAGTTACAAAATAATGATATGTATTTTATATTAAAAAAAAATAAATAAATAAATAAAATAACAAAGTATCTACTGCATTATAGTTTCATACAATCATGAAGTATCCGTGTATGTATTCCAGATACATATGTATAATGTAATTATAAATATATAGTTGTACAATATAGTAATTCTTTTTTAATCCATTATTTTGTATTGATCTAAAGTAAAAATTATATTCAAAGTAAGTATAGAATGTAGTTTTTTAGTTTGTTTGTCGCAATTCCAAACAACATTTCTCAAAATACCTTTACTGGGTAGGTAATTAATTGCACAGCTTGAACATTTTAAAAGGTCCGCGCTTGAACTTTGGTTAATTGATAAGATAAACTAAACAAAAACAACAACAAAAAACATTTTTGAATTTAATCGTCTTTCTGTTATTTTTTCTTAGAGGACATTGCGGTATAAAATAGTATATGTATATATGTATATGTTTTCAGATACACATATGAGTATATATTGTATAGCTAATGTGTTATACATTTTTTTTTTACTTATTTATTGTAACGAATATAAAACAGAAAGTAAAAACATTGGGAAATGAAAAGGAAGAAAATGGTACCAAAATGGTAAGCATGTGAACTCCTGTTAACATAATCATTTATAGTAAGTATCTAACTCGTATGTATACACACATTTTCTCGTTTTTGTGAAAATTCCATAAGAACCCTTGAAAGATTATTGCACAAAAGTACATTTTAATTTTGTTGTCCTTTTTCTTATAAAGAAAAAAAAAACTTAGTCAGTGATGAGAACTAAATTTTGTATAAAAAATTCCTTTTATTCAAGGTAAATTATTTTCTCTATGGAAGTTATTTAAAAAATTTTTATAAAGCGAAATCTAATTTTCTTTTAATCAAAGGATACTCAAAAAAATATTTTTTTTTAAGCTATGATTGACTATAAAACTTTAATAATTATGAGAAAAAATTAAAACAAGAAAAAATTCTGTAACTGTAAACAATAAATTATATTGATTTCAGGTGTTATCCTTCCACTTCACAATTCGAATTTCGAATTCCTTGTGGAAAAACTATATTTGAAAAGGGAAATTTTCTTTAAAATTCTTTCATCACTAACTTAAACACGTAAATTAAATGCATTTTAAAATATAAATAATATATGCACATCGAACTGGTTTTTATATTCATTCAAATATCTTTTCTGTTCTTTTATTGTGCATAATTAAATTGAAATACCATTTGACCATCGCGCATAATATGTTTGTAATCTTCTTTTCTTTTTTTGTTCTTATTGTGAATAATACTTCAAAACTGAATTACATAAAAAAAAAAAGCGACAAATATAATCCAATAAACATAACAAAGAACTGAATTAATTCATTTGAAAATTTTCTTGCTACCAAAACAAACTGTCAACTAGATATACGAGCTTCTGTTTTTGTAAAAACTAATTAGGTGTTAAGTTGTGGATCCTATCTAATTGTTGGATCAAAAAATATATTCTTTTTTTTTTTTTTTCTTCTATCTGTTTTTTTGTTGTTTTGTTTTGGCCTTTATAGTTTCTTATAATATCCAATAAACAATATAAAAATGTCTAAAGGCTCGAAAAGTTCAAAACTATATAATATACCATATTATACGCGATACAATAAATTTTATAGCAATCAGGTATTCAATTTTTTTCTCTATTTTTTTTTTTTTTTTCAACATCCTAAACGTTTTCTATTTCTGATTATTCGGAATTAATTAGGCATATTTTATTTAGTTAGTTAACTATTCAATGAATAAGGGGTTATCATATAAAAGACTTATATATAAAACTACAAAAATGGTATATAAATCTAATCTACAAGAAAGGAAAAAACAACAACTTTGATTTATCAATAGAAAATAAAAATTAAAAAAAAAAAAAAATACGAAAGATCAGAAAAAAAATGTTTTGAAAACAATTTATTAGTTTTATCATGTACACTTATTATCTCATATGTCGAAATAAAATACTTCTTTAATAAAAAATGAAAAAAAAAAAAAAGGGTTCTTTATGATTCAGAGTCATTATATTATTTAAAAGACCATCTGTATGTCGATTGATTTATGTCAAAATGAGTATAAATAGCTTCAAATTAACTTGAGTGTTGGTTAATTGGAATTGAGATAATCATGATAATGATTTTCATTTTAGCTTTAATATTGCATTGATGCAACAATAATAAAAATAAAAAAATAGACAGTAAATAAAACGATAACAACAAAATTAAATTCAATTATTTTTAAAAAAAGAAAAGAAAAAAAATACTAAGTATACCTTTTTTTTTTTTCAAACCAACAACACCCTAATAATTTACTTTGAAAAAAAAAAAGGGTTGAATTATAAAAGTTTGGTATTTTGAATTACTTTTATATCTCAAACATCAATTTGATTTGGTCCATTTTTATATTTTTCATAAATAATATACTTGAGGTTATGTATACATCGTTTATACAGGGATGTTCAAAAGATATAACCTTTAATTAATAAATAATAAAAAATATACTAAAGCATTTTTTTTTTTTTCAAATTTTTCGGATCATAAAATTTGGAATATGTAATTTGAGAATTGAGTGATTTTAAAAAAAATAATTTGAGAAAAGACTCGACTAAATTTCGGCTCATGTAATAAAAAATGTAATTCTGATTTGGAATGTTTTAATATACAATAGAACTTTTTAATACCCTGTATTTTTATCCACATATTCGTCAATTAATTTATAGCATTATTTCTTTGAGAATATGATATCAAAATATATTTATTACACGCACACAATTTTGTACATTTGGCTTTTATTATTGTGCTTCAAACCCTTCCTCCAATTTATTATGTCAACTGTTGCTTTTTAAAAAAAATTTTTTTTTAGAATAAAATAATTTTGTTGTGTCACATATGGTGTGGTGTTTAAGAATAATTATTAAAAAAAAAAAAAAACAAAGGCAAAATAAAAATTACATTTACTAATGATGCAATTAATTAACGTTTATTTCTTTCGAAAATTTTAATTATAATAGCAAAAGAGTTAATTGCCTTTGAAATTACATTCGTTATAATGACAAACGACTATATAAAGCGTGCATAAAATTCAGATGTTCAAATGCATAAAAGAATTTCTTTATATTTATTTTATTATTTTTTTTTTTTAATTCAAAATAATACTCTAAAAATATTTGAATTGTTACACAAACAAACAAAATATATCTTTTTAAAAAAAATCTCTTTCTAAATCATTCTATTTAAAAAATAAATTTTGATTTATATAATCGAAAATGTTCAAACTATAATAATTATAAAAATATTATAGTAGTAAATTAAAATTATCTATTATAGAAATTTATGTCCAATTACAAAAAATATTGAATCAACCATCTTTGGAATTACTTGTACATACCTTCTATTCAATCAATTCAATCAATTATAGTGTGTAATAATAAATAGTAGTAAAATGTTATTAGCTTTACCACAAACAAATATTTTATTTAACCACGTAATCACATATTATCTCATTCTTGACATAAAGTATATAAAAATACTTTAAATCGTCAACAATTAAAAATACAAGAATTCAAAATGTTGAAATTTAATGTTAAACTAAAAGTACAAATCGAATGCCAAAATTAATTTACAAATCGTTTCAATCAACGATGAACAAATTTAAAACGTTAAATGAAAATTATGTGACATGTATGTTGCAACAAATACACTCAAATTCATATAAAATGGATACTTTAAAAGTAAAAAATTAAAAAGACAAAAAAAAAATGAGGTGTTTATATACAAAAGATTATCATTGTACATGGTATATTTACATTTACAATTAATTTTTTTTTTCTCAATTCATTTACATAACTACTTGAATCCTGGTAAAGATTTAAAAAATATTTTGAAAATTGCAATAAAAAAATAACAACAAAAATACTATTAGCGTATTAGCAAACTGCAAAAAAAAAAGGCAGAAACAAAAAAATAAAAACTTTAAAATCAATTAAGCGACGAGGAATTGAACAATTTTCACTGATTATTTAAGTGGCCAATAAATTTGCTGTCTAAATCATTTGTCAGATAGCACTGTATTTCTTTATATAATGTATCTAAATACATTTTTCTTCTTCTTTTTTTATTTCACTTTTTAAATGAGACAGATGAAAAAAATAATAAAAATAAAAACAAAAAATTAAAGAAAAAACAAAAACCAAACTCAATTCCACCAGATACATAAAGTGTGATGATGCGTCGGTGCAAAAATGCAATTATCCCGTTTTTCCTTTATAGATACACTGATATTTTAGTAGAAAATGTGATTGTCACTAAATAGGCAGACAGAAATACAGATTTAACTTAAATATTATATTTATTATAAACGAAAAGTATAAAAAAAATAAAATGTTATTTGAAGGGATTTATAGCGTGACATTCAGCAATTTTTTTTGTCTTTGCCTTGTTGCACGACTTTGCAAATACGTAACGCAACATTCAAACAACAGCATAACATACGATGAATACATACACACTACATGGTACACAGTAGCTCATTCGTTAAATGGTTTAATTTATCTTTTTTTTTCCTTCGTATTCTTCTAGATACATGTATCTATGAATAAAAATTGTATATAAAAATATATTGTACATACATATGTACATTATGTATGTACTAAGAAATGTACATATGCAAAAAATTTCTTATAAAACAAGTGACTACAAGTAGATTGGTTTCTCAAAGTTAATCGAATGTCGAAGTTTGCTCGGTATTTCAGTTATGCTAAATGCTGGGAAAAAGTCCAATAAAATTGAGACTTCTTCTTTTGATGTTTAATAGCATTTTCGCACTTTGAATTCTTCGTTTTTTTTTTTCTCTTAAGAAAAAAAGCATTGTCGAAAATGCTATCTGAGTACTTTAAATTTATTGTTTTATTATTTTTTTGAATTTTGATTTTTTTTGTTGTTTGTTTTGATTTTATTCAATTTAATTTGTTTTTCTTGTAATTTTATAAATTTTTCAAGTCTAATTGAAAAAGGAATTTAAATTGAAATTCCATTTTTTTTATATTTCATTTTAAATTATTTCAAAAATATACGTTTTTATGGACAAAAAAGGAATGGATATCCATTAAAAATTTTTTTTACAAACATAATTTTTAGACCGGTTTATTTCTTCGGAAAATTTATAGTCGCATGTATTTTTTTTTTTTTAATTTTTTTAGTTTCATATTTCTACATACATAAATAATTCTTCAATCTATAATTATAGTTTTGTCTCTACAAAAATGAATATTTATTAATTATTAAAAATTTCATTTTTATTATGTTTGAATTTTCTTGATATGACTTTTAAAAAAAAGTTGGAAAAAAAATATCAAAAAAATATATTTTAACAAATTTCATATGCACATCATGTATTTTAAAACACTGTATGTACTTTTATGTTCACATATTTCATCTTAAAATTACAAGAAATTTCAAATTCCATATACATAAATGATTTTAATATTAATAAATCCTTCTTTGATATTAATTAAAAATATTAATTATCTAATTTTTCATATAAAATATACATTTATGATTTTTTTTTTTTTTGTTTTCTCTAAATTTTATTATAATCATTATTTTTTTTTTCTCCTCTTTTTTGTCATTTTCTATTCAACTTATTTTATTACCATGAATTTTATGTATTTATTGTATTTTTCAGAAAAAGAAATGAAAAACAAAAAAAAAAAACGAAAACAACAAAAATAAAGAAATAAAAAAAACATTTATCCATCATCCTTTTTTAAAAATGTTCCATAGTATTTCATATGAGTAAGTTGTTGTATCTCACCTTAACCTTATAAAGTCGATGATAATTATAATGGTCGAATGAACAAATTGATTTTATGGTTTGATTGCGAATAATCCACATAAAAGCAGCTTCCAATAAAATTTTCTATTAATTAGTCTTTAATTCAATGTATCATGTTTAACGATAATATTATATTCTTATATTATTATTGAATGTTGTTTTTGTTACGTCTTCTTCTCCCTCTTTTTCTCTTTCTATGTATCTTTTATTATTATTTTTACATTTATATATTTTATACGTACACATCATGTATAATATTAAGTTTATTTTATTTTTCTAGTGTGATTTTATACATGTAGTTTTGTTTTGACTTGTTTATGATAGTATATAATTATACATATTATATGTAAAATAACACAGCAGTTAACCTTTAATGGTTATAATAGATGTATCTATACATTTAAATATTACAAAATTAACAAAAACTTTAAAAAAATATATATATATAATGAGAATATAAAGAAAATTTCTTATGATACTTGATGAGATGTGATATTCATAATAAAGATTCATACATAAAATATAAATTTATATAAACATTAGACGTTTAATTAAAATTCGATATCATTTAAAAAATATTTCATTATATATTAATAGGAGATTTATGAATTATAATCATCATATTTCATCGAATCAATAATTCATTTATGTATGATTTTGTATACATGTTATATGTACATGCTATGACATTTAATCCTATATTTACTGATTGTTAATTAAAGATTGAAAATTAAAACAATAAAAGATGACAAATGTGATAGTAAAATATGTATATAAAAATGATAAAATGGTAAAGTAAAATTAAATAACTGAAATGAAAATAAAATTTATGAGTAATCACTTGTATATGTACATATTTGGAGAAAAATTGTGTTTAAAATGAAACTAAAATTGAATTTTTCAATTAAGAAAATTAATAGTTAGATTTAGAGATAAATTAAGCTTATGAAGAAAACAAATACAAAAAAAAATCAAGTATAAATACAGTTTCTTATCTTTGATTCTGATTTTGCAAATGTTGAGTTTTTTCTCAGTATGTTGTTTATTCAATTTTCGAGAATGAAGGTCCTTGAAAAAAAAAAGTACAATTAAATTAATTTAAAAATTACGTCGAATTTATTTTCAACACCAAAATTTCTGTTTAGATTTTTTCTAAGCTATTTTCTCATCAGCATAAAAAAGTTAAATTTTTGTAAAATAATTCGCATTTGAAAAAAAAAATTAAACTATAATTTTTCAAATGTTAAAATGGCTGCAAACTTGAAGTGTACTGGAAGGTAAGAAATTTTCTAAGTAAAAGTAAAAACAATTTGAAAAATTAATTTAAAAAATGTTCAACAACATATTTTCTTCTCTCTTACCATGAATTGTGTTTTTTTTATTATTATTCCACAATTTTTCCAATATTCAACACATCCGTTATATGAATACAAAATAAAAGTTTGAAATTTTTTTTTTTTTTTTTTTTTTACAGAAAAACTCGCTTAGCATTGCGCAAATGCAAAATATTTTCAACATTAATTTCTCTAAAATAATTACAAATATTTCATTGCAGAATGTTTGATTTACTTAATAATTTATCATCGATAAATTCCGTTTTGATGTTTGTTTTTTTTTCTTCTTGTTATTTTTTACTTTTTCTAAAATTTTATCATTTTAGAAATTTCATTGAAAATAACGCACATAGAATAATAAATAATTGAAACTTGTGTCGGTTTTCTGTGTAAATGCATAAAATGTGTTTTTTTTTTTTCCTTCATTTATTTATTTATTTTCATTTTAATTTTTTTTTTAAATACGATATACATATAAAAATTCATATAGGTACCAACATAAAATAATAAATACATACATATGTATATACGAATCATTTAATATGTCATTCACATATAAATGTAATCTCATCACCATCTAAAGAGTTTTGTTGTTCCAGTTTCTACGGATTTGGCACTAATTAAAATTGTTTTATTTCATGGCGGATAATTGCGAAGCTAATTGTAAACAATTTAAAAATTTGCAATCAGTATAAAATATGTTTAAATTTTATATATTATTTTATTTGTGTGCAAGTATAAAGTTTACATGTTTACACTATAATAATAAAAAATGATGATTGCGTACACCACAAAAACAAAAAAAAAACAAAAAAAAACAAGGGAAAGCAACAACAAAAAACTGTGTACACTGATAAAACATAATCTTTATTTACCTAAACAATTCTTGTACTAAAAAAAAAAAATCATTATATTAAAAGTTACAAGTAATTGGTACAAAAGATCAATTAATGTACTTTAATATACAAATACAAAAAAAAAAAAACATTGTAAAAATAATCTAAGAAAAACTATGGAAGGAAGAAAAAAAAATGAAATGAACATAAGAAAATTAAAGAATCAATAACAGAGAATTCAGACTTGTCACCTTGTTTCTTTTGTTCAATTCTACAAATGTTCTGAAAGTTTATTTCTAAAAAAAAAAAAAATATATACATATATATAAAAAAAGGATAGAAAAAAATACGAAAAGTGTGTACAATTCTTTGAAGATGTATTCACCTGAGAAACATAAAAACCATTTGGAATTTGTTTATCCGGCCAAAGATATCAAACTTTGTAAAGTAGCTATGTTGATTCATGTATCCATATGTATAACTTAAAAATCCATACATAGTTACAATCCATACGAAATAAGTTTTCCAGTTCAAAAAAAAAAAAAAAAAAGATCAAGCAACTTAAGAAAAAAAAAATGATGTTTAAAACAAATGGAAAACAAAAAACTTCAAATAAAAGGAAGAAGAAACTGAATTAATTAATCTCACTGAGAAACATTAATTAGCAGCCGTAATTGGTCGTGCAAAAGTATACAGTCTTCTGTTTTGTCTTTTGTATAATCAACAGAGTCCTTTAAAAGATGTTCTCTTTTGTATTGTAAAATTGTATTGAATTGTTGGATTTATAATAAAATTCATTTTATTTTTATTTAATTTTTTTTTTTTTAGTTTTTCTTTTATATCATCACGCATGCGCCAAAGTTTTATCATATAAATAAAGTATCATGTGTACATAAATGAATAATAGGGCACCAGAAGTGAAACAGTTTATCTATTTGTTTTAATTTTATTTTTTAATTTTTTTACTTCATTGAATTACAACGCTGTAAAATTGAAATTAAGATGTTAACGAATCATAATAAATTCACTAATACAAGAATATTTCATCATAATGTTTTGTTTAATTCAATGAAATGCAAATTTATATATTATAAATTTTTATTTCGCATGTAATTCGAAAACAACAAAAAAGTAAGAAGTGTACACATCACGCACAAATCATCAAACTTAACATATTCATATTATAATATGAAATGCAAAAGTTTAAATTGAATTGTATTTATATATATACACACTACACACATACATATTTATATTTTATTAAAAGTCTCATGTGATTCGTAGTCGGCATGAAACAAGATATGAAAATTATTAATTAATGGATAATTTGTGTAATTAATCGTCTCAGTTACAACATCGTGTCACCCGTTTGCTTTTACATTAGTTTTTTTTAATACATACCTATATGTATGTATGTACATATAAGAATATTTATATGTAATAATATTTAATATAGTTAATGTATTGCTCAGTAGCATCATCATCTTTCCGCGACTAATAACAACTTGTTAAATATTATTTAAAATTGTAATTTCATAAGTTTTACTGATATAAATATGAATATGATTATAAATTGACGCCTCGGTAATAGTTTGTTCAACTATTAATTGCTTGGAATATCATCTATGGTGGTAGAATTTTTTTTTTTTTTATTTTTAATTTTTTTTCTCATATGATTTATTAAAAATTTATAACATGTAATATAACACTGTTATCGAGAAAAAAAAAGTATAAATAAATAAAGTGCTCTATAATGTGCACTTTGATATTACTCTTTTAATTTTAAGGTAAAATATTTTTTTCTCCTTTTTTTTGAAGGCCATTTTTTTGTATTTATACAATTTTCGATTGCATGCAAAAATTTTCACATATATTAAATGTAAAATATATCTTTTTTTTTTTATATGAAAAACTTTCAATTATAAGTATACTAATAGTACACTATATATACGTACATATATAACATGTGATTAATGCTTGCCAATTTTATTTGCATAAATTTGCATGTACCTTTGCAATTATTAGTAACAATTTTCTGCGAACTTATATTAATTGCATCGATGATAATAATCTTAAAAATTATTCATCTATTATTAATACATATGTATGTATGTATATGAATACAATAGATATTTTATCTATTATGAATAAAATATAAAAAATTTTTAAATACATTATTATTTAATTTTTTTTCTTTTCTGTTGTAGTTTGTTGATTAATTTTTATTTTATTTTATTATGTTATTTTTTACACCTTAGCATATAAATGCTAAAATGGCGCTCATACTATAATCATTTCACATTTAAATTAGAGAGGGAAGTGATTTAGAAATTAGATTTTAATTAGATAAAAAACAAAAAAGTGAATTCATTTGGTATAATGAGATTATATTATGAGAGCTAAATGTAGGTGTTAATTAAAAAACAATATAAATAGATTGAAATACTTGATTAAAATAGAAAAATTATAAAGAAGAAAAAAAATTATACATTTGTTTTAACGAAAGGAAAAGAAAAGCAAAAATTAAAAATTAAAGAAAGTTTTTTTTACTTTAAAAATACATAATTGTCTTTAAATATGAAAGGCTTTCAGATTTTAAAAGATAGGTTGTAATTGAGAAATAAAAAACCATATAAGCTATGCAATTTTGCTCTTCGAAAGAATTTTATAATTTCAACTTACTTTGACTTCATCACACTATTTAATAAATCAGCAATAATTAACTGAATAAACTTTAATTTTAATTCATGTTCTATTAGCTCAAAGATTTGTATGAACGTATATAACATTGATAATAATAATTAATCAAAGTATCATTTTGAGGCTAGGAAGCCTAATTCAAATAAGTAAATTAAGTCTATAATGAAATTAAGAAAAAAACAAAACACTTACGGCTAAACATCGGCATGAGCAGACTTAGAACTTTATTTGCAGAAATATCATTTCGACCACCATTATTTACACCAGTTTTGTTGTCTGGTGTTGCTGAGAAAGAAAAAAATAAAATTACAATTATGTATGCCGATTTTCAGCTATAAGAAATTTTGTAATTTCCTTTTTATTAAAAAACAAAAAATGATTAGTAATTCAACAGTTAAACGAAAATATTCATGCGTATAAATTCTAATAATTTTTTCTCTGTAGGTATTACTTTTTTTCATTAATTAGTTTTTCAGAATAATTATTTTTTTCCATTCCTTAAACGACATTAACGACTTTTCTATATAAAAAGATAATAATAAATAATTTGAAAAAAAAAAAAAAACCTTTAAATCAAATTAGATAAATGTAATAATTGTACCATTTTCTAATTAAGTATATCTTTTCAAAATACAACAAAATCGATAATTACTACCTTTTAATACCTAGGTCCTTTTTTATTTTGTCCCTAAATCGAAAAACATCAATCCACAAAAATACCATTTTTTCTCAATTCCCAAACATTTTTTTGCCATTTTGTAAGATATAATTATCTACTTAGGGTTGCCCTGATATTTTACGGAAGCGTGTTTTCATTTACACAAGAATAAAAATTCATGGACATCAAATAAATTAAGGAAACAATCTGCTCTTCAGAAATTTTGGCGCTTAAATTCTAAAATAATTTTCAAAAAAATAATAATTATAAGAAACAGAAAAAAAACTAAATGAACAAATTCTAAAAACAAAAAAAACAAAAAAAAAAACTAAAAATTATTGCTAAATGTTATCTAACAGAAAAAAAAATCGTATCTTTACGGTTATTAAATGAAAGTAAAAAAAAAAGCATTTTTATGTTAATTTGTTGCATTTTTGTATAATAACCAACTAATAATCTTTAAATAAATGTCTCATTAAAACAACTTAATTAAATGGAACATTTCATTTTGTATTTGTAAAATAGAATTAGGTATCTAACATGTATATATAGTATATACATATATGTATATTTTTCTGGTGTAAACCTTTTAAATTCTACAAAATTTCCAAGAAAGTGAAAATTTATGAGTTAACAAGGTAGGTTTTTGTGATAAATTTTTTTTTTCCTTCAAACAAAACACACAAAAACCTTAAAAAAATAAAATAAAAATACATAAAAAATACCTCCATTGAATATAAGGACAGTAGCACCTGTTTGTCGTGATGATATTTTTACTTATATAGGCTTTAATATAAAAGTTTGATTAAAATCTTTTATTTTTTAGCAAACAATGCCGCTATTATATTTTTTTTATATACAAGCCATTTTTATCCATTCGATCATTTGTCCTTGATATAAATTTTTTTAAAACGAAAAAAGGACCCTAATAATTTTTCTAAACAAAATAACAATATCAAATTTTACTAAAAATATTATAACCAAGAAAAGAATTAATTCAAAAATACATAAATTCAAGAAAGTTAGTAGAATTATCGATTTATATTTGTATTTGTAACTTGGTCATTAATTTCAATTATAGACTCATCAATTGATCTCAAGAAAAAAAAAATTTTTAAACGATAAAACATCAGAAGACAAATAATGATAATATTTAAGATCAAAATTCTAACCACAAATTCGTTAAAATTTCTTTGGAAATTCGGACCTTTTTTTTTTTCGTTTTTATTTATCCCCCGAAGAAAAAAAACAGTACTATCATGAATGACTCCAATTTAATTTGATTACCCAACTTAAATTACTATACATAATTCCACTTTTTTTTTTGTTTTTTGTTGTCTGATTTATATGACAGCTATTAAAGAATATATTCTACCTTAAATACGCTACTGATCCTCGGACGTATCTTATTACAGTGACCAAATCAATTTGTCAACACCCAAAAAACCATGAAATAAACAATTCTAAGGCAAAACAAAAAAATATTTAATAAAATGTCTAAAAAAAACAAAATATAACACACATTATTTGAATACTAACAGAAAAAAAAATGTATGTATGTATAATAATTTGGTTCCCATGAATCGACAAAAAAAAAAAATTAAAATATTTCTTTTTTCTTGTTTATTTTTTTATTTTAAATCATTTCATCTTCATCCCTATTTGTTTAAATAAAAATATTTCACTACAATCTTATAAACATGAAGATACATTATCTTAAATCTTAACCGAACATCTCATCGAATCTTTTTTTCTTATCTTGTCCTAACATAGAATTTCATTATTATTTTTACGGTTTCTGTTGAAAATTTTTGGTCAATATTAAATCGAAAATTATTGTCACATGTTTAAAAGAACATATTGTCGGCATTTTATTAGTTCAACCGATTAAGTTGATTTGAAAAAATAAAAAAATAAAAAAAATTGAAGAAAAAAAGACAAGACATTTGAATTAAACTAAACGACTATAATTTTTTTAACAATTTTATCATTTTCGAAGAAAAAAAAAAAACAAATAAAAATATTGAAATTATATTAAATATGCCAATAAGAAAAATTTTATGCCCTACTTATCAATTTATAATGTATGTACATTAGTACATATTTTATAGAACACACACACACACGTATACAAAATAATGATTTTTCAAAAATAAAATATTAAAATCTTTCATGTTTAAAAGTCGCAAATTAAATTTCATAATTTCATAATTTCATGTTTGTTTTTCCTTTCCCGAAGAAAAAGGATAATGTAAATTAAAATACATAACACTTTTCCGTTCACAGACAAACACACACACGTATATAAAATTGTACAAAAATTGTTATTTGTTTTCTTTCATTCATAAATAAAATGTCGGTTGTTAGTGAATAAAAATAGAATTGATTTTCTTTCATATTAAAAGTTCATACTTCACTTTTATAAAGTCAAGATATCTTGAATTTTTAAGGATAATAAACTTTTTTATTTTTAAAGTTTTACTAATATTTTGTTGTTTGCTGCTAGTTGTGTTTTGTGATCAAAATGTATATTCGAATTATGTTTCTTGTTTTTTTTTTGTTGTTGTTGTTGTGTTCATTGTTATAATATTGAAACAACATTGTAAAACGGAAATTCTTTTCCTTAGCTCGACTTGTTTTCAATATGCAAAATAGAAGGATTGACGGAAACAAAAAGACTCTTTTAACAAGAGAATATATAAAATGATCAAAGATATTAAGATGAGGTACTTATACTGTACATACATATACATATATGAATATATAACAATAAATATATATACAATAGAATCGCGTGAATTAGAAACACAATGTTTTTTGAATTTTAAAATATTTATAAAATAGAAAATGTATAAAGGAAATTTAAATTAGTATTAAAAGAGTTCTGTTGTATTGTTTGTATTGTTTTATTATGAATTTAGAAATTTATTGGAATTAATATATAATATAAACATGTAAGGATGTATACATATACTCTTTACATGATTAGAAATATTTACGTTACATTGTACAAAATTAATTTTAGTCTTTGACAAATATGTAATAATTGTTAGAAATTAATATGTTGCTTATGGGTTGTAAATTTATGTATTAGTGAAATTTAATGTTTATATAATACTTATGTATGTTAATTCGATATTTTAAGTATCTTTCATACATTTGAATGTTGAAATTAGATCATAGTCGATTTCGAAAAATAATATCTAATGATAATAATTTTCAATAAGTGGTTAATAATTTTATATAATGATACGTGATACAGAAGGCTTTAATTTATGGTATTTTATTCCTTAATTTTAAGTTATTAAAAAAATTTAACTTCAAAAACTTTAGAATGTTTTGTTTCTCTATGGTAAATTCATCTACTTACGTAGGTAATTAAAAATGTCACGACACGATATATTATTTTTCATTAAAATTTTTTTTAAATTTTCTATGACATATTATAATTCGAAATAAACGCTAATTCTACTTTATAATTTATACAATTTTACATACCAGTTCTAAAAATACCAATTTTTTAAACTTATAAAAATTTTTTTTATAATCAACCTACTATTTTTTTTTTTACGTACGAGTAAACACATTTTCTTTTTTTTACAATTTCAATTTTCATTTAACCATTCCAATGTTTACCATAATTGTTATATGTACCTATACAAAAATACCTCTATAGTATATAAAAGGCCTGTCTGAAAATTTATTCGCATGAAAAGCTCAAAGTGCGCTCGCGCCACACTCATTTGTAACCTCATCTTGTGGAGTAATTGGCTCAATTTATTCTGTCATTGTAAATTTTAACTTTTATATTTATAATCCTTTTTTTTATTATTTTTATTATTATTATTATTATTATTATCATTTATTTATTTTTTTTTTTTTTTGTTGTTGTTGAAAAATGTAGATACGACAATTTTCTTATTTCATGACTTTTGTGTTATACATTTGTACCCATACATATTTTGTTATATATAGTTAAGTATACCTATATACATATATTTTTATTACAATTAAGTACGTATACAAACATTAAATTTATACATATTTTATTTTTTGTATTTAATTTTATTATACTATTTAAATATATATTTATTGTCTTTTATTACAATTTTGTTCAATTATTCTTTGTTCTTTGTTTTATATTTTAATGTCAATTGATAAGAGGCGTTCATAATTATGCCTAATGTGAGAGAATTCATGAAGAAAGAAAAAGGATTTATTCAAATGAAATTCTAATTCAGAAAAAATAACATTAAATTAACTTTTATTTATATATTTATTATTGTGTAATTACGTAATTATTGTCAACTATTTTCATGGTTTAAAAGAATTTTATTATTCGAAAATACAGTTATATTTTTATTTATGAAAACGACAAAAAAAAATCATTGAAATATAATTTAATTGAAATTGATTGATTTCCTGAATGAATTAAAATTTTAGAAAGATTTTTTATAATAATTTTATAATCACAAATAAAAAAAAATAATTAAAAAAGAGTATGAAAATATACGGAATATGATTGAGAAAAATTCATAAATAAGTGACAATAATTAAAAGTAAATTTATGAAGAAAAAACAAAAAATTAAAAAACAAAACAAATGTGGGAGGTAAAAAATATTCAACTAATTTTGTGGGCGATCATGTATATTATTGAACTGTGAAAATCACGACTAACACAACAATTATTTATTACTAGAATAATTGATTTTAATCGTAATAATGCTGCCAATAATTAATGAATAAGTCATATAAATACATAGTAGGTATACGTAGTAAAAATCAATTTAACAAGAAACATTAATAAAATACATTATAAAAACTGTAGATACACATACATATTATGTATATGTACATATCTTACATAATTTATTATAATATACCCACATAAAATTAAGAAAAATTTCGAAAATCATTTTTCATAGTCATAAAATTATTTTAATTGAATCATAAAATATGAAACAAAAGAGCCCTTTAAGTATCGGTGATAGGCTCATTAGGATCATATTCAAAATACAGGTATACGTACACTCATTTATATAGCCACATGGTAAAATGGAACACCTAATTAATTAAATTTTATAGACTGTCACGTTATGTTTAAAAATATAAGATCTATTATGCAATATTTCCAGGATATTATTGATAACAAATAATCGATTTAAACAAAAAATAGTGTCACGTTAATTATTTGTAATTTGAATATTATGTCACATTGTGGTCAATTTGTTAAAATGTAGAACAAAATAAATTATTATTTTCCAAGAATGTAGGTACATATATAGGTATAACAAATATGTTATTAAATTTTGAATAACTCACCTCCACCTACTCCACTTGGTCCGAAACCTTGTCCTGGAAATAGTCCTGGTGGACCAAAAGGTGGCATTTGTCTTGCTGATGGCCATGGAACAGCTCCACCAATACCACCCCAAGCAGCAGCAGCCGCCGCTAAAGCACTAAATGGTGTTGGCCTTATTGGTACATGTCCAGCAAGTGCCGCCGGTGACGTTAGAATTTGTGCTGATGGTGCTGAGCCCATTGAAATCGATGATACTGGAGGTGATTTACTATCTAGGCCAGGTGTTGACCTTGAATCATTATTAACATCCTCAATATCCACAATTGAATCTTCTTCCTGATTAGAATCATAGTCCATTTCAGATTCAGCTGAACTATGTGGTGTATGACGTTCATTTTTTGTTGATGTTGATAAACTATGATTACTATCTTGCAGGTGATGTGATGATACAGGTGGTGAAGAACTTGGAGGATGATTATGTTGATGACTATTATGCAGATTATGATTATGATTTGTATGTGAATTATGATGTGAATGTTGATGATGGATATGATTAGAATTTTGATGTTGTGATAAATTTGTTGGTAATATTATATCAATTGCTTCACTCGGACTTTTTGGCCGTGTATCAGCCAATAAGGACGCCACACTAAAGTTACTAATACGTGAACTAGACTTTTGTTGAGGTGGAACCGTCGGGCTCGTCATTGCTGTTCGTATACCAGTCACAGTCATTCCTGATGATTTTATCATATATGTTTTATATTTCTGTTTTAATCTTTTTTCCTTCGCTTTTTTGATTTATATTTCAAAAATATTATCTAAAAACAAAATTTAAATAAGTTATAATGTAATCCTTTTTTAAATCACTCCACTTTCTACAATAACAATCACTGGTCCGAATTATTTAAAATAAAAATTACACTTTTTTTCATTTGTATATGTTACTTTTTTTTCCCACCAGTTATTGCAAATTAATTAATTAATTATTAATGTGTATCATTTGCATTTTCAATACATTTATATAATATAAATCTTTTCCCACATTACATTTATTTATTATAATTTTTTTTAACGTAATACAACAAAAACACATTTCACACGCTATCACTTTTTCGAATCATTTTATACGACACACTTTAACGCATCAATGAATAAACAAAATATAAAAAAAAAAACCAAAATACTTCAAAAATTAACGCATTAAGGATTCCTGAATTTTACGGAACAAATCCTCAATATTTTAGAACAACACGTCTTAACGGTTTCACCACTGGCTTACAACTGAAAGTTATCACCAAACAGACAGTTGAAATCTCGGCCATTCACTTGCTGTTAACTGGTATGGTGACTTTTTCAGTGGGTTGGTGCTGTGTTTTCGTGAGAAGAGCCAGAAGAGTGATGAATCCTTTAATCATAGTCTAACTGACTGAACTTCACTAAATAAATAGTATCACTGTGATTGTGAATACAATGCTTAGTCAATGCAAGTCAACGATGTTTTGAAACTCTCTTCAAATGTATTTTTGAAAAGCAAAAAAGTGAATTTTAAGAAACCGGATTTTGCACCATCTGCACATTGTTGAACAAAAAATAAACATACTGAGACCAAAAAGGCGTTTCTCTATGGCAGACATATTTTCCCTCCAAAAACGTTTAAATGCCACTAGTACCTCCTACTTCTAAAATCATTTTTCTACCAATGGAACCAAACTTTTTGAACGAATATTTTTAGGGGAAAATAATTTCCCCATCATCGAAGTAAAAACAAATATCATTGTCATATAATATAAAGTGTAAATAGAGTGTGGATTGTGAGCATTTGACGAACTTTTACAACACTTCCCAGAATCGTTTTTATAATGGCGTTAGCAACAGTTCGACGTATTATTCGGGTGTTAAAATCAATTCGCATGCAACCAATTTTAATTTCTCCAATTGGTGGGTCGGTTCAATTTAAACAGGAGACAAAAAAAATAATATAACTCTAGCATATGAGTTAAGTTCATATACATACTAGTATATGTATGTAGAATTCGTTAAGTGTTGGTGCAATTTGAATCGAAGATGTCGTCTGCTATTATAAATGTTTTCTCAATATAGTAGGTACTCTGTATCTTTCACATGATATTTAATTGCCAACATAATAGCCTATGGGGACGTCCTGTCTAGGCAGTCAACTTTTTCACAATTTTATTATGGAAAGATAGAAGGTGCCTAGTGGAGTATTTTTTTTCTATTGATATTTTTATGATTGTGTAAAATTGTGTTGGTGTTAGTCTTTTACCAGAATATAAGTGCGAAATTATTATCTTCAACAATATAATACTCCATAAATGAGTTTTTATTGATATTTTTTTTTCTTTAATGACAGAAGTAAAGGGGGTAACACAATAAGGATTTTTTTTTTTCGTTATTTAAGGACTGGCTTGCTTCATAGTCATACAGACGGTACAGTCACGCGAGATTTTAGGAAGAAGAACTGTCGGGAACATTGACTAAATATCCATAAAATATAATTTTTATTTTTTCATTTTTTCATTTTTTTTTTTTTTTGTGAAGGGGTAAAGAGTGTTGGAATTATGAAGGACTATGAAAGGGGATAAAAATTTAATCATAGGAAAATTATGTTTTTCTTACTTTTATTCAATCATCTCTGAAATTCGTCTTTTTTCTTTCTCTAATTTTCTTTTTTTTTTTTTTAAGTAGGTAGGTGGAAAATTTTTTGATGTCCAGGAAAAATTGTATTTATATTTTTTTTTTAATTGAGGACATCACCCACCCCATTCAATTTCCCCTTTTTATATTTAAAATTTTTTAATTTTGTATTATGTATAGATATATACATACATACATACATAACATACATAGATATTTTCAACGCATAGATACATAATGATTAGTATTTTTATTATTATTTCTTTATTAGATCAGGATAAGAAAAGGCTATCATTATAATTTTAAATATCGAAGGAGGGTTGGACGACTGTGTTGTGAAATAACTTTATTCAATAGGTATTAACTTTTAAATTGAAACGACAACAAAATGTTATGTAATTTTTTTTGTTTATGTAGGTATACCTACAATTAATTCGAAAACAAAAAATTTCCTTTGAAAGTTATTGAGTTTTCTGAACTAAATACATATGAAAAAATACAAATTAGGTAGGAGATAAAATTTGTTGCAATAGAAAAATTATGAATTTAAAAAAAAAATGGTTTAATTAAAGTTCACACTTTTTGTTTATAAATATTCATAAATTAGGTACATAAAAAAGCACCCAACTAATATTAAGAACAGAAGAAAATTAATTAATAATAATTAAAATAAGTAACGTTGCAAAGTATATCATTATATAATTTCTAATTTAAATACATACCTACTTATTAATAAAATTAGAAGAAAAAAAATAGTATATTTTGAAATTAATTAAAAATTATGAAACCATTACAGAATAATTATTTCCTTTCATCATATACTAATTACAATCGTTTAGTAAAGGTATACGTTTATAATTAAAAATATAGTAGTAACAGCAAAATGAATAACAAAGTCTATATAAAATAAAAATTTATGTATAAGGAGTATATAATTATGAAAATATGTGGGTGTATATAACTTTATACATATTTTGTTCAGACATGTATCTGTGTATGCATTATGTATATGTGTATATTTGTAAGATACCCTTTATATCATAACAATAGAAAATACTTATTATGTACATATATTCAAACTTTTATAAACGTTAATTACATAGAACAAAACAGACCTTATTCTATTGTAGATATGTACATATGTATACCTATATAATATAACAACAACATTTTATTACTTATTTAAATTTATATAAACGTGAAGCATTATTAAACAATAGTAATTAACCATAAAAAATATTTTTAATTTATTAAATCCTTAGAAATATTCTCTTATTTTATCATGATTTGATTTGAAGTAAATTTCTATTACAAGGTGGCAAATAAAAAAAAAATACCTTTGAAAATTTTAATGATTTTTAAGGGTAAATTAAATTTGATACTGATCGATCATTTCGTTTAACAGTAGTCAAATTCGTGTATCCTTACAACGCAAGGAAGTAAATTGGGTGTATTGAAGTTATTTTAATCGAAATTCGATCAATTCAAACTGCTTTATTTATTTATCAAAATTTTTGGAACCTGGAGAAGATTTTAAAAATACATATTTGAGAAAGGATTCTCCCAAAGATGTGAAATTGAAACAGAATATACTCTAGAATTTCAATACTGTAATGCAATAGTATTTTTTTAATTATTGAAGTTTAAAATTAGTCACACTTAATTCATCACGTTATAAACAATAAAAGATTTTGTTTGTTGTTTAACAAGCGATAAGTAATAATCACGATTGAGGTCATAGTCATTGTAAAAAAAAAAAAGTTCTAAAAATATAAATGTGTAACTTTTATATTCTAATGAAAATTCCTTTATTTCGTATTTTATATTTCATATTTCATTTGAAAAAAAATGTTGTTTGAAATTAATTTCTTTCAAATTATAAATAAATTTAAACGAATACTAACAGTATGTAATAAACATATGTGTATAGTGTATGAATATTATGATAAATTAAAAGATCAGATTGTAAATTAGTTATGCGTCAAAAAAGAGTGTCAAAATTCATACATTGCAATCATCACGTCTATAAAAGCTATCATCTCTCATATATTTTAAAATTTTCATAATCGCCGAACATCATCATTCATATGTATATATGTACATACAAAAAAACATCATAAAATTGCATCAAACACGCAATGTTATGAACACGCTATTATTAATGTTGCACATATAGTATAAGAAATCATTAGCGGACACAAAAATGTATATGTACATATAATATCTTCTTTAAATGTGCAAATGTTTCATGCGGTAACATCATAAAACCGCTGGTTGCTGCTAACTGTCATATGTATAATATACTCGAAATGAAGTACACACATCCAAAAAAACATAATAATAATAATAATAATTTTTATTGTATATACTTAATATATTTTTAGGCCACCATAGGTGTATTAAAAACAAAATAATAATATACTCAAGATAATTGAGTACCCGTGCCAGATAAATTTTAATCTACTGAAAACATTTCTTAAAATGAGAAAAAAAAATTTTAAGTATCTGAAAATAACAAACTGACTTTTAAATACATACAATATGTATACAACACATCAGAGAGCTCGATATCATATTGACAGCATGAAATGTCAATTTAAACAATAGATATACAACAGATCAAGAATTTTGTGTCAAGGATTAATTGTTAATTTTATACGGTAAAACATTTATTTTTAAATTTCATTTTTATTGTATCCTTTAGTAAATTCAAGAACATTTAAAAAGCAATTTTCTTAAATATGATCTGTTCAGGTAATATACTTATTATATTACTATTTAACTTCATAAAGTCATATATACTCTACAAAAGGATCCTTTTTTGAAATTTCTTTCTTTCTTTCTTTTTTTTTGCAATTTTGTATGGTTCTATTGAATTTTTTCAATTTAAAGTATAGGTACATATTGTCATCAAGAAATAAAACTTAAATTAAAAAGATTCTTAATTTTTCCAGATGTATGATTCGATTATTATAAATTTTTTTTGTATACATACATATTTTGGTATCTCAATCCGTAGCTGATTTTGTGGTTTTATCGAGTTTTTATTGTCCTTTAGCTCCTTAATATCAAATAAATAATTTTGTTGTGTTTTTTTTTTTAAATTTATTTTTTATGACAGCTGAATTCGTTGCTGAAAACATTTTCAAAGAATTGCGTTAAACACTAGGTTGACTTGTATTTAAATTAAAAATAAAGAATCTTTAAAAGTTTTGTTCTTATTGAAATTTTATTTTTTCAAACTATGTAATTATTAAAATAACGTGTCATATACGAAAGCATCTTTATTTAATGCACAAAAAATTAACAATTAAATTGAATTCCATTTTGAAATCTTTTGTACAACTATTTTGTTTTTTTTTTTTTTTGTGTTCAACCATGTTAAAGGACACGCTATTATATTTAATCTTTAATATACACATTAATATACATTCAATTTGAGATACATAAAAGGCGGTCAAAAATCTATTATCTTGTTATAAGTGATTGAATTTAGATAGATACTTGAATTTAACTGAAATTTTATTCACTTGACTGAATTCTTTTCTTATTTGAAAAAAAAAAGAAGGAAAAATAAGG
This sequence comes from Bombylius discolor, assembly GCA_939192795.1. Lineage (NCBI taxonomy): Eukaryota > Metazoa > Arthropoda > Insecta > Diptera > Bombyliidae > Bombylius > Bombylius discolor. The sequence goes on along the minus strand of OW584241.1, from coordinate 3,284,256 downwards.
ATAATATGTTAAAAATCCTTTGTATATAAAAATACTCTTTAATAATGAAAACATCAATGATTTTAAGTGAATATGTCGACACCTCTCTTGTAAATTTCATTATTTGCAAAATGGACTGTATATACAATTATATTGTGATATACAGTATGCCTTTCATAATCATTTAAAGGGAACAAAATCATTTTAAATTACAAAGTCATATGGGATTATAATAATCATTATATGTTTCGAAGGGATAATAAAGTTATAATGTGAATTGGAATATTATAACCGAAGCCATTTTATATACTATATGTAGGTACATATGTATATGTATGTTTACTGTGTAATCTATTCTTTCATTATGATGATGCGATGACATTAAAATATAAAATTACAATTTAAACGGTCATTATATACAAATCAGAATAGTAAAATATATTGTATTATATGTTCAGTAGAGTAAATAATAGAAACAGGATTCAATAATTTTAACAGCTGGTTTTTTAAAATGAAGTTATGGCAACAGAACAAAAATCATTATGTATTTTAATGGAAAAAACAAATAAATGTATCTTCAGAATTCTCACACTATATTTACATATCTTTTTCTGATATCTAAAGTAACCAGTTCTTACCTATGCAGATTAAGTTCGTTCCAAGGTTATTGTAGTTATAAGAAAATGAGCTGGAATAGAAATTATCAAAGACAAACCTGACAAGATTTATTGAAAATGAATCCTTTTCCTAATCTCTTTACAGCAAAAAAATGTTGATTTTTAAGTACAGAATCATTCTAGTGACCAAAATTCCATGTAGTGTTTTATCTAAAAATATAGATAAATCTACAATATATCTTAAGTACAGTGCTATTGATAATTAATTAATATACATACTTTTAATATAGAAAACCGATAAGCATTAAAAACGTGGTTCCTTCTATACATGATTAATTCTGCCAATAATTTTTCCTCCTGTATAAGTCCGTTTGGGCGATCACCATCAACATCTGCTTTAATCAAAAAAAGATAAATTAATTATCGACGTTCGTTATAACAACTAGATAAAAATCCTTAAAAATCTACACTCTATACAAAAATAAAAAAAATTCTAATTATTTCGCTTTGTTGTTTGTACTTAGACTTTTCTTAATTTATAATACAAATGTACGACAAGCATATGTGTAATATATGAATATTTAAAGCTCGTTGTAGATAAAAATCTTTTTTTTTAAAATACTTTCATATATACATATGTACATAAATCGCAGATTAGTATATTTAACATAGAATTTTTCTGAATTTTTACCAAATATTTATTCTTTGTTCCTTATCATGAAGTTTTAATCATTTAATCTTTTACTAACGAGCTATTTTATTTTTCTTTTATTATTATTATTATTTTTTTTTTCTTTTGCATAATATATCCTTTAAAATATTTTTTTTTAAATTATCCCATCATAGAATCACTCGGTCATATATTTTCCCCATGAGGATACTACTCTTACTACTCGCATATACTACAAAATGTCTACTATATGTACCTACATACATATACATACCGTATATTCATTGTATGTACATATTTATGTGTTTGTCATTTACTAAATCTTTAAAAGAACAAAAAAATTAAATTATTATAATCATCCATATGCACATTTTATGCAAACAAACCTAAATATTGACATGATAAGTGGTATATAATATGAGGGAATATTTAATTATAATTTTTTTTTTTTGTCAAACTCAATCCCTCTTTTCATTTTAATATTACTTACATATAAAAGATAATTTTATTTTAAAAGATGCCCGTATAATTGATCTATTGAAAAGGATATTTGCACAGTTGATGAATGATTGTTTTTATAGATAATAATATTTTTATAAATATTAACTATATAGGTATACATATGAGTTCAAATAATAATATCATAATATGCTTTAACTAATTTTGTTCAATTCAATTTTTCATTTTTACAATATATTCAAAAATGATTTTTATCTTAATTATATTTTCAAGAAAATTTTGTGTGAATTTAACTAAACAAATAAAGAAAAATTTAAAAAAAAAAAAAACACAAACACACATTTTTAAATCATTATTGATTACAATCGTTATTCAATTGAAAAATTTTCTAATTGAATTTTATGTCTTTTGACCACTATACAAAGAATCTAGAAATAATATGTATGTTTTATTGGTGTGATAACTATGGGAAAATTTTATTACAATAGAAGAAAATTTTCGGATAAATTGTAATCAATCTTAAATGAATGTTTGTAAATTCTTTTTTTTTTTTTTTTTTGTTCAATTTGATTTTTTTCTCCTTTTTCTGTGGTTTGTTAAAGTATATGAAAAATTTATTGAACAGTACAATGACAGATTTTTTTGATTGATCTATTTTTAAACAAATAAAAAATAATAAAAATAATTACCAACCACCAAAAAGAATTTTATTTTTAATTTTTAAAAATTGATTATAAAAAAAAAATAATTTTTTATCAGTTCTTTTCATTTTTCGGTTTTTTTTTTTTCTTCGTTTTTTTTATTAAATTAAAAATCTTTAAAAAATTATTAAACATATAAAAACAAATTATTAATATGTATATTTATTTTTAAAAATTGAATATATAAACGTTATCAGTTAAGGTTTGTTTTTGTTTTTTTTTTTTTTTAAAAAAAGATTATGAAAAACCATTAAATATAATTCATTATGGTATAAATATCACACAGGGTCAAATTAAAATGATTTTTTTTTCTTCAATAATTTTCAATTTTACTGAAAATAAGTGAGAAATTTATCCTCATTATGACGCATTTACATGCATGTTTTTTTTTTTTTTCATTTTTTAATCATAATTTTTGTTATCTCGTCTCATTTAAAATTAATCGTCAACTACTTTCCAATAATTTCACATATTTAAGAAAATTATAAATTTCTAGATTTTTTTTTTTAAGTATTTTTTGCTTCTTTTTTCAATAAAAAAAACAAACTAGTAAGTATACTTTTTCTACATAATAATAAATACACAGCTAATTCAAAATACTGATAAGAATATATATGAATGATGTGATTTGTTTGTAATAAAATGGACTCAGTTTCAATATTGATAAGAAAACACTTAACCCTTAACCTTTTGTTTTATATGTTTATAAAACGTTATATTAGGTTATATTGATGATTTATTGTAATTAACGATTTTTGTAGTACTTTCTTGTTGTTTTCCTATATATCATCAGCTATTAGCTATATAATATTAAATTTATTATTTTTTATTTATTTATTTTTTTAAAACAAATTTATTTTAATTTTATTTCCTATATTATTATTTCTATTTGTATGTATATCATACATTGTGTATATGTATTAGTTTATTTATGCGGTCAAGAAAACATAAATTTTGCAGCCTGTCACTTTTTGACTTTATTAATGGCATCATTATCTCAAATATCCAGAAAATTAAATTAAAATGAAATAATAATTGGATGTGTTTTTTAGAATACTAAAGAAGAAATAGAAACAAAAAATAAAAAACAAAAAAGGATGAGAAAACCGGAAAATATATCCAAAACAGTTATCGTTTTTTTTTATTTTTTCGAAAAAAAAGGACTCTTTTGCAAATGAAACGAATTATTTTTCTATTTCATTTTCATAATCCGTACCGGCGCCAGAGGTGTTGCATTTCTGTCTGGTAAAGGAGGAACAGTTTTCGTTAAGGATCATTTGCAAAATGAACAATTTTCATCTGAGAAAAAATATCGCTTGTTTTTTTTTCATTTCCCTTAAATAGCGGCATTAACACATTGCGATATTTCTTATATTTTGGTACATCTGAAATATAGTTTTGGTATCAATTTTCAAAATTCATTTTAATCAATGTGCAACTGATCCTGATAATGATCTGACTTCAGAGGAAAAAAAATCAAAGAAAAAAAATTCAAATGGTTATGACTTTGTTTTTTCTTTTTCCTTACCATAATTATTTGTATAGTGTTGTTTTTGTAAAAGATTTTCGCTTTTGTTTTATTTGGTAAACCGTATTCATTAGTGATCATGTCAGAAATTGGTCATGATGCGATGATTTATTTTGCGGTCAAAACATATGTTTGAAGTCATCAAAAGGTATTAGTTAAATACATTTGATTTTATTTTCTATTTTTATTATTATTTTTTTTTTTCAAATGTACTTTGTATCTCAGAAGCTAGCTGGAAAAAAAAAGTGTTCAAATCATTAGTCTTAATATTAGATTACAGTAGTAAGAAAATTTATTTTTCACGCTTACACAAGAATATGAATTGTACAAGGATATTTTTTTGATTTTATATTTCTTGTATAAGATGTAACAGGATGTAGGTGTACACATTTTGTCAAAATATATAATCTATTTGACAAATACAAAAAAATTCTAATTATATAATGTATATATGTACTTTTATTGAGAAATTATAAAATAATAAATTATTGAAATTATTGAAGACAAATTCTTGTTTTTTTTAAATTTTCATATTTGAAAAAAACGGAAGTTATTAAACGCATATTTTAATTAATAAAAATGACTTTGTCAGTGTGTTTTCAATTAAAACCTCATTTGAATAACAAAAAATTGCCCTGAGCTTAGATCGAAGATAATTGATACAAGAGATTGCGATCACTAATATAAAATCCACGAACTAGTGAAACTAGATATGTATAACAATATCTGAAGAGATTATGTGTAATAAAAAATAAAGGACAAAAATTTCACAAAAATAACTGAATACCTGTAAAAATGTTGAAATAGCACATATGTTTGTATTTAACTGAACAAAAAAATTTTAGAAAAACAAAAATTAAACAATTTATTTAACGTGATCAATGCCGGACCACACAAAGAGTTTCGGTACTTTTTCATTAAAAAGAAACATTTGTTTCTAAATTAACGACTTTGATTAGTTAAGTACATAAAACTTATTATTATTGTTTTTTTTTTTTTTTTTTGGTTTTTACTTACCTATTTGATTTAAAGAAATCACCATCAAAGACATGCGTCTATTTGATAAAGAAAATTTAGACTCAATTAGAAATTATCACTTCCTACGGCTTCCGTTAGATTGATAAGTAGCACATAAATGTATCCTACTCGTACATGTTATTGATAACATTTTCAAATTTATATAACTACATATGGATAATCTGAAAAAAAAAAATAAATAAATAAATAAGAAATGAAAAAAAAAAAAAACACACATATCTCTTTGCACATGATTGTATAGACAATAAAGATACATTTTATATAAATTGATATTTTGCAGATGTTTTTACATAAAATCATTTCTTTGATTCAAATTTTATATTTTTATTTTACAATTTACAATGGCATGTAATTTTTATTGCAAGCAATATTTATTAATTAAAAACTAGAAAATTACATAAATTTCATTCAAAGTTTTCAATTACCTATATGTGTGTGGTCTCATCATCATTATTATCATCATCATATTTATTTTTTATTGACATAACTTTATTATTATTTTTATTATTATTTTTTTTTAATTGAATTGCAAAGATTGTTTCATAAGGATGATGAGTTAACATCAACGCTAATTGTACATTAAATAAGAAAACATCAATAAATATTTAATGTGTTGTGAGTTATTTTCGTTGTACATTCTGAGAGTATTGTAAACACTTTAGAAAAAGAAAAAAAAAAGAAAAACAGAAAAAAAAAGTATGAATTTCGTGAATAAAATAGTGCAAATATGTTTAAGTGCAATACCTTTATGAGGTACTTGAAAAGTTTAACACATATCGCATATATCTAGAGTGAATAGGCTCTTGTTGAACATAGAAAAAATACCGCCACCGCACGGTTACCTTTCAATGAGTATAATATGAAGAACAAACATAAACACCTTGAATTTTCAAAACTTTTAACAGAAAAATAAAACTAAAATAAATTATATAAACTCTCTATAGATACTATATATTCAATAATTCGAATAAATACTTAAGCATAATATCTTGAAAGGATCAAAAGGCCCCTTGCGGTTTTCTCAACAGTTTTTAAATTGGCCCTTTTGAAAATTAGACTGCTATTTACTCAGTTCGATACTTAAATGATTGAATGACTTCTTGCTGAGTGGTATGGAGGGTTCATTTGTTATTATACTTGAAAATTATAAATATACGATTGATTTTTATTGTTTATAATAAAAATGCGTGAAAGTATGTTCTTTTTTTTTAAATACCTGTATATTTTTCTAAAAGAAAAATAAATGCAATACAAGACATATAAAAATAATAATAAGAAAAAAATATTGTACACATTGTGTAAACAGACATCTTAGCGCCAAAAAAAAAAAAAAAAAAAAACTGGAAAAAAATTGTAGGTATGTCACTTTTCAATCAAATACTGCACACTTTTGTTTTTCTTTTTAAGAAAATATTCTAAGGGACAACAATTAAATCGGTAATCAGTCAAATTCTATGATATTGAACATCTGTCTATACGCTGAAGTACTTCTCAGCATGTATCCAATTTTAAAAATACCAAAAATAGATAATTTTTTATAGATTTTTCATTATATTACAAAATACGATTTTAACAACTCAAAAAATAAGAAAAAAAGAAATTCAAATGTATAGATACTGTGTGCACAAAATTAATAAGAAAATCAGGACATCTGACATATTTTCAACTAAAATTTATCTTATATTAAAGATTACTTTTATTTACTAATTAAAATTTATAATAAATTTATAAAATACAATCATATTGTTCCATTATGTGAAATTATTCCCTTAAAAATGTTACTCTTTCCCTTTTATTTTCTTCTTTTTTTGTACAATACCTAATCATATTCCGATTATGATAATAATTTGCTGAATTGTCAGTAAATGGTCATTTAATGCAATTAAGCACAATAAAATGATGTCAAATTAATAAAAAATAAAAAAAAAAAAGAGTAAATAAATAAATTACAATATTTCGTTTTATAATACGCATCATCTCTTTATTTTCTTTCATGATAACAAAATTTATTGACCGTTGTAATTATTAAACACTTTGTAAGGTAAATTTTAATTTGAATAAAAAAAAAAATCCATGGAATTTTTTATTCATATGTAATCAAAGACAAAATATAGGTGATGCATCGGTAACAATGTCCCAGTATCACAACAACCTCACCTTCATCTAATTTGGGTGATTTTTCACATCTTTTCGATTATAAGTACAATTTAATAACTCGTTGAAAATTATTTTAAGGATTAACGAGAATCAACACCACAAAAAAAAGTGTCAAACATACTAACCAATTCTTTTGAAAAGTAGTCATATCACCTCGGATTCAACTTTTCATACCCGAAAAAAAAAAGCCAAAAAAAAAAACAAAATAAAAAGATCTTGAACTGAAATTCATCGTCTTTAGCAATAAATTTTTCTCTTGGGAGCTTCCATCGCGTGATTTATCTGAGTACGAGAAGTCATATTCCTTCTGGTTTGCTGTAATAGCGTTAATTTATTGGATGCCTTTTTAATCGAGCAATGAATTGGATGTTACTTCTTTTTTTTTTTATTTTCCTTTTCAGTTATGCTTTACCAACTTATTATTATTATTTTTTTTTCTCATATACATATATGAATTTTATTTATACAATATTTTATACGTATCCACACATATGAAAAACAGTATGATATCATTTCATTTTCGTATTCATCCTGCATTTTAATACTAACTTAGCTAATTTATCACCACACTTTTGAACAAGCGATTAACACCTGCGCACTGAAGTTCAAACACGCAAACTAATTGTCTTGCCATATCAAAGATACTTTTTATTATTTTTTTAATTTAAGGTGAAAAGAAAACAGGATCATGAATCGATTTAACTAGGATCTATTACAGGACAGAATTTATTTTTATGCATACAAAATTAAATTAATACAAAAAATAATAATAATAAAAATAAAAAAACCACAAAGCTGCACATAAGTAGTTGAAATGCAAATGCAAAAATGTCTACACTACACACCTATATATGATGTATACATATGTATATTATGTGCGTGTATGGGATAAAGGTGATGATAGTCTTGTTGATTAACAAAATGTTATTAATTGCGTGTAGGAAACAGCAATTGCTTTTTCTGCTGATTATCTATGCTGTATTTTTTCTTGCTTTTACATTTTTTTTTCTTCATTGTTTTTCTTTTCTGTTTTTTTAATTCTAAATATTTCTTACAAGAATTGCAAGTGATTTGTTGATGCTATTAGTTATTTATAAACAATTTAAAGATACATATTTTTGAAATCTATGAAAAATCATTACCAGGTGAAAATAATTTTTTTTTCAGCACATTTCATCATCATTAAAATCTCGTTTAAAGGTGAAAATTTGTAACGAATGATCTCACTTTGTCGGTTATCTTTTTAAAAAAAAAAAAATAAAATAAAATAAAAAAACGAGACTGTTTTTTGGTCTATATTTCATTTTTGGTGCAGAGGAGTATGCGTTCTTAACAAAAACATTATTATTGTTCTTTTTTTTATATAGGTACTGTTAAGGCGGGAGCAACAATAAGATACTTAAAAATTTGGCACGCATCTTGAAAGGTGCAAATTCATGCAGATACAAGCGCCTTATTCAATTCTTTGTTATTATCGTTTTTTTTTTTAATGTAATTTTTTTTCCCCTTAAGTTTTTGTTCTTGAATAATTACAACACATTTTTTGTGTAACATTTTTCATACTCTTTTGTTGTGGACAAGTGTCTCGTGTCCTTCTAGGAATTAAGTATTATAAGTGACAAAAAATAAGGATAATTCAAAAAACAAAATCGAAATAAGAAAAAAAAAACACAGAAGAATATAATAAACTCACCACATTTACAATCAAAATGTCCTAGATAAATTTAAAAAAAAAAAACCTATTCTGTTTTTTGTAAATTATTTGAAAAAAAAAAAAAAACATAAATTAAATTATAATGAAACATCTTTTAAAATTTATTTAATAAAAATTATCTTAAGGATCATATTAACGTATATCAGAAACAAAAAGATACGTAATAGAAAATATTAATGAACAATTTACAGTTTATATTATCACAATTAGATTTTCATAACAAAAAAAATAACTGTCGGAAGTTTTTCATAGATCTTTGATTCTTAAAAATCATACATGTATACCAATTTTCACATTTATCTGTATACATACTCGTACATAATTTACATTTAAAAGACTTATAAAAGAACAATTGAAATAGTATATTATTATTGCTTCTGTTATTGAAAAAGAAAGAAAAAAAAATTAAATAATAATAAACATCGTCGCGTTAAATTTAAAATTACATTTTAAATTCAAACTTATTTTCAATTGTTTACCAATTTGTATGCATGTATATGTGTTTGCAGTTTGCACTCAATGTCATTTTAAATCTGCTAATTGACACAACAAACATTCGATAGGTAAGTTAGTTCATTGTTTTTCTTTCTGATCTAACGCTAGAAGCTATCATATTAATTCATTGCGACAAACAAACATTCTACATCAAAGAGGTCTCCTTATGCCGTATAATACCAAATAATACATACATACATACTATATACATATATTATATGTACATATTTAACATTTTGTTGTTAAACTTAAAGATTGGGTGGCTAATGCTAATGATTCCATCTTAAGATGAATCTGGACCATTCTTTACCACTATGATCTTCTGATGATCTTTTCAAGTAGACGATGAGTAATGATTACTTTTTGAAAAGGGACAAACAATGAAGTGCTATAATAATGACACCTTTATGTGCGCCTTCATTATCCTTTAAGTCTTCTCAAGTATCATCAAATTTATTGGTATTTGCTAATTTTTTGTTCATTTAATTACCAATGTCAGTTACTTGAGCTATAATCTTTGAATTGATGATACTGTTCTTGTTCTCGTTGTTGTTCTTAATTCTTCTTTTTATATTTATTTATAAACAGTGTTTATTCCCAATTCCTGTTGAATTACAAAAACCTGTTGTACATATTTATATATTTAAACAATGTCTGGGGCTATATAAGCAACTATAATAAACTAAAGTCTGAATCTTTCAATCAACACATAGCTTTTTCTGTTATACTATATAAAGTGCACAGAAATAATCATGAGCATAAATGTATAAACAGTTAACAGACTCTGTTTAATTAAGTAATTGAGTTTATCTGAAACTACTTCTTTAAAAATAACTTTACGATTATATATAAAACAGTCAATGTAAAAAAATTTTACCATTTTGTAGAGAGAAATTAATTGTTTACCAACATGAAATTGGTGTTTCTTTAATACTGTCTGTGATTTTATGCAATTTAATAGATACACTTTAATAGTCAACTTAGACTTGAATGTAAATAAATTTGTATTTTTCAAATGATTTTTAGGATTTTCGAAAAAAAAAAAAATAAATAAAAAATTTTATGCTTGTAAATTGTTTTTTATAATTGTAAATGGAATTGTTTCGGAAATCTGAATATTTAAACAAATTTTGGCACTTCTTAATTTTTTAATGAACACCAACAAAGAATAGTGAAAATTACATTTCAAGACAGCGGATACCTTTAGATAAATTTTTATGATTTCGAAAATTAAATTCATATTTCGAATCTATCAAATATTTATTCAAAATTCACTACCACAAACATACTTCTTTTTTTTTTTCCGTTTGTTTTTTTTTTTTTGTTCTTTCGTTTCAAATCTAAGAGAACACATATTTCCGACTACACAAGAATAACTTTATATATATATGATATTGTACAATTACATTATGTATGAAAATCGTATATAAAATAGTAACCAAATTAATAAATCATTTATCAAAAAATATCCACGTAAGTGTATATAAAAAGTTATTTCGTGTGGAAATTTAAAACATGTTCAAATCACAAATTTCTCAATTTCCGTTCAACAACCCTTAAACGACATTATGTTAACAATAAATCCTCTCATTGATTCATACATCTATACAAACATTTTCACATATGTATTTATTTCTTAAATGTACATATACATACATACATATACATATATTAAGAACATTTAATTTTTAGAATCCCTTACGTTAACAAAAATTAAATGATGAGTAAAGTATTTTATAAACTAACTGAACATATCATTTACTAAAGTTAGTTAACAGTCTATAGAATTCATATAAACTATTTCTTATATTATTTTATAATAATACCCTTCTTTATCGGATGTATCTTATTAGTCAAAAGAGAGAAAAAAAAAAAAGAAGAATTGAACAACCAACCCCTTTCATTAAAGTTATATTTTTTGATCCTGTTGTTTTTGTTTGTATAGTCATTTTAACACTACTATATTTATCTGGTAAGAAGAATATACAGCATCTTGTTAGTAATATACACATACTTAATAATTTTTCCCTATATGCATTTTACTTTTATAAAATATGTACGTATTCTACTTTGACTTTATCACCATCTCAGTTACTGTATCATTGTTTGTGATACAAGAACATTTTCGTCTCATCATATCACCACATTCACCTCTCTCTCCTTGATACTTCTTATACATATTTTCCTCTTTCTTCATCTTCAATTTTCCTATTATTTTTTTTGTTTGTTTATTTGATTTCTCAAATAATTTTTTCCTTTACAAAACAACCCTTAATATAATATAAAAGTAACGTGAAAATAAATAAATGAAATTCATTACCCTCATTGTGCGTATAATCGTTTTGTGTTCAAATAAACTTCCAACACATTAGTATTTAAATATGATAGCTTACACAACACAACAACTTAAACTCATAAGTACATAAACACATACACACATATTTATATTATTTTTGTGGAAATATAACTTTGATTTCTTCAAAAAGAACAGGAAAACAAAAAACAAAAAAAAAACATCCCTGATGCTACTTGTGTCTTTTATATTAAACGAATTACACTTTTTTTTTTTTTTTTTTTGTATCCACATTGTCGTATTAACAAGGGAAGGCTAACTTTTGTCTAAAATGAATTTAACTGATAAGGGCTTCTTAGCTGAATGATTTTTCCCCTTTTTTATATGTATTTATTTTAAGTATTACGTTTAGTTACCTATTCAATTTGCCATTTTTCAAGTTAACGATTGCAAAGGGAGTTTTAAAACGATAATAACTTTTAAAATATAGGAGGGGTTAATTGATATAATGTTCTTATTTATTTTTACAATGGAAAAATTTATCTTATTACCGTTTGAGCTACTGCTTTTCTTTTTTTTTTTTTTTATTAAATAAATTTTTCAAATAATAATCTCTTCTTATCATTTATTCGCTATTATAACATAATTATATTGATATAGTGGAAAAAAAATGAATCTTGCTTTGTGGTAATAGAAAGGAGTAATTTATATTTTAATTAATAATGTTTTTCTACTTTTATAATGAAAAATTGTTACTATGAAATTAAGATTTAAAATCGGTATTATAATATAAACTGAATCCTAATGAAACTTAGCGAAAAAATTATAAATTTTAGCCGTCTTTGGGATGTGAATAACTTTAATTACATTAGGAATTTTTCACAGGATTTACGCCTAAAATATTCTAAGTTGAAAAAAATTATAACCAAAAGAAAAATTCAATAATTAAAAATAAAATTCAATGTTCTTGTTTAAAATCAAATTATTATCATTCAAAAATAATTAAAAATGTACAAAACGAAATCGTTACGAACAAAATATTATGAAGCTAAATATTTTTAACTATACGTTAAAGTTAAAAAAAAAAATAACAATAATATTTAAAAATAATAAAATTGTTTTCACTCATATAAGAACTTTTTAAGTTCTTAAAAATACATAAGTTCGTACACGTGCATAACATTTCTTTTTTCAATTTTAATTCAATTTCAAAGAAAAAATCAATAGAAAAATAATTGCTTAAATCCGATTTTAAGATTTAAACAAAGTTGTTAAAAAGTACAAAATCGTTTTAAATATTTAATATCTTTTTGATTTTACTACTTTTTCGTACATAAAATATAAAACAATGCAAAATTGTTTGTTTTAATTTGATATTTATATAATTAGAAATGCTTCCTTACTCTTGCAAAAAGAGACATTGTTTTGGAAAAATATTATATAAGTTTAATCTATAGCCTATTTCGCAATTGAATTTTTTCATTTGAGAATTTCTTATTACAAATCATTTTTTAAAGAAACTCCATTCTATTGAACGTATTCAAATTAAAAATGTCGGTCTTCTAATTTCCTTGCTTTTTTTTTTTTTGCCAAGTACGTTTGTATTGTACGTAAATTTACAACAACAAAAGCTGAATATTTTTTTCACGTTTAATCAATTAAAACCCGTTCATATTGTAATTGTCCTTTTTAAAAAAAAAAAAAAAAAAATTAAAATTATTATCATTTAACACACATAACAAGGACAATCAGTGTCACATATTATTCAATAAATCACTTTGAAATACTTAAATTCATCGCCACGTATGTTCATTTTATTAATCATAATAGGGGACGATCATAAATATTTTATTTTTTTTTATATTAAATGAAATATAAAAGGATACTTATTTTATAAATTAAATATACATTTTTAAATTTTAACACATAGACATTTTTTCTCCTATTTAAACACTCACACACATTTACCATTAATTATTGTATTATATTATACTCGAAAAAAAGGACGATCATAAATAACGACTCTATAGAAATAAAATTAAATAAATTTTAGGTCAACCAAGCATGAAACGTATGAATACAAGCTATATTACAATTATATTCACAAGTATATATAGTACATATATTTTTGTACAATAGATAAAAGTATGTTAAATTTGAAAATGGTGTCATTTTATTGAAAAATATTATACACATTATAAAGCACTTCAATATCATATATATACATAGGTATGTATGTATTGTGTAATTTTATAGAAAGACACATGTGATCAATTTCCAACATTTTATACATCAATTAAGTTAAGTACTAGCACAACAAAAAAAAAAATATGAACAAATGAAGAAAAAGGATAGATTCATTCATTCAATCTCATTTATTAATTCGACTAAAATTAAATGATCCGCGAAAGGTAAATCTACAAGCTACTCTAAGTCACAAACAAAATAAAAATTCCGAAAAATATAATTCTTTTTTTTTTGTTTGTTTGTGAGTATTGTATTTCAAAGGAACATCTTGTTTTTTAACATTAAATGTTGATATTTGTATAATTTTGAGAAAAAAATCGATACAGTGTTAAAAAAAATCATGTTTTTAACGCCTTTAACACGTAGAACTGATCTATCGGTCATCGAATTACAAAATAATAATAAATTATCCTTTTGACCATTTTATTTTTTTTATTAAACAATTTTTTTTTTTTTTTTTGATTTTATTTAATTTTTCATTTATTTTTCAAATGACTGTATCATTCATAAAAAATTCTGTTTTTTTCTTTTACAAAAAAAAAAAAGGATCCTTTTTTATGAATGAATGCGGCATTTAAAATCATCGAAAAAATAAATTAATGAATAAAAATTGAAAATCTTCAATTGCCATGTGTGTGTAAAAAAAAAACATCATTTTTATTTTTTATTTTTTACTTTACAATTTGTATTTTTTTATTTTTGCTTTTAATTTTTCTTTTAAAAAAAAAAACGGTCCATATAAATTACTCTCAATATTTTATTCTTTTTAAATATATATAATATTTTCTATTAAAATTTGACACATTAAAGGATCATAATGTCATTATTATTATCACTTCAATGATTTCAAGGATCAATATAATTAAGATAAATATTTCTTTTTTATTTCCTTTTTTTTTTTTTTTTTGAACTGTATAGAACTATTTAATGTCATAGTAAATTTATTTTCAATTCAATTTAATGATATTTTAAATTTATCATTTTTTTTCTTTCTTTATTTTTTTTTCTTTATAAATATAGTTATATGAAAACTTTCTATATAAATCAGTACCATTCATTTGTAAGTATATTATTTGTAAATTGTATTATTTTTAATACTAAAAATTGTGCGGTTGCAAAATAAATTTACTACAAATTTGTTATATTGCGGTTGATGTTGTATAGAATAATATATTTTGTATGTATGTATTGTTAAAATAACCCACAAAAAAAAAAAACAACAACAATGTATAATAGAAAAATAAATATTTTAGATATTTTAGAAAATGAAAATGTGGGAAAATGTATTTTTAGAAAGCAAAAATAAATTGTTACAAATACAAACAGAGAAAAATTTAATTTTGAATTATTTTTGCAATCATTCAATAACAGCAACAATTTAATCCTTATAGGAATTTTCTTACACTCAAGGATCAATTTTACTATGTAGGTACATGTGAATTTTTAACGCTTTTTGAAAAAAAAATATTTCACTAATTTTTTTTTTCTTTCAAATTGGAATTTTCAGGAAAAAAAAAAAAACAGTTTTTAATACCTTCAAACATAATACATTAAATAAATGAGATTTTTTTCACTTGTATATTAATAAATAGATGTATTTTTTTAAATGATTTTCAGTTAATTAACCATAAAATTTTCTACTTCATTTTTATTATGTATTTTTAATTATGAGATAGTTAATAAAAATTTTCGATATTTTCAATGGTTGTTAATTGGGTATCTTATTAATACATTTTGTATTGCTATAATGTCTTAATTAATACAAATATACAATAAAATATATATATATATATTTTTTTTTAAAAAGTGTATAGATATGTACATATTAAATAACATTGAAGATACACCGGAAAAAGAAGAAACTAAAAATTTTTGTGTTGTATTTTTTTCTTTAATTCACATACTACGATTTGCAATGAATAAAATTGAGTGATTATTATACTGTAAAAGCTGACAAACTTTGATTTCTTTCCTGCCGTTTTATGATCAATTTTTATTATGGTATTTTGATGTAATTCGTGACTGCTCTTTAAATAGTCATTTATGACTTTTAAATTTTCTTTAACTTAATAAGGAAATAATTTTATCCCTTATTTAATCGGTTTTTTTCACTTTATATGGTCTGTTTTTATTTTATTTTATTTTTATTTTTTTTAATTTTTATTAATACATATTATATCCTCTTTGATTTATGTTGAGGTATTGTTATTATGTTTTAATTTTTTCTTTCCTAACATATTGCATGCATTCATGATGAACATTTTCAAAAAAAATAAAAAAAATACATAAAAAAACAAAAAATTTTTAAAATTTGATTTAACAAAAAGGAAAAAAGAAACAAGATTTATTTTTCTTTGTATAAGAGCAATGATGGCAGTAAATTAGACTTAAAGGTATCTTATTTTTTTTTTTTTTAATTTCTAATTTAAATCGATTTTTAATTTATAATGTGTTTGGAAATAAAAATGAGTATTTTTTTTTCTTTTAAATGTGAGTAATAAAATTTTCCAAAATTTGATGAATTTTAGTATTAATTTGTCTAGTGATTATAACTGACATTTTTATGATCAATTTTTTTTTTTCTCCTCAAAATTAGGAAGATTAAACGCTGTATTTAAATTCAAAAATTGGTTTTTTATATGAGTCTTTTTTATATTGGACTGATTTTAACGGTGGTACAAAAAGGTTCAAGACATTAAAATATACAATAATTTTTTTTTTTTTTTGTGTTCGTCTGAAAGTAGATTAAGATTTTTTCAAACCTAGTTACACTGAGTAAGTCAAAAATATAACTAATAAAATTTCAAAATTTTATGATTGGTGTTCCTCAAAGTTCTATTTTTTGTCTTATTTGATTTGTTAATTCTATGAACGATCTGCCATCTATAATGAAGCATAAGAACTATTTCAAGTACTTTCGATATGCTAAGTTTTTTTTTTCTTCTAAATTTTATAGTCTTCTTGATAAAAGTTACTACAGAAAAAATAACTTTCTAAGGAGTTTTAAGGCCTTCACAGAATAGTACCACTTCTTAAACTATACATAGGTTATGGCTCATTACCGAAAACCCATCAATTTAATACTTTTTTAAACAAATATTACACACTTACTATGTTCGATGGAACACACACGTCAAAATTTACATTCTCAAGAAAACAAATCTACTTTAATTGAAATTCATTAATCTCTAACATCTATGAAAAAAAAATTCTTTTTCTAAATACCTTTACCATATAATTCAATAAAGTACATGCACAATACAAATATCTATTCATAAAGAAAAAATCAATTACATTTCATATTATAATTGAAAAGCAAAAATAATATAATAAAAAAAAATATACATGTATAAACGAATTCGTAAATACATTATTACACTATTATAATAGTAAAAATGTCAATAATTGCAAAAATGCAAAAATGTGTTCATTCAATGATTAAGACATTTTAAATGAGTAATGCTAATGGCGTATTAAACGGTTAGCAAACATTATAATGTGCGGGACAATCGAACATTTATTATAAATGAAAATAAAAATAAAAAAAAAAAAAAACAGAAATATCTAATATAAAATCATATTGAAACAAACTTTTATTCTGCAGTATTGTATCTTTTTTTTTGTTTTTTTTTGTTTTTTTTTTTTGTAGTTATATTAATATGTTAATATTATGTACAAGTACAATTGCTTACAGAACATGTATAAGTACAAAATGCAATGGCATTTATTTATTAATAAATAGGTAGATACATTATATGTTCATAATATAAACTTAGTGTATTACTAGTTATTTTATGAGTATATTACATTATGTCAATATTATCTTTTATACTTTTAGTATACAAGTATAGGTGTATGTGATATTCTGAAGAAAAAAAAAATTTATAAGTACATACATATTAATGTTACCTGTATTTATTAATCTGTATATGTAGTATAATACTTATGTGTTTTTTACAGTTCAAATTTAATAATATTCATGCTCTGTACAAAACGTGATTTGCATACACTGAGTTCTTAAAACAATGTTTTCTGAGCTTATTACACAATTACTACAATATGTTGTATACATAACACCGTTATAATAAGTACATATACAACAATTTTTTTTATTTTTTTTTTTTAGTTTTTTTGTCAAACAGGATAAAAGCGTTAATGTGTGAATATCTCTTGTATGATATGATATATAGTAAAGGGTCAAGGAGTCTACGAAAAACAAAAACAAAAAAACAAAAAAAGAAGAAGAAAAAATTTATAAATACCTAAAAGGTACATTGTATCTAAAAATACGTGACATTTTATGTAAGATAAAATTTTAAGAAAGCTTTTTTTGGTAATTCATATTTTATAGAAAATTCATGAATGTTTGTAAATAAAATATTGTAATTGATATACGAGTATGTAAATATATTTCAAATTTTTTTAACTTTCATATTATGTTGTGTAAAAAATTTTTTTTTAGAAAGATAAATTTTCCATAACAACAACAGATTTCAATTGAATTTTTTGGTCAATTTCATAGACTTTTAATATTTGTTTATCTCAAAGTAAATAAACCTTTTAAACTTTTTTTTTTTCATTTTCCTAATTTCATGTATCATGAGCTTATTTATTTAAAATATATACAAAGACAAAAAATAAAGTAAGAAATAAATAAATTTAAAAAATAAAATATATACATATATGTATGTATTTTTTTTTACTAAAATTTATTCACAGCAAAAGTATCAAAGATCATTCAAATTCTTATTAAAATACAACATGCATGAAAAATATATGCATTATTATTATACCCATGAGTGGTATCTTTTTATAGATTATAAAAGTCGTCTTTATAAAGTTATCTTTTAGTTGAAATCGTGTTCCTATTAAAGCAAAATGAAAATTTTAACGCGCCTTGATGTCTCACTTTTCGTACATAGATATTTGTATATTATTATTACTATTATTATTATTATTATTATATTGTAAAGTTTTTACTTTATCTTTTTTAATACTTCTCTACATACATATTTAGTATAAATAGTTAAACATTTATTATTATGCGATCATGAATGTTAGTTTGGTATGCTAAACTGAGTAATCACGCTTTTTTGCCGGCGTGCAAATGTTTTTATATGAACAAATAATATCTTGCAAAGAATTTAAATTTGCATTTATTTTATATATACTAAATATAATAAATACATATTTACATATATACAAATATAAATATAGATATAAATAAAATTCAAAAGATTTGAACCACCAACTGTGGGTCAGATCAATTTATTACATTGATACCAAGTATAATGTCATTACATTGTAATTGTTAAAATATACAAGCAAGGATACTAGAAAAAATATCGTAGTTTTTTTTTTTTCTAGTTCAATTCTATTTTAAAAAACAACATGAAAATGAAGTTTAAATAATTATAAATCTTTCAATGATAAAGAATTTAACATGAATTTCTGTTTAAATTCTGATTTAATTGAGATGTTTAATTTTACAACAAAAATCACTTTATATTCGTTAAGTGATTGAATTTTATCGAATTAAAGGCCATATTATAGTGAATTATTTTATGATATTATAAACTTTTCAAAAACGAATTAAAATTATAAAACATCAAAGAAAATTTACAATTAATTTAAAAATAGTACAATGAAAGCCACTTTAGAAAAATTACTACAAATTTTTTGGTATTCAAATTGAAATGAAGTAAAAGTTAATTTTTTTTTTTGCAGTATTTTTTTAGCTAGAAATAATATTTTGCAATGGGAACAAATTACAAATTCAATAAAAATTTGTTTTTTTCAAACAATATATTTCCATAGGAATTGAACAAAACAAGATTTTCAAAAATTTTCTCACAAAAAAATATTAATCATCAAAATTTAAAAAAAAAAAAAAAAGTCGATAGAAAAATTACTACGTTATTTAAAATAAATTACATCAATAAAAATCTATAAGACGTAAAAAATATCCCATATACTCATATATCCTTGAAAATATTATAAATTCAATTGATTTTATTAATTATAAAAAGTCAAAAGTGCTTATTTGAACCCTTTGAAATCAATTAATGCAACATCAATCATCATTTTTATAATATCAATAGCTTTCTAATTAAATATTTCCATCAATCGTGTTAACAAGTTTAATTTATATATATTTGTATCTCATGTATTAGTATAAATGTATGTTTTCATTTTGCTTATTTCATTTTAATTTCAACACTTTTTATATATGCGGTCATTTTCAAATATTAAACCACAAAATATAAAATATTCTCATCATTTTTCAAAAATTACAATATAAACCAAAACATCAACAATAAAAAAAAAATAAAAATAAAAATAAAAAATAAAAACATTTATATATGTTTGTAATTGACAAATATCTGGCAATTTATCGAAGTTATCTTTTTGAAAAGATATCTCACAATACTTCACTAACTTTTCTCACTGAATTAATCATTATCAAAACACTTATAACTTGGCGGTATACTTTAATAATTTTATTTTTTTATAATTTTTTTTTTTTTTTTTTTTGATTTTTTGATTGAATATACACCACTATAAAAGGAAAGAATTTCCTGAAAGAGACTTTTTTGAAAAATAGAAGAAATAAAAAAAAAAAACTATAAATATTATAATTCAGCTTATTCATATGTTTAACAAAATCTCAATACATATAGGATAATTCTTCAATAATATGACTTCACCTCTTTTAAATACATTTTTCACAAATAAACAGATAAATAGTTATACATACATATATGAATGTAGTATATGTATGTATATCCATTGTTAGATCAATAAATCAATCAATACTTCATTTTTTTTTAAAATGTGTATAAGATACATATATTAATATCTACTACACATCACATATGAGTATCTTTATTCGAAAGAATGAAAAAATAAAAAAATAATGAAATGATTGTAAAAATTTTTATAATATAAATTTATCTAAATAAACTTTTTTGTAATTTTAAATATAAATTTATTATTATTGTTCTATTCATGCAAACGATTTTTATTGTAATATTGAATTTTTTGACACATTCAAGCATTCATCATATCAAATCGAAGTGTGAACCTCATCTTTAATAAAAAATAAATATTAAAAAAAAAAAACGAATATGAATATTATAATAAGCACTTTATAGTATACATCATCGATGGCGAGATTATATTTTTTTTCTATACAAATTGATTGAATAATCCGTAAATTATGGTGAAGGTAATATAATAAAAGACTTCTTCAGGATGATCATTAATTATATATATTTTTATACTATGATCATTTTCAAAATCATCTTTTTCTTCGTCTATTTTTTTTTTAATGATATGTATAACTATTTGATTAAAATGTAGGAGAAAAAAAAAACCACAATTTTTTTCTAATAGAAAAGGTTAAAGGTTGGTTAAACAATGTAAAAAAGAATTTTCAAATAAAAATCTTTAATTTTTTGTTATTGATTGTTTACTTTATTTTCAATTGATGTTTATTTTGTGAATAGCCTTTTTTTTTCTTTTTCAAATTAGGATTTTTTTTATAGACTTTGATTTGAAAATTTTTCTAGAATTTCACCTTTTCGCTTTCCGGTCAGTCAAGTAATTTTTTTTTTCAAATTACTAGATAGAAACTTTTATACTTTTCTGAAGGCTTCACAGACCCACAGAAATAAAAATGACTTCGTTTATGGACCAAGGATAAAGTTACAATCAAGTTAACTCAACAGTTTGTGTCTGAAACCTAATGATGGTTTGTGGTTTTTAATTCTCATAAAACCGTTACGATCTTTTTTATGAGGATGTCTATACTGCCCATAATATCCGAAATTTTTTGCTTTTAAGGATAACTCTGTTTACGTCAACAGAAAATATTCACCGAAATTCTACTGATCATGTTAGAACAATACGTTTTTTTCCGAAAACAACTCAGACAATAATCAACATCGCAAGCTTTACATTAAATTAAACGTGCTTGTTTTTCATTTTTTTTTTCTACTGAACAATTTAAAACACCTTGTGTTTATAATATAAGTAAACCATTATTTATTTTTTTCTAGATTAACCTTATCACACAAAAAGCAAAAACATAGCAAATCGAATAAAATAAAAATAATAATAGCTTTATTTTTTATTTAAAAAATCGATCAATAACATTAAAAAAACAAAAAAAAAAAAAAAAAAAAAAAGCGATGTAAAACAAGTAAAGAAAAAAAAAAAAAATTTTTTGTATTGATCCTCAAACAGTCGGTTTTATTTTAAAACTTTGATCTCAATTCTCAATATATATTTTTTTTTTGTGTTGGAGTATGTCGGATATAATGATGATGATACTAAAGTCATCAATTTGCAAGCAGTCAATATACTTAACGACATAATGAGCGGCAATTTTACAAACGTGTCCTCTATTGATCACTCATCGATTGTTACAATTACAACGTTCAATCATTTTTGCGATCATTTTGTGATCTTAGCGATCAGATTTTAATGTTCACATTGATCACACAATTATTATTAATAATATTATTATTATTAAAGTCTTGCTTGTGCTACAATTGAACAATTCATTTCGAATTAAGAGCGTTTTTTATATTTCAAAAACAAAAAAACCAAAAAAAAAAAAAAACTAATTCTTGTTGAAAATATGATTGCGATGATTATAAAAGATGAGTGCAAACTGTGATAACAATATAATGTTTATACGTATGTATAGTATGGTAGATTGTATAAGGTGTTTATTTACCACTATATTATTATATATTTTTAAAAATAAAAAAAAGTATAGAAAAAAAATATATTAATCTGAAGCGAACAACAAATACCCATTCATTACGAAAATTAGATATTTTGTATACAAAAAATTAATTGGAATATTGAACATTGAATGATTATTAGAGAATTAACCGGAAAATTATAATTTTGAGCTAATTGGTATTGGAAATAAAATGGTTCAAATTTGCAAGGACACAAGAAAAAAATTAAATAATAATAGGTCACAATTATTTAATATCACAGTAATTTAATACGATGTCCTATTGTCCTTAATCATTCTAAAATTTGTTGTTATGCAAGTTTACTTGAAATTAAAAAATAATAAAATATAGGATAATCCATCAGAAAAGAGTTACAGTTCGTAAGACAAACGAGAATACAAGAAACCTTCCCAAGCTCAAAAACTTGACATGGTGAAGATTTATTAGTGCCAGATTCATCTTTTAGTCTCAACTATGCTTTCTTTTAGATTGTACATAATTTACCATCACTTTCAAGTTAATCTGAAAATGCTTTTGCCTTTAAATAGGAAAAAATATTTTCTTTTAAATTTCTCTTCTTTTTTAAAGAAATTCAATAAATTTATCATTTAAAAATTAATCATACATTTTCTGTAATTTCGCAATTAACACCTTTTAAAAATGACAATACATTATTTGAAAAAGAAAAAAAAAGTCCTTATTTACCAATTATGGTGATCTTATTCTTTTTTTTTTTTTTAACAAAAAGCACACATGAAAGTTATTTAAGTAATCACTACTAATGACAATTATGTGGCTTCTCAACATTAAATAAATAAATGCACAACTGAAACACACCTTTTCTATATAAGGATTTTATATCTGGTTTTAAATGGAAGCAAGAAGAAAAAAATTAAAAGATGATAATAATTTTTAAACATCTAGATACTTTTATATCTGTATGTACATATGTATATCTATAAAATAAAAAATCCACATACTAACATATAAAATATCTCATATTATTTTTCTAGACATAAGAAGTCTAACAAATCATTAGCGTCTGTCATTGATCAAAATGCCCCACACATAAGATGATGACTTATGACCACAAAAGAACGTCGACTATATTATTAATAATATAATGTAAGATAATAATTGTGTGCACGCAGATTCATTTAACACTTCGATTTATTGCTGACATAACCAAGTTTTATTCATCAGGATCATATATAATATGTATATACATAAGTATATACATAAGTATATACATATGTAGATACATCCAAATATGTTTCTTAACAATTTCCAGCTACAATGGTACCTTAATCACAAACATTTAATAACAATATTGTATTGTCAGGTAGTCTGACTTTCAACACTCATAAACTAGGATTAATTTGGTTTTATTGAATCAAAATCAAAATACCATAAGTATTAAAATATACATTATAAAAAATAAAAAAAAGGTGGTAAAATTTACCATGGAATTTAAATTTTTATAAAAATGTTCCGACTACAATATAATAATATATCTACCATATGCGATTAAAGGACAAGGGCGTTCACATTATATAAAAGATTTCAACGATTAATTATAATTAATAATTGACTTGGATGTTGTTTTTTTTTTTTTCTCTTTTAATTTTTTTTTCTGTTGCTTTTAAATTTATCTCCTGATTCTGATTTTATACGTTCATACAAAATTTTAAAATTAAAGAAAACAAATTAAAAATCACATCTGATGTATGCAAAAATTATCCATTTTATAATAATTGAACACAAGGTTACAAATGTTACTTTTCATATCCGGTGCATAACAAATGTAGAGAAAAAAAAAGTGCGTTACAAAAAAGGATACTACTGTTATAATATATAAGTAAAAACACAACAGCATAAAAAAAAGAAGGATAAAAAATTCAAAGGAACAAAAAATATCTAGTTAATAATTTTATTTTTTTTTTTTTTGTATTTTACTTACTCTTTATCTTCTTGAAATTTTAGTTTTTTGTGTCTTTTTGGCTTTGTCTTCCTCATAAAGCAAAGAAAATTGCACGACATGCAAATTTACTAGCGATTCAGTTGAACGATTACGTGCACAATAAATCACTTCTCACAGGACTTCTGAACTTTTCTTTTATGAAGTTCTCTTCTCTTCTCTTTTAACCAAAAAATAAAAAGAGAAAAATTGAAAAGAAAAGAAAAAACAAAAAATTTTTTTTTATAATATCGCCTTCTTTAAGTTTTAGAGTAGTTGGTTTGTTTCGCCTCTTTATACTACTTTGATTTTGATTCTTTGATTTTTATGGTGCTGCCAAAAGACGTTGAAACAACTTCATTCCACATTTTAATATTTATAATATCTTCATATAACGTGAATTATAAAAACAACATCTATTATACAGTCAGTGTCTTCATAAAAAAAAACGATTTTTTTTTCTTTTCAAAACAAATAAGTACCTTTACGCTATCAATGCACCAAATGTATGCACATTCAATTATGCAGGGTGTTCGGAATTAGGTATTGTAAGGTATACTTATGTTCCGAAAACAAACACATAAGAATAGTGGGTTGAAGATTTGAGAGAAAGCAATACAAGCCTAACAATCTATCATAGTTATTACAGAAAGCTAAAGTTTTTCTCATAAATCATAATTTTCCATGATTAAATCTTACTGATACTTAGCCTTCCATAAAGTTGTAAAAAGTCCGTTGGTTTTCCAAAAAACTTATCATGATTTCTATAGTTCCTACACTCTCTATATTAAAATTGTTCCCAAATTTAATCAATGGTCTACAAATGTACATAAGGTTTCATTATTATAATAATTGATTTTACACACCCTGTATTCAGGAAAAATGGTATGCAATATAGATACAATAAATTTATAAAATACAGAATTTATATGATATTATTATAATATGTGTTGTTTTAGATACATTTATATGTTTTGTTTATTATAATAAAAATCAATGATTATAATATGACGATGGGTGCAAAGAAAACGATGAGGACATTTTTATAAAAAAAAAAAGTTAAAAAAAAACTATCGTTAAAGAAGTGCAACACAATACACTAAACAGCAAAATACACACAATAATATACTTTAATATTGAATGTGCTATCATCAGAATTAAAAACTATACAACCTGTAAGTTGTTGCCGTATTATAGAAAACCGATCATATAATATGTACTGTACATCGAATTATATCTACATAATAAAATTTTTTTAAAAAAAACAACCAAAGTATATATTCAATATATTCAAGATCTTCTTATTTTTGTCTTCCTTTTTATTTTTCTAGAATTTACAAAAAGGCTATGTTGTCGTGAAATTGTGGCACGACTTTTCAAACGATGTTATAATGTGAATTTATCACAATTATTATGAACTCATATCGCGAGATTTATGCGCTTTTTGTTATTCAATTTTATATATAGATACCATAAGTATTTTCCTTCTTTTTTTTTTCTTCATTTTTAAAGATAGATACGAATATACTTATATAAAAAAAATTATTTTATTTCCTTTCAGTATTGTTTAACCGTTTTATAGATTTCTCGCTTTATAAAAATTTTAATATTTTTTTAATTTTTGTTTTATATATTCAATATAAAATATTTATAAAGTAAAAAAGAAAACAAAAAGGAAAAAGAATAAAAATATCTTGAAAAGAATGAAGATATCAATTTGCATCAACAAAAAAAAAAATGCATCTTTTTCCTTTTATTTCTCTCTTCAATAAAGTTAAATATAATTTTAAATGCACAATAATAATATGTTAAAAATAAATAAAAAACAACAAACCAAATAATATTTTGAATAAACTTCACAACAAAAATATATTCAATAAGATATATGTACATACAAATCATCGAAAATTTTCATACATATGTGATTCAAGTATAATTTAATTCATATTATAACACCGTAAAATACATATGTATGTACACGTATGTATATCTATTCTTAAGTAAATTATTATGATTATTATTAAATATTAGTAATTTTGTATATATTATGGGTGATAAAACCATCTCACATAGTCATAATAATGATTTAATGAAGTCTCTGAATTACAAAAAAAAAAAAAAAATTGTTGCAATGAAATTTCATGAGATTCATTATTATAATGTGTTCATTTAATCGCATTATGTTGATCTTTTAACACTTCATTTGATCACCAAAATTATTATTATTATAATTTTTTTTTTTCTCTGTTTTTTTGGCAATGTTTTAACAAACAGATAATGTGACTTGGTAATTGCCATTTTTTATTTTTTTTTATTTTCAAGATTAAACAGATCATAGTATAAACGTTTAAAATAATCTATCTTCTACTTTTTTTTTTCGTTTTAATTTAGACATTAAAGATAAGGTAAAAGCAATTTATTAACTATATTGATGGATAAATGTTTCTTGATTAAATTATCATTTACATTCGAAAAGCTTTTTTTTATTTTATTCATTTTTTTTTTTTTTTTGTGAAGGTAATCATCATTATTTAGATAAAATAAATTGTTTTTAATACAATATATTTTCAAAAATTAGATTTACACAAGTATGTAAATTTTTATACATAAATCATAAATATAGGTAGATATATAGATACATAAAGTGTAATTTACACATGTATACAACATGCGTAGTTGTAGTTTATGGTCTTAAGAATATTCATTAATTTCCTGTAAAATATCTAAATGACAGTTTTTAATTGAAAAAAAAAAAAAAACACTTTTTTAGGAAAAATTGAAATTTGTTTTTTTTGTAATATTGAAAATTGAAACAAAACGTCATACTGCAGATTGTTTATGTTGGTCTCTTCCTGAATCTAATGTTATTACTATGCAAAATATTTTTTAAAAAAAGTAAATATCCGTTTATAGATGGGATTTTTTCAAAATAAAAAAAATACCAAATGAAATTTTCATTTTAAATACTAATCTTATTCATAATCGTTTTCATATGTAAAATTTATCAAAAAAATATGTAATATTTAAAAAATACCTTATTTTAGAAAATTCATTATCCTAAAAACTGTGAAAATTTTCAAGGTAAAGTCAATTAATTCAAACGTATCTGATCTTTGAAATAGATCTTTTTTAGATTTTACTGTTTTTATTTTAAAATTGAGGACTTGATAGTAAATTAAATGAATGTTTCTAAGAAACTATGTATGTAAGTAAAACTTTGAAATAGCCTTTATAAAGGATTAAAATTTAACTACTTTTAAGCATAATAGTTTTATTTTTTTTTTCTCTCAATAGAGATTCTTCTAAGAAAACACTTCGATTTATTGGATCATAAAAAAAAACATTATGCTAATGCTTTTCATAATTATTACGTTCAAAATTTTATTTTTTCTTTCCAGATTAGTTGACAATTTGATTTTAGTTTTATTTGCTAATAAATCATTGATAATTTTTTTCTCTGGAATTCATAACACATGTATAACCATATAGTAAGAATGTAGGTGCTTCACA
The DNA here is from genome assembly GCA_939192795.1 of Bombylius discolor. NCBI lineage: Eukaryota > Metazoa > Arthropoda > Insecta > Diptera > Bombyliidae > Bombylius > Bombylius discolor. Next base: position 3,256,138 of record OW584241.1, on the reverse strand, counting down.
AAACCAGCAAAGTAATAAAAACAAAAATTCAAAAAAAAAAAAAAAAAAAAAACTTTTTTTCAAACATAAAACGACTGAACTCAATTTAAATCTAATTTAAATTCATACAATATATTTCAACTGCAGTTATACTCATCAATAAAAATATTTTATTTCCTTTAAAATGCTTCATTCTCATACATAATAATATACACCTCAACATCATCATCCATACACATTTTTTTTGATTCATTACATTTCATTTTAAAATGTGAAAAACTAAAAGCAGAAAAACGTTTATGAGTGAAAATTAGCTTTTTCGAACTCTAACATCTTAATTATAGAAGACAGCTAAAAATCATAAAAGCATCATTTAAATGCGTCAAAATGCAATACGCAACAGTTAATATATGCAATGAAGCAATCATTTTAACGATCACACCATATGTTTAAATATTATCTTTTGACGTAATTTGATTTTTTTTTTTTTTTAGATGAGCAAAATCAAGATGATATTTTCTCTCAAATATTATTATTTCCTATGGCATGTTCATGATAATAATAATTAAAATTTTCAATTTTAATTTTTATTTAAAAAAAAAAAAAAAAAATATGTATTTTTGTCCCGACTTTTTATGATAATTTCACTCATAAAATTCACCATCATTTAAATTATTATCGGTCAAATTCCAACAATTTGCTTACTTTAATTATTATTATTATTATTATTATTGAAAACTTGAAGATAATTAAGCATGAAAAATAAAAATAAATAAATAATTAAAATACTTATACAAAGAAAATGGACAACAAGTTGTTTTAATTATATTATCATCAGAATATTTTAATAAGTATAAAATTTTATTTAGTAAACAAGTGAATTGTATGTTGTATATACTAAGTGTATATACGTAAATTTATTTGAAAAAAAAAAAAATATACATACATATATATATTTTATCACTTAATAAAAACGACTAACTTTAAAGGTTAATTTTTAATTTGAGTAACAAGTCCTCTAATCCCCAATTAACATTTAAGTTGATAAGTAATTAACCCATCACAATCAAAATCGTCACTAGTTATAATTAATTCATTTAATTTAAAAAAATTTAGCAACAAAATTGCTTTAAATTGCGATGTTTATAAAGAGGATGTATGTACTCAATTACATATTTTATTTATTTTTATTTTTTCATATATACATGTGAATGTAAATATGTATGTATCATGTGTATAAATGATGTGAACGCGAGCAAAAATTAATTAAAAAATTATGCCGCACTGATACTGATAAAACATATAAAAATAAGCAATTATAATTAAAAAATAAAAATACAAAATTATAAAAATATTTGATATGAATGACATTAAAAAAATATATCTGTATGTTATGTATACACATATGAGATTTATAATAAAAATTTATATATACATATGTATATATATTTATTAGCAATTTATATTATCGCAAATAATAAAATTGATCTTTGACATTTTATAATACAATTTTTGTTTTGTTCATGTGTTCGATAGATGTAGAACGAAGACCTTCGGAAATTTGAAATTGTATGATAGGAGAAGTGATATTTTAATCAAAATAATATATATTTTTTTATTTTCTAAAGAATGCACATTAAAAAAATATTTTCTAAAAAACAAATTGTGTTTTGATATTTTGAAATTCACAAGTATAAAGTGTGACCGCAAAATGAAAAAATTATTTTTAGATATTTAACACACATATTTTCTTTTTCAACTTCGTGCATAATTTTTATTAGAACAAATAAACCAATTGTTACATTAATTTGTTTAATATTTTCATATTTTTCTGATTTTCTGAATGATCTTATAGACTTTAAACTTTATTTCGAACATGATCCTTGTAAGTTACGTGCCTGAAATTTCATTAATTTTTCTTTTGAAGTTTTAGCTAAAAATCAGTGGAATCAAATATCATTTGAAAAAATAAATTACAATGAAATAAAAAAATAAAGTAATTTTCAGAAAAGCTAGTTGGATAAATAATCATAAAGCTTTTTTTGAATATAGCTTGAACTAGATAAATTATCAATTTTCAATAAAGTTTAAATGAAACTTAATTGCAGTATACATAATTATAAATCTTTAGATTTTAAGGGATACTAATAATAGAATGTAACACATGAATGTGATCATAATTAATGACCACATATTATCTTAAAAAAATGATTGAAAGATACTTTGTCAAAAAATGACTAAGTACCTATATCTTTTTATTTGAAATAAACTGACGAACTAAGTAACTGTTTTTCAATAACAAGAAAAAAAAATTAAAGTAACAATCTATTGCAATTTAAATATATTCTGAAAAATCATGTTTAACTGTTAAAAAAATTTTAATGTTTTTTTAAACTAAATTTAATTAAATTTGATTTAAATGCAATTATATATTCAAGAACGTAGGCATAATTTTTAAATAAAATCTGCCACTAATTGACTAATTCATGTTTTAAACATTTTTATTTTAAATCAAAAAACAGAAACAAAAATTGAGAAAAAAAAAAAATATTAACATTTAAAATAGTTACTCAATTGAAAATTGTATTATCTCTCCATTTGAATTTTCATTAATAGTTGAAATTTATATAATATAATACTTATAAATATAATACACATCATCAGTGTGTTCTCATTTATATGCACATCAATCAGACAACATACCTAATTAAATCGATGAATACGTGAAGGAAAGATTTTGCAACAATCGCAGAAAACACCAAAACGTCGTGAAATTGTTTACTTCACTAACTAGTTAAACTTTTTTTTTTATTTATTTTTTATTTTTTATAATAAAATAAGTTAATATATCAGCATATAAGTACATACATATATTAAATTGCAATGCAATGAATAAATAACTTCTTTTTTAGCATCAGCTGTGTAGAAATTTTCTTTTTTTTTTATATTTTACCTATTTTTATACTTTAGGAAGAAAGAAAGAAAAAAAAAAGAGCATGAATACGAACAAAAAAAAAGGGCTCGTAAATCGGAATCATTAAGCCAAGTGGATTTTCCTTTTATTTTCTGATTCTTAACTTGAACACTAATTTTGTTGGGAATATATCTGCTCATTACGATCGTATAAATAACGACCGTCTTCAAATAAAGCTTCTCGATTCTTTAGTTTTCTATATTTTACCTATTAAATACTGTTATACGATTATAAATATATGTATGTAAAATATATTTTATACATATTTATATATATGTATGTATGAACACAATCTCATTATTGTATTATTGTGTATATATTAATACATTAAATTAAAAGTATTAACACAATCATGATCCTTTATACAATAAAAGTGAGTTAAACTTAACTGAAAAGGGCTTTTTAATACGATAAATCTCGTGTGGCAAAATTCCCACATTTTCTAATCATGTGAATAAACCAACGCCTCTGCACCTTTAATATGGTGAACATAAAAACACTTTGTTTGCAATAATTATCCGCAACAGCCAGTTTTCATATACAAGTAATATGAAAAATCCGATCTCCTCGTTTCATCTAATCCATATGCTCCCTTGTAATCGAAACATATTAACTCAATATTATAATATACTTTAGACCTGTAATTATACCTGAATCTATCAGTATATGATGTACTTTTTATTCTATTGTAAACCTTCAATTGCCTCTTCACCACCACCCACCATCACATTAAACTATATATACCTACATATTTGTAAGTACCTATGTACATATATATTCTTTTCTTAGTCTTAAGTTCCAATTACAATGCACCTCTGCAGATCTACATTTTATATTTTCTTTTATTTTTATATTCATTTCATATAGAGGCGAAGGAGTTGAAATTGGAGTGCATGAGCACAATGTGGAATAGTAAAACTGCAGAAATTGTAATAATATATAGCAAAAATACCTAGCACCTTTCATATACATACATATCTACATACATTCATACTTGATGATGATGTATAAATATACTGGAAAAACAGGAAAATACAAAAAACAATAAAAAGAAACAGCTTGAAAAAAAAAAAATTAATACAGTGCACATAAATAAAAGTCAACAACAAAACGTCTTAATTTTAGTCTTTGCCATCACATTTGCACCCACTTCATGATAGTTAATTCCGCGTCTTAAACTGAACTTGCTATAATTTCTATCAAGTTTACTCTTATACTTATACTGTATGCAGCTCCTCTATGTCCAATTATTTACTAACTGTATTTATAAGAATTATAAGGATTGCAATATATGTACTCAATTAAATTGCTTATATTTATATAATACAAACATTTGTAACATTTACCCTTTTTTTTTTCTTCTCTTGTTTTTTTTTTTAATTTTTTTTTGCAATTATTATAGATATTGTACATTTAAAATGCTATTAACTATTAAGTTTATAAAGAAAAAAAAATAGTATATATTGTAAATAAAATTTACTTACATAGAAAGCGAGAAATTTTCAAGAAGGATTTTTCACGAGTATCTTTGTAATGATGCTTGTATGTTTGTAGCCATGTAGGTAATTTAATACACACAGTAGCTAAAAAAGAAGAAGTAGAAAAAACACATTGTGTAAAAATTATAAAATTATTACATATTTTCATGCAATATAGACATAAAAATAAATGTTATATGTATGTACATATGTATATGATTTCATTTGTTTAATATATAAAATATATTTATAGAAATTGTATAAGTGTGTGTATCTACTAGTATATTAGATATATATTTAAATAAAATGCATGTGTGGGTTGAATTTAATCGAGAAATTATCACTTGAAATTTCTTTTTATGAAAATATTACAATAATAGTAATGCATTTTTTTGTAATTATTAATTGAAATCAACAAAGAAAGTGATACAAATTTATTTTGAAATGTGATATATTTATTAGTTTAAATTCATTAAAAGAAACATTTCTTTTTTTTTTCTCTTTCGTATGAATGAAAGTCATAATAAATTTATGAACAATGTAGTTTTTATTTATATTTTATTTTTATTTATGTACAAATGAACGAACATGTGTGGAAAATTTAATGTCCAGTGAGGCAAAAACATTTTTTTTAAAAAAAAAAAAAAACGAAGGTTACATTAAATGTAATTAGAAATTAGGTATTTCTTTAGTCAATCCTTTAAGATATAAAAAAAAAAAGTAATTCAAATAAATTTTAAAAATTGAAAATATCTTGACAATTATTTAAATTGGTTAACTTTAAAATTACTTTAAAATTCATAATTTATAACGGTTTCTTTCTAAATATTTTATTTTTAGAAAGCTTTATATCTTAAAGAGCCTTAAAAAACTCGAAAATTATAGGTATGGTTAAACTCTTTCGAATTTCGTTTAAAAATTTATAAATCCAAATTTAAGGATATTTTTCCAATATTTTGAAAATATTATTTTTTATTATGAAATAGTGCTTGAAATTTTGTTGTTGTTTTTAATCGTGACATGTAATTCTTTGAAAATCACCTACCTACATAATATTCATTAAATAAATATAAATAAAAATAAAATTGATATCAAAATAATAAAAAAAAGTAAAATAACAAATAAATCTGTGGAAAATAAAAAAACAAAGCTTTTTCTTTTTAAATTAGTATCAAAATTGCTTAGACGAAAAAAAAATAGATTGACTATAAAAACGTTCAAAGGGAATGAAAAATTCAAAATCTATTCCTATTTCATATCGTAAATTCATAATAAATAAACAAAAATACCAATTTCCATAATGTAATTAATAATAATTACATAATGAATTTATTACATAATATTCGAAATTATATTTCAATTTTAATGGAATTACCCTATAAAAATTCATGTATATATTTTTGTGTAGATATTTTATTTTTCTTATAAATAATAACCACAATTTTTCCGAACTGTCAAAACAAACAAAATGAAGATATCAAATCTACTAAAATAATAATAAAAATTATAATAAAAACAATGAATCCCGCCTTCAGGTAGGCGTAACATTTTAGACCTCTTGGACTTTTTCTTATTATTGTTCAAATGCATGCATATACCTTAGAAATTTAAATTAGGTATTACAAACTATAAATACCTACATATATAAAAGTATCAAGAGAACTCTCCAATTCTCCAATACATATGATATTATCAAACAGAACAGGTTAAAAGCTTGAAGCACGCCTCACCTGGTATAAACTTTTATATGTACATGAAAAGAAGAAAAAAAAATGTAAATATTCGCCATACCAGTCTGTATGAAGTTATAAAAACGAAGTATTGGTTAGTGTTTGGGGGAGTTTCACCTCATGACTCGTGGTTAAGATTATATTAGAAAAACCACTTTTGACTAATTCTTGTACACGTTAAAGTAAAACATTTTTTTTTTTTTTGCTTTTTAAACTGTTAATAGTTTAAGTGTATACGCTATCATCTCACCTTTTTATTTATGTGGAGATATCAGTTTGATTCAAACGGTTAAAGAGATTACTAAGATTTAAGAAACCTTAAAGGTATATGCATTAGAAGAAACTGCTGAACAGTAAGTATAAGTACGGAAGTGTGCAAATCAATTTTCAATTCCCCGCTTTAAAGGTAAATTTTCATTAATAAACTACACAAGATATAAGGAAGATTGTGTTGTATACTCTATCAAGAGTGAATAAGAAAAATCATCATACACCTCACGTTTTAATGTTTGGTCAAGCAATGTATTGTGGGATAGCAATTACATACAACCATCTCAGATACATTAATTCAAACATACACAATATCTACTATATTCTCCTAGAGTAGAACAAAACAAAAGAAAAAAGAAGAAAAAACAAATTATAGGTGCGACAAAGATGAAGTTATTTGAACAAGATACAATTTTCTTATGCATTAAAAATTTTACTTCTGCAATTTTTTTAATGCCCCGCAAATTCATACATAATGTATGCCAATAAAAAGAAATAGATTCATAATGGAAGTTAATTAGCATGCATGTAATATAACTGCTATTATTATAGAGCTTCACATTATAATATGTGCAATATAATTCGCTATGCGACACAACAACGTTGAATTATTTACCTGTTGTATTATACCTTTATGGAATTAATGTTGTGTTGTGGATGGTTGAATAAATATGAATGTAGAAAAAACAAAAAAACAAAAACTACTTTGAATGCAGTTGAGGGCGCAACTAAATACGAAAAGATTATGCATTTGAAAATTGTGATGCATATAAAAGGGACATATCTTATACTCGTATGTATATGTATTAATGTATATTATGTATATTATATGATATTGTGTTCTAGACTTAATCTTTTTATGTATTTTTTTTTTTTTTTGTTACATATAATCGTCGATTATGGTTACTGCCATATCGTAAAATACGCATTCATTGAAATGAATTAAATATTGTATCTTTTTTTTAATCTTTATAGTACATAAATTTATTAAATAAAGTAAATGAGAAAAGTACTTTCTATATGAATTAATTATATGTACCATCATTGAATTTACGCCATTATTGTTATCAATTAGGTAACGTATTAGTTTGAAAAATAATTGTTGTTACATGATTATACCAGCAAGAATAATTAAATTGAAGAATAAAATTATTAATTTTTCCATAATTGAATAAATACAAACTTCATCTATGTATTTCTTCTTCAACCGGAGTTTAAATTTATACATGAGACACAGGACACATTTTGAATTTATATGTTTTTTTTTTTAAATTTATAAACGCTGCACCCAAATATCACTGATCATCATTGGAGCTTTTAAAATTTATAAACACTTTTATTTACTTCTAAAACAACCTTATAATTTAGAAAATTATTTTTATGATATACAACTGGTATCTGTAATCTAATCATTATGCAAATTTTACCATAGTCACAGAATTAAAACGTTTTATTTTCGTTTTTTTTTTTATTCTTTAATTTTTCACCTTTTTATTATTTATTTTCGTTTTTTAATTATTTTATTCTTCTACCTTGTTTTTCTGATTTTCTTCTTATTAACGTTAATTAGTGAAAACAGTAGCTGACAGATATAAAATGTTTGCTAATTTGAAAACCACTTTTTTAACATTTTCGTTTCTTCGAATTTTATATTGACCAAAAATATTCGATCTTCGTTTGTCCACCTTTAAAAGCTTGTCTGATTTTAACTTATTTTTTTTTATTCTTTCTTAAAGGATTGATACCAGAGTGGGTTAACTTATTATATAGTATATTTTTTTTTTATTGATTTTAGTTTTTGGTGTTTATTTGTTACAGACAAGTCAGGATTTTTGATCATTCGTATTCATTTCTATATACAAAAGATATCTGCTTATATATTGAATTGGTCAAGTCAACAAGAATATTTTTACTAAGAAAAAATGTCTGAAAGGTTGCCAAAATAAGATTTCAGATAAGGAGGTCTCATTAATGAGACACGTATTTGATACCTTATAATCGTTTCGATACGTGTCTGACTGACGGTGGCATGTTTTTCCATTCCATAATTATTTTTTTTGAATTTTTGTTTATTTTCTTTTCTTTTTCTAAGTTTTTTTTTTTCTGTTTAAAATTAAAATTTTTTTTTTGATGCAAATTTACTAAACGTAAAGTTTCATTATAATTTTTTAAACATGTATAGGTATAATTTTTGGAAAATGAAGATTAGAAAGAACTCCCATTCTTAAAATACATCTAATGATTGTTCTTTAAAAAAAAAAAAAAAATTAAAAAAAACATCGTATATCCCCTAAATATAAAAATCACATAAAAAATTTCAAAATAATTATTTTTTATTTTTTTTAAACACTTAAACTAATTAAGAAAACATTATATAAATTATTTTTTTCAAACAATAAAATAAATTTCGATTATGTATTTTGTATTCCATAATTAAAATATTAACAAAACAAAAATATGTAAGAACGCAGTTTCTTTAAAAGTGCTAAAAAAAATTTCAATAAACACATATTTTCTCATTAATATTTTTGAAAATAAATTATAATTTTTTAATTAATTTTAAAATTTACCAAATATTATTTTTTTTATTTAAAAGAAAATTAAAAATTTAATTTCAATAATAAAAAAACTGCGAAATAATTTTTTTAATGGAATAAAAAGTTAATTAATATTTATCATAAATTAACTAACCTACATACAACAACAACAAAAAATAAACAAAAATAAAAATTCATAGAAGGTAAATTCCACGTACTTATCAATCCCACAAAAATTTGATTAACAATTAAAAAACAAATTTATTTTGATTGCTTGAATTTTTAATTTCGATTGAATTTTTAATGCTACTTCAAGTTTTTTTTTTTTTTTGTTAAATTAATTAAATATTTCATAATTAAGTTTGTATTGAGAATGTTAATTAATTTTCCAAATATTTTGTCAAATGTTAAAAATGCTTACTAAAAATCTCGTTCATTGACATGGAATGACCCAATCAAAATTGCAGAAATAAACACCCACGCTTCACAATTAAGAAAAAAAAAAAATACAAACACCCTTGTAAATATTAATTGAGTATCGAAATTATGATAATATAAACATGTGCCTTATCATACAACAACAAAATAATGGATAAATATGAAATGATGAGAATTAATTATAAAAAAAAAAGAATTTATTTTTATTTTGTCAATGAAAATAAAATCGAGCACGAGCTTTAATTTGAATTAACTGATTAACTTGACCATATATATTTTTTTTTTAATTTTGGTTTTTTTCAATAATCATCTGAACTTTTAATTCTCATAATATTCATATTAATTCCTATGTGGAGGTATAAAAAATGTCCGTATGTATAATTTTTTTTCTTTTTGGATATTTTCCAAGAATACAAAACCAGAACCAAAAAGCATAAAAATACAATAATATTAAAATGAACGTTTTATTTATTTTTATTGGAAATTTATGTTAAATTTGACGATGGAATTTGTTTAACAATTTATATATCTAATTTAAAAGATAAGGGAGCCGTTTATTTTAACATGTTAAACGTTTTTTTTTTTTTGTCTGTTTTTTTGATTTTTTTTTAATTTAAAATTTTAATATTTAGGCACTGTGATTTTTTATTCATTCATTCATTCATTAAATTTTTCTTTTAATGAATGAATGTGATATTTATTTATTTCTACATACCTATATACATTTTTTTTTTCTGTATATCTGAAACTGAAGGAAAAAAATCGTTTGAGATAAAATTGGCAAATTGTTACAGGAAATAATAAATTTTGATAAAAATCAGATTATCGACCTTTTAGTAAAAAAAAAAATACTTTTTTTTTTGTCTAATTTTCTTAACTATTTTTTTTTATAATCTTGAATTTTTATCTTTCTTTTTAACATATAATTAAATCTTTTATAACATGAAAGTGTTGGAAAGACTTAGAAGTTTTACGCACAACACATTCAAAAAATCAAAAACAAAACACAATCAATATCAAAAATCTTTTTCAAAATGATTAAAATTAAATATGTTAATTAATTATGTTTAATTAGGGTAAAAGTTAGGAAAAAAAAAATATCTTTCTTTTTTTTTTTAATTTGTTTAATTAAAAATCAAATATCAAAGCACCGTTTTTTTTTTTGACTTTTTTTTTCAGTACACGAGATTTACATTCAATAATAAATCAATTTTATATTAGATTTCAATCAACAAGGTCTTTAATCATTATAATAATTGGCCTAAAATTGAATATTATTTTATTTACAATTGTGTATGTGCGCATACATGTACATACATAAGACGTTTTTTATTCTCGAAAAATTACTTTGTTTAGATTCTTTTTAAACGATTTTAACTAGAAATTTTTTTATACAAACTGTTTCTCATAGTTAAAAAAATTGATCCCATAGTACCAGAAAATTGTGAAGAAGCATCATCATCATCATCATTATCAATTATAATCATGAATTTAAGTATATACTAAAACAATCACTATTACATATATGAAAAAGAATAATAAAAAAAGAAAAGCTATGAAATCACGTAAATATATATCAGCGTAATATGTGTATGTTCACCATGCATACTTTGAGTAAAATTTATGTGATAAATCTGCATCAAATGTTCATATCCATTTCATACAACAGTACATTATACATAGTACATACGTATATACAAACATATTAAAATTGCAATATCTTTTAATATATTTATGTGCATATACAATACCTGTAATATTATCATGGCTAGACGGATTCAAAGGCCTTAGACCAATTAGCGAGATGATAGAAAATATGTCAATTTTGCTTTATGCGCCTTCGTATTCGAATAAACAGAAAATAATCAAAAGATGAAAGATATCTTCCAATAACCATATAATAAGGCAACTTTTATATCAGTAAGCAAGTGACTTTATAGCTTTACGAAAGAATAAGAAAAAGAATAAATAAAAATAATGGAATTATATGAACTGTAGATATTAATGTTACAGGGTAACACATATGACAAAATTTATAAATTCTTCAAATACACAAACTAAATACAATAACTAAATCTAAAACTTTTGTGAAATTATTTGGAAGAACTGGTAACTCAAAATCCAAAACGGATATATTCGTTTATTTCACATGTTCGATTTATTTGACATTGACCCAAAAACAACATAAAAAATTAGGCTAATCAATTAGTTTATGCAGCCTATGCTATAGTAACCGAAAGTTTCTTGATTAATTCAAATTTATTTTTTGTTCGTACAAAACCTTGGAATATTCAAAAAAAAAAAAAAAGTATGAAAAATTAGAAAAATAATTCAGCATGTGCACAGCTATACTGAATTCCCAGAAAAAGCAACACTCCAAAGAAATAAAATTTTCGCATAGTTAATTTTTCACATTGAACTTTTTTACATATTTGATTATTAAAATGAAGCCAAAAATGTATATTTAATTTGAAAAATTCCTCTCTTCTTGAACAAATTTTAAAACCAAAAAAAAAAAATAAAAAAAAAAAACAAAAATACAAAACTAAAATATTTATTTAGAAAATAACAATATAGGAAAAATAAAATAAACATTTTTATGATAATTTATTTATAATTGTACCACCCAGTAAAAAATTTATCAAGATACCATTGATTGGTTTGATATATTCAAAGAGATTATATTCTTCAATGGATGGTGGAACCTATCATGTACAAATCGCAATTATTGCTTCTTTTTGAAAGAACAATTGAATTGTTTGTTGTTACTTTTACGCTGCACCTTAATATACTTGAATTTTAGATACTTATACATATACTTAAGGGATACAAATAAAATGTGCAAATATACTTATAAATTTAAAATACATATAACTAAAAAATTTTCTTTTATACTTTTGTAGATATGTAATATAACACTATTTATATGTACATACATATACCTACACAATAATATTTAAGAAAAACTTCTCACTTCAACAAAACTATAAATTCTATATAATACAATAATAATAATAATAATAATAGTTGAATATTATATTTAAAGCCTACCATCACCAAATACGAATAAATATGTACGTTATTTCTGTATTTTAATATCTTTTATAAAATATAGTAATAATAATGGCAAATAAATAAAACAATGATTTGTACTTTTGCAGCCCGTTGGCAGGCTATTACACGTTTATTATTACGTATTCCGTATAAGTAACCGTTTATCACTTTTCAACAATCTTTAATTGTTAGCACGGAAGATATTTCTTCAATTTGAAATAATACTTTATTCAATTCCAGTGTATATTTTTATAATATTACTTGTGTACATATAGACAATTATAATGGTTTCTGGATAACGTCACTAAGCCTAATCGACCGTAATACCAAACGAAAACAAAAAAAAAATAAAAAAAATTTAAAAAAAAAAACAGAAAAATCTCTAAAGGAAAAACTAAGATGATGATGAGAAAAGAAATTGTAGGAGATGATATATCATCTTTACCAAATGTGTGGTGGATCTTAATCTGTTACTAACAAGAAGATCTCAAAAATAATAATATTCCTTTAGTTTGAAGTCTTTTTAGTAATAATCTTAACAAACAATATCTAAACTCTACAATAATAATAATAATACAAGAAACAATGGAATGCAATTATACACATATTGAGAATTCGTATCATAACGAATCATAACTGCTATGTGTATTTTATATTGCAACAATAAAATGTAATAAGGACCTTGAGGGTTTTTATTTTTATTTTATCAGTTTATTTTTTATTTTGTTCTTTTTCGTATCATATCTAATAAGGGAATGTATTTCTATACATATATGTATACATATGTACATACATATTTTTATTCTATATAAGAAAAATAACATGAAAATAAAATGCCATCAGTGAATCTTAATTGTTAACGATATATAAAAATTTAAAAAAAAAATAAAAATGGATTTATAATCATGAAATTCAAGATGTATGTTCATACTCATACATTATATACGCACTCTCACATATCCTTTATGATACTCTTTTTATATCAAGATTTTTAACCTTATTTGTTTCTTTTCTTTTTTTTTTTCTTTTATTATTTTCTTTTATTATTTTTTTTTTCTTTTCTCTTCTACATATATGTAACTAATTCATATAGAAAAATTCTACAATTATTTTACTAACAAACAGATTTTTCATTGTTGATTGCTGTCAAAATGACAATCAATAATAAATCTTCAAGAGAAATAAAATTAAAAAAAAAATTAATGAAAAAGAAAAAAACTTTGAATACTTATTATATTGAAGAAAATTGAATAAAAAAAATATAGTAATTGCCATTTTATATATTGATTAATGAATTACATTAAATACAAGAAGACAATCTGATAATCAATTGTAAGTAAGTAATTCAACAATTATTGTTTAAATATTTACTTAATTTAAACAAACAAACAAAAAAACAAAATCTGAAAAAGTGAAATTCCCTTACAGACATATAATAATTGAAATCATCAAATGCACACAATATGTAATTTTTTTTTTTTTTATCTTTTAAATACGATGTTTTTTTCTTCTCATACAAGTAAGTGTATTAAAAGATCCTTAATTAATTCGTTAATAAATAAATCAAACTTTACTATACAAAAAAAACTGTACAATTTCTATAAAAAAGAAAAAAAAAAAGAAAAGAAAAAACAAAACAAAATGAAACGCCATCTAATGATTATAAATAAATTAAAAACATTTTATGATTAAATGGTATAGATTACATGTTGAGACACTATTTTTATAAAAGATTCATCTTAAGTTTTTAAGATATTTTATTATAACACACAAATACAAAATGAAAATGTGAAAAAGCGAAAAATTTTTACCATATTTACTAGAAAATTTAAAAAAAAAAATAAAATAAAAAGTAAAAAATAAAACTCTATTATTAAACAACATAGTATTAATGTACATATAATAAAGTTTAAAATATATACTTATAAATATACTCGTATGTATATGCATACGTATACATATGTATATTATAAGTGGCAAAGATACAACAATAATAAGCAGCTTATATTATATTAATGTGATAAGCAATTAATGTCACGATCTCTTTGAATTAAAATATTTCTCATTAAAGAATAAAATGTTCGCGATTAACTTAATTTGTAATTGAATGCTTTTTGTCGGACTTTTTTATATTGAACATAAGAATATGATAATACATAATAACTATGTTTTTTCTTTTTTATTTTTACATTTTTTTTTAAATAGTATTTTTAAATATGTATAACGTTCACATTATGTGTTGCATGAAGAGCAATTTCAAAATAAATTTTATTAACATTTATATTATATACACATAAGTTCAATCTAATGTATATACATATATGTATGTAAATAATAATATATAAGTAAAGATACAGTAGTACCTTGTTTTTTTTTTATAATGAGAATAAAACAGATATGCAACAACTAAACTTGTCTGGTATGTTAATATGGTCCATGAACATACAGTTACTCAAAAAATTTAACTATCATCTTCTTTATCTGAAATACATTACACAAAATTTCATACATACATATGTATAATAAAATTAAGCAACAATTTCAACCTTTAATGTCGTTAATCTCTAAACTAAACTATAATTTTTTCAAACGCCTTAAAACATGCTGAATGTAGTCAAAACCATGTAATTAAATAAATAAATTGCATATTAAAATTGTCAATAAATTCAAACTGAATGATTCTCAAGTGATCACATACACATATCTAAACATATAATGTGTTTTCTCCTGACTATGTCATAATCTATTAAACCTCATTAGATATTTTGTGAATTACTGTTAAAGTGATAGTAAATACTAACCACAACTGCTTTTAATCGTTTAACATTGTGCACAGTAGTTTTGTTAAAGTGAAATCTCATTACCTTTAAGTAGAAATAAATACATATAATATGTATATAAATGTATATGTATGTACAATGTACTACTTATGTGCAAATAAGGTTTTAAGAATTTGTTACTTAAAATTATTGCACATAATTAATGCTAACTTGAAATGGAAAAAACTCTGAAATTGGCTACGAGATTTAAAGTTTTTGTTTGCACTATTACAATTATGTATACTTTAAATGGTTATAGATACTTTTCAAATTATCTCTGTATATATGGTATATATTTATTTTTCAATTTCTATTTACATTTACAAATAATTACATTAAGTATCATTTTTCAATTACAATATATTTGTTGTTCTTTTTTTTTATATTTTTATTTCCATTTCAATTCAATTTAATAATGAACAACTTTTATTTGGTTAATATTATTGCTATTTTTTTTCTTTCTTTCTTTTTTCATTTTATAAGATAATTCTGTGCAAATTTAAAAACAAAAAAGGTATTGTATATATGTATGTATATTCTACCACTCAATTTTATCAAGAACAACCTAATTCTTGGAAGTACTTTATCTGTTCACATACCAATCATTACCTTTTTTAATTTTCAAATGAAAAAGGGCCAAATAAAATCAAAAATAAACCAGAAAAAAAACAAACAAACACCAAAATAAAATAAAATAATCATCATCATCCAGAAACCAACACCCTAACCTTTTGTCCTTTTTGAAACCGTTTTGTTTAAAACTCGATGCCAATTAGAAAACTTAAAACTAATGAGATACTATACAATACAACATTTTTTACATCTAACCAAAGATCGCGCCAGTTTAATTGGTTTTAATTTCTTTTTCGCTTCTTCAGCGCCATAGTTTCATATATATTTTTTTTATATATTTTATCTTTATTTTCTTTTTATTTTCTTTTATCAAAAATAAAACAGATAAGGTTACTCTGAGCTACTAAAACCAAGAAAAGAAATGAAAATCCATACATATATTATTATACAACTTGTATTGTATGTATATAAACGTTTACAAAATAATATACAGAAGGTAAAAATAAGATAGGGTTATATGGTAAGTATACTATATACGAAAGATGAAAATCTAGAAATGATTATAAAAATGTAAAGTTAAAGCAATATGTTATACATACATATTTATATGTATGTATGTATATGTTATAAAACGTTGATAAACCATAGCTACTGCATATATGTATGTATTCAATGATGTTTTAGTTATAATAATAGTATCTATTCCATCTTTTTATAGAGAAGTTTTTTTTTTTTTCATATATAACGAACAAAGTGAATTATCAGATTTATCTTTTATTTAACTGTTTTGATAAAGATAGGATAACTATCATATATTAGTCAAAATAAATCTTTTCTGTAGCTTCTGTCTTTACGTTTTTTAAATATTTGATAATAAGATATCGTCTTCTTTATAATAAATAAATAATAGAGCAGCAACAGAATCAATATTTTTAAAAGATTGTATTTTTCTTGACACTGTTTTCTTAATAGGAGGCACAAGCTTACAATATAAAAAAAAAAACAATAAATTCAAAACAAATTGTGTAATTAAATTATAATTGTAGTAGCACAATATTAAAACTAAGACATCAGGTACATACCACAAACAGGAAGAGTATAATATTACAAGGATATTTTTTTCTTTCCAAATTAATCGACCCAAAGACAACTTTTTCCTGAAATTCAAGAAAATAAAAAATGGAAAAAAAATTAATAACTATTTTACACATTTAAAATTTTTAATTGTTTTCAAAATGCAACTACTTTTTTAAAATTTATTTAATATCAATATGTACTTCCGCTAATTTAAAACAAAAATTTCAAACTAATTATTTCTAAAAAGAGGAAAATAATATTTTTTTTAAAAAAAAAAAAACAAAAAACAAAAATTAAAATAAAGAATTCATAAGCAAAGTTGGTGGCCTTTCAGTTTCTTTTTAAATACATTTCTACCCTCTTTAATACATTACCATAATTTTTTTCTCTTTCAAATATCGGGTGTTTCAAAAAAAAAAATCTAAACTATGTGGTTAATTTTTGAAGAAAAATTCTGGTTTTTACAACAAATAGCTACCGAAAACAATCCTGTATATTGTCCAACACAACGAATATTTCCCTAAATTAAAAAAGAATGTTGAAAAAATCAAAAAAAAAAAAAAAAAAAAAACATAAGATACGATCAATTATCATACAAAATATTTTCAATGTGACAACATTTTTTTATAATTTTGATTTTAGAATATTATTGTGTCTTATAAAACAAAAAAAAATATACATACATATTTACATACATTATACATATACACATATAAAAAAAAAACCAAATTTTATTTGTTGAAAATGCAATAAAGACGATCTGTGATTATTATTATTATAAACTAAGCTGTAATCAGATTAGAAGACATTTTGTTTTCGCCTAATTAAGAGCATTATTAATTTTCTATAGTATATAGTTAGTTGAATATGTTAATTAGATAAAATTTATTTTATGAGAAATTTTCTACCTGTCTTAACTGTAGTCAAAAAAACACATTGAATAAAAATAAACAAACAAACAAAAATTTAAATTCGGTAGTTATGAGAAATTTATGGTGCATGTATTCGTTTTCTTTTTTCCTTTTTTTTTTGTTTCAGAGGATATATAATTAGAATGACATTAAATAACAAGTCAACAAGGTTCTCGTTAAAAAAAAATATGTATAAATAGAAAGAAGAGTGGAATTATAATAGTAAATTGGATGATACAATTTAAAAATAAATCATAATAATTAAATGAAATAAAAACAATGAAAAAATCAAACAAATTAAAAAATCTGAAAATAAATTCTGACGTAATTTCTTATAAAAGATTTTTTTTTATTCAATAATAATGAAATAGAAGGAAAGAACATTGCTGCTTAAAATCGAACACAATAAATCTGATTGTCAATAAATCCTTGATAATTGCCAGGAAAAAGTTCATATCAATAATAAAAATAATAACAAAAAAATTAAAAGAACAGAAGAAAAAAAAAAGGCCATTATTCACAAAGCAAGATTCTCCGGTTATATTTATAGAATAGATATTCTTGATAAACGTGAATATATAAAACTTGACTTGATTGATACGTACACATATCAAATGACGACAGACACGATGAGCAAAATGCTTTCTTTTTTCTTTGTATATTTGTTTTGTTTTTTTCAATTCCTAATTTTCTTTTTTTTCCCCTTTTTAAATATATCCTTTTTGTTAACATTTGCTTTTTTTTTTATTATAACAGAATACTATTACACATTCCAACACACAGAATAATATCATGTAAAAATTTATTCTTCTCCGCCTTTTTCTGTATAATATTTATCATCATTTTAATTTTTCTGTTTTTTACTTTATTTCATTTTTTTTTTAATACTAAGGTCATCAGATCTGAAAATCCAATCCTTGATAAGATATAAATTTTTATATTGACAGCAACAAAACGTTTTCGATATAATATAAAAATCCCATCAATGGATGATGAACGTAGGGAAAAGTTGTCTGATTATTCTTTGATATTTTCTTCATATAAATATATGTATTTGATGCTCCCGTTTCTACTACTATAAAACTATACTGCTGCTATTCTATATCTTTAGAAATATGTATGTTTGTAGATACATATATCCTGATGATCTCTGGAGAATATAATTGGAATAATAATTGAAGAGACGCGTTATTTATATTATAAAGGTAGAAGAAGAAGAAAAGAAAAAAAAAATTAAATAAATAAATTTTAAAGTGAGGTAAATTGTTTGCTGTCTATAATATACAATGAAAGAATAAAGAAAAAAATATTTCAACAATGTCAGTCATCAAAGTTGGATTAATTGGGAGTTTAACTATACTATAACGTCTCATGGGTGCACGACGACAGCCCTCTAAAGACCAGTTAGTTTTTCCTTTAT
The DNA here is from genome assembly GCA_939192795.1 of Bombylius discolor. NCBI lineage: Eukaryota > Metazoa > Arthropoda > Insecta > Diptera > Bombyliidae > Bombylius > Bombylius discolor. The sequence goes on along the minus strand of OW584241.1, from coordinate 3,236,878 downwards.
TTTTATTTTGTATTGTTTTAAAGGGAAAAAAAAACAATAAATGAAAATAAATACAGTGGCGTTTCAAGAATGAATGTGGAATTTAAGATTTATTTCATTACGGAAACAATTTTTGAAAAGACTGAATCATAATTGAAGTAACGTTTTATTTCTTGTAATAAAATAATTTAAAGTCATTAGACTTGAATTAAAAAATGATTAAGTAAATAAATTTATTTTAAAATTTAACATTGAATCAAATATTTTTGAGAATGTACATGCATTTTCCAAATTGGATTTTCTATTGATTTTTTATGACCCAATTGACATTTTCTGGAAAAGTTATAAAGCCGCTAGCTTTAAAAGTGCCACTCTAATCAAGGATTTCCTTATTTTAAAAAAAAATTATGTGAAAGGAAACCATAAAACAGAATATATATTCTCATTCTAATTTATCAAAAATAAAATTCCTTTTTAAATTTTCCAATTTATCATTATATTTAATTTTTTATTAACTACGCCAATGTTTTCACTTAATATCAGAAGATAATCAGCCTTTAAGCAATACTTTATTAGTAAGTAAATACCCTTAACCTGACCCAATGATGCATTATTTAAAGTGCACATACTATATATGTATATTCCATCGTAAGATCAATTTCAAGGAAATCAATGAATTGTACAACACAAGATACAAAAACGAATAAAATGCATAATTTTTTTTTTCTTCTTTTGCTTCTGCTCCTGCTTCTTCTTCTTCTTCTTTACTTGTATAACGACAATATTTTTAACTTTATTCGATCTTTTAAACAACTGCATCTTTCAGTTCAAAATATAGTCAGTTTGCATAGTGTTTTGGTGCACTTTTAGTTATTATACTGGTAAAAAAGATTAAATTCTTGGATTGTAACTTCTTTCAACACGAATCTTGAGTTTTTAGTGCGAAATTAAAGCATATAAGAAAGAAAATCAGACAAAAACAAAACGTCGAAGAATTTGTACAAAACCAACAACAACAACAAAACAAAAAAAAAAAGATTATTTTATTTTTATTGGAAAAAGTATTTTCCCAGTTGCAATCGTATGTTTTTGATGCAATACTGCTACTGTTACTTTTTTTTAAAAGTTTTTCATTTTGCTACTGCTGTAACAGTTGCAATTACCATTTTGTGAACGAAGATATCGTCATCGTGTCGGTGTATCGTGGATTTGTTACACCTGTTGTCTTGGAATGCCAGGTAGCAGTTTATTAGGCGCAATTTAAGAAAGAAAAACGTGAAATATATATAGGTTCATAATGTACATACATCTATATATATATATATAGATACATATAGGTATAATGTGCAAAAGATGAGTATAATACCTTATCTTTAACAAAATTTGCAATGACTGAACATGCTATTCGTCGACCTTAGTTATAATATAGTTTTATTTTATTAAAAAAAAAAAAAAAAAAAAATTAAAAAAACGTTTCTGTTGGAATTTTAATTGAGAGAGAAATTCATTTACAAATTTTTAGTAGATACTTTAAGGGTAAATTAAGAATTATAATAGTTGTATAAACATATTAGGATGATACACATTTTATTTTACAATTCAAATGAATGAACAAAAAAAAAATGTAAACGATAACATTATGTTTATTTATACAAAAGCACAAGAAAATAAAAATGCATAAATTGAGCATTGAAAGTATGAGAATAATTTTAAAATGTACAGTGTACAGCTATTAATATAATGACTTAATTTTAAACTTATAAATAGCTTTCTATCAATTATAATTGTTTTTATAAAATAGTAATATTTTCAACTTTAGCAAATTTTTATAGGTGCAAAACAACTGACAAGCAAAAACAAATAAAAATAATAAAAAAAAAATTAAATTTAAAATTCATATTTTACAATTGAAATTTGTACTTAACAAATATAATTACATGTATAGGTTGATTTTTATCTTTTCCATAATTTTTTTTTCCTTTAACAAACATGTTTTAAAATCTTTATAATAAAAAAAATCTATATTATATATAGTATACGAGTATATCTAAAAATGTTTATTTAATATCTTGTATAATATAATAACAAGCAGACAATCTCTTTTGATTAATTATACTTGATATGCTAATTCGTTTGTAAATTGAAGTTGTTTCAAATAACATAAATTATAACCAATTGCATCGTATTGATAGAATCAACCGATAATAATTAAACTTTTATATACAATTTAAAATTGAACTTTCCATAAATTGTAAATGGAAAATGAAAATTACTAAAAAAAAACAAAAAAAAAAGAAAAATTTATTTTTAAGAAAGGAGAAAAAAAAAGTAACATGTTGTTTAATATTTTTTTACACTTGCTCAATTACATTTTCTGTGTACTCAACTTTAAATGATTATGCATTACCTGTTTTACAATTTAAACATATACATATGTAAGCCATATATACACATACATTGATATATATGTATGTAATTTTATACTGTGTTGCAGCCAAATAAATCACTCATGTCAACGGGTTAACATTTATTGACTCATTAGCTACATAAATCTGCAGGTAATTCGGTGCATGTGTGTGAATGTTTAATTATAGATGTCACGAAAACAAATAATTAACTGCAATATATTTTTACATCTTAAAGGGACACGTAATTGAGTATACAAACACTATGTACACTATTTTTGTATACATAACCAAATATTGTTTTTCCAAAGAAAAAATCACAACTGAATACTAAAAATGTGTACAGTGTGAGTTCCAAAAATAAATACTTTTCGTTGAAAATGTATCCTTTTAACTTTATCATCAAGTAAATTGTATTGGATTGGTTGGATTGGAACATGAATTGTGAACAAATTTTTGCTTCTAGTCTTTTTGAAATTCAAGATATTTTGAAAAAGTACTTGTGATATTCTTTAAAAAATCTATTGAACTCAAAAATTCTTAACCTTTGACCTTTCAACTTCAATTCGTTTTCGCTTCAGGGATTTAATATTTTCATGTTTTATTCGAGTCGTGAAATAATAGAGTTCAAAATGATTCCTACTTGAGGCAACTACAGATTAAGTACATTCAATTGAAAAAAATAACCAATCATTCAGTTGTGAGGACATGAGATATATATATAACTGTATGTTACTATATGTTACATTAATAAAATCCAAGTTTAGTGCAAATTGATGGATAAATAATATAAAAGAATGAGTTGATTATTGGTTTACAGTAACTTTTAGCTATAAACTTTTATGTACAAATAATATATCTACATTTATAACAGTAATTGTTATATTATATGACAACATTCAACTTTGGTAACTTTCTTCGCGTTTATTCAACATTAATCGATGAAAATTACATTATTGTAGAAATATATTGTGATTTTTAATAGTTTGTACAAGTATCTGGTCTTTATGATATTTAATACATAGAATTACATTTTATAAATGTGTTTTCTACATATATAAAATAGGTACATAAAGGTGTAAAAATTTTGTATTGCGTTTTATCTCGTTTCTAATTTATTGTAATAAAATGTGTCTATTAGTTTCCCAATTATTATTAAACTCTTATCTAATTGCACATATCAGTTTGCGTGTTATGCCATTTCTTATCATTGAGTTTGTCATTTTAACCAGCATTTTAGCGCATGAAATCGTGACGTTAACCATATATAGTGTGTTTACGTTACTTATTATACGATAAAGATTTTCAACAAAAATAAAAATAATACAAGAAAATAAACTTTTTAAAAAAATTCAAAAAAAGGACTTCTTAAAAAAAAAAAAACTTTTTGTTTAATACTTGAATAATTGCTACATTAAGCGTAGGTTGATGAGTATATTTTTTTTAAACAATGTCTTAGCATGCAATAATAATTTAAATTTAATTACACAGAAAAACATAACTTTGATTTTTAATATTTAAATTTAAATATTTAAAGTATTTTAAATTACAAAAAAAAATACATACATATGTATGTATGTATATATATTTTTTTAAATTGATAATTTAGAAAAAAAAGCTATTTAGGTGGAAAATTTTTCTCTGTAGGAAATTTTTTGTTTAAATTTTCAATGTAGGTAGATAAATTTAAAACAATTAACCCTTGCATCATGTATACCACCAAACCATACATGTTTTCTAACAAACAAAAAAATATATATTAATTTGAAATTTTACAGTAGTTCAGTTATAAAATATCTTAATTAACGGTTTCCACTGAAAATGTCTTCAACAAAAATATTTCAATTTGTATTTAAAAATTTAAAAAAAAAGGGTTTTTAAAAGATAAATAATCTAAAGTATATATTTTGACACAAGTATGGCGCCCTAAATACTCTCTTAATGTTATTGCTCTTTCAGTGAAAACATTGTAATAAAACAGTTTCATAATCAGTCAAAATATAAATCAAATATACAATTAATTGTTTCTGAATAACATAACACTGGTATACATCTTCAATATTAATAATCAAAAGATATAATCTTGTACATCATATGTTTTTTTTTTTCATTCGCAGTAAAATTTAATTTCTTTTTTCTTATTTTTTATTTCAATAAAATATGAATATACATACATATGTATTTTTTTACATACATGATAATCATGTTGTGGTTTGTATTCACATATTAAAATTTTATCTTTTGATATCCGTTTTAAACATAATCAATCAGTGCGTGTTAATTGATATGTTGATCGAAAATCATTAATAATTTTGACATTTGGTATTTGTTTTAAGGATTTTTTTTCTCTGTTTGTACTACATCTTGTTCAATATAATATCTTTATGAATATGCAGTACCTACATACATATGTACATATGTATGTAGAAGATGAAAAAATCATATGAGATAAATCTATAATAATATACAAAATATCTACTGAAAATTTAAGGAAAAAAAAAAATTAATGATTAAAATTAAGAAAAAAATTTTTTTAACATTTAAAAAAAATAAAAATTAAAAAATACAAAAATAAAATAATACAAAAAAAAACTTATAAAAAAGAACAAAAAATATATATAAAGAAATTACAATCTCATACCACCTCATACGTTGTGGTCTTTTTTTTTTTAAATAATGATAATAAACTAAAATAATTGAATGACAGTTCAGAGAAAACTTTTAACTGAAAAATTATTCTTCGTGACATTTGTCGCATTTCAAAATTTAAAATGATCTTAACATATGTATATGTTTATATTTATTTATATATTATAAAATATTTATCCTCCTCCATTCCATCTGTCATAAATAATATTTAGGTTAGTTATCATTTATATACAACATGTTACCTTATTGGATAATTGGTTTTTAAATAAGAAAACAACAATTTCAATGTCCGGAAAAAAATATGTATTCATTTTGTTTACTACTTGAAAAAAACAAAACAAAAAAAAAAAAAAAAAAAAGATACAGATATTCACATTATTTTCTCTGTTGTAGATGTCAATTGATGTAAAAAATGAATTGTATGCTAGAAAATCTTCTTCTTTTTTGTATTTTTTTATTTTTTTTTTTGCTTTCAAAGTTATATTTTCGACTAATTAACGAATTAAAATTTACTAAGAAAAATAGTACAATTTAAAATTCTAAATAATTAAAAATAAAAATTTAAATGACACAAAAATTTTTCTACTTTAATCTTTAATTATTTATTTTCACACATGTCATATTCTTATTAATAATAATTCATCACATTTTAAAATTTTTAAATTGTTGCCAAAATTATTTATTTTGAATTATTTGGCGATTTATTTTTTTAATTAATTTGTTTTTTCAAATAGGAAAATATATTTTCTACGTAAAATTCCGATGTTTTTTTTTTTCACTCTTTTTGTTTTATGTGTCTAATTTGAAATTACTTTTCTTTCTTGCTTTGGCTTTACACCAATTAAGTCTGAAAGTTTAAGGTAGATTGTGAATCACAGTATTGTCTTTTAATTTTTTTTTCCCTGATATTTCACTTTCCAAACTAATATTTATGTGTCCAAATATGAAAATAGAAAATTTGTTATTTTAGATCTATTCCAGTAGGTTATAATAAAACTGTGTACATCATACATATTATATTGTTTATTTTTTTTTTTTTTTCTTCTCTTATTTAATGATCTTAAACATGAATAAAAATTGTTAACAATTGTAATATAACCGTACTTAGAAAGATTCAATTACTCATAAATAATTAATCGAATGTAATATATTAATCTCAAAAGGGAATTGATTTATTAATGATTACCTCATGTTTGTGAGGTCTGAGATTTTTTTTTTTTAGAATGTATTTAATGTTTTTTTTATTTTTAAATTAAATGAAATGTATTTAGTATATTGATCAACTTTCTCTTGTGGGAATTTTTCTTTCTTCAATTTATAATATATTTACACTCTATACATTTATTTAATAAATTGTTTGTCGAGGTTTTTTTTTTTATTTTTGTTGTTTACTTTTTCATTTTTGTCATTTTCTTTTTTTATAAGACTGTGAAATCATTAAACAATTTTTATTAATTAAAAAACATAAAGAGAGAAATATATAAATACCCGCATTATAAACTTACATACATTGTATATACATATATAACGAATACATAAAACTGCATAAAAATGTGAAAAAATAAAGAAAAAAGAAAAAAAAAACATTCCAATAAAATGAAAACTTAAACAAAATGTAAGAAAAAAAAAAATCATAATAAAAGATCGACCAGTTTAATGTATACGTTAAAAGAATTTTCACCTTTATTATCATGTAAGGAGTAAAAAGAAGGATAAAAAAATGTTTTGTTTTTTTTCATTTTAAAATTGAACGCCGTTTAATCAGCAATTAATTGCCCCATCTATTGACATAAATGAGAAATTAATTCAGTGACTACTTTCGTGATTTTTTCTTTAATTTTTCCTTTTTTTTTACTTGTGTTTTTTTTTTTTAAATATAAAATGTTGAATATTTTATGTATACATAAATACTTTATATTGTTAATAGCATTTTTACGTCAACAACAACAAAAAGATGTTAAAAAATCGATTGAATTCATATAACCTTACTCAGTTTGCTTCAAAAAACTTTAATGTAATTATATGGCGGGTGTATAATATATTGAAAATATAGACACATATGTATGTCCCCACGATTACAATTATCACGGATGGAGCTATGAATGAACAAGTTATACTGCAACAACATGAAATTGTGTGCCGCTTAATTGGAGCAAAACGGCAACAAAAATATCACACAGTTCAACTAACATAGAGCATTTTATACAGGTATTTATATGTATGTATGTATGGTAAGGTATACCCTTGATATTCTAAGTTCTTAAAAAGTTTTGGTTTGAAAAAAAAAATTTTTTTTTTTAAAACACGAAAAAGTAAAAATTTAATAAATGAAAAAAAAAAAAAAAAAACAATTTTAAATTTAAAACAAAACAAACACAAAACATTGTTAGATGCCGATAATTTGAATTTGAATAAACACATACAAAAATTTTAAAAAAAGTATACAAGAGGAAAAATAATTCTTTTTATTGAAAAAAAAAAAAAATAATAAAAAACAAATTAAGGAGTTAATTTATTACTCCTTTATAAAGAGAATGTTTATAATTAAATTTTGTCGATGAATTAATTGTTAAACAGGATAAAATATATAAAAACGTAAAATGAAAATGACACAAAGACTATTTTTTTATTTAATGTAATTATCAAAATTTTTGAATATTGGTAGCTACATAAGTATATTATAATATATTTTAATATAGAATGCAAATTGAAAATATGTGGGTGTATAAAATTATACATAATATACATATAATCAACATATCATCATCAACATTCAACAGATCATTCGATCGATCGTACATATTGATTGAATTGAAAATTAAATTCGAATAACAGAAAACAGAAAAATTAAGAATATATGTACATATGTGTGTTGTATCTATTTAATATGTTTATTGGGATTTATGTTTTTTTTTTTTTTGTTATTGTGTTTTTTATAATCACGATATTTAATTGTGTAGGAAATTTTTGAGAGGTTAAAACATAATTAGGAACTTTTAAAAAAAAAAAAAACAAAACAAAATTTGAATAGTAAATTATATTTAATTTATAAATGAAGACATAATCTATAAAATCTTCTCATGATTTCTATCTACGATTTAATTATATACATATTATATACTTTTTGTATTAATTTTAATTCAATTATACATAATATATACATATATGTACATAGTACATTCACATACTATACATTATGTATATAAAAAATTATTCTGGGAGGTACTAAACTGCATACCATTTTATTAAATAAATAATGATGGTGGTCTTTTATTTAAACAGTGGGTGTCGTGATAAAAAAAAAAGCAAATAACTATTTTCTGATAATCAAAATAAAATTGTTTTGTTGAGAATTTAAAAATGTTTTTTTTTTATCTTTTCTTTTCTCATATGTATAGAGAAACAAAAATATGTATATGTACGAGTATATGCTAATTTGCATAAATAAAATATTTAATTTGATTTGAATTGATTGTTTTATTTAAAATAAACAAAACGAACGAATATAAATATTATATAAATAAAATGCTAATTATGAATATAAGAAAATTATTTGTGTATGCATATATTTTAAAATTTTTTATTATCAACAAAATTTTATATAAAGGGTGCCCCATTGTGAACAAAAAAAAAACACTTTTTTCTTAAAAGAAATTCATGGTTTTTTATAAAATTTTCAATTGTGTTCATTGAAATTTAAAGTACCTACACAGTTTTTTTTATATTGAAAAAAATATGTATTTAAAATGTTCTTACTGTTGTTAATTTTGTTTTTAGATTTTAAAAAATTTAATAAAAGCTCCGAAGATAATAAGCTTCTACAGCAATAATAAAATTATTCTCTAAAAATTTTTACAAAAAAAATTTACAATAAAAACAATCGTCAGGAAATTTATATTGTTAGAAAACTATAAAAAATAATTTACGAAATTATATTCGAATTTTCGAAATTATCTTCGAATTTCAAAATTATTGGCAAAACCTAACTCTGAAGTTTTCGAAAATAAAGTACCCTTCAAATGAATTTACGAATTCTATTCTACGTTACTGTTTTTTTTTTAAATTTAATTTTGACAAACCCACTTCTCGACATCATTCGATAAATGTTGCAAAAAACAAAGAACAACAAATGCCAATATAAAAACAAAAATACTTTAATGGCTTAAATAATTGGATTTATATTTCATTCAATTTATCTTTTTTGATTAATTTCAAAATAATAATTGATATTATGCTTTCATTGTACAAAACCATCAAAAGATCAATGGTATACCATATACACTTCATTTTGGAATATCGAATTGTAAGATCATTTTAAAACAATTATTCGCTAGTATACATTATTATATACAATAAGGATAAAAGTAGATTGATTTGATACTCCTTTTGATACAATATAAATTCGCAATAAAAAATTGTATAGATGTAAAAAAAAATCATTTACAATAAAAATAAAAATTGAGAAAAAAAAAATGTCTCACCTTCTTTTAACTCAAATTGATTTCTGCTTGTAAGCCATTTATGCCATTTTAGTAAAATAACTGAATTACATTTTCACTTTAAAATATAAAAATACAATAACATTTTGTATGTGTTAAATTTTTATAAACAATACACACCACAAATATTCTTTCTATTCGATGAACAAAAATGGAAATAAAAATAATATCAAAAGTAGGTACATACAGTATATGTATAAGACAAAAGTGTCACTTATCGTTTAAAAAATCTTTCGGGGATATGTGGTCATTCTAAATTATACATATACATATATCTAATATATTCTTTTCTTGTTTTATTAAATATAAGCATCCTTGTTTGGAATAATACAAAACCGTTCAAAATTGATAAAAATCTTATTTTTATTTTCTCTTACATATGAAAATATATGTACATAAGAAAATAAAATAACTATGGAATATAATAAAATATTGATATACGAAGTGTAATCAAAATCATACGATTTACTTTAATCGGCAATTTAAACAGATTCGAATCTTTAAGACAAAAAAAAAATTTATATATTTGTAAAGACATATTATATACATTTAAGTGAGGTGATATCAAGCAGTAGTAAATAATATGTGTAGATATTGTTGTATACTTTATATATAAATGTAATATGATCCTGAAAATACTACATATCAGATAATATAATCGACTAAATGGTTTCTTCCAATTAAATAGACATATTGATGTTTCTTTGATAGACATGTATAGCTGAACTTGTTAGCTGAAAATCGTGTCGATTTCCAAATAAATTTTATATAAAATTTACTATCTACAAATGTACATGTAATATAATGAATAACGTTTTACAAATATATATTACGAATAAAATATGTCTCAAAAAATCCTTGTAATATGAAAATTTCTACATTAATACACTTTATCTTTATTATAATTCAAAAATATACATATGTATCCTTTTACTATATTAAAAAAAAGAGGGTGCATATATTAAATAATATGAATATTTAATTTAATACCAAATTAACATATGTTTTCAATTTTAATATGAATGCAAATTTTTCCAAAAAATGCACGTGTATAGGAGGAATTATATCAATGTTAAAATATAATTTTTCTCCTTAAAAAACTGTCTTTATATTTATTTTTAATAATTTTACTGCATTACGCTGCATATGTATTGGTCAAAATTATTTGTAACTCTTTAAATTTTAAAAATTTATTATTATTACTTTGAATTGTAATTCGGGAAATAGTGGATGAATAATAATGAATGAAGTATATAAGTTTTGTAAATAAAAAAAAAGGAAATAAATTTAAAAAGGAATATACAGTTACAGAAAATGTTCTGTTTGAAATCAAAAGGATTATTTACTTCCATTTAGGAGAAAATTTCTTTTCAAATTCTAAAATCGGAATATGTATATCATACTTTTCAATAAAGGATCATTTTCGTCCTTCAAAGGACATTAAAATTAAAATCTTCCAGGCAGACTAGTCTTAAGTTAAACCAGAAAAAGGCTAATTTTAAATAAATGTTCTTTAACCCTCAATGCAATAAAAATTTCGCTATAATCAAGAGCATTGGTTTTAAAATTCACTCTACTGGACTTTCACAGTATTTGAAAATAATTAAAAAAAAAAAAATTTATATAAAAAAAAACAAAAACAAATTCATATCTTTTTTTCTGATTCAGTTTCTCGTTCCCCTACCCATAAAAAAAATATAACATCATGACATAAACATACATCATTTTAAACTGAATATGTCAAAAGATTATATCTTTTTTTATTGCTTATACAAGATACAGATATTGTAATGTATCAGAAAAAAAAGTAGTATAGACTAGATTAATAGCGCAACAAATGGCAAGAACTATTATAAATTCATTTCTAATTAAAAATATGTAACCTTATATAGAATAACTAATAATATATACATAATTAATTAATTAATAGTTTTTATTAAAAATTTTAATTGACATTAATTTTTTTTTTCTACAACAATTAAAAATAATACCAACATCACTATCAAAATTAATTCATTATAAATATTATTTGTTAAACCATATTTAATTACACCTATTTTTTTTTTTTTTATTAATCTAACCTGGTTAAAATCACGTTATTTCTAAAATATAAACGTCATAAAATTTAATATTAAACTGATTACATCATGATCGAGAACATGTTTCAATTAAAGTCAATTTACGTAAAAGAATAGATAACTCTGTAAGTTTTGTAGTCTTGTAGAAATAAAATATTTGAAGAAAAATATATTTTTCTTTTGCCAAAATTAATAGCACGTTTATTGTAATAGTACTAAAATTATGTGTCTAAATATAATGAGCTTTTATTTATTTAGTAGGAGAAAGTGAACAATTTTAAAATAAACAGAAAAAAGCTTCGGAAATATATGTAGAGCATATGTGTGTAGATTTTTTCTCACCTCAGCAAATTGATTATCTATTATATGACATTAATTTACTTTTCGTTTTGAATAGATTTTTTTTTATATACACCATAGCTATGATGTTCTCAATTATAAAACGATGATCATCATGTGGGTTCCATGGTGTAATGGTTAGCACTCTGGACTTTGAATCCAGCGATCCGAGTTCAAATCTCGGTGGAACCTTAAAATTATATTATGCTTGTTTATTATTTTTTTTTAAAGACATTTCTTTTATTTTTAATAATAAGTTTTAGTGTTGAACTTCTAAGATTAATTAATTTTTTTGTATCATCACTTCTCAAAATTTATAATTTAAATTGCAACAAGTTCTATATACCTAACTACTTTCATTTGGACAAGATATTATTGTTAAAACATTATGTAATGATTTTAGATATAAACTCAATTTCTGAATTCCTATTAAATGAATTTTTGAAAAGATATTCAATTTTTTAATTGATCATACATATAAATGCATTGTACATACATACATATATACATTTAATAAATGATACATATAAGTGAGATTAAGTTCTTATTCTTCAATATACTTCTAAAAATAAAATAAAAAATAAGAAAAGCCTTAAGGGTATACCTCGAGCCATCCTCCACATATATTCATTTTGATTTCTGTCCGCCCTGATCATTCTTTTACATACATTAACCTTTATCTTATTGAAAAAGAAAAAAAAACTACCATACCATGGGTATGTACTCCAGAGAGATGAATTAAATAAAATAAGATTCCACTTAACAACATACCGGCTACTGGTTATGTTTATTGCATCTTCAACATATTATTCTTTAGTCAGCTTTTTCACCTTTCCTGATGTTTTATGCGTTTATCAAGATTTTTCGATATACGAAAAACATTTTTTTTTTAACAAGATTGGAACCTTTTCAAATAATTTTAAATTTGAATTTTTTTTATTCTCTTCGTTTTGTATTTTTTTTTTTCTGTTTTGGTAGCGCTTTCTTTAACTTACTTTATTTTATTTTATTTATGTATATTTTCTCCTACTACTATGTATATAATACTTATTATGCAGTTTCATTCTATTGTGAATATCTGATAACCAGAGAAAAAAAAAACATTCAATTCGAAATTTTTTATTTTATATTATTGACCACTAAAAATCTTGTAATATAAAAGATGAATCAAAGAATTTATTTATAAGAATATAGAATATATGAAAAACAGAATAACATCTAGATTTTATTTCTAGAATTTTGTGTATATACGTATGTATATATGTATATATTTTGTATGTGTAGATATACATATGTATATATGTATATATAGGAAGATGCAATAAAATAATATAATTAACATATTTTTGATTATAAATTGTATGTATAAAAATTGTTTTTTATAAACATTTTGAATATTATAATACCATTCACAAATCAACATTCATTGATAGTAATTTAATATTAAAAACAAAACATTAAAAAAGAAAAGATACACAAACAAGAATAAAAAACACAATAAAAGAAAGCATAAAAGAATAAACAAATAATTGGTTCCAAATAAATTTTATCATATATGGCTTTTTCATCTTATATAAATTTCATAACATGAAAACAAAAGAGAAAAAACAAATGAAAACAAGAAAAACGGAAAAAAAAACTCAAAGAAAAAAAAAGTATCTAACTTTTTAACAAAAGGGAGACCAATGTAAGAATATTTTTGACAGTGGATTTTGAACCAATTCACATTTTTTAAAAATTTTTTTTTTTGGTTTTAAGAAACTCCCGAAAAAAAAGGGTTTTTTTTTACTTTTTTATTGTTTTTTTTATTTGATCATAATATAGTCGAAAAGCCGAAGTTAAACTGATAAAATATATTCAAGTTTAACTCTGCTAATTGGAACAATAAATTGTTGAAAAGGAATGAATCTCCATAATGACACATCGATTGTCATCGTTTGACTTTTAACAGAATTTAATATAAGGAATTCATGCATCAAACAGGATTATAACGAATTATTTATTTTCACAGGAATTTTTTTCCTTCTTTAGTTTATTAATATAATTGGTTTTTTGAAGTTATGAAAAGGAAAAACAAAAATAATAATAATAATAATAACAGAAAACAGAATTTTGTTTTTTTTTTTTTTATAAGTAAAAATTGTAGATTTTTTTGTTTGTTAATAAATTCAAGAAAAAGGAAAAAGTAAAGAAAAAAAAAACTATTCACATTATTTTGAATACAATTTAAAATATTCTTTTAATTTGATTGATTAATAATTTATTAGAAATTGATTGTATAATTAAAATATCTTTAAGGTATATATGTACGTATATGTACATATACGTATATAACTATCTTTCAGATTTGTTCTTTTTTCTTTCATTTATAATAGTCGTAATTTATTCTTCTAATTACCTTTTAATTTATAACCTATCTTTTATAATCATCGAACTGGTTATTTTTTGTTTTTTTGTTTTTTAATTCATTCATATCTTAAGGTGTATATAGATATGTATCTGTATATTGATGTTATCCAGAAGCATCTTATATTTAAATCCAACATTATTTTTCATCATTTATACATATATGAAACTTCCTTTTTAGCCGCCTCACAACACGTATATGATTAGATTAGATTATTATTTAAAATTTATAAGAGGCGTTCAATTATAAAAGAGAAATATAGTATGTATGTATTTCAAGTTCGTCCCTATATACATTATAACTAAGAATATGTATAGTATATGATATATTAATGTATCTTTATAAAATACATATTTGAAAAATCTGTATACGTTGATAAAATAAAAAAAATAGTATAAAAGTGTTAAAGCCAGAAAGATCAGTTACTCATAAATCAATACAAATGACAGATATCGTTAAATATAATTGCATATCATAATTTGCGGCTCAATTAAAACTGACAATACATGATAACTGATCGTTTTAAGATATTTAAGAGGTTAAGGACTTTCTTGTTTATATTCAAGATATCATATTTTGCCGCTATGGTAAAAATCTATACTGTGGTTGTTGTTTTTTTTTTTTATCTTTATGCATTTTATACAAATTTGCACTATTGCAATTTACGATGAAAAAAAGAAAAACTGACAATTATATTTGATAATATGTACTTCAGATTCTTTCAATATTTTCTCTACAGAAATATTTTTAAATTAGAAAAAAAAATGTTCAAAGTTAAACTTTGTTCTTCCAATTAAAGTAATTTAAAAAATTAATACATACTTCAACAAATACAAATACCAATCAAATTTTTTTTCACAAGAAATTAGTAACTCTTTTTTTTTTTTTTTCGAAAGAATTTTTTTAATTTTTCATTCTTATAAAAGAATGTTACAAAATTAACATTCTTTGAAAATTTCAAAATAGTGAGTATAAAATTTTTGTAATTTTTTGTCTTATTTAATATGTATAAAGATAACTGAATCGTTATGTGAATAATGACATAGAGAATGGTCCTTAAAGGAAGAAACACAAAGTGAAGAAATTGTTCTTGTAAAATTGGGAACTTCTTAATAAAACATGTTAGTTTGTGTCACTATCAAAATGAAAATTTATGTTATACATACAATCATAAAATTTTCATTTGCAGTTTATTAATCTACAAAATTCCTTTTGCCTGACTACTTTCAACTTACAAAAGATTATATTGAAAAAAAAAAGTTAAACTTAAAAATACTATTTAATCTTGAATTGAACCTTTATGGAATTACAAAGATTACAATGAAAAGGACACTTATGTAAAACATTTTAATAAAGACACTGCGGGAGTTTTTAAAGAAAAAACTAACTCTATAAACTATTCTCTACAATCATATATGTACATACATATGTAACGTGTATAATAAAATTACAATCTACATAAAATTATTAAATCTTTAATTTTTTCTTTTCGTTTTCAAATTTTCAAATTGATTTCACGCATTGATTCATCATAAATAGACATATTACAACACATTAACACGTGGGCATCTACAAACAAAATACAAAATCCATTTACTTTTTTTTTTTATTTTTTATCCAAATTTTCAATTATAATGCATTTTTATTTTCATTAGAATCAATGAAAATTACGCATTGTCACGATTTAACGTGCTCATATTTATTTTCAAAGTAAAGATTATAAAATCTTAATGAAGTCTTTTCGTTTCATAATCATCAATAACAATCACATATCATATAATTTTTGTATATAAATATGAAAAAAGAAGCGTGAAAACTCCCAGGAGATATTTTTTTTCCTTAATTTTCATTCAATTATTCATTTATACACTTATAATTTTCTACACTTCATTAAAATAATTTTTTCTCACTTTTTTTCTGTTCTTTTTTTTTTTTTTTAAGAAAAAATTTGCAAAAAATTTACAAGTCATCATTCCAGGTGCGTATTATGTTTTATATACATAAAATACCTACGTTTATTAGTAAATGATATTCATTATTATTTTTCATTATTTTCTTTTCATCTTTTTATTTGACAGAAATTTTCAAGTGTTGTATTTTTTATTTTTACAAAAAATAAAACGAAATGTATGAACTTAAGAAAGTTCATTAAAATACAAAAATGAAATTGTTTGATGAATGAGCATGAAAAAATGACCTTTTCATTTTTTTTTTTTTTTGTTTATTTATGTCAAAAAAAAAAAAAGAGAAAATTTATGCATTGAAACGATTATGAATAATAGATTATCGTTATTTGATTATGTCTTCAAAGATAAATATGACTTATATGCGTAAATGGATTAAATTTTCGTTTTTATTCAATGAAAAACACCTATACAATAATAATTACAATACAAAAAAAAAAAAACGAAAGAAAAAGGTTCATTCAACATTGTTAAAAGAATTTTTCATTGAGAATTTTCATCGGTTTCATTGGCAAAAACCAATAAAAGTGAAATATTTTAAGAAAAAAAAAACTGCAGGACATTTTTAATAACAATAGATTTCGAGTACTCTTATTCTATAACAATAGATTGTTCTTTATGTTAAAGTTGAAAAGTTCAAAGTAGTTTTTCCATTTAGTTGTTTCAAACAAATACCTACATGATGAGAAAGTAAAATACTAAATGGATATATTTTTATTTGTATCTTTTTTCTCTGTTTTTTCTTCGAATATATATATATATATATTTTTTTTTTGAATTAACATTAATTCTTGATGATATTTTTAAAAATGATCCTTTTGCAATAAACTAAATATTTCATTCAAACACAGTTATGATATCATAAATCATATCTTCTTCTTTTTTTTTGTCCTCAAATATCTTTACTATTATCATTATTATTATATAAATTTCATCCTAATATGTTACACATTAATATACTCATTTATAGAGCAATCTAAATACATATATCGAAATATCAAAAATACATTCATATACGAGTATATACTTTTTTTTTATTATCTCAATTTTTGAAGAAGTGATTTAGTAGAAAAATGTCAATCGTTTTAAGAATTATGTTTTTAACGAGCAACACGATCAAAATGTTTTTTTTTTTTTATTTATTTATATTTTTTTCTATCTACCTTTATAAAATATCTATATCTAAGATATCTAGTTTTTAATTTATAATGAATAAATGAACGTGTACATCTGAATTTTTTTTTTATATACCTATATATAACATATACCTGTAACTATTAAAAATGATCTTTATAATAGTAAAATATAAATTAAAGTATCTGCACACTACTAAACCAATTTTTTTTTCTTTCGATTTTTTTTAACTACTGTAACACAGGGTAACACATAAATTATGTCATCCTATGTTCAATAACCATTATTATATTGTTCTGAAATTTCTTTTATTATACTAAACATACATGGATTAATCTACTGAAGTGGCAGATTGGAAACGTGAAATTAAATATATATTTATATAAAATAAAAAAAAAAGGAAACTATACTAATAATATCATCTTCATAATAAAAATTGTAAAATATATGTAACGTAATATTTATGTCTTTATACCTATATATTTATTTGTTGTTTTTTTTTTCCTTTGATACGTGGGCTAATAAAATAACTCGAAATCTATATTATATAATAAAAGATAATAATAAGTTTTATTTTATTTTCGGTAATACAAAGAAAATATGTTATAAATTAAAAAATTTCAATAATAATCTGACTATTATAGCCAATTGTGGGGTCTTAATATATTTAAAATTCATTTGAAAAAGGGGAAAAAAACAAACAACATACTTTGAAAATTTATCTGATTTATTTGGAAAAAATTGGAAGCAAAAAAATTAAAAAGAAAAAAATTTAATAAAAATAAATACTTTTAAATATTATTCATTTTGACTAGTTATTTTTAATTGCTTTTCGTTATCCTAATTAATGGTGATATGATTTAAATGAATTTGTTCTTGTTACTAAGCTTATATGAAATATAATATATCATTTAAAAAAAAAAAAAAGATATGACACACCTTTAAATCATATCTGTTTTTTTTTCCTACCGTTTAAGATTGAATTCCAACAAATTACTGTTAAAAAAGCATTTGATTTATTATGTTTTATTAAATAAAAACTTTTTTTTAAATGTTTATCTAGATATTTCTAAGAAATACGTAAATATGATTTTTATTAATAGACATCAAATATTTATAAGAAAATATTTTTTTTTCGTGGAAAAAATTCCTTTTTTAATAATCTATTCGATTATATTCGAATGTAGTAAAAAAATCTTTGAAATGTAAAAATATTTGGTATTAAAAAACAATCCAGTTTTGAACATTAAATTTTCTATTTAATTCGAAAAGGAGAAATTGTAAAAAAAAAAGTACATTTTGGATATTTTAGTATAAGCTATAAAAAGTCCTGAATAAATTTGAATTTTTATGTTGTTAAGGCTTAAGAGGATTAACTAGAAATTTATTTGCAAAATACTTTTTATCTACAAGTTTCTTAGAATATTTTAAAATAAAATAATTTAAAAAAGAAAAAGAAAAAAAACACTTACCCTTTGTTCTCTGAGATTTGTCCACTTTCTGTAACGTCTGACATCTTTTGCTACTCTTAATCATGTTACTCTTAGGTTTCCAATATTTTCCAATTAAAGAAAAAGTCTAAAATTTTAAAAATCAATTTCAATTAAAATAATTCAAATATTTTTTTAAATAATTGAAAAAATATATTTTTTTTTTCCAATTTTAAATTACAAATTTTTAATATAAATAATTCTTTAAAGCCACACTTACTACAAAATTGTATGATAGGTATTATTCAATTTTTTTCTGAGAATTTAAAAATTCCATAGCCAATCATTTGTATTTTCAATTTCAATTGAAATTCAATTTTGTTAGAAAATTCTAAAAAAAAATTCAAATTAGTGAGACAATTTAAATGTCATTTATTTTTAATTAATTTTTTTTTTTGTACAGACTTGTCAGACAATACTTTTTTTAAGGAAATTTATTTCTATTTTAAACATAAATGCATTTTATATAAATAATTAAAAAATTTTGACTAAATATAAATAATAAACACAAAAGTGAATTGTTTTTCAAACGATTTTCAATTATTTATAAAAATGTCATTGAACTTCTTTTGTTTTTTTTTTTCTTTTTCCAAATAATTTCATGCAATTAACATATAAACTACACAAAAATAAACAAAAAAAAATTCAATTTGATTTCAAATTAAACGAATTATTGTTGTTAAATTAATTCAATTTGTATTAATAGAAAATAAATTTCTTTACAAAGTCAATGAACTATATAAAATGTACATACATACATGTATGTATATGTCAAATAATATAGACAATCGATAATATAGGTGCAAATGAGAATGAATGCAAATTATTGCTAATTCAAATTTAATGTACTCGACTAAACAATCAATTTATTGTGATAATTCGAAAATTCATAGCATATATTGTTTAGTATGATAATGTTTTGAATGACATTTTTAAATTGCAATAATTAACCAGCAAAGCCTTTCACTCTTAAAATTTAAATATATTTAATTCCTTTTTCATTTCTATATGTGTCACACAAAACTACATGTCACATTTACAATACCGGTATTCATGCATATTTTACATACACATGTACATATGTACATAGTTATACAACCTTTTAAAATTTATCTAAATATACATATATAATTTTCCATGACGACTTTGTGTAAAAATTACATCTACCGGATGTATGAATTACAAAAAGAAATTATACACTTTATATACATAATATGTATACATTGTACATACTACATAGTTACTAATTCATCCATCAGGACATTTAAAATGCACAATTAAAAAATTTTATTGTTAATACTAAAATACTGTTAATTGATCGACATGGTCAAAAGGGTTATCATAAAATTTTAATCAAATAAAAAACCAAAATTGTTTATTTATTATTTTTTTTTTTTTTTGAATTTTAAATGAATTCTTGTTGTTAATTTTATCGAATTACTCTTGTTATAGACAAATCAAATTAAAATCATTTCCGGCTTTGAAAAATTAAAAAAAAAAAAAAGAAATAATTATTCGAATTTATGTTTATTTTCAACCCATTCACCCCTATACTTTTTCTTTTTAGTCTGAAATAAAAATAATTATCTTTTTAAAATAAATTCATTTCTTTTCAAATAGGTACGTATTATTTATATAACCGTGATCTGTACATTTTGATATTTGGCCGGAGACATTAATTTACATTTTGAACGATTTTTAATTTTTTTCTACCTAATCGATATTCTTCAAAAAAGTTCATATGTATTTTGGTAATATTTTAAATAAACGAATTATTGAACTAAATAATTTTAAGTGACTTGAAAAAATTTTATTCTTAATTTATCGAAACTTTATACTCATTGTTTATTATGGTAGGTAATGGTGATGTACCTTCTTATTTCAAATAATAAATCGGAATTAACAGGTGATAAAATCTTTTCCAAAAAAAAAAAAAAAAACGTTACCAAAACAATTTCAAAAATTTTACTGTAGATTTTTAATAGTCTCTAATTTCTTCACATTTTTGTAAAATTTGTCTTGCTAACTTCATTCGTAATGTAAAAAAAAAAATCTATAACTATAGATAAACTTACAAAAACATACATACATGCATGCTATATAAGTATATAAGTTCCAATTATAAATACTTGGCACGTTGATGACATTCGTTTGATAAATATAATAAGAAACTAATCTTGGTCCGTTGAGACTACTATAGAAAAGATTTATTTAACAATTTCAATTCACATCCGTATATAAATTCTTTTTTTTTTCTTCTCATTTTCATTGTAGATACACGTTATGTGGATACCAATGTACATACATCTGTACAAGTATATAATATTCAATATTTTCATGTTAAGTTCCCGATATGAAACACATGAAAATTCCTTTTCTCTGCATGCACATACATACATATATTCATATTTATTAAAGTACCATTAAATGATATGATATACTTACCTTCATAATAAACATTATAACAAAAACTAGAAGCTAGAAACAATTTTATTACATAAACTTTGATTCGAATAAGTTATCTTCTAATTAGAAATTTATTAATGATCGAGTGCCTTTAATTAATTTCTTGTTCTTTTATTTTATATCTTTCATATATTAGTATACTAATACATAATATGTACATACATATGTGGATATATCAGCATATATAAATTTTTACTTTAATATACTTTGATGCATACCTTAACTTGATTTTGTCTTCTTGTGTAAATACAAAATTCATACCAATGTCAGACAGGAATCCCGTCTGTCGTCTTATTATTGGCAGGAAATTGAATTCCAAGATTTCAGCTTTTTGTCCACTCGGACAAAATACATAATGGCCTCTTTTTCAATGAGTTACATACATATATGTATGTACATACATAGGAAAAAGGTTTTTATATTCATATGTTTGTTGTAATACATCATTTAATATGAATTTCTAGTTTTAATCTCAAAATTCTTTTAGTTTAGAACATTCATGAAAATATATTTTATTATTTCGTGTTAGAAAAAAATTATTTCCTTTAAAAGTTTGAGTGTATGTATTGACAAAATTTTATCAAAAATCTACCAACTTTAAATTCAATTTTCTATATTATCCTTATATCACATTTTGTACTTGTGCTAGGATAGTGGTTACTAACTGATGATAATGACGATAACTGCAACTGAAGATGAATTGGTTTAATTTGTTCTAAAAAAAATGTTTAATTCAATTTAAAACTTACAAGACATATATAACATAGAGCCGTATGCACTACTCAATCAAAATGTAGGAAAAATGATTTTACTTTTTCATATAGACGATTTCCTCAAACTGTTCTGAAATTTAATCTAAAAGAATCACTTTTCTTTATTGGATCAAATTTAAACCAGAAATATCCATTATTTTGCCTATAACTCCAGTAACTGTAACTTTCATATGAGCTCAACATTAATTTTCAGTCAACCTGTTTTCAATCAAACCGTCAAACTTTGGAAAAAACTTGAACAAAAAATCAATTGTTTTCCTTAATACCCATACTTTTACTTCTCAAGAAAAACACATAAATTTTCTGTAAAGAAAATCCTCTTGAAATATTTTTTTTTTTTTTTCATTTTTCATAATAGTGTAAACGGCCATTAAATTATTTAAGAAACATCACGTTATATAATTATTGTTGCATCGCTACTTAACAATTTTTCCTTTTTTTACAATTTTGTCGTACATTTATAAAAAAAAGGATTGAATCAATTATAACGCTTACATAAGTTTTATTTTATGGCGCCTCATGCATACATATGACATCAACAACTACAACATATTTTAAAAGAACAAAACGAAGAAAAAGAAGAAGAAAAATTTATAGTTACACATTAAAAAATTCAAACAACTTTATGCAACTATGTACCTGTATTATGTTTCGCATTAATTAATTATTGTTAATTAATTATTATGATTGATTCCTGATAATCGTTTATAATATACATATGTATATATAATATACGTATATATACCAAAGACAACATTGTACCTATACCTATTTTATTTTTGTATATAATATCTAATGAATATTATCTTTTAGCATTATTTTAAACTCAATAGATAAATGAAAGATGTAATCTAGCGTAATATATAATTTAAAATAAAAACAAACAAAAAATTATTAATAATAAAAATAAAATGAAGTCAATCTTGTTTTATAAACTCACGTATAATAATTTAAAATTATAAAAAACAAAAGAAAAGAAAAATCTTGATTTATTGTTTGAAAATATAATTTTAATTGATTTAACAGATATAATAAAGATAAAAAAAGGCTTTGATCTCTTTTTTTTTTTTATGTTAGTAGTGTGTAGTAATATTAATTCATAATTTTCATCATAAAATTACGGAACAAAAGATTTAAAAAACTGATTGTGTTCGTACATGTATAATACATAAGTGCAATTATCACCTTCGGAAATCTATCACAAGAAAAACAAAACAAAAAAAAAAGAAACAAATAATAAAAAAATTATATTTAATTTCATATTCTCATAACAAATATACAATTACTATTTTTAATTGCAATATTTTTATTTGTTCTCATATAATATATTACCACCCACATTAAATAATAAATAAAAAATAAAAACAACAAAAAAAAAAAACATACTGTATGTGCACATTATGTCCTTTTCATTTCTTTACAACATTTAAAACAATAAGTACTTACCTTGTAACTTACCTTTTCATATTTTTTTGTCATAAAAAAAAAATTATTTTCTTTTTCCAACATATAAAAATTAATATGAAAAATGAAAACAAACAACAAAAAAATGATATTTTTACAAGTGAACTATATAACAACAACCACAGAAGTTAATCATAAAAATTTTTCAAGCTCGATGATTAAACAATATTTTATTTTAAATTAGCATGTCCGTTTTGACGCGGCTAACTAACAGACCTAAAACAAGTTAAAATTGTATACATATAAGAAAATAATAATAAAATAAAAAAATTTAAAAAAAAAAAATTTATATGACATAACCAATCACCTTTTAACAACAAACAAATCTTTTGGTACGTGTTCAAAATGTTCTGATACGCTTAGTTTTCAAAAAATTTTATGGTCCATAACTACAAGGTATTGTTCATTTTTAATTTTCAATATAAATAACCATAAAGGTGTACACACTACTGACGATTTGGTGGACTTATATTTTCTATACCAACGTATGTACACAAAAAAAAAAAAGAAAATAAATAAATATACATATTAAAAAATTTATAATTGCTTTAACGTGTATTGGACATGTAGATAACATGTAATATATTTTACATTTTACTACATCTAGCTACCTATTTAATATTTCTTAATTTTTTTTCTTCTTCTTATTGTTTTTCTTTCATTATATTGTTAATACGCAAGTATGTTATAAAATATTGTAATAAAAACAAAACAAAAAAAAAAAAAAGGAACATTTTTCTGTTTTATTTTTATAAAAAAAATAATTACCAAATCGAATTATTACAACGAACTAATTATTGTAATTATTTCCATGGTTTTATAGTTGTTTATATTGTACAAAAGTAAAAAGAGAAGAAAAAAAAAAACCAAGAAAACAAACCAAAAACAAAAAAAAAAAGTAAAAACAAAGTAAATAATAATAAAACTGTTCAGGTTATCAAAATGTTTTGCAAATTTTAAATTCAAAGTCTAATAACCTTCTTGTTACCAATTAGTTATTGCAATTTAAAATTAAAATTCAACCACCACGACAAATTTTATACGGTTTGTAATAAGTATAATAGATGTACAGAGAAATATATATTGCTAATAATATTATTATAGAAAATAAAAATAAATAAACAGAGGAAAAACAAAATAGAATACATAATAAAAATGAAAAACTATATAAATAATGTGAAAATTTTTGTATTTTATAAATATATAGGAACATATGTACTCACATATACGTAGTATATTCAATATATGTATTAACTATAAGAGAGTATGTATTACTAATCATCAATGTTAAGGTCATTATTCTCATTAAAGTGTTGAATTATTAATTTTGTTCTTTAGTTAGTTTTTTTTTTTTTTTAATTTTATGTAATAAGTTTTTTTTTTTCTTGTTTTGTATTTTGTTTTGCTTCTTCAATTTTAAATGCATCAATTTACTTATTTTTTTTTTTTTTAATAAAACGTAATTTAAGTGTAACTATTTTGAAACTAAAAAAAAAAAATATCGAATTGAAATTAACTATTAATTCTGAATGTATTAATAAATTTATAAAAAGCAAAATAAAAGAATATTTTATAATAAATTTTATTTTAATTAAAATTTTTTTTTTAAATCTTAAATTTGATTTGTATCTCAATTATCTCATAATGCATAATTTTTTCCTTTATTTTATTTAACCCCATATTGCATATTAAGACGATGTATTTCACTATTGTGGAAAAATTAATTTTTTATAATTTGTATATTTCATAGACTGTTGATGATATCAATAAAATGGTATTAGAATATCCTTTTTAATATAAAATTAAAAATCCTATACTGATTTGGTATCTTGAAGTAAATATAAAATATCTGTTTCACTTGTTTTTATTCAAAAATAATTCATGAATTTCCAAACTAAAAATTCCATGCAATTATGGGTTAATAGGTTTGCAAATATCCCGATACATATTATGCGTTATTGTCTTTAAACACACACACACTACATATATATGATTATATGTGCATATGTACATATAAAAATAACATAAATATTTACTTATATATTTAAATTGTTATTTTCTTGTACATTACTATTAATATACATATATTACATATCTACATATCTACATAAGTGTTTATAAATATATATATACATAATATATTATATGTTCACTGCAAATCATTCAACAAATCAAGTAATTCTCATTGAAAAATGGTGAACAACTTCATTGCGAGCAATTAATTAGTGAAACACAAAAACCCTTTTCGTCTTTTGCATTGTATTGGAAAAAATTTTAATTGGCAATTGTGCATTTTCTTTTTGCATCAATGATCATAAAAATTCTTTTAACGTCTGTTTTTAAAATGAAGATACAACTTCTTTTTCAATCTCAACTCAATTCAAATATAATATGTGAATGAAAACGAACCATTTAAATGTAAAAAATCTCATAAATAAACAGAATGCACAAATCACGTTTTGTGAGAATGAAGACAGGACAAAGGAACACCATATATCCTTTTCTAAGTAATATATTGTATTAAAATTGATGTTTGGTATGTGATATTTTTCAATTTTATAATATTATTGTAAATCTATATACATGTAAGTATATATACTAAAATATTGTTAACATTTTATATAAAAATAAAACATATGTATCCCTATATATCTACAAATATATTGTACATACCAATGTATTAGTTATATTGAAGAAAAGTATGAATTAAATTTAAATGCAAATTAAATTATACAAATATTCAAAGACTTTTAGTTATTATATTGTTTATATAGGAATTTAAATGATTTGGTATGTGTAGAGATCAATTATCTTGATAAAATGTAACTGAGTTTTAATAATAATTGTTATAATATTAAATCTAATTGAAAATCTAGTCATTACATATTGAAAAATAATGACATTTCATACATATTGTGAATAAATTATTAATTTAAAATTGAAATACAAAAAAAATAAATAAATAAATGAATAAAATCTTATCGATAATTGGAAAATTATTGATCATTGTTTTTTATAAAAGAAAAATTGTAAATAAAAAAAAACTAATTTATGTTTTAATAAGAATTTGCTTTTTTTCTCTTATACTATGTGTGCTTTAAGTACCGTTAAAATTATTTTCATAAAATAACATTTATAATTTATTAGAAGATTATTTAACAATGTATAGTAAAAAAAATAATGTGACTTTTTATAGTTTATAAATATTTGAGATTCAAGAAAGGTTTTAAATTATGAAAAAATGATTTTAGAATATTAAAACTTAAAGGATTCTTCCGAAGGATTGGACAAAAAATTTCAAAAATTAATTTTAAAACTTCAAATAATTGCTAATAACATTAAATTCCATATTTTTCTTCAATTTTTTGTTTGTTTTCAATTTTTTTTTAAGATTTTTAAAAGTAACCAAAAAAAAACAAAGTCGTTTATTAGAAATGACAGTTCAATTTTTATGTAAAAGCATTTTTAAACGCGTTTTTCTTGAAGCTATAACTTAAAAATCGTAAAAAAAACTAAAATACCGTAAAAGTCATAAAATTAATATCATAAAAAAATTTTTCATAATTTCAATCTTCACTAAATAAAAATAAAAATTCCTCGTTTGAACAACAACAACCGTTCACTTAAATCTTACAATCCAATTCACACATGAATTAAAATCATACAAAAATAAATTATCATATAAAATATAGTATGTATTAATAAAAAATAAATTTCTTGTTATTTCATTTAAATAAACATAAATAAAATTTAAATAAAATAAAATTTTTATAAAATCGATTATAATATTAATAAATCAAATAACAATTTAAATACTTCATAAAATTTTATAACTAAATATAACTTTCTATATATTTCAATCAATTTATTACGAATATTTATACAAACACATAATAATAATTATACGTAAATATGTAAATATATGTATTTGTATATTTAATCATTTATACCAATAATATTAAAAAACATCTTATAACTTAATTAAAACTAACAATCTAAAGAATACAAATTAAATCATTAAAATGTTAGCATTTCATTTCATATAATTGCAACTTAAACAGCAGTTTTTAACCATAAAAGACATGAAAATCTTATTATTGCTTCATTTTATGATTCCCAATCGCAGACTAATTTTGTTTGCCGCGAAAAGAAGTAACATTAAAATTTCGTATATATATATATACTACATACATATTTAGTATATTCGATTCATGAATTTGTTATTCCTGTAATTCCTGTCCGATTTTA
This sequence comes from Bombylius discolor, assembly GCA_939192795.1. Classification (NCBI taxonomy): domain Eukaryota; kingdom Metazoa; phylum Arthropoda; class Insecta; order Diptera; family Bombyliidae; genus Bombylius; species Bombylius discolor. The sequence goes on along the minus strand of OW584241.1, from coordinate 3,208,983 downwards.
TTTTATTCCTTCACATTAAATTGTTATATATATATAAATTTTATACAAAACATGAATGCATTACATATACGAGTATACATGTATAAACATAATGATATTCTCTAAATACACTTGTAGAAAGATATGGAAAATTATATTGCTTAAAGTACAAAAAAAAAAAATCTCTTTTTTAGTACGTACCTACACTATATACATACATAAATATACCGTAGATATTTTAAAATCGTATCTGTGTACATGATATTTAAATTTACCTTTAAGACTTAAAATGCTCGTAAAATTCTTTGACTAAGCTTGAAATTTAAAATGTATATACAGCAGCTGAAAAATCTTTTTAAAGGATTTTATTTTTCTTTTTGTATGCAAGACTAACTATTCCAATTTACGAATTAAAAGAGAGAAAAAACAAAACATTTAACATTTATAACAACATGCCACCAACAACATTCTACTTAACTCGTTATTTAGTAAATTAGCAAAACTACTTTACAGCACGTTCTATAAAGAGATTATTTTGCGTATCTAACATAAGTAGGTATAGTATGCAATATTAAAATAAAATAACCATATCAATTTTAAATTTTCAAAATTTTAAAACGTGTAAAATTTCGTTTATTTTTTTCATTTTTTTGTTTTAAATTTTGCGAAACAAAACAACAAAGAAATGTAATATTTATATGGAACATAAGAAAAATTTGATTTTTTCTCTAGAAAATATTTTTTAAAATTTTCCCATTACATTGAACTCAAATTTTATTAAAACAAGTAAAAAAAAAAACAAAAGTAAAGAATCGTAAAGAAGTAATAAATTTTTAACATATTTCAAAGTCAAAACTCATAAAAAGTCCAAAGGTTTATTTTAATTTAGCATGTATTTATGTGCCAAAGTATAACGAACTCGTATGTATACATATACATATGTACCTATGTATCAAAAAATTGTTTTCAAAATATTATTGAAATGATTCATTCCATTCCCTGGAATGCACTTAAGTTAAAATCTTAAGGACTTTTGGTAAATTTGAGCCTTTTCAATTTTTGGTACAACAAGTTGTATCATTCCAACTTCTTTCTCTCCTTGACTAAATCCGTCCTATTTGAGATGAAATAGTAAGTAATGTGCAAGATTTGGTTTAATTTTCTAATTTTCAATATTGTGGAAGACCACACAAATCTTTTTCGTAATTCACATATGTAGGTGAATTTAGCATTTACGTACAAGTATCCCTTTTTTATTGACTTCTATTAAGTAGAAAACTCTGTTTCAATTTTAAGGACTTTTCATCAAGATCCAGTTAAGAAAGTTTAAATAATTCAAGGAATCAAACTCCCCAATCAATCAAAAAAAAAAAATGTTCAACAAATCGGTTACAAAGTTTCTTTTTTAAACGCCATATATGTCCTTGTACATCCTATTTTTGGAACTGAAAAAAATAAACTTTGTATTTTATTCTTAATTTAAATTTTAAATTTTTTACATGGTCATCTCAAGATGCTAATAAGTCAAATTAGGTTAAGTATACAAAAAAGTATAAAAACATATAAAGTTTTTGTCATGTAATATTAAAATAGTATATTTTTTTACTCTTTTGAACTTTTTTCCATAATGTTCCAATAATAAGTATATACAAAAAGAAATTATATTGTGACAAAATCCTTTTTAAAATATATTATAAACCAGTTCTCCTTTTACTGACATACTTCTTATTTTATACATTTAAAAAAAAAAAAAAAAAATAACAGAAGAAAATAAAATTCATTTCGAAATAATACTTCCCGCTGTGTTATTAGTCAATTGCTTTTAACAATAATAATAATAAAAAAGAAACATGCCAGTTTGGTTCAGCATTCAAACCGTTTAAGGAATTGCAATTAATTATTTTTAACTGTTCCATCATGTCTTCCTTTTAATATGTATCTATCTACAAATCAATATAAAAATAATATATGAATACATGTATGTATGTATGTACTATGTATGTAGAATAATATGAAATTTTTATAAAACAATCATGTATTCTCCTCATATCTCCTTAACAGACCTTACATGCAAGTGATTCGTTTTTCTTGATTTCAAATGATTCCTCAATTCGTATATGTATCTTTTTATTATTGTTTCTTTATGATGATTCCTTGTGCATACATATATACATTTTTTTTTTTTCATCTTGTATTTTTTTTGATTCGACTAATATAGAAATGTTTGTATAAATGTAACTTTAAAATATTATATAGAAGAAGAAAAGAAAATAAAAATCAAAAACTATATAAACTCAAAAATTTTAATTCAATCGCATAATCTTTTCTTTTTTCATGATGATGTCCAGAGTTCAGTAAACATACTTACTATATTCCATTCTGAAAAAGGTAATTTTTATATGTTGGATGGCCGTTAACTATATATATACATCAAATATATAGTATATAGAGAATCACACTCATCCAATTTTATTGTGTATTTTTATTATAAAGTGTAATGTGTAATACAGGGAGGTTTAGTACCCATATGTATATGTGTATGTACATTTGTATGTGACATTTAATCAGAATTCAACCATTTTACAACAGCATTGCCTAAAACTTATATAAAACTAATTTGGCATTCTGATCAAACAGACATCATGGAATCCTGTTTGTTCCTTTTTTTTGTGTTTTATTTTTTTATTTTTTTTTTTTTTTAGTACGAATATAATGTACGTACAGATTATTAGAGTGTTGTGCTACTATTTATTTATTTGTTGTTGTTTTTGATCTTTTGCTTTTTTTTATTTTCATTTTATAGATACATTTTAATTGCATTATAAAAAGTTTTAAATTCCTTTTTTTTTTATTTATCTCAATCACCTTATTATTTTTATTTGTAAAACAATAATAATGTTTTTTTTTTGTTTTTTGTTTTGTTTGTCTTTTGTGTAATTTGTCATTTGTTTAATTGGGCAACGGTTCTGTCAAAAAATGGCCGCATTACATTCAATAAAAACGATATTATTTTTTTATATTTTTATTTAATTTTTTTACTTTTTACTCTTAGTTATAATATAGATTTTTGGCCTGATTTTATTCGAATGCACAAATTTCATTTCTGTTTCTGGTTTTTCACTATTATTTTTTTTTTAAAAAAAACGTTCAAATGTCTTGTAAGAAGTATAATATGGTATATCTGTAAAAGAGTTATACCTATATCATATGATTTTTGTTATATCTAAATTGTTATTGTTATGGAATTAAATTCACAAAATACATTTTAAGAAGTTCGTAATTTAAAGTATTTCAGTAGCCAGCTAGAATAAGTAGGATATCTTCTTCCTCTTTGATATAGGTAGAGTACTTCTGGTTTTATATTTGATTCTCCTCATCCTCCTTCTTAAAATATACTAAAGCGATCATAGCATTTGTATGTATGTTTGTATGTATGTATGTATGTATGTCGGTATTTAAAAAAAAATTTATATAATACGTGTGCTTGATATTTTTGGTGGAAGAATGTTTATTTTGGAATTTTAACAAGCTGTTTGTTTTTGTGTTCGGAATTTTATGATTTCATGCCGTGAGAGTTTTATTTTATTCGTTTTTTGTATTTTTCTTTCTATACCAGATACATTTTTTTTTCTTAATTTCTTTTCTTTTTTTTTTAAATTAAACTTTGCCGGTCAATACTCATGTATGAGTTTGTATGTTTTATATAAAGATAAAATTATAACAAAATAAATAATAAATGAAAAACGAAAAAAAATAATCGATGTAAATCGAAAGTTTTTCAAGTATGTATTTACATTGAAGAAAAATTAATTGCATTTCATACAGGTATGTTACATATATCATTAATTGTGTACACACAATTCACCTTGTTAACTGATTTTTAGCTTATTTTTATTTTTAATTATAATTTTCACGAGACAAAATATTTAAAGTATTACGCAGCTGTCTGATGACAATTGATGAAATTCCAAATAAGGTTTATAAAGAGAAAACTGCAAAATTTAATGTGTGACTTGAATAATTAATTATAAACCTACTTATTTTAATTTTTCTCATACTTAAAAAATTAAAAATTAAAAAAAAAAAACTAAAGGACAATTATTTTTTTACTTTTTGCACCTGCAAAGAAAAAATGAAAATAATGTAGCACAATTTCAGAATTCATAAGAAAAAATTTCAGAACGAGACATGACGCCTTGATCAAATTTAATAATTTAAAAAAAAAAAAAGCCACAAATATTTAACTTTTTAAATTTCAATTTTTCAAAATTCGCACTTGAAAAAAAATTCCTTGCACAATCTGTTCTTATTTTCTTCAATTTCTTACAAAATAGGTTATGAATAATCAAAATACAGTAACTGAGCGCCAAGTTACAGGATAAAAAAATATTACAAGAGCGATTTTTCGAAATCTTCGTTATGTTTTTTTTTAATAAAAAACCTTAAATACTGGAAAAGAAAAACCTTATCACAACTGTCCCAAGGAAAAAACAAATTCAATATCGCTTTTTATTTGGCCATAAATCAAAATATGGTTAAAACATTTTAAATTTCTTTGAAAGTTTTTTCATCTTTGAATTATTGTACGAATAAATAGTTGAATATGAAATTTTAATTGGAAAAATTCACTATGAATAATAATTTTACAAAATTGGTAATACAATCAATTTTCACTTAATCGTAATATGTACCACATGTACCGTAATATCTTGTATATAAGATATACCGCAATATGCTTTTGCACATATGTATGTAGATAATATGAAAATTCCGTAAATGCAAACAAATAAATCCCTGGAGACTTATTCCAAGAAAATGTAATATCATCAATGTATTTCACATTTTATTATTTTTAGTGAGCATTTTCATTTAAGGATGAATTCTTTATTCCATAAAATTCATATTATATTACTTATCATACCAATATTGATTTATATAATATGTATGTACAATTTTTTCACCAAAGTGGCTTCTTAATAAACAAAAAAACAAAAACAAAAATAAATACTTTCGATTAAAAAAAATTGAATTTGCGCCACACTTCTAATGACACTTGTTCATTTGAAAATGTCACTATGGAATTTTAATTACAAACAAACTACCCATATTAGCGCTTTGATTGAAGTGTTGTATACAATATCAGTACTACAGCGTACTCCAAAGTAACTTTAAGAAAAGTGAAAAAAAAAAAGTAATAATACATAGGTAGAAAAAAAAGAATCTAATCAGTGACATATAGCTAATTAGAATAGGAATTAGCATCACCTTATTTGATAATTCCAAAGGAGTTGTCGTTTGATTGAAGTTAGCCTGACGTCCGTAAAGTATAATGTTTTAGTGAATATATCTAAGTAATACACATCAGTTCATATTGTGATATATGATGAAAAAAAGGAACTTACATCTTTAAAAAAAATAGGTGCTTTTTTTGTAAATTGTATTTAAATTATGATACTTACTTTATTAGTAAAGTCAAAGTGATGCCCATTTTATAAATTGCACTTTTAGACATCTTAAAAAGTAAACAACCAAGCAATAAGTATACACAATCTATTTTTATTTATTAATCTTTATTTTATTTTTTTTTTTGAATGCAAGTTTTACTTTTTTTTTATTGTTTTTTTTTTTTAAATTTTTTTTTTTATTTCAGATTTGTTGCTCTCATTTGAAAGTGGCTGACATCAACTACTGATAAGTTGTTAATACCTGATACAGACTATGAAATAAATGGAGAGACTCCACTATTTTCAATAAATGTTCATTGACAGATGTCATTCAATTTGAATATATGCATTTAGACTTGCACGTCCGTAATTTCAATTGCCAATTGCAATTGCTTGATCATCTGATGAAAGATATATTATATATTATACATACGAGAAAATTATTATCTTTAATGTTTTATTTCATTCATAGATACTTTTTACATAAATAAATATGTATATAATAAAATAATAAAATCTGGATTAAATGTAATGTCAAAAGTAATATATTATAATACTTCTACTCTATATGTTTCAAGATCTGTTATGCACACGTACAGAGTGAATGAAAAGTTTCTCTTCAATGTGCTCCAAAATTACTTTTGCTTTCGTTTGAACCTTGGGAGCTCTCTGATCCTTCCAGATTTTCTTTGAAACTTTTAATTTCTAAACTATTGAAACGCATTATCAAACTCATTGACATGAAAACAAAGCATATATATTAGACGCATGCTCTTAAATATGCTTTATAAAAAAAAAATTTAAAAAAACTAATCACAAACTTTTTGTCCGTCCTGTATATTGTGATTAAAACTAAAGATTTGAAAATGTTTTGATATAAGATGCTCATACCACAATTCCCGATTAATTTACGTTGAAATAATTCCTGTTGAAAAAAAAAGCTGAGTATAATATCAAAGACATTAGATATAAATATAATATATCCTCAACTTTGGTGGTTTTTCATATTATAATTGGCTACCTGGTTTAATATCTATCAATCTTATAATAGTTCTTCACAAATATTTAGTAGCTATATATTACTACATTTTTGATTGAAGCAGATTGTGTATAGGTTTTACAATATACACAGTGATACTCATACTTATACACATGATACATGAAAAAAAATGAAAAAAGGTAAATGAATGATTTAAAATAAATATTCATATACATATACTCGTATATATACGTATACATATGTATGTATATGAAGTTTTACGTTTATGTTACACTGATGACGATTGATCGATATCATTTGATAGTGATCGATTTATACTGATCGTAATTAATGAAAAATTTTATTTGATAGCATTTTCTATCTGTCATGTAAATAAAATTACTGTGAAGACATGGCGTGATTATAAGATTACAAACATGTATACAACAATATACAGTTGTTTGTTTTTATTGTATTTTATTTTAATTTTAAATATTACAGGAAATCTTATTCAGATGTAAGAAAAACATATCTATTTTTGATTAATTAAAAAAGTGTAAGACAGTAGTCTACATATGAATATAAAATTTCCTCGTATACCTAACGCCTTTGAAATTTTATTTATATAGCTAATATTGCTCCTTAAAAAAACTTTTTTTTTTCTTGTTTGATACAATGTTTAGGTACTGTACCAGTTTATGTGTTTATTGAATTATAGTACAATATTTTCATTTTTTTTCTAATTTTTTTTACAATTTCTTATTTTATTTTTGTTTTATTTTATTTTTGTTTTATTTTATTTTTGTTTTATTTTATTATTTTTTTAAAATTTAATATATAATCTATTATGCTAGTTTCAGTATTACTGTCATTGTCATGACATTCTTAATTCTCGATTAAAACGTGTGTATCTTTCTCTTTAGTCAATATCCAGCACTAATATACACCTTTAGCCTTCTTTTAATACAGCAGCTCATCACTTTTGTATAATATATTGTGTGTATCTTATAAAATAGCCGTCGAAGAATTAATTCCAATAAAACCGTCCAGTTTGTCAACTAAACAAAACATGAAGAGAAAAATAAAAAACCGTAAGTATATAGTGATCCCTTGGGAGCGATATACTCGTAAAACTGCTATATATGAAGAAAAGGATACATGAATGCAGCTTTCATACAACTATTAGTATTGCCATTTTTGTTGTCATCTTAAGGAATACTATTTAATCATTTTTTTTTTCTAAATTTTATATATATATATATAATCGTATATAGTTTTCTACATAGATATAAAAAGATAAACATTTTCTGATTTCTTTTTCAAGTTATATTACGATGGTAAGCAATTTACTTGGAATCTAGTTAATACAAGGCACTCGTCTACCATTTACAAATAGCAAAATGACTAATTAATGGCGCGCAGAACACATATCAAGATTATCGTAACGTTTACACGGTAGCCGTACTCATCATATTAAAAATTTATATAAAGAATTTTTATATATAGTAAGTACTATATGTATCTAGATACAAAATTTTATACATTATAGACTTTATACTATAAACTTATAAAATAAGTTTTATACTAGTTCTTAAAACATTGTAATAAGAAAGATGCTTATAAGATTAAATTTTAAAGGGTATTCCATTACAGAAATTTGAATTTCGAAAAGTCTAGGCTATTTGTTTTGTTACAACATTTTCACAACTGTTTTGCAAATACAAATCAAATGGGTACATTTTCTGAGTATATTGTAATTTGTAACACGCTAAAGTGGAAGCTCTTAAACTACACACTGGGTTCAATTGAAATTCATTTTAGATATAAGAAAATGAGCGAGAAGAAAAGGCATCATAATATAAAAATGAATTCTTTTCATAAGCTTTCAACTATAAAATCATAGTGAAAATGGTATAATTAAGGATTCTGATGGTTCGTAATGGAAGGCTAACAACAGGTAAATTGATTAAATATTAATGTATAGATTAAAGAATGTTTGAAAGCTTCGACATAATGAGAATGAAGCAATATTTTAAGTTTCAATATAAATAAAAAAACAAATTCTTAAACTTCAAAATATGATGCACCCACTATATAAATCCTTGTATAAAACAAAAAGTAGGTGTATGTAGGACTTTATGTACATATGTATGATTTTATAAAATGATATTATTCTAGTTATAAAATCAATTCAAAAATGACTGATCAAAGTAAGAGTCAATAAGTGCCAGTCTCATCTATATAAAGTAAAACTGTCGCGTAATAGGCATCAAAAGTATTGATCGTTCGTTTTTAATGAACACATCTCATGGGCTTATTTTATACTCCTATATTATTAACATTATTATAAACTTTTCATTTTATCTTGTTATTTGTAACCTTTTATAAGTGAAAAACAAAATTTAAAATTTATTCAATAGTTTGCCGTTGATGTTGAATTAAAATAGTCTATAATAATAATAATAAAAATAATAATAATAATAATGATGATGATAATGATGATAATGATGTACATATAATATAAGTTGTACACCTTTAATAAAAAGATTGATGAACAACAGTAGACACAGCAGTACAACACACAATAATAATAATAATAATAATTTTTTTCTTCTCTAATATGTACAATGTAACATACACATACATGATTTGTTCCAATAAAAATGATCTTCGTAAGAAGTTAATTGAATTTTTGTTGTCTATCAATAAAATCAAATACATACATATGTATAATATAATATACGTATAAAACCGTTCTCTTGAATCAATAACAATAATATTGAGTGTAAATATACTAAAGAAGATGCTTACATAAAATCAAGATTATGAGAAAAATATAAAATACAATAAATTTTTCTTTTGTTTTATTCATTTTCTTCCAATTTTCTTTTTTCTTTTCATGCATTTTTTCTTTTTCCTTTGTTTTATTCAACATATGAAAATTTAGTTTTAATATGGGAAAACAACGTTTTTTTTTTCCCATTATTTCATTTAATAAAATCACTTTTTAATGTGTTTTTATAATATTATTGATGTTTTTTTTTTAATATCTCATAAAAGAATCTAATAAATTATAATGTAAAAAGATGCTACTTGTCTTACTGGAGGCTAATGCTTTTTTTTTTTTCTAAAATTTTATTTGCTTCGATGACAAATTAATTTAATTCTATACTTATCAAGATCTGTATCTATGTATATTTACATTTAATAAATAAGAATTAAAAAACTTTAGAAAAAAATAAAGAAAAAGAAAAGTGTACAATATAATAAACACCTTCATCAGTATTATATTGTGTATTTAATCCTTTTTTTTTTTGTTTTAATTAAAAATTTTATTTAAAAAAAAAATTATACTTATTATTTTATTAAATTTAATCCGTTATTTATCTAATTTATGTCAATTTATAAAAATATGTATACGTGTACGTTTTAAATAAACACGTTCTTATAAACATTTTCAAATTAATGATGGAAATTTCTTCAAAGATACCGGCATATAAAAGATACCTACTTTCTTTTTTTTTTTTTTTTTTTTTTCATTTTTTGTAAAGATTATTAAAAGATGTGTTACTGCACACTTTTAGCAGTTGTTCAAACCTATTTATAAAACATGAATAAGACATTCATTTGTAATTCATGATCAACATTATGGCCCTAAAATTATTCATTCCCTATTATCATGTAAGATATTGTATCTTTAATAGTTTAATACATATAACATAACTTAATTATTATGTGTATATATTATGTACATATAATAATAAGTACGATGAATATAAAAGCAAAGATATTGTAGGAGTAATTAATATTCTGCGATACACTATTTAACAGTTTACAGTAGATATTTAACTTATGTACCTATATAGATAATACATATAGTACATACATATTTAAATTGGTTTTTTAAAAGACTACTGAAAGATCTATTTTCTTAAAAATGTAGCTACATAGCTGTTTTTTTTTTAATAACTTATTTTGTATGATGTGTGAATGTAATGCATATAAAATGAATGATTTTAATGACATTTAACACCATGTATAATAAAATATGTATTACAAAAATAATATTAAGATAAAAAATTCCGACACCGTACGTAACAAATGTGACAAAAAAAAGATATATAAAGATATATTATGTATGTATGTACATATGTATAGTATGATATCATGTACCCCTTTTTCCGATCCTAATGGATTTTCAAGTATGCACTCTCTTTAAAAAAAAAAGATGAATTCAATGGAAGGTAAAGTTATTTGTGTATTCGTTATAGTAATAAATTTTGTGGTTAATGGAAATCACTTTTATCATGTTTTATGAGAGAAAAGTCTTTAATTTTAATTTAAAGAAACCATTAATCCCGGAACAAGTATGATTTCTTGTAATGATCCTAAAACGATTAGAAAAACTCTATTTAATTTAAATCAGTTGTAAAAAATTGTATATGGATTTGTTTGTGCCAACAAAAAACTGAAGTATCGTAATTTTTCTTAAAAGTTATTTCAGAATTTTGATCAGTCCTGAGTACATAATAATATTAGGAAAAAAAGATAAAGGTTTGCAAACCAACTTATAGCAAGTAATTGTTGAAGAAGATGTAAGTAATTAAGAATGCCTACAGTGCTATCACCGTACTTACTATATTATAGTTATGACTTATGATAACTCTGAGTTCTGGCTCCTACTCCATAAAGCAATAAAGAAAACTAAATTATGATGAAAACGACTTACCTATTGTAGGAGGAAAGGTAAAGGTCCATGGTTCGATTCCCGGCCGAGTCGAATGTCGTTTTTTCATGTTTTTCATTTACTACACTATCACAAAATAAATTACAAAATTCTCACTTTAACAAAATCGTCTGTCATAAATAACCAAAGTTACCAGATAGCCAATCCAAAAAACGCGCCAATTTCAATACTTCAAGTCCCGAGTTGGCAACATGAATTTAAAAAATCATCGAAAGAAAACCATTTAAATAATTTTTTAAGCTACTAAAATGAGCAGAAAAATTTTTCATATACTTTTTATTCATTTTACATGCTTTTTCAAACGAAATTACATTAATTTCCATTAAAATGCAGTAAAATCGAAAAAGTAACGATAAAATTACCTGCCATCACTAATGAACGAATTTTCATCATTTCCACTTTCTCAACTCAATTCTTCGTCACATTTTTTTCGTTAGTTTTGTTTTTGTCGATGTTTTTTTTTTCGTTAAATCACAAAACCAATAAGAATATTACGAATCGTTGTTTGATTGTCGACTGTCAAAATTTTTAGATTTTTCAATTATATTTTCTTTTTAATTTTTTTCAAATAATTTTCATTGTAAAAATTCGGAAAAATTTTTTATTAAAATAAAAAATAATATAAAAATGTCAGTACGAACTAAAGTTTTAGGTTTAGTTGATGTGATAATGAGAGTACCGCCACTTTTAGTGATTGATGAAATTCTTAAAATTGGCATGGGCCTCCCAGGAAGTAATTTAAATACAGTATCAACATCAAATGATTTAACATCAAATACATTACCAGAAACTTTGGAAATATTCAATAGTCAAAATGGTTCTGAAAAATTATTAAATGTACTAGTCGATGATCCAGAATTCTATCAATTATTATCATTAACAACAGCTAAATTTATTGCATGTCTTTTTGGTATGTGTTGTCTTTTTTTTTTATAATTCATATTTTTATGAAAGTACCCGTACTACGTAGCTAACTACATATATACATTTATTAATGCAATTTATAACTATATGTACATATATATAAATTTTAATTTAATATTTGTCATCATTACAAATTAATTTTTCACCTATAATAATATTTAGCACAGGTTTTTTTTTTCTTCTTTCTTTTTTCTTAATTTTCTAAATATCAAATAGTATATTAATCCTTGAGAAAAAAATTTTTTTTTAAACCAGAAATGATTGGAAAGTAGCTGTTATTTATTATTTATTAAATACATACATGAAAAGAGTGCATTATTAGAAGACCTTAAAAAATAACCCCAACCTTAATTAAATTTATGAAAATTATTTTGTTAAGAATTTTTTTCTTTCCTTTCGAAATATTTAATAATTCCAATAAATCATATGTCATTGACAAATCATATGTGTTTCTACATTATTTGCAAAAAAAAAAAAAAAAATTGAAAATAAAATTAAATTTAGTCAAAAATTTTGCATTAGTACATAAAAGGATCTATGAAGTTCATTCACTTGAATTGTATGATTATTTTGACCTTATTTGTCTCGACTGATAAGAAAATTTCATATTTATTAATTAATAATTATTGATTCTATTTCAAGATCACATCAATAATAAATTTATGATAACGCAAATTAATTTTCTGTAGAAAGCAAAAAAAAATAGAAGAAAAAAAATGTCACTTTTTTACAGAAATTTAATAAATATTTATTTTTTTACTTTTTTTTCTGTTTTCTTTTTCTTTTTAGCTTGCTTTAGTGCAGCATTTGTGTTCATGCTATGGACAAGACATTTGGTTATAGTTTATATGTTTATTATATCAGTAGGTTTAATATTTCTATCATATTGGAGTAATGTATCAGCATTAACATTAATTGAAGATGGTCCATGTTTACTTGAAGATGTATTATCATTAAATATGAGCAGATTATTAGATCCAGGAGGTGTTGCATTTTCTGTATTACCACATTTATTAGCACAATGGTTTATGGGAATGTTATTTGCTTATATACATTTAGGACCAAGGTAAATACATATTAAAAATTTTTAATTCTTTTGATTTTGTAAAAGTCTTTAACTCTAGATGAGTCAAAATTTCTAAAAAAAAAAAAAAATAAAAAATGTATTTTCTTTTAAATTTCAACAGGCATCATTTAATTCAAAAGGCTCTACCATTTTGCTTTTTAATGCCATTATTATTGGCAATGTTACCATTACCTAATTCAATGCTTAAACATACACCAGCATTTGCAGCTATATTACCCTTAATTCTTACAAAAATTTCATTATGGAATAGTTCAGTTGATGTAACAAAAACAGTTTTCAATGGTTATTTATATGCAAGAAATTTTGCAACAAATTTCGGTTTATCTGCATTAGTTGAGAATGAATGGCAAAGATTAAATGTTCCTTGTGTATTGAGAGCATTCTGGACCATAAGGTAATTTTTATTTTGTCGTTTACACTTTTTTTTTCAAATATGAGGTGTGACAATTTAATTTCCGAAACGGTCTTATTATATCCTTTGTAAGTTCTTATAAAATTAATAAATTCCGAAAATTAAATTATTACACCCCATCCATTGCATTTTAAAATCTCTTCCAATTTCAATTAAAAAACAAACAAAAAATTTCTAGATTACTCGAGCAACTTATAACTATAATTGTAACAAGTGAAATGCCATTAAATTTCCTTGCAACCATTCAAAATTTATTAGTTAGCGGTTGTGAAACATTAACTGCTGTACTTGGGATGACAAGCATTATTTCAATAATTTGCCATTATATTGGAAAATTATTTCAATTCTTTTTATTGGCTGAAAATTATGATGAAGATAAATCAATTGGAACTGTATCAGCAATATTATTTTATATATTAGCGTTACAAACTGGTTTAACATCATTAAGTCCAGAGAAACGTTTTATACGTTTATGTAGAAATTTATGTTTACTTGTAACAGCATTATTACATTTTCTACATAATATTGTATCACCAATTTTAATGTCATTAAGTGCAGCACGTAATCCATCAAGAAAACGGCATGCAAGAGCATTAATTGTTTGTGTATTCTTATTAGCTGCACCAATATCATTATTGATTGTATTATGGTCTAGACATTCACCATCGACATGGTTATTAGCAGTTACAGCATTTTCAGTTGAAGTTATTGTTAAAGTTATTGTAAGTCTAGCAACATATACATTATTCCTTTTGGATGCAAGACGTCAAACATTCTGGGAGAAATTAGATGATTATGTTTATTATATACGAGCATTTGGAAATTCAGTTGAATTTTGTTTTGGTATTTTTCTATTTTTCAATGGTGCTTGGATATTAATATTTGAATCTGGTAAGTTAAATATTTAATTATTAGTTTTTATCTTAAAAACAACCGAATTTTTAATATTATTTACTTTCACTACAAAACAAAATATTTAAAAGAAAAAAATAAAAATGAAACGCGATTTTTCTTTTGGTCAATGAGATAATTTTATAATTTTCTTCCTTTCCTCATTCTGTAAAATGGTTATTTTGATTTTGTTTTGTGGTGGGGATTTGTGTATGTGAACAATAATTTGATAGAAAATTTTGCTGTAGGCGGTGCAATAAGGGCTTTAATGATGTGTATTCATGCATATTTTAATATATGGTGTGAAGCACGTGCTGGATGGACAGTATTTATGAAAAGAAGAACAGCTGTTCATAAAATTTCATCACTACCGGAAGCTACACCAGAACAATTAATGTCATTTGATGATGTATGTGCTATTTGTTATCAGGTTAGTTTCAATTTTATTTTTAAAAATACATATACAACAATTTGAAGCCTAGATGAAGCCTACAATAGATCAATTTTTTTAAATTTTTTTTTAGGAAATGGCAACAGCAAAAATAACACGTTGTAAACATTTCTTCCATGGTGTATGCCTAAGAAAATGGTTATATGTACAAGATCGTTGTCCATTATGTCATGAGATTATGATGTATCAAGAACAAAAATCAAATAATGATTCACAATTAGTAAATGATTCTGAAAATGATAGTCCTGATCCTCACGGTACAACCCCTAATGTAAGTATTTTATAAACATTTTAAAAAGTAATTTCAACAAAAAAAAATTGTATAAATGCAACAATTTATCTTTATAGGATAATGAAAATCAATCGTCTCCGTCAACATCAACTTCAAATATTCATGAATTTCGAATACGAAGTACTGGTCAAGTACTTACAGCCCCAAATGATTTTCTTAGCAATGACATTGAAGTTGAATAAAAAAGAAACAAACAAACAAAATAAAAAAACATTAAAAAACAAAACTATTCTTATTTGCTTTTCAAAATTTATAAAAATAAAAAAGGAAAAATAAAAAGAAACAAACAACAACAAAAAAAACCGTTGCCCCTCTATGATTGAATTTTTATACAATTTAAAATATATATACATAAAATATTAATAATATACAATTTACACACTTTAAAAATATATATTAAAAAACAAAAACAAATTTAGCAAGAATGGTATTTTTAAATACATAAAAAAATTTTTAACTTGCTTATTTTATGGTTTCTTTCTTCTTTTTTTTCTATTTTTCTTGAAAATTCAATCATTTTCTGTTTCAACAATATAAGGACAACATTTTTATTTAGGAAAAAAACAAAAAGCAAAGTGAAAATAAGTTTAAAAAAAATACAAGTTATATATATATATATTTATAAGAATTTAATGTGGTGATGTATATACATAAGCAAAAAAAAAATTAAAAATAGAAAAAATCAAAAAAAAAAAATATTAAAAAATATGAAGTAAGTCTGAAAACAAGGATTAGATGTGAAAACAGTAAATTATTTAAATAAAAAAGACTTATTTTTGCTTAAATCAATTTTTCAATTATTAGTTTTTTAAAAAACAAACCGTAATTGCTTCTTTTTTTTTTTAAAAAAAAATAGAAAGTGAATTCTCTAGAGAATACATTTTTAAAAAGCTAAAACTATAAAAACAAAAGCAACAAAAAAAAAATAAGCAAAAAGAATGCTGAAATGCTTCAAAATTTGAAATGAATTTAAAATCATGAAATTCTAAAACAAAATATTTGAACTAACTATATCAAATATGTATATTCAAACAAGGATTGAAAAAACCTTCAATAAGATTCCTTTAAAATAAAAAAACCATAAAGTTCAAACTTAGTTTACTTGAAAGAAGAAATTTTAAACACGAAAATATTTCAAAGACGATAAAAAAAACAAAAAGGATAATTCCACAACAAGGAAGGCTAAGGTAAATTTAAAAAAAAAAAACAAAAATTAAATTATAATTCTTTTGAAATTATTTTACTTATTTATTAACTTTTTTTTTAATTTAACAGATTTTATCAACATAAAACAAGAAAAACAGAAATCAATAAACATTTAGTATTTAAAAACAAACAAAAAACATAAACTATAATGATCATCAATTAAAAATTAAATCATTATAATTTCTTAGTAAATGATATGCTGATACACGGCAGCATGTTGTTGTTCTTACCACTGTTAAACGATCGGCTCTTTCGAAGTTTGCTTTAACAGTTTCATAATATCTTCCATCACTAATCAAAAAGAAAAACAAAAATTAGGAAAAAGAAATTCCATGTAATTTATAAAAATTTTTTATTTACCTTAGAACCATGCATCTTAATTTCAAACATTTTACTCTCAATAAATCAATAGCCTTTTGACTTTTATCAGAAAATCGTAGATTGTCAGGATCCCAACTAGAATTACAGTTTAAAAATTATAAATTAGTTCAATAGTGAATGCCGTCGAAATAAACTTTCCCTTAAAAATTTATTCGGACGGAATTCATAATTATCACATATTGATTAATTTTTACCGTAATTCTAAACGTTCTAAACAACCACAATTTGAAGCAATTGCATCCATAAGTTGATCAACATGAATATTAACGCCTAATTTCTCAGATGTACCCATTACCAGAATTCTAAAAAGAGATAAAAAATTATTTAATTAGAAAATATATTGAAAATCTTTCGAAATTTACTTAGCATTTGTTAGAATTGGTAAAACACTCATCCATAGCTGATCTGTAATATGAGGCATTCCAGAAAGAACACAAGCATAAAGTTGTCCCCCAAGACGTGTTAAGAATTTACTTAATGCCTCATCAGTTAAATTATCAGAAGAATCTAAATCAAGGGCAATTAACGATCTTTAAGAAAAGAAAATTCATTATTTTAACAATATGAATGAAATCTTTAAGTTTGTTTTTTTTTTTTTACCTTGGATTACCCATTTCAACCCATGCTTTTAAAACAGAATCATTAAAACCATTATTTTGTCCAGCACATAAAAATTTCAATGCTGGTATACGTGTTAATAAATCAATTAAACATTCTGTTGATAGATCTGTTCCTGTTATATCAAGTTCTTGTAATGCACATTTATCCCATTCAGCTTGCATAAAATATTCTGATTTTAAACTTGTACCATTCATTAATAAACATGTTAAACGTTTTGAACGTTGTATCAGTGTTTTTAAAGTTGATCCAGTTACTTTACTACAAAAATTAACAGCTAAACATTCAAGCTAAAAAGAAAGTGTTAATAAAAGATAATTTTTCTTTTAAATAAAAAACAAAATCTTAGTTACTTGAATACAATTTGAACTGAAAGCATCAATATGAGAATCATCAATAAAATTAATCCCATATAAATTAATAACTCTTAAATTTGGTGTTGCTGATTTTAATTTATGCACATTAATAACTTCATAAATTTCTTCTTCCTCTTCTTCACATTTTTCATAAGTTCCAATTAAATGTAAAACCTACAATAGAAATTAAATTTTAGAAAATTCATTTCTTTAAATTCAACAAAATATTTTTCTTCTTAAATTTCAAACAAAACCTCTAGACCATTAATAAAATTGTAAATTTTTCTCATGAAACCTTCCATAAAGATGACCTCTGATAAACAAATACACATGTAACGTAATTTTGTTGGAAATGCTTGCATTTCACTGAAATCATGAAGTTGCATAGCTTCAAAAAAATTTAATTAATTAAATTTCCATTAAGAACAAATTAAGATCGATTCACACACATCCGTCCTGATTTCTGTCACAAATCACATACAAAAATGGACAGAGGAAAATCGGATCGGATTTGTGTAGATCAACCATTAAAAGTTTTGATTTTTGTTTGTTTAACAAACCTGTAGAAAAATCCAAAAGCATATGAGTTAAATTTGGACATTTTGCTGCTAATTCATGAAGTACAGTATGAGTAATTAATTCAATTGGTAATTCAATATAACGTAATGATGGACCAAAACGTACTGATATTAATGCTAATAATGATTCAAGTGATCCAACATGTAAACCTGATATTTCTGGACGTAATGATACATTCTTCCATAAACGTGTATCGTATGCAATTTGACGCCAACGGCGACAAACACGTGCCATTTGACATATTTCACGATGTGATAAATATGAGAATATATTCAATATAACTTTATCAGGAAGTTTTTCGATTGTCTACAAAAATTCAATTTAATTGATATAAAATAGACAATAAAAAAAGAGATTCTTTTTAATAAAAAAAAAAAACATGTACAAACAAATCATAAGCTAAAATGTTAATATTGGCTCTTAGATTACTTTTAATTAAGCTCAAGATTTTTGCGAGATTTATGTAGAAGCATTTGCAAATTTTGTCATTAAATTTTAAAAACTGATTTTATCCACCTTTAAAAAATGTTGTGCTTAATTCAATCAAGACTTTAAATAATTGAAAACAAAAAATCCGAATAATTGAGTTTCCATCGTATTTCCGAAATAATAGTATTAAACGGTAAAAATTTGAGTTTAAATCCTTCTACAGTCTGTAACAGTAAATAGTATTCTTCCAAAAATCGTTTGAATTGGATAAGATCAGTTTTCAAAAGTAAACACCTCAATAATTTATTTTGTTTTTCATGAAATTTATATTTATTTTCGACAAAAAACGAACAAAACGAATCTTTCAAACGTATTAATAAACTAAACAATAAAATTCATAAATCTAATAAAATCTACTTTTGGAAACAGTATTTATAGGTTATTTATACAAATTGAAATCTTTTATTACAATTGCCATTATAATTTTTTGAATGCACTTTTACGTAAATTGAATTTAATTACACCTAAAATCTTTCTTTTTTTTTTAAATTCACAATATATAAATTTTTTTTTTTGTATTAATTTTACCGTATCTGCAAATGGACTACGTTTTTTTTCATCTGTGAGGTACATTTGTGATGCCTCAACAGCTAATTGTCCCCAAATATCTGTAGAAAGATCCATTTTTATTTTTTATTTTTCTTTATTTGTATTTTTTTTTTGTTTTTTTTTTTATATTTTCCTTATGTTTTATTTCACTGTCAATTTAATTTATGTACAAAATAAAAATGTACAAACAACAAAAAATAAAAAAAAAATTTCGAACAGAGAATATTTTGCACAAATTTTAAACCAAATTAAATGAAAATTATGTAAAAAATCAAAAATATATTCAATCAATTCAAAGTAAATATAATTTTAATGTGAGAGTAAAAAAAAAATCTTCCAAAATAACCAGTAAAACACATGTGAAAAAAAAAATAAATTTAATTTATTTTTAGAAACATGAGTGGTATTTAATTTACTCAATTTTTTTCATAGTTTTTTTTTTTTTTTATATTTTATTGTGAAAATAATCGGAAAAAAAAATTCTCATCGTGAGCTAAAATAAAATTTAGACGAAAAATTGCATTTTATTTGTGTTAAAAATAAAAAAAAAAAAAAATAAACAATTAACTATATTGTTTGTAATTAAATTTCATTGGAATAACAAGACTTAATTTTTCATTAATATTATTTCATTTACTATTGCTACTAGAAAAAAAATAATATCTAAATAAATACGACATGCTATTGAAAAGAAAAATTACAATTACAAGTAATGATAGTGAGTATTAATTAACATAAACAATCTGTTAAAATTCAAAATAATCTTATACATGTACATACGTCTTCTCTCACACATGCATATTTTATAATGTATCAGAGTAAAAAATTTAAATAAATTATTGAGAAAAATTATTTTATAAAATATACATATCTATGTACCATATGTGCATAATTTTTCTGCCATATTAATTTGTAAGGAATGTAGTATGTATGTAAGTGTATAGTGATTTATAATTTTTTTTTCATTATATTTTTAATCGGATTCAATTGTTAAAAATGGGTATTATTCTTCAATTTGCTATTGTTATTTTCGGTTTATTCTAATTAGTTTTTTTCCTTCGTTTATCAAAATTCATGTCCTGAATAGAATTAAATGGACTTCTCTACTTTATTTCATTAATCGGATTTCATTAAAATATTATAAAAGCTTCCATTGATTTAATATAAGTGGTCTTTTTCAAACCTGAACATAAGTGAACATACGATGAGAAAATTTAAGTTAAATTATTAATTAAAAATTTATTAAAATTTTTTTAATTTGTTTTGAAACAATTTTCGAAAAAAAAAAAACATTTTAATTTAAAATTTTTAAAAAATTAAATAAATTTGTTAGAATTAGTTTAATAAAATTTCAATTTGTTAAAAAAATACTCTGAAATTTTCAATTTAAATTATTTCACATAAAAGCTGATTTTTTTTTTTTAAATACAGTATAAGTCCACTTTTGCTGTAAAACAAGTTAAAATAAATTTCAAATAAAGATTGGTATATCCTTTTAATTGTTTAAAATATAAAAAAAATATTATAGATTTTTTTTTTGGTCCAGAACTTTTCAACAGAAATGAAAACTGGAAGAAAAAACCTAGAATTAACTCAAAATAGAACAAAGTGGACTTATACCACTTTTAAAATAAACGGCTCATATGTACTTGAATGTTACGATTTTTTTTTTAAATTATTAATTAATTAATCACAGTTAATGTAATCTATATTATTTCACTCACCTCGTTAACCTTTTTTTTTTATATAAAAACACAAAACTACATATTATTATTACTTTTTTAATGCATTATCCTTGCAAAAATGACAGTTACACGATTAGTTTTTTTATTCTGCTAAAAATTATTTTTTTTTTTAACTTTTATTAATCAATAAATGTTGCTGTTACAGTTTTGAATTTGTAAAAAAAAAAATTCAAATGAAAATTTAAATCTTACCAATTTTGCTTTACGAACACTTGTATCTAGATCATCACGACCAATTACAGCTGATGTTTGAACTGATGATAATACATTCCAATTATCCATGTTTTTTTTGTTTTTTTTGTTTTTATTTAAATAATGTGAAATTTATTCACTAAAACTTTAAAACTGAATATGTATTACTTTTTTTTCTTTTCTTGATTTTTGTGTATAAGAATTTGGAAAATGCTGTTTTTTTTCAATGTGTTTATTGTTGTTGTTATTTCTCTGTGATGGAATTTATAAAGTATTTATGAGATTTTGTTTATATTATTTAAATTTATATTATATGAATTTTTCGTGTAAAGAAAGTAAAATTGTTTTACAATATTTATTGAATTTGAAATTTTATGTAGTTTTTTGTTTCCTAATTTATTTTTTAAATTTTTTGTGTCAATGTACTTGAAAAAAAAAAAAAAAAAAGAAAGGAATAATATTTTTTTCAATATACACTACAGATAAAAAAAACATGCTAAAATATGTATAATAACACTAAAAGGAAAATTTTACATAGCTTGATTTTGATATCTTTTTATGGTTTCACGTATTTCTTTATTCAGAAAAACAAAGCAGGGAATATTTGAATAAATTTGATTTTTCATATATTGGAAGGACTAAAAACAATTTTGTACAAAAATCAGAAAGGTAAATATTTATATAAAAAAATATATATGACCGATTATTTACCAAATCAGTTTCCACATTTGTTTGTATTGGCATATTTCACTGAATTTTATTTAAATTTCAAATACAATTTTCTGTTTTCAAATAGATTTTTTTTTCTTTATGTCGAACTGATACTTATTCCTTTCAATTGAAAACTATTCGCAATTAAGAAAAAAAATTATCCAAGCAACATATGTACGGTATTTTTTTTTACTTTAAAGAAAAACAGCAGACAAATAAAACACAAATATGAACTATTATTAGATAAATAATTTAAGCTTAAGTCAAAAAGATATCTGTTTTTTTGTTTTTTATGTATACATAAAATATAATTGTAATAATAAATTATTATTCGTTAGTACCGCAAAATTTTTGAAAGCACACAAAAAAAGAATTTTTCTTTTAATGTGCAGCTGATATCCAAAAATAGACTTTTGCAAATGAAAAAGAAAAAAAAAATCCGGTTAAAATTGAATTTTATTGTTTTATAATTTACATTTTAATTATTTTTTTTTTTCTTCCTTTTATAATTAAAAACACTTTCTTTTAGCCGAAATTAATAAATAAGTATTTCTAATTGTATACCTTTTATTTTTTTTAAATTGTATAAAAATTTAAAAAAAAAATTAGAATTGTTAATTGCAAAAAATGAAAAACTGTAATGTGACCACCTAATGTGAACCGTTTTTGACAAAGTATAATGAAAAACTGAACGTCCGTTTTTGTATGGCCCTTAGCTTTTGTCTTGAATTCACCACATAATTTTGTATATGACATGTGTGTGTACATAGTATATAATTGTAAGAATTTAAATTGCAATTCAAAAATTCTTGATCTATAAAAAGAAGAGTATAAAAGTTCATTAGTATATATGTATATATTTTTTTTAAATTATTTCATTACAAAATATATTAAATTTCAAATATGTGATCGAAATCTAATTCTAGACAATGATATACTAACACTTTTTTATAGATATCAGCACTTATTCTGATACAAATTATATTGATATAATTAAAAAAAAGTTAAATTAATTAAACTAGAAAAATGTTATACCAATGTAAGTTTTTGTTTTCATTATTATAACGCCGCTGCTGATCATTCAACTTTTGTATAACAAAAATGGCTTTCTGTAGAAATTTGGAAAATAACGGCAATTATGTGGATAGTGTAAAAAAATTGAATATACATTTTGAAAATAACTGTTGATATGTAATTCAGTATTTGATAGATACGTAATTTTGGCGGGAAAATCAAATGCATATTAAATGACAACTACACCAACAAAAATAGATTGTATATGATACACAGTTTTGATAATTTTGTAGAGATAAATTTTGTATTTCAACTTTTTGCTAGAAAATTCAGATTTCAGTGATTTTTTTTCTATACATATTTTCAATATGTGCCCCAAACTTGATTTTTTTTATTTATTTATTTTTGATAGATGGTACTTTATTTTCATATGTCAACCCCTATTCTTCCAGCTGTTTACATTTTTTTAAATGAGTTAATTCGATTCTCGAATTCATCTCAGTCAAGTTTGATTTATTATTTAACCGTGAGTTTTTTGTTTTTTTGTTATTTGTGAAATAAATAAAATTTATTGTGATTTTTTAGGAACAAATTTTAAAACATGACGCATCCTCTTTCACCTGAAACTAAAGTACGAAAATATCCTTTTTCAGAAATGAAAATTAGTGATAATTCTTTGCTGAATGAAATCGAAGGTAGAAGTGCATGTACAAAATGCTGTAAATCACGAAAATTTTTCTGTTACACTTGTTATTTGCCAGTTTCAGAACTTCATGGTAAAATACCAAAAGTTGATTTACCAGTTAAAATTGATATAATTAAACATAAAAATGAAATTGATGGTAAAAGTTCAGCAGCACATGCATCAATATTAGCGCCTAATGATGTTAAAATTTACACATATCCTAATATACCGAACTATGATAAAGAAGAAGGTGTTATCCTTATATTTCCTGGAACAAATAGTGTAACTGTGAAACAATTATTTAACAAAAATATAAAAATAATAAAAAAAGAAAATTTTGGAATGCCTAAAGGATACAATATGGGTACATTATTAAGAGTACGAGTTGAAGAAGAAATCATCCAATCAGAACCAGCAAATGATATACTCAATTACACACTGAACAATTTACCAATTAAGAAAGCTGTATTTATTGATAGTACCTGGAATCAAAGTCGAGGAATCTATAAAGATCAAAGAATATCAAGTATTAAATCTGTGATTCTTCAAAATAGAATATCACAATTTTGGAGACATCAACGTGGTAGTCCACGGTGGTATTTAGCAACAATCGAAGCCATTCACCAATTTCTGTTGGAAGTTCATGTGAATGCATGGGGATTGAATAGTAATTACAGAGGCTTAGATAATTTGGATATTTGTGAAAAATTCTATGAGGCAGCAGAATTGATAAATCATGATAGCAGTGACATGAGTTTAATAGCTCCATACAATGGACAATACGATAATCTTATGTTTTTCTTTTCTTATATGTACGATTTAATTCATATTCATTATGATCACAATGATTTAAAATCTTATAGAAGACCAATCTAATTGAAGCAAAAAATAAAAAAATGTAAATAAACTTTTTTTTTAATCGTATGTATGTATTAAGTTTAATACTTTCTTGTTTTTCATCTTATACATAAATTTTGTCAAAAAGTGGAATGTAATTTATTTTTTCTTCTTTTTGGATTCTTCATTCCCACTTTCAGGTCTTGCTTTTTGCCAATTTAATGGTTTACGTCTAAAAATTGGCCAAGGCGGTACAGTCAACTGAAAATAAACATTTTAAGTTATTAAACGTATTCTTAAAAAAAAAAAACGTATTTGAAATTACCAGAGCAGCTAATAGAAATCCAGCTCCTAAAATATAAACAGTTTGAGAGAATTGTTGAATTACTGCTCCCCAAATAAGTCCAACTATTCCAAATAATGTAATTATAAATCTGGATAATTTTTCAGCTTTGTGCTGGCCTTCAAAATCCTTTAAAAAAAAACAAAAATTTATATGATTTTTGAAACTTTTACTTTATATTTTGTAAATAAGTACCATATGCGTTTGAAACTCGAACATGTTTATTATTTTAATTCAATATTTAAAATTAATTAAAACCACGTCAGCTAGTTGAACAACTAAACCGCAATTAATACAAAAGTGCACCTGAATTAAATAAACTCCAAAGTTAGTGACAGTTTAATCGGACAGTTTAAAAAAAAAAATTAAAGATGTCATTTTATGAAATCGCCATTAACTTCGCTTGCTTTCGAGAATCGTTTAATCTGGCGGTTTTTATGGAAAGGTAACTACTGAATTAGGTATGCTTAAACCGTTTTTATTTGAATTGTATTTTTAATCGGATTCAATTGTTAAAACAGTTGATCCAATTACTAATGGGCTGAATCCGCCACCGCAACAAGTGTAAGTGGTCTTTTTCAATCCTGAACATAAGTGAACATACGATGAGAAAATTTAAGTTAAATTATTAATTAAAAGATTTATTGAAATTTTTTTAATTTGTTTTGAAACAATTTTCGAAAAAAACATTTTAATTGTATTTTTAAATTTGAAAAAATTGAAATTTTAATTTTTTTTTTTTGCAATATTCATCAACAATTGACAGTTAATTTTTAATTTCAAATTTATCTTTTTATTTAAATAATACTACATTATTTTTTAAACTTAAAGATCTGGCAGCACCACTTGACATTTTATTTTGACATTTCATACGAAACTTATACTTTCTTCACGAATCTTGTTGTCGTCGTCGAGTCGGTGGTTAATTTTCTAATTTTTTTGCATTGGCAAAATGAAATAAATACATTTTTCTGTAAAACAAATAAAAATTATAAAATTGTGTGGGCGTTTATTAAATAAATTAAATAAAGTGCCATTGTTGTATTTTACAACTTTCTGAGTGTAAAACATAATCAGTGTGTGAAAAATTTAATTTTGTTATACAAGACATCGGAACAAGTAAGTTGAGATCCTTTCTTGATTTAAAAAAAAATTTTTTTTACATAATATGTATCAGGTACAACAAATCATATGAGTGCGAATTATTTACCTGTGAACTGTGAAGAAGCAATTTCTTTTTTAAATATTTTTTTCAACAAAGTCTTACTGGCATCAATCTCTTGGCATAAGTACAAAGTATATTACTCAATTTGGCCCAGATTTTGTAACTTGATTTTAACTATAAGTAATGATTTTATTCACCCTTTCGATACAATTCAACAATAATAATAATTAACATGGGAACAGAAATGCATTTTTCTTTTAAATGCATGATATTTTTAATGTACATTAAAACTATGTTTGTAGGCGTAGATAATTTTATATTTTACTGGAATCACTGGTATAAAAGAAAGTTGATAAAATCTGGTCTTATTGGATATTTAAAATATCAAGAAAATAGGAAGAAAAAAATATTTAATTTTTAAATGCTAATATCGAAAAGTTTGTCTCAATAAATGACTATAAAAAAAAGGAAATAAAAAAAAAACACTTTCACTAACTCATATGATTGCACCAGTCCATATTATTTTATCACACGTTTATGGTTTATAACGTAATCAATCAAATTTGTCCATAAACACTTGTTTTTATTCATGTGTGTACACAATAATATGTGCAATATGAGTATGAGTAATATAGAAGCATCTATGTATTATATATCTTTAGCTGGAAATTATTATTATATGAATATAAATTTTTTATTAAGAAAAACAAAATAGGTATGTAGAAAAAATTAAAATTGTATTATGAATTTTAGTTCAAAATACATATTAGGTATAAACCTGTTGTAATAAAATTATATGTAATAATCTACATCTAAAATAAAAATTAAGAAAAACAAATGTAAAGTAGATATTTCAGTTATATCTATTTTTAATTTTTATTTTTTCTTTTCTTTTTTTGGTCTCTTTCAACCTTGTACACACCTACCTTCAGTCAAGTCAAAGTTAAATATTTATATTCAATGTTCAACAGTTGTTGTTGTTGTGTTACCTATATAATGTTTATTATTTACCTCGTTTGTTAAAACAATTTGTTGTTTATTATATTAATATAATTTTTTTTTTACCCATATCTAACTTGTTTTCTTCTTTTTTGTATTAAAAAAAATTACACTTGCATTTTATTTAAACACATATTTTAAATACGATGAAAAAATTTATATTGATACATTTTTTTATGTGTGAATGATCATCATTCGTCACCTAAAATTTTTGGGAGAAAATTATAATTTATCATCATCAAATGTACATAATTGCTTTCTTTTCTTCATAAGTATTAGTTTTTTTTTTTTGGTATTTTCAATATAAAAGATCAATTTACCCAGATTACGAACGTTTTTTTACTTATTTTTTTCTTAGGAGAAAAAACAAAAAAAAAAAAAACAATTCGATGAAAGTATTATAAGCATAACAATCCATTTAAAATGAATTTAATTTTTTATTATAAAATTTAGAAACTTTCATTTATTTATTTAATTTTAAATAACAATAAAGCCAAAACTGTTTATCAAAAAAAAAAAAAAATAATAATAAATAAATAAAAAACAATCATATTATCTGAAATTTTTGTTATTAAATCATTTAAAACGTACCCATATTTTAATACATATGTACATTAAAACTAATCAATTTTTATGAAAAGATCATGACAATAAAGAAAACTATCTACATGAAAATTGATGGCGTAAAAATCATATAGGTACTATACATACAAAATTTAATAGATTTTTTTCTCAATACATAATTTCTTTCAGATTTGAATTGTCAATTGACAAGTTAATTAAAAAATACTAAAAGAAAAGGTAATTCGGTTTTAAATACCAATGATATCCCTTATTGGTATGAATATATGAGACTTTCATATTTATCTTTTTCATTCAATATTGTATTTGTCTCGACGTCTGGATTTAATTTTTATCTGATGAATAAAGTAAAGTAGGTATATGTACAGGCATTCTATATAGCTCATTTTACAATTTAAAAAAAAAACATATACATATATATATATAAAACAAAAAACAATACCAGCAAATTATTCATTGTCAATAAATCATTATAAAGATACATTATTGTTTTGAATTTATAATAAGAAAATTAAAGATCAGTTTAATCGAATAAAATCAATTTGAAATAATCAAGAAAATGATTAGACACAATAAAATAATTGTAAATTGAAATTATTACAAAAATTATTTTTGAATATATTCTATTTATCTTTATGAAACGCCACTGGAATTATTGAATATTTTAAATAAGGCGAGTTAATATGAGCTTTCCATTGAAACAATAAGAATTTTATTGTACATATTTATTTATTTATTTATTTTTTTTTTTTTTTTTTGTCAAATTGGTATATAAAAAAGCTTTGTTTTTGAATTTCCATTATTAATTTCATGCGTACTGCATATCAGTATTTTTTTCTTTTCTTATCTTTTCTTCTTTTATATATACAAACATATTATATAGATTTATCAGATACTATATAGTTTCCATAAGGTTTTACTGATGAATTCAGCCTAAAGTAGACAACCAACATCTATCAAAATTCCATTCCAATCCGATATATAAAAATAATATATGTATGTATATAAATGTAACACTACATCATTAACATTTTCCTCGGTCTTGCGCTGTCGTGAAAAAATATATATATTTCAGTCTTTTAAATAAGCTTGAATACAATAACAACAAAATTATTTTTTTTCGTCAAAAAATCTGGACTTTTCTTATATACGAATTACGAGTATATATTTAAAAAAAAAAAAAAAAAAAAAAAGAAAATTTTAACAAAAAAAAAAACAAAAAAAAATATATTTCTTGTTCTTGTCCCATCACATAATAAAATATCACAAAATTTATGCATTTTTGTTTGTTTTCATTTTTGATAAGTCTTTTCATGTGAAAAAAAAAAAAATAAAATTCACTTTTATTCAGTTTAGATTAAAAATCTTTAGCCCGTGAAATTTTTAATAACATTTTACTCGTTGACTCAAGACAAAATATCATTTGCTTGTGAATAAATACGGTAAAGTGCACGCGATGTGATTACAAAGGTAATTTTGATTATTTAGCTAGTTATTTTTCCTTTTTTTTATTTTACTACTTTATACCTACTATTGTTGATTATTATAAGTGTATATGTAAAACAAAAACAAAATCTTTAAATTAGCATTTAAATTTTATTTGCAAATACGAAGAATATTTTTTTTTTATAAAACGAAAGAAAGTTATTGCAAATAACAAGTAACTAGTTACTCTTTTAAAGTTGAAGTTGATACATCATGGAATATAATAAACTTGTGTGTTAAACTAAAATAGAAGTATAAGTTCACCCTCTCATAAAATTCTTAATATATCATAATATAAGTTGTTTTTTTTTTTCCTTTTATATTTTATTTCCCGTGTATAGTATAGATTTATAATTATAATGACTCATACTATTTCGTTTATCAATATGTTGTAAGAAAATAAAAAAAAAAAATATATATATATATATATACATATATATGTACTTATATAGAAGTAAGACGAAGTTTTATAATTTTTGCAATAACAGCAATTTGATAAAATATTTAATATCTACTTATTCAATTTGATACTTATATTTATTTTTAAAATAAAAAAAAATGCTTAAGAATACTTTAAATTAAGAGTGTCCATCTTACAATTGTGTTTTAATTATTCTTAAATTACACAAGAATATACATATATGTATGTATCTACATAAAAGTTTTTCAGAGAAAAGTACTTGATTATGTTCAAAAGGTGACATTTATAAAAGATACATATTCTTTTCAGAGATTAAATAAAAAAGTGTTTGTTCATAAAGAATTTTTTTCTTTTCAATTCTTAAAATAAGAAACAAAAATTTTATACTTTAAAAATTTCAAGGATAAATTCATCTAATGCAAAATATAAAAAAAAGGTAATTTTATTTAAAAAAAAAAAAAAAAAAAAATGAAAAAAATAAAACAAGTGTTTAAAAGTGTCCTAAATAAAAGAAAATTTTTTATATTAGTAATGACGTAAAAGTTGGGAAAAATCGATTTATGATAGAACACCATTACATTTTGTTAGATATTTTTGTATGCGCTGAGCTTATGTAGGTAAAATATATATGTACTATATATATATAAAATATATTGATATAACATATATGAATACATAGTTTTATATAGATATTTCCTTATCATTATATCCTTGTATTTTAATGGTATTTATGTATATGAGAAATAGTAAAATACTACGTAAATTAATAATAAGTCTTTTACAGCTTGTTGTTGGTAGATTTTCAAATGTCCTATAAATTTTATAAAAGACTAAAAAAGGAAATCAGATAATAAACTAATTTTAAAACATGCATTGTAAAACATATATGTATGTACCTACACATACTCATGTGCCTTAACCTTGTGTTACTTTTATATTTTATTTTTATTTAAGGAAATTTTTTTTCATTTATCTATCTATTTTTTCCTAAGTTTAAATTTATTTTATTAAAAATTGATTACATTCATAAAAATTATTTGTAACTTTATAATGTACAATAATTAAAATTTTATATTATTTTTTATCTTTCAACAAAAATTTCATAATACACTGTCAATCTACATGTCAATGTTTAGAAATTTTGCCTTTATATACATATTTTTCACACTGTTTCTGTTCTTTAAATTAAATTCATTTGTCTTCAGTAAAAATTTAAAAATAAAAAATGGAAATCATTAAAATTAAAAAAATTTACATGCATTCTGTAGAGAAAAAAAATGTTCGTTCCTTACGATTCTGTTTGCTTTTCAGCTTTAGCTCATAAGTAATTCTAAAGTATACATCCCATTAATAAATTTATTCCAAAATATATTTTTAAAAAAAAAAAACAAAAAAAAAAAAAAATAGAAAACTTACATAAAAAATTGTGTGTGAAATTCTAGACATTACGGAATTCATTTTTGAGATATTTGATTAATTTTATGGAATGTTTGCCCTACAAAATTTTTTTTCTACAGATTGTCTGAAGAAATTTGAAAAAAAAATATACTTTATGAAAACTTGAATTTTGTATTTTAAAATCTTATTTTTTTAATCTTTCTGAAAAAAAAGTGTCTTGTTGAAAATATTTCAATTTTTGAAGATTGTAAAAATTCATGTAAAAAACAGATTATAAATGAGATTATTTTATGAAATACATTGGATGCTGATCATATAGACGAAGAACACTCAAATGGAAATGTTCTAGTATTTTTTTGGTTTCTAACACTTAAAAAAATGAATGATTTTTTTTTTTCAAAATACATACTACATACATATGTATTTATGTGTATCTTTTTTATTTCTGAAAGGTTTTGTTTTCAATCAAATTTTCAAATTTATTTACTATGAATCAATTGGAAGTGATGTGTAGTACATATTATGTACATATATATGTATGTACATATATATTTATATCAGTTGAGTTAAAAATAAACAAATATATAATAAAATATGCAGTTCAATTTCCTTCCAATTCAAATATTATGTTTAGAAATTCCATGTATAAATATTTACATAGGTTTTGTACCAACCAGATAATAAATAACGATATTTTGTTCAGGTATAAATATTTTGTTTATTTATATTTGTTGTCATACTCATAATTTACTAAGTAGGCTGTTTGTATTTCCACCTTTTCATTCATATACTGATCGAATTTTTACTTTATAAAATAATGCATTTTAAATAAAGAATAGAAATAAATATCATTTCTATATTTCACATATGATTTTTCTCAAATTTAAGATATACAAATAAACAAGATTTTACAGATTCATCTAATTTAAAATTTATAATAGAAAACTTCGAAAAAAAGATTTTTCCGGTAACTTCGAAATTTTTTATTTTTCGAAATTAAAAAATTCAAAATTTCGAAAATAATTTTTTTGAAGTTGGAAAATTCTAAAACAGTTTTTTTTTCTTCAAAAATTTAAGAATTTTTTTCTCCAATAGTTCAACTTTTTTTTTTTATTGTTTTTTTTATTTAAAGTAGGTAATTAAGTAATTTTTTTCACAGCAAAAGAAAAATTTATGGATTAATTGAATTTTAATTAGTTTATAACTTCGTAATTAAATTACAAAATTAGCAGCTCATGTGCATCTAATGCAGTTTTTTTTTTTCATATTCAATTTGAATTTATGATTAGAATGCTAATTCGAACAAACTTTTTGTGATGCATTATTATTTATTCCCTTCACTGTTGAAATATTTCTTATAGAGGACATCCAAATATGCAACATGTATACGTCTTTCTTGTTTTTCAATTTGAAAATGATTACAAGGTTTTATACTTGGACTGACTATCATTTAATTAAATAAACGCGTAATTTAATTTAAACTAGGTTGTTTTCGCTTGAGTGATTTGGTACACGAAGTACTATAAACTATTCAACAATACATATTTATCGCACATATCCTTATTTTGAATGTTTTTTTTTTTTTCTTAAGGAAGGAAAGCTCTAAATTTTTTTGAAATACCATTTGTACTTTATTTTACTAAACAACAAAATAATTGAGGTTGCATAATAATCTGCAGTGCTTACAATGTGAATAGAAGACATAAACAACAAAAAAAACTAAACATTTGGACTTTTAAGTCGTTGTTAGACAAAACAAAATGTAAGTTAATGGCCCTTAATCTACTTTTCATCTTATTTTTCTCCAAAAAATCTAATTTTATATATATTTTGGTTTGTTTTGTATTTTGTGTACCTTTCGTTCTTGACATCATTTTCATAAAATCTGCTGAGATGGTTGAAGAAGATTTTAATTAATGCAACAACACTTAAACAAAAAAGTGAAACAATTTTACTTTTCAAAAATACCTTTGTAAGTTCTTAGACTCTTGTTATACTTTTTTGAAGTACAATATTTTTAAGTTAATGTTATAAGTGCATACATATTCAATAGATATTAAAATTTGAGGAATTAAAATTTAAAAAAAATTAATCATATTTTTTCTTAAATAAACGAGATTTTAGTTTAATTTTAAAGTTCTTTAAAAATATTTTTTTACTAAAAAATTATCTTATTTAGGCTTCTTTTTTTTTTTTTTTTTTTTTTTTTTTTTTTGTAAAAGAAAATTTAATATTTTCTTCAAAAGATACGTTTTGACTGCATTAATTACAAATGAAAAAACAATATTTACAAAAGAAAAAAAAGCTAGTAATTTTTTCTGAAGAGAGGCCAAGGACCTTCCCAGGATTATTACAGCATTATTCATAAAAACGAGAAATGAATTGTCTACCAGATATTCAAAAAAAAAAAAAAAAAAAAAAACAATTTGCTTTTAAAGAAGTATGAAAATTATTATTGCAGAAAAAACACTTTAAAAAAAAATAAAAACAATTAATAATTAAAATTAAAATGTAAATTCCCTGTATATACTACAATAAAATGTATATGTATAGGCAAGGCAGTTTGTATACATGATGTTTCTTTAAATATTTACTTCCCTTTAAAACCATAAGTACATGCATGAAATATAATGAATGAATCATCATAAAGAGATTTTTCATTTCTTTCCGTTAAAATGTAACTCCATTTGAGCTTTTCCGTTAAAAATTGTTACAATGCAATATTTTAATGTCACTTGAGTTGATAAAGAACACGAAAATAAAGTAACAAGACACAACATTAATTTATATAGGTAGTAGCATTAAAATGAAACATGCAAACATGTGGCATACAATTTTTTTTTTTGTCAGTTTATATTTACTGAAAAGAATTATATTTTATATCAAAAGTCTAAACTTTTTGTTTCATTAATGCAAAAAAAAGGAATGAAAAATTACAGAAAGAGAATATAAAGAACTTCAGTTTAAAAAAAAAGCTGAAGAAAAAAATAAAAAGTGTAATTTTTAAATGAAAAAAATTTTTTTTTTTTAAATGAATGGAAACATTTATGATTTGTTCACATAATTATTTTAGAAAAGTCTTGGCTTAAATATTCGAAAATTTAATATGTGCACTTAATTAAGGAATTTCTACATTTTTTAAAACTTAACATTCTCGCCGTTGATGTGTAACCGGCAATATTTCACCGGTTTTTTTTTTTTTAAATAAAATGACTATAAAATTAATACTTCACTAAATTTCTTAATTGAAATAGATGAATCGTTTGAATAGATGAAGCCAAAGCCGATATCATCTAAATAAAATGAGATAATTACATATGGTTCAGGTTGAATATGAATAACACATTTCTACAAAAGATATTTTGGTTTATAACTTCTGTCGAAATGTTCAAATATCAATTTCAATTCTTAAACTGAAAAAAAGATAATCAAATAGGATAAAAAAAATCCTAAAAAAAAGTACAAGTATTTTAATTACATCCTTGACATTAATAACAGTAACAGTAAAAAATTTTCTGAATATCATAGAAAGTGATTTGATATTAAAAAATTGTTCAATCATAATAATGCATCATCATAAAAACTATATAACAATATAATATTGATTATTATTATTTTTGCATCATAAAATGACATCTATTTTCATATCATGCAATTTTCATATAATGCATTTCGATTTTTATTCATAATTGTTTCACTTACAATAAATATAAAATATAATTTTTTTTTTTTTTACTTTGATTTTGATGCCTCTTTTCATCACAGCAATAACAACTTTTTATTCATGTTTTGATTTTCGTTACAAGTATAATACATTTTTTTTTTTAGTATATACTAAAATTCAGGTTAAGTCAATGATCGTTAAAGTGTTTAAATGAAAGATTTATAACATTTTACAATTGGAAAATAAAATAAAAGTAAAAAGAATCAAGAAAATGCATAATGCAGTATTGTTTTTTTTTTTTCTTTTATAAGAGCATACCTTTTACATCTTCTTCCTTTTCTTCTTATTTTTTTTAATGTTTTAAATGAAATTTTAATGAAATGTATATAATATTCATTCTTCAGGTTGATGTTCGTTTAAATATGAAATGTAATTATAAATAGGGTGGATGTACGTTCAAGATTTTTCATCATTTATCATCATTACTTAGAAAGATACATAAAAAAAATAAAATAATGATGATATAGATACAGACACACAAAACACACACTGTGTATGCAAACATTTTGAAGGTTAAATGGGATGAGTAATGAAGAAAACATTCTTAAAGGTGTGAATCAGTCAATAAATTATATCAAATTAATTAAATATATTTATTTGACTTTTGTTTTTGTAAAAATAATTGTACTAAATTATTAAAATTTTGTTATTGTGACAAAATATTTTTGAAATTGTTCAGAAAAAAAAAACTAACATTCGGCGTTATATTAATATGTTTTGTAGAATTTTATGTTTGAATTTTGTTTATTGTTCGACTTTCTTTAAAATTTGTGCAAGAAATATTTTTCGACCTTTTTTTTTAACAATAATTCCTCTAACAATATATAAAACCTTGCAACAGGATGTGAATTTTAGGTGAGAAAAAATTCTCATAAAGCCATGTTGGGTTACAAGTCTACAAATTCGGATCATTATTTTCTGTTTTTGGAAGAAATCGATTCTCAGAAAAGTAACTCATTATCAGTTTGTTAGAATGTTAATCACAAAGTCTTCTGCAGGTTTAAATCTTAGTTAATGAGTTTTTATTAAATAAGATTTATTTTTCAGAAGATTATCTAAGGATAATTTAATCAGAAATACATCGTCCTTTTACCATTACAACATAATCTTTCGTAGAACTGAAAATAAAGTTAAATTTTGTAGACTAACATAAATTCGCATGTAGTTTTTTCGAAAATTGTTCGAAATCTTAACTTTAAACCATCTTTGCATGTCATTCACCAGAATTATGTACTAAAAATAATGAAAATTTAAATCCACAATTTTCTTGTATATGGTTGTTTCATGTTAAGATTCAATATGTGAAATTCAAGGACATTTTATCAAGAAAAGTAAATTAAATGCAAATAAACATACATATGTATGTGCATTTATTTTTCCATAAAATTATATGGTAGCTACATGTTTATTATAATTAACAACTGGAATGTTTAAATTATTTTTAGATTACATACAAATGTATTTATATTTCTTGAAATGTATTTGTTTTAATTTAAACTAAAACTAAAACTGGATCTTCTTGTTTGTTTTTTTTTTTTCGTAATGCAGAATGCAATGCGTATGAAGTGAAATTTCAATTAACACTAAATATTAAAAGCATTTTGTTTGTTTTGATAAATTATCGTTTTTGTTTTTTTGTTTTTTAGAAACTAACAATTTTATGTATTTTCAAAATATATATTTTAATAATTAATTTTGTTTTCTTTTTTTTAACTTTTTCTTTCTTAGGGAAGACTCTTTATTGGGAGTTTTAACATTGTTGACCATCTTGTGGACAAGTACATTGTAACTATTTAAATATCAAATGCTTACGTGCGATAAGCACATGCAAGAGGATTTTAAAACGGTATGTTATTACATAAATATAAATAATTAATTAACAGTATTATGTATCTTTTTTTTTTTTTTTTTTTTTTGACTTTTAGGTTTTTTCAAAACCCATTTTCAATGTACAAGATTTAAAATGCCTTTGGATGAAAATTAAAAAATTTATTAGGAAATAATTCATTCGAAGATTTAATAAACTGTCATGTTTTATTTCTATGGATAGTTTTTTTTTTATTAAACAAAACCAATATCATTTTCTAAATTTTTTATTATATAATTTAGAGGTTACCATTACTATTTTTTCAATTTTTCATAAAAAAATATGGGGATAAAATCGTAATAATACACTACAAAAAAAAAAAAAAATAATAAAATATGTTTTGTTTAGTGCCTATGAATAATTTATTTACTTTTCTTTTCTCACACTCTAATAAATTTATTTCAGAAAAAGAAAATTCATCGAAATATTTATTTTTATTGTGATATTAAAATATAGGATGTTAAACACCAAAACTCTTACATAAATTCATTGATTTTTTTTTTCTGCTTGGCATTTTTTCTTATATATTACGATCCCATCATTTTTCTTCCTTATTTTTCGAAAGTAAATATTCATAAGCCAAAATTTTTTACGTTTAAATATTAAGAAGATTTCAAGTTCAATAAAAATTTCCTTTATTTTCTAGTAAACATGTCATTTATCATTGGAACGTTGTTTGTATTGTATCCTATCACAAAAAAAGAAAGAAAAATGAAACTAGTAGAAGTATTGTATATGCTGAAGGACTCAAAATTTTTTCGTTACTCCCTAATTTTTTTTCTTTATTCTTCTCCTTTTAGCAGTAATGTAATTTACTCAAACCACATTATGATTATTCTTCAGAAATTAAGATAAAGCACATAACAGGACGGTTTGATATATGTACATATATTGTACATATATATAATAGAAGTACATACATACATCATAAATTAATGTGTTATACATAAAATGAAGAAAATATTCCTTGTTTCATCCTCAGAAGAGCATCTCATCGTCATCATCTATTTAACCCCCCAAAAGACATTTTTAAGAAAAATAAAAGGAAAAAAAATCAAGAAAAAAGCACGAACTTCACATTCTAACTAAAGTTGCTTATACATACATATACATATACATATGTACATAGTACATACTATATAAATATAAAAAAATGTACAATATAGAATTAAAGGAAACCGACAGATTATATTTTTGTGTTTATACATATATATACTACAAAAGGATAGAGAGTGAAAAAGCGGAAAATCTTGACATCATCCATTTGGAATTTTCATATATTTTCTTTTTAGTAGTCTGTCTTGTAGACATTTTCATCGTTTCTATATATTGTGAAAAACACTTATGTTTATTTCTTACCAGTTAGTACTTAAATCTTCATCATAGAAGTATGTGAAAATTTATTCGAGATTCTTCATCACATAATTAATGTTGTTGATTCACAATTTCTATAGTTCGTTTTTAGTTTTCTTCAAACAAACAAAAAAAATTCATTTTTTCTTATTTCTCAAGAACAAAAAAACAAAAATTGTGTGTGTACATAAATCTTTTACGCTATTTTGAATTCTATTATTCTATTCTAAATTCTAATTTAATTATTTCAAGGATTTTTTTTTATTCTAAATTATTAAATTTATAATAATTTCTAATTTAGATTTTTTTTTTTTTAACTGAAATAAGAATGAATGCATAATAAAAATAAAAACAAAAACAAAAACAACAGTGCATAAAAATCTATTTTATTGTGACGAGTGTTTATTTATTATTTTAATCAAAACAGTGTGATTTCTCATTCTCATTTCTATTTGTTGAAAGATTTCGAATGTGTTTTATTTACATGTTTGAAGATACAATGAAAAAAAAATTCTAAGAACTAAATAATAAAAGTTCGTTGACATGAAAAATGATTCGTAAATAATTTCGAACTATAAAATTTTATTTTGTTGATGTGTATCAAAAATGATCTTATAAATGCTGATTCTATTTAGATAAATATGTGAAATTTGTGAATATTAAAAAAAATATATTTTTTCTCATAAAACTTTTAACTTAGATGAAAAAACTAAATTATGAACATTTTTCTTTCTAGTCTTTAAAAAACTGACAAGGGAATAATATTTCTTTTTTTTTTTCTTTTTTCATAAATTTGAAAATTTTCCAACTTTTTGAAGATAAAGTTTTATTGTTCTTATTTTTTTATTATTTTTTTGTGTAGGTACTCGTACATGAACAACTTTTAAAATTGCTTACAAAGTAAAAGAAAAAAAAAATTTTTTTTTGTAGTTTGTACATAAACAAAATACTTTTGGGTAAACAAGTAAACTTTCAAATACCTGAATAATATATTTTTTCTTCCTTCCTATCAAGTTTGAATTTAAAATTATGTAAAAATAAATATACAATTTTTGGTTTTTCTAAAAGCTTTCAGTTCCTTATTCTCAATACAATATACAAATTGTCATTTTATATTAAATACATTTAATTATATTCAAATATAATTGGGCGCCAATTAATTACTTGAAATTGACGTTTGAACTTGTACTTCAACATGCCATTGGCAAGCAAATTGACTTTCACTTTCAAATAAATCTTAAAAATAAATAAATAAATAAATAAATAAAAAAAAATTCCTTTTTGATGATGCCGAATTGTTTATAAAAAGCATGTGCTTTTAGAATTTCAATACAATGATTTTACAGAACATTAGATACATTTTTAAATTTTTTTCCTCTTTGTATTTTTTCAATATTTTGTTGTAGATTGTGAATACGTATTGTTTCGTACGCCATTTATCATTTTTTTTTTGGTTTTCAAATTATATAATCATTTTTTTTTCTTTATATCTCTAAAAATACCTATATTTTAATTTGACGATGATATTTTTATTTTTTTAATAGATTTTGAAATTCAACACTTGCATCCTGATTCTTTTTCGAATCATGATTGTATCATTTAAAATGTGTCACATGCTACAAAGATTCATTTTGAAATATGTATTTAGATCTGTAATAATAATCATTTTTACGTCAATCATATCTCTTGTTTCAAATAAAACAATTCTCATATTGTAATATTTTAGTACTTTATAGGTCAAAAATATGTACCTACTCGACTCATATAGCAAAATACATAAACTAACTTGTTAGTTTTTTTTATATCTATTCAATAAAGTCTGAAACATGATTATAATCGAACAAGTACATATTGCATGTCATCTCTTTGCATCTAAATAAAAAATAAATAAATAACAAATATTATTATATTCAATCGCCTTCACATACGAAATGACGTAAACTTACTAACATTTATTTTTATACATACATACATGAATACAGAGAAGATATTCTCTTTATTGTTGTCCATTTGTGAAATAGACAATAATTGATAAATACTATGTATGTACTTTGAAAAAAATAAAATTGAAACTTTATTTTATGTAAAAAAATAACATTGAAATGAACTTAGTTTTTCTTATTTTTAAATACATTTTTTTTTTTTTTTTTTGTGAATTGCAAGTACCTATGTATGTATTCGTAAAAAATTGAAGACATGAAAAATACGTTTGTACAGACAAAAATTCAATTTTTCAAAAATAAGTAATATTTTAAAAATCAAAAAAAAAAAAAAAAAAAAATTATAAAAATAAGAATAACAAAATGAAATCTTGAAAAATATTAAGTCAACAAAATTTACAATGGCTTTTTGCCAGTTCTCACAGATTTCAAACAGAACAAAAAAAAATTAATTTTTTTATAGGTTTTACTTTTTTTTTTAAATTGTATTTTTAAAATAAATGATTTGGAAAAAAAATACAATTTTTTTCTTGTTTATATTTTAAAAAAATTGTTTGCAAAAATCTTTTTAATACTTATTAAAACAATCTACAGGGTGAACAGGTGTTTAGGGTACCAAAAGTTTTTGAAAAATTGAAAATTTTACAAAATACCTATTTTTTAAGTACCTATTTAAACTTTTCAAAAAGTAATAAATGACAATAATCTATTGATGTATTCTATGTGAATAATTTTGTTTTGAAGCTATACCATAGACATTTGCCTTGTATTAGATAATATTTCCATCATCAGTTCACTCTGTACAATTTTATATACAATTTATTTAATTTACTTAAATTGTCTGTTAAATTTTTAGACGTAGACAAGGAAGTTTAAGAGAAAAAATTAAAAATATTTTTTCTTGCTTGTAAATTTTATTTTGCCTGCAATTTAAAGAAAAACAAATCAGCTAAATGTCCTGTGAAAAACGACATATACCTATAATTTAAATAAACAAATAATCGCAGAATTTAATGAACGAATAGATATAACAAAATAAAATTTAAATTTATAATAAAATACAGCACTTTAAAATATAAAATAAAATTGCAATTTCCATTTTATTCAATTGTGATAAATCAAGATTTTATGTAATAAAACGTTTACATTTTGTCTAGGTAGTTAAAGTAAATAAATAATAAAATAAAATTAAAAATTTTAAAATATATTTTATATTTTATAGATTGTATCATAAATATGCAGTATCTTGCTTGCAAAACAAAAAATTCATGTGAATGTCCTTAACATTAAATTTTAAATTGTATATGATCTTCATGTTATGTGATATCTTCTCGTCATTGTTTAATGCATAAATGGCATATATAAATTTAGTTATTTTACGATTATGCTAGCTACAAAAAAGTCGAATAATAAAAGCTAAGATTTAATTTTAAATTTTTCTGTAATGCAATATATGTATGTAGTCAGATATAAAAAAAAATATGAAGTAATACATAATATTAGAAGATAATTAAATGACTTCCAAATAAGATTTTATTACGTCTGTTGAATTATTTCAAACTTTTTTTTATCATTTTCAATTCAAAAAAGAAAAAAAAGGAAATCCCAAGAACTTGACTTAAAAATCTATTTTTCAAGCTCTCAATTACTTTTTAATTACCACTTAATATTACTTAATGACTATACATTCAGTGCATTTCATTGTTATATACAGATATTTATGGCTTTATCTGTTCTTATCGTTCGTATTAACTCGACACTCATATACTACACTATGTTTAAAAGGCTAATTATTCTTTAGTTTGTATCTTTTTTTTTTCTTCTTTTTATATAGCTACATATTATATCGCCGTTAGCTAATATCTCCTATAATCATTATTTTAATTTTTCTCTTCGTCATGTATTACATCAATGCAATGCATTTTAGCTTAACCATAAGCAATGCAATGTATATGTTATGTACATGTACATATACATATGTTTATCTGAAATTTTTCCAATAATTAGTAATGCTGATAAGATTCGATCTAGAATTTTTGTTTTCATTTTATACATATTATATTTTATTGGAAGACTTAATCAAGAGAATCGGATCGTATGTTGTAATAAAGATTACTTGTGTGTTATTTTAGTTTCATTTCTGTATCTTATTTTATTTATTTTTTCTTTTACATACAATTGATTTATTTCATTTATTCCAGTTCAGAATCATTGTTTTTTTATAATTTTATTTTATTTTAAACTTTCTTACAACAATCTTCACACTATTATACACACATACTATTTTTTTTTATATCATGACATTATCATTTGATATGAACTTATGGTATGTGGAAATAGTAACTTCAAACGAATTTTTTGTTTTGAGTCACGTTCCTTATACCCTGATAAGAAAATAAGAAAAAGATTATTTTTAAAATTATATATGTGTGTATCTAAAAAAAAAGTACACTTAAAAAAATTTCATGTGAATTTTATAAAATTTTAAATGTTCATGTTTGTTCCTTGTACTATACTCTTATGTCACTTTTGAATATTCTAATTATTCAAATTAATAATTCGTTAATGGTCAAATACATATCCTGTTCAAGGAGTCAAAAATAAAATTTGAAACTTGAAATAAAAATAAACTTTAAAAATTTTTGTGTAGGAAATTTTTTGTTGTGTATTTTACTTAAAAAAAAAGTATATAATAACATATATATAGTTTCAATTACCATCAATTGGCATTAATTCAAATTTAAACGTATGTGGTAGTATATCATCATATATACGTACTAAAAATTTATTCTTAGTACACATATGTATGTGACTTTATGATAATATAAAATAAAATAAAAACAACAACTATCGGATACTTGAAAATTAATTCATAAGACTTCCATATTATTATGCATATTAAAAACTAACATTAGTATGTACAGATATCGCATATAATACACGGTTAATATGTGCCTATGGTCATAAAAGTATGTGTATAAGGGATATATTGAATAATTACTCTGGCGGGTGAATATTTTTTAGTGTAAATTTAACCCGCTAACAGTATTGTAGAAATAATTTTTATTTAAAATTGGCATCTAAAGTGTAATTTTAAAGTTTTTCTGTTGTGTTTTTTTTTCTCTATTTAATCTTTAAATGACATCCTCATGTTGTTTTGTCATCAACATTAAATTTACACCTTTATGTATACTATTTTAATGAGAAATAAGAATTTATTCAGTAATTTTAAAACTGTAGTGAAGTGATATTCTAATAAAATATGATCAATATTGGAAAAATGTAATTTTTTTCAAATCAAAAAAGTATTGAAATAAATAAAATGGCGGATTCAAGAAAAAACGAATATTCCTTGAAAAAATTAATAATAATTTATTTAATTTTATGATTGTTTATTTGGTGTTATCTAAAAAAAATTTCATTATTAAAAAAAGATAAGATTTTGAAATTTTAAAGAAAAAAAAAGAAAAAGAAAAAAATAACAAAGATAATTTAATTTTTATTTGTTGAAAAGTGATTTAAAATTTTACGTGGAAGAAAATTTTTTCTTTATTCTATAATCAAAAAAAAAAAAAGATTATTTTCGTTACGTGAAGCCATAATGAAATTTCTATTTTTAGCATAATTTATATATTCAAATAAATTTGAACTTTTTATCTCATGAACAGTATAATTTTAATTTTTGAATAATTTAGATTGATTGTGGT
The DNA here is from genome assembly GCA_939192795.1 of Bombylius discolor. Lineage (NCBI taxonomy): Eukaryota > Metazoa > Arthropoda > Insecta > Diptera > Bombyliidae > Bombylius > Bombylius discolor. Next base: position 3,165,431 of record OW584241.1, on the reverse strand, counting down.
GAATAATATTCAATTATTTTAGTGATTAAAAGAAAAAATTTCAAATGTGAAAAAAAAAAAAATTTTTAAATTAAAAAAAAAAAGTTAAATCTATTTTAAAATTAAAAACTTGCTGTTTTTTTTTCCTTTTTCTTTAAACAAATATTTTAACCTATGAAAGAAAGAAAAAAATTCTTCACCACCCAATTAGATTCTTTGTTAGTGTATAGTTACCAAAAAGTCTCCTGAAAATTACATTATAGATATTTAAGTTGAGTACATGAAATTTATAGTTTACAATTTATATTATTGAATACATATATTTTTGGTAGAAAGCCAATTTTGAAAATAAAAACTAATGTATATGTACTTTGTACTTAAAAACACAGAAAAAACATTTTTTTTTTCTTTTTAACATAAACTAACAAAATTTAAAATTATTATTTCTGCAACAAGTCAATTTTATTACCCCTCTATAAAATATATAATGATTTTTTTCCTAAAATTTTGTTAAAGACAATTTTTGAATCATCATTTTAAAAATAAAAAAATGCAATCATCAAATTTTATTGTGCAAATATTCATAATTTTAACCCTTTAGTGGACGGAAACACATAATTTCATGTTGAAAATTTTTAAAATATCATTCGTATTGCTAGTGTACGTGATGTAACCGTCTGGAATGTTTTTTTTCTTCTTCTTTAGAAAATTCAGTGTCCATAAAAGGTTTAAATTTAATTTTAAAAAATTTTTCTGTAACTTATCTTGAAAAATGAAATCTAATTTTTACAAATTAATCAAATAAAAAAAAAATGAAACAATTTATGACTATAAAATTAGGTTTATGAAGTATTACTAATTTTATTGTAATTTCCGTTTAAATTATTTTAAACTAAAAAAAAAAAAAACAATAATACAGAACCGCAAACCAACAGAGTTCTGATGATAAAAAAAAAAACCTAATGTGATTTCCGTCTTGAGTATGTATTTTTAGCTGAAAGTTACAACTTGTTTGTACTGATCCAATTGTAATAATATTTTGAATTTATAATTTAATAGATTTTAAGTAACCAGTTTTTTGTTTTGTTTTCGGTTTTCGTTTTTTTCGGTATTCTTTTATGGAATTACCTGAAGGATTGATAATTTAAATATGTACTTGTCTATTTAAATATATAATTAGATGTATAACAAGGTTAAAATTGTCGACTAAAGCATTTTCTTTAATCGATTTTTACATAATCACTTCAGTACTCTTGAAACCCATTAAAACCTTTTTCTTTTCTTTTTTTTTTCATTTTATTTTCTTTGAAAACTAATTTTTAAAGAGTTTAACAATTATTCTTGAGTCTAAGACATTTCTTTTCAAGACGATAAGACTAGAAGTTATCATTTTAGCCAAATAAACTAAGTATGTCAATCAATACCATAAAAAATTAAAAAATTTGAGTGAAAAAATTATCGTTTTACATGAAAAGTGTTTTAAAAAATTTCTAAAAAATTATGTGTTTTACTTATAAGAAAGAAAAAAAAGATAAATTACTTACTTGTGTAGTAAATTTTAAATAAAAGTGTTTAAAAGAAAAACTATTTTGAAGAGAAAAAAGATATTTGACTTGAAAACTTACTTAAAAACACAAAAAAAAAAATAATGTGCAATTTTATTATTAACTGACTGTTAAAACAGCGCAGCGCGTTGGTCCTCAAAATATAATTAAAATTGTTTTATTTTAAATTTTTATTGGTGTAATTTATGCATCCGCATAAAACAACACACATCTACATATGAATCTATTTATAATCTAATGTTGTTACTATTACTCGTCTGTCTAATGAAACTCGTAGATATATCAACAATGAACAGGCCCCGCAAATATTGCGGTGGCTGTGATTCAAAGGAGAATCGTGCGCAAAATGGACAACAACAATATAATCAAATACCACATTTTATTCAATCGAAAAGACGTCTAACACCGCAACAACATGAACAATTACGTTTAATACATCAACATCATCAGCAACAAAAACAAAAAATAATATATTTTCAAAAACATTTTCAATATGAAAGGGAAAAACAACTTTTACAACAGCATCAGCATCAGCAACAACAACATCAATCAAAACAGAAACAACAAATTTCTTTACAGAAACAAAAACAAGATTATTTAAATTTATTATATTCAAAAATTTGTGGATCATCGTATTATGGCTACGGAAAAGGTATTTCCTCAATTTGAATATTTGTTATCGCATTTTAAATTGTTTTTCTTTAATAGAAAATTGATTAAAAAAAATCAACATTTTTTTACGATTAATTGGTAAAAGTCTTACTAGGATATTTACGAGTCCTTTATTTATTTTTTTGTTTTTGAAAAAGAAGAATTTCAAACATTTATTCTTGGCAAAAAAATACTTAGTGTTGTGGTTTTTTTTTATGCTTATATCATAAATTTACATTTTTATTTTATATTCTTAAATGAAGAGCTATCAATCCTAAAACATTTACTAACTCTCCAGTCTCCACACATTTTATAGGGCATTAATGTTAATAGGACTCTCATGCAAAAAGTCCTTTTGCTTTTCCTTAATATATTTAATCAAAAGCAGTTCAATTCTGTCACATCCAGAAATTAAAACTTTTTGGAATTTGTAATAATGACACATATCTTGAAAATTTGGCAACTTTTTTGGATAAAGATACACATCAATAATATCTATTTCTTGGCAATAAAAAAATGTTCTTAAAATTTGAAACATTGATGTTGAAAGAAAAGAAAAAGTATGCATGTACATATTGTACAGAGTATCAGTTTAAGCGGCTTTTTATGTTAAACAAAAACCATTTCACACTAATCTTTAAATTTAAGTCTCTAATCAAAGAAAAACAAGTAAACATTTTCTTGGAAAAATATGACTAAAAATGTTTTCATGCGTCATCAAACACCCTAATTTATTTTCACACATAAATGAAGAATTTAAAAAAAAAAAAAAAAAAAAAAACAAGAAAAATACAGAAAGAAAAAACTTTCGATTTCAGATTCATTTAAATTTAAAATACAAACAGAGTATTTAGGGCATAGCCATGTGTTCTTCATCAGTTGGAAGCAAAATAAACCAAAAAACAACCAACAACAAAAAAATCTTATTACCAACTCCACAAAACTGGTTGAATAATAGATATAAATATTCATTGGTTTTTTAAGTATGTATGTCTTAAGATTGAATTAATTGAAATTTTTACTTGATCTTCCCTTTTCATGTTAACATTTAAAAAACAAAAAAAAAATTATTCAGTTACTTAATTTTTTCAATTGATTTGTTTAGTTTTTTTTAAAAAAAAAAAAATTTGTTGCCTGCTCATCATTTAAATGTCATGATGATATTTCTTTTAATTTGAATAATTTTTGAAATTAGATAAACGGTGTCGTTGTTCAGTATAACTTGTTTGTTTAAATTAAAGATGTTTTTTTCTTCTTTTGTTTTAAGTCATGATACAAGAATGGTATTTGAAAATAAATTCGTTGGCGAGCTACAATTAATCTACAAAAAAATCATTTTACACATTTCAGCTAGAGGAACCCCAAAATGTGGTATATACTAAGTGAAAGATAAATTTTTCTTTGAAAAATTATAACATTGGATTTCATGAATCAAAAAAATTAATGGAATTTTAACTAAACATTCCTTAAAATGTCTTCTATACATCTGTTTGTTCAATTTTGTATAATTTTTAAAATTTCTGTAATGAAAAAATTTTTTATAAACAAAAACCCACGAATAAACATCCACGATTTAAAAAAAAAATCTGTTCAAACAGAGATGATTTTCAAAGGAAGAAGATTCGTGAAATCATTTTACCAATGATACGTAAACAATTTAAAAAATTGAAGGAAAAACCATTCATGTAATGAATAATGATACTTTTGTTTACAGTATGGATTATTATAACTTTCTATTTTTTTTATACATACATGTTTCATTGTTTGTGAAGTACACACATATGCACAAGTGCCAGGATATATGATATCATATGACCCCTTTTTGTATGCACTTTTAAAACGATTGAAATTCGATCATTATGTTCAATTTTACAACATGTTGAACATAAAATCATCCTTTTTTTTTAATACTACTGGAAAATTAATTTTTAAAGAAAAAAGGGGTTTTAATTCTTGTACGTACATTGAATATTATTGAATTTAAAGGATTTAAATTTTAGTACAAAATTTCGAAAATGAAATAATCTATTTATTTTTCTTAATTTTATCTTTTATTATTTTTCATAGGAAACGAACCTCAACGTGGCATGACAGAATACCCAACAAACGAAAAACAAAAATCACATCAAACTCAACTAAATCATACCTCTTCTCCTCATCATTATCATCATCATCCTTCACATATAAATTATACACAAAAACGACCATTAACAACAAGCCCTAATATACCACCATATAATTATGGATTACAAAATTATCTTAATCAAACAACATATGCAAATTTTGATGATAAATCATTTAATTATGGATTATATGATGATGAATTAACAGAAGAAAATTTAAAAAAGAATGTTCAAATTGTTTTAAACAATTTGGACAGATATAGTAATGCATTACGTAGTATAATATTAAATGATCATCATCAAACAAATTTAAGTTATTACAGTAATAATAATATCAATAATAATAATAATAATATCAATAATAATATAAATTCAATAAATATGGCTAATATATTATCAAGTCCAGAATCAGATTATAATTGTAATGCAACACAACATCAATATGGTCATTTAAATTGTTCAATTGCATCATCACATGATTTTACACATGATAATTCAGATTATCAATGGTTTCTTGATTATGGTTATAGAGATGGTTTTACACATCAAAGTGTATTATCATCATTATCAGCATCATATAATGGTATTGGTGAATTATCATATTATGAAGATTTAGCTAAAAATATTGATGCTAATCTTGCCGAAGTTGATATGGAACATTTTTGTGCTGAAGATATTCATTCATTATTAACACATATACCATCATTATGTAAAAATAAACATAATAATAGAGATGATAATAATGAAATTGATAATTCAATATGTAAATCTGAATTATTATTTTCACCAGTTAAAGAATCCCATATAAGTATAGATTCATTAGATTTAGAATCTTATCCAGATGATGGTGATATTATATTAACATGTAAAGCAAATAAAGATAATTATACAATAGCATTTGAAGGTAGTACATTATATTCAGATGAAAGCTTCTATGGTAAATAATATTCATAATTTTTTACTCTGTTCTAACCCCATTTTTGTTATATTCTTTTTAATAAATTTTAATTTATTGTTTTTTTTTTTAAATTTAGCTGAACCAGTTGATCCAAATGCAATGCGAAATGCAAAACCAAATTGTATTAATTTACACAGTAATTTGGATGATATTGTTAAAAGAAAATCATTAGAAGTATCAATGTCACGATCAGATCATGCTTTTACAACTTGGAGTAAATTAAAAAAAGGCAGTTCATCACAATTGCAAAGGTAAATTTATTAAAATAAATTTTCTGTTTCATTTAATTTGTACACGAGTCCACCTTCTCTTAAATATTAATTTATAAAAGCAACAAGAAATACATATTATGTATGTACATACATATATGTACACATATGAATATACACTTGTTAACAATTTGTTGGGGTCATCCCAATTGATTTCAATTTGTATATTTAATAGTTTATATAAATTCAGACAACTGCACAACCACAAACAAAAAAACTGTTCATATATTATGTATGTGTTGTTTTTTTTTTATTCATGCGACTATAAATAATTATCTTCAATTATAATGAGAGATATTCTAATATCGTATAGAATACACATTTGTGAATGCTTTTTATTCGTTATTTTTTACTCTGCGTACTTTTCTCGAATTGAAACAAAACAATTATTGTTATTATTCATCCAATATTTATGACGTATGAGATTATGTGTTTTGCATAATAAAATTTAATTCTTAAATGAATGTTTAAAACGGTATTGTAATTTTTAACTATCATTTGAAAGTGTGTATATACATATATAATATATGTATGTGCATGTCTTAATTTCCTTTCATTCATACAGAAAGTAATTAAATTTATAATTTTTTTTTTTTTCAAAGAGATTTTTGAATTGTTTTAAGTAATTACTTATCTGGTAGTTACGATCGCCATAAGGCTAAGTTAAAATTGTCTATATAGACTTCAATGTGTGTAAAAGTATATTGAAACTTTTAGGGTCGTATTCACCATTCTGACTTAAGCTACGAATAAATCTAAAACAATTTAACTGAACTTCTGAAATCTCTATTCACCATAGGATTTAAATTTAATTTTTTTTTCGCAGCTAAAATTTGTTGGTGAATAAAGTTACGATAAGTTTAAGATAAATCACTTTTGTGAATACCAAGCTTAAATTTTTATTTGAGTCAAAGTAAAACTCTGATTTAAAAATTTCTCTTTTTTTATCATTTAACTCTAAAAAAAATGAATTTATATTTCAGATATCCTTCAGGAAACAATAATACGTCTGTGAATATTGCTACTCGTCATGCGCCACATTGTATTGTACGTAAAAGTTCAAGTCTACCAAATTTACGTTTAAAAAAAGAAACTGATCGCCAATTAAATGTTTCACAAGCAGTTAGTAATTCAACGGTAAAAAAAAATATTTAATTTATTTAAAATATGAAAAAAAAAAAATATTAATAATAATTTATTCTGTTTAAATTAATTTAGGTCGATTCATTTAAACTACGTAATCTTCTTCCAATGTGCCAGATGCCAATATCAACATCAGGTAGCGATAGTCCTGCTCATTCATCATCAAATATTCATAGTACTGATAATTCATCATTAAAACAAAATCAGCCAGCTTTTAATTTGGTTAAATTATTTATAAAACAAAAAAGTAATTCAAGTGATACATGCATGGATGTATCATCTGGTTGTTGGCCAAGTAGTGATGGTAGTTCATCATTAGAACAACAGAAAGCACGTAAAAAAAGTATGAATGATTCTGGTAAAGGATCAGCATTAAGTCGTCATGATGAAGAAAATGATTGTGGTATTGTAGATTCAAGTTATCAATTAGATAGTTTAGATATATGTGATCAACAGAATAATCATGATATTAATGAAAAAGATAATAATAAAAAATTTAATAATACAATTATAAATACAACACCAAAAAAATTACGAAATGATTTATATCGTGAAGTATTTGAAACATCACAAACACAAAATCGTCTTCAACCATTAAAAAATCCTCATGTATACAATTTAACTGTTCAAAATAATCTTAATAATAATATTAACAATAATATTAACAACAATAATAATAATAATAATTCAATTGAAAGAGATAGTTTAAGTAGAGATTTCACAAATAAAAGCGTATCAGATATTAGTCGTACATCAGAAAATTTAACACAAGTATTCTATAATAATAATTCATCAAATAATCATCGTATTAAAATTCCTGTTGAAATGATAACAAAATCAATGCAAACATCATCTGTTTTATTAAGGGATCGTTTACGTTTTGTACCACCATCATTTTTAGCTAAATTAAATAAATTAGGTGAAGAAAAACGTGCACCAGTTTATGTTATTTATCCAAATTATGCATTACCAGATTTAGGTTTTGTTAAAAATAATAATATATCTGATGTTATTTTATCACCATTTAATTATAAAAATGCAATATCATTAAAACGTAGACCAACATCATTAAGTGGAAATGATGAAGAAGCATTAAAAAATATTGATTATAAACATATTAATGATTGGAAATCATTAGTAACATTACTTCCAATTGAATATCGTAAACGTTTAAGTCATATACCAGAAGCTGATATTAATTTAGATTCTGAATGTTCACAGAAACCATTATTCTGTATGACACCTCCATTACGTCGAAATAAAACAAGTCTTTGTGATTGTGCAGCATATTTTCAACAAACATGTACAACAACATCAAGTTCTGGTTCTAGTCAACCTCCAAGTTCTGGTTATCGTGGTTCATCAACATTATTAACTGATTCAGAAATGGATTGTAATTTTCGTAATAATGATAATAATAATGAACAAATTATTAAAAATATGCCATATTCTCCTTATCAACAATATGATAATAGTCGTTTAGAATCAGAAATTATTGAACGTCCACCTCCAAGTGGTGGACGAACACCACGTAGTATACTTAGAAGAAATTTAAAATCAGCAACAAGAACAAAACGTAATAGTATGTTTGAAGAGGACAATGTTAGAACACAAAATATTGAAAAACGTCGAAGTCTACAAGAACCATATTATATGTCTGAAGATCATGATATTATTGAAGATTATTTAGCTGAATTAGAAGAAAAAAATAAAACAAGACAGTATTACCCAGATTTACAAACAATAACTGTTGCTAATGCTTCACCGATTATAACAAATCCAAAATTAAGATCTGATTTGAATTTTATCACAGATATTAATGCAATTGATAAGAAAATACGTAAAGATAATGATATTGATGCACGAATTCGTGCTGAAAATTTCTTATCAAATGTTCCTAAATCAGAATTAAAATATTATGTTGAAATTGCAAATATACTTGAATCGGCTGATAATAATTCAATACCAGAATATGATGCAGCAAAATTAAAGAATGAAGTTAGTCGTGCATTAAGTCAAAAGAAAGTATCATTTAATCATGGACATTATTTAAATTCTGGTGGATTACCTCAAAAATTTACAACACCACCAAATTCACCAAATATATCAATGGCAGGATTTCGAATAACAACAACAAATAATAATACGCAACAACAACAACAGCAACATCAACAACAACTTCAACAACAACATCATCATCAACATCATCAACATAGATTGAATGATAATAAAAAAGAATTATCATCAGCTGACAAAGAGAAACAAGATAAAATTTCAAGTAATCGTTTTAAAAGATTACAAATTCAATGGGAGCTACTTAGTAAGGATTCTAGTTGTATGCTTAAGGATTTGGCTAGAGAGAAAGAGACTAAAAGTGGTGGTTCAACACCAACATCAGCAAATTCTGCACAAAGATCAAGAATACCAAGACCAGTTAGTTATCCAGCTAGCAAGTAAGTTTAAATTGTGTGTGTGCGTTTTAAATTATTTTTTGTGCACTTTAATAATTTTTAGTTTTTATCAGTTTTTTTTCTTTTTTTAATTTTTGTTAATTTCTTTTGTTGTGGCACTGCAATCCTGGATGAATTTTGGTCTCCTCAAATAATTTATTTTATTATGCTTTTTTTTTGGAAATATTTAATTTTTAATTTTACTTTTATCACATTTTATTATTTTTATTTTTTTATATTTCTTCTTTTTTTAAAAAAAAAAAAAAAAAAAAAATTATAGGAAAAATGTAAAATCAAAAATTTCTTCTAATATCAGGACAACAGCACAAGAACAAAATGCAAAAAATATTCGTTCTCCAAGTCGTATAGTTCCGCCAAAAAAATATACTGTAACATCTTCACCAAATACAGTTACGGCGACAACAACAATAACACAACCTACAGCTGGCACTGGAACTGGTACAACTACAACAACAACAAATACACCATCATCTCAACAAACAGCAAGACCAAGAACACCAAATAGACCAAATACAACACCTAAAAGAAGGGTACCATCACCAAGGTAAAAATTATTTAACATAATTAAAAAGAAGGATCTAAAACAATTTTAATTTCAGATCGGCAACTCGTACACGATAAACAAGTGAAAAACAACTTGAAAATATGAAAATGATGAATTCTATAAAATAATTAAATTACTAAGAGATAATTATGTATTATTTTATGTGGCTGATTTAATTCTTTATGTGATCTGTTACATAATAAAATTATTTAGAAAACTTGTATAATACAAAAAAAAAAAAAAATTATTTAGATGATTTCAACATTTTTTAGAAAGAAAAAAAAAAAGAAGAGAAATATCAGTCATTGTAGACAAGAAAACAAAAAAATACATAAAATCTTGTAATTTGCTAAAAAATAATTATCTTCATATGCCACTGTTTTATCATCAATATCAACACCATCATCATCATAGCATAAAATGAAAATCAATAATAATTTTTGATGATAATTCAAAGCTTTACAATTTAAAAATAAGTTACATACATATATGTATGTGTAGTATGTCGTTTTCATTTAAATCAGAAGAAAGAAAGAGAAAAATAAAACGGAAAAGTTTAATGAAAGAAATTTTTTTAATTTAATGGAAAAAGTTAAGATACATATATCGGAAATGAATTATAAAAAATATTTAATAATAATCAAAAAATACGTACCACAAAAATTTAAAAAAAAAATTATTATCCATTTAAAAAAAAATGAAAACATAATAATTATAACGCATGCTAAATTCTTTATGTTTTGCTTATTTTTCAACACAAAAGAAAAGAAAGAAAAACCTGAAATTTAAAATGAAATATGTAAAAAAACAATTTTTACTTTAATTTGCTCATAATTTTCTTAATTTATAATTTTAAATTATTCTTATTATATTATTTTTTTTATACATGAAATATATTTTGTTTTTATCTTTGCTTAAATAATATTTACATATATATAACTACATATATACGAGTATATTATAATGCATAAAAAAAAAAAATTAAATGTGAATATAAATTTATCTACTATATTAATTAATATAATTTAAAAAAAAAAATTATTCATTTTTTAATGATTAAGAATTAAATTAATTATTTTCTTTTAAAAAAAAAAAAATTAAACATAAAAAATATATTTTAATTGTAATTTTGAATTTTATTAATAAAAATTCATGAATTAATTTAATTTATAATTTTGAATGCAACTAAACCAAAAATATATAAAGAAGAAAAAAATCATAATTAAAAGTGGAATGCATGTGTAAATCATTTAATTATTTTTATTGTTTTTTTTTTTCAAATAGATTTAAGTTTAAAATGTGAAATACAATTTTTAAAAAAAATAGAAAGGATTTAAAGGAAAAAAAAAATAAAAAATTAAAAAAAAAAGATGAAAGATTTATGTATGTAAAATTATTATTTAGTAATGAAATTATAATAAAGAAAATATTGATAAATATATATATTATGTATGTGTATATTATCATAACAATTATAATTAAAATTTTATTTGAAGACAAAGTAAAAAAAAAACATAATTTAATAAATAAAATAATAAAAAAGAAATAAATAATTTCATTTATTGATTAAAACTGATATTATTAAAAATCTGCTCGAAAAAATCAAATGTGTTTTTATTATTACCACATTTTTTTCCTTTTTTAAGAAAGATTGCACAATCTTTCCAACAAAATCTCATTTAGATGTTTTAATAATTACCACTTCACCGTAAATACACCGAAAATGTAATATTTACCACATACCAAAATATCAAAACACCAATAAACACAGCCAAGCCCAAGGTGTGGTGCTCAACAATGTTGAATTTTGAAAATAGCGCGAACATTTTATTATTTCTTTTTTTTTTTTTTTTTTTTTTTGACACTTCTAGCAACTAGAAACTGAGTTTGTGTAAGATAAAAATTATGATAGGAAAATACACATGGTAAAAGTTCTACTACAAACCTTAGAGAAATTGGGTGAATTCCTAAAGCATCCCGTTTTGAAACATAATCGGACAGTAATCGGCGTATGTATACCATAAACCATATCAAACGATGTAGAACGATATTTATTGATCAGTCGAATCACCCAATTATTCACCTCTATTGTAGCTTTTGAACCAATTACGAAAGAGTATTGGGAAATTCGTTAGGAAAAAATTTGACAACTATCAATACGTTTGAATGATATCCTTTAAGAATCTTTTTTTTACATATTTAAGAAGATAATCCTGAAAAAAGTACCTAAAGTACTTCAAGGCTTTTCAGTTATACAAAATTAACACTTTTTGTTCTTTAAAAATTTATGAAAGTGAAATTGATTATTTTCGTAACATTTAAAAAAAAAAAAAAAAATGATTTCTTCTTTTCATCCTTATCATAAAACTGATTATTTCGTACAATAAATATTTGAAAACAATTGCTTGCTACAAAGAAAAGATCAAAGTTAGAAATTGAGAAAAAAAAAAAAAAAACAAACAAAAAACAAACGACATACATGCATGCACAGTCAATTTATATTTAATTGATAAAAATTTATTTTAATTTGTTATCATATTAATGGCATGACAATAATATAATAGAATAAATTGTTTGAAATACTTTCTCCATACGTACGAGTTATATTATTCGCATATTCGAATTCTTCGCTTTCATTTAATTTTATTAAGCAAAAAAGTAATAAATAATAAATTCTTTTCAATTTATATTTCTTTATCAAAATTGATAAGCTGTACAATTATTGTTTTTTTTTTTTCGTTCAAACTTTTTATATTACAAACTATGACAAATTTATCTTTTTAGTTGTAATTTGTTGGCTGTGCTGCATACTCATATTCGTTAACTAAATGTACGTACATATTCAAAAAAAAAAAAACAACAAAATTAGTAATAATAATTTTTTAATTTTTTCAATAAAATTGCAAATTTATTATTTTTTTGAAATTTTTTGATTTATGTGATAATTAATTTTGATTTTTGAATAAAATACAAAAACAATAGTAAATAATTGAAAAAAATGATTGAAACAAAATAAGTGATAATGATAATGTGATTGTTTTGTAAGATTAAAAATTTAAAAAACGATTATTCATCTAGAAATTTGTTTTTTTTTTTTTTTTTAATAAAAAGATAAATTAGGCGTGTCGTAAAATGATTGCTTTAAATATTTTTATAATTTTTATAATTATTTTAAATAATAATAATAACGAAGTAAATTCAGCATCCGTAAGAGAAATAGAATTGAATAAAAATTGGTCATTGATAAATGAAAATGGATGTAAGTATTATTTAACAAATAAAACAAAAAAATAGATAATAATAAAGAATAGAATAAATAAAAAAATAAAAACAAATTTTATAAGGAAATAGTAATTAAAAAATAATAAAATATTTTTAAACAATATTGAATTAAAAGTTTTTTTTAAAAAAAAAAAAAATTGAAAAGTCATGTAAGTGGTACTTAATTTGTAGGCTTATCATTATATTCATGTTCAAAAATTTACAATTATAAAATTATAAATTTTTTATTTAATTCAATTTATAAATTAAAAGTAATTATTAATTTTAGCGTTACATGTAACCGATATCGAAATACCATCTGGTGTATATAGTGCATTATTTAAACAATCACCAGATGAAATTCTTAAATCATTTAATGATGTTAATCTTCGTTGGATAGCACATGATAATTGGACATATATTTTAGAATTTGATGGTAAATAATTATTTTCATAATTAGAATTATTATAAATTTTTTAATTTAAATTTATACATGCACATATATACATATATATAAATCTAATAAAGTACGTAATTTACATGAAGCACCACAAGATTTAGCAAAAGATCGAAATGTTAATTTAACATTTTATGGAATTGATACAATATCAACAATTAAATTAAATGGACAAATAATTGGTCAAACAGATAATATGTTTGTTCGTTATTCGTATAATATTAAAAATTTACTAAAAACCGATGTAAGAAAAAATTCATTTATTTATTTAATATTTTTTTTATAAAATATTTTTAAAAATGTTTCTTACATGAATAGACACAAAATAAACTTGAAGTGCAAATTAAATCTCCAATTTATGTGGCAATGGAATTAGCAAAAAAATATAATTATACACCACCAGAATGTCCAAATAGCCGTTATAATGGAGAATGTCATATGAATTTTCTTAGAAAAATGCAAGCTAGTTTTGCATGGGATTGGGGTTTAGCTGCACCATCAATGGGAATATGGTAAAAAAAAAATGTTCCATAAAATTCGGCTTTACTTTTATCTTATATGTAGATTAAAATAAAATTTAATAATTTTTTTTTTTTAAAGGAAAACTGTAACATTAGAAATTCATGATTTAGCAATTATACGAGATGTTGATGTAATTGTATCTAAAAAAAATAAAAATTGGGAAATAATTGGACGTGTCTTTCTAGAGACTGGAATAAATGATGAATTCTACGGAAATTTAACTATTTTTGCACTGTAAAGACTTTTTTTTTCCAAATAAATAAATAAAAGGATATTTGAATTTTCTTTTTTTTAATTTTAGAGACCTCTTGAACGATGCTATCAAAATTAGTCGTCTTGAATCAAATCCAGTAATTGGATCAAATCCGATAATAGAATTTACACAAGAAATTCCAGGAGTAAGTAAAAAAAAATATTAAAATTTTTCCTTCAAATTAAAATTAATTAAAAAAAAAAATAATAATAATAAAATTCCATAATTTAGGAAAAAGTTGAATTATGGTGGCCAAACGGTTATGGTAAACAAAAGCTATATCATTTACATTTCACTTGGGTTGGATGGTTAAAAAAAGGATATGATCCAAGAGAATTAACTGTATCACAGAAATCAATAAGAATTGGATTTAGAACAATTGAATTAATACAAGATGATATGCGTATGTAATTCAAGAAAAAAAATATTAAATTAATTTTTAAAAAAATCATAAAAATTTGAATTTCTTCTTTCAGCGAACGGTTATAGTTTTTATTTTCGAATTAACGGTATTCCAATTTTTATGAAAGGTACAAATTATATTCCGTCACATATTCTTCCAGAAAAAGCACAAGATCAAAATCGAAGTAATAAATTAATTTATTAATTTTTTTTTTCAAATTTATAGACTTATACTTTCTTTTTTTTTTTTTCAGTCGAAAATTTATTAAAATCTGTTAAAAATTCACACATGAATATGATTAGAGTTTGGGGTGGTGGATTTTATGAATCAAATTTTTTTTATGACATGGCTGATTATTATGGTATATTAATTTGGCAAGATATGATGTTTGCTTGTGCTATGTATCCAATATTTCCTGAATATTTAAAGTAAAAATTAAAGTTTTTATCTTTTTAAATTTGAGAAAAAAAAAAAATAAATAAATTTTTACAGTTCAGTTCATGAAGAAGTTTTACAAAATGTTAAAAGAATTGCATATCATCCCAGTATTGCTATATTCAGTGGAAATAATGAAAATGAAGCTGCATTATCTAAAAATTGGTAAAATCATATAATTCTACATACATATGTATTTTTAACTATTTGACAATACCAACACGGAATATCTTTTTTTTTTTTTGTATATATACTTTCACAGGTATGATACTAAAGATGAATTTGATCGTTTCGCTTCTGAGTATCGTCAATTATATGTTGGTATTATACGACATGATATGCGAATTATTGAGCATTCATCACGTCCCAATATGTTAATTTCATCACCAACAAATGGTCGTAAAACTGAAGAAGAAAATTTCATTTCAAAAGATCCTCAAAGTCCTGATTACGGAGATAGTTGAGTATTATAAATAATATTTTATTAACTTAGGTTTAAATTTTTGTATATTTTTTTTTTTTAAACTTATTTCTTGGTTCACACTTTTATACTTAAATTAGTTCATCATTATGAATATATGAAAGATGGTTGGGATCCAAATATATATCCAATACCAAGATTTGCATCTGAATATGGTTTTCAAAGTTTTCCTTCATTAACATCATGGAAACGTATTCTTGGAAAAAATGATAGTTTAGAATCATTAATGGAACATAGACAACATTTTCCATTTGGAAATGCACCAATAACTGTACTTAATTCAATACATTTTCCAACATTAATTAAAGAAGATGCAAATTATTACGATGGTCTAATTTATTTTAGCCAAATATCACAAGCAATGGTAACAAAAATTGAAACAGAAGTTTATAGAAGTCAAAGAAATAGTTCACAAAATACAATGGGTGCATTATATTGGCAATTAAATGATGTTTGGATAGCACCATCATGGTCTAGTATTGATTTTAATGGAAATTATAAAGTAATCTATACATAAACTACTTTTAATTGTAATTTATATTAAAATTTGAAAAAAACGAACATTTTTATTTTTGTCTAATTAGATTTTACATCATTGGACTAAAGAATTTATGGCTCCGATAACAGTTATTGCTCATTTAGATCGTCAAAATAAGAATTTATTAAATATTTATATTGTTCGTGATACAATCGATCCAAATCCAAGAAATTATCAAATAACATTTAATATTTATTTATGGTCTAAAATAATTCCACAAAGAACTGAACAATTCAAATATGAAGATTTTGTATGTTGTAATATTTTTTCCCCCTTTTTTTTCAATTATTTTTAATGAATTTTTTGTTTTTACTCATTTTAGATGCCAAATACTGCAAAACTTGTTCAAACTATTAATTTAATTGATGTCCTTAAAGCACCATTCACAAAAACAAATTGTTATTTTGAATTTGTATTATATGAAAGGCAAGAGAAATTATCAAAAACATATTTTTTTCCAGAAAAATTAAAAAATGCCGTTGGAATTAAGAATCCTCAAATCGAGGTAATTACATTATATTAGTTTATTATTTTTAAAATATATATATTTTTTTAATTTCTATAATTTTAGGTTACAGTTTTGAAAAATTCTTGGGAAAAACCTCTTGCAAGTGTTAGCCTTGCTGTAAATATTCAAGCTCCAGCTATATTCGTTTATTTAGAATTAATAAATATGACTATAACAACATATACATTTTCTAAAAATGGTTTTATTCAAAATGAACCAATAGAAACTGTACATTTAGAATTTAATTCAGATTCTGAAATGTCAATTAGTAACAAAGATATCAAAGTTTTAACGTTGAATCAATTTATGGTAAAACAAAATGATAATTATTTGGATAAACTTGACTAAAGAATTTTTTTTTTTTTTAATTTTTGTAAAGCCTGAGACAGAAAATTAAGAAATAAAAATATTTTTTATTTTAAATCAATCGTCTTTTTCATTTTGAAGAAACTCCAACTAGAAATTGTCACATTTTTCAAATTCCGCAAATTTAATATGTTCGTTTTTTTTTTTTTGTCTTTTAAAAAACAATAAAAATGATGTGATATTCAACAATATATTTACATTGTTTAATAAATTACAACAAAAATATTATTTTTGGCTTTTTTGTACTTAAATGAAAAATGAAAAAAAAAAAACATCTTAATAAAATTTTCAATTTTAAATAAATTATTTAAAAAAAAAAAAAAACTAATAAGAAAAAAAATTCACTTTATATGTAACATCTTCTATCCATTTCAACTGCATCAAAAATATCTGCTGCTTCTTGATCAGATGGTTCTTGAGAACTTGGACGTGATACATGAATACCATCTTGTCCAATATTAATACATGCAAAATGTAGAACCATTGCATCTTGGTTAAAAACTCTTAGAATCCAATCCATGCATGTATGAACATTATTACCAACTAATTTTATATCATATAATCTTAAACACATTCCAACTGGTATTGGTAATGGCACAGGAATACAGAATGGTGGTGGATTTCTTGGTGAAATATTGTACATCATTAATGCTTGTCCATCCATGAGAAGTTCCAATTTTAAATTAAGTTCTTCTGGTACAAAAGATATATCTGTGCACACTATAATAAGAAAAAAATATTTAAAAAAAGAGAAAAAGTGATTAAGATCAATTGATGAACAAAAATTAAGCTGATTTTTTGTTTTTTGTAAGCGTAAATGATTTTTATGTGTCTTCTTAGATATAACTACTTCTACTTTTTTTTTAAAATTGTTATTTAAAAAATAAAAAGCAACATCCTGAAGTATCAACATTACTCCTGTACCGGTTCTAGTTTTCATTGGGAAACTAATCAAAATAATTATTTGTCATGAAAAATTAATCAAAAATTTGTATTGTAAAATTTTAAAAGTGAATTTTAATTTGATAAAAAAAAATGAAATTTTCAATGTACTTTTTTGTTTTAATTAATTTTTTTGGATTTATTACAGTAAGTTTAAAAAAAAACACTGTTTTTTATTTTATGAATGACATTTTTGTTTTTTGTTTTTTTTTAATTTTTAAGTGCGCCTCTGTCTATAAAATCAATCGATCAAAACCCAAAAATAAACCTCAAATTACTTCAACACAACTGCCAGTTCTAGAACAATATAAAGCACTGGAAGATGATGAAACAAAAATCAATGAAGATATTG
The DNA here is from genome assembly GCA_939192795.1 of Bombylius discolor. Classification (NCBI taxonomy): domain Eukaryota; kingdom Metazoa; phylum Arthropoda; class Insecta; order Diptera; family Bombyliidae; genus Bombylius; species Bombylius discolor. Next base: position 3,147,210 of record OW584241.1, on the reverse strand, counting down.
AAATGACAAAAAAATTCTATTTTGAAAAATTACATAATATTATTTTTAATAGTAATTCAAAAGAGTATAGAAATAATTATGAAAAATTAAAAATTAATACAAAAAATAAATTAGAAGAATGTATTGAAATTTATAAGAAAAATAAAAATCAAAATGAATTCAATCAATGCTGTTCAAAACGTTTCAAAATAGTTGTGAAATTAATTGAAGGTTTATCAGAAAAATATGCAGTTTCTCGTAATAAATCTGTTACAAATTTTGCAATCAAATTAAAATTATTAATTAATCCATTTTTAATGATTATTGTTTATTTTCTTCATTATTTAATAGTGGAATGAAATTTTTGAGTGAATATCTTTAATTAGTTGATAATTTTTACTTTGAAATAATTTCTTAAAAAATTTTTTCGTTATTAAATTAATTTTGAAAATAGAAATTTCACAAATATTTACAAGTGGAATTTTATAATAAACTTTAAATTTTGTCGTTAAAATTGTTACAAGTCTTAGTCATTCTCAAAAACTCAATTAAAATTTGTTAAATATACTTACAATATGAAAAAAATAAAACATTTTAAAATTAAAAAATAAAATACGATAAAATATAATTTTTGAATATTTTCTTTCATTCGATAGGAAATATCATAAATTACCATTTTATCAAAAATCATTTTTGTTTTCAATTTTAAGATAAAATATATTTTATATTAATAACTGAAAATAGTTATAAAAAACTTTATTTTATATTTAAAAAGAAAATGTAATCAAATAATTTACACAGTTCTTTGAATTTCAATTTTTATAAAAAAAAAAACAACATATAAATTAAAAAAGATTTTTTATCTAAATTGAACTATAAAATTTTTTTCTTTATTCTTCAATAATTCTCGCTTCTTTAAGTAGTTGCGTTATGGAGTCGTGTTGAAGAAATATTGATACTTCGATGAATAAAAGAAAAAATTAATTTTTGTCCTAAATTTGTTAAGTGTCTGTCTCAAGTTTTTAAAATGAATCATTATTGAAGAAGAAGAAGAAGAAATAAATTAGATAACAGAAATCTGAAATACAGTTTTATATGCTTCACCTTACAGTAAAGGGCTTCAACCTTCACATAATTCTGTATTACTCACATTCTATGATATTCATGTGGGTTTTGATATTAAAAACAGGCTTTAAAAAACAGTATATGAATCGCCATTAATATACATACTTTTAATTTTAAGTTATTATTTTTTTTTTTCAATAAAAATTAAAAATATCTTACGGTAAGTTTACACAACAGGAAACTTTGGTTTCCAAATACCAAAGAATGGGGTTCGGAGACCCAGGATATCTTGTTTAAATACTCAAGAGATTTAAAAATATGTAGAAGACCGATGGTCTCCATATTCTTTGGATATCACTTTTTTGTACTTGGAAACCAAAGTCTCATGTCGTGTGAACTTACCATTATGAATAATTTTTCTATGAATATTATAACAACTTTTTTTTTTTTTAAAAAAATCTATTACTTACTTAAATGATTAAAATTAAATTGTGGTAAATTCAATCCAGCACAGCAACCACAAGCATTTTGTCTGCACGCACAAGGTTGTCGAACCAATGTTGTCCTTGATAAATTTAAAAATCTAATTGATGTAACAATTGGCGGAAGTATTTTATATTTTGTTACTGGATCATAAAATATTAAACCACCATTATATCTATTATTTTTTTTACAATTACAAAATCCAATTAAAAATAATAATATAATGAAACATAAAATTTTCTTTAACAACATAATGTTTTTATAAATCCTTTCTTTCTTTTAAAATTTATATTCACTTTCTTTTAACTGAAATACACTTAATAATAAATTTTTTTGTTTTCGGTGAAAAACTACAATCAATAATTATTTTTCTTTTCTTAAAAGTTTCAATTTAAAAATTTAATTTAAATAATTAATTTCTGTACAATAAAATTGTTTACAAAAAAAAAATTATATTTTGTAAAAATAATTTAAATTAACGATAAAAATTTTTCTAATCAATTTTTTTTTTCTTTTTTCTTAATTTTACAAACAGATACTAATAATGAAAAAAATCAATAACAAAAACAATACTTGAAAGAAAAAAAAAACAGTTCAATTCAAAATTCACTTTTGCAATTTACTTTTTATTTTGAATTAAAAAAAAAAATCAGTTAGTTACAAAAAAGAAATTATCATATATACGTGAGCTACCGTCCAATGGCTAGATATGTATGCATCTGAATGCTAAATGCATCTTAGTTTTCAAGACTTCAAGAAAATTCAAAAGCTGTACAAGATAAAAAAAACTTTTGATACATCTCTAACCATGTGTAGTGTATCCATCCATCTATATATTTGTTTTATTTTTATTAAATTTTTTTTTTTTTCTTGAATTTTACTTTTTTTACTTTCATTTTTCTTGTACTCTTGCTCTTGAATTTTTAATTTTGTAACGAATTTTATGTTCATATATGTACATGTACATACATATATGGCATATTTTTCTTTTTTTTTTTTTCAATCTAAAGCTTTTCATTCTTATTGCTACTTTTAATGAACTTGCACTTCTACAAAAAAAATGAAGAAAAAAAATCGGTAAAAAGTGAAAAGATATTATTTATATTCATTTTTATATTGATTGATATATGATATATGAAAAAAAAACTAAATCCTTTAGTAAATCATCATGATAAAAATCTTCCTACGCTACACACGTGCTATCAGTAATATAATTGAGCGATACAACTACCGTTATAACTTATAATACGAATATTAAAAATATTAAAAAGTTAGATTTATGTTAGTAAAGAATAAAAAAAAAAAAAAAAAAAAAAAAAAAAAAAAAAAAAAAAAAAAAAAAAAACTTTCATTTTCATTTTTTCTACACAGAGGTAGAGGTATGCTTTATCAAATGAGTGTTAACATTTAACTTTTGTTTTTACACCTTAATTATCATTTCTCCTAGCGTTTATTTTTATTTTTTTAAATTAACAAAGTAAGATATAAAGGTAAATAATACATACCGATTAACGTATTGTTAAACGTAATATATTTAAGTTTTTTTTATTCCTGGCATGTTAATGATAATGATGTTACATTAATTTACTGTGAAAGCCTATGTAAGAAGAAAAATTTAAAAATAAAAGAATTTAAAAAAAAATTCATATTTTTATATTTTAATTTTTCCAAAAACAGATAAATAATAATTAATAGATAGATGATATACATAGATAGATATAGCAATAAATTTTTTTAACATATATAATTAGATTCAAATATATTTTTCCTTTTAATTTTTTCAATAGGATCATATATATCGTTTTTTTTTTTCTTGAGGAAAAAAAAATTATTAATTTTTTTGTTTCGGTTGAACATCAAGAAAAATTTCTTTGTCAAAAATTTAATTTATTGTTATTTTTATTAGTTGTAAATTCAAATTAGAATTTAGATATAACAATAGTAGATATATCTACATATACACATAATACAAGGTGTCTTTATTAATTTTGAAAATCTTGTAAATTTTTTCATAATTTCGATCAAATTTATAAGTAAGTTATAGTACTCGTAAGTATGGATTATGATCATAATTTTAAAAATTTGAGACCCCTTTTTTTCACAATTATCTTCACCTATTTGTTTCCAATAATCCAAATAAACACCCTGTACCTACTATTTTATATACATACATACATGTCTATTCATTAATCGTTACTGCGCTTTGTTTTTATTCAAAAATGAACTTTCCATTAAAATATGACTAAGATACATACGTGATTTTTTTTAAAAAAATTTTCGTTTAATGATAGTGACAGTCTATCTATCTTGTGTATTAGATACAAATGTGCCTATAATTTGATTAAAAATAATCCTAACAATTTTAATGATAAAATACAAAAATAGAAACTATAAAAAAAAAGAATTAAAGAAGTAAAATTCAAATAATAGAAATAATTGAAGAAAAAAAGTAGCTATTTTAATTAATACAACATCAAAGCATAATATGTAAATTAATAATTTTGCATAAAGCATGCAAAAAAGTGATTTGCACATAAATTTATTTTGCATGAAACTTAAGTAAAAAAAAAAATTGTTAACATAGTTTCTCATATAAAAACATACATTTGTATGTATGTTTTGTCTGTTTTAACTGTGTAAATATATATTTTTTTTTTCCTGTTACCACTGAAGTTTCATTCGAATAATTTTAATTTTGCTTGTACTATTTTTCAATTTTTTTTTTTTTTTTGTTAAATATCACTCAACATATTCATCACAATAGTCATCTTCGTGAGACAATATAACTATTGAACCGTTTAATTAAAAGTACAACTTGTGGTGATGGGGTTTTTTTTTCCTTAATTTTACCTTGAATTTTATATCTCTTTATAATTAGCATATGTTCAAAAGTTATCTTTATTTTTTTCACCCAAATTATGATATGAGTAAGTAAATAAAAAAAAAAGATCATTAAAATAAATAAAGTAATTTTTTTTTTTGAGTTTTTTTTTTGTTATTAAATTTATAAATTTTGAAAAAAATAATGAATAATCATAAAATGTAACGGTTAAAACAAAGAATTAAAAACTCAAATTCGGAATCATAATTTAATGAATTTTATGCCACAACTTTTAATCCTTTGTTTTATCTGAAATTTATTTTTATAGAATAATCTTAATTTTTTAAAATCTTCAAATAAATGTGACCTATAAATTTAAGAAAAAAAAAAATTTATATTTTGATAATGAAGAAAAAAGAAAAAACATGGAACAACATTAAAAGCTAATTTTTATTCTTAAATTTAGGAAATATCATTATTTTTCATTAAAAAAAGACATTTATCAAAAAAATTCACTTTTTAATTTAAGTTACTTGAACCAGCGATTGATAAAGTTTTTGAACAGCAGTATGGACAATTTGTTTTAAAGATTCATCTTCTGGACATGTAACAGTCTATAAAAAATAGAAAAACAATACTTTGTCATTTCTAAAAAAAAATATATATATATATATAAGAATTTATTATTATTTACCAAAGTATTAAGATCAACTTCAGCTTTTTTACCACTAACTGTAACAGGTAATATATCACCTTTAAAAAGTTTTGGTACAGAATGTTCACCGAATGTATCTTGAAATGTTTCAATTAAACATTCTTTAAAATGTGCTTTATCTGGTTTAATACCAGCTGCTGTACCTTTTATATTTGTACCACCCATTTCTGTTTGCATAATACATGCTAAAACAGAATCAGCAAACATATCATAAACTGGTGTTGCTTGCCATTCCATTACAATTATTTTTCCTTCAACTGTTAATTCAATACAATTAAATGCACGAATTTTTTTATCAGCTTCAATAATTTCAACTGTTCCAACACCACCAATACGATCAAGTAATAATTTAAGTGTATTTAATGAACCAGTAAATGCAATACTTTGCCGTTGTGAAACAACAGACATACTCATATCGGTATACTCTGAAAAAGAAATTTGTTTCAACTCAAAATAGTTTTAGTCTTAATTAATGAGAAAAATCAATTTTACTTGATAAATCTGATGCTGCTAATAAATGATATTTAAAATCTCTTTTCACTAAAACTCCAGATAATTTTTTTGCAGGTTCTGGACGTTGTGATGCTAAAGTACCCATAACTTTTGCTGTTTTTTCACCTCTAAAATACAATTCAACTGCATGTGTATTTCTTGGATTATAAAATGTTATATTTGTATGAGGATCATTTTCATATTCCCTTTGTAGAGCAGATTTTAAACGGCTCATTTCATTTTGTTCACCATGTACTAGAACCTTTTTAAAAAGAAAATATATTTATTTGTCAATTATCAACCAATCAATAAAATTGGCTGCGTTCCAATATTCAACATGTTTGCACAACCTTTCCACCAAAACCTCATTTCGATGTTTCAATACCTGTAATCAAGGTGGATTTACCATATGGTGTAATGCTGAACAATGTTGAATTCTGAAATGCAGCCATTGTATACTTACAACATGTGATGGCTTAAGAAGTCTTATAAATTCGCTTGTTTGTTGATAGTCAGTGTGGGCAGAGAATGAAATATAATCAACAGACATATTCAGTGGTAATTTTTGTCCAGATAATGTTGTAATTTCTTCAGGTTCAGAAAGAATTGTTTTAGCTAGTGTACCTTCAACACAATAACCAGCTATAATAACACCATTCTTTGGATCTGTACACCAATTTTCAAAAAGTTCTCTTGATAATCCACTTTGCATCATACCAGGAGATGCCATTACAACACAAGGTCCAATATCTTCAAAATGATCAATTCCCTACAAAAACAATGAAAATTAATATTTCTTTTGTGCTGAAAATTAAATTAAGCTTACTTTCAAATTTGATATGTGCCTAAAGACAAAAGGATTATTAACAGCAATTTGACGACGAATTTTATCATTCATTGCATTTATGTACGTTTGATATACAGCCATACATTTTTTAGCTAATGATGATGCATAATAAATTGGAATATCTTGTAATTCTGGATTTTGACTCCAATATTCATCTAATATTAATAATAATTCTTGTGCACGTCCTAATGCAAATACTGGTATTAAACAACGACCACCTTGTGTTACAATTTTTTGTACTAAAGATGTAAAACGATTTTCACGATCTTCACGTTTTTCATGTATATGTGTACCATATGTTGATTCTGTTATAAGAACATCTGGACGCATTGTTGGTATTTCAGCAGCCATTAAATGACGATCTTCTTGTCTTGAAAAATCACCAGTATATAAAATTTTTACACCAGCTATTTCAATCATAAACATTGCAGCACCTAATACATGACCAGCATTATATGCCCAAAATCTAACACCCATAACATCACGTTCTTCATGAAAATTTATTGTTTCTATTTTTTCCATACTTGCTTCTAAATCAGCTTCAGTATATAACATTTGTTCAGTTGATATATTACTTATTTTTATATAATCAGATAACATCCAACGATAAATTGCTTTTGTTGCATGTGTCATAAAACAACGTCCACGAAAACTTGTTTTTTGTAAAAACCATGGTAAAGCACCGCAATGATCAAGATGAAAACTAAAATACAAAATTTGTTAAATGTTAATTGGTCATGTTAAAAAAACGTAATATGTTCAAAAATTAAATACGAACTGTGAAATGAAAAGTAAGTCAACTTCATCAGCTTCAATCAAATCTACATATGGCAAAGCGTCCATTCCTGAAAGACCAGGATGTATGCCACAATCAAGCTAAAAAAAAAAAAAAAAAAAAATACAGTAGAATGATTTTAATGTTGAATATAGAAATTTCTTTCCTACCATGATTTTTTTTCCTTTGAACTCAAGCATTATGCATGAACGTCCTACCTCTTGTCCAGCTCCTCTGTTTAAGGAAATATTTGTTTAGTTTGAAATTTAGTAAAAACTTTTACTTAAGGGTTTAAAAAATGTTGAATTAACAAAAAACTATAGAAAATGAAAAATGTAAACTTCCTAGAACTCTTTAGAGATAATAAATTCCGAGGAACATTTACTTACAATGGTCTTATTAACAAAAGATCACTTTCTTCTGCCGGAACTGGCTCATTTAATCCTCTTTGTATATCCATTGTATTTAACTATAATAATTAATAATTATATAAAATATTTAAAATACTTTCAAAACGTGCTTTGGCGGTACTTTTGTTTACATTAGTGGTGTGCGGATAGTACTATCCGATTCGGTACTGCCTCGTTACTTGCTGGATCCGATTGGGTACCGAATCTAAAGCCTGAAAAATGTCGTTACTCGGTATATTTTTAGTTTAATAAATCGTTTTGAAATTACTATTTTATTTAAAGCGTAGTACTCAGTTGAAAATAAATTTTATGTTGGAAAAAGCGAAAAATAAAAAAGAAAAGAATTATCTATGATGTAAAGGTTTTTTCACGAAAATAACAATATTTTTCAATATATTTTTGTCCGTGTTTTTCGATCTGTTCATGATTTTGCTAGTAAACATGGTAAATGTATCTAAGTAAAATCTATATGTACAACCATGTACACAGACAAATCAACTTACTGTCATCACTTGAGTATAACACGTAACGATAACTACTGTCAACTGTCAAATTTCAAATATTAATACATGTTAATTTTTGAACTTTTTGTATATTTTTTCAAATGTAAAATGAAAATGAATTGTTTTTTAATTTTAAGAATATATTTTAAAAGAAATAAAAGACTAAATTACCTATAAAAAAACTTGTTTTTTTTTTATAAAAGTATCTAATATAAACAATTCTATTCAAAATGTACCGAGTAACGAGTACCAAATACCGAGTATTTTACTTAAAAGATCCGAACGGAACCGGTAACCTAAAATGTACCGTTTTGCACACCACTAGTTTACATCAATTTACTTCGATAATTAATCCAATTTTTGAAACCTGACAATACAGGTAGGGATGTGGTTTTGTTTTACACTTTTCGAAAATTGAAATAAATTTATGAAGTAAGTGAATATTGGAATTTTAGCAAAAATTTGATTTTTTTTTTTCAATTATCAAAAAAGTTAAAAAAGTGCATGAAAAATCCACTTTAAAATCCTTAAAACTCTAAATAATGAAAAACTTAAGTTATCTTACCTTTTAGTTACAACAACAACAACCTGTTTTCAGACTCGGTAACACGTAACACCGATCAACAATCAATTCTACCAACATTTATCGAAAAATATTTCGATTTTGACATTGACAATTTTCAATTGGTCATAGACTTTCGATTTCAATTTCATCCTTTTTTAATTTCTACAAAAATTATTTAGTTTATTATTAGTGATTTACAATTTTAAAATAAATCATTAATAAACAAATGTTAACTATTATTGAAATTAAATTAAAATAAAAATGGATTCAGAATCAGAAGAAGAATTTTTTGATGCAGAAGATACGACACCGAATCGTTTGTCGTCCAAGTATGTGTAATAAGAAATTATGTAAATTTCTATTTTTAAATTTAAAAAAAAAAAAAAAGTTAATTGGAATTTAATTTAGAAAAAGTTCACGATCAAGTGCTGAAACCGATAATGAATTTGCATTTCCTGAACCAGAAATTAAAATTCATACTGATGATGATGCTACACCATCAACTATTAGTCCAACTACTAGTTTATCAACAAAACATTCAAGACAAGATGAACATGTTTTTGTCGAACCAAAATCTTTAGGAATGGTAAGTGTTCGATTGTTTAAAACAATTTAAAAAAAAAAAAACATATTTAAAAATTTACAGTATGGAAGGCAACGTTTTCGTGAGTTACGTCAATGTATGCAAAATGACGAAGACGAACCAGGAAATACTTTAACACCAGATTCTCAAGTAAATACTAACCTGAGAATTTTTTTTTTTGTTATTTTTAATTTTTCAATATTTATACAGAATAGTTCAACTGATGGAGTATTTTCTACACGTCCTTCACATCCATTCCGCATTATTGAAAATGATGCAATTAGTGTACAAAGTATGACCTCATTAGGAAGAGTAGGAAGAATATTGGGTGGTAGTATTGATCCATCTTGTAAGTTTCATTTACATGTTGAAATTTGATTGTTTTTCTTTTTATATTGTAACATTTTTAATTATTTCAGCAATAAGTATCGATCGGGATTCAATTCAAACTTTTGCATCGTCAAATTCTCAACAACAAGGACACAATTTGGCGGTACCTTCGACAAGTGGATTTCAATCTACAATTTCTGATTCTAATCAACAACCAAATAAACTAGATAATATTTCTAATAGACAACAACAAGAGCATGGTGAAAACAGGCAAAGTCCTAAAATGTTGATGTCAGAAAATAATAAAATAATTTTTCAAGAACCTGATGTTATAGCAAGTACGAAATTGGCACATTCAAAAACAACAGACAGTATAACATCCAGTGGACCGATTGCTCCGCCAAGAAGAAAAAAGAAATCAAGAAAAATATCGACAAGCTCATCTGAACAATTTAATATGAATGAGGGATTAAGATTGCCACCAATGCAAAAGGATGATGAGTCACCTTCACCATCATTACAATCGTTAAATCAACAACAACACCAACAACAGAAGATAGCAGCATCAATGGCTGCAGCACAAGAAGCCGCACAAAAATTACGAGATGATCTCGTTAAAGAATTGGAAAACTCATGGAATGAAGCATCACAACAAGCAGTAAACATGCGATCAACAACTGCAGCAATTGGTGGTTCAATGGGACGAATTTCACATTCATTAGGTAACTCTTCAACTTCAGTATATTCAAAACCTAGTCCATCAAATAGCGCAAAAAGTAATTCAGCTCCTGGGCGTGTCAGGTACTTGTGAGTAAATCAATAACATTGAAAATTTAAAAAAAAAAGGAATATGTTAATTTATAGTTCAATCGATCCCAGTAAAGGTTTAAATCTATCAAAAGCAACACAAGGTGGATATGTCGTTAAACCAAAAGATGATGCATCTAATAAAGCTGCAGGTCCATCTAAGGAAGAAATTGAAAGAGTTGAAAAAATGCTAATGGAAAATGCATCCAGAAAACTAGCTGGTACAGGATCAAATAGTTTGGGAAGTTCTACTAAGTAAGTTTTTTTTTTGTTAAAAAAAATAGTTTTCCCTTCTTCTTCTAAAAAATTGTAGAATATTAAAAATTTTCAGATATACTCCTTTAATTCAAAATAAATCTTCCACAAAAGAACGAAGAAAATCTGCTGGTGATGAAGATGTTCTAAAACAAATGAATATTTATGTTCGAACACGAACAGAATCTGGAAAACAATTAACTGATATGGAAATATTAGAGCAAGTTCCTGTTAAAAATTTAGATACTGGTGAAAATATGCCATTATCAGCTGTTAAACCACCACCACCACCAGATGGTTGGAATCCATTATCATTACATATTCATAAGCTTACAAGTCATTTAGAAGTTGGTCAAAAAGAATCCGATGATGAAAGTGTTATTGGTATTCCAGCTAGCTCTGAAGTACCAGCTTGTGAAGAAGAAGAAGGTGAAACTGAAGAGGGTAATCGTTTAAAACGTAAAACAGCAAGAATTAAAAGATTTTTTGGTACTACCGTACGTAAAACAGTTGATAAAGCAAAATCAATTGCATCAGAAGTTTCACATGCAAGACATAAAGAAGATGTTGCTGAAATTATTGATGTTGTTAATCCAGAACAAATAATCAAAATAAAAGCATCGAATACAAAAAAACCGCCATATGAATTTTCAAAACTTCAACACGTTCAGGTAAGATTATTATTTTTTTTTTTTTAGAAGAATAATTTCCCCCATAACAATTAATTCGAAATGTTTAGGATTTGTCAGGGGAACACACTGGAGCTGTTTGGTGTATGAAATTCAGTTCCTGTGGCCGTTTACTTGCAACTGCTGGTCAAGATAAAGTTTTAAGAATTTGGGTTTTAAAAGATGCTTATTCATTTTTTCAGGTAAATAAAAGAATTTTTTTTTTTTTCTAAAGATGATTTATGAAATTTGTGTTTTGTTTTTTGTTTTTTAAAGGATATGCGCACAAAGTACAATGCCGATCAAAAATCTTCACCAACACCATCACAAGAATCACTTGTTTCACAGCAATCTACTGAAGAAGCTATTGCAGTTGCTGCTTCTAGTCCAGGACCTTTTATGCCAAAATCATTTTGTACATATATTGGTCATAGTTCTGATTTATTAGATATATCATGGTCAAAAAATTATTTTATATTATCAAGTTCAATGGATAAAACTGTACGTTTATGGCATATATCACGTAAAGAATGTTTATGTTGTTTTCAACATGTTGATTTTGTAACAGCAATTGCATTTCATCCACGTGATGATCGTTATTTTTTAAGTGGTAGTTTAGATGGTAGACTTCGTTTATGGAACATTCCAGATAAAAAAGTTGCTGTTTGGAATGAAGTTGCTGGACGTACAAAATTAATAACAGCAGCTAATTTTTGTGCAAATGGGCAATTTGCTGTTGTTGGAACATATGATGGCCGATGTATATTCTATCATACAGATCAATTAAAATATCATACAATTATAAATGTAAAATCATCACGTGGTAAAAATAGTATTGGACGTAAAATAAGTGGTATTGAACCAATGCCTGGTGAAGATAAAATTTTAGTTACATCAAATGATAGTCGGGTTCGTTTATATATTTTACGTGATTTAACATTAAGTTGCAAATATAAAGGTTATTTGAATGTATCATCACAAATTAAAGCATCTTTTAGTCATGATGGAAAATTTATAATTGCTGGATCAGAAAATCAATGTATTTATATATGGAATACTTATCATGATTATAAATTAAGTTCGGTTCGTCGAGATCGTAGCGATTTTTGGGAAGGTATTAAAGCTCATAACGCAACAGTTACTTGTGCCATTTTTGCACCACATCCTGAAGCCATAATTAAACCGGAATCAGATGAAGAAATATCTGCCGATTGTGTAAGTAAAATTTTCAAAAAAAAAATTTAATTCTGAAAGGAAAATTTAAACCGAACGGAATATGTATTTTTTTTTCTTCTTATTTTTATTTTATACACGGCTGCTTAGGCCTTCCAGGCGTTTGCAGTAAGTTTTATATTGAATTTTATTATAATATTAGATGTATAACATGTGTGTGCGTGATATTTTAAAATTCTGATAAAAAAAATATTCTAAGCCAAATAATTTCGCATTTTACTCAATTTTTTTAAAATTTTTGTTTTTGTAATTCTCAGGCATCACAACAGCAACCCGATCCTTTAGTTGAACAACATAAAAAATGTTGTGGATACGTATTAGTAAGTGCAGATTTTAATGGTGCAATTAAAGTATTTATTAATAAAACAAAGCCGAAGCACAGTAGTTTACCTTATACAGCGATAGCAGATTAAATAATTTAAAAAAAAAATTTATTATACATTTTAAAAAAAAAATAAAAAAATTAAAGCTGACTAATTTAAAGTGATGTTAGAAATATGTATGTTAAAACAATTAAAAAGATAATTCCAAAATTTAATTTTTTTTTTTCTTAAAATGATTGTAAAAAATAATAAACCAAAAATAAATTATATTAATATGGAAGAGATAATGAAAAAGGGAAAAATTTATATAAAACTAATATTTTTATGTGTTAATTTATAAAATCAATAAATATTTAAATAATTAAAAAATATATATATATACATAAAACGCAATAATATGTAAACGCAATTTAAGAGGAGGAAGGAAATAAAAGAAAATTTTGTTCTTCCTTTAAAGATTTTTTTTATTTTTTTTCCGAAAAAATTAAGATCAATCCACTCCGAATCCGACTGTGTACTACCAAAATTTTACTAGGTTCTTGATTTAGAATTAGAAGGTTTCTAAAACGACCTTTAAAACTTTTACCTTTCTTAAAGATTAACAGCACTACACCCACAAAAAAAAAAAAAACTACCTTTTGTAAGATTTATAAGAATCTTTATTTAAATTATATTTTTCCATCTCACTCATATGAATTCATTGTCTAATGACATAAAACTGAAAAACAAAAATCTTAAACACTTTAAAACGTATAGAGTACATTATTCATTTATCTTTTTCATTTCTTTTTTGTTTTTTGTTTTCAAATAATATTTATCCCTAAATCCATTAAACTTAACATAATCACAAAATAATTTAAAAAAAAAAAAATATGTTAAATTAATGTATTTAATTACTTATAAATTACAAATACATTTTATTTTATCTTATTTTTTTCTATTTTGAATTCATTTTTAATTAATTGTTTTTTTTTTTTTTTATTCATCTGAAAGTGTATCGCAACTAGAAAATCTTGGTTTTTTACGATAAAATCTAATACAATTATCTAAATCGATTAAACTTTCTTTTGATTTATGAACATTTGAATCTAGAACTCTTAAATTATATGTAAAATTATGAATTTTATTAATATTATCTGATAGTTCACTAGCTAAATTTTTTGCTATTTTATTTAGGCCAAACATTGTTAATTTTTGTTTATTATTATTATTTGTTGAAGAAGGAACTTCATTTAAATTACCATAATCAAGTACATCCCAATTACCAATATTCATATTCCATGTAAATAATATACGACATTCAAATTGACGACGATGGAATACACAATCAATATTTCTTGAACAATTTAAACATTTATTACTATTTAATAATTGATCACGTGCAGTAAAATGTGCCATTAAAATGCATATTACTGAATTACTATGAGGGCAAATCTGAAATGAAAAATTGAAAAAAAATATTATTTAAAACTCTTTCGAAATTAATTTATTTTTAATTTCTAACTATTTCACTTACATTAACTATTTCGCAAGCCCAATCATAAAATACATCATACGTTTTATTATTTTTCTGACAAAGATTACTGATCACATAATATGTAAAAGTTTCTAAATCAAATGAATTCTGTGTTATGATTACAGTTGGACATTTTAATTTTTGATGGGATGCTTGCGATATCATTTGCATGTCTGAATAACAAGAACCATGAACTTCCATTGGTAAAGATGTATGGTAACCAGGGAATATGCAGTCATCTAAAAAATATTATTTAATTAAAATCAAACATAAGTACATACTACTTGTATTCAAATTAACCTTCTTCACTAGTTATAACCGATGTTGCATCATCTTCTTCCACATAACAACGTTTTAATTTCATTGTACATGTTGGTTTCTCTTGACCTTCAGTGCTAGCTGATAATGGAACTTCAAAAACTTTACTCTCAAATGGACTTTCACGTTTTGGTGATAAGAAAGGTGCAATAGGTGACATATTTCCACTATTACAATTACCAATAACAACACTACTACTACTACTACTATTACTAGTTGGTGATTCAAAATGTGCTTTTATTGCAGTCGAAATTTGTCTTGGTGAAAGAGTATTCAAAGGTTTTGCTGAAATTGTTTGTGCTTGTTGTTGTTGCTGTTGTTGTTGATATGAACATGAAGGAAGTTGTTGCATTTGCTGTTGTATACTAGAACAAACTGTATTCGTTTTACTTGGTGAACGTAATAATCTACTACTTCCAACTGGTGATCCACATGGTGAACGAAAACCTTGACTAGGTGATGCACGATGATGATGACTTGTTGTTTCATATGTTTGAGATGATGATGCTGATACATAAATTGGATGATGATGATGGTGACTAGATGGTAATGTACGATGTAATCGTGTTCTAGTTGCTTGATTTGAAATTCTTGATTTATGAAATGGAATAATATTCTCAGAATTATCTTCAGAGAATTCATATTTTTTATCAGCTAAACGTCTTTTACGAAATATACCAATTTTTTCACATTTTTCATTATCTTCTGAAAATTCATAAGCACTAGCCTTGTCATTGTTAATATCACCAGTATTTCCACTACTACTTCCACCACCATTTACTGTCACATTATCTGTACCTTGTAAATCAACTGTTGTCACACCATTTCTATATGATTTCGTTACGATACGATGATTCCTTTTACCTCTGCTATGATTAAGCAAACTAACTTTTGAACGATTCCCTGTATTATTACTTGTCGTTTGTTTATTGTTACAATTTAATTCATTAACATTTGAATTCGAATCACATGTAAATATTAATTCATCATAATTTTTATTTTTATTAATCATATCAGTCGCTGTACGAAATGTTGATGATAATAATTTATCATTATTTATAATTGGAGGTTCATTTTCATATTCTGAAAAATCAGCAATTATTCGTGCTACAATATTATTTTTATTATCACAACCAATTTCAGTGGTACTTTTAGTAACAGTACTACTAGGTGTTGTTGATGATGATGACATAAATTGTTGTCCTTTTTTATCATTTTGATTTATTGTAGCATCAATAACAGGAGTTATTTTTTCATCTTTTTGCTGTTGCTGTTGTTGTTGTTGGATATTTGTATTGATAATTTCTGAAGTAAAAGCACATTTACTTTGATAATTAAGTAATTGTTGATGATGATAATGATTACCGTTATGATTTAAATAAAATGATGACGAAGATGATGATGATGATGTTTGTTGTTTTTGTATTTCCAATTCAACTTGTAACATATGAATAAAACCATTTGCAACTAAAATTATACGTTCTGGACATATTAAATTAATATAGGGATTAAATTTTGGATCTGATTCAGTTGTTGAATATTTCGTATGAATTGTTAAACTGCATTTTATGCATAAGGCGTCACTACGAAAGACTGAAAATATTAAAAAATAAATTTTAAATAAGATATTTCATGCTACCAAAAACAATTTATTTTGATTAAATTATTGATTTATTTATTTTTTTTTTTAAATATTTTTAATTACTTACCATCACCTTCAGTATCCATCATTAATTTTTTGCAATCTAAACAACCTAATTTAGGAACTCGTACAATTGTTATATAAGAATCTTCATTCTCATGCTCTGATTCACCATGTACAATTAAAACACGTGAATTTGTTACCCATTGTAACATACTAACAACTTTTAAATTATCAACCCCATGATCGTCGAATAAACAAGTCTTATAAAATTTTCCAAGTGGTTGGTGTGGACGATAAATCCAAAAATAAAGTCTATTTTATGAAAAATAAAAAATTGTAAATTACTTTTTAATAAACAACAAAAAATAAAGATTTTATTGATTTTCTTACGTGTATTTATAATATGAACTAAAATTATAATTATTCGCTGCCCATAAATTTTCATCATAACAAACTTTATAGCTAACTAGAAATTGTCCACAGGAAGTTAATCCCATAAACATATGACTGTAATTGAAGATTGTTGAAAAAGGGTTAGAGAGAAATAAAATTAATTTCATATACGAGGACTTACCATTGCAGATAACAATATGGTACAATATTTTTTAGACAAAAACTAAGTCTACTTGGCACTTTAGTAAATGCTGTTCGATTTTTTTTACTCATAAAACTTCCTGATATAAATCCGGTACGCTAGAAGGCCACAATTATAAATTTAGTTAAAAAATTTTAATTTAAAAAAAAAATGTAGTACTCACTTCTCTTTGAAATAATTTTAATAAAATATTTTTATTTTGAATATCATTTTTATCACATTCTTCATGAAATGTTAAATTATTTTTTGTCGATTTTTTATTAATTCTATCTTCTTCATCGTCGTCGTCGTCGTCTGAGCCTGTATCCGATGTAAATTCATCAGATGTTATTTCGTTGTATAGATTTCTACCCAGTCTAGCAAATTCCATTTTTTTAAATAATATAATTGTCTTTTTATTTTAATAATTTAATTATTTTTTAAAATAATTTATATAATTCAGCGTATCTAGGGATGATTTTTATTCGCTATCGCTGTCAATTTGTATTTTGAGGTTATTTAATTTCAAATCAATTTTTGAAAGAAACACAAAACTTAAAATTGAAAAATAATTGAAAGCACTTAAATTTTTTATTTAATTTATATTTTATTATATATTTTTTTTAAAAACATATTTAAAATCTTTAAATGAGAATTGAGAATGTTTAATATATAAACAAGATTTAGAAGCTAGGGTTACCAGTTACCACCACCAATTAAAACGAATGGTTGGTACTGACCTGTACTGACACAAGCGCTACCAATGCATTTCCAACCAAAATTGTGACAGCCCTGGTTGCTGTTAATTACCTAGCTGGGAGAATAAATAAAGCCGATGGCAATTGGCAATTCACATTTAACTTAGGAATTTTTAAAGGAAAATCGACGAAAATATAAAAATTAGTAAAGTTTATGAGTTTAGAATGTCGAAATATTCATTTTTTATTTTCGTTTTTGGAAAATAATCTTTATTCTTCATTTATTAATTTTATGAAAAGTTTTGCAGCGCTATATAAATTGTCCATTGCGTATATGCAAAGTAGAATATTGGGATATCATGAAAATAATGGGAAAAGTTTTAATTTTATAAACCGTTAACGGTTTCGATTTATTTTTAATTTCTTATTTAAATTTAATATTGTTCTGCGAAAGTGAATATTTGTTTTTCCGTATCTTAAAAAGAACCTCTCTGTTTTGAATATATTTACAATTCAGGTAAGTTGGGAAAATCTGCCACTTTCTACTTCTGAATAAGTTTCTACATGATGTATCTTGCGTGAAGGAGAAACTGATATTCCTAAATTATTACTTAAATATGAATAATCAAGTAAATAAGATCAAAACAAAGTTCCATCTCCTTTCATCCTTGGTGCGAGAAATGACAGAAAAGAGCGAGAAAAAAATGGACCATTTTATTGCTATTGAAAATATACGGAATTATCCGTTTTTATTCTTAAGTCGTTGATCCTTGGTACCAAAATATGATAGAACAAAAATTAAAAGTAGAAAACAAATTTTTTTCAAGCAAAAGTATAAAATATATATTCTTCAATAATATCTACATAAGTCAATTATAAATATATAAATAATAAATATGTTATTTAAAAAAAAATAGAATGGCTATTTGCCGACAAAAATAAAAGTTTTTAAAAATTCAGGATATGCTGGTGTTGTTTTCTGATCTTGTAGATTTTAAAATTGGCTTCAAAATTCCAATCGCAATTCTAGTCATTGGTTTTGGAAATTCGTTTGAAGATATAATATCAGATTTAAGTTCGGGTTGTTCCGGAGGTAAGGAATTTGTATCTGATGTATTAAAGATGATCCAATTATCTGGCCTAAAAAATAAGTATATCAGGTAATTAATATATATGTATATGTATATCGATACTTATATATCAATATTATATTAAAATTTTAACTGTTTATTTAACAACACAACATACCTTTCTGGTCTGGTTAGTACTTTTATTGGTGCAAATGCAATTGAATCACCATCTTTCTTCTTGTCAGTTTGTCTGTTTTCGTTTGTAACTGTAGTAAAAGTATCTTCTGTTTCGGCAAAAATTTCAAAATTAGGTCTTCTGGGAATTGCGTCAGTAAATTGTGTTTCAGTCACTTTTGAATTTTGAAAATTAACGTCCGTTGTGTTACGATGTAGTATATGTAGTACATAATCGTCATTTATTTTAGTATTAATTAATTTTTCACTGTCGAAAGTATCCTCATGTTTTTCTTTGTCAAATGTCATGAATTCTGGTCTCAAGTAACCGTCTTTATCAAATTGTACAGTATCTGTTGTATCATTATGGTCAATTTGAATGTCCTTTAAATTCGTATTTTGTGCTTGTAAAGTCTCAGTACTGTTAATATTGTCCTTTGGCTTTGATGATCGTGATTCACTGTATTTGTCATTGTGTAGTTTTTTATAAGAATTTAGTTTCGATTCAACTGTACGAGTATTTAGAAGTTGAAAATTATTGTATTGTTCGTCAAGTCTGTTGTTAGAAAAAGCGGAAGGTTTGTTGTTGTAGTTTGAATTTGAATAGCGTTGAGAATAAGGTGAAGAAGTGTATTTATTATCGAAATATATGGGTTTATTAGGTTCTAGAAATTCATAAGAAGGTTTTGAAGATGTTGAAAAAGGATAAGAATATGTATTTGTAGATGATGAAGGACGAATTCTGACATTAAAAATAGGACTACCGTCACCGTTACTGTTAGTTGTACTACCGGAAATAGAACCAAAATTACCACTGCTTGATGCAGTTGCACTTGCAGCTGCACTACCTCCAAAGAAATTTGCACTTGAGCTGCTTGATGCACTTGCTGCTCCAAAACCACCGTTTGAACTACTGCTTGAACTGCTACTACTCGCAGCATTTTTTGATGGAATGGAAAAATATTGCTCAAAAGGATTATTTGAAGTATCAAGTTTAATTAAACTTTGAAAAATATTTGATTGTTGATTGTTTGAAATTTTATTATAATATTGGTTTCTGTCATCTTTTTCATCAATGTAAATTATTGTAGGAGGTTTAGTCTTTTGTATGTAAATATTTGAATTTTCGTTAAATGACGATGATGGTCTAGTTGATTTTCTGTAATTGAAAGTCGATGAAGAAAAGTCGTTATCGTATAAGTTTTCATATTGTTTGTCATTTGAATAACTATTAATGGAATTAATAGGTTTTGTTGGTCTTTTATTTCCAAGAGGACGAATATTAATTTCAATTTCGTATTCTTCCGATTCTGGAGATTCAAGAACAATTTTTTGTGGTTGTTTTTTTGTACCGTAAATAATTGGTTGATTGTATCGTCTAAGTTCAAGTTTTTCTGTACTATTAACGTAAGTTAAATTGAAAAGAGCATTAGGATGTGAAGATACAAGAAGTGTACCACGATTAGCATTGTTAGTAAATATTCGTTTTAAAACATCAAGAAGATGAGTATCAGATTTTTTTTGAATATTTCTTTTAATCATGAATGGTACATTATTCAATGTTATCTCTTCTTGTTCTTCTACGATTTTATCAGGATTTGAATCACGTAAATTATTTTTAACAAATGAATTAACATTAGGATTTTTAAATTTTGTTTGTTGAAAATTTGTTAATTTCGTTTCATCGATAAATTCAAGTTTACCGTCAAGTTCATGTGAAATAGTAGAATTCTTTTGCATGTATGTCATATGTGTAGCAGTACTTGTAGGTAAATTTGTATTAATGTCATTCAAATAGTCCGTATAACTACGTAATTCAGGATCAAGTTCGGAATTTGTAGTTGTCGTTAAAAATGAAGTTTGTTTGTCTAATGGAATATTTCCAATGTTTGTAATATTTTGAAAATGTCTCAAAATTTCGTCAACGTTTATTTCAGTATCGTTTGAAATTATTGTTGTTAAATTATTTGTCATTAAATTTTTTTCAGTTTTTTGTTTTGTACTACTCGTCAAATTTTCAATGTCGAAATGTTTTACGTCCTTTAAGTCTGATGTATTTAACCTGTCAATTGTATCACGTTTAATTCTGTCTGTTTTATTCGATGTCCTCGGTTCTATAACTGGTATGTCATTTTTTAATGTTGTTTTCTCGAGTTTAATGTTGTCTGTCATTTGTTGTTTCTGATTCGATTCGTCTCTCAAAAATTCTAATGTACTTGTCTCGAAATTATGTCCAGTTTTAAGTAAATTGTCATGACCATTATAAATATTATCAATTGTGTTGTCGGTATTATCTGTTGTAGTTGTCTGTGTTTCCGTAGCCAGCAAGTTAAGAACATCATCAGTGATGTCAGTTGTTAAACTTTTCGTTTTATCAAATCTGGTAAATTTAATTTTTTCATCAGATGTTGTCTTTGTATTAGTTAAAAGTGTAACGTTTCCGTCTAACTGTCTATTTGGTTTACCATTTGATTTACGTGATTGAAATTTAGATCGTATTTTTGAATGGTTTTCGTCAAATGGAATTGGGCTTATCGTAATGGGAATATTATTAAAGACAAGCACAGAGGATAATGTAGAAGATGGTATTGTTAGTATTTGATTGTCTTTTTGTTCAATTAACGGTTGATTTTGAGCTGAAGTAAGTTTATTGTGTATGTTTTGATGTATTTTATGTGGTTTACCCTTTTGTTTAAAGTCAAGTTTATCATTAATTTTTGTTATATTTTGTCCTGTATGAGACATAATTTGAATTCCTGTCGAACCATGTGGTACAAAGTCTACTTGATTTATTAAACTAATATTTTGTGTTCTGATAGGTTGATGATGAAATCCTGCTGCTTCTTGAGCATCTAGATCTGAAGAATCTTTTTCAAAGAATGGATCTCTTTCCTTCCATGGTAATAAATCAATCGGAGCTAATAAGCCTACACCACATGGTATTCTTTCATTACCAGGAACATCATGTGGAATGAAAATATGAGGTTGAAAAGTTCCACCATCAATTGCACGACAAAGTACTTGAGCGAAGTTAACACGTCGTATAGAGTTTAATTGAGCTGGTGTGAATGAATTTTCGAAACCAAAATTTTCATACCAAAATCTATCCCCTTTGCGTAAATTACTAAATTGTTGCGCAATTATACAGGCAAATGTCGGTCCAACTAATCCACCAATTACGGGCCTTTCGGAAATACCACCCACAAATAAATCAATGTCATGAACACTTTGATAAGCATGACTTAGTCTAGCTGTTGATACCGGCCCAATTATGATTTCTAAGTCTTCCCAACGATCTATTCGACTTAGACCACATGGTTCACGCCACGAAGTGTAACGGGGAATTCCATGATCTCGTCCACGTTGGATGTTAATTGCTGCCAAATCTAATCCGAATGGAAAATCTTTAAACAAAGAAAAACATTTCCTGTTTAATTTAATAATATAATTGATTTATTGTATAAATGAATTACCTCCGCTTTGAAATAAGTGATTTGTTAATTCTGCTGTAATGAATTCATCTCGAGTTTGTGATTTTTGAGAAGCCATGCCTCTTAAAAGTCTGTGAAGTGATTCTACATTTCCTAAATCTCCTCTAAAGAATTCTTCATGAAGTGAAACATCTAAAAAAAAATTTTCATTATGATGATAATTCATTATTTTTTAAAATGTGAAAAAACCTACTATTTCTAATGAAATTATGATTTCGGTCACATCTCAAATATGAACTCTGAACTAATGAATGACCAAATCGAAAAGCAGCTGCAGCAAATGAGTTTGCAACAGTTGGATTAACATTTGAATCATATTTTGTATAATAACCAAGATTTCGAATTTCTAAATCAAATAATCTGCACACTTCTTTTCCAAGAACAAGAGGTAAAAATTCTCTATATGTTATATGTTGAAAAAGTGCACCAATTATTCTTCTTGTTTCTTGATAAACTTTTTCATCGCTCCAATGTAGATTTAAATCACTTAATTCTTGTGCAATACGATTATGTTCACCAACCCAAACATGGTGTAAAGCAAGTAAACCAGGTTGTTCAGCGCTACGAGGATCACCAGCACGAATACATTGACTACTAATTGCACCTCTTAAACAAATATCATCATGTAAATTCCCTCGTCCAAAAATTAATAAACCATTACGAAAAATTCTTGCACTATCTGATGTTCGTGCATTACTTGAATATATTGGTGAAGCATCTAGAAAAGATGTTGCTTGATTTGTTTGTTCTCTCCATGCAAGTGAACAGTCACGTCTATGTGCTGGTGCAGAACGTAAAAATTCAAGACAACGAACTTTTAATGGTGATAACCAAGGATCATCAAATGGAACTTTAATTGGAAAACATGATGGATGTTTATCATCAGGGCCACAACATCGTGGTATTGAACCATTAATTGATCTAAAATTTAAATAAAAAACATACTTGTTAAGTCTTCAAAAGTTTTCTCTATCTAATTACAAAGAGCTTAGATTTAGAAATCTTTTTTAAAATGCAAAAAATGTAAAAACACTAATCGAAAATGTTAAAAGTTCTTGAGATAACTGTAGTAAAAACTGTTGATAAATATTTGTTTGTGATAAGTTTATTATTACATCTGAAACAAAGCGAACAAAAAACATCTTTGATTTGTAATCAAAACTCAATTTCCAACTTATACGTGATGAAAAAACTTTTATAAAAAAATCTCCATATTCTAAAAAAGAAAAAATATAATTTCTTATTTTCTCACCTTGGTTGTGCTGTTGAAGTTAAGTCATGATCTATTAGTTGTCCCCATTGAGCTAACATCAATGTTACTGGAGCATCACCATCCTTAGTACCATGCACCACAAGACTTACAAATCTTGCCGATGATAAAGGACCTCCTTCAATTGATTGTCGTATACTATCGATTTCATCTTCATAATCAGGTGGCAAGAATCTATTGAATGGCATATGTGCAGAACCCCATCTTGGTCGTCTAATATTATTACAAGTACCATCATGGGTACGATAGCGTAATGCAGCTGGTAAACAAAGTGGTAGTTCTCTTGGAGGACAGAATCCTTCAAGTGATGTCCGTCGAAATGTTACTTCTGTATCGGATGATTGTCTTCCAAATTCTGTAGCACGAAGTTTGTAACTGAAAATTTTATAAAATAAAAAATAAGTTATCATCAAATTTTGATTTCCTTTTATGTACTGTAAATGTTTACAAAATTCGATTTCACTTTTTACTTTTGTTTTTCATAGAATAAATAATGTAAATTTTTCAATTTCAATTTCTTAACAAAAATTCAATGAATTACATACAAATATTACTAACTTTCATCTTCTTTTTGTTTTGTTGACACAAATAACGAGGTCATCAAATATCTTTGATTATTTTATTATTATTATTTTTTATAAATGCATATAAATATTAGTTTAGTTCACTTTAGGGCAATAAAACGTGAAAAAAATTTATTATAAATTCGATTAGTAATAATATTGAAGAGTCTCTTTGTAAATTAAAACAGCTACATAAGTAATAAACTAATATGCTATTGTTTTTTCCAAGTCGGTCAAATACATCAGGTTACATTGTAGCGCGCGTTTTGAATTTATAATTTATTAATTCTTTTTTTTTTCTATTATTATTTTCTTTTCATTTTTTATATTTTACAATTAATTAAACCTCAACCCATGTTTATTATTGATTCCAGGTACAACAAAAAAATTAACAACCAAAAAACATGTCACTAATATAATTTAGTATGCAATAAGTTTACATTGCACAAAAAATTCAAAAAAAAAAAAGAAGAAAAAAAATAACTCAAAAAACAACAACAACAACAACAACAACAAAAACAAACTACTAAACTACTACATGTACTAAGCTTCAACGATCAACGAAAAGTGAATTCGAAATCTTCTTGAGTCAACTATTTATAAGGAAAAAGTTGTTTTACTGAAAAAAAAAAAATAAAAAAAAAAAATAATAATAAAGAAGGAGAAAGTGGGAAAATATATCATCAAAAAACATCATCGAATCTTAATGATGATGGTATATAAGATGTAAAGGTAAAAAACAACAAAAGGTATTACAAGTTATTGTTTGGAAAGTCACATCATTGTGGATGGTTATAATGTTTGACTGATTTTTTGAACTTTTGAACTGAAAAAAAAAAAAAAAACGAAGCCAAAAAAAAAAAACAACTAACTTTATAATATAATTATAACAAGTTTAATTTTTTTTTATATATATTTACATGACAGTATTTATGTTAAAAAAAATGTATCTAGCTATGTATCTATTTTGTGAAATCGAAATTTTACTTTATCAAAGTATGATAATGGAAAGTTTTCTTAATTTTCTGGTATTATTTTTATACTGATTTCATTTTTGATACTTTTTTTTCTACTTCTTTTTTTTTTTGACTTCTTTTCTTTTAAAGAAAGTATTTTTAAATTTAAATTGATGTTAAAAGTTATTATAATATTTAAAGTTCGTGTTAATTTGAACACTTTTAATGAAGAAAAAAAGTAAAATTATTGAAATAGGAAGAAACATTTTAATTTGATTTTCCAGTGAAAATTTTTAAATTATCAATAGCTTTTAATCTGTATAAAAAACTAATGTAAATATTAAATTTGCATATCGGTAGCAAATTTAATAAAATTGTATACTCGTATAGAGGAAATTCATTTACAAAGAATTATCGAAAAAAAATTTGAGCTGGATTTTGTGTGTTTTTTTTTTGTTTCTCTTTTTTGATAGTGAAAGCTGTTTAAAGAAATAAGAAATTTTCTTTTTATAGATATTTTATATACGTACGTATAAATGAACGAAAGGTGTTTTGACCGCACTGTTTTATCTTGTTTACCTGTTGTATGAAATTAACAGTAATAAAATCTCTATATATAGAGTATATTTAAACTGAATGTTAAGGTCTCGGTCATTAAAATTTACCATACACGTATACGTATACAAGTCGTTTCGAATGACCTGAGAGTTTCAATGTTTTTTGTTTTCCTTTTTTTTTTTTGCAATTTAATTCGCAAATTATGATGAATGAATGAACGAACGCGAATGAATGAATGAATGATAATGTATGTGTATCAGATTTCAATTTTTTTCCCCATTATATACTTTTTTTTAAAAAAAAAAAATATTTTTTAAGTTGTAAAAATGTTGTAATTTATTGGTAAATCTTGTTTTAAAAAATTTCAATTTTGAATTGAGTTAAGCTTGAAGAATTTTAAAGAAGGATATGTAAGGTGGTTTTGGATAACAACAAAAATAAAATAATTCAAAGGTTTAACAAGCACCTTATTAAAAATTACTTATAAACTTGAACTTGAAGGCCTTAATTAAACTACAATTTTTAAAAATAAAATAAAAAATATGTGGGACAAAAATTGATACTGAAATTTTGGTAAAAATTCCTGTAATAAAATTTAAAATAATTGACACATTAATCAATATTATAAATTTGAAAAATTCAAATTTATTACGTAAATAATTTAACAAAAAAAAAAAAAGCATTTAGTAAATTCAGGGTACGCAATTTACAAAAATTTTTAAAATTTAATATTATCATGTTAAACTTTCAATTAAAATATAAATTGAACTCTATTTAATTTTTTTTTTAAATTCCCACTAAAATAAATTATTTTTTGTGTAGGCTGTAAATTTTATATACCCACAATGTGATATACATATGTATGTATGTACGTACTATATTACCTATATGTATGTTCTTATATGAATAAAATATAAAGATAATGGTATTAATACTAATCTATTAAATTGATATAAATTCCGTAAGATCCTTTTTTTATTTTTTTTTTATTTATCATCAACTTATCATTGTTTATAATTTGTTTACTAATAAAAAAGGACACAGTTCGACATTTGAAACTTTTTTATTTTCTAAAACTTAATTGAATTCTATCATTTTATCTTTATCAGATAAAATAGGCGTATTGTTTTTTTTTTATTCTTTTGCCTAAATAAAGATTTTATTTTAAATAATCATGTGCAAGAAATGGAAAATTCTGCATGATTAATTCATCTATGTCTTTTAAATTAATTCTTAATGTTATGTAAATTCTTCAAAGGTTTTATTTTTTTTACAAATTAATGTGCAATAATAAAAAAGTTTAATGTCTTGTATCTTTAAAAATTCTAATTTGTAATGAATTTATTTGTAGTTTATTCAGTTATTAGATTTAATTTTACTGTAAAATGTACTCTTACTACATTTCATATTGAGAAAGCAATTATTTTACTTTTAAAGAAAAAATGTTGAATAATTTAAATTTGAAAATAAATCTTAAAAGATGAGCAACTTTTGATTTTTTTCTTTTTTCTGTAATAAATTCAATTAAACTCAAGAGAAAACAATTCCCTGGAAAGAAAAATAATCTCTATAAAAATTTTGTATAATTGAAGATAAAAGAAAAAAATAATATAATAAAAATTAGTTATTTCCTTTAATTTTGTTTTTTTTTTTTTTAAATTGATATAATTTAAAGGTAGTTAAAATTATTTCCGTTGCACCTGAGTAATTTTTGAATTGATTACAAGTCGTATGTGTAATTATTATTATATGTAGGTTGTTTTTTTTTTCTTTCTTATTTTTCATTTTTAGATGTTACATACGTAACTTACACATACTTTAACTAACCTATTGAATAAATAGCATTTTACTGTCATAATTATGTGAAAAACTTTCACTATGAAATACATTTTTAATTTTTCTATATTATTTTGTTTTTTTTTTATTATGATGTACTTCTATATATGTATGTTTAAATATTATTGTATTGAAATTTAATTTTGATATGTAATTATATATTATAAGTACTCTATCATCGAATATAAATACATATGTAATGTATGTAAGTAGTACTTATGTTGAATAAATTATTAATTTTTTTCTTACTATAAATTATAATATATGTAAGTACATCGTACACATCATAATAATTGAATATTTTCCTAAATCTGGGAAAATTTTTCAAAACAGTAATTGAATAAGAAAAAAAAATTTTTTTTTTTAAATTATGAAAGAATAATATAAAAATATTTTGTATGTGTTATCTTTTTAAGATGCACTAGAATGTAAATAAATAAATAATTAATTAATACATTTTTTGTTTTTCATATAATTTATAAAAAAGTTATGAGATGATTTTATTTTCTCTTAATTCAAAATCATATGAGAATTTGTTAATTAATAAAAATTTATGAAAAATAAGATAAGTTATTATAATACACAGTCATGTAATATATGACTCAATATTTATTAAGTTTTTGTTAAAAAGATATAGCTATGTGCGTGTTTTATAAGAAAAATAAATCATATACATACATATTTTATTAGGCCTTATAAAAATGCGAAAAATTTTTTTTTAAAACTCACACCCTTTAATTAAAAAAATAATAATTACAATTAAGCCATTTCATGATTGGATAGAAAAATAAAAATTCAACGATCATGTAGAAAAGCAACGTTAAGGAATAATTAAGTACATATTTTATTTAATTAAATTTTGCATTAAATAATAATTTAATGTAATGTGATGATCATTTTAGTATTATTATAAGGAAATAGGTGTCAAATCATAAAATAAGAAAAAAATATCCATCATCACTTCCTTTTCATTCATCATTCAATGCTATTTCACAGTTTAGAGGAATTCCCTCAATATTTAATTAATCGCCCACAATCACGTTTTTTTTTTAATGTCACAGCTTAACATGCTTAAAAAGTTACTATTTATGTTTCCTAAATTATAAATATATATTTTTTATCTCTAGGAAAATTTAAAAAAAAGGACTTTTTAAAGTACATTAAATATAAAAAAAAAATTTTCTAACATGTTAGCGACAACATTCTTAAAATTTTTAATTTTTTTAATTTTTTTTTTTTATAGAAACTTTCAATTAAATTACATTTTTTCATTTAAAAAAAATTACAAATTGGATTTTATAAATTACATCGATCATCTTTTAATTTGGTATTGTAGGAAGTTTTTAAAATTATGTGACATAAATTTTCTTTAAATGATTTTTTTTTCACCACATTTTTTATTTTCAAACAATTTATTTGGTTTTAATTGAAAAATCAGTGTAAAATTATTTCTTTATTTCAAATTTATTACTTTTCCGTATTTTTTCTTTTATTTTTTCAAACCTATTAAGAATTCTTGTTTTCCACATAATTGTACGTAAGTATATGTTTTTATTTTTTCAAATTT
Source organism: Bombylius discolor (assembly GCA_939192795.1). Lineage (NCBI taxonomy): Eukaryota > Metazoa > Arthropoda > Insecta > Diptera > Bombyliidae > Bombylius > Bombylius discolor. The sequence goes on along the minus strand of OW584241.1, from coordinate 3,118,120 downwards.
ATAATCACGAATATTTAGTTACATTTACGAATCTAATTTAATTCACTAAAATCTATAGAGAAAGTTGATTTTTCAATTATACATAATATGTACAATATATACATATATGTGCAATCTGGTAAAATTTATAATTTTCTCTATTTTAATTTAACATCTTTTATATATTTTTTTTTAATCCATACCAGCAACATATGTATATACTTTTTAAGATATTTCTTTGAAAATATCTTTACTGATGCTCTGATATTCGATCAGTGTTTATAAAATAATACTTTACCCATATATACCATTGTATAAATGTGATTAATTTATATATATTTCTACAAATTTAAATATATAACATGTATATGTATGGTGTATGTATAAATAAAGAAAATGTGTTAAATTGTATGAAAATGTATACGAATAAAAAATTTTTATTTTCAGCTTCATTTTAATTTATTTTATTTTTTTTCATTAAAAAGAAAAATAAAACTGGTTATTTGCCACATTTAAGGTTAAGATTAACGCTTTCTAATATCAGATTAAATTTCATAGCAATTTCAGAAGCTCATTTTTCAATATGGTTGATATATTTTCGTTATAGAATTAAAATATTAGAAGACATTTTGTATAGATATTGCAAATTTATACAAAATTCTTGCAAAGAAGAAAATGTAGGTAGAATATATATTTTTCTGTAGGCAATTATGTTGAATTTATCACATAAAGTAATAAAATATAATATCATTATTGGGATGGCTTTTAAAAATTATTAATATAAAATTTAACTGGAATTTGTTACAGTTGTTAAGGTAGATTGTATGAGTTTATGTTTTGTTTTTGTCAATAGAAATCTTTTCTTCCAATCAATATTTTCCTATATTATTATTGTTATTGTAGAATATTTGATGAAGTTTTTTATTCATTTAAAAATTCAATTTAATTTAAAATTGTACTACCTATTAAAAATTTATCATACTTTTCTTTTTAGGTTTACAATGAAAGCGTTTTAATATTTATTTATTTTTTAAATTTTCAATTAAAATACCGAAGGTTTAGTTTTCTACAAAAATCATCTTGAGGGATTTCATATTTTCTTTAAAATAATCAAACAATGTTACACAATTCTTATTTTTATTACTCCTATTATTTTTTTTTGTTATTGTAATAATATTTATGTACGTACATTTGTAATTTGGCATAAATGTTCAAAAAATCGTTTATATAATTCTTTTGTTTACTAAATCATAGTAAACTTTAAAACTTTATTTTTTAGTTAATTTTAACACAAAATTTTCATTTAAATTTTAGAATTGTTTTGAAATTAGCCAACCGTATGAAAAATCGTGTCAAAATTTTTATTTTGTAAAAAAAATTTATGTTACCACGACTTTCTATAATTTGTTTCGCGTATTATTGTATCAATAATCATAGAAAGTGAATTTTTAATAAAAACAAAAATAAAAAAAAAAAAAAACAAACAATTTAGATAAATTATTAATAATTTATTTTTCTCGTTTTTTCTTTAGTTATATAAAAAAAAAAATTTTTAATTATGCACGTGATAAAATGATTAAAAAAAATTGTTGAAATAAATCAAACCAGTATGAAAATTGATAGAATTTTTTTGCAAACAATAAAAAGTAGTAAAGATTTTTTTTTTTTTCAATTAAAAAAAAATAGTAAAAGTATCTATATTTAGATAAATATTTAATTATTGAATTTCTTTTGTACATTGATAATAAATAATAAAAATTATTGTGTATAGTTTTTTTTTGTATGTACATATGATGTACATTGTACACATATCATATCTGAGATCTTACAATGGAATTTTCACTATAGGTAGTTGTTTACATTTTTTGTTTCATTAAAAATATCAAAGACAATTTTTGATATTATTTTTTTTTCTTCTCATGAGTGCATTACCCTCAACATTAAAGTGGAAATACAAGTATTTTATTCACTTATATGCCTACTATATTGTATACATTTCAATCAACCATTAAGGAGACGTACAACAAAAAAACAAAACACATATGTGTCTGTACATAATGTCTACTATTAGTCAAGTTCAATAAAAGTTATTTATATATTATTATTGTTGGAAAAACTATACATATTATATTTTTATGATTATATTTACCTATATGTATATATTCATATGTTGATATTAAATACGTGCAGATATCCAAAAGATCATAAGTGAAAACATGAAATTTTCTCTTTCCAGTTGATTTTCTTTAATATTTATATCTAATAACTATCAATAAAACTAATAAACTTCTATGACTGTAAGTTAATCTTTAAAAAAATACTTTCACTTTGGCATTGAAAAAAAAAAAAAAAAAGAAAAATCATATGTGTATTGTTTTTTCCTTAGTTTTTTTCTTTTCTTTTTCAAATTTTTTGTTCTGTTGCCATTGATTGTTAATAATATAAAAATATTTTATATTAAAAAAAAAAGAAAAAAAAAATTAATTTATTTGGACATAAAAATAAAAGAAAAAAATGACATAAAATATCAAACGTATTGTCACATATGAAAAAGTAAAAAAAAAAAAACAATATTTTTGAATGAATATAGTCAACTTACTACTACATTTTTATGTAAATAAACTAAACTTAAAAAAAAAACAAAATTAATATCTGTATGAAGAATTTGTTTTGAATATTAGTCAAATTTATGTGTCATTGATCTTTGTTTAATTTAAAAAAAAAAAAAAGACTGCATCGCAAAATTTTATACATAAAATAATGAATATTGGAAATATTGAACATTGATAGATTGATGTATAAGAAGAAAAAGAAAAAACAAACATTATTGATCATAAGATACGCATCATATATTTTTTTTCTTATTAAACAATATTAATGCAATTTTAATTTTAAATTTAATGAAAATAAAAACTGAAAAAAAAAAGTAAGAGAAAAAAAAAACACCATAAAATCAGGTCAGTAAATGAAATATGTTGTTTTTTTTTTTATAAAGTATGAATTTACTTTATAATGATTAATCAGTTTTTATTAACAAAAATTACTATTATTAGCTTTAGTTGTTTTAGAGAAAAAAAAAATACATTAAAAAAAATGAACACACAAAAAAGAAACAGTTATTATAGAAAAAAGAAAAAGAAACTTGCAATGAACAAAATTTATGTATTATACTTATACATATGTAATATCGTATCTATTAATACGTATCATAAGAATCGCTTAAGTATATATTTGAATAGAAAATATATTCATGTACACTTTCTTTTTTTTTCTATCAATTCATTAATTTAATCATAGATAATAAAAATATATTTTTTTTTTTTTTTTCTAAAAAGTTAATGTATTGTAATTAAAAAACACTAATTTTGCATTGAAGACAGCACTGACAATCTTGAAACTTATTTCACATACATATGTGTATGTGTTCAAGTATGGAAATAAAAATTTCCAATAGATCATCAAAAGATTAAAAATAAAAACAAATCTCTTTATTCATAATTTTTCAGGTTGAATTCGAGTGCTTTTTTTTTCTATTAAATTTTCTTTGCAATATTAACATTTACATTTACTCAAAAATTTTTCTCAATGTAAAAATAAAGAAAAAAATTAAATTTGTTGCTATGAAAATTTTAATTTATAAAATAATAAAATGTAAAATTTTGTGTTAAAAAAATGAAAACTATAGTTATATGTTATTCAATTTTATTTCACTTATTTTGATGTTATTAAATTTCTTTTAATAATCATGTTTAGGAAAGTTATTGGTTTTAATTTTCAATTTTCTTTTTTTAAAAAATAAAATCGCAGATAATGAAAGTCTTTTATTAACATTTTATTGTTAAAATTTAATACCATATTATTTATTTTTTTTTTAATAATACAAATTAATTAGTATAAATTTACCTTTTTTGAAAATATTTTGTAGCTATTAATGTTGCATATGCTGCTTTCTCATCATTTTTTGTAATTTCATTCGGTGCACTAAACTTTGATAAAAATGCACCAGGATGATTTTCATCTAAAAATTGTTCTGCAAAAAAAAATTTAAAAATAAAAAAATAAAATAACATTAAAAGTTTTTATTTTTCAATTGATTTTCTGTTGAATTCAAGAAAAATCTGATAAAAGAAAAAGTTAAATTGTGAACTAAGGAATTATCAATTTCAGATTGATACGAGATATAAACTAATCGTTTTAAGTTGATTTAGTTTGTGGGTGGAAGGTATACAGGCATCCAAGAGCACTTAGACAGAAGAGTATACTGTACTTACAATCGTAAGGTTACAAAATATTGAAAACTTGTAATTTTATTCTTGAAAATATTCAAATGAAAACTTTGATATTTTCCAAAGTTTTTGTCTCATGAAGATGAAAATTTTCTGATAGAAAGAACGAAAAAAAAGGATATAAAGCGCATTTGATTTATCTCGTACATCTTGTATAATATGTTTTTTTTTAATGCTTAAAGGAAATTGATTTACTGTTTAAACAATGAAATTGAATTTTTCATATATTTTTTCTTCATTTTTTGAATTTTTAACAATCATACAATATGTTGAATTTAGAATTTCTTTTTTGTGTAGGATTGAATACGATAATCCAATAAAGAAACAATCATAAAAATAGAATATAAAAATTGATTCTAAATTTAGAAAATCAAAGATTGTCTTTTGTTTATAATTTAATCAAACACAACCACTCAAAAATTTTATTCTTTCATTTTTTATTCTACACAATTTTCTTTTTTTTAAATTTTTTTATTTATTACTCACCTTTTTTTATAATATCTGGTTCTAATTTTTCATATAGAATGTTCATTTCAGCAATTCCTTTTTTAGCCGCATTTTCAAGGGCTGTATTTATTGAATTTGTTATATTCGGATATATTAATTGTATATGTTGTAATTTTCTTGGTTTATCATCATTAATTATTGTTGTTTGATTTGAATCAAATATAATTTCTAATTTATATGCATCTTGTGATAATTTTAAGGGTTTCGGTAGAAATAATGAATTTTTTAATAATGTATCATTTATTTGGAAATTTTTTTCAGTTGTTGTTAGTTGATAATAATTTATTTTTAACTTATTTTTGTCGTTATCATCATATTCATTTGTTTTAACAAATAGCACAAATATAAAAAGTAATATAAAAATAATTGTATAACTCATGAGTCTGAAAGATAAAAACAAAAAAAAGTAGAAAATTACAAAATACAATTTTTTTTTTGAAATTCCTAAAGCATATGTTTAAAATTTAAATTTAAATTAAAAAAAAAATATTCTCTTATAATTGTAAAATAAAAAAAAAAAAGTAATTCAAATAAAATGCTAAAGAAAATTATTTCAAAAGATTATAAGGCATGTATTTTATATTTCTTTGAACGCATCATATTGTAAAATAAGATTATGGTTAGTTAAAGTTATTCGTATGCAAATATGGTTAAAACATGTTACACGTAGTAGTAGTAGTATTTATATACTCATAAGTTTTTGCCTTCAGGTTATATGAATTTGCTTTTATTAGATTAAATTTTATGTATCTAACGTTTGTTGCTTTAATGAAAAAATCGACTCTTTCAATTTTATCATATAGGTTTTCTTCTTTCATTTATGAACTAGTATTTAAAAAAAAATAAAGTTGTAACTGTGAAAAAAAAATCAAAAAAAAAAAAAAATTATCAGGTGAAAATATCATTGATTGTAATAAGTATTTAAAAGAAGAAAAAAAAAGTATATTTTTATTCAATGGATTCACTTGAAGCGTAATAATTTGAATTATAACATTATGTAATTTTATTGTTTTTCTTACATGTACACTGTAAATCTATACCTGTGTATAATATATTTTTACTTTTGTTAATTATAATATTAAATCACTAATTTAATTTCAAAATTTTATAGTTAATAACTTTCAATTTTAAAATTAATTTTACAGTTATAAATTATTTTAAAAAGTAATAACTTAATTTTTATAGTTTTTTTTTTTTTTTAAATTGAATTATAAGAAAATCTACAAACAATTACAAAATATTAAAATAAACACAAAGTACAATGATGTATACATTATTTAATGGTTTTTAAAAAATAATACTACTAATATTTAACAGTTAAATAATAATTTTTTACCAATTTTAGATTTATTATTTGTTTATGTAATTTTTTTACCAAAAAAAATAAATTATAATTTTTTATTTTCTATGTCTTAACAAATTTAATAAATTGTATATATTGAAGGGTGTAATTTTATTTGATTTATTAAAATGAAATTAATTAATTTTTAATTAAGTTAAAATAATAAAAATTTGTTCTACACAAATCATATTTTAATATAAATTAAATTAAAATTTATAAATAATTTTTAAAATACTTTAAAATTGTATTTACACTCTTTTTGAAAATTTTGTCAAATTGAATTTTAAAAAATATTTTTTTTTTTTTTTTTGCAATTCTTTGTAAGAAAAAAATTATTTTAAATATGATACGTTCTTTAAGTAACCGTAAATTGAACTAAAACTTGTACCAGTTTTCTACTACTGGTAATCATCTTCAAGAATTTTTCTTCCTCTTTTTATAATATGTATCTATAAATAATTTGCAAACTAAGTGTAAGTAACCTCAACAACAAGTTCGGTTAGTATTTAATAATTTCTGCACTTTTTTGCTAGATCTTCTAAGAATAAATATTAAGTCCTTTGATCAAGTCTTTACATTTTAAAGATCGTTTAATCAATATAAAGTTATAAATTATTTGCTTGATCTTGTTTTACTTTTACTATGAAGATACAAGATATTTTCTGGTTGATAAAATTCTAAAACTTTGTACCTCAAGATCTTTCATTTGCACTCAGCTGGAAATATCATTGAAATTTGCATACTTGCTATTGACTATCACATTTTATTTTGTAATGCAACCTAACACGCTTGGGATAATAAAAAGCTTGATAAAAATTCAAATGATCGATTTAGTAACAACTTTTATTTTTGAAAATTAATTATGTAATTGCTGTAATAGAATATTTTAAGGATTTGTTATCCTTTTATGAAACTATTATGCAAAAAGCAATTTGTTGGGTTCCCTTAGAAATTAAAATATTTTTAATGAAAATAGAACATTGACAATGTTATGTCATGTATTACGTAAATTAAAATATATAGTTGTTATAAAATTTGTAACAAGGACGAAATTCAACGTAATATTTCTCGAATGATAAAAAATAAAAATCAGAATAATTAGAGCAAGGATACAAGATATTAAAAAAATTCCTGTAAAATCTAACACTTTTACTTGGAATTAATCGATGATATTTTTATCCCTTGAATTTTTTACAACAGTACCTAAAAGGAAGTAAATTTACCTTTTTCAAACAAACAAATTGATTTCAAAATTTTAATTTATTATTTAATATTTAAACTATAAAAGTGCAAACAAAAAACAAGAAAAACAGAAAAAATAAAGTTCAACTGGAACAAATTTCATAATACAAATTAATTTTTGACGTATTTAAAATGAAATTTTATGTTTTACTGTTAAAAAAAGCAAACATAATTGTTTGGTTTGAATTTTTTTAAATTGCTGTTTAATTAGCATAACTTCGTTTGTAAATCTACACGACCTTAGAACAAACTTTATAATCAAATACATACATACATACATACATAGATACTGAATTACCTAACAGATACAAACATTTTGCATATTCCTTTTGAAACATTATATACATAATTTACTTGAACTGATAAAAGTCCTACGTAGAATAAAAACAAGAAATTTATTCTACCAGTTCATTAAAAGTAATTATAATTGTACATTTTGTGAATTTTAAATGAACTTTAAAAATTTCAAAGGTGTAAGAAATGTGCTTTTAAATAAATACGAAAATATTTACGTATTGTTAAAAAAAGAAAGAAATGATTTCGTTTAATTTTCTTATATGAACGTATTTTAAAATTGTAATGAATACAAATTATGTAATTTTAAGTAATATATTTTTCAATTAAATTTAATTAAGCGTTAATTTTTTTTTTCATTTCAGTGAAAATATTAACGCCACAGGATATTTAGAAGGAAAAAAAAACGTGAAAAAAAAAAAAATACTTTCAAGTACCATTAAGTGTTTTTTTTTTCATATGAAGGGAAATTTTCTGAAAGAATCAATTGTATGTACATTTTCTTTTACATATTTCTTATCTTAATTTTCGTTTAAAGAGTCCAATTTATCTCGTCAGAGGATTTTCATAAGAAAATATGTTTGTTTTCTTTTTGACTGTAAATTGTAAATCAAAAATTTATAACATACGTACGATACGTTTGCATATGCTTGTTTTATTTTTCTTCATAAAATGTGAAAATATATTTAAGTACTTTATTTTAAATTTTGTGTATATATAAAAAAAGGAAATAATAATTGGAATGGAATAAAAAGCATTTAAAGCATTCCTTTTGATCTTACCTTAAAATTAAATTTTTCTTTTTTTTTCTTTTTTTCTTTTTGTTGATTAATATAAATGGAAAACCTCTTCCTATGTATACTAAATTTGTTATATATGGTATAGCAAATTATTTTTATTTATGTATTATGCACATCCATACACACATACACACACTCTTTATACTTTCACACGTATACGCCCGCCGCCCAATTCAATTTTTCTTGAATTTTAATTTTTTCTTCCGGATGCCCTGGCAGTTCCGTTTTTAGTTTTCTCCTTCTCCCTTAGTTCCTTGATTGCTCCAACAGAGCCGAACATAACTTTTGCTGTAACTTGAGTATTATTGTTGTTATTGTTGTTGTTACGATTTCCGGATGACGTATTTGATGACGTCGTTGATGTATTGGATTGTGTTGTGAATGGTGTGCCAGAGGTTGTTGCTGATGCAGTTACTGACCTCGTGTTGTACGACGACACTTGTTGGCGATTGTTATTTGCACGCGGATTAACACTATTCGAATAGCCGCTCGTATATGGTGTATAATTGTTGTTAAGGTCACGACCACAGCTTCTACACTGATTTGACATTTTGTTTAAAAAATCACAACACTAAAGAATTTTTGATTGAACTATTATGACAGCAAATTAATAAAAAATAACTTGTTTTGCACAATAGAAAAAGTTTTGTATCGTCTAGTTGTCTAGTATAAAAATTGATTCAGATAAAATATCTTTGTAACACTAAAAGGAATTTAATTTGTGACCAAAAAATGATAATTTGAGAGTATGTATGTATTATTTAAAAAAATATATATAAAAGAGCGTATTTTTTTTATATATGTATTAAGTAACACAACCAATATCAGAAGTCACTTAAGTTTTTAAGACCCCGTTTAAAAAAAAAAACAAAAAAAAGAGAAAGAAAAAAGGTTGAATTTAAAAGTTGATTCACCTTTTAACACGGATTAAGATCTACTCTATCTATAAATTCACTGTAGATCTGAAAGTTAAGCTTAATTTACATTGTATTGATTCAACTTATTTTTTTTTTCTTTTTTTTTTTTAATTGTGTGATATTGAGACACTGTTCATTTAAATCTCCAGTACAATTGAATGCAATTATAATTAATTCGAGTTAAATACACGTGAATAACACAACTTTAAGATATTTTGCTTGCAGGTACATACTTATTATATGACATGATTTGTGATTCATTTTTTGGTAAGATTTCTTTTTTTGTTTTAAAATTTTATAAAATATTTTTTGATATGTATTGAATATTATATTTATATATTTTTTTATTTATTTAATTATTATTTTTTTTTTTAGTAAAATATACTTTTCCGGAATTTGATTTTAACGTGTGTAGGTATAGGCATACTACTATTAACTGAAAATCATGATGGAGAATGAGAAAGCTGCATAGAAGATGGAAAACAAGATCGAATGGATAGCCACTTTTTGATGTTCATTTATTATCGTATAGGTGATGAAGAGAAATGTGCTGTGAAGTTTATAATATATAAATAAGTAGGTAGAAAAATAAAAGCGCAACAACACCATAATAAATATGAAATAAATAAGCTAAACCAAGAAAGATGTTATATATGAATGTTAAGAAAGATCTCTGTTATGTTATTGCTGCTATTACTTTTGGATTGGAGTTTGGACTAAACTCTGATACTATTGCTGCTACTAAACATAAAGACCTACTTCCATTGATTCACGGATTCAGAGACAATAAAGTGTGTCAGTCAGGCATACGGTAAGAAAGACGCGATAAGTTCTACTTTACACCGTTCCCCGTTATAAAAAAAATACATACATACATATATATGTACATTATAGTATCTTGTCTACCTACAGGTCACTGTAATAGCTAACAACACCTGTATAATATAAATGATGAAGTAACTTTTTTTTGTACAAGTATAAAAGTAGATAAAACTGGGTCTCTGGGTGTAAAATTTGTATTTTTTTTAATTTTTATGAGTTTGTACCTATAAAGAAAAAAGCTTTTTAATTGAACAGACGAGTAGGTATTATCTCATCAGAAACGGTATTTATTTTCGCTTTTGAGTTTTGTTAATAATATACTATAAGTATTTACTAAACCGGTGTTATGTTATACTTTAAGTAGGTATATTCATTTTAAAATTTATATAAACAATTTAGAATCTTAAATTTTTCTTGAATTTTTAAAAATAGTACAGTTCAAATGCATTGTAATGAAGGAAATGATCATATACATACCTACATTTATAAGAAAAAAATAAAACGGTAAAAATAAAAGACATAATAAAAGTAAAAAGATCAAGAACTTTAATATTTTATAAATGTGTAGAAATAAATTTAACCAAATTATATACATATGTATATTTGAAATCGTTGCTAAAAAAAGAAGAGAATACAGTATCTTTTTAAAGTAATTGTATCTAGGGAGAAAAATTGTTTTCTTCTTGTAGTAGGTAGAAATTTCTTAAATATTAGATCAGAGCTCCATTTCCATTGGAACTGTATTTATTTCTTGATATATTATTTGAAAAAATAAACGGTATTTTTAATATAAAAGATTTTTTTAAATTTATTATAATCTAGTAGCGTTACACCATTAGATCATATCTAAATTCATATGATCATACAACAGATTTTTTCCAATTCTTACCTAATTGCAAAGATACAAAAATAATTATTAATAAAGAAGAAGAAAAAAACATCTAATTACCTACTTCAATAACACATTAGCTCTTGATGATACAGTCTCATAAAATTAAAATGAAAATTAATTTTTTTTAAGAAATAAACATTGGACTTAATATCTTTGCAAATTTTTTCTTTCTAATAATGAATATTTTAATTGCAAATATAAATGGGATTTTATTTGGTTTTTTTCGCTCAAGTACAAAAATATATTTTTTTAAGGAGAATATTATAAAGGAAAGCGACTTAATTAAACTTTGATGAATTATCATCAATTTTTTATCCATAGATGTCATTTATTTATCTATTTTTTTTCTATCTATATATTTTCCTATGTAAAAAAAACTATAAATCATTCATGATGTAATTAATGAGAACATACCAGTCTCTATAAACAATAATGTATGTATGTATGTGATATAGGTAATGGTGGGATAATTCAACATATGTATTTTTTTTCCTTCTTTTAAATCGCTTTTAAATACCAATATATATGTATGTATATGGTATTAATGTTGTAAAAGTAAAATAAGATTCACTTGTTGCTGCATATTGAACTTTTCAAGTTGGTACATACATAAATAAATTATATTATACATATGTATATATAAACCATAAAATCACATATAGTATATGCAATAATACCAGACTGTATGGGAAATATACATATTTACAAATACGTATCTACACATATGTATGTATATAATATAATAGATATTCAATTGGTATGAATAATAATATGTGACTTATCGCCCAAAACGTGATAGTCTTGCAAATATTCTGCTTAATATTTCTTAATTCATCGTTTGAAAATTAAATAAAAGATATATATCACAATAACTTATATCATATACATATATGTATATGTACTATATGTAGATATTTATTATGCAATTTAATGTATTCAAACACACTGATTATCACTATAAAATTGGCGTCTAGAAAATGACTTCAATAATATTTTAAAACTTTTCAGGATTGAAAGACAATTATATGTTAGTATGTATGTGTTAACTATTGAATGTTCATAAAATGTAGAAAACTATCTAAAAAACTATATATACTGTCCTATCATCTAATATGTACAAAAAAATTTTATTATATCATCATCATCATGTACATTCGATTTTTTTTAAATTGCTGCTTGTTGTTAATTTTTATTGCAAAAGCAATAACATTATAAGGATATGTCAATTACTGTACAATTTTATATATAGAGTTCATAATGTATGTATGTATTGTACATATATAGAAAAAAAAAAGTTCTATTTGTAAGGGTGTTTAGACATAATTGATTCCTTGATGAAGTGGATGATGACTCTGTAAAATTAATAATAATAAATTCATTTTTATTTAATTAGTTCAATTAAGCGGCGAATTGATGGTAAACAATTAATTTCTGATTTTATCATTAAGATTTTTGCGTAATATTGACGTCTAATAAATGTTATTTCATAAAAACAAAATAAAATTGTAATTAAAAAAATTTATAATTTATTGATAATGGCCATTTTATTAATTGTTTCAAATGAATTTATTGTTTCTTTGAAATTATGACAAACAGTAAATACAATAGTACAAATAATAAGTGTAGGAGAAAATATTGAAAAATAGTATGTGTGTACATACTTTTTAGAAAGAAAAATCATTTGATTTTATAGGATGTAATTGTCAAAACACAAGATGATATCAACATTAAATATGAACCGCAGCATCATATCAATTAAGGATCTATTTGTCAAAAAGGAGATGAATTTTTAATAGATTTATACCCAAAGGTCATTTTTAGTATAGGAATGATGTTCTAAAGAATAAATTGTTTTTTCTTATTTATTTATTTTTTTTTTGTAAATTAAGCTATGCACATTTATTATAAAATTTTCTAATTAAATAAGTTTAAAATTTTTTTCAGTCATTATTAAACTCAGAATAAAACTTATATTTTATTGTTCTTTACTATAATTTACATATATCCTTTTTCAAAATAACCACAAGTAAAAACCGTTAACAAATAAATTTATTTGTAGACTTTTTAAAAATTTTAAAAACATATTACAGGACTTCTCAATATGGCTAGCCTTCTAATATAAGTCCTTCATTAATAAAAAGTTTTACAATAAAAGTCATATATGTATCTTGAAGGCTTAGTTTTAAATAGTATGAATTTTTTTATTATTTAAATTCATTTTGATTGCTTTTTCCGGTTTGTCATCTAACAAATCTCAATGGAAAATATTGCAAAAATACTTTACCATACAAAAAAATTTTTTTTCAATTCAAAACCCACAATCAACTTTTTCAATATAAAATTTCCATTGATAATTTTCATCCTACATGCTATACAGCTTTGTAAAAGTCAAATAAAAGTACACAGATTTCAAATTTGAAACAAATGTATATCGAATTACTTGATATTGCATATGAGAAAATTCCAAAGTTTGTTTGCATTCCTTGTAGTATTATTACTTTTTTTTTCTTTAACTTCCTAAAGGATACCAAGCACTGGAAAAAATGTAAATCTGATGGATAACTATTCAATATTTTGAATTTATCAATAGGAAGGAAAAAAAAATATATCTGCGATACTAATGTTATTTTATTCGAATTTACAGTTAGTGTAATGACATTTTTGTAACGTTGGATTGAGATTTAGAAAAATCGTCCCTAAAGAAAATTTTTTTACTTGAGATTTTTCCAGAGATAATTTTGTTAATCAATGAAAAATTTCTAGAAATGTGAAATACCTACATATAAATAAATTTATATTTAAATACTATTAAATTTAATTAATTTGAAAAAAAAAAAAAGGAAATACGTAACACACGAAATTTAATATGTCATTGTTGCATAACAATTCTTACAGTAAAGCTTCTTGTTTATTTTAATTTTATACCTATTTTTAATAATCGCATGAAAGTACTTAAATAAAAACAAATTTATAAATTATTGTGTCAATCAATACAATATAGATATACTACACCTACACAATATCTCATAATATACGAGTATATGTATGTACATATATATAATACTTAACGTATAAATATGTGTCTATTTTATTAAATAATGATTTATGTTTTCCTTTTACGTCATATCATTTATTAATTGAAAACAATTTCAAAATTTATATTTCCGTAAAATATATAGGTATTATCAAAAGTTTCCATGTGAATTTAAATTCATTATTTATGGTTGAATATATGATAGTATGTTATAATTAACACTATACATACATATATAAAAGCAACATTTAGTGTATACAAATTATTATCATTTTATATATGTAGGTATACAATATAACAGTTAAACTTTTTTTTTTTAATGAAAATTTTCTTTGAAATTGTAGAATTTTTTTTTTCTTTTAGTAATTATAGAATTATTTTTTATGTTTACCGCCTTTTGGTCCTTGTTACCGTGATGTAGACAAAAGTTGAAGCTTTCAGAGTTTCGATCCCATTTGCCATACACTTTTTTTTATGTTTTGACTTACAATATTGGTTTTATATACATATACATATGTATCTATGAAAGTAATATTAAATTGACTTTTCGAGAAAACTAAACGAGGATTACGATTTCAGAATGTAGAATAAGCAATTTTTTTTACATTTTTAATTTTTAATTTTGTTGTTTTTCATAATGAATTCAAACATCACGTATTAATTTTGTTGTTTGAAAATCTTTGTAATTTGACATTTTATAATTTCCAATTACATATTAATTTCAATTCTTGTCTATTTTCAGTTCATGAAAATATTTCCCTTTAGAAATACGTACGTTCCAATTAAGGAATAATTATATATTGTTATTTTGGTTTTTGTTTGGAATTCTAGTCCTTGTGTATTTTTGTATTTTAAAATGAAAACAAAAACCTATATATATACATTTTAATTTATGTAGATATTCAAATTTCTAAGAACAATAAGACAACCAATTAGCCAATAAGGATATTATCTGTCCACCTATGTGACCAAAATGATGAATTGTTCCTATTAAACAATGTCATTCGTTTATCTTTGTCACCATGGTTAACCATACTTTTGTCACATTAAAAATATTATATCTTCTTTATATTACAGTATCTTTAACTTAAAGAAAAAAAATACATACTATTATTATAATGCCTTGGGATAAAAGTAGAAGAAAAAAAAATTGTTCTGGCGTAAACTTCATTAATGCTTATATGCGTTTCATTTCTTTTTATTTTATTCCTTTTGAAGATTGAATTTATAAAAAAGATAACAATTTTTCTATGCCAAAACCGTTTATATGACATACTATACAATCTTAAAATGCATCGTTACAATATCATACACATTCGTTATGCAAATAAAAAGACACAAAGTAATATTTTATTTTATCTTGGAAATTTTTTTATAATATATAAAAAATTATTCTTATTTGTGTGACGTTTGTGATTTTCAATTTTTCTTTTTTTTATTATTATTTTATTTTTCATTTTATTTGTATATTTTCATATATGTTTTACATATTCTATTTATAAAAAAAAAAAATAATTGAAGAAAAAAGAAAAGGATATGTGAAAAAATGTAGAAAAAAAAAATAATAGTAAGCTTTGAATGTTTAGGACGAAGGTCATGCCTTCAAGTATTTTGAATTTTACATAACAATGATTGCAAAATTCTAAACATATTTTTTTATTTCAAATATACATATTTTACAACAATACTAAAATCGATGTTATACATACTCGTATTTAGAAGATTTTTATTTTATTTCAAATGACCATGATAATTTTTATTCATTCAACAAATAAGGCATGTCCTTTTATCAGTGACAGAATAGATAGTGTGGGTATTTTGCTTTTATTAACATTTTTTTTCCCTTATGTATTAAATAAGTTCAAAAAGTTCATTTTATTTACCTATATACGAACACGAGTATAAAAAAATTATAAAAATGAGGAAAAAAATGTAGGCATAATGTTCATGATGCAAATTAAATGGCGTTTGTTTTAAATTCAAGATGATTCAAGTATAGTGTAAAATCATGAATGAGAGAAAAAAAAAATTAAAATTTCAAATGAAAGAACAACAACAATTAAAATTAATTTAAAAAGTTGATTTTTTGCAATTTTTTTTTTTAAAGTTTTTGCCATCATAAAAAATACAGAAAAACAAATGCACATTTTCATAATTGTGTCTTTGTTTTCTTTTCAAATTATGTGATATCCAACAATTCTAATTCATTCACTGACCATAAAATTTGAATTTTATTTTTCTATTTCTTATAATATTAAAAAAAAAAAACATGCATACATAAAAATTTATATTAAATAATTGTGCATGTACTCTCATACATATAGTATACATATATTTCTAGAAAAAATTGTGATACTTTTATATAGTGAGAAAGAAGGTGATTCATAAGAATTCTTTTTTAAATACGTAACGCAAAAAATGTTCTTGAAATAATTCATACTTATTTTATATATTATCAACAGAAAAGAAAAAAAAAAAAAAACAATAGATAACATGATGCTAGTTACGAGGGCAAAAGTCAATCTAATGTTGACTTGGCGGGTCTTATTTCTATTTGAAATTGTAAGATTCAAATAGTATACGTGTATTAAGGATTAAACAAAAAATATATAAAAGCGCATGCTCAACTATAAAATGGAAAACAAGAAAAAAAATTAAATATAATTGTAAATTGTGACTATCTATTCCTTTACCATTCAAAAATGTATAATACAACGACACATTGTTAAATTGTGTGTTTACGTTATATTTACTAGAAAAACGTAAGTTTATATTCTATGTGAAAAAGAAACATACATACATATATACTTATAATAATAAAATAATAAATTATGAAGAGTAAAGGGATATGAAAAAACCTGTTACGCACCGCCACCCTATGGATAAAATATCACATAACATCCTCAAGTATAAAGGATAAGACCATCAACAATTTCTTGTAAACGTTAAGTTGTCCTCGAGTTGTGAAGTTAAGTGAGAATAAAATATAAAAATTCTTAAATTGTTTATTTTTTTGTTAGAATTTTATTTGAAAAAAAAATTAATTAATTAAAAAAAGACTGTTACGACTGAAATTTTTTGAAATATTTTGAATAAAATTTCTATTTGTAGTTTGTATTATTGACGAAATTATAATTGAAGTGAATTTTTTTGAATTAAATTAATTAATAAAAATTTAAAATCCAAATAAATAAAAGTATTAATTTTACGCAATACTTTTAATCTTTTCTGTTTTAGACTTCCAGTACATTTAAATTTTTCAAAAAATTGTAAAGAACAAATTTTTTTTTCCTTAAATTAATTTTAAAAATTGGCTCAAGATAAAATACTGATTAAAAAAATATTGTGTAATAAAATTTAAAAAATCATCAGACTTTAATTTATTTTAATCAAGGTAAGTAAAATTTAAATTAATTTTAATTTTAAAATTAAATAGAGAAAATTAAAAGATTTTACAATTAATTTTCAATTGAATAATTCAAAGACAAAAGTTCTAATTTCAGTCATTTTTTCTTCACACATATTGAGACGTTTTAAACAATAAAAAAAATATTCGTAAATTATTCATTTGAAATGTTCATTTTCAATTTGATTCGAAATTAAATTTAAAAAAAATGTTAAAAATTTCTACCGAAAAATTCAAAAGTATATTTTAACATTTTGTCAATGCTTCCAGACCTAATTTATTTTTTATTAATATTTTTAAAAAAATTGGTGATAATAAATTTTCGTTAAAATTTTTGCATTTGTATTCTGTGAATTAAATTATAAATTTTGTTTAGAATTTTCTATGAATTATTTTTTGGAAAAATTTTCCAAAAGTTGAATTAAATTTTGTGTGAAAAAATTCATGTTTAAATATTAACACTGTCTAAAAAGTCATGTTGATTTTAAATTATTTTTTAAAACGATTTTTTTTTTCAAGGAAAAACAGTACAGATTTCAAACTACATATTTAGAAAAATAATATCATATGAATTTATTTTATTATATAAAATGATTAAAGATGAAACTATTAGGTATTTTCTTTCAATTAAATTTTACAACTTTATATCAAAAAGAAAAAAACAATTCAAAATAATTAAATTACATAATTAAAATATTTTTTAATAAATTTTACAAATTAAAAAAATTTAAGAGAAAATTTTTAAAATTTTAACAAAGTAAAGAAACCATAAAATTTCACAATTAAAAATAGAAAAGAAAAATTTTCGAAATTCTTAAAATTCTCATTTTAAAAATTAAATTATGCATGTAATTTATAGAACATACATGATGTAAGAAATTCATTTCATGAAATCTAATTTGTTTTACACTTTTCCAAAATGAATATATTCAATTAAACTAAAAGAGAAAAAAAAAGTAACTTTTATTCTTAAACTTGAAAATGGATAAAATGAACCCTTAAATATGTACATATATATATTAAATGAAAAGATTTTCGGAATTTTATTCAATTTCTATTTAACTGAAAAAGGAAAAGCGTTCATTTAATAAAGTTTGTGAAAAGTTTTCTTTTGGATTTTAAACGTTTGAAATGAAATTACTCTTAATTATAATCCTCTTGAAGTTGGATTTTTGTTTTTACAATAAAAGAAGATTTCTACAGAAAAGAAGAAAGAATCATTTTTTTTTCTGTATACCATATTCTCAATCGTTTTAAATGTGGTAACACAACTACTCGTATTTGAATATAATTTAAAGAATAAAGAATACAGTTTATTTTATTAGAAAATATTATAAAATGCGTAATATTTTTCAAAGTTTATTTTAATTGAAATAATTGAAATTATTTATCTCACATATAAAACATTTGCCATTTCCATAATATTTCATAAAATAATTTTTCAATCATAATTTATGTTCTCAAATTTCAAAAATATCATTTATATTTTGAATTTTATTCATTGATTTCAAAAAAGGACAAATAAGAATATATTTCATGTGAAAATAAGAATTATTACTTCAAAGCCTACGGACTTAATTTGGGTTTAATTGCTTGTGCTTTGACGTTATATTGCCTTAATGACTTTTTTCTTCTTCTTTTTTAAAATTCAATGCACGATCACAAAATTTTTGTAATTTTTGAATTGATTAGACTCATTCTAAAAACAATTTGAATATATATATATATATGTATATATATTTTTTGTATTAAAAAAGAAAATTGTGAAATGTTCAATAGTGGTTGTAAAAACATCGAAAATTTAACAATTTCATCAAATTCATTTAATTTTGAAGTTTACAAATTGTCTAATTTTAAAGATGTAATTTTTCAAAATCATCAATTTTATGAAAATGTCCTTTATTTATTTCCTTTTTTTTTTTTTCTTGTTATAATTTGTTTTTTTACAAATACAATTTCATTATCTATACGTACAAAATCTTTTATAGGAATGTAGAGAAGTATGCAAAGTATGTAGAAGTTATTTAAAAGTAGGCGACTTTCAAAATTAGAACATTAAATTTAAATTGAAAATTCAAATATAATAGAATTATAAAATTTTGTTTTTATTTATTTAATTTAAAAAATACATAATAATACTGCGTATAAATGAAATCTATTAAGATTTCAAGATTGATTAAAAAAGATATTTAAATTAAAAATGACCGTTGAAGCAAAAAACGATTAAAATATTTTCTCTTGTCATCTAAAACATGAAGTTTTTGATTTTCAAATTTTCAATAATGAAACAGTAGATAAGTAAGTTTTAGATTTCAAAAAGACAAGAAAACAATTACTGAAGTAGAAAAATATTTTCTTAATTGGTTTGTTTTTTTTTTCATTTTTCGTTTTTTGAATGGTATTTTGATGAAATTATTTTTGAAAATAATCTAGTCATATTTTTTTTACATGAATAAAAACTGATTATAAGAAAAATAAATAAAAATTTTGTAATCCTACTATTTATTAGAATCTACATATAAACAACATGATATATGTACATATGTAATTTGCTTCAAAAGAAATAAAATGTTTAGCTCCTGCGGAGTGATAAGAAACACGATTCTATTTAACTTTAATTTAGAAATATCCTAAAAATAGTTGAACTTTTGATCTTTACAATTTAATTAATTTGTTCGAAAATAACAATCATTTTATTAACCACACAAAAATCACAGGAAATAATGAATAAATAAAGTTATTTACAAAATATTAGAAAAAATGAAAAAGCAAATTTCACATAATTTACAATATTAAGATATGTTATACGCTATGAAGTTTTCGAATTTAAAATAATTCTTCAGAAAAAATTGTACACGTTTAAAAAAAAATTATTTAATTTAAAATAAAATTGCTTCTAAAATAAAATTGCTTTATTTATTAGTTTTAATTGAGCTTTAATGATTTTTTTGTGTGTTTTTTAGTTAATTAAAAACAAGGTAAATTTTCTTTAATTAAACTGTTAAGATTAAAATTATGTAGGTTGGAACAATGTTTAATTTGAAGTTTCATTTTTTTTTCTGTAGTTTTTGTAATTTTATGTCGTAAACTGATTTTTGAATTCAACAAAAAATATAGCACGTTTTTCATAAATATTTTTTTGGAACTTATTAGAAATTTATTTCTATTTTTGTGTGATGTCCGTTTTGAAATTATGAATCATGATTACGTAATCAAAATAATTGTGACGCCACACTATAAGCCAAATACATAATATACTCGTAAATATTCACAAAATTTTGTCACGACTGGAAAGGAAATTTAATTCTAAACGAAACCGCATCATTATGTTTTTTTTTTTTTTTCAATGTCAATGTTTATTGAAAAAAATACCAAACACATCTGTATGGAAAACTTTTAATTTTCATCATTCAAAATAATATTAAAAATTTAAATTCGTTTTGTAATCCTTCATGTATTTCAAATAAAAAAAAATAAAATAAAACAAATTCAAGATAAATATATCCTTTTTTTTTTTTTTGGGTTTTACATCTTTGTTGAAAAAATAGCCACAAATGAATTTCATTTGTATATATAAAATATTCCATTTATTTTACTAAATCGAAATTCTATAAAATTTACCATCAAAATACCATGTCATCATTTTTCTTTCAATAAAATTCAAAAGACATTAAATTCACCATAAACATATTAAAAAAACAAATAAGATAAAATTTTTTATGAACATATTCAGGTGTAACAATTACATTAGAAATTTGATAACCTTTCGAATTTTATTTACATAAACAAACAAAAAAAACAAAAAAACAAGAACAACAACAATACATTTTCCTTGTACTCTATATCCAATTTTTACTCAATTTATCATATCTTGTGAAAGATTAAAACTGAACATTATCATGTATAAGTTACATTCACAAAATATGTATACATTCAACTTACTGATAACAAGTTTGCAGACATATTTTACAAATTAATGTATACGTGTATATGTATGTGAAAGGGTTTAATAAAATTTCATTTTAAATAAATTTAAAAGAATTTTATTTTAGGTTATTAGCATCAAATTCACTTGAAATAGAAACAAAATTATTTGAAAATTTAATAATATGTTACATCAGGTGTTGTACAATTATCCTTGAATAATATTCCATTTTCTACAGGACAATATAAACCAAAATTTAATTATATTTAAAATGCTGTTAAATTTCATGTAAATTTACAGTCATATTTCAAAGGATAACTTTTAATGAAATAATTCAGTTTTACGGTTCTACTTACATACGTGTTCGTATTATTATGTATCATATTAATTGAGTATTTTTCTAAATTTTTGTTTAAAATAATTCGATTTTTCCTCATATGGAAAAAAAAGTGTTGAAAGCCGGTATTCATCTATGAAGTCGTAAACTTTTTTATTCATTCAATTTAGCACCGATTTTTGATTTAAGTTTTAATGCTAAATCTATAACTATATACTAACTGTCGTAAGTTAAACCGATTTCACATAAAATTGTCAATTGTCGTATTAACTGCAATTTCAATTTAAACCTTTTTTAATGAGTACCGTCTTACATTATTATCAGGTAACACATTCTGGTTAAAAATTACTCAAAAATTAAGAATACTTATGTTTAAGGTATTTATAACTTAAAAGAAAAGTCACCAATAGTTTTACTCTTTAATTTCTAATCGGCTAACCAAATTAATTTACTTCAAAATTAATATTTATAATTATTTTTTTAAAGTGCAATTAATAACTGTTAAATATTACATTCTTTTTAATGATAACAATAATAATCGTAATGAAGAAGTGTATAATAACATTAATAATTGAGAAATCATTAAATTGAAAATTAAGATACTCACAAATTTTTAAACGTGATATTTTCAAAATCAACAACATAATCTCTTTTTTTTTTTTACTTTTACAAGATTTTAATATAAAATGTTTATTTTACCTACGCGATTAGAGTAAAGATGATGATGATAATGACGATGATGAGTTAGTAAAAACGATGATGCTGAGTAAATATTAATTATTATAACACCTTTCATGTAAATTCAGTGTAATATTAATAATATTATTAGATACATCAAATACGAATTACAAAATTATGAATTTAATGAAAATATATATTTTATAAGAATTTATAGATGGTAAATTTAGAATTCATGTGAATACCTGTGAATTAAGTAATAATTTATATACAGGATGAATGTATGATAGATAGATCAAAAGGATCTTTTATAAGTACGAGTATATTTTTATTAATATGTATTTTAATGTTTGAAATTAGAGGAAACTCCTAATTCATGAGAATAAGAAAAGTGGATGTATACATACATATGTATGTATGTATGATATATAGTATGTTGAAGTATTTAAAATGTATAAAATGTATAATAATTTGCTTGATATGAATATTTACCAAGGGGAATAAATTTATATGATCATTTTTAATATACACACCTACATATGTATATTTAAATTACGTATGTATGTATACGTTTACATATACATATATATAAGTTTAACATGGACTTCATGAAAAGGAATTCATTATAAAAATATTTAAAAAAAAAAGTATAATATAAAACTTTTGTTAGACAGTAAATATTTCGATAATGTCATCTTGGTATTTTTTGATTTGAAAAGAGATTTTAGAAAAAAAGAAATAAATAAATAAATAAAAAGAATATATATGTTAAACTACATGTTTATATATGCATACACATGATGTATATTTTATTAAAAATATGTACACTTATGCGTATATATTATTCAGGGAAAGCAAGCGTCTATATGTTGACCAAAGTATTTTCCAACAGAAAACAAATTTCATTTTGTACATTTATTGCAATTGACAATTCATTAAACACTTTTATTTTACTTTTTTTTTTTTTGAAATGCTACATCTAAATTGAATTTTTCTAGACATGCGAATGATTACAAATTATTACGCAGTGGTCCTTTTCTCATTCTCAATAAATTTATTTGTAAGGTAATGAAATATTTCTACTTGAATTTTTTTCATTAGAAGAATTTATTCTTTACGGACAAATATAACCTTTTAAACGTTAATGAGAGAAGAAAAATGATATTGAACTATACACTTTTTCAACACTTTCATCCTCTGGTACTATTATGTTCTTCGAATTATTTTTTGCCTAAATTTTTTGGGTATCTATAACCCTAAAAGACGAGAAAAAAAAAACTTATATTCTTAAAATAAAATTGGCGTTTTATTTGAGCCTGTAAAGTTTTAAAAAATTAATTTTGTTCATATTCAAAATTTGAAGAAATGCAAAATATTTAAAAAAAAAATGTTATTCAAGATCGAAATAGGCATAGAATCTAAAAAGTATTACATTATTGCAAATTTTCATTTTACATACTCGTATATATAAAATTGAATAAATTGTGTAGGTATTACAATATTAAAAATTATTGTCACATATTCATTTATGCTCAATGAATATTAAACCGAACACAAAATTATTGATATTCAAAATTTTAAAATGAAATTCATAATAAAATTAACACGGTAACTAAAATTCATTGAAAATATGATACGATTATAATATAAAATGTAAATGTTGTTTTTTGTATAATATTGTATATATCTACAACAGATTTTGAGTATCCTGCTAATTTTGTATTTGCAGAATTTTTGATCAAAAAAGATAAAATTGAAAATCAACAAATCATAATTATTCAAGTAGAAATTTATTTCTATAATTCTAGGTATTTGAAATATGTGTTTTGAATTTTATTCATAAGTATCTAGAATCAACACTTTTTTTTTAGTTGTTTTGATTTATTTTTTTTTATTTACAATATTTATTGTATCGATGTAACAGTTTTGAATTTTTTAGTTAGTCCATTCTAATAAATTTGAAATTTTTTTGTTTTGTGATTAAAAAAGTTTTACGTGAACTGAAATTTGAATGGCTCATTTTAAAATCTAAAAAAGAAAACATAATTTTTTATTAATTAAATTTTAAAAAAAAAAGTGTGAAAAAATAAGAAACATCTTATTTTTGTAAACCTACGTAGAAACGCATCAACCTTAAAAATTAAATACGAAAATAAACTATTTTTCACAAACATTAACGCGGTTCTAAAATGTATACTAAAATTAAAAAAAATATTTCATAATAAATGTTCCTAAGGGAAAAAAGGGTAATGAAAATTCGTTTATGGTATATGAAAAGTGTTTTATTAAACGATTTGTTTTTTCTTCTTTTTTATTTTAAGAATTTTTGGGTGTAATATTTGCAAAAAACTTTTTAATTGTTTTGTTTTTTTTTTCCTTTTTTTTTTCTCATTACACAATAAGTTTTCTAATTTAATAATCAAATTATTTTTTCTACATAAAAAAATAGAATTCTAATTGAAAAGTTTTAAAACTTCAAATTATGATTGTCTGTGAGATAATTTTATAAATAAATCAAGAAAACGGTTAGTATTCATGTAACAGTTAAATAATATTTGAATTAAATTCTTCAGATAAATCGAATAATTTTTTTTATCTATGTTTAAAAATTTCACAGAAGAAAAAACAAAAAATTGAACCGGAAATATATAATTCATTTCATACAACTTTTCTTTATATTCTTTTTTATTATTTCTAATTCTTTATTTATTTTTCTATCACTATGTTAATATTCATTGCACAAACTTATAGTTGAAAGTGCAAACTAATTTTCTATACTTTATAAAAGAAAAAATTATATCACGTCTTAAGCATCTCAACAAGAACAATTTTCTTGTTAACAAGATTTTAAATCTGTTCCTGATAACTTCCAAGGTTTAATTTTTTCTTTTTTTTTTTTTCTTACATTTTTTTCTTTTTTTCTATATTTTTTTTTGTTGTTACTTTATTGATATAATGCTCATCACTTTTTAACTTTTCTCTGCTTTACTCGTTTTCTTTTTTTTATTCCTTTTTTTTTTTTTTTTTGAATACGTGAATAATTTATGTCCTTATCAAAAACATGTCGTGTAGTATGGATATCATTTTTTTTTCTTTCTTTTTACCTATAAAATCACATTTTTATCACACCATTATTATTCATATGCTTTTTCATGTAAAAAGAATTTGTTTTTAAAGAGAAAAAAAAAGTTAACAAATCGAAAATAAAATGCAAAACATGAATGATACATTTTTACAATGCAAAAAACGTTTTAACTATTTTTAAAATACAAATAGAAAATAGTACAGTATTTTTTTTTCTTGTTATAAAAAATGAAATACCATTATTCTACATATCATTTGTAAGATTCAATGTATAACAAAAGAGCTAAATGTACACTCGTATATTTATATTATATAGCTATTTATTAGGGTTATTTCATTCAATTTTAGTTCTAAATATGATTTAAATAGACATATAAATTTTATATCGAAATCAATTTGGGAAAAGGTCTATGACAATCCATTTACCAATCATTTTAAAGATGTTACAACAAGAACAACGAAATTGTCTGCAATAACAATAAAAAGACTGTTGACATTCTTAAATTGAACATTTTTTATTTTGTTTTTTTTTTTAAGTTTTTCTACAGTAAAAAATAAAAATAAAAGAACGAACATTCTACGAAAAAAAGTTTTAAAAATGATTAATGCTTAAAAGAAAATTGTATCTTCAAAAAAGAACGAAAATGTATCAAAATGTAATAAAGAAACTTTTAAAAAATTAAAAAAAAAAACATGAATAGAATGTTCTTTTTTAAAGTAAAATTTAGAATTCTTTAAAAGATATCATACGATATTAAAATATCAAAAATAAAAAAGCTGAAAAACCAAAAATGTGTAACGTAATACGTTTCCATGAATATCCTACATACAAAAATTTACAATTAATTACTTAATAATTGTGATCAAATTTCTTTGATTTTCTTAAATAAAATTAATTTCAAGGAAATAATACATGTGAAGGATTTTCAAATATTTTCTTCATTTATTTTAGTCGTAGTTTATTTTCGACTACTTCATTTTCCAAATTAAATTTCACATAATTAAATGCTTTGATCCTATAAAGATTTGTTTTTTCAACATACATATATCAGATATCAGATATTCGTTGAATTTCATGTTAAATTAATTACATATATTTAATTTTGTGTTCAAAATATTTTTCAATATAACAATTATATTTGAAATTTTATTTAAAAAAAAAATAAAAATAAAAAAAAATGTAAAAATGAAAAAATTTAAGAAAAAATTGAATAAAATAAATTTAAAGACTGTTTTTCTACAAGAAAATTAAAAGACCTTATGTATTTGACGTAATAATATTTTTCTTTCCTTGTGTTTTACAAATATTTGTTTCATGGTATTTTTAAAAAAAGAAAAAAAAAAAAAGGAAATCAAAAACACAAACAAAGAATAATAACAGCAAAAAAATCTATAATTTCGATTTAATTTAAAAAAAAAAACAAAACAAAATAATAAAAGAACACTCTAATTGCATTTGCATAATGTCATTATTAATTTAACAAGTCTTTTAAAAATTATATTAAAGTGAAAGATTCCAAAATAAAAAATAAAAGATAAACTATGAGTATATGCATACATATTTATTGTATATAACGTGTTTTTTGTTTACACCCACAATAAAATCTTTTTAATTTTATATTAATGCGTTGCTTAACATAAAGATAAGATAAAATTACAAAATTTTTAAGAATGTTGTTGTGACATAAAAAGGAAGAAAAACAAAATTTCTTCTTTTATTTGCTTTAACAACTATTTTCTTATATTCCTATACATACATACATACATAAACAAAAAAAAAAACATAAACATAAACACTAAAATACCTTGATGTTGTACTTGCATTATCGTAAAATCTATTAAAATTGAGAAGAATAAAGTTCCTGTAATGCTCCGGTTAACGGATATGAGAAATCTGTAAAGAAAATAAGAAAAATAAAATTTTTCTTACGTATAGTAGAGAGGCATTACATTTTCTTAAAGTCACATTCATTTATTAAATTTGTCATCATTTTTAAAGGTTTTAATTAAACAATAAATTGGTAAAAATGAAAAAGGATGAAAAAGATTGTATCTTTACAAAATTAATTGATTTTTTATGAATTTTCAAAAAGAGCCTTTCTGTCAGAGGTGGAATCTCAACAATGAGGGTGGTTCATCGATAGCTTTAACAATAATAAAACGATGAACAAACAAAAGGGTTGTACATATGGGGGAGAGGAAGAGGTTTGCTTTAATTTTTATTTGATTAATTTCCTTTAAAAACAAAATATTTGTGCTCATTGCATTCAGTTAAATGAAGCATAAGGTGAGAATCTTAATAAGAGTAATCCTTTATCTATTCTTCAACTTTTGTGAATGAAATTTTTCAAGTAAACATTGCCTACTGCGTAGGTTTCACGAAACATACATACATATGTACTTAACCCCAAATTTATCATTCATCATTATCTTTTTTTGGTATTTCTAAACAAACGTCCTCACTTATTAACATGACCCATATTTTCAAAAGTAATTAAATTAATTTTTTTTTTCACCTTTAAATCGTCTAAAAATATTTTTTTTTTTAAAACATAATTCAGAAACTTTGCTAGAAGCAAACAAAAATTGGTACCAAGTAAATATATATTTTTGGTTTTTTGTTTTACAATCAACTTTATATGTTACATTAGTCAGATAATGTATTCTTTTTTTTTTTTCTTTTATTTTTTTTTTAATATCAAAACAGTAATTTTTGATGTAAACATGAAATATATCAAATAATTCTAGTCACGTTTTCATATTTTTCCTTCCACAAAATAGACTACAAAATATGCATGCACACCTTTGTTTAATAAAAATAGGAAAAAAAAAACACATAATTTCATAAGAATCTTCTCATAATTTTTATTAAATTTTGACAAGATTTCATGTGTTAGAATAAATTTAATAATTATCATCATAAAATGTTTGTACATATGTACAAAAAAAAATGTATGAAATTTGAATTTTGACTCTTTTGTCCTTTTGTTTTTTAATATTCCTTTTGTTCCTTTTAAAGAGTTTTAATCGAAATGTTACTTTAACATGCAACGTACATATGTATATGTATACGAATTAAATCAATTTACACATTTGAAAGAATCCTTTTTCCACCATATAAACTCTTGGGAATTTAAAAACATAATAATAAATGATAATATTCATCATTGTAAATCTAAAAACTATTCAAAAAATTCATTTTATGGAGGATGAATTGTTGATGGATTACATTTAGAGAAAAATTTCTTAAATTTTATAAAAAAAAATCACATTAAAAATAATTTATTACAAACGTATATGAGTTATGTACAGTTATGAGATTTCGAATTGAAATTGTTCAGAGTTTAAATATATTTTTAATTATTTAAATTTACCTGAATCGAATAAAAATGTTTAGTGTAATGTATAATTCATTATGATAATTTGAAACACGAGCTTAGGAAAATTACATAATTTTTTTTCCATTGAAGAATTTCATCTAATAAAACATGAAATAAAAATATTACAAATTTGAAATCAAAAAAAAAAAAAAATTGTGTATTGTGTAAATTTAATACGCATATAAACATCGATTTAAAAAAAAAAAAAGGATAATAAAAAGGACAAAGATCTTCTTAAGCACATACATATATAAACACATCATCGCATTAAATATTTCTCATTAATTTTTTACAGTTTAATTTTTCATTTATCATTAAATTTAAATTACAAATTGTAAATATGTGTTTCTATAAACAGGTATGTTGCTAAAGGATTATTTGCTAGCAAAACAATTTTAACTGTTTCTAAAGGTTATTTCCTTTTAATTTAACCAATTAAACAATTATTTTTATAATATTTTCGTAATTATTAGACATTTTACTTAAATTTGAATTAAATTTCTTTTGAGTTAGTTACAAAATGAAGAAATAGAATTTTTGATTTTTTTTTTTAAATGAATTTTCTTAAATTAATGTTGTCATAACAACCACCAAATTTAAATGTAGAAAAAAATTGAAGGTGGAAGATTAGAAATGTAACCATCAAAAACAAATCACTGAACTAATAAAAGAAGAAAAAATCTCCATGAAATAAGATTAATTGAAAATTATGAAAAAAACCATGTTATGAACGCTGTTTGATGAAGAGATCCAAACACGTACCAATTTACATTTGACCGTAAGACTATATATGCTTAGTTTATAATCTTAATCCCCTTAATATTCATTCAATCTGTTTCCCTGAATAAAATCGTGATAAAAATTTCAAAAGATAAACAACATTTTTATTTACTTAAAATGTTTGCATACAAAATAAATTACATTATTGATAAATACATTAAATTAATAAGAAAAACACAAATGTTTATAAACAAAAAAAAAGTCAGAAAATAAAAGCAATACAATAAAGCTAATGGAAGAGAATATATAACAGTAATAGAAAAACTACAAATAATATTCATAATATTCTATTTTCTTAGAATTTTCTCTATTGTTTTTTTTTTTTTTCAATTTATAGGACACGTAAATTAAATAATGTGAGATACATCAATTGCAAGCACATGCCTATATAGAAAACAAAACACATATGAAATTCATTTTATGATAAAGCATATTCTTATCATATTATCAAAAATTAGATAAAATATACTCGTATGTACATATATTGTTAATAAATCTTCAAATTTATTGCCATAATCTTTTTCTTTTAAAAATAGTTACATTTCTATTGTAACTTTGTACAAATTTGACACTATCGTATAATATACAATTTTTCAGATGAAACTTTCATAATATGTACTTATGAGTACCAACTTTTCATTTTTTTTTTTTTGTCATGTACCGCATATACAGGGAAAATCTCCTTGGTTTTTTTTTTGCTTTTCTTTTTATTTATTCTATTCATTTTCTATTTTTCACGAAAAAAATAAAAAAACAAAAAAAAAAAGAAAATGAGGGAGAAAAGTCAATGATGTGAACATAAAAGCTGTTTACTTGAATGCTTCACACCTTTATTGTCAACATCATAAATGTATTTATCTAGTTTTAGTTTTGTTTATGACACAATCGAAGTATACCTTTATAGTATAATTTTTTTTATATTTGTTTATGCAAACACACAATAGCTTCATAAAATATGCAACTACATAACACAACATATTAAATTTTGAAAAAGACAGTATAAAAATGTTTTTGTTTTTTTTATAACGCCAACAAT
The DNA here is from genome assembly GCA_939192795.1 of Bombylius discolor. Lineage (NCBI taxonomy): Eukaryota > Metazoa > Arthropoda > Insecta > Diptera > Bombyliidae > Bombylius > Bombylius discolor. The sequence continues at coordinate 3,087,379 of OW584241.1, read as the reverse complement.
ATTCGATCGTAATTTAAGTTTATCATTAAATTTTCTATATAGAAAAAAAAAAATGAAGTTCTTATACTCACATGAACTAAATAAACATAAAAAATATCTATTATAAATATCTTCATAAATTAAAAATTTAAATATTTTCAATTTTCACTTTTTTATTAGTGTCTATAATTTTTAACACTTCTATTCAAACACGTTTATGATACTTCACACAAAAAGAACCGCAATAACAAATACGATTATCATACGATAATATTGAAACGTGCAAAGTTAATCAAAATTTAAATCCTTGATCAATAAAATGATAAATACATGAGTTTTACAGATTAATTATATTTAAAGTGAAATTTATTCAGTGTTGTAAAATAGGTTTTTTTTTCCAAGTAATGAAAATTGTTAAAGCAAAATTTAAAAATAATTTAGTATTTTATTCAAAAGACAAAATCAACCGATTTTGGTTTTCAACCGGTTTGATTTTCCTGTGACTTTTTTCTCCCTATACATGACATAAACAAAATTGTAATTATTTTTATTTCCATATTCATAATTTTTGTATTTTCTTTTTTTTTCAGATTTTTTTTTTTGTTTACGTTATTTTTGTTTATATACATATATCCTGGTTTGTTTTTTCTTAAATCAAAAATCCATTCATAAAAAAACTAATAAGTAAAATAATAAAACGTACGTGAAAATACCAAAATATTCACCCTCTTTGCATACACCGTTAAGTTCACCAACATGTCGTAAATTATGACAACCATAAATAAGTTTTCCATATTAAGTTTATGTCCATCATAATAAAATTATGAATGTACACGGTTGCGGCTAAGTTATGATGGACATAAACTGGGGGGACTATAGTAAATTGATTTATGTAACTTCCGTAAATTATGATGTGTTGTATGTGTGCGTACGGTAGATAAATATCGTAGAAATTTTAACTGAATATCCTTAAATATTTTTCTTTTATTTAAAAAATTAATATATCGTGATTCTTAATTTCTATATGAACTTGAAATTTTCAAATTACAAAACTTACTTAATTTTAAAGGTACTTGTGTGTTACAAAATAAATATTATTGAATTTTTGGAAAAAAATGTCAACATTTTTCTTCCTGAAATAATCTAATAATAACTCTAGTGGTATAAAAAGAAAAATTAATAAAATACTTATTCACCGAAGTATGAACAAATTTAATAATATTATCAATAATTTGACTTGAATATTCTATATTCAAACAAAATTAAAATGATTTCACAAAAGCAAGTATATATTAAATCAAATATATGTGAACAAATAAAATTAAATATTATTGAATAACAAAAAAAACATAAATGTCCTTTATTATTCCCATTCTCTGATATACATATGTACTCGTATATCTACATGTATAAAAACAATTTGTGTGACCAGAATATTGAAAATATATCCTGTTAAGATACCACTTATTACGAATAAAATTTCAACCAACTGTTGAATCTTGTCAAATTATTTGAATATTTTCTTGGATTTGTAATTTTGTGTCCTTCTTATCGAATACCATAGTACATGCATACAATCATATATTTATATAGATATGTGGATTGTGTATTATAATATGCGATAATATGAAACAAATGACATGTATGTAGATACAATATGTGTTTTATTTGTGGTATTTTGTGGTTATACAAAAATATGTATATTTGTTGACCTTTTTTCTTTTTAGTATTTAACGTTCATTATGGTCATTTTATTGCACAATATGTATCATGTGGAATGTTTTTCTATTTTAGTAGGGGGTGTTTGTAATAAAATATTTTAATTTTAATTTTTTTCAAAAATAATGATACATAATCATGTTCAACACGTGCCGAAATCTTCGAAAATTTTCCAATTATTTTAAAGTTTATTTATAAATTCATAAAGTAGAAATTTTGATTTTTGTTTTCTTCAGACAATGATAATTTTCAAGTAGGTGGCATAATTTTGTGAGAGAGTTGGTCAAAACAATAGAAAGCTACAGATAAAAGTAAATTATTTTTACAAGCGTGAAATTCTTTAATTCAATTAAAAAGTTTTTTGTTTTCTTTAACAGATGACGGAAATATTCTAAGTGAAAATACGAAGAGATAAAAAAAAAACAATACAATGAAATAAAAATACAATATGTATTTCAAAATTAATATATGTATGTATGTTTGTTAATTTTTTTTTTTCTTCTACAGCATTTTAATTCACAACTCTTAAAAAAGGTTCAACCGGTTTCGTGTGTTTTAGAAAATATAAAAAAAAATTCTACAAAAGTAATAAAAAGAAATCTGTTGAAATTCAAAGGAAAAATGCTTTGTGCCATGAATTGAATGACTAAATTTTTTAATTAGCTTCTTATTTTAATTTTTTCAATTAAAAATTCATATCCTTAATAAAGAAATGTTTGTAACTCTTAGCAACAATATTTAAAATACATTTCAAAAACATATTCTAATATTATGAAAATCTTAATCAAACTTTCTATAAATTATATCCTGTAAGGGTCCACTATTTGTTTTGAATTAATTTGTAATTATAAATTAAATAATTTTATCAATAAACTAACGTCACATTATTGTTTTACGTCATAAAATAAGTTCATTGACAATTTAAGGACAAGGAAAATAACAATAATAAGACACATGTTTAATATATACATACATATTAAAATTCAGTTACTTACATTGTATAATTACAAAGCCATTAAAATTTTAAAGAAATAAAAAGAAAATTCAGTTTTTGTCTCATAATTTGCATAAAAAACAAAGCTTTTAAAATAAATTCATGTTTTTGTTTTACAAGAAAAAAGATTTTATTAGAATATTTACTCGCATACTTTAATATTAATTATTTTTTATATTTTGACTTTAATTTGTTTATTTGAATTTATAAATTTGATTTTCAATGAAATCAATATGACAGAAAGAATAAAAGAAAAATTTTAAAGCTTGTGACCGTGATTAAATCATATTTTCGAATAACGCATAAAGTTAACAAACATATTTCGAATTTTTTGAAATGTATTGAAGTCTGCGTATTTCTCTTCAAGAGAAAAAATATTTTAATTAAATAATTTTTTCTATTTATTATTATACAAACATTAACATACTATATTCTTAGTTTTTAAATTAAAATTTATTTCATATAAATCCTATCAATTAATCTAAAATTTCAATTTACAGAATATCATTAAAAATTGTATTTTTCTTTTCTCACTTAATAAATATCCTTTTAAAAAAAAATAAATAATTTTTAATCCTTGAAATTAATTAATATTTTTCATCAAACAATATTAACCATGACACGAACATGATTTCAATCTTAACAAAAATTAAATATAACCATCAGACAAGAAAAGTAAGTATAAATGCATAAAAATTATTGCATTTTCAAGATGAGGGAAAACTGTCTTAAAAAATTCCATTTTAAATACCAAAAATAAACTAAAAACAAAAATAAAAGTGCTGAAAAAGTTAAAATATAAAATTATTTTGCATAAATTAAAAGATTATAACGTAGTCTAGAAATTATACATTAACGTTAATTTATAATTTTCCAGTTTATGAAATTTTTACAGGATGTTTTGAATTTATAAATTATGAAATCTAGCGGAAATTTTTTTTATTGAATTTTAATTAAAGGCGACTTAGATCTTTTCGAATTTTCACTATTTTCTATTAAGCAAGTAGTGAAAATGCAGAAGGTCCTTGTATATAGTTTCTTATTAACCTCAATTTGACCTATCACTAAGATTTCTAATATTTTAAAATTAATTTTGAAACACCCCAAAATTTATGACTTTTTCATATCTTATACAATCTGCCAAGCTTTTATACCTGTACATATTTTTTTGTCAAAAAAGGATTATGTATGGACAAATAAAAATTTTACTTGAACAATTTACGTTAAATAAAAGTCCACAAAATGGTGACAAATTCAAATTAATTTAGACGCCTTCTTTTATTCTTTTATTGTTTCTAAGCATACACACAGAAGGATATGAAAATTTATTTTTATTATGTTTTTAAAAGACCTTTATTGTTAAATGCTTACTTATATCGCAGTTTGCTTTTATAACATTCATTTTTTTTTTTTTTTTCAATTTTCTATATTTTTTTTCATCATTATTTAATTTTCTATAAAAACCACGTGGCCTTGTGGTTTCTTTTCTAATAACCTTGGGCATCCTATTTATTATTACAATTGTGTGTATATACTTACATATGTACGTGTGTGTGTGTTTGTTTCTATTACAAAAGTCATTTTGAAATATTTCTTTCAATATCTTGAAGGTTTTTTTCAGAGCAATTGTTTTTTTTTCATAGCCCTATATACCTACCTACACACATTTTATTTTTATTTTACTTTTATTTTTTTTAACTGTTCTACTTCTTCGGAAAATAAAGTAACAAGGAGTATGAAATAGGGAAAAAAAATTCATAAAAAAACTAAAAAAACGAACAACAATGTAATGCGGAGATCATTTTTCCTGATGTCCTTTGTTACTTTTTTTCTATTTTCAATGTAAAACTTGTTGCTTTACACAACTATACATAATAGCCACTGGAAAAAAAATACTAAGAATTATCATTTTTCATGAAAAATCATTTTTCTTGTCCTCATTTTTTTTTTCCGTTCGTCTTCTTTATTTTTACACATACATGAACCATAATGAAAATTAAATAACCAAGGAAATGAACGGTTCTTAAAAATTAATTATGTCTCATACCAACACACACATACCAAATAATAAAACGATCACAAACGATAGTTAAATAAATTTTCACAAACAAACAGAAAAGCTAATAATTAATAATTATTATTTTAACTTTAATAATTAAAAATTTTTGTTAAAAATAAAGTTTAGTGAATTAAAACATGATGTCTAATTAAATTGAATTTACTTTTGATTTCAATGATTTGTTGTTTTTTTTTTTTTTTGTAGTTTTTCTGATGTTGAAAATTGTTTTAATTACATTTTTTTTTCTTTTAAATGAAATAAAACGTCTAAGCATTACATATACATACATATGTATATTAACAATATTTTCTAATTTAATATCAAATTGATTTAGAGACAAATTAATGAGAACAAAAATATAACTGTGTGATAAAAATGTTATTTTACGTTTAATTAGCTCAACGACCCTTAATTTTATTGTTATTAAAAAGTAGAAAAAGAACAATTTCGTTTCTGATTCTTTTGTTTTGTAATTTAGTTAATACAATGAAAAAACATTGCTAATATGTATAATTTAATTTGTGACCTTTTTAAAAATTAAAGAAGACATTTAATTTAAAAAAAAACAATAAAAACGCAATAAATCTGTGTTTATGTACAAGAAAAGGCTTATCTTCTGATCACAAAAAGTGGTGACTTATAAAAAGATAAAAGTTTGTAAAAACAATAAATTGTTTTTTTTTCTGTTCTTCCTTAGATTGTTTTATCTAATAATTTCCGATGGAAGTCAAAGACAAAAAATGAAGAAAAAAAATCCTTTATAAGAAAACTTTTTGTACGTATATAGTATAATAACAACAATTCAATTCAGTTATTACAATAACTATATACATGTACTATACTTTTGATTATGTTGAAGTAACAGAAAACTTTTCTCAACATTATGATATTTTCAAGGATTATAATTTCGCAGTTTAACTTTTTCGATTGTTTTTGTTATTTCTTGGTTGTTCTTTTTTTTTTTTTTCCTTTCTTATTATTGACAACGACGACAACATTATTATTGTATAATAATGATGAAGTTTTCTCCTTAAAATTTTTTTTTTATAGATTTGACCTTAAGAGATTAATAATTTCCACAATAATAATTCAATAATCCTTCAAAAAATTTGTTTTCGTACGGACAATATAACTCCCACACATACTAAAGAAATTACGTACTATAAAACTTTTAGAATTTAAAAAAAAAAAGTAGAGAATTATTTTTTTATTCATTGAAAGTTGAAAAATATTTCTAATTTGGTTGGTTTTTTTCTAATCTTTTTCATTTAATTTTTGTTTAATAAAAAATTAAATTTTTATTTTGTTGTTTGGAAATTTATTTACTTAGGTTTTTACAATAAAGTTGATGATTTCCGGGAAATGAAAAAAGTAAAGGAAAAGAAATGAAAAACAAAGAGATTGTTTTTTGTTAAATCATGTTTATATGATTTGTTTGAAATGTTTTGGTTATTAAAAATTGTACAAAAAAAAAAAAAAATTAAACCAATTTTTATAATATGTATGTGAAAAATATTTGAAGAGAAAATTTAATTATTCAAATAAAATTTGTACACTTTAAATTTTTGTTTACTTTTTTTTTAAAATTTAAATGTACATTCAAAGTTTCATTTTAACTTTAATTTAAAAAGACGTAGAAAAGAAATTCTCGGCTTATTTATTGAGATATATTTTTTTTATTACAAAATTCTTCAATAACAATAAAAAATTTTCAATAAATTAACAAAAAATTGTGTTCGTGATATTATGGAAGTTTTTAAAAATGTTTAAATTTATTTCCTGCTATGAACAACAACAAAAATTATATTAACATGTTGAAGTGGGTGTAATAATAATATTTGTCAATTAATTCATATTTATCAATATGGAATTTAAATTATTATTATTTTTTTATTTACTGAAATATATTAAAAGTTCAAAGAAATTGATTTAAATGGGGTGGTAAAATAAATTGTAAATTAAAAAAAGAGGAAAAAGTCATTCTAATGAGTTTGTATTTCGCTGAAGGATAATAAAACTAATAAATTTTTTGTATGAGTTTAGAAATCAGTGGTTTTTAAAAGTAATTTCCAATTGAACATATTAATTTCTATTTTCAATAATTACATATCAATCAGTTGTTTAAATACAATTACAAGTAACACATGATTTGGTATTGGTTAAGCTCAAAATTCATGTGAACAAAAGACATAGTTTCGAAGATTAATTTTTTAACGTTTAAATCTCAGAATTTCAAGTAAAAATGTATTTCACTTTTACTCTCAATATTTCAATTATTTAGAAAAAAAAAAAAAAAACAAACAAAACAATATCAACAAATATTTTTCTTTTTTTCTTTTTCATCATATTTGTTTAGAATTTCCCATATGACAAAAGTACTTGTGTACCTTGTTTTGATATTGTTTCACCCCTACAGTGTTTACTTCATGTTTTAATCAAATAAAATGAAAACAACAAAACAACAAAAACACACAGAAAAAAAAATTCGTATAAGCATATAAAATTATTCAGAAGGATTCTGTCTTCTATTAATTTTTTTTTTCTCTTGTTTCTTTTTTTTTTTTATTTCAACATAAAAAAGGGTATGCTTAGTTTTAAATCCTTTTTTTTCTGTACTTTTTCGAAATCAATACACGTAAAAGTATTATCTATCCGTATCGATATTTTTTTTCATTTTTCCATCATCATCATCATTATTTATTTTTCAACTGAAAAAAATGATAGCAGTTTTTTTTACATGAGATAACAAAATATTATGATAATGTAAAGCGTTGAAATTGTGGGTTATATCTGCTACACGGTATGTAAATTTATATAATTTATTTGTATAATCTTTCAAATGTAGGCAAAAAGTGAAATACAACTAGAAAAAAAATTTGTTTTGTTATAAAATTAAATTATATACTATCAAGTTGTCCGTAGAAAAAAAAAAATGAAAATCAAACCACAGACGAATTATAAGAACATATTGATTAAAAAAAAAATTGAAAGAAAAAAAAATTGGATTATAAATAAAGTCTTATTGAGATTAGATTTTTTTGCATGTAAAAAAAAAAAAACATAAAGTATTTATCGAAATATGTACATATTTCAATTCATAAAATTCTTTCTTTTTTATGAAAGTTTAGTTAAATAAAAAATACATATTTTTTATATTATTGATCCACACTTTACAGTTATCTGATATAATTTCCTACTGTAATTTGATAACAGGATATTTTTTTAAAAAAGAATTTTTATTTTTTTGAAAAAAATGGTTAACAAAATTGTTGAAAAAAAAAATTTAGTACAATTATCAATTCTTTTTTGAAAAGATACACAATGGTTTTTATTGAGTAAAAAATATTATTGAAGTTTATTTTTACACAATTTTAGTAAAAACGATTGAATTTCATTTAAAACTCGATGACATTTCTGATGAACTTTAAAATTCCTTTCCTTTCCTTAATTAAAAAAAAAAAAAAAGAGAAACAAAAATTATGTAACTGTCTTAAATAAGATTTGAATCAAAAAATTGTTGAAATTCGAGAGTTTTACTCTTTTGAAATAGGTATAATAAATTATTTTCACAAAAATATCAAATTTTAAAAAGGAAGTTTTTAAATCTCACAAAAACCAAATTAAAACCTTAGTTTCCTCATAATTACTAGAACAAAAAAATTTGAAAAGAAAGCCAAAATTGAATATTAAAAAAGCATTTATGAAGAGAGAATATTATGAAGTTAAGTTTCCTTAAAAGAATATTTTACAATTTCCTCAATAATATTAATCTTTATGAAAAAAATACACCTACGTCTAAAAGAAGAAATGAAAAAAATATACCATTACAATAAAATAAGATAGCAACTAAAACAAATATTTCATATAATTTTTATATTATTATAAAAGAAATATTATTTCATGAACTTTGACACATGAACTTTGATACTTTGTTTTATTTTTAGAATAGCTATTTCTATTTTTATTAGGGAAAGTAATTTGATTTTTAAAATAAAAATATATAATATATTATTAAAACAATATGATGAATTATTTTATCCTGACAGTAAATTGCGTTGTCAAAGCAAAGTAATAAACATACTTACTTAATTTTTTTCTTGAGTAGGTGTATGAAATTTTACTATAAATGTGTAAATAGTGTTTTCAGTTGTTTTCTATAAAAACAAGGATCTATTCTCCTACGTACATTAAATTAAGTAAAAAATTTTTTTCAAAATTTATTTTTATTCTCTTATCAAAAATTCATACAAATTTAAAGAATACTAATTTTAAAATTATTTTTTATAAAAATTTTAAAACGACGTAATTTTCTGTTTTTAAAATTCATAAAGCATATTTTCAGTATTTATTATTATTATTTTTTTTGTTGTTGCTTATTATCGTAAGTAATTTCAAAATAACATGTAAATATGATTTTCATATAACAAACATCTAAATTTTAATGTGTGTACATTATATTTTTGTGTATATTTTCTAAGAATGTATGAAATATTAAAAACAAAAAATTGCACAAGTATCGCCAATCCCATTTTTTATGCTAAATATAAATTCTTTATTTCGAAGAAAAAAAATTTGTTGAAAATGTATCATGTAATGTAATCATCATGTAAACAAAAAATTGAATATTTCCACTAAATTAACCAAAATTCTTATATTGAAAACACATCTTTGTTTTGTACAATTACATACATATGTACATATGAAAAAAATCCTTTTGATCCATTATAGTGAAGGTCGTGAAAGATACCCATTATGTCTTCTTCACATGTTTTTACATTGTTCTAATTTTAATTTTTTTTTTTTTTAAGTTCGAAAAAAATATTTTTATTGAAATTATTTTTGAAATTTTTCAAATCTTCAAATACGCTCTTTTTACTATTCAAGTTGGTTTTATTTTTATCTAAGAATTATTTTTAGTCAGTTTTCAGAAATTTAAATATAAAGTAAATTTTCATTCTATCTTCCACAGTAAGCAACTTTAAAATCATTTTAAATTTATTCTCAAAAACACTTTTAAAATACTCAAAATTTTCCATTACGTAATAATAAAAGGTTAAAAGTATCTATAGATATTTTTTCCTGCAAAGGTTTTTGTGAAAAAAACATGTGTAAAAAATATTTTTTTTGTGTAAGATAATCTCAACACACATTGTTGAACAATAAATTGATCATTTAAAAGAATAAAAACTGACGTTATAATCTCATCGTTTTTTCTTTGATTTTGTATTGTTTTTATTCAAATTGTAATTTTATACGCCTATATGTACATATAGGTATACATATGTATGTATATGTATGTATATATTATACATTATTTTTTCTTAAATAAAATCCTTTCCCTTTTTTTTTTCTTTAAAAATTTATTCACAAAAACAACAGTATTACAAAATATGTAAAAATAAGAAATTCACCTACGCGCTACGAAAAGAAAGATTCCTTTTTGAATACCTATTACTGCATATTTTTTGAATCGTCCTTTTTTTACAGGCATTTGAATAATTTATGTATTTGAAAAATACGTAGACAACTTTTATTGCATGTAATCTAAAGATTACAAGTTGAAACTTTTTTTTTCAAATTAGGTTAAACGTCAAAGAGAAATTAATTTATCTATTTTCCAATTACTTACCCGATGACCTGTCTAAATTTTTAAAATAGGTATTTTTTTTATCAGTGTTTGTTTAAAAATCCTGAATTTTTTTTCCATTGAAAATTCGTAATTTTATTATTTCACATTGTTGGAATTATATCTTACAAAATTTTTTTTTTAAAGACAATAGATTTTAGGAAAAGTACAGTTAAATTAAACTTTTTAAAATGATGGAAGTTCGGAGAATGACTTTTTAAATGTTACTATCTTCCAACTTTCTATTCAATTTAAAATAATAATTTAAAAAATTTGTCAAAAATAAAACTGTAGAGATAAATTAAATAAAATGTCAAAACTTGAAAATTCTCTCCATTTTTTTTTTCCATTATTATTTGAAATAAATTGATTATAATTAAATTTAACATTTTTTTTAATTTTCCAGGATTTTAATAATTGTACCTATAAATTAACTCATCTACATTTTGCTAAAGACAAAATGAAACGTATTTCACTTCAACTTGTATTTATTGCATTGTGTGTTACACTGGCAACATGTGACACATTTGGACCATCAGCAGATTCAACAGCACATCATAAAAATTCTTTATTGGGTATAGATCAAGAAAATAATGATAATGATAATAATATGGAAAAAAGAGCTGAACGTTATGCATTCGGTTTAGGAAGAAGAGCATATACATATACATCAGGTGGTTCAGGTGTTAAACGTTTACCAGTTTATAATTTTGGTCTTGGAAAAAGAGCACGTCCGTATTCATTTGGTCTTGGAAAACGTTCTGATTTAGATGATGATTATACAGAAATTGATGGTTATGATAATTTGGGATCAATGGGATATGCTGATAAATATGATAGTAAGTATAAATATAAGGATCTAAAATTTTTGTCTAGCGTGATATCAAAACATTTATCTAATTTTTAACGATTTTTTCATATTATACGAAATATTGAATTAATTTTAGTAGACTTGAAGAAAATGACAACAAAAGAAATCCACTTTTTTCCATCCAAAACGCAAAACAAAATAAAATCAATATTTTTCCTATAAAATGAATCATAAGTCGATTAGAATGAAAACAAAAACACAAAAAATTAAAAGTGCTCTGATGTTGAAATATGTAAAAACATTCATAAGCAAAAAAAAAAAAATAATAATCGAATTTCAAATATCCTTACGTTGTAATAGGGATGAGATGTCCCACTTCGAATATTTACTTTTAAGTATAATGACAAAAATAATTTGTATCAAAAAGGACTCATAACCATTATTTTTGTTATAACTAATAAAGCATCAATAATGTGATGAAAGCACATTGGGAAATTAAACAAAAAGGAAAATATGATGATGATTAGAAGAAGGTTATAGTATTTAAATTAAATGTGTACCAATACCAACACTAATATACAAGTGCGTTACGGTATCGAATATACTATAATTTAAATATAATATTTCAGTTGTTTATTTTTTTTTTTTCTTCAAAAAGGAAAATATAGAATAACAACAAAAACAATATACTAGAACCTAGGTACAATATGTTAATTTAATTTGAATATTCGTTATTTATTAAAGAAAATGACCTTTAGATTTTATTTTATAATCAATTTTCTGATGTTACATTAGTAAGAGAAAATTAATGAATGAAATTTTATTGAAATATATATATTTTTTTTTAGATAGTAGACGGTAATTATATTAAAATTTATTAATTATTTGTTTCTCTTTCTTTTTTGTATATGTACATATATTAAAATTATGAAAAAGGATATTTAGAAATTAAAGTAAAATTATACAAAATTAATCACTTTAATGTTGTTCATTTTTCTGTGAAATAAAGAAAGATAAATTTTTGAAAATTTCATTTAAAAAACAAAAAAGCTAAAGGCTCAAAAAACAAAACATAAAATTAGATTTAAAGAATTTAAAAAAATTAAAAACACATATTCAACATTTTATTAACATTTTTACAAAGTCAATGTTAATCAGTTGATTGATTTCTGACTTTGTAAAAGAGGATAATAAAATCTTCAAATCATTCTTTTGTATATTTTTGTTCTAACCAATCAAATTTAAAAGTCAATAAAAAAAAAAATTCTAAAAAATTACAGATTTACTTGAAAGTAAACGTAAAATAAATAATTATTCACACTTGTATTCTTTGAGAGTATGAATACGAAAGTCGGAAAGAAAAAATAAGGATCATAAATTTCATAGAATTTATTTAAATCTGAAACAATTTTTTTTTTTTTTTTTACAGATTTAAAACGTGGACGACCATACAGTTTTGGTTTGGGAAAACGAGATCTTTTCGATAATGATGTTGAAAGGAGATCTGCTGCAGCTCAACGATATAATTTCGGCCTTGGAAGACGTTAAATCCACATTTACAAATTTTTGGGAAATTTTTAAAATAATAATAACAACAACAATAATAATAAAAACAGACATTTATTTTATTTCTAAATTTTTAAATTATTATTTATTTCAATCAAAATGTTTCTTCTCAAAATTAAATTCTAAAAATCACAAATTTTCCAATAGAAAATTATTTTATATACTAAAACAATATAAAAAATATTATTACCCTAAAAATGTAAAAAAAAAAAATTAATAATAACCAAAAATATTTAAATTAAATTAAAGAAAACAACAGTAAAAAAACAAAATATTATATACATACATATACATAAAATTTTCAATTTATTCAAATGTTAATTTTAAAAAATATATATTTAAAATGTGCTTTTTAAAAAAATTTAATATTGAACAAATTCCAAAAAAAAATGAGTAATAAATTTGAAAAAAAAAAAAAATTCCCTTTTAAAATTTTTAATTATTACATGAAAAAAAAAAAAATTTAATCAAATATGTTTCAAATCTAAGAATATTTAATATTTTCATTTTTTTTTTTATCATTTTCAAATTAGAAAAATTACTAGGAAAATTATAATAAATAAAAAAAATATAATTTAAAAAAATATATATTTGAAAAAAATAATAAAACATCTAAAACAAAAATATAGTAAACAAAATTATATTATATATTATATACATACATAAATATGTAATCAATATGTCAATGATTTTCCTATAGTTATTGGCATAAAAAAGGTTAAATTTAAAAAAATAAAAAATTTAAAAATGAAAAAAAAAATATATACATATATAATAAAGATGAAAATATTTATGATCTTCTAAATGTAATATCTGTTGTATACTAATCTGGATTATAAGTAAATATACATTATATGCATTATATATATAAATATATATAATATATAAATAATCTTTAATTGCATTCGTTGTAATTAAAAGTTACATATTTTAAGAGTCCAAAATTACCTAATCACAAAAAAAAAAAATAAAAATAAAAAAAATAATGTAATATAAAATCAAATCAATTTTAAGTTTAAATATATTTATTTGAATATTTAAATAAATTAAATAGGCTTTGGCCTAATAAAAGGTACATGTATCCGTTTTATTTTTCTTTTAAATATTTTTTTTTTATATTTCAGATTTTAATTTTCGACTGAATCCTTTCTAAAATAATAGCAGGAAATTTCTTTCGATTTCTCTGGCAAATCTTAAGATTTTAAAATACCCATGATAATTCTTTTGAATGAGAAAGAGTGGATGGTTATAAAGTCTCCTACCGGTGCCTTAAACATTATTTCCTTATGGTTATCAACCAACTAACCCATGATGATGGAAAATGAATGGAAGAAAGAAAGTATTGATGAATGTCACAAAAACACAGCCATTGTGACTGTTGAAATAAAACAACTAAGACTTTTATTGATTTTTAAAAATCTTTTATTTGAAAAAGAAAATCATTCATATAAAAGCAAAACTAAAAAATTCTAAATTTATTTTTCTTCAATAATTATTTAACAGATTAATATTAAAATCGTAGCATTCACTAGCATTAAGAAATTACATAAAAACGAAACAATTTTTATACATAAAATATTCGAATAAATTTTCAAATTTAAGAACGATCAAGAATTTTTGTAAAATAAAATAAAATTCAATATTATTAAGAATCAATTAAAAACCATACAGAATATAATTAAAAAAAGAAACTGTTAATCGTTATAAAAAAAATAATTAATTAAAATATTTTAAATTAAAATTAGAAAAAAAAATTATTCAACAATTATCAAGATCAATATGTAATGCCTTTAAAACAGTTTCAAAAGCAAAAACCGAACATATAAACGTATACGGTTTATTACGGATAACACCAAAATCTGGTTCAAAATTTGGAAGTGTTTGTGGAGATAATTGATGGTGTTGTTTTTGTGGTGTTGATGATGGTAATTTTCGTACATTCTTTTTCATTTTTTCTTTACGTAAAACTAATTTTTTAGTTTCACGTAACATATATATGGCATCTGGAGTTGTCATAAATGCACGGATTTTCTAAGAAAAAACAAAAAACAAAATTTGAATGTTAAATGTTATATTTAAATTTTGAAACAAAAACAGTACAATATAAAACTTACTCTTCTTTTATCTGGATAATGAGAAAATATCCAAATAAGTGTACATAAAGTATTAAATATACCACATTCTTTGTCACACCAACGTAAAAGTATTTGCGCAATTGTAATTAAAACATTCTCTTGAAATGTATTTACGGTCGTACAATCATATCGTGCCATATTCAAAACAATTCGACTACAAAGTTCAATTAAATGTTTATCAATTTCTGAACGAATAGCTTGTGCCATAATTCCATAACAAAACGTTGATACATGCTCAGCATGTTCCATAAGTGAATGAGGTAAGACACGTGAAACACTCTCTATTTTGAAATTAATATTAAAGAAGGGAAAATATAATTAATATTTATTTTAAAAAAATAGAAATTTGAAAAATAAATAAAAGTCGATTCACACACCGGTCCGATCCAGATCCAGTCCGTTCGATCAGATTCGGAATTTTTGACATGTTTGCATGTGATTTGTAACCAGAACCGGGGCTGTGTGGATCGATTTTAACTTACCCATTCGTGTTAAAACATTAAGTGCTTCATGAAGATTATATCTTCCCCGAAGACATTTAATCCATGAATTCAATTGATATTTAACAGTATTCTGAGGTTTAACATTCCTATTTAAAAATTTTATTCTTGATCGAATTAATTTCATCTTATAACCTTCAGATCTTTTTCTAATTGAATAACCACGCCAATAACGTTGTATTATTATTGCAGCTTTACGTTGTCTAATATGTTCACGCATTTCTGGTGTCATCATTTCATTAAAATGTTTCCGTGCTAAATATCCTCTTGCATAATTTTGAATATTTGTAATTGCATATTTGATTGTTTCGAATCTTTGTTTTTCAATTTTTCCTAAAATACGAGCACGATATTTTTGTTGTATGAAAATTGTAGCGAATTTTAATTTTAGGAAATTTGAACGTTCTTTTCTCATTTGTAATTTTGATCTATAAAAATGTTGTACGAATATTACAAGTTCTCTAATTCGTAAATACTGATGTTTTTGTTCACGCATTTCCCAATTTGCTCTTAAACGACGTTGAATTATAATTGTATAATATTTCAATTCTAAAAAGTTAACTCTTTCAATTTTCATCATCATTCTAGCTTTATATTGACGTTGAATTACAATAGCAGCATTCTTTAATTTCAAATATTCAGTCCTTTGTTTTTCCATCAGTCTTTTAGCTCTAAATCTTTGTTGAATACAAATAACGTGTTTTCGATAGTTTTCATATTCAGATTTAATTTTTTTCATTTCACAATGAGCTCTAAAACGATGTTGAATTGTAACAATTTTTGAACGTATTTTTAAAAATTCAGCACGTTGATTATTTTTTAAAATAGTTGCTTTTAATTTTCTTTGAATTAAAATTGTTGCTGTTTTTAAACGAATATATTCAGCTCTTTGTATTTCCATACATTTTTTCGCTCTAAAATATCTTTGAATTGAAATTGCAGATTGTTTTAATTTCATGTAATTATCTCGTGTTGTTTTCATTTCTTTATAAGCTCTGTAACGCACTTGTATTGTGAGTGTTGCTTTACGTAATTTCAAATATTCAGAACGTTGTTTATCTCGAAGTTTAACAGATCTATACCATATTTGGATTTTTAGTACAGATTCGCGAATTTTTAAATATTTGAATTTTTGTTCTTTCATAGCCAGCATTGCACGAAATCTATTTTGAATGATAATTGTGGCATATTTAATTTTTAAATATTCTTTTTTTGTTGTTTCCATTGATTTTTGTGCTCTAAATCTACGTTGGAGAATAATAGCAGCATTCTTGAGCGTTAAGAAATTCTTTCGTTCTTTTTTCATTAATAAATATTCTCTAAATCGATTTTGAATGCATATGCATGCTAATCTTGTACCATGATATTTAGCTCGAGCAATACGCATTTGTTTGTAAGCTTTAAATTTTTGTTGAATGATAATTGTAGATTTTTTCAATAATAAATAATTCGAACGTTCAAATTTCATTTGTAATTTTGCACGGAATCGCCGTTGAATTATAATCGCACATCTCTTTAATTCGAGATACTCTCTACGTTGAGTTTTCATTAAACAATTAGCTCGAAAACGTTGTTGAACTTTTGTTACATGATAACGTAATGTGATGAAATTATTTTGAATTGATTTTGCTAGTAAAGTTGCGCGAAGTTTACGTTGAATTTTAATTGTATTTTCACGTATCATTAAGAATTGTGCACGTTCTTTTCTCATTTCTAATCTGGCACGATAATAACATTGCAAAATGATGGCAGCAGATTTTTGGGTTTTGAAAAGAGCCAATTGATTTTTCATCATTTTGTTTGCTCGGAATTTTTGTTGTATTTTAATAACTGTGAATTTTAATTGAAGAAACTCGTTACGAGTTTTTCTGGTTTCTATAACATTTCTATAAAATTGTTGAATTTTAATTACACTTTGACGTATCATTTGATAATTTTTCCTTTCTTTAGCTCCCATTTTTATTGCACGGAATCTATTTTGTAGAATAATAATACTGTAACGGATTTTTAAATATTCAGATCGTTCTTTTTTCATTTGTAAATAACTTCTGACATAACGTTGTAATGTAATTGTTGCTTTTCGTTTTGTAACATATTCGAATTTTGCCTGTTTCATTGCAACATAAGCTCTCCAATAATTTTGGATTTTTTCTGCTGATTGTTTTTTCATTATGAATTTTTTTTTAATGACAATCATTTTGAAAAGTGCTTGAATTTTTGAAGCGCATTTATATTCCAGTGTTTTTTGTCGATTTATTTCAACAATTTTATGAACAAGAATTTGTAAACGTTTACGTACTACATATGATTTGAGAGTTTGTTGTATTTTTTTAGCACTTTCATATCGTAATTTTGCATTAGATTTTGCTTCTTTAATAATTGGTGCAATTGCTTCTAATTTTCTAGCTAAAATTATATGACGATACCAAATTTGAATTTTAATAATGGAATTACGTAAATTTAAATAATTTTTACGTATTTTTTGAGTTATTTTAGCTGATCTCCACCATACTTGAATTGTTAAAATACATTCATAAGTATAATTGAATTGTTTTTGAGCTAAATGACGACGATAATGTTTTTGTAAACAAATTGCAGCTAATTCACGTTCTTTACGGAATTCTTTTGTATATTTTCTAGCAAGATAACCACGAATTAAAGATTGTATACGAATAGCAGCAACATTACGTTTCATTTCAATTTTTTGTTGTATTCTTCTATGAATAACAACTCTTAACCATAAATTTTTCCACCATTTTTGTATAATTGTTGCAGCCGAATTAAATTTCGGTGCACGAAATTTATAAATAATTTGCCATAAAAGTGATAAAGTTTTTTCTCGATGACCATCAACAATATCAGAAGCTGTTATATTACCATTTAAAATGAATTCAGCTGCTGATAATGCATTTAAACTTAAATTAACATTATAAATACGTTGTAAACGTGATATTGCTGGTACACGTAATTGTTTTGATAAATCATCTCTCATTAATATTATTTCCATTACACGTGTTAAACGTACACCATCACGTAAATCAACAGCTAAATTATTAAATGCATAATTGAATTCATCTAAAAATGTTTGTTTATGAGTTAAACAATAACCATAACGTCTTAAGACTCTTGTTATATCACCAATACTAGCAATAAGTTCTGATGAAAAACGTAAAAGTACTTCTCTAGTTTCTTTATGTTGTGAATTTTTAACAAATAAACATGGATTATGTTTTATAATTCGTTTCTCTTTAGCTTTATCTAAAAATAATAATAAGAAAAGGATTTTTTGTAATGTGAATTTTTTAATTTTTTCTGAATATTCTTTAGATAATGCATATGCACGTGAATATCTTTGTTCTAAATATTTATCACGAAATAAACGATGAACAATAAATGAACTTAAACCAACAATATCGGTATTCGAATGTAATGGAATTTTTTCACCAAATACAACTTCAAGACCAATTCTTAACCATAATGGTTGAAAATTTAATAATAATGCTAAAATTTCTTTTTGCATAACAACATCTAAATGTAAATTACGATCTTGACGAATTTGTATTGATTGTTTATTAATTAATGTGGCAATTTTATAACATGGTTCTTTAATTTCATCACTATGAAATAATTTAACACTTGCTTGTCTTAATGCTTCCATTCTAGAACTATTTAAATATTTAATTGATTGTTGTTCTTTAGTTGGTGCTAATGTTAATGTTTTATTACGTACTTCAGTAAATAAATGACCAACATCAATTTTTTGATTACAATCTGAATCAAATTCAGCTGGTATTGAAACAAGTGCATTTAACCATTTCATTATTTGTATTTCATGTTTAGCAACAGATCTTTCATCTAAATACATTGTTGCTGTTATAAATGGATCAATTGTTGTTGTTGCAGCAAAAGGATCCGGAGCCATATATGAATGAAATAACATATCAGGATTATAAAGTGTATTACGTGGTTCTTGTTTTATAATTGTTGATTTACGTGGTGTTATAGATTTTTTAATCAATGTTAATGTTGTTCCTTTTTGAGAACTTCCACGTTTCTTCCAATGATTATGAATTTTCGAAGTTTCTGTTGAAGTTACAGAAATTAATGTTGATAATGATGATGATGATGATGGTTCATAATCATATCTTTTACGTTTCGGAGGTGAAATTATTAAACAAGAAGATTCTGTAATATTTAAAGTCTCTTGTTCAATTGATACAAGATCACCAACACTTTTACGTAAACGTTTATGATTTACGCTTGATGTTAAACTTGGTGAACTTTGAATTATACGTTCTTGTTCAGCAGTCGGTGTTAAAGAAATTCTTTTCGGTTTAAAATTTGGTGTTTTTGGAGTTTTTTGGAAATTATTTGTTGGTGAAGGTTGTGATTTAGTTCGTACTTTTAGATAATTTGGACTACGTTTTTTAATTGAATTAGTACCCATATCATAAATATTAAAACGACTTGATGCAGCTAATATTTCATTTTGATTAAATAAAATATCTGCTGTACTTGTAACACTCAGCATACTTCCTGTACTAATATTTAAATTTTCTTGATTATCACCATTAAACAGTGTTTCTTTATCATAATATCGATTTTCAGCAATTGAATTTAAATTTTCCATATCACTTAAATTTGGCATTGAACCTTGATTTGCAATTAATGAAATTCTTGTTTGTTGGTGATTTTTACCAGATAAATCTTTCATTGATTCGGAAAATTTACGAAGTGGTACAACATTTGATTGATCTATTTGTTTATGGCGTATCTGTTGTTGTTGTTTAGTATTATTTTCTAAATTAAAATCAAATGTTTTTCCTAAAGGATTTATAGAATGTGATGTACATAATTCTCTATCTTCTTCTTCAATTATAGATAATGGTCTAGGACCTGATATTACTGTTGTACAATTCATAATTGCTTGTTGTTGATGATGTTGTTCTGTTGGTTTTTCAAATGAAATCTCTAATATTGAATCACATTTTGTACCATTTAACTCGTATGTTTTATTAATTATATTATTATGATTATCAATTGGTGGAATATTTTGAAGATTTTCTTTTAAAGATTGATCTTTAATATTATAATAAGTATTTTTTTCATATTCTAATCTTGAAACTTTTCTATCAAAATTATTTTCAATATTAATCTTTGAATATTTATTTCTTAATCCTTCGGATCTCATTGATATATTTTCTTCATTTTTTCGTGTACGTGGTGTATTTCCAAATTTTTGTATAGCAATTTTTTCAGTTACAATATTTTCTTTGTATTCTAGATTAGATTCAATATTATCATTAGAAATTATAATTTGTGGAAGATTATAATTATTTAATAATTTACTTTCATATCTGCCAGGATTATCCGGTGTAGGAAGTGAAGCTAAATAATCGAGTTCACTAATTTTTTTATTTCCAACGGGTGTAAATTGAATATTATCAAAAAGTGCTGAAGCATTTGAACAAGCAGGTGATATAGGACTATTATTTTCTTTGCCTTTTTTTGATGATTTTAAATTTAATTGAGGACTTTTGTTTATGGATAAAATTTGATTTTTATCAACAAGTGGTGATGATGGTTTTGTATTTAATACAGTTTTCTTAAAATTATTTTCATCAATATTTATATCAGATCTTCTTACACTTCTTCGCTTTATATTGGAATTTAATTGATGTGTACCAGTTGGAGATTTCATTTTCATTTTTAATGTAACAAGAGGACGATTATTAGAAACAGAATTTGAAGAGTTTTTATTTGGCTGATATAATCATAATTATAAAGAAAAATATTAAATTTTAATATGTATGTATAATATAAATTGGAAGATTCTCCATCAATTCACTTACCTTTGGCCCATTACCATTTCTAATTGATTTCAATATAACAGTTATATCTTTTTTAAAATTACGACTGTCTGTTATTTGAAATAATTCTCTACATGCAATTTCTTTTAATGGAGTCCATGAAATTTCCAGGGATGTTTGACCATGAGCAGGTATACTTTGAGAAGTCCATTCTAAAGCAATATTGTATTCAGGCCTAAATCCTCTAGTCACTAAAACCTTTTTCCCAAAGTAGAAAAAAAAATATATATATATATATATATAATTAATTGATTTGCTATTTAAAGCAAAATCTACAACAAGAGAATAATAAACCACTTCATTAGAACAAGTCCCTAATTACCAACAATCTTAAGAAAATTCTCGATAAAATGAAAAAAATTTCTTTATTCAAATTAAATCCTTATGTCAAGTACATCAAAAGAAACATTCATTAGGACAAGGACGGCTTTTCCTTGTAAAATAATCGATCGAACAAATTAAGAAAAGAATCAATACCTAAGTACCCAATAATTAAAAAAAATTTTTTAAAGATGCATTTAATTATTTACCGTAATTTCCACATCTGTTGGATTTTGAACTATCACAGTTCTTCGAGCAGTCTTTGTTATTGGGACATTTTCAAATGTAACTGTTGATTTGCCGGAGAACGGACCAAATGAAACAAATGTTGGTTCCTTGCTTTCTGTTTTTGTTATAGCATTTTTCTTAATAGTTTTTTTACGCGTTGGTGTGATACAAACCTAAACATTGAAATAATAAAAGACAATTTAAATGAAATTAAAATTAATTTCAAATAAATTATAATTTAAAAGTTACCTCAAATGCACTCATTTTTCTTTTTCATTTACGGACTGAAGTATAAAATAACTTTTAAAAACACAATTCTAAGAATCCACGTCTTTTTAATCACTTGAAATAAACACAAAACACTTAAATGTTTAATTAAAATTATAATTAAAACATAAAATTGAAAATATAAGATAAAAATTAAAAATTAACACGAAAAAATTAAAACAATAGAACACTTAAACGTCTTAAATAAAACACCTTCTTAGAGCAGTTGGCTTTTACGATTTGAAAAATTTTTTGAATTGTCTTTCTCGCTCTTACCTTTCATCTTACTTCAACAATTACGAAATTCGAAATTGAATTCAATCTAAACATGGCAATGCTATTTAAGTTGTATTGTACACTTGACACAATCTTATATAAACAAAACTTGCACGTTTTCACTGCGCAAATTTTAAAAATGAAAAAAAAAATATACACCTGTAGTACTTAGAAATGTGACATATGTATGTAAGTTATCAAACAATTATAATTCCGAGTCTAAATAAACATTATTCTATTTTTTTATAGTAGATATGTCACATTTTCAAATGTTAACTTACTTCACGAATCATTTGGTGCCTGATAATTTATTCACTACTTTTAGTATGGCAATGCTTCTGGTTTTATTTTTCTTGTTATGTTTTTTTTTGGGTAGTGCGTACACAAATCACAATCATTAAAAATTTGTGTGATTTTTTAATTCGAAACTACATTTGAAAATCGTTTAATTTGAATTTAAATTTTATGTTGACACCAGTTGCCAAAGATTTGGTTGTTGAAAAAAAAAAAAATAAAAAACGGTAAAGTAAAAAGTCATAAGGTAATTAAAATAGTATAAATTTAATTTTCTACTTTATTATTAATCAGTCTTTAATACAAAATTAAATATTATTTCTATTTTCTTAAAATTAATTTATTAATATTCTACTTTTTGCATTTCTAATTTTATCTCTCACATATAAATCATCATCATCGTTATCATTATAATTGATATCCTGTATAAAAATACTTTTCATATATCCTGGAAATGGTGTTGAAACAACATCATCATCATAATCATCATGATTAGAATTTTCTATTTCTGGTGGTTCAATCGATTTATATGATATTATAAATCCTTTATCTGATATACTTTCATCAGTTTTAAAACGTACAATAATTGTATCATAATACGAAATAATAACTGGAGGTTTCTAAAATTATGTAAAATAGAACAAATTTAATAAAATTTCAATTAAAAATGCAATTATTCATTAAATTCTTACCTTATTTCCACAAAATTTACCATAATTCTTTGGATTTATTAAACTATCATCATCGGTTATTTCAACATAATCATAAATACATTTATGTGAATATTCAATATCGAATGTTTTAAATTCCAATTTAACACTATTCTCTTCATCTGTTTGTATTTTCCAAATACAATATGAATTTTTTCTATAAAAACGTGAATTATATTTTGAATGTGAATAAAAATATTTTGTATGATTTTTTGCTCGAAGATATCCTCCACATTCTGAAATATTTTTTAAAAAAAAATTTATGAGTCAATTTGAAACACATACACGTTCAAACATTTTAATTTCATGTGCTTACCAGATAAATGCATTGCCATGAATCCTTTTCTTTGTAAACCAGCATCTGTTTTTAAAATCATATACATTTCATTTGTTGATGCTAATATATTTGATGGTCTCTTATTACCACAAAATATTCCTAATGATGAACTATTTTCTGAATTTCCATCATATACAGTTACATGATCATAAATACATTCCTAAAATGAAGTAAATTTTCTATATTATTTTTATTTCATTAATTTTCTAATAAATTGAGATTGAATTTTTTTTAACAAAAAAATAAAACTACCCACCTGATGATCTTCTAAATCAAAATCATTAAATATTAATTTAACTCGATGACCAGGTGTAATTGAAAAATGCCAATAACAATACATATTTTTTGAATATTCATTCGGATAATTTGGACTATAAATTACACCATATGATGATGTTATTTCAAATTTACATGCTGTTTCTATACAATTATGATGATCAATATCATTTAATAAATAACCATTTCTACATGAACATGTATATGATCCATAAGTATTTTCACAATAATGTTGACATCCTGCATTATTTTTACTACATTCATCGAAGTCTTAAATAAAGAAATAAATTAAATTTAAATTATTTTCTATTTCCATTTTTCCCTAAATTTTTAATTTAATTACCTGTATAAAAGTCAACTGAAAATCCAGTTTTTTGAATTGATTTATCTGATTTAAATTCTAATCTTAAAATATTTTTTTCAGATTTAATAATTGGAGGTATATCATTACCACAATATGTTCCAATTTTTTTAATATGATTATTTTCAAATTTTGAATAAATTGTTAAATAATCATAAGTGCATATATCACCTTCTAAATCAAAATGTGTAAAATTTAAAAATATATTATATTTTAATGGTGCTATTATTTCCCAAATACAGGTTTTTGTTGCTGGATAATTATTTGGATAAAATGGTGAAAATATTGTTGATATTGTATTATTTTCAGTATAAATTATACCACCGCATGCATCTGAAAGGATATATACACATTATATGAAATTTTATTTTTCAATCTTATAACTTTTTTTTAAATTTAAAACATTATTTTTGATTTAAAATTTTTTACCTTCACATGTTTTCCCATTACTTTGAAGTTCATAACCAGCAAAACATGAACATTCATAACTACCTAATGTATTGATACATTCTTGTTCACAACCATGATTTTCAGTTTTACATTCATCAACTTCTTCCATGAAAATAGCTGAAAATCCAGTCTTTTGTACAGAACCATCCGAAACAAAACGTACATATAGATTATTTGAATTTGATCTAAACAAACAAAAAATATTATTGTAATTAATATTTTCAATAAATTGCAATTAAAATAATAAATTTCATACTTAATTTGTGGTGGTAATTTATAACCACAAAATATTCCAATTAATTCTGCATCAGAATTATTACCATCTCGTATTTCAATAAAATCATAAATGCAATTATCATGATTTTCAATTTCAAAAGATTGAAATTTAATTGCAATTTGATATGGTTCAATAACATTTATTCTCCAAATGCATTCTTTGTTTGTAGGATATTCTAAAGGGTAATTTGGTGAATCAATTCGATGTTCTT
The DNA here is from genome assembly GCA_939192795.1 of Bombylius discolor. Lineage (NCBI taxonomy): Eukaryota > Metazoa > Arthropoda > Insecta > Diptera > Bombyliidae > Bombylius > Bombylius discolor. The sequence goes on along the minus strand of OW584241.1, from coordinate 3,062,112 downwards.
TATTAACAAATATTTCACCACCACAATCAACTGTAAATAAAACATATAAATTTGTGTATTATGTAAATCTAATCTTGGTATTAATTAAAGACAAAATTTGAAACAAAATAAATTTTCCCTTACCTTTATAATTTGCACTGAATCCTCTAAATTCAAGTGGATGATTATTCACATATGTTAAAAGCATCCTGTTTGAATTACTTATTATTGTATGATTTGATATTTTATTACCACAAAATTTCCGAAGTAATGGTGATTTAAACCAATATCCATCTCTTATTTCAAGATAGTTTGTTTCACAGTTATGTGAGTTAATATCCTGTAATAAAAAAATAAATTAAAAAATCAATAAATCAAGAGAAATTTAAATTATTCTGAAACTATGATATGTAACCATGTGAGTAAAACAAAATATGCATAACAAATTAATGAACTTACAATCTCATGAATATGGAGAACAATTCTTTCACCATGGGTTGCTGTTATCCTCCATTCACATATTTCCGTTTCATTAACATTTGATAGTTTAGTTGCATAATATGATGGTGAAGCAAATTTTCCAGTATTTTCTTGAAATGTTCTTCCACATTTTGGACATTTATATAATATATTTGCTTGTCCGATATCACCATTACTTAAATGTATTCTTTGTCCAATTTCTGGTATATTTTCTGATATTTTTCTATCATTATTATTAGTTATTGGTGAAATTGTATCTAAATAAATACTTTTTGAAAATGTATTTCTAGCATAATGCATTATTGAACCATAATCATATGGTAAACCTAATGAATCAACATCATCTAATGATAATACATTAAAATTATATTCTTGTCCTTTCATTATGTTTGCACGATTTATTTTTATATGATTATCACGATCAATGCGTGTATGTTCATGCCAAAATCCAATTACATGTCCTAATTCATGTACAACAATACCAAATTTTTCACAATTTTTTCCAATTGATATTGCCTGTCGTCCGTTACCACGTTTTCCAACAAATGAACAGCATCTTTAAAAGAAATACAAAGAAAATTATATTCCCTTAAGTGAATATTTTTTGTTTTTTCAAACTTACCCACAACTACGAACAGTGAAATATATATAATTTGGATGTAGTTTCGGATCACGTTCAATAAATTTAATACATGTATAATTTTCCCAATGATTCATAGCCTGTTTGAATAAAGCTTTATGTGTCCCACTGAAAATGCTATCGATCTCATATGGAATAACTCCATAATCCCACAGTCGTTCTTTTCTAGCGGTAACAGCACGTTTTTCACGTTTGTATTGAAAGTTTTTCTGCCTATAATTTCTTGAAGAAAAAATACAAAATGTTATTGGTTTAAGGATAAAGGAATTAATTTGTTAATATTGTGTGTTCTATCACACACGAATTAAAAAAGTAGGAAATTACTTACAACTCTGGAAACTTATTGTTTTGTACTTTTCTGTGATTTATTAAACCATCATTTCGTTTTAATTTGTCTTCCTGAAATGTGAATTTTTTCAATAATTTTTTTTCTCAACAATGTTAATTTTCAGTACTCACCAGAATTGATGAAATTTGAATTTTTCCTTTATTCATTAACTCTACTGAATGGTCTAAAACTATTTCAATATTCTTATAATTTTCATCCTTTGTACTAGAAACTTCTATATTGTAAAAAATAATAAAACATTAAAAAATTAAACTCACAATTAATATTTTTAAATAATTTTCTATTTAAATGATAAATCACTAAAATTCAAATAAAAATTATTTTTTAATTAAAAACCTACCGTGTGACATTAAACAATCATGATAACATAAAATTATTAAAAATAAATTTATTAATTTAAACGAGGACATTTTTTAAACAATTACAAAAAAAAAATTTTCTATTTTAAATTTATTCAAAAAATATGTCTCAACTTTAAAAGTAATTTTTAAAACTAAAAAAAAAAAAAAAAACAAAATTCCAACAAAATGTAATCATTGAACACCTGTGATGCTCCTTAAAATTTAAGAAGAATGAACTCAGAACAGAAAAAAAAAATGAAAAGATAAAAATAAAGAAGAGAATACATATTTTTAAAGAAAAAGACAACAACAAAAAATTGTGTATTAAAAATGAACCATCAACAGGTAGATAAGAAAGTGAAAAAAGTACATATGTACATAAAAATAATGTATATAGATGCAGAACCCTTCTTGAAAATTTATCTTAATCTAGCATGTACATATGTATAAATATTTAATCTTCTTTTCACTTTGGAGATTAAATAACTACATATGTTTGTAGGTATATTGTACCTGCATGAAAACTATAAATAAAAAAATAATTAAAAAAATAAAAAATCTGTGCCTTGAATTTAATTTTCTAAGAAACAATTAAAAATAATTATCTTTAAAATTTGTATATTAACACCTTTAATATGTTTTGGATAAACAGAACAATGGAATTTAAGAATCTAAAAATAAATTAGATTAAAATGAAAAACAAAAACGTCAAATTTTTCTAATTAAAATTTTTATTGCTATCTCAATATTAATCTTAAGAACTACAACTACAAATTATTATTATTTTTTTGTTGTTTTACTTTTTTTATTATATAATTAAATTAAGTAAATGTAATTAAGTCTTACAAAAATTGCACAACAATTATAACATCGTTATTAATCTAAATTACTAAAATTTAATAAGAATTATTTGTTTATTCCGTCATACATAATATTTATTGTTGATTTATTTATTATTATTATTTTTTTTTTTTTGATATATATTATTAATTTTTAATTTTTCAAGTAAATAATTTTAAAATTTTTATATTCAAACTGTTTTCTTTTATTATTCGTTTGTGTATATTTTTTTCTGTTCCTTTAAATTTTTCATATATGTTTTTTTAAATGATATTATATATGTATTTTATTCTATTGTATACATATAACTAAGGTATAATAGTTTTTTTTTTAATATTGTCTTAAAGTCTGTTAATAAGATTATTATTATTATGATGATTTTTTCGTCGTCTAGATGTTAATGAAAGTGTATTTTCACTATAATCACCATATCCATCGTATTCATCTGAATCAGTTTTATAAATACTTTTTAAATATCCTGGAAATGGTGTAATCATTTCAGAACTATCTGAATTACCTTCATCACTATTATTTTCAAATGGATCAACAGCAACATATGATGCTGTAAATCCTTTTTTAGTCATACTATCATCTGTTTGAAAACGTACTAAAAGTGAATCTGTAAGTGAAATAATATCTGGTGGATTCTGAAAAAAAAAAAAAAAAATATTTCAAAAAATGAATTTTCAATTTTCAATATTTATTTGTTATTTTTCTATTTAAAATATCTCATACCTTATTTCCACAATAACGTCCATATAACGGTCCACTAACATCTTCCATTCCAGCATATACTTCAACATAATCATATGAACAATTTTCATGATCTTCAATTTCAAATTCTAAAAAGAATAATTGAACATTACTTCCAGGATCTGCTTTTATTGTCCAATCACAATTCATATTTGATGCATAATCTTGATCAGCATATTTTGAATGTGAATAAAATTGTTGAATTTGATTTGTTGCTTTTAAATAACCTCCACAAGCTATATTATTATCAAAATTGAAAAAAAAAATTTTTAATTGAAATAAAATATGATAATTTTTAATTTTATCACCTGTTGAATGAGATGCTTGAAAACCTCTTCTTTGTTTATTTTTATCAGTTTTAAGAACCATATACATTTCATTAGATGATGCTGAAATTGGATATGGTAATTTATCACCACAAAATCTTCCCAAAGTATCACTATCTTCAGAATCTCCGTCATATATGACAACGTGATCATAAGCACATTCCTGTTAAAATGTTAGTAATTCAAATATTCTTATTGAATAATTTAAATGTATCTTTAGTCATCATTTTATTATTTGTGTAAAATAATTGCAAACTTTATTGATTTATTTAAAAAATTTAAAAAAAAAAAAACTGTTTACTCAGACACAAATTATCGTAATAGAAAGAGAAAGTAATGTACAGTATTTATTTATTTTTTTATCAACATTATTGAATTTCTCATAGAATTTTGTGTTCATAATATTAATTGAATATTTTACTAACCTGATGTGATTCAATATCGAATTCATTGAAAATTAGTTTAATACGATGTCCTGGAGTTGTTGTAAAATGCCAAACACAATCAGCATTTGCAGGATAAAGTCCTGGATAATTTGGACTATATATCATTCCAGTTGGTGCTGTTATTTCAAATTTACATTCACCCTCCTTACAATCATGACCATTCTCATGTAATGTATAACCATTATTGCATGAACAAATATATGATCCGATTGTATTTCTACAATCATGCATACAACCACCATTATTAGTTGCACATTCATCGATATCTAAATACATACATAGAAATGTATGAAAAAGGAAATTATTATAAAATCTCAAAATAATAATCTATAATGTAAAATAGTTTAATAGACTCTTAAATATAATAATGTACTCATAAACTACTTTATAATTCAATATGCAAATTAAATTTTAAATATTTACATAAAATGTAGTATATTTTATATTGAACTAACCTGTAAAGAAAACTGCTGCAAAACCACTTCTTTGTACTGATTTATCTGAATGAAATTCAATACGTAATGCATTTCCTTCGGATGTTGCTACAGGTGGAATTTTACTACCACAATATGTTCCAATACGTTTTAAACGATTCTCACCAAGTTTTGAATAAATTGATACTGAATCATATCCACAATCAGATTGTTCATGTGTTGTACCTTCTAAATCGAAATGTGTAAAATTTAATGAAATTTTAAAGTGTGGTGGTGCAATTATCTCCCAAATACATTCTTTTAATATTGGATAAACATCGGGAAATGATGGTGATGTTATTGTACCGTTTGTTGCTTCAATTAATCCTCCACAAGCATCTAAAGTGAAAATTTAATATGTAAAAAATTAAAAACACAGATAACTCTGAATTTAAAAAAAAGAACATGAAAAAGAGGAAATGAAAAAAAAAATTATAAAAACATTAATTTAAAAAAAAAAACAAACAAAATCTCAAGATATTAACGCGCTCTAAATGATTTATAAGAGTAGATACACACATAACAGTATATTCATATACAAACCTTCACAAGACTTTTTATCACTATGCAACTCATAACCAATGTAACAACTGCATTCATATCCTCCAAGAGTGTTAATACATTCATGTTGGCATCCATGATTTTGTGTTTCACATTCATCAACTTCCTTCATAAATATCGCTGAAAATCCAGCCTTTTGAACAGAACCATCTGATACAAATTTTACAAACATTGTATTCGAGCTTGATCTATGTATAAAGGAAAAAAAAGTAAAAAAAAAAAAATAATAATAATAGAATATTTTTTCAATTAACTTTAAGACCAAAGTGCAACATAAATTAGGGTTAATTCGTTTTTATAAAAAAAAATACGAGAATGTACTACATCATAAAGATTTTTCTTTTAAAATTTTCTTTTTCTTAAAAAAAATAGCAATGTTTTACAAAAAAATCTTTGTCTTTGTTCATCCTTGCTTTAACATTTTACCTTCCAGGTAACTAACGAATAACATAAGAAGCTTAAGTAAAAGCTTTAAACATACATATACATATACTTATATACAAGTACAAATCACAACAGAGAATACGATTTGGATTTAAGAGCACTCAAGTGTAACGAATAAACAAACAAAAAAAACACGAATCTTTAGAAGTAAAAAATTTAAAAAATTTAACTCTAAGCATTATTTTACTTTAAAAAAAAATAAAAATTTAATCTGCTATTCTAAAAATTTCTCTTGATTTTTTTTTTTTTTATGTAAAAAAAAATTATACTTACTTCATATTTGGTGGTGGTTTATAACCACAAAAAACACCAATTAATCTTGATTCTGGACTATTACCATCTCTAACTTCGACATAATCATAAACACAATTATCATGATTTTCAACTTCGAATGATTGAAACTTTAATGCAACTTGAAAACCTTCTGGTACACTTATTTTCCAAATACATTCTTTATTGGGTAAATATTCTAATGGATAATTTGGAGATTCTAGACGACCATCTGTTTCAACAGAAAGTTCACCACCACAAATTGCTATATGCAAATAAGAAGAAAAAAATAAATTTTATTTTTAAAAGACATAACTTTTTTTTTTTGTAACGTAAATATATTTTTACATAATTTATGTTGCTATGTAATACCTTCGTATTCAGCTTTAAATCCTCTAAAACCAGAATAACGATGTGTATTTACGTATGTTAAAAGCATTCGACTAGATACTGTTGTAATTGTTTCGGATATAACTTTTCCACAGAATCTAGCTATAAGAGGTGATTTAAACCAATATCCATCTCTTATTTCTAGATAATCAGTTTGACATTTTTCCGATTTAAAAAGATTCTTTAAAATAACGACAAAAAGCAAAAGAAAACAAAAATACAATTTTATTTCATTCGATTAAATTAATTCAAGTCTCAAGGACATCAGATATTTTATATTAATTTTATATATATGTAAATATGTACGTGTTACGTGTACATAAATATAGACACATATTTACCAAATTCTCAAGATGTAAAACAATTCTTTCACCATGGGTTGCTGTTATTCTCCATTCACATCTTTCCGTTTCATTAACATTTGATAAGCCAGTTGCATAATATGATGGTGAAGCAAATGTTCCAGTATTTTCTTGAAATGTTCTACCACATTTTGGACATTTATATAATAAATTAGCTTGTGCAATATCACCAGAACTTAAACGTACTCTTTGTCCAATTTCTGGTCTTTTTTTACCTTTAATTTCAATTGGTAAAATTGTATCAAGATATGTACCTTTTGAAAATGTATTTCTAGCATAATGCATTATTGAATCATAATCATATGGCATTCCTAATGAATCAACATCATCTGGTGTTAACATATTAAAATTGTAATCTTGTCCTTTCATAATATTACTTAATTCAATAATAACATGTTTTTCTCGATCTGGCCTTGTATGCTCATGCCAAAAACCAACAACATGTCCTAATTCATGCACAACAATACCAAATTTATCACAATTTCGTCCAATTGAAATTGCTTGACCACCATTTCCACGTTTACCAACAAAAGAGCAACAACTATTTTATGTTCAAAAAATGCAGTATAATAAATTATTTCTCAATAGAATAATATTTTGAGTGTATTAAGGGTGATTCATAATCAAATACAATTATTAGAATATCATAAGAAATTTTCATAAAACTTTTACAAATCATCATGTTCGAATAAACATATAAACATTAGAATACATACCCACAATTACGTATTGTAAAAATTATATAATTTGGATGCAATTCTGGATCACGTTCAACAAATTTAATACATGTAAAATTTTCCCAATGTCTCATAGCTTGTTTAAATAAAGCCTTATGTGAACCACTAAAATTACCATCGATTTCATATGGAATAACTCCATAATCCCATACTCTTTCTTTTTTAGCTGTAACAGCTCTTATTGATCGATGACGATGGTTTTCATCTTTTAAATTTCTGTATAAAAAGTTTTTGAAAAAAATCTTCTTAGCATGAATGATTACACCTACTACTTAATTATTTTTTGATTTTTTTTCTCTACATAATTTACTTTTTAATACTTTGTTATTTATTTAAAAAATAAATTACTCATTAAAAATTGAAATAAAATCTTTATAATCATTTCACAAAGTAACAAAGTACAAACAAAAATAACTGATAACAAAAAAAAACAATTTAAAAAGAAAAAAAATTGATTTTATTAATTTCTACTTTGTTATCATTGTTTCCATGTTAGTATTTTCCAATATAATTTTATTGTGAAAACAAAGTAAATTATGTGAAACAAAACAATCAACAAAATAAACTTACTTTAAATTTTTATTTCCATTTTCCAATGATGATGATGATGATAATGATACTGTTGAAGAATCTTTTATAATTTTTCCTTTTTTTAAAGGATTTTTAAGAAATTTTTTTGAATTACGAATTTTTGAATTTTGATTTCTATTATATTTATCCTTAATGGATGTTTTTATAGATTTCATTTCATCATTAAATTTATATTTCCGTTGTAACAAATCACCGGTAACTATAGGTCTATTCAATTCCTCCTTCAATCGTTCCAATTTACGTCGATAATCATTTGATAATGAACTGCGTCTTACATTAAAAAAAAAAAAAAAGTAATAATAATAAAAAAAATGAATACGATGAAAATAAGAGAGAAAAAAAAAGTATTTATTTCAATAACGAACGTTTTCATTGAATAAAATTAAATCAAATAATATTTAACAAGAAGAAAGAAATTTTTTTTTTTTCAGAAATAAAGAAGATAGATAAAAAAAGCATAATCGTATTATAGAGCTATATAATGGAAGCAAAAGTATCTATATATAATGTGTACATATACAACAAATGATGTACAAACCTTCTTTGCCTCTTCCTTTTATGCCTTCGTCGTACAATCCCATCAGCATGAAGTATTTCAACATTATCTAAAACACCACCATTTCCACCTGAATTACTAAATACATTCGGTAATGTTGATCTAGATGTAGGAGGAGATGTTGGCAATATAATCATTTTCCTTTCCGATACAAAATTATTTCCTGAATCATCTTCAATGTCTTTAGTATTTGATTGTATTTTTCGATGGTCGACATTACGTAAGGAAATAACTGATGATGATTTATTTAATTTTTCTTCAGGTATTTGTGTTGTTGTTGTTGTTGTTATATTTTGTACATATGATGATGATGATGATGGTGATAATAATGATAATGATGATTGTGATTGTAATGAATTCTTATCTAAATTACTGATTTTTGTTTCATAATTATTTATACGAGGATAAATTGATTCTCTTTGTTGTGGTGTTATTATACCGTTTTTCAAATTGGTCCCTTGTCCTATTGTAAGCCCTTTTAAAGGTTCATTTGCTGACTTTAAATAATTAAAATGATATGAGAAGTTGTTTATTCATTATTTCGAAATTTTATACATAATTAATTTATTTTTTCCTTCAATTCGTTAAATAATAATTTATTCTTATACAAGAAATAAATTTAATAACCATAAATAAAAAATAAAAAAACAATCAAAATCTAGCATAAATAATTATTTTACAAAATTTATTCTATCAAGAAAATCCAAATAAAAAATAATTAAAAATATCACAAAAAAAAATCCTCATTCAAAAGTAAATTAAATTAAATTCTTTGTCTGTTAGTATTTTATTGTATTATAACGTTTTTCTTATTTATGTTTAATCAATTATGTAATACTTTTATACATAAATTATATATATTTTTTTTAATATATTGTATAATTTAAAATTTATCAGAAAGAAGAAAAAAAAAAAAAACAACAAAACAAAATTAAAAACTTACCAAAACAGGATCGTTACGATTTCTTTCATTTGAATCCTCATTATTATTACTTGGAAGTTTTGTTTTCTTTCTAATTATATCTGTCAGTCCTTCTTCTTCAACTTGTAGTCCTTCATTATATACCTCTTGTTTAAGTATTTCAAGTTCTTGTTGAAAAGTTTTATTAAATCTTGGAGTTTTCCATTCTGGTGTTTCATATTTAATATCTGGCAGTGCTATATCACCCATAAAACCACCTGTAATTTATTATTTTAAAAACAAAATTATTAAAAAAAATGAAAATTAAAAACTTTAAAAGTTTTTTTTCCTTTTTCCTTTTTTTTTCAAAGAGAAAAAATTTGATATTAAAAATTCTTTATTATAAACTGTTTTTTTTTTTTCATTGTTTCTTGTATCCTAACAGAATAAACTAAAGTAATTTGCAAACTCGAAAATAAAATAAAATCTTTTGAAACAGGATATTGTGAATTTAGAGACTTTTTCATGTTAGTTTTTTGAAATATTTTTAAAATCAAAATCTATATTTAAGGTGTATTTTTTAATCATAATTATGGTTTTTTACTGAATTATATATAATTTACAAACTAAAGGATTTCATTTTAATACTTTATTTTCTTTTTTAAAAAAACAAAAACATATTTTATTATTTCCGGTATCATAAATGATTTAAATGTTTTAGAAGGAATGATAAATTATTTTAAAATATGTTCATTGGTTATAAACTGTAAACGTTTTTAAATACAAAAATAACTTTAAATGATAAGAAAATTTCGAAAAATAAAAAAAACAAACAAGCGAAAATAATAACTTTGTTTTTATTGATTTTCTGATGTAGTGTAAAATTAAAATTACATTCATATTTATATCAACACAATTCATGTATTCTTTTAATGTACATGATATAATGTATAAATTTTTCATTTATCTTTCCATATTTTCACATTTACTTAAAATGAAAACACATAAAATTCATCAAAAACTGTCCATCATTTAAAATTTATAGATAAACTCGTATACGTATGAATCTATAAAGTTATAAATATGTGTTGTTGGTGTTAAAAGATTTAAACGTTTTATTTTTGAGAAGAAGAAAAAATCAGGACTTTTTATGTTTAATAATACACACATACATACTCATGTATAAAATATGTATATATAGATGTACAATGTAATTTATTACAATTCTAGTTATACTATATAAACAAAAAATAAAAGTTTTCTTTATATCCTTTTTACTTGAATTTTCATTTCATGTCAGTTACATTCATGGAAAAAAATTATTCAGAAAAAGATAAAGATTGAAATTGTGAAGAAAATTTCAATTGTAATCTAAATTAATAACTACTTTTTCAATAATTTTTTCCCAGAATTCAAATTGTATTCTTGTGAATTTTTATTGAATTTTTGTTATAATCATTCGACTTGTTATGTTGTCAAGACAAATAGTATGACACAAAAGTGGTCTTGCGACAATAGAGCTAAAGGGAATAGTAGATATTGCCAAGTTACAAATCCATAATCTACACATTATGTTAAGAGGATAATGAAGCGAAAAAAATCCTTTCAATGTTAAAGCTTTATTTGAAATTAAAGTACAATTTTTTTGTCTCCAAGTGTAGAAATTCTTTATGTAATATTTTGTTTTTTTTTTTTTGTTTTTAAAGAAGAAATTTTTACGAGCACATGAATGAACATAATTACATAAGTTTTATATCAAAGTGATATGTCATTAGGTTATAAAGTTTTGTAATTTAAATACTTTTTATGTAATGCACAAGCTATAGGTATTCAACGAAAACTTGCACATTGTGTATATTTATTGTTAAATTAAAAATATACTTAATTACAATCACAATACCCACATATCCTTTTTTATGAGTTAAATCATACATATGTACATATGTATATGTATACAATATACATATTATTTAACTTTAATTTCTTTTGTTCTGTGATGCTAAATAATATATGTATGTATGTATTTTTTTTTAATACATTTATCTCATTGAATTACATAACACTTTGAGTACTTTCACTATCAAGGATTTAAAAAATAAAACTTCATTTAAATTTTAAAACTTTCGACTAAATTTTTATGATACAAAATTGGATGTGTCCTGTGATTATGACAAAACAAATCATAACAATAAAGTCATTTTATTATTGTTTTTTTTTTTTTTTTTTGTTAATGCAATAGTCCATTTTTCTTAAAATTTCTAATAATTATAATTTTGTTATACATAATAATATCCTAGCACATTTTTTGTGTGAATTTAAAATACGAGTACGTTACAACACATATAGTACATATCTTCAACAATCTTATACTTTCCCTTCAGTTACATTATTTCACAAGCGTATCTTAAAACATAAACTTTAACTACACAGATTGAATATAGCATTCATTAAATTCATTCATAACTTTACTGAAATAAGATTTTATTCATAGATAAATTGATTATAAAGTAAAATGAACAAAAGAATATTCATTGAAGTGATGAACTTGATAATAAACTTACTATTATACAGCCTTAAATGTCCTTTTTACAAATCTTTTATATTAAATATAGCTACTAGTTAGTATAATATTCACAAATTTTATGCATTATCTTCTATCTATACATGCTAAATAATACAAAAAGGACAATATACATTATTATGTACATTGATGTAATGTACATGAGTATAAAACAAAAAACCAACATATGTTATTCAGTATGAGTACACGCTTCATATCATCATATCCTATTTATATTTGAATAAAACACTAACGATGGATTATATAGCGGAAGCAATTTTATATTTAATGCTATCATTATCTTATAGCTCACTTAGTGCCTACGGTAAAAGACATATCTAATGATCCTTTATTTCTTATATCCAAAAAAATGAGCATAACAAAGGATATTGCTAATGAAAGTATTCAGAAAATATTATCTACACGTACATTATAATACAAAAAGGATGAAAAAAAGCGAAAAAACGAAAAAAAAAAAAACATTTTTCGAGAGAGAAAAATTATGAGGACAATGAAGAAAATGGGTCTATTATCTTATAAGAAAAAAAAAAAAAACAAACAAAAAAAAAATATATATAATAAGAAATATGTATAATTGAGATATTGTTTCGTTTTATGCAGAAGAAGAAGAGATGCAAAACGAATACATAATAAGTATAAAATATTGTAAAACAAAATACATATTTCGTTTACGAGTATTTTAAAGGAAATTCAAATATTTATTTTTATTCTAATTTTTTCTCATTTTTTGTTTAAAAATGTTTACCCTACTTTCATGTGAGTATTATCTTTATGTTGTTTTTATCCTTTTTCTATTATTTGTTATTCATATTATTTCAAATTGATTGTTTTGAAACTACATATAGGCACCTATATATTTTTTCTATTGTAATAATTTCAAAAAGCCTTTATTCAAAATAAAGTTAAATTTTCAGAACAAATTTGCAAGTACTTAAAATATGTGGGTGTGTTTATATTTGAAGAAAGTGAAAACTAAAAGAAAAATCTTCTATTATATGTGAAGGGAATTATTTTAAACTGTTTTTACTATTGAATGAAAATGAAAATAATTTTTATGCAATTGTTTAGCTTTTCTGAATTTAATTTTTGATTTCATTTAAAATTTTTCAATTTCAGTAACAATGTGTAATTTTAAGAATAAAAAGGATTTAAAAGATACCTCACATATTGCATTTAATTAAAAAAGTTATTGATTTAAATCTCATTTTAATTAAAACTTTAAATAAGTATTATCAAGAAAAGCTATCTAACAAATTGAAAAGAATACTCGAAATAGAAATCATTCATTTTATTAGAGAAATTTAAATTTCTTTTGATATTTTTAACTTTTAAATGAAATTGTATAACTCAGCATATGAAAAAAAATTCACATCAAGAAAAATAATAAAATTGTTTACATAACCCATATTTCAAATTTTCATAAGAAGTCATAGATGTATTTAGTTTGCACTACTATGCAAAAAAAAATAATTGCTAATTTGTTGCAACTTAGTACTTATGTCGTCTAGAAACTTTGAAAAAAAATCGACAATTATTGGCTCCAGTCTTGAAATATTGCCTTGACATTGTCTTAAAAAGTTTTTAGTGCAAAACAAATTTTAATCGATATTTGTAAAGAAATATATTTTTCAAGAGAAAATTTTCTGTGAAATAAGAATCTTTTTGCTTTAAATTTTATAGATTTTCATGCACATATATCTAGTCGTATATATTAGGAAAATAAGAAACTCTTTAATAACGTAAAGCGTATAAGTTTTATCTTGATACGAAAAAATTTTCATTTTATAGATAATTATGGTTACTTCAAAAAAACAAAATAATGTGAACAGAAATAACAGTAAACATTCAAATTATCTCCTTTGTTTAATGCACATGACAACAATAATATTAATCATATTAATGTATAGTTTTAAATTTTTCTGTAATTTTATACGATAAAAATTAAAATACATACATACATATACATATGTACATATACTACTTACATACTGTTATTATTATTCGAAATGCTAAATTTCCCATTTTGTGTAAATATTATTTTTCCAAAATTTATTTTTGTAATATGAATTTGTTATTTTATCGTATAGATACTGTTTTTTTTTTTTTTTAACTTTTTTATGAAATTATTATATAGATACATATATGTACACACATGTCGAAAAAAAAATTCTTTGTGCATATGTGCTTGCATATACAAAATTTACATATAAATGAAAATTTATATTAAGTGTGCACAGTTTTTATTTTTTTATTTTTTGCATTTAATAATATAAATTTCACATATGATTTTTTGGTGATTTTAAACATATTAGTATAAATTCATTTTAATATATACAACAATAATAAAATTTACATATTATTGTTTACATTGCTTTAATTTTAAAAATATAATTAAATATGAAATTATGATAATTAAAATATTTTATATTGAAAATAATATAACTGAAATTTTACTTGACTTTTTTTTTTTTAATATATATTTTTAAATGTAAATAATTTTTGTTTAATTTTTTATCATGCATTTGCAATTTTGATATGTGTAAACAAATATTGTTGAGATAATTTTCATACGTTATTTATATTAAAACTATATAACTGAATAAAACCTGTATGTATATGTTTATTATTTGTATTTTAAAAAAAAAAAGATTTCATGAAATTTTTTGAATTAATACAATTATATGTAACGTGTGTGATTTTTATCAACAATAAAATACATTTATTTTTTATGTTTTTCATTAAAATACTTAATTTAATATTTTATCATACATACATACCTATATATGAACAATTTAGTGATTTCATTTTATGAAACAGATAAATTAAATAAAGCATGAACTATTAAAAAGTTATTTTTAAAATCATATTTATAGAAAAATAAATTTAAAAACAAGATAAAGAAAATATAAATGTTTTAAAAATAAAAATAATTAATTTATCACATTTATAATAACCCTCACTAATTTCTTTATGAATGTGTACAACAATTTTTGATAATCATTTTGATTTTACATTAATAAGAAAAAATTAAAATTAATAACATACACTTTTTTCATCAAGTACTGTACCAATCCAAATAATTTTACCATTCAAAAAATCACATAAAATAATATAAAATTTCTAACGGAATCAGAATTTAAAATATATATAAAAAAAAGAGTACCATCTTCATACCACAAATTTCAATTTGCGATCCTTACTCAAATAAAAGCTACAATTTGTTCAACCAGAAAAATAATATTGTGACATCTCAATTCATCATGACAATAGAAAATTTATTTTAGATTTATTTTAAATATATTATTATTTTTATATATAAATGTACATAAAATAATAGTCAAAAGTATCTATTCACTGTGGTTTTTTTTTTTTTTGCTTTTGTTCCTTTTTATTTCTATTATATACATAGTACTATACAATTTTATAATACTGTTATTTAATCTATTTACTGCCACAAAAAGATTACAAAAGTATCTTTTATATAAATTAAACATTTCAATCTTTAAAATACAAACATTGTTTTTTCCTCTCTCTCTTTTTTACTTTTTACTATTTTTCATTTTTGTACCACAAAAATGGACAATATTTAAAATAAAAGGAAACAATTTTATATTCTATTCTTATCATTATCATCTTTATACAATATAAAATTATCCTTAAAAAAAAAAATAAAAAAAAAATAGCAGCACATCGTTAGCAGGATGTTCACCACACTTTGGATTATTTTTGAATCAGAAACGATTAATTAGACAAAGATTTATTCATTGTTGAAACAAGATTTGGGACTAGCGACAAAATGATAAATGAATTTTTGTCCAGCTATACGTATATGTATACATATGTTCATCCCATAAAAAGAAAGCCTACTATCTATTCAATTTAAATGTTATACATATATTTATATACATATTCATATGTATATGTATGTATGTATGTGTACAAGGGTTTTATTTTATAATATACTTAAATTCATTACACTTTTCTACTACATTATATTATTTTGAAACAAAAGGGAAAAAAATGAAGCCACAAGAACAAGAAAAGTTTTTAAATCCTGAAAAATGCTGGTTGTATTAAAAAGGATGTTACCTATGTAAGATACTCCTGCTGGTCAAATAAATTAAATGTATACGACAATAAACAACATTTTCAAATGATATTAAAAAAAAGAATATAAAGCTCATACAATACAACAAACACCTTTTTCTTGTTTATTTTTGAGTCAGCATACTTGAATTTTTTTGGTTTTATTTTGCCTGTTTAGCTTTATTCTTATTTTGAAAATAATTTCTATGAATTTCAAAAAATATCCGGTAATTTATTTACCAAAGATAAATAGGTACTTTTTGGACTTTTTTTTTTTTTATTTCTAAATCCAAATACTTAATTACAAAAACAAAGTGTAGGTAAATTTTTTCTCTAAAATCACACTATGAGATTTTCAAATTATTTGAATCTTAATTAAATCGGTGGATATTAATCCCAAAACTTTTTAAATAAAAATTTAAATAAAATATTTACAGACGTATGAATCTTAAGAAAAATATATTTAGATTTCATAAACAATCTATAAAAAAAAAACTCATAGCAATCAATAAACGTTTTCTAAAAACGATGAAAAAACACTTTTTTTAGCAGAAAATAAATATTTAAACACCTACACCTCCATATGTACATAAAAAAAATGTTCTATTTACAGTATTTAATTTGAAACATTATTTTATGTTCCATGTTTACGCAAAACTAACTAGAAATGCAAAAATCAAATCTGGTTACTATCTGGAAATATATAAGATAATTTTATTGCAAATTGAAACTTTCGCATTCTTTGTAGAAGAAATAACCTTTTTATTTCTTATGTATTTTTACAACAAATCAATAAACATAAATTTTTTGTGTGTTTATTTTATGTATCTTTCTCATAATATCTGTGGTAATTCAAAACTATTGCATCTAAAAAAAATATTGATGTTGTAACTACATTCATAAAATGTTTATTTTATACAAAAAATCGAAATATTTACATATATGTACATAATTTTACGTACCATATAAAATTAAGATTTTGAATTTTATTTTAATTTTATTTAGCATATGTAAAATTTTATATAAAACTGCGAAAAAAAAATAAACAAAAATTCTCTAACAAGTATAAGGTTTTTTTTTTTGTTTTGGTATAATGTGGTCAATTTATTATTATTTTTTTAATTTTAACAAAATCGAATACATCGTGTTTTATGTAGATAAATGTTAACGTTTTTTTTTTCTTCATGAAATAGGTATATGCAATGTATATGTTGTATTAAAAATAATAAAAGTGGACACATATGGAAATTTCAATTTTAAATTTGTTGAAAAACTGAACAAATTTTTAACTAGTAAATGATTCATATAGGCCGCAGGATGTACTTTCATCCCACATGTATGATAATCGATTTATCTACATATATGTATACTTCTACGTATAAAAAAATAGTTTTTATTAGCTTTTTACAATTTTTTTTTCCATTACACTTTTTTTTTTTTTAAATTCGAATGAAAAAAAAAATTAAATATTGTCACTGGACCAAAACATGTAAGCGGATATTGCTATTGAAATTTGAATCACGTTTATTGAAAAATATACTTTAAAAAAAAATATAAATAAAATACTATTTGAACACACACATTCACAATGAATATTTTTTGGTAATTTTTATTTTAAATCTAGAGTATGTAATGTAACATAATTTTAAAATTAATCCCAAGATCAACTAAAAAAGCATGACTTTCATTCTTTATGTATTCTAACTAAGAAAATAATAAAAATTAAAATGAAAATATGTGGAACAGATGGGTTCAAGATGAGTTTGGTTTTTTTCCAAAGTAATTTTAATTGTTTAATGTAATGACGACTTGACACAAATGTATGTGATTGAAAAAGGAAAAAAAAAACATTATGAAATAATGGGAAGAAACTATTATGTTTAAATTTTCTTAAATTTCACAATTTTCTGATAAATTAATTTTTTAAAGAAACTATTATTTTATTTAAAACAATAGATGAAATAGTTTATTTTATACGAAATAGAATAAGTAAATAACAAATTTTCTGAGAAGAATAAGAAAGAAGAAAAGAAATGATTGCAAAAACCATGTATGTACCTACCTGCTGTCTTGTACAAATTAAAATCAAATGATCAACTGTGTAGGTACCATATTTTCTGTAGATACTACAAAAATTTTGAAAAATCTCCTGCTGATATTGTGCAAAAAAAAATGTTTTTTAGACTAAGGATTTTTTAAAATAAAGAAAAAAATACAAATACATTGTGTCACAGCACGCTGATTTTGTGAAACAAAAAAGGTTGAATACATAAAAGAAAATTCCGAAATTGAAAAGCTACAACCAACAATTTTAGAACTAATCAAATCAACTTTTCAGTAATTGAAAATTTCTAATCTATAATGCCAAAATTATATTTTCCTTTCTTTATCTTCGTCCTTTTTTATGAAATTTTGTCTGACAATTTATAATAAAATCATTCATTGTTGTTATATTTTTTCTTAAATTTATTTATTTTATGTTAGAATAGCTTCTTTAATGCCTACAATAAATTTTCTCATTCCTAAATTCGATGATTTATCAATTTATAATCATCCTATTTAATCTGTTGTTAATATAACAATTTTTTTTTTGTCGTTAAATTTATTTCTCTGATATTCTGATAGGATTACTAAAATTGATATAAATAAGATAGCAATATAATCAGAAATACATAAATCAACATTATTTATAAACACACATTCATATGTATATACATATGTATTCGTATGTATGTATGTATAGTTTTATTATTCAAATATAAATTTAAATATATACATAATTATGTACATAATATGTACGTAACATACTACTATACTATAATATATTCTTAATTTGAACTAAGTTGACAATGGCATTCATACATATTTCAGACTATTCGTCCTAAATTTATTTGCATATCCTTTCAGACATTTCACATTTAAAATAAGTCCAATGTCTACAAATTTTGTATTTATAACTGAGAATCTAGAGTCTATGTTTACACATACTTATCCCTAATGTTAGTATTTAGATTTCATATAAACTCTTAGCTTTTATAATAAATCTATGTGGATAAATGTAATACATGTATGTTTCTTTATACGTACACACATCTATATATACATAGTATACTAGATATAACATATGCAAATATTATATACTTAGATAAAATACTAAGAGTATTTAAAATTTGTACATTTTAGAATATTAAGAACTTCTAAATAAAGTGCAATTTTAGTATATATGTATGTATGCATACGTACATTTGAACAATATTAATGAATCAATTGTTTTATTATGTGAAGAAAGAAACATGTTTCTTAATTTCGGATCTATGCAATTGAGTTTAGTTTAAAATATAAATTTTCCCATTAAAGTGAAATTTTATGTTTTTTAATGTATATAAATTAGAAAATAAATCAGGATGTCATTATGTATATCTGTATACATATATGCAGAGTCGTATTTACTATTTAGATACGTATACGTTGTTTGTAAATGATATGCATATACCTTGTGTTAGTCAAAACTCATTCATTTTATTTATTAAAGATATACAGAATTTCAATTAAAGATATTCTACAAAAGTGGCATTATGATTGTGTAATTGCATTTGAATTACTTTTGGAAAAACATTTATTTTAGGAAACATTGAAAACAACAACCAAGTATATAAATTTGAATTTTCTAGAATAACTAATTTACTTTTTAAAGTTGGAGATAATTCAAAAAAAATAATAATAATAACAATAAGCTTAAAAGGAACTTTAGAAAAACAAAAAAACAAAATGATTTGAACGATATGTTTTCTTTATAGCTTATTGGTTCTTTAATGAGGCTTAAAATTTAAAAAGTCGTTGTTCAAAAAAAAAAAGATATAAGTAGTCTCGCGGAAAAATATTCAAATTTAAATTTTATATAATATATAATATTTTTTATTCATACTCTAATAACTAACATTATAGAATATTCTACGATTCAATCATATCATGTTCCCCATAGGCAAAAAAGGAAATACACATAGCATTCGTTTAAATTATGATAATTGTACTCTTAAAAATTTCCACACCTTTTTTTTTTTTTTTGTATGAATAAATATATCATATCCTTAATGTATACATATATAATATATTTTTATTTTTTTTTTTAAACAACCCCTTTTTTTAAAACCTGTCTCATTCAAAAAAAAAGGTTGGAAAAATAAAAGAAGATAAAATAAGGTGTAAGCATAAAAAATGTTTCAGTCAGTAATCATAATGCATGCAAGTGCAACTTTTTTATATAAAAACTTTTGAATTAAAAAACTGTAAAAATGTTGTATAAAAGAATTGATGTAAATAATGAATATGTGGGTGTATTTAAAAAAAAAAAAGACATTATGTGCATGAATTCTGAATTTGAATCTAGATTTTGTTATTATTGCGAAGCATTCAAAGGTTTTCATTTAATTCCTTTTTTATAAATGATTTGAATACGAATTCAAACTTGAATGGATTTAAATAAAATCTGACGATGGTGTTGTTGTCTTATTATGACATTCACCTGTACACCAGCATTACATCACGTCATAGTGTTGATTAAAAAATAATACATAATAAAAAGACACAAAAAATAATAGTGGAAAAAGTATTCAGATGATTACGATTTCAACATAGGGTATTTTGTAATGTTTATAAGCTTAACTATCAATTTCATAAGCTCATACATTTTCAAATATTTTTTTCCCATTATTTACAAAAAATTCTTCAATGTATGAAATTATTTTTAAAAAAAATTTAATTCTATTTAAAAAAATTTCATAGCCTTATGCACTTTGTATGTTACTTTCTTCTCTACTACATATATATGAAACCAATGAAACACAAATTTCTAAGAATTGTAAAATAAAGACCAAAATCCTTTGAGATTTTCTTCAGGTCAAATTCTTGAAAATTGAAGTTAACCTCTTCATGGTGTATCGGTCAACAAAGTAACCTCGAACACTTCTTTTATTTAAAATTGACAACCACTTTTGGATTACCTTAACCAACAAGATAGATTCTCATAATCATTAATTGTACTAATACATACATATGTACAAAAACCTATTAGTAATCCCCTAGAAAATTGTTATAAGAAAATAAATACCACACGAAAGGTAAATATGAAAGTAATACAGCATGGGATAATATTTCATGATTTTTTTTTTTATTTTCTGATATGAAATTAAAACTTTTAATTCTACAGGATAATGATTGAATTTCTAATAAATTTGTAATAATAGTTGAAACAATATAAATTTAAATATTTTTATTTACGGTCTGGTTAAGAAGATTAGATTATAAATAAATAAATTATTTTTTTATCTTGTTGAAAAAGTCCAATTTTAAAAAATTATTACAAAATTTATTAGTTTGAAAAGTAATACAAAAACATTTATATTAATTGCAAAACATTTCAAAAAGGACACTAATGTTAAATTTAATATTTTTAAAAACCGTTTATTTAAATGTACGTATACATCGTATTATACAGATAAGAATAACCTTTTAAAATTTGAATTATGCTAACATTTATAATACCCATATATCCTTTTGTCGTATATAACCACGTACGGAAAAAAAAATTCTAAATTTTATGAATACAAAGTAGAGATACCAGTATAAATTTATAATATGAACATACATTGTTATTTCTATTATGATGGTCATCTCTTCTTATATTCTAATATAAAATTATGACATATGAACATGAGATTAAAATAAAATATTTCCAACGAATCTCAAAAAACATTAGCCAAGATATTATTTCTAATGTGAACTTACACATAAATGAATTTGTTTGGAAAATTACTAATCCTTACAAAAGTAGTCCTTTTTCTTCCTTGTTATAACATTTGTATTATTCATATGAATAGAAATAGTTTTTAAATTTGTTCCTTTATATACAACTATACAAGTAGATTACTAAAAAGTCATATTTACATTGGAGATTTTATGGTAAACATAAACACAATAGAATTTTTAGTTATTTTGTAAAATAGAATGAAATATTTCTAATGGGAAATTATTAAATGAATTTTAATCATAAATTATATATGTATATAAAACGTTGTACATATGTACTATATGTATATATTTTATATAAATCTGGACATTGTACTTTAGGCAACAGACATTATTTTTATAAAAAAAAAAATAATAATTGTACACATACATACATTCCTATGTATGTATTTACTTATATTTATAATTATCAAATATATGTAGCTCCGACACGTGTGATTATTAGGTATATTTATCTGTTTGTTTTGTTTTTGCACATGTGTGTATTGAAATGAAAAATTCCGGTCTATGTTTATTTAGGTTAAATATAGCAACAGGTCATGAAAGATTTTATAAAATTTTATATTTCTTTAATCCTTTTCTTTGTTTATCTGTTTATATACTTCTTAAGTCAAAATACCTTTTTTTATAGAAGAAGTATCACAGTGTTTCACTTTTACATGTATGAGAATTTTAACACTTCGTCCTATTTTAAATTTTACACCCTCGAATCAATTTTAAGTATCAAAATGTTACATTTTTTGACTATTCAGAAAAATATGTAGGATTAAGAAACTGAAATTTGGTCAGGCTACTCCCTGAAGGGTCTAATATTATATGAACTGAAAATGTGTTCATTATGGCAAAAGTTATAGGGTAAAATACAAAAAAGTCATTTTTTTGACAAACAACTTTTTTTTTCTCCTCTATGGGGCCCTCCGTAATTCATTCCCTGATACTTGCAAAAAGTATGTATTTCAATTTCTGACCTGGTGCATTTTATTTGACTCAAATCGGTGCAACAAAGCCCGATATATTATAGTTCAAAGTTATGCCTGTGTCTGTGCTCGTGTCTGTCAAGCGGTTCATAGGGTCCCGATATACATATTCAACTTTAAAAACGGATTTTTGACGAAAACAGTAAAAAATATAGAATGAACTGTTAAAGGAGCCTTATGCTTTCATATCATTTGAAAAGAACTGATTTTTGATTAATCAATTATGTATTTTGTATTTTGTTTATTTAGTAAGGATTTAATCCCATACATAATTTAAATCTTCCTTAATGGAATTAATTAATTTAGAAAACAAATTTACATAAAGTGCTTCCCATTATTTTGACCAAAAAAAAAATGTATCTTATTGTAAGCATAAAATTATTATCTAAGAAATTTAAAATCCAAATTTTAAGCAACCACATATCAGTCATATTTTGTGAAATGTATTCAAAAATAATTCAAAACCTGCAGGATAACACAAATAAGAAATTTTTCCTTCACACATCGTTCAATTTCAATACGTAATTTTTCAATTATTACGAATCGAATTGTAGTTACCTAATTGATTTTCTTTTATTTTGTGCAGAAAACAATTAATTCTTCTGTATAATATATAATTCAAATTTACATATAAACAAAGATCATTACGCAAATCACTTTTCAATTTACATACATATATCTTCACATGTAGGTGTACGTATAAAAGTTGCACATATCATATGATACTGCAAGTAAAATTTTCAATTAATCTAATTAAATAACAAATCGATAAGTGAAATTTTTGCATTGACTATACACAACACAACAATCAATCAATTCAGTCCAGTATACATACAGGGTGTACACTTTAACTATTTCAGAATTTTTAAATTTTTTTGAAACTCATTGCAGTTGAATAACTTATATTTGATTTTTTGTTTTATTTTTGAATGAAAAACATAAAAAATAAGTAAAAAACTTTCATTGATTTTATTTGACAAAAAAAAAATCCAACATAATCTCTATTTCAAGTCACTAATATTGATGTATGTATTATTCTTTGTTTTGCTATAATTTTTTTTTTCCACACAGATAATTATTTTTGTTTTGAATTTAAATTTCGCAGTCAACTACAATTATTTTTTTTAAATTAATCAATTATTATATTTTATAAAGTGGAAATAATAATACAACACAAAGATTGACCTCGTGAGATCTCATGAAAATTTTTATATTAAAAAATAAAAGTATTTAAATATGTAATATGCATATATACACATATTTATTATATTTTATTGATTGATAAGAAGTAAGGCAAGTATTAATTTTTTTTTTTTTAATTAAACAAACTTATTTTGTATTCATATGAACCTTTATATAAAATGATTATCATTTAATAAAAATAAAAAATAAAAACACATATACAGTTCAATTATAATTATATATGTACATGTACATATACGAGTATGTAGGTATAACAATACATTCTTGTTATCGTATATTATTTTTCATATTCAATTCAATTTATTCAATTAAATTGAATACTATTTAATCAAAAAATATTATATACATACATATGTATTGGAAGATGATGGAAAATAAAATAAATTTAAACAATTTCTGTTACGTCTTTTTACCATAAAAAAAAATAGAAAGTCAATTATATTGATGATTTATTTTTTTTAAATTGTAAAAGATGTTCTTGTATAATTTTCTTCATTTTCATTAAAAATACCACAAAGTACACAATCCGATAGTTTAAAAAATAAATTATATTTTATTTTACAAAAAAAAAAAAATGAAATAAATTACTTATTTTTTATTCAATTTAATGGCCATTCAGTTTTTTTTTTTTCTTCTTTTTTTCTTTCTTTCTAGATAACATATTTACAATTTATGTCATAACGAGAAATGAATGCATCGATTGCAAATATATATACTTAAAGGTAAATTCAAGTAAGTGCACACAATGAATGTATACGAGTACATATTGTATACAAATTGAAATAAATCAAAATCAATATAAACTTGGACAAAAAAAAAAAAGTTTGACAATATTATATATTTTTTTTGTTTTCATATATTTGATCTCATGTATTTTCTTGACTATATACATTACGTAAAGTTTATATGACGTCATTACTAGATGAAAATCCTTCAAATTGTGATTTGTTTGAATTTTGAATTTTTTTTTTTTTTTCAAATCTCTCACCTTGAACAGAAATTGAACGATTTTATATGTTACAGATTACAGCTTTTAAATATTCAGATAAATGAGTGAATACTTAGATATTCATTTAGCTATAAAAACCCTCTAACATCCTGTACTTATTTTCATATCATCCTTTTTTTCTTTTCAATGGTTGTCTGTGTTTGATTTATGGTTGTTCATCCTTTAAACGAGAGAAAATCATTCATTCATTTATTGAAGTACTCTTTCTCTTTCAATTAATCACAGTCAGTGATACGATGATTTGAAATACTCTACTGATAATTTTTGAATATTTGTCAATTTTCTTTTTCTGTTTTTATTTTTACTTTTTTTTTTTTAAATTTGAGTACTGTTTTCAGTACAAAAAAAAAATCATTTTTTATACTCGCAATTAATTTGTACACACATTAAGTTTATAAATGTAAAATTGGAAATTTATTTATATTAACAAAAAATTCTAAAATTTAATTAATATAATTGCATTAATGTTAAAAATAATGAGATACTTTTACAACAAAAACAATATTCATATGAAAATTCTAAAACGCTAAAATTAAATTGTTAATAGCTTGTTGTTGATTAAACAGATAAAATCTGCCATGTAACTAACTGATTTAATAAATACGAAGTATGTATCTATAAACAAAAACTTGTCAAGATCTATTTAAAACAGTTAATGTTAAATTTTAAACAGTAATTCAAAAAAACATTGATAAAAATATTAGTCATGACCTTTCAACATATATGCGATTAAAAAGGTTACATTTTATGAATTTTAAAAACACAAAGTTGTTAAAGCTTATGATCAAGTGTACAGTATTTTTGAATAATTGAATAAGTATGTACATGTTCTAAAATTTAATTGTACGGTGTATAACATAAATATTACATTACATTGGATCAGAAAAAAAAAAAACAAATGGCTCAATTGACATTAAAAGTATTTTATGATATTAATATTAAATGCTTTTTTCTACCTTTTAGCGGATAATAAAAGCGTTTGTTTAAAAATTGAAATAACATCTTAAAAAGAGTAATTTCAAGTGTTATATTCAGATAACCGCTTTGGAATAGCAATTTAATATGTACGTATATGAGTACGTACACATTTATTTTTATATTTATGATACATTTTCTAATTATTATTATTATTTTTTTTTTTTTAGAATTTGAAATATTATTTTAGGGACACACTCATAAAATTAAAGGATATCTTTTAACCTTTTTAATCATTTTCACTTTATCGTAAAATTTCAAATTTCTTAGTCTATTTTCCAAATAATAGAATGGATAAAAGAAAATAATAATTAATTATAGAAATTTATTGAAAATTTTATAAATAAAATAAATTCGAAACTGTCTTATTTACCCTATAATCAACCTAAGGACGTTTACATATCTTTTTTTTTATATAAAATTAATTTCGAAACTTACATACGCAATAAAAGATTTCAAAAAGCTACAAAATGTTATTTATTTTATAAAAGAGTATTTAAAAAGAAAGAATTCATTATTTTGAAACGTACATAATTACACACTTTATCCATATAAAAGGTTAAATAATTGTTATATTATTCATATTTTCATTTCTTCCCTTTTTTTTCGAAAATAATTATTTTAATTCAAAAAAATTCATATAATAAGTCTCTCGTTAATCGTTACAATTCACCGGTTTTTTAAAATTTAAAATATTATGACTATAATGATGTAATTAATGTATTGTATGTAGTTGACATGAAAATTTTACAATATACTTAATTTTAATTAAAGGATATATGAAAGAAAATACACCTTTCATACATATTAAATTTGTTTTAAAAAATTGAAACTGTAAATTTTATAAAAACATAAAAAAAAATAAAAGATATTTTTTTCATTCTTCTTTCGAGTACTTATTACTAACAAATCTCAAATTTTATATATTAAAAAATACTTTATTACAAAAAAGTTTAACTTTTTAATTTGAAATTTCCAAATTTAAAAAAAAAAAAATAAAGTTGATTCTATAATCGTTATATTTTTAGAATATTCATTCTAAAATTTAAATAGATGTAAAGTTATCTATAGTAAAACTTTACCGCAAAATAAAAACTTATTCATTATACTAAAAATGAATTTAATTTTCTTCTGTGCGGTGTAGATACAATTAATTGAAAATCTCCATTTACATGAGTTATTTAGTAAAAATGCTAATTTGTCTAAAAAGATTATAAACGATTGAATGTTTAAAGGGGTTTTTTTTTTTTAAAGAAAAAAGAACAAAACAAACACAAATTTTAGAGAGTAATGATAAAAAGAATAGATTTATATTGAATTTAAACAAAACTTCTACTTACCAGCTTTACATGGATCCATATCAATGTCATCAGATATTTTTGTTTGAAATTTTGTATTCAATAATTCATTAATTGTATATTTACTTTTATAATATCTTTTTTCAATTGTATGTTGCTGTTGTTGCTGATGTTTCATTGTTATCATTGTTTCATTAAAATTTGTACAATTAACTGATTGTGATGATAATAAAATAATTATAATAATTGTAAAAAATATCATTATAAAATTTTTTGAATTATTTATTATTTTAAATAATCGCAAATTATTTATTATGGCCATTTTATTATTTTATTTTAAATATTTATACTTATAACATAAGAACACACTTTTTTTTTCTATTATTATTATTAAATTTTATAATCTATATTTCCGTTTTATTAATTGTTTTTTGTTGGTTATTTTTTTTTTAATTCAAATAAAACGACTATTACATATGTATATTATATGCGAAAAATTGAAAATATTTCCAAGAAATCTAAAGCACTTATCACTAAAATTCATCATCATATTTTGCAGATGCATTTTATATTATTTACATACATGAACGAGTATGTATCATTTGAATTTAAACATCACTTAATATTTAAACAAAAACTTTGTAGAAAATTCTTATATTATACACGAGTACTAATAAAATATTTCTATGTGATATTTATAAAATAATAATTTTATATCTTTTTCATTCACCGCAATCTTCTTTCAACGAAATATATATATGTATGTATATTTCACATTAGTTCTTTGGTTCTTTCTATATTTGAATAAAATGAAAATATTATAAATTTAAGCAAAAAACAACAAAAAAATAAAGAAAAAATAAATAAATAGCTACTTAGATAACATAAAATAATATAATAATTACTGTGTTATAACGAACACGATGAATGATATTATTTTTAATTTTTTGCTATTTAATCTTAAATGTATACTATCTATTAGATTGAGATTTTTTGTTTCAGAATATATCTGTACAACTTGGCTTGCTTTTAACATTTTGTTGATGATGATGATGACCCTTAAGGTTTTAAATTTCATTTAAAAAAAAAAACATAATTATTTTTCCTGGTTTTACTTTTAACACACTATGCTAGAAAAAAAAAAATCAAATAAACGGCAATTTCTTTAGAATTTACTTCAAAATCTAAAAATAAAAAAAAATAGGAATTCTAAATTAAAAAAAAACTGAATGAAGTAATAAATTTAGTAAAAAAAAGTACCTAAATTATGTTAATAAAATCACAGCATAAAAAAAGGATACACATAATGAGGAATTTAATAAAAAGCAAAAAAAAAAAAAAAAACTTTTTAATACCCATTTAAATTTTACACTTTTTTATTTCATTATCGAAGGAAAGGAGAAAAAAATGAAAAAAATTAAATAAAGGCTACAAAAAAATGGTATGGTAAAAATGAAAAAAAAAAAAAAAAATAAATAAAAAAAGACAAAAATGAAATAAAATCACTTTTCACATAATTTTAACGCTGATGATGTTTCATTTATCTTTGCTTATCGTATATGCCAGGGTGTGCTAAATATAAATTTTAAGAGTTTTATTTCATTTTTTTTTTTCTACTGACGCCCTTCCATTTAAAATTACGGTGCTGTTTAAACGAAAGAAAAAAAAAATACATAACAAAATGAAAATGATGCTACTAGCCTAAGTCAATTCTAATGTCTGCCTAGAGGGAATTAATTTCCTTAATATATTTTACGTATGTACTTTAGATGTAATATTATATGAACATATAGAAATAAGTCAAGTAAAATAATATAAAAATTTCTTATTGCTAAAAATTTAATAAAATTCTAAAGATAACAGAAAAAAAAAATCTATAAAGATACTCTGTATTATTTTCAGTTTCAGTTTTTGTGATTATTAAATTTCTAATTAAATATTTTGCTTTTTTGCAATTAAATTAAAAAGAAAACAACATTGCACACGATATGCTGAAACAGATATAAATATATCTTTTATATTTAAAATTGATTCTGATTAAAAAACTAACTATAAAATACACATGCTACCAATGTATTTATGTCCTGATTTTTCACATTCTTAATGTATTCATGTTTTTTTAATGACATTTTCTTTATTAGATATAATTGCATATGTATAGTCATAAAAAAAGTACGTGTTTTATACACTATAAATATAATACAAGGTGGAAATTTATAATTAAAACTATATTAATAAGGAAGAAAAGAAAATATACTTTGGATAAGAAATATTTTTTTATTTATCTGACTTAATAGCAATTATATTATCAAACAAACTCATGTATCTACATAGTATATTTTCAAGGATTCTTGAATTAAAAGGTATTATATGTAGCAATGCGTGAATACCTTGCATTATACAGACTAGTAGTTTAAATACTAAATTTGAAGTGTGACTTGATAAAATTAAAAAAATATGAATTTTTCTTTTATTTTCAACAAATTGCTAAACGGAAAAATGTAAAAATATAAATTAGATTAAAG
Source organism: Bombylius discolor (assembly GCA_939192795.1). Lineage (NCBI taxonomy): Eukaryota > Metazoa > Arthropoda > Insecta > Diptera > Bombyliidae > Bombylius > Bombylius discolor. The sequence continues at coordinate 3,032,214 of OW584241.1, read as the reverse complement.
GTTATCAACAAATAAAACGTTTAGGGAATATTTTAAATATCTTTAATGAATTATTTTCTCAAAATATCATCATTATATCTTTTTTGTTTTCGATTTACAAAAATATACCTATGAGTACATTTTTGTATATTTAATTAAAATATTCTCATTCCATTCTATATTTGTTTACATGACTTCATTCTAAAAATAATTTCAAAATTACTTGCATATTTTAAAAAGAAAGAAATTTATATGAAATATTTTTTTGTTTAATTATTGAAAATTAATTTTTATAATTTAAATTTAAAAAACTGATTTAAAAATAAAAAAATTTACGAATTTTTAAATTACAATTTATATTGACATACCAAAAAAAAACATAAGTACATACAATTCAAATTCCAATAAAATAAACAACAGCAACAAAGATTCAAATATAAACTTTTAAGTATACTTGAAAAAGATTTTTTGTTTCTAACGTTAATTCTTTACCATAAAAAACATCTTTTACATTAGTTGATTGCACATCATTCACTGTTTAAATTCTAATCTCATTCTATATTATCTGATATCTTCTTGTTATATTTTTGTCCTAACTTCCACTTAATTTAACATTTTGCACAAAAAAAAAAAAAAAGTAATTGAAAAAAGAAAGGAAAAAAACCCTAAATCATTTCATTCTTCAATCCTCATCTGATTTTCTTGTAATCCTGTCAAACGAGTCGTAAAAGAAATAAAATTAAAAGCAGAAAAAAAATAAATAAAAACCATTTCTCTGGACTTTGTTTATGTATGTATATATAACAAAGCACAGAAAGGTCTTGTAGGTCGTTGTTATTCTCTGGGCCGCTTATAATCTACTTCTTATTCTTTTCATATTATCTTTGATAAAATTACACACAGATGATATGATATTAAAATTCTTTATACAATAGAAAAAATATAAAATATTAAAAAAAATTATTTTTATCAAAACAAACTTTTTTTTTTCTCAGTAGCAAAAACCAGAAACCACAAAAATAAAAACAAGAAATCTTCACGAATGTTATATTTAAAAATTCATTCCAAAAAATTTTTTAAACACTATCAAATAACCGAGTGAAGATATTTCATCAAAATATATTCACATACCACGGATACGGTCAAAGAACATCATTCAACAACATCATCATCATCAGCATCATGATAATCGTTATAATGCCACAAAAAAACAAAAAAAAAAAATTCAAATGTAAACGAATAATCCGTACAAAATATATTCTGTAACAGAGAATCACACTATTTACAATAAATCTTCCTTAATTTAAAAAAGTAACATCATTATACAAATCAAAACCAGAATGATTCTTATACAACACTTTTGATTTTCTCTCATCTATATTTTATGAAGACGATTTTAACTTTACACTATATCCATTCTATATAGTATGAATAATTTAAGCAATACAACACCATTAAGGACCATTCGTCGTCTTCTAGCATCCACTCCGGCGTCTCGACAGAAACTGATTGAACAATTCAGGAAAACAGAATTGTATACCATTTCAAAATATGTACATATATTATGTGTATCTCTAAAAGTCTAAAAGCGACTGTAATCACAACTTTTCGTTATGCTTTTTTTTTTGCCATTGATATCATTACATTATATTCACGATTCATCTTCTATATAGTCATTATACACACATTTTCAAATATAAAATAATTCAAAAAAAGAAAAATTACATACATACATCCAACCCTGATGAAGATTCACAACTTTCTGCCAATAATACCGAATAAAAATACCACTTGCAGCAATTATGATAACCAAGTTGCTACTGTTATACAGATACTTACATATCCTTTTGTTGCCTGTACTATATAAAGATATTTTTATTTCGAAAACATTGTATTCAAAATATAGATCATCATCATACACAACATGAGGCACATGAGGGTATTTTATATTCCAAAAAAAAAAATAATAATAATAATAAAATAAAAATAAAAATAAAAAAAATAATAAGTAAAAAATAAAATAAACATTGATAAACAGAGAGCAATATTGATAAGAGTATCGGAGTAATATGTAAGCAACAGCTTCATTTTGTCTAACTAGCCAGCATGGTGCACGAAAACGTGTTATTTTCCTGATATGTACAATAATAAAGCCATTAATAAAAGCATCCTTATTTCCCGCCAGTTACTATGTTCAAGTGTTACCATTCTATATACATATATCAAATTTTTAAGGATAACAAAATATTCAAATTGGAAAATAAAATTAAAAATTAAATTTGGAAATATTGGTGTATTAAAATCACTTCTTTTTAAAATAATTTTTTTAATTTTATTTATTTGTTTTTCATTTTTTAATAAATGAATTGTTGTTTTTATTTTTATTTTAATTTTATTCTTCAAAAGAGGTGAAACCCTGGGGACTCGCCATCGGGTTTAACCTCACTTCTTAGCAAAAGGTGAAATTAAAAATTGATGTACAAAGTAAGAATAAATTAAAGGGTTTTCATATTATTAGAAGACGTTTTTTCCATTGTATGGCGGTTGTGCCTTTGTTCGAGTAACGAGGGAAATTATTATATTATTTTTTATTTATAAATTCTAAAGTTCAAAAAATCAATACATCGTGATTTAAAATCACTAAATTAAAATAGAAATAGAAAAATTCATTAAAATTTCATTTATTTTTATTTTTTTTCATAAAAATTACTCAAAAAACAAAAAACGGTATGTGTTTTGCACACTTATAAAACATAATCACTAGAATGTGTACATTTTTCATTGATATAATTTCATTTTAACATTAAAAAATTCTAAAAACATATATTATTTAATATCGATTTCAAATCGTATTTTTATTTCATAATTTAAATTAATAATAAAATATTGTATTTTTTTTTCTCAATATAGGAATAATAATTTACACTTCAACTGGTTTGATTTTTTTTTTTTTTTAACTGAATCAACATAATGGTAAAATAATTAATTTTTTTAATCTTGATCATTTAAAATTTATTTGAAAAGTAAAATTACAAAAAAAATTTAAAAAAATAAAAATTAATTATATTTATTCACGGAAAATTCATACTATAAAAATACATGTTTATTAAAAAAAAATAATAATAATAAAAATAATTAATTATTATTCCTATAATTTTTGAACACATTTAAGTGAAATTAAATTAAACAATAAACAAAAAAGAAAATTATATATTATTCCAAAAATGAATGTTTATTATTCAATTAACAAATTATATTAATTAATTTATATTGTTTAATTAAATACAGTTTTTTCCTTATGAAATATATATCATTCTACTTTTATTTTTTTTTTAAGTCTTTAAGAAATTTAGAATGACATAATTTTTATGTAGAAGAAACATTAGAATTGTTTGTTTTTAAAGAAGGTTCAACAGTTGATGATTTTGGTTCAGATTTTTTAGTTTTTCTAATTTTTTTAACTGAATTTTTTTTTTTAGATGTCTTTCTCTTTTTTGCAGCTGGTTCATCGGCCTATAAATTTTTGTGTTTGTTAGTTTTAATAAATGTTTTTTTTTTTTCTTCCTTTTTTTTTCAATTTAAAAAAAGGAAAAAAAACTATTGTATGTGTAAAATTCGTATTCTCAATTAAAAAAAGGAAAATTAAAGCTTTTGAAAAGTTGAATTTAAAACAAAAATAAAAAAAATCATTTTTACCAAGAATCTCGGAATTTTTTAAATCTCAATATGAATATGAAACTATTATAGATTAATTCAAATATAAATATTATTTTCTTTTACTCACCAATATTGGTTCTTTATATTTAGCACCTATAAATCCAGTACATTTTTCAGCACCACAATAACAAACTTTCTTGACATCATCGATGCATTGCAGATTGTAATTGAATGTTAATTCAGTGTTCTAGAAAGAAAATATATATTTTTTTTTTTCTAAAAAAAGTACATTAAATTTTTAACTGAATTACTATTCTTTAAAAAAAAATACTTAACACATTGTATGCAGGAAAGAATTACAGTTTTGCTTTCGGACTGATCGTTATCTTTTAGAAGGTAGGATTACCAATGAAAAAAAGTGCACGAATTACTTTTTTAATTACCGAAAAAGACAATATTTTAGTAGCTATCAGCAAATCTAAGATCTGCAAAAATTACACAAAACACGCCCACATACAATGTATTAATATTCATTTTAATATGAAAAATATATATTTGTACCATTAAAAAATAGAAAAAAAAATTCTAACTTACTGGTGGTATATCTTTAATTGCGAATAAACCAATTCTTGTTACACCATTTACATTCCATTTTTGTGTTTCACAATTTGGTTCACATGAATGATTCATAAATCTTGCTAGATTACCTTTTGGTCCAGCATCAATCACATAATTATTTTCTAATGTTAAAAAATAATAATGTTCATCATGTTCTTCTTGTTTTTGTGCAATTCTACGTTTAAATTCTTCATCATCAATTATTTCACCAACATATTCAATTACAAATGTACCAGATAAAATTGTTTCAGTACATTTTAAACCCCAACCTTTGCCATTTGTTGAACTTATTTTTAAATTTGGATATAAACGTTTTTCAAACATTTGATTTTGACATTTTGATCCAGCTGGACATACTTTTGGATTACATTCAGTAAATAATATACGATTTAAACAATTTGAATTTGGACCACATGGACTTTCATCATTTTGATTACAATAGCATGCTGTTAGTTCACTTATATCTAATTCTTGTAATTTAACCGGTGGTACAGGACGATTTGTTTTAATTTTAATATATGGTGGAGGTGTTAAACGTTTCTCTTTATCATTGTTATTTCCTTGAATTTGTAAACGTTTAATTTGTATTTCACTAAATATTCGACGTGCTTCTTCTAAACCATTTTTATATGCAACATCAATACCTGTTTTATTACTAGTAATACCCCAATCACCTTCCTGATATAAAAATACTTTATTACGACATATCCATGCATGATCATTTGAACCAAAAAATCTAACACAAAATTCATTTGGACTATGCTTTTTACGCGCAATATTCATTGGTACTTCTGGTGGCGGAATTATAATTGCTGGCCACCAACGAAAATGACTTAATTTTGCCCATACTAATTCACCATATAATGGTAAACGTCCTGTTTCACATTCTTCGCATATATAACCTTCATCAGCTTTAATTGGTATTTTTAAACATTCAATATGAAATGCTGTTGGACATGTTTCACAACATACCAAACTACCACCAGCTGCACATATAAAACACCAATTAGCATTAACAATTTTCTTTTGTGATTTCTCATAATGACGAGGACATATAATTTCTGTTGCTGTTAAAAATTGTGTACCAGCTGGTATACAAAATGAATCAATATGATATGTAGCTGGACATTGAATACATTTAGCTAAATTTGTTCTTGAATTTGATATATGTAGAAATTTACTACGTGGATTTTCACATATGCATGTATGACATGTATGTCTTGGACATAATAAACTTTCAATTTTAGCTTTAGATTTTGTTAATCTTGCTTGTGGCCAATATTTTAAACAATCTGTATGAAAATATTTACCACAATGACTTATATGACAACGTATACGTTCACTTGAGTTCGAATCATTTTTATCACATACAAAACATGATGGCTCTGCACCAGATTTACATTCTATACAATAAATTATAGATTTATCACTATTTGAAGCTACATTGGAAGTGACTGTAGCTGTGGTCGTTGTTGTAGTGGCAATTGTTTCTATAAATGGTATTAATGCTGTGGCAGGCTCATTTTTATTATTTTCACCCTCAGAAGATACTTTATTTAAGACATTGTCTCCTGTTATATGCACAATTTCTGTTTGTTGTTGAACAGATAATGATTTTATATTTTCTCTATTACTTTTATCATCGTCATTCTTTCCTGTTGGACAAGAACTATGTAACCATGATTGACATGTGCCAGCGCATTTAACTAAATTTGATGGTTTTTTACATACTTTACATATCGGTTCACGATTTAATCCTTTAAAAAGATAATTCTTTTGTAGTTCTAATATATCATCAATAACTGTATCAATTGGTCTTGATTTCATGTCACCACGTTTCTTTTTTACATTTTCATTTGAAATATTTGGCTGAATGGATGATTCTGATATTGGACTATTTCTACCTCCACCTAATAACTGTTCAGATAATTTTTTCATTTGATGTGATAATCGTCTAGCACTTCTACAAGTTGGACTGAAAATGTTTCTTTCTATAATGGTTGTTGTTGTTGCTACATCATTTAAATGATTTCTGTTTAAATGTTGTTTTGATTTATTTCGCAATAACCATAATTGTTCAACATGTAATTTAAAAACATTTTCTAAAGAATTATTACTACTTTCAGTGCCACAAAGTACATATGATTTTAGGAATTCATAGAAATTTTTAAATTCAGCATCTTCAAAATTTATTTTATAACTATTATCATCAATAATTATTTGTTTGTTTTCTAAAACATCTAATTTATTGTCTTGGTGTATCACTAACGAGTTATTATTATCAATATCATCAAAATCATTTTGTTGTTTTATATTTTTTTGTTTTTGATTTATTAATAATTGTTGTTGAGTTTGTAATATTAAATGTTCATTGTTTGTTAATAAAGCATCTATTTGCGTTGTTGAATCAATATTATTGATTATTTTTGAAAAATGATCTTCTATTTTACTTCGTTTAACAAATATTTGTAAATCATCAATTGATTCATATGCTGGACTTTCTGGTGTCGGAGATCGTTGTCTTTTCATCAGTTCTCTAAAATTGTGATTACTATTTAAATCATCATCGTTTTTTTCACAATTATTTTGAGATGAAAAAATTTGTTGATGTTGTTGTTGCCAAACTTCATCAAAACTTGGATCTGAATTTGTTAAAGCTACATCTGATTGTTGCGAAGCATTACTTGAACGTTTACGAGATACAATTGAACTACGAAAAAAAGAAATTATAAATTAATAATAAAAAAAATCAGTAAATAAATGACTGGGATTAGCTGTTTCACAACAACAACAAAAATACAATCTTATTAACTTACCTGATTTCTTTATTTTCTTTCAGTATTTTATCAAATTCTGAACATCGATTTTCTAATGGTAATAAAATTACAGTATCAGCTTCTTTAATTGCTTCTTCCCAAAGTTTTTTCTTTGGTATTGAAAATCCTTTTGATATACAATGTCTTTTACTATGTTTTTCCATATATTCTTTACAAATACTTTCAAAATCATCTCTACCTTTATATGATAACATATTTGATTTAAATACCCAACTTCTTCTACCATTATCAGCAAAAAATCTTACATGAATTTTTAATTGTTGTTTTTGATTATTACCTTGTACTAATACTGTTCTATTATTATTATCTGGCCAAACAATACATGGCCAATATGGATATGTTGCAATACGTGCCCAAAATATAACACCAGCTATTATTGGAAAATCCATTTCTAGATCAATTGATGAACCTTTAGCACTATCTGAAATTGTTGATAGTGAATTTTGTATTTCATTTAAATTATTTTCACGTTCATTATTATTAAGTTTTTGTTGTTGTTGTTGTTCTTGATTTTGATCAATTAAGAGATCTGTAATACATTCAGAAGATTTTCCAATAGTATCATTCATCTCTTTAGAGATTTTGTCATCATTGTCGGCATTCTGAGTAAATTTTTCTATAATTGAATTTTGTTTTGAATCTTTGGTTTCGTTTTCGAAACATGTATGTTGAGGTATGACTACATCATAATCTGTTTCATCAGAATCTGAAATATCTATAATTACATCACTTTCAGAATTTAAATTAGAATATTTAATCACTTTAAGTGGTGAGTTATGTGTGTGTGATTTTATTTTGTGATTTAAATGTAATGTTTCTTTGAATGAATGAATGAATGAACTTTGATGAATTAATTTTGTTTTTAATGTATTACCTTTTACTTTATTGTCCATAGACAAGGAATCCTTTTTTATGATTTTTTCATTAGTTGATTTCGGCAATAGTTCTTTCTTACTTTCTTTTTCAGATTGTACTGTTTCCTTACTTAATGTTTTTTTCTCATGTAAATCGGATACTGTTTGTGTTTTCTTTTTCCGAGATGATTTTCTTGCTTTTTGTTCTAAATTACAATTTTCTTGAATAATTGAACTCAAATTATTATCATTTACGTTAGTTGAAAAATGTCCAGTATCTAGAATTATTTTTTCTATACTTTGGACCTCATTGTTATTTTCTAATGTTTCTTCTTCATTTAAATTTGGTTCTGGTTTTTCTGTTTTCTGATATAAATTATTCGTTATTTGTTCTAAATTACAAGTGTTTTTAATATTTAAATTCGAAATGCTATTGTTTTCCTTAACTAGAGAGTTTTTATTATCTAAAATTATTTTTTCTGTGCATTGGATTTCATCATTGTTTTTCTTCTCAAAAATTTCAATTCTAACTGGATTTTCTATTACACATATTTTTTCTGAATTTTCACAAGATTCTACAGAATTAATTTCAGATTGTTGAATATTTGAATTACAATTTGGTAATATATTTTCTTCACATGAACTTTCTAAAGATTTTACTAAAAGTTGTTTTATAATATTATCAACAAATAAATAATCAGAATTCGATGCTAAATTATTTTTATTATCTATAGGAAAACTTTTATCATTTTCTTTATTATTTTTATTTTCATATTCATTTGAATCCTGAGACAGTTCTTTTTTTAATAAATGATGATTTTTATCAGATTCCATAATAGTAACACCGAAAATTTCTTTATTTGTAAATTTAGTCTCACTTGAATTTTCGAATTTTGTTGACTCTACTTGCAATTTTGCTTCATTTTGTATTTCGTTATCCTTATCCTTGAATTTATCTTCCATTTCTTTATTATTTCCCACGACAGAAATATTTTTATTGTTTTTCTCTATCAAATTTTCTAAAACTTCAGATTCTTTGCCTACTTCTAAGCTATTTTCTAATTGTTTACTGGCAATTACCGAATTTGTAGCTGAATTAGTTTTTCGTTTTACTTTTTTTTTAGTTCTGCTTTTATGAGTTGCTAATGACGTTCTTGAAAAATGTTTCATATTTGTATTCGAATTTTTATTTTTTACTGCTTCATTATTATTCTTTACTAATGAATTAAATTGTTCTGGTGAAATTGGAATTTGAGCAGCATTAATTTTTACATCAGCTTTTTCTCTTTGTATTTTATTTACTGTTTCTTCTGCAATTATAGATTTGCCAGATTTCTTATGAATATTTTCATTTTGCTTATTTTTAATTTTTGTTGTTTTTTTAATTGCTTTTGGTGTTGGTGTTTTACAATTTTCTTTATATGCTTCTATTGAAATATTGCTATCATTTAATGAATTACTTGATGAATCTAAATTTATTTTAGAATTAGAGTTAGGACAACCAGTAAATTTAGTAGTTGCAGTAAATAATTCATCATTACTGCTCGTTAAATCATCTGTTGAAGAATTTAATGTTAAAGCTTTACGATGAAGTTTGGCTGTTTTCAATAAATTTGGACTTCTTTGAACCAGAACACATGGATTGTTTGGTGAAAATGATTTTTTAACAGTTCTTCGTTTTATACAAGAACTTCTACCTTGAGTTAGTTTTTCTATTTCTTCTCTGCTGTTTGTACTCTTGTCAAATGTTGCTGAAATTTATAAACAGAAAAAAATGACACTTTATATATATACATATTATATGCATATATATATATTTTTTTTTTCAAATTTACCTATAGTATTTCTTAAATTTTTTCTGCCTGTACTCATTTTTACATCAATTTTATCTAAATTCTTCTCTTCCTCTAATGTTTCTTCTTTAATCTGTATATCAATAGATTTGGCAGTGCCTTTATTACCAATTTCAATTTCTGTAGAGAAATTTTTAATTGGTATTGTTGCTAAAAATAATTTATTCCTTTTGATTAATTTTATAATAGGACTTTCGTAATATACAAATTTTCTGATACAATTTTTTTCTTTTAATGCAACTAATTTGAATTGTGGTACTAATACACCTCCTTCAATGTGCCGTTTGTTAGTACCAATTCGATATTTTTTTAATTTTTTACTTGAATTTGACTTTGCATTCTTAAAAATCGGTCTAGTAATATCTGTAAAATAAATTAAAATAACTTATATAAAAAAACTTATCTTAATAATTAATTTAAAGGTTAAATATTTGCATCAATCATGAACCGTTTTTTAAGTACGGTACACAAAACACGAAATACAAAAATGACTTGTATTTACAAAATTTCTTTTTTGTAAAATCAATTTTAAAAATATCTCTAAAATATTCAAATCTACATTGTAACTACTAAAAATACATCTACTAGGAGCATTTCTAATCAAAATAATATAAATTTAAGATGTGGTTATAATTTGATATTTTCAACTATCTTAAAGTCAAATACATATACATATATCGTGAACACTTTAAAACATTCATTAAATTACAATTAGAATTTTTTCTTGAGAATAAAGAAAGAGTCCATGAAAAATTCCATCTCACACCAAACTATAACCACAACTTTATATGTACATACATATGTAAAGGTACATAATATGTATGGTTCACGGTTGATACGCACATTTAATTTTACATTTTCATTTTACTTTTTTCTAATGATGAAGAAAGATGATGCTCTGAATTTTTTTCAGTGTTATTTTCTTCGAAAATTAATTCCCTTCTGGTGTGTTTTTTAGTTGCAGCACGCCGATATAATTTTCTAACACCACCTAAAACTTCAGATGCATTTTCTTTTAACTTATCTGAAATTAGAAAATAATAAAAATTTGGTTTTTTATTTATATTATAAAAAAAAAATAGTATGTACATATCTATTGAATGTTTATTTACACGCAAGTATTCAATTATTCAAATAACTTAATTATATAACTTAAGACATAAATTGTTGCAATCAAGTCACAGTATAAACAACAATTATTTTTTCCAATAATTAATTGAACTTATATCTAGATATACACATACATATGTACTTACATTCTTTTTCGTTTTGCATTTGTAACCGCATACTTTAAATTTCTTACATTATTCTTCATAAAACATATAAAAAAAAATAAAACAATCACTTTAGAAATTTAACAATGCGATATAAAGCTGTCAAAAATTTTGGCGGGAATTAGAAAACACAATTATATTAGCTCTAATTGCAATTTAAACAACATAAACTAAAATGAATAAATAACTAAAATAATTAAAACACTTTACTTTTTAGTTTCTCAATTAAAATTATATAAAAATACTCTATGAAATATATCAATTATCAAATTAATATCTTGTTGCTAACAAGCATTCTTATCCATCCACTCCAACTCTACCAACAAAAAACACTTCTTTGTTCTTTTTGGTCTCCATTTGGATACGGAAAAAAATTGACGAGTGGCAGCACTGCTTACGAACTATCCGCCATCAAAAAAAATTCCTCAAAACTCTACACGGGAATATAACTCTACATATGTTTACACCTGCGTGTATCTAATCTAAGAAACTGATTTCAAATTTTCGGGTTGAAAATTTGAAATTGATACAAGCATTTTTTTTGTAATGTATACAATACATAAATACCTATTTAAGAGAATTTTTTAGTGTCACAATTATTCAATTTCAATGTGGGGTATATTTCATAAATGTACAAAACCAATAAATTGATTTTTCATGAAAATTCGTCATGAAAACCTTGAAAATAATGTTGAAAAATAATAAAAAATGTATTTTCATACTTATTTCAACGTAAATATAAAAAATATTTCAAATTTTTGAAATTCTAAAAAATCCATTATTGGGATTTTAATTCAAAAATTATTAAATTTCCAAAGTGGAAAATTATGGCATATTAACAACACTTAGATTTTCTCCATATTTCTCTCAAATTTACCTGTTTTAAATTGTACTTTTATATCACAATTGTTGTCAATTGTCAATTAAGTCAACAGGCCACTCTGGTTTATTAATAAAATGTCTGAAGTAAATTTCAACATGTAAACAAGTTGTTTTAGAAAAATATTTACTTAAAAAATTGAATAAATCAATAAAGTTAAATAAATGTAATTTAACTAATACACAATGCACAAATTTCCGATTACAACTTCAATTTTGCAATAATAAAAAACCGAAATGATGTCGGCCGATTGGCCCAAAATTTGTGATCAAACAAAAATGTCACCACAAAAAGGACACCAACAAAAGTTGTCCTGTAATAAAGAAATAAATAAACAAAAAATAGATGAATGTATTTTTGGAAGTACTAGAGTAAATTCTACAGATTGTATGACAAATCTTAATCAACAAATCGAAAATGAAAGTGATAATAATATCAGTTCTTGTTCCACATTGGATATCGATAACAAAGTAAGTTTATTAATATGTATATTAATTCATGTAACGACACCCACTTTTTTTTTTAATAGGTACGCTTTATTTGTTATCTAATTTTAACATTCATTCATAAATCAAGACCGATCATCTATTTAACTATATAGATATAGATATGTACATATATTCCCACATACTTAATTTATATTTCAATAAAAGAAAATACGTACATAAATATATTTATGCATTGTGTGCTTAAAGTATAAATATTTATTTTGATATTTTACTTTGTAAAGCGCATGTCCCATATTAATTACATATTTTTTCTTTTCTTGAATCCGATTAGAAATGCAGTACAAGGTGAAATATCTACTTCTACTTTTTTTTTATTCGCGCCTCACTTCCGTCATATAAGTAATTACAAAATTTATAATTAATTTTAAATGTTTCTTTCATATAAATTTCAAAGAATCAAAAATTGATCTTAAAAAATAAAAAAAAAAGTTTTTGCAATGCATTACGTACCACCAAATAGTGAATTAATAAATGATGAAAATAATTGTATAAAACCAATAAAGTCAATAATAAATAATAAAAATAATATAATTGATGATGGTGGTGGTTCAAGTACATTTAAAGATTCTGATTATGATGATGAAGAATCATATACAACAGATTTAAATATGATATCTTCACATTTACCAAAGAGTTTAAGTTGCTTATGTTGTTCAGATCATGCTGAAAAAGATATGATAATGATGAAAAAAGATTGTGATAGTCAAAATTGTGTATATACATTAGTTACAGAAGCACCAAAAAGAAATGTTAGCATTTAAATTTATTTAAAATATGAAAAAATAAATAATGATTGTTTTTTTTTTTCTTTTTTTTTAAATATTTCAGGTGATGCATAATACTCCAATTTCAGATTTAGAAAATCAAGTTAATGATTTAAAGAAAAAATTGAAATTATCTGAAAAAGAATGTATTGAATATAAACGTAAATTATCAGAAGCAATTGAAGAAAAAGAACGTTTTTATCGTCGATTAGAAGTTATAAGTTCAGCACATGAAAGTCGTATTACAGAAATGCATTGTGTTATTGCAGAATTAAATAAAAAATTACGCAATAAACAAGAATTGACAATATTTGAAGAAAATGAACCAGCTGAGGCAGGAAGTGGTAAAAATTTTAAAATATGTAAATTTATTTTGTGATTTATAATTATTTTTTTACGTTTTTAAAAAAATTAGAATTGAGTTTTCAAGAATCTATTTATAATTCTGAAAATAATTCAACGAATTCAGAGTGCCAAACTGAACCTATAGAATCAGATATACTCCCAATAACTAATAATCACATTACAATAGATACAGCTACAAAAACACAAGTTGAGGTAATAAAATAAATAAATTTTTATTTAATTTTCTCATTCGTAGCTATTTTGATTCCATTTTTAATGAATTTTTATTATTTGATAGGCCTTACAAGAAGAAATATTGCATTTAAAAGCACAAATTGCTTTATTACAATCACAAATTGCTAATGATGATTCTAGTCCTGAGGCTCTCAAAAATGAGGGTAAATTATCAATGATGTCTAGTCCAAAAAATAAGTCAAATGAATCACAAGAAAATTATGAAGAAATTGATGATGAAGAAAATAATGTTTATAATCATCATCATCGACAAAGAAATCATTGTCATAATCATGGTGAAATTATTAATTTGAAAGAGAATTTCATAGATTATCATCAAAATCCAAATTCAGAAAATTTGATGAAAAATGACAATAAACGTTCAAAAATGTACACAAATGTAAAATTATCTGAAGGTAAATTATTTGAAATTTTAAAAAATAAGAAATTTTAATGTTTTAATATTGCCTTTGTTGCTAAAGGAAATATTACACCAGAAAAATGGTCATCACAATTTGCTGGCAATATAACACTCAATACACCAGTAACTAAAATGGCAGAAAGAGTTAAATTGAGAAAAACTACTGATGAAAGACATATTACTGGAAGTGAAATCGTTAATAGTGAAGTAATAATAAATAAAAAATTTTCGAATTTTTTTTTCTTTTAAATTTAATCAATAAAATTATTACAGATTAATAATACAGAAATAGTTGAGCATTTAGTATCAAATATGATACAGCCTAATGATAATTTTGGCCCACCAGAAATACAAAATGAATTACAAAGATTACAACGTCGTATCGAACATTTAAAAATTCGAAATTCAGTATTAGAATTAACACTTGACGAGAGTAAAGAACATTGTGAACATTTATATTTATTATGTGGTAAATATGAATCAAATGCAATTGCTTTACAATTAGCATTAAATTGTAGTGATCGAGCTATTGAAGCATATGATGTTATGTTAGCCTTACTTGAAAGCAAGTAAGTGATTTTATAAATTTTTTATGAATTATGTTTATATTGAATTTATTTTGAAAAATTTTCTAGACTGGCATTACTCCAGGAAAAGAATGCAGCTGCTGAAGAAAGCCGAAGAGCTGTTGAAACTGTAGCACGTCATTTATTGGATAGACTTGAAAGTGAGAAAAATTTAAATGAAAATAGTATGGGGCCTTGGCAAAATAAGTAAGTAGCTAACTTCATAAAAACGTAATACTTGGAATAAGTTGCATTTCAAATTTTTTCAATAATTTTCGTTTTGTGTTTACAGCTTTTGTATAAATAGTGCACAAATATCTGAACCCTGGACTGCAGAAGATGATAATAGACTCAGGAATCATGTATCAAAATTAAAAGGACGACGCTCAGCAATACAAAATACAGTAGTTGAATTAGAATCACCATTCAATTCTGATTACAGTAAATTACGAAATACATTAGAAATGAAAAAGGATAAGAAAACTGATTGTTGCTCAGTCGATTTGGAAATGGCAATATTAATGCAAGTAAGTTTTAAAAATAATTTGTTTTCAGGAATTAATTTCCATTTTTTCCTAATCATTTAAATTCTTTTTTTTTTTTAAAGGAATTAATGAGTTTAAGAGAAGATATTGTTGAAAGTAGACAAAAAGTTGAAATATCAGAACGTGAAAAGAAAATGGCTATAGATAAAATATTTGCACTAGAAGAAGCTCTATCACAATTACAATTACAGTTTATAACAGAATCTGATACCCCATTATCTCTAGTTTCAAAGGTATGTTTAAAAAAAGACGTTTTCAGTTCAATTTTCATAACACACTTTCCTGTATCATTCAGGACCGTCAATCATATTCTGAAGCTGAACATGCTGCATTAATAGAAAGACAACTTGTTGAAGCTCTTACCCGTGAAACACAATTAAAAAGCCGAATACAAGCTCTTGTTGAATCTGTTTCAGCAGCAAAAAAATCATCAGATGAAAAATATGTTCAAGTACAAAATAATATATCCGAGTTGCAGAAAACTAATGTGTAAGAAAATACAACAACAACAAAAATATATTTACAAGAATAAAAAATAAATACCTACTTTTTTTTTTAAAGGAATCTGACACAATCTTTAGAAATGTCTAAAAGGAAATATCAATCGAAAATAAAACGTTTAGAACAAAAAGTTATAGAATTAGGCTTGGAAATAAAACAACACAAGGACAATGAAATTGTTCCTGAAACAACATTGTAGGTAGGAAATGTTATGTACTCACACAAATTGTAATTATTATTATATAATTAAAACTAATATCATTATTGAAATTAAAGTAAAATAAGGCGGATTCAGCCCATTAGTAATTGGATCAACTGTATTGAACAATTGAATCCGATTAAAGTAAAATAGAATGCAAAATTTAAAATATAAGTGCTTGTTATTTAATGTAAAAAAAAATTCTAAATAAACAATTTAAAAATTAGTTAAATAATCACTTTCATCATCATTATCATCATCCTTTCCGATATTATTAACATTTTGAGTTCTTATACCAAGTTTATCTTCTAATTCTGATATTTCTTTTTGTATTTCAGCACATTCTTGTTCAATTTCATAATTTTTAGATACTAACATTACCCAACTAGCTTCAAGTGAACGTAATTTATCACCAGCTTTTGTTTGTGCTACTTTACGTTGCCAATTTACATCTTGTATTTCTTTTTTTATTTCTTGAAGTTTATTTTGTGCTTTTGCTTGTAAAGCAGTAAAAATTTCTAAATATGCTTTCCATGCTTCACAACCATATTCTAACATTAATTCTAGATTCATTGCTCTTGTTGCTTGATGTTCTAATTGTGCCATTGAATTTTCAATGGCCTCTTGCCAAGCAGATACTTCAGACATTTTACCAGCTGGAGGAGGTGGTAATTCATATCGTTTCATACTTAATGTTTCCATTGGTAAACGATTTTGAATTCTTTCAAATTCATATGCCATCATTTTTGTTTCAAATGCATTCGCATTAAGTGGCGGTAAATGGTCAAGGTAGTTTTTTGTTGGTCTATAACGTCGACATTCTTCTTCAACCATTGCCAAAGCCTGTTTATTGAAAAAATAAGTAAATGTAAACATGCAGGTTTTTTTTAGCATTGCAAATATAAAAAAAAACTTACTGATTCCCGAACTCCAGGATCATCATAGCCCTGATCAATATATGGTAAAGCATCAACAATCACTTCACCAGCCATCTCTGAAAACCCTTAGAATTTTTATATATTAATTTTAATTTTAAACTTTTCTTTTGTGGGCTTTAAAGTTTTTAATACTTCTTGAAATTTTCTACTTTGGCAAACAACACAAATGTCAGTTTAATTTCAATTGTCACTACGTACGGTGCCTGTGCGCGTTGAATGATCATCAGAGAAATAAGTAAAACCCAGATAGCATTTTGGTATCGATACTCGGGTATCAATTAGTCTTCAATATTTCTTCCCCTTTTCTAATGATGATTTGATGAAGATATTTTGATTCCTACCATCAATAGAAGTGAGTGTGGTGGTAGGAGTAAAAATATTTATGTTAGGAAAATGAAATGATGAGTGGATGTAGAATTGATTCTTTTCTGATTCCTACAATCGTATTATTAAGGGGAAAATTATAGAATGCATGACCGATGTCGTACTGATGTTTATTTGATCCCTTATTCGCTATACTGTGACGTGTAACACGTGAATGCTTTATTCTTTCGAGTTTAGTGCGTCAGTAAAGACAATTTTTTAAAGTGCAGTGTTTAATTAAATAATAATAATAAATAATCAGTAAAGATTTGTGCCTGTCTTTTTGGTTCGTTTGGTTTCTTTCAAAATTAATCATTATTAATTTCAAATTTTTATTTCAGATTGCTTCTCACGTCCTAATTATAGGATAGTAGAGCATAATAAAGCCTTAGACGAAGCACTTCGGGGCTCGGGCAGCCAAAATGAAAATCAACAAAGCTGCTTCGAAAAAAAGGCAGCAAAAAAATTAAAAAATAAGATAGATTAAGAATATATTTTTAAGTATAGTATATAGAAAATCAGAAAAAAAATACAAAACATAATAGTTTATTTTATTGAAAATATTCCTCATTGTTCAAAAAAAGGATATTTCTTGCATTTTTGTTAATAAAATAATTGCAAGCTTTAAATTGTATACTTTTCATATGTAATTTTTTTAATTTTTTGAATTACATATGAAAAGTGTAGAATTTAAAGCCTGCAATTATTTTATTAACAAAAATGCAAGAACTATTCCTTTTTTGATTCCACTCTTCAGTACGGCATCAGTACAGAGTATCAATACAGTATCGATGTGGAATCGATTCTTTATTGATGCAATTCCCTTTTAAAATTTGGTTACAATTCGATTCGATACATCTTTGATGCAAGAAATCACTAGTTAATTTACCCTTTTTCAAATTCAACCAATCAGAATGCTTAACATGCGGACATGGTCCATATAAAAACATCAATTTTGGTAACTAAAAGGTATCGATGCTTTGATACTTGAGTATCAGTCCAACATCAGTTCTTCATCAGTCCTGTGCTATCTGGGAATCTATTAATTTCGATGCACAAAAGTATCGATACCAAAATGCTATCTGGGTAGTAGAATAATTTTTAGAGAAACAGTCAAAAATCTTTATAGTTGAGAGACATCATCACTGTGCAGATTGCAGCGCTCTCTGAATGTCAGTCATTCTACATAACTGACACTTCGACATCGTAGAATTTGGCTTGGCAGGTCTTTTTATCGTCAGCCATTCTCTAATGGTAGACGTGCGTGTGAATTTTCAATTTGATTTTTCATAGAATTTAGTGGATTTAAGAGTTAAAAATGGTAAATATTCATGAATTTAATTATTAACTTTCACCTAATTTAAGTGCATTTAAAGGTTTTTTGAAGAATGTCAATTTTGTGAAAATTATATTTTGACACGTGCTATGTGGTAGATTACATAGATTACCTTAACCTGTAATATGTTTTTCAGAGTTTATCAACAGCGAGACCTTTAGTAAACGTTTATTCAGAAAAAAATGAACCTGTAAATGGAAGCACAGTATGCCTTCCAACTGTTTTCAAAGCTCCAATCAGGCCAGATGTGGTGAATGAGATCCACCAATTGATGAGACGAAATCGTCGTCAACCATATGCCGTCAGTGAACAAGCAGGTAAATTTGAAATTTAATGAAAAGTACTTGTAAAATTAGTGAGAATTTAATAAATTCCTGTAGGTCATCAAACATCTGCTGAATCATGGGGAACTGGAAGAGCTGTTGCTCGTATTCCTCGTGTACGAGGTGGTGGTACTCATCGATCAGGTCAGGGTGCTTTCGGTAATATGTGTCGTGGTGGTAGAATGTTTGCACCAACAAAACCCTGGAGAAGATGGCATCGTAAGATCAACGTAAACCAACGCAGATATGCCTTAGTTTCTGCTATTGCCGCCTCTGGTGTCCCAGCTCTTGTTCAATCTAAAGGACATGTTATTGATGGAGTTTCTGAATTCCCACTTGTGGTATCCGATGAAGTTCAGAAATTACAAAAGACCAAGCAAGCAGTTATTTTCTTGCGTAGAATGAAGATTTGGGCAGACATCCAAAAGGTATGTAGATCGTGAAACTTACTACCAAGCAAAAGAAAAAAAACATCTTTTTCTTTGTAGGTTTACAAATCTCAAAGATTCCGTGCTGGACGTGGTAAAATGCGTAACCGTAGACGAATTCAACGTCAAGGACCATTGATTGTTTACTACAAAGATGAAGGTTTACGCAAGGCATTCCGAAACATCCCAGGAATTGAGACAATGTTCGTTGATAAAATGAATTTATTGAAATTGGCTCCAGGTGGTCATGTAGGACGTTTTATTATTTGGACTGAATCAGCATTCAAACGTCTTAACGAATTATTTGGATCATGGAAACAACCATCTGAATTGAAAAAAGGATACAATTTGCCACAACCAAAAATGGCAAATACAGATTTATCAAGACTATTGAAATCTGAAGAAATCCGTAAAGTATTACGTGATCCAAAGAAGAAGATCTTCCGTCGTGTTCGTCGTCTCAATCCTCTATCAAATACACGTGCTTTGATTCGTCTCAACCCATACGCTGAAGTTGTTAAACGTCGTGCACTTTTAGCAATTGAACAAAGAAAAGTTAAAAAAGCATTAGAACTTGCTAAAAAACGAGGTGTTGAATTACCATCAAAACATTTTGCTGTTCGTGCTACAAAAGTTGCAGAAGAACGTAAAAAGCAATTAGCAAAATTATTTGCTGAAAGAAAGAAGAAAATTGCAGCAAAGAAATTAGCAAAAAAAACAGCAAAAACTGTAAAACCAGCAGACAAGTAAAAATTAAAAACAAAACAAATATTTTTATTGTTTCTAAACAATTTAATGTAAAATTCATTCATAATGATAAATAAAGTTAAAAATAATAAAATTTTTTTCATGTTTACTTTTCAATTTAAAGTTCAGAATACAACATTTTTCCTGTTTAATTGTTTAGCATATGAGCCGTTATTTGAAAAAATTAAGAATAAACGTTTTTTTCAGTTAAGTATCAGTATTCTATGGAAATAAAACAATTTTCAACATTTTATTCTGTACTACCTACTTATTAATTTTCTTTTTAAATCTTTAATGTTTGAAAACATCTCCTTAAATGAGAGACTTACTTTTTCTCAAATAATTTACACATATCAGATCAGATCGAAGATCGAATGTAAGTTTTTAAAATCCAGTTTGTATAGTAAAGCTACGATTATTATTGAACACACTGTACTTTCAAGTAAAAGTTTTTCAGATTCACATAATTAAGTACTACTACGGTACTACGGTGTTTTTCAACGGCATGACCACCTTGTTTTCGAACGATCTCTTCCTTCAAAGTATGATTTTGTATAATTGAAGATCGCATGATCTTCACCATAACAGTATAACAACAACAAAAATAAGTGAACAATTCAACTTTAATTTGTTTAAATTTCGTTTATAACATACATACATAGATAGATATATAGATATAGGTACTATAAATTTTATTTAAAAAATTTATTGTGTAGTTGATGTTTTGCGGTCTACTGTTCGATATTATTGTCGTCTTTATTCCATTCAGATTTAACATGATTCTAGTATAAAATATAAGTATCTTTTTTTATATGTTTTCTTTATTTTTATTTCTTTTTATTAAATTACAAAAATAAGTAAAAATAAAACAAACAAAAAAAAAAACGGAAAAAAGCTCGATACCCCAATACTTATACTTACTTATACTTTTATGATTTATTTATAACAAAAAAGTTTTTAAATTCGTTCGCATTGTTGATAAGACAGTATCGTGTGATTCTGTATTTTTTTTTTGTTGTTGAGTTAAGTGTACAATTTTATTAAAAATTCATTTAAATGCGATTTGTTTTTGTGTTATTTTTATAAAAAATTTACTTGTGTTTAGTGAAAAAAAAAATAAAAATAAGAAAAGGTTCCTTAAAAACGAAATAATAAACTAATTAAAAAAAATTATAATTATGGATTTATATCTATCTTATTATTTAAGTACAATTACAAGTTTTTGTTTAGGATTCTCAATGATGGGTATTTTTGAACTTATATTTGTATTTTTAATTGTACTTTACATATGTACAAGAACAAGGTCAGTAATTAACATTATTGTATTTTTGTTGTTGTTGTTTTGTTTTTCTTTTAATTAGAACACCTTTATAAAGTTTTATAGGTTTTTTTATTTGAAAATAAATCATTCGAGATAGATAGTTTTCAATAATATTTGCTATGAAAATTTAAAATAAAGATATGATATTCTTTGTTTCAAAATTCAAGTAAATTGTGATATGAAAGTTCAGTGGTTTCAATAATCATAGCGTTTTGATTATCAAACCGTTTAAAATGAATTAAAAAAAAATAGTTCACAAGAAAGAAAAAAGAAAAGAAATTTATATCTCCTAATATCAATTTTCTACCGGTTTTATATCAATCTATAATGGATTTTATAATTGATGATATAAAGAAGTTAGAGCACTTTTTTAAAGATTAAACGCATAAAAAAGTAGAAAGAACCACTTAATGTTTTGTTAAAATGTTATTGCAATTATAATCATGAAATACGACTACGATTTTCTTAATAAAGTAAGTTCAAAGATCAATTTGAACAAATATTTTTATTATTGAATAAATATCACGAAATTATTATACGTATCTAATTATGAGAAAGTAATTGATACATTCCTATCTGAAAATAAATATTTTCACATATAAATTTTTAAAAAAAATTTACCATTTATTCAAACAAAGTGTTTAGAATAGAAATTAACAAAAATTTTTCTTAAGAAATATGTACCTATGTATAATCTTTTGTACATAGGCACATATAATTAACAATTGGTCATAGTTCATTACAAATACAAAAAAAAATAATAAACAAGTGATTAATTACAATTTCTCATCAACATCATTCTAAATTTAAAAATTCATTTACATATGTATAATGAAAAAAACGTCATGTGTACAAAAATAATATTAACTCTTTGATCGATTTTGTTATTAAATTGTTGCATTAAAAATCAAAAATTAGCATTGAACTTAAAACTTTTGTAAATCAGGCTAAATCACAAAAACAAAGAAGAAAAAATGCTCAAGAACACTAAATTTAAATTTTAAGTTGCATAAATTTGAAACGAAAAAAGGCTATACAAAGAGGCATTCAAAGGTCGAAAACCCTCCACTGCAAAATGATAATTCAAAAAATAACCATTTATTAATTTATATTGTCAAACTCTACTACCTTCACCACCCTACGGTTTTTTAATTTTTGCAAATAAATCAGTTATGAAAATGAGAAAACAAATACTATATATTATACATATGGATGTATCTACACCTTTTTTTAAATTTTATTCATCAAATGTAGGTGTTTAATTACTTTCAGATAATTCACATTAATTCCTAGATTTATTTTTAAATTGCAAAAAACAAAATATCGAAAATCAAAAAATATTTCGGATTTATGAGATGAACGCCCTGCCCTTCACATAATGAAGAATTATTGAAAAGTTACAGTACTGTAACTAATAAAAAATTTTATTTAATTATTTTCCAGTTTAATATTTGAACAAAATAATTGAAAGTTATAATCTGGTTTAAATTTCCTAATAAGCTCTGCCAACCAACAAGAATGATTAAATATGTATATAAAATTTACTGATTGTGGAAAACAAACCATTTATTCAATCGCATAAAAATTCTATTAATTATTAAATTCACTTTTTTCCCAATACGGAATTTTCCATTTGCACTACTTTTCTCTTGAAGTTCCTATGAAAATTTTTTAAAGTAAATTTCCATTGAAATTATCACAAATTTCTTTGTTTCCAGTATTTGTCCTTTCAATAATTTTTAATAAATTTTTTTTTCGTTATCATTAACACAGAGTAAAAAAAAAATAAATTAAATGAGCATGCCACAATCATCATTTTTGATCAACGAACTTTGTATTAATTGCTATGTTTTTAATTTCTTATCACCATTCAAAATCGAATGCTCTTTCAAATATAATTTTTATATGGGACGATTGAAAGTTTAATTTTTTTTTTAAAATTTATTATTTTAATTTTTTCTATGGAATAACAATAATAAAGAAATATAAAAAAGGTACTTAATCTGTATTATTGCTGTTCAAAAAAGCATGAGTAAGAAAAGTGATCTTTAATCGCTAAAATGATGAACAGTAACAACAACGAAAAAAAAAATTCAATAATATAATATATGCTTTCAATTTAGTCATTATCTCATATGTGATATTTAAAAAATAAATAAATATACATATGTTTGTATGTACATACATATATATGTATATACAAAATATTATCATTTTTTAAATAAAGTGTGCCATAATTTGCAAGACAAAAAAAAATTATACATATTTTAAATAGAAAGTTATTCCTTTTTTTTATTAGATTAGATGTTTTTATTTACTTGAAAATTTTATTTGCTACTATCAATTATAAAGAATGTTAATATGCACCTAGGTAAATATCGATTAAAGTTCAATTGTGATAAATTATATTCAAAGTTATAAAAAATAAAAAGTAATAAAATAATGAAAATAATATATTGTTGTTTTTTTTTAATCTTTTGTACATAAAGTATAATTTTTGAGATAACATTATATTGGCATTGGATTTTGGAATGTGATTAAATTTACGGAAATAATGTATCATTTTATTATTTAGAGCATTTGAATACTATACATATGTATATAATGGTACACAATTTTAAAGGTCCTTTGAAGACGTTAAAATTCAGTATATTTTATATTTTTATTTACTTTATTTTTCATATTATTAAATGCACACGTATATAATGTCGTAATGAACAATCAAAAAATAATTTAATTAAATAACTATGAAATGTATTTATTTCCGGTTATGAATTTTAATACTCTCTTTTTTGTTTTCTTGCATAATAAATTCATATAACTGTTTGAAAAATCTTTATGATGAATATTGTACACATTATATATATATATATAAATTATCAAATTAAAAAAAAAAAAAAAAAATCTTATTTTACAATTACAGGGCATCATCGGTTATAGCAAAAGTTGCTTCAGATTGGATTATCCCAACACATCGTTATCCAGAAGTATTCAATGGAACAAGATTTGAATTTCTAACATCATTTTATAACAAGGTATATAAGAGTGTAATAAATTTATAATTGATTTTTCTTACTATAAAATGAACCTTTTTAAATTAAAAAAAATTAGGTATATATACTAAATAACATATGCATCATTATTTATGTATATAAAAATAATTCATGAAAATTTTAAATTTGTTGCTAAATACAATATTTTCAGTTGTATAAACAAACTAAAAAAAAAAAACACGTACTTAAATATGTATCTGGATCTGTATGGAATTTGCTAATGATAATGCTAAAATTTAACAAAAAAAAGCACAAAAAAAACTAAATAGTAGGAGATTAAGTAATTTTATTCAAAACTATTAAAAAATATATATTTTTATGAATAATACCTATAAATCTAAAAGAAACAATAATAGTTAGTAATCAGTAATTGTCTTTTCAAACAATTTTATAAAGATCTTATATTCTATTAAATTAAATGAAAATATTTTAATAAAATTTGTTATTTAGATGTAATGTCATCTATTTATAAGATTTAATTAAAACACTTTAGTGTTTATCAAATTGAAAAAAAAAAACGAAAAGATTTTCTAAAAATAAGAAAAATAAATGAAGAATTTTGCAACGTCATATTTATATAATTAAAAATTTAAAAAAAAAAACGTTTGTTTTTAACGTTCATTTTCCGGTTTCTCACTTCCGCATAATCAGTCATTTAAAAAAATTTTGACGTTTCAAATTAAAATTGAGGTTAGGATGAATATTGTGTTGTGTGTGTTTTTTCTTTGTTAGTTTGATTTGATCTACTTTGGGATCTAATTGTTTGGTTCATTTTTAATGGGTTTTACGATTTTGGCTGTATTTAAAGTTCTTAGAATAAAAATTTTCCAGTGATTTTCAAAAATAAATTTAGAATTCCATGGTGGGAAAATATTTTGCACAAATAGAAACTAGAAAAATTAAAGTCATCATTTTAAAATCAGCCTAAGCTGTTTAATCCAAAAATTCAATGAAGAGCACAACATTAGTTAGAGGATGGTTTGAAGTAATTACTGTTTAAGTTACTTCTTTTAAATATTTAAAATTTAAATACACATTACCTAATTGTAATTATTGTGTGTTTCAGGATGAAAAATCATCTACTGCCGTAAATCATCAATATTATGTACAAGATTTACTCAGGGTAACACAACATGCTGGAAGAAGACCATTTGGTTCAATTTTCGATTGGGGAATATATTTTCCATATTTAGCTCAATGTATTCGTTTAAAAAAATATCCTTATCCACAGGTAATAATTTTTAAAGAAAAATATTTACTTACATGTTTTGTATGTAAAATCTTTCATTTTTGTCTAACACAGGTTTCAGGAGTTGTTTCAAATGATCCAAAATTACACATAGCTATTAAACAAGCTGCTGAAGAAATTCTAAGAGAAAATAGACAAAAACAAGGCTCAAATTACATTCTTAATAAAAGTGTAGAATTAATTGAAGAAGAAAATCAATATTATCAGAAAATTTTAAAAATTCAAGAGAAACGTGCAAAATGTATTTTAATTGATATGAGATCAAAAATATCTGATTTATTACTTCGTATAACATCATGGTTATTATATAAATTATTACCATGTTTTTTATCTGGTGTTGTTACACATACTAAACAAATAGAAATGTTAAAAAAAGCTAATGATAAATCACCAGGTGTACCATTAATATTTTTACCATTACATCGTAGCCATTTAGATTATATTATGGTTAGTTTTATTTTATTAAATAATGATATTAAAAGTCCAATTGTTGCAGCTGGTAATAATTTACAAATACCAGTATTTGGTTCATTATTAAGAGGTTTAGGTGCATTTTTTATTAAAAGAAAAATTGATCCAATTGTTGGTAAAAAAGATATTATTTATCGTGCAATACTTCATTTATATTTACAACATGCATTAGAAGCTGGACATAATTTAGAATTTTTTATTGAAGGTGGAAGAACACGTACAGGAAAACCATGTATGCCAAAGGTAAAAATATGTTTTGTTTTATGTTCTATCAATTTAAATATCTAGGTAAAAATAATTTTATATTTTAAATTTTTTTATTGTAAACTGAAACAGAATGGAATTTTATCAGTAATTGTAAATGCATTCATGGATGGAGCTATTAAAGATGCATTACTTGTTCCGGTATCAGTAAATTATGAACGTTTAGTTGATGGAAATTTTGTTAGAGAACAATTGGGACAAAAGAAGCAACCAGAAACGTTTAAATCAGCAATATCTGGAATTTGGAAGGTAAAAGATAATTACTAATTACTTGAATCATTTAAGTTGAAAGATATTCTATTAATCTTCAAGATGAGTTTTTATTTTTTTGGACCAGAGTAGGATTTTAATCTAGAACATCTCATTTTATATTCTGTTTAAGACATTTTAATTTAATTAGCATTTTTTTTTTTAATTTCAACATCGAATATTAAATTTTTTTTACTACACAAACATTCTAACTGTTTTTTCTCCCTTTTTTAAATTTTTTTTAAAAAAAAGCAATCAATATCTTAATAAAAATGAGGTAATTTTCTAAGACATCAGCAATAACAATTATTATTATTATTTAAAAAATATTTTTTAGACTCTTAATTCAAAATATGGATTAATGCGAATAGATTTTAATCAACCATTTTCACTTAAAGAATTAGTTCAATCTTACAATAAAATTGCACAAGAAGAGGGTAATTCGAGAATATACAAGCCAGCATCAAAGTAAGTTTTTTTTCTCTTTAAATTGTGTATTTGTTGGTGCGTCTCATGTAAAATATGTATACATAATTTAATATAATTTATTTTATTAACAATACTCTACATACTTGAAATTTCTTATTGTTAGACAATTACAACACAATCAATCATCATCTTCATTATATGGTACAGATGTTGTTTGTGAAGAGCATCGTACTTTAGTAGATAGCATATCACGACAAGTGATATACGATTGTGCACAAGCTACATCAGTTATGACAACAAATGCAATATCATTTTTATTTTTAACACGATTTAGAAATGGTGCATTTGAAGATATAATTGCCAAAGAATTAGATAATTTACGAAATGATTTAAAAAATCGTAAAGATATTGGTTTTTCGGGTAATTCTTTACATGTTGTTCGATATGCAGTTGATCTTTTAGGTTCAGGTAATTTGAAAAAAAAAAAAAAAAAATGAATTTAAAGTGATTTGCTCTTAAGAAAATATTTTTATTTTTTATTTTTAATGTATTTTATTTTCAGATTTAGTATCCAGAACAAAAACAGAATGCAAACGATGGTTTATAAAGCCATTACCAAATTTATCCACTTTCATCGAATTAAGTTATTATTCAAACACTTTAACACCATATTTTGCATTACAATCTATTGTAGTCACAGCATTACGTTCACTTTTAAAGGATAAAGAAAAAGTAAGTTACTTATTATCTTTTTTCTTGTTATAAATAGAGAAAACAATTTTTTGTTTAAATAATTTTAGGATGCTGGAGTGTCTAGAAGAAAACTTAAAGATTCCTGCTTAGAGCATTGTGAAATTCTTCGATATGAATTTATTCTTAATAAACCAACACAAAATCTAGAACAATGTATTGAAGAAATTATTGATGATTTATGTGACAAAGAAATACTATCAAAACCAAAAGTAAGAATTAATTAATAATGTACAATGACAAAATATTGGGTGCGTTTCAATATCCAACATGTTGCTCAACCTTTTCATGAAAAACCTAATTTCGACGTTGTCATAATCACCGGAACAAAATGCCAAAAAACAACCTGCAACCAAGATGGATTCACCATATGGTGTGGTGCTCAACAATGTTAGATTCTGAAACGTAGCCATTAATACAATTTAGCGTAGTTTTTTTTTTTTTTGAAAGGATATTCCATTTAAAAAACTACTTCATCGAATATTAAATATTTTTTTAATTTTTCTAATTATAGATTGAAGGAGAAGATACAGCAATAGCAGCAAAAAATTTAGCAAATTATGTGCAAAATATTCTTAATGATGATGATGATGATTATGATAATAATAATGAATATATTTATAGCAATAGTTATGAAAAACCAGAAATATTTTTATCATCAGAACGAAAAATAGATCAAGATGCATTAGTTGCGGTATTAGCACCAATTGGTCATTCATATTTGGCTGTGGTAAATTCTCTAAAACATTTATTAATTGATTCCTTATTAGAGACAGATTTTGTAAAATATGCTTTAGAAGAAATTAAAAATAAAGTTACAAATGGAGATTGTAAATATGGTAAGGATTTCACTTTTATATATCTTGAATTTATTTTTTTAATTTTATTTAAAATTACAATCTCTTTTAAGGTGAAAGTATTTCAACAGATTCAATTAGAAATTGTATTAAACTTTTGGAAAAATGGTCCATATTGGAAATTTGTAATCAGCATGGAGTTAGACTTTTATCATTGGGAAGTTTATGTGATACATCAGATGGAGTTGATAATATAATTGAACGATTTAAATTGATAGTACCTCCAGAAATTATATAGGAGAAAACAAAAAAAAACACAAAAACAGTCTTTTTTTAATGTTATTTTTTTTTTAAAATAAGCTAAGCTTATATTTATAAATACTGATTACATAATAATATGCTCTCGGAAATAATAATTTTTTTTTTAAAAATGACTGATAGTTCATTAATACGGTAATATTTTATATTTTTATTTTATTGAAAATAGTTTCAAGATTATTTTCTTGTAAAATTCACCTAAAATACATTAAATTGAAACAAAAAAGAAAATATTATTATCATGAATTAAAATTATAGAATAAATTTTAATTAATTTTTAATTGTGTATTTTATATTTTATTTACAAAAACAAAAAAAACAAAACAACTTTATGGGGGTTTTTATAGTTTATAAATAAACAGTTTCACTACTACAGAATAAATATAAAACTTAAAATAATTATAAATTAAAACAGATAAAATCCTCAATTTAAAAAAAAATGTAATACTTTGTACATCGTCAGATTATTTAAAAAAAAATTTATTTCAAATTAGAATGAAAAGTAGATCCACTGTAATATGATGATGTTGATTTGATTTGATCTGCAGCATCACTTAGAGTTGTTGGTACATCAATTCCTCCTCCTGATGATAACGAAGAATTTACATTATTACTATTTTTATTTAAAGAAGAAAAATTCGTATCAGTATTATTTGAATGACCATAAGCCATATTAAATAGTGCTTCAGGATCACAAACAAATTTATAAACATATCTTTCACCAGCAACTTTTTGCATAATTCCTTTTTCATAATAATAACGAAGACTTCTTGATAATTTATCATAATTCATAGCTGGACGATTTTTTTGTATACCCCATCTACGTGCAACTTCTTCTGGTTCAATTAATTTAAATTCCATTCCTCTACCAGTCCATGCTATACAACCAGAACTAGCAGATGGTTCATCTAATAATGCAACTAAAAATTGCCATAATTGAAGTGATCCTCTACGTTGATTTAATGTATTACTTGTTATTGGTCCATTACCAGTATAAAGTGTACTAAAACTAAGATCAGTATCTGTAGAACTTACTATTGATGTATCCAATGAACGTAAAGAGTAATTAGTATGATATGGATAAGATGAATTATTTGTTGAAGAAGAAATATTTGATGGGATTATTGTTTGATGGTTTTGATTCGTTGTTGAGTCAGGATATTGAATATGATGATGATGATGATGTGGAAAATGTTGACTTATTTGTAATGATGAAGGATGATGACCAGAGAAAACTCTTTCTGAATGATGAACTGTTAAAAATATAGAAAAAATGAACAATTAAAAGGACATGCTAATCCTCATATGAAATTTATTTTAACTTATTGTACTGCAGAAGTGAACTTATACAACTTTAAAAAAAAAAAAAAGCTCAAATATCGTTAAACATAACAACTAAATTTTATAGGTACTTCAAGTATTAAAAAAAGTACATTTAAAATCAGAACAAAAGACGTCTTGTTTTCTGTAAACGGAAAAATCCATTGGTTATTCTCATTACATACATATATTTACATAACAAGAAATATTTCTCTTCTTTTTTTTTTGTATCATAGTCTTTGTACAAATCCCTTTTTACTTAATGGCTCATATATTCCTTTGGGAAAAAAATGTTCATTAAATTTTCACCAATGAAAATGTATCCATCGATGAACTTTTTTTTTCTCTAGATTTTATTGTTCAGAATTATGTAAACAGAAGATTGTATTATGATGATAAAAAATTCAGGTGTCAGTAGTTATAATACCTGTCTTATACGTTATATCATGGTAAGTAAAAGGCTACAACCGTATAACATATCATTTTGAGGAAAAAAATTAACTAAATGTCACGTAAAATAAATCAAAAATTCAAATATTATACAAATTAGAAAATTCAATTTTCTGGATCAATTTTCACTGTATTTTTCTTTAATAAAAAAAAATCTTAATTCTAAGAAATTCTTTTTTATTTTTATTTAGACTTTCATTTAAGCTTATTTAAATTCTAATAACGAAAATTTCACCTTGATTTTGATCACTTTTATTCAAAACGTGTATGTTAATGTAACACGAACATCAAAATCATATTATTTAAATCAGATAAAAAAAAAAAGGATATGCATATTGATAAACAGATAAGGCAATCAAAAATCACTGTAAGATACCTCGTGTACATGTTGTTTTTTTATTTATAAATTTCATAAATTGATATTAAAAATTTAATATGGAAAATTTTTTTTTCTGTTGTTTTACTTTTAATTCAAAAAATTTCAAAAATCAAAAAAAATACATTTTTCATGTTTTAATACTTAATAAAATTTAACCAAATATAATATCTACCTACTCTATTAAGCTAAAACAATTTATACACGAGTATGTACATACATATGTATGTATCGAAATATACAAACAAAAATTTTTAATAAATTTAAGAATCTTTGTATGTAGGTACATTATAAAATGTATATATAAAAAAGATACAATGTAATTTTCATTATATATACTGATGGTATTGCTCTTATTTTGGTTGTAAAAACTTTATACAGTCAACAGATTCCCCCAAATTGATAGATTATGCAGAGAATACTTTAATAATTTATTATTGTTATGATGGATTGCGCATCGAATTGAAATTTCTGAATCTGCAATGATGATGTTCATGTTAATAATAATAAAGTTGTTGTTGTTGTATAATGGATAAAATTTATTCATATAAATTATGCAGGTGTTAAATACCTTCATTGGATGTCGAAAGGTTAAATAGTATGTATACATACAAAAAATATTGTTTTCATGAACATTTAATTTTAACAAAAAAATAAAAATAATAAAACAAACTATGGGAAAGAGGGTGAATTTTACATTGTTTTTAAGGGATAGTAAAGTAACTAAAGTAAATGTACAAAAGAAAAATAAATAAATAAATAAAAATAATAAAAATTCATTAAGGATTATATGTAGCTACTTCATCTTATATACTATATATGTATAATGAAATGCATTTCATTAAATATGGGTGCTCATATTAGATTTACCTACTTACAAGCCATGTACATATTTTAATTCACTTGTTTTTAGGAAATTTTTAATGAAGTAACATCAATTAAACATTATAAAAAATGTAAGTAGTTAAAATTCTACTTCTTACTCCTTAAAATTGATTGATATCAAAATTATGTAATAATATTTCAATTTTTTGAAAAATTAAAAAAAAAAAATCGTTTCTTTAATGCGATGAATATATATTAAAACATATCAATATTTTATCTTTTTCAATTTGCCTAAATATATTAAACTACAATTTTTGCTTAGTTTGCTGATTGTAGATTAATTGTAGTGAAGATTAAAAAAGAAACAAAACTAAGGAACTCTTTCAAAACCTTCTACAGAAAACAAATAAATAAAGTTACTGGCCTCCTTACAGGTCATGCTAAACTTAAGATTCATTTCATCTACATAAAATGAGTAAAGAAAATGAACCAATATGTTGTGACAAAAACAAAACAGCATTTTACTTAATAAGCGAAAAAACGACACTCGATAGCTGGAGATCTAAAACTCTCAGATAAAAATCTAGTGAAATTTTTGGTTGGACTTTGTCCGCGAGTTCAGGCTTTTCAACTGGACTAGGCAAGAATGGACAATACAATAAGTTTCAGTGTCAGGAAAATAAAACCCACGCCACTCTTTCCTCCACAAAAAAAGGAACTATATCCCTTAAATATCTAGATGCACGAGTTTTGTACAAATTTGATTAAAAATAACTAGAACCGCTAAAGCACTTTTTTAATTTTTGTGTTAATAATCAATTGATTCCATTTAATTCTAGTCTTGAAATATTCTATTAAATATTTTTTTTACTCACCATCAATTGGTTCTTTTTTAAGAATATTTTGAGAAGACGGTGATGGTGAAAATCTGAAAGAAAAAAAATTGTAAACACATGTATGAAAAAAAAAAAAAAAATGAAGTACATAATATTATTTATAGGTTTCATATGAAACTTGCCTATTATATAAATTTATTAAAATTTTATCTTAAGATTTAACTATAAAAAAAGAATTAAAGTTAACTTTTTTTTTATAAGTACATATATATAATTTACCTGTAGCAGTAGGGATGTGTCACAGCAGGAATGTCGAAAAAAGATGTTCTTTCATTGCGGATACCTTTGACTGAAATTTAGTTTGTATAGATATACAAGAATATAGATGAAAAATTTTTTTGATTTCTGTTGAGGGCGTACGTATATATATGAATAATACAATGTATAGTATATGTTATATTATAATTTCAAAGATAAAAATAAAATTACTTTGTGCATGATAAAAAATATCGAATGAACGAAATAAAATAGATTAAAAATTGTCAAAAATAATAAAGTTTTCTTTATACATATAAATAATATGCATATATGTGTATATACATATGTATTGAATCTTTTGTGGTTTTTTTTACTAAATAAAAGCCTGAATTTTGAATTAATAAAATCGATAGAAATCTGAAGGTTCAGGATACATTTATTAATTTGAACGCAATAAAAAATATTGAAAATTTTTTTTGTAAAATCAATCAGCACAAAATTTGAAAAGAGCAGAATATTTTTTTTTAAAGAAAAATTATAGAAAAAAAATTAATTTTACTTTTATTAATAAAATTTGTAATCGTTTTAAATTTATCTAAAACTCAAATATATAAAAGTCTATATAAATTTACACACAAATTATTATTTTATTAAATTTTATTAATAAGAATTTTTAAGTAAATAAATGAAAAATTTTCTTTTGTAAATATTTTCCTTCTTCTTTTTTTTTCTTTTCAATTAATAACGATATTAAACACACATAAAAAAATTGCTCAAAGGCAAAATGTTCATAAATAAAATGGAAAAGTACACTTTCATTGTATGATTAAACGTGTGTATTTAATCGATTTTAAAAGATGTAGGAAGATTACTGTTAAAACAATTATCGATATAAAAAATATATAAATATGTATATGTATATACATATGTACATATATGTTAATATTGAGAAGCTTACCATTGTACCTTGAATTCTGACAAATATCATGGTTATCATCGTGTACAGAAGTTTTTGTTGTTGAATTATGATTAAAATTTAAAGGATTATTAGTATCTTCACATTCATGATACCAATTTCCTCGATCATTATCTACTAAAAAATGTTTAAAAGTTCAAAACAAATAAAAAATGACTTTCAATATTAAATTTTTCTTCGAATATCAAAAAATCATTCAACATACCATTAAGATTACTTGTAGATGAAGGAGTCTGTTGAATTTGTATAAGATTTGAAGATACTTTTTTTGTTTGACAAAAAATCTCATCTGTCAGTAGGTGGTTTGCATTTGAAATTGAAGAAGTAAAGTTTTGGTTGGTTAAATGCTCCTGTGGAGTATAATAAATAATAAAAAAAAAACAAAAGAGAAAATAATAAGTTTTTCTACTTATTTCATAAAATGATTATTGTATTACAATTAATGATTTTTCTTTGTAAATTACATTCAATGGATGAAAATATAAAAAAAGTCAATAAATAAAATTGTAGAAATATTTTAAAGCTAAAATTATTAATATAGAAAAATAATATCACTAAATTTTCTGTTTTGATAACAGATAAGATAACTGATTTTACAATTCCAAATTAAAGGAAATGATGCAATCTCATCAAGGAAATCGCGTAATTGATTTTATCCCAATAAAATTTTCACAAGTAACTATCTTTCAATAAAATCTACATCATTCTACCTATTATATGGAGTAAGTACATTATAATATAAATTTACTTTTTCCCTTCAATTTTATGATCATTTCTTTTAACATCCTTTTTAAGAAAATTTGTCAAGAAATTCGAAGTGTATAAAAAACAAGAAATAATGAAAAAAAAATAAAAATTTTAGCACTTAAATAAATGTATTGATTATTTTTTTTTCCTTACAACATTGTAACAGTAACTATATTTAGAAAATCTTCTTTATTTTTTATTTATTTATTTATTTATTTTTTTTTGGATTGTTTCATATGTACATATCTTCAATTAAATTGTTTGAACACAAAAACAGGAAATGTAACAGGCTAGTAATTATCTAATGAGAAAGACCACCCTGGGTGGAAATGAGAGAAAAGTGCAAACAGGCGTGTGTCCTTCTTATATGTTTAATCTACCTGTCATATCTGTGTAAATTCAGGTGTTATATAGGTACAATTTATGTTGTTGCATTTGTAGATATGTATTAGAAATGTCAACATTATTGTTAAAATTGAGGTAACTAGACAATAGACTAGAATATTTGTAATTTGTACATATAACATATTATATCCTAATATGAAACAATGAAAGACATATCATATTATTGTGTAATATTGACTGGAGTGTCTTTAAGAGTGATATACCCTAATTGAAAAATGCATTTAATTTCTCACATATTTTTTAAAAATTTTCTAATTACTGTTTTTGTAGGTTTTTTTTTTCACATTCTAGAAAATAATATTAAAGTTTTTTTCGAAACTAATTTGTATTTAAAATTAAACTTGAAATATTTGAGAATATTTTAGGAGAAGTTCTTAAAAAAAAGCAATAAATATCCTTTTTTGTCTATTTCTTTTCCCCTTTTCTTTATCAATAAAAAAACACTTCAATTCATGACCTTGAATTTAATAATGAACATCGACAATTTATAAACTGATTATAAAAATAACATGAAAATGAATGTTACCTTAAGAAAGAGGGAAAATTTTTGTTTTGAAATGAATTAAGGGTATTATATGCTTTGCGGAACACATGCTGAGATATTTCAAAATTCCTATAAATCATGTGGTTCCGGTTTGAATATTGTACTTCGAATGTTTTTAATTACATATTTTATATCATTTATTTAGTAATTGATTCAAATAATTTGGGACATTTTTAAAATAAGTACTTTGTAAAGAATTCATCTGCTGAATATTGTACATGATTGTTATCTACTTCACTTCGAGTCCAATTAAAATATTTATATTAATTAGATAAGCTTTTTAATTAACATATTTAACATTTCATAAAGAAAAAAAAAGGTATATAATAAAATAAACAAGTTTTTTTGGTCGATATTATTACTTTAAACTCCGTAACTATTTTTAATATAAAATTAACATTATTCAAAATGTTAAATATACCTACTCGTACTTTTAAGACTAAATGTTTACACATTTGTTTTTACAAGATTTTTAACATAGTTTTTTTTTTGTAAGATTAATTAGATTTTTTCAAGTTTTATATTATGTTCATTGAATTTTAATAGCGGGTCAAATATGTAAATTTTTTCAAAATTCTTGATAGAACAAATACGAATAATAATTAGATTTGTTGTTACAAATATTTCTATATACACTTGAGTATTTTTTTTTTGTACACTATTTTTTTTGTTTAATTTTATACAGTTTCTTATTTTAGTAGGTACGGTCTTTTTTGACCTAGGTTCATTTTTCTCCAAAGTATATATGAACATACATACTTTGAATTTTTGTGATTATGATAATTATTTTTTAAATATTATTTATTTTGTTTTTGTTTTAAAATATATATAGAATTTAATTAACTATAATTATTTTAAATAAATGAATGATTGTATTAAAACTTTTTCAGTTAATTTAAAAAAAAAAATTATCTGTTTTTTTTGAATTTAAAGGATGTACTAGGTGTTTCAA
Organism: Bombylius discolor; assembly: GCA_939192795.1. NCBI lineage: Eukaryota > Metazoa > Arthropoda > Insecta > Diptera > Bombyliidae > Bombylius > Bombylius discolor. Next base: position 2,995,453 of record OW584241.1, on the reverse strand, counting down.
ATTTGCCAATGAAATTTTTCGTCTCTAAAACAATTTTTATAATATGTATTCTATGTTCCTAAAAATTAAAAAAATTCTGAAAACAGCTTTTGTATTCAAATTGTTTTTCTTCACATAAATAGATTTGTGTATTGATATGTAAAACAGTTAAAATTCGTAAACGAACATATTCATGCATTTAAAAAAACAACATTCAAGTAACTAAACGAGAAATCTAAACAAACAACCAGATGAATATTTGTTGTTCATTTTATTTTTAAACCAAATTTACAAATTTTTTTCAATAATTCTTATCATTTTCTAAAAAAAATGCTTTTTTTTTTAATTCTCAGCTTATTATATTGTCGAAAATACAAAATTAAGTAAATTTATTTTGTTAAACGAGTATAGATGCCAAGACAATTTTATGGTATAGAATTATATGGTAATCAAAAAAAAATTTATTTCAAATTCAAAAAAATTTGAAGAGAAAATTTAAAAAAAAAAAACATATTAAAAAATTTTAAGAAAATTCGAATATAAATATTTTTTTTTTTATAATTTAAAAATATGTTATAATTTTGATTGTATATCATTTTTTATCTTTAAAACAGTTCCTATCTTTTATATTTTATGGAAGATTTCACAAGCAAAAAATTTTGTAAAATAATTTTTAAATTCTTATTCACTATGAACGAAAAAAAAAAATATATTCACAATTTATAATATTTTATTTTTATAAATATCACTAAAATTTATTATTTAATATGAATCTTACTAATCTTGATGAATCCGTTATATTTTGAGGATAATGTTTTAATTCATCCATTATTATTATTATTATTATTATTTAGAAATAATAATAGCACCAAATTAAGTTCTTCTTTAAAAAAAAAAATAATAATTTTTAAATTGTCCTTATTCAGGATATTTGTAAGTATAAATCTTTATTGTTTTTAATGTATTTCCATTATTTTATATGTCCGATATTATTCACGATTACTTTTCAACTGTGTAAAGGATGCTATAATGATAAATTTATCAGAATCTACCAATATCCTTTATGTATTTAAATAAGGCGGAGTCATCATCCATTGAGCTTGCGTAATAAAAATTTTCTTGTAATAATTTTTTTTTTAAATTTATTTAAAATTTTTGTTTTTGTTTGATTTTATTACTATGACAATATTTTTCAAACAAGGATTTTATAAAGTTGAAAACATATCGGCAGTTTGTACATTTAAAGGGATTTTTTTATCCTTTTTTTTTTTTTGTATTTATATTCTTTTTTAATTTCTGGAGTTCATACATTTACTTTTATATTGTTTAAAATAAAATTTCAAATTTCATATATAATACATATGTACATACGTAATTGACATACATTTTTGTGATTTGTGAAGGATTCATTAAAATTATTTACTGGTTGAAAATATATTTTTTTAAATGTTTCCTATTGAAGAAAAGTTTCAGAAACAGTTTCAATATTTAATATGTACAATGTGAAGTGAAATTTGTTGTTAATAAGTTTTTTTTATTGTACCTTAAATAATTTTAAGAAAAATATTTGAAATAAAATCTAAATAAAATGCAATAATACATTCTTTTTAAGGATATTTTACAAGTAATACTCAAATGAAAATTTTCTAATAAAAATATAATTTAAATTGGTTTTTCTATCAATTTATTAATTATTATTATAAATTTTCAAGTCCTGAAGACATCCTTTCGCCTAAAATTTCTGTTGAAAAAAATTTGAATCAAAATTGTTAAAATTTTAAGAGTACCTAAATATTTTAGAGGAACAAATTTTAGGAGACAAAAAATATTTTCACATATAAAAACCTTTATTATTATATTTTTTATACATTTTGAAATCTATCTACATTATCTATCATTTACCTTGTTTATGCGAATCTTTAATTCGCATTAACTCATACCGTTTTAACTAAATACGGATGCATAAACCAAATTTTAAAACACATTGAAACTTTATTTCGTTTTGAGTGAATACACTATAAAATCCGAATTTAAAATTTCAATGCGTTTTTAAAATGTTTCTTCGTTTTAAGTGAATTGTCTGTCATATTTGACCTTTCAAAATGGGGTTGGTAACATACTAAACATCAATATGAACTTTTAGAGTAGTATTAGTTTATTACTCAAAACGTTTTAAGTGAGAATGAAATGTTGTACTACGCATAAACACCAATTAAAATGTATTATCTCAAAACGATGTTCAAAACGTTTTATCGTTAATATGTTTTAATTTTTGTGCATAAACAAGGTAATTGAAACTGCATCTGTTAAATAAATAAATTAAATTTACTTTCTACCTATTTTTTTTTTTTTTTTGAAAGTTTAAAAAAAATTTTCTGAATAATATTTCATATGGATACTCTCATCTTAAAAATTACCAAAAAAATATACATGTACACACATACATAAGTACATATATCTATTATAATTAAAAGTCGAAAAGAAAAAAATTAACAAAGGGCGTATATCTCAGTTAGTTAAACCCCTACGATATAAAATATTAAACTACACGTGGAATAAAAAGGTGGAACAATTATTTAATTTTTAATAACATACATTTTTTTTCTAAATCTTAAGGTTATAATAGCTTTATCTATTGTTTAATTGTATTGTTCGATTTTGATATCATTTACTATTCTTACTAGTAAAAATTTTATTTGAATGAAAACAAAATCGTTAGACAGACAAGAATGTAATAAGATTCTCTTAGAGGTGAAGGAACTGTTCAGGTCTGCAGGGCCGTAAAAGAAGAAGAAAACTTTAATTGTTAAAGTTTAATACATAATGATTATATCTTTGAACTTTAAAGAAAATATTGTGTCCTGTTGAACTTCGTTTCGATATTTAAGAAATTTCCAACTAGTAAATGTATTGAAAAGAACAGTTGCCTAATTTTTGTAAAATGGATCAAAATGAAGTTTCAACGGTACTTTAACATTTAGGGTGTAGTCCTAAGGATAATATGTATACATAAGAAATAACGTACCCTAACGGATTTTTTTAAAACATAATTTTTAAAAAAATTTGAAAACTTTCGGTTTACTCGAAAGAGAATAGGTACCTATTTTAATTAAATTCTATGAAAAAAATATACCGAGTTATCAAGGTTATAACCGGTATATAGAGTTGCGCACTATTAAGATCAAAAATTTTCAAAAGCTTATATAGATGGGTACGTAGATAATATACCTACATAACTGTACACATGAACTTATAAAAAAATAATTCCTCAAAAATTTTAACTTTTTTCTTTAAGCATACACAAAACTTACAAGTTTTATAGATGAAGCTATTAAAAATGACGTAATAATTATAAAAGTTTGTCTTTTGTAATTTGAAATAAATTTTTTAACCGCAACCTTGTCCTCCAATACTTTTGTATATAATATATAAAAAGAATTTAAATAGCATCAAAAATCATAGATCACGTCATATCTAAATGTATTAACAAATATCATTTGTATATACTTATGTATATATATTTTTTAATATTTTTTAATTTTAATATTTTTTTCTGTGAACCGTATATATACTTTTTACCTCGGAAAACTTCCTCCTTGAGTGTTCGACACTAGATACATAACATATAATTTTTCAACTTGTGTATTGTATATTTTTTGAAAATAGCATTTAGTATCAGTCATTTAGTGGAACAAGCAAGTAACATTTAATTCAGTGATATTATTAAGCAGATACATAATTCTCTTGTTGTTGGATTGTGAAAATTTTTAAAAATTTAGAAAAAGAATAAAAATGTCAGATTCTAAAGAGGAATCAAAATTTGGTTTTAAAGATAAACAAAAAGCTGAAGAAACATTAGAAATACTTGAAAGTCATGATTTACAATATCGAAAACTTACAGTACGAGGGCTATTAGGAAGGGCAAAACGAGTACTTTCAAGCATGTATAATTATTTTATTTTTATGTTAATTTACATTTAGTATATTTGATAAATACAATTACCTTCAGATATAGATATTAAATAATATGTTAAGCAATACGCAATACGCATTTTCAAATTGAAGAAAAAAAAATGCAAATTAAAAAAGCTCTCACATAGATCATCAAGTTTAAAAATAAAAATTATTCATTTCAGTGACAAAAGCTGAAGAAAAAGTGAAAAATATTAAAGCAGCAATAGAAGTATTTGAAAAATGGCTGGAGGAGAATGGTGGTGGAGCATCAAATAAAAATTCAAAAACGGATGCTGAAGATAAGGTGGAAACGGTACCGGGATTAGGATTTAAAGATAAGGATTCTGCTGAGAAAACTTTAAAGTAAAAAGCATATAAAAAATTTCTCTACAAATTATTACAATTAAACTTATAAAAATTTGTTTTATTTAAAGAATTTTAGAAGGTCGTGATCCAGACTATCAAAAATTAGCTATAAAAGGACTTATTGGAAGTTCAAAACGTGTCCTTTCTGGAACAAAAAATGAAGAAAAAATAAAATGCATTAAAGAAGGTGTTAAAATTCTTGAAGATTTTCTAGAGAAATTTGACAGAGATAATTTAATGCGTTTAAATCGAGCATATTTATCATATGTTATTATAAGTGAACTACCTAAACCAAAATCTGGTACACTTGAAGCAGAGTTCCTAGAAGTTTATGGTGGTAATAAAGTTAAGGGTAATTACAAGCATTTAAGAACATTATTCCCAAAAGATGATGATTCCTTGTCATGGGATATAGTTAGAAATAATCATCTTAAAACATTGTATGATGAATTACAAAAAAATGATTTGAAACTTTTCAAAGAAACTGGAGAACCATCTGATATTCATGTGAAAATGATACATTGGGCATACAGCCCACAACCCGATAAAATAAAAGCATATTTGGAAAATACAAAATCGAAAGGTGAAAAACGTAAATCATCAGATAATGAAAGCAGTTCGAAAAAACAAAAGAAATAATTTTATTTTAAAGTGGACTATATAAATCTGAGTTTTTTCTCAACATTTTTGTACTTATGTATATTATGTATATGAAAAACGATTAATAAACGAATATTTTTTATTTGTGTTTGAATCTAAAAAGGGTTTGTTTTCATGTATTAAGTCTATTCAGACAGCATCTTACCTCAACTATACGGTATGTGTCCGCAAGCGGAGCAGATCTGAAGGCCCATCAAGGCAATCAATGCCGCTTCACTTCAAAAAGAATATATTTTTTCAAGCAAAGTTTGTGTCAGTGTAATTTAGAAGTATCAATAGTTGTATTTGTTATTAAACTGTTTTTTTAAATACCTAACTTATTAAGTTGTCGGTTAGTCCTTCATTAACTTTGAATTAACTCAAATTTAAAATTTAGAAAATAAAATAATATCCAAGGACCAAGACTTTCCACCAATCTTTTCTTTTTCTTCACAGAATAAACGTCAAATTCGAGTTTAAAAAAAACGGAAATTATTCGAATTCGGAGAAAAAGCTTGGATGTCTCCACTCCGTTCGGAATAAAGCGTAGTACTCAGATGAAAATAAGATATTTTGCCTATACAAAACCTATGTAAAAAAAACCAAAATAACAAATAAATTAATAAATAATAATAATTAATAAATGGAACCCAAAATATTTTTTGTTTCAATTTTGTAAGTGGTACTCAGCTGAAAATAAAAAAGAGTTGAAAAACTCTTTCACATATGGTGTTGGCTGTCTGTGTTGGAGACCATTTATTTTCATATCCAACCGAAATAAATGAAGTTCCATTTATTTCGTACGGAAAATGAAAATAAATTGATTGTTTGACATTTGTAAAGTTAGGTTGTTTTGATATAGTTATAGTAAAATTAAGATAAAAATATATATATTAAAGTTTTTTTCATCTATGTAGATTTCTTCTCCATTTTGTAGATTTTTTATTTCGTTCCGAAATAAATAGACTTTTTCCAACATAAAATTTATTTCATCTGAGTACTACGCTTTAAGTCTTAAACGTATTCAAAATTTTATTCGAAATTCATTTTCACTCGGAAGACATTCCGAATTCAGTCATTTCGAATTTAAAACAGCATAGAGCTTTAGAAAATCAGGCGAAATGTCATTTGTCAGTTGTCATTGTCAGTTGTTATTGTCAATTGTCACGAGAGACTAGAGAGTTCGTTGTCTCCAAAGTTCAAAACAAAATTATTTCTATATTTTCGTTGTGTATTAATTTAAAAAAAAATTTAAAAAATTTGCACAAATGCTGTAATGCTTGGGTAATTTTATTTCACATATTAAGTATTTATATATTAAAATGGTTCAAAAAGTAATTAAGTGAATCAAACATAAAAAAATAAATTAAAAGTGTGATGAAACCACATGAAATTCATCCACAATTTCTTTGATTATATAATTTTAACAATTGTGGTACTTGTTTACCTTAGAAGTAGAAATATTATTGCATTGCTGAAATATTCTTTGTCTTCTAAAGTTTATTTATTAATGTATTTTTATTTTTCTTTTAGTTACTTTTTCGCAAGTATATTAGAAAAATGTTTCAATTGCAAACATATGACATATGACATAGTTGTTTTTTAAAAGAAACCTGCAGATTTTTTATTTATCATCATTTTATATGGAAATGACAATAACATAACTTAATTTAGAAATGGATGATACCACATTTATAAAAACCATCGAATGGGATATGATGAATAAAACAAAATTTTTTCCATTATCTATGTTAAGCTCTTTTACAGTAAGATGTTGTTTATATCCGTTGACCGTAATTAAAACGCAACTTCAAGTTCAACATAAAAGTGATTTGTATTCAGGAATGTTTGATGCTGGTTTGAAAATTTATAAAAATGAAGGAATTCCTGGACTATATCGTGGATTTTGGATATCATCTGTACAAATAGTTTCTGGTGTATTCTATATTAGTACATATGAAGGTGTTAGACATTTCCTTACAAATATAGGTGCTGGACAACATACGAAAGCTTTAATTAGTGGTGGATGTGCATCTCTAGTCGGTCAAACTATAATTGTTCCTTTTGATGTGATATCACAACATGCTATGGTTCTTGGTATGGGAGCCGAAGGTAAAGGTGAAGTAAATCCATTAGGAATAAAACTTTATCCAAATCGAAGTCGTTTCGATATATGTATGGATATATCGAAAGAAATTCTTCGAATAGATGGTTTTCGTGGTTTTTATAGAGGTTATGCAGCTAGTTTATTGGCGTATGTACCTAATTCAGCAATGTGGTGGGGTTTTTATCATTTCTATCAAGGTTTTATAAATTTTTTGTTTTTATATCTTTTATATTAAATTGAAATTTATTTTACAGATGAGCTTTATCGAATTTGTTCATTTTGGGTATCACATCTGCTTATACAATGCATAGCTGGTAGTTTAGGTGGTTTTACAACAACAATTATAACTAACCCTCTCGATATTGTACGAGCAAGACTACAGGTATAATAATTAATATCAAATTTATTTCTGTTGTTTAAATTATTAACACTAGTTTATTTTTTTCTTTTAGGTGCAACGTATCGGCTCTATGAAAGTAGCATTCCAAGAATTATGGCGTGAAGAAAAATTGAATATGTTCTTTAAAGGATTGTCAGCACGCTTAGTTCAATCAGCAGCGTTTTCTTTTAGTATAATTCTTGGATATGAAACAATTAAAAGAATATCGATTAATGAAAAGTACAAACATATGATTCGTTGGTAAAAAAAAAAAATAACTTTGTAAAAAAAAATGCCTATATCGTGACCATTAAAACATTTTAAAATATTTTTTAAATGAACAGAAACCAGAAAATGAGTAAATCCTGAAAATAGTAATTTTCAAAATCAATCCCGCAAAATTTAACAATAATTTATTGATAAAAATTTCAAATTGAAATTGCAAATTACGTGAGAGATTTAAGTTAATTTTATGATTAAACTTGTTAATTTTTTAAGATGTTTTTCTTGAATTTCATTTTATTTTTATTTGCCAAAGTTACATTTTTTTTGAAAAATAAGAACTTTTATTTATCTAAACTTTTTATAATGTAGTGAATTTAAAAAAAAAATATATTTATTTGAGATGCTATAACAAAAAAAAAAAAAACTGATTCTAGTCGGTTTTTCTCTATGAAAATAAAATAGGACATTTAAGAAAAAAAGAAAAATTAATGCTTAAAGCACAATTTTTTAGTATGTAAAAGAAAAATAAAGTTGTAAACAACTTAGGTAGTTATTGTATAAAAGGGGCAAATCAAAAAAAAAGTTTGTGTACTAATTTGTTATTTTGTAATAAAATATTAAAAAAAACATGTTTAAGATTTCAAATTGTACATTCCATTGTCGGTTTCGGTGCAGGCACTACTGTTAAAAAATTTAAGATTACCACTATAATTACAAAATCAATCAGTTTTACTTTTAAGATTTGTTTGGAATTTGAGAAATATTGGTGTGATATTGCTTTGACGCTACTCAATGGTGAATTTAATATAATCCTTAATAAGGAGCTTTTGACAACAACAAAAAAGTAGTAAATGCCCACCAAAGAGTTGTTAATAATTTAAAAATTTCAAAATTAGTCAACAGCAAAATAAAAGTATTTTTCGCACGAATTTATTTCTGAAATTAATAAATTTTCTTGGTATGTGAGTATTTGTAGAATCATTAGAAAATCTTTGTTACACCAAATTTATTGAATCAATTATTTGTCACCTAGAAATTGTTAATTTTTTTCAAAATTAAATGCTCCAAGAATGTGTACAGAAGTTTAAATTGTTGTATTTGTAGACAAAAAAGAACAAGTTTTTTTTTTAAATGAAAAATAAAATTGTTGTATTAAAAGTTAAAAAAAAAAAACAATGTGTATTTATAAAAGCATTAATGTATTAAAAAAAAAAAGAACAATAATATTTGATATAACACTTTTTACTTTTGATCCATATATTTTGAGTATACATATTTATTTTAATATCCCATATCCACATTTTTATTTTCTTATTCTAAATCATTCAATTTACCGTTACTTATTCCAACATTTTTCTAATCATATAATTCAAAATGCCACCATTTTTAAAATACGTTATATCAACTTCTGTATCAAATCTTAAAATTGTATCGAATTTTTTACCATTAGCCTCAACTTGAATGTGTTGTTTGGGTTTTAAATTATTTGGAATTAAAATATTAAATATTTCTTTTCCAGTTAATCCCAAAGCACTTGCATTTTCATTTGGTAGAAATTGTAATGGAATTATTCCCATTCCAACTAAATTTGATCGATGAATTCTTTCATATGATTCCGCAATAACTACTCGAATACCTAATAAGAAAGGTCCTTTAGCAGCCCAATCACGACTTGAACCACTTCCATAATCTTTTCCAACGATTGCAATCAATGGTGTACCTTCACTTTTGTATCTAAATAAATTCGAAATGAATTTTTAAAAAATATTTCAAAATTTTATTATTAAATATTTACCTTTCTGCACAATCGAATATATCCATTTCTTCTCCAGATGGAATGTGTAATGTTCTTGGTGCTGTTTTTTCTAGCAATTTATTATATAATCTGATATTAGCAAAAGTTCCTCGGGCCATTACAGCATCATTTCCACGACGTGAACCATACGAATTAAAATCACGTGGTGTTAAACCGCGTGCAGAAAGATAACGTGCAGCTGGACTATTACGTGCTATTGAACCAGCAGGTGATATATGATCTGTTGTAACAGAATCACCAAGATAAAGAAGACATCTAGCATTTTCAATACTTTTAATTTGTGGTAATTCACGAGTCATTCCATCAAAGAATGGCGGTTTTTTAATGTATGTTGATTCAGCATCCCATGGATAAAGATTTCCAGATGGTGCATTCAATTTTTGCCATACTGGTGAACCAAGTTCAATTTTACCATAAACCTCTTGAAACATTGCCGGTATTACATATTCATGTTCGACTTTTTGTATTTCAGTACGAGTTGGCCAAATATCACGTAAATAAACTTTATCTCCATTTGAATTAATACCAATTGGTTCTTTTTCAAAATCTATATCGATTCTACCAGAAATTGCATATGCAATAACTAAAAGTGGACTTGCTAAATAATTTGCTCTTGTATTTGGATGTATTCTTCCTTCAAAATTACGATTTCCAGATAGTACACCACAACAAACTAAACCATTTGTTTCAATTGTATTAACAATATTATCTTCAAGTGGTCCAGAGTTTCCAATACATGTCATACATCCATATCCAACAATATTAAATCCTAATTTTTCTAAAGCTGGTATAACACCAGATTCTTGTAGATAATATGTTACTACTCCAGAACCTGGTGATAATGATGTTTTTATGTATGGTGCTATTGTTAAACCTTTTTCAACAGCATTTCGTGCTAATAATCCAGCACCAAGCATTACTGATGGATTACTTGTATTTGTACATGATGTTATTGCAGCAATTACAACTGAACCATGAGTAATTGTATAAGTATTTCCATCATCCCAAGTGAATGAACCTGAAACATTTTGGGCAGATGGTGCTAATTCGAAACCTTTAAAACCCATCTATGCAAATTAAAAAAAAAATCAATGTTAGTGAGAAACAAAAAAAAAAAAAAACCTAGTAAAGAAAGGGAAAAAATTAATTAAAATTAAACATATAAAGAAAGGTCCACGAAACCTCAAAAAAACTTGAAGAGTCCCCAAGGCTCATAATGGGCTGTAGCACCATGGAGTGAGTGTGTGAGTGTAAACATGCATTCAAAAATTTTAAAAAGGAAAAAAGTGATACTTTTGTAGTCCAAAATATTCCTTCGATGTTTTAAAATTTCAAAATTTTTGAATCTTAAGTCCAAATTTTTAAATTGCGAAAATTTATTTCTTTTTTTTTTTGTATTCTATAACAAAAATTAAAATTAAAAATTTCCATTAAATTACAAATATGAATTTCTTTTGAAATTAAATGCTTGCCCTAAATAGTTTGATTACGAGAGAGAGAAAAAAAAAAGGGGAAGAAAAATTCAACAAATAAAAGTAAAATAAAAATAATTATGTCAGCAATTGAGATTGAATTTTGAATTGCATTTTGCAAACTAAAAAAAATTTTGGTGAGTTTGCAAAAATACTGGAAATCAAAAATAAGTTTTAATTTTATGTTATACATAACATAAATGTACATATGTACATGTATAATTTATGTTTTTTTTTTCTTACATACATATAATTTAAGGTAAAAGTCTAAAGAAAATATATGAAAATATTACAATTACTTCATTACAATTTTTTGTTTTAAATATAAAAACGTACGCAATATTTTAATAATTTTTTTTAAAAATTATTATAATAAAATATGCACATGTATGTATGTATGAGAGGTTCTAATTAGATATAAAGTAATTACATTAAAAAAGATATATATATATATATATATTTTTTTTTTGTGGTATACCTAAATAGCTAATTTTACTGATTCAGGTGAATGAAGACACTGTTAAGAAAATTTTAAAGAGTAATGGAAATTTTGAATTGCAATATAAATAGAGGTCATTAATACTTGATTATAGTTTTATAAATTTTGTGAACGTTAATGTTGTGCAGGTTCTAAGATCAAAATAAAAATAAAATCAATTATTGAGGTGCTAAAGTGATTTATTTTTTGAATTAAAAATTATTTTATTAAACAAAAAAATATTCTCAAGCTAGTTTCGTTGATGTTCTACTGCTTATGATGAGATTGAAATTTTTGAAAAATCATAAAGCTAGACCATCAATGAAATTCGTTATGAAATTAAGTCAAGATTTTAATTGAAAAAAAAAAAAAAGTTTGAAAAATCAGATTTAAAAAAGAAATTAAAATTGGTACATAAAATATAAATTTAAGCAATTTAATTCGATAATTAGGTTGTCTAAGGAAATGGTAGCTGTGATTTGATTATGTTTTACATATCACAGTTGCTGTTTCTTTTGGATTGCCTATTTAATCATTTCGAAAATTTATGTACAAATTTTTAAAAACAAAATTTAATAATTCTCTAATATTAAAATTAATAAAAAAATATATATAGATTATTAAAAATGTTATGAGATAAACTTTGTTCAGTATGATGTTTTATTTTATAATTTTCATCACTGGGCATTGTTTATTTCATAAAGAAATTTCAAACAACGAAATTTTTAAAATTCTCGAAATGGGTCATTGTGTTGTGTTAAAATTACAGTATTTTTTCTCTTCTTCAAAAAATAAATAAATATTTAATACATACTTTATTAGTTAAACAAGCCTTAAAATCTTGTGGCATGTCTGAAACTGAAACCCGATCATGTGGTCTTTTAGGTCCTGACACTGATGTAACAACAGTTGATAGGTCAAGTGTTACGATCTATTTTGTGAAATAAATAAAAATTAAAAATAAAATTAATATAAATTTATTTTAAAAACGTGCTAGTTGAAATTTTTCGATTTAAATTTCAATTAAAAAAAAATTAACTAACCGTTGTATATTGAGGATCTTGTGCAGCATTCAAGAAATCACGTAGTTGTTGAGTAGCTTCCAAATATTTTTTTATTAATTTAATTTTCTTTTCAGAACGATCTATTTTTAAAAGAATAAAATAAAGGAAAAATATTTATAAAAAATGATTATTCTTTATTTGTAGATATATTTACTTGTTTGTCTCAAATAACTTAAAGAATTTACATCAATTGGAAAATAACCAACAGTTGCACCATATTCTGGGCACATATTACTAATTGTAGCACGATCAGCAATACTTAATTCAGCAACACCAGGACCAAAAAATTCAACAAATTTCCCAACAACGCCTAATTGTCGTAAATGTTTTGTTATTGTAAGTACCAAATCTGTTGATGTTACTAGAGGATTTAATTTTCCAATAAGTTTATAACCAATGACTTCTGGTAATAGCATAGATATCGCTTGACCAAGCATTACAGCTTCAGCTTCAATTCCTTTTTTTTTTTTTTTTTCAAATTAACATTAATGAATTAAATAAAATTAATAATTTTATTTATTATTGAAAATATATTTTACCTCCAACACCCCATCCAAGTACACCCAATCCATTTATCATTGTTGTATGTGAATCAGTACCAACAACACTATCAGGATATAAAATTTTACTACCATCTTCAAAATCAGTTTCAAAAACAACACGTGCTAAATATTCTAAATTAACTTGATGAACAATTCCAGAACCAGGAGGAACAATAAGCATATTATTAAATGCTTTAGCGCCCCACTAAAATATTCCGTTAAATGTAAATTTACAGTCAATTAAAAATTGCATATTTTTATTTTTAGATTATCCTTACTTTTAAGAAAGTAAAACGTTCCTTATTACGTTCAAATTCCAAATTTTGATTTTTTGTTAATGCATCTGGTCTGAAATAGAAAAAAATATATATACTTAACGAATAAAATATCTTAAAATTTAAAAATACAGTAAAAATAAACATACGTTCTTGCGAAATCAACTTGAACTGAATGGTCAATTACCAAATCTGATGGACAAATTGGATTAATTTTATTTGGATCACCATTAAGAGATATAACTGCATCACGCATTGCAGCAAAATCTACTACAGCTGGTACTCCAGTGAAATCCTATAATTTAAATTATAATTTCATTGTGTAAATTTTTTAATATTATTAAATAAATAAAAAGATATACATATATACTACGTGAATACATACTTGGAGTATAACTCTAGCTGGTTTAAAATTAACTTCAACATCTGATTCTCCTTGTTTTTGTTCAGGACTCCAGGCTAAAATATTGTGAACATCTTTTTCAAGAACCTGAAAATTATCACAATTCCGAATTGCAGATTCTAACAGAACACGAATACAAAACGGAAGTTTATCTGAAAAATTCAAAAACAAAATTAATTTATAAAAATTAAAATTGGCTACGTGACTTATGATTATACATAATGTATGTATGTATGTTGTATACATATACTTTTAATTTTCCGCATACACAAAAATATTTTGTTTTTAACAATTTAATTATATTAACTAAAAATAGAATTAAATTAAATTTGTATTTAATTATTTATATTGATTTTTTAACCTTTTGTCAAATTTTTAACCATTCAAAATTGCGAAATAAAGAATTTAATTGAAATTTTAAAAAGTATACATACCATAATTTTTATTAAGTGACGCTAGATCATAGTATCTGTATCGTGTACCATTTTCTTCAAATTCTTTCAATAAATTTGAAAATGGATTTTGTTGAGCTAGAAAAAAAAACACAAATAAAATAAAATATTATTTATGCATAAATTTATGGTATTTATTTATAAGTTACGCAATGAATTGAAACTTACCTGACATTTTAAAAAATTATAAAAGTTAAAATTCCCAATAAGTACAAAGTAGTACGAAGATAATATGCACTGATAAGACAATGATAATCACAAGAAAATTAACTTTGAAATACTTTTTTTTTAAATTCACAAATCACAGTTTAACAATGTTTAAACAAAACAGTGATAATGAAATTTTCTATGGGCAGAATTTAATTAATGAGCATTATTTAACAAAAAAAAAACAAACTAATTAAAATTTACCTCTAACGAGACACAAACAAATTTTCGTACCGTCACCGTCAGCTGGTATTTTTCAATCTTTTCATTTTTTATGTACACTTTAGGTACATCGAGGGTGAGGTGTTTCCTTGTTTCCAAAACAAAGTGGGACTAGTTCCGGTGGCGGATTCAGCCCATTGAGCATGAACACATTAGGTTGTTGTTACAACGACGCAAACCGGTTATAAAACCTGTTTTTACAACTGCTCAAACTCTCAAACTACATCTGAAGGTGGTACGACCAGTTGTAACGAGAGTATGAGTGTATTACAACCGTGAAGCTAAAATTATTTTAGTTGATTTCTTACTATACGAAGTTGGAAAAAATTATACCATTATGTTACAACCAGCGCAACAATAACCGGTTTAACCACCAAGTGTGCAAAGGGTGATTAGTGATCACGTATCATTTATCGGTAGGGTGTCTAAAATTTTCTTGTAAATATTAAAAATTTCGTATATTATACCGTTACATCGTTGCAAAATGATCCTTGGGGAAACTCCATTTTCGGCCGCAATAAACGAATTTAAAGAAATTTGTAAAACATTTTTAATTCTTTTTCGTATCGCTCATTTTCAACTTCAAAATGAAATTTATTTAATCCATACTTTAATGACTTTTCATGTAAATTCGTTGTGTAAAATACGAAAATAGTGTTAAAAAATATTAAAACTTGTATTTAATGAATTTTTTATGTTGTTTTCATGCTTTTTTGTAAAATTTTAGAATATCCCTTATAAGGATTTTGACTTATGTAAATGTTTTTAGATTTCCAAAGTGTAAAAATATGATATGTTAACAGCACTTCGATTGTTTTTTCAGATTGCTAATTTTTGTTTTGTAACTGATTTGAAAATATTTATAAATAGTTTCAAATCGATCATAGTCGAGACTCATACGTATACGTAAGTGGTTACAGAATTAGAATAGAAACGTGCTCTAAAGTATTTTAATAAATAAAGTTAATTTTAAATTTATTAAAAATTTTCTCACTTTTTAAAAATAAAAATAACTCAAAAGTTGTTTTAAAAATTTAAAAATGCAAGGAATTTCAAGTATTTTTCAAAGTATTGCCAATTCGAATCCTGAGGAATTGAATATCTTCTTGAAATCAATAGCAAATCATCAAAGTTTTCGTTATAATGTAATTTTATTTAAACAATTGTAGTACATATTCATATTTTACATAAAAGTGTTATTTCAGGAATCAAATAATAATGCAATGGTTCAAAGTATAACATCTTTACTTAGTCAATCTTCTACAAGATATTCAGGAATACTTATTCTGAAAGAATTATTAAAGCAGATAACATTCGATGTTTTAGAACAGAAAGGTGCTTTATGGACAACATTATGCATAAAAGTTTGTGGTCCTAGGGAACAATCATTATACACTTTCTTAGCTTATGATGTATTAAGTAAATTAAAAATAATATATTTACATTTTTTTTCCAAAAATTCACTTTCAAATGTCCTAATAAAACACTTCTATATTTTAGATCAAATCATCCAGAAATCAGTTAACATTCCAGATTTATCAAAAGCATTTTCGAGTCATTTACTTAATAAAATATTTGAAACATTTAGTAATATAACTGTCAACGCTCGTTTATCTGCATTAAAATTAATTGAAACTTGTCTTAAACTATATTCTGGACCATGTTCACAATTTCGAAATATAATTGAGAAATTTATTTATCCATTAATTGATAATGAAGATGAAAAAATTGTATCATTATGTGGAAAATGTTTGCATTTACTTCAACAGGTAAAGTATATTTTACATTATTGAATTAAAAAAAAAAAGTAACATTAAAATTATAAACAGATTCGTGGTAGTGGAATGCATGGAATTAGCTACAAAAATGCTTGGCAAACTTATCAGTTGAAATTATTAGGAAATTTACATGAAGTCTTAGAAATAATGTATTCAAATTGTTCAGATGTTTATGATGAAAATATTGAAATAGAACGACTTCAAGTTAAACCATTAGAGTTGAGTAATGAACCAATTTATAGAGCTTCACAATTATTTATAAGATTTAAAAATCTTATGAAATATTTGGAAATAGCAATCAAGTAAGTTATAAATGAAAAAACAAAATCATTTAATTTAAAATAAAAATGTCTTTATTTTTAAATTTATAGGGAACCATTTTCTGTATCTAAATGTATAATGCCAAAAAAAATATTTAATTTAATATCAAGAGTATTAGCTGTGAATTGTAAAATTTTGGAAAAGAATCCCATACAAGATAATTTAGCAATTGGTGCATTATTACCTGAAATACATATTCAATGTTTTAAATTAATTAATGTGATGATACAAGTGTAAGTTCGAATTTTTGTTTTAATTTTTTTTTCTTTAATTTTCTATAAAATTAACTATTTTTTTTTCTTTTGCAGTTTGCAATCAAATTTAGCTTTATATTATAAAAAAATCTTAAATTTTATAATGGAAACTTTAAAATGGACTTCATTTGGTAAATCAATTGGATTCTGTAAACCATACAAGTAAAACTAAAATTTTAATTGAAATATTTGAATCTTATATATTTTTTTTTTAAATTCTAGTTCATTAAGAATTGCGGCTTATGAAACACTATTTCTTTGGTGTGAAACTATGAAAAATGGATCTGAATGTCAAATAATTGAAGAAACATTAATTGAACAAATTATTTTTGATATAACACCATTTCAAAATGAACTAACCCTGAAAGTAAGTCACAAAAAAAAAAAAAAAAAAATCATGTGAACTAATGTAAACTTTAAAAACAATTCAAATATTTTTTTTTAAAGGTTTTAAGTGGAGCTAAAAAACATATGTCTAAAAAAGCAAGACGTCTCTTACATAAAGCTCAAAATGAACAAACTCATCTTATTCAAGCGCATTCAAAATCTGTTGATCCACAAATAACAAAAAAAGAATTCTCTGATGAAGGTAATGAAGAAGTTTGTGTAGCTTCATTAAACTGTTTAAAATGTGTTCTTTCATCATCTGGACATTCTTTGAAACCTCAATTAATTAAGGTAATTTCATGATTTATGTACTTTACGTTACTTATTAATAACATTTTTTTCCTCATAATTTAGGAAATTTATGATAAAATTTTCGAAATATGCATACAACTAACCAATAAAAATTCCTATCAAAATGGAAAATTTCTATATTCTAACAGTGATTGTCGTAGAAAACTTTATTGTTTAGCATATTCTTTTACAACTACATCACATTATTTATGTCCACCACCTATTCAATTAATTATAACATTAATAAATCGTGCACAAATAAATGATGATTGTAAATTAATTAGAGAAGATTGTAATTTGTATATGAGAAATTTAGAAACAATCATTCATCCTCATAAGGACAATTTAAATTTTCCAAATGATTTAAATGAAATAAAAAAAGTTCTAAGAATAAATCGTAAAGATGAAGAAGATATTGAAGAAGACAATGATGATGATAGTAGTAATGAGAGTGAAAATAATATAAGACTTATGTTATCTGACAATGGAGAAAATGAAAAGAAAGATGAAGATGTTATTGCAACAACAATTGGCTCACAAAATGAATTGAATAAAAGCAGTTTAGAATCTACTTCAAGAAACAGTGAGGTAGAAAAAGATGCTAATAATGATCATAATCAAGAGAATTTTGAGATTTCAAATAAAATTCATATTGAGCAAAAAGAAAATGATGAAAAATTATTAGGTGAACTTGAGAAATTAGAAAATGAAATTTTAGATGATGTAATTGATTTAGATGATGATAATGAGCCAGTTATGAAAAAAGCACGAATCAATGAAAAGGAAAAGTGTAAAACGCAAAGTGATTCTCAATGTAACAAGAACGAAGAGTTGTCACAAAATGAAAATCTTGTAATAGACCTCGATAAAGAAATAGAAGTTAATAATGAAAATGATTTAGTTGAAGAAATTGCGAAAACTTTTATTAATGAACTTAACGAAGAGAGTAATTAAAAGCAAAATTTATAAAATGAAAAATAAAAATTAACAAAAATCAATTATTTTGAATTTCCCACTTTTTTTTATTGTGAACCTAGTAAATTACTTCATTTTTCCCAACTTTTTCTTTCATTTTACAAACGTTTTTTTTTAATAATTTTTCAAATGTAAACATTTTTTCAACAATAAAATATGAATCGTAAATTTAATTATTTGTTTTCAAATTTATTTGTCAGTCCATTAAAATCTTAACTATTCTAATGATAATAATTATTTTATTAAAATTCTTATAAGCAAGAATTTGAATATTGAAGTATTTTTAAAAAACGAATTATTTCTCTTTAAAGAATCAAAGAATTATTATAATAATAATTTCTTATTATTTTATTTTACTTAATTTTTTTCGCTTTTTTAGAAAAAAAAATTTAATATGACCATGATTTAAGTGCTGCGACAGATGGAACAGCAAATGCCCATTTTGGTACTTTGGCAAGAAGATTGGCAAATGTTGGAGTATGCTCTTTATGATATTCCCAATGGAATGTAACTAATGATATATCAAGTAAAGGTCCATCATAATTTTCTATATCAGACTGAAATTTCATTGAAAAAGTCGAAAAAAAAATTAAAAAGTGTTAAACAGAAAATACAAGTTACTACCTTTAGATCAAGAGTTATATTCATTGAAGCCGCTTCAAGACCATGATTAATCATAACAAAATACGCTTTCTGATCACGAAATTTATTTGGTTCTGGTACATTGTCCATAATATTCCATTTAATAAGATTTATGTTCTCTCTAGGATGAATATGCAGAGCAATTAAATAACTACCATTCAAAACGAAATTGAATCGAAATATATTTTTTCCGATTGGTAATTTATCCGTCAATTTAAGTGATGCAACTTCTCGAATTAAAGGTGGTGGTGCGGGTACCCAATATCCTCTATAAATGAAAATTAATAATTAAAATATAAAATTTTATTTAAAAATAATTACCCATAATGTAAACTTCGACATGAATGAAATGGTAATCCACAAAATATTTCATTTTTACATGCATTATTCTCCTCTTGTGGTATTGGTATTTCAGGTGCTACTAAACTTTCAATTGTTTTTCTTGCATTACGATCTAATTCTCTTAACCAAAATCCAGAATCTGTATAACGAATATTACCTTGCCAATCATAAAATGTTCTTATAGCATGCTAAACCATAAATAACACATATTTAATTTCATTTTATATATTATATAAAAAAAAAAGTATAGACATACTGTAATAAAATGTCGTTGAACAGTTGGAGCACCATTTGATTCATCTCTATATGGGAAACCATGATTTGTTAAACCAATAAAATATCCTCTTGAAAATATATAAATCACAACTAATGAAACAAAAAAATGTGATGTTTGTTTTAATAATATGATTAATGGTGTTAGATAGCTTGTTATAAAGAATGATAATGAACAGCATATTATTGCAATCATTATATCAGGATTTTTATAAGCAGCTGAACGTCCAGCAATTGGTATAAATACTTCAAGTATTGAATGATAAAAATGTGTAGTCCATAATACAACAAAAATTTGTCCAATTAAATGAACATACAACCATTTTTGAACTAGAAAATAAAATAAAAATTCCCATAAAAAAATATTTGTTAAATAAAATAAAAAATTTTACTTGAATTTTGTAGACCACATATTCCAACAATTAAATTTGTTATAAGTGTAATTAAAAGTGGTACCATTAAAACATATCCTATTCTATAACCAGCAAGTGTTATTGCAGCTGTTAAAAGACCCCAAAATAAACTTGTACCATTTAAACGTGCCTGAACTTTTAAGGCAAGACTTAAAGGTGCCTTTTTAAAATTTGTAAAAAAAAAAATTAAAATTAATTTTAAGTTAAAGAAAAATTAAATATTTTAAATTTACCTTTTTGTTACGATTAAATAGCAAATGTATTAAACATTGTGTAACTAATGTAGATACGCAATATGTGGTTACACAAAATATTGTGTTAGAATACCTTTTTAAGCAAAAATATAATTAATTAAAACTAAACGAGGACACAATTTGAAATAAATTTTAAAATAATTTACCATGACATTGATTTACCAGATTTATCAAGCTCAAATGCAATTGCATAACCTACTGCATTACTACCCACTAAACATATCATATTTATTAAAAATCCTAAAAATATCTCATATCGAATATATTTTCTGTTTATACCTTGAAAAAAATTAATGAAACAATTTTTTAGTGGTTTTGTATAATTTTTAAATAAAAATTTACCTTTAGTCACTTTTGATATGAATAAATATGGAAGAACAATTGAAAATGTTACAATAACATAATTAAAAATATTTGCAAATTCTTTTGAATATGAAACAAAAAAGAATCCAAGAATATCAAAAAATACTTGGGTTCCATCTGCATGTTTCTGAAAATAGAAATAATTTAAAAAATCAATTAATTTATTAGTTCTGTTGTGAAAGTTATCAATTTACATGAGTCTCTTGAAGTTCATTCGAATTAGCAATTGCTTTTGTCAATTCTAAAATATTATCTCCAGTATGTTGTAAAACATTTTTTGGTATGTAATCGATATGATCAAATTTAGTGTGATATCTGTAACCATTTATAACATGAGCAAGATCAACACCTGAAAATAATAAGTACGGAAAACATTATGTAATTTTTATTTTTACGGTGTTTTCGAACATGCAGTTATGCTGCTGTGTTACACAAGTTTTAAGCATCACTGCATTTTCGAAAACACCGTTATTTAGTTAAATACATATTTAATATTGAATTATTCATTTACCTGGAATATGTCCAAAATCTCTAAAAATTCTAAAATCTGTATCAGATGGAATGAGCCCAGATTGGAAAACTTCTTCTGCAGCAGCTTGTGCATTTGGATAAGGTACAGATTTTCCATACATCTATTTAAAATTTTAAAAAAAATAAAAAAATTAAATGTATGTCAAAGAATCATTTAATTTGATATTACTTTTATTAACCAAGGATGATTTGGACCTGATTGAAAGAGAATCTCTTTACCAGCTGATCCAACAGATTCCAAATTAATAAATGCTGAAAGAAGTTTACTTTTTTTATTAATTTTTAACAAGTAAACAAATGAATACACAGAAAAAAATTAAAATCTACACTTACCTTTAACATTTTTAGCCCATTTATGTTTTGTTATAAATCCATGTGATGCTTGTAATGGGGTTTCTTCAGCACCATTAAATAAGAAAATTATTGAATTTTTATTCATTGTATTTTGTCTAGATAAAACTCGTAAAATTTCTAACATAACACAACAACTTGCAGCATCATCACTAGCACCTATTTTTTTTACAAAATGAAATAAAATATTCAATTTTAACAATAAATACAAGATTTGACTTTTTTTTTTTTTTTGAATACTACCAGGACTTCCAGCAACTGAATCAAAGTGACAATTAATCATTAACGAATCATTACTAAGTCCATTTAATTTAACAACAACATTTTGTACATTACGATAAACATTCGTCATTCCATGAGGTTTAAAATTTGCCCAATATGCACCGCTTACAACCTTTTTTTTAACAAAAGAAAAGATTTTAAAACGTTTAAAAAAAAAAAAAAAACGAAATAATAGTTAAAAATAAAATTTTCTAATCATTATTTCATACTTGTACATCCATTTCGATGTGTTGGATTTTATTCGACATTTGTTGAATGTAAGATATTTCACGTTTTAAAAAATCAACTGCTAAAACTTCATTACTATATGCTCCAGTTGGTCTTGGGCCAAAATTTGTTATAATATTTAAATCTTTCCAGGCACGTTCTGCTATAAAAGCATTCGGATGATGCATTAAATCTGTATTACCTAATGCTTTTGGTAAATTTTCACGATAATTATAACGTGTTATATATGCAATGAATAATACTGCAGCAAGTGTAACAAAGCCCCATACTTGAGATATATGATGTACATTTTGCTTATTGTAGTCTTAACATAAAGAATGAAAAAAAATTGTATGTTAATTTAAACTTATCATTAATTAAATAAGAAGATAAGAAAAGAAAAAATAAGATTAAAAATGAAGCAATATGAAAACTGAAAATGCGCATACCTAAATCGAATAAATTCGTTTTTCTATCTTTGCGATATTCCTGAAAAAATAAAAATCATTATCACCTGTACTAATTTTTCTAATATTATTCCAATTTATATAAAATCTAATCTTACCCTTGATAACATTTTATATTTTATCGATTTTGCACAAAGCCACAATTTAAAAAATTTCGTTTCTTTTCAATTTAAGAAATTAATTATTTCAAGTTTGAATATACATTGAAAATTTAAGAATTTAGAATTTAAAATTAATTTTAGTATAAAAAGAATTTACTTAAGATTTTTAAAAAGAACGCCACCGGCAAAAATACGAAGAGAAAAACATAGACAAAAAATATAGAAGCTGTCAAATTTTCAAAATTCGAAATATGGAATAATGAGAATTCAGAACGTACTCGAAACTTTCAAGTTTAAATTCATTGATTTAATTTAACAATTTGACATTTGTTGTTGTTGTGACGACTACACTTTGCTGTTGGTGACTGTCACAAATCACAATAGAAAATTTTACGAAAAAAGTAGCAAAAGGAGGCTTGTACACCTTTGTATATGAAGTTATATAGTAGCATTGTATACAAAGCTTTTACTTTGAAAATGTTTTCTTTCTATAGTTTTAAACAAATTTAAAACCTTAAGGCATCTTTTTATTCAAAATTAATTCATTTATGAATACAAAATGCAAAACATTTAATTTATGACAAAATATTTAAAAATTGGAAATTTTCTTCAGAAATACTCTAACGCGATTAGTGACATCTAATGAGCAAAGTGCACAAAAGTGAATAGAACTAGTTTGCTAACTGGCAAAAAACCCTACAAATTTTTTGAATATAAAAATATAACAAAATTTTAAAAATTCTGTCTTTGACATTCACTTTATTCAAATTTTATACTGATTAAATCAGAAATATTGGATATTAATTCAAGATTGCCAATTATTGGCCATGGCAATGGTCCTGGTGCTTGTGCAAATTCTTCATAATTATCAAAATCATTTCCATTAGTTTTAGTAGTGCCACTATGATCTGGATTTTTTAAAATTCTCACTTTACGTATGCATTCATAAACCGTTCTTAAATATGAAATTATTAATAATAAAATTATTAGAAATATTGAAATCAATGTAACTATTAGTCCCATTTTTGTTTTTATCTTTTAATTTTATTGGATAATTTTAAAAAACAAGAAAAACTAATAACTTTTTTAACTTGAAAGTATATTATTTTTTTTTCTTAATTTTACTAAACTTTTTCTTAATTATTTGAGTTTTTATATAAAAAAATGTATAAATCCACTTTGCACACTTTAATCATTTTTTATTTAATTTTTTGGAAAAAATTTCAAAAAACAAAAAAATAATTTTTATGAAATTCAATAGCTTTTAATTTAAACAAGTGATTTTACTGAAGTACTAGTTAACCTTTGAAAAGTTTCTTCTCCTTATAACGCGACCGTTTTTCTTGATCTGTGTCTTATCGAGTGGTATCGAAAATTTAAACTGAACGTTTTCAGTCGACCACGATCATTTTTATTAAGTATATTTGCTTTATGCTATCTCTAAAGCTTAAGAAACTGCTGCGGTTTTTTGATTTCCATCATTTACAATATTAAAACTATGGTTACTTTTTACTACAATGAAGATGATGATGGAACTGATGATGCTGTTGATGCCCATGATGCTGAAGATGATAATGATGCAAAATAACTGATAAATAAATTTAACCTATACGACTATGTATCTATCTATGTATATATGTAAATATCGTGCTTAAAATATTCATGTGTGAACAAATATAATTATATAGCTTGCTTTTTAATTTTAAAATAAAAATAATATTGAATTACAAAAAATAAAATTTTACAAGAAAATATGTAAAAGCGTTGCATTAATGAAAAACATATGTATATAAGTCTGTGTCGTTAAAAGTGAATATGAAACCGGGAATTTATTCTGACATAATATCTGTAACATATTTTAAATACATACATGTATTCTTTTTCAAAACATTTAAGAATAGATAAAAAAATAATAATGCTTGCTTGATATTTTCTTATCTATTCCACTAGTTTTTTTCTTCCCTTCTAACAGTTCATGTGTTTACATGTTTCTGATTTGTTTATTTACCTTTTTTTTTACTTTAAAATTAAATTTTGAAAAATTTATATGCACTTGGAAAATGATATAGGTTTCCACGATACTCACATATCATAAAGATAAAGGAGTATAAAGGGAATCATAAAGTCAACGGTACAATTGTATTCAAACGAGGTCAGAACTAAGAAATGTTTAAGATTAAAACCAGTTACAATTTCATTTATTATTATTGACACTTGAATGTAAAATTCATTATTTATTTCCGGTATATACGATTTAGAAAAAGTATAATATTATTTGAAGATAAGTAACATGTGCATGCACGTAGAATATTTGGAATTTCATCATATTTATTCATTTTTATTTACATTATAATTTTTCTGCATTTTCCAATGAACTGCACATAAATCGATTATTAAATTTATTTCGCTAATATGTATTCCTTTGTGGAATGCGTAGTGAAAGTTTAATAAATTTACTTCAAAATATTAATAAAATTGGTTTTTTGAAACAAAGTTAAAAAAAGATAATGACGGTCGTTACGTATGTATTTGAATATATGTAACTTTTATTACCTATCTTTTTTTTCAATGAATTCCTACATATGTGATGGAAAATATTTCAAATATTTTTAAAACGAATAATTTTGAATTTTAACATATTGATTGTGTTGCTGATTAATTTGATGTATCATATAGATGTTTTCTAATAACGAGCTGTATTAAACAGAAGAATTTCAAAATCAATTATATAAATCGATCTATTGAACATATTGTAAAACTAGTTAAACATCAGATTAGCAAAAGATTACATTAAGAATTTTTTATTTTTAATTTTTTTTTTCAATTAACCTTATTGTATTAAATAAAGTTTTTAATTGTAGGAAAGTTACCTAAATTAGATTACATCAGATCAAATAAGATTCGCTGGAAAAGATTTTTTATACAAAATTTTTTTTATTATTTTAATAAATTTGTGAAAATAACTCGAGGTTAAATTTTAATTTGTTTATGAAGATTATAATTTTAAATGAACAAAACATACATATATGTACAACATATTTATTTATACCATATTTTTTTTAGTAAGAGGAAATTGTTCTATTTCATCGTTAGTATACCTCCAAACATAACTTTCATACTTGCCGGGACAAACATTTTATGTATATTTCTTTTGCTCTAATTTTTTCTTATATACATAATTTAAAAAAATAACTTGTTTCAGGAATGATTAATGTAGAATATACATACTTACATCTTTTAAACAAAAACAAAAAAGAATAATAAAATTATTATTAAGGTCAATAAAGTACTAAATACGTAAGTTAATAGACATAACCTTCATAGTGTCTTAATTTTACTATTTCTATTTAATTAATCTAATAAAAGTACCTACATACGTGATACAAAAGTTTTAGATAAAACTGAAATTACATTTTTTATTTAAAAAACATTCGATTGAATTTTCTTTTCTTTTTTAAAAATTGAAGGAACATTTCAAAGAGGAGGAGGAATTAGAAAAAGTTACCTTATGTACACTGTTTCCCACCCTACTATGATTTCAGTCTAATTTTATGAAAATTTAAAACAAGTTTTGGAATGATTCACATCGGAATTTTATTGTAAAATTATCTGGAAAATACTCGAAGTTTACAACTGTGAATTTGTTTGAAAGTGTAACAAGAGAATTAGACGATAAATTCGAACTTCTATGTTACTTTTATGATTAAATCAAGACTATATAAAGTTGTGATCTGAATTTTAAATATTAGTAAAAAAAAAAAATAATAAAAAAATCATAATAACCAAATCAACAATCGTTTACCGAATTTCATGAATGTAACCAGTGGTTGTAGGTATTTTGTATAGTAACGGAAGTTTTCAAAGGTAAATTGTTGAACAGTTAAATTGTGACACATCAGTGACGGTTATAATTTTGTTTGAAATTAAGAAATTAATATTAATTAATTTTATAAAAGACATACTCGTATATTAAGTCTTTTTAAATTGTCAAAGTAATAGGTTAAGTTTCAGCATCAATACATTTTTATCATCTGTAAATATCATCCGTTAACTAATAAATAAATAAATAAGAACTCTAATTGATTACATTTAAATATTGATTTAACAAATTTTCGAATTTACATATACTAAAATATTTAATGAGAATGTAGTAATAATTATTTTAAATGATATTCATAATAAAGTGTCGTTTTATTGGTATATTATTAAAATTTAATATTCGCAAATCACATCATAGTTTATAATGCTAATACATAGATTGATTTAACTTTATTAAATGATGATGAATAATCATAAAATGTGACTCGTGCCTTTGTAAATTCGAAGTCACATTTTTTGATACTTGAATAAATCAAATTTATTAATTAGTATATTTAAAAGCGATCTATTCACGTTTTATCAAATAAGGCGCTTATATTAAAATTTCTGCTGATTCAAAATTTTTATTTCCTTTTGAACGAATTTAATTTATAATTTTCATTCTTTTTTACAGATTCATTAATAAAAATTACTTTCCATTTAGTTTTCTTTTTTTTTTTTTTATATGTACCTACATACATAGATATATGTATGTATATATGTATAACATAAAACATTGACGATTTCGTAAGTTTATTAAATTAATGCTCCAATTAATTTTGTTTCTTTTGTGTTCCTTTGTTTAGAAATAAATTATTATCTATTCCAATTGAATATTTACTAGAAGAAAAAAAAATAGTGCACAATTTCCATAAAATGTAAGGAAAAAAAATTAGAAGATATTTTAAGATTCTGCTGCAAACTTGAATAAAACGCAATTCCAATTCCCTTTTTTAAAATCAATTTCCTTCACGATTTAATTTTAATTACAAATTTTTCTCCGATGATAAAAATAAAACAGAATTATTTTTTCTGAACATGTTTTATGTAAATAGGTACATAGATATGTGTATCTTTAAACATAAGCCAAAAAATGAGAGATAATTATTCATTGAAATTATTTTATCTTTGTTGTATGTGTATATGTGCTCAAATACGATCGATTGTTCAATCTTTACACGTATAACATTTATAGATAACGATTATTATTTAACAAAATAAACAACACCAACTTATATCTTCCTTATAAATTTGGTCAAGGATACACCTATTACGTTTTATAAAATTGCATCGAGAAAGTAGAAGTAAATATAGAAACTATATAATTGAAGTAAAGCTTACACAGATTTGTATGTACCTGGTATAATATATGTATATATTATATATCAATGATATGATGATATGAGGAAGTAAATACAGTTATATTCCTTTAAAAATTTCAAAACAAAAACATAGTATCAAAGAAGAAATAAGTAACTTTCTTGCTATGTTACATTATGAAAATAATGAAGAAAAAAAACCTTGCATAGAGATTGCTATGCGCAAAGACACTGATGTTAGATACCATATAATGAGAATCTGATGATAATAAAAGGTATTTTTTCTTGTGCTATTCGTTAACAAGAATAACAAGAATTAGAATGATTCTAAAAGCAAATATTGTACATATATGTATGTATGTAGCTAGTCATTATACTAAAGATGCGATTGAATTTGCGCTCAATTTCAACGTTACATATAATAATTCATTCTTATTAAAGTTATTTATTTCTTCTTTGAGACTATGTTTTTGTTTTGAAATTTTTAAAGAAATATAACTGTATTTACTTCCTCATATCATCATATCATTACATGTACACGTACAACAAAGATAAAATAATTTCAATGAATAATTATCTCTCATTTTTTGGCTTATGTTTAAAGATACACATATCTATGTACCTATTTACATAAAACATGTTCAGAAAAAATAATTCTGTTTTATTTTTATCATCGGAGAAAAATTTGTAATTAAAATTAAATCGTGAAGGAAATTGATTTTAAAAAAGGGAATTGGAATTGCGTTTTATTCAAGTTTGCAGCAGAATCTTAAAATATCTTCTAATTTTTTTTCCTTACATTTTATGGAAATTGTGCACTATTTTTTTTTCTTCTAGTAAATATTCAATTGGAATAGATAATAATTTATTTCTAAACAAAGGAACACAAAAGAAACAAAATTAATTGGAGCATTAATTTAATAAACTTACGAAATCGTCAATGTTTTATGTTATACATATATACATACATATATCTATGTATGTAGGTACATATAAAAAAAAAAAAAAGAAAACTAAATGGAAAGTAATTTTTATTAATGAATCTGTAAAAAAGAATGAAAATTATAAATTAAATTCGTTCAAAAGGAAATAAAAATTTTGAATCAGCAGAAATTTTAATATAAGCGCCTTATTTGATAAAACGTGAATAGATCGCTTTTAAATATACTAATTAATAAATTTGATTTATTCAAGTATCAAAAAATGTGACTTCGAATTTACAAAGGCACGAGTCACATTTTATGATTATTCATCATCATTTAATAAAGTTAAATCAATCTATGTATTAGCATTATAAACTATGATGTGATTTGCGAATATTAAATTTTAATAATATACCAATAAAACGACACTTTATTATGAATATCATTTAAAATAATTATTACTACATTCTCATTAAATATTTTAGTATATGTAAATTCGAAAATTTGTTAAATCAATATTTAAATGTAATCAATTAGAGTTCTTATTTATTTATTTATTAGTTAACGGATGATATTTACAGATGATAAAAATGTATTGATGCTGAAACTTAACCTATTACTTTGACAATTTAAAAAGACTTAATATACGAGTATGTCTTTTATAAAATTAATTAATATTAATTTCTTAATTTCAAACAAAATTATAACCGTCACTGATGTGTCACAATTTAACTGTTCAACAATTTACCTTTGAAAACTTCCGTTACTATACAAAATACCTACAACCACTGGTTACATTCATGAAATTCGGTAAACGATTGTTGATTTGGTTATTATGATTTTTTTATTATTTTTTTTTTTTACTAATATTTAAAATTCAGATCACAACTTTATATAGTCTTGATTTAATCATAAAAGTAACATAGAAGTTCGAATTTATCGTCTAATTCTCTTGTTACACTTTCAAACAAATTCACAGTTGTAAACTTCGAGTATTTTCCAGATAATTTTACAATAAAATTCCGATGTGAATCATTCCAAAACTTGTTTTAAATTTTCATAAAATTAGACTGAAATCATAGTAGGGTGGGAAACAGTGTACATAAGGTAACTTTTTCTAATTCCTCCTCCTCTTTGAAATGTTCCTTCAATTTTTAAAAAAGAAAAGAAAATTCAATCGAATGTTTTTTAAATAAAAAATGTAATTTCAGTTTTATCTAAAACTTTTGTATCACGTATGTAGGTACTTTTATTAGATTAATTAAATAGAAATAGTAAAATTAAGACACTATGAAGGTTATGTCTATTAACTTACGTATTTAGTACTTTATTGACCTTAATAATAATTTTATTATTCTTTTTTGTTTTTGTTTAAAAGATGTAAGTATGTATATTCTACATTAATCATTCCTGAAACAAGTTATTTTTTTAAATTATGTATATAAGAAAAAATTAGAGCAAAAGAAATATACATAAAATGTTTGTCCCGGCAAGTATGAAAGTTATGTTTGGAGGTATACTAACGATGAAATAGAACAATTTCCTCTTACTAAAAAAAATATGGTATAAATAAATATGTTGTACATATATGTATGTTTTGTTCATTTAAAATTATAATCTTCATAAACAAATTAAAATTTAACCTCGAGTTATTTTCACAAATTTATTAAAATAATAAAAAAAATTTTGTATAAAAAATCTTTTCCAGCGAATCTTATTTGATCTGATGTAATCTAATTTAGGTAACTTTCCTACAATTAAAAACTTTATTTAATACAATAAGGTTAATTGAAAAAAAAAATTAAAAATAAAAAATTCTTAATGTAATCTTTTGCTAATCTGATGTTTAACTAGTTTTACAATATGTTCAATAGATCGATTTATATAATTGATTTTGAAATTCTTCTGTTTAATACAGCTCGTTATTAGAAAACATCTATATGATACATCAAATTAATCAGCAACACAATCAATATGTTAAAATTCAAAATTATTCGTTTTAAAAATATTTGAAATATTTTCCATCACATATGTAGGAATTCATTGAAAAAAAAGATAGGTAATAAAAGTTACATATATTCAAATACATACGTAACGACCGTCATTATCTTTTTTTAACTTTGTTTCAAAAAACCAATTTTATTAATATTTTGAAGTAAATTTATTAAACTTTCACTACGCATTCCACAAAGGAATACATATTAGCGAAATAAATTTAATAATCGATTTATGTGCAGTTCATTGGAAAATGCAGAAAAATTATAATGTAAATAAAAATGAATAAATATGATGAAATTCCAAATATTCTACGTGCATGCACATGTTACTTATCTTCAAATAATATTATACTTTTTCTAAATCGTATATACCGGAAATAAATAATGAATTTTACATTCAAGTGTCAATAATAATAAATGAAATTGTAACTGGTTTTAATCTTAAACATTTCTTAGTTCTGACCTCGTTTGAATACAATTGTACCGTTGACTTTATGATTCCCTTTATACTCCTTTATCTTTATGATATGTGAGTATCGTGGAAACCTATATCATTTTCCAAGTGCATATAAATTTTTCAAAATTTAATTTTAAAGTAAAAAAAAAGGTAAATAAACAAATCAGAAACATGTAAACACATGAACTGTTAGAAGGGAAGAAAAAAACTAGTGGAATAGATAAGAAAATATCAAGCAAGCATTATTATTTTTTTATCTATTCTTAAATGTTTTGAAAAAGAATACATGTATGTATTTAAAATATGTTACAGATATTATGTCAGAATAAATTCCCGGTTTCATATTCACTTTTAACGACACAGACTTATATACATATGTTTTTCATTAATGCAACGCTTTTACATATTTTCTTGTAAAATTTTATTTTTTGTAATTCAATATTATTTTTATTTTAAAATTAAAAAGCAAGCTATATAATTATATTTGTTCACACATGAATATTTTAAGCACGATATTTACATATATACATAGATAGATACATAGTCGTATAGGTTAAATTTATTTATCAGTTATTTTGCATCATTATCATCTTCAGCATCATGGGCATCAACAGCATCATCAGTTCCATCATCATCTTCATTGTAGTAAAAAGTAACCATAGTTTTAATATTGTAAATGATGGAAATCAAAAAACCGCAGCAGTTTCTTAAGCTTTAGAGATAGCATAAAGCAAATATACTTAATAAAAATGATCGTGGTCGACTGAAAACGTTCAGTTTAAATTTTCGATACCACTCGATAAGACACAGATCAAGAAAAACGGTCGCGTTATAAGGAGAAGAAACTTTTCAAAGGTTAACTAGTACTTCAGTAAAATCACTTGTTTAAATTAAAAGCTATTGAATTTCATAAAAATTATTTTTTTGTTTTTTGAAATTTTTTCCAAAAAATTAAATAAAAAATGATTAAAGTGTGCAAAGTGGATTTATACATTTTTTTATATAAAAACTCAAATAATTAAGAAAAAGTTTAGTAAAATTAAGAAAAAAAAATAATATACTTTCAAGTTAAAAAAGTTATTAGTTTTTCTTGTTTTTTAAAATTATCCAATAAAATTAAAAAATAAAGACAAAAATGGGACTAATAGTTACATTGATTTCAATATTTCTAATAATTTTATTATTAATAATTTCATATTTAAGAACGATTTATGAATGCATACGTAAAGTGAGAATTTTAAAAAATCCAGATCATAGTGGCACTACTAAAACTAATGGAAATGATTTTGATAATTATGAAGAATTTGCACAAGCACCAGGACCATTGCCATGGCCAATAATTGGCAATCTTGCATTATTATCTAAATATGAAGCACCATTTCAAGGATTCTCAGATTTAGCTAAGACATTTGGCGATGTATATACATTAACACTTGGCACAACAAGATTATTAGTTGTTAATAATTTAGATTTAATACGTGAAGTTCTTAATCAAAATGGAAAATATTTTGGTGGAAGACCTGATTTTATCAGATATCATCGATTATTTGGTGGTGATCGTAATAATTGTAAGTATTAAATCAAAATAATGTGGTGAACAGAAAAATAAAAAAAAATATATGTATATATTATTTTTGAAATTTTACATAATTAACAAGAAATTTTTAATACTTTTTGAGAGTGAGTTGAGAACTTTGAATTTTTTATTTTTTGGTAAAAGAAGTTAAACATGAAATTACAATAATAATTCATTTATAGAGAATTAGAATTAAAAGTTATAGTAATAAAATTATCACTTGAAATGGACATTTTTTTAATTCATGTTTAATTAGCAATACGAACATTTTTGGACGTATTTCAATAAATATACGTGCACAATAGAATGGAATTTCAAAAATTTACCATAATAACTTCCGGTTTCCTTTTTTGTTTTTTTGTAATTTTCAAATTTCTTTAAATTATTTTTCAAAAAGATATTTATCCATAGGTATATCTGTTTTTCTGTTGAATATTTATCAAACATACCTACTAGTTTTTTTTTTTTTTTTTAAATAATATTTTCTCTCTTTCTCAATTATATATATTCATATACCGATTTTTATATATATTTTTATGAATTAATCAATGAAAATACAAAATAAAATCAAAATATTTAATTAACTTGCGTAAGTTAAATCGAACACACGAATAATACATCGGTTTGAAACCGGCAAATGTTTTTTATAATTTTTTTTTCCTATTATTATTAAAATAAAAATAAAAAATAAAAATATACCTACAAGTTAATCAAAGATAAATTTAAATTAATGAATAAATTGTAAGCGCCAACCGGCCTCCATCTCTTTATAATTATATTGCAAGTTTTTTCTTATAGATATATTTTTTTTTTCATTATTTTATTTCACGAAAAAATAAAAAAATAAAAACTTAAGCATAATTTATTTCAATGATCAAACATAATTATTATTGTTACTGGTTTATTACTTTTACTGCTACTGTTTAAGTACTCTTTGTTGATATATATAGCGTTTCTTTTATATTATTGTTATTTTTTAATAGATTTATTAATAAGAAATATAATGAATTCTTTTTACACATATGCGATATACCTATGAAAATGAAAGTTTTAAAGTAGGACGACCTGCATTTTATTTTAGTTAAGATTAAAGAAAAAAAAAATATTATGCAGATCATAGATATGAATTTATTTATAAATATACACATATACATATACATATGTACACAAGTATGTATGAATGTATGTATGTATGTAATTTCCATTTGCGTGATTTTATTCACGTAGAAATAAAATTTTGTATAATTTATTGGAAAAAAAGATATTTTAAAATGGCAAAAAATATATAACTTAGAATACATATGGTGTATGTATATTTTGAAAAACAGTTATTGCAATTTTCCTTTAATATTAAAATTCAATTTATTTTTGAATTTTATTAAATTATTATTATCGCCATTTTTCTTGGATATAATATGTTAGTGAAACTTTCTAATATTTCAATTTTTATGGTTGTAATTTGTTTCTATTTGTAAATAATACATTTTTAGATATATGTATGTATAATTATCTCAATTTTGTTAAAATTTTATTTTTCAATAGATTTTTTTTTTACCTTAAATTTTTTTTTCGATTTTTATTAATACCTTATTTGACCTTGACCCAATTTTAAAGCCCTTTTGAAAATTTAGATACAAGTAACATAACAAAATTATTTTTTTTTAATATTAAAGGTCTTATGAAATGTAGATAAATGTTTCTTTTTTTTTTTGTTTTGTTTTTTTTTACAAGCGTATAATTTGCATTATTTTGATATTATGATAAGGAAGAGAAAAAAAATTCATAGTTAAAAAAAAATAGTCTATGAGTTAAATCTATTGAACTTTTGTTTTATATTTGTCTTTGTTTGTTTCTTAGTGTCAAATTAATTACAATTTTAGTTTGAAAAAAAAAATTTTTTTTATTACTAAATCCATTTGATTAAGGTAACACAAAAAATTGATGAAAAGATACAAGAACAACAAAAAAATGAAGATATGCGCGATTTATTTAGGTCTTTTCAGAGAAGTTTACAAAATGAGACTTTAATTTCTTACGAGGTCATTAAGATATTGAATGATATGACATCAGATATACTTTCTCCTGTGTATTATCAAAGGCTCCTTTAAAATTTATGTTTTATTTTTATTTTTTATTTTTTTTTTTCAAATAAAAGTACCATTTTTTTTTTAAACAATTTTCCTTTAATTTTCTATGAAATTTCAATTTTTTAATTTTAAAATTTTTGTTTTCCACTTCATTTCAGCCCTTGCATTATGCGATTGGTCAGCATTGCAACAGAAACGTCGTAATTTGGCACGAAAACATTGTTCACCTAAAGATGCATCAATATTTTTTAAAAAAATGAATGATGTTGGATGTTTTGAAATGCAAGAATTAATGGAAAAATTATCAAATGATACAATACCTGGTAAAGAATTTTATTTAAAACCAATAATAATGCAAACATGTGCAAATATGTTTACACAATATATGTGTTCAACAAGATTTGATTATGATAATAAAGAATTTCAAAAATTTGTACATTATTTTGATGAAATATTTTGGGAGATTAATCAAGGTTATGCTATTGATTTTTTACCATGGTTATTACCATTTTATACAAAACATATGAAAAAATTAGTTAATTGGGCAACAGTTATAAGAAAATTTATATTAGAAGAAATTATAAATGAACATGAACAAACATTAGATGATGAAACAGAAAGAGATTTAACTGATGCATTATTAAAAAATTTAAATCAAGATAATGAATTTTCACGTGAAAAATTAATGTTTATGTTAGAAGATTTTATTGGTGGTCATTCAGCAGTTGGTAATTTAGTTATGATTGCATTAGCCTATATTATTAGAAATCCAATAATTGGTAAAAAAATTCAAAATGAAGTTGATAATATAACAAATAAAAATAAAAGAATAATAACATTATATGATATGGAAAAAATGCCATATACAGTTGCAACAATATATGAAGTATTAAGGCATTCATCATCACCAATTGTACCACATGTTGCAACAGAAGATGCACAAATATCTGGTTATGGTGTTACAAAAGGTACAATTGTTATTATAAATAATTATGAATTGAATACAAGTGAAAAATATTGGAATAAACCAGATATTTTTGAACCAGAAAGATTTTTTGAAAATATTCCACAAAATAATAATAATAATCACAATAAATTATTAACAAGAAAAATATCTGATGCTTCTGATTCTGGAATTGAATTTGATAATACAACAATAAAAAATCATAATGAAAATATCCAAGTAAATCCACAAAATATTAATGATAATGAAAAACATGATAAAATACGATTAAAAAAAAATATTCCACATTTTTTACCATTTAGCATTGGTAAACGTACATGTATTGGTAAAAATCTTGCTAGAGGTTTTGGATTTTTAATACTTGCAAATATTTTACAAACATATGATATAAGTTGTATTGATCCGAATAAAGTTAAAACATATCCATCATGTGTTGCACTTCCTCCAGATACATTTCCTTTAATATTACAACCAAGAACAAGATCAAATTGAAATATTTAAATGAAAAAAGAAAAAAATCATTATTTAAGAATAATTCACCATTTATATAACATTTTGCAATTACTCATATTTTTTTGTTTTAATTTTTAGGAAGCTTTTATTGTAGTATTTTATCTAGATATATAAAAAATTAGATTAGATTTAAATTATTTTTTAAATATCTTTTTGTCTATTAGAGACTTCGAAATGCAAATGAAGTAGTCACCACTTATTATTATTATTATTTTTTTTTAATTTTGTTCGCTTTAATTTTTTGCTATAGAAGTCGATTATAATTATATGTTGTACATATACATATTTAAATATATATACGTATATTATAATTTTATTAAATTTTATCACATGTGTGTATTAAAAAAAAAATCATAATTAAATATTTTTTGTACTTATCTTATATATTTAATATGAAAAACTATGCGATGAATGCTATTCTAGTTATGTGGTATCTTATAGACTGCAAATTTAAAAAAAAAAAAAAAAAAAAAATACATTAAAAGAAAATTTCTATCCGTATGTAGATTTAGAATGTAGAAGAAATAAGTAAATATATTTACTTAAAATTGTTTAATTTTGAAACTTATTTAAAATTATATAAATTTAAGAAAGGATATTAAAAAGTAGTAATTAGTAGTTTGAATGAGTTTTTAGTGTTTTTTTTTTTTAAATTTTTTTTATTTTAAAGTTGATTTATGATGTGTTTTTTTTTTTAGTTTTTGTAATTTGTTAGAATGTTTTTTTTACTATTTAATTTATGTATAAGATTTATATTTTTCATTATACATAATTATTATATTTTATGCTTGCAATAAATAAATAAGAAATAAATTAAATTTCTTTTGATTCGTTTTTATTTCTTATGTGAAATGCACTTTTATCAAACATATTCCATTACAGCAGGATATTCCTTTCTTATTTATCAATCTTCCAAAAAGGACTTATTTCAATAATATTTCAGATAATGCTATTGAACCGGTATTAATTCGAAAATTCAAAGTATGTAGTAGCATTGAGTAAGTAAATATATGTATATTTACTTACTCAATGGTAGTAGCTATTTGAAAATTTCCTGAATATTTTGAAAATTTTTTAACCATACAATTGACTAGAAATTGCTAATTAAA
Organism: Bombylius discolor; assembly: GCA_939192795.1. Classification (NCBI taxonomy): domain Eukaryota; kingdom Metazoa; phylum Arthropoda; class Insecta; order Diptera; family Bombyliidae; genus Bombylius; species Bombylius discolor. The sequence goes on along the minus strand of OW584241.1, from coordinate 2,957,838 downwards.
TAATTCAAACAATTTGAGGAATGTAAAATATGTTCTTGCATTTTAAATTTATCATGATTTTATCATTAAAATTCAAATTAGTCATTTAAAAGTAAAAAAAAATGAAAAAAAGTACAAAACAAACACCAAATCAAAATCCAAAACTACACTTGGATGTTTTTTCCTAAAAAAAAATAAAATAAAATTCGTATGCGATTTGAATAAAATAGAAACAAAATCAAAACATAATAATACGTTTAAATATATTTTTAAAAATGAAAAAAAAAAATATATATATATTGAAATTTGAAATATAATAAAAAACAACAACATTGAAATCAATATCAAAGCCAAGGACGAAATTAAATACGCATACAAGACCGAAGATAAATTTATTTAATTATGAATTTAAAATAAAAAAAAATATATTTTTTTAAAAAACTTGAAATTATACTAATTTACTACTTTACTTACTTAATTTTTTTCTATTTTCAATACTTTTGTATTTCTTTTTGAAAAAAAAAAAAAAAAAAAATGTTTTCAGAAAATTGTTACAAAGACAAAAATTAAGAGAGAGGAAAAAAAAATTAATAATTTTTCTCAAGTTTATTTATTTGTTTAACTGAGTTTATATTGAAATATGTTTTTCCGAGAAATTAATTTATTAATTAATTTTTAGTTTTAATTAATTTTTCATATTTTTCTAACTAATTTTTTTAATTTTATTTTCATTAATACGATTATTTGTTTAAGAAATTCTTATAATTTTTTTCGAATTAAAATTAATTAAATAAATAAAATGGAATTTGAATTTCATCCTTCAATTTCAAGCATATACTTATTTTTCTTTTTTATTTTAAATTCAATTCAATTCAATTACATTGAACATGAAGAATTTTATCTGCTAAGTTGTTTCATTGCCTATAAATAATTTATAAAAATAACATTTAAAATTTTTTCTTATTTTTAAATTCTCAACTAGTGTTTTTTGAGATATTCAAATTTTAAGATGAAATATATCTATGAACTGAAGTATGTAGAAGTATTTATCAATTAGCATATTTTTCATCAATTTGGTAAAAAGTAATAAAAAATTCCTCACGTTTTATTTTAAATGAAAAAAAAAAAACTACATTTTTTTCCCTGTATAAAAATTAACTTCCTTCTTTATCGATTAATATTTGATTAATGTGTAGCGTATTATTTATTAGCTATATGCAAAAAACAAAAAAAAATTACGTTTATAGGCCAAGTTCAACCTAGCAATTTTTTGAATATAATTTTTCTGTTTAGTGATCTGTACATAGGTACATATACATTTAAAAATAAAAATAAGGATGACTCGTGCAGATTGCACACGAGTATTAAACATTTTTTTATCAAAAAATAAATAAATAAATAAATAAATAAATAAAAAACAGTCGTCTAAATTAAAGTAAATTAAATATGTATGTTTCATATAAAAATCATTTTGGTTTTTTTTCCTCATAAGTATGGGAATATGCTACATAAAGAAAACACTTTTTTTTTCGTACATATCGCCACTGTAAAATTTGTTTTTAACCTTGATTTATATTGATTTAAAACCTCAGACAGTATGTAATTATTATTGACAATGAATTTTTATGTAACATACATGTATATTGAATCAATTTAAATTTAAATTGAACCATTGAAAAAAAGAATATCAATGAAAGTGAATAAAAAAAAAAAATTTTTTTCGGGAAAAAACCAATTTAATGTTTTTCTTTATGATTTTTTTAAGTTTATACTTTTTTTTCGCGTAATTTAGAATAAAATTTATCACTTTTTTTCTGATAATAAAATTTCTAAGAGTATGTCTTGTCTTCCTTCCTCCTCCATGAATGCTAACTCACATTTTTTAGGACTATTCCTTTATTAGTTTTCCTTAAATTGCAAAAGTGTTGCTCTCGTTTTTTTTTAAAAAAGGCTAATAAGGGGTTTTTTTTAATTTCTTATTAAACAAAAGTAAAACCAAATCGATCATTTCTAAAATATAACACATATTATATTGGTTTTCAATTAATTATTTTTTTTCTTAATTTAAATAATTAGAATTTTGAATAATTTTATTTGCGTATCGTATTCATTATATTTCCGTTATGTGTCAATATCCTAAAAATATAATTTTTAAACACCATTTTTAATTCAAATTCATCGCAAAAACACAAAAAATAAATAAATAAATTTTAAAATAGTAAATAAAAACAAAATTTCATGAAAAAAAAGGTAAAAAAATAAACAAAATCATAAAAAAAACAAAACAAACATTTAAAAAGTTGGTCAATGGATTCATTTATAAAATGTTTTTTATTTTTTTTATTTTTTCAAGAAACCAAGCTAGCTACATATCTATATCTAAATCATTTCATATATGGACATATGAATATGTAAAATATAATCATTCTAATATTATTCTTATAAAAACAGGTGTTGTTAACTGTTCAAATGTTATATAGGAATATTCCAATCTTCTAGAATTTAAATATTAAATTGATATCATTTGATTATGCTAAAATTCTTTTCTTCGAAATAAAAACGTGATTGAGGTTGGTTAGATATATTTTATATTTATAATATGTATGTATTATATGTATATGCTATATACAAGATACTACCTGTATAATAATTCTCAAAAAAATTTTATAAAAACAAAATTCTTTTTTTTCTTTCTTCAATTTTTACAAACGGCACGTTGCAAATGTTGTTTTTCATATATTTAAAATATAAAAAAAAAAAAAAAATAAAAAACAGAAAAACAACCTGAATTACAGGTGATGATAATGATGATGATGATAATGATAATGAATACCTATAACAACTACTTTCTTTTATATGAAATGAAAAATTCATTTCACTCATATAAATTTTGGTACATTGATCATTTTATACATAATATCTATATCATACCACTTTCTTGTTGAAATCGAAGATATGATGAAATTTTAGTATGTGGGTAGTCAATATATAAAAGTGTATCTACCTACCTATGTATTTAAAAAATAAAATATGTATTACAAAAATAAAATTAAATCAAAGATACCTAAATAACTGGTTTAAATAAATAAACTTCTTTCTAGAAATATTTAAAATTTTCGATGAAACAGGTGCTGTTGGTATATATAGTGAAGCTTCTCATGAATAAAAAAAATTATTTTTAAATTCTTATGTACGTACAGAAATCTAAAAATTTATTAAAAGGAAATAGAAAAAAAAATGCATAAATTTACCGGTATTAACTCATCAGAAATTGAAATTGAACGGAATTGATAATTGATATGTATAATCCAATGTGCTTTGAAAAATAAATCAAACAAGGGAATCTTCAAGAAGTATCAATGTTAAACTGTTAAACTAAACGTAAATTCTCTTGATGATCAAAATTATAATGGAATTTAAAATGTATCACTTTTTTATAATCATAAGTTGAATACTTAATTTAAAAAGCATTACCGTTAAAATTGAATGTTTTAAAGGGTGTCAGGTGTGTGTATCCTTATTCTCTTTTGTTTGTCCTTGATATGCTATAAAAATCCTTTATTTCATACTTTAATTAAAACATTTTATTTTTATTTTTTGATTCAATACATTTATTGATTTGTACAGTTAAAATACAAGGGGGAAAAGGAAACCATCAAACTAATTTATTTTTTATTCCTATTTATATGTATTACATATTTTTGTTTCTTCCTCTTCTATAAAATTTATATTTAATTACTATTTTCCTCTTTCTTTTCGTATTTTTAAATATTCATATTTAAAATATATTTATAAACGATAAGAAATACTTTAAATATAAGTGACTGATTGCAAAATGAAATATCATTGGTCTTACATTAATAATAAAAATAATTAAATATAATATTAAAAAAAAAAATACGTTACATAAAATACATATATGTATATGAGATCCATACTTTTAAAATTTTTTTTTCTCCTATTTAAAATTAGAGTCAAAAAAAAAAACAAAAAAACAAAAAAAATCAGAAAACAAAATGTACATTTTTTCATAATCACTTCAAATACTACATGTTTCTTTTTCAATAAAAAAATATCATCTTGGAGGTAGGTACAACTTTCATTGGTTTTGTGTTATCGTTTTTGTTCTTTTAATTATTAATTTTAATGATATAATTATATTTTACTTTTTTTTAAATTATTTTTTGTTCAAAATTATATGTATATATTTTTATCAGATACTTTTATTTTTTATGTTTAAAAGTGCAACAAAATAATGTTTAAAAAACAGTATGTCCTTGCTTAGCTTTTATTGAAAGGATAATATATTTTAAGCTTTGAAAAATTAATGTAATTGAATGCAATTATTTTTTATTTCATAGTGATTTAAATATTGAGTTTTTTTTTATTTTTCTTATCTCTATTGCACTTTATTGATTTTTAATTAAAAGATTAAAGCTTATATTTGAATTAAATTAATTAAAATAATTTATGACACAAACATTTATAGTTTTTTTTTATAATTCTATGATATTTATATTTAAAAACAAAACCGTATTTTAATTGTGCTTTAAATAATTCTGGTGGAATTATTGTTTGTAGATTTAAAAAAAAAATATAAAAAAATTATTACACCCTAAACAAATATTCGATTTTAAATTATTGAGCATTCAATTTAATTTACTTAAATCCAACATTTACTTTGTTCATTCTTTTTCTTCAATAATTTTCAGTCAAATGTTATATATCAAACTAACTTAAAGCAAAATTAGGAAAAATTAAATAAGAAAAATTATTTTAACGTAATTTTTAATACTGATGCATAAAAAAAATTTTCTTTTTGACATAGAAATAAAAATTTGTGCTAGCATAGGTCTTTAAATTAAATTTTAAATAGGCTGCGTTTCAGAGTTCAACATTGTTCAGCATTACATTGAGCATTTGTTGAAGATTATGTTTATTAGTGTTTCGGTGAATAAAACCTCCTACCAAATAAAATTTATGATTTTAATATTGAGTTCACCATTGCAACCAGTGGTGATAAATGTGATACTATCGGTGAATTCACCAATTAAGCGGTGATTATTGAAATCATCGAAATGATATTTTGGAGGAAATGTTATGCAACGCAAGTTGAATATTGACACGCAGCCATTTTGTTTCTTATATAAGGATTGATGTATTCTTTATACCATTCAATATAATTATATATCTTTGAATTTTGATTACTGACTAATTTACTCAACACAATGTTACATTAATTATGAATTACTGATAAAAACTAATTAGTCGATGTGTTTCCCAATTAAAATTTTGATAGTTAATGGTATCTTATAAATTAAAAAAATATATATATTGCCTGGATCATTTTTTTTTTTTGAATAGGAAATATGTTCAACTTAAAATTATGTAGTTATGATTTGTTGATAGGAAGAAATATTTTCTTACTGTAAATTAATAAAACTGTTACAATAAGCAAATAGTTTCTTATTTAAATTTTTGTCGAAAAAACAAAAATTCAACACTAAAAAATCCAAAAAAAATGTGATATACATACTTGAATGATTTTTTTGAGCCAAAGATGCAGTTTATAGCTATTTTTTTTTCTTTTTTTTTGCTTAAAAAATCAATTTAGATTATTAGTTTTGTTTTTCTTTTTTAAATCAGTCATTCTAAAAATATTTTCACACTACTTACAATAAATTTTAAACATTATTATCAAAATATAAAAAAAAAATGCTTAATTAGGACAGTAAAATTTTAAAATAAAGTTTTTTTTTTTTTCTAAAAATTTTTAAATTTTAAATTAATTATACTTTGGCTTGTTTTACGACATTTTTTACATCTACTCAAATATATTTAAAATTAAAATAATAATAATTAAGCGTTTACATTGCATATAATGTATATGGCTGATATATTTAAAAAAAATTAAATTTAAAAAAAAATAATAAAAAAATATCATTAAGTACTTAGATTTATAAAAATGAGATTTAAAAAAAAAAAAATATTAACACGTATAATACCTACATACTTACAATTATAAATTTTTTTTTGTTTTTGTTTTGTTCTTGTTTGTCATAAATATTTAACACTAAAAATTAAAATTAAAGTAATTTTGGCTTTAATTCGGGTAATTTGTAATTAGCAAAATGAAACGGTGGTTCTGATGGACTAGCCGAACGACTATGATTTGTGCTTGAATTGTGATGATAATCAATATTTGGTGATGTAGGTGTTGAAACTGATTGTTGTAATATTGATGATCTTAATGATCCAATTCCTCCACCATTATTACCAGTTGTTGTTGGAATTGTTGATGAAGAACCAAGTATTGAAATACTTTGTGCAGCTCTTCCACGTTTTCGTCTTGGTAATATACCTTTTCGTGCCATGAAAAATCTTTTCGAAGAAAAATGTATAAAATCAATTTATTTTTCTTTTTTTTTTTTCAATTTTTATTATAATTTATCATAATTACCTTATTGTTGATATTGGTATATTAAACATATCACTAACTGTTTGAAATGTTTGACCTCTTGAAACACATTCTGCTGCTTGCCTTAATAATACTTCTGATCGTCGTACTCTTCGTGAAGGTACATTTTCCATTGCTATTTGTATACTGTCTATTTGTAAATTGTCTTTAACAATATTTTACATATTTAAATAATTGAGATTTTTTTTAAATTTAATTGTTTATTAGTAAAATTTGATATCGAAAAAACCCAGTAAAGAATTTAATAAAATGAAAAAAGGAAAAAAGTTATACGAATGAATAAAGAAAGAATAATTTATAGAGTATATAAAGCTAATACAGAAGGGAAACGTCCAGTAGAAAGACCAAGTGCAGTTGCGCAGATGATTATGATAATGGAAAAGAAAAACAAATGGAAAGTTGATTAAATTCCGAAGTGTTGAGCTTTAATATAGAAAAAAAAACAATTGAATTAACAATATTTTTTTATTTATTTTTGTTTTGGCAAAATTTAAGTACTTTTACAAATAAATTATTATATTTTGGTTTTTGCTTATTTTTCTTTTTCAATTATAACTTAGTATTTATTTCTATTTTGTTTTATTGAAACAAACAAACGAAAAAAAAAAACATTCATAAAAGATACACACAGTATATACGTTTTCATCTTACAACTAAAAAAAAAAAATATGTAGGTACTTAAATATTTTATAATTTTTTAAATAAATATTAAATTAAATATAATTTCACTTTATTATAAATAAATAATTTAAAACACAAATTAATGACTAGAAAGAAATTATAAATTCACAGTCTGTATAATTATTTGGCATACAAAAAAAAAAAAAAAAAATTAATTTGTATTTTTTAAATCTTAGAATTCTTTAAAAAAAAATGTATTTTTCATGCGATATAATTATTATTTTTTTACTTTTTTTTCTCTCTCTCTCTCTTAGAAAAGATATAGATTTAAATTAATATTGAAAAAAAATATCAAAAAATCCTTACTGTATTATCCTTTCTCAAATTACTTTCATATGAAAAATTCTAAGATTTGTATAAATTTTTTTTTCCACTTTACTAAGTCCATTTCCACTTAATTTCAATACCTAAACGTGAAAATCTATCAAATTCATAACTAATTATCTAGCATAAAAAAAAAATTCTAAATCCTGTAATGTTAATTTTTATGTATGTATTTGCATTTTCAATTCTATGCATAATTTAATATTAATAATTTCTGTTGAATACTATACACAACGTACAATATTTTTTTTTCACACATTTAAGTTTAAATTCTATTATAAAGTTTGCCTCAGAAGCTTCTTTTATTTGAATACTTGTACGGTTCTACATTTATAAGTTTTTTTATTGATTTCCATTATTTAATAATTGTTTTAATTTTTTTCTTTCAGCAGCTTGTTTTAATTGTCTTGGCATAGGATGTGCTGATTTAATATGCCATCGTTTCATCCAATTTCTTAATGTTTTTCGTGGAACATTATGTACTTGAGATGCTCTAAAAAATTTAATTTTTTTTATTAAACAAAATATTTAAATAATTAAAAAAAAATATATATATATATATTAAATACCTGTAAATACTTTTTCCTGCTTTAACATCCATTAAAGCTGCATATAAAGCATCTGTACTATATGATCTTGGTTGATTACATCTTGGACTACGTAATATAACAGCTGATGGTGATGGTGTATTACCATTCATGAAATTTTGATTAACTGATGATGGTGATAATGATGATGAAGTTTTTTGTTTCTTTTTACTGTTATTATTATTATTATTATTTGAAGATTTACTTTCTAATTCTGTTCCCATTCTCTCAGATAATAAATTTCTAAAAATATTATTTGGTGTTTCGGGATATTCATAATTTCCAGGATTACTGTAATAATTTTCATCAATTTGTATATCATCATAATTAATTGGTGCAAATGATTCAACTATAGAGAATTCATTTTGTTCATCTTCCATATTATTATATGATATATGAACATTTGGTACACATTCAACATTTTCAAAATCAATATTATTTCCACTATTTACTTCATACTCCATTTTAATTGTTTCAAAATTATCCTTTTTTTGTATTTGTTTTCTCTGTACAGTTGATCGTTTTAAATTTATTGTAGATTTTGATGTTGAAGGTTCAATTGTAACTGATGAATTATGAAGAGAATTTATACGTTCATGATGATCTGATGATGATTTTACATATATTGACATTGATTCAGAATTAAATTTTAAAAATGATGGTAATATTGAAGAATTTTGTTGATTATGTGATGAATTCTTTTGTGTTTGTGATTTCATTTGTCTACCGTTACTTTCTTTTACTTTTCCAGAATTTCCAGATATTCGAACAGACTTTACGCAACTTTTATCATTATTATTAACACTTGATGCTTTTAAATTTCTTTTATTTACGATTGCTGTAACATTATCTTTTGTTAATGCTGTCGTTTTTATACCAGACGTTTTCAATTGATTTCCTACATCATTGTTTGATGTATTTATTAAATTATTTTCGAAATTTTCATCCAATATATCATTTATTTCAATTAATGGTATCTCTGGTTCAACTATAAAAATACTAGATGTATCTGAAGAATCACTTGCATTACCATCATTAATTTCTTCATCATTATTTGTTAATATTAAATTTAAATTTGACGATGAAGATATTGATAATCTTTTATTATCTAAACGTTTTATTATTGTATCATTTCTATTATTTGTGTTATTATTATTTATTTTATTAATAGCAGCATCTGTAGAAGATTTTCTTCTTTTTTCAAAATTTAATTGAATATCATTTGTTTCATTTTTATTATTTGTTAGATTTTTTTTAAATTGTTGTAATTGATGTATTCTTTGTGATTTTTGCTGTTGATTACTATTATTCTGTTCTTGTTCTTGTTGTTCAGTTTGGTTATGGTTTTGTTGTAGTGGTAAAATTTCTGAAAAAAAGAGAACAGAACATTTTTTTCTTCATTTTACTTCCAACTTTTTTTTTTTTTAATTAAAAATCTATTCGGTATTTTTCTAGTGAAAAATTTATTATTACAAAGTACTTTTTTTAGATAAAATTTTTTTTATTTGATTTCTATATACATTAAAGAAAAGAAGAAAAAAAATCAAGTTAACACGAATTCAGTAACATAAATGTGTGATTAATGTTTCTTAAAAAGTAATTTTATGTGCTTTTGAATTTTGAATTAAATTGAATAAAAATATGAAATGTAGTACAATGAAAATTAAATGATGATTACCACCAATGAAAATTGTTAAATGAATTTTTTTTTAAAAAAAAAAAAATAGTCTATCATTAAATTTATCAAAGAAATATGCACTTTTTTTAAAAAAAAAAAAAAAAAGAAACATTGATTAACATTTATGATACCAAAAAAAAAAAAAATAATCAAAATTCGTTATTAAGTTAACGGCTGTTAAATTATGTGAAAGAAAATTTTAAAAATCTCTGTACTCTTTTTTCGCATTTTACAAATAAGTTAAGGATTTTAAATTTTAGTTTTTAAATAAAGCAACAAAAAATCATTATCGAGTGTTTTTTTTAATAAATTTTAATTTTTACAATGGAAAAAAAAATTAATCATTATTTTCCTGATTTGAAAAATAAAAAACCATCCACCTAAACCTTACAACATAACAAGAATTCAATTTAATATTGTAACTTTTATTTGTTTTTGTTGATACTTTTGTATTTTTCATTAAAAGGTCGTTAGTTTATCATTATTTTATTTTGTTTATAAATTTCCAACATTAAATAACACTTTGTATATCACAAAAACAAAAAAACAAAAAAAAACATTTAAAAAGTAGAAGAAAAATAAAAGATTTTCGAACTAAGCAGCAAAAACTGTTAAACTTTTGAAGAAATTTTAAATAAGGTGTTCCTTTTCTAACAATAATTTTAACAGGAAAGAAAATACGAGAGTTCTTAAGAAACCTAAACAAATCATCAAAATTATAATAAAAATTTAGGTTTATCTGTTTTTCTTAAAATAAATTGAAAACATTCAAAAGGAAAACTAATCATGTTCTACCATTTAAATTTAAATAAACCAACTGATCATTAAAATTTTTACTTCGATCCACATTTTGAACGATTAGTTCCACATTTGAACGAATACACTTTTCTAGTCGTTTCTTCGTGCGACTACATAACCTTAATCTTGATTTGTAAACAAAATATTAAAACCCAATTCATGTGAAAGCAAAATAAAAATTGTGAAAGTTAAAACAATCGCAGGAATGAAGTTTAAATTTGTAAATTTTAGCAAAATATGATTATCTGGTAGTATTATCAAACTAGAACTAAACAACCTCAACTTCTAGTTTCTACTTTTTATTTTTTTATTTTCCATAATAGTAATTTAATAAGAATGTGAACTTACCTTGTTTATCTGATCGGTCTAAGAAATCTGAATATTTTCCAATAAAAGAATCATCTATAAAACAAACAAAAAATTGTATTAAACGAAAAAGTCAGTATGTACTTTAAAACAAGGAAAAAAGAAACATACCATCTTGTTCTGGTGGTGAATCAGTTGAGGCATTAATTATTGATTCATCGACATTATCATCAAGTGGTTCTTCTTTTGGAGTGATAATATTATTACAACTGGTAATTGGTGATGCTCCTGATACTACTGAACTATTTACTTCTTGATTTTGTGTCTCTGAAATAGATATTCTTCGATCTTTTGATGACAAACTATTTGGTGAATTAGTACCACCATTTGTAATTGAATTATTTTGATGAGAAGCAGGTGAACTTGTTGCAATTTCATTTAATAATAAAGAATTTGAACCAGGTGACATAGTATTAAATGATGTTGTTTGTTCATTAGCATTTAAATTTGTATCATTAGGACCATTAAAAGATGGTGATGATGATAATGATGATGGTGCTGTACTGTGCATTCCAGATTGTATACCAGAAGAATTATTATTAATAGATGATTGATTTAAATTAAATACAGCTTCAGAACCACTTAAACCACGTATTTGTAATATTTCAGCTGATTTTAATAAATCTGGTAAACCAGTTTGTGATACATTAACATGACCTCTATACATAAAATCAACTAATGCTTGAATCTCCCATAATTTAATATCACGTGGTAATATTATAATTGGATGTTTACAAGGATTCTCACGTAATAAACTACTAAAATATGATGAACATGACGCTAATATAATACGATGACAGTGTAATTGATGGCCTTCACATGCAAGTGTTACATCAACAAAATTTTGACCAGATAAAAACTGTAAAAAAGATTTATTTATGAAACAAAATAAAGAAATAAATAATATGTAAAAATAAATCATACCTCTGGAAATGCACTACCTAAGCTCCCCAAATGTGAATTCCAACGAACACAAAACTGTTGTGATATTGCTGCTGCACACATTTTGTGTTTTCTAAATATTCATTTGCAAATTTTTTCTTGTTTTTATTTTATTTTCTTTTATTTTTTTTTCACACAATCCAATTTTCTAACTCATCAACTCAATTCTAATTAATTTCAAAACATGATTAAATAATGGCACCCTTTTATTATATCTTTCTCCTTCTTCAATTCCCTTTTTTTTTTTTCAATAAAGCCTTTGAAATTTTGTACCTCCTTGACGTTGTTCTAATAATACAACTTTATAATGGAATCAAATCACTATTTTTGATATTAAAAAAAACAAATAAAGAAAAACAAATATTTTAACCATATTTTATCAAACAAAAAATAAAATTTTTAATTTTTTTCTATTAAAAGAGAAAAAAAAACCAATTGAATTTTAATTTTCAAGAGGTTACAGTACACTTTTTTCAAACATGTATCTTTTTTTTTTTAATGAAATTTTGCTGAAAAAAAAATTATTCAATCAAATAATAACTTTTTTTTTTAGAAAAAAAATACAAAATTTTATAATTCACAATTTTTTTCAATTTACTAAAATAAATTTTTATTTACTTACAAGTTAATTTGATTGAAATTTAATAAAATTTTATTGAAGGAAAAAAATATGTCCTCTTTCTTTTCACATTTTATGTATTATAACAAAATTATATGAATGATATGTATAATAATTATTATAATCCACACAAACACACACCTCTATAAGTATAAATATATATATTTATATCTCTCAGATACAGATTACAGAGCAGCAGGCCAGCGCCAGATATTTATTTTTGTTATTTCTGTGCGTTTAAAGCATTCGGATATAAAATATGAAAACCAAAGGGGTCTGATTTTTTTAGACCTCTTTTTTAATCGATAAATAATTTATAATTTAAATGAAATGTTGCGCATGCGATGTATTTTTTAAAAAAAATTAGGGTGACCAAATTCTCTTTTCTCTTTTTTATATAGTACGGTGCTTTCATGATTGGTCAATACTTACCTTGTTTTCCAATATTTTTAGCCGCCTGTACTATGACCAGTTTCAAGATAATTCCTTAAAGGGGAAAAAATAAAAAGGACGAGTGCATAAGAAGAAAGAAAAAGACGGTAGGGTAAAAAAGGACATAATTACAAATTTTGGGAACTTTCAGAAACGCATTGGGCCCTATTATGCAATTCGAATGCAATCGAATGAATACTCAAAATATTTGTGTCATTATCAAATACTAATACATGCCATATGAATTTCGTTTAGAATATCTAGTGATCTATGATTTTAAATATTTGTTTAACAATTTCATTCCATCAAAAAAATAGGTATATCGAAATAATTTTCAATAGAAAGAAAGTTTCATTACCACAGAAATTTTGTTGCTGCGTTCAAAAATGCAGCGTCGATATTTTAAAACCCACTGATATTCAAAGATAGGCAAACTTTCTTCTGCCTGTTAATGAAATGAGGGATTTTTATTGAGAATATTTTATATCAAAGGGAGAAAACAATGCATTTTTTTTTATAAACTAAGTGAAAATACCGTTATTGAAGTTTCAATTTCTTTATTAACTTTTCAAATAAAAAACAGCTGTTTTTCTCTTTTAATATAATAAACAACGCATCTTGTGGCTTAATATTATGATAAAAATTTTTAAGAGCATTCTTCCGGATTGTTTTCTTCTATTTTTTTATTATCTTCTTCAAAAGAATGTAGTCACAATGCAGTCGTGTTTGAATATCTTTCATTTTATATTACGTTTTGGAAAAAAAATTTTAAAAAATTTTTTACTTAGAAAATAAAATTTAAAAAAAAATGTTAGTTGTGTTTTTAATGCATGAATTGCATTGTACTTACATTCTTACTCTTAAAATTTTGACAACTGTGTAGTATTTATAAAAAAAAACATTCATTATTGAAATTAAAAAAAAAATTACAAAGATGTTTTACAATGAAATAATAATTACGAAATTACTATTTGTTATCTTAACGAAATTAACACAAAAAAAAAAAAGAATCTGATAAATTTAAATGAAAAATATTTCTATTTTATTTTTAATAGTTGGTTACAGTAATTTTTTTATGTATGTTTGCTTATTTATGTGGTGTGTATTGTATTTTCTTTTCTTAACTTTTTTTTTCTCTATTATTTTTTAAAATTTTCTTTTTTTTTTTTTTTTTTAAAGATTTAAAATTTATCTGACAAAATGTAATTGTTGCTGTTTTACTAATTTGTTTCTCTATTAAATGATATAATGATTTTTATTAATCTTATTTTCATTTTTTTTTGTTTGTTTTATTTTATTTTTATAACTTATATCTACTAAAAGTTTCTATATATGACTTTTTTTTCTTTTCTTGTTTTGATGCGACAGTAATTAACTTGGTAAAAAAAAAAATTAATATAGTCTTATTTAAAAATAATAATAATATAATAATAATAATAATAATAATAAAATTTTATAGATAATTTTTATTTATTTATTTATTTTCTTTTTAAAAACTTTCTTTTTTTTTTTTGTATAAAAAAAACTTTTTTTTTAATCATTTTTACTTTTGCAAAACATAATCTAAATAATAATTAATAATAAAAAAAAATTGAAATAATCATCGTGAATATAAACACAATAAAAAAAAAAATTTATATTTTTCTTTTAAAAAAAGGATACTTTTTTTCCTTGTTGCCATAATAAGAAGAAAAATCAATCAACAAAATTTAAAAAAAAAAAAAATTACATTTAATTAGCATTTAATCAGATGATTTTTCTAATTTTTTATACATATATGTATATACAATTTTGTTTGTTTGTTTAAATCATGCATATAGATATATGTATAAATTAACAAGTAAAAATTTATTTTAATTAATAATAATAATAATAAAAATAAAAAATAATAATAATTAATATAAAAAAAAGTCATAAAGATTCGGGCCAAAAACTTTTAGACCTTTTTTTTCTTCTACATCTTGTTTTTGTTTTTCATTTTTATTTTCTTTTAAATATCATTATTTAAGAGCTATACTATCAATCAGAAACTTCTGTGTTCTCAATTATGTAATTTTTTTTAATTAAATCAATTATTTATTGTATTTTCAAATTTCGTCTATGAAAACATTATTTTACTGCATTAAATTTATAATTGTATTGATTTTCAATGTAATATGGTATGTGTTTTGATAAAATTTTTAATTATTTTTTTTTTAATTTTATTAAATTTTTTTTTTATAATTTTTTTAATTTTTATTTTTTTTCTTTAATTAAAATTTTTATTTTCTATTTACTTGTCCTAATATAAAAACTTAAAGCGACGTTACCCTAACGGACATTATTTTATTTTATTATTTTTTAAAATTTTTTCTTGTGTGTTTTTATTGTTATGTATAAAATTATATATATATTTTTTTTTGTTTAATTATAAATATTACAAATTTTTATCAATAATAATTTACAATTTTTTTTTTCAATATAAACTCTTATTTTTTTTCTCAGATTATTACTGATCAATAATTTTCATATTTTTTTAATTTTATTGAATGCACTGAAAATAACCAGCAGTCTGTAGCAATATTTACTTTGATTTTATAAAATTATTTTAAATTTTAATGTTCAATTGGAAGTATATGATGAAAAAATTTAAAACAATTACAATTTTGGAGACATATTTTACTTTCCTTTTTTTTTTCGGTAAAACAGTTTACCTAATAATTTTATTTTCAAAATTTATCACATTTTCAAGAAAATTCGAAAATTATAAAAAATACAAATTTTATTTAAATAAAAACAAAAAAAAAACGAAAAATTTATTTCTACAGACAACTTTATATTTTTTAAATCGATTTTTAACCGATTATTTAGATCTAAAAAAATTCTTTGTTTTTAGAAAAATCACGTATGTATCTACTAACCCAAATATTTTTTTTTATTTTTCTTTAAAACAGAACATCAATTAGAAATCATTTTTTTTCCTATGTTATAAATTTATTTGGAATCAATTTTTAAATGACAATAATTTAAAATCTTTTATCGTTAATTCCAATAATATTCACAATTATGTTGAAAGAAAAAAAATCAGTAATATTGACGAAAAATTTTAAAGAAATATTTTTCAAATCTTTTTTTTTTTTTGTTTTACATTATTATTCGTGTCATATCATTATAGAATGTAAGTTTTTCCTATTAGATTTTCTTCATTACTTTCGTCAATCTTTATAAAATTTGATTTATGTATTTTTCAAAAAAAAAAAGAAAATAAATTTAATTACATTTCTAAATAATGACAGCCAGTTACAGATAGTAAATACATAATTTTTCTTTTAAATTTTATAAATTTAGTTAATCATTTATAAGGTTTTTTTTTCTTTAATTTTTGTTTTTTTACCATAATATTTTTATTGCTATGTATTATATATATAATTTCTCATTTTTCTAATTATTACTTTTTTTTATCAGATCGTCGTTACATGTTTTTCTTTTGTTAATTTTTTGAATAATTTCTGTTTTTTTTTTTTTTAAATAAAATTTATATTGCAGTCAGTTTTATTTGAAACATATGAATGGTATGGTCTGTGTATTTGTGTGCATATATAAATCGGAATTATTTAAAAAAAAAAAAATAAAATAAACAACAAATGTATGTACTACTATTATTAATAATTAAGAGAAAAAAAAGTGTATAAAACGGAAAAGAAAAAAAATATAGGTGTAAAAAATTATTATTCTATATAAAATGAATTGAAAAAAAAACTGTAATAAATTGAACTTCAAATATTTTATAAGTAATTACTTTTCTGTATTTTTTTTTTCTTTTATTTTCTATTTTCTAAATTAAAAAAAATATATATATTTATATATATATTTTTATATATATATAATGCAAAAAATTATATTAAAAAGAAAACTAATTAAAAATATTATGTAAAAATGGTGGTGAAATATATTTTTTTTTAAAAATATTTATACATATATAGATATAAATTATCAATATGTTTTTTTTTTATTTTTAAATATCTTCTATGATGTTTTTTTTTTTTGTTTTGTCGTCTATAATAAAAACTACACAATGGTTATACCAATTACACATAATTTATAATTTTTTTCGTTTTGTTTTTTTTTTTTTTTTTTTTTTTTTTAAAGAAATATAAATATAAAACAAATTTTTGTGTGCATTTATCATTTAATACACTTTTTTAAAATTTTTTTTTTGTTATCTTAAGAAAAAAAAACATAATTGAAATTTGAACAATGAAAAATACTTCATAAACAATTCAACAGAAAACCATAATAACATACTAAAAAAAAATTAATTTAATTAAAGAAAAGAATAAAAATTAAATAATCAAACTATCACTTGACAAAAAAAAAAAAATAGAATTTTTTTTTTTTTTAAATGTGATGACAAATACAAGCATAAGACGAACAAAAAAAAAAAAAATACTTTCTCTTATCATATAAAACAAATTTTCTTAAAATCTTTTGAGAAAATTTAGCAAAAAAAAAAATATTAATCAATTTTAAAAACATAATATTTTTTAAATTCTTAAATTTAATATGAACACCTAAAAAATCAAGTAATTATCTTTTTTTTTTTGTTTCCAATTTTTATCAAACTTTAAAATCACTTTTATGATGCATTCTACCACACTATAATAAAATAATTTGAATTTTCTTATTTAAATTTTATTTTTTTTTCTTCATTCCGAATTTTTCATTATTTATTTTTTTATTTCATTAAATTTTAAATTTAATCACATCTTTTAAAAATTTTATTCTTTATCACTTTTTGATTATTTTTTTTTTCTTTTTTTTTTTAATTATAATTTTTCTTTAAATTAAGTCTTAATTTTTCTTTAACTTTCTTTTTTAATTCTAGAAAATTTCACCATTATTTTTTTTTTTAATTACAATTATTAACGTTTTTTTTCACACGTGCTTCAACTTTTTTTTTCTTTTCATTTCGATTTTTTTTTAATTTTTTTTTTGTTTACTTTAAATACAAAAGAATCAAAAAATAATTTTATCAGTCATTTTAAAAAATTTCTTTTAACGTCTCTACTATACGCTAATCATATTTAATTATATAGTAATTAAAAAGAATATTCTAATTATTACACATTATCTTAAAAATACGAATAGCAATGAAATTTTAATTACAATTTTCACTTTTTATATTTGATTCAGATTAAAACTTTTTTTTTTTTTTTTGAAAAGGTTACATATTACACGAATAAGTAAATTTTTGTTTTTTTTTTTCCTTAAAATTGGAAATAATATGCTATTCGTTTAGAAATTTTTTTCTTTCGTATTTTGTTTGTTTGTTGTATTTTCTAAAATGTTAATTAATTTTTCATAATTTTGTTTAATATTAATTTATTTATTTTTTTCTTGATTCTATTTATATATATTTTTTTAAATGAAGCACAAAAATAATATTGGGTTTTACCCTTTATTTTTCTGTTTAAAATTTTATAAAATTAAAGATAAAATAAAATTTCAAATAAAATGGTATAATATTGATGTGTATTTTTTTTTCTTCTCGTATTTATATTATTTATATGTAATTGTGTATATTTATTTACTAAAAAAAGTTTTCCGATTATTACTAATGAAATTGTTTTTTTTTTTTCCTTTCAATTTCTATTTTGCTTTTTTGTTCTTTTTTTTTCTACCTCAAACTATTTTATTCAAGATTTTTTCATATAATTACAATTATAAATTCCAGTGTGGAAATAAAAAATGATATAAAAAAAAAAAATAAAAAAACAAAAAAAAAATTGAAAGAAAAAAAAATATTAATGAAATTACAAAAAAAAAAAAAAAAAAAAAATTTATATTATTGAATTTTAACTCCACGACGAATATGAATCGGTATACCATTGTTCACCATTTGTTCCCAAAGGTTGTTGAGGTAATGGTTGAGTACCCCATGTTCCACCACCATTTCCCATAATTCCGCTTGCGTAACGTCGCTTTGTTTCTCCTGGATTTTGATGACTTCCATCGAATTTACGTTTACCGACTACTACTTTTTTTGTTTTAGTTGAAAAAGGATATTTTTCACACATACACACGCAATTATGGGTGTATTAACATACATTTTTTTTTTGTTTTGGTTTCCGTCGAAGTATATATAGAATATATATGTATGTATGTGTTTTTCATTATGAAAATAAACACACGTGCAAGTATAAAAAAAATATAAAAAAAGAGAAGTTTTATTACATGTTAACTGAAAAAATTTAATTTAAATTTTTGTTAAATGAAATAATATGTAAAATACACATTAAGGCAGCACAAAAATTTCAAATTTAAAATTCCTATTAATTTTTGTTTTTTTTTTTTAATGACAAATATATCTTTCATTCTATATACATTTCTATTGTAATACGTTGATAATTAATTAAGCAAAGATATTATTTCTTATTTATATTTTAATTTAAAAAATTTTTTTTTAATTTCTAACAAATTAGTTAATTATCAACATATATGTAATTTAATCAATATTTATTTATCTGATTATTTATATTTATAATTATGTTATTGTTGCTGCCTTATTTTATGATTTATTTATTTTTTTTTTTTAAATCTTTTTGCAATAACAAAACAAACATAACTACTATTTATGTAGAAAATATAAATTTATGGAATAAAAATAAATTAAATATTCATTATTTATATAAATATACCTATTTTATTATTAATTTTTTTTTTTTAAATAAAAGGGTGGAATTTTCATTTTTTTTTATTTCTAATTTCATTTTTATTTTATTTTCCTTTAAATTTTTTTTTTAAATACAAAACAAAAGTAATAAACAGGAGGGAATAAGTTCTTCAAAAAATTCAACAATTAATAAAAATTTTGAAAATTTAATTTTAAATTTTCGAATCTTGTAACCAAAAAAATAAATTATCGGGGGATCGGAACATTTTTGTTTTTTTGATTATTCTATTTTGTTTTTTGTTTTTTCTTTTCTTCTAAAATTTTTCTTGATAATTTTTTATTATTTTCAATAAATTTGGCTTCGTACTCTAGGAAGGTACTGATATAAAGGCTAGAAATATGTAAATAGAATTTTTTTTTTATTATATAATTTTGTATTTTATTTTGAATATTTTGGTATATTTTATCTTTTCTAATGTGTGAGTTTCACTTATATAAAAAATAAAGTGAAAAAAAATAGAACAAAAAACAAAAAAGAAGTAAGCATATGAACTTACAAGTATATATACGTAATTTTTAATTAAAATTTTTTATCTTATAGGAACATGATATAAACAAATAAAAAAATAAATAAATTAAATAAAATTTAAATTAAATTTTAAAATAAAAAATGAAAATAGAAATTCCATGTTACAATATAATAAAATTTACGTGATAATAATGAAATGAAAAATGAATTTAAAAAAAAAAATAAAAATAAAATAAATAAAATTAGAAATTGAAATTTGTTTTTTCTTTTTTTTTTTTTTTTTCAAATAAGAAAAAATTATAAATTTTTTACGTATTGTAATTATTTACATGTGGTAAAAATAAAATTAAATAAAATACAGTATGAAAATAAAAACGAATCGATTAGTACTGAATAATAAAAAAAATTTGTAAAAAAAAAGGATAAAAATGTGGAAGATATACAAAAAAAAAATTATATAAAACAATAATAATAAATAAGACGAGACTTTTTTTTTGTTAGCAAAAGCGAATTAAATATATAATATATAATATTATGAAAATAAATGTGTATTATTAAAAAAAAAACCTCACTATTATATAGTTTATTTATAAAAAAAAAAAAATTATTTGTTAAAAAATTTTGTATAAAAAAAAAACTAAAATAAAATTAAGAAAAAAAAATAATGTAGCATGTGCAATCGCAATTTTTTTCTCTAATTAACAAAATGTATATTTTTGAAGCCAATTAAAAAAAAATTCGCACAAATTGATTAGCGTTTTTTTCGATCAAAACATAATTTTTTTTTTTATCTATCTTATAACAAATAAATTAACAATAAAATATTTGAATTGAAAAAAATAAATAAAAATAAATTAACATCAGATTAAAAGTAGGCCATCTCTTACAATAATTTAATTTTATTAGCAAAAATTTTCATAAAACTTATTTTTTGAGTAATAATTAAAATGAAAAAAAAAAAAGTAAAAAAATTCTTTAAACTTAATCTCTGTAATACACAATTATTTTAAAAATGAACAAGAAAAAACTAACAATTACAAACTATATAAATATATTTTAATATAAAAATATGTATGAATAAATTTTTTTCACAAAATACGAATTCCAATTAAGAAAATGTGTTTAAAAAAATGTTTACTTGAAAAACAAAATTATACTAATCGATTCATTTTTTTATTTTTATTTTTTATTCTTTACAACTATTAAAAAAAAAAAACAAAGAAAACACAAATTTTTGCAATGACAAAATTGCTTGTTTTTTTTTTTCTTCAAAAAGCTTTAAAAAAATTGAACAATATTTCACTATGCATTTTCAGTATACAATTTCGTCAAGACAAAATTAAATTAAAATATGAACAATAAATAAAAAAATATATAATGAATGAAATTGGTGCTCTCCTACTGCTTTAAATAAAAGGAGCTGAATAATTATATATATTTAAAAAAAAAAATATAACAGAAAAATGAATAACAAAAACGCGATCGTTATGAAATTCATCAAATCGATTTAAAGAAAAAATCTTATATAAAAAAATTATGATATTTTTTTTCAACGACATGAAAAATGACAATACTGGACACGTACACAACATTCATTTTTAAAAAAATATAATTTAAACAAAAAAAAAAATAAAATAAAATAAGGATATATTATTCTAAAGATAAACGACATTTAAAAAAATTAATACATGCAAAAAAAGTGTATGTAGGCGAAAAGGCACAACATGGAAAATAAAATGCGTGTGATTTTTATGTTAGGAGTTTTTCTCATCAAATTTCTGTAGTACCTAATTGTTGTTGTAGAGTATAAAAACACATAAAAAGCAGTAAGAGAACCCCAATCAGGATAAATTATTTCTTTATAACTGATTTTCTTACAATGTTACATATATATTTTTGTCTTGGTAAAAAAAATTATTTTATTTTATTTTATTTTTATAATTTAATGGTGGTCTTTTATTGATATAGACCGTCGTCTCCTCACCTGGTAAATTTTGTAGCGGCTTGGCGCGCTGAGTGCCACGAGCGTTGGGCGGCCGTACTTGTCCCGCCCCACGGACCCCCACGGGTGCTGCCTGAGCCCCCGCGGTGACCGCCCCCCGTTGAGCCAGAAGGACCCCCTGACGATTGCTGTTGCCACGGACCCCAACGGCTCGGCCACGCGCCATGACTCCACGCCCAGGACCAACCCCCTATATTATTCACACATCATCATCGTAGAAGTAGTCGTATACAGATGATTTTAGTAGAAGTAGATCGCAGTAGTAGATATACATACATACATGTGTGTACGTACATAATGTAGTTGTGGTTGTTATCATTTTCAATTTGTTTAATTGATTTGATTTGATTTGTTTTTTTAATGTGATCGCCAATCATGTATTTTTTCGTTTTACAACAGTTTTCATTAAACAATTTTTCAATTAAAAAAAATTATTTAAACATACGTAGATTTGTATTTTTTTTTTCAAATTTTATTTACGTATTTTGTGTATGTGTGTTGTAAAACATTGCCGAAAAAAAAAAGAAAAAAAGCGAAGAAAACCCGTTAGATTCAATGTAAAATTAAATATGTATAATATTTTTTGTATAAAAAAAATTTTTAAATTAAAAACAAAAATTCAAAATAAATGTTAAAAAAGTATTTTTGTATTTATAAATGAAAAGTTGTTGTTGGCCTATTTTTTTATGTTTTTCAAATTATTCTTCTCGTTAGGCTCAGTCAATTACTGTAATCATAAATTTTGAATTTCAACTATTCATTTATAATTACAACAATAAATTAAATTAAATTAAATATAAATCATATTTTATAAACTTATAACAAAAAATTTTTTTGTCTTTTTATTATTTTTCTTGTCTATTTATACTCTTAAATTCGTAAATAAACAAAATATGACAAAAAAATTTGAGAAATTAATTAGAAAAAAAAATTTGTAGTATTTGAGATGGTGTTTTTAAAATACCTCGAATATAGGCTCATATATCGTATAGAAGTCATTTGGTCCTTCCTAACAAACACACAATACACGGAAAAATTTCTATTAGATTTTTTTTTTACAAATTTTTTTGTTTGTTTGTTTTCAAATAAAAACATTTAAAAAAAAACCAAATCATTTATACAAATTAAAAAGCCAATAATTGAAAAAATTAACATTTAAATTTAAAAATAATTAAATAAAATTACTGTGTTTTGTGTGTTGATGATATTCTTCACTATTTTTTGTCTATTTTTATTATTTTTTAATTTTTTTCTTTTTAAATTAAACCAAATATTTTGACTTTTCTATCGATTTATGTATACCAAAAAAAAAAACAAAAAAAAAAAAATAATAATAAAAAAATTAAATCCGAAATTTTTCCTTTTTTAAAAAATATTTGCGATTGACATCCTAATTAGTAAAAAAAAAAATTATATATGTATATAAAAAATATCAAAACAGTATTGACCATTTTTTAATCATTTTTCTGAAATTGATCAAAAAATAATTCAAATAAAATGATCAATACGTTTTAAATTCAAAGAAAAAATGAATAGGGGATTAATGTAAATAATAGTGTATTATTTAGAAGATTGTGATATGTTATTGATTAAAAAAAGCGTATTAGGTTTTATGATGATTAATTAAATGAAAAGTACATGTGACATCAACCTCAATATATAATGGAGAAAATTAATATTTAAAAAAAATAAAAAGAAAATTCAAAATTATTGAAATTTTCCAGTTTTAAATTATCTTATTTTTTTCGAACATTTTTTTTTTCGGATTATTTATTTTTTATGAAAAAGAATACGGGGGGAGGTTCGTATATTATTGTTGTATAGCCAATACAATGGAGAAAATATTGTTTGGTTTTAGTAAGAGTAAGCTTTTGGTAGGTAGTACAAAATGCAAAATAAATAAAATCTATTAATAAATAATTATTACAAAAAGCGAAAAAAAAACTGTATGACAAAAAAAAATAATGATAAATAAAAATTAGTAAATTATTAAGCAAATAAAAAAAAAAATTAATAAATTCAATAAGCATTTTTTAAAATTAAATGTGAATTGCGTATTTATTTAAAAAAGCAGCAAAGCAAGTATAAAAATCAATAGAAAAAAAAAATTATAAAATCAAAATATGTATGTATGTATGTATGTATAAAATTATACAAATGTGTGATGGTGAATGAAAAGTATGTATTTGCCTTTTAGAATTTCGCTTTTTAAAATTTTGTTCTATACAAAGTTGTCATAATTTTCCGGCCTGTCATAAATTTCTTTTTACATAAAAAAAATTATTTAGAATTACAGTAATGATTACACAATAATTCAATAATAAAAATAATGGTTTGCATAAATGAAAATCAGTTTTTTTTGTCTATTTATGAAAAAAAAAGTAGATCATTTTGTATAAGGATGCCAAAAAGCCATTTTGTATTCTGTAGGGATCACATTAATTATTCAAAAATCACGATTAACTGTTGCATATTTCGAAATTAATAGCAAAAACAATATTTTTCACTTTTATTTTTTTCATTGCATTGAGGTCCTCTTACGAAATATTCGAATTAAGTATTACATTAAAATACAGACAATAAATAACAAGACACGTTTGGGAATACAATACAAACAAATATGGTCAGTCTTTCTAAACATTATTATTTCCATTCTATTAACTAATCAATTCTCTAAAAATTCTGTTTGTTTATTTACTTTTTTTTTTTGTTTGTGTGCATTTTTTTTACACAAATTAAGTGTCACATATTTTTCTTTGTACTTCTCAAAAATAAAATTTCAAAAAAAAAAAAAAAAAAGTTTAAAAAAATAAATAAAAAGTGAAAGTGACTTTTTGAAATTTTACCAAAAAACATATTTAAGTTAAAAATTCAAATTAAATTAAAAAAAAAAAATAATAATAATAATAAGCAAATAAAACAATTTTTTAAACAGTAAAAGAACTGAACATAATCTAAACATAATTTTTTTTTTTTTGTTTTTAAATTAAAATAATTTTAGTGAAAACCCACCGAATTTGTTCTGGCAGCTCTTTGTGGACCACCAGCGGGACCAGTTGATGATACACCGCTTGGTGGATAGTCAAAATAGTAATCTCCATCATATGAACGGTAAATATCATCGTAATATGGTTCATTGTAGCCACCACGATAATCCGAATAACCATAAAAGTCGTAATCATAATCTACAAATTTGATGAAAAGTTTTTTTTCTCTGTTTTTGTTTTTGTTTTTTTTTTTTTTAACTTTGATAT
This sequence comes from Bombylius discolor, assembly GCA_939192795.1. Taxonomy (NCBI): domain Eukaryota; kingdom Metazoa; phylum Arthropoda; class Insecta; order Diptera; family Bombyliidae; genus Bombylius; species Bombylius discolor. The sequence continues at coordinate 2,932,517 of OW584241.1, read as the reverse complement.
TTCTAAAGCATAGAAATTTTTTTTTTTTAACAAACAACTGAAACATATTTCACACAATAAATCAAAATTTTGCTTTTGTTTTTTTTTATTTATAAAAAAAAAATATCATTTAAAATAATATTATAAATTCTAACTAAATATAAGAGACCTATAATTTGTACTCAGTATTCCCCTTAACTACAAAATTAAATTAGCTCAATATAACTTTTTAAGGAAAAATAAAATAAATTTAGGGGTTACTAAACATAAAATTTAAAACATAAAACAAAATACATTTTATTTATTTTTTTTTAATCGATTTACGTATTTGATAAAATAAAATCTAGTTGTTGAATAAAATTCATGACAGCTTTAATTACTCTTGGTAACATAAAAAGATTTATTTAAAATTTTGCAAACCATATATAACCGTTTTCTATGTCAACATATTGAACTGACCACATTTGAAAAAAAAAAAAAAACATCTGATATCTTGAACTTTGATGTCTCAAAATTATTTTCTTAAAATCATCCTTATTAAGTTTAATTCCCGATTTTTTCCGAACCACATTTACCTTTTTTTTTTTTTTTTGATTTTAATAATGATATTTTGTATGAAAAAAGAATTTAAAGTATTACAAATAAAATGAATAAATTAAACATAATAAAATTGAAATAAGGATTTGCTGAAAATAATGCCAATAATCACATAAAAATCGGTGTTTTGTTAAAATGTATTGTCTATGGAAAGCATATACATATGTATGTATAAGATATGTAATTTTTTAAAAAAATAAATTTAAAAATCACATTTAATAATAATTAATTTTTTTTTTTTTCAATTCTTCAATCAAATATTTTGCAAAGATGATTTTTTTTAACATGATGATATAGGACCATATTCAATTTAAGCTTGATTTCCATTGCAAACAAAAAAATATTTATCGTTGCAAAATCACTCCTTTAAATGGAAAATTGATAATAAAAAAAAATTTTTCCCATGGATTAAACAAATTATAATCTAATTAATTTTTTTCTTCGTAATGAGTTTTAAATCAAAATTACACGTTATGAAAATAAAAATGACATTGAATATATGAAGAAAAAATATGAAATTATCCTACAACAAATTTAATAATTATTTCAAACAATAAATGAAAATTTAAAAAAAATGTTATATTGAGCTATTTTATTTTACGTATTTAAATAAATTTAAAAAAAAATTGTTTGACATGCCGGGAAACACTGTTTAATCTTTATAATCATGCTACAATATATTTACCAATAAAAATTCGATTTTAAATTTAATTTTCTGTTAATAATTTAAATATTAATATTGAAATTAATAAATATTGAAAAAAAAGGATCAAATTAATTTTGTAATTGAATGAAATTGTCATTGGTGAATAAAATGACTGGCAAATGTACATACATTATAAGTTTTTATTTACTTACCAAAAACAAAAGAAAAAATAAATAAATAAATAAAAATTTAAAAAAAATATACATACTTACATGGTATATGTATATATTTTTTTATATGTACATCTGTATATTGTACGTCGTATATTTAATATATCGAAAAATATTTGATTTTCTTCATATTGGGTTCTTGGCAAATTTACATTTTACAAGTTTACTCAAAATTTATTTCAAATAATTTTTGGTTTTTTTCAAATTCATCCAACATGTGTAAATTTTTTTTTAAATTTTTCGATTGTCAGAAGTACAATAATTCAATTATAGCATGATTTTTTGTTTTAGTATGATTTATTGTGCATTTTATTAAGGAAAAACGTGCGCAATAATACGCATGCAAATAAAAAACTTAAATAAAAAAAATTTTTGTTTTTTACATTTAATTTCAAATTAAGCATTGTGAGCATAAATTTATAGAATAGAATAATTTTTTTTGAAAATTCTAAATAGAAAATTTATATGTAAATAACATGCATATTTGTTATGTATTCTATAAGATTATAGTTATGATTTTGAAAAGATAGCAAAAAATATGATAATTTAATAAAAAGAAGATAAAAAAAAGAAGTAAAGAAACGAAAAAATAATAATGACACTGAGCACTGAGCACACACTTATTTTTTTAATGAATATACTACACACATTATTAAATATCAATTAAAAATGCAAATACAAAAAAAAAAAAAAGAACGAATTTGATATTACACATTAAAAATAAATAATAGCAAAATGCAAATGCGAAGATTTTATAGGCTCTGAAAACAAATGATATATATAATATATATATATATTTTTTTAAATTTGAAATAAGTAGAAAACAATCAATGTGAAAAAAAAAAATTGTTAGTGATGTATTTTTTGTTGATGATATAATTTTTTTTTAATAATTTAAGAATTTAAGATTTTTGAAGTTTTACTTTTAATTTAATTTATATTTCTATAAAAGGGAAAAAAGATTTACGTATTATTAACAGGTATTTTATTGAAAATTTTGGGAATGACTTTGAGCCATATTTGAAGAACTGTTATAATTTTATTTTCAAATAATTTTTGTTTTATTTACATTTTTGTTTTTTTTTTCTTTTTCTTTTTTTTTTTTTAAATGATAAAATTTTTTAATAAGAACCCTTTTGAAAATGTCACGAAGACGATCTAATTATTTTTCTTTTGCCTATCAATTAAATTTATTTTTTTGATCTATTTAACTAAATTTTTGTATTATTCTTCAGTTAAATATTTAATTTATATTTAAAAAATATAATGAGAACTTACCGTAGTCACCACCTCTAGGCAATGGTGCTCTGAGAGGCATTCTTGATCCGGCTATACCTCTCATCGGTGCAATTGGCATCATTCCAGGATGTGTCGGTGATATATTCCTGAAAATTCATATATACAAATTTTTATTTTCAATAGAATTAAATAATTTTAATTTATTTTATTTAATTTTTTTAAAAGAAAAGTAAATCTTACCCAACGACGCCTGTACGACCTTGCATCATTTGCATCATTCTTCGTTCTCGTGCTCTTAAAATTTCTTCTTTCTTCTTTTTATCTGAAGGAGGTTTCGCAAGTGAAACCTAAAGTGAAATTCAAGAAAAAGAAAATTATTTTACTTTACTTTTTTATTCATTTTATATAAAATTTAATTCTTACCTCTATATTTGAACCTCCAATTTCTTTTCCATTTGAACTACGCATTGCAATAACAGCATTATCACGATCTTCAAAATGAACAAAAGCATAATCTTTAATTTTTTTAACACGTTCTACCTTTCCAAATTGTTCAAAATGTTCCTGAAAATATTCGTTTTGATCACCAAAAAAAAATTTTTAAATTTGAAGTTGATTTCAATTAGGCTATTTTTATGTTTTTTTTTTTTTCAAATTTCTAACCTTTAATTTTTCTTCACTAACGTCTTGAGTTAAATTGCGTACATATAAAACTTTAACTTTACTCATTGTTTGCTCATCAGGCTCTTCTTGAGGATCAGCCCAGTCGACAATAATATCACATCCCCATACCTGAAAAAGTATTGTCTTATTGCCGTTAAATTAATTTATTGAACACATAAAAAACATAAAATTTTTAAAATATAATAATTTTTCCAACTATCTACATCACATTCGTAAACAATATTTACAAACCTTAATTCTACCAGTTCCTAATCTTCGTTTAGCTAATGATGCTGCTTTATGTGATTCATATTCAAGAAAACAGAATCCTCGATTTTTCTTTTTATCATCTGGTGAACTATAAATAATAACTTCAACTAGTCCAGCTATAAAAATTTTTTCAATAGAAAAAAAAATTGTAGAAGAAATTCATATTTAGTTTATAACGAAAAAGAAAGTAACTTTTTAGAAAAAAATAACTGTACTTTTATATTACAAAAAAAAACTACTTATAAAAGCGATTTTTTCTTTTTCAAAAAAAAAATTCACTATTTTCAAATAAAATTTTGATTTAATAGATAAAAATCGTTTTAAATCAAAATTTTATCACTTGTTTTTATTTTCTTTTCAATTTATTTTTTTTTTACTTTAATTTTACTGTAATTGACAAAGTTTGATCGAGATAAAATTTAACAATTTTTAACCCTCCCAAAATCCAATGCCAAAACGCTTAATTTTGAAAATTTCACAATTTATGATAATATAATTAATTTTGTATTTTTTGTGTACGTACATATTTCCAATATATATCTTTATTTTTATTTTTCAAATTTTTAAAATTGTAGTTACAATTTTCTAAAATGTATAAATCAATGAATATATACAAAAACGTGTGTATGTATATATTTTTAAATATTTTCTTTTATTCGTTGATACAAAAATAAAAAATACACATACGGGAGATATAATATATATATATATAACTTATTTTTTATTTATTTAAATTTATTCCTTAAATTATATATTTATGTTCATAGACATACAAAATACATTAATTGATAGATTTTTTTAAAAAGATAATTCTCCAGTCATTACTATTTAAAATATCCCATTTGAATGACTATTATATTCAATAATGAATAATTTTTTTTTTTTCAATTTATTTGTCTTTTTTTTTTTTTTTCTTTTTTTTGTCATAATAATTCTGTTTTTTTTTCTTTTCTCAATTGTGATTTATGTATATAATTGGAAGACTGTAGCCAGACAATTATTATTGTACATAGTACAAAATTTTGTTTCATAGTAAAAATGGTCACCAGACTTAAAAAAACTTTTGATAGAATTTTCTGAATGATGAAAAAATATTAAAAATAAATAAATTAAAAAGGTTTAAATAAAAAAATCAAGAGAGCCAAAAAAAAAAAAAAAAAATAAGATTTAAAAAAAAACGTATTAACCAAATACGTAGAATACAAATTCGTGTTGATTGAAACTTTGTAATAGAATAAGTGTAGAGGTAGGACTTTTTTAAATTGTGATTTTGAAATAAAAATTTAATGTTATTTACTGGTCATCGATTTTTTAAAAACTTATTTGAAGTAAAAAAATAAAAAATAGAATGAAAACTAATAAGATTCAATTGATGCTTAAATAAATTCGAATTAACAAATATTTTATACAAAAAAACCTAGTGACCATTTTTTCTTTTTCTTTATCAAAATTTTTATATTATTTCAAATATATTTTTAGTAAAAAAAAAAAATTTTTATTCAAATTTTCATTAAAAATCGAATTTTTTAAATTTCCAATATTTTAAAATTTTGTTTAAATAGAATTTACATTCAAAATTAAAATTAATGCGAATTTGGCAATGTTTTGGAAAGACAATTGTTAAGCTACAGAACTGTTAAATTTTGCACTAAAATATCAACCAAAACTTTGATTTAAAAAAAAAACACATGTTTTTTTCTTGTTGCTTTAGTTTCTTTGAAAATAAAATTTAAAAAAAAAATAGTGCCAATTTTTTTTTTTCAATTAATATTGTAAAAAGTAATTTTATTCACTCGATTACAATACATATGAACATTTTTATTATTTTAAAAAAATTTTGCTTCATCCAATAAACAAAAAAAAAACAAATTATTTCAGCAGTAGTACTTCCTTTTTATTAACAACAACCAATTCGGCTTCCTAAAAACCATATTGAAGTCTTTTTGAAAAATGACTTCTGTTTTTTTTTTCATTATATTTTTCACAAACATTTTTTTAATTTTTTTATATTTATAATTTTTTTTTTTAATTTTCTTTTTGTTGTTTTTTTTGTTTTCACTTACGTGCATGTTTAGCAAATTCCTCTAATAATTCGTCGCGATCTCTATTCTTAGGTATATTTCCGACAAATAGCCGGTGATTGTTAAATGAAATCGTTACACCAATCTTTTTGCCTTTCCGAATTTCATAATCATTCAGCTGGAATTATTATAATACATTTTTTTTTTTTTTTTTGACACAGATTTTTTTGTTTTTTGTATTTTTGTTCTCGTTCAAGAGAATCCCTATATAATTACCAAAATTAAAAAAATTGCTTGTTTCTTCACAAGTGATTCTCGAATATATGTATATCAAAATAACTTCAATTCAGTTTGCTTTTTCAACAAATCAAAATTTTGCTAAAAATTTTTTATACCGAATCTAAATCATTTGACTGTTTCAATACATATGGTAAAATTTTTAGTCTTCTCTATTTATATTTTTTTTACCAACCAATTGTTTTTATAATTGAGCCCTTCAGAAACCAATGTAATTCTCGTTTTTTTTTTTTTTGCATACTTAATCTTTCTATAGGTTCTGATTCGATTACATTGATGAACGATTCAATCAAAAATGTCTATTTAAAATAAATTTAATTTAGCAACAAAAAATTTTAAATTATTCTGTACTTCCTAATTCATAAAAAAAGTATAAAACAAAAATGAATTAATAAAATAAAAAAAAATTATTTAGAAAAAAAAAACTAAAATCTATCTCATCGTACTTTAAAGAAAAAGCTTGTATGAATCTGTCTACTTGCTTTTTTTTTTTTTAAATTCAAGTCAAATGATTTAGATAAAAATTTCTGATCATCTAAAATATATTTTAACGTTTTTATAAAAATTAAGAATAAATATTCTTTTTATATTTACATTCGCATATAATATAATGCATATATAATTTTACACGCCGAGTTAATGACTGGAGATTGTTTAAGGATAATCCAAACATTTAACATTTAATAAAAACTTCATTTTTTTTTTTAATAAAAAATTTTATAGTTACTAGGAAATGGATAAAAATGCTATTAGTAGGGAGAAATATATCAAGGAATGATTCTGATTATATGTATTTTTTAATAACTAACAAATATAAAAGAAATGTGTATACATAAAAAAAAAAATAAATAATAAAAATTACAAAAGTGCTATTTATATTATTTTGTATTTACATTTTTTTCTATTTATTTATTTCAATTTTAACGAATATTTTATAAATTTAATTATCTTTTATCAATTTCAAAAAATCTATTCTTAATAAATAGCACTCTGAATGTTTTTTAAAAGAATACCTTATTAAAAGAACATATAATAAAATAATTATGGATAATTGAATCTGAGTGTAAGTGATTGAAAATATCTTTTAAAAAAAAAAAAATATAATAAAAAAAAAAGATCATAAGAGAAAAAAAAACAAATAAAATGAAAAGCAAACTCTCAATAGTTTCCTCTGTTAAATTTTAGAATTTATTTTTGTTTTTTCTATAGTTATTGTCTGTGTAATAATCGAAATTTCTCCCTATAATTCTCCTTTAAAAAGAAAACTTGAGAAAAGTTAGACAATAGATGAGTTCATGTATGTATGTAGTATATGTATATGCATTATTTTTATTTAAACAATATTAATATTATTATAGATTTTAGTTAATCTTTATTCTTTTTAATAATAAAATTAACGTAATGATATGATTTTTTCGCGTATCATCAACATAAAATTTGTTGATACAAAAAATATGAATGCAAAAAGATCGGGTGTGACGAGAGCCATATTATTAATTTTTTTTCCAATTAAAGAAGCCGATTTTAACATATTTTTCACATATTTTGTAATTCTTTTGCCAATTAGTAAATTAATTTTAATTTTTCAAATTTTTTTTATATTTTTATTAACCAATCACAAAAAAAAAAACCCAAATTTTTAAGCAAATTTTTTTTTAGCCGAATTAATTTAATTTAACAAATATTAGAAAAAAAATGAAAAAAATTTTGAATTTTGTATGCAGCCAATATTTTATTTACCTGTCAATTTACCAAATTCGTCTAGTATCTCCTCTTTGCCTTTTGATTTAGGTATGTTGCCTACGAAGAGGCGTAGATTCGGTACACTTATGTTAATTTTCAAACACTTGCCGGGTTTTATTTCGTAGTTATCGAGCTGTAGGTGGTGAGAAAATAATAAAATGAAAAAAAATAAAACAAAAACAAAAATTATGAAAACCAAAAAATCTTCACAAAATAAAAGAAAAAATTATAAAGGACAAAAAAAAAAGGAACACGTACTCAAGAAAATTATAAAATAAATAAAATATGCTTTTAAAAATAAGAAGAAAATAAAATTTGGATTTTAAAAACTCAATTTAGAATAATTATGAAAAGAAAACTACTTTTATTTTGCGCGAAGAAAAAATAAATAAAAAGAAGACTAAAAAAAAAAAAGTTTTCGTTTCATAAAATTCTGTGAAATTCGATAGTTTTCCAATTTTTATAAATATACAGTAATAATAATAATAAACTACATAAAGAAGTCAAGAACTTTACGATTGAATCAAACACAAAAACAATTTTTTTTTAGGACATGCTCGTTTTGTGAAAATAAAACCAGACAAATTTTTTGTCTATGTTTTCTTTATTTTTTTTTTGTAGAATATAATAAGTAGTATACTGTAAAGTAATTCCATATATGATGTAAGGCCAAAAACCTACTAACTACAAATAGATTCAATTTTTCTTAAATATCATTTTCATAGTTTTGATCAACTTTTTAAAATTAAATTTTGAAAATCCCAACACACCTACTTATGAAAAAAAATTTTTTAATAGTTGATAGAAGCTTTTCGTTTTTTTTCTTTAAGTAACAAAATCGGAAATCAAGCTAAAAAAGAGTGCAAAAAACAGGTACGATTTAAAAGCAGTAGAGTAAAAAAAAAGTAGGCAATCTATTTTAAATTTAACGAAAAAAAAAATAGAACAAAACAAGAAAAAAAATTATATAATTTAATTAATTTTCTAAGTTTTTCTAGAAAATAGTAGTAATCACATGTTTCTTTTCTCTATATTTTCATTTTAAAAATACATAAGAGAATTGCAAAGAGGAGACCTGTAAGAAAATTTTTATTTTACTTCTTCTGATAATTTTAATATTTTCGAATTTTGTCCAGACAAAATATTTAAAAAAAAAAAAAAATCTTTAATTTGGATGCCAAATCACATTTCCAATGGTTTTTAAATTAGCGCCAAAAATCGTTTTAAAAATTTTGATTAAAAAAAAAATGTGTTCGTTGATTCCGTCACTCTCGCCATATTAATATTAAATTTTGATGTGGTTGTCTTCTTGAAGAATATTAAAAAAATGTAAAACAGCAAATCAGTTATTGATGATGAACGATGACTGTGATGATGTGTGTCTCATATATTAAAACATATTTGATGCTTGACGAATAAAAAAAAAATGTTTTAAAGATAAACTAGATAATTAAAAGAGAAAATTATCTTTTCTTTTTAATTAAAAAATTATCTAAAGTTTTTTTTTTTTTAAATTTATTGTTAAACATTAATTAAGTCTGTTACCTGTATAATGATCTCTTGTAGAAATCAAATGTATAATAGAAGTTTTTTTTAAAAAAAGAAAAATTTTTGAATTTTAAGGCTCTCTTAAAAAAATGATTTTCTTTAAAAAAAGAAATGAATTTATGTATTTAAAATAAATATTTAAAAATTTTTGTAAATTATGAAGTGTTGCCCCAATCCTAAAATTGTCAAATGTTATATAAAAAATATTATGAAATTACATAGAAAAATAGACACTCATTAGAAAAATTAAAAAAATAAATAGTAATTTCAAAAGGTTTTTTTTTTTTAATTGTGTGAAAGAAATCATGAAAATTAAGCAAAAATTAAAAGTGATTAAGAAAAAAGGATTCATAAACGTAGCGGATAAAAAAAGAAAAAAATAAATCAATGAATGTTACTACCAACTAAATAAAATAAAGAGAAATTGTTTAAACATGTGTTGGAATATTTATGTTTGTAAAAGAGTATTAAGTATGTGTTTTTTTTTTTTTTTTGGTGAGGATTGAAGATTTTTGTTTTAATTTTCTAAAAATTAATATAACGTATATATTCTAGGTGACAAAAATAAGTGTTCACATAAAATTATTATTTGAAATTCTATCAAATTTTATATACATACATGGATAAGTATGTGTTTTTAACATCAATTAAAATTTTATGTACTTCCTTATTTCTGTCGCCTATCTTTAAACTTATATAAATATTAAAAGTTAGGACTGTTGCTTGTTAACAAAATAAAAAAATTAAATGAATTCTACTTTATAAGCATGCATTTTTAAAAAATAAAACTTGAAAAAAAAGGAACAAAAATAAATGAAAAATACAAAACGATTGTGGAAACACATTATATTCAACACGCTTTTCTTTTTTTCCTCAAATTACCTAATGATTATTTTCATTCACACACAAGAACACACACACACAATCATGGTAAAATATTATTCACAAATATGTTAAATAAAAGTCCCATTTACCTCTATAAATTATTTAAAAAATTAAAATTATATTTAAAATTTTAAGGAATTGAAAATTCAAATTTTGAAAGAATGAAAATATTCATGCAAATAAAAATTAAAAAATTGAAATTTTGAGAAGTTGAGACTTTTACTTGTAAAAAAAAATGTAATGATTTTGATTTTTACAAACTTTTCTTTTATTCTATTCCTCATTTTTTTCTCAATGCTTTTTTTTTACCTCTTTTACAGTATTTTGCGCAGCTTCACGTGTAGTAAATGTTACAAATGCATATCCTCTATTTGTTCCAGTCATTGGATCCATCATTAACCTAAGATCCCATATTGTTCCACATTTTTCAAATAGTGGTATCAATTCATCTTCAAACATATCTTTTGGAATTTTACCACAAAATACTTCACATCCAGTACCTGGTGTTGGACCATCCCAATTTGGTGGTGGTCCACCATATTTTCTTTGACCTTTGAATAAAAAATTTATAAAATTTTAATTTTTTTTTTCTTTTTCTTTATTTTACCTGTTGTAACATCTAATGTATATCCAGTACGATCTAATATTTTACGAATTTTTTCTTCATCAGGACCTTTTACTTGCACAGTTGTCGCTGGAGTCGGAACACCTTGTTGGCTAGCACGACTTTTTTGTCTATATGTTTTCATTACACCACATAAATATGCTGATTTATTTGATACATGTTCCAAATTTGATTCAAGAAACTGACTTAAAACGTTCAAGGCACCATCAACAGGAAATTCTTTAAGTGCATCTAATGCACGTTCATCTAATTCAACATGCGCTAATTTTCCTGTTTTATAAATATCATCTAATTTTCCAGCAACCTGAAAAAATAAAACAAAACATTTACATTTAGTTTAGTATTCAAACAACTACTCATAAACTAAAATTAAATATGTATGTATGTATGTACATATTAACACGAGCTTTATTAAATCTTGTAAGTGAATTTTGGAAAACTATACAGACGTTCTCCAATAGGGATTTGTTCCTTAATGTTTTATTTAGCTATTCCACAATTTATGAGGTATATAACTGAATGAAGAAACACATTTACAAAGCTTGCAAGTTAAGCTGATGAAATATGTACATGTACAATTTTTTAAGCACATCATCAAAACAATTATTAATAGTTTTGTTTTACCTTTTTATCTAAACCATATTCCAATAATTTTGGATAATCTTCAGTCCGTTCACCGTCACCTCTGTCTTCCGATTTAATGCCAGGTACGTCGTCCACTATCTCCCCATTTCCTTCCGCCATTTCTATATAGACATTATTTTAATTAATATATTTTCTTTTTATTTTTTTTTAAAACAGACAATATACATATTTTGAAAATCATAATGTACATGTACATGTATTATGAAAACCACTTTTTTGTTGTTTGGTTCATACAAAACAATAATCAAATGATTTTTTGTTTATTTAGTTACATATTCAATACGGATTTGTTTAAGTTTTAGCCTAGGTTATGGATCTTATCGTTTTTAATTTTCAGTCAATGTCAAATAAAAGTGAAATGTAGAACATGATTTTATTTTGAATAAAAGTATTTAAAAAAAAAACAACAACAGAAACAATAAAAGAAATAACTTTAAATATATGTATAATTTTTAAATTTTTGCGAAAGTTCTTCGACTTTCGCCCTCAATAAACAACTGTACGCATGTTTTATGGCCTTGACTATCGCACACCTAATTTATATATCAACTAATAGTTGAGAGTTTTGCGAACAATGTAATACATAAATGTACATACATATATAATTATGCGCGGTTAGACTATGATGATGATAATATAGAGTTTAGCGCTCATAGATATATAGACTAGCAATATTAAGTCGGGTACAAATTGTATATACATATGTAGATAACTTGATTGAAAAGTAGGTCAAGTATATTATGTGTATGAACAACTAAATGTGTACAGAGATAATATGTGCGGTGTCACGCATAGATATAAGAAACATTTGCAATTTTTTTCAATGCGAATAATCTAATCAAATAATTTAAATTTAATAAATGAATATTTCTATTTTTTTTTTAAATTTCAAATGAAAAAAAAAAAAAATAAAAGAGAATTTTTAAGCTCAAATATTGAAATTTTTGTAATAGTCCACATACAGAGAACAATTGCTTGCGTTACATTTGCAAAATAATGATTATTGATAATGTTTTGCAAGTTTTTAATTATTTTATTAGATAATATTTTAGAAATCCATATTAAAATTATTTTTTAAAACAATTTTTGATGTTTTCTGAATAACAGTTTTTAGTTAAACTTTTTTTTTTAAAAAATGAATCTTAATTCGTTGTATTCACAAAGATTTTAACTGAAACGGGTACTAATTCAATTACATTTTTTTTATTGATATGATTTTTAATCTTTGTATTTTAGTTAGATACAAATAAAATCTAATGGAATTGTAACAATTCATTTTAAAAAAAAAAAAAATTTTTAAGTTAAATTATGACAAAAACAATTTATAATTTTAAAAAATTTTTGTATTGAAAATAATCACTTTTTGAATTTTCGGTTCATTAAGTGACACCTCATGTATCGAAATAATTGACCAAATGAATGTTAAATATAAAACAAATTTATATAAATTTCTAAATTTCAGAAATTTTACGTGGGAATAGCCAGTTAGTTATGTTAAAAACCGGAAAAACCTAAAAGTCGCGCCATTTTTGCGCTATTTAAATAAGAGCTTTTCGCAGTACAACACATTTTCAATCCCCACTTTTTTTTTTTATTCTCTTTTCTTATCTCCTTTTTTTTATCTTCTCCTTTCTTCAACAAAATTAACAAAATGAAAAGCCGAATGACGGCTAACAATAACGACAATTGACGGACTATGAAATCCAAAAAGACAATGGCCTCCTCTTCCTTCTCTTCTAAAAGCACATCTTCTACATATTATAAGTTTATAACCACAGACACTGCACAATGAAAAAAAAACCCATTAAATTTTGAAGTATCTATATCCTATGCTTACACAACAAGAAATTTATAATGGTATACTTTAATGCAGTGACAGCCTAACATAAACTTTAGATAGGCACAGCAAAAATGCACTGGTATTCAGAATTGCTTTACTGTTTATGCGGTCTGACTTAATTTGTGTTGTGTGTACTGTGTGTTCTAAGTACTGATTAATGGGGAAGAGTGTTGCACAAATGCCTCGTTTATACACCTCTCTGTACTTTTTTCTTCGTTTTTTGCATTATTATAGGGCGTGAATGCACTTTCGCGCTGCATTAACAGCAACCGGTAGTATTTAAAACAAAATGGTGGATGCTTTTATAAAACAATTTGCACATTGCAGTTGCACTTTCTATTCTATCATTTAAAAAATTTATGATCTTTTAAGATATGCCATTATGCCATTTTTCCTAATTAAATTTCAATTCTTTTTTTTAGTTCACCAAACTTTAAAAACCGGCCGGCACTACACCTTTTTTCTTTCTTCAAATGTGAAAATTTAATTTCCTTTATATTTTTCCATATTCTAATTACACTTAATTACCTAATCAACTTTTATAATTTATTAAAATTTTTATTATATTTTATATCTGACTAAACGCGAAATTCACCCTATCTTTTCATCTCTTTTTATCTAATTTAACCACAATGATGAAAAAAAAAATTTAACAAGATCACATTTTTTCACAGCCAAAAACTTTCAAACGAAAAAAGGATTATATCCTTTGGTATATAATATTTTTAATAAGAACAACACTTTATTATTAATTATGGTGTGAGAAATTTTCTGTTTTTTATTAAATTATTGTATAAAAATACCTAGGAAATATTGGAGAATACACAAAAAACCTAAATTGTGCCGCGATGTAATATGGCGGCAGCCGCTACGTCACCGGTTCAAAAGAAGAGCTACTTCGTCAGTCGCCGTCTTCGCCGCTTTTGTTACCGTCCGTTGCCGTTTTTCTTTTTAGATTTCATAGGAGCTTTTACTTTATTTTTTTTTTGTTTTAATTCAAGAAAATAAAAAATAAAGGATTTAACACGGAACTCGAATATTGCAATATATAAATTCACACAAGACACAACACAATCAAGATTTCGTTTGCCAATATAATTGGAGAGATCCAGCAGATACTTAATTTTTTTTCTTGTTAAAATTAAAGAGTATTATTTCAATACTATAAAAACGTATCTGACAGACTGCGGACTATTTAACATTAACAATAAAGAAAAATAATTTACAAAACGAAAAAAAAAGAAACAATAAGAAAAAATTTTTAACAGAAATCCACACTTAGTTCGTTTCAACCAAGTGCTATGCAACGAAGCCACCGCGCACTACTAATGCAATCTATATCCATATTCCATCGTATTATTGTGCAAATTCCCCTTCAATAATTTTAATATATTGCAAAAAATTTTATATATACATTCAATAGAAGCTTTGCTCACGAAACGATGGGAATTTTTTTTTGCAAATCACACATACAATACACATTCTTTAATCCCCACACGCCAGTCGCCACATTTAACTCAACTCATTCATATACACACAGTGTAGTTATACGTACATATATAATACATACTTCGTTTTCGTTTTTTGAATTTTTTGTTTTACTTTATTTTGAAAGCTTTTTTTTGCAATTTAAAGGGGTCATGCACACACACTGTTTTATGTGCAAAAATAAACAAAAAAAAGGTCGCTATACCATGTGAGATTGAAAGCACGCATGTGTATTATACACACAAATTTATTTTATTTCAATTAAAAAAACTCAGCATTTTTGCAACGAGAAAGAAAAGCTTTCGTGCACCACTACTTTTTTCTATATGTGCAAAAAAAAGTGAAAAAAGTGTTTTTTTTTTCTTCTGTGAATTGCAATGAAACTTGTTCTTTTTTTCCCATTTGCTTAGACGAGAAAATCACATTTTAAGAATTATGAAGAAATTATGTATGTTATATTTTATGTGTGACTAAATGTAAATGGTCTGGGTAACATTTGCGCAATGCGAAGGACGCATTTTTTTTTTTTCGGAAAAAAAAATGAGAATATTCAACCACCAAGTGCTCTATTGCAATGGATTGGATCCACGTGTAGTTATTATTATATATATAGAGATGTTTATAGATTTATGCAAGCAAACACCCGTTGTCGTCGTTGTCTACACATATGCATTGCACCAAATGAAAGTATCTATAGATTATTAAATCGATCAATGAACTTGTATCCTACTCCAAAAAGCAAAATTCAAATATTTTCGTTATGATTTTGATTTTTTCATCATTTTAAATTATGTATTTAGCATCGCTTAGGCAAACAATTTAAATTTGTATCTTATAATGAGTTAGTACATAATGTCTGTATCTATATTATTAATTTTCTTCATTTTTCGTCTTTTTAGCTACATGTTCCTTGTATAAGTAATAAATTTAATCTGTTTCTTTATAATTAAATTATAAATTGGAATAACTTCAAAAATTTTATGATTAAAAGAAATTTTGTTTATAAAAATTAAAATATTCTAATGTCTGTGTTTGTAGAAAATGCAAGAAAATAGCCGAATTTAAAAGGTTTTTCAAATAAACAACAAAAAAAAAAACTTTATTTTTTAAGTTAAGAAAGTAGACTACCTACAATTTTTACTTTTTTGGAAAAATGTTGGTTAATTTGTATTTTTCATATTTCGAGCATTTTGAAATTTTTTCTTACATTTGGTTTTTATAAAGAAACAAAGGTTTCATATCTGTTTTTTTTTTTTTCAAATTTCCCCAAAAACTTAGATTTGAAGAAGAAATTTCGATTTAAAGAAGTTAGACTTGGTAATGAGAATTAATTAATTTAAAAATTTTTGAAATAAAATTAAAGAAAAAGTATAATTAACGAACTTACCTATAACTTAATATTGCGGGTATACTTTTATTAAAAACAAAAACAAAAAAATTCCTAGATCTAAAAAAAATCCAGATTTTGCTATAAAGTAAAAAAATATTTTGTTGTTCTTTTCAAGAACTTTAGATATTGTCAGTCAATATTAGGTTTATGTAGGTATTGAAGTGTTTGTTAATTCCAATTATAATTTGAAAAATATGTCTGTGAAGAAAATATATAAAATTTTTCAAATTACTATATTTTTTTTTTTTATTTTCAATTTATTTAAAAATTAATAAATTTTCACAAAATTTTTACCGGTATTATTTTTTATAAACCGGTATTTATTTGCACAGTATATTATTTTTTGTCTGTCTTATTTCTGTTTTTCTTTTTTAATTAAACTTTTATTTTAAGGAACCTTTTTTTATACACTTTCCCACCATATAAAAAAATTTATTTTATATTTTTAATTTGAACTAAAAATTTGAAATATAAAATCTTTGTCCACATAATGGATATCATTGTTGAATAAAAGTTTTTCTTTTATTTATTTATTTTTTTAATTATTGTAAAAATTTTCTATAAGGCATTCGTTTTATGTTATAATTTTTATTTTTTTATAGATTTAAAAAAAAGAAAATTAAGAGTAAAAAAAAAACAACAAACTTTATTTTATAAAAAATTATTTTTCTTTCAAAAAATTTATTACACACATGAAAGTATGAAAATTATTGTAAAAATGTTCTTGCAAAAATCTCATTTATTCGTCGTTATTATTTATTTTTATTATTTTATTTATATAACACAAAATTAATATTTTAATTATTAAAAATTTATTATCATATTTTAATTGATTGTTTAATTAAATTTGATAAAATAATTTTTTTTCGTCTCATTTTTGTTGTTCATAATTTAATAAAAAACTTTTTATTTTTCGTATATTTTCTGTTTTTTTTTCTTACGTTAGAACACTCAAAAATAAATATTATTATCTACGTATGTAGATATTATTTCAAAAATTAAATAAAAAATTTAAAATTTGCAAAATTTGTTGTTGTATAAGACATTCTTTTTTGTTTTTTAAAAAACATATATAAACAGGAAGCACGTTTTTTTTTAATTGAAAAAAGAAAATCAATATTGTATAATTCTTTTTTTGTTTTATTTTAGCACATTAATTTTTTGAATAATTTTTTGTTGTAATTATTAATGCACAATAAAAATTCACTTTTGTTCTTATTATTTTTTAGTTTTAATAAGACTTTTCCTTTTTTTATTTAATTTTTTTTTTCTATATTCTTATTATATCTTTTGTTTATTTTATTTTTATTATAACTAAATAATTTTTCTTATGTCTATGATATTATATTAAAGACTAAATTATCGCGGTCGATTTGAAACCTGCAGCAGCTCCTCATCGTCCGCGATCAACTTCACTAGTGCAATTTTCTGCCTGTAGGATGAAGAAAGTTTTGCACATTTTACCCCTAACACATGCTTAGTATATACTATATACTTGTATAGCAGTCATATCGTCATCACCGTCGTCTTGTCCTTTTACTCCTCTTTTAATATATTCAACATTTCAATTTAATACCAACATTATTTTTTATGTCCATTTAATATCGTACATACATATATAAATATCATCGTCTTCAATTATTAATATATCTTTGTATTGTATATCCTGTATATATATCTATAAATTTACTCCTTTTTTTTACATTCTGAAATACAAAGGTATTTCTCTGTTGTTTTTTTATTTCTTTACAGTAAATGTGATTTTTTTTTCTCTTTGCAATTTTATTTTGATATGAATCTTTTTTTTTTCTTTGCTTCTTAAGATTGAGCAACAAACCTGAATCTTTGCCAAACAGCAGATTTACACTAGCATATGCCGCGGTTAATTTCAATTATATATATATATATATATGATGCCCAACTACTTACATAAAATATTATATTTTAATATTATAAAAATTGTGTATTAGCAGCCATATACACAAATATTTGTATGACTGTGGAAATTGAAGAATAGTCGTTACTGTCAAGAAATTCACCGTCTACAACATTATTTTTACGTTTAACATGCGGTAAAATTGAAAATTTGTTTTACATTCGTTCATAAAAGTGGCAAGAACTTTATACAAAAAAAAAAAATTTGTACAGTAAGTACAGCATAAAAAATAGTGTACCTATTAAAAAACATAAAAATAGTCTAACAGATATAAAGCCTGCCTTAATATATTTTTCTGTGTGTATTATAGATACTAATATATCTACCATATATTAAAATTTATGCATATTCTATATCTATATATATAAACTAAATTTAAAGTATCTACATATAGATTTTTTTCTGTCTGACTATATCATATTAAAGCTTTAAACATATCATATACAGTATACTCATACATTCATATAGTCTCGTCTACACTAATGTTTATATTCCTTGTTCTCCTTATAACCAGACTGTATATTGTCTGAATATACAAACTATACGCTTTACTCTCTATAAAACTCAGTATTCTTTACACTTTAATATAAAAAACCCCCTTTTGAATGAAAAAAAAAACATATAGAGATAGGTATTGTACAATATTTCTTTTGCAAGCAAGCACCTTCTTCAATATTTTGCTACCATAGCCGTTCTTCTATAATATAATTCCTTACCTTATACACACAGAATAAGAAGCACACACCACAAGCTCTATATATAAATTCTTTGTACAAAAGACTTGAAAGTTGAAGTTAAAAAGGATATACAGACAGCAGTACACAGTTAGTGTAACCACACCGCGCACCACCTCGTAAACATCATATACTTACATATTTTATATTTTATAAGAAAACTTGATTCACAATTAAATTGAAAAGTATCTAAGATACTATACCTATGTTATACATATTATAATATATAACCCTAAATACAAGATTCCCTTTTACTTTTAAAAAAATATTTCTTCTTCTTTATTATATGCCAACTATTTTCTTGATGGTACGTATTCTTTTAGAGTTTCATCATATTCAGTATATTTCACAATATTAACGTTATACCTCAAGTATAAAAGTGAGGGCTAAAAAATGAACATTATCTTTGAAAGTAAAACATCTGACCAACTGATGATTATTTTGCTGCTTATTGAAGTGTTTTCAACAAAATAACAAGAACAACAAAAATATCACAGGGTTTCAATTTGCAAATTTTTTGAATTCGAATATAAATTTCAAGTAATATTTTTAAGAATACTAATGATGGTCAATTTTAATTTAACTAAAGAATTATAATCTGAGGCATGGGACTAGAATAGTCTGTGCAGCCGATAATAATGATAACAAATTTCATATGCATTAATATTAAATTCTTTTCAATAATTTAAAAATAATCGATGGATAATGAGATCGTTATGCTAGACCTAGAATTCGCACCTTATTTTCTATTTAATAAAACCACATGGCTTTTGAAGATAATCTTCCATCACTTAATAACTAAAACAATTTCTAATTTATCAAAAACCTACGAAAATACTTACAACAAAGAAAATTTTTAATTAGTTGTTGTTTGAAAATTATAAATTAGAGATAATCGTCACAAGCTTTTAATCATCGCTTTATTAATTTCTAAAAACAGCCAGCTTCTTATTCTTAATTACAATAAGAAACATTACAGAAGAACCTTATTCAATTTTCTCCTAAAAAACATAACCTGATTACACATGTCTTTTCAAATTAGAATTTTAAATTTTTTTGAAGGTCATCTGTAACCCAAATTTTTTTTTTTTTGTCAGGTATCCGCTAACGATACTCAAAATAAATTTTCTCAATTTTCTCGTTCTAAAAAAATGTTACCCCAAAATATATTCTTTTTACCCCAAAGAAATGTTACTCCCAATTATTACACTGATGTGTATAATCAGCTGATAATGTCCTGACAGTCATAGATGTCATAGATTCAAAAAAAGTTCTTGAAATTCTCATATTAAGGAAACTTTCGTATTCTCAACTTTTTTAATAATCTCCTATTACATTTATATTTTATTTAATCATATCTTCTCAAATATCCTTTCATTTAAGCAGAAATAAACAAATCACACTTTTTTTTCTCTATTAAATAGTTTAAATCTTTAAGTATTGTTCTGTCTTTTTTTTTTATATCGGAACGAATATTATAAATTATAAAAATTATTTTTAAGTGAAAACAAGATTCAAGGATATTTTTTAAAAGGTATATATATACTTTTATGTTTAAAATGAATAAATTATACAATTAAAAAAAAATCGCTATAATAGATTGTAAGTATCATCAGGACATTGAACGAATGGGTGAAAACAAAACTATATAAAAATATACATAAAAACGTTATACCGAGGATGATATTTAAAATATGAAAATGTTTAAATTCCAGTTTTGATTCCCACAGTTTTTTTGAATAATAAAATGACATTCAACACTTTCCTGGAATATATAGGATGAATTATAAAAGCGAAGAAGTTTATTATCATAGAACTTAAAATCGGTTTTTTTTCTCTTGTATACCAGAATATATGTATATATATATGTATATATATACTATACCATATGTATAGAAAATCATACATCATCAAAATCAGGATGAGAGACCCACATTTAATTCCTTTTTTCTAATAAATTTCTATAATGTATATATGAGAGATAAAATTGTAAAAATAAAAAAAAATAAATTTATATATGTACACAGATACGTAATGATTATATGTGTTATTTTATATAAATTCACCACCAAATGATTAAACGATTTATGTGAGAAGATAACCCCAGGAATAAATTGCAATAAAAATCATACACATAATATTATAATAATATTCCTTCTCTCTATATTTATTCTTTACCGGTCATTCATGTCACTTGCCCCAATCTACTCTGAAGAATTTGATACTGACTGAGAAATTATACGAAGAATATGTATGGTATTCGTATATAGTGGCGATTTATCTAAGGTAGTGAGGATTTTTGTGTATAGTGTTCTTTTTTTTTTACCACTGTTGAATTTTAAGAAATAAGTAAAGAATCCTTTTTTTTCCCTTTGATTTCTTTCATGTGTCTTCTTGTTTATTATTATTATTTTTTATTTATATTCTTCATTTTTATTATTATTATTTTTTTTTTTGTAAAGTTCTTTTGTCATGGATTAGATTAATAAAGAAGCAACTTATCCTAAAAAAAAACAGGCTTTATGTCTCGAGTTTTATGGGAAAATTTTTTATATTTAAAAATATTTTAAAGAAGTCATGATAAAAATTTTTTTTTACTATACTGATGGATGAGAATATTACAAAAACATACATACATTATATTCACATATATATGTACATATATGAAGATCTAATTATTTGGATTGGCTGTTTTTCATATGTGCATATTAAAGAACACTGACAATAATAATATTTAATAGATATCACACACAAGGGGTGAATTTTGCAACATTAGTTTTTTTTTTATAATATGAAAATTTATCATTTCTATTTAGTCTTTTTTTTTTGTCATTTTAAAATAAATTTCCGTTTTTTTTTCAAATAATGAAAGGAAAATCTCCGAAAGGAAATTACAATCAATCATGGAAATATTTGCATTCTGGAATTGAATTTCTTTAAGAGAAGAAAGAAGAATAAACGTTTTCATAATTTTTAAAACCTAAGAATGTAATTTGATTATTTTAATTGAAAGTTTTAATAATTATGAATTGTTCAAGCGTTTCATTAAATCAACATAATTGAAGGATATTTCAAAATAATTTACATTGAAAAAAATTTGTTCGAATTATTTCTAGTGAAAATAACCAGTTCACTTTTCTAAAACTTATCTTATTAATTATTTAAAAATACGTAATTGATAATTAATCTTCACTGTGTCTATTTTACATATGGAATAAAAAAGATATTTCGAATTCTAAAATATGTTTAGCCTTTAACAATTTGCGATTGATGTATAAAGTTCGATTTTAATTTTTATAAAAATTGTTTCAACGTGTTGATTTATATATAGGAACTTCATTCCTTCAAACTTGCAAATCCTGAGACTTAATTTAATAAAGCTTTCTAGTTGCTACCATGTATCAATAAAACTAGTTCGATTTTATTCATTTTCTTTATCTTGTTAACAAACTTGTAGACTGTTAATCTGAAGTTGATAAGCTCAAGCTTAGATCATGAAAACAACCTCAATTTTCAACTATCATACATTTTCTATATCAACAAATATAGATTTACAAAACTATATTTGGTGACCGTCTCATCTGGATGCACGTGTAAACCATCGGCAGTACACACCTTAGTCAACGTGTTAATTATAGAATTACTTTGAAGATTTTTCTTTTATTTTATTAAAAACTCTTTAAAAAATAATGAATTTTAATTATGTTATTAAATTAATTAATTAATTCTTTTAGAAATATATTTCTTTGATCCTAATTATTTTTTGAAAGCTTTATCACTAATTACTTTTAAATAAAACGGATTATATATAAATGTATGTTATTTATTTTTTTAAAAAAAATAAGAATTTACGAAAGAGATTTTCGAAACAACAAAAAATTCTTCATTCTTCCAAAAATAATTCTTCAGGTTAAAATTATTATAAATATAAATTTTGACAAACAAGTTAAACTCATTATAAGGATTATTTGTAAATATGGCATCTGAATACAAAAAAACAATTGTGTAGGTACATATGTATATAAAAAATTTTAAAAATATTAAAAAAAAAAAAAACGAAATATGTACATTTGAAATCCATACTTAAACGGATAATGCATTAAAAATTTAGTACATATTTTGCATTTAATTTCAATGAGAAAAAAGATTTTTTTTTTATTTAAGAAAAAAAAAAATGCACAAATACTAAATAACTCAGAATGCATTAAAGCATATGCAAAAATAACACCCTTTTCATTTAAATCCAAAAAGGGTAATGAACGAGTTAAAAAATGAAAAAGTTTGATTTTTCATCCATTTCAAGTTTGTAAGTGCATTCAGAAAAATATTGTGTATTATACGTAAAATACAAAGGAATATATAATAATTATTAAAAAGCAATGCATAAAACTCTTATAGAAAGAAAATCCATGTATTATACAATATTGACCCTATTGTGTATTTAACTATACCATATGAAAACATACATACATATATGTATGTATATTTTACCTGTGTAATGTAATTGTCGTTTATACAATTTTTTTCCAGAGTACCTTTCTTAAATATTTTCATGCATTTTATACTATGAAACTCCTCTCTTCTATCATATTTCCGCTTTAAACATTGAGAAAGCATGATTCGTAATCATCAGACATAATTATATTTATATCGATCGTTTAATAAGGAAAAAAAAACAACACACAAATCCTTTTTTTACAAGAATTTTCTCAACATTTTAGTTAATACACATATATGTACGTATGCACATAAGAAATATAGAATATATAACCCATCTAGTCCGACAAAATACGTATATATCTAAGCATATATCCTTGAAGAAAAGTCTTTGGTACGTTTTTTTTTGCAAATTGCAATAGGAGTAAATTAAAGTTTGAAGATTCATTTTCTATGATAAATATAGGTATGTTGTAGATTTTGCGAAGTTTCTGTAAATTTATTACGTTTGCAAAATTTTAATTTTCAAAAAAGAAATTTTAAAATTTCATCTAAAAACAGAATTTTTATATTTTAGCAGTATTAAAAGGGTTAAGTACGATAATATGCATTTATTATATATAAAAAATTTATTGAGGTGAAGAGTGAAGGAAGTAATTGACAGTAATAACAAACAGAAACGATGGCAGCAGTAACAGGATAAATAGTATATATGTACATACATACATACATGAATATATACATACATACATACATGAATATATATACATTATACATACATATGTATATAAAAATGGTTTGAATTTCGAAACCACGAGAATTCCGACATTTCCGCTTTCTACTTTATTTGAAAATGCAGAAAAATGGAAGGATGAAATGAATATTATTATAAAATGTACATATGTATGTATGTATATGTATGCATGTATGCATGTGAAAAAAAAAAGAATGTGTACGCGCAGATGCAATTTAATATGTATAAAACAAAAATCCTTGTTTTGCCATTATCAAAACAAGAAGTTCTTTTTTTTTCTTTTACTTTTTTTTAAATGTTTTCTTGTTTTTTATTCAGATTCTGAAAATTTTCAAAAAAAAAAAATAGAATAGCGAAATTTTATTCAATAAAGTGCGATAAAGAAAAAAATAACAACAAAAAACGAATTTTTCATCCTTTATATCATACAAAAAAAAAAGACTTGATTTCTATCCTTGTTTTATAAGTTTTTCAATTTTTAATAAAAAAAATAATAATAAAAAAACTGCTGCTGTAGCTATAATTGTTTTTGTTATTTTTCTTTTTACGTTTGTTTTCAATTTAAATATTGTAATTCAAAAATTTTCTTTTTTGAATATTTAATAAAGTGAATAGAATTTTTACAATTTTTATGATATGCAAATCTTTTATTATAACCTAATGTCAGATATACAAAGAAAATTAAATAATAAGGAAAATTTTCAATGAAAAACAAAAACAGAAAATAAATTTTTCAGGTAATAAATGCAATTATAAAGATTTGAAGCTTTAAAAATCATTTGTATTTTCACGTTTTTGATAATAATTTTTCTAACTGTGATATTCTGTGATTATTATATTCAACAATTTCCAAGTACATATTTTTTAAACCATCTATGTAGGTAATTACTTTTTTTTTTCAAAATAAAATAATAAGAAACATCAAAAATAAAAACAATGCATAATGTATATACACAGTTTAGTATACAGGTACATATGTACATATTGTGTTATGTTATGTTCTTTGCCAGAATTTATACATATATATTTTGTACATATTATTGTTTCGGTCAATGAACTTAAAATTTAAGATGCCTAAAAAAAATCAAAAGCTTCCTATAAAATTGCCTTAAAATTGCTTTGTAGGCGACAAAATGATTCTTTCCTTTTCATTCAACCCTTTATTATTTTTTCTTTTAACTACCACACCACTCGTTATAAATGTCTGGTCACATTTTATAATATTGCAGACTAACTTTATTTTATATTCGCACATATTTATAAATTTTTTTTGTTTCTTTGTAGGTACATACATATATTTCATGTTCATTTTTTTCAGAGTAAAAATACTGCAATGTGTACTGAAAATGATTTCTTGTATTTAATGTAATAATTATTTCTTAGCTACCATTAAACAAACAACAAATTATGTACATATATATAACATTGTTTCGTAATATTCTAATGGGGTTATTATTCAGAAAAAAATAAATAAAAAAAAAAAACATATTCTGAATTGGAGCTTTTCCAATGAAACTTTTATTGCAGAGGCATGGAAAAATGAATAAAATGTACAAAATATTACATATACATACATATGTATATTATAAGATTATAAGTATAGATAAAAACGAATGCTCTAAAAAGCTGTACAAATAGTATCTACCTGCCATATATTACATAAATATGTACATACCTATAAAAGTTCGATGGGGTTTAACAGGGTGTAGAAAAAATTGAATTTCTATCGATTTTTTTATTTTAAAATTGAATTTAAACACAAATTACAAATTACCCTGTGTCCAAAGAAATTGTACTTTTTATGTGAATAAAAATTAATTTGAAAAGAAAATTAGTTCCAAAAAAAAATTTGTCATGTGGAAAATAATCAAATTACATATTTTACTTCACTTCCACCAAAATGCATTCCTTTCCTTTTTAAGTAAAGAGAGAAGTAAAGTTAATTTGAAGGTTTTTTGGAGCATGAAAAAAGCCTTGAATTTCATTCCGAAGTTGTAAATTTTTTATCGAAGCTTCGATTTATAATTTTTATTGATATCCTTTAATCTTTCGTACTCCCTAGCTTTTTTCTTACTTTTTTCTCGTTACTGTTTCGAAGACATTTTTAGAATAAATAAATAATGAATGTATGGATTTGAAAAGTTAACAACACAATTTTTTAAGCTTTAAAGCTTTTTTTTTTTTTTTGTATACTACCGGTAGAAACAAAGATAATGATTAATTCTGGAGTATCTTTTATATGAGTAATCTTTATTTAGATATGAAATCATTTTAGTATCTTGAACATTATAATATTACAATGACTGAATGACATGATGTGTATATTTTGTTCATCTGATATTCCTCATGAATGCATTCATCATTTTTTAATATTTTAATTTATGCAAAAAGAGTTTTTTTTTTCATCATTTGCTTACGAGTATACCCCACACAACTTTTTATTTTTTTATAGTACCTAAACTAAAGTTGTTCATCATTTAATCGAATATTCAATTAATAATAAAACAGTCAGGTAGGTTAATTAGAAATTCAACTGAATGTTCTATTTTTATTATTAAATTATTAAAAAGTAACAATTTGCGAATTATTTTTCGCTTATCATAAATATTTTATAGGATGTACATATGTACGTATATTGGAAGAGTAAGGATACGTATTTGCATACATTAATTCTACATATAATGTCAGTAATTAGGTAAATAAAACAATGAAAATAACATGTGTATAAAGGACACATATGGTCTTTTTTACACAATAAAAATAAGATATACATATGTATCCATAAAAAAAAACTAAAAAAAAATAATAGAAACGCAACCCTTTCACTATACGAACACTAAGCTACACATGGTTCCGAGGTCTCATGGAAAAAAATGTACGTATAAAACACCTATACACGATGAATTCCATTTTTTTTTTATTCTCATTGAGGGACATATATTGGAAGGGTCAGTTTTCACACAAAAAATATATCCGGATATGTATACAAAAAAATCATCCACCCAAGTGTAAATTTATACGTATGCGTATAGAATATGCGGATACTGTAATAATACCTATATATTTCGATTTTGTATACCTACATAAAAAAAAAAAATGAATGAATAAGGGAAAACTGAAAAGAAAAAAATTATTTTGAATATTTTGGACAGGTGAGAGTTTTCGTATTGTACCTGTTTTGTCTATTTATTTATTTATTTATGTTTAGAATTTATAAAATTATGGCAATTAAAACAAAAATGTAATTAAAATAACTTAAGACTTTTGAAAAGCTTTTGCTAATTGTAAAAATAGTTGAAAAAACTAATTTTGAAAAGAGAAACATTTTTTTTCCATTGAAAGCTGTTCAGTAGTAATTTAATCATTCATGATTCATATATTTTATATAATCAGCACTTATCTTCCTAAATTTCTTTTAACATAGAAATAACAGCATAACTTGAAATATGTATCTCGTTTTGTATCGTGTTTTGTTCACGATCCTTATTTTTAATGAACCGGTATTCTACACAAGGACATATGTATGTACATTTATTTAAATTTGTGAAGATCAAGAAAAATTAAATTAGACTGTTATGCTTTATTTCCATGGAAACGCGTAGTAACAACATTATTATTAACGACAAAATTTTAAATTTGAGTCGAATTTTAATAAAAATCGATTTTTCAATCTGATAATCCGATAGAAATTTTCTACTGATACTTATAATAATTGTAATAGATTTCAATGAAATAATTACAACCAAAAATGGATTTAGATGGTTGGTAGAGGTTGATAGTGCTCTAAATTATAATTACACATTCGTTTTGCTAACAAGGTCTGTCTGCTGCAGGCTTTAGCACGTTGAAAATATTAAAAAAAAGTAAATTATCGATACATATGTGCATATATAATTCTAGTAGATCAATTATTGTCTTCTGATGCATATTGTAAGCGACTATTTGTGATTTTGACTTTACTCATGACACTTGATAAGTTAAATCATCAACTAATTACTAAATATTAGCAGGTTAACAAGTAACAACTTGATTATTGTTTGTTTCATTTTTTGGGCGTTGTTCTTTTAGTTTGAATGTAGCAAAAGAATTTGTGTTTAAGTTTTTTTATTATTATTTTTTAATGTTTTCAATTTAATAATTTAAAAAAAAACAAAATGTTTTGTGTAAAACTAATTTGTAGTTGTACAATTGTTTTTATTGTATTTGTTGGTGTAATTGCTCAATATGAATGGCAAGCAAGAGATGCATTCGATGAAATCAAGATTCGTTATGACAAAGTTTCGGCTGATAATTGCCTTATACAGCATACAGGAGATCTTTATTTACCAGAGGATACTGTTTCTCATAAACCTGATATAAAGGAAATAAATATAAATCCGGTGTTCCCGAATCGAACGGCTCTTTTACATTTACATAATATGGCATTGAGTAGATCATTTTTTTGGAGTTATATACTTCAAAGCAGATTTATTCGTCCAGCTATAAATGACACATATGATCCAGGAATGATGTATTTTTTTTTATCGACAGTTGCTGATGTATCAGCAAATCCTTATATAAATGCTAGTGCAATTTACTTTTCACCAAACAGTTCGTATACTTCATCTTATCGTGGATTCTTCAATAAAACATTTCCACGATTTGCTCCTCGTACATATCGTCTTGATGACTTCAATGATCCAATTCATGTACAAAAAATATCAACTCTTAATACATTTGTTGCTAAGGATCTTGGAGCAACACCAAAAAATGAATTTTCGAAAGATTATACCTCAGAATTATATAAAATAAATGAATGGTATAAAGCATGGTTACCTGATAACGTTGAAGGCAGACACGATACAAAGACTACATATCAAGTGGAAATTCGTTATGCGAATAATACGAATGAAACATTTACATTCCATGGTCCACCTGGTGCTGATGAAGTTCCAGGTCCTATAAAATGGACTAGACCATATTTTGATTGCGGACGATCGAATAAATGGCTTGTTGCAGCAGTTGTGCCCATTGCAGATATCTATCCAAGACATACACAGTTTAGGCACATCGAATATCCAAAGTAAGTGAATTGGTTTTTTTTTTTTTTTCTAAACTTTAGAGAAATAATTCATTATTGTATTTTTCTAGATATACCGCTGCAGCAGTTTTAGAAATGGATTTTGAAAGAATTGATATAAATCAATGTCCGAAAGGTGAGGGTAATAATAAGCCAAATCATTTTGCTGATACGGCTCGTTGTAAAAAGGATACAACAGAATGTGAACCGTTAAATGGCTGGGGATTCCGTCGAGGAGGTTACCAATGCAGATGTAGACCAGGATTTCGACTTCCTAGTTTAGTTAGAAGACCATATTTAGGAGAAATTATTGAAAGAGCTTCTGCGGAACAATATTATAATGGATACGATTGTTCGAAAATTGGATGTAAGTAATTTTAGTAATTTTATTTTAAATAAATAATAGCTTTTTCACTGTGATCACATTTTTTTTATTTTAGGGATTCAAAAGATTCCCATTCAGTGGGATAGGGCTCCATATCACATACGACAAAAATATATCGATAAATATCCAGAATATAGAAATTATTCTACAGGTTCAAGTTCATTGCGGGACAAGAAAATCAACATTGATTCGGTTTTGAAATTTATTCACGGAGTAAATTACAGGACATGCAAAAAGTATAGATTTTTTTCTCTTCAATCACGATACAACATCTAAACACGTATTCTCATTTTCAGTTTTCATCCACAGGACTTAATTCTCGGTGGTGATATTAGTTATGGAGCTAAAGAACAATTTGAAAATGAAGCAAAAATGGCACTTCGTTTAGCTAATTTTATAAGTGCTTTCTTACAGGTAATCAGCTTTTTAAAAGAAAATTTAGAAAAATAAATTCCATTAAAAATTTTTTTTTTCAATTACAGTTATCTGATCCTAATGAAGTATATTCTGGTACACGTGTACCAGATAAACCATTAACTGAAGATCAGATGATCGGCGAAACTCTTGCATTAGTTTTGGGTAATACACGAATTTGGTCAGCTGGTACATATTGGGAACGTAATAAATTTACAAATAGAACATATTTTGCTCCATATGCATATAAAAAAGAACTCAATACAAGAAAGTTTAATGTTGAAGATGTTGCTAGATTGAATAAAACAGGTGAAATTTATACAGAAAAAACTTTTTTTCAATTTCTTCGTCAAAGATGGTCTGGAAATTTTGATGATTTAGAAAAATATTGGTTAAAAATGCATGTTAGATCCAATGAAACTGGAGAATATTTAAGAAAATATGAACATTATCCAACATTTTATAGAGCAGCAACATTAAAACATGGTTATTGGACTGAACCAAAATTTGATTGTGATGGTTATGTAAAGAAATGGCTAATAACTTATGCAGCACCATTTTTCGGTTGGGATAGCTTGAGAATAAAATTGGAATTTAAGTGCGTTTTATTTAATTTATTTTTTGACTTTTTTTAAAAAAAGTTCTTTATTTGTTTTTACAGAGGTGTTGTTACAGTTTCAATGGACATGTTACAATTGGATATTAATCAATGTCCAGATAAATATTACGTACCAAATGCATTTAAAAATACACATAAATGTGATACACAATCATCTTATGTAAGTTTATCATTCGATAACATTTTCTACAGTTTCAAAAAACATTTAAAAATAATTTCTATTTAGTGTATACCAATATTGGGCCGTGGATATGATACTGGTGGCTATAAATGTGAATGTTTACAAGGATTCGAATATCCATTCGAAGATCCAATCACATATTATGATGGTCAACTTGTTGAAGCTGAATTTCAAAATATTGTTGTAGACAAAGAATCACGTTATGATATGTTTCATTGTCGATTAGCTGGTGCATCAGCAGCTAAAAGTAATATTTTTATTATTTTAACAGGTTTATTGACATTTTCAATAGTTTTTGTTAAATTCATGAGATCGATTTATATTGAAAGTTAAATAAAAATTCAGTACAAAAAAATCAAACTCTTAATGAGAAATTCGTAGATCATAAAAATAAGAACAGTACTTTCGAGACTATACGTGTAATATAAAAATTCGTATTTTTATATGTTAGGAAGATAAGTTATAAATATTCGAATATTATTTTATTTTAGAAAGAAAAAAAATTAGTACGCCTAAACATATCAAACATTTTTTCTATAGAATTTTCGTTCAAAGAAATATAATTCATTGTTTCAAATAAAAACAAAGTGCACTTAAAAATCTAATTTTAAGCTAAAAAAAATATATATATATATATGTATGTATATGAAGAAAATTATTTTATTGAGCAATTTATAAATATTTTCAAAGTCAAACAAAGGCTACAATTCAATGTACTGATATTAAAAATACATACATAATGAAATTTTTTAAAAAGGATCACTAGAATATTTCTCAAAGGAAATAGCTTTAAGAGTTTATTTTTATCTAAAATATCTTGTAGAATATAAACAAAAAAACAGAACTATATGTAATTTAATTCCGTCCATTAAGCATTCCTGATAATTTTAAGAAAAAAACATTTGATATTTCTAATATTTTTTTGTAAAACATTTTTTACGAGTTTTAATAAAATTTAAAAAAAATTAATTTGAAATCAGTTTTAATTTAAAAAAGAAAATGTATACCTAACTGACTAAAAAAAACGGTACTGTTAATTCAGATAGTAAGGAAACTTCTACTATCGACCAAAGGCAACGAAATCTTTTTAAGGAACTTTTTTGTTAGAAAAATAGTAATATTAGTTTGCAGTTGATTTTAAAGAACGTAAAAAAAATAAACAATTTAAAAACTTCACTTACCTCTCAGCCTTCTTCCCGTTTTGACAGGAATTTTGAAGAGTTCACTAATAATCCTTTGTTGAGGAATTTTGGTAGATTTTTTTTTAACGTTTTTATTTTAAAAATAAAAATATTCTTAAGCAACAAATTTAACACGAAATTTCAATGACTTAAATAATTTCGCAACAATACGGTAATTAATAACTTAACAAATTTAACGAAAAAAAATTAAAAATTCACGAAAATAATTAAATGTATATTTTAAGAAATTGGTACAACGAATTGATTTTATTTTGAATTTCAATTACTTAAAATCGTATAATGAATTTCGTTGTATTTTCTTTTTGGTATATACACGATTTTTCTTTTTTTCTTTTTCAATTGTATTTATATTTTGTGAATCGAAACGAAATTTCTTTTAAATTTTTGAATATTCAAAAAGAAAACAAAAAATTGAAATTAGTTTTGAGAAAAAAAAAATAGAATATCGAAACGTTTTTTGATATTTTTTTTATTTTTGATATGCAGATAGTTGTAATCGAAATGGAGTTTTTCCAATATTTAATAATTCAAATATTATTCTATTTTTCTATTTTTTTTTTCAGTGGCATATTGATTGCTTTGTTTGATTAATTTTAGTCAGTTCTTTACTTTTTACAGTAGTTTTTCTTTTATGTTGATAATAATCGAAATTTAAAAATTTCATAGATAAATGAAAAAAAAAAAAAACAATTATTGATTTAAAGATTTTAATAAATTTATAAGAATACAATTTTTAAATAAATTTAGCACCTGTTTATTTATGTACATTTTATACATTTATGATACATCATTGCACCTGTTACCACATCTTATTTATTTATCTACTTAACGAATACATAAGATTCTTTTTCAACAAAATATAGGTACATAGTAATGTCTTTTTATAAAAAATAAATTTTCCAATTTAAAATATTTCCATCTAAAAAAATATAACTTACAAGTAAGTTTCTCAGGCAGCTACTGGCTTATTTTTATCTTTAGAAATATAATGATAATTAATAAAACGTGCTCCCTGTACATTTTGAGCAGTAAAATTAGTGATATGGCACGCCAAAAGAAGCATATTTCTTGGTTGAACTTGCCATGCGAATCTCATAAAAACGGCTGAATAAAGTGATAATGCTGAAATTGAATTATTACAAATAAATTCACTTGAAATTTTGGTAACTGAGTTATTCACAATAAGTTTAGAATCTATTTAATTGCTTACCAAGAGTCATTTTTCCACTAATAATTTTTGGATCCTTACGTACATCAGCTAATGCAGCTAATGGTATTCCCCAATTTGCTACTGGTCCCCAGAAATGTGTGCTACAAAACAAATCAACGTGTAATAGAAAAATTTCATATATATATGTTAATTATGCATATTCTCGTATTTTAGATTTTTACCTCATAAGATATTCACGAAATTCTTTACTTTTTAAACTATTTATAAGTCGACTAGCTATATTTCCACTTGCTTTAGGTACTTGTTGAGCCATTGTTTATTGAGTTATAATTTACAAAACGAATAATAACAATTTAATTCTGTAATCAAAAAATGAACAAAAAATTGACTGATTAAAAAATGTAAAAATAATGAATAAATTGTGTTACATAATATGAATCTTATCTGTTTTATTTTTAAAGGTTAAACTTTTTTTTACAATTTACAATTACAATAAAAAATTAAATTAAAACCAACCACTTACCTACTTATTTCTCAATTTGAAAAAACACAAAAAATCACATTCGTATATTAACAGGTGTTGAAAATTAACTAATGATTTATTTTTGTGTCCGAAATTATTGTTATTGGATCACAGTATGAGGATCTAACCTCACTTCTAAACAAAGGTGAAAGCACCAACATCAGCAGCACCAGCAACGAGAATGGTACCAACTACCAGTTCCGATGACATATTCAGCCCATTGGTAAAGTAAGTCTAGCTTGTTATCACAAAAAACCCTTTTACTTACACAATTCTTTTCTTTTCTTTTCAGGAGATCAACTAGCTACACCAATATAATTGAATCTCTTTAAATTCCTCAAGGTATCTAGAAAATAAAAATGTACAAATTAAAATAAAGAAGAATTAAAACAAGAAATTTTTCTTTATAATACTTTTTTTCCTTTTGTTATTCAGGACAATCCAAGAATTCCATGTCCTTAAAATGTTATCTTTTTCGCATTAGTACTCTAAATAATTTTTGATTTATAAAATTGAACAACAAAAATGTTAAAGAGAAAATAATCACAAAAGAAAATCCTTCTTTACACACGTGTAATGATAACGAATTACATATTTCGTAAATATATTTTTTTCCACTTTATTTACCCTCTTTTTTTATTATTTTTTTATTTATACATTTTAACACTTGGTTCTATTTTAAATTTTACACCCTCGAATCAATTTTAAGTATCAAAATGTTACATTTTTGACTCCTTGGAAAAATATGTTCCTGTAGAACTAGCAAACTGAAATTTAATCAGGATATTCCTTGAAGGGTTTAATAGTATATAAACTTTGAACGGTAAAAGTCCGTTTACTAGGGCAAAAGTTATAAGGTAAAATACAAAAAAAGTTTTTTCGACAAACAACTTTTTTTTCCTTTTATGGGGCCCTCCTTATTTCATACCTTGTCGAAAAAATGACTTTTTTGTATTTTACCGTATAACTTTTGCTCTAGTAAACACATTTTCACCCTTCAAGGAATATCCTGGCCAAATTTCAGCTTTCTAGTTCTACAGGAACTTATTTTTCTAAGGAGTCAAAAAATGTAACATTTTGATACGTAAAATTGATTAGCGGGAGTTTTATGTTTGACATCCTGTAACTCGCGCGGCGCGCCCTGTTGCAGGGATCTTTTTGGTGCCAGAGGCAGTTTTGTAAAAAATGACGAGCAGAATACTGTGCAGAAATTTCGCGCAGTTCACAGGGTCCCGAGATATTCAATTTTGAAAACGGATTTTTGACGAAAACGGTCTAAAATAGAATGAAGTGTAAGGAAATGTAAAAAAATCATGCGCAATACAATTTTTGTGTATATGTATTCACAAAAAAAAAAATCAAATATTTATATAGTTTTGAAAACCTCGACCTAGAAGTAAGAAAAAAATCATACAATCTACAAAAAATATTTGAAAAACAAAAAAAAAATGTTATTTTTTAATTTTAAACATAAATATTTTATTTATAAAAATTCTTGAAAGTCGTCTCTTTTCGGAAATATAAAAAAAAGTGTGAAAAATTGAAATTTTCATTAATTTTCTAAGAATTTAAAAGAAAAAAAAAACAATTATAATAATTTTTTCTTTCTTCAAAGTGTCAGCAAATCGATTTATGCTAAAAAAAATGGTATTTTATTACTGTTTTCCATAATGGATTGTGATAATTTGGGTTTTCGAGAGAAAATAGTTATTTAATTTTAATTTAAAAATTATATGGTTGTTAAATACTAATTAAATATTGTAATTATGTAAAATAAATTAGCTTGGTAATGCATTTAAAAAAAAAAATAAATTAAACATATTTATAATTATGAAGAATTCAAGAGATTACCACCAAAAACGAATTATTAATAAGTTTAGTTTATAGGGAGTGAAAAAAAAACAGTGAATTGATTAAAAACACGTATGTACATATGTGTATTTGCAATATAATAAAATGAAAATGTAAGTACAAATTTTATTACAACAGAATTATTTATAAGAAAATTTTCTGGGTCGAGAAAAATAAATATTTATTCTTTTCTCTTCTCAACTTTTTTTTTTGTTTTTTTTTTCAATTGAAAATGAAAAAAAAAAAAGAATGAAAAAAAGTGAACCTACCACAATTATAAGTTTATTAAAGTATGTATGATGGGGTGTAAATTTAAGAGCCTGTGTAAATTTAAGAGTTTATATGAATTTTGTTCATGTTTCATTCATAAAAACTATATACATAAATACATATATGTACATATGCATATATAGTATACATATGTATATGTACATATATTAGGCTTATTAAAATTAATATTTCGTGTGCAAACTCAATAATAGAAAATTAAATGAAAAAATAAAATTCATAAGCAAAAATTATATCCTTATTTAATATTTATTGTATCCCAGGGAAAATATAGGTGCTTTGCTTTGTAATACGATATAATGAATTAGTTATAATAATGAAAAAAGTTTGACATAATTTAATATTAATTAATTCTAAAAGAGAGAGAAAGAAAAAGTAATAAAAATATATGAATTATTAATTGTAATTGTGTAATGACTAAGTTTAATTTTTAATTATTATAGGAATTATTCAGTTCGATGAAATTATAATTTAAGTATAAAAGAAAAAACAAAAAATAATGACAAGGGACGGGGAAATTCCCGCTATATTTAATCCTAAACGTGTAAGAGCTCCATCAGTTGTTGTAACTGGTGATTCACCAAATGGACCTTATGGTGGTGGTTTTACAAATATTCTTAATGTTAGTAATCCACAAATAAATCAATTAGAATCTGGTGGTGGTATTTGTAGTAGTACTACAGGATCAAATCAGCCAGATGGTTGTGAAAATATTGGAGGTTGTCCTCCATCAACACAAACAAGTTCTTCAAATACAGCAACAATAACAATTACAAATGCTGGTGCTACAACGAATAATAATGCAGAAAATCAAGGTGATTCTGGATCTCCAACAACAACTGAAGTACCATCAAGAGTTAACGTTCATAGACAAAGACTTAAAGCTTGTGAAAAATCATGTTGTTCAGAATTGGCACAGAAAGTAAATATTTTTTTTAAAAAATATTTCTACTATTTTTTTTATAACTCAAAGTTGTATATTTTACATTTTAGATGTATTTTGGTGTTTGTGTAACGATTCTTGTTACAGCATCATGGGTTGGTGCAACACATTGCATTAAATTTCTTTATTTAAATCGTAATGCGTATACCATAACAGAAGAGAGTACATATGATGGAAATGGAAGATATAATGCCTTATATGGTTCATTAACTGATGGTAATAATCAAAGTAGTACGACATATCCTCCAATTGTTGATGATACAATTAAAATACGTACAGAAATAACAATGTTCAATGCACCATTTTTTGCTTCATGGTTTTGTACAAATTTTGCATTTTTATTTTTTCCAATATATTTATTGGGTAGAGTTGCATTAAAAAAATGTGATAAACCTGGTGAAATTCTGGGTGATGTTATACGAGGATTTAGAGATCGAGGTTTTACATTTGGTACAAAAAATTATGAATTTTTATTTTTTTAAACATAATTTACAATTTTTTTGTTTTGTTTTTTTCTTTCGACAGGGAGATTTTTAAATCGTTGTATGTGTTTTTGTTTTCTTTGGGTTTTAACGACATACTTATACGCTTTATCATTACGAGCACTTTTAGCTACAGATGTATTAGCCCTTTTTGCTACGAATGTTGGTTGCGTGTATCTTTTATCCTGGGTTATTTTACATGAACAATTTGTTGGCGTGAGAGTAAGTAATATAGTAAATTGTGGTTTGATGATTCGAATTTCTTATATCACGAAAGAAAGAAAAAAAAATGAAATAATAATTTAATTTAATTTTTGCTTATTCATTCAGATTGTTGCCGTCATTCTTTGTGACACAGGAATAGCCCTTTTGGCCTATATGGATGGTATTACAGGTAGTCCTACGTTAGGAGGTGTAGTTTTAGCGGCATTAGCTGCAGCCGGATATGCAGTTTTTAAAGTATGATTTTGTAAAGATTTATTTAAAATGTAAAAAATTATACATAAATGAAAAAATTTTTTTTCAGGTAATGTTTAGAAAAGTAATGGGTGATCCACCAATTGGACAAATTGCATTTACATTTACTATTTTGGGTTTTCTAAATATTGCCATCCTATGGCCAATTTGTGTTGGACTTTATTTGACTGGTAATGAAGTAATGCCTTCTGATAGACTACCATGGATTATTTTATTAATTGCTAGTGTTCTACTGTTAGGTGAGATTATAATTTTCATCAAATAACAAAAGAAAAAATAAAGAAATTAAAATCAATGGGTTTTTTTTTAAATATTTTTTTCTAGTTTTTCATATTCTTACTCAATTCAGTGCGGCGGTAACATATAACATGTTTGTAACTTTGGGCTTAATTACAGCAGTTCCAGTCTCTGGAGGTAGTTTTCTATATTTTATTAATGTTTGATTAGAAACTAATAAATTGATTTTAAATTAATCTATATTTCTTTGTAGCATTAGATGTAGTTTTATATGGTGCTCAATTTGCTGGAATGAAATTATCTGGTGTTATATTAATCGCTGTTGGATTTTTCTTAGTTATGTTTCCTGAGAATTGGCCTGATTATATAACAAGACTATTAAGGTAATTAAATAGTACATAGTTATAATATTTTTTTTTAAACTTCATAAATTATTTTATGCATATGAAATTTAATACTAAATAAATAATAAAAATTTTTAAATTATTTCCTACAAAATAATAATATTTTTACTACTTATTAATTAATTAATTAATTAATTTTCTTCGTTTAAAATTTTTTCTACTAATTTTATAATTTTTCATTCCAAAATTTTTCGTTAAAAACGAGAGAAAAAAAATGTTAATAGAAAAATTTATTTTTTTTTTAATTTAAGTTTTTTTTATTTAAATTAATTTTCGTTTCTTGAAGAAAAAATTAATATTATGTATTTCAAAAATTGTAAATTATTACAGAAAAACTGGTCGTGCAATTCTACTTTACCAATGTTGTTGTGATTATGCCGAAATTGAATATGATAAGTCGGTACGAAAAAAAAAAAAAATTTATATAACAAATAAATTGATGAAAATTTAATTAGGGAAAAATTCACAGTTATTCATTAAAAAGAAAAAAATTCTGCAAAAATTGTAAATTTGCTTATTTGATTATTAACCCTTCTTTCTGCTGTAAATTCAATAATCCTTTTTAAACATTTCTATATATTTCAAACACTATTACATACTTGTAAATAAAACAATTAAAAATTTTCTTTTATATAAAAAAAAAAATACATTAAACTAATGTACATACACATTTATGTACCATGATTTTTTATGACAAAATTATCTTTAGAAAACTGATTCTACACTTATGTTTAGAGAAAAAAAAAAGTTTTCTTTCAGCAAATTTAAATATTGTATAGCAAATATCACACAGGATACATACATATATCCTTTTTCAGATATAGATTTAGAATATGCAAATTAATTGTACAGCACTCGAACATTATTTTTTATTAAATGAAACTTTCAAAATCTATGTGCTTTTAAAATTTTTAAGAAAAAAAAAATTACACATGTCTTTAGTATAATTTTCTTAATTATTCAATTTGTAGATGAAACACCATGAAAAAAAAAACTGTTTAAAGTTATTGTAGCGAAGTTTAAAATTCACCCTATGAGAAGAAAAAAAAAATAAAGAACAAATCACAGCTTTTTCATAAATTATGATTTTTCAATTTTTTTTGTAATATGTGCTAAATCGATGTTACAAAAAAGATTCAAAAAGCTGGTCAGTTTAAAAAACAAACACGTTGCGCATGAATTGGCAATTTATTTATTTAATTTTAATTTTTTTTTTTTGAATTGTGTTAAATTCTGGCTTTATTTGTAAAAAAAAAAAACACAAACAATCAATGACTACTTTTTTTTTTTAATTTGTGAATTTTTTCGTGAAAAATCAAGAAAAAAATAAAAATGACTATTTCATATCGTATATTTCCTAAAGTCGACGAAAATAGTAAAATAATAAAAATAACAAGGAATAATTGTAAATTGTAAAAATAATTGTCTTGTAAAATTCGCAACCTGTTATTATTTATTTATTTTCTTTTTGTTTCAATTTAAATTACATAAAATAATCTAGATACATATTTTGCATACAAACGAATGCGTATTATGTTTCTTACTATTTCATTTATATATTTTTCTCACATACATATAATTTTCTTTAAAAATTTATTTATTTGCATGTTAGTTTTTATTTATTTTTATTTTTTAATTCTTTTAAAATGTTCATTTTTTTTATTTTTTGTAATTACACGTGCTAAACATGTTTCAATTGTACAACAACGAATAACAAATTATACTGTTATTTTCTTTAATTTGATTACAAAAACAACAAAAAAAAATTATTTTAATTTTTCTTATGAAAATTTTTCTTTTTTTCTTTCACATTTTTTCTCAGTTCAAAAACTAATAAAAATAGGAACGCAAACACATTCTCATTCAATAACCTTGCATGATACATATATGTATATCTTATTTATTTTATTTATTGCAATAAAAAAAATAAAAAAAATGATAAAAAAAAAACAATGCATTGCAAAAGAAAAATAAATCATTAAAAAAATTTATAACTTCTACTGCTCTTATATGAAATTTTATTTTAAATTAAAGGTGAGTGTTTTACATATACATACTTATATAAATCCAAAAAAAAAAAAAAAAAATCAAATAGCAAGAAAAACATATGTAGCTAGTTAGAAATAAATTAGCTATCTATTTTAATTATGATGAAGTAGTTTTCATGTAATTAACGCATCATTGTAGTACATTTTCATACATTTACAGTTACTTGCAATTTAATTGTAAAAAAAAGGAAAAACAAAAAAAAGGAAAAACAAAAAAAAAAAACAAAAAAAAAAAAAAAAACAAAAAAAAAACTAATAATGTACTTCTTTGAAATGAAAAATAAAAAACAAAACTCATGCAAGGCTTGAAGAGAATTATGCACACATTATTCACAACAACAAAAAAACAATGCATTTAAATTTCTAAATTCAAATGTAAACAAGCAAAAAAACGCCGTTATATAAGTTAACGTAATAATACACGTAGTTTTTTTTTTTTTTTTAAACTTACATTTGAATTTTCCCAATAGATTTGAATTGATTTTTCATTGTGTATATATAAAAATACAAAAAACAATATTTTCATCATTTTCCTGAATTTTCAATGAATTTCACTGTAGAAAATTTATATAAATCAAAAATAATGTATGAGATCTTTAATTTATTTTGATTCGGTATTTCATTTTTTTTTTTTTTTTAGTTTAATTTACACACTGGAATTACAAGGTTTTAATTAAAATTAATCAAAATTATTTAGCAGCATATAAGGATCTCTATATTTTCTTCATTTCGAAATTCATAGACAATTTAGTTAGTTCTGAGTAACTTTAGAGCCTTGTAATTCCAGTGTCGTGATTTCTCTTCATGATAATTCATTAAAAAAAAAAAAATTAAAGAAAAAATGCAGCTAAGAATTTATTTTTATGTATGCAAAATAATGTAAAAAAAAAAACAACATAATTTTACAAATCTATTTCTTACAGTATTTCTTTCACATTATTAATAACACAAATTTTCATAAAAAATTCAAATTAATATTGCACATAATTTCAATAATACTATTTCCCAACTAAAATTTACTCTTAAATTTTATTTGAATTTTTTTTTTTTTAATTTTAAATTTGTAGAAATTATTTAAAAAAATTGGCAATAAAATAAACAAAATATAATTTCGTTTAGATATTTTGTAATTTAATTTAATTTAATTTTTGTTGTTTCTTTTAAATGAAATTTTTATAATTTTATTTATTTATTTTTTTCAAATTTCAATAAAACACTAAAGCTAAACTGTTATTACTCATTTAAAAAAAAAATAATAATAATAATAATTGAAATTGCTAAAATCTAAATTTTAATTTTTTTTTTTAGTAATTTACTTATATAGAAATTTTATTTATTTTTCTTATTTTCTTCTTTTTTTTCCCTTGTCAATTCTTACAGAAATATCATCTTGTTGGGTCATACCGCGAGGTAAGTTCTATAATAGAAAAATATGAATTTTATTTTTCAAACAAATTTAATATATTTTGTTTTTTCAAAATCATATACTAAACATGAATAAAAAAAATTCACTTGAACATTTTTTCTACATACTCGTACATATGTTTTATTTATTTTTCTCTCATGATTTCATTTACGTTTTGTTTTTATTTTTGTTTTATTTTTTTTTGCACTCTTTTTATTCAATTCCATTCAAATGAGACTTTATCATAAATTTTGGTTTTCGTTTTTGTTTTTTTTCATTTAAAAGAAATTTATTGAGTGTCATTTCGAATTATTGCTTAAAAATTTTCCTTTTTTAAAAGAAAAAGATTAAAAAAATATTTGAACGTATTAAAAATTAATTTTGTTATATTTTTTATTGTGATAAAAATTTTTCCTCTTGAATTGAAATGCTAAAAATAAATATTCTATCCTTTTTCACGTTTTCTTTCTTACATAAATATTTGTTTTTTTTCTAAATCTAATAAAATTGGCATTTTTTTGTTGGCATAAATTATATATTTCTTTCAAACTATCTTCTATCACTTGATTGATAACAAATATAATAATTATGTATTTATATCTTTTTAAGCAAATTATGCTATTTTCTTTTTTTCGTAGTAGACTTCTAATAGTTTATATATAGAAACATTTTTCATTTTAAATTTGTAAAATTGTAAAAATTAATCTTCTTTTATTGAATTTCATCAGCTTGTAATTTTCATTTCCTATATTCTTTCTTAATAAAAAAAAAATCAATTTTCGATTAATGCCTTAAATTTTTTTTATACACATTGTGATTTCAATTTTATTGTGATTTCAAAAACAAAACAAAAAAAGGTAAGTTTAAAAGAAAATATCTTTAACAAAATTTCGATTAATTATGAAAATCTCATGTGAAGATTATAAAAGTCCCAATTAATTTATAAAAAAAAATACAATAATGATAAAATCAAATTCAATATCGTAATTACGATTTTTATTTCGTGGATCCTTTAAAAAAAAAAGTGCTGAAAAATCTCCTTTTTCAAAAATACTTTCTTTTTGTAAATAATTTGTGTAATTCTAAATGAAAAAATAAAAATGCTTACACAAACTAAATAGCAA
Organism: Bombylius discolor; assembly: GCA_939192795.1. Taxonomy (NCBI): domain Eukaryota; kingdom Metazoa; phylum Arthropoda; class Insecta; order Diptera; family Bombyliidae; genus Bombylius; species Bombylius discolor. Next base: position 2,889,737 of record OW584241.1, on the reverse strand, counting down.
TAAAAATGACACTCATCAGGTGCTTGTTATTTTAATTGAATAAAAAAAATTATATATTTTTCATCGACATATCATTATATACATATATACATACATACTATATATCCTTTGAATAAAAATGCACATTACACGTTACAATTTAGCTATATTTTGTTTTTCTTCATTTTTTTCATTTATTATTTAAAATTCGAAAAAATAAAACATTTAAAAACAAATGAAACATTCTCAATAAGTCATTATTAATGAAAACATAAAACAATATTGAAAATATTATTTATTTTTGCAAATTTATCGCTATTAAACACTAATTCTATCTTTTTCCTTTTCTTTTTCTCACCTACTATCATTCTGCATAACCTTGCGAAAAATATTAATTAAAATTATTTAAAAAAAAAATATATATATAAAATTCTACATAATTACTATAAAAATACATACATACAAAAATAAATATTTATAAAATATTTTTGCTTAATAATTTTCTTCACTGCATTTAATTTTTAACAAAAATAAACACACACATATACAACATAAAATACCCTTTAAAAAAAACAACAACAACGTACAAAAAAAAAATATAATTATCTATTAAATGGGACTTCAATGGATCAAAAAAAAAAAAATGTATATATTTATAAAACAATATATATTTCTTTTCTTGCTTTAAAAAAAAAACATAAAACAAACAAAAATTGTATATATAATATTCATCTACTACAAAAAACAACTGCCAGCCGACCGGCCTTTTGTAGAAGAGATATCGTTGTTACCTCGCCATCATCGAGGTAGATTGATATTATGTACTACCACAGTCAAAAAAAAAAAAAAAAAAAAAAAAAACTATATTGAAAATTATTTTTGAGGTAAGACAATAAAATAAGATAAATTTTATCTAATTTTTTTAATATACAAGTAACATTTACAATATATTCTAATTCATAAAATTTGGTAAGTACCTATATTCAGTACAGAAAGAAAAATATTTTTCATAATTTTTCTTTATTTTTGTTTTATTTTGCTTATTATTTAATGAATGATGCAAAAATTTCGCGTGAATTAGTTTTATTTTTTAAAAGTGTTAATTCTTTCATTGAGTTTTTAATACGTTTTTTTGAAAAAAAAAAAAAAAAAAAAAATACTCAAAATTATGTACTTTCGATAATTAATTTGTGGTTTGTGGGTAATCGTTTGTTTTCTTCAATTTTTAGTAAAAAAAAAAACTTGTCATTTTAATTTCTAACTTCTATGAATTTGTTTTTTTTCGAAATAATTGTTTTTTTTTTTTGCTAATTTTGTTTTGTTGGCAATTTTAACACCTTGTTTTAAAGAAAAAAGCAAAACTATTACTGGTTTTTTAGATTAGAATGTGAGTATTATTAATATTTTTTCTTTCTTCAAATTTTTCAAACACAATCGAAAATAGTTTTAAAATGAAACAGTTTTGCATTTTTATTTTATTCATATTATTTTGGTCGAAACTAACAACAAAGATTTTTTATTAAAAAAATATAAATATACATAGGTATATTCACTCTCGTAATGCAAAACTGTTTTTTTTTACCATAATTATTTCTTTTAATTTTAATTAAAAATATCAAATTAGTTAAATTTCAAATTACATAACAGAAAAAATGTTAATTTAAATTACAATTTAAAAAAAAACATATTACAGATGGGGTCGAGGGGGACACGAAGGATCCCTAGCCGGTCAGCATCCTACCATCATAGATTATCGGACGGGCTATATACGTTCCCATCTCCGGTCTCCCTCAGGGCGTGTGAGATGACCGATCAAACACAATATAATGATATTAATAATATTCAATCACCGGATATTGATTGTGGTAATAATAGAAAACGTTATTCATATATTGCTGGTATTCCATCAACATCAACTGGTAATACTGGTAATGGCTTATTTTTATCATATTTTGGAGGTAGTGGAGAAACATCAAATAAAAAAAAAGAAACACCATTTTTAAATTTTGGTTTTAGACGTAAATCATCCGTTTTTTATGCTGCTACTGATTAAATTCACAAATTATAATTTGTATATTTGTATTTTAATTTATTTAATACTTTCACGAAAATTTCTCTTTACAAAAATTCATTGTTTTTTTTTAAGTTTTAAATTTAAAAATTACAGTTTTATTTATCAAAGTAAAAATTTATAACCTTGAAAATAGGCTAAAAAATATAATGTATGAACTTCGTTAATTATTATTATAATTCAATTAATTAAAGTCACATTAAAAAAAATTGTAGTACTTATACCTACATAAATATTTAAACTTAAAATGTTGTTGTGAATATATTAATTATAAATAAAATTTAAAAAATTAATAATAAAAAAATAAATTTATCGAGTATAACCTAATTATGCATTTAAAAAAAAAAAATTCGATGAAAAATAAAATATAGAAAATATTTAAAAATAAAAAAAATAAATAGTATTTTCTTAAATTTATAAAAATTTTCTATTATTTTGAAAAAGTAATTAAAAATTAATTAGATTTAATTGTTTCATTTGTTATGTGGAATTCAAATTTTTTTGATAATTTTTTAATGAAAAAAAAAAAAAACATTTTTAAAAATATTTTAAGAAAAAGCAATTGAAATTATGTAATAAATTATTTTTACTGTTATTTGTTACCAAAATTAAATATTGAAACGATATATTTTTACATTTTTATTTGAAATATGTAACTGCCTCGTAAGCACTGAATTTTATTAATTTATAAAAATTTATAATTGTAATTTGTTTTTGTAATGGGAAATTGACTAAGTACAGTATATGTATATTCAAGTTAACAAAGATTTGTTTTTAATAAGCTTCGAGGATTATTATTGAAATTTATAAAGGATGTTTTCAGTAGATTTCTTTTCAAGTATTAAAATGAGTAAAACTTTTAAAAACTTTCCAATTTAATATCTTCAAATTTTCTCACTTCAAGACATATTTAAAAGCCATTCTTTAAATTATCAGTAGAAGAATTTAAAAATACAAGAACATTTAAAAAAATTTTTGCAAATAAAACAATCAATAAAATTTCCTGAAATTCCTTTTACATATTATAAAAAAAAAAATGGAGTATTATTAAAATGTGTATAATTTCTAATTAATTTCAAAATTATATCATAAGAAAATATTTTGTAAATATCTACTATTATTAAAAATTCTAAATAAAAAAAAAAATACAAATTAATAAAAATAAATTTAATTTTAAACTGAATAATTACAATATGAAAAATAATTTAATTTAAAATATGCATTTACTTGAATTTTGTATAAAAAAAATAATTTTAATGAAAAAATTAAATTTAATTAAAATAAATAATTCATATTCAAATTTGAAAAATAATAAATACTCAATAAAAAAAAATTAAATTAAATATAGCAAAAAAAAAAAAAAAGAAATATAAGAAATCAATATTAGATAAAAAAAAAATGATAAACGTTATATTGTATTATAAAATAAAATAAATTAGTTATGAATTTTATGATGCGTATACAACTTATTAATTATTTTATTTGCAGAAAATTCATTTTTAAATAAATTTATTTCCTTGAGGAGAGTTTTTTTAGACCTTATGTAATAAAAAAATCCATCAAACTCCATTAAAACCTTGTCAAATGCATTTGAAATTATTATTCAATCGTAATCGAGCTATAATCGAATGAATTATTATGAATTTCCTGTTTTTTGTTTTTCTGTTTGTTTTTTATTTATTTTTACAATAAAGAAGAAAAAAAAAAACTCACATGAAATTAATAATAATAAATTACATTTCATAGTTGATTTGCTTTCTTATTCGAAAGTTAAAAAATGAAAGAAAAAAATTGCATAGCCAGATAAAAAATTTAGTAAATTAGCAAAGATGTATCTACATGTACATACATATTTATAATTATTTATTGGAGCTTTTAATGCCTTTGTAGTGGAGAATTAGAAATTTGTCTGAAGTTTAGCTTATTAAACTTTCAAATTATTCGTATAAAAATTATTTCCAAAAAAAAAAAAAAACAAGTCGAATTTAAATTAAAATGCTAAAATATGTAACACACGAACATGCATTACCTATAGATAGAAAAATTTCTAAAAAGAAATTTGCATAATTAAAAAAAAAAAAAATAAATAAAGAAATAATACTAAATTTCTCAGAATTTAGGTCAAAAGCTTTTTAATTAATTTTTTTTTTCATTTTCGTGAAATTTACATTTAACAAAAATGTATTCTAATTTTGTAGGTTAATGTCATTCTTGTTAAATTAATTTTCATAATATTGCATATATACGGTACTTTTGCGAAGCATGTATGTATGTACGAGTATATAGAAGAAAATATTATATATTTATCAAATAAAATCTCTAACGGTTGTCACCTCATAAATTTATTTTAAAAATATTTGTGCAAGATTTACCTGAACAAAGAATTCTTTCTTTTTGGTGTCACTTTAATGCATTTAGTTTTTTTCTTCGAATTTTTTTATAATATCGATGAAAGTACATAGTATCTATTATGAAAATGATAGATTTAAGATATTAGGAGAAAATAAAGTAAACTAAATAAATTTATTTTTAGCAAAAAAATTTTTTTTTGTGATTCAAAATAGAAAAGATTTTTGCATAAATAATGTCTGGCAAATATGATTTTACAACAGTTTCATATAAATTCTGAAACAATTCAGACGTTCAAATAAGAAACTTCTTTATATTTATTTATTTTATAATAAGATATTTAATTTTTATTATTTAATAATTTTATTATCAATTTAGTTTTTTTCTTTTTTCAATCTATCATAATGAATTTAATCCTGGTAAGTTAATCTTTGATATCCTATACTTGAAAAAAAAAAAAACAAAATTATTTATTTGTATTTTAATTTTCAGATTTCAATTTTATTATTAAAAATTGTTAGCGGTTATGTCCTTCCAAATCAATATGTAGGACAATATGTACAACAAATTAATAGTCCATTTTTATCTAGATCAGCAGCGTCCAGGTAAGTTTAACGTGAATGTTTTTTTTATTATTTGAAAAAAAAAATTTTTTAAATATTTTTCACAATAGTTACGATGAAGATGAAGTAATTGTACGTAATGTCGAAAAAGAAAAAGGTAAATTACCCCATATATTATTTATCAGTTAAAGATAATTTTTTAACCAACATTCTAATTCAAATATATTTTTTCTAGTTTCAAAACCTAAAATAGTTCATTTAGCAATTCCTTTGGAAACATTAAAAACTCGTATCGTTCCCTCACCAGTTCAACAAAATCAAGATAAAGTAACACCAAAATTCACAAATGATCTATTTGAGGCTTTTAATCATGGAGTTTCTGCATTATCTGTTTTGGGACCAGTTCTTGGAATTTTTGATAATTTAAGACAACCAAGCGCAGATTTAATACCAATAGCTACTGCTTCTTCGTCATCATTAAAACCAGGAAAACATCAATTATCATATTCTCCAGCAATTGCTACACCAATAATATATGGTACACCAGTTTCATTGGGTTCACATTCACATTCACAATTTGCATCACAAGATATTTTGAAATTTTTAAGTCATGCTCTTCAAAAACTACCTCAAAGTCATCATTTTCATCATCAACATCAACAACCTATTTTATATAAAGTTGATGAATTTGATTCCATTAAAGGACGAGCATCTGATAATGATGATGATGATGATGATGAATTTGAAGAAGAAGATGTTCCATCAGTAAATGTAAAACAAACTGTTCCAAATCAATCAAAAGTTAAAAATGCGACAACAGCTGCTCCAAAAGTTGAAAATGAAAGTTCAGCAGAAGAATCACAAGAAACGATAAGAGCTGCAAAGAAGAAGAGTAAATTCGAATGGTGAACAAACTAAATTAATTTTAAATTATTTGAAAGAAAAAAAATTATTTATTTATTATAACAGAATTCTACAAAATTTTTGTCAAAATTAAAATTTTCATTTTTCATGAAATTTTTTGTAAATTAAATTTTTGTTTTTTGAAAAAATACAAATTATTTTCTTATTAAATTTTTTCCTTTTAATTAAGTTCAACTTTTTGCGCATTTTATTCTTTAAAATTATAAAAACATTTCCGCAAAACTTCTCATTACAAAAAAAATATACGTAAAAGGAACTGTGAAAATATTTTCCATTAAAATTTAATTGGTTTTTAATTTCGTCTTGGCATTTAGTTCATTTTAATTATTAACGGTTAATTAAAATTTTAATTTTTAAATTTCATTCACAAAATTGAGATCCTAAAAACACACTCACACATAAAAAGATTTTTTTTAACAAACAAGGATTTTTTTTAAAATTAAAATTTTATGAATTTCTTATATCAATATCAAAAATTGGTAATTGTGTTGTTGTCGTTGTTATTGCTGTTGTTTTTGTATCGAAAACATTTGCAATAATATCATCTACTGACATTGTTGTTGTTGGTAATTTATCAATTGGTGATTTTGGAACTGGTGTAATTGTTGCTGTATCTATTAATGTTGGAGTAACTGGAGGGTTGGGTTGGTTACCATTGTCATTTGCGTTGTTATTACAATATATATTGCCAAAAAAACAACTTGAATCAGGATTTTGTTTTTGATTTCCATTGATAGGAGATGTTGGTCGTTGGCCTGTAGATACTGATTTATCTTGTTGATTATCATCAGATGGGGAGACTGACGGAAGATTACCTTGTTCATTATTATTTGGAGATGGATATGAATATGGTTCATCTGGTTTATGATCAACATTTGATGGATGGTAGGGTTGATTTGGTGTTGGGTAATGTGGTCTATTATTAACATTTGATGGATCATAAGGTTGATTTGGTGTTGGGTAATGTGGTCTATTATTAGCATTTGACGGATCGTAGGGTTGATTTGGTGTTGGATAAGTTGGATATTGTGGTCTATGATGAACATAAGATGGATCATAGGGTTGATTTGGTATTGGATAAGTTGGATAATTTGGTCTATGATGAATATAAGGTTGATTTGGTGTGGGATAATTAGGATAAGGTGAAGGATATGGTCCTGTTGGTTGTAATCCTGGACCATGTTGATGATAATTATTAAAATTTGGATAATATGGACCTGGATTATAATTATCTGGAACTAAAACAATTATCATGTCATCTTGTGCTCCTTTACTTGGAGATCTATTAGGATATCTTTGATTTGTTTGATTAGGAACGTACGCACTGTAAAGAAAGTTTTAATGATTATCAATTAATTATATTTTATTGACCGGTAATAAATATATTTGAACAAAAAAAAAAAAAAATGTGATGTTGAAGATATAAGAAAACACAAGTTTCATTGTAATTAAACTCCCAAAAGACTAATTTTTGTTTTTTATTTACTCTTCACATCAATTTTTAAAATTATCAATGAATTTTTAGATAAAATTTTCATTCAATTGTACTTATGGTTAATAACACAAAAAAACAAAAACTCTTTTCAACTTACCAGTTTCCATTTCTTCCGGTGCAACGTACATTTCCATTAGTTTGTTGACGATTTACCGGATTTTTATCGTAAACACTATATTGATTAAATAAAAACAAAAATCAAAATATATATGTAAGTACATGGATTATAATAGAGAAAGTTACATGCCAGTAAAAATGTGGTGTTTCATATAGTATTTATTTTTTTTATCATCTGTTATAATAATAACAATAATCAATAGATTACAAAAATTATTACATTATTCATTACATGTATGTATGTATATAATTATAATGTACCATACTTACTAAACATCAACAACTGCTCCCTCTATATTATGCTGTGGTCTATGGCGGGGCATACCAAAACAGCAGGTCGAAATAAGTGTAAATGTCTGATACATAATATATACAAAAGAGAAAAATATTTTTGAAAAAAAAAAATAAAAAAATTTTCCATATTTTCATTGCCAATTAAAAAAAAAAATTTTTTTTTAGTTTTATTGGTGGTATTTTTTTTATATGAGCGGATTAACCTTGACAGAACAGAAAAGAATCATTGTATGCATGTAAAACAATGCACAACTGATGCATTTTTGTTGTTGTTGTTTTTTTTAAATTTTTTGTTTTAGCGTATGATTTTAAATAGAAATACAAAATGAATCATTTTTAAGTTTAATTAAGGAAATTATTAAAAAAAATTGAAAAACAAAATTTAAGCATTTTAAACAATGAATTATTTAAAAAAAATTTTCGATTGAAAAATTGTCATGACCTTATCAAGTATAAATCCATTTCTTTTTTTTTTAAATTATAATTTAGATATAGTATATTTTTAATAATTCAAATTATTGCTAGTTTTGTGTTTTATTTAATAGATTTAAAAAAAAACAACAAAAAACATTTAAAAAATTTGTGAACGTGATTTATAGAAAAATGCAGAATAACAAGAAAGTTCAATGTCTCATAATAATCCCTAGGACAGAGTTCGTTCCACTAAAACGGGTTTTTATAGAAATACCTAGATTAATCAATTTTTTTTTTTTTCAAAATTCTTAGTATTTTAATAAACATTCCAACGACTTCAGAATGTTCAAGTAAAACGTAAAAAATGTTAAAAAGATATGCTAAACTATCATGTTTTATTTTTTATTTATTTTTTTGAAAAAAAAAAAAATGCATGAAAACTACCAGTTTTCGACGTAGACACTTTTATTGAATTAACATTATTAACAAAACACAAGTCACATAATTCGCAATAATTTGAACTTAAAGTTAATTAATTTCAAATTTAAAAATCAAGGTTAAAGAATGTTTTATAAAAATGAACGTTTGTTTTTTCTTTCTTAAAATTAATTCTTGAAATAGACTATAGAATTTTTAATTTTACATAATATGTATTTAGTTCACTTTTAACATACATACATACACATGTATGCCCTTTTTGAATATAAAATACATATTCATATACACTTTTTTAAATAACGGTACAAATTTAAAAAATAATAAATTTTAAAAAATTATTTATTTTAATACAATTTTTCTATTGAAATTCTCGAAAATTCAACTCACCAAAAATATTCTTAGAAACATTTTTAATTTAAATACAAAATATCCACAAGTTAAAGAAAATCGAAAATTTTTGCAAAAACGTTCAGTCAAAATCACAAAACAAACTAAACTAAATTCGTTAAAAACTAAACAAGACTTTAAATTTTATATTACCTACTATATATCCAATTACTTATACTATTTAAAAAAAAAATCAAAAAAAAAAAAAAATAAAACAAAGCACCTGGAAATGAATAAACAGAAAAAAAATCCCCTAAAACGCACATTTTTAGAACAAAATGGAATATATTCAGAAACCAATAATTATATATGAAACCTGTCTTTATTTTATTCATACATGGCATATATTTTATTTTATTTTTATCATATACTCCTACATACATTCATATATTGGAAAATTATATACATATATAGATATACATACATAAACTAAAGAGCATGGTGTGCTTATGACTATCCAATAATTTACCGTATAATAAAATATACAATAAAACATTCATTATGATTATTCACCATATTACTTTGCGGTTTAGCTGAAACAAAAAAAAAAAAAAAAAAAAAAAAACAGAATAAAAGAAAATGATTTCATATTCTTATTTTGTTAAATAAAAATAGAATATATGTATATTATGGAAACATTTAACCTTTTTTTCTTGAAATTTTTTGCAGTTCTACTTAAAAATATACATATTTTTATAACAAAGCCAATTTTGGAAACCTACAATTCGAAAAGTAGACGAAAAAAAAAAATTTTTTTTCCGGTCAATTGAAAATTAATTAAAATTAAATATATTTCAAATGAATTATTTTGAATGATATACAAATAAGAGAGAGATCGTTAAAATTTTATTGTCAACTTTCTAATAATTAAAGAATTATTTTTCTATTATTTACCATATTTTCCAATCATCGCTGTTTTTGAAATAAATTATAAGCCATTGTCTCAATATAATTAATGCTTGTCAACCACTTTGTTAATTATAATTAGTTGTCGTTTTGATCAAATTTTATGAGGTATTTGAAGAAAAATAAATAAATATAAGCACAAATTTTTTAAATAAATATTTATTTTAAGTATATAACATATGTATGTGATTAGTATGTGTTTAAATGTATCTCATGATGATGATAATATTTGACATTTTATAAATGAAATTATGTATTCTTGTTTACTTTTTTGGAATTTTTATGATTGATACAACTCGTTTTATAAATTAATTATAAGGATATTTGAAGGAATATCTTTAAAAAATAATATTTTGCATATTTTTGCGAAATATAAAAAGCATGTGTGTTCATAAAGATTGTCTCTTGAAACTGAACGATTTCTGCGACAACTGTTTTCAATTCGTTAAACCACGTAATGCTTCGTAACTCTAATTCATTTGCTTTGGTCGTCGCCGTAAATTCTGTATAATCCGAGGCTCAATTTTGAATTTTCTAAAAATTCGAAATTATCAAGTTATTTTTTTATAAAACGGGCAAAAAAATTTCAACAATAAAAATGATAGCAAATCTAATTTTAAAAGCCTCCAAAAATTTAAAAATGCATGCATGCTGATATGTATTCATCTCTGTTCAATTCAAATACAAAAAATTGAGAAAAAAATGGAAATTACTTATTTAAGACGAGTCATGAATAAATAAGCTTTTAATAAAATTCAAGTACGATTAAAAAGAAAGGAATTTGAATTGAATAAAGTTTTAAAAAAAAAAATTCTCAGTTAATTCAAATTTGAAATGAATTTTTTCTTATAAAAAAGAAATAAAAAATACTTTTTTTTCTTTTTAACAATTATATAAATTGTACTGTTGCACCCACAAATTCAATTATTTACCATTTGAACGTTAATCAAAGTATCATCAAGTATATAATAAAAGTATACAAAAATGTAATTTTTGTATTTTTTTCCCACAGTGTTGAAGTATATTGAAAATAAAAGAAAAATATGTTACACCAGCAATCAATACATACATACATATATGTAATTTTATTTTGAGAAAATTTTTTTAATATACATTATATATGATATCCTATACGGGACTATAGTATGTATATGTACTATGTATTATACATATTATGTATATCTGTATGTATGACAACCACAACAAAATTCCATTTCTTTGAATTAAAATATTTTAAACTGCAACACAATCTTTGCTCTTATGTGATTTTTTTCATATTTATTTAAAGAAAAAAAAGAAGCATTTATCACACATTTAAAAAATCTGAATTTTTTTCTTTTTTTCTAAAAGCTTTTATTATTCATTTTTACACAATTTATTCCAATTCATTTGATTTATCTTTGAAAATATTTTTTTTTTTTAGTTTTGAAAAAAAAAAAAAGATGAATTTACATAATTTTTCTAAAAATTCAAAATTATTGTTTTGTATCTTTATTTATTTGTTTATTTTTTTCTTAAGCAAGAAATGAATAAGCAAGGCACATGTGAATTTTGCAAAATTCCGTGCAAATAACGGAAAAGTACAATTCAATTATCAAATAAAAATGAATTTTACTTGTCTTCTTGTGTGTGAAATGAATGAAAAAAATATATATATGTATAATACTTATAAGAAGAAAAAAAAACGTGTAAACATCAGACTGGTTATCATTGAAAGGGAAATTATATTTATCATCCATATAGACATTTTACTTACCTGTATTGTGACTTACGGCCTTTTGTATAGGAAATTAAAAGTTTATGCACTTTGTCTGCTGTATCTGATATATATGTATAAAATAAATACACTATGCCATACATATGTATGTAGGTATACTCGTAAAAATATTGTAATAGATAAAAATTTTTGTTAGTAAAAATTTCTATTTGTCTAAAACTAATAGAAATTGTTAGTTAATTTTTTATTTTTAGTCTGGTTATTTTTTCTGTAAATAATTTCCAATGCGAAAAAAATCTTATAGATTTTGCTAGGGAAAGTATTATATGTGAGGTAAAATTTTGATTTCATACAAGCTAATAATAAAATTATAACTTAACGAGTTTTTGAAGAAAAATTTTTTTTTTCATAGATTTTACGTTTACATATATGAAATTAACGATTTCTATGCACATTAAATGCATTTTAAATTTTAATTGTTTTTATATAACACAAACAAAGTGAATGAATCTATTCGAAAATTTTACTTCAAAATTTGTAGTATTCAGAGAAGCAAAAAGATGTTCTTAAAAAGGATGTCTTACCAAAAACTCACTTCCTTCTGTAATCTATAGCATGCAAAATCAATTTCAGTCACCATTAATTCATCTGATTTGAATTCGTTTAAAAGTGAGACCCACCTATAACAGTTACACAGAAAGTAAAATTGGCATTACAATTTTTGAGAAAAAAAAAAATGTAAATAAAAATGAATTTTTTAAATTTTGCATTTCGGGCACAAATAAAAATTTATGAGATTATCTATCTATTAATATTCCAAAAGAGATAGAATCAAAATTCATGTTGTTTGTGGGCACCAATATTTTAAAATATAAAACGTATTACTTTGTGGCACTTCATATAATATTTATGTATGTACATACATATGTATGTGCAACAGTTATAAAACAAAAAGTCATGTTTCAGATCAGCGTGTTAAAAAATATTTGTAGAAAATTAGGTACATATCCACTAGGATCACGATTTATTGGCAAAATAGGTACTTAATACGTGTTATTTATTAAATTTTTTTTCTTGTTTAAAAAAATCATAATAATAATAATAATAATAATAAAAAAAAGTACCATCATAAAGTGTTTGAATGTCCATATCTAAAGAAAGTTGGCAATGATATAGGTCTTCTTCATCAGGTATGGTGTGGTCGCGGTCGGTGTGGTGCTGTAAGTCATTAACATCATCGACATCATCATCATCATTATTTTCTCAAATTACGTATATATATATATATATATACACATGTACGTACTACATAAGTAACTACTCACTTGTACAAAATTTTATTGTGATATGTAATTTTCTTTAATCGAACAAAAGTGAAATTACCACGATGACTTGGCATTTGCAAACTGAATAATATATGAAAAATTTATTTTATAAACGTAAATTTTTACTGTAAAGATACATATATATGTATGTATGTAAAACATATTTGCAAAAAAAAAAAAAAAAAAAAAAATACAGGTATTTTTATGTGAATAGTAACTTATTAAAAGTTCATGAATCTTTAAATGACCTTTATTTATTTTTTATAAAAGGTGTGGTTATCATACATGAGATTTCAATTTCTTTTTCTTTGTATAAAAAAAAAAGTATTTTAATGGAGTTTGATTAATTTTTTACACATATAATTCGTAATTTAATAATTACAGTATGTAAAGGAAAAGATCTAATATTAAAATGATAACGGTTTTTTGTTCATAAATTTTTTTTTTTTTTTTTAAAGAAACATACACGCGGTATATGTGTGTTGAAATTGAAAAATGTTAATAATTTTTAAATTGAGAAAAAAGACGTGTGATTACAAAATTCAATTTCAAAGAAAAAAAAAATAAGAGTTGAAAAAAAAAATAACAATTTTACATATTTCAACAAACCGGATAATAAAACTGAAATGATATTTTATTTTTAGTACTTTTTTTTTTTGCAAAATAAATTATAATGTTAGTAAAATGTTAGCGTTAAGGAAGAATTTCGCATGACTCTTTTATGTTACAATTTTCTCTTTTTTTTTTTCTGCTTCTTTTTATTATTTTTTTGTTGTTGACCTTAGCATTGATTAAATGTTAAATACCGTTAATAAAATTTTTATTTATTTCTCAAAAAAAATAAATTATTTTAAATTGATCATGTTTTTTATTTTTCTTTTTTTTCCTAAAAAAAAATGTTATTTAATAATCAATAAATGATTTCATAAATTATGATGCAGCATAATAATTTTTTTTTAAATTTTTCTTTATAAAAAAAAGAAAAAAATCTTCCTCCACTCACGTTCACTTTGTAAAAGAGGCCTTCGAGAGTATAACAGTGTGACAACTAATATGACAAAAAAAAAAAGCACATGTCATCAATCATAAAAATTATAGTAAAATTTTAAAATTTTGAAATAGACATCAAAAAAATATGTTTATTAATAGAAAAAAAAAAAAGATAAATATGATGAAAGTGAAATTTACATAATTGATTAAGTAAAATCTTATTTTTACAGCTATATATACACTGATTTTGCACATTATACACATATCACGACGATTACATTATTTTATTATTAATAGTCTTCTGAATTGTATTATATTTAATATTGATTTTATTATAATCATCATTATTATTAATTTTTATATTTTAAATTATAAAATTTTCATATTTAATTTCAAATATTTCATCACATTATTTTTTATTATTTAAAGTATTTAAATACTTTTATGTGAATTAACAAACATCTAAATAATAATCATATTTCCAAATATTTGTAATAAAAGAAATTTTTTCAAATATTTTGACTTCTTTTTATTTTTTTTATTTTTGATTTATGTTTAAAGGAAACATATTTTTTTATGTTTTTTCATAAACCGAAATATTATACATTTTTCATGATGAAAATTATAAATTTTAATATAATTTACAAAACGTAGGTGTATTTAAACGCATTTTTATATATTTTTTATTTTATTTAAAATTCAATGCAAAATTTAATTAAAATTTAAGGTTGAATATTAAAAAACAACAATTTAAATCTTCAAATTAAACTTGAAATACGCATATCACATAAATAACTTTTCATCATGACTAAAATGAAAAACTTGGATATTGTCGTATACTTTGATACGTGTGCTGATGACATACTCATAATGAACCCTTACGATTTAATTTCAACAAATTTATTTTTTCCATATCCAATTTTTCTAGTAAATTTTTTTTTTTACATATAAAAATGATTATCTGACATTTTAAATAAATGTACATATATGTAATTTATTTATAAAAAAAAAAAGTAAGAGTATGAAAGTTTTATCTTGAGTACTAAAAATAGTAAAAACTTTAAAAGTGATTTTTAAAAAAAATTAATTTCCCTGTCTGCAAATTTATGTTTCGCATTTTGTATTGAAAGCCATATAAGAAATAGAAAATTACAGTAAAGGATGAATTCATAGGGGATACTATAACAAATATTTTATGCCAAGAGAAGCAAAATTTGGTCAAGAAGATTCTAGGGTATAGTTGCTTAACAATTAAAAAATTTTAATAATATAACACATACAATTTTATAAGCTTGACAATTCTATTGATTTTTAGATAAAACTTTTGTAAAATAGAGAAATGATGAAATTTGAAAGATTTAGTTAAGATTTAGGGTCCAAAGTCGACATACGTAAATTTTATTTGATGGGCTCAATCTAAGGCTAAAAAAGTCGAAGACCCACAAGGCACATTTTTAATTATCGAAAAAATTTTAAAAATGAATTTAATTGAGTTGTAAACATTAAAAACCTTAACAACAATACTTTCCTTCCATTTCATTATTGAAAACACTTAAATAAATTATAATTAAAAAAACTTGAAAACAAAAATATTTATAACAGTTAGTATAACATTCAATTTTTAAAAAAACAAAAAAAAAAAAACATAGACCTGTTTAACTAATTTTTAAAATGATGTAACGCATAAAAAATAACTTTGTTTTTGATTGATTTGTATATCCACAATCCACATGAATAAATTAAAATTTTTTGTACCTGCTGTGATCTGGTTGTATCATATATATGTATATATATTTTTGTTTTTCATAATTAAATATTATAAACATATATGTACATATGTAACATGTAACTAAAGTAATTATTAAAAAGTTGTAAAACATAAGAATTTCGAATCATAAGTGCTGCATGAATACTACAAATGTATGTTTTTCGAACATCAAAGAAAAATGAAACTTGTTAACCAAATGAAATAGAAAAAAAAGGTCATTTATTATAGGAAAAATTCACATTTCATCACTTTCATTTAGTCTAGTTTTTTTTTTTTTTTGTTTATAAAAAACAAAACAACATTTTTATAGTCAGATTCATTTTTATGTGCTATTCGATGATGATGACGATGGTAAAACATTCAAATTTTATTTTTATATATACCTATATGTATCGTGTACTCTTATTAGCATCCATTAACATAATGACATTTTAAATATTTTAATTTGAGTTTATTCATATGAACAGGTATGTATTTATTTTTTCAATGATGATTAAGTTTACCTTTACTTTTATTTTATTTATTACAAACATGACAATATAGAAAAAGTATTATTTATTTTTCGACATTGTTAGCAATATATTGGAAGACATACTTACATTTTTTTTTTTAAATTTTGTAGATTTGTAAATTTGTAATAATAAATAATGTTTTTTTTTTGTTCGCATAGTCTTTAAAAGGTGTAAAAGTTTAATAGCGAAAGTTATTGCTGCTTCTGTCTGATGGTATCGAGTTCACATAATATACATAAAAGAATATGTAATAGGGCAACTTGGAAAAATAATATATGTCAACATTAATAAATTACCTTTGATTTCATAAGATGCATGTTTTTTTTTTTTTTTTTTTTTTTTGTGACAATAAAATATGTAACCGATTATATATTTTTTAATTCTTAGTTCTTCATTATCACGTAGTATTTCAATTTTTTAAGAAAAAGTACGTGCTTTGTAAACAAACTATATTTTAGTATTTTTCAAGTCTTGTTTTGTGTATATTAGAAATGACATTTTGTATTTTTAAATACTATCGTTATTTTAAATCCTGAGATACAGTCTAAAGTGGGTTTTAATTCCCGAAATATGACAGCAAAAAATCTAAATTTATCTTAAAGAATTAATAAGGCTGTTACTGAGAATATAATAATCGCTCAAGCGAGAGAGATGCTTTGTGAATGCTTTGTAGAAAATATGAGTAATATCGCAAATATCATATAAAATTAAAGGACAGTCTCAACTTTGTAGTATGATAAAAAATATTCGATTATCGAAAGTGTTTCGCTATGGGCCTATGCTTTATTTTTTGGCTAGAAAATGGGTGCTAAAGCCTATGAGAATAAACTATTTTTATTGATTGTTGTTGAGTAATTAAAAGCAGCATTTCCTTATTGAGAATTTCCTGCTGGCTTTTCATGTGTTAAGTGTTAATTTTTTCTATTGAAGTTCTTTTGAATATGATTTATTCACTTATTCAAAAACAATCTTTATACTTTGTATTGTTTAAATTTTATTCTTTTTTAAAGGCTGTATTACCGTTAAATAATGAACACTTTACTAAAGGTTTATAAAAATTCTGCTAAAAATAATGGGAAGTTAATTTTTTTTCCTAATCGACCTTCAAAATTTTTATGTAAAACTTAATTTTTTTTTTTTATGTAGGTAATTCATTAAAAAAAAAATACAAGTGAAAACTGTCAAAAATTTTAAATTAGATACTTCTGCATGGTTAATAAATTATATTTTTGAAATATTTATGGATCATTTAAAAAAAAAAAAAAAAAAAAAAAAAAAAAAAAAAAAATATTATTAATGAGGAATTTTGAATTCATAGTAATTATGAATGAATTATATTTTATGTTTTATTTTTTATAATGTAAAGTGTTAAAACAAAGGAAAAGACTATAAAAACAAATAAAAAAAAAAGAATAGGATGAAAAAATGAATTTGTTGTAAAATTTATAATAATAATAATTTTCGATTGTTGTTTAAACACTTCATTTGTTTTTGTTTTATTTGACTTTTTTTTTTAAAATGTTTAGTAAAAAAACAAAAGCCGAAAAAATAATTTATGATTTTTCCCGATTAATGATAGATTATTTTCATAAAATTAAATATATCTTATTTTATTATGTTTGTCTTCAAATTTAAAACCTTGAAATTATCAAAAATTATGAATTATTAGTAATCAATTTGAATGTGTTATGTTGTTGATAGTGGTGTTATAAAATCATTAACTATATATAGAAATATTTATGAATATTATTATATTATTTGATTGAAAATATGAATTTTAGTCGACAAAAAAAAAATATATTAAATTTGATAAAGATGTTATAGAAAAAATATGACACAAATAACAACAAAAAATGTAATTGGTATCGAAACAGTTGAATATCATTGACCTACGAAAATGAAAATTATATACATATTTACCTTTGTGGTGACATGGTATGGGTTGTTTTGTATCTGAAATGAGATAACTTTAAAAAAAATAGCATAAACACCATGAACAACAAAGATTTAAGTTAATAAGTTTAATAACAATAACAAAACAAGAAAACTCAAAACAAGTAAAGCATATAACATAAAGAAGGGATAGAAAGGGGGATGAAATGCGTGGAAGTGGGTGATAAGATTCATTAAGTTATAGTTAGTTTATGTAGTGGATGACCGCCCAGTCTAGTTGTCTGCTGTTTTTAAAATATTTACTATACAAACATAATAATATAAAACATCATATTTATAGTACATATGAATGTATGTATATATATAGATACATATATCTAGATATATTTTTATTAAAAACTTTCTAACAGCCAGTATAACCATTAACAATGTAAATTGATGATGAATCCATTGCGGATAAAGAAGATTATGATGATGATGATGGCAATGATGATGAAAATTTTCAGTTTTGAAGAAGATTCAATCTTTGGAACAGTCTAAGAGCATCTTCCGAACAGTTCAAACGTTTATTTCTTCACACGCTTAAATTCGGTTGAATGGATACGTTGAATTTAAATTTATGAGAAAAGGTTCAAAAATTTTTTTAAAGATAATCAGTATAAAGTGTAGTATCTACCTATTTACTTTTGTTAATGCAATGAAATGGTAATTATTTTATCTTAAAGTTTTGTTTTTTCTTGTGTGTTTATTCAATGTGTATAATTATTTCGTTTTAAATAAACGACAACAAAGAAAAAGAAAGAATAAAAGGAAGAAGATTTAGAAATTGATTTGAAGAAAGAAAAAAAACCATATAGAAACTTTCATTGTAAGAGGAAATTTTGGTTACATTTTGTAAATGAAAAAATCGATTATAATATATTTTCAGTGAGCAAAAGCAAGTTGAAAAAAAATAAAATTCAACATTAAAAAAAAAATTTAAAATACACAGTTAGTGAGAAAGTAATTCTAAAGTAAAAGTGCGCTTATTGTGTATTTAAATATTTCTTTTTTTTTTTATCGTTTTTTTTCTCCTTTTTTAATTTTCTTTATATGTTTTGTTACTTTTATGTATCTTCTGTCTGTCACGAAAATTTGAAACTGGTTAATTTTAAGTTGACAACGTGATTCAAATTGTTATTGAGCTGGTGAAAATCAAACGTGGATTAAAACAAACAAAAAAAAAAAAAAAAATAGGTAATCAAAAAGAAAAACAAAAGGAAATCTTAATTTCAACGAATTTTGGATATCTATACTGCAACTGTGGTTTTGAAAAAAAATTTTGAAAAATTAAGGAAAAATATTTTACAGAAAAAATGAGAAAGGTATAGAAAATATTTTATTTTTTATTCTTTTTAAAAAAAAAATTGTTTCATCAATTTAAAATTATAAGAAAAAATATTTATGATTAAATATATATTTCCTATTTTCAATACAGAAGGGTTAATGCTTACTTAAAAAATAATATCAATTTAAAAATTATTAATGAATTCAACCAGATAATATTAAAAAATAATTTAAACAATTTTTTTTCTTCTTCTTATATAATTATGAAAATAATTTATGTTGAATTTTATTTACACTTCCGAGTTTCTTCATTTATCTTGAATATGCGGGTACTGTTTTTTTCTTTTCACTTGAAAAAAATAAAAAAAGTTTTAAAAAAAATCGCTTTATGTTATGTGACCAAACTTGTATGTATATTAAATTAAAATAAATTACATTTACCAATAATTATGAAAGAAAATAATAATCTCTGTCATGAAAAATATTATTAATTTAATGTTCAACAGTTGAAATGTTTCATGGAAAAAATTTCGAATTTTCTGTGAAATTAATTGCAATACCGATGCAATTTGCAAACTTCATAAAACAAAAAAACAATTACAAGCATTTTTATATAAAAGTAAAGAAAGTTAATTTAAAATAAAGGGCGTGAATAAAATGATTTATTTTTTTTTAAATCAAGTAAAAATAATCATAATTTATTATTTAAAAAAAAAAATCCTTGAATAACTTATGAACAAGGAAAAGTGTCCACAAATTATTTTTAAAAAAAATACAAAAAAAAATTTTGTGTTTACAGATAACAAGCTTATATTTAACGAAGGTAAAATTTGCAATAAATAGGATTTTATCGTTACAGTTTCAGTTTGATATTCTGAATTAGGAATTTGATTTTCTTAATAAATTACAATAAATTGTGGGTGCGTTTTAAAAAAAAAAAATTTTTTTTTAAATACGGTTAGTCAATATTTAATGCAATAATAATAATAATTCAATCAATTACTGAAAAAGGTATTGCTTTGTTTTTACAGTAATAATTTAAAAACATTAAATACCATATTATCGGTTATCTTTATCTTTGTTTTTAATTTATTCTCTCTTTTGATATCATTAAGAAGTGGAAGGTAAAATGATTTAATAATTTGATTTTTATCTTATTTGTGGGTGGTTAATGATTAAAAACCAAATGTATTTTGAAAATACTTCTCATCTTGTTCGCCATAAGTTTTTTGTTTTTCAAACGAGGAAGTAATTGACACTTTTTGAAAAATGTTCATGAATTTTTTTTTTTTTTTTTTGATTACATTGATTCTAATATTTGATAAGAAAAAAAATGTAATAAAATAAAACCTCCAGTGAAAAACACTCTGTTAGTAATTTAACCTTAAATTTTTTCTATTGTAAAGGGTTAACGGGTTACAAGCTAATATTTTCTGTCGATTTTTTTTTATATCATTGAGAAAAACTTGAATTAAAAAAAAAAGAAATTTCTAAAATTCTGAAATTAATTATTTTCGATTTTTCGAAAGACAAAAATTTTCAAAGGAAACAATCATTTCTTTAAATAAATAATTTTTTCCAAAAGTAATTGTTTCACACTTTAATTCGTGAACACCAACTGCGGTATGTTTAAAGAATTACTCCTCCTTTTTTTTTATAGTGTAATGAAAAATTACAAGTTAAAATTAAAATTCATATGTTCACCATAGTTGTTTCAATTTTTTTTTTCTTCATACAGAAAAAAAGAAACCATTTTTTTTTTAATGATGA
The DNA here is from genome assembly GCA_939192795.1 of Bombylius discolor. NCBI lineage: Eukaryota > Metazoa > Arthropoda > Insecta > Diptera > Bombyliidae > Bombylius > Bombylius discolor. The sequence continues at coordinate 2,868,499 of OW584241.1, read as the reverse complement.
AAAATTTTACTTTTCAATCACAAATCACATAATAAATAACATAATGAATGAGATATTGAACTTGGAAAAAAAATTATTTTTTCACATAGTAGCATATAGGTATTATTACAGACATGTGTATATATATCTATTATTGAGCACTAAATTTTCAATATAAGTAATAATTATTTTTTTAATTTTTTTCTCTATACAACAAAGCCTCATTCACGGTCTTCATTATCATCATTATTTTCATCGTCATCATTACAATCTGTATTATTTTTTTTTTGTTTTTTTGCTTATGATTTGTGTGAGAATTTTCTTATAATTATGTGAAAAATGAAAATGAAATTAAAACTTTAAAAATAGAATTAAAATAAAAATGAATCATTACTTTAAACTTTATAACATAATTTTAACATAAAATTATTTCGCGTATGTAGGTATGTATATATAAATTTTTAAGTACCTTACTATATGTGTAAACTACACATTCGAAAAAATTTTTTTCTTTTTTATGCAGCGAAAGTTATCATAATATTATTTAGCAAATGTAAACATTAATGGCACAGTACCCGCATGATATAGATAATCATCAGCTTTACAGTACATGAATAAACTTTAAAAAAAAAAAAAAATTAACTAAATACCTATTATAAAATTTATTGTTCATAAAAAGTTAAATTTTATAATTTTATTTTCAAATATTTTTTTTTTGTGAAACTATTTTATTATTTACTTTACGTATTATTACACAGAAAAAGATGGGTGCAGTATAATTTTATCCATATGAGTCCTATGTAAATATGTATATAGGTATTCTAATAAAATCTTTCTATAATGTTTACACATACCGCATAATATATCATAATAACGTTTTTTTTATTTATAAATAATAATAGCGTGCAGATAAAAGTATTTAAAAGATGATACTGGTGCAAACTGTGAATAAATTTTAAAGTTTTTTTGAATAAGAAAACGAAGAAGATTTAATAGTTATGAGAAAATTAAATTTGAAAAATATATATATATATATACATATATATATATATGTTTGTTAATTTTTCGCCTTTCATGACAATTAAGTTAATTTTAAACGTGCTACTGATGTGAAAAAGGGTATTGATTATGTCTTTTGTGAATACAATAATTATTTTGTCATAATTGTTGGTTTTTCATAAAAATCGCTTTATTATTATTTTTATTATTATTTTTTTTTTCTAATTTTATTTTCTTGTTTTGTACCTTTTTGTTTTGAATTCTATTTGAAAGTCATGGTTTTATTTCGATTAAAACATAAAGTATCTAATAATAAAGTTCATCAACGAAAATTGACCTTTATTCAAAAATATATAAGCTTTTATTTATTTATTTTTTTCAACTCTTCTTTTTTTTTATTGATCTGATTTATTCAACACATCAAGGCTAAGATTAAAGAAATTGAAAGCAACTATTTACAAAAAAAAAGTGATAAAATGCAACAGCAAAGAAATTATTGTATCGAACCTGCTTTTTTCTTTTTTTAAAAATATTTGTTCGTGTATCTTTTCAGTTTTAATATAATTTTTATATACAAAAACAAAGTTGATGTCAATTTTATGCACTTTTGTTGATTTAAAATATTGTTATTCTGTCTTTTATAATAAAAAAAAATGTATTGAAAACTTGATTTTTTGATGTAACATCATTGATTTCGTTTTTTTTTCTGTTATTATATGGAAAATGTAACAATGATAAAAATTAATAACTTTAATACCTGTTTTGGTAAAATAATAATAATAATAATAAAAAATGTGAAACAAGTAGGAAATATAGGTCATATAATTTTTCGGATATTATAAATTTCAAATTAATCGGATTAAATTTTAATACATAAGATGCTTATGCATGTGTAAAAGCATGTAGGTGAAATGAAAAATTTCATTGCATACCGAATTTAACATAATATGTAAAAGAAATGTTATAAGGAAGTAAATTTATGATGTAAAACATTAATTCAGGATAATTTAAATTCAAATACATATATAGTTGTTATTAAAAAATTAAAAAATGACCTTGATATTTTTGAGATGAAAAAAAAATATTTCGCTGTATCCTTGGACTCATTGAGATATATAGTGATAGTCATGAAAGTTTCGACGACATTTTCAATATAACTGAACAGACCACTGTAAAAGTCGTTTATTATTCTTTAAAAAAATCATAAATATTTCTTGAATTGAAATTAGATTTGTAAAAAAATCAATTTAGTAGTATGAAAACCACCTTCTGATGTTTGAAAAAAAAAATTTAAAAAAAATTGACATATTTATATTTTTTCACGTTAAAATTTTTTAAATAAAAAAAAAGACCTTTTATAACTTTCTCGCATATATTTATTTTCATATCTATACAAAACATATGAATTTAATCCGTTAAATTAAGACAGACAAATTTTAAATAAAAATTTCACATGCCCATCATAACCGAATAAAATAATAGAACTGAAGCAGAAGTACTTTAAAAAAATTCGAATAAAATTATGAGGTGTATACTATATGTAATATAAGTACATACATATTATGTATATATACCAAAAGTTTTTGATAGATCATCGTGTCAAAAACAATTACCATTAATCACTATCAAAAAATCTATAAAAAAAAAAAACAAAAAGATCTTTCTTCTACATTTTTTTTTAAATGTTCAATGCGTAATTTATCTTTAGATACTTGTATTGATTATTTTTTTTCTTTTCATTTTAAAGATACAACATTTTTTAATTTAAATTTTTAAAAGAAACAAAATTCGATCAATTTATTTGTAAAAAAAAAAAGATAAATAGAAAATTCTTCTTTCGGTATTTATTCATATATAATTCATGTTTTATTATTTACTTGATTATGCACACATCAATTTAATTTAACAAGTGTTAAACAAAATTGTAAAATAAAATCAAGTTAACTCCCAATAAATTTTTTTAATTAATAATGAGTTTTTTTTTCTTTTATTATATTTTTCTCTTAACATAATAAGAAAAAGATAATTTGAATTCTGTTTTTCAATAATTTACTTATGATTTGTCATGTTTATGTGTATGTGATGCTATAGTTTAAAATAATATAAACTTTCTTTGAATTTAAATTGAAAACAACAAAAAATTTAATAAGAAATTAACAACTTTCGCGTGCAGATAAAAGTCTATGAGCAATCTGTGAAAAAAATAAATTATTTACTGTGTTCGGCATTACCAATTACTGCACGGTAATCTAATGTATTCATATTCATAATAATATTAGATGTATTACGAATTTTACAACATAATTATCGTATTAACCAGCTTTTTCGTCCTTTTTTTTTTTACTTATTCTCCTCACTTTTATTTTTTAATTACAAAAAACTTGACTTTGTTTAACAGACCGAAGAAGTACTTTCCCTTCTCCCGTATTCTGTACGTACAAACGTGGAATAAAGTTCATGAACTTTATTCAAGTTTGTCAAAAAAAAAAACTACGAAATTGACAAAATTCGAATGGTGAGATTCGATTTTCTGTAGTAAAAAATATGTACATTATCAAAAGCTTCTTGAAGGCTTTTAATAAATTTTTGGGCAAAGTTTTCTCACCGAACAGTATGGATTTGTCCAGAGAACCTATGTTCCAAATTTTATCCAGATCGCACAATATATAATGGATTTCAATCATTCCAATCATTCCAATCGTCAAGCCGTTAAGGAAGAAAATAATTATATTTGAAGTTTTTGTAGCACGCATAAGCTATGTATTTTTAAATTACATATTATTCATCATAATTTAATATATTAACAACTTCCAAGTTTCACTCAACTATCTGCAAAACATATGGATGTACCTGTTATATGTAATACAGATGTAATATACAGGTTTGCAGAATGCATAATAACATTTAATTATTTGTTATAAATAACAAACAAAGAAAACAAAGCAGATTTTGTAATATAAATTATACGAGAATAGTTTAAACAAAATGTACAATTGCATATTTGAATAGTAAGGCAATATTTCAAATGTAACTAAAACAAATAAAATAAATAAATAAAATGAAATACACATAATCTCATCATCAATTATTTTCCACATCTTACGCATATTTTTCTTATTGCAAAATTTCACTTTACTTTTTTTTTTTTTAAATTAAAGAAGAAAAAAAATAGCTAAACAATAGATGTAGTAATTTTTTTCTCCTACATTTTATTTATCCATGTAATATCTAATATCAAATGTATTATGTCTATTACACGACTATTACAAGTCTAGAAGATAATATTATTATGTCTTCTTCTTTTTAAGCATTCGATGTGTGTATTTGATATAAATGTAAATTTACATACACACCTACACTAAGTTTTTCAATTTTTGAGTTCAAATTTAAAACAATAAAATTATTTTAATTTTTTAATTACATTTAATTCATTTGACTGTTTAGCATAATTGATTTTAGATTTGAATAAATTAAGGTGCATTTAAAATGTTTACATAATGAATTTTAAGTATGCATAAAGTAATTTTACATTTCGTGGATACTTTAATTTCTGATATGCTCTAATAATTATCATTTTGACGGTTCTTCTTTTCTTTGTTTTTTTGTAGAATGTGTAGAAAGATTAAGATACTATTTTTTTTTTTAATTTTGAAATTGGAAAGCATTTTATAAAGGTCAATATTTTGTATATTTTCAAAACTCATCTTTTGCCTAAGAATGTCTGTACGGTGTAAATACTCTAAAGAATGACCTACGAATCTTATCATGTATATTCACAGAAAATTTCTTAGAACGTGTTTCAGCAATTTCTTAAGATTTTGTTACATTTGCCATAGGACTTTTTATCGTTTTCTTTTCCAAAAAATCGATTAAAAAGGATTAAGCGATAGTAAAACAAAAAATTTAATTACTTACCTGTTTTTTTTCTTCAAACTTAGATGAACAAAATAAATCTTAACCTTTCTACTTATCTAAAAGCCTTCGAAAAAACAAAATAAATAAATCAAAGTTATTGAGCACAAAAGACAAATTTAATACGTACACATTTTGCAATTTTGAATACCTTTTCCGATTTAATACCAAAAATTTGAAAAATGATTGAATAAAAAAGTCATTAAGGTAACCACTTAAAAAATATAAGTAGATGTAAATAGCTAAAAATACATATGATTTTGTTTTTTTTTTTTTTTAATTAATTATTGTGAATTTTTTTTCTACATTTGTCACATACTATACATAAATTTATTTTTTTTTATTTTTTTTATTTCTTGTAAACAAATTAATGTAATACTAAACATAATGTTGACCATGAACTTTTTTTCTTTCATTTTTATCGCTCTCATAATCTTAATCTTTTTTTATACAATAATTTACATACATGTATCGAATATTTTGAATAAATTAATTGGAAAGTCACGCATTATAAAAAATTATGCAATTTAATGTTCATATTCGAATTTTGTGGATATGTATAGATACTTTCAATTTTTTAATCTTTTTTCGTTTTTCTAAATAAATTCACATAGATATTTTGTTAAAGATATATAAATTTCAATGTTAAATGATACATCAAGTGTGATATAAGAAAAATCTCTTACTTTTTTTTTTTTACATTGACTTAATTTTTGTTTATGAACTCGGAATTTTATTTTTAACTTTTATTTTAAACGAAATTTATTAAAATTCAATAAAAATTACTCATTTATTATGATGTTGTTTTATTTTTATAATAGCTTTCACACTTTGGTGCATTTTTTTGAAATTTAAAATTAAAAATTTCAACGATGTTAGTGGTATTTTAATTTTTTTTTTCTTTTTTTTTCTCATTCTTGTTTTTTTTTATAGATTTTTCTACTTTTTCCGCTTTTAACAATTGCAAACATTCAATTTATTTGTGCTAAAAATGTAACAGATAGTAATGAAATTTCAATTGATAATATAAAAGCAACAGCAAGTAAATTGGATCCAGCTGTTAGAAGTGTACTTTTAAAAGCAATTGATAGACTTGAAAGGCAAGTTGATAATGATAATGAACAAGAAAAAGGAAATACAGAAAATCCAAGTTTCATACCAACAATTCAATTTTATACTGCTTCAGCAGAAGATGTAAGTCAAAATGTTAGCCCCGATAGTGATATCATATTAAAAACGATTTTAAAAAATGTCGCTTCAACAAAAGAATCTAATGAAGATGAATCAAAAAAACCACATTTTCCTTCGTCGAATTCTTTGAACAGTCAAAGCGAACAAAAAAATAATAATCAACAAACGCGAAGTATTTCGACTGATAGATCTAATGAAATTTCTGAAGAGTCAAAAACTGCTTATATTACTCCAACAACAATTCGTCCAAAATTAAGTAGTATAAAATTCAAACCTACAAGTACAAGGCCCACAATAACGACGACGACAACAACAACAACTAAAAAACCAGCACCCACACATAATGAAGATGGTGAGAATATTGAGGTTGTCGAGAAGAATGATATAAAAATTTTCAAAGCTCCTCTAGTCACTGCTTTCTCAGTTCAACAAGATGATAAAGGAACCTTAAAAAAAGTTGTACCACTTTATAATGAAGTAACTGCAAGATCAACAACAATTGAACCATTAAAACCACAATTACAACCGTTATTCAATGGTGGAGCAATTATTGAAAAATTAAAAGTAACTGCTACAAATGGTTCAAATATTTTATTACCAACACCTGCTCCAACTCAATCCACAATTACTGTAACATCAACTACTAGACCAATTCCCAATGAGCCAACAGGAATTCCAATACCCTCATTTTTGAGACAAGAGGTATTTAAACCAAATTCCTTCTCTTTAAATAATCAACCATCAATTCTGCCATTCCAGCAGCAGCAGAATTTATTTTCAGCTCAACAAACACCTCCTATAGCTCCAGCACCAGCATTTAATAACCCCAATTCTCAATCACTTAATAATTTCCTTTTCGAACGACAAAGATTCCTTGAACAACAAATTCTCCAATTACAAATTCAAGCTAGACAACAACAAGAACAAATCATTTTACAACAGAGATTACTTGAGGAGCAAAGAAGAGCTAAATCAGAAGAACGAAGTGGGTTAAAAAATCAGGTAAATCCCACTAAAAATATACAAAAATCATCACCATCTTTCACAGTTCGTCCATCATTGGAAATACTTCCAAGCATAGCACAATCTTCAAAATATGAAATATATTCTGAAAATAATCATTTACCAGATAAAAATGCAGTAAATTTTCATCCAACATTCATTCCAATCAATAGCAATAGCATTAATAATAATAATAATAACAACATCATCAATAATAACAATAATAATCATTTACAACATAAAACATCTTTTCAAATTCAACCTGCTAATCAATTAAATTTCATACCACCACAAACACATTTTATTCCACCATCTCTACCCTCATCATCACAATTATCAATTGCATCCCCATTAGAATTATCCACATTTCAACAGCTTCCACAAAAATCATTTCAACCTTTTAAATTGCAACAGCAACAAATTAATTCACAATTGTCAATTCCTGAGCATCTTCAACCAAGAACAAGACATTTCCGACAAGAAACTCAGTCCGGTAATTTCGGTGCGAATTCATTTTTTAATTCTGCTGAACCATCAAGTAATAGATTTGGAGAATTTACACGTCAACGAAATGGATTTAATCAACAACAGGATCATCAGTCACAGAATATATTATTTCAACCATCAGGTATTCTAACAAATAATTTTGAAGATTTTAGTGTAATAAATAAAGTTTTAGCTTTAAATCATGGTATTAATCCCTACACGACAACACACAATTTCCAATTTTCTAATCCTGGACAATTTGGAGGGAACTTTTAATCTTCCTAATTTCTTCACTATCAACAACCAGAGAGCACATTTTATAATCTACAGCACACCTTTAATTTCAATTATGCACTCAACTTAGTTTTTTTTTTTTCAAATCTATTTTCTTTTTTATTTTTAATTTTCCTTTCTAGAACTTCCAATGTAACCTGTAAGTAATTTACATATACTTTGTCTGTACTTAGCGCCAATATTTTTCATATTTCAATTGTTTCCTTTCACAGCACAACAAAAATAAAAAGTAATTAGTGGAAAATAAGAAAGAAAAAAAAAAATTACCATGAATTTTGCAAGTTTTTCTGTCGAATTTTAGCATTTTTTTTAAATCATTTTCTGAATTGACCTTGTTACGATTTTGAATTTTTAATTGAATGAATTTCGTAACTTGAATATTGGATATTAATGATACTGAGTCTATTCAGATTATTTTGCTTAAAATCGTCAGAATTACTTTTACAAATACTTTAAAATAAAAAAATAAAAATTAAATATGTAAGTATAAATCTGTATAATAATAAAAAAACCATGAAAGAAAAAAATAATATGATACTTAAGTAATTCAAATTACTGTTTATTGTGTCATTTTATTGACAGTTTATTTGTTTGTATATTTATGTGTACATTATTATAAATTAGATTAATAAAATAAAAAAAGAATTAATTTTTTTTTGTTATACTTTTTCATATTAATGTAAAAAATAAACTGAATTGAAAAAATATTGTAAAATTCAATAATATTGTGTATTTATCACATGCTTTATATACATACATCCTGGAAGAAAAAAAACATTGATAAATTACATATTTTTAATAAAATGAAAAAATAAATAAATAAATAAATAAAACAGTTTATTCAATGATCACATAAATTATGTTTAAAATTCCGGTAATTTTTTGTAATTTATTACAATTTTTATATTAATTTTATTTCGATTATTATTATTATTTTTTTTTTAGTTATTTAATGTATATCATAGTTGTATTTATTTAAATAAAAAATTAATAAAATTTTCAAAAAATTGATATATATTTATTTAATTATAGCCAATAAAATTAAAATTTAATTATGTTAATAGTTTCCGGTTTATTTTTTTCTTATATGAAGGTTGAACTGTAAAATTAGAGTATACATACTTTTTTAAATTTAAATTTCAAATGTAACCGACACTTTTATAATGTCAAATAATTGCATAGTTTTAGGATTTAACTATTCTGAACTGAATATTGTACCATTTTACATTTCATTTTGTTCCAAAGAGATCAACTGCTCCCATTTTATCACGAAAAACCTGATAAAACAAAAATATAAAAAATATCTAATAGTTGATTTATTGATGTTCCAAAATCTTTTATCAAAAGAAGAGTGGCAAGATAAATGGAATACTACACATCTACTTTGGGTTATTGTTATTGATTAATTAAAAGCTTAATTGATTTATCGTAAAATTTTAACTGAAATATTGTCTAAACCTAGAGCGTAATTTTCAGATATTGTATAAGCCGGATACACTTAATCCTTTCGCCAAAAAAACAATTTAATTTGTTTCGTAATTTATTTTTGAAAAAATATAAATTGGAAATTTATTATCCGATGTTATATCTTAAAAAAATAATAATTAAAAAAAAACCAAGTTTTAACACATCGAAATTTACCTATTTGTTACAAAAAAAAGCAACTTAAAAAAATCATGCTTTTTTTCTGCCCCATAGTTACAATTTTTTTATTGAATATAAATTAAAATTACAATAATTCAATTAGGTATCATTTCCTTCTTTTTCGTTTTTTACTTTTCTTCTTTTTTTTAAATGAATTTTTAAATTATTGAAAAAAAAAAATTTTTTAAAAATTAAATACATAAAAATTTCTAAGCAACTGCTTCTTGACCATTTGCAGCTTCTTGATTTTTCATGACATCCGGTAGATCTGGAGGTGATGAATATGGCGTAACCTCCAATGGTTCAAAGTCTCCGGCTTCATTTCTATAATTTGATTGACACATTAGAAAAGTGAAAAATTTTCTCCAAGACTGCATAAAAATTAAAATATAATTTTTTTACCGTAAAGCTAATCCAAGAGGAGCAGGAGCTTGAGCTTTAGCTGTAGCCATTGTAATACCATAATCCTGAAGAGTTTTTTCATCATCCATTACAACGTTATCTTTGTTGAAAAGCATTTGATCTCTTGGCTTTATTTTAAGAATTCCTAGAAATTTTGAGTAGGTTTAAAGGAAAAATAATTAATGAGAAAATTTAGTCAGAATTTACCTTCTATCATTTTTTTAAGTTCACTAACAGATGTATTTTCTTTAGCATCCATAAATAAGGTGCATTTAAGCCTTCTAATCATCAGAAAAACATCCTAAAATTAACAAAAAAAAAATAAATAAAATAAAATAAATGCATTTTATAACCTACACATTTTTTTTTCGCAAACACTTTTCTTTTTAAAATTCATTGTTGATTGGTCAAAGTTCATGACCTTAAACTTTTATTACTTACCATTTTTGATTCATTAACAACTGATTAAATAAATTTCAAGTATAAAATATTTTATAATGAAATAATGTACAAATTAATTAAAACGCATTGTTTACGTCGTCGAGATTTTTGTTAAAAAATTTTCGTGTACTATTGTACTTTACCTATTCCCAACCAATTTGTCGTCTTGACTTGACAGAAATCTGTTTTTTTTTTCTTCAACGAATTTTAACGTGCTACGTTTACACGTGAATCTAAAGTGCCATTTGAATAACAAATTTATTTTGATTGGACCTTAATTTATAAGAATCAATTTCGGTTTTTTGACAAACTTTCATTTTTGTATTCAGTATTTGATTCAGCTTTCGCCTATTTATTTTTTTAATTCCATTGAATTTATTGTCATTTAAAATGCATATTATTATTCTTCAAGTCGATTTCAATCCACATCTATATACACTATACCCCGGCAAGAAATTTGTTTCACACATTCCGACTGTTTTAATTCATGTTTCGTTTCCTTCAGCGGTTTTAAAAATTATATTGTGCTGAGTAGAGTGCTGAATTTCATTCACATTTCACTAAGTTCACATTCACACACTATTCAAATGTTAGTTTAACATATTAAAAAATCGAAAAATATAACGTCAAATTTGAAAAAAAAAAACGGAAAAGACACTTTTTTTTTTGTTTTTACTATGGTGGAAAAAATATTGATGAGATAACTTTTTAAGATATTTGGACAGTAATCGAAAACTCTAAAACAAATCGAATTATCAGAATATAAACAAAAACAATCCTCTTGAGTTGTTCCGGTCCAGTAGATATTCTGCAATTTTAACCACATTCAATGTTTCATTTTCAATTTGAAACTTGAGTGAAAGTTGAAATTGAATTGAAATTTGAGAACAAAATAAATTTTTAAATTGTAAATTGTAATTGTATAATGATTATTTTTTTTGTTCTTTTCTCTTTGTTTATTTCAGTTTCCAATTTCAATTTTTATTGCAATTTTTTGCTCCAAAAAATTTTCATGTTTCTTTTCTCGCGGTTGTCAAGCGACAAAAGCAGGTATTGAATTAATTATAAATTATTTTCTTTTTTATAATTTCAAAAGTATTATTAAGTATATTTTTTGTGAAAATAAAAATTATTAACAGGTGAGTTATTTTTTATTTTAAAAATATTATTTGTAAGTCATAATTCATAAATTATAATTACAATGTTTACGAAAATGGCGTCAGCCTCAATTGGCATTCGGATTTCGAGGTAAAATGAATAGTGAATAGATCTTGCATTTATGCGTAAGATTCCAATAAAAATCGTCTTTAGCCACTTTTATTTCTAAGAAAATTGATAAAGTTTTATGTTAAGCTAATGAAAAAGTAATTTAATTTCCATTTAAAAAGTGCCAATATGGTACTTTGTACTTTTCATTTCCGGACACCGGTTTAGAAACCTTATTTCTTTATTTTTTTATTGCATGTATGAAATGTATGAATATGTTATCTAAACTCATAGATAAAAATTTATATCTTATTGATTCTTTTATGGCAGTGTTTGCTAATTAAATTAATTCTCGATAACTTAACAACCATATTTTTTTGTTTTTCGCTTTTGTAGGTCGTCATAATGACAAGATTTATACGTTTACGTGGTCTTCCATGGGCAGTTTCAAATCAAGAAATTCTTGATTTTTTAAAAGGAGTTAATGTTGTTGATGGTGATAAAGGTATACATTTAGTTACAAATAAATGGGATGGAAAAAATACAGGTGAAGCATTTATTGAGCTTGAAAGTGAAAAAGATGAAGAAGAGGCCTTTAAACATAATAAAGAAATGCTTGGACATAGATACATTGAAAGTATGTAAATTGTTTACTTTTTTTTTCAATTTAAAAAGAATATTTGTGAAAAATAATAAGTTTTTATTGTTTGTAGTTTTTAGTGCATCAAATGAAGAAGCTGAACATGCAATGAAAAGACCAGGCGGATCTCCAAGTAATGTTGTTAAATTACGTGGTTTACCTTATGCTATAACTGAAGAAATGATTGAAGAATTCTTTAATGGTAAGTTCTGTGTATAAATTTTGTTTATTTTAAATTTCTTTTTCTTTTGAAATTTAAAAATTTTTAAAAAAATTTATATAATTACATAATTCTTTTTAAGGGAATGATAGAACATTTTTTGAATTAATACGCGTGATTACCAGTTTGTACTCTAAAATTTTAATTGAAAAATGAAAATTTATTTATTTTCTTATTTTAATCCTTTTCATTCTGAAATTTTTTTAACAAACTGATTTTATTCTTAAATAAAAAAAAACTAAAAATTGAAACGTATAATGAATTATTCCAATTTGAATTTTTTCAAAACTTATTCAAAAGTTTGTGAAAATATAAAATTTAAATTTTCTCAAATATTTTTTAGTAATTTTTTTTCAATTCTTATAATTTAAATGTGTGAATTACTAATAATTTAAAATTTTAATTTAATACAAATATTGATTGATTGATTCTATCAATAAGTGTGAGCATTTACTCACAAACAATTCTTTACTATTTTGCATTGTCGAAAAGGATTTAAAAACAAAAAGTACAAACAAAAATCAATAAACATTGCAAATAAATCAATAATTCTATTTAATTTTTGATAATTGCATATTTTTTCCTAGTTTTATTAGAATTATATTTAAACATCACAAATAGACGTTATATTTTTTTCTTTAATTATTTTCAAACATCAATATTTACATAAAGTAGAAATAAAACATTAAAAAAAAAAAAAAAGTTGTGTATATCAGCTTTTTAAAGAAAAAAAAAAAACAAAAAAAAAAGATTTTTAATTAAATCAAACAAAAAAATAAATATCAAAATACTCCTATATATGTGGGCAGGGTTACAAATAATCAAACCGGACCGGGAGGGAATACTTATTGTTATGGACAGAAGGGGTCGAGCATCTGGGGAAGCATATGTTCAGTTTGAAACTTCGGATGATACTGAACAAGCCTTAAAACGTAATCGAGAAAAAATAGGGCACAGGTGGGTTGGATTAATAAAACAAAATAAATTAATTAGTTAATCTTCTATTCTTTATATGTAAGGTACTTTGTATTTCTTTAAAAAAACAAAAAAAAAAAAACAAATGTGTAATAATGGTTTTTTTTTTTAGCATAAATTAAATTTACAAAAAAATTAATGTAAGATTTATTTAAGATGCCGTATGATGGGGGTTAAATTTTTTACAAATTTTTACATAAAAAAAATTTTGTAATATAATTTCCCTATCTAAAAAATTTTCTAAAGAGTTAAAATTAGAGGTTTATAATTTTAATTACAGGTTAAAAGGGCGAATGGAAAAAAAAATTTTTAAATGGTTTGGATTGTAAATTTGTTGTTTTACATTATTTTTAGATTATTTTTTTTCTCTAGATAAATTAGACGAATGAATTTAAAATAATTGTTTTCTTTTTTATCGTTAAAATTTTATTTTTATATTTTATTAATTTTTCAATTTTTTTTTAAATCTGAATGAATTTTCGTAAATATCTTTTTTAATAATTAAATCGAGTGAACAAGAATTAAATTATATTTTATGTATTTTTTTATTTTAAATTATTGAAAAGTCAAATAATCTATTAAATTCACACAAAGTATATCGAATCAAATAAAAAACATTAAAAATAACGAAAAAAAAATTAATTATAATCGTAAAGACCAAATTGTGTTAATCTTGCACTTTGTGTAGGTTTTGTAAAATTAAATTAATTAACATTACAAAAAGCAGTAGAATATTTGTCACATTTTTTTTTTTTTTGACAAAATTATTTAAAAATATTGATTCGAAATACCTTTTACTTCTGCTTATTCTTTAAAAATAAAAATAGTTGCTACTTAAATTAAACAACTTATTTCTCAAGCAAACCAATAACTTTCAGTCAATTGCTTTGAAATCTTTTAAATAATAATTAAATATAAAAAATTAAAAAATTACATTGTTTCTTTTTATTAAAAAAAAAACAATTTCTAACATTTTTATTACATAAAAGGATAATTTAAAAAACAATCTCAATCACATTTAAAAAAAAAAAAAAAACATGGGCAATAAACAAAAACTAAAACAAAACAAAAAAAAGTGGTATTTTCAAAAAACAGTAAATTTTATTAATTCAAATTATTTCTAACGGTATTTATTCACGAAATGTAATTTATCACAGATATTTTTATTTTTAGCACTGTTTTATGTGTAATTAATACATATCATCTGTAGTCTTCATAATTTCTGCAAATAATTTTAAAATTAAGAGTAATTTTTAATGAAAAAAAAAAAATAATAATAATTAAATCAAGTAATATTATATTTCTTTTGTTATCTTTTACTACTTTAGAAGTAATAAAAAAAAAGCTGATGTTCCTCTAAATTTTAAGATTCTTATTTTTAAAAAAATCGCATTTTATTGGTTAATAATTTGTTTCACAGATACATCGAAATATTTCGTAGTTCAATTGCTGAAATGAGACGACAATCTGGAAATCGTCCAGGGCCTTATGATAAAAAAGATCGTGGTGGTGGTCCACGAAGTAGAAATGATTTTGGAAGAAATGGTAGTCGTGGAAATGGACCAAGAGGTATATTATACTAAAATTTTATTTTTCATATTTGTTTTCCTTAGAATTTTATTTAAATAAGAAAACATAAATAAGCAGATACAATTGAGTTAATAATTACTTTTAATCTGTTTATTTTATCAACAAAAAAAAATATATATATATATATATTAGGTAGTAGATATAATGGCTTTGGATCGAGTAATGGTGGTGGATTTGGTGATTATAATAATTTTGGAAGTCGGAATGATTTTGATGGACCATCATTTGGTCGTAATAGTGGAGGAAATAATTTTAATGGTGGTAATTTCTTTGGAGGAGGTGGACGTATGGAAGATGATCTATTTTGTGTTCATATGCGAGGGTTACCATATTACTGTTTCGAAAATGATGTTAACAGAGTGAGTTTTATTTACAAAAAAAAAAAAAAATAATAAAAATTTGAAAAAAAAAAAATCCAACTTTAAAAATGTTTTATAGTTTTTTGAACCTCTTCGACCTACAAAAGTCAATATAATATATAATAATAAAGGGTTACATAGTGGAAGTGCTGATGCATTTTTTGAGACACATGATGACGCACAACAAGCAATGAAAAAGCATAGGGAACAGATGGGAAGTCGTTACATTGAATTATTCTTTGACGGAAAATCAAAAGGTGGCTTTAATCGTCGCATCTGAAAATATAAAAAAAATTAAAAAATAAAAGATAATCACAATAAGCAAAATTTAACGAATTTTGGCTACGAAATATTGGAATTTTGTAGCTGATTTTAATCTTAATAAGAAAACATAATTATTCAAGGCAATTATGTACTCATGTATTTTTTTTTCTTTTATTTTTTTCTCTTATAATGTATATTGTAAACTATAGCACTTGAAAAAAATTTAAAAATCATTGAAGTATCAATAAGTTCAAATTGTTTTTTTAGAAATACACACATAGTTGTAACACTTTTTTCTAGTGTCTTTTTTTTTTAATACACAAAAACTTTAATGCTATGATTTTAATTCATATTTTTGAAAATAAATGGTTCATTTGTGAACATGTATTAATGAAATTTTGTTTATTTTATTTAGAAAATTGAAAGAGAATTCTTAATAGAATCTTTTTTTATGGTAGAAGAACGTAAGTTGTTTTAATCGATTAGTTAATTGTTAATAGTTAACATTACAAATGAGTTCAATTTGTTTGATGATCAGGAATCAGAATGTACAAGAATCTTACATATCTCTTTCATACAGATTGCCTTCACGTTTCATAATATTAATCACGCAGAGCACATCAATTTTTAATTTCACCTTCGTTAAGAAGTGAGGTTAAACCCGATGGCGAGTCCCCAGGGTTTCACCTCCTTTGAAGAAGTGAGGTTGGGACTACCTTTGGTGATTTAAAATATTTTCTAATGTAATTCTTAATTGAGTATATTTGTTATGACGAAATGCAAGACACAAGTAGAATATTTGTTATTCTAATATAATTTCTATTGATATTTTTTTGCAATAAATTTATTATGAATTTTATTAGCAACTAATAACAAAATCTATTAAAATCTTTTTTCTAAAAAAAAAACTTAAAAAAAAAAAAGAAAAAAAAATCAAACACATTAAACGCAAAAATATCATTTTAAAAATAAATTCAGGTCAAATATTCGATAGAATTGTATTCTTCTTCTAGAAAAGGCATAATTGTAATAATAAATACTAAATAATAGATAGTAATGAGATTGACATATAATATCTTTCGAAAATTTAACAATAAAGTGTTAATTAATTTTATTTTTTCCATTTTAAATATTTAAAATCATTTTGTTGAAAATTATAAAATGACGATATATTTATCTACATATTTTAAACCTGTGTTAAATTAAACGTGTGACATTCAAATTCAATTACTATTTTAATACAAATTTAATACTTAATATATTGTACATATACATATATGTACATATGTATATAGATATTTTTGTTTTTTATGCCAAGGCTTATTATTCCTGATCCTATTACAAGATCACTAATGGGCTGATTCAATGTGCACTTTTATTGTATGACTGTATATACTTATAAGTATACTTATGACTGATAAGGAATAAATAAAAAAGCACACATACTTAGTTATATATAGTATGTATATATTTTAGAACGAATGATAAAAAAATATAATTAATATTTTTTATTTAATTATTTTTAATCAATTTCACCACTACATTATATCTAAAGGTTAAAAATCACCTATCTTACGTCTGATTGTTATATTAATTTAATATTGTATTTGTAATTATTTAGCAAATTTTGTATTTATTTAACTGATAGTCTTAATTAGAAAAATGTGATAGAAACAAAAAAAAAACAAACAAAAAAACATATACATTGTATCTAATTTATTTGTCATTTTTTTTTTAAAATAATTTATTGTATAATAATCTATGAAATACTTTTCAAATAATTTAAAAAAGAAAAAAAAAGAAAGGTATCTAATAAAATAATAAATTACCTAATAGTGATAAATAATTAGTAAAAGTATCTACATAATAAAAATCTAAAGTATCTAACAAAAGAGAGCTTTACTAGTTAAAAACCAAAACTTGAAAAAAAAACATTTTTTTTTTCTTTGATTATTTTCATTAAATAAATCGAAAATCAATTATTTAATCCATACAATAATAAATATAGATACTGTTTTTGTTACCAGCAAAATTTGATCATTTTTTAATTCTTTTCTATGCACAATAATTTTCATACGTCGTCAATTTGATTACATATTTTGTTATACGACGATACCTTTTTTATTTCTTCTTCGTTTTTTTTTTTTTTCGTTGTTATTAATTTGTTCTACCTGTTGATATTATTACCTATGTTGTGTGTATATACGTACATATAGAGGTGACAAAGCTTTTTAAAATTCTTTTGAGGAATATTGATGAACATTTGTTAAACAGCTGATATTTGGTGTACAATATACATATGTACATGTATGAAATAAAAAAAAATTTAATATTTAAAATATACATATATGTAAGTACATAAAGAATATTAATTTTTTTTTTAATGGTTGTAGATACATATACGTAATATTTTACTAGTGATTTCTTAAAATATATCTATCTAATATGTACATACTTACATACATATAATACTATAATGATGATAATTATAATTATATTATTATTATTAAAAAGCAAATAAAGAAAACAGATTAATAATATATGTACATGTTTAAGACAGAATGCCTGATAAAATATTTTTTAAAAAAATGTACATAACATACATATATGAGCAAATATTTCTAATGTGGAAAAAAAATTTTTTTTTTAACAGAATCAAATTATTGCTCATCGAATTCTCTGTCAGTTTTAGTTGAAACGATGAATTAGTAACCGATTTTAAGTGAAAATTCGTGGAAAAGTGCAGTTATTATTATTATTTTTTTTTTTTTTTTTTTTTTTTTGAAAAAAAATTACTAAATAATTTTACACACATAATAAATCTGTAGATATTTTGTTTAATTTTTATTAAAAAAAAATATATATTAGAAAAAGGTTTTCGTTATAGGATTAATTTTTTTTCCATAAAAAAAAAACTCAGAAGAAAAAAAAATTGTTTATTTCAGTAAAAAAAAAGTAGAAAAATTATATTTTATAGAAATTTTTGAAGTCGAGGTTGAAGTTGAAGTTGAACATAAAATTAAATATATTTTCGATATTATGTATTTATATGATTGTTTGTATGTTTTGTAGTATCAGTTACAAATTGTCGTTTTGATTTTTCTTTTACTTTTATTTCATATCTAAAGATTATTATTATTATGTATTTTTTTATATTTAATATTTTAACGGCTTTTTTTTTTACTTTTTTTTTCGTTTTGTGGCATTATTTTTAAATGTTTTTTTTTTTAAATTATATTAAAAAAACATAATACAAAATTTTCAGTTTTTCTTCATTTTTGATGAGTTTAGTAGAGTGTGTGATTTTTTTTGTTGGTTAAATATATGTTTTTTTTTTAAATAAAAAATAAATAAAATAAAAATGCTTCTAGTGAATATTTCAAGAAAAACAAAATATTAAAATTAAATGAGAAATAATTTCAGTATTTGTTGCAAAAGAAATGAAATTGTAGAAGAAAAGAAGAAAAAGAAAAAAACAGCAAAAAAATCAGAGAAAATGTGCTAATTGATTTTAATATTGTGATGTGATTTTTTATTTTATTTTTGAGTGATTATTTTTAAAAAAAATTTATTTAAATAATATATAAAAAAAAATTTCTTTGTGTAAAAAAAAAGACTATAAATTATTTTTATACCAATGTAAACGCATGATATTTGTATACTTCAATCTAGATACACATTATTTTTTAAATTTCATGTTTTATTGTTTTTTTTTTATTTAATGTTTTGAAAGAGGAATATAAATATATATTTTTTAAATTTATATTAAATGATATTTTGTATAAGAAGATATTACTAAAAAGAAATTTAATTGAAAAAAAAAAAAAAAGTAAATTCATATTTAAAAATTGAAAATTCGAATAAAATAAAATGTGATATATCTATGTATGTACTTGAATATACATATACGTATAAATATATCAAAAATCTTTGGTTTCTTATTGTACAATATTTTCTGTTCATCTATCTGTTCAAACTATAAAATAAAAAAAATAAATGAAAAGGGAAAAAAATTAACATGAAAATTTTATTTTTTCACGTTTTTCACGAAAGAGAAAAAATGTCATGAAGTTAATTCAATAATGTAAATGTTTTATTTTTAATAAAAAAAAAAAATTAATTCTATTTGTAAAACAATGTTTTATTTCTAATAAAAAAAAAAAAATTAATTCTATTTGTAAAACAATTTTTTTTTATTAACAATTACGTGTCATTAATATTAATGTTTTTGAAAAAATTCTATTTAAAAAAAAGTTTTATTGTTTTTGTTTTTTGAAAAATATTTTAAAATAAAAAAAAAATGAAATATTTAAATGAAAGCAGTAAAATGGAAAACGGTTCTTTAAGAATTGATCATCTTGTTGTACCAAATAGAATAAAACCAATTAAATCACCATTAGTTGCTCATGTAAATGATGATGTTGATGGTGATGCAGATGGTCTTGGATATCATCATACTTTGGTGAGTAAATGATACAAAAAAATAAATAAGTTTTTCACACTTATTTTCAATGAATTTATGAAAAATACTGATCATAACCAGATACTACCTGTTTAAAAAAATGCGGTTTTTTAATGCACTTATTTAAAATATTTTTTGTAATAAATTAATTTTTGATGGAAATTTGAAATAAGGTAAAAAAAATTGTTCAAAATACACATTTTTGAATAGAAAAAAAAAAACAAAACAAAAAAAAAACAAAAAACAAACGTGTGTGATTCCCACACTAACGTAATGTTGTTGCTCTTAACCAATCCATTACTTTTATTAATCGTATTAACATACCATAATCAAATATGCCGGCAAGTTTTTTTTTTTTTTTTGTGGTATAAGCTTTTTTTTTTAAATACAAAATTAAATATTAATATTTATGAGGTGAGGATTTAATAAAGTTATGATGGAAAAAAAATTGTTTTTGATTTGTGATTTTTTTTTACTTATCTTTTATTGAACTATGTAATTTAAATGTATTTAAATACACATGAGATAAAAAAATATATTTTTTTTAAATTCTAAAAAAAAAAAAGAAATTCTAGAATTTACTTAAAAATGTCCATACTTTTCTATACAAACTTTTAAAAAAATGTAATGTGTAACAATTACATTTAATTTTACTTATTGTGATTACTCTAGTAGTACTTTTTTGTGATAGTAGAAATTTAACCTTGATTTCATTTATTAACTTTTTTTTTTCTGTTTCTAAAGTAAAATTGTAAAATTATTATTTAAAAAATTTTCCTTTAATGTTAATTCAAAAAAATATATAATTGTCATTTTATTTTATTTACTTTTTTAATACTACTATATTTAGAATAAATTTAAATTATTTTGATATTTATATGCAAATAATTATCATGGAAAAATTATCTTGTTTTAATTTAAATTTTATTAAAAATCTGAAATTAAACTTCATAATAATAATTATAATGTAAAAATATGAAAATTAATATAATTTTATGATAAGTTTAAACAAACAATACACACATGTATTCTATATTAATTCTTTATATATGTATGTATATACATATGTACATATAATTGCTGGAAAAATTCACAAAGTCATATTTTCTAATAAAAATACATAATAAATATTTGTTTTTTTTTTTGTTTTTTTCCATTAAGAATATAAGTTTTTATTGAATTTTATTGTAAAATATTAAAAATTGCACTTCTTATCAAAAATTTATTCAATAGTAAATTTAATTTGTTTTTAGTGAAAGTTAAATACTTGTTATTTATATTAAATAACAAAATAAATTTCCATAAAACAAGAAAACAAAAAAACAAAAAAAAAAAACGATACATAGAAAGAAAGAAAAAATAAATAAGACAAAATCAATGCATGTGCTATTTGATGAATTTTAAATGTTCATTTAATATTTCCTTAAATATATTATTGCATATATTATTTATTTTGTTGTGGTCATTTTTTTTTTATTATTCAGTTATTGTACAAACAACAGATAAGAATATCATAGAAACTAATATGTATAATACAAATATTACATACATACATATTGTATTATAAAAATTGGTCTTGAGAAAATTATATTATATTTTATAAAATTTAATCGTTATCAATATTACACTCATATTATCTTGAATTTAGAACACAAAATTATTTTTTGCTAAAAATTATACACATACACATGTATGAGTATGTATTTTTTCATATAAATATTTAAAAAATGATAATCAAATTCAACAACAATATTGTTTTATCAATTCGAAAAAAAAAAATGTGTTAGATGCAAACAAAGAGTTATTAAATAAAAGAATAATAAAAAGAATAAAACACATATAAATAAAAAAAAGATTTAAAAAAAAACAAAAAATAAATTCCAAATTCATTTACATGTTATAAAAAGGATAAAAAGAAAATTTATACTGAATATTTTTTTTGTTTTTATTATTAAATTCAAAGTATGATTAAATATCTACATTCCCAAAGGTATTAAATATCTACATAGAAAATATTCTAGACAAAAAAACCGAATAATATTGATAAAATCGTTTAATTAATTCCTTGTGGTTCCAATGGTCAAGTATATAAAAAAATGAACTTTTATAAAATTATTGTGGTACATTATTAAATTAACCTACTTTTACAGGAATATACTTATTTTTCCACTGAGAATTTTCTAAATAATTAATTATTCATGTGTTACGGCACTTAAGTTATTTAAATATTCAAATCTCGAATGCTTTGAAGAAAAAAAAAAAGTTGAATTAAATTTGTCAGAAAAAAATAAAATTAGTATAAAATTTCCTTTCCATTTGAAATGGTAATAGGGTATTTTAAAATTTTAAAATTACACAATACTTGACTATAATTGACTTTGAAAATTTTAAATTCCAAAATATTGAAAAATTGTTTAAAGAATTTTAGACAGAATCCTAATAAAAGAACATACATGAATGTATGTCAATAACCAATTTTTTTTTCGAAATAAAAAAAAAAAATTGTTCCATTCATAAAAAAATGTTGTAATTTTCTGAAAGAGTAAATAAAAAAATTAGCATTTTACAATTATGTAAAAATAAATTAAATTTAAAAAAAAAACCATTAAATTTTAATAAAGATAGAATTAATGACAATTAATATCATGCAAAAGTATGAAATTGATTTATTACTTTTTATACAGAAAAAAAAAAATAAATAGCGAACGAACAAAAAAAAAGCGAAGGCATCTCAATTATCGTAGTTAGACAAACAATTTTTTAAATTATTGTACATAATATAATATATATTACAAAATTGTTGTGTAATGTTTTTTTTTTTAATTTTTCACTTCAATGAAGATCAAAATTGTATTTTCTATTTATTTATTTCATTTTTTTTTTTTTGAAAATTGTGTAAAAATTGTAACACGATTGTTAAGCAATCGACCATGTGAAAAAATTGATAACAAATTCTTATTATTAAAAATATAGTGTAAAAAAAAATATTATGCGGTATATCAATAAGATATCAGATTCTCTGATAAAATAATCTTGTAACGTTACACTAATTTTTTCATTTGAATAAAAAAAAAAATAATAATAATAATACAAAAACATTGTGACATAATTTCATAAAATGCTATTGTGTTTCATGTGGCACGCGTTACATATTAATAACGAACTACGTTACTTGAAAATTTTATATAAAATTTAAAAAAAGTATAGGATGAATAAAAAATTTAATGAGATGCACAAATATGTTCTATGATAAATTAAAAAAAAAAATAAAACTTAAAAGTGAAGCCAGTATATTGTTTTAGTTTTTCTTTTATATCGTTTTCTAATTTTCCTTCCTTCTACTCACAGAATATTGATTGGAATTTTCTTCAATATAAGTTTGTTTTCTTTAACCCGTTTTCATCGAATATGAAAATATTGGCAGATAATCAAAACAGACTGTACTCATGAAAAACTAAATATGTATGTTGATTGATGAAATAAGTAGAAAATGTCGTGTAAGAGAAAGTCCAATCTCGGTCGTTTAGCTTTCTAAAAATATTTTTTAAAATTGAAAATAATTTTTTAGTTTTTCCAAAATGATTTTCCAATAACTGTTTGAATATAGATTTTCAAAATTTTATTGATATCCTGGTTCAAAAATTAATTTTTTAAAGCTTTGATTAATTGTATAAAACTCTTACGCTTTCAAGCTTATCAATATGTGATATTTTCATACATTTTCCTGCTACTTAAAAACTTAAATCGCAACATTTACAACAAAAAAGACTTTTTGTTGTTTTATTATATTTGATTTCGATCTGAAATAAAAAAAAAAAAACAATAGTAAAAAACGCTAAACAATTTGCACCTTTTTATATAATGCAATTGCATATGGGTTAATTTTATATTTATGTATTTTAAAAACAATAAAATAATTTTTCTACATGATAACTCAATAAATTAAGATTCTAATCAACATTATTTCGATATAATAGAGCAATAAATAGTTTTATGAGGAATGAAAACTGATAAAAATTAATGAGGAGAAACGAGAGTTTTATTGTTTGTTTTTGATTTTTTTTTTCACGGTTGAAATTTTTTTTTATATAGGTTTATCTACTTTAACTTTTTACTTTATACTTTGTCAATGTTATAAATTTCAAATTTTATCTGATGTCTATTACTTAATTTCGGATTTTTATTGGATTTTGAATTTTATATTTGAAAAAAAAAAAAAAAAATGAAAAAAAATTTGCTGATACTTTGTGGTTTCACTTAGGTTTTGAAAAATTTTAGATTTTTTACTTGTGGTTTTGCTTGTAAAAATAAAAATCATAGCACAAGTGACGTAAGGTATCTTGAAAAAATATAAGCATTAAAAATTCTGGAATTAATGTGAACTTTTATCAAATTTTAATATCAAGATTTTACAAACGATTGAATGTACTGTTAATGCATAAATGTGTAGAAAAGGATATTATAACACATAACTTAGCTTTAAAATCACTCTTAGTAATATGCACATATAATGAAAATTAACAGGTATGTATAAAAGGTGTGACAGTCAGAGGTCATAAAAATTACTGTTTAGATAAAATCAGGTCATTGATTTAAAATTTCATGTCATTTAGTCAAAGTGAATTTATTGTTTAGAAATATTGAAAACTTATTAAATGTATTAATTAAGATTTCAATCGATAAAAATAATAATAAAAAGTTCATCAGCATATATAAAATGTAGATTCCATTGTCAAGATATTCACACAATTCTATTGTTTACGAGTAATTATATTTACCATAATACATATATCAAAAAAATTTCTTTTTATCTTTTTGTTTTTAATTTTTTATTTTTTCAATTTTATAAAAATAAAATAACAGCTATATACAAATGCACATGTTTACATAAATACAATATATTTATTTATCGAAAGGTAAATGTCTGTATACATATACTATATGCACATATATACATATGTCATATGTGATGTGTGCTTAATAATCAATATGCTATGAATGTTTTGCTTTTAAAATAAATATATTTACAGATTTGGTTTTTTATATTTTTTATATTGTAATTAATGTGTTTTCTTTTTCTTCATTTCTTTCTTTTTTTTCTGACACGTACAGACTTTATGGTAGTCATATGATATGATTATAATAATATTAAAATTATTAAAAAAAAACAAGAAATACCTATTACGTCATAATATTTTCACGTGAGTTCTGTTTTTCAAATTTAAAAAAAAAAAATTAAATTAAAATTATAGAAATTGAAAAGAAAAATTATACAAAATATTGGAAAAATATTTGAAATGCTGACGAAGATCACAGCCACTAAAAACTCATTTGCATTGAAAAAACAATTTTTATATACATTCAGGCACATCGTGTTATAGTTATAAGCCGGAATACGTACTTACATATACATATTATTATTTATTTTTGTATTTAGCTGTAAGTAAAATTTTTATTTTTATTGAAACATCATCAGTTTTTTTTATTATTATTTATTTATTTATTTCAATTCAATCGTGATATGGTTCATTAGTATGAGATCAACTTACATGAACTCACATAACGCTGAGAGAACCTGTAGAATACTTACCGGCTATTTAATATGTACGATTATTATTATTTTTATTAATTTTTTGCCTTAAAGACTTGAATGTGATTTCCCATTATGGTTTTTATGTTAAAAATAAACAATAAATTTCTGATATAATCTTTTTTTTTTTTTTAAGATATAATTGATAAGTAGCTAAGTATAATAATTATGAAAAAAACACACCTATTGTTTTATAATTGTTTCTAAAATGCATTATTCACATTTAAAAAAATTTGAACATTAAAAAGTAATTTGGTGCATAATAAATAATTAATTAATTTTATGTTATTTACTTGAATTTTGTTTAAAAAAAATTTCGAACATATCAAATTTGAAAAAAAAAATAATAATAATAATTTTGGTGTGTTTGTGTGTTTTTTTTAAACTTGAATAATTAAAAACCACTTTAGAAATTCCTTAAATTTGGGTATTAATTTATTAATCACATTATAATTTAATAATTACCATTATAGGTTTGTTCAATGAATGAACTGTTTTTTTTTTTTTTTTTAATAAAAGTTTTTGTTTTTCGAAAATGATCAGACTTTAATTTAAGCAGATGTTCGAATTTGTTTTATGTTGAAGAAAAAATAAGAAAATTTCTTCAATAAAATTTTAAAAAATTCGTTTTTTAATTTTTAAAAGAAAATATACTTTAGCGATGGTTTTATATAAAAAAAAAAAAAATTTAAAAAAGTTTTTTTGAAAATGATGCCATTTAGAATCAATAAATGTTCGAAAAAAATTAAATATTTTTATTTGTTTCACAAACTGTATGTTTTTTTTTGTTTTTTTTTTGTTGAATTGTATTTAGCTTTTATTCACTTGAATAAATTCATATACTGAAAGTAATGATAATAAATTTAATTTTCAAAAACAAAAACAAGAAAAGAAATATTCTAAATTGCAATTGTATATTAAAAAACTTGTCTCGAATTTTCATGTAATTTATTTATTAGTCATTTAAAAAATTATAAACGAAAATTAAATACTAAAATTATCTGATTAAAATAATTAAACAAAAGTTTAATGTGAAACAAAATCAAACAAAAAATTTTTTCACCACTCTAATTTTATTTAGGTTTGTTTTGCTTTAACACTTGTACTCAAATTCGGCTTATTTTAACATTATTTATTTTTGTATCTAATTGTTTTTAATTTTAATTTTTTTTTATATTTTCGATAAATTAATTCTATAGAATTAAAACACTTACTTACTGTACATATTTCGAAATCATTATTTAAATAATTATTCATTTTTATAAATAAAACAAAGGGGAAAAAACATATGCAAATAATAACTGTATTACATTTTATAATAATTAGGTATAGATTTTAAATTACTATGTAATTCTTATATGTACATACATATATGTACATATTAAAATATAAATACTGTTTGATTTGCCGCATATTATGAAAAATAAAAGTACAAATTTTCACAGCAGTTATAGAAATTAATTACATAGCGGAGCTAAGAGAAAAATTATTGAAAAAATAAAAAAATAAAAAAACATAAAATATTTGCGTTTATTTAATTAACAAATACAAATTCCAATTTTTCTTTTCGTTTCTTTAAATAAACTTCCATTTTTTTTATTTTTTTTTTTTATTAAAAAAGAAAAATTGAACATTTTTATTATTGTCAGGGTTTCAGTGGTATAGAAAGTATATCAAATTTTTTCAGTCACTTTTTTTAAAATTTTCTTTTTCTAAATTTGAAAAAAAAAAAAAATTATTCACAATGATTACGTGAAAATTTAATTTAAATTCCTAAAAAAAAAAAAAACGAAAAAAATTATTGTTGGAAATATGGTAAAGTTAGAAACACTAAAAAAAGAAAGAACAAGACGTTATCATCCTTTACTTTACAAAAATGGAAAGTATTCATCGGTTGAGGTATGTAAAAGGATTTATGAAATAAAATTTTTATATAAAAAAAATTATGAGGAAATACATACTTGTCTAGCGAAAGTGTGAAAATGTGAAAATAAAACGTTAAATAAAAATAATTTTAAAAAAAAAATTTTAATTGTTGAAAATAAAACTTCCGTTTTATGTTTTTGTAGAAAATTAATTCTATATCCATTTTACGAGTATATTTTCATTCTCGTTGAAAAGATTTATTTAGAAGGACTTGTTCCTCATCACATGATTATTACACGTGATTGTATTATGTTATTTTTATATTTTTTTTAATATAAAAAAAATCTCAATAATAATAAGTTTTTTTATTTTTATTTCCTGAAACTTGTTACACCAGAACCAGATCCCATAAAAATATTTAATTTTATTTACAAAATCGCCTTTGCACATGACTTGAATATGAAATTGTTAGGTACGTAATTATTTAAAAAAAAAAACTTTTTTCCTGTTTTTTTTTTTGAATGTTTATTCTATTCAATTCAAGTTTATTAAACTATAATTTTAATAATGTGTTAATTACATTGAATTTTTTTTAATCATTTTTTTATTACTTGAAATACATCAATCGTCTTAATTGAAAAAAAATTTAAAAAATTTGAGAAGAAAAAAACCTTAGAAAGAAAACATGCACTTTTGTTTTTTTTTTTTCTCTCAAGACAATGACGACCTACAAAACAAATAAATTTATTTGTTCACAAGAAGATTAATTATTCTTGCCACCCCTTATTTTTTTTTTCTCTAAATAATATCCGATAATTCTGAGAATTTTTTTTTTAAATTAATACTTGTTATTCTGTATAAATTAAATGAAACGAAGAAACATTGTCAATGACCCTCTTTATTAAATTAACAGAATACACTTTTTTAAATATACATATTTACATTCCAATTAATTATTGCATTAAAATATATTAATGATAATTCAGCGACAAAATAAATAAATTAATTCTAATTCCTGAATAACAGTATTAAGAAAGAAAAAAGAGCAAAGATGCAATTTTTTGTATGAATGATAAGTATCTTTCATACTTCTTTTTTTTTTTTTTTTTTTTTTGTTTAAAAAAAAAAATAAACAAGTCTGTTTATCTAAAAATTGAATGCATCTTCTTTTTTTTATGTATTATAAACTTTCATATTATAGAAGATTATATGATTCATTGTATCATTTTTCTTAACAAGATGTAATAGCGCGGGTTGAATTAAATCAGGGTAAAGAAAGCGAAAATGTATATTAAAAAAAATAATAAAAGAATTCATTTTTATTACAAAATGTGTATGATGATGAATATGATGAATAAGGTATCTTAATATCAAATTGTACACTATGTTAGCTTTAATTTATAATAATTTTGATATACATAGTTCAAAAAAATTTTTAAATTGGAGCTCAGTTCCTTCATAGATTTTGTCATAAAACGACACACATTCGAACGTATTATCTATATTTTTTTCTTTTGCCTCTAAAATAATTAAATAAATTCTTTTAAAATTTATCAATTTTTTCTTGTTGTTGTCGAAATTAAAAATGAATAAAGAATCTTTCATTTGTGAAATTCTTATAAGAAGTGTATTTTTTGTTTCAATTTTATTAATTTTGCTGTTAATCTAAAAAATTAATTAAAAATTCTTTTTTTTTTTGTTTAAAAAAACCTGTGTGTGCGTAAAGAGAGTTTAATTTTAAGATAAATAAATTTCATTTAAATAATTTATCATTATTTTGATTTTATTTGTTTTACCTTTAAAACTCTATTCGTACTTTATTCAAGAAAAAAGAGTGAAAAAAAAAAATAATAATCTCAAGTGTGATTGCATGAAGAATTTTTTTAAATTAATCCTTTATTATTATGATTATTTGAAAATGTAGTTTATTGTATGTATGTGTATGTATTCTATTCTAAAATGAATGTACATAATAACGTACATGAGTGTATGTGTTGGCATTTTTCAATTTAATAATAAGTGTTTAGCAACAACAATTCCTGTTGTTCATTATTTTTTCTTCTTTTGATATATACTTTATAAAGAAAACGATTTGATTTAATTTAAAATAATTTAAGTGAATTTATTGTTTCAATGAAAAATTTTACACTTTATTAGAGTTGGTTAGATAGTCTATAATATAGAAATAAATATTGAGGAAATATTTTAAATGTTGTGTAAGTGCATTTTTTGAATTTTAAAAAGTAAAAAAAAAATAAGTTGATTTTACTTAAAGAAGAAAAATATTAAAACAAGTGTGAAAAAATAATTTTGAGAATAAAAACCAAAACAAACAAAAAAAAAAAAAACAACGAAAAAATGGATAAAGAAAGTAGCCGTCGTTCACGAGAACGTGAACTTGAACGTAAAGTTGTCGAAAGAATTATACATGATGAAGAATTTGGTGAAGAAAATGTTGAATTAATTGATTCAGAATGGGCTGATTTTGAAAAATTTCTAAGGTATGTTGGAATTTGAGTTTAATTTCCATTATTTTATATAATTAAATTTTTCTAAAATTTATATTTCAATTTTAAAGAGATTTTCGACAACGTCGAACCAGTACAACATCAATGGAAGAAGAATTACATCGATCACGTAAACCAAGAAAAGTAAAAGCTCAAGCATTTTATCCTTGTCCACCACCGAGTTCATCAGAACATGGAAAAGATTCAGATTCATCAGATGATGATGATCCTTTTGGATATATTGATACACTTGTAAGATAATTGTATATATTTTTATCTTATTGCATGGATATAATAAATATCAAATAATGCAAGAATAACAAAACAAGAAATGCATGATCACAGAAGAAGCAAGAAAGAAAAACAAAACTTTAAAAGACCTTTTACATTTAAATTTAAGTATTTATACTAAAAATTAAATATACAAAAAATATAAATGCACAAGAAATATAGAAATAAGTCTCTAAACTGTATATATTACTTAGTAAAAACAAATAAACTATAAAAAAAAAGTATTTTAAGATTTTTTCTTCAAAGACATAACGAAAATCTTAATTTATTTCATTCATAACAAATAAAAAATGACATAAAAATAAGCACAAACATAAATTGAATATACCTTTATGTTTTTCTTTAAAAATTATTTTGAAAAAAAGAAAAAAAAAAAAACATAAAAATAAAATAAATTTTCGCGCATATTTATGTGTAAAATCTGAGAAAAAAAAACAAATTATTCAAAGATACTTTTTATTTTGTATGTACATTAAGTATTATTTTTATTTTAGAATAAATTCTATGGGATTGTATATAGAAAAGTGTGCTAAGTTCATGTTCAACTAAAAATAAATAAATAAAAATTTGAAACCACCTAAAACAGAGCGCCAACAGCTGACTTAATTAAGTGCAGAGGGAGGGTGCTATGGAGGGAAAAAATAAAAGAAAATAGCGTGGCGGTGAATTTTCTTAAATATGTAATAATATTAATGTGTAATATATCGAAGAGTATAACATCAGCAGGGTGTTCATATTGACTCAAGAAAATAATTATCTAAGAATTTTAAAATGTTATATGAAGTTTAATGAAAGAAGAAAAAAGGACCTTTACAAGGACTTTCTAATAATTTTCAATTCAATAGTTAAACAATTTTTATTTCATTTTGAAATTTGAAATAAAAGAAAATTGCTTCTTCTTCTTTTATTCACATTCTTTTAAAAAATTTAAGAAAATAACCAAAATTTCTATGATATTTAAGAAACACCTTCTAATTGAAAGCAGACTACATATATAATCAAAGTGATACACTTTTAGTTAGTATAATTGAATAAAAGAAACTATGTATATAAATTATAATCAAAAATATTTTATTTTTCTACCTTTTTTACACATTTTTTTGTTTGTTTGTTTTCGTTTCTAATATACGTTTAATTGATTGACCGCCAAAAAATTATATCTTTTAAATTTGCCAAAGATACATTGCAATTGTAACAACAAATTTATTGTATATATATAAAAAAAAAAAATAACATTAGTGAAAATTAAATAAATTAAATATAAATTTCATGAATAAATTAAAATAATGAATATCATATGAAAAATAGAACATAAAAAAACAAAACATAAAACAATTTTTGTTTTTCATATGAATATGTCACTTATGTAGACTTTACGTGAAATTGATAGACAAAAATAAAAATAAAAATAAAAACAATAACAAAAAAAAAACAAAAGTATCAAAATAAAATCTGAATAAATAAATAAAAATATTTCGTCTATTTAGTTTTGTCGAGGATTTCCTACTTTACGTACATATTAACAATTATTCGCTTATTTTCAAATACTTTTTTTTT
Organism: Bombylius discolor; assembly: GCA_939192795.1. Taxonomy (NCBI): domain Eukaryota; kingdom Metazoa; phylum Arthropoda; class Insecta; order Diptera; family Bombyliidae; genus Bombylius; species Bombylius discolor. Next base: position 2,836,622 of record OW584241.1, on the reverse strand, counting down.
TCAAAAATTTGTGATTATCTCATAAAAAATTTTTAAAAATTCTTAAAAAATTTTCAATTAAAAAAAAATCGGTAATTGTTTAATTTGAAAAAAAAAAAAAAACACTTTTTTTGTTAACTAAAATGACGTTATTATAAATATCCTTTTTGGATAAAATTTATAAAAAAAAAATTAATTTTTATTTAAAAACTAAATTTATTTGCTTTGCCTGGGAAAAAAAGATGAACATAATAAGATAATAATGACGATGATGTTGTGAAAATGTGAAATATTCCATCATCGTGTAGATTTTTAAAGATTTCATTAGAATTTGGTACGTCTGTTTTTTTTTTTTTTTTTTTTTTTTTTGAAAATTTGGTTCTTTTTGATTTTAATTTGTCATCACAATTGTTGCATGTCTGTAGAGTTTATAATTTTAAAATGAAAGTTTAAGTGAAAATTTATTATAAATTTTAATAAATAATTAAAATTATGAGATGTTAATTTATTATTATTAAACAGAAACGAATGTTGTTGTTATTGTGAAATTATTTCCATTTCTAATAAATAACAAAATGTGTCTGTGTAATTGTCTCAATGTGTTAAAATATGTACAATTTCTTTTATTTAAAAAAAAAAATAAAAATCTAAATTTAATTTTTGTTTTTAAATGGTAATAAGCTTACTCATTGTTGTTTTTTTCTATTTAAAATGATGAAAATTTGTTAAAATTTCATTTTGTATTTAAATATTTTGTTCAAAATTTAATGGTTGAAATTAAAGGTGACGATTATATACGTGAATTTGCATTCGATCCAGAATTTATATTTGTTAAAAAGCAAGATTCAATTAAATTGCATAAGAATAAGTATAAAAATTGTAAAAGACAACAAAATACAAGTTTTAGAAAAAATAAAAAATTAATTAAATTTAAAGGAGAAATATATGATGAAAGTAGTAGAAGTGATAGTAATCAAGAAGATGATGATGATGATGAAGGACTTGAAAATCAAATTGAAGTTGAAGTTGAAGCATTTTACTATGTAAGTTGGACAATGGAATTATGTGTAAAATTTTTGAAAATTTAAATTAATAAAAAAAAGCTTATTTAATTTTTCGTGTAGATTAGAAAAAGAAAATTAACACACATTATAACGAAGATTTTCTCAAAATAAACATTTTTTTGCGAAAGTTTTCTGATTAAAAATTGTTTGGTGAAGAGTGATGTAGCATAAACAAAGCAGAGCTAAAATGCACAGACTGTTTTTACTAAAAATAAAAAAAATTGTGTTAAAACAACAAACTTTTGATTTTTTGTTTTTTGTTTTTTTTTTTAGAAATATATTTGAATTATGAAATTAAACTTATAAGGACTCATAAGTACTTTCTTATACTTAGGTATGTACTTATATATATGTATGTATTATATGTACATATACTTCTATGTACTGGCAAAACAATACAAAAAAAAATTGATATCCTTTGAATTGAAATTTGTAGAATTCAGAATCTATTTTTGTGTGTGCGTGTGCTTTTTTAGCATTAATTTTTCATCATTAAATTTTTTTTTTAAATTTAAATTTGGACGATTTCCTAATTATTCGTACAAATGTTAATGTATATGAACGAAAGATTTATTAGAATAAATTTAAAACATTCCACAATAAAAAAAGAACATGCGTAATTTTTAAAAATTTGTGTAAATTAAATAAATACTTTATTTTGTCACATGAAAGGTGTAAAAAATTTATTTTTAAGAATGAACAAACAAACAAAAAAAATATTCTAAGACGAAAGTAAATTTAAGAAATTTTTAATTTAATTTAAAATCGGATAAAAATACCAACAAAAAAAATTCAAATCGTATTAAAAGTTTAGACAAATATTAAAAATTTTCATAATTTCAATAAAAAATTATAAAGTCTCAATTATATGAATTATAAATTTCAACTCAGTAACACATACTTATCTTAGTCATTAATTTTAAACTATAAATCGAATAATTTCTTCCATCAAGTACAAAAACATGTAGTATGAAGAATAAGCGCCAAAACCCCTTGTGACACTTTTGATAAGCTAAAAGGAAAAATAAAAAAAAAAAAAACTTTAACAGTAAAATAAATCTTTGTTCAACTTAATGTTGATTATTAATTTATATTTTTTATATTTAATAATTTTTAAACAATACAATGACATCATTAGTACTCCGGTTAAGATAACCTATAGGCGCTGTGATTTAACAGCAATTATTCATTCTTATCAATAATATGATATATGTACATATAAGTATGTACATATTGAAAAATATTGATAAATTTAATATGAGTATATAAAACTTGGTTTAATCTTGTGATATTGAGTGTTTACTAGTTTATTTCAGATATAAAAGAAAGATTGAAAAGTATCCTGTAAAACCTCTATATGATTTGTAAATAAAAAATTTTTTTATGCATCTATTATTCAAACATATGTACAATTAAAAATGTTTAATAATATTAAAACTATAAGTAATAATAACATTAGTTTTTTACAATAAATATATAAAATCAGGTGTGTTATTATTTCTTTTAATTTGAAATACCTGAAAATTGTCAAGTTAATTTGTTGAAGTTGTAATATAATTTATTATACCATTTATCATAAATCACAAATATTTTATGAGGTGTTTAACTTTTATTTGTAATCAAATTTATTTTTATTTTTATTTTTTTCAATAATGAAAAAATAAATAAAAAAAATTAAAGTTTATGTATACACATATTAAAAAATGAAAATTTCAAGTAATAAATTTGAAAAAAAAAAGTACTAATAAATAATTATGTAAGTAATTATAACTAATTACTTTTCTAGACATTTAAATAAAAAGTAGTGTGACTACGTACAAAATAAACAATTTTTAAATAAAAAGAAAAACCATATTCACTTTGAATTCCTTCTTATTTTATGAAAAAATTTTCATTGAAACTTTCATGAAAATCCTTTTTTTTTTTCTAATATTCAAAATTGTGATTTATTTATAGAAAATAATAATTAAAATGAAAATTCTTATACATTCATCCTTACAGATGTATCTTTTAATTGGTAAGTGTAGTATCTGGTTATAATTTTTCTTTTTTCAAAGAAATTAAATTTTAATTTAATTTATTTTTGTTTGAAAAATTAATTGCATGATTTGCATGTCTTTTATAAATTTTGTAAATTATTTTTTTAATTCTATTGAATATTTATAATTAAAAAAAAAAATATTTGTAGATGTATGGTCGATATACAAAGGATTTAGGAGAATTTGCCAAAGATGAAGCAAAAAAACTCAAACTTCTTGAGAAGAAGCGAAAACAAGAGGATAAAGCCAGAAATAAGGTATCTATTAATAATACATTTTAAAATTCAAAGTTACCTTTATATCAGAATCCTTTTTGTTAATTTTTTAATTCCAAAAATTGATTTTAAAAAAGAACAAATTATAAAATATAAAATATTTGCGTTAGTTCTTTCTTCTTTGAAACAATAAAAAATCAAGACTCATTATTATTTTCCGTTTGATTTTTCTTTCTGAGATATTTTAGATACAAATTGTTTTTTTTTTTCGAATATAAGATCATAAAAATTAAAAAATAATATTTTTTTGAAAATAACTAGAATATAAAATAGCAGTGGTGGGAATTATTTTCAGGAATTATTAGGGAAACGAACAAGTCGATTGCTAAAAGTTTTGTCATGGATATGGAGACAGACATTTGCTCGTCTTGGAGAAGACTGGGTATTTTTAGCTTTATTAGGTATTATAATGGCACTTTTATCATATATTATGGACAAAGGTGTATCGGTTTGCACAAATGGTATGAATTTAATTTATATACAGATTTTTTTTTTTCTTCAAATTTTACTAAAAATCCTTTATTTATTTGAAGCTCGTGTATGGCTTTACAGAGATTTAACTTCACAACCAATAGCACAATATTTTGCATGGGTATCATTACCTGTCTGTCTTATATTATTTTCAGCTGGTTTTGTACATCTTATTGCGCCACAAAGTATAGGTATGTTAAAGAATTATTAAAATTTAAATCAATTTTTTTTCCTAAATTATTCATTAAGTGATATTCAAATTGTATTTTTGTTTTTTGTTTTTTTCTTCTTTCATGAAATATTAGGCTCAGGAATTCCTGAAATGAAAACCATTCTTCGTGGAGTTTCTCTAAAAGAATATTTAACATTTAAAACATTAGTAGCAAAAGCAATTGGATTAACTGCAACTTTAGGTAGTGGTATGCCACTTGGTAAAGAAGTAAGTATAATTATCTCATTTACCTCATAATTTTGATTAACTTTTGAAATTTTTTTAAATAATAAATTACGAATGATATCTCTTCTCATTTAAGGCAGTTTATTTAGTACAAATCCCTTACGATTTTCAGAGAAGAAAATATGTAAATTTCAAAATAAATCGATTTCAAGATTCTTGTTAAAATTTTTATTAATTTGCAAACTATATTTTTTTTTTAAATTCTTGTTTTAGAATTGTAATTAGGTCAGTGCTTTTTAATTAAATAAAATATTTATATTCTGCATTTAAAATACACTGGCACACATTTGTACATACATTTTATTAATAAATGTACATTTATTCTGAAAAAAATAATTTTTTTTTTAAATTTTTGTGATGCAAATAAACTTTAAATACGTAGGTATACATATAAGCAACGTGTTAAATTATTATTATTATTATTTTTTTTTGCATACACGTTAAATATACACATATTCTACACGATATTAATATTAGGTAGTTTATAATATTATATTTTTAGTTGACATTGTCAGAATTAATTTATTAATAGAAACTAAAAGTGCTCTTCGTAATATTTTCATATATTTCTTTTTTTGTTTTTGAAATTATGTTTTGTCCACATTCAATTATTTACAAAATAATCACAAGTATTATTTTCACTTTTTCATTAAAAAAAATTAATAAATTTTCTACAATGTAGCTTTCAATTTTTGTATACATTTTATGTATCGTAAATTTTTTCATATCTACTAAGTGTATCTTTTTTTTTAAATAACCTAATGCATTATTTAAGAATTATTTTAAATTTAAATTCTACTTTATTACATAAGAAGAAGAAAAAAAATTCTTAATACGTAATAATACTGATTATTACACATGTAAATTATTATGTAATAAACAACATTCCATTGCACATTCTAAAAAATATTATGTAGGTATACAAATATTATTTTTTGTATTTTTGTTTAAAACACGTGCGTATGCAATGTCATTAATTTACTATTTGTAACTTTAATTATTCTCATCATTTTAAAAGAATTCATTCACTAATATGATGTGACTTTGGCTAACTATAGAATTTCAAAAACAATAAAATATAATTAATGTTATAAACGACACCTTCCTGAATTCTAGTACATATGTATGTCTATGATTCAATATGTTGTTCAACAATAATGTACATCAGTCGGAAGTCTCTTATTATTTGAAGACTATATATTAAAAAATAAGATAAAATCAGCTTTTTATTACAGCTTTTTTATACATATGTACATATATACACACATCATGTGTTACATATATTTAATAATATGTAGTTATTACAAACTCAGCATTTTATAAGAATAATATTGAAACAATTTTTTTTTATATACGTATACCTACATAAATTGTTTTCATTCTTAATCATTTGTAACTATTTCTTCTACATTTTTTTCTTTTTTTTTTCAAATGCTTTTTAATAGGGTCCATTCGTTCATATAGCCAGTATAGTTGCACAATTATTGAGTAAATTAGTGACATCATTCCAAGGCATTTATGAAAATGAATCAAGAAATTCTGAAATGTTAGCTGCTGCATGTGCAGTAGGAGTTGGAGCTTGTTTTGCAGCTCCAGTTGGAGGTAATTTTATGACAAAAGTTTAGGAGGGTGTCGCAGAATAACTATTACAAAATATAAAACACCATAAAGAGATCTTGTTGAGAAAAAAATAAAAGGTTTTCAATTGGTTTTTAGCAAAGCGTTGAAATTTTAAAATTTTGAAAATGCCTTCAGGTGTACAAAAAACATTTTAAAAAAAATCAAAGCTAAAGAAAAATTAAAAATTGGTGTTTTTTGTTTGAGATATTTAGTACTAGACACCCTTTATTTACTTTACGTATCAAACACGTTATAAAAATCTTTTTCAATTACAATTATAAAAATATTCATGCAAAATATCTGATTTACATATTTTTATTTATAAGAAAGTTATTTAACTTGAGGTAAAAAAAATACAATTTATGTAATTGATAAAGGTTTTTGTAATGAGTCAACAAAAAACGGTCAATTATATTGGAATTACCCGCCTTCTAATATTTAACTAAAAATGTGGAATTTCAATTATTATTTTTTTATATACCCACACTTTTTTTTCGCAATAATTTTTCCACAAACAGGTGTATTATTTAGCATCGAAGTAACAACAACATATTTTGCTGTACGTAATTATTGGAGAGGATTTTTTGCAGCTGTTTGTGGAGCAACAGTTTTTAGATTACTTGCTGTATGGTTTCAAAATGTTGATACGGTTAGAGCATTTTTCTTAACAAATTTTACAACAGAATTTCCATTTGACCCACAAGAATTATTTGTATTTGCAATAATGGGGTATGTTATTTTTTTGTTGTTGTTGTAATTCGATGAATTAAAATTTCATTATTGATTTTGCTTTCTTCCTTTTTTTCTTTTTTTTTTCGAAAAAGAATTATTTGTGGACTTGGAGGAGCATCATATGTTTGGGTCCATAGACATTATGTTTTGTTTATGAGATCAAATAAAAAAATGAACAAGTTCCTACAAAAAAAGTATTTTCGGAATAAATTTTTTTTTGTTTTTCGTATGGGTATTTTTTATATTAATTTTCAATAATTCTTTTAGTCGTTTTCTATATCCTGGTATACTTGCTTTATTGGTATCAACTTTATCTTTTCCATTGGGTCCTGGTCAATTTATTGCCGGTGAATTGAGTACACATGAACAAGTAACTGAATTATTTACAAATTTCACTTGGACTCGTGATGATTTAACTGTTGAACAGGCAGCCATTGTTGATCATTGGAGTACAGGATATACAAATGTTTTTATTAATTTAGCTTGCTATAGTTTATTCACGGTATACAATTAAATTTTTATATGGAAATTTCGAATATTTTTTAAAACATTTTTTTTTTTTTCTTAAAATTTTCAGTTTATTTTTTCAATAATTGCTTCAACAATTCCAGTACCATCTGGTATTTTTATACCAGTATTTAAAATTGGTGCAAGTTTAGGTCGTTTAGTTGGTGAAAGTATGCATTTATGGTTTCCGAATGGTGTACGTTATGGTGGTAGAGTTGCACCAATACTTCCTGGAGGATATGCTGTTGTTGGTGCTGCAGCATTTTCTGGTGCTGTAACTCATACAGTATCTGTTGCAGTTATAATTTTTGAAATGACTGGACAAATTACACATGTTGTACCAGTTATGATAGCTGTCCTTATAGCAAATGCTGTTGCTGCATTACTTCAACCATCAATGTACGATAGTATTATATTAATTAAAAAACTGCCATACCTACCGGATTTATTACCCTCAAGTTCAGGTAATTAATTGAAGAATATACATATTTGTAAAATGAAACATCAAAATATTTTTGATTTTTTTTTCTTTTTTCAAATTCAGGAATGTACAGTATATACGTAGAAGATTTCATGGTGAGAGATGTGAAATATATTTGGCAAGGAATATCCTATCAAAAATTGAAAGAAGTATTAAAATCAAATAAAACTCTTAGAAGTCTTCCACTTATTGATAGACCAGAAAATATGATTCTATTGGGATCAGTACAACGTTATGAATTAATAAGAATGATTGAAAAACATATTGGTAGAGAAAAACGTATGGAAGTTGCACAAAAATGGCAAAAAGAAGCTGAAGAAAGAGCACGTGAACAAGAAAGAATTAAAAGTACAGAAGATGAAGAAGATAATAAAATGCGTCGTCCATCACGATTTGAAGTTTTACCAGCACCAGATATTTTATCTTTACGTCAATTTGCCAATGATGAAATGCTTCCACCACAAGCAAAAAAACGTCAAGAAAATTTAAATCTTCCAGGTTTTGGAACACAACCAAGAAAATCAATACTTAAAAAAACAAATTCATTTAGTTTAAAAGGATTTAATCCAGCTACACCTCATAGTCCCACATTAACACCATATTCAACAATAACTGGTACAGAATATAGAATACGATCAGCTTTTGAAGCAATATTCAAAAAATCAGCAACATTACAAGATGTTACTCCAGATCCAGAAATGGGATCAATACCTCGTAGTATTGGAGGAGGTGATGATCAGGTTTCAAGTGCTCCTGGTATATCGAAAAAAGTTCAATTGGTAAGGTTCATACATTGATTTTATTTTTCAAATGTTTATAGGAAATTATTTTTTTATTTTTATTTTTTTAGCCACGAGAACGTGTAATCGATATGTCCCCAGAAGATCAAAAACTTTGGGAAATGGAAGAAATGTCAAAACCTGTTGATTTAGAACTTGGTATGGTACATATTGATCCAGCACCATTTCAATTGGTTGAAAGAACATCATTACTTAAAGTTCATTCATTATTCTCAATGGTTGGAATTAATCATGCATATGTAACGAAAATTGGAAGATTAGTTGGTGTTGTTGGTTTGAAAGAGGTATTTGATACGAAATTATTCTTTGATGTGATTTTATTAATTTTTTTTTTTTCTATTTTTAGCTAAGAAAAGCAATTGAAGATGTAAACAGTAATAGCTTTGTAGCACAATCATCACCAATTAAAGAAACAAAATTTGAAAATGAACCACCTTGTAAAGAGCCACTTTTAAACAGTAATAATAGTGATAAACAAGTGAATACGACCATAACATCAATTAGTTCTGCAACATCGAATTCTGATAATTGTTCAGACATTGAATTAGAAAGTATGAACCGTAGAAATGCCGAAAAGTAATTATATAATTAAGATATATTATCTAAATTGTTGTTGTTATTGTTTTATGTATAATAAAGGTAGGAATCGTTGGATACGGTTGTGATACAATAAAAAAAAAAAATGTTAAAAAAATTATTATTGTTTTAAGTTTGTATTGTAAATTAATTTAATGTAATTTGTATTTTAAAATTTTAATTTTAATTATTTTTGTGATTTTATTTCATAGAATTAAGAAAAGTAAAAATTATTTGTTTTTAATTATAAGATTAATAATATTTTAATTTATATGAGAAAATATGTTAAACATTAAAATAATCAAGGCAAAAATTATATCTCATTCATAATGTGACCATATAACGTCATAAGCCTAATTAAAAATTAAAATTGAAAAAAAAAAAAAATCAAATCAAATGCAATAAGTTTTCTTTTAGGGGGAAAACAATTTTTAAGTTAAGATTTTATGTTAAAGTTTTTATTATTTAGAAATAAAATTAAAAGTACGAGTGAAAAATAATTTTAAGAAAAAATCAAGTCATAATATTATTTTTAATTGAATTGGCCAATTTTCTTTTTTGTTTTAGTTTTTTTTTCTCTAGGTTTTAAGATGTTTCGTTTTTTTTTTCTGAAGCCAAAAAAAATGTTGATGTTGTAGAATAGAATATTTGTTTTATTTTTTTTTATGTGAATATTTTTTTTTTTTTAAAAAGACATTGTAAGAAATATACTTAGAAAATAATTATACGAATTATAAATTTAGAAAAAAATTATATTGTTTTCAAAAAAAGATTTACATTATGTATATTTAAAGTAAATTTTCATCATTTGGTTTTTTTTATTTCTTCGAGATTATTATTTTTATTTTTTTCTAGTTATATATGAGGAAACAAATTTTATATTATAGGAATAAAAAAATTCACCACGATTTTCAAAGTATGTATGTAGCTTTATAGACAGTTTACTAAATTGTTTCTTTTTTACCAATTCGCAATGAAACACAATTGTTCTTTTGTATAATAAATTTATTATCTTTATTTTAATAAATTTTATTCATTATAATAATAAAATAATGATAACATTTAAAAAAAAAAAAAAAGAACAATAAGTGGAAGAATGAAAAGAAAAGATACATACTCCTACAATATATTAATTTATAAAAATAATTATAAAACAATTTTATAAACTATTCAAAAAACAAAAAAAACCTTACATACAAAAAAAAATCAAAAAAAAAAAAATTTTAAAAAATATGATTTGCAATTTTTAATTAATAAACACCATTAATGCTATTTTGCATTGGATTATTTGTTCTCGCATGTACATGAATTCTTCTACGAGGATTTGTTGTTGTTATTTTTTCAGCTTCTATTCTACCAGATAAAAATATAGCAAATTTTTCCTATAAAATAAAATCAAAATTAATTTAAATTAAATAAATTTTATTATTTATTTTCTTTTGTTCTTTTTATTAATTTTTTTTTTTATTGAAAATTCGAAATACAAAAAATTACCAATGCATTATTTGTATAATGTTGAATCTCATCATATCTTTTGTAAATTTTTGATTTAAGATTTTCTGTTTCACGGACTGTAATTGATTTTGCTTGTTCCAAATGTGCAAACTAAAAAAAAAAAATTGAAATGTTTAATATTAGTACATAATTTTATTTTTTTAGAAAACATAAGTAAATGCAAATAATTAATAAGAGGTACCTTTGCAAGAGAATCAGCTAAATAAATGAATTGATGTACTATTTCACGAGTATGAGTGACCAAAGACCTTATTCAATATTGAAAATAAGAAAAGTATTAAAATAAGAAAATTCTTGATTGATTATGTAAAATACATATAAAATAATTAAAGACAAAATTACAATGTTTAAAGTCTACATACTTGGGTATTCTTGAGGCTAATGTTGATGTATAATTAACCAAATGTACTATTCTTCTTGCGGATTCTCTTGTTAAAAGAACAATTAATTGTTCTAGAGTTTGTGGTCTTGCTTGATTTTCAGGTTCATCATCACTTAAGTAATTCCATAATTCTTGTGTTTTTTGTATTGCTAATTTTGGATCTGTAACAATCTACAAAAATCAATAAAAATAAAAAAAAAATTTTTATTTCAATTAATCATATTCAGTTTTTTTTTTTTTAATTTCTGTTTATTTTTTTCTCTTTTTTTTTATTCTTTAGAGCTTGTTTATCACAATTTATTTTTAAAAGTTGTTTATTGGATTTTAAAAATATAATTATGATAATTTCGACTTTTTTTTTTTAAATATTAAATAAAAAATAATTACATACCAATTCGGCGACATATATTAACACATGAATCGCTTCTGTACTTTGTTTTTTTAATGCTCGTGCTTCAGCAATTGTTCGTTGTGTTAATCGTCGTTTAAGTTTTCTTGAAAATCTTTGCCCGTGATGAATTGCTTTAATTGCACCCTTCTCTTTATCATCTGCAAGAGGAAGTTCTTGAGTTGCTATCAATAAAGAGCAAAAAAAATGGTATATAACTTGAATTTTTGTTGTTGTCTTAAATAAAAATTTGATTTTAAATTTTATTGAAAAAAAAAAAAACAAAAAAAAATGTAAAAAAAACATTAAATGAAAAATCCTGTTTCAAAGTTTAAAATTTTTTGTAAAAAAAAATAAAAATAACTTGAATTTTTGATAACCTTTGATCTTCCCACACACATATATGTAGACCATTCGTTAAAATGATGTGATCACGAATTCTTTTTTTTTTTTGTTGTTTCTTCAGATACTGATAAAAGTTGAATTTTAATACGCGTATAAAAAATGGATGTTTTTTTAAATGTACTTGCATAGTACTCCGTACTCCTATCGAAACACAAATTTTCATCTACTTACCATCAATTTGATCTTGAGAATCAATTGGAAGATATTTATCTACATATTTATCAGCAACCGTTATAGCATCATCAACATAATTAGCTGCATAATTTGTTACTCTACTATCGAGTACTGCATTTCCTAATTGTTTCACAGAATCGGCTCTTTTCAAAACTGGCTTTACAATTCGATTTGACATGTATTCCTTGGTGTTCCAATACAACTATTTTGTAACAAAAATATTTTGGAAAAAAAAAAAATCGATTAATTTTCACTTTTATTTTTTGTTGTTGTTGTTTTCATCACAAAATATTTTAATTACCATTTCTGGAGGAAGATATACCATTGGTAAACGCTGTTCAACAATATCTAAACTTTTACACATAATTTGATCGATACGTTTTAATGGGTTCTCAAGTAATTTTACTGCCGGTTGTAATGATTCAATTACAGTGAATACAGTTGCTTCAGCCGTATCAAAATACCAATGAAATAAACGATTACTATCTTTTATTTTTATATAAACATTTTCTGCTCTTTTTAATCCAGTTTCAACTAACGGTATATTACCAAAACGTTCAACGGCCTCCATTCTAGGTAGACCAGAATTTTGTCGTTTTATTTGACCTTTAACTAAAATTAAAAACAAACAAAAAATATTTAAAATAATATCAAATTTCACTTTCTATAATTTCCACAATTATTTTTTTTTTCCACGTTGTAATTTTAAAATGCTTTTAAATTAAAGAAATTTAAATATAATGAACGTAATGCTTTTTAAAACTCCTACCCATTTTTAAAGATTTCCTGATAATTTAACTGAATTTTAATTGAAATGAAAATTTTCTTAATTAAATGATAATTTTTTTTATTAATTAAATTATTATTATTTTTTCCTTAAATTTTATTTGAATTTTTTTTAAAAATATAAATTGTTGAGTTTATCGTTTAATCCGTTCACTTGAAATAACAATTTAAGACTAAATTTTTAATGGAAAAAAAATTATTAAATACCGTTTTAAATTTCATTTTAATAAAATGATAATATTAAATTGTATTTAACATTACAACATTACTTTTGAGTACTTCTAAAACTCTATATACAATTCACCTACATATACATATATTTAATAATATTATAATCTTTTAATATGATGAATAAGTTTGACCTCATGTGTCTGATAAAAATTATTTAAGTTTAATTCGTCCAGAAAGTACGTGTTTTTTTTTTCTTTTTGCTTTTTTTTTTTTTAAACTTTCTTCAATCTATTAAATATATTTTTTTATAAATTAACTAAAAAAAAATGAAATAAAAAAAAAGAATATAAACATATTTTGTGTCTATTATCAGTGAATTTAAAGTTATAATAATTTTATTATGACTAGACTACCACGTGAACTTTGGACTGAAATTTTTAATTTGTACTTTACATACATGCTGTATGAAATAATACTATTGTTTAGTTTTATTTATCTTACCGGCTAGAATATTAAAATTTGAGCAGATAATGCATGAAAAAAAAAATTTAATAAAAATTTTAATTGATATCCTATATTTTCCGTTTAATTATTTCAGCTAGGCAACAATTTTTGGATTAAATTTATTAATAAAAAACTTTCCATTAAAATTATCCATAAATAATTTTTAAAATTTCATTTAAAACTTATTAAAGTCCTTGTAAAAAATTATTTAATTTCTTAAAAAATTAAAATATATCTTTCAATTAAAAGTTAAGGATAGATAAACACCTAATTCGAAATCAGTGGGTGAATTGGAGAATGTTGATTAGCGTCGGAAGTAGAATCATAACCTTTTTCATTTTAAAATTTTTGAAATTTCAGATAATTAAATTTCTGCTAAAAATTTTCATACAGTGACCTCTGTTTGCAATTTTTTTATAATTTAAAAATTTCAAGAATCTTGGGTAGGTGGAAAAATGTTTGCTGAATAGTGAATTTTGAAAAGTCCGTTAAGTTACCATTGTTTAAAATTTAAATTCAAATTTTGATTTTTGAATAGCTTTGAAATTTAAATTGGATTTTCGTCATATTCGTTGGGCAGCTGTTGGTGCTGATTGCTGAATGGTAAGGATGCATGTAGAAGTGGTACCAGTGTAAGTTGTTTGTTCAGAATATTGCAAACAATTTACACACTTATTCCTCACAGAACTTTAGAGTACAAAACATATAAATGTAGGGATGTGGGCATGCGCTATTTCAAACATTATTAGAATACAAAATGCTTATATTCTACCTATTTTTTCCACCGAATTATATTTTTTTATTAAAATACAAAAATATTACTGAAAGCCTAAAAGTTATCTCAATCGTAACTTTTAAGTGACAACCCTTAGAATGAAAGAGAGTAATAAATTTGGTAATACAGTGCTGGTCAGGTATCTAATAATGCAGTTCTATTTTTCATTTCAGTCATTGATGTTTTGTATGTGCTACAGTGTTGTGTGGTTTTTTTACGAAAAGTGAAGAGTTTTTTTATCGTGGTTTTTATTTTTTTTTTAATTAAAATATTTTTTTTTTGTGATGAATAACTTTCATTTCGACATAACAAAAAATAAAAATACTTTTGTTAAAGTTCTAGAATTCGTTTAGAAAATAGAAAATAAAAATGCTGAAACAATGAAATTCTTACTAATTTGGAAATGAATTGAATATAAATTCAATGATATATTTTTTAAAAAAAAGTGTATCTACGACATGTATAAGGCGATGACACTTATTAAATATTTGAAATTATGAATGTGTGTAAGTGAAAGAAAATTTTTATTATAAAATTTAATAATACTTTTAAAATAAAAGAAAATTACATCAAAATAATCTTGAATATAAATTAAAAATTTGTTTTTTTAATTAAAAATTAATTGATAAAGGACTAAAAACGTAAAAAAAAAAATAAATAAAAGAAGAAAAAAATGGAAACGACGACGTTTTATCAAAGATTGAGTATGAAAATTGTGTTTGTGTGTGAAAGTTGGTCAGAAAAAATTTAATAGTGTTGGAATTGCGCGCTCGTGTAGAATTTGTTGTTGTCGAAAAGAATTTCTGAGAGTACCAATGGAGCGGGTATATTGAAGGAAAAGTAAAAAAAATAAGAAAAAGAAAAAAAAATAAAACAAATCTCTCGGTTTTTTCTTTTTGGAATTTTTAAAAATTGTTTGCCCTCTTGTCGTCTCTGCGAATGATGTGTATAATAATGTGTATTTTATATAGCAAAGTAAACGAGCATATTTTTGTGCTACAGAGTGTATAGTATAAAATTTTTTTTTTTTATTTTATTTTTTTTTTTTCAACGAGTTGTTGGATTTCTAGTGAAGCCCAACATTATTTTTCTGTCAAAGATAATCCATTTTATCATAATAAAATGAAATAGAAAGAGATGAAATATTAAATATTTCATGTGTGTTTTTTTTTTTAAATTTCATTTCGTTTTTTTTTTTTATAAATTTTATATCATTGCATATAAATGTTAATAAAGTACATAATATTTATTAAAAATGTACAATAAACGTGGATAATAACAAAAGAAAGTGTAAAAAGAAAAAAATTTAAAAATTATAAATAAAAAATAGTTGCACATACTTATTACATATTCCATTGAGAAAAATTTTTTTTTTCATGTGAACTGCCCCACAATAGCTAATATTAGTTATCAATTAAAAAAATAAGTTATAATATAATCGTCATCATTATTTTTATTAATTTGTATTGAATTTTAAAATAATGCCAAAAAGACATAAAAATGGTGAATTTCCACTGCCTGCTGGTTGGGATATTGCAACTGATTATGATGGCAAAATTTATTACATCGATCATAATAACAAGGAAACAACATGGTTGGATCCGAGAGATCGGTAAGATTTTTTTGTTTTTTTATTTTTTTGTTTCTTTATTATTATTATGAAGGTATTTTTTGTAAGTTTTCTTAAATGTCGATTTGATGATGTCCATTCATTTCATTGTAAATTAACATAGGGTGTTTACATAAATTATATCATAGAAAGTTTGTGTCAATTGTAAATCTTGAAAAACTAATTGTTTCAGTACTATGAACTAGGTACAAAAATATTGTAAAACGGAGTAATGCACTATAATATATGAACAAGAAATCTAAAAAACAAACAGAGAAAGTTTGGGGCTATAATTGAGATCTTTCTGCAGATCTATAATTCCAGTTTTAAGAAAACAATTAGGTATCATCAATATGAATCGATATTTTGATTTCTTTACATTTTAGTAATTTAAGAATTAGTATATCAAACAACCTATTATATTATCGTATTTTGAAATTTTTTTTTTTTTTTTGCAAATAGGTATGTATGTATGTATTTTAGAAAAATTTAAAAATAAATAATAGGTACCACACATATTCAGAAATACCCTATAATATAAATATTGCATACCAAATTAGTATGTTTATTTATACATTTTTGTTATAAATATGTACATATGTATGTACATATGTATATATGTATGTATACATATCACATACCAATGTATGTATATGACTAATTTTATGATTATGCATTATAATATGTATGTTCACATATTATACATGTAAAATTTACATATAAATATGAATATACACAAAAATATGTACATATCTATTCGATATGATTTTCATATTCAATAATATTTTACATTTTAGCAGATAAAAGTAGTTTCACAAGATATTTTGTTTTTTCTTCATCCTCGTTTTTTTTTATTTAATTTTTTTTTTTTTTCTTAAATATTCAAAACTATTTAGGTCCATCTAGGTGCCAAGTATAATAAGGCATATTATTTCAGTTGATCCACTTTGACTCATCTGTTTTTTACCTTGAACGATAAATATTCACTTTTTTTTTTTTTTTTTTTTTTTTTTTTTGAAGAATAGGTCTTGATAAGTTTAAAAAATATTTTTTCATATGATACCCGTATAGAATTTATATTTTATTATTTTTTTTTTACTTGAATTTTTCAATTTTACTTTATTCAATATTATACCTGAAGTATTTTACTGTTAATAGTATATTTTTGCAATTGTGCAATTTTATTTAATATTCAAATTGTTTTTCTATAGGGAAGTGAAACGCCTACTATGAAACATTGGAATGTAGACAACAATTTGTACATACCTAACTATTTTATTTTATTTATTTATTTATTATTTATTTTTTTTGTTATATTATTGATTTTACTTATAACTTTTACATTGACAAAATTTTTTTTTATTATTTTTGAATAAAATGTGAAGGTATTTTAGTGTTGGTTAACGTAATTATATATATTTACAGAATATAATCTTATTACGCTATCCTATAGAGAATTTTTTTCTCTGAAATGTATTATATCTACTTTGTTGTTTGATAATTGAGAATTTTTTTTTTTTTTGTATTCTAAAAACTTTTTCCTTTTTTAAACATAATTGAGGACTTTTTTAAGTAGGTATCTATGTATTTTGAGATTTATTGTGTGATACCATTATGAATGTAAGTAACTTTTTCTTTTCCATATAAACAGGTGTCATCTTAAACCTTGAATGAGAATTATTGAATACCGTAAAAATATTTCAAATTTTCCTTGAAAAATATGTTTTTTTTTTTTTTGATTTTGTATTTTTTATTAATAAAAAATTCAGTACTTCCAAAAAATAACTAGAAAATTGATTTTGTTGCTTGATTGACTTTTAAAATATGTAACTAGCTAATTATTAATCTGATATATAGTTAGATTTTTTTATGGATAAAATATCTATCATAAGAATTTCAAGGTGACTTTTTGATTGTTTAAATGTTAGTCGATAAATAAGACTGTCGATTGCAATGACTAAAGTGCAAAAAGAATTTTATTGTTCGATATATTTTATGTTTTTTTTCTCGATATACCTAAATACCTACATAATTGTCGTTCTTAGATAAATTGATTACCAAAATCCTTATCTAAGAATTTGGTACATTTTTAAATTTCATTCATTTAAGATGTAGAAATCGTTTTGGCTCATTCAGTATAGTTATGTCACTATACGAACATTTCCAATATTTTTTTAATCACTTTTTTATTTGTGGGTGAAAAATATTTGATACTGCGTCTTATTTTTTATCTTGAAAAAAAAAAAAAAAAAAATCGATTTTGCAGCAATGTGTTTATGGAGAATTTCTTCCGAAAAGCCAAAAAAATAAAAAAAAAAAAAGATAACTATAGAAAATTTTAAAATGTCAAATGGAACTGAAGATTTGAAAATTTGATATTTTTTTAAATTAGATAGGTATTTTACATTATAATAAGTATGTATGTTGTTCATCATATGTGTATAATGACATGCATTTGCAATAACTTCTAAGTTGAAACTGTACTCATATTGAAAATATATTTTATTTTCCATTTATTTTATTTTATTTTTTTCGTTTTACAATTTTCTTGGTAAAAAAAAAAACAATTTATAAATAAGAACAACAAAAAAAAGGATTACAAAATTGCTACTGTGCATAAACTGTTTTTGAATATTAATGTAAAGTCTTTACTTGAAGCAGGATTTTAGTGTTGGGCGTATTATACTTGAAGAAATGTAAATTGTCTTGTGAGATAAATGCAGTGCTAAAATAAAGAAAAGAAAAAAAAGAAGAAATATATAAGTACACTTTTTATATACATATATGTATATAAATACAAGTAGGTATATATATTCATATGTACATGCAGTTATTTTTACCAGTATAGTGGTTATGGCTTTCTTCAGTTCAATGTCTTTTTTAAAACTCTGCTTTTAAAACACACATAGAATTTATATATATAAAAGTACATACATATAGATAGACTTGTATCTATACGTTTTATGAACTTTTATGAACAAATGAAATGTCAAAGAAAGTGATAAATTAATCCTTTAAAAAAGTATCTATACCAACTATGTAATTTTTTTTTTTAAGTTCTTACTCTGTACAATTTTTAACATTACATTTATGTATGTTATTTGAAACGAATTAACATTGAATACGTAGGTACATAATATATCTAATACATATAAATATATTTAAATTGAGTTGAAATCATTAAATTCTGCTGATATATGTAAATTTAATTATTAAAGTCATATTTCTTTCATCACGTAACCGGTTCAAATATTTATTAAATTTAATAATAAAAAGACAACAACAACAACAAAATGTATCTAAAATACAATTTCTGTATATTTTTGTATCTTTTGTATTTCAAATATTAAAATATTATTAATTATTCTTAGTCACATTTAAGTAAATATGTAGTATGTATAATTTTATATTGTGTATATCCTACCAGAAATATATGTGTATGAGTATTTTTAATATAATAATCATCAAATCTACCGCGAAATTATCTTTAAATTCAGGCCATCGACTTTGACCTTGACAGCCACTTTAGTGAAAATAAATAAAATGTGAGGAATTTGCAAGGAGAAAAAAGAAAAACAAAAACAACATATAATATACTTAAGAATAAGAAAAATTTTATTAAATGACATATTATACATGTGCGTGTGCTCATTTTTATATTATTATTATTATTACACTTTTTTTCTTCTTTCTGTATCTACATAAGGTATTTTATATTCATATTCATATTCAATCTATATGATGAGCATAAAAATCACAAAAGCTATTCATCTTTTTATAATCGCATTTTCTTTAACTACTTATACTCTTAAATAAAAAGTCATTATTCCTGACGTAAGTACATTGTCAGTATTCATATTTTAAATTTTATTAAGTATCTTTATCTGGATTTCTTGTACAATTTCAACATTTAAGTTTAATTGAAAATAATTCAATTTTATATAGATAATATATACATACGGACTATATAATCCTATCATCTATTGGTATTTTTAAATATGTATACATATTATTTAGTATTTAAAATTCCAAAAAAGAAAATAGAAAAAAAATTGTGTTTTTTTTTTTTCATATACAAATTACTTGAAATATTGTCACTTTCATTAGAGTAGTGATCGTTTTAAAACCATTAATGATTAATAGCTAAACAACTTTCTGCATATGTATATAGGTATATGTATATATATCGTATCTCTTTCTTTTTCTATAAAAAAAAATACCATATTTGATCGGATGCTGATGGTATAATATGTCGCTCCTATTGCTAATTGATTGATTAACATGTATCTGAGGAATGTATTCACTTGCAAATTTATTATGCAGTCAATTTATAATTTATCTTACCTACCATGAAGATACATATTTCGTAAGTATTACATATGGCATACACCTATATCTATGTATATGTTTATTATTTTTTTTTTTACTTTGTCAACAAATTAACTAATTCGTTTTATTAATATTTAAAATAAAAGCAACTATGAATTAAATCAATTAAACGTGTAGAACTTATAAATGAACTCAACACATTTTTTTCACCATCGATCCAAATTTAATTTATTCATCACTAAATATTTAGATTTTAAAACATTTTTAAAAAATAATAATTAATTACAATAATAATTTCATTATTTTAGAATGAAATTCATATAATTTTTTCATTCATGTTATACTTATACTTACTTTTATTTTTCCCATTAATTTTAAATAAGAATTTATTATTACTTTTTTTCTATTTTAAAAAAAGAAAATAAAAAGAGTTCATGCATAATGCTAAATATGCAATTATATTTTCTTTGAATTAACAAATAATTTAAAATATTTATTGTCAGCATTATTGCGAAAAAAGAATAATTTCTATATGATTACGTGTGTGAATACATATACTTATGTATTCACATTGCAAAAAAAACGACAACAAAAATCCATAACTATGTAATTGGTTCTAAAAAAAAATTTATTTCCAAGTGTTTTGTTTAAAAAAAAAAAAAATATAAAAATATTTTTTATTAATTACCTTTTTATTTATTGGAAAAAAAAAATTAATAATAAAAAAATTTTTACATAACAAATATATAAAATTTTTTATTTTAATTGAATTTGAAATTTTATATCCTATTTTGTAAAATGAATTAAATAAGCAAAAATCTGGTTTTTATTGTTAATTGTATACATTTTTTTTCTTCTAAATTTTATTTGTTTTAAAAAAAATCATAAATTTTTAAAATAATTAAAGTATTTTTCCACAAAATAATTTCATTTATTATTTTATGTAATTATTATTTGAAAAATTTGTTTAAACAATTCTACTTATACGTTCTTACATGCATATATACATACTATGTTAATAACGTAATATTGAATCTAACACAAAATTAAATTTATTTTCTCATTTTAAAACAAAATCTTTAATAATCTAATTTTCCAAGTCAATATACTTTTTTGTAAAATATAATAAGGATAGGTATACTATTTATAATTTCTTAATTCACACGAAAAAAAAAACGATTTTTTTTTTTCAATAATTTTATTTTTAAGACAAAAAAATAATGAGAATTTTTAGAAAAATGAAAAAATAACGAGAATAAAAAGAAAAATTGGTTGTTTGTAAAATATTCGCATATATTCAATAAATTTTTACTGAATATTTTTATTATATAGTTAGAATGTATAAGAAAGCAACAGAGCGTTCAATTTCTGACAGTTCTAACCAAACATGTATGTTCTTACTACATTGTTTTATAGAATATAATACCGTCATATGTTGTATTTTTTATTTTTTTTATTTTTTTTTTTTTAACTAAAGAATTGTAATAATTTATTCTATTTTATGGTATGAGAATCAAAGCTTCCCGCATTTTATAAAGAATTATATACCACACCTGTTTGAATTTTCACACGATCAGAATATAAGGAGAGAAATATTTAATTCGAAAAAATAAAAACAGCAAAAAAACAAAACAAAAAAATCATACATACATTATTATTTACCAGAATAACTAATAGGTACTTGTATTTATAACAATTTCATTTTTGCATTTATGAATAATAAAAAAGTTATTTTAAATATTATATTTCTGTATTTTATAATGGCTATATGTACACACTTAGGTACCTATACAAATACAACTAATGTATTTCTATTTCAATAATTATCAATAATTTTTCAATATTAAAATCAAAATTTTCATATTATTTCCAGATGGAAAATTTTTCTAAATCACACGTGTAAAAACTTAAGCATTTTATGTATCCAATTTTAAATTTTTTTTTTTTATTTCTTTTTTAAATCATTAATAAATATGTATGTAGATACCTATGTGTAAATATTTATTTCTGTTTGCAATTTTTCAATGTTATTTTTGTGTTAAATTATTAAAAAAATTTCAAGTAAAATTCTTTAAATACTTTATTGTATTTTCAAGTGTATTTACTGTGAAATCAAATTATAATAATTCTTTTTATGGGTAAACCCCTCTAGACAATTTCGCACACACACACTCTATACAATTTGTTTTGTACTCTCAATAATTTAAATCTTAAATTAAAAAAAATTTAAAACGCGTCATAACACAAAAATCAAAAAATATTTAGACCAAAAAAAAAAAAATAAATAACAAGCTTCGCATACCTATGTATACTTATTTTATTATCGTTCTTATCGTACACAAAAAAAAAACGTAAATGACTTTTTATAATCTTTTAATACTTGAAAAAAAAAAAATTCTCCGTAATAGAACGAAATTAAACATATTAGTAACCTTTATGGAATGTTCTGTTCAATATTAATTTCATAAATTGCTTTTTTTTATTATTATTATTTTGTATTTGTAATTTTATTTTTCTTAACGTTTTTTTTTCGCAATTTTTATAAGAAAAAAAAAAGGAAATTTTATTTGCCAAAAATCATACGATTTCATCATATGAAAATATGTGATTAAAAATGAAGTAGATTAAATTTCTAAAATCATTATTATATATGTTTGCCTGGTATTTACATTAAAATGTAGCTATAAGTAGATACATATACTATACATATATGTACTTAATATATGTTGTGTTGAATGTACATGGTGGCACAAAAGTTTCTTCCAACAAACTTTTCGAAATAAAAATTAATAAGTAAACTTTTTCAAAAACTTAAGGTTATTTTTTTAAACTAAACAGTTTTTCTTCAACAATGTGAAACTTGATTCTCGACGATTGCTGATTATTCTTCAGCTGTTTTTCTTATTTTCTTCATTGAATTTGGTAACAATACTGTAAAACGGCCTTGTTTTAACTCGTTTTTTTATCTCTCCTTAAGGCTTGTTACACCACTTTCTTAATGGTCTTCTATAAACTCGTACTTGATTGGTTTTTTCGCTAATTTGCATATTCACATCACATAAAGCCTAGATTTGATTTTTTTCTTTTTTAAATTCTTTTTGATGCCATTTGGTGGGAAAATTATAAAAAAAATGTTTTGGAAAAATTAATGAAAAAACCATTGAAGCCTTTAATTATCAATATTTTGACAAACATTTTGTTGAACAAATTATTAAAACTTATTTTTGGAACGTTTTTTTAAATGACTTTTACACTTGAGTTCATTTTTCTTTCCTTCTCGAAACTATTCTTGTTGAAAATCAGTTTAAAAATTATCTACTTAAAAATTTTACGATCACTATATTTATAACAATTCGCAAATATTTGAAATTATATTGATTCCTATTAAAAGAAATCGTAGAGGATTTAAAAGAGTGTTGTTTTTAAGATAGTGGGGAGAAACTTTTGCGCCATCCTGTAAATTTTTATATTCATTTGATACATTATAAACGTATAACTTAACTACATTCCTTTTCTATATTTATAGATAGATAAAATATTTTTAAATTACTTACATATAATGTAGATGTATGTAAGTATGTATATCAATAAGTATATATATGAAATAAACGTATACAAAATAATTTAAACATTAAATAAGTACTTATACAATTTGCAGTTATTTTATGTACATATACCTAATATAGTAAACGGTATATAAAACATAATATAGATATACATACTTACATATATATCTACATATATATATTTATTTAAAAATCTATACAAATGTATATAATATACATTTATATATGTATGTAAAACATAAAGTGTAAGTAGGTAATATTATTATTTTATATTCTTCTCATACATACTATACTCTTATTTTATAATTTTTCATGTGTATAATAATAAAAAATAATAATAATAATTTTGAACTTTAATACAATGGAATTTCAATGTTTATACAAGTTATCAGTAAAGTGAGCTTGGAAAAGGAATGTCAAAAGCGATAAGATATTATTTTTGTTGTATGTAAAAAAGTTTATTAGAGAGAAAAAATATATACTATTACTATTATTTTTTTTTATATTTATGTAAGTATATCTATTCGTATAATATATGTATATTATCTACTTATTACTTATATATATGTAATTATGATGCATTACATGATGTATTAAAAAAATATGTACAACAATTCAAAATTATAAATTACTTTATTATAATACTATAATTATAAGTTATTTGAATAGAAATGTTAAGCAATAATCATTATAATTTTCTTTTAAATATGTTTTTTTATTTATTTTTTCATTATTTGTTTTTTTTTTTCTACACATATGTTTTGTTATTTTTATTTTCAAAAAGAAGTAAGAAAAAGAAAAAAATAACAAAAATTTAAAATACTTATGTATACATATAAGCAATTGGCAAATAAATTCATGTATAGTGTAATATAAAATATATGATAATCACAATCACAATAATTATAATAATAAAATCATAAAATATTTTATACTTGTACACATATGTATATCTATACGTACGTAAATATGTATGTATATATACAAAATTAATATGACGAGAGTTAAATTGAGGGCCATTACATGTTTACGTATAGATCTATCTATCTATACTTACTTATATTATGCCAAAGAATTTAAAATTGATAATATTGATGACTTATTAATTGCCTTGTAAATTCTTTAGCTTCTTTTTAAAAAATAATTATAATGATAATAATAAATTATTATTATTGATTTTATATTTGAAAAAAAAAAAAAAAAAAAAAAGATTTTTAAAAAGAAAAAAACAAAGAAATTGAAAAATTATTACATTATTTAATGTATCTATATGTTCAAACATATTTATTTACATAGTAATACATATTATTTTAACATTGTATAATTTTTTGATTTTGCAATAAATTTATAAATAGAAAATAAAAAAAAAATACATACTTCATAAAAAGAAGTGAAAATAAATTTATAAGATAAGTTCTAAATAAAGTAAATAATTTTATTTAATATTAATGTAATCGGATATACGTACATGTATAGTTAGTTACTTATTTAAAGTGTAATTATTTTATTTTATATACATACATACATACATACATACATACATACTTTATTAATTTTTTTTTCTTTATCCTGATAAAATTATTGAATATTACAATTTAAGGCGTGTACTTGTATGAATTTCAAGTATTTATAGTTATGTCAAATACTGTTTTAAAAAAAATGTAGCTAATTAGAAAAAAAAAAAGCTAAGCTGTATTGTAATTATTGACTAGACTTTTTTTTTTTTTTCTTTTCGAAAATTATTATATTGAATGTAAATATGTATGAAAATAATTGCATACATTTAAAGATTAATGAGATTTTATTTTCATTGAAAAAAAAATATATTTTGTTGTTGTTGTTCTAAATAAAATATTTATGGAATCTGTTATTTGATAAATTTTCAATAATTATGAACTTTAACATAAAGACTATCTATTATCATGATTGGATGATAAACGAAGGTCATTAAATCCTAAAAAACAGAAAAACTACTTGAATAATCATGGGTAAAGTTTAGTTTGGAAAACAATAAAAATTATCAGTAAAATTGTATTCTACATTTGAAAAAATAGTTTCTTATGTACTAAATAGGCTAGAAATGTATTAAACAATTTTTGAAATTGTTTAAAAATTCTTTAAAAGAATTGAATTTTGGTATAAAATGTTGTGTTTTCATAGTAGATATTACTTAAAAATAAACTTCTTTACAGTAAACAGTTAAAAACACACATCGATTTTCATCTCAAACATACTTTAGCTAATTTTTCATCAAAAGTGGCTTTAACCAACCCCCTCCATAACTTAAACGGTGCATATTCTCAATAAGTATCTGATTATTATAATTGTTAGAAAGAAATTTAATTAAGCCCGCCGTTTTTTTTTTGTACAAACAACTCCTTTTCTAAAACTTTGTTTTTGTTTTTATAAAACAATAAAATTCGTCAGTTACTTTTGTCTTGTTTACCAGATTACAAGATTATAATTAATCCTGTAAAATGATACACAATGATATTCGATGCAATAAAATGAACTTTAAGGTGTTGTTAAAATGAAAAGTATAATACTACACCGAATGTACGAGTACTTTTACTTACTTAAATGTAAATTAGATTAGTGATTGGTTATTACAAAAGGGTTCTCAATGAGAAATTATAATAAAATGAAACGAAATGAAAAAAAAAAATCGGATTTACAAATACGATACGTTCATAATGTTTATTTTAATTTTAAGGCTTCTGTATCTGATACAAGGGTATTTTTCCCTTTACATACTATTTTTCACTGATATAAATTATAAAAGAGTTTGAGGTTATGACTCTGGGATTAGAACTGTGACTGACTTTTGAACTGCTTACCCTCATAATTTTTTTTTTTAAAAGAATCTATTATTTCTGTATACTAAACAAAAAATTATAAAGAAAATAAAGTACTAAAATTCACCTTGTCGCTACCAGGGATTTGTAATATAAGAGCATGGAATTGTGCGTATGTAAACTTTTAAAACATGAAATAATATACATACATGTATCTATTTATATACATATTTATATTGCATTAGCTTTGTAAGTAACACGAAAGCATCTTTTTTTTTTGTTGAAAATTTAAATTAAAGGCTTTCTAACTTATAATTTTTTTTCTCTCTTATTTCCTATGTGTATTTTAAATAGAAGAATATTCCATTCAAAGACAAGATCTAATCACAAGAATCTGAATCTGAAACGTTAGTTAAAATGTTATGTATTAGTATAGATAAAAGTATATATTATGTATGTATGTATATACATATATAGTTTTATTTTATAATAAATGGATACTAGTTATTTAGATACTTGGTGATGATGGTTAATTTTATGTAGATTTCAGTACGCATCATCATGAAAAATCGTTAAAATATTTTGTATCTTCTTGATACTCTCTCACAAAATGTTTCTTTTTCATAGTTGTGAATCAATTTTTACTGACTAATCAACCTAATTATCATAGACGATGATCTTTTTTTTTATTTTCCTTTTTATTTTATTTTATTTTTTTTCTTTTTCAAATGTATTTTTAAATATATACTAGTTAGTTATTGCAACAAAACTGTATATAGTATATTTAAGTTACATTGAACGAAGCATTGTGGTAATAAAAGTTGCAGCAGCTATGCCATGAGTATTTTAGCCAGCATAACATAGCGTATAGGTATGTACTATGTAGTATCTATAGCAATAGAGCATCAAATAATCAACTATCTAGTAAGCGGTTAAGTATATAGTGTTGTTTAGTTGATTGTTAGTTTTAACTATATAGATATGTTTTGTATATATAGTAGATATGTTATATTGATTATGTGTGTACTGTGTAGTAAAATGATATGGAATGGAATGCGGTTCTGACAGGTCTTGAATAAAATGAACCAAAGTAAGAGCTGTTCCCTGCCCCAGCCCAAACCAGACTTGTATTGCTATGCAGCTATGCTAGTGCTATTGCTTTGCATTGCATTAAACACAACGTTTTTTTTTTCTGTATATATAAATACATATGTATATACATATATGTATATCAGAATGTATGTAAGTATGTATGTATGTATCTATATCTATAAATATGTGGATATATATTTGTATGAATGTCGTTTCGTTCATATATAAATAAATGCATGCATCAGCAATAGCAGCAGCAGCAGCAACATCAACAATCCCCAAAGCCAGTTAGTCAAGTCCCACACATCCACAACAAAATCTATCTATTGATTATACTACGTGCAATCGAAGCAAACTGTTTGGTAAATGCAAGCAAGCAACTAGTGCAGAGCGCAACGTAAATGTATCTAAAATATTTTTTTTTTTTGTAATTCCTTTTTTTTTATCTACCAAACCTAGCGATCATCGTCTATCACAACACAACAAAGTCGTTGGCACAAGCACACAACACCACAAGGTACATAAAAAGATAGTACCTATAAATTGGTATGTACATACCTACAAAAAAAAATAAATAAAATAATAATAATAAATAAAAATAATAAAATATAAAAAAATTCAAGAAAGGTATTAGATAGGTAAATGAAAATGGATAACAAAAAAAAAAAAACGTAGCTGCTGCGTTCACAATAATCAAGTTCGATAGATACAAGAGAAAAAAACAAACGTACATACATTTCTTTTCATCGTCTTCGTTGAAACCTTGCCTTATAACAAGTTATCTATCTATTTACTATGATCTAGGTAATGCACTGCACATTTGTAATGCAATTGGATTTGATGAAGAATCCCTTCTCTTCTCTCTCTAGCTAACTATTTTAATACTCGATTTATTTCTAAATTCACTTGTGTTTTAAAAACATTTAAAAAAATTTAAAAAAAAAAGTCTTTGATTAGGTTGTTTATACAACATATATTTTCTCGTATACATGATTCCTTATTTGATGGACAAATTTTGTAATGTATAGTATATATATGAAAGTATGTAGTAGATAGATAGTGTACCAAGGTATATTGCTTATAAACAACAAGTATGCTAGCATTTTTTTTTTTTTGTAATGCATGTACATCTAATATGAATGTAAATTGTCTTGAAAATATTGTTTTATATATAAATACTATACAATATACATATGTATCTATACTATCTATAATAGATATTTTTTGTTGTTGTTATTGTTGTTGTTGTTTTTTTTTTTTTTATTTTTTTATTTTTTTTTTTTTTAAGTACCTAAAGTAGTAGATTGGAATTTTTGATTTTAACAAAATACAATTTAGCTTAGCTACAGCATCATTAGTTACCAAGATTAGAATTACAATGATTCAATAAATTCTGTTCAGAACATAGAGTTGACTGAGATGTTATTTTAAATGTGATTTCCTTTGAAAGATTTATTTAAAATACAAAGTATCATATTTTGTTTAGTTTTTATATTTATAAGTAAATATGTATATACATACATGTACCTATATTCATATCTATAATCATATATATAGGCACATATGTATATTGAATTTCTTATAATAAACAGAAGACAGTGAATTATATTTTTAAATAATAAAAATAAAAAAAATTGAAATGAATGGAAAGTATCTGAATATGTGTTTAGCGTAAACATTTATAAGAAAATTTTTCTTGTCTCATATTAGCTTTTTGTAAATATTTTCCAATTAAAAAAAATATTTTAATTAGAAAAAAAAGATAGTAAATTTTATTAACGTAGCATTCACAATAATAGTTTACTGAAGAAGAAAAAACAACTAAGAAAATTGAAAAGCTTTAAATTTGGAAAAAATAAAGCCTATCTTAAGGCGCTTTAATATTATTGTGAATAAATGTAGAGTTAACTGTTTTATGATTTTGAAATTTGAGGTTAAAATGTTTTTTTTTTGAAATTATTTTTAAAATAAAATTACGAATAATACAATAAATTTCTCATATACTTGATTTTTGTTTTTACAGATATACAAAGCCTCAGACATTTGCTGATTGTATTGGGGATGAATTACCACTTGGCTGGGAAGAAGCATATGATCCTCATATCGGTCGTTATTATATTAATCATATTGATCGTAAGTTTTAGTTTTCTGAGGTTTGTTATTTTTTTAATTGCTGCAGTGTTTAAATTTTCTGTAGAAACAACACAATTGGAAGACCCCAGACAGGAATGGAAAAGCGTCCAAGAAGCCATGCTCCGAGAGTATCTTAATGCAGCACAGGACGTTCTGGAAGCGAAAAGAGAAATTTATGATATTAAACAACAAAGACTTATGCTGGCTCAGGATGAATACAATCATTTGAATACATTAGCAGCAAGCAGAACAAGCCGTAAAAGATTTTCACATAATTTTTATTTTTTATTTAAAAAATTAAGTAAATTTCATGAAACTTTCAGTATGTTCATCATCGAGTTCTATTAACACAAGACATGATCCAGATTTACTTCGAGCTGATCTTGTTTTAGCAAAAGAACGAGTAAGACGATTGAAACAGGAACTTGTAGATATTACTTCCGATATATCTTATACACAAAGGGGTGTTGATACACTCTATAAGTATGTCAAAATTTGCAAATTCTTAATGATGAACGTTGTGTACCATTTTTTTGTTTGTTTATTTGTTTGTTTGCCTTTACAGTGTTGAACAGAAGTTGAGTGCTCATGAAAACGGTTGCTATAACATATCAGAGGTGCAAGCAATTCGTGAAGAAATGATAAAAGTACAGAAATCTTTAATATCTGGTGAAAAAGTACGAGAAGAATTAATGCATAGCTTAGTTCAAATTAAAAATGAATTAACACGACAAAAATTCTGTGAAGAAAATGAAAATATATTAAATTCCACTTATGTGGTAGGAGTTATTAATGAAAGAGTATGTACAGCATCGCAAACAGATCTTTGTGCAGACAATTTGAATTCTGGTACAAGATTTGCAGAAATGGCTAAAACTAAATTACAATATAGTGAATGGCGAAAGAGAATAAAACAACTTCAACAACAATTAGCTGAACATGTAGAGAAGGTAAACGAGATTTTTCTAATTTTCTTTTTCTCTTTCAAAATGTATTCTAATTACATTTTTCTAATGTAAATCATGTATTTTAGATTGAACCTGGTCAATTGGAATCCGACAAAGATAGGCTTTTATTAATTCAAGAGAAAGAAAAATTGCTCAAAGAGTTACGTAGTATTTCAACAAAATCAAAATCACCCGAAGAAATATTATCAATTCAACAGTCATGCAAAAAACTCGAAGAAGATCTTAATAAAGCCTATGAGGCTACAAATCAATGTATTGTTAATCGACTTAGATTGCATGAAGAAAAACAAATTTTACTTGATAAACTTCAAGAAGCTCTAAAATCAACAAAAATGCTTGAGGATCGTCTTAAATCGTTCTCATCTGAAAGTATGTTCTCAATAAGTAGTGGTTCTAGTATAGGATCTCTTTCGACAGCCAGCAGTAAGAGTGCATTAAGTTTCACAGATATTTATGGTGATCTATTAACTGTTGAACCTCAAATTGATATGGCCGATTTACATCGACGATCTCAAAGGCTATCGAATCCTTCAGAAATTTCATTATCACCGCGAAGTAGTTTGTCAGTAGAAACACCACCAGCATCACCAATGAAATGTAATAGTAGTGGTGTTGAAAGTCAACAAAAAGATAT
Organism: Bombylius discolor; assembly: GCA_939192795.1. Classification (NCBI taxonomy): domain Eukaryota; kingdom Metazoa; phylum Arthropoda; class Insecta; order Diptera; family Bombyliidae; genus Bombylius; species Bombylius discolor. The sequence goes on along the minus strand of OW584241.1, from coordinate 2,805,395 downwards.
TGAACCAACATACGCGAATGCATCGAATTTCAATCTTCCATTAGTAACGCAACCATTACCATCACAATCACAACTTCATCACGATTTAGACTCAACAGTTCTAGATTGTATGCGTCTTGAGGAAAGATTACATGAATTGGAAATGAAACAACCATTAAATTTGGCAGCACCCTTATCGCCAATTTATGAAAAACCATTGCTACTTGATTTACCTCAGGAAATGTTAAGTCGTTCTTCATCAGCTTCAAATACAAGATCAGTTTCAGCAGCTGTTAGTAATGAATCAGTTGCCGGTGATTCAGGTGTTTTTGAAGCATCAAGAGTACATTTAACAGCAAGAGCTGAATTAGCTCAAGTTCAAATTGGAATGAAATACTTCAAAAGTGAAAGTGTATTAATAGTTTCAATAGAACGTGCATGTAATTTAGGAGCTCTTGGATTAAATGAAAATTGTCAAGTGTAAGTGTAAAATTGAATTGAACGTTTTTTTAAAAATATTTTTAACAATTTCCTTCAAAAAATTCACTTTACAGTTATTTGAGAGCAGCACTTCTTCCAAATTCACTTCAATCAATAAGAACAAAATCAGTTTCTGAATTCCAAAGACCTGTATTTGGAGAAAATTTTGCAATTCCAATCTCATTAAATAAAATTCTAGGAAAAATTCTTCAAATTTCTGTTATTTGTGTTACAGGACAAAAAGAAGAAATAATTGTAAGTTAATCTATTTGTTTGTTTTGTTTTTTTTTTTTCTATAAATTTATTTTTCCTTTTCTTCAATAATCTTTAGGGTACCGTTCAAATAAGTCTTGCTGAATTTAATGCAGATGATGCAACTTTAAAATGGTACAACATTTTAAGTTCAAGATTTATGCCAAATTTTGTTGAAACTCTTGAAATATCGGGTGCATGTAAGGAAGAATCATCAGATGAATCAACAATAATTTCATCGCAAACATCAACATTAACTCGAAATCAGGATCATCATACTAATATGAAAGATCAAATTGCTGGAGAATTAAAGGAGCATTTAAAATTGAATGAAGAAGAACAAGAAGAAGAAGAGGAAGAGGAAGAGGAGGAAGAAGATGAAGATGAAGATGATGAAGAACAAGAAGTCAAACAAGAAAATTGTGAAGATGATGATGGTGCAAATAGTGAAATAAATGGTAAATTTCTGATTTGAATACTGTTATAAGTTGCTTTTAAAGTATTTTTATTTTTTTAGTTGATTTAACCAAAAGAATGCTAGATATGTACATGAGTAATGTAGTAAATTCTGGTGCCGTTGCTGCTGCTACTACTGCTACATCTCCTACGGCTTGTACTAATGAATTTGTTGATAAGGAAACGAATACAGAATGTGCATTCCCACCAGAGAAATCAAGAGCATCACGTTTCTTTGATGGTCTTCAACAGCATAATTCAATTACAAAAGATGTTGCAATATCAACAACAGTGTCTGGAGTAACATCTTCAACAACAATAATGATGGATGAGAGACCAGTTAAACGATCTCAGACATTTTCACCTAGTGCTGCTGTAGGTAAAGGACGTTATATATGTCGATTAAATCGTAGTGATTCAGATTCTGCAATGCATTTTGGTGTAACACCGCATCCATTTCAACGAGGTGCAATTGAAAGACGTTCTCTACGGTTCCATACAAAAATTCCAAAAGGAACATCCAGTAAGTTGAAGAAATTAAGGAATTTTTGAACAAAAAAAATTAATTTTTCATTTAAATTTTTTGCAGAAATTCATCATAATCATATTCCAAGGACAAGTTTAGATTTGGAATTGGATCTTCAAGCACAGCATAGTAGACTAGATACATTGAATGATGAAATAGCGAAATTAAAGAATTTAAAAGAAACGTAAGGATACTTTTTTTTATTTCATTGACTTGAAAGGAAATTAATTTATTTTCCTTTTTTTTTTCTCTTATAAAAAAATTAATAATTTAGATTGGAACATGCTCGTGACAATAAAGATAGTAAAGTTGCAACATGGGCAATTGAAAATGAAGATTTTCAACGTTTAGTTGAACGTGTTAGTGCAACAAATACAGCCGAAGAAAAACAATTACAAAAACTTTTACATAAAACATCAAAAGAAATTTATAAATTGAGAAAAACAAAAATAGCAAAAGGCGCTCCAGATTTAGTTTCATTCAAGTGAGTCACACAGCACATTATAAAAAAATCTTTATTCTTAATCATTTTAAAATTATTTTTTCTTCTCAAAAATTCAATTAAACAGAGAAAAAATGGCATTTTTCACACGTAAAGGTTTTACAGTACCTGAAATTCCAGGGGAATTAACTGTTATGCAAGAGGATCCTCTAGAAGAATTAACATCGATAACATCAACAATTTCATCAACAGATGCAACAAATGATGATGATGCTGATTTAACCATAAATAATAGTCTTAATAATAATAAATCAAATAATTCTGTCTTAGAATTGAAACAAACTGAAACTGAAAGTGAAGTTACAGATAATTCAACAACAACAACAACAACAACAGAAACGAAAGAAACAGTGAAATTAAACGATGAAAATGAAGATACGGATAATAACAATAAATTTAATTATGTTGTCGATAGAACGTATGGCGTTGAGGTATAAAAAAAATTTAAATAAAAATTTCAAAAATTAAATTATTAGAAAAAAAAAAATAAATAAATAAATAAAAATAATTGAAACGTTGTGCCTTAGAAGTAATTAATAAATTAATTAAAAACAAAAACAAAAAAAGGGAATTTTTAAATAATGAATTTAGTAATATATTTTTTAAAATTAGAAACTACATAATTAATTATTTGTATAATTTATATTTTATATTTTTTATCTAGTTAACTAGTTAATGCAAAAACAAAAACGAAAAAAAAAATAAACACAAAAATTATTTTCTTTCTATTGAAAATAAAAAAAAAAAATGTTTAAAGAAAAAAAAAATGTTATATAATTTTTTTCATTTTATAAATAAAAATATTAATTTGCTATGAAAAAATCACTCATTTTTGCAGAGTGTGATAGCGAATTTAATTTAATTTAATTTCTTTTTATTTTTCTTCTTCTTCTTCTTTTTGCTTCATAGTTAAATTAAAATTTTTTTATTTTATTTTATATATATTATTATTTTTTTTAAATTATATTTTTGTTTATTTGTGTTTAAGAATAACTGAAATACAAAATAATAAGTTACATTTTTTTTTTAAATACACTTTATTTTATTTTTTTTTTTACTATTTTACCAATTATTTAAAAATACTGTGCTTCATAAATCTTATGTCCTTACACAGAAATTTTCAAGCTTTACATTTCAAAAATTTTATGATAAAAGCATGTAAAGACGAAAGAAAAACATTAAAAAATCGCCAATATAATTTTTTGCCATAAAATAATTGTGGGTGGATAAAGTGTTAAATAAATCGTTAAAAAAAAAAAAAAAAATTGTTTTCTGATTCATAAAATACGTATGATATGTTTTTTTTTTTAAATTAACAAAATTTATTTCTTGCATAAAAAAAAAACGGTAGATAGATACATTTTTAATGAATTTCCATACATAAAAATTAGTCTTTTTTTTTAATAATCTCTTTAACATTATTGTCGTGTTTAAATACATAAAAAATGAGAAAAAGAAAGAAAAAAAAAATGTAATAATTAAAAAAAAATAAAAAAAAAAATACAATATTAAATCGTATCGTGCAATATTAAAGGATGATGAAATGTAGAAGATACTTTTTTGTATAATTGGAAAAAAAAAAACGTGGAGGGAAGAAAATTTTCAATATAAATAAATTGAAAAAAAAAAAATAAAATACATATATATGAATATTTGAAGAAATTTACATTTATATTCAAATTGTACATATTAGCATAAAAATTAAAATCAAAAAACAAAAAAAATTATTTTATTAAAATTAAGCAAAAAATAAAATATAATCTAAGTTGCAATCTCCTAGGGACTGATGTATATGTCTAGAACAAGTATTTTAATAAATCTTTTTAATTATTTTATTTTTATTGGTTTTTTTTTTTAAATTTTTAATTATAATTTCTTTGTCTTTTTGAAAAAAGTAAAAAAAAAACAAAAATATTTAAAAACAAAAAAAAATTACAAAAGTAGTTAAAAAAAAAGAATTATATAAATAATATAAATGAAAAAAAGTAATTTTATTTTTATATTTTATGGGGTTGATCAAAGTGAAATGAAATTAAAAAAAAAAAACTTTTTTGTTAATGAAAAAAAAAATGAATAAATAAATAAATTAAAACAATTGTTAAGTTATTAATTTTTATTGTAATAAAAAAATATATATATAAATTTAAGACAAAAATAAAAAAATAAAAAAACTATTGAAAATCAGACAAAAAACAAAATCCAATTTATATATTTTTTAGTAAAAATTTATTTGAAGAAAAAAAAAAAAGAAAATAAATGTGCCTTGTAGTGCAACAAAAGAAAAATTATAAAATTTGTATATGTGTTATTTTTTTTTTTTTTTTGTTTTTATAACAATAATAAAAAAAATTTAAATAAAAATATTGTATAGAATTTCAGAAAATTTTTGGAAAAATACAAATTGAACAAATTTAATATGAATTTTATTAGTTAAAAATTTGTAAAAAAAAAATTACGAAGAAAAAATAAAATCAAGAATTTCAGAACGAAATAATAATGTAATAGCTCAAAATAAAAAGAAAATAAATAATTGATACTAACTTCTTATATTTTGTTTGTTTTTTTTTTTTAAATTTATTTTTGGATTTAAAAAATAGCTTGTATGTCAGCCGTTTGATGAAAATCGAGAAAGGAATAAAATTACAAAAAAATCACTGGAAGAATAAAAATACGATTTGATGGACGGAAAGTAAACGGATGTCCTACTAAACGTCTTAAGATGTTTTTCTTTTAACAACGTTAAAAGTTCCAAAACATCAATCATACATAGGAGATGTCGAAGAATCACTTTTCAAAATGCAGTATGACTTTTTAATAACGGCAAAGTTGAGTAACTAGCGCATCATAAATAATCATGATTCATGATGCTGTTACTGCAATGCAACATATTTTTTCAGCAATATTATCATGACTGTATGTTATGTCATAGTACAATCACGATACAAGGCAAATAGACGTTTAGGAAGACAGCCAACGTTTCCTCTGCAGACCAGAGCAACCATGAAAAATTGAAAAGGATTAAGATTGAGAAAATTCGAAAATTCTTCACTTAACATTTACCAAAAACGTAAATATTTGAATATGGTAACTGGTGAATTATCGAATATGATCTATTTACTTTTAATTATAATATTATGATAAATTTTCAAATTTTCCCATCATTATATGTATATATTTTTTTATCAATCCTTTCAAGGGTAATAGTTATAAAATAAAAGACATTCAGTTTATTTTTTTTTTAGCATTTTTCATTCTCACATTTCACATATTTATTATTACATTAATATATATTTTGGAATTTTTACAACCTATTTTATTGTTATTTCAATAAAAATTTTATATAATTCATTATTATTTCAAGTGTGTGTGTGTGTGTGTTTGTGTATTTTTGTTTGTTTTTTTTTATATATATATATATTTTTTTAAATGTAGATTTTATGCATTATTTTAATAATATTTTATGAATATAATAATATATTTACAATTAAAACACAAATATGTATAATCATTTCCCTTACATTATTTTTTTATATAATAGAATTTATTTTATTTTAATTTTTTTCTTTTAAAATTTGTAATATATTTATTTTTTTTATTTTTTTTTTTGTTATAATTAGATTTTAATAAAAAGTTTCCAGTTTTGCTTTTATATTTTTTTGTTTGTTCTTGTGTTTTTGTTATTTTTCATGTTACAAATAAAAATGTTATTTGTTATTTTTTTTTTTAAATTTTAATTAAAATTAATTATTAATTTAATTAAAAGTTGTTAATATATATTTTAAAAGCTTCATTTTTTGTTTTTAACTTTTTTTTGTTTTTTTTTTTTTTTAAATTATGAATAATTAGACATACATACATACATTTATTTCTTCTTTTTTTTTTTTTTTTTTTTTTTTTTTTGAATTTTCTTTATCTATATCTAATAACAAATTTGTATTCATTATTTTCTTTTTCTTTTTCATATTTATTTCCATTTGTTTTTTTTTTCTCAACACATTAAAATTACAATTTTAATTATTATTTCTATAATAATGTAATAATAAAAATTCCACCTGATTAAATTTTTTTTTTTTTAAATATTTTTACATATTAAAAAAAAGAATTAGAAAAAAATTACAAGAATTTCGAACTTTATCGGGATTTTTACTGTTGATTGATAAATTTAGTTGAAAATTAACAAAACAGTTGACAATTTTAAATTTACGGTTCTTACTTTCTTTTCTGGAGCTTTCAAAGGCAATTACACACACAATTTTACATATTGCACAACCTTTCCATTTTTAAAAATAAAATTTTATTTCGATGTTTCAATAATCACACGAACTCAATAAACTCAACCTGCGCAAACTGCAACCAAGATTGATTCACCATTATATTTGATTCTGAAACGCAGCCTAATTTTTTTTTTTTTTATAATCGGAAATTAATAATTAAATTTCGAGAAATGACATACAGATTTTTTTTTTTTTTTTTTTTAAAAAAAACCCCAATAAAGTTCAAAATTTCATTTTTAATTCTTTAATTGTGTTTCTTATCTCTACACACTAATTATGAGTGTATAATAATTTTTTTATTTTTAAAATTATAAATAAAAAAAGAGATTTTGTTTTCCATATGATACAATTATGTTTTTTTTTTTTTTTTAATTTTAAATTTTTTTTTTTTTTTTGTATTTATTAATTGTAATATAGCCCCAAAACTACTTAGTAAGTGCTTACATTAATTATTTTATTCTATTTTTTTTTTCTTTGTGTTTTTTTTTTTGTTGATATTCTTCATTCATTCGTACTATAAATTTTTGTGTTTTTTGTAAAATATTAAGCGACACGCAAACTTTACTTTTTTTAAAATTAAAATTTTGTTTTTTGTGTAAAAATTATTCAAATTTTGTTTTCTTGTTTGTTCAAAAAAATGGGATACATTTTAAATGGTGCATATCGCTGTTCTACATTATACGTCATTTGTTCTACGTCACAAAAAAAAAAAAAGATTTGTCTTTGATCTAAGAGAAATGTTTCTTCCCTAACTTTTGTTTTTCTTCTAAAATGTACTTAAAATTACATTTAAGTGCTTTAAAAACACAAAAGAAATCCTTTTTAAATTTGTTTTTAGTATCAGTATATGATACTTTAAAGCGAAAAAGAATTTTTTGTTGTTGTTGTTGACTTGTGTAATAAAAAAAAGAATTATTAAAAAAAAAAAATTGGAAAAATGATGAAATCTAACCAGCACCACAATGAAATTCACCATAAACCGTTTCTGCTGCTGCCAAATAATACATTGATTCTCATTCCTTTTGGTGATTTCCATTTGAAGGACCTTGTGATACATGATGATGGTGACTAGTTGTACCGTTAGCATTATTGTGCGTATGGTTTGATGGTGGAATATTCGGTGTTGAATTTGGATTTAACATACCATTATTACCACCACCACCATTTACATTTGTATTTGTACTACCACCATTACTGTCTGGTTTTTTATTTTCTCTACGAAGAAGATAAACTGAACCATCTGCAGCCTGTTGAAGACTGTATTGTGAAGGAGAACATGGATTACCATCAGGATCTCTCAAATACTGAAATTAAAATGTTCATTTTTCTTTACTTTAATTCAATTAATGTATAATTTTTAACTCACTTGGAAAATATGTCGATGTAGAACAGCAAATTTGTTAGCTATTCTTTTCCTTTCAGTAAATACCATTTCCCGATCATGATAGAGTCGATCTTTTCGTCGTCTAACCTCTTTAACTTCATCTTCAAGCGATAAAATTTGATCTAATTTCCGTTTACGACAATTTTGTGCAGCAACTTTATTTTTTCCTCTTCGTCGGATATCCCTGATCAATGATAATTGATTCTCTGTTAGATCATATTTTGATAAACGCTCATTAAATTCATCCATTGGTAAATTAATGATATCGCTGACAGTTATTGGAATACTCAGGGATCGAGCACGTTTTTCATCACGCGTTAAATGTTCATCATCGATTCTCTTTTGTTTTTTATCTCTTATTTGTGGTCTAGGTGTTGAACCTGTACCTTGTGGTAATGTGTATGTATGATTGTGACTTACAATATCATGTGCTGATCTTGGTGTTCTAACAGAAAAATCTAAAGAACATGGATATTTCATGTCATTATTTGACATTACTGAAAGATCATTTTTGCCAATCATTGGACCAACAGCACCTTCTAAATTATGACCAATTGGAGGTGCATGATGTAAACCGTATGGTTCATATTCATATTTAACAGGTGTAGAAATATGATCAGGTTGTGGATGTTGATGATGATTTGAAGTGGGTGGATGTGTTAATGGAGCTGGAATGTTCGGTTGTTCTTGAAAATATCTTTTTCCAAACATTTGATGTTTCTTTTGAGCTACTGGCTGACGTCCAACATCTCCTAAACGACTATTATAACTGTAATCATATGGCCCGCCATATTTTCCATGATGATATTCTTGAGCTGAATCACTTCCAGCATCACCCCATTCACCATCTGATAATGATGGAACTCTTTCAGAGCCCATTGAACTGACAGCACTATCACTTGATGCATCTAAACGATCACCAGTTGCTGATCCTAATGCTTCATTTCCAGTTGCTGAATTGCTACCTAATGGACCAAGACTAGTTGGCATTGTTGTAGATAATAAATGATTACTGGAATGGCTACCTCCTGATGCTGATCCCAATACAGATGAATTATTACTTGTTGCGTTGCTGTCAAGCATGCGCATGCCACAGAAGCCTATTAAAAAAAACAATTATTTTAGTTTCTTTATTTTTATAGGTTATGTATAAGTTTTCATCTTGTTTACTTGACTCAACATTTTCGAAAAATCAAACTATTTCTATTTTTCAAAAACACCAATGTAATAGAAAATAATTTTCAAAATTAATAGTTCTTGCACAGAGCACCACAAGCAGAAAATTTAAATTTGAAAATTTTGCGGTAATTATTTTGTGCATACTGTAGACAGACGATCACAGAACAAATGTATGTAGTATTAATATTTTTTCTATTTGCTCAAGATTTAACAATGAATTCGAAAGAAGAGAAAAAACAATTTGTATTGTTATTTGTTATCAATTTTTTTTAATTTTTGGCTGACGTAGAATTTTTTACTTATTCTCCCCAACTTTTAGCATTAACGAAATGTGTGTGTGTCGAAAGTTAAAAATTAATTTATATTATAGAAAAAAGCTCTTTTTAATTTTAAAAAGTTTTCGTAGTGGGAAAAAAAAATTTAGTTTTTTTGAAAATGTATTTAGCTTGACGATATGACGACGACAACGATTACTACACTGCTACAATGAATGCTAATAATGATAAAAAAATATATATGTACACGAACGTACTCGTACGAGAGAAAATAGGTATATTGTGTGTAAATTTAAAATTAAAAATGATAATTTTTATTCATGTATGTTGACCAAAAGCCAAAAGTATGAATGTATTTTTGTTGTTGTTTTCTTTTTTGTTTCTATATGTTATAATTTATTTATAATATAAGAATATAACCTATGTAAAAGTATATATTCACATATTATAGTGAAATTTATAATCACATTATATACTTACAATTTTTATTATCAAAATAATTACGATAAAATGATAACGTACCTTCTCAAGCAAAAAAAAAAAAAAAAAGAAAAGAAGAAAATATGTATGTGTATCTTTTTCGTATTGTAGACTTTCTTTTCAAATTATTTATATTAAATTTAATTAACAAATTCACAATAAAATAATTATTTCAATTAAGATTATTGAATTTATGTAATTTTATAGAACAAAAGATATAAGTTTTTTTATTTTTTTAAATATTCTATTAAGTTTTCATGATGATTTATTTCTCTTTTTTTTCATTATGATTTTTTTTAATCACAAAAAATGACAAATTCTTGTTTTTTTTTTTTTAAATTTTAAACTTAAACTTTTTTTTTTTACTGTCGTTTAACTTTTTTGATATTTGCTTTTAAATAAATTAATTAGATTCTTGATTTTATGAGCACATGTAATTTTAAATTAAAGAATAATTCTTGTATTTATTTTTACACTATTAAGAAAAAAAACTAAACTAAGCACGTGTTAAAGTTATAAACATTTGAAACAGAAAAAAAAAACAATAAAATATGAATCAAATACAATATGTATATATATTTTTTTTTGTTAAATTAAATCTTCATTTAAGAACTACATATTTATTCATATAAAATATAATTTTATATAATTTAAATTTTTCTTTTAATTACAAGCTAAGAAAAAATTTATACAAAAAAAAAAACGTTATTACGCAGTTGCTCTCATTCTTTTTATAAATTTCTTTTTTGTTGTTTTGTTTTTACTATTATAAATTAATTTTTATATTTAATCGTGATTATTTTTTTTTTAAATTATTATTAAAAAAAAAAAAAATTATATTTTATCAAATTTGGTAGCTAAATTTTTGCTAATTAAAAAAAAAAATGAACAAATAAAAAATTATTAAACGATAACAATGATAAAAAAAAAAACAAATTTAAAAAGTTGAAGAAAAAAAAAGTTTAACAGTCTGTAAAAATCGTGTGCTAGAAATTTAATTATAGCACGAGATCACTATTTACAAATTGAACACAATATAATGTATTTAAATAAATTAAAAATTATGTACATATGTACATATAAAATTTAAAAAACAACAACAATACTAAATTTTATCTGTTCGATTTCAATATCGTTGGCAGTTTTTTTTTTTTTCTTGTTTGTTTCAAATGATGTACATATATTTTAGTTAAATTGTATGCGATATGACAATAAATATATAATATAATATATATAATATTCTAATAAAGAAGGAAATTAATCGAACCGTCACGTTCACATTAAAGAATGTGTAATACCTTGAGAATTTGAGGCTTCTTCTCGTAGTAGTAGTAATCGTCGGGTTATTGGTTTTTTTTTTTCTAATGAAACGAATTAAATAATTGTATTATTTGAAAAAAAAAATAATAATAATACATAAAATTTAAAAATAAAAAAAAAAAAACTAAATTTAAATAATATTAAAAATAATTTCGAAAAAAAATAAAAAAAATGTATCTTTTTTGAAAAATATATTTGTTCATCCGTACCGACCACACTCCACCACACTCATCACTAATCAGTTTTTTTTTTTTTTTGTATTTAGTAGACGACGATGGTATCACAATCATGACTAAGCATTTAAAAATAGTAAACATTCCGCTAAGCTAAGCCAATTCTGCTGATGACTGATAGGCTGATAGGTATATTACAATAATTCGTATGTCGATGTCAGCAGAACTGTTGATGAAGCTAAGCGATATATTTTATTTAAGTTTTAGCTGAAATATAAGTAGATATCTACAAAGTACAATCAACTACTATGTACATTACTTTACTTACTTCATTAGGCAAATTTTCATACATGTGATAATAATACATACTTTTATTGTTTTATTATTTTTATATAAATGAAGTACAAAATTTTTTCAATAAAATTTGAATGAATAGTATGACTTTACAAAATGACGAGCTTTTTTTTGTGATTTTTTTTTTAAAGATACACTATAAACAAAACTGAGGTAAAAAGAAAACATTTTTTTTATTTTAATACAATCGAAATTTATATCTATCATTTTTATATATATCGCGTATGCTTTATGAAGATTAGAAACATACACCCATAAAATAAAAAAAACGCTTACACAACACAACAAAAGTATCTACTAGCCTTGTGATGTACGATTTTCAACAAAAAAACAAAAACATTCTTTTAAATAAATTTTATTAGCTTTTATACTTTATGAAAGCTTTTATTTGAATTTTTATTTTTTGAATTTATTAAAGATCGTATTGTGTGTTCTGCGATTTCAATTAAAATTAGTCATTGAAAAAGTGTGCTTCTAATTAAAATAATTATAAAAAAATATTCAAAAATTTTAAATGGAAATGGTTGGTGAAATAAAATATCCAATAAATTAAGTTTTTTTTTTTGAAAAAACTCCCCTCTTAATTAAAATTGATTTTAAAACTAATAAATTATGAATGCAAAATTACAAGAATGAAGAAAAAAATAACTTACTTTCATTAACACCCATGTCCATAAGTTGAAGATCTTCATCGTTTAAAATGGAATTAATGAATCCATCTGTTGTGTGATTCAATTCTGATGATGTATTCTGTTGGAAGAAAGAAAAAATTGAAAAGGTTTATTTAGCAAAATTCTTCTTAAGTGAAACCTACACACACAAATAAATATAAAGTGCTTTGTGGTATATATATCGTACTTACAGAATAGTACATCATTTCTGAATCTGTTTTATATCCAGTAGCACCAGCATCTGTTTCATGTGTTGAATTTGTTAAATGCATACTTGATGAAACAGCTGAACCAAGATTATGTCCATAATGTGGTTGACCTGTTCCAAGATCTGCAAGAGGTGGATTATGTAAAACTGATGGATGTGGTGTATGATGTGGAAATTGTCCATGTTGAGGTATACCAGGACCAGTCTACATAAGAAAAAAAATTTTTTTTTAAATGATTTTTTTTTGTTCTCAATTTTAGAATATTCAAATTGGATTTTTAAAATTTTAAAACAAAAATACCTGGTATGAATAATGTGTAGGATAATGGTGAGGATATGGTGACATTTCTCCAACGCCCATACCACAACCCATTCCAGGAATAGGATTAAAAAGATTTGCAATATCTTGGAGACGTTGCTCCATTGATAGACCTCGACTTAGAGGAACTCTTGACTGTAAAGAGAAAAAACAATTATACATTCAAAATTTTAGAAGAAAAAAAAAAAATAAAAAACCAAATAAATGTTATTTGTTAAAATCTAAAATGAATTGTTCTATTATATTTTTTTTTTGCTCAGTACAAATGAGTATAACTAATTTGTTGCGGTTTTGTTTTACCATACTTCGAGAAAAAAAAAAAATAGTAAATAAAAGTAATGATTACTGAATGTTAAACGTGAACGTATGAAAAAAAAAAACATTTACAATGAGCCGATGATATCAGAATAAGATTTTTTTTTTAGATTTTGACTATCTAACACAGATTAATTATTTAAGTATTTTTAGCATACTTATATACTATCTTTTATGTTGGATATTATTTTTTTACAAAGGTAATTGGACTTTACATCTTCAATTGTAATTAGGCACGTGGATGTGTACCTGGAGAATTTTTTTATTTTTGCAACATAGAGAAAAAAAAATCTATCTAAAAATGATTTTTATAAAAATTCTTAATATAAATTCGATAATTTTACAAATTTAGATTAAAATTAATTTACAGATAACTACGTACTTTATTTTTGTTTTTTTAATTGAAGGATAATAGATAAATCTGATAACCATTTGCATTTTCTAAAATTTATAAATCTTTTCAAAATAAAAAAAAATAAAAAAGATACATTTACAACACTATCATAATCATTTCAATTTGTATCTTTTATTTTTTTTATTTTTTTTTTTTTAAAACATTTATACTCATTATTCATAATAATTTAAAAATTTTAATACATAATAAATACGATTTAATTATACTCAATTAAAAAACAATTTTGATATGTTTTTTTTTTCTCCATATATACTTTTCAAGTTTTCGAATATAATTATTATATTTCTAAAAATTCTACATCTACATATGTATATAATTTCTAATTTCGTATGAAATTAAAAAAAAAAAAGCCTATAACAATTAATTAATAATAACAACAACAGCAACATCAACAGAAAAGCAATAGAATATTTTCAATAATAGGAAAAAAGAAGAAGAAGTAAAAAAAAAACAGTTAAATATATACATTTATGACGAATTCTCAAATTATATTAACTGCTATATTATAATAATATGTATTTGTACACATATTTAAGATACACATTAGATTTTTTTAAATATTGGAAATACCTACATTATTATAAATATTATTGTAAATATAATATAGCATGTTAATAAATTCATATATTTATGTAAATGTATATAAGAATTTGTTGTCAAGGAAGCTTTTTTTTGATAAAATTGACAGATCTTTCATGTTTAATGACAGCCCATCAATATTTCACGAACACTCTGAATTATTCGTTATTAATCACATGCAAAAAAAATAAAAATAAAAAATAACAAATATAAATTGTATTTTGTTAAAATAGCTATATTATTCGAGTACGAGTATATTTATTACCTACATATATGTCGTCGATGCATGGAATTAAAACATCGATTTCATTCAAATAAATTTTTGAAAAAAAAAAAAAAAAAAAAAAAAAAAGAACCGTCACTGTATTTCATGAACAAATGATGAAAATCTATTTAAAAAATATTATGTATGAAATGCCAATAAATGCAGGTGTTATATAGCAACTAAATCTGTCAATCAATGAAAATGTAATATTTAATAACATCCAAGATACATGTTTTCCATATAGTGGATAAGCAACAACGAATAAAAAAGAAATTAATAATGAAATCAATGTCAAAGGACAAGGATTTTCAAATAATTTTTAAAATTTATTTAAAAGAAATATTTTTTAAAAAAATTTATAAAAAAATACTTTAAGACCATAATGCTTTTTAAAATAATAGCTATAATTAGGTGTTGAAAAATTTTTTTTTCTTTTTTTGAGGTCACAATAAGGATCATCTACACTTCTATGTCATCATTTAGAACAAGTTTCTTTTACATGTTCAATTCCATGCTTTGTTTATTTATCGTTCTGAACATTTTTTATTTGATGGATCATATCGAGGAGCTTGGAATTAATTTTAAAATCGATTAAGAAGGAATTAATTGATATAAGATTATTATTTCATGGATGGAGCACTTAAATCAGGACCATTTATGTAGATCACTATTATAGAAACCTTTTTTTTTTTTAAATTTTTTCAGAGTGGTTGGTAATTTTGTAAATGGATGTTTTAAGTAATGGTTCTTGGAAAACAAGTAGAACAAATATAAACACCCACTTTTATTGGTTTTCATTAGACTTCATTCTACTTTTTAGAAGTAGGTATTTTAGTTAATAATTTTATTTTTCATGTAAAAATTTGTATCGTAATTTTTGTTTTTTACATTTTTAAAAGCTTTATCATAAAAATATTAAAATTTCCATGTTAAAATACGGCTTCATTACTAGAAAATATACATAAAAATAATTTATCCAACAATTTTAAATTTGAACAAATTATTAAATATCAATTTTAGGAGAAAACAATTTTTAAAAAAAAATTCCATGCTTTTTAAAATAAAATTAAATAATTAGGTAATTATATTTAAAAATTGTTTAATTATTTCTCAATTGCTAATTTTCGCTTGATTGTATTAAATTAAAATAATTAAAATTGTATTTAATTTTTATTAACAAAAAAAAAAAAAATTAATAAATAAAAAATAGTAGTGGAAAAAAATTAATCACGATAAAATCGAATTAATCGTTTTTTATTTATTTATTTTTTTAATTTTCAGACTTTTAGTGCTGAAAGTAAACTTGAGTCTCCAGAAAAATACCAGTTTTTGACAGGAATTCATACACAACAAATAATAATATCAAAAAAGTATAAAAAAAAAATTAATAAATAAATATAAAATTATTTTATTTAAAAAAAAAAAAGGAGAAAAATGTGTTTTTTTAATGTTGTTGCTGATCAAAATTTTATTTGAAAGTTGTTGCTTTATTTACTTTTTTTTTTTAAATTTTACTTTTATTCAACTACGTTTTTTGATTAAATCAACAAAAACTTCAAACGATGCTGTTTCAACGCCAAAAAAAAAATTCATAATTTTTCTTTGAATTTTTATAATCGTTTAGTACCCATATAATGAATAATATATGTGAGGAAAGAAAAAAAACTAAAAAAAAGCAAAATAATTTTTAAAATTTGACTTCAAGAACCTCGAAGTTTTTCATGATCTTCACGAATTCATACAAAATTTTATTTTGCAAAAATTTTTAAGTTAAGATACAATAGATTATAATTATTGAGTAACTAACTTATTTTTGTAGGTTTTTTTTTTCAAATATCCATCCATCAAATAAGAATACATATAACTACGTCAAAATTTTTGATGAAAATTACATATTTTTCAGATTGTATATGGGAAAGTGGGGAAGATTATAGTATTTATTTTGCAAATATAATGGCAAAATGGAAAATAAAAGCAAATAAATTAACAGCGTGTGTTAAAGCTTCAAATGCTTTCACAAAAAAAATGTTGATGATTTTTTCAAACGAAAGTGGATTTTCCAAAGAAGACTTGTAAAACTTGTATTTGTAAGTACCCCACATTCCTCTAATTATTTATTGAGAAGAATAAAGGAAAAAATTGAAATATATAAAAAAAAAAAATTCAAGCTAATAGATACATGTTGCGAATATTGTACAAAATAATTAAATTTATATTCATATCAATTGACGTATTTTAGAATAAATATATTTTTCAATAGTTGAATACTTTTTATAAATTGAAAAAATTGAAATTCTAATAACCTAAAATCAAATGAAAATGATATGATTTAAAAGTCAAGTGGTCTATCATCGAATATAGATACATGTATTTCCTTTTTAATTGTATAGAAGTAGGTACATATGTATATATACATATATAATATTTTTTTTTTTTGAAATTTTCAATAAACTATAGAATTTCTATTCCAAATATGAGTAACGCCTATCTGCACGCAATTACGTTCACAAATATCGTCTACATATAGGTATTCTAAAATATTACATAAATATATAATAAATAGTTCGTAAAAAGATATGATACATATGCGTGTATGACACAGGAAGTTTTCAAATGACCTTGGAAATCTGTACTAAATTATTATAATCGAATCGTTTTTTTTTTTTCGCAAAAAAAAAAAAAAAAATTGCAGTTCTCAAACTATAAATTTTGCAAAAGAAAAAAAAAATCAAAATAAGTTAATTATATACATATGTATGTAAATAAAATTATTAATAATTATTATTTATTTGTATTTGTACAATGTATATA
Source organism: Bombylius discolor (assembly GCA_939192795.1). Classification (NCBI taxonomy): domain Eukaryota; kingdom Metazoa; phylum Arthropoda; class Insecta; order Diptera; family Bombyliidae; genus Bombylius; species Bombylius discolor. Next base: position 2,788,178 of record OW584241.1, on the reverse strand, counting down.
CATATATACTCACAATAAGCTCACTTTCAAAACTTATTGTCATTGAAATTGACTTAAATAAGCCATACAGTTTCTTAATTTTAAGATTTATTTGTTTTGTTGGCAATACTACTATCCACAACGCTACTGATGATGATGATGATCAAACATCTCACAAATAACGATGGTAATCAATCAAATTCACACCTTTATGTTTAATTAATGCAAGTAATCCAATTATACCGATCTGTTACTGATTATTGAATTATTCAATAAGTGATATATATACACACACACACTATTTTTTCTAAATAACTTTTCTTTGTGTAATCAAAAATTTATTATAACACTATAAATCATAATTTAAATATTGTCTTCTTCTTTTTTTTTTTTTTGGACAGTATTACATTTTGTCAATTGATGAATTTACAAGTTATAAAAACACATTACAATTTTATAATCCACAACAATTCTTAGTATGTATACAACAAAAAGATTAGCCTATGTATAACATCGTCACAATATCGTTAATCATTTTCACTGTATCCTTTTACAATCTTTTTTAAAAAATCTTATTATTGACATTTTATATATTTTTTGGTATTTTAATTCACGACAGGTAAATCAAGCAAACAAAATTGAACAAATTTTTATTATTTAGTTTACTAAAAGACCGCACTAATTAATGTTACATTAATGATATCTATAAAAAAAATTTAAAAAAAAAACGAATAAATAAAAAATAATAAATCGTCAGTGACTAGCACAAATTACTTATCATGATATTAAAATATTTATGCTTCCAGATAAAAATTTCGTTTTCATCTGATCACCTATAGGATTGAGTCGAGACTCACGACGACTACAACGATTTCATTCTGTTAAAGTTTGACTTGATCGTCGTCGACGTTAAACAGTCAAGCCATCATAGAACAACAATCATCATCACCTTAGAAATCTTTTCATCATTACTGAGATTAATGTTTGGCAAGTTTATTGTATGAGACTGCGTGTATGTTATAATAGTAAATAAATATAATAATTATTAACAACGTCGAATGTATGTACATTTACGAGTAATACTTTTTTTTTGTTTTTTGTTTGTCCGAATAAGAATAATGAGATTTTTTTTTTGTTTTTTGCTAATTTTATATTAGATTTTTATAAACTATGTAATTCGATTCTTTTAATAATAAAGACAAAAATTTTTAACATTATTTTTCAGGTGTAATAAAAGTTCAATTTTAAATAATAACATTTTTTTTGTGATGTTTTTTTTTTTTTTTCTTATTTACGCAGTTTTTTGTACGTTTTCAATTGTTGAGATTTCTTTGAATAGTAAAATGATTTATCTTCTTTTTTTTTTATTGAATTTCTATTGGAGTAGATTTGTAAGTGTGTGATCATTGTATTCTAGTCTAGTTGGAAATTTTTGTTTCGTTTGAATATTCAATCAGATTGAAATTGGCTTCCTTCACCGATGAATTGGGTTTGATATTTCGATTCTTCTTGAAAAAAAAAATTTGTATGAGGATGTTAGGTGAAAAAACTGATGATTACAAAGCTGAAAACTTTTAGTTGATGATAGCTTTTTTATTCTGTTTTTGATCTACAATACGAAATCCAGTTTCAAATGTATAAAGCGATAGAAATATTCTATTTTTGTTTCCTCAAAAAAATGTAGTTTTTTTTCTTAAAAAAATTTATCGATTAGATTTTACATCTAACAGCCTCAAAACGATCAAACGTAGTTATGTTTTTTACTACTAAACGGGATGGTAGAGTTGTGATTTCCGACGCTAAAATTCTAAAGTTCTACACACTTCTAAAACAATAAGATTTTATTTGTTTTTTGTTTTTTGTCTTAAGTTTTTTTTTCTTTATTTTTTTCTCCTATTTATTAAAAAATCTGAGCTTCTACAATTTTGTTTTATGTTTGTAGAGTCATCTTATAAAACGACATCCTACAAACTATGCGTACATTAAAATTAATTTATTTTCATTACATTAAATCTCTTGTTTTTCTATTCCGTATTTTATTACCTTTCTATTGAGAATTCAAGTTTTTATAATTTTTTGCTAACGATCGCAATTTTACAGTAAAAATTTTAGTTTTTCCTTGCTCGTCTTAATTCATAATTTTTAATTTAAAAAAATTTTTACAAACTCCATTTTAATTTCTTAATTACTCGTATTTCTTAACTTTAATTTTTTTACACACAATTAATTTATTAATAGATAAAGAAAATATATTGTTTTTTTGTAATGTTACAAAAGTAATGCAATAGAAAAATGTCATTAGCATTAAGGTTTTATGTAGGTACTTTCATATAAATATTTTTTTTTCATTTTAACTTCTTTAATTATTCTCTTTTAATTATTATCAATTAACTAGTAACACTATCTATGATGTGGCGTTATAATATAGACATTGATGTTTTTTTTCCTGTAGAATATCTTAAGATAATAACTTAAATGAGATCTTCAAAAAAAAAAAAAAAATTTCAAAACGGGTGGTACGTTGGTATTAAATATTAACACGAAATAAAAATGCGTTAATGATCATTACAACCACTGATTTCTTATGAATACATAAATTTTTTTTTTTTTTTTTTTTTTGTTAATCTGGAAACTTCGTTTAACGCTCGATGTTAAGCATAAAAGATGGATATTTAATTATATACATTATAAACGCGTATTATTTGCAATACAGTAGTTTTATGAACAATAAAAAATGTTTGATAATTGCGTACGTTGAAAACAATTAAAAAGAAAAATAATTAGTTACCTTTTTTTTCTAAAACAAAAGAAAAAATCTTTAAATTTTTGCAATTTTTGTAAATCCTTTTTACAATTTGTATTTTTTTATAGTAGTATGTATAATTAATTTTGCAACATAAGTTTGTATTCTTAATCGAAACATAATCATTTGTTGATTTTTTCTCTAAAAATTTAATGAAATTAATTGTGTGGAAATGTGCAAGATATTGCAAAAGATTACCAAGTTACTTGCTTAAATCTTTCGTTTTAATTATTATAAAATAAAATTCCTATTTCATTCAATGGTAGAAAAAAAACAAAAACATCTAAATGAATAAGACTCTAATCCTCAATGATAAAAAAATATTTTAAAAAAGTTCACACTTAATTTCAACACTTTTCTAAGCTGCGCATCAGCATCAGTATTAAGCACTTTTCTGTCTAACCAAACAATTATTATGATAATTTTGAAATTCTATCAAAGAAAAAAATAAAGATAGTAAAATAAAATAAACCAATGTTAACACCCTTGTCGCCTTTTAGAATAGTCAACAAGTCATTTACTTATTTTTAAAATTATAAAAGATTTACATGATGATTTCGGATAATCCCTCAGTCAGCCAATTTGCGGATTAAGCTAGTAATAAAAAAGACAACATATTTTTACTATACATTCAATTCTAATGCCGCAAATACCTGTTGCTACTTTTTCCAATGTATCTTTTTTTTTTTTTTTTTTTGAATGGTTTTTTAAAATCAAAATAAGATGAAGAAGAAAAAGTGAATAGGTATATTTTAATATTTTTCTAAGGATCAAACTAAATAAAAATGAAAACAAATTTCTTTTAAGTGTTCTTTGAGAATGAAATTGACTTAGAAGGAAGAAATTTCAACAAGACATTTAAAGTGATGTCTCACTGTATAATAATATCTCTTTAAAAAAAAAATACAAATACAAATCTTCTTTATCAATTAAGTAAAATCTAACTGACAAATTGTGATGAGAGATTTCTTTTTAAAGTTGGAAAAAAAAAACGTGGATGTTGTTGTGTTAGATTATCAATTCTTAATGTAATCAAAAGCCATCAGAATATATTTTTGTACATTTATATAAATTTAAAAAAAAATTAAATTTAGAAAAAAGAAAAAAAAAAAGAAAGAAAGAAGAAATATATAATTTTTTTTCTTTCTTGAAATGAAAAACCACATACATAAAATCATATTCTGAAGAGCATCGAATGGTGTCAACAAAACAGAGAGAATCCACTCTACCAACCTGTCATCTAGGTATTTTGAAGTGGAGCGTTAAGTGATTTTTTTCAGAAAAATCACTTATAAATTATCCATACATGTACAAGAAAATATATTTATTTATAAATTCTATGAGAGAATTATATGAAAAAGAGGACGTCAAGAAATTTATTCAACTAATCTTGTAAGAACATGGCAAACTACTTCAAATATGAAAATATTGTAAAAAAAAAAAGGGATAAACTTTTAATGTATGTAAAGTTTTCTATTCATCATAAATTTCATTTAAGTACTAAATCAAATTTTTGACATTTTAAATTGCATGTATATATGTACATACACAGAAAGTATAAATTATGTATCTAAAATGATATTATTATGAAATTTAAAATAATAAATAAATAAATAAATAAAAATTGCAAAGAAAATAAAAATTTATACCTGATGATGATGGTGATGATGATGAAATCCAGATTGTCGGAAAGCACTATTTGTTGTACCATAATTTTGTCCAGATCTATGATGCTGGAATGGACCAGCTGCTGATTGTATCATCATCTCGAGATCAGCTTCTAATTCACTTGCATCTTCAAAATCAAATAATGGTGATGGTAATGATGGTATTTCTACCTCCGATTGTGGAGGTTCTATTGCTGCTTGACAACCATCAACTGTATTCAATGATGTATCAGTATTTTCAATTAAATAACAATTATTTTGTTTATCTTTATCTTCTTTGAATTCTTCTTTTGTTTCAATTGATTCCTAAAGGAGAAAAACAAGAACAATTTGAATTTTTTATTAGGTATTTTATTAAAATTCTTTTATTTTTAACTTACTTCTTGACAATCAACTGTTAGGTCACCCAATTGTAGTACGTCTTGAAGAATTTCATCCAATTGTAATGATGGTTGTCGAATATATTCACCTGTAATGTTTTTAATTGTGATATTAATTGTAAAGATTTTTTTTTTTTTTTTAAAAAGGTAGTAGAATATATCTCACATCTTTCGTCATTATTCTATAATGAAAATTTTAAATTTGTATATGTCTATCGACACAAGCAATAATTCTTTTAAATAAGCTCAAAATCTCAACAACAAAAAATTTTTTAATGTAAATAAAAAATTCGATTTTTAGTTCTATGATTGAAATTTGTATATTTAAATTCGTTGTTTTTTAATATTCTATGTTCCGCTGATTATTATTTTCGTAACAGTAAATTACATAATTTGTTGTGCATGATTAATTTGAAAATAAAAAACAAATTGATACAAAGACTAGCTATAAGCTCATCTTTAAATTTCAGATTTATTGTATAACATTTATCTTTAACCCTTTAGCTCCTATAATTTTTTTATGGATTTAAATTCTGTTCTTGAAAATTTCATTTTCAAAAAAAACAATTGAATAGAATTCTAATTTTCGATAGGCATACAATTTTTATTTTTCGTAATTCGAATTTTTTAACCATTCTATTTACAATTATCGAAATATTTTTTTCTGAAAAATAATAAAAAAAAATGAAGCCTTAAGTTTCCATTATATTTGAAAGTGACGAATGAATGAATTTAAATCTAATTGTTCGATCGACCATATGTTAATATCTAACACGATAAGTATAGGATAAAATTCTAAAATTAACTTGAGTAAAAATATTGTTTAAGTAATTTGAAATTAATATTATTTTTATTAATTAATACTACATACATACATATGTATATGTACATATGTAAACTTAGAATGTAACATTCAAAAGTATTCTAATGTACGTTAATAACATGTGATATTTATCTTTGATATGTTCTCAATTGAAGGTTATTTCAATATTTATAAAAATAAAAATAAAATGTAATAACGAAAAAATTAGTTATCAAGGACACATGTAATGTTAAATAACAATAAAAATTATCTTACAACCAATTTCAATTAAATGAAAGGTGTCAACTTGTGTTTATCTAATATGAATATCTAAAGGTTATTTACTTTTATTAATTCCAATAAATGACATTTGGTCATACTCTTATATGACTATCAAAAAAAAAATTAAACAATAATTGTCAACCGTGAATATTATCTAAACATTCTTTTACTGTTTATACACACATAGCAGTTATAGTTAAACTTAAGTTATTTGTTCAACTATTTAGTAAAAAAAAAAAAAAAAGGTAGAAAAAAAACCGGAAGCCAAAAATTATCCTTTAAGAAATTCTACATTCATTTCTTTGGTTAAAAAGAAATATTACTGAATTAAAGGAGACATCAAACTCTTGTTATATATAAAATATATCACATATGTTTGAATAAAAGTCTGAGATGTTTTGATAAGTGTTTACATTGTTAAAGAAAATATTTGTATAGGAATCAATAGGTTGGTAATTGTTTATTTTATGGTGATGGACATTTAGAAAAAAAAAAAACATAGTTTATAGAAGAAATTAATAAAGTCGAATATTCTTTGGAATGTGTTAAAACAATCTTTTCAAATACTCGATAAAGTATTTGAATTCATAAATAAAATTATTATTTTTAATTAAGATCTAAAATTTTATTGATTTTAAATTTTCCCAAATACTTGAAAATCTCTAAAACGTTATTTTTCATAGAATCTTACTGTGATCATTTTAAAAGTTATACTTTTCATCATACATTTTTATCGTAATTTAGATGGCTCTAAACTTCCATCGAAATACCATCTCGTATATGAATTTTTCTAACAAACTTGTTCGTTTTGTTGAATATAAATTCAAACTGGTTTAAGTTACAATTTATCCAATCAAAAATTTCTTTTATAAGTTATGCCGTACGGCCGTACTATTCTATATTTATATTTGAAGTTTCTTTTACCATTTCATTTTTACAATAACTCTGTGGTATCTTTTAAGTTTTTATATTTTCTTTTTAAATTTTTTTCATTTTATTTTTATTTTTTACTTTGCCGGCGTACCTGTGTTATATTTCTGTTATATATTTTTACCTTTTGATTGTATCTTTTTTTTTCTTTCATTATTTTTTCAGTTTTTTAATTTTTTTTTTTTTTTTTTCAAACCGGTAACATTAAATTCGTTCAGGCCATACCTGTAAAAATTATTTATATAGTATAACCCCACAATAAATGGTTGATTTTAAAAATGTCGGCTTTATACTGAACATATAGGGGAGTAAACGTATTTTATTTTTTCTTTTGAAAATTTCGAAAAGTTATTCTTTTATTCAACTAATAAAAAAAAAGGAAAATATATACAATCGACTTATTACATTGTACTATTTTTTTTTTTATTATTTATAATTGTTAATGTCCATAATCAAAATAAAATTTGTTTAAAATTAAAAATTTAGTGTTAACTTCCGTTCACAAAAAAAAAAAAAAAAAAAAATAATTACAATAATTTTTTAAAAAAAAATACACAATTTAAATTAGAAGTTGAAGGAAAAAAAATGCATGAAATAAATTTGTTTATGCGGAAAAACTTTTGCATTTGAGAAAAAAAAAATTGTTTTAATGCAAATTCTTGTAATTTTTTTTTAAAAAATCATTTCAAAATTGTAAAAGTTAATCTAAAACTAATTTAATTATGAACAATGCGTGAATAAATTGTATTAATTTTTTTGTACAGTACTAATGTCGATTTTAAATACTTTTTTTCTACATTTTTACACGTCTGATGAATCAAACCAGAAGAATGACTCAAGTTTTTGGCACAGGGAAAACAAAATTCGAAAGCTTATATCGAAATTCAGAATGAAGGGAAAAAAATGAAAAGAATCCTTTGTTAAGAGTTTCTTTGATTTTTTTTTTTACTATTCATTTAGAGTTAAATTTACATGTCCTTTAAATTAGTTATTTTACTCTTGAAAAAAAAATATGATTTATCATTACAAAATTTGGATTTTCGAGTTTAATTATTAATTAATCTGGTTCTAGCATGATGAAAAGCTTGCACAAGCAAAAAATAAACGAATATCAAGAATTAAATTAGAAATAAGGATAGCTTTGAGAAACCTTTTTTTCTTAAGTTCATCAAAATCGAGTATGCTTTAAATTTTTCGCTCTCATCAATTATTTTACTATGTTGAAACGTTTTTATATTTTTTCTTTAAATAAATAATAAATAAATAAGGAAATTAAATCACAACAAATGATCCATCAAAATAAACTACCCGATCAATTTCCCAAAAATCACAATTATAGAATGTTTATTGTCAAAATATTTTTATATTTTTACAGTTGTGGAATATCTAAATGAGAATGGTATGAATAAAATTCGTTATACTTTTTTTACATTTGTAATTGTTCATATTAAAAATAAATTGAATTTAATAACAAAAAATTGTTTAAATAAGAAACCAAAATGTAATACATCCGATGCAATATTTAATTCGGAAAATCAAACAAAAATTTAACAAAAACGAATATAATTTCAAAAAGAAAAATGAATTTATGTTTTCTTTTGTTTCAATTCCCTGAGGAAACTGTTATTCAATATAATTTTTACTGTATTTTCCATGTATTATAAGGATAATAATTATTTTTAATGTCGTTTCATAAATCATTAACCAGGTAGATATACCTGCCTTCTGTATTATAAAAAGAATAAAATTTATTTAAAAAAAAAAAGATGTTTTAAAATCATTAGTCAAATATTTTTGACAAGTATATGAATTGGTAAAAGGATATCGTATTTGGCTAGAGAACTTATATGAACTAAGGACTATCATAGTATTTTTTATCTGTACATATGCATCTGCTAATGTATGTATGTATTATACTTTTTTTCCAAGGATTTTGAAGGAAAAAAAAATTCATATCTGATATAAAAAATAAATTGGTAGTTGAAAAATTTTATCTAAAAATGAAATGAAGAGGAAAACAGTGGAAAAAATTTTGCAAGTAATCCTCAAATAATTAGTAAAATACTCGATGGATAAGTTAAAATTTAGAATTTGTGAAATATTTTTAATGGAATCTATTGCAAATGTATAACAGATTGGAAGAGATTGATTGATGATTTCATGTAAAATAGAAATAGATAAAAAAATGTATAATTTTGAAAATTTCTAATTAAAAAATCTTTTGGTCTTTCTCTTAAATTTTCTGTATCTTTTTTATACACGTCTGTTTTTTGTATTTATATTGAAAAAATTGTATACTGTTAATTTATAAAAGAAGTCCTTTAAAAAAATATTATAAAGCTATAAAGATAAGAAAGGTACTCCTGAAATTTGATAAACGGTAAATACAACGTTACAAGGAATTATAGCATCCTACTTAACAAAATAATTTTCAATCACTAATCATATCCTTAAAACTTTTAAAAATAGTTCAGAGTTAAGTGTTTTTACTCACTTTAAAGTATTTCTGAAAGTATTCCAATAAATGATTTTTAATTTCAGTTTATGTGTTAAAATTATATTTTTCACTCCTAAAACAAATTACTGAACGAACTTTTTTGCTATTTTTGGAACACAAATTAATAAAACTAACTTTTTTTTTTAATCTTTCAAACTTTTAAAAATTAACACAGATTTTTTTTTATTGTAGAAATTCACTCTATTATTTTGTAATGCAACAATTTTATCGATATAATTTCACTTTCTTATAATTGAATATAATAGATTTGTTTGTAATAATTATACAACTTTTTTTCAAATTTTATCCTTTTAACAAGTGAATGATTTTCAAAAATCTACACTGTTTTTTACAAAACAAAGTGTTTTTTTTTTTTGTTCTTTTAAAAAATCAAAAACACCGCCGTTTTCACTTGGAAAATGATAAGACTCCGACAACGATGACTGCACAAATTTATTTAAAGAACCCCAAAGGACAAGTCCTGGCAATGAAGTAATCTTTGTTACATAAAAGCTAAGATGGAGTCAGTGTATGTATTTTTTTTTTTCACATTCTGCAAATCCAAGATATTATATTTCATCTCACTCAGATAGCAAGAAAGCACTTACAATCAACAAAAACGGAATTCACTTAATTTTACACTAAAAGAATATATCCGATTCTATTCATCCTTAAAAATATTTTAATAGGCCTCAACCGGAAAAGGATATAAGAAACAAAAAAAAACAAGCTTTTTTTTTAAAACATGATATCATTTAAAAATCCGTTATCCACCCATTTATAAAAAGCAACTTTTTGCGCAATTTTAAAAATTTTTCTATACCGAACCATCCGAATACAAGAAAGATTTTTATGAAAATTTTTCACCTTAAACAACATCTACAGAAATGGATAAAAATGAGACTGACAAAAGATTTCGTATACTGAAGTCATCCAAAAAATGCGCAGGTACCCATTTGTAAAGTGGGCTGGATTTTATTACTATTATAAATTATATTTTCTATATATACTTAAGTTAACAAAAAAGGCGGAGTTTCTTGTACATAAAGAACTGGCTGCCATTATAATTGCTTTTGAAAATTTTATACTTGTTTTATACCATGAATTCATTGTACATAGATGTATGTATTTGTGTTAAAGGCTTTCAAAAATTTCAGTATTATATATTCTTAGTTTTTTTTAATCTTTTTTATTTTACGTATCTTTATTGAAGCAGGAAAAAAAAGAATAAAACTTTAGAAAATCTATAATGAAAAAACTAATTTTTTTTCTCTCATCAGAATCGATCATTTGAAAATGTTCTTTATAAAAGTTCAGAAACTAGAATTGTTCATGCGCATTGTAAATTAAAATCAATCAATATCGCTGCAATGTTACGACGTTGAGAAGAAATATCATCCGTCAAGATAAATTTGTTCGTAAACTATATTTGAAATATCACAAAACAATTTTTTTTTCTTTTTTAATTAAAAGAAGAAGAAAAAAAAATTGAGGGATGGAATAAAAATTCCAAAGAATTATGGCTGACACAATTAACGATTACGAAATATGTTTTGGAAGATTCTTACATTATACACGAGTAGGTACATATGTACATGTGTTGTATGAAAAAAACACTTCAAAGATACCGATTAGAATTTTATTTTAATCGGATAAATTAAATTAAAATTCACTACAATTTAAAAAAAAAATGTTTTAATTTCTTTATTATATTGTATTTTAGACTTTTCAAAAATTTTAATTAATATAGATAGAAAAAAGGGAAAAATTATTTACATGCAACGGAAAAAAATTAGGAGTACATATAAAATTTTAGCATAAAGTACACTTTGTCTCGGAAAATGTCAATTTTCCTTTCTGTTGGTAGAAAGAGGACCAATAAGCATTTATCGAGTTAAAGTGTATTTTTCCCAGATGTTTTGATGTTTATTTATTCTTATTTACAAAATTTAAACTTTTTTATTACATGAAAAAAGTTTTAAAATTAAAAATCAATTTTCCAAGGTCATCTGTATATGGTTCAACCCAATATTATCACCTAATCATCATCATCATCATCATTTTCATCGTCACTATCTACATCGTCATCATCAAGAGTAGCAAAGTAATCCTTGAATGAGTTTTGTCTACAACACATAGTCTACCGTTCTATTGTGTCTGCAATTTTGTGCAAACGTCATTGCGTCCATTGCATACACAATATGTATGTATATATAATTGTCGATTTAACTTTAGTTTTCAAATTCTGCGATCAAAAATCTGTAGCTATAAAGTATAGAGTATATGTATATGTACCTACATTTAAAAAAAATCTATATACAATTTGAAAAAGACGAAAAAAAGTGTTTACGTGTATCTACGTAAAGACATGAATTTGATTTTTACAAGATATTGCCCTTTTCCGATAAAATAATGATACAGCATGTAATGTATGTGGAATCTGCATCATTATACGTATCAGAGATCAGGTAACTGTAACAGGTATAATGTGCTGATTAAGAAAATACAAAAAAAAAAAAAAAAGAGTTTAAGTAAGTCATAAAATTGAACAAGGCGGCAAATTAAACTATCAATAATGTTGTAAAAACAAGAATGAATATATGATATGGTAAAAATCAGTATATTATTGCCTATGTATTTGTTATTATTATATTTTTATGTTATGTATAGTCATGATTGAATGGATATGATGATAGTTAACTGCACTTGTACTTATACTAGTTTAACAATATATAATAAAATAATAATAATAATAATAAAATAGTAGTGTACTTTATACCGTGTGAATGTAAACACCGAAATTTTTTTACTTTGTCACCATTACTCGAAGTTTTTTGAGGTTTTGTAACGTTGTCGTAAATGTTCAATTCTCCGGATATGTCTGATGATGATGTTCCTACTACAATGCGGAATACTAGCGATTTGTTTTTTTCTTCTTTTTTTATAAATGTTGTTTATGGAATCTCCTTATTTGTGATATTATTATTATTATTTAAGTAAAACATAGTGTATGACTTCTGAATGACTAGATGACTAGGCTGTAAAATGACTATGTTGGTCCAATTGTTAGGTTAGGTTAGGATATTATGTTACTTGCAATATACATAATTTTGTTTATTGAGAATAGGTGGTTTATGCTAAACTAATCAGTTATGACTTGAACAATTTTTCTTAAATGGAAAGAAAAAAAAATCCTGTGACTAACATTTTTCAATTTTATTTTTTTAAGAACAAATATAATTGACTTTCACAAATTATGAAAACATAACCGTTTGAATTGTTACATCATTATTTTGGAACAAATTTTTAATTACATATATTAAAGTTTTTATAAATATTCTAAAATAATGAACTAAAAATGTTTCTAGGACATTGTGTGAAAAAACATGATAATTTCAAATAAAATTTGGCAAAATATCAAGTACAAAATAATAATTTTAATAAATATACATTTCTCTTTTTTTTTTTTCTCTCTAAAAAAATAACGTAATATTTTCAAAGATATATTCTATAGGAGACAAAAGATAAATATAATTTACACAATGTTAATTTTGAAAAAAGAATTTCTTTCTTCTTTCTTTTAAATTAAATGACGTGTAATTAATTTGTTCATCATATATAATATCATTTCATTTTTATCTAATTTTCATATAATAAAGGATTTCTTTTTATCACTATGTTGTTTTTCACATTGAATAATCTATTCATAGATGAAATTTTTTGATTTTGTGTATTCAATTTTTGAATATAATTTACTTAATTTATGTATCTTGTATTTTGTTCATATATTCTCAGCTAAACATGTCTTATTTGATTTCCATCGACCATTAATCTTGATTCCTTTGAGACGCCATTGTTAATCAAATTCATTTCAAATGGTCGACAATGTTATATTACATATAGCTGGTTAGTGGTATATAAAATATTAAAATACATATATTATATATATGTATATTTTTTCATTATAAAAAAAAAAGAGCCTACATATAAAATATGAACTGCGTCACACAAAGAGATTAATTATTCGTTTGTATTAAATCGGCATAACACAGCACCAAACCGGACCAAAATTTGACTTTATTCACGCCCATTCTTCCTAATCGAAAATGAAATCTGTGGTGTTTTTCTTTATTATTATTATTTTTTTTTTTCGTTTGCTTATTATGAATTCCATATCGAATCGCTAATTTACTGAACGTTTTTTTTTTTATATTAATAAAAAATTCTTTTGTTTTGTTTTTGATGATGTTGGCGAGTTAACCGTTGCTTCTCTATATATGGAGGGTACTTTTCTAATTAAGAAAAATATTTCTAATGACCATATTAAATGAGAACAGTAAGTATTATATATGTATATAAAAAAAAGTACAATGCACGCAGATATTAATAATTTTTCATAACTTTGTATATTTGCATGTTTCGTGATCATTTTTCATGTCTTTTTTGTTTCTTCCCCTTTTTCTTTAGCACAATCTATATGTATATGTATTAATTACACTTACAAATTGTATATATTACAACATAAAAGCTCACAATAAGGCCTTTCGTTTTTAACTTTTTTTTGTATTATTTTCAAATTTCTTTCAGTACATATTTACGTATGTAGGTAGATATAGATAGATAGGTGTGTGATAGAAACCATAGCTAAGTAATACAACATGTACTATAGTACATATCCATTTTAATCAAAAAAAGCCAGTTTATAAAAATTTATAATTAATAATAATAATTTCGTGCCGGTTTTAGATCAAAATAACTCAAAAAAAAAAAACCACAAAAACAAAAAATAAAATGAAAATTGTCAAAATGTCAGAAAATGAATTGAAATAAATTATTCTTGTTGGGCTTTAATATCACGCCTGTTGGCCTGATTATGGAAATCACCCGTAAAGATGAGACCCTGATGTTTAATATATATTTCGTATATAGGAATATTTCAAACTCTAGATAGAGTAAAGATACTATAACTTTAATATTTAATAAATATTTGAAGAAAAAAAATACTAACTTTTTTTTTTTTTTTTAAATTTCATGCAAGTTAAAGGCGGCACCACGATGTACTGTACTATTTTTCTAGCTGTGCGGGTATTTCCTAAAAGATTTTTAATAACATGAACTTTGTAAATATATATACTATACTTTTATTACATAATATCATTCTCTGCGGGTGAACTAATTAAAAAATAGAAAAAAAAGTACAATTCACTATTTAATAAATGAATTTTTAATAGAAAGTGTACATGAACAAAACATTTTTTTAGAATAAATTATAGATTAAAAATTTACTATGAAATCTGTATTCCAATAATTTTATGAAAAAAGTAGTTTTAAAAATCTTTCAGTAATGTTTTTTTATACATTAATATAATATTATCCTTTTAAAAACTTTGAGAATTTACGTTTAATACTTATATTACGGAAAGAAAATAAACACCAAATTAACGTTTAAATCAAAAAGTAAAAGGTTCTCAAGGCATAATTATTTTGAGTATCCTTTATAAACCGGAAATTCTAAATTTTTACCAAATATAAAAAGTTTTAATTTCCTAGTGTTTAATTTAAAGTGTCTATGAATTCATCGAAATGATTTTTTTCTTAATTCGAGATTTATTAAATTTTCTCATTATAATCACAGCACATATAATAAAAAAAAAAGTTTTATCGTTTGTTTTTTTAATGATTATTATGAATTGATTAAAGGGTGTATACGAAACGAATTTTTATCCTCAAACAATGCGGTTAATTCGAATCAAAAGAAGAATCGTTGTCTTTATCTATTTTTTCCGAAATTTTATTTTTTTTTCATTATTTTTAACTTTTCGAAAAAAAAAACAGTAAAAAATTCTCAACTCATCTTTGATATGTGTCTGATATTGAAAATGATTTTGTTGTGTCTTTATGTCAGTTCAAAACTTCAAACTAACGAATGAAAGATATCGTTTAATAATTGAACGTTTATCTTATATAGGTTCATACCTTTTTGGCGGTATATCTCTACCCTCTTTATGATGTACTCTTTTTTTCTTCTTATTATTTTTTTTCTTCTTATAACTAACTTATATACTCCTACAAGGAGATATGACTTGCATTTTCAAAACTTCTTACATTTTTTTTTCCTTTTCCTATCGTTTCATTTTTATACAATTTCTTGAAGGACACCCTCAGCCATCTAAATTACATTGGAAAGACTTTAACTTTATATGTATACATATATAAGAATATATAGATACAACAAGTAAATGATATAAAGCTAAAATTATGTATGATTATATTTGTTAGTATATATACATACATACAACTATAAATTTTTTCTATGTAATGTACAGAATTATATCTATCCAAAAGGAAAACCTTTTACGCGCCAATGACGTTTAATAAAAATTCCTTTAACAGGTGGTCATTTATCACAGTCTGATCGACATATCTTTAATTAAAATTTCTTCATCGGATGTGTACACACATCGATTGTATATGTAGGCACATCAATCGTCGTCGACACTATACGATGCATATTAAAAAATTTAAAAAAAAAAAAACTTTATAAGAAAAATTTTTCTATCTCTATAAAATATTTAATAGATACATAAATGAAAATTATAATTCTTTTTTTAATACCTTTTCTATCCAATAAATTCAACTGCATACATAATATTATATTGATCGATCGATATTAATATAAAATTTAGGTTGTACTTATTTGTAATTGTTTGTAAACTGATAATCTTTTATAGACAAGATGATTTAAACTGAATTTTATTATAAAAAATGCATTTAAAGATTCTCTATTATTTGTTTCTATTTCTTTTTTGAACAATTTTTATAATAAATTGTTATTATCATTAAATTCAACTGTCTATAAAAATTAGTTGACAGTTAATTAATCGATAGTTATTTGTAAATGGCTTCCATGAAATGATATAATATGTATATGATGAAAAATGAAGTGAAAGTATATAATATAAACGAACATAAATTTTCTTTTGAGTTTTTTGTTTTTCTATTCTAGAAATTTTTTTAAAAAATAACATGCATAATTTTGAATAAATTAAAAATAGTATATGTACATTGTTCATTAAACAATTGAATGCAGTTAATGAATTTAATTGAACATCATGTTATTTCTTGATTTTTTTCTTTAAAGTAAATTTCTCTTTTTTTTTTTTTTCTTATTATTCATTTGTAAATTACTACTAATTATATATTAACACCAACAACAATAGAACTAATAATTACAAAATTTTCACACTACAACTCAATCATTTTTGTATTGTCTTCGAAATGAACGAAAAAAAATATATATATATTAAATATAATAATAACCGGAAATAATTATTATTTCTTGTAATAATTTTTTATCCCTCTTTTCATTCTATTAAATTCAAAATTATATTTCATATTCAATTTATAAAAATGTTTTTACCAAAAACAAAACGAAATTTTATTTCAAGTCAATTATTTCAGTAGTAGAGCATAATCGTGGTAATTACAAGCTAATTTTCTTAAATTTTAAGTAAAATTACTTTTGGTCTATAAATTTTAAGGCAAAAATTACTTTTATAGTTTAATTTTATTTTTTCAGATTTCTCATATGAAAATTTATTTTACGCTTTAAATTTTTCTTCGTCATAAATTTTAAAAGATACAAAAGAAAATTTGTTAATGTCACGTCTGGAAATTCTAATTGCTTATTTTTTCAAGTCACATCATACAGACGAACTAATTTTGCTTTTTCAAACTCAGTTATATGAAAGTGTTCAGATTTCACACGACTTTCTGATTTTTTTCTTCTAAGAAAGGATATTTTATTATGTTTTCTTCATGTTCGGAATTTTGGCAAAAACAAATTTTGCTTAAAATTCTTGAATAATTCTTGTGGTAAGATTTTAACATTCTAGCTTTAAAGAATCATGATTAAACTTAAAGTCAGAATTATCACATTCAAAATTTTACCTCTGATGTGGCTTATAAAATAATTTAATAAGTCTAAGTACTTCTTAAGAGTTAATTTGATTTTTTTTTCTTCAATTCCTATTATTAAATTTTTATTATTTTCTAATCAAATAATATTTTTATGCTCTAAAAAATTATTTATCTTGTTTGTCTAACTCAAGAACTATAATATTATCTTTCTATCTATGTATAAATTTTGAAAAGTAAAAATCATCTTCATATAAAAGAGAATTAAAAAAAAATAAATTCATATATATGTTTTATTGTAAAAAAAAACTAACTAATGAAGATATCAAATCAAGAATATGGCAAATGTCATTTTCCTTTCACAACAATCAAATACCTTTCCATCTACAAAATACTTTCTTACACCAATGAGCCACGATATCTTTATTATAACAATTTAAATCTAATTTTCTTTTTCTTAATTTCAAATATCTATATGTATGAAATGGACATATACCTAGTTACGTATATATTATTACTACAGACTACAGATATTGAACGTATTTTATTGTCTGTATAATAGAAAACTTAATCTATTGTTCAATTTATTGGTTTTACACTTTGATTGGCAATTGGCCAGGCCGAATTGTTCAATATTTTTTTATTTATTTCAAAACTTTTTTCTTCTTTCATTTTGATTTAACATTATTGTAATTTTTTAAAAAGGAAAAAAAAAAAACAAGCTGCACGAATTCAACGAAAATAATTTCTACCCTTAAGGCAAATTTATGATATTTCTTCCAAGTAAGATTAATCGTTTTGTATACAAATCAAAAAAAAGAAACAGTTGACAGAGCTGACATTTTATAATTTTGTTTAAAAAAAAAAGCTAAATTACAAGAAGAAGATCATGACTACAAGTACATATATGTACATATACATATACATATAGATATAATATAATAAAAGGTAGCTACATCAGATCAAAATTTTTATATTGTATGACAAAAAATCATATATTCTACATATTTTTCTTCTTTATTATTATACCGTATTTTTTCATGAAGACATCTTAATTTTAAGGCTACAGGATAGGCTTTAGAAATGAAAACTCTACAAAAATTTTTAACTTTATATATTATACAATAGTAAAAAAAAAAAAAAATGAGAAATAATA
Source organism: Bombylius discolor (assembly GCA_939192795.1). Taxonomy (NCBI): domain Eukaryota; kingdom Metazoa; phylum Arthropoda; class Insecta; order Diptera; family Bombyliidae; genus Bombylius; species Bombylius discolor. The sequence goes on along the minus strand of OW584241.1, from coordinate 2,769,765 downwards.
ATAAAAAAGAACAAAAAAGAAGTAAATTTCTTTAGAATAAATGATTTTTGCTTGTCATTGGAAATATGACTTATTTTGGAAATGACGATTATCGATATTTTACACTTGAAAAAAGAAAAACGTAAAACAGAAATATAAAAAATAAACAAAAAATATAATAATAATACTAATAAATGTGAAAAAAAAAAAAGAAACGTGAGGGTTCAATTCGTTTCGGAAACATATTAAACTACATTTTATGTACACGTTCATAGCTTTTAGCCATCTTTTTTTTTTTTTTTTTTTTTTTTTTTTTTTTTTTTTTTTTTTTGTATATGTACTCAATATCGGATATTATTTAATCGATTTTCTATCATAACAATAAACCTTAATGATCACAAAAATTTGTGCCTAATCCAACTGGGTAATCAAGTAAGTTATTGAGAAGGAATCGAAATGAAAAAAAGATACAAATAAATAATTTAAAAAATATAATATGTAAGAAAATAAATTTATGAAAAATTTAATTATTAATTTAATAATAAAAGAAATTGTATATTAAATTTTTAACTCTTCAGGCACGTTTTGTAATGTAAAAAAATTAAATTAAATTCAAAAATTATTTTAATGAAATTTTTTTTTACTTTCAGCATTTGTTAAACAAAAGATAAAAACTACTTAGTGATTAAAACAACTAAGTTTTTTTTTATTTCACGGAAACCATATTTTTTTTCCTTTCTAAATTTTTTTTATTATGTTCCACACCCTTAATAAAACAAAAGTATGTATTTTTCTCCCTTTTTTAATAAATTTTCCATACAACTCGTATAATACACATTCGTATTTTAAGATATGTTTTTTTTTCTTCTGTATACAATAGAAATGGAAATCCATACCACTTATTTTTTTTATTGAATAGATTAAACCATTTGCGAAAAACTTTTATATGTTTCTGATATCATATAGCTACCAAACATTTTCAATTTTTCTCTATACATTCATTTATATATATACAATAATCATACCTAGATATAATAATCTGTATCTATATGTGAGATATATTCTTCGAATAGACAACAACAAAAGATCTTATTATTATTATTATTATTATTAAGAATTGAGGATATACGTGAACACTCGCACAACCAAATTCCTGTTTATGTCATAGAATGAAAAATGATTCTATCATTACGTTGCGTTTTATCCAATAAAACGCACAGTATATATATATGTACGTTAGTATATGTGAAATACAATAATATAAAAGAAAATGCCTCAATTCTTTCATTTCTAAATCTTTTTGGGGTTCTATAATATATTATATTCTTCTATATATATATAGGCTTAGGCTTAATTTTCTCGTTTAGAATATGGATTTTATATGAGTATAATATCACATGTATACTTATTGCTATATAACAGTATTTTATAACTATACTAAAAAATTTATCGTCTCCTCCCAATTTTAATATGAAAACTTTGAAACCGTTAATATAAATTCTACCTATACATATATAAAAAATAATATTTTTTATTTTTTTTCTTTACTTTTTCAATGAAAAATTAAGCTTTATTCTGCACATATGAATATGTGTATCCTTATTTTACATGAGCTTAATTTTTCATATATGAAAATTTTATATTTTGATTAATAATGAACACGTGTTATATTTAACGTAATTGAAGAGTTAATCGAAATTATAATAATTACATATTTTATTTTAGATTAAATACTAGCGCATATTCTATTTTATATTATGTATCTATAATAATTAATACTACATGCGTAAATTAAAGAATATCAATTTTATTTTATTTTATTTTTTTATTTTTTATTTTTTATTTATTTATTTATTTATTTTATTTTATTTTTTTTTTTTTGAGAGAGAAAACAACATAAAACATTTGTTTTCACTTCATATCTACAATTTTATGATAAATTTATTTGCGTTTTACATAATAAATTAGCATAAGAGCAATTAAATCATCATAAGGTAGGTATATGATAAAAGTAAATTATGATAAAATTTATCTTTTCGATCATATTTATTTTATAGTTTTTCTATGTCTTATTTGTTTTTTTCTTTAATTATAAATTTTATATAAAAATATTTATTCTTCAATTTTTTTTTTACTTAAATTTTCAAAATAAAAATCTTGAACTTTATTTTCTTAGAGAGAAGACGATATTGTAAATAATTTATTTATAATTACAAACGTATTACTTACCAGTTTCATTATCAATTCTAAATGGTATTCCGGCCCATTCATCATCATCAAGTTCAGGTTTATTAGAATTATCATCTTTAGGCTAAAAATTACAAAATACAGATTTTCTTTTTTTTTTAATATAATTTTTTTAAATTTAAAAAAATCAAAATTCACCTTATCCAATTTAAGTTCTTCTAAAGCCTTAAGTTTTTCAATATCATCATCAGAATTTATTGTTGATGTTGATTCAGATGATTTTGTTGATGATTTCGATGGTGTTAAAGAATATCCAAGATCAACATCTTGTTTCCATAGAACTTCAACAATTTCACTTTCCTAAAAAAAAAAAAAAAAAAAAAAAAAAAAAACACAAACAAAATTAAAGATTATTTGAATGAAATTTAATTGAACAAAAAAATACATATACATATACGTATGTGTATACGTTTTAAACAATATTGTTTTATTTACATAAAAATCACTTTGATAAAAATAAAGTAATTGAAAAAGATAAATATTTAATCACTCTTAAAACAATTTTTTCTGTGTTATTTAACAGAATGGCGTTATACGAAAAATGTATAAAAAAAAATATCATAGTTGCTTTAAATAATCGTAAAAGTTGAAAACTATTAATCTAAGTATGTTTCTTATGTTCTTTTGAAAATTTTTAAATATTCAAGCAATTGTTTGTAATTTAAATTAAGAATTCTATAAGTAATTTCAAAACATATCTTATGTCTTGACTTGTTGATTTGCTAATAAATAATTTAAGATATAAAAAAAAACGCAAATAAGATAACGATTTTTTTTAATGTCATTATAGAAAATTGTATTTAGCTATATTTCAAATTTTTCCACTTTGATAATTTTATGAATACCAATTTTCTCAATACGAATTTTTTAGATTCACACACTTACCCCATAAATAAATTTCATTTCAATTATATCTTTTTTGGAAATTCCAATTTTGATATAGGAAATTAATTTATATATTATTATCAAGATTATCTTTTATTTTTTTTTTATTTAAATATATTTATTTATGTATGTATGCACTGTATTATCAATTTGAATGCAATGCAGTGCCACCGCAAAGATATTCACTTCAAAACGAATAAATTACAACTAAATTAAAAAATTAAAAAATTAATTGTATAAAGTCGTACAAAAAAAAAAAATTAAGTATATGTGCAATGATAAAAATTAAATGATGTCTGATTTGATAAGATAGGTAAGTTGTATATTTTTTTAGATTAAAATATTGTATACAATTTTTTTTTCTATATTTCTTGAAACTGAGAGAAAAAAACGAAAAAATTATATTAAAATTAGATAAATTCTTGATAGTAAATTAAATTAGAAAAATATAATTAAGTTTTTTGACTACTAATGAAGCTGTATGACTAATAACAGTCGGTATCTACTGCATTTTACTGAATCATTTTTTTTTTTTTTTTGCAATTCAAAACAATGTACATACCTATTTAATCGTCTTTTTTTGTCTGATAATAATTTTAATTTGCCAGACTATCATTCATATATCGTGTAGTTATTCTTAAGTCATGTTTGTTTAATAAATTTTTTTTTAAATTTTAATGAATTCTTGAATTGCAGACAATAAAAATTATATTCTAATAGTTTTCCAGCAATAATGTTTTTTTTTTTCTGTTTTTTTGAATAATTTTTATTAAAACAAATATTTTGGGTGTTTATTTTATAATTAGTATTTCTTTTAAATATAATAAAACCATCCTTAAACAAATATTAAATAACAAACAATTCTAAAGATTGTAAAATCAAGAAAATATAATTTATTAAAAAATTAATTTTGATGCATGAAAATTTATAACTTTAATCCTTTTCAAGGTAGGCAACCGCAATAATTGAAATGGAAAATTGTTTTTATTATATATGTATGTACTTATACCACATACAGTAGTTATAAGTATAATGTTAAATAATGCACCATATGTGTGTATATATGCACATAGGTATAGGTATAACACCTTGTATTCATAGCACGTACCGTACTTGAATTGAATATGCTTCTGTATTTAAATTTTAGGAGTTGAAAGTAGAAAACAAAAACAATTCAGAAATGCAACCTGACAAAAGTGCGTTATTCAAAAAATTAAAAACATATTTTTTCATTCAATACACTACAAATGCATATATGTATGTACCTACATTGTTTAAAAATGCAAAAGACATTTAAATATGAAAGGTAAAAGATAATCTTCTTCATACAGCACACATGAAAATGCTTCTTTGTTGGTAAGTCATTTCTTTTGAAATGAACATAAAAGGAAAAATTTTAAAAAGTAAAAAAAAAAAGAAATACTGGAAAAATACTGATAGATCCGTTGATAATCATCCGATAATCCACCATTAGTAGGCTGATCCTTTTGTAAATCAATTTGTAATTCTTTTTAAATATAGGATGAAAGTTCAAATGAAATAGAAAAACAACAGTTGTACAATTTCATTTGAATAATGCTCCTTTTTTTATTTAAATTGAAATTTCAATGGTTTTTCTCAAGTATACAAGTGATTTTTAGGACTCTTTAAAAAACTTTTAAAATCAAATAGTTTTTGTAAACTTTCGAATTACATAATTCGTAAGTTTTGTGTTATTCCTACAAAGTACCTATGTTAAATATTTTTAAAATTTTTACATAATTTATTTTATTTGTTCTAAACATCTAATTTATCAAATACCATTTATTGTATTATCTTTAATTTTCATCATAAGTCAAAAATGATAAAATCAGTTAGAAAAAAAAAAAATGTAGAAATACAAATGAAACACGACTTTCATATCTACGCAACATCGCTAATCAATCATTCTGTATACTAGGCACGCCTATATCAAATTTTATCTGAATCTGAACTGAATCCGAATTAACCCAGCCTCTATCGGGATAATTCATATGTAGTATATATTCCATAGATGGATATGTGTGTGTTTGCTAGAAAAGGGAAGGAAACCTTTATATATATACTTTTCCATTATATTATTAGGATATATGTACTAATTCCATCGAATGCGTATAGAAATATTAGCTCAGTTTGTATACATAATGAAAATCCATTTGGATTTTATGAGAACATTCAAAATGTACGCACGCATAAATTTTTTTTGTAATTTATTAGATTTTGATGAGAACTTTCAATTTCATTAGAAATTCGTTGTTTAAAAAATAACAAAATAAAATAAGAATTTAGAAAAATATTATGTTTGTTTAATTAATTAAATTCTTAGCCATCAACATTTGTTTTTTTTTTCCCTTCTTTTTTGTGAAGAAAACAAACATTCAATACAAAACGAACAGTAATTTAATTTATATTTTTATTTTATAAATCGTAATCGTTATAGAAAAATTCCAAGAAATTTTTTCATTGTGTTTTTTTTTCTCGTAACTATGTAATTTCAGTTTTAAAATATGTAATTGAATCCTTCAATATTATATTCATTCATCATTTAACCCTTCGTAAATGATTTTCACCAAGAATGGTAATCAATTTACTGATTGTCCTTTATTAAATGCAAAGTAATTCTTGGAAAATACTTTTCACGATTTGAATTTTCTATTTTAAAGTTACAATTTTCTTAATTGTCAATTTTTGCAAAGTTATTATTTAAAGGCACTCAATAATGTAAATTGTTAATATTTACTGTTTGGAAATTACTGTTCATTAATTATTACAAATAAATGTACATACTTTTTTTTTTATCCTGTGTGCTTTACGTATTTTTATTTTTATCTTTTTTTTTTGAATTCTTGTTTATTTTTTGTTTCCTTTTTAAATCAATGTTCTTACGTCTTTCTTTTTGTTGTTTAAATTGATAACACATATAAAATCAATTTAATTTAATAAATAGTTTATATTGTGTTCACCTTTTAGTATTTTTTATCGATTAAAAAAAAAAAGACAAATTATCATTATAAGAAGTCGGTTATTTCAATGCATTTTTAATTTTTTTTTTTTTAATTTTTTTGTTTACAATGTAACAGGTATAAACGGCATCACCCGCACTTTCAGTGGCGACTTTGTTGGTGGTATGGTCATCAAAGTCATCAAATAATCATTTTTCAGAAAATGATATCTATTCAACAAATGTAATATGATGCACATTTAAATTTTAAAAATTCTTACAAATATCCTTTTGTAAAAAAAAAGAAGAAAGTATTTTAATTAATTATTTTTCCATTTACTAGTCAACTTTTAGTTAACCTCTTCTATAGAAAGTCTTTCTTTTTTATATTGTGTTTAAAGTTCCGACATAAGACGACAGGTATCATCCTTATATTATAAAAGATATAAGATAATGCATCTATATGTACAAAATCTTATCGTTTTGTTTATTATTATGAAAAGATTTATCATGGTTTGAGGTTTTCAACTGCTTATGAAGTAAAAAGATCATTAATTATTCTTTTTCTTTAACATACTTTGTAAACTTTGAATTTTTTTTTTTCAAGTCTGCATTTTTATTACTTGTAGAGTCCTTGTTTGAATTGATTTTCGTTTTATGTTTTTTTCTTTAAACACCTAATCCTTATGGTGTAAGCAACTTACATCATCAAACTCATAAATCACTTTATTTATATATTTTTTTCTAGATTTATGTTTTACAGTCCATGTTTATATAAAATACACAAACAACCTCATTCAATAACAATTGATTTAATTGAAATTAATTTATTTTTAACTATTTAAAAAAAAAAAAATACATATTAGATTACTGATTTTCTCTTTTTTCAATACATACAATTTTTTCTATTGCTTCTATGAATTCAGTAACTAAGTAAAAACAATTCAAAAATTATTTAAACTTGAAAAAGTGTAGGAAATTTTTTTTTTTTTTTTTAGTAATCTATGTGACATTTGACCTTTTTTATCTGTACGTAAGTAAAAACGTGTTTCTACGAATTCAAAAACAAAAAATATAAAAAACGGAAGAAAGAAAAAATTCAATAATTTTATGTAATTGAAATAAAATATTTACCGATAGATGACAATGCATATGTCGATATTCTTCACTAATTTCAACAATATTTGAATGCATTTTGTAATTATGTAAAATCAATTTAATTTTTTTTTTTTCGAAGAAAATTCACTTTTTAAACTTCAAATAAGTTTTATATAGAATTTTACTATATTTAACACAATTGATAATGTTTTTCAACAACAATGAATCTTAATTTTTCAATGAAATCAATAACTATTAAAATAGTGCTTATTTTGAATATTGATTTACAATGAATTTCAAATTTAAATATTGTAAGTTTAAAAATGATTGCATACGAAAAAAATATTTATAAAAATAAACAAACAAAATAATTAGAATAGTAATCGTTTTTAAATTTACGACGTTATAAAGACAAAAACATAAAATCAACTAACAAAGATTAAAAAAATGTTGATGAAAAAAAATAATAATTTTTATATGAAATTTCTCAAAATTGATAAGAAAAGATCAGTAAACTGCTTGATTTTTAGATGAAAAATATGATAATACGTGAAATTTTAGAATTTTTTTACTATAAAAAAAAAAAAATAAAACATAAAAATTATCATTGAGAGTAATTACGTACATATGTATGTATTTGTAATTTTAAAATTTTCTTTGTACTAAAATTAAAAGCGAAAATATTTTGATATATTTTTCGTATTTACAATATTAAAATGTCTTTTGTTTTTAGAATGAATAAATTTAAAAAATTACTAAGTATGTCTGGATTTAGATTTTAAAAATAATTTAAAATAACGAGCTATTTCAGTAAGCTCTCTGGTAAATTTTGAGATAGTTCAATACTAGATGTCGCTTGTTGAACTTTCCTGAATTTCATGATTCAAACCCGTAAATTCACCACGAAAACTTCATTTAATTTATATTGGTGAATTCCTGGAATAAACTTTCAACGACTTCTAAATTTTTAAAATGAAAATTATTCCCTTTTACAGAATTTTTTTTTTAACAATTTAATTTTACGATCAATAAATATGATAAATTATTAAAATAACAATTTCTAGTAAATTCTATTTTGTTTTTCAACATTCATCAAGTAACGATCTATATATCGATTTTATTTGAAGAAAAAAATATTTAGAAATATGATTACTTTATAAAATATTTATTATAATTTCAATTTTGATGACGTTAACTATTCTGTTTTTTTTTTTCACATTTGTTTTCTTTTCTGTAATAAATTCGTGTGCGATGATAATACAACTAAAAAAAAAACTGAATAAATTATTTTATTGTTGCTATACTACTACACTTAACAAAATAATATATGTATATATACATTTATATGTATATTTCTTCATACAGCATAAAGTCCGTAATTATAATTTACATTTCAGGTTTTTACATGAGAAAGCAATATTTTTTAATATACATTTTTTTTTTTTTTTTTTTTTTTTTTTTATAGATATAAATTATTTTTTTGTTTAAACATTTAAATATTATCAATTACAATTTACATTTATTTATTTATTTTTTGTTTTTTTGTTTGTTAAGATAACAGAAAAATATACTCTGTATCAGATAAAATATTTTAAAATATCAATCAAAAAGAAAAATTCGTATGAATGAAAAGTTCAAATGTTCTATAAAGAATGATAATTATTTGATATAGAATTTAATGCGTAAAGTTTTACATTAATAAACTTTCAATTACTGATAAGAGATTATCAATTTTACAAAATTTAAGTGCTTTTTAATTTTTTGAATTTTGAAAGAAAATATTTCAATTTGAATTATTTATGATTTTTATGATGCAGATAAATGAATTTTTTTAAAATCATTATGGTTAAGCATATTATTAAAATATTACTGTAAATACAAGGTTTTTTTTTTTTTTTGTATCGATGATTATCTAACTTTACTTTATAACGAATATGTATATAAAGTAAATTTTAATTACATTTCAATTTTATTTACAAATAATGTTTTATTTCATTTACATATGTATGTACGTGTATTATCAAACACATAAAGACGAATAATAAACGCACAATATAAAAAGTATACCTATATGTATATAATTTAAAATTTTAAATGTTAGTGACAATTATATATAGTTTTTTTTTTATTGCCTGTCTACAAATACAACAAAGATAACAAGAAAAACTTTCAACGGAAGAAAATAAAATATATAGTATATTTTTTATTTGTTTACTAAGTATATAAAATCACCTTATCACTAATACTTATTTACTATATCAAATTTAAGCATTAGAAGAAGAAATTGAATAAGAAATGTTGAAAAAAAGTACAATATTTTTAATCAAATATGACAATAGAAACATCGAGACCTTTTATGGGAATTTGCCATTAGCAAAAAAAAAAAATAATAATAATAATAAATAAAATTAGTTATTATTTTGCAATTATGTTCAATGAATCATAAATGTGAATATAATGGTTTGTTTTTTCAAACTTTTTTAGATTTTTTATGATATCGCATCTATTGAATTAATAAAAAAGTATTCTTTTAAATTTCAGTCAATTGCTTTTACTTAACCTTAAGTTTCGTGACTTTCCAGTGAAATGAAAATATAACTGCAATTCATCAATTGTTAAAGTTCATTTAAGGTTATCTATCTATTATTGTTATTTTTTTTTTAAATGTAACATATTTAAATTTTCTATTAGAATAAAGTTAAAACTTATTCTATATACCTATTGGTTTAGTATATCTCATATCTTGTAAGTCATCAACTGTTGTTAACTAAATACAACATTTAGAAACTTTTTTTTAAACAAAAATCAAAATTTTTTATCAATGCAAAATAGTTTAATCGTAAAATTATGCTAAAGATTTCAGTGACCTTTTATTTATATAAACAAGGTTAGTTCCGATAGTTTAAATTAACAGTAATCTGACTATTTTTCTTTTATTTTTGTTTTTTACCTATATGTTTGCTCTATTCTAAATATATTATTCAAACTAAAAAAGAATATTTTAAAAAATAAATAGAATAATATTACAATGTTAATTGTATAATATAAAAATAATATATTTTTATAACTACTTTTTTTTTTTTAAATTATTGTCATATAAATATAGTTGTAGACAAATATACTTGACCTGAAATTAATAAAGCTACATATGTATGTATATTAGTTGTTTATACATATATATTATGTATGTATTATAAATATATTATTGTATTTCTATAATTTTCTTAAATTTTTAATTTTATTTTTGTTTTGCAATTATTATTAAACTTTGTTATCTTCGCTTTAATTCAATCAAAACTTATAACTTTTTGATTGTTTTTTTTTCTCGCTATTTTTATTAGTTAGGAAATTAGCTATATGACCTCGGAAAAACAAATAGAAAATAGAAAATTTATAATTTTTGTATTAGACTTTAATATTATGTTTTACAATTTTCATATATGTATAAGTTATCGTTCAACAGATTCATTTTCCCCTTGATCTACTAATGGCTGCCGTTATACATTTTTAGAAAGTGACAAATTTTCAACTTTTAAATTAATTTCTTTTATTTTTTAGACATTTTTTCTTTAAAAAAAAATTTATCTTCTTAATATGATATATTATTTTATATACATATATGTATAAAAAAAAAATGTTTATATATAAAGTAAAAAGTATGTTTTTAATGCCAATCACCTCGGAGAAATGTATACGTTACGACATTTGTCTATATTATTAAAAATAATACATGCACATACATTATACATACTTTTAAAAATAAAAATATTATGAAAAAGACACGATTATATATAAATTTTTCGAAATTTTCAGAAAAAAAATATATTCGTATGTGGCTTTTATTTTTTTGTCAATTTTATATACATATATTTTATTTGTCTTTAAATTCATTTAATATTAAAATTATATACAAAAACGTAACATTTAAATGACAAAAAAAAAAAAAAATCCTTCCTATTGTGTAAATTTTGAAATTTATTTCGAATTATTATTTCAAAAAAAATTTCAAATACAAATTGAATTAATTGTATTATACATATTTTTATTTACCAAAGTGTTACGAGTCAAAAGACGTAAACAAGAATTTTCTTAGAAAATTGGTTCGTCTATAAAAAATACATATATTTTTGAAAAAAATATTTGAGAAATGAAAAAATAAAAAACATTTAAATACAAAATAATGAAAAATAGAATGAATCATAAACAAATAATATATCAGAAAATTTTACCATTGCAAACAGCTTATAAATGATTAAATTTTTATTCTCATTTAGCATCCTTTGTTGTCAAGTTTATTTTTCTAATCTTATTGGAATGCTATATATTTAAATCTTTTGTTGTCATAGAAATATGATTTTTTTTAAACTAAAAATTATCAAGTACTATCAATTAGATTTTTTTTTCTCTCCATTTATCAATTTTAATTAGCTAGTTTGAATGAAGTAATTGAAATCAATAAGTTTATTGAAATTGTTATTTAGCTCTTTGTCTAGAATTTTTTCTTTTGTTTTAATTAAATTTAATTACAATTTTTTCAAGGACTAATTTTGTATTTATTCATTAACTCCTGATTTTATATTTAAAAGAAAATTAAAAAAATAAAATAAAAATCTTGCATGTGAATAAAACAAAATAAAACGTGCTAAATATTAGTATATATTATTAATGTACGCCCACATTAAATCTATAAACAGGCAAATACAACTTACTTTCGTAATATAAAGAGACAAAGAAAAAATGTTTTTTTTTTTTGTTGTTGTTTTTCTAAAAAAAATTTAATTTAGAAATTAAATTTTTTTTTTTTTTTTGCATGGTTAAATAAAAATAAACAAATTGTGTGTACATAATAAACAAAAAATAAGAAAACAAAAACAGAACGTAAAATCTATCTATACAATTTTCCAAAGAAAAATTTTGTTATCGTAGAAAAAAAAAAGTAATGCACGAACTCTGTTATTTTAACATTCAGTGTCTAATTTTGTGTATTTTTATTTTTTTTTATGTACAAATTAATATTAAGAAAACACCTAACTAATGTCACCATAAATTCAACAAATTATTTTAAGCAAAAACAAAAGAATAAAAATTTTACGCATATAACAAACAAAAATACATACATTTTAGAAATATATTTTTTTTATTTTATTTTATTTTACAAAAAATTATACATACATATGTATGTACAGTACAAGCTCTGATTTAAAATCTAGGACAAGGATATCATGTCATATTTAAGTAATGCATTTTTACATGATACCAAAAAAAGAAGAAAAAAAAAAAGTAAAATAAAATAAATAAATAAAAATAAAATCCTGAGAGAGATGTAATAAAAATTATTGCACACGACAAATTTTTTTTTTAACCAAAAATGTGTGTTCTATAATTATTGTTAAATATATATTTTTGTTCTAAATAATTGTTGAATATATTTGAAATTCCATTAATTAGCAATAATGTCGTGTTAGATAATTATTTTTCGATATGGTAACTATTTTGTATTTTCCATTAAAAATTTAATAAACATTTAAAAACAAAAATTGTATTTTTTAACTATCTTTGGATAAAAGTTTTTTTGGGACATGGACGTCGAATAGTTAAAAAGTATTTAAGTATGGTGTCACGCATCAATATAAATGTACATATGTATGTATATAAATACATGTGTATGTAAGAATCATATACTTAGTAGTTGCATTAATCCATATTTGGTTTTAAATTTAAAATGTATTTGAACTTGATTAATGAGACTTTTTAAATTGCATGATTCTCTATGCACTATTTTATTCGACTATAAACAAGTTAAAGTATTTTTGTTTAGTATTTACTCGATGATATACATATAAGAAATAATTATGCTTGAATGTTTACAAAACATACGACACTAATCGAGCATGTAAATGACATTGGCTATAAAATTTATGTATAAAAAAAATTTATTACTATTATTTTAATGATATTTAATTTTATATGAAATCAAATCTACCTGTAGTTCTCAGCAGAATTTACAATCTTTTGTCATGTATAAAATAATTTAAATCAAATATAAAAATTACTTCATTCTAAGAAATTTTTGCTTGTTCTTTTTTCATATTTCCGATGAATCATATTTTTTGCAAACCTTATAAATTTTCTTTCTTTAATTTCATGACGAATCATTATCTACTTTTTTTTTTATTGCTCAGTCTGTTTGAATTCTGAGTTTTTCAATATTATTTTTATTTTATTTTTTACTACATCAGCAATTAACCAGGTAAGAACCTAAATTAATTGTATTAAAATTCAGGAGAATAGAAAAAAATGAAGCAATAACAGGAAACTTTAAGCTTATCTATTGCGGATAAGTTGTTCAGTGAAAATTATTTTATATAAATCAATATCTGCATTTGGTGGTTCTAAAGAAAGATAGTGGCTTATTTTAAATGAGAACATTCTAAATACATTTTAAAGACATTAACAAGAAAGTAATAAATTACCTCTTTCGTCATTTCAACTGTACTTATAAGAAATGCATCAGTCTTATCTAGCGTTTCTTCTTCTTCTTCTTCTTCTTCTTCGTTTTTAATTTCTTTCTCGTATCCTTGGCCAACTGCGATTTTTTCCCCATCGTCTTCTTCTTCTTCAGTTTCGACCTCTTTTTTAATTTCAATTGTTTTGTTTTCATTTCCGGTATCATTGTTGTTATTTAGAATTTCCAATGTTGAATTTCTTATATCTTGCCAATTATAATTTTTAGATGTAGTATCCGTAGATGTTGAAGGATATCTTCCATAAATATCATTAGCTGAACTTGTGCTTGGAGTTAAAATTACATTTGGTAATGAAAATTCGTCAGGTGGCTCATCTTTAAATGGTAAACCAAAATATGGAAAGCTGGATAATGATATATCACCATATTCACTCAAATCAGCCAAATTTTGATCCACTATAGAAATTTCTTCTTCAAAAAGATTAGAATTTAGGAACAAATCGATTTCATGAACATTTGAACTGCTTGAATCTACAATGGGTGACTGCTCTATACTTACTGAGGCACTTCCTCCTCCACTATTACCATTGCCATTATTACCTACAGAATTATCGTGATCTTGTGCATTTGTTTGATTATTCTGTGCATTTTGAACATTTAATAGATACGTGGTAATATCCTGAATATTTTGTCTATCAAACCGTACTAGATCTTCAATTAATGGCATCATAGCCTTTCGGTTTGCGTAAGGATATTCTGATATAGGAACAGCTCGTAACATTTCCAATTGCCAACCATCTCCATTTCGCATTTCTAATTGAGAATCCCATCCTTGATTTAAATAATCACGTGGATCTACTTGTAATAAACTAAGCGCCAGTGCCAGCTGGAGCATCTGTTCAGCATAAGATTTCTTGAAGGATATCATTTTTGAGATGAGATCAGTCTTTACAATTTCTTACTTCTAATTAAGTACGTATTTAGATAATAAAATCGAAACTAAAAATATATATAATCAATCACAGTATCGCAAGTCGTTGACGATGTATGTATGTCGAACAATGTGAAACAATCTTTTAAGGTCGTTGACTTCGGCTTTGTTATACTACCTACATCTACTTATGTATACTTATACATATAGCAATGATCTGGTGCTTATGATGATGATGATGATGTCGATGAGAATAATTTAAAAATAAAATATTACACTTATTATGTAGCCTTGAACTTGAGTTTGTTTTTGCCTATATTATACGCAAATAAAAGAAATGTACCTACCACCTACCACTTTATGTACTTGTACACACACATTCACTTTAAAGTTTTATTACCTGAAGTTTGTTTTTTTTGTTGTTGTTGTTTCTATCTCTTTCACTATTTTTTTTTGTTTTAATATTTTAATTTTCTTTAAAATTTAATTATTTTTACCGAAAAAAAATTTCTTTGTTAATTTTTCAAAATATTATTGAAAATACAAACAAGATCAAAGTCGGTAAATTTGGCAGCTAACTTTACGGGCCACGCATTTATATTTTGCGAAGCCCCACATCATCACCGTTTTTCTCTGTCATTCATTTTTGTTATGTTTTATTGTCCTTATTGGAATTTGAATTTTTATTTCTTTTTATTTTTACTCACAATTTTTTTTCACAAAAAAATAACAATATTTCAATTATTTCTTGCACTTTACTCACTTAAAACAAACTATTTCTTTTGTTTTTATGCCTGCTTTGACGCCACTGTGTTCAAGGTTCAAATTCACCACACTCTACTGTGTTTTCTTTAACTAATTCTTAATCTATCCACTTTTTATTAAACGAAAGGATGACTGTCAATATACAAACCGAACAATTTGTTAATATTTATAAGAAAACCTATATGGTATACACTTGTTTTCATTTAGTTTATAATTTGAATATTCTTGAAAAAAAAAAATTGATGAATAACTTTCTAGAAGAATCTTAGCTACTTTTTTTGTCCACAATCAATCCTAACCTATGAATCGAGTAACCATCTGTTATAAAGCACAAAGCAATTAATTTCACAATTAAGTTTGCTAATTTCAAAACAAAGAAACCGTTCTTGAATATAAGCCACTAAATATATTATAAAATTTTATACCTTATAATAATTACTTTTATTGAAATATTCACGAAAACCCCCCAATTAGAACTTCACAATTGCCCAACAAACAAGTCAATGAAGGTAATAATTTTACTGAAATTTAATTAATGCATTGTTTTGTAATGTAACTCACAATTTAAAAAAATATTAACTGTGTAATCGAATTTAATAATTCACAAATTATATTAATATTTTTTATTTATTATTTATTTTTTATATTAAATCTGAATTCACCTCCTCACAGCAGATACTAAATCTTTCTGACGAATTATCACATCAAACTTAAAAGTCTGAATTTTTTTTTCACCACACCAACAGCCAACACACACATCTTCGGTTCAGAGAGGTTCGTTGCCTCATTATTAACGAGGAAAACGATGTAACGAACAACGAATACAATACAACCAACATACAACTTTTTAAAATAGGGATGGGAAGAGAGTTAAAAACTACAATTTCTAGTTTTTATTTTAATTATGTAGAAATAGCTGAATTTAGAATTTAGCCACTTATGTAACAATTTTGTAAAATCTGTATGAAGCAGTGTTTAATCAGCTGATTCACTCGTGATTTCTATAATTTTTCATTCCAACATTAATTCCATTGAAGTGGAACTAAATCGATATCACTCCTGTTGATGATATGATTAATTTGAATTTTTGAAAGCTTTTTGCAGTTATATATGTTGTATACGTATAAATGTATTATGTACATAATATATGTATAAATTTTATTTGTAAATAGAAGCGATTAAAAAAACAAATGTACATTCCACAGCCCACATTCCACAAACTACAAATAATTATCGGCTTGTCAAAATTCAGGTAACGGTTTATAGACAGTATATTTTCCCAGTAGAATAGACAGTAGGTAGATATCATTTGTATTTTCAGAAATGTTTCCATAAGAAAACAAAACTATCGCATGTTTTATTGTTCAATTGAGTGGTGGTCGGTGCAGCTATTAAAAATCATCTGCAAAAATTATGCTCAATATGATGGAATTTAACTTCAAAAGACATCAGCTATAATTAAACAAGTATGTGTAAATTTAATTCATTATTTTAATTAGAATTTTATCCATTACATACTTTGCTAACCTGATTTTATAAAAAAATTTCTTAAACGTTAAATAAGACAAGAAAAATTTATTTAAAATTTCACATTATTCACAAATAAGTCAAGGAAACCATTCAAAAAAATATACTTTCATCTTCTACACAAAGATGCTATTTATATGTTAAGTATAAAATTTATTGTTTTTCATAATAATTTTTTTTTTTAATTAAGTATGTTAATATGTACATATGTATGTATGTATGTTTAGGAAACCATCGTACATTCACACGTTGTAGAAAGTGAAATATTTTTGTCAAACTCTTTGATTAATGAACAACCATCAACCACCTACAATTTAAATGCCTATATGATATATCTATACTAATCCTTTTTAATTACATCGTACTGCAATTATAAAAACAGATGGACAAAAATAAAACGTATATAAAATTTTGACCTTTGTATTCAATTTATCTTTGAAAAATTTTCAAAAATTTATTTTTTGTATATACAATATTTGAAAGAACAAAGAAAATTTTTCAGTCATTGAAGGTTGAATATATGTATTTAAAAATTCGCACAATATGTACCTATGTGCGTTATTTTAAATTATGTACCTACATACCTATATTTTTATTTCCAGTTTAATTTTTCAACCAATGAATTACTAATTTCACTTTGAATGAATCTTAATAAAATAAAGCTTTATTTCTAATAACGTACCTGAGAAATGTATCGGCATCCAAATGATGGTGGAGATTCTGTCTCTCGAATAGGAGACAACGATTCCAATCTTGGTAAATCTTCAAGTTCAATCATTTTTTTTCATACCAATATTTTCAATTGCAAAAAAATTTAATAGTTATCCTAAAATTGAAAACAAATTATTTATTACAAAATAAATTGTAAGTTTACAATTTTTAATTAAGAGTTTATTTTATTGTTTTTTTTTTTTTTTTTTTTCAAATTGATTTTGTTAATGTATTTTTAAAAATTAAAAATTTAAGCTACCGACGTAAACCTAACAAAATATTGTAAAACACTTTAAACTTTTTAAAAATTGAACTTAGGTACTATTACGTCTAAGACAATTTTTAGTTCTATATTATTGTTTTGATATTCTAAGAAAAATATATTCCAATTTCAATGTGGTTCTAAAATATCTGTATGTACCTAGTACATATGTATGTATGTTAAATGTGTTATCTACCTATAGCTAATAAAATAGCTATTTTATTTATTTATATCAAAATTAAAACGATCGTATTTTTAATTCTATGTTAAGTAGAAATTTTATTTTGAAAGGAAATTAACATGACCTTTTCGTAGTTTATTGTTTATTTTTACGTACCTATGTATATTATTTAAAAGCAAAAGTAAATAAAGATATTTACATAAATGTAGATGCATTTAATATTTAATTTTATACTTTTTGAATTTTTTGGATTGGATTTATTTTTATAAAATTTTCAGTGTGAAAATTTTTTTATTGTTTAAAAAAATGATTGAAAATTTACGAAATAATTTAATGATAAATTAAATGAGAAGCATCAAAAATCCCAAACTTTCTAATATTAACCATTTATATGACCAGAATTTATAAATACGAAACGATTACGTCATTTTTATATTTTATTTAAATTAAAAAAATGTATGAATTAAATTAGAAATTTATCATAGAGAACAGAGCTTTATTCTATCAGTTACTTCTATTGACAAAAAAAAACAAACATGAACTTTGAACACATATCATTATCATCCAATAAAAGTTTACTTAAGAATTTAAAAAAAAAAACATTTCTCTTTTTTCATGCAATTTTTCTCAAACTGATTATTAAAGATAATAAGATATTATGTTATAGCAACTGTATTTTTATAAATTAATAATAATTAAGAGTATATTTCAATGTATTGAAAACAAAATAGATGAGGAGTACAATAAGTATATTTACTATATAAAAACAAAAAAAACATGAAAAATAAATCTCGTTTATACTATTACAAAATGAAAAAATTAAATTGTTTCTATGTACAATATTATAAAAAATGGGAAAATTTTTAATAGGGATGAAAAAAAAAAAAAATGAAACAGGTTCGAATTTAAATTAATACTGAAATTTTTATTTGAAATTTTGTTAAAACGTGCTGAATTTATAATTTGGGGTCAACATTTCTTTTTTGTTTTTTTGTTTTTTTGTTTTTGTTTTTTTGTTTTTCTTCACAATTTTCATTTCTTCATCCAGTTATAATGATAGGTAGGTATATTAATAATTTATAAAAATATAAATACAAAATATTGATAATAATTGATTCAAAAGAATGACTTTCAAATTTTTATCTGTAGAAATTTTGTTTTGTAAAAATATTTGAAAACAAAAAAATCGAAAATTTCTAAAACACAAAAATTTGTAGACTTCAATTACAAAGAAAGAAAAAACAAATAAAAACAAATTGTTGTTAATATTTTTGATAACGACTTATTGAGATTAAAATTTTTTGCGTTAATTTCAATACGTCTGTTTGTTAATATAGTTCACTGTATTCTACAATAAATTTTTAATAACATTGTAAAACATAAAAAGTTATATCTATTTTCTAGCTTCTGGAGAATTTATAATTTTTTTTAATCCTTCCGATAACATTGTACTTTTTATATCATTAGAAAAAATGTCTAGAACCATTTTGATAAACGATAACTATTTCCAACAGATTTAATGAAATGATAATGATAGTACAAATAAAACATTGTTTTTTATGTTATAACTTTGAAATAGCTATTTTTTTTTTAGCAACCAAGGTTTTTTTTTTAAAGAAATTTGTGAGCACATGTACATTTTAATATCAATTGATCATAAATTTCACTATCCAAAAAAAATTTATAATTAAAAATTAATCATACAAAAAATACTGAAAGTATTTTTTTTTTTTGTGTCTACATAAAATTTTCTTTCTTTTGAATTTGTTGATTTTATATAAAAAAAGAAAATACTTATCTTTTTTAAAATTTAGACATGTGTGAACAATTTTTTTTATATCTAAACATTATTAAATTTTTTATTTTGATGTTTTGTTTTATAACTGATAAATTTTTATTTATCTGTTTCTCAAAACAATAGAAAGAAAAAAAATACTTTAAATTTACATTGGAGAGAAATAATAGCAATAAAAAATGTTATAAATTGAACACTAGGTAGAGAAGAATAAAAAGTATTATAAAGATATTTTATTACTTAATAAAATTTGTATATATATATGAATATGTACAAATAATTATAAATATATTTTCTGAAATCGAGTGTATGAGTAATTTTTTTTTTTCAAATTATTTACACAAGAGCAAATATGATCATATATACACATGTGTACACATATCACCTTTGGTTTCAATTATTTTTATTATAATTATATGTATACAATATACATATATGATTTATATATTTATCATTCTTGGAAAGTAATGTAAAATAAAGTAAACAAACAAAGCTACAAGCAAAGAAAAAAAGCTTCACAAAGTTTGCAAATATTAATTTATTTTATTTAGCAGAATAAAGTCGCCATTATAATTTTTGTGTTATTTTACTTGATTCACTATGGTGTGAAAATTAATCACTTTTACTATTTGAAAAGTGCAATTATACAAATTGTGTACATGATGTAAACAACCAAAATTCTAATTACATTTCAATACAAAATAAATTATTTTTTTGTATCTATCTAATTATAGATAAAGATAATTTCATTATAATTAATTACACAATCGAATGTTTCAATTGCGCATGGTTAACACACTTAAGAAATATTGCTACCTATATAATTCAGTTTCATAGATTCTTGTTTTAACACATGTGTGTGTATAATTTATTCTATTCTAAGAACTTTCCGTCTTCAAGATGATAAAAAATTTAAGTTCATTAATTTAAAAAGTGCGTAATGATATTAAAACACGTGTAATTAATTGGCACGCGCTTAATTTATACTTTTACAAACATTCAAAAAAAAAAATGTAAGTAAGTAATAATAATAGTAACAAAACTTTTACGCTTCAAAACTCACCGTTGTCGTCACAAAACTTATTTGTATTGAAAAATAATATACTTTTTATTTTTGTATTTTCTCTCTAACAGTCTTTTTATTTTTGTTTTTTGTTTTTAAATATTTGCACAAGTCATAAAAAACAAATATATCTAATTATGTACTTGATAATAACAATTATTATTTTATTTAATTATTCACACTGCAACCAAAATATGTACTTTTTTGTTGTTTTTTTTTTGTTTTTTTGTTCACTGTTTTAAATACAAAAACCACTCAAAACTAAATAGTTATTTCACAAATATTAGCACTAAATAATAATACACTTTTTTTTTTTTTTGAATAAAATGTAGCCACTCTCAATGACGAATACCATCTGTGAGAATTGTATGAGTTGACTGATGTGCTAGTTACTTGTGTTATGTTATTTTAGCTCATATAATATATTATCATATCAGTAGCCAGTTTTGTATGTGATAAAATACAATCGTTAATATTATTTTAAAAAAAACCCAATAAAAATAAAAATGCTAAAAGTTTCAAATAATTATAAAAGCTACACTTATACTAAATTAACGTAAATTAAAACTTAATAAGTTTAAAACTTGATTTTTTAATAAATTCCGGTCACTTTTATTATATGTATGATAATTTAATCGGTATATACATATGTATATAGATACGTGATATGTGTGCAAAATTTATATACTACATACATATATATTACCAGATATACTGACATCAGAAATAAAAAAATTTAAATTTTTTTTAGTAAAATATATAAAATCTAGGTATCTTTTTTTTTTCTTTTCTATATTTTTCTCGTAATAGCCAGAGATAAGAAAAAGCTTTAAATAGAAATAATCAAAATATGTAATAGAATCATTGGAGATGAGAATTTATCATTTAAATTTTATTCAAAAGCAAAAGCTTTTTAATTTTTTCAATAATACAAGAAAACATGTTTTTCACTCATACAAGTTTTTTACCCGAACTCGATCTTTTAACAAGAAAAGAAATATTTATAAAAGATATTATTAAAGGACAAAAAAAAAAGATTACTAACCAATGTCTGGGATGATAAAGAAAAATGCAAAAAAAATGACACTTCAAGTATCCTGAACCATTGAAAGAATTTTAATTATAATTAGTAATTAAAACACATTCATATATTTACAATACAGATATAAATTTTTATTTCTTGTTCTTTTTTTTTTTTTTCAAATGTTCTTACAATTTATTTACATACAAAATTTAATTTTCTTTTTCCTCTGTTTTTTTTTTTTTTTTTTGTATTTGTTATCTGATGGTATTGATTTCTAAAATTTGTCCTAAAAAATCTCTTTTTTAATTTAAACTTTTGTTTCCTTTCATTTATTTTTTCTCGACAGTACTTGTTATTTATTTTATTTCATTTAATTTTTTTTTTATTCAAGAAAAATAATAAAATAATTAAAAATTTTATGATTGTTTTAAGCCTTCAAGAAAAATGTTATATGTATTGTTTTATTTCAAAATAATTTTTAAACAAAAATTAAATAAACAAAATATAAAACATTTTCAGAAAAATCTCAATAAAGAAAAAAATTAAGAAAAAAATGAGAAACTAATTAAATAATTAATAAATTAAATAAAAAATAGAAAACTGTTGAAAATGTCTAAGTTTAAGTGCAATATTTACGTTTATTACTTTTATTAAATTATTTACATTAAGAAAATGATAATTTAAAATTAAAGTATAATTATGGCACATATATATATTAATTATAAAAAAATATCACAACTCAAGGATGGAACTCATATTATGAATGAAAAATGCAAAATATATGACGGAAGTACTTTGAAAATTAAATTAATTTTTTTGCACTAATAATTTTTTTTCTCCTATCTATAATATTGCTTCTTTTTTTTACAAACTAAATTGCTGAAAAAAAAATTAATCTAAAAAAATTAGTGAAAATAAAATTATTATGAAAAAAAAAAGAAAAATTACAAAAAAAAAAAAAAAAAAACTGGAAAGTGATTAATTATTTCTGCAAACATGAATTTTGAATATAAGAGTGATAATAATTTTAATTTTTTATACATTAATTAAAATTTTATTTTGAAAAAATATGTTTTATTTATTTTTCTTCTTTTTTTTTTTTTAGTTTGTATATACTCTAAATAATATATTTTTTTTTCGCACAAAATATGAACTTCTTAAAATAGTTTCTTATAAAGTTAATTTGTATATAATTATAATACATTTCATTTTTTTTTTTACTTTGTTTCTTTTTGAAAGCCCAATTTAATTTCTTGTCTTTTCTTTTTTGTGTTTTTCATATGAAAAATGGATGCTATAATGAGATGAGAAATATAATTTTTAATATGTTGTACTTAAAAGTAAAAACAAAAAAGAGAAAAATAAAAAAAATCATTTAATACTGATTATGTTTTTTTTTTTCTTAATAATTAATAAATTTTTTTTCCTACACAAAAATTAAGACATTGAATTAATTTTGAACACCAATTGCATCCTTACATATGTAAATAAATTTCAATAAAATTTATTTATTTATTTTTTTTTTCACTAATTATTAAAATTTAATGTTCCTATTAATTTAATTACATGTCTTTTTTCAACTTTTAATGCTTCTATGGATATGATAGTTAAATATGATATTTGAAAAATTTTACACACAAAAAATAAAATGAAAAGAAATACAGAAAAGGAAGAACTTGAATAAATAATGAAAAATAATAAAATATAATTTATATATGTATATATGTAAGTATGTATATGTGTTGTTTTCCTTTTTGTTTTTTTTTTTTTTGAAATCTTAAATCTAATATAAATAACAGCAGTCCATTATTAAGATACGATGGAAATTTACAGTCAATGAATATGTCCATTATTTTCAACCCAACTAAATAGTGATGTTTGTGATCGAGTTACCCATTCAACATTGGCACCAACACTACTTAATGTCATATTAAGCACTTTCATACCAGGACCATAACCAAATCTATGCACTAAGGATTTTAGCTGTGAAAGATAGAAAACATTTTGAATGTTAAATTTTGCTTTACTTGAAATTGAAAAAAAAAATAATAATAATTGTAAATGTACCTCATCATAATCAAATTTAGTAGCACCATATTGTGTTATTGCAGAAATAACTTTTGCAAAATTAATACTACCCTGACCAAGTTTAGATTGTAAATCATACCATTTAGCTTGTAGGAAACGACATGCCATTGCACCTCCTGTCGGAGTACCAGAAATCGCTTGTAATACTTGTACAGTTTCAACTGTAGATAACATTGTGACATGTGATAAAAGACGATTTTGAAGCCAAGCATCTTTTGTTGTTCCAAGAGCACGAAGTAATTGTATACGTTCTACTAGACCTTCAGGTGAACCTCTTAATGAAATAAATCTATCCCAACAGAATTGCCAATAATAATATTCTCCTGATAATACTGCTCCTGTATAGACGACCTTTAAAATACAATTAAGAAAAATTTATTGGAATCTTAGAAATTTCAAAAATTCCTTCTATATATACTTCTTTTAAATTTGGTGGAATTCCAGTGCCATTACTTAAATGTTGATGTAATATATTTTTTGCCTTATTTATAGTTTCAGTATCTTCCCATAGAACTGAAGCTAATAACACTTCCGATCTTAATAATCTATAATAGATTTTTTATTAAACTTTCTTATAAATTTGAAAAAAAAAAAAAAAAAACGAAACGAAAAAAAATACCTAATTTCATCATTTCCATCATCATTCCATCCTAATTCACCAATTGGTACCAAGAGCATCATTTTTATAAATTCAGAAAGCATTAGAAAACATTCTGAATATTTTAAAATCCGACGCCATCTTTCAAGGTTCCATAGTGCTGTTGTCATTGGTCCCCAATTTCTTTCTTTTGGAAGATAAGTTATAAGATTCATTGTAATTTCACAAGGCATTAAATTTGAATGACATAATGTGAATGCATCTGACACAAGACCGATGCGATCCTAAAAAAAAAAATAAAAATAATAATTTAAAAATAATTTCTTTTGACTGGAAAGGAAAAAAAATTATTATTCTTACTTTAGATGAAAAAGTTTCATAATCTTTAACTAAATCTTCAATTAAACTTGACCAATTATCTTCATTGTAAACAACTCTGTAATATCCTGTTTGTCCAGCATTTACTTTAATCCATTTCACATCTGCTGGCAGTTGAAACGCCACTACAGAATGAAAAACATTTAATGTCATTTTTTTCTAATTTAATAAAATTTAAAAGCTTTATACCGTCAACATTTTGTAGCCATAAAGTGTCTGAAATATTTTCAACATTCGTTATATAGGTCACAGGAAGGATCCATTTAATTGGTTTCTCTTTGCTTGTTTTAGATGAGGCTGGTGCATGTGTTGTCGATGTTGTTGTTGATGACAAATTGTAATTACTACCTTCATACGTTTCATCTATAATTGCAGTGTGTTCTGTTGGTTGAAATGCTTTTTGTGAAATTGAAACACTACTTCCAACTTTTGTTACTGTAAGCAATGGAAAACCAGGTTGTGTTGTCCATATATTCATCATTTCCTGTTAGAGAATAAGTGTTTAAATTTCAGAGAAGAAAGTTTTAAAATAAATTTATATACTTTTATATTTTTTGATCCATTTGTCTTTCGAGTACATATATTCCACAAATCTACAGGTTCGGCTGTTTTAAATCGATTCACTCTAAGGAATGTTCCTAGACAACTTCTAAAATTTTCTTCTCCTGTTGCTGAATGTAACATAGAAAATATTGCAGCCGTCTATTGAGATAATAAAAGAAAAGTTCAGAAAAAAAATGTTGCTTCTAAGTGTATCCCACTTGTCTACCTTGTCTATGTAAAACTCTTCATTGATTCCTGCATGATTTGATCCATTTATAATACTGTCCCAACCTTGAATGGCATCAATATCTAATGCTTTTGTTGATAAATGCAATAAATATTTCTCTTCTACTGGCCAAGATGGTTGTAAAGGTGATAAAATTAAAATTCCAAGATATTTAATTAATCCTTCCCATAACCAAATATCCTTCCATATTTTTGGTGAACATATGCCACCAAAAAATTGCTTAACAATTGCTTCAGTTATTTTAATTGCTGATGAATGATATTCTTCTGTTGTTATTGATACAGGATCAGTAAGGAATGATGCTCTTAATGTAACTAAACCCAAGGAAGATATCATATCACGATCAAGTGATGGAAGAGCAACAAAATCAACTTTTGTTAAAGGATATGTAACCTCTAACCATGATTGTATATATTCAAGTACACTACGTGATGTTTTTAATATAAAATCTGATCTTGGAAGAAGTTCTCTTGGTGCATAAAATGTATATGATGGTGCTTTTTTTAATAAATTTGTCATATTTGTTGATTGACTCATTGATGTAATATTCTTTGTACTTATTGATGTATCTGTTGAGGTATTCTTTTGAAGTAAATGTAAATTTAATGAATGAGTCAATGCTGTAATGTTTCTTAATGGTTTCTTCATGTCATTTCTAAACGCAAAACTATCACCATGAGGAGATTTTGTAGTACGCGGTAATAATGGAGGAGTGACTGTTGTTGATGTTTGATATGTAGATGACGGTCCTAAAGATTCCCTTTGAAAATCACTTACAACCCATGCAACAGCATCAGCAGGTATTGGAGGTGTTTCAATAAAATCATCTCTTAGCTTAAAAGGAAAAATTTCATGTAATTCCAGTGAAAAATTTAATGGAAATTTTTAAAATTCTTACCAAGCCTGTTCCCATGTAAAAGCCAACATCATCTGTTGTATGTACAATGGAATTTGAAAGGCCAATATGAAAACGATCTCTGAATACAGATACACGAAATGGTGCTCTAATATGTGGTTCATCAAAACATGGGAATGCTCTTCTAGCTCCGCTTGGTTTAAATACAGTTGCTGCTAATAATCTACATTTATGGGAAAAAGCACATTTTATGAAAGCTATTTAAATTTTAAATTTTTTATAATAAAATATGCAAACCTTTGTAATCCATTGCTACTTTCGTATTGATCTACATAAAATCCTTCAGGATCAGGATTTAATTTTGAATACCATCTTAAATTTAATGTATAATTTGATTTTTTCTTTAATTTATCTTTAACTTCAATGTATAATTGTTGTCTCGGTGGAAATTCAAGTAGTCGAACAATTTTTATTGCATACCCTTTAGGTCCAACAATAGCCTAAAACAATAAAACATGAGAAAAAAAGATTAGAGAATTTATAAATATTTAAAAATAAATAATATAATTAACCTTTTCTGTGACATTAAGTTCCTGAGTATGCAAAACTATAAAATTTGTATCTTTTTCTACATGTAAATCAATTGTAACTTGACCTGAAATTAAATTTATACAAAATTTAAAGTTCGTGTGTGTGTATCTTTTAAAGCTTATACTTAATTTTATGTAATTAACAAACCTTTTACATCTAAAGTTGTTAAATTTGGATGTATTGTTAACATATACCGTAACGGTCGTACTGTATTCGGTAAATTTAATTCAAGCCATGGAAATGGTTCTCCATTTGTTGCAATCGGATTAAATGGTTGTGAACTATTATAATGTTCCGGTGAATAACCAGGTGGCATTTTTCCTGCACAGGAACAATCTGAAAAGTATTTAGAAAATTAGGATTAAACTACATATTATTACTTTTATAATGTCATAATTTCTTCTTTAATATCTTATAGTTCACCCAATCTTCTATATATGAAATGTATACTTCTTCCGTTATCTATCGTATTTGCTAATAATAATTTCTCTTTTTTAAATTAAAAATTTTCAAAGACTGTTTACGCATAAATGTATATTTTAATGTACATATTTGAATTTTGAAAAAAAAAAAGATAAAAAATTTTTAGATATTTTCTTATACAAAGTGGATGTTGGTTTCATCAAAAACAAGTACCTATATAGGAAATATGTACAAGTTAAAAAAATGAGTGAAAAAGCAAGTACATAAAACTATGTCAATTTAAGTTGATGTCGTCTAGGGTTGATGGCAATGCAGAATAAATTGCTTTAAGCTAAAACACCGTCACGATATACAACAAAATATATAAAAAATAAAAGTAGATTAAATAAGTAAAAACAATATCAGACGTGCTTTATCTGTCTAAAATGAAAACTTATAATGACCTAAATTATACAAAGCAAACGCAATGTATCAAAATTAAATCAACTTTTATTTTAAATTTAACTTTGATTTCGAATTCATTAATACATGCCTATATATATATTGTATTTACATGTATGTACTATGGTATATTTTAAAGACATGTGTTGAATTTACATTTTCACGTTTGCAAGAAAAAATAAAATTGCTTTAAATAGCAAATTTTCTTACCTCAAAAAACTCAATCCGATTATAATATACATTTATAGCGTTTTAAAATCTCAACATTAAAGAATGAAAATGCTGATTATAATAACGCTATATGTAGTTTACAAAAGAAGTAAATATAAAAGTACCCTAGTCCCTTTATAAAATAAGTATCTACTTTTCTAAAGTATATGGTGGCAAGTCAAGTGCGAATTGTGGTAGAAAACAATTTCTTTGGAAAATGTGATAAACGAAAGTATTAAAATGTATTCAACAAAGTCATTCCGCATGGAATCTTTTTTTTTTTTTACATACATATATGTAAATATATGTAGGTATATAAAAAAAAGTGAAAACTTTCACATTGACTTCAAAAACGTTACATATACATTAGTATGTATATGTATATTGTTGTATATACAGTGCCGCCAAACGACAGGACTATCAAAACGACATAGGTGTGAAGTAAATATTCCAACATCCCATCTACAATCTACAAGATTTCGTTTATTACGTTTTGCGCACAAACGCCCTGATTTCTTTTGATATCATAAATTTTATATAAAACAGAAAAAACAATACAAAACCCATAACCTGAGGATAACAAGGAGACAATAGACGGTGGGTTATTAGGAATGGGATGAATTATTATACAGCAGCATGAACATTGAACATTTGTACATGCATACATCGAAAGACTACATTGAATAAAATAAATAAAATGAAAAAAAAAAGGAAAATTCAAATATTACACGTTCACAAGGGATGAAAATAATCTGTAATTTTGTAACTTTAGAACTTCATCATCCTTTCGAATTTTTTTACCCAAAATAATAGATGAATAAGGCGAAAAAAATTGCACAAAAAATAAAACTCAATTGTTGTCAAATAAACGTATGAAGTGAGAATTTTGTTGTTGTTAAAAAAAAAAACTCTCAATGCAATTGAAAAAGATGAAAAAGAGAAAAAATGTATTTTGAGTTATTCTGTGTTGTCACATAATTACACTTGAAATATAATTGAAGTTTTTTATTATTATTATTTTTTTTTTCAAGGACTAAAAATTCTATTGTTTTGAATTGTTAATTGGTTGACGTTTTTGTTTTTTACAATTTCTATGCGTGGATTTTGTATATATTTTTTAAATTAAGAATTTATTTTCTTGTTTCCCTGGTTTTATTTATATGTATATTTTTTCCTTTTAAAGTCACCTTAAAGAGTTTGATTTTTTTTTTGTGTTATAAATTCATAAATGTACATTTGCATATGGTAAACATTTTTATTAAAACATGCTCAACATAATTGTGAAAAACCCTCGTTTTTAATTAGCATATATTGACGTATTACTCTTAATCACATAGCGTGTGAACTTGAATTATAACGATAAAAAAAAAGAGTTATTATTTATGACATTCACAATTCAGAGGTTAATTATTTTGACCTAATTCATAACACATGTTGTGAAACAAAAATAAAAATTTGTTATACTAACTTACAAATAATTTTATTGATTATTTTTTTCTTTTCCTATAATCTTACAGTTTTATAGAAAATTTAAAAAAATAAAATATAATTAATAATTGCAATAATATATATGCATGAATTAATGTAATTATATTATTCATTTACAGTTTTTTCATATTATTATTTTTTTCTCTCAAAATAATTTACTTCTACAAGGAAAATAAATTAAAATTTATGATTTCCTTTAATTATGCCTTATGTAGTATATTTTGTACAAGGATACTTAGATTTTTTAATTTTTTAAAAGGGTTCGCCTCAACAATAATTCAATTAAAAAATACTAGATAATTTTTCTTTAAAATAGAATTAGAGGCACTTTCTTTTCAAATATCAGTTAGTGTGTCTCGAATTTAAAAACAAAAAGAAAAAGAGTAGAATAAAATTCGATATAAATTTAAATAAAAAGCACAGTAGAAATATTTTACAATTAAAGAGAAAAAAATATAAAAATTTTCATATGAGGTGCTTTTATATGTTTCAGATATAAATTACAATTTATATTATGCTACAGTTTTATAATAAATTAAAATAATTGTTTTAATTGTGACAAATTTAGCATGAAAACTTGTATTTAAAAAATAAAAAATAAATATAAGCACCTGTCATTATACACTAATTTTCTGCTACATTGCCTTTTTTTCTCTTATCTTTAAAATGAATACGTGTATGGAAAAGAATAAGTTTTTTTTTGTTTTTATTTTATTTCAAACAATTGCACAATGATGTTTTAAAAAAGGAGATAAATAAAATTTTAAAAGCTATAGAATATGACAATCGACTAAGGAAAAATAAGACGTTCGTTGAGAATTGCTTGCGATAGAACGCATCTTATGTACATATAACATATTATATTAGTTGTATTTATGTATTACCTACATTTTATTGTGTGTTAAAAAGAAAATTTTAAATTGTGCATAATTATCTTGAATAATTATTTTTTTCACTTTTGATCATTTTTTATCTCAATTAATAAAGTGTAATAACCTGCGTTTTAAATAAAATAATCTCAGATTTTGTTCTTCACAATTTGAAAAAGTTTACTTTAAATTTGTATGAAAAAGATAAAGCTCTCATCTTACCATTTTGAGGTCCAGCATATGCAATTATTAAAGCAGTTGCTACCAATGATCCAACAACTAATCCAGTCACACAAAGTGCACGTTTTTGAGAGCAAACAGTAACTCCATTCCGTGTTTGTCGCCCACCGCTACTATCTCCGCCACCTAAATCAATATTGAAAAAAATAAACAAACAAAAAATGCAAAATAAAAATAATTCATAATTTTATTATTTATTTCTGAAAAGAAAAAAACGTTTTTTAATCCTTGACTATTCAAAGGACAAAAAAAATTACATTTGTCAAAAGTAAAGGGTTAAATAAATAAATCTCTTCACGATATCAATTATTTCAAAATCAAATAGTCCTTGTGAACAAAAAAAAAGAATCTGTTTAAACATTTAATAAATTAATATCACCACTTTTGATACATCAAGTTAAACCTTAAATATCACAGCTTATGTTATATTAGTATAAAATTAGAAACCTTTGTGTTTTTGCTAATATAATTATATCTTCGTCCTGTAAAGTATGATATTTGATTCTTTAAATAATAAAAATGTCAGACGAATACAGGATCGCATGAATGAATTTTATTTAATTTTTAAAATAATTTTCTCTTGCATTTCACTGTTTATATTGTGCATACACATAAACGTATGTATAAATACATCAGTAGATATAGATATATGTATGGTTTACTGTTTGAAAAATATGAAAGGATAACGTAACGGAAACAGCATCAAAAGGAATAATAACATCCAACAAAGAAAAAATAAATAAAAGTACAATAAATTACCAAAATATATTTATTCCACGTGATTTTAAAGGACTGCGCATTGGCGAAAATAAAAACATAAATACATACTATGTATGTATATTTACAGCAGAAGCATCAGCAGTAGCAGAACCCAACGGAGTTTCAAACACATTACCAAAAAGGGTAAATTTGTGGATATAAATTGATGGATACATGGATTGAGAGTCTGGGTATGTAGTATGTACATACATTGATTATATGGTAATAGGATATAAGACCCATTGGCACTATCATCATCATCATTATTATTATTATAAAGGAAAAAAAAAAATGTACTCGTATAATATAATGAACATGAAATGAAATGGGCTTGAAGTCGACCAGAGAGGTAAATAAAATCGATATTCAAATGAAATGTCTGATTTTGTGGCGTTATAAGTATTCTTAACTTTGATTCAATAACCGATCAACTGTCCGTTATTGAAAATAGCCTGGCTATTGAGAAAAAGGTCTATTATAATTTTTTTTCCATTTTTTTCGTTTTATCCATTGATTATATTAAAACAATGATATCTTTATTGTCTATAACGATTTCATTTAATATTGAATAATATCTATACACATATGTATGTATACGTACGTGGATAACATAATATTAAATAAAAATTCCTATTTAAAAATCTTCATTTATTCGATATGTTAACAAATTGTGCGGAATAATAGGTTTAATAATTTCTTCATATTGTAAAAAAAGAAAAAAAACATTGAAAAAAGTTTAATAATTGGATTGAATGTGGGTACTATAATAGTTCCCATTGCAGTAAATTCACTCGTATATTTTGACATGGGTATTCATGTATCTTTTCATTTTATTATTTATGAAGAAGGATAAAAAAAATGAGAATGAAAAGTCAATAAGTAATTATTTTAAATTAACGTTCTGGAAGCTTTTTCATGTTTTGATTTGAAAGGAATTTATTTTCACAGAAATATTAATCAAAAATTTGTAAACACATTAAATCGATAGATATTTTGTACTTATATTAAACCTTTTATTTGTGGGTGTCTCAAAGTTTATGTAAATAAATAAAACATAATTTTCTTACTTTCTCAAGTTTTTCACATTTAATTAAAACTTTGAAAAAATTGTTTCGTTTATTATTTAAAAAGAAACAACACCCAGTTTGAGAAAACAAAAAAGGCATTTATTCACCTTTAAAGTGAAAAAATACGTAAAATTTAGTTTTATATAGACAACAAATAAGTATATGTATATATACTTTTAATACCTGAGAGGAAAGCAACATCATCCAAATCAGGTTCGGTTGTCATTTCGATACGTTCTCTTCGCCAAATTTGTGATCCTCTTTGGCCACCGCCGACAACCGAAATTTTCACGGGGCCGAAATGTCTTTGATTTCCTGCCAATACGGGGTATTTCTTTTATTTTTAATATTCTATTTTATATATTTTTTTTCTTTATGCGGTAGTATTTACTATTTTGATTCTCTCTAATTTTTAGTTAATTCAGTTTCACACAAATAAAATTTTACTAAACGCTAATAAACACAACAACATGATTATTTTAACTAAAACACAGAAACAAAAAAATCTAATTTTAAATTTTATTAATTTTCTAAGACAATGTCCTTTTTTTTTGAATTTTCTAAAACTATAAAAATTACATATAAATTATCAACATAATGATTATATTATTGGCTTGTTATGTATACACACATAATAATAGAAATTTTCTTATCTATGATGAGATGATTTTTATCAACATTTATATTATTTCAAAAGGATGCTATTGTTTTTATCACAAATATTTTTCTTACACTCACTTGTCAAGTGACTATTTAACCGCGGTTATTTACTTAAATAAATTGCAGAGATTTTATGTGTAATATAATACTTTTAAAATAAAATAAAACAACAAAAAAATTGTAGAACTCACTAACACAATTTCATGATAACCTTCTTCCTTGTGTTCTTTTATTTCACTTTTTTTTTCTCATATATATCCTAAAGACATTTCTTTGATGAAAATGTAAAAGAATTTTCCTTTCCTCTTTTATATATTTTCTCCTTTTATTTGTTTTTTTTTTTTTTTTTGTTTACATAGATTGCGTAAAATGTATGAACCACACTGGTTTTTATCTTATTTCTTCTTTTTTTGTTTTTTGATTAAAAGGATATTTTTTCTTTTGTGTATACATTGAAAATTAGTATGTAAGATGTAGGATAATGTAAAAAACTGATTTATCGCACATCTAAATTATTTAATAGTTTTTTTTATGTTGTTGTTGTTAAATATTTAAAAATTTGTTGCCTTGAATGTACATACATATAATGTAGTTACAATTTATCAAGTAAAATGTAATAAAATTTTCACAATTTTCAGAAAAAGAGAAAAAAACATAAGCAGAATATACCATAAGTTGTATACCTAAAAAGTATAAGGCAATTTAAAAAAAAAACTGTTTTGTTGTTGCTGTTGTTGTTTTTGTATTTTTTGTTCACTTTTATTGACTTTTTTACTGAGAAATGTATGTATACATGGAAAAAAAAATTTTTTTCTTCTTTTTTTTTACAATAATTTATCTATACTTATGTAAAAATTCGCAATTACTGGACCAAATGAAGAAAATTTTTTCTTTTATTTCACCCTTTTTTAAAAAAAAATTGTTATATATTTTTTATTTTTAAAATTTGTCATATAATTATGTAAATAAAATCTTCACATGTTCAAACTTTCTATTTTAGACGGATTTATGATATTTCAGATTTTCATTTCAGTATTCACGATTACGTATACTTATTTTCATTTCTCAAGACTTCTCACATATTCTAGAAAAATTTTTGCTGTTGTTTTTTTTTTTTTTTTCAAATTTGAACATCAATAAAATTCAGTTTTATATGATTACTAAGTAAAATTATATAAACTTTTTATTTTTTTCTACTTTTAACTTTAAATTTTATCTTTTATATATTGCAGTAATACAATATGTATATACATATGTACATATTAAAAATTTTAAAGAAAAAATAAAAAAATTTCTGTAAACAGAGACAATTACAAAAAAAAAAAAAAAAGTCAAAAAAAATAAGTTTTTATTGTTGTAAAAAATAAATTATAATAGCAATAACGATAAAGATGAAACTTATAAGTGCAATATGTTCGCTAATACTGCCAATTTATCATAACTTTTCCAAGAAAATTTTTCACATTTCAAAAAAAAAAAGGATCTCTCATCAGATGTGTAACGCACACGTACGCGCAACAAAAAAAAACAATAGGAAATTTCTCATGAACTTTTTATACTTTAGAACAAAAGCTTTTCTTCTTGTTTTCATTGAAATTTAGTACATAAAGAAACAAAAATGACTTATGTACAAAAAATATATAATTTTTCCGTTGAAAAGGATTCTCTAATACATGTTACTTTCTTATATTAATTTTTTCTCCTACTCTTGTTTTAAATAACTTGAAAGAATTTTAAACATTAAAATAGGAAATAATTTATAACTTCACCTGTTTGAATGGTGAGATATCTGTTTTTTTTTTTTTTTTTATTTTTTTTTTTTAAAGTAATTACTTTTATATAATTTATTTAAACAAGTACAGAGTTCTTTTTTGTTTCTTTTTAATTTTAATTGGATCTACAGGATAATTAATGAAAAGTTTTCAAATTAAATTTTTTTCTCTTTTTAATTTGATCTATATAAAAAAATATTTTTAATTCATCCTCAATTATTATCTTTCTGGCCTAAGGATGAATATCTACTCATTCTGAGAAAAATGGAGGAAATTAAAAAATTTTATAAAAAAAATTTCAATTTTTTAAAGATTTTTATTTTTATTTTTAAAAACGAAGTGGATACTTGTTGCAATCAATTTTTTATACGAGTTTAAAACTTTAAACAGTTAGTTAGTAAAGTTTCTCTAACTGTAAAATTATCTATCTAAAAAAATTGAAAAAAAAAAAACTCTAAAATATTTATTTTTTGATTGCTATTGCCTAATTAAAAATAATTTAAAAAATATACTTTATTTTCCTGAAAATAATAACATATAAATTTAAATTCTAGTGTAAAAGCTTTTATGACACACATGTATAATTTCAGGACATTCACACATATCTCATATATGTACATATAATACAAATTTTTCTTAAAGAAATAAAAAATATAGGTGAAATATGAAAAGAAAATAAATTTGTGTTAGTAATCATATACATATTAATATATATTTTTTTTAAAAAGAATAAAAATTTGTATTTTTTTTTTACTTCTCACTCGCAAACTTTACTACTATAACAGCAACAACAACAACAATAATGAGAAAATATATAAACAACAAAAAATAAATAATGCAATTTTCTATTTATATAGCGAAAGAATATATATGTAGGTATACATGTATGTATGTATTTTTCATACAAAAAATTCTTTATTCAATTTATTTTGCACAATTTTAGCAAAAAATTGCTACTAATTTTTTTCTCACTTTTTTAATTAATTTAAAAATTTCTAAGTAGAATGTAGAATTTTGTTTTAATTTTGTTTTTATTTTTAACTTTTAAAATAACATGAAATTTAGTTATTTAGAAAAAATAAAGTTTTTTTTTCTTCTGTACTCTATTATGTTTTGTATTCGATATTCACAACTAAGAAACTTGATATTGACTGAAATCTTTAATTTTTTTTCTAGGGAAAGATCTAGTGTGTATTCAATATCTTCATCAGTATACATAATATACATTTTATGTATGTATCAAATTTTATATAGAAAAAGTATATAGAAAATGGGGTGCAAGAGTATGTAGTATACATAAATTGAGAAAAAGGGAAATAATTTCAATGCTGGCAAGGATCTTTCTTTCAAATATTTTTGTTATCATCACTCTGACATTTAATTAAACGCATGCGTTTTATTTATTACTCACTTTTTTATTATACATACATACGAGTACATTCGTTTTTTTTTTCTATTTATTTAAAATATATTTTAATCTTTGAAAAATAAAATACAGAATTATTTTTATTTTGAATGCAATGCACTACAGTTCTACTAGTATTATTGTCAATTTTCACCCTATTTTAAAGTTTCTCAGTAGAAGATAAGCCAGTGATGCCTTGTAACTGACGAAAAATAAAATTTCAAAGCTAAAAAAAAACGTCTAAATAAATTCGAATATTATGTGGTTTAATTTAATTTATTTTTTTTTTATTATAAATTAGAATGACTTTTTTGGAAATTGGAGTCTGTAGGGTTGTGTATTTTCAAATTCTTAACAAACACCCAAGAAAATTTCATTTTTAAAAGAATTGTCACTTACGAGTTATCGTATTGCTTAGCATCGTTATATAATATACATTTGTGGCATCTGTGGAATGCTTGTATAGCAATGATGATGAGCGAGATGTGTTCGTGGCATGTGTTCAAATTTTATATGTATATTATTATTATTATGTTTTTAGCAATTTTCTTAATAATAAGTAATACAAGTAAAATAGATATGTACATACATATATGTACATATGTATGTCTTATATTCTATGCAAACCTTAAAAAACAATTAAATCTTGAAAGGAAGTTTAATATAATTATTGACTAAATTAAAGACTTTTTTCATTTAGCATCTTCTATCTATAGGTATATGTAATGAATATACATACATAAGTATATAATGTAACATATATTATTATTATACATATCTTACATACACACAAACATATTTTATTTTATATACACATTACATCAGGTATATAAATGATATGCTATGAAAAACACATAAGTATACTAATTCACACTTTGCAGGATCATAAAATTTTTATTAGAATGACATTAGTATGTGAAATAATTTTAAGATTAGTTCAATAATAATTAACTTATAAAATTAAATTTTGATTTAAACAACAACAATAAAATTAAATATACTAAGATACAATATACATACTATATTATGTACAAGATGCTTGACATTGATATAGGAATTGAAGTTGGAAAAAAATATAACAAAAAAATAAAAAAGAGAATTTATATGATAAAAGATAGCGAAAGTTATCTTATTGATTTAATGTGTATCATACTCATACATGATATATACATACTTATATATACAGATACTTACATATAATGTATAATGGAAATTTTAAATAAAGGTCATTATTATTGACATATTTCTTTTTTTAGAATTTTCTTAATATTTCAAGAATTTACAAAATTTTGAAATGTATAATTCAAAAAATTTTTATTATAAAAACAAAAAATATTCAAAATGTGTTGAAATGGCATGACAGATTTGGCAGGATATGATATCTAAATCTAAAAAATTTGAAGGAAAATGTTCATCAATCTTTTATCTACCCTAAATTTTATTCTTCAACCCCTTATAAATTTCATATTTAAATTTTGATATAATGTAAACAAAAAAATATTAAACGAAATTTTTTTTCCAGGAAGGCCTCACTCAGAAGAAAAAGTAGAATTAATTTAGTTAGTTTGTTATCTAAATTTTTGTTTCAATATTGAATTGAATTTTCTATGTTTTTTTAATTTAAATTTCTTTTCCATGTTTTTTAATGTTAATAATTAATTATTATAATAATTTTTCAAAGTAGTCTTCTCATTTTCATCATACTTCTATTTTTTTTTTCATTCCTCATGTTTACTCAATAAACATATTTTTTTTTTTTGTATATGAAATAAAATATTTTCTATTGACATAAAACATCAGAAAAATTAATGAATATAATATCATACATATAATCAAAAGATAAAAACAAATAATCTCTGTATGTTGTGCTTTAAAAAAAATGACTTGCATATGTACATACATATATGTATACATATTTTGATATTATATGGTTTTTTACTTTCTTTTTTTTTGCTTACAATGTGAACATTTTTTCCTAATTTTTTTTTTGTGTAAAGTGTTCTGATGTTTATGTACAGAAAATTTAAAAGTATACAAATATCGTTGACTTATATACATACACACATACATATGTACATCTTAATATGTACATATACATACAGTTATGAATGTACTCAAAAAAATGTTGAACCATATTTTAAACTTAAAAAAAAATACTCTTACTGAATAAAAAATCCTTTATTTAAAAAAAAAGCTTTGAACCTATTTAATTTTATTCGTATAAAACAAATTTTTTGATGTCATCCTTTTATTTTGCATTACTTTTCACATTAGTTAATATTAATATTTCTATACACAAATTCAATATAATATATTTTTTATTTAGAAAGAAAACAAACACATACATATATAGTATGTATATAAATTATGCAGTAGACATAGTTCAATTTCCTTTTCAATGCCTTCATAAAAATATATATCCTTATTGAAAATAAAAATAAATACGAATTTAATATTAAACATAGAACAAAATCTATAACGATGACATAGTAAGTATATGTATATGTACAATTTGATATGCAATTTTATATTTAAAAGTCTTGCTATAATTTTAGAAACCACATTTTTAAAAAAAAAGGATAATTGAAAAGAAAAAGCTGAAAACAAATAAATGTTATTCAGTGAACCCAACATCATATCTACATACCAAAGTGTATTAGATATTAAATGTTGGAATGTTTTTTTTATTTTTTATTTTTATTGTATAATAATATATCTTCTTCAGCGATAATAATAGGTATAAACAACTCATAAGGGTTGTTGCTTTACTATGTTGTGCTATGAATTTAAATTAATATATATCTACAGAATACAAATGCAAAACGTATGTATGTGTATATACATATATATATACTAAAAATATACGTATATGTATATAGATATTTTATGGATGATACGTAACGCTTTCTCATTCATTCAGTTGATGTTCTTATAAAACGAACCGAATAAAA
Organism: Bombylius discolor; assembly: GCA_939192795.1. Lineage (NCBI taxonomy): Eukaryota > Metazoa > Arthropoda > Insecta > Diptera > Bombyliidae > Bombylius > Bombylius discolor. Next base: position 2,730,286 of record OW584241.1, on the reverse strand, counting down.
TTGTTTTGCTCAAATTCACATGATGACATAGTCATATGTTTTTTTTTAAATCCTTTTTATTTATTTTTTTCAAAAAATTTTTTTTGTGTAGGTGTATGCACTTTTATTTCTTGCTGCTCTTGGTGATGATGATGTTGATGATGACGTTATGTTTTTCAAATTTTACTCTCGCACATACATATCTTTATATACAGAATACAGTATTTACAATACTTATTTTTGCAACATTTTTAATATCAAGTTTTGAAAACTCTTCAAAAAAAATAATATATATGTACATATATACCTATATGTATACATATATATGAGTATATACGCCTCACAGAGCAGGTGGTTTTTGTTGACATGCACTATATATGTATATATACAATACAATGTAAAAAAAAAAAAAGTAAAATAAAATAATAATAAAAAAGGCTTTAGTTCACTGGTTTTCCCGGTTTTCCCAACTTTTCCGACTCTTAACACCATTCATCAGCCACAATCGAAGTTTTCTTTTTTTTTCTCTCTCTCATCTTTTTTTCTTTTTTTTTTCAAAGAAAAAAAAAATAATGTTAATAGGTCGCTAGGTGAAGAGGTTCTCTGATACTTGTAACATTGTGCAGTAATTACAATAATTTTATATTCTTGTTTCTGTGCAATTAAGATTTAATTGTTGAGTTTGTATTTTATAAAAGTTATATGTAATATGATACAAATTAAGTACTTTGTATTTTGTGTTATACACACGTTAGTATACTACATATAAAATAAGTATAAAAGTGATGATGTAAATTCTGTAATAAAGATTATATACTTCGATAATTGCTTTTCACAACAAATATCATTTTATTAAGTGGTTTATCTTGAATAGGGAAAGAAAGATAGTAGTAGGAGAACTGCCACAATTTCGAATATTATCTACTGACTTCTACCTCTACCATTGATTTTTCCCGATACTATATCAGGATCATATTGCATGAAACACTTATCGAAATTTTTATTAATAAATTTTCATTTTTTTTTTTTTTGTAATTTTCATATTACCAAGCTGTAGACCATTGAAGAAAAAGAAGATGAATTACAAATTTTTTCATTTTTGAAAACTTCCTCATTAAATTTTTTCCATGTACAAGAACTCAAGTTTTCAAAATTAAAAATCACTAAAATATTTTTAATTAATAAGAAAAATCTACTTACCATATTTAATTCCGTTTGTTTTGTCACTTTTTTGTCCTCCTAAAGGTTCTAATTCAATGCCGTCTAACGTTGAAACTTTATAGTCACGTTTCGACATATTACCACAAACACCACAGCATAACATTTAGAATGGAATTTTTTTAATTAATCGTATCTTCTCAAAATATGATTTTATTATGTTTTAATATTATTGTTTTTGTTGTTGTTGTATTTTCTATTCCTTTTACTACGATATGTTTATTCTATTTTTTCTACTCTTCACAATTTATTCCTTATATATGATTTTCGTATCGTATATTTGTGTTGTTAACTCTTTTTTTGTTTTATAAGTAATTTGGTCCTCTATTTGAATCTATGTATTTGTATATCCACTATCTGAAATATATATAAAAAAATAATTTTAAATTTTTTATATATTTTCAGTATAAAACATGAATTAATTAGAAATTTTATAAAAATAAATAAAAAATAAAACTTTATTGTATTATACATAATTGAATGGAATGAAAGAGTAAAGGTCATTCTTTTACATATGTATATCATAGTTTGTTAACTTATTCATTAAATTATCTTTTCTTCTATTTTTAGTTTTTATTTTTTTATTATTTATATTAAATTAAAAGAAATATCATTGAATTTCTATTTGTATTTACTTTCGCATTTTTTTTCCACATATTGTACATCTACAGTGTATACTTTCTTTGTTTGCTTTTATTAATTCAACTTTAGATACATTTCAAATCCATTAATGGTATTGACTATATTTTTTTTTTCATTTTATTTCTATAGAAAAATATCATTTAAAAATAAAGGAAGAAAAACTTAAAAGGTTTTTTCTTTTCTCATAAATGTAACAAATATATGCATTCATTCAATCAATCACTCATCCTTATATATTACACCATTGAACAAATAGGTATTTTACCTATGTATGTATATGTATGCACATATGATATACAATATGTATATACATTATGGAAAATGCATTATTTTATTTTCCAGGGCAAAAGAAAACAAAAATAAGAATGCTTTTTCCGTTTTCCTTTTTTTTTTTTTTTTTTTTTTTTTGTTATAAAAATTTTCACCACAAGTACTGAATTAGAGTGTTCCATATACATATGTGAGTATTAAAGAAAAGTAAATGTTACATTTTTTAAATAAACTGTAACCAAATAATACAAAAGAAAAAGAAAACCATGTAAAATAAAAAATAATAATCATTATTCTATATTACATATTATTATTATTATTATTTTCAACCATACACTTTAGAACCTATAAGAGTACCTGAAAAAATGCCTGTAATTCGCTCTAAGCAATTTCTTTTGTATTATACAGAAAAAACATTTTTCCATTATAAATGTACAAAAAAAAAAAAAATAAAAAATAAAAATAGGAACACATGAACTAAATAATAATAGAAAATTCAAAATATAAAAAAAAATTGCAATCAAAAATGAAACAAATAACAAAAGAATAAACAAACCAGGAATAAAATTTTCCATAACTTCTGGTAAAATTTGAAAATAAAAAGTTTGTATCCTTTTATACGACATATATTTACGCTTTTATTTTTTATCATATACATAATGAAGTTATATGTGTACATTTTGTATATTTTCTACAGTGCATAAAAAAAAATAAAAACATTCCAAAGAAAGATTTTTATGATATGAAAATTTTATTTAAAAAAAAAGAAAAAGAAAAACAGAACAAAAAATATCTAAAAAAATGTATGTAACGTTCAAAAACAAAAAGAGAAAAACCCCAGAAAACTGCCGGAAGTGGATCTGTTGCTTTTTTTCCCTCTTTAATTATAAAATTTAAAAACAAGTACGCGATATGAATCAAAAAATAATTGATACTTCAAGCATTTATCTGTTTCCTTTTCAATCTCATCACTACGGTGAAAACAGTACTAAATTCTGATATTTTTTTCATATCATATTAATGATAAAAACTGTAACTTTAGTTTTCTTTTCCAATACATAAAACTACTTTCTGAATAATGAAAATACATATAGGTACCTTTTTAAGAAGGAAATTATAATATATAATAAAAAAAATTTAAAATTAAAAATTAAAAATGCTCTATTTTATTTGTTTTTTACTTTTTATCATTTAATCATTTTTACATACATATAGTTCTTACGTACATGAAATGTCCTTATATTTTATGTTATTTATGTTTAATGTCAACTTCCGTTTATGTATAACAAAATAAAGTACATAACTGCATTATATGAAAAGAAAAAAAAAAGGATATATAGAATTGAAATTTTCCATTTATTTTGTCCTTGTATTTCAATTTAAAAATATAAGAGTACGTATTTTGACGTAATTCAATAAAATGTTCTTAATTTATTTTCAACATACTACATTATATATTGTTTAACAACTCATTGCTATTTTTATAGTTATTGTAGAATATTATGTATGTACATGTACATATGTATATTTCGTATATGTATATATGTATGTATACATTTTTGTGCTGAGTTTAATTATTATTTATAGTTTGTGTAGATGAAATTATTTTTAGTTAATGAAAAATGAATAAAAGTTTCTATATAGAAGTTATTTCAAATTTATCTTATTGTCCTTGTAAGTATAATTTTTCAAATAAATTGTTTTTTTTTTATGCAATTTTAATTGATTTTAGAATAATTCATTTTAATTAATAATTAAATTTTTATATCATTTTAAAATGAAACAGCCTATAGAGATTTTTTTCTTTGGAACAAAAAGATGATAAAATTAGTAAATTAGAAATTTAAAACTATGTATATTTGGTCAAAAAATTGTTTCACATTGTTTTCGAGAATATGAAAATCTCCATTTGTAAGTACATAATTGTACTGCAATGTGTAATAAGATAATTCATATAAAGGATACAGATACTGAATTTTGTATTTTAAAGTGTACTCTAAAGCAATGAAATTTATTCATTTCTCCTTTTTAACAAATTCATATTTGTTTTGACGAGACTTACTAACCACATTAGAAAACCGGCATGTCAACGAACCTTTCCCACCCTAAAATAAATGATTTTTTTTTTTTTGAATAAAATTGATAAAATAATCTGAATTTTTAAAAATAATAATAAAATTAATTTTTTTTTCCAGCTATAATTTTCTTTGTTTAAATCGTACCATATTTTCAAGTGAAAATATCCAAAAAAAATTCTCCCTTTCAGAAAGTCACTTGAAGTGAACAAAAATCCACCTACACTTATGTGTACATATACCTATATTTTATAAAATCTATATATTTTTCAATTTCAAGGTCGTAGTTTTCATTAAGTTTTGTGTTTTTATGAATTTATTTACTAAACTTAAAATTTGTATTCTATAAGCAAAATTATTATTATTCTAAAGCTTTTCTATAAATGAGCAAATAAATACAAAAGTCATTCTATAAAGTTCTAAATACTAAAAAATTATCATGCATTATTAATTTCACCTTGATATTTATCCATAAATCAGCATTAATTATAAATAATTTTAATCTATAACTATTTGACATTGAAGGTGGTTATATCAGAAAATTTAAAACATTTATATTTTTCTAAATATTAATTTTTTTTTTATAGAAGACAAAAATTAAATTAGAAAATTTTTATTTGCAATATATCTATTGCAAATTTTTATTGATGTTCGCCATTTGTCCCCCATGCATATAAATTTTTGTGATTATATTTTTTAAAGGCACCACACAATTTTACCATTTCTAATAATTTCCTTAAAAAAAAGTGTACGTGTAGATTGTATGTTATTTTAAAATTTGTATAGGATATAGATAAGTTTAAAAATAAAATATGTACATATATTTGTTTTTGTTTCAGTAGATTTTATCTAAATAAAAAATACACAATAAATTGTAAGACAGAGTGGTAAAAAGTTTTCAAAAAATGTTTTCAATTTTTTTTATTTTATATACTTTCTACATATAACACACATTATTTAGCAAAATGAAAAATTTTATATAGATATGAAAATTGTTTGTACAATTAGTTTTGAAAATGCATTAATTTTTATTTGTTTTTCGTTCTTATAATGACTTCAATTTTATTCACAAAGTGTCTGTATAAAAAAAAAACACTACCTACATACAACACTACACTATGCAATTTTTTAAACAAAGAAAATTTCTGTTTTGTTTTTTTCTAAATGAAAATTAATTTTTCTTTTTCAAATAATGTCTAGATAATATATTAATGAATAAAATTAATGACATCTATTTATTGAAAACAAAAAAAAAATTTTTAAAAAATTAAAATCAATTCGAATTTACATTCTACCACTAAAATTTCTTCCTTTTTCTTATTATTTTTTTTCTTTTCAAATAATTATTCAAGTATCACTTTTATTATTATGCTTTTCTATGCATATATTAATATCACTTGTAAAAATATAATACAGCATATTTTCCATATACTATAAAGACGTGTTGAAGAAAATTTTTGATGAGAATTATTACGCGCCTTGAAGACAAATGAAAACTCAAATTGAAAATATGTTATGCTTTATCTCGCAAATTTTCCTTGGATACATGAATATGGGTATTTTTAAATATTTGTTTGTGTGGTAAAGGATATTTTCCAAAATGTACACATACCATCTAATATTCATGTACAATATAAAGTTAAAAATGAATAGATGTGTACCATGCAGTGCATTATACACACAATAAATATACACATTCTTTGTAGATATACCTATACACAATCATATTTATAATTCGCATACATACATAAATCAATGATAAACCGCATCCCTTTTTTGTTGTGCTTTTACTTTTTACATCTTAGGGGTTGTTTCTGATTATTTTCAGTAAATTTTATTTTCTTTAGCAGAGTGAAAAAGGAACTCATACAGCATCATAAAATTAAATGCAAGTGGTCGGTCTATGAAGAAGTAACATGAACAAAACAAAAAGGAAAACGAATTTTCTACACTATTCCACCCTCTAGTTTTTATTTAAAAAAAAGGAAATTAAATAAACGAACATAATAAAAATGATTGGGGTTCTTCTACAATGTTGTTAGATATTTTAACAACTAAAGCATAAAAGGAATAAATTTTATATTTTTACATTAATATTTTCTTGCTGCTTTCTATTTCCATTTTTTTCTAATTGAATGTTTTTTTGTATTAGCATATTTTTATACATTAGAAAATTTCGAAATTATTAGAACGCCACTGGAATTGAAATCCCCTACTTTTATATCAAATTAAATAGTTCCTCCTAGTTCCTACCAATCAATTTAAAGAGTTGCCATGAATTCTTTTTAAATTTATGAAAATTTTGTTATTTTTATTTATTTTGAAAATCCTTTTTACTATAAATATATTTCGAATACTAATTCAGTTTTTATTTTTAATAATTTCAAATATTTCCACCTATTTTACCAAGCTGGACATTTAAGAAAATCATAAATTACATACACACATTGTGTAAATATATGTACATATGTATAAAAATATATTTGGAGTTTGCGCAAACTATGAAATATGAATTTATTTGAAAAAAAAAACATTATTCGTGTTCACTTTTATTATTAAAAAAAATCATTCACTTTTTTACAAATTATTTTCAGTAAAATATATTCAACGACTTTGAAATAATTTTAAAGCCTTATTTGAATTACACTTTATTTGCCCTAACTTTTCATGATTGAAATTCAAAATATTTCTGACAAAACATTCTCAACGTTCTAGTTGAATCGAAAGGCCCTATCATTCCGTTTAAAATGGTGAAAAAAGAAAAGTTACACGCCAAAGTACTGTCTTCTTCCGAATTTAATTTTTATCTTGAAAACTATAAAAATAATTCCATTAATTTCTGTTTTAAAGAAATACAAATTTCTAACCTTTTATTAAAATGAATGAAATTAGGAGAATCAAAAAGCAAAAAAAAAAAAAAAAAAACAACAAAATTTATAAAATATGATAACCATTTCAATATTTAGAAACTTTAAGAAATTTTTATATAAAAAAAAAAAACAGTTGAAAAATAAATTAAAACACTAATTTCAGGATTGAATTCGGCAGTCTATAATTTCACCTCCTTCAAAATCAAATTCTTCTGGCTTATCGCTAGGTACTAATAAATCTCCATCAAACCTAAAAAATATATATATATATATTTTATTTTTATTCTAAAATATCTATCGTCTTGTTTAACTTACCTTAATTTAATATTCGATTCAGATACTTGAAATTCTTCTGCACATTTTTTGTAGAGTATTGAGAATGTATTTGATTTCTTCATTGACATTATAATTGGTTGTTTTTTACTTTCACATTGAATTTTAATCTCAATTACATTAGGATCCTTATTATTTTGGTCAATTTTTATTTGTTCTTTTACTGTTCGGCCATCTATAATTACAAAAACAAATTTAACAAAATAAAACGAATTGGTAAATTTGAAAATTTCTTACGAATAAACATATGCACTTCATAATTTATACTATCAGGTGTATCATCCTCACAAATTATACGATCTTCAAGATTCAAACAAATATTTTTTTTATTGACTTTCTCTAAATCAGCAAAATGTTTTATTATATCGGAAAATTTTTGATACTAAAATGAAAAATATTTTATTTATCAATTTTCGTTATTACAATTTCTCTTATTCAATTTTTACCTTTCTGTAAGGAAATGATTCAATTTTTTTCCCCCATTTTACTTTAACACGCAATGGTGTCTTTTCTATCTCATCTATATTATCAAATGAGCTATCTGTTATACTTTTATTTATATTATTATCTTCATTATCTGAATCAAGATTAATCTGGAAATAAAAATTCTGTAATATAAAATACTTTTTATGAATTTTTAATAAATATATTCTCTTACTGGTTCTTTAGTTGGTGGAACAATAAGTGGACTTGAAACTAAATCAATGTGACCAACTACTTGTGCCCTGGCAGCTCTTTCACCAATAGAATTCCTATAAATATTACGATTTAGTTGCCGTTGTGTTAGCATAGTTTGAGGAGGAGGAGGTGCAGGTACTGAATTTGAATTTATTTGATTCCGACGTCTACGTGATATTCTTCTACCAGATGATTTAGAACGTCTATTTGATCTTGACGTTCTTCTTGAATTTAAAGTACTTTCAAGAACTTGTTGTAATAACGATATATTTTGTTGTGATTGATTTGTTGTATTTGAATTATTTGAATTTGTTGCTGACGAAGTAATAGTAGTATCACTTTTGTTTGGTTGTTTTTTATTCCTTCCTCTAGTTCTACTAGCTATAGGTGGAGGATTAACTTGATTTGTGTTACTATTTTTAGATGAAACGTTACTGAAGCTGGTAGTATTACTTGTACTTGGAACAACAATCGAAGTATCAGTCTTCTTCTTGTTTGTATTTTTTCTAATGGATTTTTTAGATGCTGAAGCTTTGGCTGCAACTGTGGTTGACAAACTAGGAACACTTGTATCAAAAGTATTCAAAGATACTAGAGTATCCTCTGAAGTGGTGCAAGTTGGAATAAAACGTGTAGTTTTCACATAATCCTCATCTAATTTATTATCCTTACAGAATTCATTGATGTTTGAAAAAATATCATCTTCTTCATCCATTATTGCAATTAATTAAAAATAAAAATTTAAGTAATATATAAACTGAAAACTGAAAACCCTAATCCTGATACGGATTTGCAAATATTAGTGTTGTCGCTTTAATAAACTTTAAAAAATTATAACGTCAAATATGGTTACGTACAACGTATAGCCTTTGCCACGTCCAACATTTTTAATTTAATCCGACAATTTGACAAACTTGAAAATTGGTCTGTCGACCAGCCTACGCATTATCCAACTCGACCCCTGACCAGGCTGTACAACAACGTACGACGTACGCAACATTAGAAAAAAAATCGTTTAATCATTTGAAAGGAATTAGTACATAGTTATGTATAATAATTTATTAAATTCAGTGTATTACTCTATTTTGAAACGGCAACACTTCATTGACATTCGATTGTCTTATTTGACAGTACTTACGAACCAGCACATCACCTTTTGTTTATCTCTCCTCTCGAGAATAGTATTTTCAATTTTGTGATATTTTATTTTAATTAAATTATAAAATTGTAAAAAAAAAATTTTGGAAATTAATATAAACAAAGTTGTCTACCAACCACCTACCTGAAAATCCCAAAAATTAAAAATGGTAATGTGTAATTTTAATTAAAATTTATCTACCCTATTAATTTGAAGATTTTTGCATTAAAATTTATTCGTTTTCTTCATTATTTATTTATTTTTATTTTAAATAATTTTATTAGGCTCGTTATTTCAAGGAACAGGATATTGATGGTAATATTTAATTTTTCTTTATTTTTTGATTTAAATCGAATTAATTAGCTTTTGTTTTGTTAATGTCGATTACATATTACATGGTCAATGACTTCCTCTGACATTAATTTATTCATTTCCTACAGAGTTTCGTGAATGCTTTTATTTGTTTGCTCGTTCCGGTCAAATTACCACTCTTGATGAATTGACGGTCATTATGCGATCACTGGGACTTTCACCAACCATTCAAGAATTAACTACTTACCTAAAACAGAAGGGTGGAAAAATGAGTTTTGCTGATTTTCTAGAAATTATGCATCAACATTCCAAAGTAGAAAATCTACCAGATGAGGTAATAGCTGCTTTTAAAGCAGCCGATTCTCAGGATAAAGGTACTATTTCCGCAAGACATCTACGGTACATTTTGCAAAATTGGGGTGAAGGACTTTCTGTTAGAGAAGTAAGTTTCGTTTTTTCGTGTATTATACTTTTGTAACTGAACTTTTTATTAATATAGATTAATTTCTTTTAAGGTTGATAATATTTTTCGTGAAGCGAATGTTAACAACAATGGAACTGTAAGATATGCAGATTTTGTTAAAATTTCTTGTGCACCTGTTCCAGATTATTATTAAATGATTTCACAATTATTTTTTAGCTAATAGATAATTTAAAAAGGAATCAATATGCATTCCAAAACCTTTTTTTATTATATTTGGTGGTTGATTTTTGTATAAGTGTTTGACAATAAATAAAATAAAAGTATAATTAAATATTTTGCAAAACTTCGAAACATATTTAAGTTTTAGATGAATTGCCAATCTACAAACGCACTTTAAAAATACAAAAATTCATGAAGCTTCAATTTTTTTCTTTAAAAAAAAACTACATAATTTCAAAAATTCAAATTTCAAAAGAGCAAAAAAAAAACTGAAAAATATATATCACAGGTGGATTTTGAGCTCCATCGTAGAGGAAGCTAAAGTCCATTGAGGGTTGTGATGTAGATATAACAAATTGAAAAAGGAAGGGAAAAAAAAACACAATTTGGAATTTAAAAACTTTATTTCCTAATTTTTATATTTAAATTTATTGAATAACAAATTTCGTTATATTTTAATTAATCAAAAATCATTATTACATTATTATTATCATTATTTAATTTATAATCACACAAGATGAAAGACTAAATTTTATTAATATGGGAAAATTAATTTTTGTGCAAAGTTTAAATATTTTTTTTTTATAATTTTCGTTAGAATTCAATTTTTATTGATTCTTAAAACTTTTCAAATTATTTTTATCACTATCATAAAATTCTTCTACTTATGCATGTATATAATAATTAAAAGTAAGTATAATATCTAGATATGTGATTCGTTGAATTTTTGATAATAATATTTATTATTTTCGTAAAAATGATACTATATTTAAAAATCTAATATAAATATTTTAAATATGGTAAAATTGTATTTATTTATTTATTAGTTGTTTTTTTTTGTTCTTTAATTTCATTTTTATTTATTAAATAATGCATATTGTGATTTTTAAAGCTTCTTGATTTATTAATTAATAATTGCTTTAGTTTAATATTTCATCAATTTATCTTGATTTGATTATTGAAATTTTAGGCAATTAGGATTTATTTTAAAAAAAAAACATCATTTTAATTTTTTATTTTAATACTCATATTTATAAATTCAATCAATTTCTATGGTAATTTTTTTGGTGCACGTCGTTTCTTGAAACCAGTCATCTGTCTCAATAATTGAGAATTTTCATCATCTAAATCAATATGTGGATCCCATAAACGTAAATGTTTCGGAATATACAAAAGGCCAACCAATGTGATTGCTAAAAAAAAAATTAATTAATAATTTCAATCAAATATTAATATTTCATATTTTATTATCGAATACTTACAATTAAGAACGCACGGGAAAATTACATAAAAATTTAATGTACTGGAGCGGAAATACAAGGCCTCTGTGAAATAAAGCACCATTGTCAGTGCCAGGGCGCATCCCCCCATACTAACCACACTGAAAAATATGGAAAATTACTCACATAATCGAAAAAATATATCTAAATTTTTTTTTTTTCCAATCAAAATTACTTACGGTTTATAATGTATGTACAAAGTGCAATGAATTAATGCTAAAGCTTTTAGTATACAATACATGCCAATAATCCGTGAAATTGTATAATCACCTAAATTTAAAAAAAAAATTGATTTAAAAATGTTCATATTTTGTACTTAAAAAAATATTCATTACCTTCTATAAATTGTGTATCGGAATGGTCCCCAAGAAAACTTCGTCTTTCTATATAACTTCGAAATGCTGTTCCCAAATCCATAAATGCAACAAATGCTATCCATCCTCGAAATGCATAAAGTAATTTTCTTTCCATTTTTCAATAAGTAAATAAAATTTCTTAATCGGGTTCAACCCGTTATATTTATATTTACGAGTAATAAGCACTTTATATTTGGTCAACCTGTAAGAAATTTACAAATAAATTGCTATTAGATTCAGTTTTAAAATAAACTTTCTAATCGTTTAAAAATTCATCTAATTGAAGACAAAATTTATAAGTAATTTACATCACACGATAATATTAATCATCAAACATGAATGAAGTCATTAAGAATATTTTTTAAATCCTTGAAATCTAACATGTTTAATACATTTTCAGTGGAAGTGAAAGAAATTATAGATAAATATCTCTCATTCAAATACAAAATGTTAAAAAAACACTATATTTTATTCATGTACATTTAAATACACACATAATTATGCATATGTACATATGTATGTATTAAAATATACAAATTGTATCGAAATATTAACACATTGTTATTTACTACAAAACTAATATTATAATACAAGCTAATTTTTTTATTGTTATTAATATAAATTGAAACCAAAATTTTTCATCCTTGTTCATAGTCTCACAGAGTTTTAAAGTAAAAATTTAAAATTACGTTTGTGTGATGCATGTGGGTGTTGCGTAAAAAAGAAAAAAAAAGTAATAAAGAAAAATTAGAAAACATAAATTCAACAAGTGTTTGCGGAAAATTAAATTTCCTGTATATTTTAAGTGAATTGAAAATGTTTAATTTGCTTAAAACATGCAATTTTAATTGAGATTTAAGTTAAATAATTTAAACACTAATTTGATTCTGTGTAAAAAAGGAAAACAAATTTGTTGTTAAACATTAAAAACATTTTAAAAGAATTTAGTAAATAAAATTAAATACGATATGTACATAAGTAATTAAATTGTTTTTGTGTACATTAAAATTTTAAATGAAATCCCATTTGTCGACATATTGTTGTAAGATTGACCAAAAAAGTCATTTCAAAGTTGAATGTATCATACTATATTTACTTTTCGTCATTTAAAAACAGAAAAGAGTGTTTTGTAATTTTTTTTTTTTTTTTTTTTTTTTTCAAATAAATATTTCTACTTTTATAGATTTTAATTGTTCATAATGAAAAACAAGTTTTAATATCTTGAAAATGTTTTAACTAAAATAATTTTCAAATACTTATTTAAAAAAAAAAAATTATTTTCGTTTCATAACTTTTTCTATTTTTTAAAAAACAAAAATATCGTTGTAGACATCCTTTAAGCAACAGGAAACAATTTATAAAACAAAAGAAAATTTTTGTTGTTGTAGTTGTGATAGAATATAAAATACATAATATTTCAAATTGCAATAAAAAGCTTACAAGAAAACAAAGGAATACAAAAAAGAAAAAAAATATGTTATAATTGAGAAACAAATTAAAAATATTTAGCTTTTCAGTCTAGATATTTCATTTTTATTTTCTATTTGAAATTTTCTATGTAACTGTTGTTTTTTTTCTTTCTTTTCAATTTTAATTTATTGTTTGATAAAAAAAAATTAGAAATCTTTTAAATTTACTAAGAAATATAGTCAGTTTGAATCTTTATCAAAATTTGTATCTTAATGACTTGCTCATTAATTAAAACGTGTTTATACAATTTTTTTTTTTTCTTCTAAGAAAAGAAAATAAACTTTTATTAGATTTTTGCAATTAAATGATATAAAATTATAGATTAAAAGACAATTTTTCTTAATCACTAGAAAAGGAGGATGTAACAATAAAAGAAAACCTATATCATGATAGGTATCTTGAAGGATAAAAATAAAACATCTAATTTTATAGGTCAAATAGTCTTACAAAAATTTCTATATCTTTTTTATATTACACATTTCAAAGTATATAAAAGGTTTGATTTAAAAGACGTATAAAATTTAATTAAACATATGTATACTTTGGTTGTTAAATTTATGTACCTATACAGTGATGTGATATATGTACATAGAGGTATCATGTTTACACATATTAAATATTTAATGTTTATAGAATTTATAAAACACAGCATTTTCAATTTCCGACCACAAATGATAATGTTTTTTGTTTTTTTTTTGTTTTTGTTTTAATCAGGAACATATGTAGGTATACGTTTAAATCTAGGTACATATGTATGTATTATATATTCGTTTACATCTTTTTTAATATAAAATGAATTTAACATAATTGAAAAAAAGAAATATTTTCTCACAAATATGTGAATAGATTTGCATATATACACATATGTATGTATATCATTTATACTTTTGTGATAAAAATAAAATGTGTGTATCATGTTTTTCTTTTATCTGCGGAACCGTATCTTTTTTAACCTTTTAATCTGCAAAAACCACAATTTATTAATTCATATTTCGAACTGATTTATTTAAGATACAGATACCTTGAATTTTATGAATTATTTTCACTTTCTTTTTTCTATTAGAAATTTACTCCTTTCTATATCTAAAAATTTATTCAAAAAGACTTTTTCATATTCCGTTTTAGTCTCAAAATAAACTTTCTATTCATACATAATTTTTTTTAAAAATGGCATGAAAGGACATATAAAAAATCAAAAACTTTTCCTCATGATATTCGAAAGTGACAACTAAAGAATTTTCACTTTTCACATGCTTTGGAAATTGAAATCTTAAAAACTAAAAATTCCACACTTTGCAGATTTAGAATTAGAAGGTTCTGAATTATCATATTCCATCCCAAAATGCAGCTAAATCGAAATTTTTATCCAAGGTTTATCACAAAAACAGAATGTTGCTTACTTTTTTATTTCAAAATATTTTTGGTTTTCAGTTGTTTTTACCAACGGCATTGAAATATTTACGATACAAGAACGTAAAAAAAACGTAGGTGAAAAAAACTAATTATTCATAGTTTATAAGAAAGTCTTAAAATTAGTTACAATGTACAAGTTTAAATACAAAATAAAAACTTATCTAAATCATTTTTGCGTGACTATATTTCGAAGTGAAATTATACTATGTATCTAATGTCTTCAATAAAAACGTAGATTTAATCAAATTTGGTTTACAGTGAATTAACTAAACAAACAGAACATGAAAGAAAAATTGTGAAATCTAAAACTGATTTTCAGTTGTTCACGAAGAAAGTCACATAAATAATACAGGACATTGTAATTCTTAAAGGTTTCTCTCAGTCAATATATTTTTGTAAGGTAAACACTAAACTTACTTATAAGAACCACTGTATATTACATTACAATGTATAATTTTCATGAAAAAAAAAATTCAAGGGGTTGGGAAAAAAATGAACATAAATAAAAAATCTACTGAACAGTGAACATTCAACATTTAAACATAAGGTGAAATATGTGAAAGTAGTACATATTATTTTATTTGCATTTAAATGAAAATAATGTAGATTTGTACAGATTGCGTGTTTCATAGGAAATATAAATATTTTTATACTTTTTTTTTTGTAACAATTTTATTCCATTAAAATAAAAAAAGAAAATGGTTGAAATAATTTTGTTTCAAACTTAAAAATCGATAATAATTTATTTTGAAACATGATCGAGCTGAAAAATGCAAAAAGTTTTTCGAATAATTCAAGATTGATAATTCATTCACGAGAAATAATATTCAATTCTACAAAATAATTTTAAATAATAATTACTCTCATGCATAAAAATTATGGAAATGTCCTTTAAAATCAATTTAATCAAAATTTCGCAATTTCCTTAAAAAATGGAAAATTTAAATGAAAATTTAATCATAACTTGGTACACAGTTTGAAATATTAAAACAAGGATATATTTTTAGATTTTTTTTTTTTAGATTTTCAATTGGAAAGAAAAGCACCCAATCAATTCTTATAATTTTTAGTGATTATAATTTAAAAATGCATGATTTTTCACTATAACTATAGAAGAATGTGAATTATATAAGAACAAGCTAAAATATAAATAATGGTGTGCAATGTATTCATTATTATTACCTTTAAAATAAGGATTTTTTCACACAATTACAATACGTTTTATTCAAAATAATAATAATAATTATAAATAAAACAGAAAATAAAAAATTTATAAATAGGACACTCCCATTTATGTTTTCTTTCTTCGACTTTCTTTTATATTATTTTACATGTGCCTGAATGTTTCACATGGTTGAATAATTGTAATTCTAATAACAATAATAAGTGTTCACTTGAATCGTATATATATTAAATTATAACTATACATATGTACATACATACACAGAATAATATATAGGTATATATATACATAAAATGTTCTTACAAATAAATTTACATAAAAGATGTGATATCAAATAAATATGTCCTAGAATAACTATATTATCTGTTAAACATCCGATAAGAATTTGTTTTATTTTTTTTTTCCACAAAAGATATTTTTTTAATTGTTTGTTCGCCTTTAAAAAGTCATCAGGCAAGAAGATAGAAAATGTTATCTATATATATGATTTGATGCATGAATACAACATTTAATTGTACTTATGACAAAAGAAAATCTTCATTAAAAATGTAGAATATTTCATAATAAAATTTTCTTGAAGTATAATTCAAACATCATGTTTGTTGTAAATTCAAATGCTTAGAGGAATAAATTTGCATTTAACAAATAAAAAATATACATTATTATACATACACATATGTATAGTATATTTATACAAAAGTGTATAATGTTATTAAATTATAATTGAAATCAGATAAATAGGTGTGTGTAAAAAAAAAATTAGAATAAATCAGAAACATAAAAGATACCAGGAAAATTATTTCTGAATAATTTTTTAAAATATTTTAAATTGTTTTCCCATAGAAATTTATACAATTCATACAATTACATATTGCTAAATGAGACTATATAAAAAAAACTATTTTGTATAAGATTTAAAAAATAAATCAACAATCATCATGTTAGAAACTGTTCAAAATGTTAAAACACAAATATGAAAAAATTGTTATCTTGTTTATCAAAAATTTAGTAAAAAAAAAAAAAATGAAGATAAAACTTAGAATTTATGTTTCACAGTTCTACCTACATAAATAAAAGTGTATATAAATTATATAGTATATAAAGTGGAAATATTTGTGTCTGTAAATGTTATGAAAGATAGTTTTTTTTTATAAATAAAGAAAAAAAAAAGAAATCAAATTTTGACATGAAAAACTTTAAAAGTTGAAATCTACAAAAAAAAAAGTTTCCTTTTCTCAAATAACAAAACAAAGAATTTTAAGACATGTTTTCTTTATTTATTTATTTTTTTTTTTTTTTGTTTTTTTTTTTTGTTTTTTTTTTTCAATTCTTAACAAATTTTTTTTGTTCGTATCTTTTGAATACATATATAGGTAGTTATGTATGTATATATTTTCAGACTGAAACTTTATTGCATAAACCTACATTATATATGAATATTTAAAAAGTATATCAAATATCGTACACATGAATAAATAATTCAAATACTTTTTTTATTATTTTCACTTTTCTTTCAAATTTAAATTAATTTTCACATGTCATATATTTTCTTTTGGCTTATATGTCTTTGAAACATATTTTTTTTTTTTTTTTTTTTAAAAAGGAAGATACGTGATAAATGACATGAAAAAGAAATAAAACATAAAAACAAAATGTAGATATGTATGACAAGTGTAGCTTATACATATATTTTAAAAAATTTATATTTACCTACATATTTGCGTTTAAAACAATTTACATATTTTCACCATATCTCATATGTAATCCAAATACTTACCTATATGTTTTCATATTTTATAAGTGCTTACATTTTCAATTTTAAATGAAGTACTTAAAGTTATTTAAAGAACATATTATAGAAAATAATATCTGGGCAAATAATTTTACATTTCAAAATGAAAATTCATTTAAAAAATTATCTAACATAACAAGTGAAAATTCCTCTTATAAACTAAAAATTTAGAAGAAAAAATTGATGAAAAAAAAAAATAATAACATGCAAAAATCAATAAAAATTCTAAATAGAAGCAATAAAAATGTTTAAATCTATTCTAAATGAGTTATTTATGTTCAAAAGGTATCATGAAATCAGAAAGTTGATAGTGTGATATATTTGTAAAAAAAAATCTGAGGAAGGAAAAGATTGTTTAAAAAAAAAAAAGAAATTAAATAAATTGGTTTAATGTTAACTTTTGACTGTACACGCAAACATTATGCGGATTAAGGTGAAATAATGGTAACAAATATGTGTTTATGCAACAATATGTGGAGTACAGGGTGTTTAATTACAAATTCGACTTAATAATATGTACATTTTCTTAAATTTGAGTGCATTACCGGCGATTACCGGTGCCATAAAATAAATATTTTTTGACTATAGGTGATTGATTTGGATTATTATTTTCAATTTCTAATAAAAATGTTTTTAAAAACAAGCCCCAAACTTTTCTTTATTTCTCATTTTTCTTAACTGAAGTCTGTTTTTGAAGTGGCAAAATATTGTGAAAATTTATCATTGAAACTTCTAATTCATGGAAACAAATAAACAAAAAACATACATGTATTATATTTTATTTGAAACAAGAATGACTAACTACAATAATTTATTAAAATCAATAAGTTAAATTAATGTTCAATAATTTTTTGTTAGGAAGGATATATTTCAAGACAAATTGTAAAGAATTCATACTGAATTTTGAAGAACATCTAGCAATAAACATTTTGAAATAATACAATGTTCTCATTTTTTATTGTTCAATTAAATTACATCATTTTTCATGTGGATTAGAAAATTTTCAGTAAAATACAAAATATGCTAAAAAGTATTATAGAATCCTTTTTTTTTTCAAGTAGGTACTGAATCCGAAGTACCTTTATAAATTTTTCTCATAAAAATCCTTCTTTTTTGTTACTTTGAAATTTTCTTTTGTATGAAAAGAAAAAAAAAATTCGAAGTAAAAGACTTTTCTTACTTTTTTGTTTTAAAAATAACGAAAAAAAAAAAAACTTTTGATAAAGTTTCACCTTAGTTTTATGGTTTTATATTAGCAGAATTTTGCCGCTATTTTATGTAGAATTATGTTTGATTATTTTTTTACTTTCTCCCAAACAACTATTTTTAGAATAATGAACTACTTTAACTCAAAAAAAGTTATTGTGTAAAAAATAAAAAGGGCAACTACATGCATAAAATGTAGTACATGCATGCATCATCTCCAATAAAAGTTTTAAATAACATAAGGAAGTGTTTTCCCTCAACTTCAATTATTTTTTATGTATATGGGAATTTTATGTATATATGACTAATTAACCGCAATCACTTATTAAATCAATAATTTACATATGTAGATATGTATTTTCATCGAACGATAAAACTTTACATAAAATACTTTCTAATTATTCTTAATTAACACGAAGAGCTAAAATATAATTTGGGTACAAGTCCTGTTAGAAGTGTTAATTCAAATAAAATATTGAGTTAAATGTTTCTAACCAGGATGTTCATAAAGGATTGTTGAAGTGGTTTTTGTATGATTTTTCGCGAGAGTTTAAAATAGATTTTCAATCAACGACATCAACAGCAGTTGAAGCTGATAAACGGTCCTCTGCATATTGTCTAATCTACATAAATTTTTTCTCTCTTTTTCAGGAAACTGTTATGAAATCACAATTACACTTAAAAAAGTTCAACAAAATTTTCGATTTTATATAATATGTATGTATGTAAAAAAAAAATTAAAACCGTATAATGGAAGAGAAAATTTACATACATAAGTATGTTACATACATACATATGTTTATTTTTTTCATTCCAATATAATTTATTATGTACATGTATCATTATATGTTTTTATACAAATGCATGCAGATAAAGTTAAATAAATTCATTTTTAATATACACGGCCTGTAGAATATATTTCACTGTTTTTAGTTTCAGAAATTATATATAGTACTTAAATTAAAAACAAAATATAAAAAATAAAAACGGAAAAAACTTTGTCTACGAATTCACGTGAAATAAAGTCTCTGCTTATATCTATATACATAATTATATAACATACAGTATCGTCACATGAATACAAAGTATATACGATATTGATTCTGCAATTACTTTTGGAGCCTTATGGAAATATGTATCTATAATACATATAATTTCGTATAAAAAAATTTTTTTTAAGGAAAAAAAATCTACTCTCATAAGATACATAGTTTAAAACTGCAATTGCATACGTTTATACCTTTTTTTGGTACATTCAGAGCATAGAGACTATATGTTATACATACTTATGTATGTATATGTACATATACATACTTACATACTTGAACATAAACTAAGGTATAAATGTTTTATATATGGATAGATATGTACATGAAACGAGATCGTATAAAATACATAAATACTTTCATTATGTCCTCATGCGGATGTGAAAGGTCATCACGATAAAACTTTTCAAAATTTTCCAGTTTTCATTTTGAGTAAAGAAACAAAAGATAAAGTACAGGAAAAATTTAAAAAAGAAAAAAGATGGGTACATGCATAGAAAAATGTTCGTTGTAATATTGCTTTTAAGATACTTTTTTTTACAATCTTATATAAGCGTATTAAAATGTAGTAAGATAATTAAAATATTTAAGTACTTTGTTTGAAATTTTTCAACATTTTTATTACCATTTAATTAAAGAGAATAAAAAAAAAAACAATTCCGAAAGTAAGATACATAAACTTGAAACATTTTAAATATAATAAATTGGAATAAAATTTGGAAAAGAAATTAATTGAATCAGATCAAAAACCCATACTGTAATTTTTAAGTAATTTAACTTAAAATTGATGATGAAATTGGATAGCAACAAGATAATTTAATACTTAATTTAAGCTCATTCATATGAAAAAGAACAAACGTTAGACATTTTTCTAAAGATTTCATTTCATTTTTTTGTTGAATTGTTACGTATGACCATTTATCATCTTTGATTTATGATTATAAAGTTTTTCTATTGTTAATAAAGTAGTATTATGATAAGGAATAAGATTTTGTATTGCACTTCATAATTTTATACGTCCTTTTTTTTCTACCTTTTAAAATTATTCAACTGTGAAAACTTCATTGGCAAACTTTGAACATTTTTTATAAATGCAGTTGTACGTACACACATACATACATACATATAAATATATGTAACTACATACATAATAAAATTTATTATTATTGGTCGATATACATATGTATATACACATATAAATTCATATATTTAACAGTTTAGTTGAAATTCTATTATGTATAATATTGTGATTCAATTCTTTAGAGATTTTTTTCATAACATTGAATTTCCGTATTCATTGTATTCGTATAAAAATCTCTGTACACAATGTATACATATATGTACGTATTCAATAGTAATAAGTGGATATACGATTTAAACAGTAGAATAAAAGATACCTGCAACTGAATCCTGTCTATAAATCAAGCAATTCTAAATGAAGTATGAATAAGGAATAGTTTTATGTATGCATCAATTTTTAATTTCTGTAAAAATGTATGTCTGTTCATATATATATTAATTGATTCAATTTGTTCAATTTGAAAAAAAAAAAAAAAAAAAAAAAAAAAAAAAAAAAAAAACAAATTCAAAACATAAATCATTATTTTAATCAATTTATTTTTCACCTATTTTTTTTCCTAAGTTCTAGTCTAATGTAATATTAAATTGAAAATGTAGAACAGAATTTGTCGTACTCTTTTTTTTTTTTTTTGAAGAATAATTTTTCGCCAAAAATTTCTACATCTTCTTATCTGATTTTATTCGTTCAAATTCAATTAACTATTATAATAAAAAATATACACACATATATACAAATATAGGTACATAGTATCAAATTCAAGCATATTATCTACATTATATAATATCAAAAAGATTTAAAATTGGCAAAATCTACACAAAAAGAGAAAATTCAATACACAATTAATCTTATAAAAAGGATATACCTACATACTATTTTTCCTTTTCTTCTTCAAATATAAATAAGTTTTTAAGATTCCTTGTTGCATTTTCTAAATTTAAAGATAAATTTACAAGGCACATATTTTTTTTTTTTTTTTTTTTTTTTTGTTTAATTTTCTTTGTCTGTTTTATAAAATGCACATGACTTTATTGTAGTATTAATATCACACTATACGAGTATAAGTATAACATTATTTCTAAGAGGTTTATTAGTTATATTATACGAGTATATACATACATATATACATATCTGTAGGTTGAATGATATATCTAGCTAATTCTTAATTCTTTTCATATGCACATAGTTATACATAATATATACATATATATACATATTTTAATAATAATAATATATTCTTGAAAGCATAAAATTTCATGGATCTTGAAACCAACAGAAAACTCTTTCATATTTTCTATTGTTCTCAATCACATCTTGAGTATTATTCTTAACAGTTACACTTACTATTCTATATAAATTGGTTGAATGAGAAAAAAAAAAGAATTTTATTTTCCAAGAAAAATTTTCAAAAAAATAAAAGGATTTGAGAGAAGAAAAAAATTTATTGTAAAAACAATAGCAAAGATGGGGCATTAAACTTGTTGGCTTTTTATCCCTTTTTCATTATTAAAGCAAATTATTGATTTTATAATGTAAGGAAAAAATTTGCATAGAATAGAATAGCAATCATAAAATGATATGGCAAAAAATCTTGTACAAAGTTAGATTTACATATCTATACGGTGTACAATGTACATATAAACAAAATAAAAGTTCATGTATCAAAAAAGAAAATAGTAAATACAGAAAAACTACATTTTTTCGACATGGGAAACATTTCCGAGGAAAAAAAAAAATAAAACAGAACAATGCATACATAATTAATATCTTATATGTGTATTTTCAAGGATTATAATTGTAATCAACCTTCGGACTGAGTTAGAGAAATGGTTGCAATTGTAGCAATGTAAATTTAATCTTCTTTATTATTATTATTTTTAATTATGTAGATTATGCCTGTAAAAATGTTGATACATTATTTATTTATTTTTTTTAATTTTAAAATGGTTAAATTTGTACTTGTTAGTATTTAATGCTGATGTTTCTGAAAATCTATTTAAAATTTTTAAATATTCTATTATACTGGATGAAAAAAAAAATTTTTATGATTTAATTTAAAACATAATTGTAAATATTTAAAAATTCATACTAAAAATTAACATTATTCATTTATGTATGTATATACTTGTTTAAAAAATGTGTTCAAAAACAATTTTTGTATATTTAAATAACATAATAAGATAAAATTTGGCTTTATTCCAATTCTCAATTTGATAAAAATTTAAAAAAAATTGCAAAAAATATTGAAGAGTTTAACGTATTAATTTTCTTCAATCTATATGTACAGTATATAAATTATAAATACACGTACATGATACCATGATATTGTCATAATACTCATTTATCTTCTATCCAGCATAATCATATATCATTTATAATACAACAACAAAAAATAGTTGTATGTATGATAAAAGGATAAAAAAAAACATAAAGCGGTTGTTTTTTGTAAATAAATATTTGTAAAAATTCATCATACCTGATTCAGTTTCTGATTACATGGCACAATGTTTGAGACAGCAATAAATTTATATCACAAATGTTCTTTTATTTTTTAAATTATTCATTACTGCAAAACAACACTCATTATAAAAAATTTTTTTCTTCTTAAAAAGTAGATACTTGTATCTTTTTTGGTCTCATATACATATTATAAAAGCACTTTCAATATATTAAAAAAAAAAACATACAATATGTTGTATACTTCACTTAGAAAGAAAATTAAAGAAGAGAATAAAAGAAGAATTTTTTAATTAAAATAATTAACTTAGAAATAGTGAAATTTTTTTTTTTAGAATATTAAAATTGCTAGAAAACTTACATTATTTTTCTAAAAACAACTAACATCAAGAATTAGTTATTGCCAAAAGGTTGGTTAGAATGAAACTAAAAAGAAAAATTGAATTAATGTCAGAGAAATGTTTTGATGCGAAGATATTTATAGCAATATCTATTTACTACATAGTATGTACTACTATAGTTATAGTTCCATCATGTGGAACTTGGGGGTTTTTAAATCCCCAAAAAGTTGTTTGTGTATGTTAATGCTTTTTATATGCGCCTGCGTTTTAATTCAAATACTGTCATAACTGTCTATTTTAAATTTCCTTGATAAGTTTCATTTCCTATAAAATACAAGAATTTTGAATCCATTTGGAGGGAAAAATTTAATTAACTTTCACAATAATAACCGTTACATTAAATTTCTCTGAAGGAAAATACAATGAGATTTGTTAGAATAATACGCTAAACTGCTGTATGCTTTAAAGTTTGATTTAAAATTAAAATTAATAAAATCATCTATTTATTTACAAAATGCTTCATATATCATATGTACACCATTACGTTTGTTTTCCTAAAATCTAGAATATGTATCTATATTTCTGTTAATTCTGCTGCACGATACTCTGCATATGATATAAATCCATCTTTATTTTTATCCATAATGTCTAAAATTGGATCAATTAATTTTTCTAGATTTTCATCAGATCTAGGTTCGGCTTGTTCTTTCTGTTTCTCCTCATGACCATCATCAGTATCTAAAAATATAATTTTTATTTAATCGAGAAAAAAATTTCTTGATACTGATTTTAAAGAGAAAACAAAAAGAAAAATTAAATAGCTCACCGTTAATTTTGAAATTTATTTGAATAAGTTGATATATGAAGAAAGAAAGAAATTAACTTTAAATAATGATTTTGAGTTAGACCTTAGAATTAGAAGAGAAGAAAAAACAGGCATTTTTTCTACAACAATAAAAAAAAAATCAATACTATTTTTATATTTTTATATATTTTATTAAACAACAAAATAAAAAAAATAAAAAATACAAAAGTAAGAACGATTTTTTGAACAACCAGAAAAATAATAACTACGTCTCAACATTGTTTTTCTTATACTCATGATAATCAATAAATCCATCTTTATTCACATCCATTGAATTTAGTACATAATCTATTATTTCGGTAAGTTTCTCATCTGTATATGTTTTTCCTCCTTTATCTTCATTATGTTCATTATTTTGATGATGATTTTCACCTTCTGTTGTACTTCTATGCTTATCATCTTCTAAATTATTTAATTTTTCGAATAAAAATAATTGTATTTTTTGATTCATAGAATACAGAACACAAAAATAATTTTCATTAACACAGTAAAAGCAATTTTTTTTTCTTTTTAACAAAGGACACAATACAAAACAAATACAAATGATTTTTTTTTAATTAGACAGAAAAAAAATACTTCAGCAAAATTTATTGAACAGTAAAAGAATATTATGAGTGTTTTTTTATTTTATATAAAAAATTTATTAATGGAATGTCACCTATGCTACAAATATAAATCCATTCATAAATTCCTTTAAATTTTAGTTTTTTTTTTTTTTTTAAATAATTGCACTCGCATTCAATTTACACATATTTTTATAATTCAGTCATTTATAACAAAAAGGTTGTCTATTGTTTTTATTTTTCTTATGTTGAGATCATTAATATGTTTTAGAGAAATCAAATTTCTTTTCTTTTTTTTTTAATTTAAAAGTGAAAGCATCAATAAAATTTAGAATATTTATAATTTTTTGGTCGTGGTAAAGAATTTTTTTTATAGTTTTAATCTAATTTCCCTAATGATTTTTATTCTATATAACATAACAAAGAATCTGTATGAAATATTTTCTTCATTTTTATATATAGTACATATATATACATATAACAGAAAATATTTGATTCCTTTTTATGACATTTACAAAAATGATTTATTTAAAAAATAATTTCAAATCGCGAAAAAAAAACTAAACACACTCAACATTTTTATGAATAAGAATTTTTTAAATGACAACCAAATTTTACAATGATCTAATTCATAAATAAGTATTAAAACTTTTTTTTCCTAAAATATATGTATGTATGTATGTTGTTTCAGAGATTTTATTTTTCAATTTATTCTTTAATTTCTAATTATATTATTTACGCTAATTTCCCTGTTGTTTATTACTGTTTTGTTGTTGATGATGAGCAGCTTTTTGTTGTGCTTTAACAAATTCTGGATAATCAATATAACCATCACGACTAATATCATCCATTTGTAAAATTGGATCAATTAATGATATTAATTCTTCATCAGAAAATATTTTTTCTTCTATACGTTGACCATCACCATTACGACGATGTTCATCTTTGCTTCCTTGTTCTTTTTTATTTTATTTTTATTTAAATTATTTTATTTATTTTTATTTTTATATTTTTTTTAAATGCAAATTCAATAAATTATTCAATCAATTTATACGTTTAATTTATTTTCAGAGCAGCCAAAAAAATGTATGATTATATGATGTAGATAGAATATATGTAAATGAAAAAAGGGAAAATAATATATTTTAAGTTAAATGAAAAATTTAAACAATGTTTTGTTTAACTCAAAGATGCAAGAATATTCTAAATATGAATAATTTTTGTTTTTTAATTTTGAAAATTGAATAGTATTTAAATTTATGCATCCAAGAATTAAATTTACAACTACGAAAAATAATGTTATAATTGAAAAGGGGGTAAATAAGCAAAATTCAAAACAAACAAAAATCATAGGTACATGATTGTACTGTTAATATTGACAACTAGCTGTCTGATGAAATCTTTGATTCACGAAAAATATTCACACAAATATTCAAATAATTTAATAATCTCATAGGAATGTACGTTACTTTTTTAAAAATATTGCACCTAATTATTATCAAAATTTTGATTTTTTTTTCGTGGACATTACATTACAGTAAATTAATGAAATATTTACATTGCGAAATGTTTTAGCAATTGATTAAAAAGATTTAAAAAAAAAACATTTTAAAGCATTTATTAATTCTAAAAAGCAATATTCACAAATTTTACATTGTGAATGTTACATTTGCCGTTTAAGAACCACTAGAAAGCAATTTTGGTAATACATAATCCTCCACCTAATCAAAATATAATGTAAATTTCGTAAATTTTTTACTACTTACCATGCCAATGAATTAGAGATTTAATTAATTCACATCCATCTAATTTATTGTTATTATCTGAATCATGCATTTTGAAGTAATGGAATTGAAGTTCTTGTTCAGTCATCTTACTAGTATCAATTGGTACTTCCATGTGTTCTGCAATATGCCTGATTAAAAGTAAAATAATAAATAATTTTTAAAATAATTATCTTCTTGGAATAATGTAAAAAAATTGAAGTTTCTGACTTACTGTCTTTCGTGTTGAATATTAGCATTTAAAACTTGTTGAGGTTGCCCATGAGCATGAGGATGGTGCTGTGCCTGTGGCTGTTGCTGATAACCATGTTGCTGTGGTTGTACTGGTAATTGCTGTTGCTGATATTGAACCTGGGGTTGCTGCTGCTGTTGTTGTTGCTGCTGATGTTGTTGTTGCTGATGTTGTTGTTGTTGCTGTTGTTGGACAGGTACTTGCTGATACTGTATGTGATAAAAAATTTTGTTACAACAAAGGAAATAAGATGTGAAAATAAAGTAATAAACCTGTGGTGGCGGAGGCTGATACTGCTGATGTGGTGGTTGCTGCTAAAAAATATATGTTTATTCAAGCACTTGATTTTTTTTTCTTTTGTAATAATGGGAACATTTACTAATGAGAAAGTTTGAAATTTCTTAAAAAATAACATATTTACATATTGTTGTGGAGGTACTCCGGGAGCCACTCGTTGTCCTTGTGCCATAACGCAAGACGTTAGCAGGATTATAAATCCAGTTTTAATTAAAAACTTTTCCATTATTTTTCTAAAATTAAAAGAAGACTTCCTTGTATACATACAGATTTATTTTTTTTAGAAATTTCCAATAAATTCAAAAAGTTTTGAGACTACCTACCACGTCAGTCACAGAGAAACAGGAAGACAAATCGACAGTTCACTTCACAGTTCACACAGCTTGACAGTTGACAATTGTAGATAAACGTGTACGTATGTATGCTTGTAGATCGAACACAATTTAAATGAATTTCAATTCAAAAATAAATTTTCCTATTGATCTAATTTCAAATCGAATTGAAACATTGATATAATATAAATCCGTTTTGAAAACTACAAAATACTACTTCGATAATCGATTTTAAATATCACTTTTATAAAAATCGATTGCTGAAAAGACAAGCAACAAACTAATCAGCTGGTAGTTGTGACTTGTGACGGTTGGACGACTTTGTTTGACGTACATTACGGTTTTAGTTTTTCATTTTTAAAATCTAGATTTATTGCTTGTCGTTATATGATTGTCCAGAAATGGACATAAAAAGTTCAAAAAATGAAGATATTCGGTTATCTTTATATAATTATTTAAAGCATCGGAATTACACCGTAAGTAAATACCTACATATATGCTAATGTATATTGTATAGTATATATGTACATAGAAACTTAAACATAACCTAAAAATTGTCTTGTTTTTCACAGAGTGCTGATTCAAACCCAATTCTTTCACAATCAGCTAAACAATTTGAATTTAATAAAATGATTGACGAAGATACATCTCGAGTTAATTCATTTCTATATTCGAATGTTTTATGTTTAACAAATCACTGCAGTTTAGTGGAACAGCATTTTGCAAAGTAATAATTCAATTTGAAATAATGGATAATTACTAAACAAAATTTCTTCTTTTCTAGATTTGTACAATTTGTGGAAAAACAACAACGAGAAATTAGAGAAGAATTAAGTAATTTATTTGGTCCATTAATTAGTCACATATACATTGAATTACTGAAAGGCAGAGATTGGAAACCTGCTTATGAATTTTTACATAATCATGCTCATCTTGTAGCACCTATTGAAAATTTAAATGCTCCATTACCTGATAAAGTTAATGGCTGTTCAGTTAGTTCAAGTGTCAATGATGAACCATCAACATCATCATCGCCATCACCTTCACCTTCTTCATCATCTGCATCAACATCAGCTAACGCAACATCATCAACATCACATCCAAAAGCAACGACACAAATATTGTTCGTTAATGAATCAACAGGTAATTCAAATCGTGATCATTTCAAAGAAATTATTTCTAATTTATCAACATGTCTAAGATTTGAAGATATAGAAGATTCGGAATTATTATCGTTATTACGTAGCTCAAAATATGATATTGAAATTAGTTTAACATCAATAAATACATTAAGACAGTATTTAGAAAAATTGGGACATGTTTTAATTTTAAATATTTTTCAAACTTGGATTCATTTTACAATTCGCGATTTAAAAGCTAATGATGATCATGAAGAAAGTCTAAATGAAGTATATGATGATGATAATATTGAAGAATTAGATAATTTAAAAGATAAGAAAAAAATTAATAATAGAGCTCATATTAAACACAGTATTAAAAAAATATCTGAAAAAAGAAAAACTGTATCATCAAATATACATGTGAAAAGATTAAAAGATGCACTATCAGCATTTGATAATATTGAAACACCAACAAGAACTGGTTATGACTATGTTTCAACAAGAACAATGAAAATTTATGATTTGGAAAAAAGGTAAAATACTTGTTTAAATAATTTCAATATTTTTTGATTTTTCAATAAGAAAATAAAATTTTACTTTTATAGTATATCGAATGCAACAATAGATTTAGGACAGTGCCACATGGTAGCAGCGTATAAAGATTCTACTGTAAGATTATGGCAATTGAATCATAATACATATTTGGGAAAAAATTTATATGAAAGAATTCATAATCGAATCTGTGATTGGGTAATAGGAAATGAATATGAAGAAGAATTTGAAGATTATGATGATCATAAAAAATTAAAAGAAGAAGCAAATTTTTTTAGTCGAAAATGTCAAGAAAATTCATTGTAGGTATAAATTAGTGGAATAATAAATTTAAAATTTACACTTTATTTTGAATAATTCTTGTAGTGATGATTCTGGTAGTGTAATGCTTCGTGGACATGCAAGAGGGGTTACAGATTGTATATTTTCTAAGAGGTTTCCATTATTGTTTACTTCATCAAAAGATTGTACGGTACGCGCTTGGAAATCACAGGATTATTCGTGTGGAGCTGTATATAAGTAATTTTTCATCAGAAAAGAAAAATGAAGAATCTTTATTACTAAAATATTTTTTTTTTTCGATTGTAGAGGACATAATTATCCTATTTGGTGTTTAAGTGAAAGTCCAGTTGGTACATATTTGGCAACAGGATCAAGAGACTTAACAGCAAGACTTTGGTCAATTGATCATGATTTTCCATTGTTAACTTACATTGGTCATACTCAAGATGTTGATGTAAGTTTTTGGCATTACAATATTAAATATGTTTTTAAACACTTATATCCACGAGATTGATTATAATTTCCACAGCGTTTTTATTTTAAATTATTCAATAACGATTTTTCAAGAAAATTATACTTTCTTAAAAATGTCTCAAATTAATTTTTTTTTTAAATAATCTAAAGTGACAAATACGTGCTATTTCAAGATTAATTTTATTTTTTATAAATAAAAAAAACTTAATTTGTATACACATTACTTATGAAATACACTGGAAAGAATATTTTATCACAGATTCGAAAGAATACTTTCATAAAAAAAAAAATTGTACTTTTGAACTTATTATTATTTTCAAAAAACTTTCTAATTAATTTCAGTCTCGGGACGATCTAATCCTAAACACCGACGTTGCCATAATCTACTTTTTTCATTAATTCTCTTTTGTTTAATTTCATTATCTGGATTTATTTCAATTCCCAGTTTAATTCCATTTCTTAAACTGTATTCAGATTTTAAAATCTTTAATCCTTTTGATGGAGTGAATTCATCGTCATCTAAAAAAAAATTTTTGTTCTTCTATTAAGAAATTTTCCATCAAATCTCACATAATTTAAATTTTATTATAAAAATAAAAAAATTATTAGTTTTTAATTGTTTAATAAAGTTAAAGTTAATTCTATTTATTTAAATTTTTTAATAGTGCATTGCATTTCATCCTAATGGTAATTATTTAGCAACTGGTTCATGTGATTTATCAGTACGTTTATGGTGTGTAACAAGTGGAAAATTATTTAGAGTATTCACAGAATGCCGTTATCCAGTAACAACAATATCATTTAG
Organism: Bombylius discolor; assembly: GCA_939192795.1. Classification (NCBI taxonomy): domain Eukaryota; kingdom Metazoa; phylum Arthropoda; class Insecta; order Diptera; family Bombyliidae; genus Bombylius; species Bombylius discolor. Next base: position 2,699,199 of record OW584241.1, on the reverse strand, counting down.
TCCAGATGGTAAATATTTAGCAGCAGCTGGTGAAGAAAATAAAATACGAATATTTGATTTAGCTGCTGGATCACAAATATATGAATTAAATAATTTATCATCAACGGTAAATCATATAACATGGAATTCAGATGGTAAAAAAATAGCATCATGTTGTTTAGATGGTACTGTTAAAATATGGGATATTAAAAAAATTGAAAACCCGTAAGCTAAATTATATATATATATATATATATTTTTTTTTCAAATCTTAAAAGTTGACTCTTTTTTTTATTTTTTTCAAGGACTCCTTCGTCATCATCATCACCATCTTCATCAATGTCAACAACTTTGGTAAGAAGTGGAGTTTTACAGTACAAATCTACTTGTGATCGTGGTTTAAAAGTATTCTTCAATTCAAATGATACAACTACTTTAATTGGAACCATAACAAATCAGACATAAATTAGCATTTTATTGTAGGTTAAGTTTAAATAAAAATGATATTCCTATGAATTTAAAAAATCGAAGAGCATATTCAAGTACTGGTAATTTTAAATAAATCTTTATGTTTATATTTGTCATGGATTATGTACAAATTTGTTTTTTTAATCATTTTCTTTTTTAATTTCAAATTACTTAGTAAAATAAGAATTTAAAAATAAATTCAAAGTAAAACATTTTTTTTTTTGCTTTCTATTTTCATTTCCCCATCATCTTTTCTTCTTTTCTCCGAATTTCGAAATTTTCATTTGAAATAATTAAAATCATTTGAAATATTTAAAAACATTTTAATTTAATATAATCCTGATGTATATGTATAATTATTTATTTTTATTGTTAAAATTAACGAGACAAAAATTAAAATTTAAAATTTTAAAAAAACACAAAATTGGGGGAAAAAAATTTAAATACAAATTAGAAAAGATTAAAATACATGAAATTTTTTCTATAAATATAAAATCACTATAATAATATTTTTCTAAATAAAATATTAAAACTATCGCTTAAACCTACCCTTCATTAATTGTAAAGTCTTTTGCATTAATGGCGCTTTTCTAGGACGTGAATGAGCCGCTGAAAATTATATTTTTTAATAATCGAAAATTTAGGAAAACGAAAAAAGAAAATAAAAACACTTACTTGCTTGCGCTGTATCTTTTTCATTCGGATTGATACGAACTTTATTTTCTGGTGGTTTAGCAATATTGGGTGCCAAATTTGATAAAGATGCAATTCTTGCTGCTGGTGTTGTTACTTTTTTATGACTTGTACCGTATTGTTCTTGTTTACGTTGTATACTACGTGGTGGCTTTACCATACTATCAATATAAGCTAATTGAGTCTTTTTAATTGGTATTGTTATCTGTTTTTGTGATTGCTTTATATTTTCTGTTAATTTACTAAGACGTTCTTCTCTTTCTTCTAAGCATCTCTGAAATATTTTAAAAGAAGAAGATTAAAGCATGAATGATATTTAAAAAATTTTCATTTCACATAATATCTTTTAAAATTTACCATATACATTTCTCTCCATGATTCCATTTCTTGCCTTTTAACGCCTTTACAATGTCTTGCGCATATTTTTTGCCACAATATATCAGTATCTTCCATTAAATATGGATTATATTCTTCAATATTAGCTAATTGAGGTGGTGTTGCAACTTCTAGTACTGTTTTTAAAACATCAAATGGTACACCGCCAGTATATTCCAGAGCTATTTAATTTGAAAAATACAAATTGAAATTTACATTTTCAATATGTAGTAGACTAAAAACAAGAAAACGACATTCGATTCTACCAATTAAACTATGTCATTGCTATGTCGCTCACTGTTCTTAGTTACTACTTAATCATTGATGAAGAATACTCAAATCTCATACAAATATTTTTTTAATTTTAATTAATCAATCATTCTTACAATCAATATTTTTTTGTAAAATCCAAGTACACAGTTCAAATAAAGATGGTACTTGTTGAATTTGTCCAGATTTCCATCCTGAATATACTTTTGTTCTGAGGTTTTTTGATGATATTCCAGCAGCTAAAGCTTCTTCATTAATTAACATTTGACGTTGATATTGTAGTTGTTGTAGTTGTTGTTGTTGTTGTTGCTGCTGCTGTTGTTGTTGCTTATTATTAAAAACACAGTCCATCACAGTCGGATTAAGAGGCATAGGTTTATAATTAGGAGATATGGTAGGTAGTTCGAGAGCGATGCTTGGATCTAATGGTGCCAATTTGACTGTGGATGTTAAAAGCTCCGGAGTATTAAGTTTATTTTTTGACGAAGGAATTCGACTGGATGATGATGGTTTAACAAAATCATCATTGTTACTGACAGTAGAAGGTAGTGCAGAAGGTAATGCAGAAGGTAATGCTTTTGATTTGCTTTGTTTTGAAAATGAAGTTGATGATGATGATGATGATGACGATGGTTTATTTAACATTCCAAGAGCTTCTTCAAAACTAGTTCCCATACTACTATCAATACCTTCTTCTAAAACTTTTTTCACTTTTGATCCAGTTGGAGAAGTTGGTGATGGTTTCGAATCAGAATCATGAGACGCTGTTCTCTTTCTTTTCTCTTTACTGCTACTAGTGCTACTGTGATGTCGTTCAGATGAACTTTTATTACCACTGTTACTGCTACTACTGATTTTATCTTTACGTTTCTCCTTTTCTTTTTCTTTATCTTTCCTTACTTCTCTATCTTTATCTTTATACTTGTCTTTATGACGATTTTCATCCTTCGATCTATGATGATGGGAGCTAGTATCTTTTGCATCATTTTTTTCATGTTTTGATTTTTTTTCACTATGTTTAGATTTATGATGACTATGACTAGATTTTTTGTCAAATGATTCTTTTGATGATATTTTACTACTACTACTATTACTTTTCTCTTTATGAGCATCATTTTTCTTATTACTTGACGATTTATTTCTATCTGTTTCCTTAGAGTTCGCTTCATTATCGTCACTATCTGAATTATCTTCTGATTTAATTTTGAAATCTATAACAAGTTTTTCACTATCACTTTGATCATCGTTATCTTCAATATAATCTAATTTTTCTTGTTTTATAATAGTTTTTGAATTATCCCCATTATATACTGTTTTATTTTCTGTTTCATCTAGAGCAAGTTCAATTTTAATTTGCTTATCTAATTCAGTATTTTTATAATTAGACTTCAATATTGATTCATCGTATTCTTTTTTTGACTTTTTGTGATGTTGTTTTCGACTACTGCTATTATTACTACCGTAATCATCACTACTATTTCTTTTATCACTTTCTAATTTCCTTTTTTTTACGTAATCTTTTTCTCCTGAATTATTTTTACTACTTTTATATGAAGATGATGATGAATGTTTTGAGATTTTATTATTAGTATTATGATGGTTTGATGACAGAGTCAAAGTATTACTACTATTTCCATTAGTATTTCTACTTTCATCATTATTATTCCCTTTATCATCATCATAATATGATGCATTTTGTTCATCATTATCGGATTGAGCATCTTTCTCTTCTGCTGCAACCATTGCTTTCCATTTTGCTACTAATGCTTTAGCAGCCACACTAACTTCATTATTATGTTTTCTTAATGAATTTACTGTCTTTCCCACTCCCGTAGTTTGTAAATGTTCAACTGTGACTGGCAGTTTATATAATTTATCAATGCAGTGTAATAGCTAGAAAAAGAAATTTTTAATTAAAAACAAAAAGGTTATATGCATAAGAATCATTTTCATTGTATTTCTTATAAACATTAATAACCATAAAATATTTTAAAAAGTGTATTTTTTAAAATTTCGCATACATATACAATTTTAAATTGGTATGTTAAAGGAATAGGAGCCATTCGCAATGAATCTCCTTGTTGTAGAATATTGTAAAATTAAAATACATCGTTCTAAACTTGGTGTTTGCGCTTGTAAAGCGATTTCGTATTTTGCAATTAGCATGTCCTGAAATATAATACTGAAAAAATAAAATCTGACGTGGTGCAATTCCTGGAAAACAGCTCAAACGAAAAAAAGTTCATGTTATGCTTTATCTAGTGAAATTTTTAATAATTATGTCATAAAAAAAAAATAAATAAAAAACTAAGAAAATGATTTTCAATGAAAAATACGATTACATATATGGCTATGTATAATCTTAATATAAGAATATAGATTATTATAGATACATTGAAAATAATGACAAAAGATGATTTTATCAAGCAAACACATACAAAATTTATATAAATTCATACACATATTTTATCATATTTTATAAGATAACTGATATATTAATAAAATTTTATATTTGAGAAAATTTTTCATGGTATTTTTTCTTACCCTTGCTTCATCATTTGCTGATTTTTCAATGCTTTTTTGATAATGTTTAATTATATCTAAAATTGACGAAGTCATAGCATAACACTTTTCTTAATACAAAGAAGAAAAAAATCAATATAAAGTAAAAATTATATTATATTATATTTTATGACGAAAAACTGAACACGCGACAAGATGTGATTAACATGCATATCACTAGTATTTTCAGCGAAAAATGGATCTTTGAACAAAAACAAAACAGATATGTACTCTTAAGCCATTTTCTTAAAAAAGAATTTTTTTAAATTAATTTATTTTACTTAATTACAAATTACAAAATCACAGTCACAGAGGAAAAAATGAGTTATAGAATTATATGAAATGAATTTACAGAATAATTTTGCCAGCTGTGATGTGACAGCCAGTGATGAGTGATGGTTCTCACCTTAAAACTTCTCATTCTGCGGGAATTTTTATACAAGAAAACCCAAAAATATAAAAATTTACAACTTTTACAAGAATATGATGATATAAATGATAGACACGATTAAAATTTTCTTAATCAAATATCAGGGGTAAAAAAAACAGTTTGCTTTTCTTATGTACATATCTAGAAAACACAATGACAATATAACCTTCTATTCTAGTACTGTTAAGTGTAAATTAGCCCTTATTCTTTCTACATACTTCTACTCATTTCTACTGCAATTTTTTTCTTGTAGTTTTTGAAATAAAATTTTTTTAGGTTAACTTCGTTAACGACAATTCATCGCGTGGTTTGAGTTGATTTCTTCTTTTCACTTTTCAGCGCTGAACTTTGAGGTGCTGCTAGGTGCTAGTTGATTGGTTTGGTAATAATTATTTCCCTTTCTGAGAATATTTTACTTTTATTTGAATTATTTGCAGAGGTGAGATAATTTTAAAATTAAAATTTATTTGAATAATTCTGTCCTTGTGTTAATTGCAAATTTAAATTCAATTAATTTGTGATTGTCTTAAAGGACAAATAGTAAGTTATCCTTTACCTCGTTGTCGGTTTATGTTTTATAACAACAGAATCGCTCTCCTTGTAATGGGCACATTAACATATTAGAAATTTACAAAATTTATAAATAAATTGTTTCATATTATTAAGATCATTTATCAATTTTACTTTATTATAGAATAATTTTGACTTGGAAATGTCTTCATATCAGCAATACAACTTTCGGCTGTTTAGAATTTGGAAGTACACAGGAGAATTTGAATGAAAGAGTCCAATTGATGCGTTGATTGGAACCCTATTTCAAGAACAATTAATAGAATTTTGTACAATCAAAATTTTTAGGAGTCAAAATGTTTGTATCTCAGACTCCTTAAATGTACGAACAGGAACATGTAATTACATGCAACTTAATTTTCAGTAACTCTTAAAAAATTACTAGAAACTACATCATGTTCCCAGATCGACAAGAAAGGTATCTATAATTAATGTTAAATTTTTGATTAAAATTCTGTCCTTGTGTTAATTGCAAATTTAAATTCAATTAATTTGTGATTGTCTAAAAGGGCAAATAGTAAGTTATCCTTTACCTCGTTGTCGGTTTATGTTTTATAACAACAGAATCGCTCTCCTTGTAATGGATATATTTTTACAATCAGTATAAAATTTAATAGATAATTTCCAAGTTTTATAACAATAATTTTTATCTTTTTAGGATGTATTTGTGTAAGAAATCGTATGGTTTAAATGACGAAAGGAATGGAATCCAAGTGGACAAGTAGAATAGTTTGAATGTCTAATTATAAATAAATTCTTTTTAATATTGTTTTAAAAAATATGAAATCAATAAAATGAATATAAAAAATGCATTGTATTGTGTATTTAATGCCTAGTGCTGTGTCTATACTTTCAGTAATGTTTTTTCAAATTATTACGAGTTTAAATTTAAGTAGTGCATTACCCTTCCATTTCACTCTCCAATCACTATCATTACCCGCCCAATCAGCTATGTCACGTCGACACATTACATTTCCTATGCTATTAAATGAATTGTCAATTTTAGCTCATCCATTGTACCAGTGACCAGTGAGTTTAGTCACTAATCGTAAATCGTAATCACAGCAGTTCAGTTCAAACTTCAAACTTCAAGCAGGTTGCTCCAGAATGTCGTTATAATATAGTGGTTTTTTTTTTTTGTATTTTAACTATTATTTATCAATTTAATTGTTTTAACTAATTACCTATCTGTGAATTATTTAAATAAATACGAAAAATGAATAAACATCTATTAGATGAATTCTGTGAAATGATAAACACCTATGGAGGAAGAGATAAGGTTTGTTATTAATATTTACTAATTATTTTCGTAAAATTAATTTTAGAAAAGAAATAGATACTAAGTGTCTGATAAAATCAATTTAATTGCAATATGTATTTGCATATTGATCTTTATGAACTTTATTTAATAAAATTGAAATAAAAAGGAAGTTGGAATATTTGCATTTCATAAGAAAAGAGTATAATTTTTCAAGGTGTCACAACATTATTGCAATTTTGACTCTATTAACATTCCAAAAACCTGAATTACTTCTGCGATAATGTAGATTTGTTGTTTATTTAAAAAAAAAAAAAAAAAAATTTATACATTCTTGTATCACTTGTGAAACACATACCTACAACTTTTGCTAGGTATTTAATATCGTTTATTAATACCTGTCACCTGAAACACGGGTGCTAATTTTAATTATTAATAAGTCTGTTTTTAATTATTAATAAGTCTGTTTTTAATTATTATGATATATGTTAAGATTTACTTTTATACGTTTTACTTACACATACAAATTTTCTAGGTAATGAAAGCATTATGCTACAGTGCAAAACTTGTTGCTGGTCTTAATATTAAAAACAATCCAGATTTATCAAAGAAATGTTCAATATTTAGTTCAACAATTTCACAAGCCCGTGCCACACTTCGTTTAATTGATGACATTCCAATGTTACAATATAATTTGGAATATGGCCTGGGAAAACAGGTATGTATAAAAAATTAGTAATGATTATTTGAATTGTAAAATGTTAAAAATTATTTTTTTTTTCAGGAACCTGATAAAATGATGTCTTTTTTAGGTATAACAGCGAATATTATTGATCAAATTTTTTATCCAATTGAAAAAATATGTTGGCTATCAGAACATAAATTATTAAATGTTGAAAATCCTGATAAATGGGATGTAATAAATTCAATATTTTGGGTGTCATCAATTTATTTAAATTTAATGAGGTAATAACCATTTTTTTCTCATATACTTACGTGTTTGAATAATTATTATCTTTTTTATAAACAGAACATTGAGAAACTTTACAATAATGGAACAACATAAAAACTGTTTAGATAAAAGAAAAACAGAGTAAGTGATGTTTCATAAATATTTAGGCCGTCTTCAAAAATTCAAGCTTTCTTGTGCCACCTGTATTTTCCTTCCTTGCAAGTTTTAATTTTTGAAATCTTTAATTTGAAAGATTGATTTTTTGAAGCCTTCGACAAGTTAATTTTGCGGCAAATTTGATTTTTTTTTTATATTTGTAGTGAAATTCTGTCAAAACTTATACAAAAACAAAAAATGGAAGCATTATCAATAATTCGATTATCATTAGATTTTACACATGCAGTCAGCACATTACCAAAAGGTTATCTTTGGGGTGGAAAATTAGAAACATGGCATGTTGGTTTAATTGGAACTATATCTGCATTATTAGGTATATATCAATTTGTTGCCAAAAAAAGGATAACTAAATAAAGACTATAAGATAATTACGATAGGAAAAAAAAATAGGTGTATTTGAAAAAACAAGTGTTGAGAATTGAGGTACAAAGTACCTATTTGTAAGAGTTTATTACTATTTGTTAAGAGGAATGTTATTTAAAAATTTTTTTAAAAATATTGTTAAATGTTTTGTAATTTTAACTAAAATATTTTGTACTTAAAATAAGATTTTTCTAAAGGAATCATTGATTATAAAATGAATTTTATAATTTTATTTCAATATAAGTTAAAGGAAAAAAAAAATAGTTTTTATTTAAAAATATTTTAACAATTCAAACACTGGTTTGGACAGTGGACAGGAGAGTCCATTGTACTCAGCACCCGTCTCTAGTAAAATCTTATCGTTTCCCTAATAAACGAGAGGACCTTGTTTAGGGGTTGGAAACAGATGTCTTTTATTCTCAAAACAGGCAGGAAGACAAATTCTGGAAAGGTGAAATTCACAAAGTAGTTTTGTGTTCATTCTAATTGAAAACTGAAAAAGTCTTGAACCTTTTTTTTATCTTTATCTTTAGTTTTAAATAAAAAAAACTATTTACGATTCATAAAGCATTTTTATTTTTAATTCGAATAATACAGGCCCACATATTGTCCATATTTTAGAATTTCTGGCCTCTTTTTTTTTTTTTTTTTTCTTTTAAAAAAGAAAAAATGAATATTGAATTTTATATTCGTTTTATGTCATAGATTCATGTAACACACTATGATCATTACTATATATTGTTTTTATTTTGTTTATGTTTTTCTTTAAATAAATATTTGATGTAATGTTAATATAATATTTTATACAGTAAATTATTAATAATTCCTGTATAATGTTTATATATTTAAAATTATACAATTTTTTTTTTTGTTGTTGCTCCTTTTTTTTTGTATAATACTTGTGTTTAATAAGAATAACATTGTAATTATTTATATATATATTTTTTAAATTTGTTTACTTGTTAATGGGTTCACTTCAAATTTAATGCTAATAAAATACTTCTGTTTTTCTTTTTCTTGTTATACATAATTAATTCTTTTTTTTTAAATGTATATATATATTTTATAGTTATATGTATATATGTATGTATAATAACGATTACTTGTTCAAAATACTATGTACTGTTTTTTTTAATTCTTTTTTTCTTTTTTTAATAAATTTAAATTAAAACAAACAAAAAAAAGAATGTTATACATTATCATTATTATTTTTTTCTTCATTTTAAATGCTTATTAAATGTCATATTAATTTCAATATGTTTAAAAAATAATTTTTAACATTTTTTATTACATATTTTTCTTGTTTTCTCTTTTCAAAATTTTCTATTCACTATCTACGATATAATAGTTAAAACTTTATTTTCTTTTTTTTTTTTTTAAATTTGTTTACATTATTTTTTTTTTTTTTTTGTGGAATAATTAAACTGTATGTTTTTTCCAAAAACTTTTTCATTAAAATCTTTGCTAATTTTTTTTTTTTTTGTATAACAATGTGTTTTTCTTCGATTAAATTTTTAAAATACATTTCATAATTGAAATTGTATATGAAGAATATTATTTTATTTTTTTTTCTTTTTTTCAATTATTATTATTTATTTATTATTTTTATTATTATTAATTAGTTAAGCTCGTAAAAAGCGATTTTAATAGCATAAAGTTAAAAGGATCTTCCTTTTTTTTCCATAAAAAAAAAAAAATTGATTATTTAAATTTTAAAAATTCAATTTTTTCTTTGGTCATTGTTGAATAATTTTTAAAAGAAAATTTTAAAATTCATTTCGAAATATTATTTTTCTTTTTTAAAATACAAAATAAAAAATTTAGATGAAATTTAACATAAAAAAATTCATCAATAATTGCTATCAAAATCGTTTTTATTTTTTCTTTTAACAATTTAAAATCTTTTTTTTTTCCTCATTTTATTTCATTGTCTTAATAATTTTTTTTTTTTTTTTTATTTCAAGATTACTTTATTTTAATGTCATTGAATATATGTTATTTCATTTTTTTTTTCAGCCTTTTATTTCTTATCTCAATTATAATTTTTTTTTCTTTTTGTTTTTTATTTAATTTTTCCTTAAAATGTTTATTTTACAATAATTATTTTTTATTCATGAATTTTATATATTCTTGATAAAATTTTCAAAACATAAATTTGGATAAAATCGTATTTAAGAGAATAAATTAAAAGAAATTTTAAAATTTTTCAGCAATTTATTATTATTATTATTATTTTTTTTTTTTTTTTTTAGATTTTTCTAAATATATAATATAATTTTTAAATATTTTTATTGCTCAAAATTTACTTTTTAAAATATTTTTTTAATTTTTAATTTTTTTATATTTTTGTTTTATTATTATTTTTTTAAATGTTGGTCAATTTTATGTTTTTGTGTAAGTAATTAGGTATAGTTATATGTAAAGTGTATATTTGTTGTTTTATTAAAGATTGTTATTAAATTTCATTGGTATTATGTACTATTTATGTGTGTATACATATAAATATAGATATTTAGATAATAATTACGCGTATACATTTTTTTTTTTTAAATTGTTTTTTTAATTAAATTTTCACGATAATACACATTACTTTTAAAAAGAAATTTATTTTTATCATTTTTATTTTTAAATTCTAAAATAATCGAAAATATCAATTTCCAATATTATTTTTCTTTTTTTTTTTTCTAGTTTATTTTTATTTAAAAAAAATTACACCTTATTTGTTTAGAATTTTTTTTTTCTTGTAAATTTTCTTAGAACTTGTTTCTTTTTATTTTTTGATTAAGAATATATGTTTTTGTTGTGATTTTATCTGTTTTAAAAATTAAATTAAAATTTTTGTGGTTTTAAAAACTCTAATAAATTTTTTTTTTCTTGACTGATCTTTTTGTTAAAATTTTTGATTCTTTGTTTTTGTTTTTTTTTTGTCTCGAAAACTTTTCTAATTTGATAGCACATTAAAAAAATTATTGATTTATTTTTTTAAAATTACTTTTTGTTTGATTATTTTCTTAAATGTTTTTTTTGTTGTTGTTATTTTTAAATTGTTGTTATAAATTTTATTTAGAATATTTGAAAAACGTACATTTATAATAAGGATAGCTTTAAAGGCAATTTTTATCGGTTAAAATATACAAAAAAAAAAAAAAAATGAAATAATCAAATAGTACATTTTTTTTTCTTATTATACACATCTTATTTTTATATCAAATATTTATTTTAAGGAAAAAAAAACAATTCCTTTAAATAATTTATAAAAAGTTAAAATAATTTTTCATATATTGCTTTGTTTTTTTTTAAAATAGGACACACAATTAAAATTTAATTTAAAAAAAAAATTTTAAAACTTAATAAAATACATTTAGTTTTTTTTTTCTTTAAAACTGTGGTGGGTGATAACAGAGTTTTTATTGTGAACATATTTTTAAAATTATTTGTTTTAACTAGGAAATAGGAATAGGAATAGTTTTAGCAAAAAGCACTTCATTATTATTTTTAGTCGGTTTTTATATTATATATTATATATGTAGGTATATCTTTTTTTTTTTTTTGTGTAATTGTTTAACAATAAACATTTTCTTGTAATTATTCTGAACATATTTAATAGGTTATTATTTATAACTGTTTTTTTTAAGCACCATATTTATGATAACAATATACAAACACATGTTTCTCTTAATTATTTTTTTTTGTTTTTTAATTCAGATTATGAGCTATCATTGTCATATTATCATTGTGGATTATTTTTATATAACAATAATCACATTAAAATGAAGACATTATATATGTATAATGCATTTTTTTTTGTTTGTTTGTTTTGTTTTTAATTATTATTATTTATTTTGTATAATATTGTAGATTATTATCTTATTGTAGCTGTAGAAATCCTGTTTACATTTTCTTGTCTTTTAAATAATACAAACATGTATGTGTGTATTTAGGTGTATATTCAAGGCAAGCATTCTATCTTTTATTATTATATGTATAATAGATTATATTATACACAATATTTTTATTATAGTTTTATCCAATTTTTTAAAATTAATTATAAAAAAAAAATAATTGAGTATAAAATTTGAATAAATTTGTCCTGATGCTCTGACCAATTTTGATTATGCACTCTTTTTCAACAAATTTGAAATTATGATTTTTTTGTTGTTGAATTTTTCAAGGAATTGGGATCCGGAAAAATTATTGAATAATTATCAGGACAATAAAAAATGATAAATAATAAAAAAAAAACAAAATTATAAATCAAAATATAATTTATTTCATTTATTAAATTCTTCTTCCTTCATTTAATTAAAAAAAAAAAAAAAGTAACTATAAAAAAAAGAAATAATAGAAATAAAAAATTATTCAATTATAAAATAGTTAAAATACAATCCAATAAAAAACACAACATGTATAACAAAAATTTAAAAAAAAAAAAAGCAAAAAAAAAAAATAAAATAAACGAAATTTCATAAAAATAATTATTATTAATGTGAAATTTTTAATTGTAATTTCTTTTAAAAATTTTTGTCAAAAAAAAAAAAAATATCCATAATTGAAAATTGTTTATACAAATACAAATTTAAGATAACAACATTGAAAATAAACAAATATAATGTGTTAAATTGGCACATATAATAAAATAAAATATTTTTTCTTTTTTTTTCCATAAAGTTATTAAAATTTTTTTATGTTAGAATTAAAAACGAAAAATTATTTAAAAAAAAAAATATTCACAGTTAATTCAGTTAATTTACATTAGTAAAAAAAAAAAATATTCCTAATTAAAAGAGATTAATCTTTATTAAAATTATTGAATTAATTTTTAAATTTTTCATCGATTATGTTTTCCCTGATATATTTTTTTAAAATTTTTAATTTCTCACAATTTAATAATTTTCTTTTTATTTTTATTTTTTTTTTGCTTCCATTGAATGCATAAGCAAAGCTCATTTTTTCATATTACATAAAATTCGATAATAATCACTTTGTTTTTTAATGATGAGGATACTTTTCAAGTCCATTTTAATTATTTTAACAGTTTAATTCGTGATAAAATAATTTCTCATGTTAATTTATGTATTTTATTTTCTTTCTCATTTTTTTTAAAATCTGTTTTAATATCACAATAAATCAGAATTTAAAAAAGAAATTAAAAAATAAGGCAAACACATTTTGCATAAGGCAATTTTATGTTGTTTTTTTTTTTATTTAATTAGACATGCATAAATTGTTGCAGACTTTTTGTTTTGTTTGATTTAGAGGCACAAATTATGTTTATTAAGAATTTTTATATGAAAATGAACATTGATTTTTTTTTAAATTAAAAAAAACAAAGATATTTAATTATTCAAATAAAATTATGATTAAAATTGAATTAATGAAACTTAATTAGAATTTAAAAAAAAAAATTAATTTGTGTTAATACTTTTTACTAGTATTTTTTTTTGTTTGTTTTTTCATTTTAGTTCGTTTTTAGTCTTTATTAGTATTTTTGTTTTGATTCTTTGGTATTTTTAAAAGAATTTTGTTTTTTAAAATTAATTTTCTTAAAAACTACATTTTTTTTTAGTATACATGTATACATATTACAACGACTTACCTTTTTAATATGTATTGTCTTCAATAAATTCTTGTGATGTTCATAATTATTTATTTGATTATTATTATTATTATTATTTTTTTTTTTGTGATTACAAGTATTTAATTTTTATTTAATTATATTTTTTGTCAAGTCCATCATTTTTTTTAATCAAAAAAATAAAATTAAATAAAATATAATCAAACAAATCTTCATACTTTTTTTTTTCTTCTTCAATTTCATTTTAAGTATCCTCAACATGAAACAACGTATGCACACCTTTGAGTATATCATTTTTTTTTCCTTATCTCATCATTTTTAAACATACATTTATATGCAAATATATTTTGAGTATATGCGTGCTTTTATATGTATGTAAAAGCTATACACATATTGTTTATTATTGATAAACACCGTTTTTTTTTTTAAATAATTCATATAACTTCTTTTTTTTAGTTATATTTATTGTTTTATACGTATATATATGTGTATATATGTATATACATATAGATACTTGTTGTTCTACTACATAATTTTTATTTTTATTTTTTCACATTTCATAAATTTTGATATTGCCCATATAAAAATATATAATATTTGTTTTGATTTGATTTTGTATATCAAAATTTTATTTATTTATTTATTTTGTATATAATTTTTCTTTTAATATATAACTTTTTTTTTTCTTAATTATTTTATCCTTTTTGAAATTTTATTTTGATGTGTGTTACTTTTTTTTTATTTAATTAAATTAAATAATATACTCCTATTTTTTTTTTGTTTCCTTAAAAAAAAAAAACATAACCAATTTTCTATAGATACAACATAAGAATTATTTTCTAATTTTAAAAAAAACTTTTTATAATAATTAATATTATTATTATTTAGCAAATAAGCAACAAAACGGAAGAGTACAAATGCTAACTTATACAATAAATTCTACTTAAAATTAATTCTTATACAAATTATTTTTATAAAAAATATAAAATAAAAAAGAAAAACAAAAAAAAAAAAATTTTCACTTTGCATAACAAATAAAAAAAAAACTAATTACAATAAGCCAAAGAAAAGAAAAAATTAACAAAAAAAAGTAATAACTACAAAAACTAAACTAAACTTAAAAAAAAAAAAAAAAACAAATTGTAATTGAAAGAAAAAAAAAAATAATTTCAATTAATATTCTACAATAAAGCGATTTGCATTTTAAATTTGATTTTAAAGGAATGCAAATACACAATTATTTTTTATTTTTCATTTTTGTTTTTCAAAATATTTTTTTATGTTCTTTAATAATAATTATTACATTATTACAAATAATAGGAACTCACAAAATAAATTTCTTCAAAATGTTATAGGTTGTTTTTTTTATATATATTTTTTTTATATTATAATTTTCTTGTTGTTTATCTGTGTCTGTTTGTGTTTATTTTTTTTATTTATTTTGTTTTCTTTTTCAGTTGATATTCTCTGCTGTGTTTAAACTTTAAAACGTACAACTTTCTCTTGAAACGAAATACAACAGCACAAAGAGTACTAATTAATATTCATTTCAACTGAATTTAAAAAAAAAAAATTTCCTACACAACAGATCGTTTTTATTTTTAAATCTTGTTTCAGTTTTCCTTAAATATTTTAAATTTTCCAATTCATTAGAGAGCGTTTTATAAGGTTCATTAAAAAAAAAAAGAAAATTATATTCCTATTACTTAAATCCATATTAAATTTCATCAAAATACTAGCTAACAGCATTTTTAAAACTTTTAAAATTTTGTCATTGAAATTTATTTATTATTTAATAAATGTTCTTTTTTATTTTGTTTTTAATTAATTAATAACTATATTGGTACAATATATTTAGTTTGTGTAATGATAATTCATAAATTTGTTTTTTTTTTCTTTCATGATATTCACGAGCACACTAAATTTGTTTTTTTTTTTCATAATGTATTACTATTTACTTTCATAGTAATCTTGAACACATAGAAAAAATTATTTTTTTTTTCAACACAAAACTTTTGCAAGAATTTTTTTTTTTTTTTTGGAAAACATAAGATAAATCACAATAATTTCTAAAATATTAAGAATTTTTGTTTTTTTTTTCATAAATTCTTTCAAAGAATTTTCTTTCTAAAACAAATATTCTTAGAATTTAAATTAAATTTTTTTCAAAGCTTTCAATGCTTTTTTTTTAAACTTTATCAAAAAAAAAAATGAGGATTTTTTTCTCTCTATATTTAAATAAATTCATTATTAGAAATTAATAATAAATTCACTTAAAATTGATTTGATTTTTATATCAAATAAGAAAAGCAAAAAAAAAAAAAAAAATTAAAGTCACCTAATAATTGAATCATAAAAAAATGATTCTTTTAAACCAAAATTATAACTGTGTACTTAATTCTTTTATGTTTTATTTTTTTTTTATAAGCGTAAAATTTCTTATTTCATTCAAAAATATCTTTATTTTCGTTTTAGAATTAAATAAATAATAATAAATTAATAATATTTATGTATAAAGTATTCATTACTAGTGCATTTTGTTTTTTTTTTCTTTGTTGCAATTTTAAAAAAAGTCACTTGAAAAAATAATAAAGCATATTATATAAGATTTGATTTTAAAGGACACACCAATCAAAATTCAAAAAGAAAAAAAAATTCTTTAAATATTACCCCGAATTTGACGAATTAATAACCTAAATAATATTTACTAAAATTTACTTCAAAAAGGAAAGATGTGTATATAAACATTTTCTCCATTCTCATAATTCTTTTGTTATTCGAATCCCCTATTTATTGTGATAATTCACCCACTTTTCTACTTTATATGTGAACCTTTAAAACGCTCTCTAAGCTTATTAAACAACAAATTCCTTATTCTGTGATTACAATTATAAATAACAAAAAATAATGTAATAAAGTAGTTTCTAGGTACCTATATGTGGAAGGGGACGAATGGGGAGAAACTTGTGTAAACGAGATTAAATCAAGACAATATAAAAAAAAAATTACTAATATTAATAATTAAGATTATGATTTTTTACAAGATTCATAATTGCAGCGGTAAGTAATCAATTAATTATTGATTAGATGGTTGCATATGCTGATTAATTATGTTGTTGAGTTTATTATTATTATTGTTGTTATTGTTTAGAATCGATGGGCTTAATTGTGGTTGTAGTTGTTGTGATGGAATCTGTTGTGATTGTTGTAATGGAAGATGTTGTTGTTGTTGAATATTATTATTATTATTATTTGAATTTCCTGAATTTGAATTAATTGATTGTGGTCCAATACCAACTAATTGCTGAGATTTTGATCCTCTTGTCATTGGTTTATGATTACGGAAAGCATCAGTAGCGTGTTGCCATTGCCAACATGAACGACAGAAATATCTAATTGATAAAATAAAATTTAAATATATAAAAAAAAGATAACAAAATAAGAATTAATTAACAATCTAGATATTTTATCTCAAATTAAATTTATTATTATTATTTTTTTTTTTTCAATTTCAATTACCTGAAACATGATAATTCTCTACAATAGTAAGGGCCATGTTGTACTCCACATATTGAACATAATGAATCTTCTAAATATGGATCAATTTGAAGTTTTTTCGTAAATTTTGATGTTTTTATTTCAATAAAAGCAGCTGCAACAGCTTTCATATAAGATCTATTGTTGTTGAATGTTACTCTACCTGATCCAATGGGATATTTGTATTTATCTGTGTCTATGCCTATTAAGAAAAAACATTAGCATATCTACTCTTTTTTTTTTGTGTGTAAATTTTTTACCTGCATAGACAACACCATCGAATAAATCATTCATTATATTAGCAAGTCCTTCAGCAGTTATTTTACCATGTAATGCACCAACGAATACTGTTTTAGTTGGATCTAATTTTTGTGATGTAGATTTTACATAATTTGAATCAGCTATTATCCAAGGAATAACTTCAACCTTATTTTTTTACAATAAATTAAAAATTTATTTCAAACATTTTCATAATTTTGCAAACAAAACAAAATTTAAAAAAAAAATCCTTAAAAAATGTTTACCTCTTTGGCTTTAATACGTTTTGATGAAATTTTATAATAATAATTTCCTGAATTTGCTAAATTGCCATGTTGTAATTTACAAGCTGCAAGCAAAGCTTTAACCTGTTTTTCCGATTCAAAAATTATATAAACATAACCTTTGGGTTGAGCTGCTTGTTGTTCCTTTCCAGGCCATTCAACTCTGTAAACGTAACATTTTTTTATTTTCATATAAAATTTCAGTTTTTTTTTCCTTTTTCGATTTAAATACCTAATTTGACCAAAAGGTCTGAAAATTTGTACCAAAGATTGTTCACTTATATCCCATGGTATTCCACCAAGAAATACTTTTGGAGAATAATTGATTATTTTATGAGACCGTAATGGTAAAACACCACTCCATGTACATGTTGGATCGTATAGAGCTGATAAATAATACAATTAAATGGTTACTATTCAAAAATAAATTTAAAAAAAAAATTAATTAAAATACCAGCAGATGTTCTGTGAAAACGTGCGACACGGTCTAAATTTGCATCACTACTTGTTGCTTGAGTTTGTTGAATTTGCCAATTTTTAAGCTTAAAATATAAAATAAATCAGTTTATTGATTTTAAAAAAGGAACATTCTTATATTCACTCTTTAGTTTATTCAATTTAAATAAATTAACATACCTGATTCGGACTATATGCCTGAAGTAATTGATTAATGCCAACTAAAGGCATTTGAATTGGCGTTTGCTGAGCTTGTTGAAGTAGTTTAAGAAATTGAAAATTTTGCAATTTAACCAATTCAAATTCTGCTGCTGAAATATTAATTCCATTCGGTGGGGCAAAATTTTGTATAAGTGGTGATTGAGGAGGCTGTTGTGACTGTTGATGATGTGATTGTTGTTGCTGCTGCTGCTGTTGTTGTTGTTGCTGCTGTTGTTGAAATAATATTTGCTGTTGTTGTTGCTGGAATTGTTGTTGCTGTTGATTCTGAGATGAATTTAAACTTAAAATGTTCTATAATTGAATTTTAAATAATTGAAAAAAAGAAAAAAAAAGAATTGATTAAAAGGAATTTTTCTTCTTTTAAAATATGAAAATTACCATCATATCGACAAGATCATTATCGGTATTTGAAGTGTTACTATTAACACTTTCTGGAGAATTTGAACGACTTGAAGCAACACCATTAATACCATTATAAAGGATTGTAGGTTCAATAGTACCAGGACTGCCACAATCACTATACAAAAAAAAAAAAATTATTTATTCAAAATATAGCAAGAAAAAATTTTCAATTGTATTTAATTTGAAGATTTTTCATTTTTCACAATACATACCTAATTTGTGGTGATCCATGAAATGAACGATTATACAATGAAGAGGGTGTACTAGGAGACATTGGTGTTGAACAATCAAAACTAAGGTTCCTTTGAAATACCTTCAAAGGTGTGTTCGTACCAATGTTATCAAACTGAAAATTATAATTTAATAAAGGATATCATTAATTTGTTAAATAAGCAATTTCATGATAGATGACATTTTTTTTTTTGTAAAATTAAAAAAAATATAAAGTGAATTTAATTTCAATTTATTTTGATTTTTATTATCAAATATTTAGTTGAATAATTAAAAAATTATTATACTCACATTCATCATTCTTAGTTAATTATATGTTTTTTTTTTTGTTTTTGTTATCACAGAGAAAAAATATTACCAAAAATATATTTATAAATAAATAAAAATAAATATCAAATAAATTAACAACCGAAAAAAAAATACGCGATTATTATATTACAGAAAAAAAAAAACAACCTATTACCTATTAAATATTTTTTTATAAATTATTAAAGATCAATGTCATGCAAAAAAAATTCAAAAACTACTATGGTTAAAAAAAAAAATCAGTGTATAATCAATGAAAAACAAAAATTTTGATAATTTAAAAGTGTTTCTTAATTTTCAATTAAATTTCAGTAAATTACTAAAGTAATTTTTAATTAAAAAAAATTTACATATTTTTTTTTTTCATTTACCTGAAAAGCGTCAAAATTCTTTCCTGAGGACATATTTATGCCAGGAGACATTGACGATTGAGTTGAGCTTGGAGTGAGTGGTGTATATTGATGATTTTGTATTGGTGACATTGGTCTAGTTTGTGTATTATTGAATAATGATGAATTTCGAGTACATGTTAATCCTAACAAGCACGAAATATTCAATTCCTCACCTTAAATGGAAAATTATTTAAAAGGAAAAATATAAAAATACAATTTTTTATTATTATTATAATGAATTAAATTTCTGAAAAGGAAGAAAAGTATATATTTTATAAAATTTTAATAAATAATTTTCATATTAAATTTTTGTAAAGTTCCATTAAGTAAATGATTTACATTTTAAAAATGTTTTACTTGATTTTTTTTCCAATGCACTTTTCTTCCTGTTTTTTTTTTTTTTTTTTTTCAAATTCACAGTTGGAAAGATTATGTATATTATGTTACAGCATTTTAAAAAACACATATATGTAATATTTATCATAAAACATAAATTTTGTCATATTCATTCCGATATTATACTTTCTTTAATATATATATATATTTTTTTTTTTTTGGCCGCATATGTGTGCATTCTCTTCTTTTTACATATACATATGTACATATTTCATAATACATATAACGTAATTCAAATTTCTCAGACTATTCCTTTTAGAGACAGTTACACAAATTATTTACTCTTTTACACAGTTTTTAGATGTTATTTTATTTATTAAAAGCAAAAAATAACTATTTCTTTAAAAAACAAAATGTATATATGAGGGAATATGCGTATATTTTATGCATATTATAACGAAATAAATAATAAAAAATAAAATAAAAATAAAATAGAAAAATCCTTCATCACTATAATATTCCTCCTTCATATTATAAAAAAATAAATATTGTACATAAGAAGAGAGAGAACTAAGTAAATGTTTTATTTAATTTGATCTATGAGTATCATTAATCAACAAAAATGGTTTTATGTCTACAAAAATTGCTTGCTTGGTGACAACAATATTGTACCAATTGCCTGCACTTAGAAAAAAAAAAGTTTCACCACTTCATTTCTTTTTTAAGTAAATACATATATGTACATATATTTTCATATTGTCCAAATTATTAACTTATAATTTTGATTCATTTGTATATTATACAACCTACTTTAAAATATTAAAATGCACTTATAACTGGTATGTTTCCAAGAAAACAAATTCAATTTATTTTTTTTTTAATTTTTTTTCTTTATTTGAAATAATATAAAACAGAAGGAGGAAGAAAATTGTGGTTATTAAAGATGCGAATAGCTGAGATAAAATATAAAATGCGTTTTTCATATAATAGGGTTTTTTTTTTCTTTTTTTTTTTTGCTTCTTTTTGAAAAATTGTAGTTCTTTTATAATGATTACTTTTTAAATTTCCGTTTTCTTTCTCTTTTAAATGGAATATTTTAAAGGAAAATTATAGAGAAATTGTTTTAATGGTTTATTATATTTATTTCTTCTTTTTTTTTTAAGTTTCTCTTAAAGATTTATAAACATGAATTGGTTCAAATTTATTTAAATTTAATCAAATCAGTAGTTAATGTTAAGAACGACTAAATAAGATCAGATTATGAATGTGAATTGGCCAGGATGTAATTTCCTAATACTACAGCATAATGATTTGTTGTATCCTTTTTCTTCCTTTTCAAGCAAAAAATCACATCAAATAATTTATTGTTAATATTCCCTTTTTCGGATTTTATATTCTGAGCAAGGAAATGTGGTACATTCATAGATTTCTTTATAGGTTGTATCGTCCTTTTCATTACACAATGTCCAGACGGACTCATTATTTTCTTCTACCCCTATTTTATACTGGCTTAGTAGGTATAATCAAACTGTGGTGTTAGTCCTGTTATCAATCTAAAATCCTGAATAAAAAATTTAACAGATTTTTACAGTATATTTTGCACTTTAATTTATGAAGTTTGAGACCAGTTTCAGTTTATCTATTCAAAAAACTTATTAATTCAAATAAAAAACAAAAAAAAAACAAAAAAATTCAATTAATAAAATCAAATTTTCAATTTTAAAATATGTGAATTATAATAAAATCTGGATCTAACTAAACTTAAAGTTTGTAAATGAAAAAAAAAATATTAAAAATTTCATTTTATCCTTTCACAGTACAAAATTAATTGAATCAATTTAAAATATAATTTTGTTTTTGAAAGCAAAACTAAAAAAAAAAATAAAAACTTTCTTACTTTATTCCTTGCAAAAAAAAAAAATTAAATAAATTAACTTTTTTCCTCATTATTTAAATCTTCTTATTTTTTTTACAAAATTTTATTTTTATTTTTCATTTAATTGTTCACATGATAAATTTAAATAATTTAAAAATTAAAATTACAACGTATGCTATTCATGAATACTTAACCATATAAATACATAAAAACAGTATCATATCACTTTTTTTTTTTTTTTTTTTGCAAAATAGGTCAGTAAAAATTTTATGCTCTATAAAAATGATACTAACTATAAAAGTACATAAAAATGTTTGTAAACAAATAAATAACGTACATATATTTAAAAAAAAAAAAAAAAAAGTACATTCATATAAAATTATATGTAATATGTGTTTTTCTTCTTCTTTTACTAATATTTTAAACCGTTAAAGACGTGATAATGTTAATTTAGTGTATTACATTTCGTTACGGTCAGATTCTGACAATAATCAGTTCTTTTTAGATTCATTTAAAAAAATTTAAAAAAAAAATAAAGTGAAGTAAAAAAAAAAAGTGTATTAATTAATCTATGCACGAAACATAATTTACTTTATGTTTTTCTTTCTTTTTATTTATTTTTTTTTTTCTTTAACGGTTATGAAAATGTTTTACTTTATAATAGTTTCTTTGAAAAATGATTTAAGATGTACTTTAATTGGAAATTATACTTTTAAATATTTTAGATAACATAAATGAAATTTTATATTTAAAAAAAAAAAAACAAACAACAAAAAAACTACTTTTTCCACTTTTTAAAAATGAATTTAAATTGTGTGAAATTTGAGAAAAAAACAAAAAAAAAACCTAGATTCAAAATAAACATTATTGAACATAGAGAAAAATATTTATCAAAAACGAATATCATTATACACTTCGGGAATCTAACAAACTGATGAAGTAAATTATGAGATAATTATGATATCGTTTTTAAAAACGTGATTCTGAAAAATGTTGATTTATAGGTTTCAATTTCATGTTAATAAAATCACTTTGGGATATAATTTGAAATGAACAGGAATACGTAAGCTTTAAAAAGCATCATTGAGATAAAAATTGTAACTTTCTATATTCAATAAAAGATAAATTTACATTTTTAAATAATAAAATTATTAAATTACTGACAAAATTAAATTAAAAATGCATTAAATTTTTGAAATACTTTTAAAAAACCTTTTATTTAAAAAAAAAATCAAAATTTTAAAATTGTTTCTATATTCTTCTCTCAACATAAATATCATATAGAAAGTATTTCTATAGTGACCAATATAAAAATATCTAACTAAATTTATACGTATGACAAAAATACAATATCATATTTTTCAATTTTAAAAATTCTTGTATTTTTTTTTCTTCATTTAAATTCATACACATGCAATAATTCAATAAAAAAAATATTATTTCTAAATCATATGCCAAAATGTCCACTTATAGTTCACTTATAGGTATACTTATATAGATGTATTGGCAATTCGTTTGAAAAAAAAAATAATAATAATCAAAAAATATATATAGTATATAATACATACATACATATATCTGTGGATGCTTTTAAAAGAAATTGGGAAGATATATGTTGTTATAGAATTATAATATAAATTCCCATATGTCCCTGTTAAAATGTGTTTTCACATTAAAAGTCATACTAGAAAATTATACGAATATGATCATCATAAAAATGTCGTTTTTAACTGTTGTTTAATCTATTGGACAAAATTTATGTATCGTTTTCTTAAAAATCACAATATTGTATACATTAAAGATGAAAGAATATTATTGCCTTTTGTAATATTATAAATTTATAGGTATAATTTTTTTTTCTTCATTTTTTTGGAATAGGAAACTAAAAGTTAAATTTGAAAAAAAAAATATGTATACATATATATACATATATATATAAAACATAATTTTTTTTTCTTCAATACTGGTATTTTTTAGAAAATTTATAAAAACAATTAATTTTTTTTTATTACTTTTATTTACCTTAAATTTTTACTCTTGAAAAAAAAAATAAATAAGCCCAAAACATTAAAAATATAACAAAACTTTAAAGGATAAACGCATGTCATGTGACATTCTGTGCATACACATAATTAGATTATTTATATTTTGTTTTGTTCTGCTATTTTTTTTTAAGACTTCCTTTTTCAATTACACTGAGGTCATATCAATTTTTCTCTCTTTTCATAAATGTATTTTTAAAGTTTTATTACAAAAGCGGAATTTTTTTAAAAAAAATTTAATAACTAATTTCCTGTTGTATACATCATTGATTTTGAAAGGAATTAGGTATATGTACATTAATTCCTGATGTGTATACACGCTCATATATACACACCCACAAACACTTTAAACAAAATGCATTCGGACAATCTAATTTAAAATAAATTTCCTTTTATTTTGTGTAAGCTTATTTACTTTTTTTTTTTTGCAACATAAATGATGATTTAAAAGATACATTTACTTTACATCCTGTTTTTGTTACATTTACAAAAATAAACATAAATACTGTGATTATTATGCACAAAATATGACAAATAACTGAATTCATTTTGTTCCATATATGAAGAGAAAAAAATAATTTTAAATAACCTAAATTTATCTGTTGTGTTTTAGAAGGAAAAAATAAATTACATACATATATATAAATATCATAGGAATATTATTTTTTGTGGGATAAAAAGTACGTAGTATATAAAAATATTCAAAGTTTTGTCAATGTAAAGGCCGTCATAATATAAATATTGTACGTAAAATGCAGGACAATTTAATGAACATATTACTTAAAGAGAAATAATAATAATAAAAAAAAGCCAGAAATAAAAATCAAAAAAATGGGTTATGAAAATGGAAAACAAAGAATTTTCTTCCGTTTTAACAATGTGTTTTCTTTTCAAATATTTAGGATATTTTGTCCTTTGTTAAGGTTTCTCCTTGAAAATATATTTCTGTTTTTTTTTTTTTCAATAATTTTTATTATTAAACAACGTTTTTTAATTCTTCTTCTTCATTCATTCATTCATTTATTCAGTGGAATTTGTATGATGGAGAGAAAAAGAAAAACATTAAAATCTATAATGAACAATATCCCATACAAATTTGTATAGCGTAGGAGTAAAGTTCCTGATGACGTTGTTTTTGAACAACTACAAATAAAAATGTAGCAATTGTTTTTTTTTTTTTAAATATCAAAATCTGAGAAAGACTAAAAAAAATAAATAATCATAAATATAAAAAAAAGGACTTAAAAAATTTACTACACAAAATGAATACTTTCTATTTTAAAATATCTTTTATTAACACGAAAAATGAATAGCAAATTTATTTTTAATATTTCTTTTTATAGAACTTTTATTTTTTTCTTATTTATTTATTTTTTTTTTATTTTTTTTTTTTCTTGAATGTGGGCTGTAGAAAATATTTTTACTTTACTGAAGTTATTTTACAAGACAAAAAAAAAACCAACTCCTTCTTTTTCTTTAAATGGGAATTCTTCGATGAGACATACTTGTGATTAATTACTTTTATTTTTTATTTTTCGATCCATATTTGAGAGAAACGTCCTACATATGAATTTTCTTGAAAATTTCAATTAATATGGGCATATGGTAATATGTACATGTTATAAAACTTTTCTACTTTGATATTTATTTTAGTTTTTTTTTTTTTTTTAAATCCTAGTTTTTGTGGCGACTATTTTAACAAATCATCATATTTACAAGAAATACATCATTTTCAATGATACATTGCATAAAAATTAGAAAAGTTCGTATATCTAAAAATCAATATTTGCGAATACAATAGAAGAGAAAAAAAATTCTAGATATATCGCAATGATTATATGTACACACAAATTTATAATATTTTAGACTTTTTTTTGAATTTTTTGTTCTCAGATACATATTCGAATTTTATCAGGATTTAAACATACATACATACCTATATCTATAATGAAAAAAAAAAAAAAACAAAAGGCATTTATTATTCCAATGAAGGAAATTATAATGTTTTCTTGTACATACAACATTATTATCATTATTATGTACTCACCTTCAGTTGGTGACGTCAACCCTCTGTTAATCAATTCCTGCTGTTCCAATAATGAGTTAATGGAGTGTCTGTGGAGAATGTCTGGACCGGTAAGTGATCTGGCATCAGGACTTGGACAATTATTCGTACTGAACTGCAATAATAAAAAAGAAAAAAAAATCAGTAAAAGAAAATTAAAGTAAAAAAATAAAATTAAAAAAAAGAAGAAAGTATAAAATTTCAGAAAAACTTGCAGATTGCATATGAAAAAAAAAAAGTTTTTATTATCAACAAAGTAAAGAAAAGCAAATAAAAAATAAAAACGAATGAAAGGATAAATAAAAAATATGTATATAACAAGAAATTTATATAAATATGTATAGTATGTATATAGACAAATAAAAAAAAAAAAAAAAAAAAAAAAATGAATAAATTAGAAATTGCCTTCTATATATTGCCAGTATAATACTATCATTTCACATTACTTAAAAAAGTTTAAAAAATCATTCGCCCACTTGATAGAGAGTGCAGAAGCCAAAACTTTAGATATGGTCTATCTTTCATTTTTTATTTATTTTTTCATATGTATGAAATATATGTATATAAATTTTTTTTTTTGTAGTATCTTCATCATCAACAACATCATCATCATCATGATCATCAACTAAAATCTTCTTCTTCATATTTCATTATATAAGATTTCCTTCTTAAAAATGTAAAATATAGTAAATTTTCGTGAACAAATTTGAGTTAATGCCAAAAAAGAAAATTTTTCTTATATGCCTTATTGGTATTTTCAGATATTATGTATATGTATATATGTAAATACAAGTGTAACTTTAAGCAAATACATATTATTATTTTCAATTTTTATTGCAATTTTTTTTTTTTTCAAATCTGTTTTATATGTGATTCTGATTCTTTCAAAAGAAAAACAAATTACCATATAAATATACATAGTATCATCATCATCATCAACTGCGATAGGCAAATTGAGTGATTTTCATTCTATGCTTGTTTTTTTTGCTCCCTTTTATTTTTCCTTAATATTTAGTAAGTTCATATTTCAAATACCTAATTTGGAAGTTATATATGATGTTTGTTGTTGTAGTTGAATTTATATAGAAAGTATGCAATATTGTATACATATAATATAAAGAGAAAGATATCGAAAAGAAGCAACAGCTATTGTTCATCCTTTTACAAGTACATTGCTTATTTTAAAGAAGATAAATTTAAGTAGGAGTACTGAAGGATATAAGCTTTAGATTGTTAAATGTATAAGACAAAGATTGAATAAAGAATAAAAAAATAAATGAACTACGAATAAAATAAAACTGAATTTTGTTTTTGGCTAGAATAAGTTACAATATGCTGGCAATCATCCTATATAAGTAACTTTAATATATGTTTATAATAATGAGTTAATTTGTTATTTTCTGCCCTGTATATTTGAAATATTTAATGAGTTTTCATTTTATTGCTTACGCAATAATTAAGTGTAAATGAAATATGACTTTTTAAACAATGAAAAAATGAAAAAATAAATAAATAAATAACAAACATTTTACTGAGAAAAGTGAAAATAATATTGAAATACGTAATAAAGTGTTTTAAAAATTAAAATAAACTTATACATAATTTAAAAGGTACTTTTTTCCATTTATTATTATTATTTTTTAAGTACCTACCTAACTTATGTTCTTTTTTTTGTCGTTTTCAAACTTATTTTAATTTTAAATTTAATTTGTCTATACAATGCCATACAATTTTTTGCTCATTAGCGTCCAAAGTCAAAAACTTTTGATTTTAATGTATGCGAATAAAATGCATTTAAATATTATCATATACATATATTATATATAATGAATATACCCTATGAGTAAATACATATGTGATAAGTGTTTATAACACTCTTTTATTTTTTAATACCTTTTTTTTCTTCTCTATATATAACATCCTAGGCGAAATTTGGCATAACAACAAAAGTCGACTCTTGACACTCAGTCACTTCAAAACCGTCAACATTTTCATCTTTTTTGGTGAATAAGTTTTGAAACTCTTTTAAGGGCTCTTAGAGTAAAAATTTTCATATAGAATTCGCGTGATGGTAATTCATTCACTTGCATGCAGCCAGGTAAATCTTTTAGTAAAAAAAAATATAATAGATACAGATAGTATGTGTATACATCTACATATAGTAGACAGTATCTATAAATATTATGAATATATGTATAAGTATTATATATGAATATCTTCTTATAAGCATGTCATTCAATTGCTGCTAAATGAGCGAACATTTGAAGTGTGTTAAGACTTCCACGGATGGTGGTAATTCTGGGGTAGTTGCTTGTTTGTAAAGTACAAGTGATTTTTAGAAAACTTTTTGTTCATCGTCTTTAGTTTGAGAGCAATAATACATAATACATTAATTATATGTACATCTATCAACTATATATAGTAAATTGGTGTACATATGAAACGAGGAGAAAAAAATTATTAAGATATTCTTATAAATGACATATATTATATAAAAATACAAGGTAAAATTAAAGAAACAAATAATATAAAAAATTAAACTACATTTTTTTGCTTTTAATTTTTTACCATATGCATACAAAAGTTTATAAGTACGATAACCATGAACTTAATCTCTATCGTAATACTTCTTTTTTGGTTGAATAAAAAGAAGAAGAAGAGGGAAAAAAATTAAAAGAAAATAAAAGAAAGTTGAGGAAATGTTACATTCATTCTTATAGTCTAGTAGAGAGAAGTAAAAAAAGAAAGAAATTAGGTATAGTATACGGATATAATAGTAAGTACAAAAGAAATGTTAAAATTGTGCCAACCAAGTTCCTTAATACCCTCATTATGCACCTTAAGAATAAGAAGATAACTGCAAGAAGTCATGTACCACTAATAAAGCCAGAAGCTAAAAAACGAAGGAAAAAACGCGACAAATCTAGTATTGCATTAAAATACAGAACACATTATACGTTTTTTTTGTTCCTTTCATCTATATGTTCGTGTAGATACCTTTTCATACTATATTATACTTTCCAGGTACATAAATATGTATGTACTGTACATTTGTAAAAAAAAAGTGACTGTAGGAGTTGATTTTTTATAAGAAAAAAAAAACAGAAGAAAAGAAGTAGAAATGTGCGGTATCTTGGCATAGTTTGGAGTTTTAGTTTATGTGTGTATAGTAGCTACAAACTTCTCTATATATAAAAATTGCATGTGACAAGAAAAAAGGAATCCATTTCCACAATGAATTCTATATTATAAAGTTTTGGATTCCTATATCGTTCTTAAAAGATATGAAATGAGCAGTTATTTCATGTTGTTGTGTATACTAGAATTCAGTATCAGTATCAGGTACCTTTAGTTAGATATTTTTCGGTTTAAGGGAATATTACCATCAATAGACAATCTGTTAGTTGAAATAGCTTTAGGTACAATAGTATGTGCTTTTTTTTCCATTTCTTTCTTAGAGAGAAAAAAAAATCAGTGCGGTAAAGAGTATGCATAAAACCTAGAATAAGAAATGAAGAAAGAATACTTTCTTATATTGTACATATAACTCTTTCCATTCACCCACATTGTACTTAAAATTATTGCTTAGTGGTATTTTATTCCTTTCTTCTTCTTCTAAGTTTTTTTTTTTTTTAAAACCGATTTCATTCTCTATTTGAGAGAATTATTTGCTCGAGCATGAAAGAAGGCTGCAAAGGACAAGTAAAAGAAAAAAACTAACATTGAACCTATTTGCTGAGTTTCTTCCATTTTATTTCTATTTTATTTTTCATTTTATTTTTTCTATATATGTATGTATGTTTTATATACATATGTACATTTGTGTTATTTATTTTTTTCATGTACATATATACATATTTTTTTCAACTTTGAATCAAAAAATGCCTTTTTATGCACTAACAATAGCTTAAATGCAAAGAAACATACTCTTGCTTATATTCTACTTTATGTGGTAATGTATAATATATCTAAAATGCTTTTGTGAGCTTAGTTTTGTAGTTATCCGGAAAACTTCTTATAATACTATATTCCTCCCTAACCTAACATATTTTTCATTATTATCCTCATCATCATCATCATCATATCATCAAAGACCACACTCATCATATACGTAACATCATATAATATCCAACATATGCATATACCATAAAATAATATCATCATCCATATAATATCTAATATTCGTATATAGTTTAGTTATACAAAATTCTTCTTCCTGCCACTGATGTGTTGTGTACAAACAAAATCATATAATGCAATTGATAATAGCAAACAAGCTAGCTAGCTTTAAAAAAAAAAAAAGAAAGGAAAAAAAACTATATAACAGTTTAGTATATTCGGAAGACTTCACAGGACACAATACACAAGAGTTCTATCAAATCCTCAACACCAACTTCCTAAGGCTTACCAAAATAAAAAAATAAAAAAAAAAGAAACACGAAAAAATAAAATAAAATAAAAATATAAAATAAAAGTAAAAAAAAAAAAAAAGACACACAAATAATTCCCACAAAAATGAACAACAGAATGAATGAATGAAAATGTAAGGAAACATGATGAGACGTTTATGCACGTTATATAAAATATAAAAATAATAAAAAAAAATATCCTAGGAAAATTTCAAATCTAGAGGATTCTTCTTATGTTTATTCTAAGATTTTTGATAGTATGAGATATCATCCTATTTAAGGTAAGCAAAAGAATGAATTTTCAACAGTTTGTAGACGGATCTTGTTGAGATTTCATATATTTTGTTATGGCTTATGATTGAGGGATTTACTTTTATATGCAAAAAAAAAAAAAAAACCACATAAAATATACATAAAATGAAATCTTTTATTGTTGTTTTTATTATTATTATTATTATTTTTTTTAAATATGTATACACAAGTACACATAGATTTTTCTCTTGTTGCTGACATTTATTGTACTTTTCAAATAATAGTTTCTTTTTATTTTTAATTTATTTTATTTTTTGCTTCTTTTTTTAATTAATTTTAAAAAATATCTATCAAAAATATTATACATAGAAAAAAATGAAGATAGGTAAGTAATTTTGCAAATATGCAAATACTCAAGAAAATGAAAAAAAAATGCATTTTTTAAATATGTATGTATATTAAATGTTTAGTTTTTATGGTACTTATAAAATTTTATATAAAATTAAATCCTACTTTATGTAAACTTGAATAAAATTTTATTAAAGATATAAATTCTTCTTTCTTGAATATTAAAATAAAGAAATTTCTATCACTATCTATAAAATTTATCAACATACATACATACATACATATAATTTAAAAGATATTTAATCTATGTTTAAACAGAACTTAATTTAAGAAAAAAACAATGTAAAAATTTACAATCTCTACAAGTTAATTTTTCATTCTTTTACAAATATTTAATAAACAAACAACAAAAAATTTAAATTTTTACATGTTACATACATACATTTATGTATACGTAAAAATATGAAAATAATAATTTATATGTAATTCATTTTTCTTTGTGGCTAAGTTTTCATATATTAATGTTACATTATAATTTACATTTGGGATTTATATTTTATTTCTATATGTTCTTTTCTATTTTTAAATATTCCATACTCCATACATACAATTTTTTTTTTTCACATCAGTAAGTTAAGTAAGTATGTATGTACATAAATTTTGAAACTAGAAAAAAAGTTTATGTATTTTCATTCAAATAAATATGATATTTTTTTTTTTACTTATACATAGCTACATACATATACGTATATACAATAATAATAATAATAATCATCTATTATTTTTCTCTTTATTTTCTATGCCCTTTAACCCTTTATCATAAAATTTTTAATTCGCAAGCACATTCATTATTCACAACTTAAAATTTATATTGTAAAAAACAAAAGAAGTTACGATTACAAATCCAACGAAAACCATTACAACACTCATTCCATGTAATAACAATCATAGAATAGTGTATCTCCTTGAAAAGGACAGATTTTCCTACCATTGACTATTTGGTTTTTTTTTTTAAATTTGTTTCCCCCAAAAGTGACATACAAGAGTTAGAGCAGATTTTTATACAGAAAATATGAGAAAAATGAGATGAGGAATTGTATGGTAGATGATGATGGGTGAATGGATGATGATATAAACTATCATCACTATCTTTATAATAGAATACATATGTATGTAACAATCATTTTCACTTGCTTCTACATAAATATATTTACATAACTTTGTATAACACAATAGCTACATAATGTAGATATAGATACTTTAAAGTTACTCTATCTTTGGTATTGTCGGTACAGAGATTCAACAATATCGTCAAACACCAACCATCTGCCTAGATAGTATCAGCACCCCTCAACAATTCATTCACAAACGAAAGTCAAAATTTTTCCTCCTTCTGTGGAGTTTTTAGTATTAATGATGTAACGGTGGTTTTTCAGAGTAAAGGCAATGACAATAAAATGTTCATATTTGTTGGTGCTATTTCCTTTTGTATAAATTGTTGTTGCTACTGCCGCTGTTGCTGTTGCTATTTCTATTTCTACAATTGTATAATATAAGTATTAATAGTAATATTACTGATGTAAAGGCAAAAGCTACAGCAATGAAATGTACTTATTCAACAGGTAAGTACAGTACTTATAGTTAACGAATATTGATAAGGCGATAGCAAGTTTCTGTAAGCTTGTCAACTCTTTGAGTTTAGTTGTCGGTGGTTAAATAGAAAAAAACGAATTGATATTACAAAAGGATGATGATGTGAATAACACCCATGCAAAAGATAAGTGCAAACTATTAATGAATATAGTAAAACTTGTAGAGAGTAGTTTAAAAGGATTTCTATTTTATATTATTTTATTTTGCTTTACTTTTTTTCTTTTTTAAGGAAAAGAAAAAAAAAGAAAGAAAATAATGCATCTGCGCGAATATTATTACACCCAAGGTACTAGTTATATCAGTTTTGTTTAAAATGTTGATGTATTGACGTACTTTACTAACCGACAAAAGATAAAATGAATTTGAATATAAAAGAAAAGTTATTTAAATTAAAGCAAGATATTCGATTGTTTATTGAAAAAGAAAAATGATAGCTTAAAGCTTTCGTTATACATATGTATTTATTTTATTTTTTTCCTTTTTTCTTAAGGAATTTTTTTAATAGTCATGAGCAATGACAATGATTACCTATATATAGATTTTGATAAAAAATAATAATAATAATAATAATAATAATGATAAAGATTGTGAAATAATGAAAAGATAATTTGATTTTAATTCCCTATACAATCTTTGGTTTAGATTGAACATTCAATATAACTTGTATATTGATTTATCCAATAAATAAATAAATAAGTAAAAATAATACATTTTTTATAAATTGTTTACTAATTGAAATTGTTTAAGACAATATAAGAAATTTAAACTTTAAGAAAAATATCAGAACAAAGAAAAAAATAAAAACCAGAATGTTCAACACGTTTTTAAACGAATTTTAACTATAGGCATCTTATATTTTACGAAAAATAGAAAAAAATAGACTTGATAAATTACTGTTTTTACTTTATAACATTAAAATTTATATGATACCATTTAGAAATTTGTTCAATTTTCATAATTAATTAAAAAGTTTTCTTTCCTTTTTTTTTTTTTTCATTTTTGATTTAATTGATCCTTGAGACATCTTTAATCGAATAATTGCATTCAATTAATTATTTTAAGATTTGTGTTATTTTCTTTTTCTTTTCAGCTTATTAAATTATGCTGATAGAATTCAAAAGTTTATCTGTATATACTCATAAAAAGAAAATGCTGTTTTTTGTACTCATCAATTTCCTACAAAGTGAACAATATATAATATATGATACAACTATGTATGTATTGTATCTACTATTATACATTGTAAAATGTAACAATATTCTCATATTAAAACATCTTAAAGACAACATTCTGCTTCATTTTTTTTCTTTTCTTTTAAAAAATAATGAAAGAACAAAAAAGGGTATTTTAACTTTCAATATGAATAAGGTGGAGATATGAAATCTTTATTGTATATTCACAATTCAATTCGAAATTTCAAATAACTGTATAAAATATATAATAATATACTTGTACAATGAAACAAAAATTGATATACGATTTTTCAAGAGAAAACTTGCTGTTTTCACTGTTTTATTATACTATTGCTATAGACATAAAGAATTCTGAATTCGCATATCAAACTTATTGCTCAGTTTATATTACTTCTTTTTTTTTTTGTTTCATTTTTTCATCCTTTTTGTATTTTGTTTTGTTTTTTGGTTTTTATATATTATATTTAAAAATTTTTTCTTTTTGTTCGTTTAGTAGTAGATAGTATTTTTGTTTAATTCTCTCTTTTTATCATGATAATCTCACTTTACTGCAGCAACATACTAAATATTACAATGCACTGTACAAAATAATTTATAAATATACATTTATACGTACATATATGTATATACATATTATATTTATTTATAAATATATTTATATATATACATATATACATATTACATTCTACAGTTAAACTATAAATACACCATATTACACAGTTTAGAGAGTTCCTTTCTATCCTTTCTCTCTATTCATTCCATATCTCAGGCAGGATATTGGGAGTGGCGTGGCGTCAACAAAGATTTGCTGAGCATAAGTAAAAATAAAACAAAAAAAAAAAATAATTGAAAAAAACAAAAAATACAGAAGAAAAAAATTTAAAAAAAAAAGATTCTTCAGAGTACACATAATATTATGTACAAGAAAAATGAATTGCTTCGACCTTCGATGACAAGTTATTATTTTACATATATACATATATGAGCATTTAAATATGTATATAAAAAAAGTATATATTTATCAGTTTTTCATTTGCATAGTAATTGTAACGTCATCATATTCATGAGAAAAATATTTTTTTTAAAAAAGGAGAAAAAAGTTTGGGAGGAAAATAGAAAAAAAAATTGTCTTTTTAATCGTTTTAACATTCACATATTGTACGATGAGTAAAATATGTACATGAATGGTAAAAATTACAATATGTTGTAAGGAAATTCCATGTTTTTCTTTTTTTTCCTCCTTATTATTATTATTATTATTTTCTTTATTCTTTTATTTTTTTATTTTTTAAGCTTTTGTTAAATTAAATATCTATGTACACATTATATGTTCGTCAAAAGACACAAAAAAAAACACATTTTTCTTTAAAATAATAAAAAAAAAAAAAGCATAATAATAATGAAAAAAAAAAAGCTAAAACATTTAATTCAGTTTTTGACTTGAATACTAAAAACGACAAATCCATACATTTCTACATATTATAATTTATTTCAAGTGAATGTGATGCGGTTGGACCACTTCTATATAGAAAGAAGATGGGTGAAGGACGAGACGATACAAGGATAACAAAATATTCAAGTGTGTGTTAGTTTCCGACATGTATCCGACATGTATGAGTATAGAAAAAGAATTCTTTTTTTTTTTTTTTTTTTTTCATTTTTTCGTTATTATTATTGTATTACATTTTGGTATGTGTACATATTTTTTTTTTTTAAATGAAAACGATAAAGAAAAAATAAAATAAATAAATAAAATGCAATAAGAAATAACGTACGTACGTACTAAATATACCCAATAATAAGAAAAAGGATAAAAACGAAGGATCATGTACTTTTTTGAACAATTTTGAATAATAGGCATATGTAGTTAAATTCTGTTTCTTTTTTTAAGATTATATGTATTGTTAAAAATTGCTTTACAAGAATAAAGTTTAGTTAACATTTTCAATTACTTTCTAATTTTGTTTATAATTCTGCTCCTTGAAAAATGTTTTCTTTTTTCGTATTTCGAAAATTGTAATATCATTTCAATATATCTACAAATGTTTTTTTTTTATATTTGCTTTCTTGCCTATTGACGATGATTTTGTCGATATATTTTAATAGCAAGAATTATTTTCTGTTATCGTTTAACTGATGCAATGACTAAGCCAATACATTGCTAATACTTATGTATATACGTACTATTTATTGGTATATTTATAGTCAAAAAATAAAAAATAAAAAAGGATATAAATGAAAAAGTTTGTATATTCGATGAATCCTATATGTAGTCATTTATTCTATTTTTATGGTTTAAATTTCAGGAAAAAAAAATATATAATATGAAACGATATACTATGAGTATTCTGAAAATGATGTCAGAAAAAAATTATTTCAATAAAATATTATCTGGATAAAAAAAAAAAAAAAGAACAAAAAAAAAATCAGAAGCATACTTATAAAAATCGAAATTTTATTTCATAATGCTAGGCAAAATGTAATAATTTTTGGATTTTAATTCAAAATTGTTTTAAACTTGATTTAACTTTTTTTATTTTTTTGGTTTTAAATAAAAAATAATTATTTATTACTGGTGTCTTGTTTTACAAGAAATTATAAACATATTATAAATATATACGTATTAACTTTAATGTTTTTTTATTATTTTGCAGTGATTTAAATTTCACGCTCTAAGTTCTTATACTGATAAATATTTTAGAAAAGTCGTTTTTCTGTAAGGAAATTTAAAGAATTTAATTTTTATTTAAATTACAAAACACAAAACAAAGTCCCATAAAACAGTTTGTGTAAGCAAGTAGTAATTAAAAAAAAAAAAGAATTACCTTTAAAAATTTTAAAAATAGATTTACTTAAAACTAAAGGAAAAAATTATGAATATAAAATGAGTAATAATTGAACATCATCATAAAATATAGAAAATAATAGGGAATATTGAATTAATTAACAAAAAGAAAAGCAAACATTAATAGAGCTGTACGAAGAATCATAAAAATAATTCAACCATTAATTTAATAAATCTTTTATACTACATTAAATGTTCTATAAAACTTAAATTTCAATAGTACATATACAAAAAATTGCCTAAAAAAACAGTATATTCATTCCATTTGCACTTTTCCAATAAAATTAAGTCAATTTAATTCATACAATGTCTTATTGATAAAAAAAAAAAGTCAATAAAATCGTAATAAAATGTAATTCACTTTACATAATTTTTCAATAATTGAATTTCACATGCCATAAAAATGATTTTGAAATTCAATTTATGTTCGAATAATTTTTTTTATAGTAAAAAATCTAAGTTTTAAACACACCTTATCACAAGAAAAAAATCTCTCGTATCTTATACAACTCGTAATAAGATGATACCAAATAACATTTGTGGTTGACAATTTTCCGTTTTTATTTTCCTCATCATTTTGTTTTTTCTATATATTAAAGTGAAATACGATAGAAGAAAAAGTGAAATAACAAAGATCATGAAAAAAAATAAGAGAAAAAAATAGGAAAAACTTTTAAACTACCTATCCATATAAAACTAGATAAAGTACTTTTCTACCAAACAGTTTTACTAACATCTTCCATCGAAAGAAATCCAACAAGAAAACGAAAAAAAAAAAAACAAGAAGGAAGAAACGGCAAAAAAAATTTTCAAACAATCTTATGAAAAAGTCCAATACGGTTTGCACACAACAAATTTTTTATAAACGTTTTTTTTTTTTTCCTTCGTATTCGTTCTCACACTTCAGAAGGTCGACACATTTTTATCTTAAAAATTTTCTTCTATATACTCGTAGATAAGATTGATTTCATATCGTGTTGTATTTTATTGTTTTTTTTCACCCTTCCGAACCCCAAAATAAAAACAACGTAAAAGATTGCAACAAGCAACCAAAGTATAGTTAAGGCTCAATCACAATTTTTATTATAGTTTACGTTATTTTTTTTTTTCCTATGTTATTTGTACATACAATACATACATTTGTCATCTAAGGACCAAGGTCCATCATCGAAATATTTAGGTAAGAGAAAAACTTTAGTTGTTTTTTTTTGTTTTTTGTTTGTTCTCCTTAGTATCGATATGTTCATCCTCAATCAATCCAAATGTTTTTTTCTCATTCTATACATCATATTATATAATATTTTATCAATAAAGAATACAAGTGGTACTTAAGTTTTTTATGTCCTTTTTATAGTTTACACGTCTTAAGTTTCAAACTAATTCAGAATTAAAATGAAATAAACTTGTATCCTTGTATGTATATATGTAACATGAACATTATATGGACAATTATTACATAGAAGAAAAAAAAAAAGAAACTTTTAAAAACTTTTTACTTCTTTTTTTTTTTTTTGAAAGCAAAAAAAAAGTAAAAGGGATTGTAGGTGTTATTAATGTACACCTAACGAACATGTCTTTGACTTGTTTTTTTTTATTAATTCGGAAATTTTTATGTTCTACATGATAATACTCTTTATTGAAAATTAAATAAAAAATACAATCTGTTTAAGGATAAAAATTGCATTAATATATTGAACATGAAAATAACTACTAACATTTCTTTTTCTTTCTTTTTTACTTTTTTTTGTTTTGTCCTTAGATGTTTAATGCATGCAATATACACGATATTAAGTTTAATAATGTACACTATATCGTATCAACAATCTTTTAAAAGTCATTTAATTTTGTCCTCTTGTATTTTCAATAAACTCTTATGCTTCATTACATTCCTATACAGGACATTTAATGCTTATAATAAGGATACAGTTAACCAACCATCTCTAAGGCTTTTTTTAAAATTCATTTTTATTTAAAAAAAAAAAAATTGGTCGTAAAGCACTTTTTTATTTCTAGTGTGTTTGTGAAATACATTTTAAAAAAAAACAAATAAGTAAATAACATTAAGGGATTGAAAAAAAAAAAATAGAAAAAGAAAGGAATGAAAAAATAAACTACATACATATATATTGTATGTACATACTATAATACAACACATATCAAGGGAAGCTAAAGGATAACTTGTCTCTAATTAAAATTCTATGAGGGCGCCGTACACGAACTCAACGAGTGAAATTAATGAGGTGACGATATTGCAAGACAATTTTCTAACTTTTTCATGTGCCTCATTGTCGTCAACGACTTGGGTAATTTGTCTTTAAATATTTTCTTTTTTTTTTCTTTATTTTGTGTTATCACCAAAAAATTTTTCTTGTCACTACAATTTTCTTCGTTTATTCATTGCTTTCTCTTCATATCTAATCTATATACTATCTATGTCTAACGGTAAAACGTGTATTTATATTGAAAATTTTGCATAATATACTATGCTTGTACACAATGTAAGATTCAAGAATATTTATGATTAGAAGCGAAAAGCTCATTTGATTTTCAATGCTGCGCTATTAATAAACACCAACAAACTAATCAGAAGGTAAATTAAGGATATTAATATTTAAAGAAAAAAAAAGATATATTTTAAATGAATAAATTAATTTTCTTTTAAATAAAATTCTAGAACGTATAACGTTTTAATTAATTTTTGTTTTTTACTTGGTGACAGGTCAGAAGAAGTTAAAAAATTTCAAAGTTCTCAAATACGTTCTCGTTAAAGCAAACCTTTCGTTCGTATTATTTTAAATCTGTAACTAAATATTGAAGCAGATTTAGCTAGTTCCTCATAAATCTAGCTATAAAATGGAGGAAGATACTTTCACATCTGTTTTCTTCTTCTTGTAATCTACGAATGTTCAAACATTTTCATTCTTAATTTTTTATAATTTAAATATCAAGGAAATAAATCTTCAAGTGACTGATACATGAAACATTTTTCATTATAATGAATTTAATTGATAGTTGAACTTTTTTTTTTATCTCTTTGTGAAAGTAGATTTTTCTTGCATTTGGACTTAAAAAACTTTAAAAGTTGAAAATTATAGGTATACTCTTCAATGCCAAAACCAGAAGAATAATTAGGATCAAGAAAAACCTGAATTCTAATTTTGAATATTTTTTTTCTCTTTACATAAAAATTTCCTAATAGTTTTGTTAATTTACAGTTTTAGTATTGAAATTCAACTCTTTCTCTTTTTTAATTTAAATTAATTTTTTTAATGCATTTTTTTTTTAACATACATATATTAATACCTATATATTTACAAATTATAATCGTTATTTTTCAACTACCAACTACATTAAAATTCTCACATCATAACTATCTATTTATACATCTACTTATAATCCTTCTTAAACTTAATATTCCTAATTTTAAAAAATTAAAACAATAAAACGATTTTATAATATACCCAATAAGAAAAACATAATATACAATACACATATGTACTAAGTACAACTTTCTATTCACATTTTTGAATGAAGTTAAAATAAAAAATTGTATAAAAAGTTTGTATTTATGTAGTACTCGATTAAATTGCAATCATTAATATCATTTACACTCAATCGACCTGTTTCCACTAATAAAATAGTACAATACGTAAAAACGTACGTACATAAAGCCACAACCGTAAAACATTAAAGATTACTACATGCATGTTTTCTCATTTTCATCCTTTTTTTTTTTTTTTTGTTGTATATACCTATACAATATATCGCATACAATTCAATTCAATATTCCATATCATCATAACATCACTATCATGTACATTTATAACAAACATTTTATATTCATCTACACATGTTTTTTGTTCGGTTCTGGTTTTTTATTTTTTTTATTTCAACACCCTCATATCTAGAAGCAACACTTATATACATATAAGTAATATATTTTCTGAGAAAATAATCACGAAATTTAAATGAACATTGAAATTGAACATACCTGTTGCAATGATGGCATATTGAAGGATGATCTAATTTAGTTGTGTAGAGTACTGCTACTGTGATAATATATAATAATATAAATGTGTAGTATATATGTGTACTTGACTTATCCTGAATTGTTGTTGTTGATGTCTTATTTTCCTTTTTATTTAATTTTTTTTAACTTTTATATGTAGTATGTATATCGGATTTATCCTTTCGGCTATTAAATCAAATGTTTCAGCAAAAAAGAATTTCTCATTTGAAAATCCCCTTTTTGTTTTTTCTTTTAAATCTTGCTAACTATTAGCTACAGCACCGTACCGTACCGCTGAATTATGAATCTGTCAAAAAATGCCGGCTTTTTTGTCTCTCTGCACAAGTGCAGTGCAAAATTTGTATAAGTGATTTTTTTCTTTTTTATCTTATATTTTTGTCTTCCTTAATTTTTGGTTTACTACACTTTCGCCGTGTATCTGTGGTCTTCTTTTCTTTACAATAATTTTTTTTTATGTTTTGTGTATCCTTTTGAGATTTTTTTTTAAAATTTTAATTTTATCTGTTTTGTATGGTTTTTTTTCTTCTGTGCGTTCGCCTTTTAATATATAATAGATAAAGTTCACTGTAAAGGCGTGGATAGTACTTGGAATTTTGATGGTGAAGTAAAACTGAAGAGTGAGGAAAAACCCTTTTTGGTTTATAATAATGATGATGCACCACCACGTTGTGTTATTTCTCTGGATTGTTATAAACAACAAACTGATAAATCTGATTGTTTATTGTACACGTAATACAGGTATGTGTAAGTATGTGGGTTTGTAGAAATTTATGTTTGATATTAAATTATAATTAAAAAATTACACAAAACAAATTTGAAAAAAATGTTTTATCTTGAACATGGTAGTTTCATAAATTTAAAGTACAACACGCTTATCAAAAAATACCGTTCAATGTTCTTTTTTATTCTTTTTTCTTCCAATAATTTTCCTTTTTGTCGTACCTACAATTTACAAATCAAAAATTATTAAAACTACCAAAATTTTTTTTTATAAGTCACTTGCACTCTTCCTAATAAATTTTGCATAATTTTTTTTTCTTTGTTAAATTTTTTTTTTTTACTTGAAATAAACTAGGTAGTAGAGTAATTGTAAAAATATGGTCCAAGTCTTTTGTTGTTCTTCTACATGAAAACTTTCTACAAACATAAAGTTCCGTTAAAACACGCAATGTGATTATGATGATCGGTATTAAAATATTAATTCCACGCTTTACGAATTATTAAGAAAGGAAAAAAAATTATTTTTTTAAAATACAATATTTTAATTAATAATTGTAATTTATTGTTAATATGTGTTTCATCATTATCCTTTTGCACTACACTCTTGTATACTAAGTAAAATTTTGTCTTTTTCTTTTTTTACAATTAAAATAACTTTTTTACCCGCCAATTTAAATTTATTATTTTACTTTTAGTTTTTTATTTTATTTTAAAATAATAAAAAAAGTTAATTATCACTTTAACGTTTCGATTTAATTCTTTTATTTTATTTTTTCACTTTTTTTTTTCCTTTAACTTAAAATTTTTTTTATTTACCGTAGACTATCAGCCAGCAAATACACATCTGAACTGAACCACAGACGTTCTA
Organism: Bombylius discolor; assembly: GCA_939192795.1. NCBI lineage: Eukaryota > Metazoa > Arthropoda > Insecta > Diptera > Bombyliidae > Bombylius > Bombylius discolor. The sequence continues at coordinate 2,656,802 of OW584241.1, read as the reverse complement.
AAGCACCACATTTGTAATGAAAAAAATGAAAAATTGATGAGTATAAATTCATCTAGTTAAAGAGACTAGAGATGCTAATAGATTAGCAGACATGCTCCATAAAATATAAAGTTATTATTTCAATTCCCCGCTATATTTTTTTTATTTTATTGGAGTTTACTACTTACTCCAATTCTCTTTATAAAACATCTGATAAAAATGAAACATTTTTTAATGCTTAGCAACCTAGAGATACTTAAGTACCTACATACATAAATTTCTGTTGCTTACCGGCTGATAACAAAAAAATAAGTTAAATATCAATTACAATTGTAATTTGTAAATTAATTTACAATATTTTATTTTTGTATGTATGTATTCTGGTATTATACCTCCCATTATGTTTCAAATATAACAGTTCATATTTATTAAAATGATAAAATGAATTGCCATTTTCGAAATGCTATTTGTAGAAAAAACAATTTTCTTTTCAGCAATCAGCTGTAAATATGACCTTTTTATTCATTGTATAATTTTCTCGTTAATAGGATGGTCAATAAAAAAGTCATGTTCTTTGTTTTGTAGAATTTTTATTCCCTAAACTCATTTTTAAATTTTGAAATAACCTAGAGATATTTGCTGTTAACAAGAAATTATCATGCATTTAAACGCTTAATTTAAAGTTAAAACTTTTATTTTAAAAAAAGAGTAATAAATATTTAGAACATTTTTACAAAATAAATTTTATTTCCAAAAAATTACTTAAAAATAATTCGAATTTTGTAACATATGTTTTCATTTTTTTTTTTTGCTATACTAATTTATTTTATTTTATTTTTTTCAATTAATTAATTTTTTTTTTCTTTCTAAACATCCACACTCATATCACAACTATTATCAACAGTATTTGATGATGAATTTAATGATTTTTCATATTCATCAAATTTTAATCTTAAACAACTTGCTTTCAATGGTCTTTCAATTAATCGTTTTATTGGTGATTTTGATTCAATATATTTTGTATCTAAATGATTACTTTTCGTACATAAATTTTCTAATATTGAATCATCATCCATTAAATCTTGAATACAAGTTTTTAAAATTGTTGATGTAACAACACAATCACGATTTATTGATAAACTTTTGTGAAATAATTCAATAGCTTCTTCAAGATTACCCATTAATGCATGAATAAAACCGATTGCAGTATATGTTTCGGCCTTGTGAGGTTTGAGTAATAAAGCCTGAAAAAAAAATAATCAAAAAATAAATAGTAATTTGTATAATTTATTAAATGGATTTGTATAAAAACTAACCAATTGATGATATTCTAATGCTTCTTGATATTTTTTATTTTTTCTACAACAATGTCCAAGATTATTGAAAAGTGGTTCCCATCTAGGTGAAATCGCTTCTTGATTTTGTTTTGCTCGATTCGTCACAATTTCAGCAGTTGTTCTGAATACTTCTTCAGCACTGTCATAACTAAAAATTATATTGAAAATTACAGAATAATATTTGAAATATTTAAAAAAAAAAAAAATACTAACTATTCATATTCATATTTTATAACACCCAATTCATGTAATACAAAAACATCTAACGGTGCAATAGACATTGCTTGATAAAAGAATTTTTCTGCTAATTCTAAATTTTTAGTCAAACCACATTCAACTCCAATATATAATAATGGTAAATGACAACCTCGCATTAATTGTGTTGCTTTAAAATATGCAGCCATTGCCTTGAAAAATTTTGATTGTTTTTTGTAAAAAAAAAATTATTCATAAACATATTTCTAAAATATTTAATTAATACCTGATCATGTTCATTTTCTTTTGCAAAAGAATGTCCATAAGCTAACCAAGCTGGCCCATATAATCGATCCAATAATGTTGCTTTGGATAAAAATCTACGTGCTGGATCACTTTTACCAATTAAATCGTAATAACATCCAACAGCATACCATGAAATCGCTTTATCAGGGTATAAATCAACTAATTTATGTGCTATATGGAAAAGTTCTAAAAAAAAAAAAAAAAAACAATTGCATTAAAAAATTAAAAATAAATTTTTATTTTTCATATTTCTTACTGTTAAAATCTTTCATTTCAACAAGGCATCCAATTTGTACAGTTAATCCTTTATTATGATAAGGATCCTTCTTTAATAACCTAAACACAAAATTGAATATATAATTTCTCTACTTTTTTCTCTAATCTTTTTAAAATCTACTTACACATCTAAAATTTTCATACACTTTTTATATTCACAATCGTAAAATAATTTCTCAGCTTCAGCAGCCATTAAATCAACACTTTTTTGCATACGATTAAAACAAAGTGTAAGTGTAATTCCTGTTTGAGCATCAGTATTTATTTTATCCTTTGTTAGATTTTCAATATTCCAACTATTATCATTATTTGTCATTGATGCTTTAGAAAGGCTTGATTGAAGAGAATATGATGGTGAATTTTTTAATTCTTGAAGAATTCTTGAAATTAAAAGAAATTATGAGTGAAATAAGTTTCACAATTTTTTTTCTTTCTGAAATTAAAGTTTTACTTATTTGCTGGAGATAATATTGTTATTGTTGTTGGAGTTGATATTCTATTCGAGATATTTTTGTTAATTTTAACTTCATTTACAGTATTCTTCTTAACCTTTTCCATCAATTCTTTAATTGATTGTGAAGTTGTTAAATTACCAATTGGTGTCGGTTCTGTGTTGTTTTGCTACAATATATAACATATTCTAAATTAGTTCTAATTTTTTTTCTCTATTTTTCTAAATACAATAAATATTAAATTATTTTACCGGGCTTAAAGAATCATAGTATTTTTTTAATTTACTTTCATAAAGTTTTTTGACAAGTTTCCCTTCTGCTTCTGAACATTGCTGTGCAAATGGTAAATGTTGCATTAATTCTTTTTCTAAACCAAAAAAAAAAAAAAAATTATTAATTTTTTATTTAGCATAAAATTTGAGAACTAACCTTCCCATGCCATTAACATTTCATGTTGTACCAATGCATCTAATGCTTCAGTACAATAAACGGATTTTTGTAAAGCTTGCACATAACAGTCCATGGCCAATGCACGATTATCCATTGCTTCGAAAACTTTACCTTTCAGGTAACATGCAGATGCCATCATTTCCTGAAAAAATATGAAATTATGTAATACAAATATTTAAAGTTTATAAGCATATTAATTTACATTTTTATTTTGCTCATCTATCCACATATTGTATGTATCAGCATCACAAGATATGTGATGATTAATTAATACGGAACTTGCCATATCCTCTACAGATACATAATTTAAAATTTCAATAGCTTCATTATATTCTTTAGCTTCTAATAAACTTTCTATGGCTAAATAATAACATGGAAAATTTGTTTTTTCTAATCCATGTAATTTTATAATATGTGCTGCTCGATGATATTCCTTTAACAAGAACATACATTGTGCTTGCCAATAAATATCTTTTGGATCATTTTGACTAAGTATTGATACTTTTTCAGCCCAGAATAATGCAGTCTGATAACGTCTCTATAATGAAATAATTTGTGAAAATTTTATTAAAATTTAAAATTGAAATTGAAAACTATATACCATGTCAATGTAACTTCGTACAAGTTTTCTGTACTTTCCAACATCAATGAAACCATCTTCTTCAATTCCAGTACTTTTCATTTCACTATCACCAGTCATTTTTTTTTTTTAATTTATTTTTACAATGAAAAATTCTACGTTTTCCAAAAAATTATTTGTCAGTAGAATATAACGAGGTAAACAAAAATTATCTTAATTTTGACGTTCCGCGGTTTGATGGCTGTCTTCACTTTTTTTTTTTAAATTGTGTGTGTATACATGACGGTTGAACGTTGACTGTGTTTGAAGTATAGTTGAAATTTGTTTTTCAAACGAAAATTTCAAAATACCTTTCTTAACCATCATACCATTATGTGGTAATTTATAAGCGAAGAAGATTTACAAAATTTATTGGTTGCTTTCATTTTAGAAATTTGAAACGCTTTTCTAAATTTGAATTTTAAAATTCTAAGAGTGTCAGAATAAGATTTTGAATTTTTGGAAATATTTCAGACATAAAGACAAGAAAAATTTTTTTAAAATTAATTCTAAATGATAAAAAAAAACACATCAAAATTGTGTGATATTTTTATTTAAACAAAATTAATTTAATAACAGTGTTTTACATTGACATTCCGGATGCTTCAACAACTCTGAAAATTTTCATAACTGAATAAATATATGCTGCAGTACGTAAATCCCATGTTAAATTATATTTATGAGCTGTTTCCTTAATTCCAGCTCCGGCAGTTTCTAAAACATTTTCTAAGCCATAGGCAGTTATATCGGCTTCCGAGGAACATTCCATAATATATCTTAATTTATCATCTGGAGAAATTATCACCTAATGGAATTTTATAAATGAACTGAATATTATAAATTAATTGGAAATTTCAAAAATATACTTACAGAATGTGTTTGATTTAATGATGTCTCAATTGATTTTAAAATTTGAGAAATGATATCTCTTTCACGTTTTGCTTCCATTTTACCAAATGCTACATGACTAATGTTCTTCAAATATTCAAAATATGAAACTAAAATAAAAAAAAATAAAATGAATAATTGAGTTTTCAAATATTTCTTCCTTTTTTTTGTTACCAGTGACACCACCAGAATTTACATAAAAATCTGGTAAAACAAGAATTTTCTTTTCTTGTAAGATAAAATCTGCAGATGGTGTGGTTGGTCCATTAGCTCCTTCAGCAATAATTTTAGCACGTATTTTATTCGCATTTTTTGTTGTAATAACTTTTTGTAATGCAGCTGGAATTAAAACATCACATTCTTCAATTATTAGATCATCCAGTGTCTCATATGGATGTCCTTTAAAAGTTTTATTCTTCGTAAAGTACTCATCTAGTTCCTATAAAATAAATCTGAAATTGTTATTTGAAAAGATGAAATAAAATAAATTATTACTTTTGGATCTAATCCGTCTTTATTGTAAACGGAACTATTATATTCTTGAATTCCAATTATTTTACATCCTTTTTCATATGCAAAAAGTGCTGCATAGCTACCAACATTTCCAAAACCGTGAATAATAACTGTTTTATCATGCCAACCAGTTTTTAGACCAACCAAATCCATCCATTCAGGATCAGTTAGAAATACATCTAAACACTTTATAACTCCACGTCCTGTGGCTTCTGTACGACCACGAATACCACCATTATCAACAGGTTTTCCAGTTACAACTGATAGTGCATTTATATCGGCATAACCATAACTTTTTATATACTGATCAGCAATCCATGTCATTTCTCGTTCACCTGTTCCCACATCTGGTGCAGGTACATCAATTCCAGGTCCAATAAATTTTCTTTTCAATAATGCAGATGTGAATTTACGGGTTATTTCTTGCAATTCAGAAATTGAATATTGTTTAGGATCAATTTTAACACCACCTTTTGCACCTCCAAATGGTACATTAACACATGAACATTTGAAAGTCATTAAATATGATAACCCCATCACTTCGTCCATATCTACATCAAGGGCATATCGAATTCCTAAAATTTACAAAAACTCGAATTTAAATTTATTTCGTAAGGATTACAAAAAATTTGCAACTCTTACCTCCTTTCAGAGGTTTCTTATGTGTCAAATGATGTGCTCGATATCCAGTTACCATTTCATAATCTCCATTATCACGTCGAATAACAAAATTAACTTTTATACATGCTTTTACAGTAGCCATAATACTAATTAAACCTGATACTCTTTGTGTACATTGATTTATCGAATACGAAGGATATTTATTTTTTACATATTCAATGAAAGAAGGTTCCATTATCTGACATGCCATATGAAAGGAATATCTTGCCATATCAGCAAGAGTAGGATCTTCAGCAGTACCAATTTCTTGAATTTCAGGTGGAATAATATGTTCGTATCTTTTTGTAATTGATGGTAGAAAATTCCTAATATTGGAAAATCTAAAAGAACGTCTTAATATCATCATTTTTTTTTTGTAAAATTAATTGACATATACAATTAATGTGTTAACTTATTAATGATTACTTTGATTTGAAATTTAATAAATGAAATAAAAACTGAATTTTTTTTTTTATAAAAAAGTATATTTTCTGTTTTTTTTTTTTTCAATTTATACATCTTTAGAATTTTTTCTTGTGCATCCGTATTTTCTGACAATTTTTTTGATGTCATTAGCAGAGAAACCACCTCTTTGTCCCATTCCTTTGTGTCCTTTTTTGTCCGCCTTCAAGAAAACCAAAGAACACACAATTTTTTAGTGTTTTTAAAAACAAATTAAAAACTTAATTACTTAGGTGAATACTTAAATACTTTACTTAAATTATTTTGATGTAAGCCTTTCGAAAATTCAATCTTCTAAAATACTATCTATTTAAAGATTTTTGTAATACAATTAAATTACACAAGAAAAAAAGAATTATTTGCAAATTATAAATACATAATTTATTTTTTACAATCAAATTAAAAGTGCTGAAAATTATTTACAAAAAACAAAAAAAAAAAAAAAAAAAAAAAACGAAAATCCAGTTTGAAATAAATACATTTTTATAAATATTATAAATTAAGAATAAATATTGTAAAAATTATATACATATATGTTATTTAATTTTTGTACATAAATTAATTTTTTTTTTTAAAGAGAGAAAAAATTATCATAATATCGTATTTCTTGTTCACGATGATTTAAAAAATTATTAATTAAATTTCCTAAAAAATTAATAAACGGTGATCCATTATTGCCTGTTGATATTTCAGATCCTGTTTGTGTTTCATCTTGACATTCATACATACTTCTTATTTTACTAACATCATTTTCTGAAAATCCATTTCGTTGTCCCATAACATTACGACTAAATGTATGCTATTTTTTTTTTTTTAAAATGGTTGAATAAAGAGTACAAAAAATTATTATTTATTTTGGAAAATGTTACTGTTAATTTTGTTTTGAAAATGAACTGTGAAATATTGAAAGAATTTTGCAATAAATTCAAAATGTTATATGAATATGAAATCAATATGAAATAAAATGTAATATTTTGATTAAAAAAAAATGTTGTTTATCTTGTATTTTGTATCCTTTAAAGGATCACATAGTGGTATAGTACGTTTAAAAGTATTCTGTTTGTAGATGTTTGTAATTGAAAAGGTGTATCATAAAAAAAAAACAAGATAAAATTAATATAAAAATTGAATCGTATGTGAAAATAGTATCTAGTGTTTTGAATTTTTAAAAATTTTTAATAATTAATAAATTCATCGCTTTCATCGTAATCATAATCAGAAATATCACATCCATATTTTCGTCGAATTTTTATAATATCTGAATAGGACATTCCCAAACGTTGTCCCATGCGAATATCTTTTAAATCATGCTACAAGAAAATAATTTTAAAAAAAATTATAAGAAAAATATCTACAAATATATATAAATAAAATTCTTGTTTTTGTTATCCACATGTATATTTGTTGTTTCATATATACTTATCTAACGTGTGAATTAAACGAGTCATTGTACGAAATGTAAACATGTACGTATATGTATGATATTATTTTGTGAATCATCAGAACCCATACTAATTTTTCTAGTATAAACTTGAATTTTTATCATTTTATCTATAAATTTGTGGTTTGTTTTTTGTTTTATCAATCTTATTATCTGACCGTGAACTTAAATAATTATCTAATAAGGTGTAAATATTTATATAATTTATCTACTACATTGTGTTTGTACTTCCCATATTAATTATTTTAAATTAAAAAATAAACAAAAAATAATTATAGGAAAAACTTACTTTTGGAATAATTGTTGGTTGACCATTCTTTGTAAAAGCATATGCTGAATAATGCATAACACTTCCATAGTCATATGGTACTCCATAACCAGATGTTGATGAAGAACTAGCTTTATCAAAATTATTTCTTGCACTAGATTGAATATTTTCCCATTTAATTGTAACATAATTATCTCTTTCATAACGATTTTGTTCATGTAAAAATCCAATTGCATGCATTGCTTCATGTATAAATGTACCAATTTTAACTAAACATCCTGGTGTTTGTAAATTAATTTCTTGTCTTCCACCAATTTTTCCAACACTTGACCAACATCCTGAATTATCATTTACAATTGCAACATAATCTCTTTCATTTGTTCTTGGTTTAAATCTAATACATGTTTTACTATGATATTCTTCAATTCCTCGACGAATTGTATCTAATTCATTTGTTGTAAATTTACCTTGAATAACATACGGTACAACACCATTATTCCAACGTGAACTTCTTGAAATTAAACCATTTCGTGATATATTCGATGGTAAAAATAATATATCACCTTCCAAATATGATCCTAATTCTTCAGGATTTACAAGTTGATCTGGTGTCCATTTTGATAATAATTCACCTGTTTTTGAATCTGGTTTACCATACATATTTCTTGATAAATCTGTTAAATCAATATAATTTTCAATTTCACCAGAATCTATAATTTCGGTTTCTTCATCGATAACATTTTTATTTACAGGAAGACTTTGTCCCAAATTGAATAACGGTAATAATAATAATACTTTAAAAATCATTATTAATTACTAATTTATAAAATGCACTTTAGAATATTTGAAATCTTGAAATAATTATTTTTGTCTTCTAATTCCTTGCTCACTTGAAGCTAAAACGTTTATGTCTTGGAATAATTTTCACGTTCGCCTTTTATACGAAAAAAATCGTGCATTACAAATTGCAAAAAAAAAAAAAAACAATTAATGAACTTTATTTAAAGAGGACGTTGACATTTATTTTTTCTGCTATAGGTATTAACAATTTATTCGAATACAAATTTTACTTGGCACATTTTTTTAACAAAACAACAATTTTATAATTTTCATTCAACTTTTTAGAATGACTGATAAGAAAGGAAAAAAAAAACAAATTTGTTGTAAATAAAATTTTTAAAGACCTTGTTTATGAGATTTTTTTTTTTTTTTTGATAACCTAAAATTTCATAAAGATAAAAGAGTATGAAAAGATTAAAGAAGTCCCACATCAAGAGAAAGTGTTTATAAAAATAAATAATCTTAAAAATGTATACTTTTTGTTTATCCTTTGGTGACATACATAAAATTAAAACACAATTTACAAATTTTATGTAATCATTTTTTCTTTTTTAATCAAAATATACAAATCTTGAGTATTTGTTTTTGATTATTTCCTTTTTAATTAGGCTAAAATAATTAGAGTTTAATCGAAAAACTAGAAAATTAGAGAACAAAAAAAAAAAAAAAACAAATTTTTCATGTCGAATATTTGCGGAAATGTCACCCATAAATTTTGGCAAATGAACAGATAAAAAAAATTGTTTAATCAAATTTATACACAAGGTCAGTTTTTTTTTTTATAGTTGATGACTAGAAAATTTTTTGAATGTGTAATTTTCTCTGAATTTGTTTGTTTGGAAAATTTTTTTTATTTTAGATAAAATTTCGTTTTTAATTTTAATTTACAAGGATATGTGTACATCTAGAACGAAACGGCGTAAATACTTGATTTGAAGCATGTGTCTCATTAAGTAGTGTAGAAAAAGTTCGATAAACTATATTTTTCCTGGAAAACGTTCAAATTAGTTTTAATAATTTTTTTTTTCTATTTATTTTGGAGGGGAAAAGTTTTTATTTTTTCTTCATGTTTTTTTTTTTTTACTAAATTTAGTCATTGGTGGGTGTAGTTTTTTTATTATCACATCTGTTAATTGTAAAAAAATGTTAAATGAAACAAAAAAAAAAACACTTTTAATTTTTTGTTTAGTCTGTTAAAATTTTATGGTTGTTTTGAAAATATTTTTAATGAGGTTAGTGTATCAAAATCGAAAGATTTTTTCATGATCTAGATAAAGTATAAGATCTTCTTTAGTAATTTATAAAAATTAATTACGTTTCGTAATGTAATGTAAACATCTCACATATACGCTACAAATTACATATCTACCAGTTCTAGATTTAATGGTGTCAGTGATTATTTAAAATGATTTTAAACCGGTAAAAATACAAAACAGAGAAAAAAAATCTTGAAAGATTAAAAATGCAAAAATTTCAATTTTCAATTTTTTTCTTTGCTTGAAAAGATTTTATTTTCGCAAGATCGCTGCACTTTAATATTCAATTCTGACTATCCTAAGCTAAACTCGACTTAAAGATGTCTCGGAAATTTAAAGGTTCTTAAAATTTATTCTCTCTAAAATAACTTATCTGTGATTCTATTGAATATTATAAGAACAAGGAACATATGAAAAGGTGAAAAAAAAAAATAATACAGAAAAACTTCTTATAACAATTACACGAGTACGCATTTGAGCATTTATTTGCAAAATGTTTTTTTTTTTTTATAATATATAGATTTATTTGTTGTTTGTTTTGTTTTTCTTGAATTTTTTTTTTTTATTTCTATAATATAAACATAACATTATTGTAATCAAATCTGATTTAAAACAAAATGTAATTGAAAATTTTTCAATTTGTTTTTTATTGTTTTGTTACATACATATTTATAATACGGGAATGATTTAAAAAAACTTTTCAATTTAACTGCAAATACTCAAAAATAAGATGAAAATTATTATTATTATTATTTTTTTTAAATTTGCATTTAACCGAAAAAATGATTTACAAGAATATTTCTAATCGATTTCGATCATTTGAAAAAAAAAAAACAAAAAAAAAAAAAAAAATAAACAGTGAGTATTTGTTCAGTGTTGTAAAAAGTTTTAATAAATCTTGAAAATTAAATTAAATAAAAAAAAAAAAATTAATTAATTAACATGTTTCAATGAATAAAATATAAAAATTATTCATCTTCTATTTTTTTTTTTTTTTTTTTTGTATTATTAGATTTAAGATACTGAGTCTCGGAAGCACTCTTAATAATTTTATTACTATTGTTATTTATTTATTTTTTTTTTTCAAATCAATCTCTCAACTTTATTTTTGTTTTACTCAATACATATAGTACATATGACAATAATAATCAATATTTTATTTATTTATTTTTTTTGTTTAATAATAAATCGTTGAAACATAATAAAAACTACTATTTATATAGAATTTTTTTTTCTTTCTTCTTTTAATAATAAAATTAAAGATTTAACTTATCATTGTAACATAAATTTATTAATTTTTTTTTTTAAATTTTTATTTAAAGAAATTTTTTTTTTTTTTAAAGATGACTAAAAATTATCATTATAATTAATTTCTTTTTTTTTTTTTTTAATTAATTATTTATTTTTAAAATACAAATTATTTCAATTTTTTTTTTTTTTATTTTACATAAAATAAATTAAACACAGGCAAAAAAAAAAGAAAGAAATCTTTAAAAATTGATTTTTTTTTCTCTCTTCTTCTTTAAATTATTTTGATTTGATCCTAATACATACGAAAAATAATTTTATTGAATTGACATAATCCACTGATTATAATTTTATATATTTCGTTCTTTTTTCAGAACTTTTTTTTTTTTTTTTAATTTTGTTGTGTTTTTATTTTAATTTTTGTGACTTTACAATTTTGTTTTTCTTTATCTTTATTTATTTTTTTTTTTTAAATTTTTTTTTTTAATTATTTTAATTTATTTTTTTTTCTTATTTTGTTTGGTTTATATTTTACGTAATATTATTTAATATTTTTTTTTTTAAAAACTAAAATCTTAAGAGTTTGGCTTTTTTTTTCTTTCTCCGAAATGAACACCATTTTATTTTTCTTCATCTTTTGTTTACAAAATAAAGAAAAACAATAAACCAATTTGGAAAGCACTATTCTCTCTCTTTTAGAGTTTTTCTTTTTTTTTTAAGGAATTTCATCCCATTTTAAATTAGTAAATAAAATACACTTATTGGTATTTTATTTTATTTTAAAAATTACAAAAATGAGAGATATTGTTTTTTTTTGTTTTTGTTTTTGTAATATCAGCACTGTTTTATACCACACATTCATTCATCATCTTTTTTATCTGTTTTAAGATCATATTTAGCACACAGCTCTTCTGGAGAAAATCTTTAAATAGAAAATAAAACAGAATTTTATTGATAATAAATCTTAAATTTTTGAAAAATTCAAAAACCAATTGAGAAAAAAAAATAAAATATTTACCCAATTAAATTTTGTAAATCACAAACAAATCGATAAACATATCGTTTACCAGCAGTTTTGTGAATAATATTTTTATCATAATAATATCGTAGACCACGACTTAATTTTTCATAATTCATTTTTGGTTTATTTTTTCTAATTCCCCACCTTCTTGCAACCTTTAAAAAAATATTTAAGTCATTATTAGTAAATTTCAATACAAAATTTGAATTTAATTAAAAATTTTTTTTTTCATTTTTTAGTTCTACTTACCTCATCTGGATCAGTTAATTTAAATTCCCATCCATCACCGGTCCATGATATAAAACTTTGACATGTCTTATCCATAAGTAATTCGAGTAAAAATTGCCATAATTGTATTGGTCCTGATCCAGTAAAACATGGTACACCACCCTGTGATGGATAACTTCCTAATAATGTCTTATCAAAACCCATTGTACTCATATATGCTGCAGGATGTTGACCTGGATGTGAACCCCATTGATCCATTGATGTTGGAGTACTACCAGGCACTGTTTGAAACGGTGGAGTATCATATGGTGTAAATTCTGGATATGAATCATGAAATCTTGTTCTTGAATAACCATATTTTTGTTCCATAACACCTGAATAAAAATCAGGACTACCATCCATATATGGTGATTGATTTTGATGATCTTGAGGCAGGGAGTGATATTCATTTTCATCATAATGGCCTAAATGATGTGAAAGTCCAAAATTCTGAAAAAAATAAAGAAAAATTAGTTAATGTTAGAATTATAATCTTCTGATGTTTTGTACATTTTGTTCTTTTATATACTTACAGACATACTATTATCATGCTGGCTTCCATTGCTCCCTAAATTTGAATAATTTCCATTATTACCAGTTGTTGGTTCTTGTTTTAATTGGCCGGGATGATGATAAACTGAATTCCTCATGGCCATTTGCATATAATTTAAGTTGGCACTATTACTATTTTGTCCAGGTCCAGTAGATGTGGCAGACCCGCTGCCATTTCCTGTTCCGCCACCACCACCTCCACCACCACCATCTCCAGCACCTCCATCTCCTCCTCCACCACCACCACCACTACCAGATGTTTGTTGTGGTACACTTGATGGAGGCAACATTGAAGAATTATTTGATGCTTGTGAGGGTGGCGGGCTACTTTCATTTCTGTCATGTGGTGTATTATAACCTGGCAGAATAAAAAATAAAAAGAGAGAAGAACATGTATAAAATTTAATTTTCTTGAGTGGTTTGAAATATTGTTTTTGTTGTTTTTTTTTTTTTTTGAAGGGGATTTTAGCAAATAAAAATTTTTAACATTTAAGATCAAAGCATTGATTATAAGTTGAATCCTTGAATTTTAAGATTTTTTCCTGTGTTTTTATAATTAGAAAATCTTTTACTTTGTTATTTTTTTTTATTGTTGTTTATTTTTCTTTTTCAAATGAACAAGTTTATTTTGAAAACATTCGGTCTTGTTTGAAAATATATAAATAGGTAAAGACCGATTTAAATTTTTCTATTTGATTTTTATCCGCACCTGTATCCGATTCTCATATTTAAACTATTTTTATTTAGTTTACCTTTAGTTCTATGATTCACCTTTGTTTGGATAAAAAAATAATATTAAAAAAAAAATGTTTATTACAGAGGGGAAATAAAAGTTATAACCAGAAAATATGAAAAAAAAAAAAAAGAATGTAAAAGTAATCTGAAACAAAACCGTGAGAATTGCATAAAAATAACAAAAAAAAAAAATATATATAAAAAAGATTTTCTTTTTCTTATGAAAAAAAAAAATCTCTGACTAAATGTATATGTTTTGTACAGGTGAGTTTGAATACGTGAATTCTATGTTGTCTGTCATCATCTTTCTCTGCTGTTTACCAAAATATAATATTATAGGTGTTTTTTTCCCTCAAAAAATTTTGTTTTCTTTGTAAGAAAATTGTTTCTGATGTACTTTTTTTTCTTTTATTTATTTATTTTCTTTTATTTTTGTGTACATTTAATATTTGCGTGTTAAAATATTTTTTTTTTTTTTGGATTGTGTTGTTTTTTGACGTGATTTGGATCCCTCACAATGAAAAAAAAAATGCCAAGAGTAGACGACAATAAATAGCTGATGTTGGTACAAAAAAAAAAATATATATATATATACATATATATGTGCTCAGCTTACATGTGCGGCGAAAAAATCTTATACTTTTGTTCACCTTTTCAAATTTGTTTTTGTTGTGTTTGTTGTATTCGTGGGTTTATTGGGGTCCTAATTTTTCACAGTGTTATGAATGAAATTGTCACATAATTTTTTCTTTTCTTTTTCCATTATTATAATATGTTGCGTGGTTATTTACTTTATTTTTTTCGTTTTATACGAAAAGAGGAAAAGAATAAAAAAAAAAAACATGTTGATACTAATGTACCTGTCAATCTTTTTTCTTTTCCAGTGTAATTTATTCGGTCAGGGTTTTTTGTTTGTTGATTATAATGATGAAAATTATAATTATTATCGTGTCTCATCTTTATTATTTTTGTTTGATTTTAAATTTTTAGTTAAACCTTCAGCAAATTATTAAAATGATATATTTTTTTAAAAAGTCAAATCTAAAAAAAAAATAATAATTATGGATATTGTTTTTTATTGGTCTGATTTATTGTCTTTTAAAATTAAAGAAGTTCAGTTTGCGAAATTTGGTTTTTTTTTTTAAATTTAATTTTTAGTGACCTATATGACCTTTTAAAAATATGTAGTCGGACTTTGACTTTTGACGTGATACTTTTTTTTTTAATTGAAGATTTCACCTAATAGGAATTTTAAACTGTATAGGTAGGTACTATGTAATTCAATGGACACTCACCAGAATTATTTAGTTATTTTTTAAACATTATTATAATAAGTACACTATAATTTTCCATAAACTTTTAATGCACTTATAAGTCTTATAAGTATTATAAGTATAATAAAAAAACTGTTGTGTTAAGTCAGTTAAGTTGACCTATTTTCTTATTTGCATATTATAGGTTTTTTTAATGCATAGTATTATAGAATATATGTGTGAATGTTGATAGTATCTATACGTTCATTAAAACTACAAAAAGTTAAGAATGAGTATGTGAACTAATTATTATCAAGTTCGTCAATCTTATTTATTTTTTATTTATTTTAAAATGAAAATCATAAATACAATTTACATTCTAAAGAAATTCTAGAATAATTTTTATATAGGGCAAAATAATACGTTAAAAATGAAAATATATTTTTTATTAACCTTTCACCTCGTATAGGATAAACATGAACAGAATATAGGTATAGTATCGAGTCGAGTGTGCGTATACCTTGATGTATCGTATGTTAATTTCCTCACATGAATTTATTTTAATTTAATTTAGGTGTATCTCTATTATTTATGGAATTTTTTGTAGCATAAAACTTTAAAATTTATTTAATTTTTTTTATTTAAAATTTAAATTAAAATCATGTTTTTTTTTTAAACATTATTTTGTAAACAGTCATTTTGAAATGCATATACAAACCAAATATGAGTTTTTTTTAAAAAATTTTATAAAATAAACGATGTAATATCTTAAAATCAGGTGGTGCAGTACATTTAAAATTATTTTATAAATATTTCAACCAATTACCGACAAAATGGCGTCAGAATTCTTTGTATAAATTAAATAAAATGTTAATTTTAAATTTTACTTCTTAAATAATCTTAAAAAAATATCAAAATAAAAAAATTTTTCGCAAATATAAATTTTCAAACAAAACAAAGTCAAAAAAAATTAAAACATAATAAAGTGACGAAGTTCATAATAAATAAAAAAAAATTAAATAGCTTTTATCAAGGCGGAGTTCATTTGGATTGGGTGAAAGTGAGAAACCAATCACATTGTAATTTTCGATGATTCAACATTAAGCTTTTTTAAAAAAAAAAAAATTCAATAATTTTATCATTATTATTCATTTACAATTAAGTATAGTATATAACGTAAGCTCAGATGTGTGGGCTTTAATATTCATCGGTTCTACCGTGAGAAATTCATTTTCAACTGATGTGACTGAACAGATACTCTAAACTTTAAAAAACAAACAAACATAAACCAGAATGACTAACTGAAGAAATTCATGAAGAAACTGAAAAGTTTTACTCGAAGTGGCTAAATCTTGAATGGAGTATTGGAGCTTTTCAATATAGATGTACGTATACATATGTACATATGTATATCTGAATCATATGATATAGCTATATGATATGTGAACAAAAACACTTTGAGATGCTGTGTGGATCACTTTATCCTTGAAGAGTGATGGTGAAGTGTTACAGAAAATAATGTGTAAAGAATGCGCAGAAGCTAAGTAAGTTTTTTTTACATTCTATGTAATGTACCTACAATCTACGTTCTATAATACATATTATGTATATTATTTTTGTTTTAAATGTGTTTTTTTCTCTCTTTTATAGAAAATATTACCTATTTGAATTTTATTAAATGCAGCAAAGGCTGTTTGACAAACTCGTTTACAAGTATATAGCTACTGTAACAGCGTATTAATAACGGTGTAAGCCAAGCATAATTAAACATCATTTTAAAGTAAATTGATTTAACGAGCATGTGGGTGGTGAATGGGAGTGTTTATATCATCGAATGAATTTATAAAAATTTGTAATATTAACCTCAGAGAAAAGAAAACAAATTAAGTAAATGAATTTAATTAGTAATTATGGACATGAAATGAATCTATTAACGTTTTTACAACTAATATGTGGTTTGTTATATCACATACATATATAAATTAATACTGTAATTAACATTTATTTAAAAAAATATACCTATATGTATGAAAACATTTTATAGATATGTCACTTTCTGTTTTTTTTTTTTCTAGTGGATATTATTTATTGAAGAAATATTTGTAGAAAATCAAATACATAATATTATGAATAAATTAAAGATCGTTATTCCTGGACAAGCTAAGATTCTGGAAGGTCAAAGAGTAAAAGGATAATTGAACCATTAAGAAAGATATTTATTTAAATGATTAACAGCTATTGAAAAAATACATACATAATTCTAATTTACAAAAATTATATGAAAAAATATTCTAAAATCAGAAAATAATTCTCATAATCTTGAACACACATAAAAAAATGTCTTATCTTAAAAATTATAAATGGCATCAGGATAAAATAATTTAAAATAATGTCCTTAAAAAAAATGCATTTAATGTAATTTTAATCAATCTTATAAACAATGAATGCATCAGAGAGTGCACTATTCTTTTACTTAATTCCCTTTTATTTTTTTCTCTGTTTTTTATTTTCATTATTTTTCTGTTGGTTTATTGTAATATTCAATGTCACCGGAAGTTTGGGAAACTTTTTTAAATAACAATTTTTTATATACATATGTGTGTGGACACATATGTATGTAGGTACACAAAGGTGCACTTTGACGGTTTTTTAATTTGATTTTTCATGATTTTTTTTAATTTTTTTATATAGAATGTGTGTAGATAGATACATTTAAAAAATTTTCTAGTTTTAACATTTTTTTTTTCCAAAGAATACAATATTTTTGTATTTTCATGTTGTTTTTTTTTCTGTTTAATTTTCGTTTCGGTTCGCTTGTTGTCCCCATCAAAGTAACAAACGAATTGTCTGCATTTTTAATTTTTTTTTTTTTAAATAATATACATACATACATATGTATGTAGTGATTGTTGTTATGCTGAAAAAAGAGTGTACGACGTATGGAAAAAGAGTGTACATGGGTCATGTACATATACATACATATATAATATCTTATTAATAATATACACCACTATTTATTTATTTATAACAATTATACATATAGGTATGTACTTACTTTTTTTAAGTAAAAACAACAAAACAAAAAAATTTCTTCACATTTATCTATTGTTTCGGTGAAACATACATGTTAAATAATTTTATCAATTTGTTTTAATCGAAGCCGGTGTGGTTTCATATATACAATGCATTTTTTTTTGTTTTTATTTATTTATTTATTTATTTTTTTTTTTTGAATATTTATGCATTGATGGTTTTTATATGATGTTATATTGTAATTAGAATTTTACTTGCTAGTATTGAGTCAGTTTTTTTCTTTACTTTGTTTTTGATTTTTCGAAGGATACTTGTTAGAATTCAATCAAAAACTTCAGTAGAAGAATTTCCTTTGGACCTTTTAATTGTTTAGAATACAACGAGAATAATTCTAAGTATAAGCAAATTTTAGGTTAAATCCGAATTCTTATAAATTATTGCTTTAATTTCAAAAAGCGAGCAAGAAAAATAACCATTTACCTATAAGTGAAAGATTTTTCAACTTTCGAAATAAAAAGATTTTAAAAGTAAATTTTCCAGAGAATCAAAATCATACAAAGTCCTTGATGCAATTATCACATCTCTTTTATTTTCTAGACAGTTTTTTTTTTTTACTTTTTCAATATGTTATTGTTATCTCTAATTGAATGACATACGTACAAAAAACGCATCACAACATATGTAATTCGAAACATTTTTTTTTCTCTTTTTAATTACACCATACTGTTCGATTATTATACCAATTATTAATTACATCATTTAATATGATCTCTTTTAAGTATATTTTACCTTGTCTGTCTGAATTGAGCACATATTTTAAAGAAATTATTGAATAATTGACATGTATACGATGATGTTTATCAGGTGTTGTGTGTAACTTAGCCACCCAATTTTCCAATTATATATGTTTCATTTTGAATGTTCTGTTTCTTTTTTTTTCTTAATTTTCTTTGTTTTTTCTCATTTGTAGGTAATATATTTTTTTTAAAGTAGTGTTTTTTTCTTCTTGACTTTTTTTTCTCTCAAGTATGTATATTTATATTAAAGTTAATTTTTTTTCTTCTTTTACCAGCTCATTGAACACACGTTATAAACATATGACAGATGGTTGAGTTATTCTTGGTTATTTTATATATGTACGTTATATACCTCCAAGAAGAAGTTTTTAAGAATTTGTTGCTTTTTTTATTTAATGCTGCTTTAGACACACTTTAATTTATTTATTTTTTTGTTTTTTTTGTTGTTCATAATTAAATATATGAGAAGTTTAAGTAAATATCAAAAAAAAAAAAATTATGCTTAATTTTTTTTAATCTTCTTCTCGTCTTGTTAAGATTGTTAATATAAGGGACATGTTTATAAGATAACAGATGTGATAATTTTGACCTACACTATTTGAAGGAAGAAAAAATAATGTTTGAAGAAAAAATTGGTTCAATGATAAAGACGAAAAATTTGTATCTAAATGATGTATAAAAAAACTTTAACTCTTATTTTGTATCTAGAACTATAAATAATCGTTATTGTTTTTGTGTTTCTTTTTTTTTTTCACTTTTAAGTACCAATATTTTAATAAGTGTTGTTACTTGTTAATAAGTATGTATATCTTTTTAACTAATAAGATAAGTCAAAAGAGTAAGAACTATTGACTAAATACGATCATCATCATCATCATCATCATCATCATCAAAGAGTCTCGTGTACAAGACAAAATAATAAAAAAAAACAAGAACAGTAGTAATAACAAAACATCATAGAGAAATAAAATATGTATATAAAAATGTTATAAAAATTGTTAAATTATAGATATTACATTATATTGAACAACAGAACAGACGTACAAGAAGAAGAAGTTATAGTTAGTACTGGTTCATTATTTTATAGGTCGAAACCAATCAGGCAGCAAATTGAGCGATTGGCAAGTTAATTGATCGTGAATGATCATAAAAGACTCATCTTTTTTTAATATTTTTTTTTTTACTCTTTTATAATTTCTTACATGATATGTTTTTTTTTTTTTTTTTCTTATTTTTTTCGTTTTTATTATTCTATTTTAACGATCTAAACTATATTAACTATAAAAAAAAGTATCTATTCGTACTTTGTAGGTATATACATATATTATATTAAAGCGTCATTTGTTGCAAAACTTCTTTGTATATTATATTAACAACATTATACAAGTATTAACATATTTTTGCTACCGTTACTGTAACAAATATCTATACTTGTACTTTAAAGTATTCTTTTGATTATATTATTATCATATACAGAAAGAAAAATAAGTTATCTACATATCTTCTTTATAGTAAAATTTTTATTTGATATAAAAAAGATGAGATGAAGAAGTACTATATAACGTAATTAGAATGTTCATAATAAAAAAAAAAGTATGTATATTGAATGTACAATAAACTATTCAATAATAATTAATAAAAATTGTCTGACAATTATAGTAAGTATAACTTCTATAAATTTTATACACATTCTTATTCTAAATTGAGAATATAGATACATATCGATATATGTAGATTTCTATAGTTATAGATATTTATGTTAGTAATATGAATGGATTTGTATATATACATACATATTTTATAATTTATGATTAGTTTATTTTAAAACTCGATTCACGTATTTTTATATATTTGCCATATTATGGACACGCGTTTTAACATTATCATGACATTAAAATGTGAACGAACGGCAAATTGCATGACGATTTCAAATGATTAACATTTTAGTTTGGAGTGCGTTTATGTATTATTATGTATGAATTTTCAAATTGTCCACGCATCATCATCATCATCATAATCATTATAATTATTATTATCATAAGCACAAATAACTTTGTATTATGTTTGATTTTTTTCATATTATGAATGAAATTCATGAAAAAAAAGTACATATTAATTTATTATTTTTTGTAAGGTGCACGTACCACAGGTGTAAAAACAAAAATCATTTTTGGTCAACTTCAAATCTACACAACAATTAACTAAATTGACCATCCAAAGATTTTTATGTTTTGAGTATTTTTTTTTTTTTTTTTTTAAATATGAAATACGTTTGGAATTACATATCATGTGGTTTTGAACTATTATGTAATTAGGAGTCAACCTCAAATTGTATAATAATATTTTTTTTGAATACATTGTACACGTAATTAGAAACAAGTATATTCTAAGCTCCTTTTTTAAACTTATTTTAAAATACGTCCTTATTACAAAATCTGTCACAATCCATTGTCATTGCGTGTGTTGTCATGCTTAGTTTTAAATTTTTCATTTGTATAGAAGACTGTCCCAAAGTAATCAAATGATTTCACGGTGAAGTGAATACGATATTATTTTTCGATCTAGAAAATTTTAATTCATTTTGAATTCTCATGACAGGAAGATACTAAAAATGAAGGTTTCTTTTAAAAAGAAGCTCTACCTTTATTTTTTCACACTTTCTAATTTTAAAACATAAAATGAATGTCCTGAAGAAAAAAAAAATCTATCAAAAATAGAAAACAGCACGAGAATGAGTAAAAAGACATCTTTATATTTTTTCAGAAAAAGATTTTATATTTCTTGTGAACCCTACAAGAAAACAGATCTAATTTTATTTGAAAAGGAACACTAAATTAGTTTTTGTTAAGAAATTTTTCTCTTTCACACTACATGTTTTGTTTTTTCTTTAAATTTTATTCATTTACCTTGACTGTAAAAATTTCCATCAACATCTGTGTAATAAGAATTTGATGGATTTGGAGCATAATCGGCAGCATATGGAGGGATCATATCACTATTAACAATTAAACCGATACCACCACCAGTTCCACTGCTATTAGCAGCACTAAATGCAAAATTTTCAAAAGATTGTAACACCATTGTTGTATTATTATTTGCACTATTATTAATAATAGTATTATTGTTATTATTATTATTATTATTATTATTATTGTTATTACTGTTACTATTATGATTAATACTGATATCAGCAGTGTTATCTGTTTGTCCAAATAATGATGCAACGACCGCCTGATGATGTTTACCGTAAAAATTATGATCGATATTTTGTTGATGATGTTGATGATATCCTGAAGAAGAAGATGATGATGATGTTAATGTATTAACAAGTTCACTTGTATTATTATGTTCTTCTTCTGCAGTTCCTAAATTTCCAATTTTCAAACGATTTTCAATAATTGTAGCTGATGAACTACATGAAGTCGTTGAAAAATTTACGTTATTTGCATTTTGTTGATTGCAATTATTGTTACCACTAATTTGATGATGATTGTGATTCTGTTGCTGTTGTGGATGAAGATCCAATTGTTGGCGGCCAGTATGGTGGTTCTGGTGGTGGTGATGCCGATTTTGACTAATTTCAATTAAGCTACACACTTTGATTGTGAAATATTTATTCGAGTGAGCAAAATTCTAGCTCACTCTTTTTATAAATTATATTTAGATATAGATATTTAAAATAAACAAATAAGTACAATTTATGTACACTTAAATCCTATTTTTATTTTTTTCCAAAAAATTTCGAAAGTAATTCACTAGCAAAAATTTTGAATTTTTTTGAAATGAAAAATTTCCTTCAATAATTATTTCTTGTTATTTTTATTTTCTATACATCATTTCTTCCAATGAAACAGTTTTTTTTTTTTGAAATTTAATAAATACTGTACATCATTTGAAATTTTCTTATTTTTCACTTAATCTCTCAAAATATTGTGCGCAATAATTATTACTTCTTCTTTTTTTCTTTTAATTAAAATACTAAAGTGAAACTAATTTTTTTTTTAAATTTTAACAATTATCACAAAATTTAAATTAATTGAAAATTATTTCATTTGATAGAGTAAAAAATTGTATAAATTTCTTTAATCGTTTCATTTAAATTATAAGATACTTTTTTCTTTCATTATTATTAACAAGAATGTCAACATCCGGTGTGAGTTAATTTGAATATATAACGAAAAAAAAAAATATATGTAGTATATATCAGAACAAAGAATTTTATTTTATTTATTTATTATTTTTTTTTTAGGATTTATTAAAGCACACTTCGTAACGAAACGGAATTGCACCTTCGCGCACCATCATCAACGATATCCGTTTTCTAACTATTTTAAAATTTATCTGTTGTTGGCTATGAAAGTCGATAAATTCAATTGAATCCATTCGGTATCACACAAGTCTTTATTTTTTTTTTATTATTATTATTTTTTAAAACAACTCAACACTCGAAGACCATCTCTATCGTATTGGTTGTTATGAACGATAGCAGTATCTTTTTAAAATTGTACAAGATAAAACTGAACACAAGCTTGTGAAGTGTTGTATTTTAATTTTGTTTGAAGAGTTTTCGTTAGCTGCCATGTGGTGTCGCTTAGAATAACAGTCCCCTCTACAAATTTATAATTCATTCATTATTTTCATGTTCATTTATTTTTTTGCTTCTCATTTTAAACAAAATGAACAATGTATTAAGAGAAAAATGAACAGAAACAGGTTAAACAAAGTTGAACATTTTTTATAATTTGAAAATATTTCATCTTTGTTCACAAACTCTGCTCACACACAAAAAAAAAATTAGAATTCATTTTTCACATGATGAACAAGTGATTCATCAACAATTTATGAAAAATGAATTCAGGGAGTTGTTGGATATTTTATTCATTTACAACAAAATAAGATGTAATCTATCTATCTTTTTTGTATGATATCTTTTTTCGTTTTTCTTTTACTGTTTGAAAAATTTTCAAATTTCATTCATAAAAATTGATTTCGAAAGTAAGTATAAAGAGAGTTTTTCAGTTCATTGGTAAAAAGTTCATCGAAAAAATAATAACTTTTGAATTATTTTTTATTTTTTGATTTAAATTAAAGTATATTAGGTTAAATTATTCAAATATTCTATGTAGTAAACTTCTTCTTTTTTTTTTTTTTCTTTCAAAACAAATCTAAAATTTAAATTAAAATAATGGAAAAATTTCCAAAGAAATAAGAAAGA
This sequence comes from Bombylius discolor, assembly GCA_939192795.1. Lineage (NCBI taxonomy): Eukaryota > Metazoa > Arthropoda > Insecta > Diptera > Bombyliidae > Bombylius > Bombylius discolor. The sequence continues at coordinate 2,632,739 of OW584241.1, read as the reverse complement.
AAATATCAAAATAATTAATAGTTTTTAAAAATATGTATTACAAAATTAATTTTTTTTCTATGCAAACACTTAGGTATTCATTATATTTAACTTTGAATATATAAGATTTGTTTTGAAGATTGATGAATTTTATGGAAAGATGAATTTCGAGTACAAGGTTATACATACGAGTATATCTTTAAATCTGTATATATATATGTATGTTTAATTACAATGTACGTGATACATCATCATCATCAATCCATTTCAAATTTAACATTTATGCAAAAAAAAAAGCATAGATACTATTTGTACATACGAGTATCTACATAAATTTGTAATATTTATCTGTTTTAATTAATTAACGCATTTGCTAATTCAAATAAATTTATTTTTTCATTTTCAAGTTAAAATGAAATTACATAACTTTTGCATTATAATTTTTTAAAACAAAAAAAAAACAGCATTTCTATATGAAATCAAAAACTATTGCTAAAGTTTTTCATTTTCATGGTTATCTGAATTACACAAGAATAAATCAAAATTACTCTTTTTTATTTTAATATTCTATGGGTTCTGTCGTATCAATGTAAGTGAATTAAAAAGTAATTAAGTTTAAAATCCTTTAAGGATTTTTTTTTTCAATTAAAGAACATATGATAGGAAACATGAGTTATTCATAAACAGTTTTTATTGACCTTATTGTCCTTTCTTTTGACTCTAATACTCTAGTGTATAGGTAGGTATACGTATATTTCTTTTCTGTTACATAATTAGTTATTTTTCGTTTGATCAGTGCAATAAAGCACCTTTGATTTTTATGTCTCCACTATTATAGAGATTGGAATGTGTGTAAAAAGCCAATTTGAATAGAATGCACATATAATATAACGTTTTCCTTTCAATTTCACAATTAAATCAAATTTTCGATTTAAAATGTTTCAACTTATGTTGTAACTGACAATGTAATTGAAATAAAATATTAATTTAAAATCAAATAAATTAGAAAAATTTTTCATATATACAAAATTCAATTATAATCTTGTAACAGAAGTATTGGTTTTTGATGAAATTTCATTACTTTTGCTATTAACTTTATTAGTACATTGAAAAATCGTAATGTTCACAAGAGAAAATTTGATAATACGAAAGATTTCTAATGAAATTTTTCTTATTTCTTAATTTATTTTTTCTTTTTTTTTAAAGGTTAACCCAAATATCCGATTGTCTGTTGTATTTATACTATAATAAATTTATTAAAGATAATGTATTTATTTTATACATATAGATTTTACCACTTGTAACACACAAGCTACGGAAAAGTTAGACGGAAATTAAAAAGCTACCCTTTATTCAATTTTATATGATTGCAATTCATTTTTTTTTCACCGTTATATTATTTATTAAAGTAACGCTATGTATATATTATATAGAAAAAAAAATAAACCATATTTTCATATAGAATCCCTTTAAATAAAAATTCACCACCTTCAATAAGTGGTTTAAAATTAAATTACCTGTCCTCTTATTTCTTATGATGTTGATAAATTTTTCTATAATAAGAAAATAAAAAAATAAAAACGCATTACTTGTCGACAAAATTCTGTGTATAAAATCTAGCTTCTTGTTTTTTTGTTTGTTTTCTAAATCATTCGCAATATTCGCAATATCTACTAAACGAATCAAGTTGTTCATATATATATTTTTTTATTTTTTTTACATAAAAACATTCATTTTTCATTATGTATACAATGTAATAATAACAGAAAAAATTGAATTAAAAAATAAATAAAGTTACTCTAAACACAGGTTTATTTTCGCAACAAGAAAAAAAAAAAAATATCTACGAAATAAAAAAAAAAGTTACATTTACAGAATACAATACGATAAAATTGAGTTGAAAAAAAAACAGTGTATTTTTTCTACAAAATCAAAAGGTACGTTCAATGTAAAAAAGAAAAACAAAAAAATTGTTTTTCTGCAAAATTACATTATACTAAAAACATCCCTCTGAGGGATATGTATGTCGTTTAAGTCTGGTCATTTTCTAGTAATTTCTTTTTTTATTCTTTTTAAAATATGCATTTACTTTCTTTTATACATCAGAGGGAAAAAAAATGTATGTACTTTGATCGTCACTCTATAGCTAATTTTGCGTTAAATAAGGGAAAAAAAAGGTTCATGATAATGCTAAATTGCACTTGTTGAATGTTATATTCTAATGAAGGTACAAATACAAGTATGATATAAAAAAATTTAAACGTATACTAAAAATCAGACAGGTATCATGTATACCTTTATACATTAAGTAAAACATATTTTAGTGATTTACTGGTATGACATCAGGAAGTAAAAGGACAGAAAAAAAAAAAAACAAAAAACAAAAAGCAAATAACAGAAAAATTTTAAAAACTGTTGCTATTAGTGGTTAGAAAACAAAAAATAAACAGGATTTTTTTCTGAAGGAGTTCATTACGAAGCAAAATATATAATGTAGTTAAAGGATATATTGTAAGAGTACACTTAAAGTCAATTAATTTGAAATTGCTTTTAATTTTACATTGCGCAGAGAAAAAATTTGTGAAAGTTTTTGAAAGTTTTAGACAATAATTATTTAATTGTTTGATGACATTATGAGCCACAATGTAGGGATATCCCTTCACTGCACTTTTTATTCTGTCAACTTTATGTAAATCAAATAATCTATAAACTACATTCGGATTTGGTTGTGTTAAATTTTAATATGTATATTTCTCATTTTAAATTTTTAAATTGTAAAAGAAAAAATATATTAAAAAATTGGGCAGCTATATTTCGTTTAGAAAATCTTATTTTAAATCGTCAATTTATTCACAATAAAATCTCAAATTGAATAAATCAAATTTTTCTTGGAAACCCTTTTTTTTTTGTCCTTGTACATTCTTATGACATTGATTTGAATACAATTCGAAAACAGTAAAAAGAAGAAGTTATTTAAACCGTTGACATAATATGCTACTAAATTGTCAAATAATTTGAATACAATCATAATATCATTCTTATATAGCACCCTTAGTAATCATATTAAAATGAAAATCATGTCATCATTAGTCCTTAAATATAATAAGTATTGAACATCCCATTTTTCCATATACATATGTATGTACAGTACATTAATATAAGTTTAAGTATATGAACACATATGACAATCATCATCATCATCATTTTCATCCCCTTAAATTTTCATACAGAACAGAAAAAAAAAAAACATAAAATAAAATCCTATACAATTTCTAATATTTGATATGATTTCATTGAATAACAGCAACACGTGGTCACACCCTTAAATTTATTGTTCAACTTCCGGCCGATAGAATTTATACGAGTAGGATGTTCTTGCATACCTGTACTAGTTAGTACATTTTATGAAATTTTCTTTTACAATAAATTTTTTTTCTTACATTATTTTTGTCATACTTTTTTTTATTATTTATACCCTACCCTGCTTGTCTTTTGAATACATGAAATTCTTTAACAATCATTTTGTAATCCTTTTAGTTTTGGTTGCAACAAGGAGCAACTTTACCTCATACATAATAATTTTAGTCTTCTACTTTAATACTTTATAAATATCTGTACTGATTTAAACTCTTCTTCTTTTTTTTTCCTATTCTTTTTTTTTTATAAATCTGTTTAAGAAATTTTATATAAATTCTTAAAAAATATAATCGAGGGTTAAATGCAATTTAGTAGAGGGAACATGAAGAGGGTATATTGAATAATGTTTTTTTTTTCTTTTTTTTAAATGAATGAAATGTTAAAGGGAAAAAATTTATCGGTACATAAATACATACATATATAGGTATACGTAAGGATTTATTTATGGTTGCTGGATTGATCCATCAAATCAACGAAAAGATAGCAAAATCAGGTTTTTAAAGGTGTTTTTTTTTTCTTGTTTTATTTCTTCTTCTTCATTAAATTTTTTTAAAAATTCAATGTTTTAAGCGAATCAAAAAAAAAAAATGATAAAAATAAGAAGAAAAAAAAAAATAAGAAACCCGATAAAAAAGGAAGAACACTGCAAAAATATTTTATCTTAAGGATCTACTATGAATCCTGATGGTATGATTGAATTGTGATTGTAAGTAATAATATTTATAAAAAAAAAAGAGAAGGAGAAAAAAACATTTTAATTCGATAGAAGAACGGAAATGAAACCAGATACTTGCCGATTTATTACCGAAACGTTGAGTGCCTTATGAAAGCAAAAGCTGTCATTTTCTATAAATAAAAAAAAAAAACTTTTTATATTATGTTTTTTTTTTTTGTATTCTTTCAATTCTAAAATAAAAATGAATATTGGAGACAAGATAAAACATTCTACAATACTATTGATTGTTAAGATATAAAAAAAAAAATTCTGGATTTGTGTGATATGAAAAATTGAATATACATAATTACACATAAGTACATAACTATTTATTGTGAGCATTATTATATAAAAATATAAGGCAGTAAACAGGAAGTGAAAACATCTTGTCATAGAATCATTATTGCCCTAAATGCTAACGGCATGATCCTTGATATCTTTTGATTATTACTATTTTTTTTTTCTTCCTTTTTTTCTACTTTAAAATTGTAGAATGCGCGTACGACAAAAATTTCGACTTTGTTTTATCTTTATGAAATTAATATAAATAGAACGATGTTTTTTTTCTTATTTTAGAAATGCTTTTTGCAGAAATAAAATACGTAATGTGAAATTATAGAGAAATTCTCATCTGTTTTCGTACAAAACCAAAAAAAAAAAAAATCATTTTTACTTCATTCATATTTTTATACAAAACAAACTCATTTTCAAGACGCGCACCTGTCCTGTCTCCTGATGGTTTTTCTGTTGATCGTCACATGTGTTCAGTACCTATATCAATCTGTATACAACTTGTACGATTCCTATACTTTATTATTTTTTTTTTCCTAAATATTCGTTTTTCATAGTTACCACAAAAAAAAAGTTTTTTTTCGTGTTTTTTCTATATTATTTCGTAATAAATGATGTTTTTTTAATCGTGTAGTAGTTCCCTAAAATCAGTTTCCACTGGTACCCTTCATATCTGTGGGTCAACAACTATACATACATACCTCATGAAACTATACATATAAATTGAAACTGTGAAAGAAATAGTGGGTGCGAGTGAAGTGTAACGATTGAGCCTTCGGGCTATGTAAGAATGAGAAAAGAATATTGGAAATGGTGTGCGAATGCCTTTAGTAAGGGACCGGATGTGATTTTTTTCTACTTGTTTACGTGTATACATACCAATAAGTTTTTAATATTTTTTCCATTTTTTTTTTTTTTTTTTTTTTTGATTTCAAATAAATATTTTAAGTTGTATATTTTTATGACGTATTATATGCTTGTTTGTACTTGCGTTACGCTTTTTAAGGCTCTAGGGATGTTGCGCAAATGTTTCCCATTCATGCAAGATGTTTTTAAGATTTATCCTGTTTTTGATATCTATTACATTTTGAAAAGAGAGAGAGACAAAAGAGAAAAAGGACATGAAATTTAATTTAAATTGTATTGGAACAGACGAATTTTACAAATTTTAATGAATGAATTTCTTCGTTAGATTCATTTAAATTAATAATATTTTTTTTACCCCACAGAATGCATCAAATCTAAATGAATATCTAAGGAAACATTTCTATTAAACAATTTCATTTAATCTTTCTCTAATAACCAATCTAAGTAATTAATCTATATCTGATTTATAAAATATTCAATTTTTTTTACATTTTCTATTAAATAATCAGAAATCTCCAATGTATGACGCCAACTTCTTGGAGGTCCTATTTCTAATATAAAATATTGATGACTGTATCATAAAATTTAAAATGACACCTTTTTTTTTAAATATTTTTTTCCATTTTTTTTTCTTTTCTTTTTTTTATTAAAAATTACAAATTAAATTATTGATTTGAACTTTGATAGAAACCTCCGTGATTCCGTGTGATTATAGTTAAATTGCTTACTGTAAATCATTATTCTTAAAGACTTTAGATCATTGATATATTCTCATCATTAAAAGACAATAATAATAAATATTGAAAGATAGAAGCAATCAGAATCAGAAGTCAACGTATCATCAAATCATCGTCGTCATCTACATTATCATCATGTATGTAGAAGCTTTATAGAAGATTTTAAATACAACATCGATTAATTAACAAAAAATTAGTAAATAGTCACAGCTTGATACTGCGATTTAAATCAGCAAGACATCATTCCATCACAAGACAAAATATCAAATGGTCTTTATACCTACAAGGTAAATCATAGTAGAGGGAAAAAAAATTTGCTTGTTGTCTTTTTTTTTTCCTTTTCTTGGTTTTTCTGTATTAATAAAGTTTGGAAACTTTCTTGCTTAATTTTAAAAAAACTTTAAAGTTAAATACTTTGATTGATCTCGTCTAATTGTAAGAGTTTAGTACAATTTTATGTTTTTTTTATTGAATTTATTATGTTTGAATGAGATTCAAAAAAAAAAAACTGGAAGGATTTCCAAAAAATCAAGATCCCAGTTACCAATTTTTTGATTAAGAAGAAAAGTTATAGAAATGAAAGTTATAGAGTTTTTTTCATTTCTCAGTAAAATTTTAAATGTGAAAGTTCTAAGTTCTAAGGAAATTAGCTAGAACAAGTTCTGTAATAATTCTATGAACATACAAAGGATATTCGTAGTAAAAACTGAAGAAAAATTTTCTCAGGTAAAAGATGAGAATAAATTGATGGTATAAAATCCAGAAAAAAGTGAATAAAAGATTTTTGATTACTATGAAAACACTAAAAGTTTTCGAAATTTTTAATTTTTAAATTTTACACTTAAAAAAAGAAAATATTATTCTTAAAATTTTAACAGTTTTCAGAAGAGACAAAATTACACAAATTACAATCTTTTCATTAGAAAAACAAAAAAAGAAAAATAAAAAATATTTGAAAAAATTCGAAGTTTCTGAATAGAATGATCTTCGAAAAAAAAAGAAGAAGATACATTTCCTTTGAAATTGTCTAACACAAAATTAAACGTATGTGGAATAAATTTGATTATAGCTTAAATAGTTTATTATGCAACTAACAAAGAATAAAAATAAAAATAAAAAATAAAATAAAATTTCAAAAGGAAATTATTAATCGAAATCGAAAGTTTTTTTTTTTATTTATTTTATTTATTTATTTTTTTTTTGATAAAACATTCAAAACAATAAAAATTGTATTCTTAAATTTGAAACAATATTGAAATAATGAATGAATTGAATGAATGAAGTACATCTATTATAGATTTTCATAGTATGATTACATTATTTGTATATTTATATTTATATTCGAACATTTATTAGCAAAGACAAGCACTTTATATTTAAAAAGATTTTTATAATTTATATGTATGTATGTATGTCTTTTTATATTATTATGATGACACATTGATTATGTTGCGATACTTCTTATTCAGCATACATATAATTTAACTTCCGGTCTGGGATTTAGAATATTATATCCGAATCACAAAAGACAAAAAACAAAAACTATAATTTTTGTTGTTTTATTTTATTTAGTTTTCTGTTTCTTTTTTTAAATTTTTTTTCTGTTTTTAGAATTAAATTTTAAATATATTCAAAAACTTCAACAATGTCTGATTTACCTGACAGCCAGCATTAATATTAGTAGACAGCTAACAGTCAGTGGTTATTTATGCAAATGATATACGAACAAAAGTTTATATTATAAAAATTGTACCTATAATTCTATAATAATATTTGAAAAAAAAAGAAGTAGGTACTATAATTTTTATAAAACATTAGCACAAAGTCTTGTACTATAGTAAAGCATTCTGACAATAATATATCAAAGCAAACTATAAAAAATAAATAAATAAAAAAAAAACAAAACAAGAACTATATAATAATATATAATAGTTAAATCTAAATGAATATTTGAATATTAGTTTTGTAAATAGATAGTTGTAACTTTAAAACCTAACTAACTATATTGCCGTTAAAAGTGGAAAAATTTATGAGCATGGTATTCAGTATTTTTTTTTTCTAGTAAAAATATACTCTGGAAAAAAAAAATAGTAATGAATTAAAAAAATCAACGATAGAAAAAAAGAATTATAAAAAAAATTAAAAACAAAATAAAACACCATACAGAAAAAAAAGTATAAAGTCTGTTATTCGTAATAAGCTATAGAAAAAAAAGCCAATTCAATTAGAAATTTAAAATATCAAATATGCAAAGTACGAGTCACATAAATCTATATCAATTCAAAGGGGGGTACATATACACCTGAATATTTTTGAAATTGTAAAAAAAAAAAAAGAAGATATAAAATATATTTTGTCAACGATTTATAATGGCGTATCTGAAAATAATAATAATAATAGAAAAAAAGGTAAACTCATATTTTCAGAATTGATAAAGGAACTTTTCTATTATCTTTGATATTATGTTCTTAAATAATTTTTCAAAAACTGTAAACACCCCTAAAAATCATAAACTGATCTCAGTGCATTACACGTATAGTCAAAATAATAAAAGTTGAGGTTTTTTCGCGTATGTTTTACATGGCGTAGTGATCTTTTTTGTGTAGATATACGAAAGAAGAAACGTGTTACAAAAACAAAAACGCATGTGTGTAAGTATTTTTTTTTCTGCGCATTTTTCTAGTATAATACGAAACCTCAACTTTTATTATTTTTACTATACATTCTGAATTGCACTACCTAGGGTCTTCTTAATTTAATTTTGTAATTATTGTTTTGTCTCCTTTAAAAGTGAACATGTTCTCTTTAAATTTAATTTGTAAAGTAAATTAACTGATTTCGTTTACACTATTTATGACGTTAATTTACTTTGTTTTGTAACTGATTAATTAATAAAATATTCATTGTAGTTCGTATTCTATATACATACTATTATCTATTACACAACAAAACCAATATATTTTCTATTGTGGAACGTAGTTGTTGTTTTATTAGAATAAAATATTAATTTTTTTTCTTCTAGTAAATTTTTTTCCATTTTATTAGAATTATAAATTTAAAAACTAGGTCAATATTTAAATTATGTAACAAGAAAATATTTTCATAGAAAAATATTGCAAACACATACAAATTCTTTAAAAATTAAAAAAAAAAATTGTTAATTGATCCTTGAAGAAAAAAATCAAGATAATTAATATTCAACAAATAAATGTCAATAACCGAGTTAGAAAAAAAAAATGTAGATACAATTTAACTAAATTTCTTTATTTAAAGAGGGTGACTCTGTGGGAGATTTTCTAAAAAACAAAACAAAATGCATTCAAAAAACGTTTATCGTTTTCAAATTTTACACTTACTCATAATTCATGATTCTTTCAATATTTATGTACTAAAAGTAAGGGTGCACCATCATTATAAATTTTTATATGTACATATGTATGTAGGTACATTTATATTGATGTTTAGGGGTTGATTGCGTGACAGACAATATAAAATTAAAAGTAAATATACAAAACTTGTTATAGGTGATGAGGTACATGTAAAAGAATAATTAAAATGTATTCAGAGGGCTTTTATCGCAATGTTTTATTTTTAAATTCCGTTATATCTATCTATATACTCATACGTGTAGCTATAAATACATACATGTATTCATATTTATTTTTGTTATTTTGGCGATCGTGGGAAAATTTTTCATTTCATATAATAAATGTTGACTGCATATTCATTTTTTTTTTAAAATGTCACCCTCAGTTGAAAAGCTATGTTGGTATTTACGTTTCCCTCATTTCATTTTAATTTTTGTTTTTCGTTTAATGTTTTTTTTTTTTTGTATTCCAAAGTGAATGTCAAAAAAAAACTGCTAAGCCACTACATTTTATATATTACTTTTTTTTTTTAAAACGAATTATAATTTTTGCTATTACAAGTGCACAAATACTGGCCATTTTTGAATAAATTAAATTTTTTGTTGTAATGTAAAACATACTATATAATATACGGTATACAACAGAATTATATTTTGTTCAATAAAATAATGATGATTGTTGAACAACATTTATAAAAAAAAAAAAAAGGGTACCGCATAACACCTGAGAAAAATTTGTTTAACCACCTGTGTTGCATTTAATGTGCATATATGTACCGTGTAATATAAGAGTATAAGCGTTCATTATAATTAATGTCCTTTTATTTTATAGTATTATGAGTAAATTAAATTTCATATAGGGTAATGAGAATACATACATACATATATTATATTGATTAAAAACAATGAATAATTATTCGTGTATATATCTAATTAAAACCAGAAAAAAATTCAGATAAAAGATGGTATGAGATAATTTTCAAACCAAAAACGAAAAGACAAAAAAAAAAAAAAAATCATATAGGTATAATATTTTTAGAAAGAGAATTGGAAGATTTTTAATTTCTTGTAGAAAATCATTCATTTGAACTAAATTGGCAAGTTAATTTGAAATTTTCATGTAAAGAATTGAAAATAATTTGTAATATTACCTAAATTTTTGTTAATGATTTTATAAATTTTTTTTTTTTAAAGCGTCAAAGTGGTAAAATATTAACTTTAATATCGCAATTTCCTTTTTAAAAATGTAATGTGTGTAAAAACTTGTATAAGATATTTTGTAATGAATATACTATACATTTTGTACTGTAAACATAAATGTATCTAATTTTTCTATTTCGTTGTTTAATTTCATGATGTCTTAATTTAATAGATTTTCATTCTATATCTTTATTATTATTTTTTTTTTTTCAATTTTGATACAGTAAGTTTTGTTTATTATAATTATGTGTATGGGTTTACTTTTAAAAGCTCACGAAAGTCTTATGAAAATGCAGAAAAAAACTAATAGAAAAAAAAAACCATATTAAAAGTTGATGTAGGCTCAACTTTTTACACTATAGTCAGGAGCCGGTTCGGTTATATACATCCGGTAAACTAGACAACAAATGACTTATGACCGGATGCTACTTACAAACCATTCAAAGATATACTTATATGATAACGGATTTTATAGATTTAAATCATACTATATATGAAACTTTTCTTTAAGACAAAACTAACTTTATCATTTGATTTCTCATAACTTTCACAAAAAGAATAAGATTTATTTAATAAATACGAAAATATTGATTTTTTCTTTTAAAAAATCCGTCAATTAAATCAAATCTACAACTATAAAAATCTTTTATTTTCTTTAATTTGTTTTATAATTAAACATTTAAAATTTTATTTTCCTTAGATTGAAAAAAACATTTTATCTTGTAAATAATTGAATCGTTAGAAAATTGTAATCGCATGAATTGAAAGTACCTATAGTATGTACCATTTTAAGATTTTACATGTATTTTCATTCATTATACACGTAAAGTTAGAGTTTGTAATTGTGAACATCAAAAAAGATTTAATAAACGAGGCATATACCTACAATCAAATACAAAATGGGAATACAAAGAAAACTGAAAAAAGAATAAATAAATAAATAAAACTTGTTCTTTTATTTAGTTATAATTTTCAACTAAGAAATATATAAATTTGAAGAGATGGATAAAAAAAAAGCTGCTATCAGCAAGCAACAAAACAACTTAAAACGATGAATCAGAATGAACTGGGGCCTCTTATACATACATTATATTTTTTCATATAGATATATTAGATATATAAATTTTATATATTATACACAGCATCCAATGGACCAATCCAACTCAACAAATGAGCATAAAAGTAATATACCATTCCACCAACCTTCTTTGTTTTGCTAGCATTTCGATTTTTTATTTCGCTTTTGCGCTTTGTTTGGAAAAAAAAAATTATTATATCTTTTTTTAATAAATCTAAAAAAGGCGGAGCTTCATCTAAAAATTTAATAAAAAGTTGTATTTTATTAAGTAAAATTATTAACAAAAAAAAAAAAAAAATTAATTTGAAAATCAGACACCAGTAAAATTTTTAATTATTTCTTAAAATTTAATTTTCTTGCAAGGACAATTCTGAATTTAGTAAAGTTTATCTAGATACAACTTTTTTGTTAATTACAAAATTAAACCGAAATTGCAAAAAAATAATACATTAAATTATAAAACCGTTCTAAATCTTTAACAATGAATTTTATTAAAATAAATATATATTTTTTTTGTGATAAAATTTATACGAAAATGTAATCATAAGGTTATTTTTAGTTTTAATTTTTTTTTTAAATTTTGTTTTCAAATGTAAAACAAAAGAATTTTTAGCCTTATTGTTTCGTAAATACATTATCTTTAAAAGTTTCATAATAAAAAAAAAATAACCAAGCCAAGATAATATAATTATTGTTAATACAATCTCATAAAAATACAACTTTTGTATACTGCGATAAGACCAAACATAGTACAATAAGAAATCCAACACAATTTAAAAAAATTACTTAGTTTCGTCATAATTTTAAAATAAAAAAAAAAAAAAAAACAAAAGGACAACTTCTAATGTTATGTGTGTGTTCTAACATTGAAAAAAAAAATATTAATAAAATTTTAAAATTCGATAAGAACACACATTTTGAAGTTTAAATTCTTCAAAAAATTCATAAAACAAAAAAAAAAAGATTAAAATTCTGCATACAAAAAGATCTTTAAATTTTAGGGAGAAAAAAGGACTCAGTAGTACGATAAAAAACGATATAATGAATACGTACATAATATCTAATTCCTTAAGGATTTAACTTGTCTTATCAGATGGTTAACGTGTGAAAAATTTAAGTAACTAATTTTCTTTTTTTTTTCTTTATCCAGTTTCTCGAAAATGATACCTTTTGAGTATATGATAATGTTGATCAAACGATATGAGTTATAAAGTAGGTATACCTATATTTTTTTATAAAATTGTGAATACACATATTATGATTTGTACTTGAACTCATTCAAGAAAAAGCATTAATTTTTTTTTCTTTTAAAGATAAAAAAACATTGATACAAACTTATATGAAATTTATAATGATATGATAAATATACATACATATGTATATTGTAGGTTGTAGAAATTTTATTTTGTACAAGTGCAACAATGAATGAAAATTTTCATGATGATGCACATGTGAAGATGCACAATTCAAGATAAGATACAAAACATCTTTATATACTTATATACAATATGGACATATGTACAATAATATATGATATTACCTACTTGGAATGGGACTTATAATTCGAGAATCTTTATAATATTTATTGTATATTGCAACAGAAGCAACAACACAGTGATTTGTTGTTAACACATGTTTATTAGATGATATATTCAAGTAGTCATGTTTTATAAGAACAAATACGGATGCCTAATAGTACGTGAGCTGACCTTTGTATTGTTTTATTATCATCAGAAATAAGAAAATTAAAATTTAAAAAGAAAAATAAATACAAAAACAAAAAAAACAAAAAAAAACCAACAACAACAAAATAGTTATGTGGGAGTCAATTGAGCTGTCAACAATATAACTTCGTCTTATTAATTTGAAAAAAAAAAAAAAATTAAATGAAAAAAAAAAAAACAAATAGAAAAAGAAAATATAAAAAAAAACCTCATTGAAAATGGTACATCTCTGATTAAAATGATTTTATTTAATATGAACGCTTAAAATGAATAAAATTCAATCTAGAAAGAGTTTAAAACGATAAGTTAACAGTATACAATTGTAACTATACTTATGAATGACTTACAGACTCTATAATATGATTTATCATTCATACAGTGATAAATTAATTTTAATACTTGTTTTTTAAATTTTTTTCAAATTTTTTTTTTTTTTTAAATTTATCATACAATAGTTTAGAATATTTTTCATTGTTTTGTTCAAAAAAAAAAACAAAAACTATATTTTATCCATTTCAATAGATGTATTATTTTAATTCATTTTTATTGAATACAAAAAAAAAAAAAAATTGTATTTCGTAAAAAAAACAAAAATGACTAATACAAAAATTTCTCAATATGGAACTTAAACTGCGTTAATTTTTTATCAAATTATTAGGACCCATACCATAAATGGTATTTTGTTGATATTTTTTTTAATGTTATGTTTAATATCATAAAAGATAATTTAAATAAATTTATTTATATTAGTAATATTTTTGTTAAACAATAAGTAATTAAAAATCTAAAGGTAAATTGAAAGGTAGGCGACTATCAAAAATTATTTTAAAAATATTAAAATTAATTTTATATAAAATTTGGTTAAACGGAAATACGATATCAAATTAAAACGAGCCAAAATACAAATGTGGAATAAAATAATTGCGTTTTAAAAATTTACAATTTGTGATAAGGTTGGCTTTTAATAAAAAAAAAAAAAACAAAATAAGATCCTAATTACAAGAACTATAATTTTGCTTGCACTTCAAAGCAAAGACTCACTTTATTTTAAAATAAATATTACGCCTTCATCAATAATCTCTTCTAAAAAAATTTCGAAATGACGTGGATATAAAAAGAAAAAATAAAAACCCAAAAAAAAAAAAAATTTGAAAAAAAAATTATTTTCTCTTTATTTCACAAAAAGATATAAAATAAAAAAAAAATCATAAAAATTAATTTAAAACAAAAAAAAAAAAACAAAATTTGATGATTCAATTCCCACGAAAATTTAAAACAGAAAGCAATGCGGTGCAATTGCATTTGCAAAGAACGTATGAACAACTTTTTATTTCATATCAAAACGAATAAAAACATTTAAAAAAAAGAAACATTTAAATCGAAATATTCTCGTAATCTTTTTTTTTTTTTAAATTCACTAAATTCACGTATAACTTACGCTTACGTCATTCATTTTACTTATTTGTTTAAAGTTTTCTTTACCTTTTTTTTCTTAAGGAAAGAAATTGCAAATGATATTGCATTGTAATATCAATCGAATAAACCATAAAATAAATCGCTTCCTGAATTCACTTTCACTTTTTTTATTTTTCAAGTATTTTTTTGCAATAAAAAAGAAGGAGCTGAAGAAATTAATTCGAAATAAAAAAAAAAAAACAGCCATTAAATTCTCACCGTTTCTCAAGGGGATTTTTTTTGCTTGTTTTTGATGTTGCAAAAAATAATTAATATGCATAATTTTTAATTCGTTAAATAAATTGTATGTTTATTAAATTTTTAAATGTTAAAAAAAAATAAATAATTAAGGAAAATAAAAAAATAATTTTTTTTTTGTTGAAAAAACGAAAATAATCAAATAAAAAATTAATTAAAATTAAAAATTATATAAATAATATTTTTACGGTTTTTTTTTTAAAAATTCAATTTGAATTAAATAAAAAATTTTGCATATTAATTACACAAATAAATTTAATTAATTAATATTTTAGTTTTTTATTCATATCTATAAATAAAAATAAATATAATTAAATATTTTAAAAACAATGTTTTTTTTTTGAATGAATTTTAATCAACACTCAATCAAAATTCCAAAACTGATTTTCCATACAACATTCAAAAATATATGTATATGAAAAAAAAAAAACAATTGTAATTGACCTTATGCCACCTGTTGTGACGCAAATGATTTCCAACTGTTCTAAAATAGGTGAAACAAAAAATAGGTAATAAAATAACAAAAAAAAAAAAAATGTATATTGATAAAAACAAAAACACACACAAACAGTCTATCGAATTACAAATCAAGATAAATTAGAAAACAATACGATGTAATCAAAATTTGTTACCATTTCATATATTTCACGTATGTATATATGCTCATTAATGAATAATAATCTTACAGTTATGATCTTTTTATCTCCTGTCTATAAAAATTTTAGAAAAAAAAAAAAAAAAACATTCTTTTAAAAATTTCGAAAATTGATTATGTGTGTAATTCATAATTTAGTTAGTACTTTAATCAGGCTTATCATCATCGATTATATTTATACGTTATAAGTTTGCATTAATAATGATTATTATTATTTTTGATACATACCGGTTGTTTTTTTAGAAGACGACAAAAATATACTTTTTTTAAAAAAATTAATATACAATGTGTTCAATGTGAAAGATACCGGTGATCGTTGTGAACAGTTTTAGAAGGAGAACAAGAACAAAAAATCAACTTTCTTATTTGATAATTAAAAATAAGAATATTAATGCGATGATGGCGCATAGATTTAAATATCTTATCATCACGTACATATCTCAATTAATAAAAACAAAAAACAAAAAAAATAAGAAAAATTAACATTTCACATTGAATTTTTAAAAATACAAGATTTTATTTATTGATAAAGTGTTATTTATATTTTTATTAAAATTTTTATGTACACCTACGAATGTCTTTTTTTTTTTTTCAATTATAAATTTAGAAAATTGAATTCCTTTTCAAATCTAAAATATTTTTTTTTCTTTCATTAAATTTAATTTAGATTTAAAAAAAAAAACAAAAGGAGAAAATAACTAATTGAATAAGTTGTCAAAACAGACACTAATTATTTGATTTTTAAGTCCTATTTTTCGAAATGATCTGTATCTACAGATTTTTTTGGACATGAATTTAAAAAAAAAAAAGGAAAAAAATCGAAATTCCTTATTTCTTTTTATTTAAATCACTAAAGGTGTATCACTAATGATCTACTGGTCTTACGTTAAAAACATCCATACCACCATCATCATTTGCATAATGTTTATTTTGTAAACGTTTAATAAAAAGTGTATTCGATTTTTTAAAAAATAAATAAAAAGAACAACAAAGAACAAAAACCATGAAAAAGATAATGATAAGGATTTGATTGATCTTAAAATTAAAGCATTTTTCAATATAAAGATTTTTTTTTTTTTTTTGTCTCCTTTATTGGACTCCTAATAATGAGAAAATATTCCTACACATACATATGTACATATACATTATTTGTGTTGTTTAGTGCTTGTATAATGATCTTAAAAACTGATTATTCAACAGCTATTATTTGTCACTGTATCAGAATTACATATAAAGGTACATATGTATGTATATCTTTTTCTGTTAGAAAAAATTCAATTAAAAACCACTAATAGTTGTGATTTTCATGTTTTAACTGACAACTTTATGAGACGATTTGTTATTGAATTTATATTAACTTGATAGACATTAAAATTTGTGTGAATTGAATGTTTTCAGTAACAACAACAACAAACATGAAAAAGGTATCAAATATCGTGTGACATTATTTATACAAAGATCATTAAAAACTAGAAAAATAAAAATTAAAAAAACAAAAATTAAATGAGTTTGAATAAAAAGAAGATTTCTTGTTATCTTCATTGAGATTTGATCATTCTTAAGATAAGAAAGCTATTTTATGATTAGATTGTATCTTCTCTTAATTACCTGTTAAATTTACCGAAAATAAACAAAATGTATTTAAATTTCAAATATTTTTTAATGATAGTGCATTCATTGAACAAAAATAAAAAACAATTTAAATATTTTCGAAGCATTAGACTCTGACGTTGATTTTATTGCAAAACTAATTTCCAATAAAATTTCATCAGTACTTTTCTTTTACCCACTTTCCTGTCATTGTACCAATATTCAAATGAAACCCCCTAATTTTAACACAAGAAAATAAAGTGAGAAAATAATGATATGTGGAGACATAACTGAACTTTTTTTTTATCTTTAAGATTTCATACATATTTCAATCATACGGATATGTCAAATGACAAACAAGATCGATTTATTTATTCACATTAAAATTTTACATAAATTTTTAACTGGTTCAACTTAATTTACGCACGTTTCTTAGAATATCATTGTCTTTGTATACATGATGTATAAAATGTTTACACCTTAAAGAACTGTTTTATATTGTTAACTAGTTTATGATTGTATTAATTCACATTTTTTTCTTTTGCTTCCTTAAATAAATCTGATGACCAATTCTCGACAAGATTAAATGTAATCGAAACTGTTAAAAATTATTTATCCGGGGAACAATTTATTACAATGTATTGTATGCGAAATATGTATCTTTTTTTTTTTGTGTATTACAATATCAAATTCATACAAACATAATTTTAGATTAAAATAAAAGATAAATTTTAATTAATAAACTCAAATATAAATTTCATATTTTTTTTTCTAGACTACATACGTTCAAAAAAAATTAAAATAAATACATGACAGCGTTTTTAGTTTGAAAATATTAAATGATGACTTATACAAAAATGGTAGAAATTTTTAATGCATGTTGTTAATTGTTTATTTATTGTATTTTTGTTTTTGCTGCTTTTTTTTTCAAGTTTTCGCGTTTTATACCAATCATTTATATAATGGATATCATATATAATAATTACTCCGAATATAACATGAAAACCAGTGTAGGTTGATTTATACTATACACATACAATATATACATATATACATTTGTTTTATTATATTTATCTATCATTTTAAGTCCAAATAAAGAAGTTTTTGAAGAAAAAAAAAAAAAGATGTTAGCGTTTTTTTCACGGAAAATTGCCATGAAACATTAAAAAATAATAATAACTAATTTTTGACAAAGTTTTTGATCGCTCATCATCAAGGAAATCATTGATTTTTTTTTTCTGATTTTTTAATTTGATTTTTGTGTTTTTTTGAAATTTATTTAATTCTTTTTGTTTATTTTTTTTTTGTTTTTTTTTCTAAATTTTCGGGTTTGTCCATTGTTAGAGGACCATGAACTAAATTTGGTAAAAGTATAAAAACTAGCTTCTTTTTCCTCTTTGATGACCAGTAAAAACCAGCACGGAATGAAAAAAAAAACACATATAAGGAAAATTCCAAACTATAAGTTTGATAAACAAAAAAAAAAATCTAAATTTGTGAACTAAAACGATGAAATATATTCTTGTATATTATGCCTATACTATACACACCTGATACATGACACATGCAATACAATACCGGTGGTACCGGAAGTGGTTCCTAACTAAGGTAAGACCATCAAGCAATTGTTTTTTTTTTCTTATTTAATTTTTTTTTTTTTTTGCTTTTTTTAAAGTTTAATTTTTGATCGAATACTATTCAGACGACTTTTATCAAATATACAAAGGAGGGGAGGAATAAGAAGAAGGAAAACGCAAGAGGCTTCTTAATTTTCAAAGATTTTTTTTTTTGCTTTGAAAGTATATTATCAAGAATGTCGCATAAGATTATAACAACCAATATAAAAAGGTATATAATAACGAAGAGATTCATTTATTTAATTTTCTTTATTATTATTTTTTTTTTTTTGTAGTCGAATAAAATATAGCATGAAATCACTGTTGTACTCTTAAAGAATTCTAATGACGGTAAGTAAAGACACTGAGTGACGGTTTAAAAAAATATATGTATATATACATATATAAATAAATAAATAATAAGTAATCAACATTCTAGAATTAATTGTACATATATACCATGTGCTATTTCTTTTATTTTATTTCTTTAATAGTCGTCATTCATTATAATAAAATGTTCATGAATGAAATTAGAAAGTAGCATATTGATTTAAAGAAAAAAAAATTACTCGTATGCCTGGTATACACCTTTAGAAATCTATTTTATAAAAGACAAAAAAAAAAAACACCACTTGATCTGAACACGTGCGATATTGTAGGTTTTGAATTTCAATTTTCCATTCATCGATTCTAATCCTAATGTGCGATCTAATGCATTAGATTCTCGATTTCAAATTTTTTTTTTTTATTCATATTTTATAAACTATATGTACCTACCTGCATTTTTATTTGTCGTTTAATTCAACTTACTTGAAAAGAACACGCAGTGTTATGTATGACATTCAATATCAAAACAGTAAGGATAATAATTTCGGGTGCTTTATTTTTATATACTCATATGTGTATACCTTAAACAATGATAATAATCGAAAGGAAGCTACTTGTTTTGAATTGTTTGTTTCCTCTTCGAACATAATATTATTGATACATTCACTTAAAGGATATAATAAGAGAATTTCATGTATTGAATTTCTGACAATGTAATTACAATTTTTATAAATACAATAATCAATTAGTATATCAGATGTGTGTATCTTGTAAAAAAAAAAAACTGCAAGAACAATATTTATAATGAAAATTTTCTTACTTCGAAAAAATATAAATCCTTTAATATTAACCCTTCATTGTCCACAAATTACAAAATTCAAAAATTTAAGAGTGACATCTCCAGACTTCTTAGAACTTTTTTGTTCATCAATTAATTTTTTACCAAATTATAGATACCCACATTAACAAATCTACTAGATAAAATCTTAGCTAATTTTTTTATTTTTTTTTTTCAAAATAACAAATTAGTACACAATTATCATCACGTTAACCTAATTAATATAATATAATAAATAAAAAACAAATAAAAAAAAATATTTAGCAATGGCGTGCCACTGTCAGTTAGATTTGTTGTACCATATAACAGTTTAAAACATGAAACGTAATACATATAGCGAAACTAGTGAAAAATTAAAAATTAAAAAAAGAATAAAACATCAAGAAATAGCGACAATTGCAATAAATGAATGTTCATGTTAATTTATCAATGTAATTACCTCATAAAATCATGACCACACACATGTTTGTTGTTTTAACCCTCCATCCCACTACAATAGCTTTTTTTCTGTAATTTTTTTTGTTTTTTTGTTTTTAAATTCATTCTTATAATTTTATCTATGAACCAAGACATATATCCATGAAATATATTATTATATGTATGTATATTGTAATATTACTAACACAATAATATTATTCTGAAAGGGTTACATCATTACACTGTATACTGATATTTAAATATGTACATATGTAGGTATAGAATGAAATTTTTTTTAAATTTAAAATTATAGTCACTTTTTATAGCATTAACCATCTTTAAATGTGTACAGAAAAAAAAAATCATATATGTAATATTGGTTAATAAATGAATATGGTCGAAGGTGGATCATCATCAACATTATCATCATCGTCATCATCAACATCAACATTATAATTATAATTAACAACAGCAGCAACAGTAACAACAACAAATTCATGTTTTGGTTCGAAGAATAACTAGGCTACTGTTTTACGAGATCGAAAAAAACATCGTACATTTTTTTATTTAATTTCATTTTTTCTGCATTTTTATATTAAAAAAAATTGAAAATACCCCATCATCATATAATAATAATTTTCAGTCAACAATCACTTGCACAAGAATTTTTTTAGTTTGCTTTTTTTGTTATTGCAGAAGAACAAAGAAATCTTTGGCAAATAAAATTAAAAAAAAGTAGAAGAAAAACAAAAACAAAACACTGAAATGAGTAATCTCGAAAATATAACCTCAAATATGATATTATTATATAGTGATACTAAGTAAAAGTTTACGACATAATGTTGTGGCGAAGAGGGTTAATAAAAACGAAAAATGAAAAGAGAAAAATGCACTTATGCAGATTCAAATGAAAGGTATTTAAAGCAGATACAAAATACATACATTTTTATTCCTTTTCGAAGTAAAAAAAAGTATCTTTAATTTTTAACAGATTCTTGAATTTAAATGATAAAAACGTAGGATATTGCTTTTTTCTGTGCAATATTTTTCAACTGCAGATTGTGGTGTTGTTTTTTTTTTTTTAATTTTAATATTGCATATATAAAAGAAGATGATTTCAATGACAAAATATATTACATGTTGTAAATATATGTACGGTGTTTTGACCGTGAGGAAAAATTGTTAAGAAGTGCACCATGCGTAAAGTTTGTCCATGCTTGACGAACCGTCTTACCGCTTTACAAATTTAAACTAAAACAATATATTATAATAGTTTGTAAATACATGTACATACATAGATATGTATATGAATGTAATTGTATAAAAAGTACAAAAAAAAAAATTTTAATGAAAATGAAAGAAAAAAAAAGTAAAGTACCTACCTATATATATGTATATTGTATATTGAGTGCAATACTATAAATAATGTGGGGCTTTTAACCCCGAATGAAGACGAAAAAGACGCGATAATAGTAAATAGCATGCATATAACATATATTGCATCGAATATGTGATGATTTCGAAAATGAAATGAAAATTACAAAAACAAAATTTAAAAATTAAAAAACAATTTTTAGGTCTGTTGTTTTTAAATAATAATAACAATAATAATAATTGTAATTTCATTTGAACTAGATTTTCGATTTTTTTGGAGGTTACATTAATTACATCATATTTATCATATACATATACTCGTAATATATCGTTAGTTAGTTTTCTGGTTCAAGGATTCAATTGTCATATTATGCTCGTTACATAAAACTATTTTTTCAAATTAGATAATAATTCTTAAATGCATTTATTGCATTAATTAATATTATATATAAAATTTCAATTTTCATGTAAAACGTTTTCTTTGTTATTAATTCATTAATTTCATTATTCCGTTATGCTATTTCTAATACTTGAAAAACAAAATAATCATAATAAAACTTACCACTTTGCTGAACTGAATAATTATTTTTATCACTATTTGAGTAATTTTGTTGTGTGATTTGATTTGAATTTAATCGTTGATTACCTAAATAGTCAGCTATCTCTGGTCCACAAACAGTACTTTCATATGAATTTGAATTCACATCATCTATAGATGATTTCTCACAATCTAATGCAAAAAAAAAAAAAAAAAAACAGAAAATTATTTGTAAAATTCATAATAATTTCTTTAAGTGGAAACAGAAAAAAAAAAAAATTCTCTATGCCTTTTAGGAATATTTACCAAAATTTATTTTAAATTAAGAGTACTTGTATAGAATTCTCATTCATTCAATATACATATTTCTTGACTTAAATATTGTTAAAATTTAATTTCAAATTCAATGGGACAAAAACACAAAAATAGTATGACAAAATTTGTATTCGTATCTAAAATGCGGGCATTCTTATTTTTGTAAATTCATTTTGAAAATTTTTTGCCTCTTAAATTGAACTTGATTATCAATCAGTTCTAGAGGGTGTTTTACAATAAATAAAACGTTCTAGTAAAATGAAATTATTCGTAAGTCAAAGAAGCTAATAAACTAATAAAAACCAAATTTCAAAAAAACAATTTTCTAACTTTCGAAATTATATTCCAATTTTCGAAACTATCTTAGAAATTTAAAAGTAATTTTCGAAATGATTAGAAAAATGATCCACAAGGGCTTCCTAGTAGAAAAAAATCGGTGTTTTTCTTGTAGTTATTTATTTATGATAATTTTTTAACAATAAAAAAACTGTCAACTGAAACATCCTATAAATTTGAGCATATTTGCTTGTCATTATATGAAAATATTCTTTGTGCATTATCACAATATTTTGTAGATTCCATGCTTTTTGTGATTTAATTTAAATTCAATTAAGTTACAAACAGTTATTGAGAAAAAAAGAGCTGATTTTATTATACGGAATATATTTCTTTTGAAATTGTTTTTCATATCTTATTTCAAGGCTTTCTTTTACATCCGAAATTTAACTTTAATTTAAACAATAAAAAAAAAAAAAACAAAAAACTAAACAAATATTTCATTGAAAATTACCTTTTTGTAATATTTCTAGATGTTCCCAAAGGATATCACCAGTAAATGGTGGAGCTATGGCTAAAAATTTTTCACGTCCCAATGCTACCATATCACTACCTCGCATTTTAATGAATGGTTCAATATTCATTGATTCGAGGGAAAATTCTTTGGTTGCCCAATTTAACCAATAAATCACATGTGCTTCAGTCCATTGTCTTGGATCTTTAAAAATTAGAATACAAAATTATTAATTTCATGCATTTCCTGAGAAAAAAAATCAAAGAAATAAAAAGTTTCAAACTAAAATTATAAAGACGATAAATATTTTTTTCTCTTTTATTACCTCGATTTAAATTTTAATCCTTTAAATGTCATGCTTGTAATTAAATCTAATTTTAAAATTTTAATATTTTATAAATTGAAAAAAGTTACTTAACAAAATAAGAAGAAAAAACAATACTTTTTTTCAACTTACCTTTGGTGATATTACTGTTCTGAACTTCTTTCTCCCATGAAGCAAAAGATGCCTTCAGGACTTCAGCAAGTTTTTTATTTGTGCCAGGTGTTAATGGAGGCATTTGAGTTGGAACATCTGCAAATGCAAAAATTTTTTTTTTTTTTGAAATTAGATATCGATTATTTAAAATTTTAAAAAAGTGCAAATGTGGGAGTTTGTTCTGAAGAATGTTTCAGTTACTTTAGAATTATAATTTCAATTTAACAATTACGAATTTTTCTTGGAAAAAATATTCTTAAAATAGAATTCGATTTTTCCCACCCACGCAGAAAATGTTTTCTTCTTGAAAAATTATTCTATCACCTCTTTGTTCATGATTTTTTGTGGAGTTTTCATAAGTAATGATACTGATTAGAACAATTAATAATAATTTCAATTTTTTATTTGCAAAATGAAAAAAAAAAAAACACTTTATTAGATTCGATTTTATGTCATTTTTAGTTGATTTTCAACCCTAATTAGAACCTCTAACTCATTAAATCTGG
Organism: Bombylius discolor; assembly: GCA_939192795.1. Classification (NCBI taxonomy): domain Eukaryota; kingdom Metazoa; phylum Arthropoda; class Insecta; order Diptera; family Bombyliidae; genus Bombylius; species Bombylius discolor. The sequence goes on along the minus strand of OW584241.1, from coordinate 2,608,207 downwards.
TAACATAAACTCAGTAATCAAGCGTTTGAGATTAATTACCATCTACCTCACATTCAAAATATATATTGTAATATACATACTATCTACTATAGTACATTGCATACGGTTATAATAATGATGATCATTTTACCTGTGATAATGATTATAGAACATATAGAACCACCAACGAAACGAACAAATAAAATAAAATGAAAAAATAAAGGTAAAAATGAAGTGAAGCTCAAAATTGCACAAAACTGACGTCATTTCATTGTTGTGTTTTTTTTTTATTTCATTTGAATGTTGTTTTTTTCTTTCTAGTTAAAAAATTATACTAAAAAAAATGCTTTATTGCTGTTTTTCGTTGTCTGATTGTTTCGCTCCTTGTTTTCATTTTTTTTAAATCATTTTCTCTGTAGGTATATTTGATTTTTTTTTTTTCAAGTTTTTCTGAGTTAAGTTATTTCTTTTTTTTCGAGTAGATATTTTTATTTGAATTTTACTTTTAGTTTATTTATTTATTTTTTTATATATGTGATTGAAAGAAAAGCAACTTTATATACCTACATATAATAATAATAATAAAGGTGTTGTCCCGTATGGGGCTGTTCTGTTAATATAAAACACATTCGTTTGTTGTTTTGTTTCTGAATATATTTTTTTTTCTCTATACATATACATATTTTTAATATAAGGAGATTTAGGTGAGGTGCGCAGCGCAAACGAATAATTCGTTACGCTTGGAGAACTTTTTGACTTTGTAATTAGGTTGACCGACGCAAAATAAATGTAAAAAGCATGCATATAAATATGTAGAAAAGAAAGAAAAACAAAATAAAAACATAAAATATAAAAATGAGGGAGGTGAAGGACAGAAATGGAGGTTAGAGGGTATCAAACGTTGATGACACAAGTATTCAAATGAACTTGGTATGGTAAAATGTGTATATTTATTATTTTTCATATAAAATTCTAGCTATCTGTCTACCTGAGCATATCTGAAAATTTAAAACTTACGATTGTTTTTTTAATTTTATTTTATAGTTTGGATATACATATGTATAAATGTGTAGTTTATAGTAGCTTCAAATACATATGAACAAAAATTTACAAACCGTATATATGGAGAAGAAAGAAAACAAAAATTAAATACTAAATATGTATTACATACAAAAATCTACAATATAAAAACTCTTGTGTCAGTAACTAAAATATTATAAAACAAAGAATATCTGGTCTGTAGAAAAAAAAAAAAAAAAAAAAACAAATTAAATTTATTTTGAAAGTTGAAATTTTTCTGATTTTGTAAACTTTTGTTATTTAAGTCATTTTGTTCAATTTAATTGTATAATGTAGGTACATATATAGTTAAATATAATTAAAAATATAATTCATTTTGAATATTAATGATACTTTTTTATTTAAAACACAAATTATAAACTTTTTAAAAGAAAGTAAATAGCCATGAAAGATATTTCAATTTAATTAAAATTGAACCCACTTTTTATCTGAATTTCTAACATTTTCAAAAAACGTTCTATTTACTCATTTTAATTTATTTTTTAAGAAAGTGTAATTAAGAAATCTTTATTTTTAATAATCAGATACTCTAGTCATATTCGTACAGAATTGCTAATTGAAAAGGTTTACCATATTTTCTTCTGAAGTTCTTACGTCAGCAAGATTATTTTGGATTTAAAAAAAATATATATGTACATATATTTATCTTCAATTGTCATGTGTATAGTCGAACATAATAAGAAAGATATTATTCATCAATTAAAAGTAATTCATAAAAAAAATAAAAGATTATCATTAGTTTTAATATGTTCTCTTGAATTACAACGCCAAAAGATGAAAGATTGTGAGTAAAAAAAAATACCAAAAAGACAAAAAGATTTTTTTTTTCTAAACCAAACTTATTTTTCCTTTACATGAAGAAAAAAACAACAATTATAACTTTTTTTTTAAAGACTTTTTGTTTTGACAATTTTTATCATTTCAGTTAATACTGAATTAAAATAAAATTTCTCATAATTTTAAATATTTAAATATGAATCTTTATGAATATTTTACAATAAGAATATCAAAACAAACAAAAATTTAAAAAAAATATATTTTATGGAATTATAATAATTGTCAATTAAATGACAATTTTTTTGGTGTTTAAATTAAGAAGAAAAAAAAAGAATTATGATTATTCAGATAATTAAGAAAAATTTCATGTAATATGAAATAAAAGAGAAAGTCCAATAAAAATTTATAATTTAACAATTATTATTATTAATAGCAAAAAAAAAAAAAAATTAAAATAAAATAAAACAACAAATACTTACCTCGAACTTTAAATTGTTGTTGTTTCATAACAGAATGCATTTTAAGACCCATTCCAGTAATTTTATTACTATATGAAGTATAATTATTATTTAGAAAATTATGGCAACCAGTTGTACGTAATGGTGTACGTATTCGACTGTCATTCCAGTCTATCCATTCATTTGTCATTTTAAATATTTTATATGAATTTTTAATGTTTATTTTGCTTTTTTATTTATTTTTTTCTAATACATATTTTCATAAATATTAAATATTATGTAAAAATTTTTTTTTTTTTAAAATATTAATCTTACAAAATTGCACTGTTTTATTTTTAAATTATTCATATTTAAGTCATTTTTTTTTACATTTGAAACAACAACAAAAATCCCCACACTTAATTTAATTTTTTGTTTTTTTGTTTATCGTTTTTTAAACTTTATTGAAATAATTTATTGATTGAGCAGATTTTTTTTTTTTCATGTATCTGTAAAGTGATTAAACTTTAAGTGAAAAAACGAAGAATAAGAAGAGAAAAAAAAGTAGCATAAAATTTATATAAACATCAAATAAAGATAACATAGTCGAGCAATCATATTAACTAGTAATAATAATATGATGATGAAAAAAAAATAAATGAATGTAAAATTATCTATATATTTACATTATTTTATATGAAATGAAAATATGTTTTTATTATTCATTTTAGCCCCGCATACATAAAACCATCGACTAAATATCAATCTAAACTCATTGGGCAAATTAAGAGTCTTTTAAAACCAACTATGTATAAAAAAAAAAACTATACATATACATTTAGTGTATATATGTATACAGAAATCAATTTGGTCAAGTCTGGTTAGTTGACAATATATTATGTATATTTTATGTCACAATTTTTTTTTCGAGTATATAAATAAAATAAATGTTGTACATATTTTCAAATATATATTCAAGAAACAAAATTTATATGATAATATTTTATATGTAGAATAAGTAATTTTATATGATAAGCCGCTACCATATTTATCAATTATTTTTATTATTATCATAGCATACGTATTATACATATATGCTCATATATATCTATATGTACGTATATGTATATATATACATATATGTATATACTTTTTTACATACGTTATTTGATATGGTGATTCTAGAGAATTTTCTTCATACTCTTTGGAACACTCCTGACAAAAAAAATATATTGAATAAAGAATATAAGATAAAAACATATGTACCTAGAATATATCACATATTGTTTAGTATTACAAATATAGCATCAAAGAATAAAGATACTTTTTAAGCATATACATATGAGTACTTAAATATAAAGTACAAAATATTTACAGTAACGCATTAAATTTATAAGAATTTATAAGAAGAGGATTATTTTATGAAAACTTATTGCCAGACATAAATTTTTTGAAGAAAAAAAAAAAATTACATTATATTATGAAAAATAATATATGTATCTATTTAATATTTAAAATATATACTTATGTACATATATTTAATCTATATAGGTATATATTGTCTAAATTATGTCTTGTATTAAATTAATAAAAACATTGATTAGGTCACAACAATTACACAATATATGCATACGAGTACACAATTGAACGATCTAATATTTATTTAGTTTAGATACATATATAAAATATATATACAGCACATAATTCATACATATTATATTACAGAAGAAAAAAAAAAGTAATAATAATGATAATAAATAATCATTATAATAGTTATATTATAATAAATATAAATTTACATAGTCATTATATTGATCAACAACATTAAATGAAAATTAAATGAAAAATAAAAAAGAGAGAGAGTTTAATTCAATTGATCGACAATACTTGCTAATTGTTGGACATTAAAATTATTATGAGGTCATTGAGGGTATGTATTTACTGTATCTATCTACGAAAAAAAAAAAAATAAAAAAATAAAAAAATAAAACATAATAAAAATAAATGTAAACAGATCTCTATTAAGAGTATGTCAATTAATAATTTAAGTGAAATATGATGGCTACTTGAAAGCCAATAAATTTTAGAAAAATGTGTTGTTGTTTCTTTTTATTGTTTTTTATTTTTGTGATAATAAATATCTTCTAATAATAAACCGCATCATGTCCACATCATGTTAATTTTATCAATTTAAATTCAATTTTTAAATACATAAATATCAAATAATTAATATTTAAAGATAGTAGAAAATGCAAATAATTTATTAAATTGTGTCATTTTAGCGGTACATTATTGATTAAATAATAATTTCGAAATTTTTGAAAACTCGGACAAAAATTTGTTGATAGACTGTAAAAAATTGCATAAAAATTTTCGTAATCAATGTGAAACTGTTAGATAAGATTTGTTTTGACTTTTAATTTTTCTAATGTTTTCTTTTAAATTTAAGTATTTGAAAAACATCCTTGATTTTATTTTTATAAACTATCCTCTCAGTATTCTTTAATTATGGAAAATGAAAATATTCTTTCACCACTCCCACAATTTCCTTCGTTTTGTACTAATATGTACATATATATAAAATTCCCATAGAAGTTAAAAAGTTCATGACTCTACTCAATTTAAATTCAATTTATTTTTTATACTTTGCTTAAATTCTATTCTATAGAATTTTTCTTCTTCTTTGTTTATTCACCATATCCAAATTTAAAAATATCTAAAGAATTTTGTCTATCATACAAGAATTCACAATGATAACAAATTTTATTCTAATTTTTTTCTTTTTTCCCTAAATTTTTCATATTATTCATAACAAAGGAATTGATTTTATCAGATTATGCTACCTTTTTTTTTTTTACCTAATCCATGTTCTTTTAACTTTTTTTTTTTCCCAAAAAATGACTCAATACTTATAAATTTTTTACTATAGCGGAATTTCATTCCTATCACAAACAAGACTAATTGACTTTTACTACAGAGCTCATGTACCTGATGAATAGGTTCAAGTACTTCAATGTTAACATTAAAAAGGGATACATGTTTTGTCCAAAAGTGAAAGAAAGGCAGAAAAAAAAGGTACAAGTGTAATATATGTACATAAAAACACTTTTAAAAAAAGTTAAAATGTAAAATACAAGGACATTACCAAATTGAAAAAAAAAAAGAACAATTTTAAAGTCGAGACAGGTTATTGAAGATTTATTCAGACAAGGATTTTAAAATGTACAGATAATCCCCATTCTCATGTATCAGTTTAAAATTGTATGGTGCCTTATTTGAAAAAAAAAATGTCCAATTATTTTTCAGTATTGCTCTTTTGTGAATTTTTTTTTTTATCATCAAAGGTATTTTGAGTTTAAGGTATATGGAACAGGTAAATGTAAATATTTAAATATTGTACAAACAAACGTTGAATCATTTATTCGATCAAATAGTAATCTTTTCATAACATTTCTAATTCTATTATCAAAATAATTGATCTAATAACACAATTTAATCAAATCCGATTTTGATATGATCATAATTTTATTATAATGTTTTATTAAATTGAAAAAATACACCCAACTAATCAATGTAAATAATTATTCTTGTTAAAAAGGGTCATGAACTTATAACCAGAGTCAATATATTTATTAATGTTGCGTTTTAAATAGTTCATATGAGCACGCATTATAACTACATATTATGTATGTACATAATATGTACATGTATTTAATTACTGAGGCGTGCTTATCTATCTAAAGAAACTTAAAAATCTATTACCGACGGCGTTTTCTGTAAAGATCTTGCAATCAATCAAAATATAAATGATCTTATAAAAATGATGCTCTTACACTTGTTTACAATATGTATGTACATATGTTATATCATATGTATGTGTATGTATGTATGTATCTAAAATATATAGATTATGAATCTATAGTGTTTTTCATTTTAATATATACTACATGCGTTAACTCTGCGTAAATCTAAAGAATTAATTGTTTTCCCCCGGACTTTTGTCTACTGTTTTGATAGATCAATCAGATTTGTTTTTTTTGTTGTTGTATGTCATAAAGGGTTAATAGAGCATTTTATAGTGTTTTTTTTAAAGTGATTAATGACATCAATTCAAATCGATTTAAATTATTAAATTGAATATTATTAGGATTGAAACAGATGATATTTGAAATTAGAATTAAAAAGAGAGAAATATGTACATATATGTATTGTATTTTGCAGGAATAAAAAAAAAGGAAAATAACAAAGGTCATGTTAACATGAGAAGGTTTACCACCCACTATGTCACCTCATTTTGTTATCCTACATTTCTTTTTAATTTATTATGTTCTATTTTAACACAGTTTTAAACTTCTAAAAAAATTAACAGTATTTAGAAAAACATTTAATTTTTACCTTTCAAAAATATCGTTATTTTGAATTAAATTAATTTGAATTTAAAAATTCAACAATATCTGTCTTTTTTACTTTCAAGAAATTTAAACTCAATGAATATTCTATTAATCATTGAATAAACGAAAGAAAAAAAATGCTCAAGTTTAAAAAAAAATCGTTCATTTTCATTTAAGCACAAACAAAAAAAAAAATTTAATTTAAAAAAATCTTGTCACGTATCAAAACACTTTCAATTGAACAATTTGAGAGAAAAAAAGATAATGCATGCGGACAAATTTACACGTGAAAACTGCGTATCCATCCTTATCATGCAATTCACACAGGTGAGTCAAACATATCACATCACATCACATCACATTAATTTGAACTAATTTTTGTTTGTCGTTTAAAATTTTTTTTTTAAATTTTTACATTATTTTTGTTTTTATTGTCACGTTTTTCACCATTTCAAAATATTAATTTGATATTTATTTATAATAAATTTCAAATATACAGTTTTTTATTGATAATTTTTTACGTAAATTCAAAAGAAAACGAAAGGAATAAAAACAATCCGTTTACTTTTTTTTTTGGAAACATTAACCAAACAAGAAGCAAGCCACTTGATCACTTACGATCAGTTTTTTAACCTAGCCTGTCTGTTATCATATTATACAACATAATACAACATGGTATGAGGAACAATCAAACCAATTCATTGAATGTTGGATGTTTTTTTTTCATCATACATAAACTGGTATTACACTGTTAAAAATTCTATGAGAAAAGTTAAAAAATTTTATATTTTTGAGTTGAACTTTAAAATTGAAAAACTGAATACCTATGTAATTTTTAAAAAAAATTTGTTTTATTGAAACAAAGTAATATTCGTTTTTTTGATTAATATAAATTGTAATAATTATTAAAAAAAAAACACTTTGATACAAAAAAACACATTCATTCATCATTCAACGAGGGTGATTATCAACATTATCAACTAAAAAGTAAAAACTGTTTCTAAAAAGTGTTGTAATGTAAGTGCTCGTTAATTTTGTTACATGCAACATATGCAATCGAACATTGTGCAACAGGTAAACAAATAAACAACAAAAACAACTTGTTATAGTTGCACAATCGAATGCATTCATTGGTAATAATTTTCAAATTTGAAGCATGAGTAGCTTTAAACTGTGTATAAAAAATGTTTGTGGAAGAAATAACGCAATGGGATTAAGATCCTAGCATGTAAGAAAAAAAAAATAACTTAGAGTACCTATCTAAAATTAATGAAAAATAAAGGTAAAATTTAAAAACAAAATAAAGATGAATTTAATTATTGTTCGAATATTATAGGATTGATGCTGTATGCTGTATGAACAATACAGGATATCAACAAAATAAATTTACCTGAAAGTTGAAGATTTTTTTAAAACATTTTTACAGATAAATTATGAATAAAATTGAAAATGACGTGATCAATAAACAAATAAATTTCTAAAATATAAACACAGTATTATGGATTACGTGATAAAAGTAAGATAAATCAAAAGTATATACATATAATGATTACATTCTTGAAAGGAAATTACGTCAAAACAAAAATATTTATTTTATTTGTAACTTGCTTGTTTTTTTCTTAATCGCTAAAGAAAAAAAAAATTTTAAATACAAAAATACTGAAAAGTTTAGTTAATAAATCTTTTACAAACAGATTTATTTTTTTTTTATTTTTATAAAATTCTGTATTCATGTAGTAAAACAAAGAAGAAAGGTATCTAAGGATTCAAAATATACACACACATCCTATTTTTTAAATTAAATTGCATTTTAAATATCTTTTAAATCAATGTATCTACATTGAAGACAACAATTCACTGAAGTTATGTTTTGCATAAAATAAAAATTAATTTTCATTCAAATCGAATACAAATTTTAAATTGGCATTTATATGTGTAGTAGAATGTTTAAGAAAATCCTTTCGATTTATGATTGTCTAGACACTGTTTGGTCTTTATTTTGAAGGCCGGAACAAATATAAACATTTTTTTTTTCTGTTGCATTTACTTCCAAACGGAATTACTAAACAACAGTATACTAAAGAAATAATAAAAAAAAATTTTGATAAAGAGAAAATATCTTTGATGGAAAATTTTTTTCTATATTTTCACAACTATAGGCGTCGAAAACTTGTATAGTGTTGTTTATTGGACATTTCCGCAACTTCCGTTTTCCTTGCCATATAAACACGTTAGAATTTATTAAATTTTAATATACAAGGTATAGTTCGATGATCTTAAATTGAATTATTGTATGATGTATAATAAATTTATTTACAATTTTGTATTTACAGATATTTCAAAAAAAATAATAATAATAAAGTATCTTTGAAGGGTAGGATAGTAGATTCATGAGAAAAATCTAAAGAAAATTATACATACTTTTATTGGAAATTAATAATATCTATTTTGATCGAAATTCAAAATGTTTTTCTTAACGAACTATTTTTTTTTTAAATTTCTTTGTCGCCTTTTTTTTCAACTAGAAAATGGTATTTAATGCATCTACATATATCTAAAGAAATCTTTTAAGATTTCAAAATTAAAATTGTATAATTAAAATCTTTCAAATACAATCATTGTGTAAAATGAGTAAAGTAATAATGTGGCTATTTTATGCTGTGTGTATAATAATTGTTTGTATTAAAAGAATTATGTACTTATATGTTTAGATATATAGATAGTAAAATACATCAAATGGTGTGAGTATATTAATGAAACAAAATTATGAATAAACGAAAATTACTTGAATGAACTGACTAAATAACAAAAGTAAAAACTGCGGAACAAGCAGTTTCCGGTGTTTCTTTTTCTTGTTCCTTTTTTTTTTTCAATTAAAGACGACACAAAACGCAATGAAGATGATGATGATGATGATCAAGTTGATGATGATGAAGACGATTAAGAATAAGATGCGATGTTACCACATCTAAGATCTAAACATCTATATCTATACACGCAACGTATTAACCTTTTGTCAATTGATACATATAGCGGAGCTTGAGTTTATATAATCGTACCTATGTACATATGTATGTATATTTATATTAATTTACGCGTTAGTGCGTTAAAATACACTTCAAGTTCAAAATAATAATAATCGAGATCTTTACAATTTTTAATGTGAATTTTTAGCTACTTACTCGCCTTTTTTTAAAAGGTAAATATGTATACAACAGTTACATGGGATTAAGAGAAAGAAAAAAAAAAGTATCTAGAAGCAAGTAATACACTAAAAGGTGATCCTTGTTTACCAGTTATAATATCTATGCAATTAAAAAGAATGATAGAAACTTCTTTTTAAAAACAAGTAAAATATGTTGATTTTTTTTTCTTCTTCTTCTTCAATTTATTTTTTTCACATTCCAATAGAACTCGGAAGAGAAGGGCATTTAACTTTAATGCTGCACAAGATTACACGAAAAACAAACTGCATTCTTTCGATAAATGGTTATAATCATTTTTATTTATTATTTATTTTTTTCTATTTTCATCAATTTTTCAAATTACTGACATCGGCATACCTTCTTCGCTTATCAAGTAAACAAGAATTATGATGTTTCAAGAATTCCTTTTTTTTTTTTCTTCATTATAAATTTTTTCTGGCGGTAAATTACATAAGTGGAAGTATTAAAGTATATTTTATACGAAAGATATACATTATAACCATATAGACAATCATTCTAGAGGTCTAATGTATTGACATAGTAAATATATACTTTACTCATTCATTCATAAATTCTACCGATGAACATATTGCGGTTAGAAAGAATTTTTCATTCATGAAATCTACACCATTTGCAATTTTCCATTTTTTTTTTCTCTCTAACTTTTTTCTTTATTTATTTTTTATTTTTTTGCAATTACATGTATTAAATATATAAGATGTGATATTATTTTAATAATAAAGATGTATGAATTTGAATTGTATGCATTTTACATTTTAATAATATGCAAGCAAGCACTCTCGGTTGCGGTAATTGAATATCAAATTGTCAAGTCAACAATACATAAGTCTTTTTTTTTTTTTTTTTTTCAAAATGCAAAGATATTGTAAATAAAGAAATTTTTATATTAAATAAAATTTTTTTTTTCCACATGAATTGCATTTTAAAATTAGTCAAAAAAAAAAAAAATGGAATTTTCACAGAAAAATGTTAACAATTAATATTTGAAAAATAATTTCAATAGAATTAAAATTATCTGAAAAATCGGTAATAAAAAAAATAAAAATTTGAACTATTGATCTATAGTGAACACTTGACCCTGACCTTTTTTTTTTTTCTTTTTAGTATCTTTTATTTTGTAAATCATGATTTACCTTCTACTATCATTTGACACAATAAAAACCACATCATCAATATTTTTAAGGGCTTCCTCAAAACCGTATATACACACGCAATTTTATATACCATAAATATTCATTGTTTACCTTATTTTATAAAGAAAATTGTGTATATTGTGCATATTTCCCTTTTATATGCAATTTATTTCTTCTTATTTTTTTTCTTTTTTACGGAATTATTGCTGAAAATTTTATCCAAAAAATATGAAAAATTTTTTTCTTCCAATTTTGTATCGTTTCAGATTTCCCTCAAAATTAGGTCTCATTCTTTGTTCGACATACATACATACATACATTGATAAAAAAAATGTGTTGTTTTTTTTTTCTTCTTTCATTTTTTTGTTTTTGTATTAAAAACCAAGTGCAAGTGCATCTACTTTACTCACACCGGAAGTATAAAATTACACTTTAAATGAAATGAAAAAAAAAAAAAAAAAAAAAAACTAAAGAAATAAAATACATAAAATAAAAGCGCAGTTGTTATCCCCGACGACCTGAAATACACTCTCAAGTCTCATATAGTAAATGTATAATTTTTTTATAACGTGCGACACTAAAATTTTCATTAATGCTGGTTGAGGGAACATTAACAAGGAGACAAAAAAAAAATTAAAGATAAGAATAAGAATATTCTATCCAAAATGAAGATAGTGATGTAATTTCATAAAAAAATTTTCTAAATATTTGATCATTTAGAGATCTATTTTAGATATTCGTTTCATGCACTTGTGATTTAAGAAATATGGTCGAAACTGAGAGTAGGTTTTTGATTAATAAAAATTTTTTTTTTTTTAAAAAAGTAATTAAATTAAACGAACTTAATCAATGTCGAAAATTGTACAAAAAAAGAAAGTGTAACCTAATAATTAAATATGACAAGTAATTAGCGAAATCATGTAAATGAAAAAAGAATTGTTCAGAAAAAATTTCAACGGATGTTGACCAAGATGAGAAGATGAGGAGGTTCTCATTTGATTGTAAGATGATGTTTAATCATGTATCTAAAATAATATGTATATAAATGAGTGTATAAATACAATAAATGAATGAAAATTTTTTATGGATAAAAAAAAAGGCAATGAATAGAATGATTTGTGACCACTAAAGTAGAATGGACAGATTTAATGATTCAAAGATTTTAAGACTGAATCTGAAAATGAAATCTGTTGGAGATGGGTTACGTTCACGCATCAACAACAGTTGCACCAGAGAAATCTTAGTTATTTTTTATATATACATACATACATATGAGATTATTGTTATGTACATACATATGTATGTATAATGCAACAACCATCATCATGTATCAAATTTGGGATCACATCACTCATCTTATTGCTGATCACAAAGATTTATTACCAGACAGCCAGCATCCATTTATCCATATCCATTCTTCATTTCACATATATTGTATATATATTATATATAGTACAATCATTTATAGATAGTATAACGTAAAACGTGCTGTGCTATTATAAAATTCCCTCTGCTTCTTTCCAACTGATCCAAACCATTTAATTTTATTTATTTCTTCATGTTTTCTTTTTTTTTTTTTAAATTTTCTTTTCAAAATTTATGAATGAATTCTCCATCTCATTCTAAACTATGAAAAATATCTATCATCCATCCTTTTAAATGAAAAAATCGTACTTTTACCTTCTCAACGTATTTTCATTTAATTCTTAATTTACGTTTTTATGAATGAAACTTGTTTCGAATCATGGTGACGACTGGTTTTATTTTTTTTTATATTTCTTCGAAGGGTATATCTCATCTTATTGTGTAAAAAAAACACAGATTCTTTTTTTTTTTTTTTTGATACTTTCATTTCATCTGGATGAAAAAGGGCATTTGGTCGATTACTCTGACTAAGAAAGATTTTTTTGCTTTAAAAAAAGCAGCAAGAAAAACGGCAACAAAGCAATCACTAAAAATACTAAACGATGTCAGTTGTTATAAGAAAAATAAATAATAAAAAATAAATAAAAAACGACAGATAAAATGACAATCAATTAAAAGATTATTACCGCATTCAGAACAGAGTTTTAAAGTAATTTTAGAAAGTTCATAACAGTTCCTTCAAAGTTGTTCTTTTTATGCTGAGAAAAAGAGAGAAAAAAATCAAAGAAATGTTGCAGAACATGTTCTTTCAGCAGAGAATTAATTTCTTTTTAACATAACTCTAGAAGCAATGTGTTATGTAATCATATTTTTTTCTTTCTTTGAGAAAAAAAAAAGATACAGTAACAAAAATTTATATTTAGATACAAAAATTTTAAATTAAGAGAAAATTCATAAAATTTTGCACAGTTATTTTTAAAAAAAAATATAAAAATTTTATTTTTAAAAACTTCTTTAGACAAAAATAAATAAAAAACAGTTCACATTTTAGATAAGATAAACAGGTTCTTAAATTTAATAAAAAAAGATTTAAAAAAAAATTAAATATCTTAACAATTTGTTTTTTTAGTCATTAGATCGTAAGATTTTAATAAAAATCATCTGAAATTCCCACGATTTCATTATTATAAACTCGTTATCCTTTTTAACTCCTTCATTTTCAAGTTCAAAAGAGTGCAAAGTAGGTACATGGTACCTTTCCTAACTTATTCTTTTCATTAAAAGAAATAAAATAAAAAAATTACATGTTGTTGTTTTTTTTTTTTTCGTAAAGAACTTCATAAACATGTGATTCAATGGATGATATTTAAGTACAATTGCATACATCAACCTCGAATGTGAAATGTGAATATGAATATTATATGGATTTATATATCAGATTAATGGTATATACTCTCGTATGTAATATGGAAAAACAAAATAAATACAAAAAAAAAAAGTGATCCTTATTGAAATTTATCAAAAAAAAAAAAAAAAAAAACAAATAAGAGTGTCTCGTCTTTTTGTTGTCTATGAAATGATTTCATAAAACGAAGAGAGAAAAATTCTTACAGATATTTAAAAACTAAAAGCAACAACAACAACAATATAAAAATATATATAAAGAATAAGGTAAAATTTTAAGATAAGATTTATTTTATATGATGGGAAAAAAGCTGACAGAAGTAATCAACTTAAAGACAATGTAGGAAAAAAATTTAAAAAAAAACACAAGAGAGAAAAAAAAATTAATAAAGACCATATAATCATCTGATGTCGGAATCTTTTTTTTAGCTTTTGATCTTTTTTTTTCTCTTTTATTTGTATGTATTTTTTTTTTCCAATAATTTTTCTATATAAAAATACTTCAATTTAATCGTTATATTGTACAAGTATAGTGTTTAAATGCGAATAAATATAAAAGTGTATGATGTATGTTTTTCTTACTATTTTTTTTTTTTTTTTTTTTGTAAGTTAATTTAAAAATTTACTACCCTGGGAATTACCTTAAAAGAACTTTGAATAGATGTTAGTCATTACAAAAACATAAATTTTTTAAAGATATAACATACATATATAAAAAAAAAATACTTAACGTACCTAAATATTATGTACATAAGATTCATTTACGATAGATATATAGTACATACATACATATGTATATACAGTATCTTTACAAAAGACAATCCGATCAGTTTAGTACTGCTATGAAAATGTTCGGAAAAAAAATAATAATTTTTATTTGATTTCATTTAAAAACAAATATTTACAATTAGCAATAAGAAAGCTTTTAAAAAGTGGAATCGTTTTAAATTAAACTATTGAAAAAAAATTTTTAACAATAAAAATAAAAAATACAAAAAGGCTTTAAAAAAAAAAAATACATATTTCCATTTATTTTTCGTAGAAAAATCAACTTTCAAAGAAAACAAGAGAAATTTTTCCAATTAATTAGACGTCAACATCAAAAAAACCCAAATTTCTTAATAATTTCTTTAATATTTAAATATGAGTGTCATCTCAGTCATTTTTAAAAGAAATACAATTGTTTTATCAGTTGAACACCTTTTTTTCTTATCTTCAAAAGATACAACAACAAAGATTTAAATATCATGCGTTGACCTTCTAAATTAATTCAATCTTATTCCGTCAATAATTTGTCATGAACAGGTTCCAATAATTATACATGAGAATTTAAAACAAAATCACAAAAAATTGTAAATATCGATTTTTTTAAATTGAATTTGATTCATTAAACACCTACAACATCAATAATTATTTCAAAACAAGAAAAAAAAAATCGATGGCGCCAATTAAATTTATGTTAAAAGGGTTTTTAAATAAAAATTATGATAATCATTAAATTTTTGCATTATTTACATTTAATTAACATTGGTGATAATTTAATAACCATAACAGGTATCCTAACAAATTACATTAAAAAAAAAAAGGTTTTAAAAAAATCAGAGAAAAAATTAATAAATTTAATGATGTGTAGCACGATCGATGAATTTTTAATTTCGAAAAAAAAACCAAATCAAAACGTAAATTTTGAAAGATTCGGGAAAAAAAACAATCTCTTGTACACGCGTAACTCAGGTGTGGGTTGTATGAAATAAATTAATTATATTTAAAAACAAAAGTCAATAAAAAAATAATAATACAACATTTGAAGGAAAAAGAAATAAATTTTGTTTTTTTTTTTAGTGAAATTTTGTAAATATGGTAGATTTTATTAATGTAAACAAAGTTTGAAATATTGTCGCGACGTTTCCTTTTTTTTTTTCTTTTCTTTGTAACGCATTACTGTCGCCAGAAATCATCATTGCGGGATACGGCAAGAGAATAATTTATAAAAATATTTTGAATGTCATTCAATATTATGTAATAAATGTTTTTTTAAGATAATTAATATTTTCTATTTTATTCAAAACTTTGACCATGGTCAAAAATAAATGATTTTCGATTCAGCAGGGAAAAAAACACAGCTAAAATCAATCATGTATTATAGAGGTTAGATTACTATATGTAAAAGTTGTTCAAATATTATTGATATTAATGAATTCATTTAATTTTTCTTTGTTTTTTTTTTTACATATTACAATTCAAAATTAATAAAATGATCAATATCTTATATAAAAAAAAAAATAATCAAAAAACATAAATTGATGCGATTTTATAAAGTTAAAATTTAGAAACAAAGAAAATTGGCGCCATATTATAATCATAAGAGTTAATAGTTTTATTATTTTTTTCTCTTATAGTTTCTTCAACAACCCACTCATTAACCGTGTAATAACGGATATGATTTAATATTTGAAAAAATTAAGAAAAAAAAACAACAAATAAACCTGAACGAAAAAAATAGAAATTAAAAAAAGAAGAAGAAGAAAGAAAAAAAAATGAAGACGAATCATCAAATCATCAAATAAGAAAATAATGGTGTGCACATCCGTTGAAGTGTTATTGCTGCAATAAGAGACAAATCATATTTTAACAATATAACAATAATAATAAAGAAAAATGTCATTTTTTTTTTTTTTTTTTTTTGTGACTTCTTGTAATAAAAAGTGTGAACATAATATTTATTCTTTCCTTTTGTTCAAGTTGATTGTTTAACCAATTTAATTTCAAATGTAAGTAAAAGTAATTTTATTTAATTTTTTTTTAATGAAGCACCATCTGATACATGCAATTGAAAGTAAATGCACTTAAATCCCAATTCTTATGTAATCACAAAAATTTTAGTAAATTTCACTGAAACATTAAAATAAATTCTGACAAGAATAAGCTTTACACTGAAAAATATCTTTAAATTTTTTTAACATCTTTGATCAATTACTGTAAAAATTTTTGTATATCCTCAATTTTTCAATTTTGTCATTTAAATTAAGTCACACTTGAAATTTAGTAAATCCACAAACAAAACCAGCCAAATTTAATTTAAAATATATGCAAAAGACAAGCCAGTTACTTTTGGACCATACTATTCATAGTTTATTTCAAATTATTTACCATAGATCACATGTGAACACGTATTTTATGTTTTTTTTTTTATTTAAAAAAGTCATAAAATAAAAATTTAATAGATAAAAATCTATGTATGTTCATAATTTTTTTTTTTTAAATAAAATTTATAATGTACTTAAAAAAAAATATCATAAAATATCTGATGATGAATTACAGTATATAATCACAAATCTTTTTTAATATCATCTCATTTTATTATTATTATTTTATTAAACAAGAAACATTTTTAAATAAATTAATTCAAATTCGATCAGACTCATTTAAGTGAATTTATAAAACGTGATCAGACATTCTAATGAAATATGTATATCAATAAGAAAAACAAAAAACAAACAAAAAAAAAACATTTAAAAATACAGAATGAATATAAACGCACGTATATTTAAAATATTTAACCAAAAAAAACAACTAAACAAAAAAAAAAGAGAAAAAAAAAACCAATGATTTTAAAAAAATCTACAATATATACAAAACACGATGTAAATCGCTCGCAAATACATGATAATTTACAATTCTGTCTACTAATAAAATTTTTAGCATTGTATTAAAAAAATAAATTTATTTTTTAAAATATCAATTTTCATTTTTAAAAGAATTATACATACTTCAATATTGATATAACAATTTATTTCTTTTTTTTAAATTTTTTATTCTTGAATATAATCCGAATTTATATACATAAGTAAGATACACAAATGAGTTCTTGTATAAGAAAAAAGAATCAAACAAAAAAAAAAAGGAAAGAATTCTGATTGTTTCTTGTATTTTGATTATTGTGTCTCGCATACGTAAATAGGGATATTATCATATCGTAAATATGTATACCATTAAAGTGCATTTAAAAAAATTGATTTTCGTTTAAAAAAAAAAAAAAAAAAAAAAAAAAAAAAAAAAAAAATGTATTACTTAAAAAAAAAAACAAAAACTTATATTCAGGTACTTATCTTTATTTTATTTTATGTTTTTTAGTGATCCTTAAGGAGATTTTAGACAAGGACTTGATGAATAATAATAACGAATTGATTGTCCAGACGTGTTCGACAGACCTATCAGACAAAATAAGATTGAATAAGGCACGCGACTTTAATAATATTATTTCAATTCCCATGGACAATATTCCCCCTTCTCTTGTATACAAGATTCTAATATTACCTTAAACATTTTTTTTTTTAAATTTTTTTTTTTGAGGAGAAATGTTTGGATTTTTGAAAATTCGCAGAAGGACAAGTTCCCAAAATTTGCGCGATTCCAATTATAATTCAATGATAAAATTGAGTTTTTTTAAAGTTAAAATGTAAAATGCGCCAGATAAAATTATTTATAAAAATGATGAAATAAAACTCTAAAAAAAACGAAAAAAAAAATAACAGTAATCGTTTGTTGATTTTTAATTAAAAAAGTTTAATTATAAAATAAAATGAACATAATGATTCACAAATTATAAAAAATTGTATATTAGATCATAATCTTATTTTTATGCATAATTCAAACCATAATAAAAGTTATATCATGTGAATTTCCTGATATATGTATATAAAATGTATTTTTTCAATTATATATTAAATGCATCTGTACATGTAATTCTAATATGCCAAACAATCAATTATGCTATTTAATAATACTGTACTGTAATCTCTTATTATATCATATAAATATTCATATGAAAATTTATACATTATGCACTTTTTCAAATATCCTGTGAAATATAAATATGTTTCAGATATTAGATACTGTATATAAAGTATATACTTAGTTTGGCAAAAAATCTATCTAAAAATCTTTTTTTTTATAAATCTTTAAGTAATAATTTCTTTCACGCAGCGATACCATCTTTTATCTGTCGTATTAATTGATAGATGGACATCATATATATTCTATATCACATATACGGAACTCATATTCACACATATGTATGTATTTTAAATTTTATAAATATATGTAAACACATACTTATAAATAATGGAGCAGAAAACATCCATTAAAGGTATCAAAAGAAGAATTTTTAAATGTTTTCAATGAAAAATAGTTTTTTTTTTATACATGTATGAATGAATGAAATTGGCCTAGAAGTAAATCAAATCCAGAAGGGCACATCGTAGATCAATCCAATGGAGAAAAAATATATATGATAATATACATGCATGTTATACATAATTTTATATTTTTTTGTTTTTTGTTTTTTAAATTTTATAGTTTTTGTATTTTTTTTTTTTTTTTTGTTTTTTTAAATAAAAGAAAACAGTGATCATCTTTTAGTAATCTTTTGTAGATCTTTAACAATTCAAAACATATTATTTTGTATTATAAAGTAAAAACTGTTGTGCATCATCAGGTATAAATATTGAAGAGATAAAAAGAAATAAAAAACAACAGCAACAAAAAAATCGGGGAGCTACTATCCACATGGTACAGATAAAATAATACATTTTTATATATGTACATAAAAGAAATAAGATAAAAATAAAAAACTAAAATAAAAAAATACGCACACAATCATTATTATTATTTTATGTATATTATGTCAGAAAAGATAAAACCAGTATCAGAACCGGGAGCTACATATATTCCATCAATAAGATTGCAATAAACTTGTTATTTGGCCTATGTATAGTTTGATTTGACTTATTTTTTTTACTTTTTTTATATATGAATTTAATCATACATATGTATATAAAGTGATGGAACTGTGAAACAGCTTTAAGACTTGCCTAAGGCTATATATTCTTCTAGTAGTTATAGTCTACCATATAAAAAAAAAAAACATCATTCAATGCTGATATCAACTACCATTCAACACGATCATCATCCACCAGTCCAGCCAGGTTGATAATCACTTTTCTGTGATGTTCCCACGGCCCCTACAAAAATATATAAAACATATAATATAATTTAACCGGACTGCTGAGAGCGGATCATGAGGCCTTTTATATCATCTTTTCACGGTTCCGCCACGAATGATTTTCAGTTGACGATTTCTTTTTTTTTTTTTAATTTTTTCTTTCTTTCTGTATCTCTCTCAAAAGAAAGATCTTTTTTAAATCTAAACGATCTTTTCTTATTTTATTATAAATTTTCTGATTGTTTTTTTTATTCTCATTTTCATTTTTTTTTTGACGATTAGCAGAGACCTTTTGGTTTTTTTTTTTTTTTTTTTTTTTTGTAAAGGATAGTATATTTTATTTAAACAATATTTTTATAAATTCACATACATGTTTGCATATCAAAGTGTTTGTGCAAAATTCATTCTCCTTGATATTTATATACATTTAATAAATGCATCATTTTTCAATACTGACGAGAAAAAACAAAAAAAAATCTCACAATTTAAAAATATTTCTTTAATGTTAAGGTCACATATAAAATTTTGTGTATCTAAACTTTATGTGTATATATAACCAAGTAAATGTTCTACCTGTATAAAAGTGAATATTTTTTTTTTTTGATCATATCATCAACAGCAGATCAAATCACTATGAAAATGCTGCATTTGTACAAATTAAATAACAACAAGAAGTAACCAAAAAAGAAAAAAAAAGTTATAAGAAAAAGAAAAATATCTGTGGGTAAAGTAGATGTTCCTTTCTTTTATAGCTTTTTTTTTTTATATTAAAACTTCATTTAAACATCGCCACTTGATGAGAGTTTTATGATTTTGAATGATCAATTTGAAATGATGTTTCTCATTCTTCTTCTTGTTATTTTATTGTAATTTTTTTCTTCTTTATTTTGGAAAAATTTTGATTGAAAGATCATTGTGTCATTCATTTAAATACAAAATGTTGTTAAAAGCACTTATCGTTGTTTCTGATTAAAAATGAGATCCACTAATAATGTACAGATTAAATTAAATATCTATTTATATATGGGAACCGTTTTTATTTGATATTTAAAAATCATTATTGAATGTTTTATGATAGCATTATCTTTATTGAATTTTATTATTTTTCACGTCTTTTTTTTTCTCCTGGAAAATTTTTTTTGTCATTTAAAATTTTTTTTTTTTTTTGTCATTTAAAATTTATTTATTATTTTTAATTTTTATTTTTATGTATTTTGTATGTGTATGTGATTCATTTCATTCACTTTTTTTTTTATATTATGAATTTTATTTTATTTTTTATTTTTAAAATTTATCACAAAAAAAAAAAAAAAGCAAGAAAAATAAAATGTATTCTCTTTTTATGTATGAGAAAATTTTCTGTTTAAGCGATAACAGTTTATTCTAAATTAAAATTTTATATACAAAATATCTGCTTAATTTTCTAGAATTCTAGAATTGTTTTAAATATGTGATTTTTTTTATTTTTAAAATTATTATCACAATGTTTTTCAGAAAAAAAAAAAAAATAAAAACAAAAAAAATAGTTAGAATTCAAAAGCAAAATGTAAATAATAAAATTATCGTGTTTTTAGATAAAAGTCCATGGGGATTTGAAATGTTATTAGAAAAAGTCAAGATTTTTTTTTTACATTTTGTTTTCGGCTTTTATCTTGTATACAGCAAAAACGTTTGAAAACATGAAATCATAATAATTATAAAATAAATGTTAAAATGTTGTATATTTAATCATAAAGTATATCATAGAACAGCTGAGACTTTCGCTTCAAATTAGGCCTAATTTACTTCTAGTTTATTTATTAATTTTTTATTTTTCAAATCTATGTACATTTAGTATTTTTTTTTTTATCTTGTAATAATATGTTGATGATCACTTGTCACACTGAGTTTATGGTACATGATTAAATGATGATGATGATGATGATGAGGATGATTACTGAATGATGATGATAATGATATTGAAGTTGAATGAATGAATGAAATAAACTCTCTTATGAATTTGTAAAGTGTATATTATTTTTTTATTTCAAAGTGAATGCCCAGATGTTGTTGCTTTAATGCTATTTAATAGTTAGTTATATAGAAGATTAAAATGCCGCACAATTTGTTGCAATTTGACTGATGATACCATAATATGATATAAAAGAAAGGTCAGAAATTGCACCACACCGCACTATTGCGGGACGAACATACTTATATAAATATACATATAGTGACTGTGATTAGGCATATCCGGTCTACTAACCGAATAAATGAGTATGGGTTGTCATTTATATTATAAATGTGGTTTTTTTTTTTTTTAAACTTTCAACAAACACTGTAGATACTATTTAATTCTTTAAAAAAAAAAAATTATCATATGATTTAGATTAAAGGATGATATTTTATCTATTTTATGCAAGTTTTTTTTCTAGTTTTTAATTTAACATAGTGTTTTTCAATTTATTTTTGAATTTTTAAATTATGGAGAAGACAAAAAATTATAAAATATTTTTATCTAACGAAAACTATATTTTGTAAGGCAAATTCCAATGGAATTCTAACAAAATTTAAACTAAAAAAAAAAAACAGTTAAATCTTCACTTGAAAAAAACTAATATTTTTTTTCTAAAATCCCTTTTTATGTAATATAATTAAAAACGTTAAAAATATACTGTTTATATTTGTTTTATTTAGAAAATAAACAGATTCTTTTCAATCCTTCTTTTTTTCCGTCAACTAAATATTGTATAACATAATTCCATCGTATCTATTGTATTAATGTTTAAGATATTATTACTTTTTTTTTTTTTTTGTGGTTTCTTTCTAATTGAGCACACTTTCTCGAATAAACAGTTAAATATTACATATCATGTTTGTTTCTATAATTCAACATCAAAAGACAAAATATGTACATAAATAAACATTCATATATTTGAAAAAAAAATACTGTAATGTTTAATGCACAAATAGACAAACAAATAATAATTTTAAGTTAAAGAAACAAAAAACAAAAAAAATGGTGTGAATGGAAAATGTTATTTGATGATGCGGTTAAAAAAAAACAGTGTATTGGTACATATTTTTAAATTACAAAGCAGACATTCTGGAAACGCTTAATGTGCCATACTGTCTATGAAAAAAATATGTAATGTTTTTTTTTTTTATTTTTATTTTTTTGGAAATTTTAAACTGATAATTAATTGATAAAGAATTTTTAAGTTTATTAAAGAAAAGAAATTATTTAATAATTCGAAAATTGAAACGATTTTGTTTTAGGTTACGTTTTGTCAAATATACCTATACTACACAATAATGTTTAATATTTGTGACAATTAGAAAAGCGTTCTAAGGTTTTCTCCAGTTAACTACTAATAATGTAAAGGGTGAATGCTTATTTTCAATATGAAAGAAAGAAATCTATTTGAAAAAGAAAGTAGATGCAAACTTTACGAAAAAAAAAAAAAAAAAAAAAATGACGAAAATCCAATAAAGTGAAATTACACTTTTACGTAAATTATGACGTCATGGAAATACATTTATTAAATATAAAAAAATTCGATTTCAAAACTTTTCTTTCCGATTGAAAATTTTCCTACTTTTATAATAATTATTTTCAATAAAATTTAAATTTTATCACGCATAAGTACAAAACATTCTGTAGAACAAGTTTATTTGTATCTAAAAATGTGCATATTTTCTTTTTTTTTTTTTTAAATTAAAATAAAATTAGAATTAAATTTCAAAATAATTCATTTAAAAATATCTGATAAATTGAAATTTTTCAAATACTCTTTATATTTGATTAGAAGTGAAATTTAAAATTAAAAACGATAAAAAAAAAAACTATTTGAACATTTTTTATTAGCACTAAACGACGTATGTGTGTACATACGAAATATTAATGATGAAAAAAATAAAGTAGTTACGCATCATTTGATTAAAACAAAAGAATTTAATATATGTAGTAAAAAAAAATTCAAAATTAATTTTGCCTCCAATGTCATGACAATTACAATGTAAAATACATTCAAAAAAAATTTACGTTTAAAAAAAAAAACTTTTGTTTTAATTATAATTAAAATTAGATTTGTCACAGAATAAAAAAAAAAAAAGAGACAATGTAGTCCTTATAATATTATTCTGCACTTAGATGACTTGCAAAATAATGATTCAATTCAAGGGTATTATTATAATTGCCTGCATACAATGGTCTCCCTATTAAAAAACAAAAAGTTTAATAGTTTCTAATTCAGGTCTAAATTACATTGAAATAAAAAGTAATAAAGAAAAATTGTAATATATGAATTTAATTTTAAGAAGTAAAATGTTTCATATAGGCGGTTTATTTTGGATCTTCATTTTGCCTTTCATTTTTCTATGTATGAAGTAATGTGTGAATCATATGTAATCTATCTTTTCTAAAAGTCAATAAAATTTTGATGGTCAATCAGTCATGCATTAAATTGCATCGATCAATTTGTTTTGTATTGCAAAAGGGTGTCTGACAATGCATTACACATTGGTAACTTAAAATCGTGTATATACATAGTTGCAGGTGGAAACAAAATAACCTATCTGAAAAAAAGAAAAAGTTTCACCTTAATCCGTGATGCATGCGTTTCAATTTTCTAAAGCGTATGTTTACTTGTAAAAAAAAGGGACCCAATTTTTAAAACAAAAATATTTGATATAAATAATTGTTGTCGAATGCATTAAATTTTAGTGAGAAATTTGATCGAAATTTCTTTTTCAATAAAACTGAAACAAGTACATATTTTTTTCAACTGAAGATACATTTTGAAAAAACACAGGAAATAAAATAGTTATCTTGAAAATAATCTCCAAAATATTTGTTAAAAGCAAAAAACCTTTAGAACAAAAGAAATTGATTAATTAGAAGAACACAAAATCTTTGCAGAAATCCAATTATAAAATATAAAATCACATAAAATCTGAAGCGGTAATCTTTCTCTTAGAAATAAAAAAAAAAAAATCCTTTAACAATTTCATATTCAGTTATATAAGAGGAAATGGTATAATGCATTTATATGTAGAAATAACATTATACAATGATAATGATGCTGATGATGATAAACGTTGTTCTATTTGCTTCTCACCTAAGCCGCGCCACCAACATAGATCTAGGCGATTGATAGTAACCGGAACTGATATGTTGCGGTATACCTGTATACATACATACATACATACATTCATACATAATAAAAAATACCGCCAATAACACCAAGTAAAAATCTCGATTTTCAATTCATTGATCTCTTACAACAGTGTTTTTATTTTGCTGGTAATTTTATGAATGAAAACTGGAATTGCAACTTTGAATGAACAAACAAACACACAAAAAAAAGTAACATTATACTTTAGTCTTTGGAGTCCATATTCATATATGGTGTAAGTTTAAGTATATAATAAGAAGGAATCCCCCCATCAACCCAAATGACCAGCTGAATCTGAATGTATAACACAACAAAATCATTTTAAAAAAAGAAAAGAAAAAAAAAAAACAACATTACAAATGATCATCGTTCGTTCATCAGATCACCTGAAACTTTTTTAAGAGTAACAACAATGATAGATCTTTGACTAAATAAAAAGCGTGTAAGTGAATTGTTATGGACCACTAGAACCAGTTATATGTAGATACAAAATAGAGTTAATGTATGTTGAAATTTTATGTTTTGTATATATTATATTAGATATAAGATTTTTATAGTATCTTATTAGGTATCCCGTAATCATTTCAAGTCAATAAACTTCCGTTGGATTTCATGAGACTTGTATAATAGATTACAAGTAGCCAAAGACTTAAATCGATGAACCAATACAAAAACTATAAAATTATAACATTTCAACCACCAACTATTATAATAGCCAGATATATGTACATATAAATACGTACCTGTGTACATATAAAAATTAAATGGAGAATCTAAAATCTATGATTACGACCAACAATCAAGACATTGGCGCTTTCAGGTGAACTAGGCACTTTGCATTTAGCAATTATATGGTATACTTATTACTAACTAGCAGTTTATATAAATAAAGCAAGACAAAAAAACAAAAACAAAAAAAAAAAAAGTAAGAAAAACAGAGATTTTATTGCAAGTTGCATGCACATAGCATACATGCATAAATTCATTTTGCAGTTTATGGATTTTCATATAAGATTAAACTTTGTTATAATAAATACCACCTGCTTCTTCTTAACACATTATAATAATATAAATACTATACCACAAATTCATATTCATATTATGATCATAATATTATTATAAATATAAAGTTAAATTATAATAAAAAAAAAAAATAAAGCAAAAAATTATAGTACTATTTATATGATCGAAAGTTTCCCGATCTGCATAGTACTTGTATATTTCTAAGAAGAAGAAAAAAAACAGGAACATAAAAAAAAAGACATTTTATTCCTGCTCCTGTTATACAAGTCCTAACTTTAACTACATATGTACATGTAACTTAGTTAGTAATAATATATACAAATGTCTATCGTAAATTTGAATTGTTTAATAAGTTGGTGATAAAGTAGATCATTTCTTTAGGAGGCTTTTGATTTCTTTTTTTTTTTTTTTTTTGCTCCTTTAAATTATCTTCTTTTTCTTAAAACTATATTTTTTTGTTTGCAATTTTCTTCTTTTTTTTACTCAATGAAACAAGCGAAAGGAGAACCGGTTACTGTTATATGTTAAAGTTTTGGATTTTAGTACAAAAAGAAAAAAATGATACTCTTGTACATTTTATAAACATCTGGCTATATCAAATCAATTGAAAAGTGTACATGGAGGATGCTCCAAGGCTTCGTGTGTAATTTTTTATTCATATATTTTTTTTTTACCTCTTCTTCTTCTTCTTATTTTTTTTATGTAGATTAAATGGACAACTTCATCAGATGAGAAAAGATTTTTATGCATTGAAGATTAAATTATTGGCAAAAAGAAAATGTATCTTCTTTTTTTTTTCTTGTGTTTTATTTTTATAATTCTAATGCAATACATTTATCATTTATACATCTATTTTAATTAGCATTCGATTTTCATGAGAAAAATATTATTATTTAGAAAAAGAAAAGCACAATCATAAATTTATTTTATTTGAAATCAGGTTTATTTTTTTTTTTCAATTAATTATGTTTTGTATTTATCTTATAAGAAAATTAATACATCATGAATTTTGTTTCATTTTAATTAAATTGTAAATGTACCGTTATTTATGTCACAAACAAAACAGCAAATATTTTTCCTAATTGATTTCTGGTCGATCCTTTATAAATCGAACCCTTCAAATCTTTAAAATCTCTACTCTTTTTCAGTTGTCCTAGTTTTTCACACTATCTTTTTCAAATCCTTTTTATCTTTGCATTTTTTCTCCCCACATTTTATACTAAAACTTTATGAACATACAGTAGAAGGGAACATCTAAATTTTGATCTGATACTCAACAGAAAGGATTAAAATCTAATTTCAACAGTGTGTGTAGAAAAAAATAAACTTGAATTTTTCTATTTTCCTTTAAAAGTATTCTATCAAAGCATGAGCTCTAGAACCAAAATATCCCTTTTATCCTCATAGATTTGAAATTGTTAAAGAATCTCCCTATTCATGACAATCTCTATTTTGTAATCAGTGAACTATATATTTATCTTAAATACTATTTGAAAATGTGCTATTTATGTCTAAATTAGCATTTAATTACATTTTATCGTTGTTTATTAACGTAAAACTTGTCATATAACGATGTTTATTTTTTATTCTCTTCCCATACAAATTCACTACAACACAATTTTCATTTAAAATATATACTCCATATCATTTATTTTAGTATCATTTATATACAAGAAAATTTTTGCTTTAGGGTGTTAAACATGCAACAGATTTTCTATATATACAATGACTACCTGTTGATTGTTGGTTGTCAGTAAATAAATCAAAAAAAACCTCAAAAAGAAAAATGAAAATAAAATCAGAGGAAAAAAAATATTACTAAAAAATTATTAATGCTTTTTGAGAAGAAATCTTTAGATCTATATCTTAAGGGCATATTATATAAAAGAGATAAAATGCATATACATGTATTTAATAATAAACAAAATGTAGCTACATTGAAATTAATTAAAATTTACAAAATGTCTTTTTTATTTAATTTGTAATTTTTAACGTGTTAAAATTTTTTCAATTAAATCACACAAAAAAAAAAAATCGAATATTCAATTGAAAATTTGTCATGTAAATATTACCTTTTGATCTGAAAATAATTTCTTTTTTATTTTTAATCTATTTTTTTTTTTTTTTTTTTTTTTTTTTCAGAAAAAAAATAAAAAAAAGGGAGCATCTTTGCAAATATTTGCAATATCAAAATGAGTTTCTAATTAAGATTACTTGAGGCAATCTAATTTTATATTGAACAATAATGGTCAATGAGGAAAAAATTTTTTTTTTTTTTTTAATTATTACTATTATTGTTACGGTAAATGTAAAAAAAAAATGTAAACAAGAAAGAGGATATATTAGCATTAAAAAAAAAATATGACATGTTCATTTAATTATAAGGATAGATATAATGTGAATTTTAAAGACAAATTGATACGCACGGAAATGAGTAAATGCACTACTAATTTTAGTATCTGATGATGATGCTATACTTTTAGTATCTTTCACTTTGTTTTTAGTTTTTTTTTTAATTCCTTTTTTGTGTTTTTTTGTTGTTGTTGTTGCTGTTTTTCAATATTATATAGAATACATTATGTACAATACCACATTTTTTTTTTTTTTTTTTAAATGTGCATTACACAAGTATAGTAAGTAAAAGCATACTATTTCGTATGAGAAATCAATTTAACTTCAGGCAATATTATATACCTTCATATATATAAACAATGATGCATTTAAGAGAAATAAGAAAGCATCGCATTTCACCTGTAAATTTTATTATGATGATGATGTACATTTCCATCTAAAGTAACTTTTGAAAATAAAAATATATAAAAAAAAGTTCACTTAATAAAATTGAATTGGTCGTTAATATTATTAAGTCGGTCACTTAAGAAACATTTAAAATTAGCAATGTTTTATTTTAACAAAAAACAAAAAAATTAGTTTAAAAAAATTTATTAAAAAAAAACAAAAAGAATCAACTGACAAAGAAAAAAACACAATATTTTAAAAAAGTCATTAAAAAAAAATTTTTTTTTGAATATGAGAAAATATTTAAATGTGTTATATGAACAAATTATATGATTTGTGCATGAGAAAATTAATGTATAGAATATACTGTATTGTATATGTTATAATAAACATTTAGGAGTTTTAAATTAAGATTTTTCCAATTTCTTTGTTTTACCTGGATGGAAATTTTCATTAAAAAAAAATATATATATACATTTCAAAAACTGATGTACACAAAGAAACTTCGAAATAAAAGTATATTTTAATTTTTTTTTTAATGTCTGATTTTATGAATGATTATATTGTTTTGATGCCATAGACATCAAGAAGCGACAAAGAAAAAAAAAACATTTTTTTTTTTGTTTGAAATTTGAATTTCATGGATTGATAAGCATCGCTGAAGCTCTTTTAATTATGTAAAATAAAATTAAAAAAAAAAAATAAAATAAAAAATAAATAAAAGTTACTAAGGATTGATTAATAAGTAGCAATAATATATTGAATGCGTCTAGCACTTTGAAATACATTTTTATTTTTAGTTTTTAAATAATGCATATATATGCAAAATGATGACGTAAATATTAATAAAATTTAGTATGGTGTTTTTTTTTTACAACACTGTATCTCTAAAAATAGAAATCTGATGTTTTGTTATTTCGGAATAAATTTCTACATATTCTATTCATATTTCTAATAAAAGAATAAATCATTCAGTTTTCAAGTAATGTTGTCAAGTAATGATCATGTTATCGAAACCGCATTACAAACTATTTACAACAATTTTTTTTTTTAGTTCATTACTAATCTCTGATGTTGTCTCAATTATTAAGACTGACAATGATTGTTTATAGATAAGAAAGGTAATATGTGGATGACAGCCGTATTAAAAGGCAACAATTCAAATTGTCATTTAAAAAGAGAAAGAAAATAAAAATGAAAAGTAGAAAGAAAAAAATGTATCTAAAAAGCGGAAGCTGTATCTAACCAATTCCCTCATCATTAAATATCCCATCAGATCAGCACCATCAGCATCCGATAAAAGAATAATTCTTATACAATATCTTTTTTTTCTTTCTGTTTTTTAGCTTTATAGAATATGTATATTCTTTACTTGACCTCGTCTTTATAATAAAATCTTGTTTTTTTTTTTTCTGCTGTACAACATAAAAACTAAGTTTCTACTTGTTCTCAGCCACGCGACCATCTTCTCAAGAAATCATGTATGTTTATTATTTTTTTCTCCTATCTGTTAGATACATACATATGTATATAAAAAAGGTTTAAACTTTCATTTTGTATTAACTTGCTATCTTGAAGGCGCCAAAGCATCCTATCATATGAATATTTTGCTTCTGATGAGATATCATTTGTAACAACAACTGCTTAACTTTTAAATCGTTCGATTTTCTATCAGTTTTTTTTATCTTATAAATCGTATCGTATATGTGATATCTACCTGTATATAGATATATTATTCAATGTATTTTCAAATAAACCAGTTTGAATCTTAAAATCTTTATAATAGCATCATTCATGAAAAACTTGAAGATCTTGTGTAATAATAATGAAGAAAAATAAAATAAGATTTAATTTTCATATAAAGTTAAAATGCAACATATGTATGTATATTAAATTCAAGTAAACAAATAATATACTACATATTGCAAAATATAGATTAAAGTCATTTTTTATTTCTCACGGATTACTTTTTAATTATTATTTATTTAAGTTATTTTTAAATTCAGACAATTGTATTTGTTTTTATAATTAACAATTACATTCATATTATTTTTCATATACAAAATGATATGGGCGTTTATGAAAATGATAGATTCTTATAAATTCATTTCAATAACAAAATAACACCCATAATAAATATTACAATTTTATTGTTAAATATTTTTTTTATTTTATATTGATAATTACAGAATAAATATAATATGTAAGTAAAAAAATATTGTTAAAGATATTCCATAATAAAAAGAAAAAAAAAAAAAATATTTTTAAATCGAAAATCTTTAAAATTATACACAGGTGTTAATTAAGAGGCGCTTACACATTATTTAAGTATATTTATTACAATAAAATATTTACACAAACATTTAGGAGGAGTTTATTTTTCAACTCTGTTGGAAAATAAATATGTAAGTACCTATGTACTTATTTTTGGCTTCTTTTTCATCTCATCTTTATATACATATATATATATATATATATAAAATAAATGATATCATTGAACAGTTAACGCATTTTTACCACTAAATTACTCGTGTCTTTCTTCAAAAAGAGAAAAAAAAAATATACACAAATGTATAATTTATGATCAATAAGATTTTAAATTATAAGGTGGAATAGGACATGAGACGGATCACTTAGTTTTTTCACTTATTAAAAAAAAACAAAACCAGCAAAGTAAGTACATAGGTTCATAAGTATGAAAAATATTAACAAAACGGCGCTTTTGCATCTACCTTAGCCTAAAGCAAATTTTCTTTTTTGATCATTGAATTTAATTATGTTTAAGAATATCACCAGCACAGTAGGATACTTTTGAACATTTTATTTCAAACAATTTATAAATGAAATGAAAATTTAAAAAAAAAAATACATGAACTTTCCACAGTAAAATAACATGTAGGTATTACATTGATACAAAACAGATTTTGAAAATAAACGAATAAATTATTTTAATCAACTATTTCAATTAATTCAATTTAAAAACTTTTGATCTATGAAATCCTATTAGAAATTTTACTAATCAAAAAAGATGTTTTCATTTTTTCAAAAATTTAAAACTACAAAATGGTAAATCGTTATTTAGAATTTCAAAAATACCGATCGTTTTTTAAATTTATTCAATTTTACCACCTTTACCAGTTTTGAAAGTTTTACGATAAAATTTCATCGTAATTCTTAGACACAAACCAAAATGTACCAAAATTCAAATTTAACGTAATTTTCGAAATTTTTATTGTAAACTTTTTAAAGCTTCTCTAAAGTATTTTCTAGATATCATCTGCTCAAACCAAATATAGGGTGCTACATATTTTCAAAGCCGTTAATTTTATTTAAATGTAGCTTAATCAAATAAGGTTAGAAAATTATTTGAAAAATATAAAATTTTATAGTTAAATAAAATGTTGGAGCTTTATTATGAAACAAATAAGTAGCTCGTGTAATTATCTAAATGAATTATAATTAATGCTTAATTAAAAATTCATAAAACTATGAGTTAAACAGTTGAACCAAGTTGAAAGATAATTTAAAATAAAATTAAATCTGAAAAATATAAATTTAAGGAAACTTGAAAGAAAATAGTTTTTGGTAAATAGAAAAGAATAGGTACCTGAAAAATGAAGAAAATACTTCATTTTTCTAATAGACTAGCAAAACAATATTTATATCCCTAATTTTAAATTTACCAAATTATTAAAAAAATTCAAAATTGTAACTATTGTATGTACGTCTTTCTTGTTCATAAATTAGCTTTATTGTATCTTGTATTCACTTTTAACTCCAACAACTCATGTAGAGGATTCACTTGAAATATTCAAATACAACAAAAAGAATATAAAAAAAAAACTGTCCCTTTCATTATAAATTCATATTTTGTATTTTTACATATCAATCAACTAAAATCAAACACAACGTTAAATATTAACAGAGAGAAGAAAAAAAAAATATTCTATTGATACAGTCCGGCCGGTTCCCTTTCTTTTAAAAATAAACACCTTAAAACTCGTATCTCCCAAAGAAATCTTATTTTTCATTCATATATCATATATTTTTTAGTTAAGTATATAATGTATAAGGTGAATTTATTTACTTTTATTGTAATTATTACGCCATACATATTTTATTTTATATTGAGATTAAAATTTTTTTTCGATGAATCTAACATAAATGTATGTATGTACGTGTTCGTTAGCAATCGTTTTATGAATGAACAAATTTTATTCGAAATAATCATATGTGAATGTTTTTAATGTTAAATTGTATAAGTTAAAATGTTTATATACATTTTAGAAAGAAAAAAATCTTGCTTGTTTATATATAAATTTGAATTCATTCATGAATCATCTCATCGCGTTATTAAAACAGCTTGTCAGACTACTCTATCAAATCAACATTTTTATTCGTTGGATCGTCGTCGTCTGTCGCATTGTTTTTCAATTTCTCAATGAAAATATCAAGAAATATTCAAAAAGAAAAGTAATAAGTATATCTTGAAAAGTGTACTCACTTATAAGTCGCTACATATTATGTATATAAGAAAAGATAGATAGTTCTTGTTGAAAGCAAATATTATATGGCTCCATAAGGGTTCCCAGACGGATCCAACAGAATACAAAGAGGCAAACCGTTTATACTTCTCTTACATTTTGTTCAACTACAAATTTATACCTCATACAATATTTCAACATGTGTGTGATGTTTATATATATACCAACTCCATACTCCCCAATTAATTTCTTCTTTTAGATTTCTTTTTTTGTTTACTATCAAAAAAGTACCTATCTTTTTTTTAAAAAAGGTCTGCAGAATGAAATCAGTCATATTACAAAAAAAAAAGAACACAAGAAAAAAAACAATGTATTCAGGCATAAAACAGTGTGATTTAATCAGTTTAAAATTTTTTTTTAATTATAACCGAAATTTTATTTATAAAATGATAACAGGGTGTTCGAAACAACTTCACATTTAGAACATTTTTTTTTTTTTTTTTGATAATAATTATGTAACTTAACTTTTAATCTTTTGTGATCAAATTCTAAAATTTATTTGATCTAATGCCAATCCAACAACAATTCTAATAATTCATTGGATCTACTTTCTGTCACTGTGTATTATTTACCTACTGATCAATTCTATAAATCTTAAGAGGAAGTTTTTCCCCTTTACTCCTTAAATGTAACGCCCTTGATTATATATAGCCAATTTCAAAAAAATTGCTATCAGCTTCTTGACTTGACTTTTTTCTTTTTTTTTTTTTACCCTCAACCGCCTTCTTCCTCTATACATCTTTCCCATAAATTCATTATCTTTTTATTTCTTTTGATAGACTAACGAACATTAAGTTACCAAGAAAGATAAAGAATTTATATACTTTTTATTTTAAAAATTGCAAATGATAGCAGTTTTGTTGAATGAAAACAACATCAGAAGAGTTTTTTTTACTTTTTAATGAAACAAAAAAAAAAAAAAAGAGAAAAAAAGAAACATAATTATTATTGTCATATCATATATTTACTGCCAAGAATATCTATTTGAAAAAAAAAATCTTTGGAAAAAAAAAAGGAAAAAAAAAACATAATTATAAACAAACGCCTATTAAACAATTTTTTTATTTAAAAAAAAAAAAAAAAAAAAAGAAAGAAAAAAATGTTTATTTTCATTTTCTTGGCAAATTGTCTATTCTCTCTACGTATAGTATGTGTGATTAGAGGCGAAGGAATAAAAATAAAAATAACGTCATTAAAGTTTAAATCGTGTTAAGAATGAAATGTTTTTATTTATTTTTTCTTTAAAAGAAAACAAAAAATAAAAATATATAAAAATTATATTTGATGTGTAAAACACACATATTTTATAACAACAATTTATATACATATTGATATAATAAGAAGAATTTTCAAGGTTTTAAAAAGTCAAGCCAAATGTATATTATGCAAATTTTCAATATATAGATAGATATACAAAAAGTATATACATATTTCTTTAAATATTATCGTTTTTCTTTTACTTCTTATTTTTGATAAAGTTGCTTATTCATGAAAAAATATCAATTTACAGTAAATGTATATTATCCAATATATAAATGTACATCATTTGATAATTGCACGATAGACACAACATATTCGTATTATACTAATTTTTAAATTCGAAAAATAAAAAAGTATAATTTCGTTTTTGTTTTTTACAAAAAATCATACAAATCTGTCCTCATTTTATATTCTAAATTATTACAAAAACTATAAAGGTACTATAATTTATTAAATTTATGATATTACTGAAAAACAAAAAAAAAATTAAGAATGAATAAGCATAGTAATTATATTCGTAATTAATGTTTTAAAAAGATGCTTACAACATATTCTTAATACATATATCTATTAAAAGCCATTGAAACTGTTAAAATATCACATATTACAAAATACATGAGTATGTATAATATTTTGAGATGACAACATATCATTATGAATTTAAGGTAAATGAGTACATGAATTTTGTAAAATAAAATTTAAAAAAATTTGTATCTTGAGGAAGAATAATATTGACAGTTTTTTGATGTAAAAAAAAAAAAAACAAAACAAAAAATACAATTGTACTGAATTAAGTTATTGCTATTACTCACTGAAATATTTATATTGGTACTTATTTATAGTTGACATCTTTTTTCTTGGAATTAATGTAATATTTTTTAAAAATTTATTCTTTTGCCTTTTCTTACGTAAATATTTTTTTTTTCTTTTTTGAAATATGACTAAAATTAAAGTATATTTATTGATTTCATTGAAAAATTTCGGAGATATTTTTAAACGTTAGTTTTGTGATTTCATAATTTTGTCAATTTTCAAAAAGTCTGAAGAAAATTGGTAAGTGTTGCAGACTACCACCCACACACATTTGAATTTAAAAACTCAATAAAATTTGAATATTTTTTATCTTTCCTTAATAAGTCTACTTCAGGATCAAAAAATACTAATTTTAAAAAGGCATATGTAAAAATCTGAAAACGAAATTTTCTTCTTTTTTTTTCTTTTGTTGTTAAGCCAGGACATATAGAGATATTATACTCTCACAAAAAGTTACTAATTAAAAATCTTATAAACACGTGATCTTAAAGTAAAATTAGATTTATGAAACGTCCTTTTCTTACCGCATGGTATTAATTCTACAAATAAAATTTCGATGACTAAAATTACACGATTCTACCCTGAATAATCTAATAAACAATGTAATTTATACAAATCATTATTATACAATTGACCCATAAGATCATTTTACAAAATTTAAAACACAAACTTCTTTGTAATAATCGAAATTCGCAAATTTTGATTGGTAAATGTGATATACACGCAATCGCTTATCTTTTTTATTTTATTTTGATTTATTTATTTTTTTTCGATTTTCAACAAAATTCAGAATGATTATTATTTAAAATTCCATTTTGTCAGCAAAAATTTATACGATCATGTGCTAAATTTGTATAAAACATACTCAAATTTAAATTTTCATTAATTTAATGAAATTTAAATTTTCTGTTATATGATTATATTTTTTTTTCGTTTTTGAATAAAACGTTCAACAAAATAAAATACAAATTTGAACAACAAAAAATGAAAAACAAAACAAACAACAAAAAAATAAATCTCGAATAGGTGTGTAATTTTTGCTAAGTTTTGCGAGATTTGATTCCTTGAAATAAAATCTTCTATTTGAAATTCACTGTTTTGATTTAAATATATTTTCTTATGAAACAAGATTATTCCTGTTCAAAATTTAATTTCTTATGAAGTTATTTTCTACTGAATTAAATTTTTTTATTTCATGTTTATTTTTGTGTTATTTAACTTTCAAAAATGTCATGCGGTTTTTTATTTTCATGAATCTTAAATTACTTTCAAGATGTAACCTAGAACTTTAAATTTTTTCTTAAAAAAAAATAATAAAAAAAATAAATAAACATGTGATTTAAAATTTGCATTCTATAGACTTTTTTTTTTCTTATTATTTGGAATTTTAAAAAATAAATAAATATATATCTAAGATGAAAAATGCATCAACAATTTTAAATTTTCTCAAAATACTTATTTTCAAGACAATTTTATTTGAAAAACAAAAGCAAAAATACAAAAAAATAAAACAAGTTTCACTGTTTTAATAAACATATATGTATGTATAACATTTATAAATTTTATGTTTTCTTATACCACAAAATTTAAATTGATCATATAACAAATCAATCTGTTTTAATTAACATAAATAAAAAGCGTACATAAATGAATAATTGAAAATCTAAATGCCCAATAAATACAATTTTAATAAATATTTAACGAAATAAAAGAAAACAAAATAATACCTACCTAGATATAAAAAAAAAAATAAATATTTCGAATAAATAATGCGTGAATAAAAACTGCGCAATTATTTTAGAATAATAATAATAAAAATTTATAAGAAATTACAATTGAATAAAATAATAGTTATCGCTTTAGTAAGCACGAAAATAATAGTACAAAAGACATATAAACAGAGTACTTAATAATAAATTTATTATTGTTACGTATACTTTCATTTTCGAGATCTTCAATCGTACATAATTCACAAAGTAATCATATAGTAAATGGTACTTAATGGAATGATATCATTAATTAATAAGTATGTGAACTTAATAGTACACACGTTGTCTTCAAATGAAACGATCATAGGGTAACGATAATAATCTCGACTCGAACATCACTTAAGATTTTTCTTTGTCACGGAACGATGTTATTTGGAACATAAACATCCAAAGACAATTCAGTGGAACCGTTCAAAGTGAAAACTTTTTCAAAAAATTTAATTCCAGCATTAGATTGTGTCTGTATTTGTTAGAATATGAGAATTCTTGCAAGGAGAACAAAAAAAGAAGAGAAGTAAAAAAGAAACTAGTCTATTATGCATTTAATGTACCTACTCATAAACGAAATCCAATCTAGAGTTCTCCCGACTACTGGTACCTCGACTCGAATCACTACCCTATCAAATTTCTTCTAAAAATTTATATAAAATTTAATTTATGCTGAATAATCATAACATAATTAAAAATATTTGTCAATCTCATAAAAAACAAACAAAATAATGCACCACAGAGAAAAAATCAAATCCTTATATTCAATTAAAATAACATATCACTTACATATCAGTTTAAATAATCATTTTGTATACTCTTGAATATTTTATTGAATTTAATGTTTTGTATTGACTCATTTAATTTTCGTTAAGAAGATTGCAAGTTATATTTTTTTTTTATTTTCTTCAGAAGATAAATTGAATTGCGTAGGTGTTTTATATGAAAAAAAAAAAAACGAATGAGATTTTAATATTGAATGAAATGCAGATAAATTTTCTTAATATTTATGCATTTATCTACATAAATTCATATTCAAATTATAAAAAAAGAAAAGAAAAAAGATAAGTACAATTTTATAAGATTATAAATTACATATTCATGAAATTTTCACTTTTTCATATATCATACTTTTTAATTATTAACACCCACAAGAATATGACAACTGTGTTATTCAGTACATTTTATATATACATATCTGTATATGTATACGTATTAAATTGTATATAAACGTGCAATAAGCCCTTTTTTATTTTTATGTTTATTTAAAATTAGCAATATATTATCAATTTTTGAAAACAAATAAATGATATTTGTAATTAATTTTTTCATGTCTTTAGTACAAAATGTATATAATATATTCCAATAATATATGTTTTTTTTTTAAGGAAATTTCCGTTATATTTAATTTAAACAGATACTTTTTTTTTTTTTTTTTTTGAAATTTAAAATTAAATCTTATATCATCAATATTAAGAATCCATATATACATACTAAAATATTCGAATGAATAAATAATTTGTTGAATCATTTCTCATCAACATGTAATCTTATATTCAAGAAAACAAAATTTTTTATTTTTTTATTTTTCTTGATCGCGTATCAAATCAAAATCTATAGGTAAATTTCATTTTTACGTGATTTACGTATGAAAATTTAACTAAAAGATCACATTCAATGCTACCGAATGAAAAAAAAAACTACTATATAGCTATATATAATGTACCTATGTATCTATGATAGAACGATAGAGGTAATCCAATAGTTGAATACACGGTGATAATCATTTTCATTCTTTTTTCAACGAATATACATACATATATATAGGTACTATCGTGAAAAGGGTCAAAAATGAAATATATGAGCATACATATTTAAAAGTTTGTTAGAAAAAAAAAAAACTACTCAATCTAACATCAGCGGAAGAAAGTATTTGACGTTCAATGAAATCAACTATCTAATGTTGCTATTGCGCTAAGTACACACATATTTATTATATACTATTGTATATTTTTGATTAGAATGATTAGAATGCAAAAAAAAAAAACACAATTTCATTTTAGAATACAAAAATGAGGGTTCAAAACATTATAGTAATATTTATGTAAAAAAAATAAACAACATTAAAATGATTTAATATAAAAAAATTGGTTCAATATCGCGAAATACAAACATAAATTGAACTAATCAATTCATTAATAAATTTAAATTGATTAATTTTATGATTAGCTATTTGTTGAAATTTTATTTTTCACGAGTTTGTTTTTTTTTAAACATGAGTTATACTGTAATTAATTTTTACATAGCTATAGATATTCTGTAAATATGTACGCTATATACATCATATTTACAATATAAATGATCATTTTACAAGATAATAAATATACAAAACATATGTATTGTAATTTTTTTTTTTCTGTCTAAATAATGAAAAATTTTAATTTAAACAGATTTTTGATATTTTATTATAAAAAACACAATAAACAAATGCCTATACACATTTGTTTTTTCTTATCAAAGTTTATTACCGTCATGCATGAAATTCTTATCATTTAAAAAAGAAGAAGAGAAAAAAAAAACACGAAAAGATAAAGAAGAAATTTTTCCACGAAAATAATTGTACTTTTTTTTTTTGTTGTTGGTTGATAGTTTCTTTTTTTATCATGAAAGTGATATAAAGAATTCATCATAGTGTGTCTACAATTCAATAATATAAGTGTTTTTTTTTTTTGTTAAAGACTATAGTAGTGTACTTACAAGTAACAAGTACATAGGTATAGGGAAAGTACGAAAATAATAAAATTTATAGACTTACCCAATGATGCTTCTGGATCTGAAAGATCTGATAGACTTGGCACTTTTTGTATATTTCTAGGACCATCTTCAGGTTCTTCTTTAATAAATACTTGAGGTCCGTTCTATAAATATTTTATTTGAAAAAAAAAAAAATTAATTAATTAAAAATATATAAGATATTTTAAAAAGAAATATTAAAGAAATTTTAAAAAGGATACGGGTTATTTATTGTTTTAAATTTTTCCTCAGGATCTGTCTACAATATATACAATTTTTTTTGTTTATTAATATTTATTATTATGTATTTAGGAAAACAGGAAGAACTACAATTTAATTGAAAATTAACATGTTATTATTGTGACTATGGCTACTATAATATCTTCACAATTTATTAAGATATCATTAAACAAGACATTTGGTGATTGTAACTGATATCATCATTTCAAATTATTTTTACTATATAAAATTTACATATGTACATACATATATCATTTCAACCTAATTTAATACACTTTGTACAATATTTTCTCCCTCAATGATTAGCATGACTAAATAATATAAAATAAAATACAAATTATATGTACATAGGTATAGATATTTACTACATATGTATGTACATACATATATGTATGTAATTTTATTAAATTGATGAACAAGACCACAGACAATATATTTAACTCTAAACTAGAATGATCTATAAACATCAAGGCAATAGAATAGAAGATAGAATAGAATATTATATAGAATAGCATCATATGTGCTCTTTATACATACTACATATTCATTTTAGGCCCTTTTAAGTGGTTAATTCAATGCAATAGAACAGCGTCTATAAATTACGGTCTTTTTTTCATTTACAAAACAAAAAAAAATCATTTTCAATAATATGATGCTGCGCTTTCCATTTTATTAAATACATTCAATATAATTTGAATATAAAAAAAAATACACATTCATATACATATGTATGTTTGTATGTACAATAAAATTTATTTGTGAGCTTTTTTTTTAATAAAAAATTTTACTAAATCTATTGAGAATTTCTTTT
This sequence comes from Bombylius discolor, assembly GCA_939192795.1. Classification (NCBI taxonomy): domain Eukaryota; kingdom Metazoa; phylum Arthropoda; class Insecta; order Diptera; family Bombyliidae; genus Bombylius; species Bombylius discolor. Next base: position 2,567,274 of record OW584241.1, on the reverse strand, counting down.
AAGATTTGTTCTTTATTAAGACTACTCATATCTCTGTTTCCGTTTTGAATTAAAATTTATAATAGGTCAAGAACGAAAATGTATATATACATACATGTGTGTGCTTATATACCATATTTTGAAAATTATAATTAATATTTGTAAGCAGTAGTACTTAATTTTTAAGTATTTAATAATTGTTATGATTACATTACATAGATTTAGATTAATTAATGGATTACGTCCCGTTCCCTTCAATCTTTGAAATTAAGGCATAAAATGATCAATTTTCTTTCAGTGATAGTATTATTAATTTTAGCTAAGAATGGAGTAATTAGCCACTGGATTGTGTTTAGGAATTTTGATTAACAATTTTGTCTTGATAAAGTCGAATGTTGCGAATCCTTGAATAATGTTCAAAATTATAATAAGGCATTTTCCGAAACGAAGGAAACTAAAAGGAAAAATAATGTTTCTTTGAATTTTACCAAAATAAATCCACAATAACAATAATAACCCTTCATCAAAAATCATCATAAAAACAAAAGAAGCCCAGGATTATTTAAAAATCTATTTTTAAATTTTAAATAATAACTATCGCGGCTTTTGTAGATACTCTCAAAATAAAAATCAGAACGTGTAGCGTACTATGTATGGATGAAAATGGAAGTTTTGTAAATAATACAAAGTCTTGTCATTGTACTATAACTTCATTTTTTTCCTATGATATAAAGGATTAAATAATCTTTCAAAAAAATCTTATAATATAGGAGTAAAACTTTTTAAAATAAGCGTACTTTAGAATTTATTAAACAGTTGTCTTCAAAACATTATTTCATTTTAAATGTTCTTTTTTATTTTTATTTTAAGACATTTAGGGACAAGCATTTCCTTTTTCAAACAATTGATTAATTGTACGTGATTGATACTTTTCTTTTATTCATTTTCAATATTCTTTTTCTTTCTTTTTATTCTTTCATTTTATTATTTTTAATCTATTGGCAAATTTGCCAAGTTAAAAACATATTATTAATTCAATAAGCATCGTATTGTTTGTAGGAATCATTCTTTATATGCTTCATGGATATGCATTGTCAATATTTAAATTAATCATAAAAAAAAAACAAAAAGAACAAAGAGAAAAACATAAGCTAGAAATAATCTTTTGCTGCATTCTATTACATTTTATATATACATATTTTATTTACTTTTTCATTCTTTAGTTTTTTCAATATTATAATTATGAAACTAAAATACTCCCACCTGGACTTCAGATGACATAAATATTTTTGAAATTAAATATTCAATTTGTTTAATAATTTTATTAAATCGTGAATAAATGTTATATGAAACATACATATAGCATATACATGTAACAACTTGAATTTGTATTTGTGTAATACACGTTCTTGACGTAAAACTTTTTATCACTTTGAATTTTTATAAATGATAAACGGTCACTGACTGTTATTTAAACAAACAAATAAAAAAAGAAAAACTTTTTATAAATTATCTTATTATAGTTTTTGCGTAATTCTTATTGCTTCAGAAAAACAACTCAAAAATTTCAAAAGAAATTTATAAAGGAAAATTTTAAATTTTATAAGCGTAAAATAAAAACCCTTATTAACCCATATTGAACCAGTCATTGTCAATAAAAAAAATCTTTTGAAGAATAAAAAAATTATAAAGAAAAATAAGAGAAAAAAAAATCAACGAATTAAAAAACATAATGTGTAAAGGAGCCCCTTTTGGCCTTTTAATAACTTAAAATTTAAAATAAAATTTTTAAAAAAAAGTACATCACAGGGCATATTTAATATTTTTATTTAAAATTTCGGTCAGGTTTCCATTGGCCGGAAATGGTAGAAAAAATTTAAATACATAATGTTTATATATATTTTTTTTTTTTTTTTCAAATCTATGTTGTTTTTTTTTTTTATCTTCTATATATCTTTTTTTTTTCTTCCTTTGACTTTTAATATATACATAAAAAAACATTAACGAGGAAGATGAGACAAAATAATGATGAGTCTGGATTCGGCATCGGTGACCAACAAACCGTGATTCCTCCTTTAAAAAAAAATGTCTCAAAAACTTTCATTGATCATCCATAAAATAAACTTTAACGATCACATTTATTGTATTTTATAGTTTGCTATGTGAATTTATAAATTAATTATAAGAAAATTACATACGAACAAAAATAATTGCCAATATTTTTGAGCTGAAAAAAAAAAAAAAAAAAAAAAAACAATTCAATGCTGGGAAAATAACAAAAACAAAAAACCCGGCCTAAAAAAAATTATTATTTACTTTCAATGTAATACAAGTGTCAATCCTGATGTAATTTAATATGAAATCGATTGAATCAATGTTTCATGTAAAATGTAAGTAATTCCATCAGGATTTAAACACTTTTTATACGGTTTATGTTTTTGTTATTAGGCACTTTTTACAAAAAAAAAATATGATGCCGATATATGATAAGTAATTGGATACTGAGGTGAAGGTACTTGACAAAAAAAAAAAAAAGAATTAAATTACTTTACAGATATGTATCCATTCACTGCATAACATTGAACAACAATCTTTTTCATACTCTACTTGAAAAACAAAATACGGTTTTAAAAAAAAAGGGTTCAGAAAAAGTGAATAATTAAAAAAAAATCATATTAAATTATAAGGCCAATAACAGAAAATTTACATTAATGACGAAAATATGAGGATTTTTATTGCACTTTACTCTTACAAAATTGAAAAAGAAAAAAGCTTATCTATTAAAAATTTAACAATTAAATTATCATTTTACGTATACGGAGAATAAAAAGATGATAATAATTCAGAATAGTTTTAACCTTATTTGAACTTTTTTGGATGTGAAGAGAAAGTCATTTTAATAATTTTTTTTTTTTTAAATACGATTAAAATAAAATGCATTGTTCTTATCATTGAATTATTCATTTCGAACACATACATATGTATGTATGTACTTCTATAATAGTTAAGAAAATTAAATAATTATGTACAATAATAATAATAATAATCAGTATACATATTTGCAAACCATTTGACTCATATGAACCTTATAAACAAAAAAATTAAAAATGATAATTTATAAAATATAAAAATATCTACATATACCTATCCGTATATATTCTTTAAAAAAAAAAAAAAAAAGATATATGAAAAGTATATACACGAATAAACGAAATTGATAGCAGGCCAATAGAGCATGATCCAAACAGATTGTCTGTGTCTATATAAAATTTCTTTTAATGTTAATAATCATTTTGCTTGATTTGCACAACATTAAAATAATAAAAAGTGAAAAAGAATTAATAGAATTAAAAAAAAAAAAGATATTAACTAACTAATTGTATATAAAAGTACTAGAACTTTTTTTTTTTTTTGCTGACTTAATGAATTCTTTAATTTAATATATGCATGTGCATATAAATTTATTGTTGTTATTATTATTATTTTTATCATTTATTATTATTATAATTATAATATATGAAATATAAATTTACAATATTTACATTTGTATGTGATATATAATCGCAACAGATACGTATATATGTATATATTGTATCTGATGCACATGTGATGATGATGATGAGCAATGCATGTTTTATATATTTAATTTATCGAATGTCGCGGGTAATTGAACTCTTTGACTACAAGTCAATGTCAAGTTAAAACCAACAACCATTCAATAAATTCTTTTTAAATATTAACTAGAGAGCAAAAACAAAACGAAAAAAAAAAAAAACAACTAACATAATTCATTGAGTTGAATTACTACTGTTTATTAAGTAGTATGCGTATATAAACTTTAATCAGAAAAAAAAAAAGTTACATTTAATAAAAAAAATTTAAAAAAAAAAAAAAGATATAAGAAAAAAAAATTCTATTTTTCAAAGAAATGAATGAAAATAAAACACATGAATGAATGAATATGAATGAATAACTAGACAAGCAATTAAATGTAAGTTGCACTTGCAATTCCCGAGCAACCAATCGATAAAGGTAACTTTGAATTTCTATAAAGATATTTTAGAAGTTTGCGCTGAGGAACGACATCGCGCTACAAAGATTTTATCTCTATATCTTTGAAGAATACGTTAACGATCGTCATCTGTTGCCTTTAAGGGTTCTCTAAAGAAATCTTTAAGTTTCCTTATCGACGAATCCAAAAATTTTTTTTTTAAAAAAAGTTTTTTTATTTCCATATTAATTCATTTTTCGTTATGAAATCAATAATCCATGTTTATATATAAGTATACCTGAAACAGAAAATGGACTTGATAATTTAAAAACTTTTATAAATTTTACTTACCTTACTTTTGATTCTCTGGGGGTTTGAACCAAGGTCCTATGGTTTCTAAGTCAGCCACCTCATACACTGCACCACTGAACGTTTTGGTATTGTTTAAACTTATTGTTAATATTAGTTCCACAGTTATCGACAAATAACGAATTATCTTTATTGATCTTGATTAAGACCAGATAAAGAACAATTGTCATTTCGACGCAAAAATTAATAAAAAGTAATAAAGTAATTAAAAGTGTTTTAGTGATTTAAAATATGCATCATCTTGTTAAAACTAAAAACAAAAATTTATTCAGACAAAAGAGAATTTTAGGTAGAAATGCATGTAAATTGAAAATTAAGGAGAATGTATTTATTTATATCGTTATTATCGTTATACATCTTCATACATCGTGAAGTATATGCCGTTATTCGATATGTAACTTTATACAACGATAACGATCGTTATAGACTTAGCCGAAGTAAATCGTTAGCTTTATAGTTCGTTGTTTGTCGATATATAACTTTAAAAGACGTGGAACTTCGATATTTGTAGATAACGATCGATATAAGTACTGCTTTGAAAACCGTTGAAAAATAATAATTTCAAGCTATCTTTATAGAACTTAGAGCGTCTTTATTTGTCTTTATGAAGCGTTATCTGACTAGGCTTAACTTTATAGAAGAAGCAAGTTGCTTAACGACTGGTTGCACGGGTTATTGTTATGAAATAATATTATAAACATGCAGTTCATATAATTTTAGTTGACCTCAGTCAATAATATGTCAACGGAAGTTAAGACTGAATGTATTATAAGTTTAAAAAATTGTTGAATAATAATTATTGATTTTGATATACAAATTTGTTTCTTTGGAAAAGTGAATCAATAAAAATTTTATAATTTTATTTTAGGTTAATGTGAAAAATTGGTAAAAATATTTTTGTATCTATTTTGTAATGTTTCTGCTGGTATGTTCACTATTTTCAGGTGTATCGTGTATCCCTTAAAAAAAAAAAGAAAATAAGAAGCTGAGAAAATTAAACTTTGAGAACTTAAATCGGTAGTGTTTGGCTTTGTTCTATCTGAACTTCTGCAGAATTTATAATAGATGTGACACATATGAGATGAAGTACCTTCTACAATAGTTTTTGAAATTTTAGCCTTCATATAAAAATTGTAAATCTTTATTTTATTATATTAATCAGTTCGTAAGTTATTATGAAATCAGGACAACTTCCATGCAAGTACATATTTATAGAACAAAATCGATGATCTTAAATCTCCGCAATTAACTAAAGATTCGAAAAAATAAAAAAGATTCAGTTTGCATTTTTGGACCTAAAAGAACTCATAATATTACGAGGAAAGGCAATCTTATTTTTAAAAGCACACACATTATTCTATTTTAAATTCAAACTAAATTATTTTTCTTACCTGAATAAAATTTGGTAGAAATGTAACTTTTCGATTCTTTTTTAATCTCATTGTATTATTTTTAAATGAATTTGTATCTGAATTAATATTAAGAGTAGCCATTGACATATCGAATGATACTGATGATGATGTTATCTCATAAAACGGAGTCTCATGAAGCGCGTAATCCGCTAGATCAGCTTCATAACTCTCAAGTTCCATATTGAATACATCTAAAAATAAAAAAAAGTAAAATTTAAAATTAGTAAAAACAAAAAAGTCACATTATTAATAAAATGTGTTTGTCATAAAATTATAAATTTAGAAATAAAAAATTTCGATAGCTGATTATCGCATGATTAAAAAAAATTTTCTAAGGAAATGTAATCTTCATTAAAAATATACTACATGTGTTATACTTATCATTAAAATTTTACCAGATTTATCTAAATTTCCTTGATTTAAAAATATTTTTTTTATTATGTATATTAAAACAAATTGCAATTAATAAAAAATAAAAATTAAATTTAAAAAATAATAATTTCTTTTATGATACAAAGAAAATAAAAATAATAAAAAAAAAAAAAGATATATTAAAATTTAGTTCAAGTATAAAATTGTTAATTATTTTTATTTTTAAAATTTTTCATTTAAATTTATAATTTTCGAACAAATGGGTAATTTTTATTGAGGATATAACAAATTTTTTGAATTATACAAATCACATGTACTTTTATCTCTCAGAAAATTCATTTACAATGTGCATTATAAATTTTTTTTTTTTTTTTTTTTTTTTTTTTGAAAAATATAAATTATATTATGATATATGAAAATGCATATCTTTCTTTGTGAATTGTCCATTTCAAAAAGAACATTTACTATAAATAAAAAAAAAGTAACAACAAAAACAAAACAAAATAAAAAAAGAACCTGCAGCACTTCTTGGTTTTTGTATATATGTATTTTTTAAAATAAAGAAATAAGGAATACAAAAAGAACAGAAGAAAGAAAAAAAAAAATGATTGAAATATAATGTATTTTGGCAAATGAAATTATCCTATCAACAAAATGAAAAATGATTATGAGAAAAACATTTTAAGTGCATGCGAATATACTCGTAATATAAAATACAACAGATACAATCTACAATATAATATTTAATAATAATTCTTCTTTCTGTAGAAATTTCCTTTTTCAACTTTTTCATCTTTGTGATTTTTATTATTATTTTTTTTTTTCATATTTTGCTACACTTTTTTGTATTTTTACACTTGATTTTTGCAATTTTCACATTTTCACAGTATTTTGTAAAATGAATGAAAAATGCATATTTTATATTACATTAAAGAAAATGTGCAACAACAAAAAAAAAACATTACGAAAATTCTTTTCTTTTTTTTTTTTGTGTACTAAAATTAGTTCACAGTTCATTCATAATAAATGCGAAGAATCAAAATTTTAATGGAAAATATTTTTATAACACATCACACACATATGTATGTACATATATATTTAATTTGTTTTTGTATCTCATTGGATATACAGGTATATTAATTTATATGTACATATATTTTTTTGTGTATTATAAAAATTTTTAATAATAAATATACGATTAAACCGTTCATAAAGAAAGTGCAATTTTCTGCTAGTGATTTTTGTATCTGGATGAATGATTTTCTGGGCGTTTCTTGAATGATGTGATAAATATTAATAAAATTATTCATTTTATTTAATTTTACTTTTTTTTTTTTTGTATTTTTTAATTTCATTAGTATTTTATTTATAATTATAATAATGCAACACAAAAATTTTATGTACCAAAAATTTACAAAGACAACAAAAAAAAGAAAAGAAAAGAAAATGTCATATTAATCAGTTTGTCAACAATATCATAATTACATATGATGAATTTTTTAAAAGAAGATTTTTGTTTTCTTAGATTGGAATGTATCCAAAATAAGAAAATTAATAAATAAATAATATCTGACAATTTATATTTTTTTATTTTTAATGAACTAAAATATACCTACATATAAAAAAAAAAAGTTTTTAGAAGTAAATAAATATAAAAAGAAAATAAAAATAAAATAAGAAAATTTTTTTAGAATTTTTTTAAAACGTAATTTTCACAAAAAAAAAAAAAAGAAAACAAAAAAATAACAAATAAATAAATAAAATAAAATAAAACAAACTAAATTAATATTTCAAAATTATTAAAAATTACTATAAATTTATTAATATCATACAATTTAACCTTGACTCTATTTATTTACTTTTTTTTCTTCATTTTTTCTTATCATAGTGTGAAAAGTTTTACATTAAGAGGGTGGCGCCAATTTATTTTTCTTAAATATTTTCCTCATTAATAAAGAAATTTTTTTTTATTGTATTTTTTTATTTGTTTTTAAATTCGAAATATGGAAAAATACAAATTTTTATAAATAAATTGTCACTTATCATTGATGTTATATTAAAATTTACAGAATATTTCTTTTAAAAGCACACATCAATCTTTAAATTACAATTAAAATACATAGTCCTGTTTAATTTTTCCTTAAATCATTTTTATTTTTTATTTTTCTTAACATTATAATATTGTCATCATGCGTTTATAAGTATGACAAAAGTGCTTACGCATATAAAAAGCAACGCACGAAAAAATAATAATCAAGAAAAATCGAATATGCCATTTTCGACAGAACTTGATTATAATTTTATAAAATGATAGATATATTTTGACAAACAATATATATGTACCTAGTTTTTCTTTTATTTTTTTATTTATTTTAAATGTTAAAAATTTTGCATTAGAAATATTTTGAAAGGCACGTGTAGATAATACATAAATTTCAAAACGTAAGCATTAGTTTTGTAAACATATCAATTTAAAATACAAATCAATCATGAAGTGTTATTGTAAACAATTTTTTTTTTTTTCAGATAATAAAAAAATAAAACAAAACAAAAGATAGAGAAGATAGTTGTATAATTTTTTTTTAAAGGTTTTTATTTTATTTAATTTTTACTCATATTTAAAAGACGTTTTTTTTCTCTACTAAATACAATTCAAGTATCAAAAGGTCATCATCCAACACGAATATTGGTAAAGGTGATTGTACCGTTTCATAAAAATGTACTTTAATTTTTTTACAAAATGTAACTGTATGAAAAAAAAAAATCTTTTTCTTATCACAGTTGCAAAATTTATCACCTTATCTCTTTATAGAACTGTCTGAGATATGGTCTTGGTCTAATATCACTTGATATCTCTCACATGGATGTAATTCCATCACTTTTTTAATAAAGAAAAAAAAAATAATAAGTGTTTCAAGTAGGTATGTGTAAAATTATGTACAAATTTATTTTGAAATTCATTTTTAAAGGGTTAATATAGGAAAGTATATGAAATGGACCACACATTAAAATATCTCATATAGATTACTCAAATAAAATTTATTGTAAAATATAAAAGGCCATTGTCTGACATAACATATGCTTACATGTCGTTAACCTGTATATTGATATGTCTATAATATAAAACATTAATTTTTCTGTGGTCTTGTTCAATCTTTGAATAAAAAAAAATTTTTTTTTTGTTTTATATATTTAAATTTTTTCGTTTCTCATCAATTTTTTTTTATTTTTTCGCATTAAGGTTCATTGAATTTTTTTTTTTTGTCAAAGGATAACCACATCCTAAATAATCTTGATTTCTTATAGAGCTTTTTATTTATACATAGGTATAAATTGCAATAATGTTATTTGATTAAAAATATTTTTTGCTTCTGTATAAATCATACCACAAATTTCCTTTAATAGATTTATCACAAGAATTTCTTTTGTTCTTGTTTTTTTTTTTTTAAAGTATTTATGTTGTTGTTTAAGTTAACATAAAACATATCGTCCATTAACTTTCTTTTTATTACAATATGATATTTCTTATAGATAACATAAGAAAAATAACAACAGGATCAATTCAACAGCAGCAGGTGGAATATAACTGGAGATCTACCTTTAAAATATTGTGCAGTATATATTGCTCGTATTGGGATATGTTTGTGAAATAAAGAAAGAAGAAGAAGAAAATAAACTAATATAAATTATGTGAATGCTTGTTTCGCAAATCTTTATATTTTATTAAAGAAAATAAGAAAAAAATATAAAGAAAAAGAAACAACCAAAGAAAATTCACATGTTATACTCCAATTCAAGTCCGTTCGTTCGCACGCACACTTTTAAAATTATACTCTACCTTTTTTTCTTCACTGATGCTCGTATATATATACTTACATTAAATACACCTATAGGTATATACATAATTTTTACCTGTTTCACATTTGTATACATATGTATATACATTTATGAATAACCTGTTTGTTGTACACATATGATTGAAATTGATTTCAACAAAAATAAAAAATTTAAAGTAGAAAAAAAAATCTATATAAAAACAACACACCTGAGATCAGACAGTCGACGAGATTTTTCAACTTTCAACAAATTTTAAGTCTCTCCGCCGACGGAACGTATTCGTATAATGTAATGATACAAATCTTTAGTCTTTCATGCGGTTATTTAGTGCTCATTCATGCGTTTCCAAATATTAAAAATTGATTTGAAATCATCGCTATCGCACACTTAAAATCCAGTTTTATAATTTACCTAAATACATATATATAACGAATATAAGTGTAATAAAATATAAAAATTATATAGAAGGCAATTGCATGTTTTTTTTTAAATATTTTTTTTTAGTTCGCTTTTTTTTTTTTTCTTCTTGATTCTTTTTATTAAAGAAAATCTATAATCACAGGTGAACTTATGTTGAAGCATCAAACAAAACAAATAGCACTTGTTCTTGTATAGTATAAAGATTATCTTTTTTTTTTTTGTTTGTTATTCTTTTGAGATTATTTTTAATAATATTTTCGCTAAAAGTAATTCCAATCAGACAATCAAATTGAATGAAAAACAAATACAAAATTTTAAATTATTGCCAAATCTACCTTTTGATGTTTGAATTTTAAATAAAACCTTTATAAAAAATTCAATCTTATGAATCATAAAACGATAAATTTAACTTTTAAAACGGAAAAAAAAGTAACATAATATTTACAAGAATATATGTACGAAGAAAATAAAAACAACAACAATTCAGATGATATTAATATGTAAATGTAATAATTTTTTTTTTAATAAATTATATAGACAACATTTACTATCAGTAACAGATAACATAATTAATGACTAAATATTTATATCGAAGAAATTCAAATATAACCGTTCTAAAATGCAATACAAATTTCGATTTTATTTGAGTTGAATGACCAATTTATCTCAAATACATACTTTTAAAAAAAAAAATTAAAAGAAAACAGATAACGTAAAATTTTAACCTAACTTGCATATCAGAAAAAAAAAAACCAATTTATATAGCTACACACATTTATTCTAATCCAATTACTCTACTGATCTTAATAAAATTTGTGACTTTTAAAAAGTAACAAAAGGAAAAAAAAAAGTACCTACATATACACTTAACATCAGTTTATTAACTATCTATCATAGTAAAAAGTAAATAATATATGAAAGCAAGAAAGTGGTTCTTAAAATTTTGACTATACTGTATAATTTTTATATTACACCAGGGCTATCAGGTAAAAGAGAAAAAAAAATTATATTCACTTAAATTCATCTATAATATGAATCTATATCTACTATAACTCGTATATATGTATATAATATACAATTTTGTGAAGTGATGGCGGTATATGACCTTATACTGGATAACTATAACTACCTGTTACCTGTACTAAAACGTTATTCTTTTTAAATTATCCTAAACCCGACTTTTTGTTGTTCAAGGCTAAAATTGAGTGATAGTTTTGTATTATTATTATTGAGTATGTGTTAGTACTATTTTTTCTTTTGTTTCCTTTTTTATTTTTTTTTTATTATGAGATCAAGTGTTATATTATGGATGCTCTGTTCGTATCCGTAAAATGAAGACCCTTTTATGGTAGAGAAAACCAAAAAAAAAAAAAAATAAATAAAGAAAAAAAGTACTGTAAAGAGAAAAAAAAAGTTGATTGATATTTACAAACTCTTAAGATTTCCCTCAATTTATTAAGGTTTATAATATTTGGTAATAATAAAATCTCATATTGTAGATACCTCTTGAAAAATTAAAACAAAACATATGTACTAAAGCAAAAAAAAAAAAAAAAGTGAGTAGATAGGATCAAATTTTAAAATGTTTTCTTTTTTCTCAAGTTTTTATTTCTTTTTTTTTTTTATTTATTTATTTATTTTATCTTTCTAAATTTAAGGTTTGTAAATTACTTGGAGTTGGAATATATTTTATTCAACTGAAATTTTTTAAAGGTTTCTTATGATCTAAATTTGAATGAAAAACATATACGCTGACAAACAGGTTGGATAATAAATTTTAAAAAAACTAGTTACTGTATGATTTTTAATTACGAAATTTTAAAGTTATTTTAGAATAATTCTTGGGATGCATTCACAACATGCAGAAATATGTACTTTTTTTTATAAATAATTTTGTAAAACAAGCATTTTGAGAAAAATAAAGTGAATATGAACTGAAAAATTGGTTCTGAAAAATAATAGGACTCCATTTTCAAAAACTCATGTTCGAAGAATATCAAATTGAAGCTCTAATTTCATTTTATTCGCGTTTAAAAAATCTAAAATATTTTTTTCCGAAAGTTATTAAATTTAAATTAAAATTCTTTTAATTGAAGCTCATTTGTTTATTCTTTAGCACTTGTTAATTTTTTTTTTTTTTTTTCAATTCTTTTTTGGTCATTTCTCATTTCAAATGAAATCGTTTTTCGTGGAAATTATAAGAATAAAAACGATAACAAATAATGTAATGAACGAAAAAAAAAACGTATATGATGCCTATATGAAGTATAAGTTAAGTCCTATTTAATTTTTTTAATTCATTTTTTTTTTAGTTTAGTTTAGACAAGAAGTTCCTAGTATTTGATATACAAAATGAAATTCTTGTTATGATAAGTCAATTAGATTACGTACAAGCTTTCTGTTAAAAATCCAAAAATAAATATACATTTGTATGTATATAGAACTATTTTTATGTAAATAATATTTATACTGATAAGACATAATTTTAGGGTAGATAGATATAAATATTAAATTTTTTTTTTTTAATGATTTAATTTAATTGTATAAACATAACATAAAATTATTACACATATACAGTATATTTCATATGTGTACATGTTAGTAATTTTCGAATGAATGTGTTTATTATTTTAAAAAAAAAAACCAAATTAAATATTTTCATTGTTAATCGAAGTTCAGTTTAATTATGAAATTTAGAACTTGACATTAATCTGAAATTAGGTAATCAAATATCATTAGACTGTGTAACATAACAGCAAATCGAGACGTAAGATTTATTTGTTAATCGAAAATAAAAACGAATGCAAAAGATATTTTTTTGTTTTTCAAGATTTATTCCTATACGCTTTCTCTTTAATTTATCAGAATAAAAGCTTATCTAAAACAAATGTATTTTAAAATAGGAAATTTTTGTGAATTTTGCGAAAAAATCCTTTCATTATTTTTAATAGATTAATTAAATACTTGTTTCTTTTGCCTTCAAGAAAATTCTTGTACATGTTTATTTAAAATATGATAAAATGGTAAAAAAAAAAAAGTAAATACTCTAGAAAATACTGTAAATCTTTGCATCTGTCAACATTAAATATTTTTTTAAATGTAAAATATTATTTATGAGGATTTTACGTATACATATTATTATAATGCACATACCCATTATGCATAATATATGTACATAAATGTATGTTATTTAATGTATATATGTAGTTAGAATTTAAAAAATATACATATTAACATATTGTACATATGAGTCTCATGGATTGTTTAATTCCGTGATAAAATATTGTTTTCTACACATTTGTTCCTATACATAAGAAAAAGTATTCGACACTGGAATTGGAAACTTAAGAAGGCACAACATATGTCAAGGATATGTCAGAAGAATTGAGAATAAAGTAAAATTATATTATGAATACATATATATGGAACTATATTATATACATATATGTACATATATGTATGTCATGTAATATAATTTTTTGATGCAAGAAAATGTTGTTTTTTTTTTAAAAGCCAAAAAAAAAACGAAAAGAGAAGAAATATGTAAAATAAAAATAAATAAATATTAACATATGGCTTTTAAATATTTTTCACATTGGACCTTTACACTACATACACGTATACAATTATTATTTATAGCAATTAACTGAATTTATATGGAAACTTTAGTTTCTTTATTTTTTCTGTTTTTGTTTTTAAATTGTTTTTTAAAAACTTATAATTATTTTTTTTTTTTAAATGAAAAATAAAAAATAAAAGAGGATTGACTAAATAATAGTAATTATTTTGAAAACAAAAAATAATTTATTAAATATTGCAGATATTCTAATGTTTTGCACATTTTTCATTTTCAAATATATTCGTCACAATTTACACACACGCTATTTCAAAAATCAATATTTAATTTTTTAACTTATTGTGAGTTCCAACATTAATATTTAATAAGTTAAGAGAGTCAATTCAATAAAGTTTAATTCGATCAATAAGGTCCTTTTTGCATATCCGCCAACGATTATTTATGGCTATTGGCAACTTCAATTAGAAGGGCTTTAGAAAACCGCATTGAAAAAGATTTCTATCTATCTTCTTTTTTTTTACCGTTTCATTTTACAGAATTATTTTGTTTTCATATTATCAAAAACAATTTTTAATGTGTTTTTTTTTTTCTTTTTTTAAGAAAAACATTCTATAATATGAACTTTGAAAGAACTTGAAAATTTGACTACAAAATTTTTAATAAGATTATGAAATGGAATTGATATAGAATTGTTTGCTCTTCATTTAATGAGATGTCGTCGCGTTAAATCTTAAATCAAATAAAAGAAATATGGTATGGACTTTATTTTTCAGTATTAGAAATTTTAAAAAATAAATAATAAAGAAAGAAAAAGAAAAATAAAGCAAAAAAAAAACAAACGAATTTGAATGAGAATTTGTTTCAAAATTTTGAAACTGCATTTTTATTTTATTTTTTTATCCAAATGTATATTTTATTTTTTTTCGAGCATGTGATTTTTTATTAATTTATAAAATGACATGTTTTCTAATTTCATAAGATATTAACGCACGTAACATCATCAAAATTTTTTAATTTCTATCATATTACTTGTATAGTCAGTCATACCATGAAAGAAAAAAAAAAACATCTTTTATTTTAACATATAGCTAAAAAGTTTTAGGTTAATGCCAAGAATATTCTTATTTTTGCCCTTTAAATCTTTCATCTACTAAATATAATCATTTCATTCGATATACCTACAGATTTATAGTTTATTATGTGAACTAAAAAAAAAAAACGTAACAGAAGAAGAAATAAATAAATAACATAAATGCCTTTTTATTATTATGTATATTGTTTCATCACAATCTCATATATGTATGTATGTATATACATATATATATGAATATTTATATAATTTAACGATTTAAGTAAAAATATATTACACCCTCAAGTTGATTTCATTCGAATATACTGACTGACTATAGAATATAACTTAGAAGAAATTCTATTTTCAGATTTTCTTTCAGTCACTTTTTTATTTTTATTTTATTTATTTTTTTTTCGTTTATTTATTTTCTATTTAATTTTCTCATTTTCTTAAGAACTTTATAAATAGAATATGCCAACTGCAACTAAAAATTCAATGTTTTAAATATGAAAAATTTAAATTCTTGTGACTTTCTATAAAAGTATTCATTTATAATGAATGAAATGAAAATAATAATAATTATTATTATTAAAATTATGTGTACAAGTACATGTAATTTTAAGAATGTAATAAAATGTATATTAAACATTGATATGCTATTTATATACATACATATGTACTTATATTATATTTAAATTTAATTAGAAATATACGTGTCAAAATTTTTTATTAAATCAAAAAATATTCTAATTCAAATTTAAAAAGAAAAATGATACGAACAGAAAAAAATGTTGTATTGACATTAAAAAAAAAAATGTATTTAAAAAAATTATCTAAATTTTAAATTAAATTCAAATTTTAAATATTTCTAAATTATTATGTAAGAATTTAATTGTGTATTTCATATTGATTTTAATTATTAATTAATTATAATAATCTATTTATTTATTTTTTGCTTTTTTTCTGAATAATCTAGAAAAGATTTTATCCATAAAATATCCCCAATAATTGAAATATCTATGAACAAATGTATTGTACATTCAACACATTTTAAACAGTTCATTCATCTGCAGATTAGCCAACAATCTTTAAAATTAAAAAAAAAAAAAATTTGATTTATAAAGTATAACAAATTAAATGGACTGTTTAGTAGAGTATACCTATATCCAAAGTATAAATAAAATCTCTAACAGTACACGATTTATAAACAGACTTTGATTAAAAGTCTATGACATAAGACTAAGATATGTTTTTCAACGTTAATAGGTAAACTGCAGGTTATCTATGCTAAAAGATCAAAAACTTTATGTCGAGTAAATTAATAAATTTTGCTTCAAAATGAATTATAGATTTTATTAGATTTTGAACGTTAGTAGTTTTTTTAATTTGTAAAATAATATATAACATATTTGGGTCATTCCACGGTGTTTAAACCCAATTCTTGAATTTTTCAAAATAAAGGAACTAAAAAAAGAAAAACTTCTCCTTACTCTATAAAATCTTATTGGCAAATTTAACTTGAAATGACAAAAAATTGTAAAATTCACAAATATCTTTAGATTTTTTTGTAGGTATAATTTAAAAAAATAATAAGCAAAATAATTTAAAATATTGCCTAAAACAAAATTGTTCGCTAACAAGATTATTTATTTTGCATTTCATTTTTGTCTTGTTGTTGTTGTTGTTTCAATAAATTTCATAAATTAAAATATTCAAAAAAAAAAAAGAAATACTAACTAGTTTGCATATTACTTCATTGCGTAAGATGCCGTATGATAGGTAAATTTTATTATCTTAAAAATAAAAATTCATTTAAATTTTTCAATTGTATGAAAAATTTAAAAAAAAAAAAAAAAACTTTCGCAACAGCATGCACAAGGTCTACAAACTGGTAACTATTACCATTAGTAACCTTGCAATGCAACTAAAGGAACTTTTTCAAATTAAAATTATTTTTGTTTTTAGTTATTTATTTTTGTCTAACAGATTTTATAGAGAAAGCAATTTAAATGTACTTGTACTTGTGATTATAGAATACGGTTAATTTACAAATTTCTATGATAATTTTTGAAAAAACAAAAAATAGTCTCATTTAATTTCTATGCAATGATTAATTATAGTATAATACAAATAAATATACTTTTAATCTTATTTAAATTAAAAGTATATATTTTTATTTAGCACTGATATATAATTATTATATCAGTGAGGTATTATCTTTATTGTTTTACGCTCTTCTACCTTCACAAAGAGAGAAAACGAGAAAGAAAAGTAAAATAAAATAAGCAGTTTGAAAAAAAAAAAAACAAACAAAAAGCTTAATTCGATATCAATTTCAATTTAATTTAAAAATACTTTTTTTTAAATTTTTGAAATAAAAAACCAAAAGAGAAAAAAAAATCATAACACATTTTTTCGTGCTATTTGACTATGAAGACTTTCTTTTAAATTTAAAATATAATTGAATAAAAAAAAAATAGTAATAAAATAAATGAGAAAATAAAAAAAAAAATAATTTAACTGCGAAAATTTCAATTAAAAAATATATAATTATATTCACCTGCCGAGAAAATGATTAATCCCTGCTGTTGAAAATACTCAATCCGTATGATATAAAAGTTAATATTAATGGAGTTTATTGTCTTTGTGTGGTTTTTGGCAATTTTGAATTTTTGTGTAAAAAAAAATTCACAAAATTATGAATTATTATTTAAATTGTATAAATTTACAAAATTGAAATATGAATCAGGCGATTTACTTGTATTATTTAATATTAAATTATTAAAATTATCGCACATTAAATTGTATATTATCTATTTAAAAAAAAAATTTATTTAGGCACCTGTTAATACTTATTGCATTTAAAATTTTAATATTTAAATAAAGTATGATTTTTGACTATCTACATGTATTTTTCAAATACACTTTTTTTATTTATTTTTTTGTTACAATAATTAATTTTATTTTTATTATTCACAACTTTAAAATTTTAAAAATTAATTCTAAAGAAAAGAAAAACAAGAGTATGAATAAGTAATATTTTTAAATCAGGTCACTGTTCTTTTATTTAAAAAAAAATATATATATAATTTTTAATCTTCTTTTTTAAATTAATTTTGTTATTGAGAATTGAAATTTCAATAAACAAATTTTAATGAACATATGGTAATTTGGAGATGAGCACAAAAAAAAATCACATGTGTAATGTTTTCATTAATCCATTAATATTAAAATTGTAATATAAAGTATATTTATATATTTGTTAAACACTCTTTTATTTACACAACATTATCATCTGCACATAAATAAATAAAAAAAGTAATAAAAAAAAACGTTTTGCAATTAATAACTTTTATGATAATAACTTTTCTTTATTTCTTTAAATTTTTCTTATTTTTTTCATTTTCTGTTTTTAAATAGTCAAGTAATTTATTAATTTTTTTTTTTTTTTTGAGATAAAAATTATTTATATTGTTCAACCATCCACTTTTCTTTTTTGAGAAAGATACAATAAACGTTACAAACCTGGCGGCGACAAATTTCTGAATAAAGATACATTCGATGTGTATAAATTCATCTACTTGAACTCTAAAGTTGAATTGAAAAATTATCAAATACACAAAAGCGAAACAAGTATTATTTTATTTTTTATTTATTTTAAAATCGAATATACAGACATATACTTATATGAAAAATATTATGTATATATAATAGTCCGTAGGTGTATGTTATATACATTGATCTTACACATATGATTATTTTATAAATATGTAGGTATATATGTATATACAAAATGAGATATAGATTTGTGTTTAGAGAAAAAGAACACACAGCGTGTACACAGATACTTTTTTTTTAAAGTATCGCCTATATAGTAGGTATATATACTTTCTTTGCCGTATGCAACAATGTGCAAGATACAAAAATAAAAGATACAAATTACTTTTCTTTTATTTTTATAAATATAAGATCGTTATCATTCATCATTGCATCTTTTATGGCAGAATGAAAATGAAAAAATAAAAGATTGCGTTCGACTTCGCCTTGTATTCAATTATTAAGGAAATAACACCGATCTCAACTCTTTTACAATTAAGAACGAGTTATTGTTCAGTATTTTACCAAATAAAATATAAATCAAAAATTTTTGCAGTTCTGTATTTTCATTCTTAAACTTTTAATAATATTTTAATTTCTTATTTTTTCACTTTTATAGCAAAAATGTTTAAATTATATATGTACATATTAAATGAAACTCATAATTGATACATTTACCTTAAATTTTCTAAAATATATTTTGTACTAAATCACACATACACAAAATCTATCGCGCGCGTATTTCAAGTGAATCTCATTCATGAATTAAAACGATTTAATATTTTATGAATGAATGCAGGGGAAATTTGACGATCTCAGTTCTCATTCTCACACCAAGGCAAATTTATACTGCTTAATATGATGATGTACAATGTACATATATTTTATTTCATACTTTTTATATTTCAAATGAACGATTTTGTTTTATTATTGACTATGGTAATTGGTAGTGACTCATTCGCATTCTTTTCTCTCATACTACTACCACAGTATCACATAATAATCATATTTTCTTCTTAGTATTTTTCCAACAATCGTTCAAAAATTTAGTAAAAATACTTTCAATAAACAAATAATGTATCTGGATACATGTTGATTACTTTTAAGTGAGAAAAGTATTCAAAAATGGTTCATAAACAAATTAACTAATAGTGAAAATAATTAATCAGTAAGTAACTAATTAAAACTACTAAATAATTCTTCTTACTTTTATTTTTTTAGTTATAAAAAACTATGACTAATGACTGTGTTTAACAAAAGTATAAGCTTTGTGCAGGGAATATATTTTCCAAATTTCCTTGTCCAAATAAGCTTTTTCCAATAATTTCGAAAATTCGATGCCTCAACTTTTATTATTTTACTTATAATAACTTGTTTGGCACGAAGCACTGTTATCAGATCGTAGTAGCACGGTAATACTAAATATGCAATACACCTTTTCTGAACGCTCCACTTTAATCGAAAATCGAAGTAGAATGTGAACTTGACATCTGAACTTGACGTTTATTATTCGATTTGACGATTTGGTTTGGTTGATTTTGATTGTTCATACTCATACTTATAGTTGCTCATAAGATAGAAAAAGGTAATTTATTGAATTTAAAATGTATATTCAATTTAAACTAAGTTTAATAATTAACTTAATAAGGAGCGTTTTTATTTATTTTAATTGTGAATTCAAATTATTCAAAATTATCCTTGTTAGAAAATTTCTAATATTTTAAAAATGTTTTCATTTTCTATGTTACATAATTCTTAGGTTAAGAATATAAAAATTTAAGATTTTTCATACGATTTTCAGATGCTTTCTCAATCAATTTTATCTGGAGTTCGAGTCCTCAGAATTGAGGCTCGTAGAAGTATTGGTATTATGGCACCATCTCTACAAAAAGTATCAGATCCTATTCAACAACTTTTCCTTGAAAAAGTTCGTGAATACAAAAGTAAAAGCAGGTGGGTAGAACTTGGAATTAAATTATCAAAACTGATATTTAAATTTTTACATAATTTTAAATAAAATCCTTTTTTCAAATTTAAAGTGGTGGAAAACTAGTCGATCCTACACCAGAAACTGAAAAAGAACTTAAACAAGAATTAGAACGAATTGCAAAACAATTCGGTGGTGGAGAAGGTACAGATATGACAAAATTCCCAGAATTTAAATTCCAAGATCCAAAAATTGATCCAATTAGTCAACAAGCAAGTTAAATAACTTTTTAAAATTTGGTAGAAAAATACAAAAAAGGAAAAAAATAAACACATTAAATGTTCTAATAAATTAATTACAATAAAAATACAAAATAATATAAAATATTTATTTCTTCATATCTTTTTCTTCCAATTTAACATTTTAGCTTTTTGATGTGCTTGCTACGTTAGTTTTATTTGTATGATCTTGTTGATATTGTGTCACAATTTCACGTAAAAGTTTCATTTTATGTATATCAGCGACTCTTAGAAATGTTTTAAATAAATTATTGATATCTTTTGATGATAATAAAGTTTCAAATGTACCACCGCATGAACATAATATCGGAAGATTATCACGTTTTATTTGATTACAACGAATACATCGTAAATCTTGTAAAGTATATGACATCATTTTTCTGTAAACAACTTCAATAATTAATGATTCAATTTCTTCGTTGTCATAATGCACAAAACATTGTGAGCATAACCAAACGGGTCTAAAAGGAAGTCAAAAAAAAAAAAAAAAAAAGATTACAATACAAATTTTATATACAAAAAAAAGAAAAAAATGCTTACATTCCATCCTTTCTAGCTCGATGTTTATCCTTGCATAAATCAATATCCCTACAATGATTACATGCTTTACAAATTACTTCTTGTAATACATAAGTATAAAGTGGTTCTTTCCAATTTGCTAGATCACTAAATTCTCCAACACCAATTAATCGTAACATATTTCGTCGTAAATTTACTATTTCATCTTCGATATTTGGATCAACACTTAAAAATTTATGTAATGTTCTAATTAATTCTAAAGCAGGACTTTCTTTACCTCTAGCATATTTTTCATGTAATTTTTGTACATGTCCATAAGCACAATATGATATATCTTTAATTGCTTCAATTGGTGAACGTTTCTCAACCAATGATTTCATATAAAATGTTATAATTTCTTCAAATTTATCTTGACAATTATTTTCTTCTGGAAGATATTCAGCTAATGTTAAATTTAATTCTAATGCGATTTCATCATCATCATCATTATCATCATGAATAACATCATCATTATCTTGTGATTCTGTTGTAGAAATCTCTTTTGGTAGTTTACCTTTAACACCAGAATAATTTGATGTATCAAGCCATAACATAAATTCCCAACATTGTTCATATGATAAATGTATACTATGAAATAGTTCACGATTTCTTAAACTTTGTACAATATAATCAGCATATGCTATTGCATCAATTACTTTTTTCTTACCAGAATTAATAATTATTTTATTAAAATCAGCATAAATTATAATTGCACCTAATCTTTTAAATTCAGCAATAATTTGTAAAAACATTTTACGCATTAAATTATTTAATGATCTTCTCAATGCTGGATCATAAAGTAATGCATTTGTTGATTTTATCCAACGATAAAAATGTACAATTTGAAAATCTGAGAATACATTACGATTAATTGTTACTTCTCTTAACCAATTATTTACCATTGCTCTCATTATACGAAATGCAGAACTACATGATGCTGTCTCATCATAACTTGGTAATATATTTGTTATAACATTACCAATCATTTCTTCTAATGATGCTTGTGGTATTACATCAAATGTAACTGCTGAATTAGCACCTTCAATTTCTTGTATACGATTTGCTTGTAATAAAGCACTTACTGCTAAACTATCAATTACAAGTTCAACACAAACATTATTATAAAAACCAGAATTATTTTGTATAACACTTATTTTTTCTTCAAATTCAGCTAATAAACGATTATCATCAGCTTCTTTACCACCTAAATCTGGACGATTTGTATTTGAACACCATAATACAAAATTATTTTTTTGTAATAATCTTGCATAAAATAGATCAGCACCAAAAAGTACAGTATCAGTCGGCATATTACCAACTGGAATATGAAAATACCTGGAAGAATAATTCAATAAATTTCTTATAAGGGAGGGAAAAAGAAGGGTGGAAAGTAGATTTCTAAAAACAGAAAGAACAATTATCAAAATAGTAAACAGCAAAAAAATTATCCAACATTTTTATTTTTCAGAATGAAAAGAAAAGAGTCGAAAAAATAAACTAATAAAACCAGGAAAAATAGTTCCGAAACAGTAAACAGAAAAGTCCAAGTCATAGAAAGTTTTGTAATTTTTTTTTTTTTAAAAGATAGATTTAAAAAAAAATGTTTTTTTTCTCCCACCAACAACTTCTTCCATACTTTTTTAAAAAAAAAATAAAATCTAAACAAAATTCGACTCTTACCTGCATTGTTCCAACATGAGTTCCATAACATGATTTAAATTTAAAAAATGACGAATCATAGCTCGTGTTCCAACTCTTTGCCAATCTAATCCTGATAACAATGATGCATCATCGGCAATATGAATTTTAGCTTGTGGAAAATCTAACATAACTGGCATTGATGTATTTAATTTAGATGATTCTATAGATGTTTGCAAACATAATATTGATGGACCACGTTTTTCATCTTTATACGAGCTTAAAGCTTTTTGAATATGTTTATAAACCTGTTTAACATCAACTTCAATTAAAATTTCAAATGTAAATTCACCAGTTGGTAATTGATTTTTTTCTTGTTCATCTTTTGCATTTTTTATTAAAACTAATCTTTCAGAATTGAATAAATTTTTAATATTTGGCATTTGATTTGTTCTAACGGTATCTAAAGCAATAATAACACCTTTTTTAGTTGTATCAAAAAATATACCCCAAATTTCTTTTTTTGCTGTTGGAATATTATGTTGATAAAGAAAGATTTTTTTCAATTGTGATGAATTTGATAAATATGAATGCCATGATAAAGTTTTATATTCTAATTTTTCTAATGAAAATGATTCAATGTCTTTAGTTGGAAGACTTGCTAACTTTTTAGCTTCATCATTTTGTACAGCACAAAGACATCCTAAATCCATTAATGCACGAAATTCTAAAGACATTTGTGTCTCATAAATACCTTCAATATCTGGTGTAGCTAAATCTGCTAACATTCCTAATTGATGTTCTTGAAACATTGATTCTGGTATACTGTAACGATATAAATAGAAAACTGGTCTAGAACGAGGTAAAGTTCGATTAACTTTTTTCCATAATTGTCCTTCTTCTGGTGGAGCAGGTGTTCGTTTATTCACATAGAATATTCTTGGTACTATTAATTTGATTTTATGTAATTCATCACCAATCATTGCCCAAATATTAAAATGACCAAGATCATCGACTTGTGATATTTGAATTATTTGCCAAATTTGTTCAATAAGTGATCGTTTGGCACGTTGTAAAAATCCTCCAATTGTTGCCGTTTCACTTCTTCGTACTGGTTGTTTTGTATTTTCAGTACGTAATTGATCAATTCGAACTCTTTTACTTAATCTCTGTTGTTTTTGCTTTTTTCGCTGTTCCAATTGCCATGCCCACTTTTTCTTTTGAAAAGTAACCCATTGTACAATCTCTTCACGAGTTTTACCAATTCGTGGTGGTGATCCTAATGCTTCTCGCCATGTTTTTGGTTCATTTGCTGTTGATTGCTCTTCTGAAGTTGATGGTACTCGTCTCCGTTTAGTTACAATTGGAATTCCATTTGCAGTGGATGTACTACTTCCTGCTGCATCTTCAATGTCAATGATTTCTGAATTTGAATTATTTTCAACAATTGGTTTTGATTTAGTCATAAACATTTCATTGATTCTCTTCTGCTTCAGAACATCATTCTTTTCTAATATACGTTTATGTAACCATTCTGGATGTTGAATTCTGGGAACTGGATTTGTTAAGCCTTGTAAAGCAGCTGGAATTGTGATTATTTTTTGAATAGCACCACCCAATCTTTCAATGTAATAACTCCAATCTAAAACTTCTCGAATATCAGCATCACCCATTGTGTTATCTTTCAACCATCGACGAAGATAATGTCGACGTACACTTGCCTCTGACTGAAATATTGCCAGAGGAATGGCTCGTTCAGTAACTGGTGCACCTTCAGGTTTTTTTGAAATTATATACTTGCAAGCAAGACCAGCATCTTTAACCATTTGATCACCTAAAAATTCAGCTAAACGTTTTGCTGTTGATATTGATGTTGATTTTTGTGAACCATAATCTTCTAATTTTCGTGACATTGAACGATTTTCTGAGATTAATTCAAATAACTCGCTGTCTGGTAAATTGCTACCGCGACTATAAAGTACATCTAACCAATAGTCGGCGACTTTAGCAACACTTGCATAGCATTCTTCAAGAGTACTACCAAGTAAAAATGCTTCGAATACAGAACTCTGAAAATTTTTAATCAATTGTAATTCTCCACGTCTTTTCACTTCGAAACCTTTTAATTCAGCCAAAGTTCCATCAAAATTGAAAACTGCATAACGTTTTTTCAACTTTTTTCCTTCTTCTTTTGCAGCTGGCAGAACCATAGCATAATATGGACCATCAACTTCAAAGAAAATTGAATTTTCAGGTTTCACTTTGTACAACGGTGGTTCTCCGTCTTTAGCTGGTGCTATTAACTCATGATATTGATGATTAGTGAAATGATCCTTTACCATAGTATTCAATACAGCATTTGGATATGAGATGTTGATTTTTTTCTTTTTCTCGTGCGTCGTTATAATACTGAACTCTTGAGGAAATGATGCTGGCAGAATACACCAAATTCCGTCTGTGTCCAATTCTAAGGGTCTTCCAACACGTTCAATTATTTCGCGAGCTTTAGTAATAATATTGGATCCTGTTAGACAAACTACACCAGCCATAGGCATTGAATGCCATCTAGCTCCTTTTCTCATTACATAACCGTAGAATGAATTCAGAATGCATTTATGTGCCAATTGAAGTGAATCATAAAGTACTTCACGACCTTTCGCAGCTTTTATTTCTGCAGCATCCCCACTTGCTACTGCCGCAACGACAGATGCTTTTGCTATTTTCGTTAGACCTTTGTATTCATAACGTCGATCTCTAAACGCTCGCACTGTATCCACATAAAAACTGTTTTCTTTTTGACAAATTGTTGCTGTTTTTGTTTCTAATTTAGTAATTTTCGTTTTTTTGTATGCTTTGCGACAATAATCTGTAAGACGTTTTTTCTCATATGCTGCCTGATCTTCTTTCGAGAGCTCATGAAACGCTCTTGGTGGCCCATCAGGCATTAATGGAGGAAATTTTTCAATTTCGAGCTGTTGTTGTATTCTTTGAAATTCACTTCTTGAAGCTGGTAACATTTCACCTCGCCACAACCATTCCATATTTCTTTTACACAATGCACCTGGTTTATTGAAATCGCATGCAGCACAATCGGTATCACTTACTATAGCCGATGGTTGTAATCGATTTGTAAGGATTATATTCGGGTACATAGCTCCAACATCCAAATGGTAAATAACTGGTTGTTCTAGACGATTTGGAATGTCATGTAATCCTTGAAGAGATCGAATGATTTCATTTTTAATTTCTTCAAGATTTGTAACATTTTCCAATGGAACATTTTCTTCAGTAACAATTGCATGAGTTAGTACTTTATCGACGTTACTTTTCAATTGATTTATCATATCTTGATCTAAACGAAATCTACAAGGAATATCTGCTCGAAATACTCCAGATTCTAAAGCTTCAACATGACCACCAACATAAGTTTCTGAATCTAGAACATGACCATCTGATGATAATTTATTAAGAATATTCTGTTGTTTATTTGGAAATATGATATTTGCATGAAATGCTTCAACCATAAGAAGAGTTTCACATAAAGTTCCAGAACCTTTTCTTAAGATTTCATCTGGTTCCATTGGAATTATAGTCGCTAATGCAAATATAAATGGATGAACATATTTCATATATAAATAATATGTTGCAACTGCATCAGAAACTGAATAATTCGATAGAACTTGTGGTTGTTCAATAGCCATTTTACACATTTCTTCTGGATCTAATTCAACTGGATCATAACGTAATTTTGCTTTAGCAACTGCTTTTAAACCTTGTGATCCAACTGGTAAATATGAATCACGTTTTACCCAACACAAACAATCCATATGAATTGATGGTCTACATAAATATGTTCCATCTCTTGTTCTTGAAAAACCAATTTCACGTTTCATATCTAAATCATATACAGCAGCTCTAGTTTCAACGAATGGCCAATCAAAAAAATCACCATTATATGTTACAAAAATATGTGGTCTTATATCAATAATATGATCAAAAAATTTTTGTATTAATGCTTTTTCATTAATTTCATTATATACAATAAAATTTCCTTCAAATTCTGGTTTTGGTGTATATTCAAAATCATTAACATCCGATGATATTATTTCACGATTTGTTATTAAATAACCTTGACCATCAATCATATATGAAATCATCATAATTTGATCAGTTTGTGCATCTGGAAATTTTAATGGTAATTTTGTTGTTTCAATATCAAATGCTAAAACAATCGGTTCTGGTCTTTCAATTAAATCTGGACGTGATGTTATTATTGGCATATCAATACCACCTGGACGACAACGTATATTATACCATTGACCACAAAATATTTTTAAATCTATTGCAACACGTACATGTAAAGGTACATCATGTTCACGTATATCTATTATACAATCCATATAATCAGCTGTATTTTTTTGTACAATATTATTACCATCCATATTGCTACCACCAGAAGCATTAGAAGTTTCTGTTGTTGCAGCTGCTGCTATTGATAATGATGAACTTAACATTTGCGTATAAAATGTATTTGTACTTTCTTTTTCACGATTTCTACGTACAGCCGATTGTAAATCTCTTCGAACTTTTATCATTGATGTTTTATTAAGAAATGATAATTTTAAATAATTTTGTTTTAAACCAATTAAATGATTTGGTAAATCAAGATCTTCTTTTGTTACATGTTCAATTGATAAAATTTTTCCAGAATATTTTCTACTTAAAAAATGTGATACTTCTAATGATTGTTTTTCACGTGGTAAAATAAAAAAATATGGTTTAAAAACAATTGTTGATTTAAAACGTGATCCATCCATTTGAAGAAAAAATAAATCAAGTGCAGATACAAGTCGACGATCTTCGTCGAGAATTTCATTCTACAACAAAAAATGTACAATTTTTAAATGTGACAGCGAAATTAAAGACATAGAATGATAAATGTTTCAAATTTTTAATAGTTTATTTAGAGTTCTCCTAGAAACTAACCTACACTTACCAAATTGGTGACTTACAGAATCTATTTTATTATTAGAAATTTATTAAAATACCTCATGAACATTGAGGAGATATCCTGTCCTTTCTTGGGTATCTTTAACACGATCGAAACCATACTTTGAATCAATTTTATCATTTTCTCTTGATTGTCTAAAGCCAACTTCATCGAAACCACCATTTCTGGAAATTTAAAATTACAAATCAGTTAACTTTTAAAATAAATTAAAATTAAATCCCAAAATCGACTTATATGTATGTGTACATGAAAAGTTAACAAGAATTATCCTTAGCATTATCTTAAGATTTAACCTTTTTTGTATTTTAAGCAATTGTAACAGAAAAACCAGGAAATAAACAGATTGTTAAATAATTACAAGAAAATCTTAAATTCGTAAATGTTTAGAAAAACACTCACCCTTCTGGTTCATCAGAAACAAATTTTCCAGTATTAAAAAGGCCAGGATTTTTATTCCACTGCATTTTGATGAATTCTTTATCACACTTTTAAAAACACTTTTAACGTTAGAAAACTTTATTTTAATAATTTCGATTTAAATTAACTTTCTAAATTCTTAACTATTTTAATTCTTTCCATTTCTTTATTTCAGCTGTCAGAAGAATTCATGATTTTCCCGCCGAATTTCGATTTGACTTTTTAAAAATGCATAAAACAATCATCTTCTTCAAGCTTTTCCTACCTCTACAGGAGGTTTGGAAAAATACTTTTATCAGCTGAGCAGCGAACAACTGAAAACGTCATTTTTTGTAGCGTGTCGTGTCGCGTGTCATTCAAACTCAAACTCTCAAACATCGAATGGAACTCGAACTTTTCTTGATTGTTTCGTTGTTTTTTTGGTTTGTCTGTCAACTTTGATTTTTTTTTTGAGAAATAATCAGAAAGTGTGTAAGTGTTGAAGAATTTTAATTATTTTTCCAAAACAAATTAATTTTTATAGTGTTTTTCTATTATAAAACCGTCTAAGCTAATAATTTTGAAAATGGTCTCATTGCTAAATACAATTGATACCGGTCATGAAGATATGATCCATGGTGCTGATTTGGACTATTATGGTTTAAGAATGGCAACATGTTCAAGTGATAATTCAGTAAAAATTTTCGATATAAAAAATGGTAGCCAAATTTTATTAGCTGATTTAAAAGGACATGGTGGTCCTGTTTGGCAAGTATCATGGGCTCATCCAAAATACGGAAGTTTATTAGCTTCATGCTCATATGATCGTAAAGTGATTATTTGGAAGGAAGTTGGAGTTGGAGAATGGACAAAATTGTATGTACACATACATGTACATGTAGTTATTCAAGATTTTTTTTCTAATCAGCAAAAAGTTTAAATTTCACAATTTTATTTTTCTTTTTCCAGATACGAATACAACAATCATGATTCTTCAGTAAATTCTGTTGCATGGGCACCAGCTGAATATGGTCTTATTTTAGCTTGTGGAAGCTCAGATGGTTCAATATCAATATTAACATGTAATACTGAATTTGGTACTTGGGATTATAAGAAAATTTCAAATGCTCATACAATTGGTTGTAATGCTGTTAGTTGGTGTCCATCAGCTGTTCCAGAACCAGCATTTGATCAAAGATCAAATGGCAATCGTGGACCAATTATAAAACGTTTAGCATCAGGTGGTTGTGATAATTGTGTAAAAATATGGAAAGAAGAACAAGATAGATGGGTTGAAGAGAATCGTTTAGAATCACATTCAGATTGGGTACGTGATGTTGCATGGGCTCCAAGTATTGGTTTACCACGTTCACAAATTGCATCAGCATCACAAGATCGTCGTGTAATAATTTGGAATAGTGATGATTTAACAACATGGTCACCAACTATTTTACATACATTCGATGATGTCGTTTGGAGTGTTAGCTGGTCATTAACTGGTAATATTTTAGCTGTATCCGGTGGAGATAATCGTATTAGTTTATGGAAAGAGAATATTGAAAATCAATGGATTTGTATAAGTGATGAATCAAATTCATTTGGTAATTCATCTGATCAGAGAAATTTGTAGAAACAAATAACGTCAAACAATTATAATTAATTTTTGAATTAATAAATAGTAAAAGAAATAATTATAATAATCTTGTATTGTAATTTGTAAATTAAATTTAAGGCGTTCTCAGAGCAAGAATTATCTCAGAATTCATTTTTGCCATAGATATTCTCTCTTTGTTTATTATATGTCCGAAACTCGGAAGTTCCTTTTTGTCTTTTGAAAAAAAATCAAAATTACTTCAAACCCGTTTTCTGAAAGCAATAAATTTTCATTTGAGTTCGTTTTTGCTCTGAACATCGCCTTTTGTAATGTATGAAATCTTGATTTAAAGTAATAAGTTTAAGTTGAATTTAAAAAAAATATATAAAAATTCTTATGTTATAATCAATAAAATTTTATATTAAAAAAAAAAAAAAATCTAATGTTTTATGCAAAACAGTTCATTTGTTTCCACCAAAACCTTATTTTGATGTTAGTGGTTCTCATTTCACTTAAAAGGTAAAACTTGAGTAGATCCTGACTCGATTTGAGCTATATAGCGATATTAGAACCTTTTTTTGACATTCACCTTATTAACTTCCTCTTTTACCAGTCTTATGCTTTTACTCATAAAATGATTATTTTTTTTTTAAAAGAAACAATTATTTTTTTTTATTTTTTGTCATTTTTATTAATATTAATCGTAATAATATAGTTACAATTTATATCACTTCTTCAAATGTATAAGTATTGTTTAATTTTTTTTTTTTTTTTTTTAAATAATTTCTATAATTAAAATAATTAAAATTTAATTTGCTTTATTATTATTTTTTTTTTACAATAAAATAGAAACATATACATACAATAATAATTAAATAACTGAATTTTATAAATGATTCATCACTATCTTGTCCCTCTTAGAATTTTTATAAATATGCACAACAAAATAATAATGATTAAAAATTCTGTTGTCTAAAATTAAAAAAGTAGTCACAAATCTAAGAAAATTGTACCACAAACAATTTTATACATTTTTTTTAACGTTCGTTTGTTTTTGTTAACAAAAAATATTTGCTAATTCTATTTTGTTTTTAAAATATAATTTGAAATATTTAAACCAAAGAAAAAGAAATAACGGGAGATTTATTTATTTTTTTTAATTTGTAATTTTGTGGTAATTATAGTAATAAATAATGTTTAATTAATAAATATTAAGATTTATAGGTAATTTATGTGAAGAAATATACAATTTTTATTTTTCTTTTTTTATTTGAATAATTTTAATTTTTTTCCTTTTTATATTTTTACTTTTTTTTTTTTTTTTGTATGAAAAAATATGTATCATCTGTTCTTTCTTAGCATTTTCTTGTTTGTTTTTTTTTTTAATTTTAAAAATTTTGAATTAACTTTTTACATAACTTACAAATCATTTTTATTTCATTTTTTTTTCTTTTTATAATTCATTTTGCATTGTTTTTTTCTTTCTGAGATTACTTAACGCCGTTTAATTTTTTTTTATTCAATGTTTTTTTTTTCTTAAATTTTATTCACTAAAAATATTACGTGTTTTTTTTTTTTTAAATTGTGTATTATGCAGTAATGAGTGGTTTTTTTTTTAAGTGTACAAAAAAATTTATAATACAAGAAATATATGTATGTGTATAAAGATGGTGTATGTATACATGTGAATGTGAAATTTTTTTTTTAATTGAGAAAAAAAATAATTAAAAACAAATAAAAATGTTAAATTAATCAAAATTACAAACAAATAGTAAAAAGGATGATTATGTTGTGAAGGTGGGATTTTTTATCTTTTGTTTTTTTTTTTAAATAAAAAAAAATACAGAAAAAAAAGTGTATTTAAAAATAAAATTGCTTATCCTTTTTTCTCAATTTTAAAATAATTATAAAATAAAATTTTTAATTAAAAAAAAAACTTATTTTCTAATACGTGATTAAAGCATTTTGTTTTTCTTTTGTAACCTGAATTAGAATATTTTTTTCTTCTTCTCATAATCCTTGTTTGGAAAATTATTTGATATTTGGACTTTGTGAATAAAAAATTTTTTTTTGTAAAATCAAAATTGTTAATCTGAAGGAAAGATAGAACTTATTAAAGAAAATTTAAGGTAGTACACAAAGTTAACATTTACATTCATGAATTATTGGCACACGATTTTTTAATTATATTTTTTTTTTTTAAAGCCTTTTTTTTCACTTAATTTAAAGGAAAAAATTCAAGTTCTTGCAAAAAATCACATATTATCTCCCATTTATTTTAACAAAAAATAATGTAATTCATGAGCGAATTTGAATTCAACACAATCAACAGGACAAAAATGAAATAACAGTGAGCACCATTTCTTTTCTTTTTTTAATTTTTAAAATATAAAAGGCAAATTATTTATTACAACAAATATATGCTTGTTTTTTTTTATAAGGAATTCACAAATGTACTGAAGTTTTATTTTAAAGAAATTATGATCGGTTTTTGTGGAAGATAAAAAAAAAAAAACTAAAAAATAAAATTCTAAAATATTTGAGCATAAAATGAAAAATGAATTTTTAAGTGTATTGTGGCACCATTTCTTTTGTTTTTGCTTTGCAAAATAATAAATTTAAAATAAAATTAATAAAAATTATTTAAATAAAAAAAAAAACTTTTGTTAAATTATTTATCCAAAATTTGATTCATTATTTTCATTCAAGAATTTCTTTTTCTTTTTTTAAACTTCATTCTACTCTATTTTATCTAGTTTTTGTTTAAATATAATTTTTTGAACAAAAATAAAAGAAAAATACACATGTCCTTTCATCATCATTGTCGTTTTTTTTTTCTTTAACAAAACTCTCATTTAAATGCAATTAAATTGATGACTAAGGAACTTCCATAATATAAAAATATATAATTTTTGTATTTACTTTCAAAAAATTTATCAAAATAACAAGAATTAATTTTAAAAAAAAAATAATAATAAAAGAAAAACTAAACAAACAAATATTTTACTCTAAAATGTAAAATTTTTACTTTCTTATTTATTTATTTTTTTTTAAATTTTTATTTAAATTTTCATTGCTCATTGTCTGATATGAATCTTTTACATGTCGAATAGGCTAATTTGGTTTTATTTATTCATATACATATTTATATATATATATATATGTATATATAATTTTCATTTAAATATATGTATATCATATAATATTATATATTTGGATAATTGTTTAAATAATACACTTTTTTCTTCTATATTGAGTATAAGGCTTTCGAACGTTTATTAATTATTTTAATTTTTAATTATTTTTTATTTTTATTTTATTGAATCCTATTATTGTTATGTCATATGTGCACTACGTTGCAAACAGGAAAATAAATTGAGGATATTCCAAAATTAGAATGAATATGAAATGAACTTAAAAAAACATCACGTTACAAAGATTTTCTTAAAATGAAATGTAATTTTCAAATTTACATGAAAAACTTCATTATTGCTTTAAAACAGGCATCCTCATATTTTTAAAGTATTTTCTACATAAAGAGTATATAAATTAATTATTAATTAAATTAAATACAAAACAAAATATAAAAATAAAAACTTTATTACTTTCTTTCCCCCAATTCTTACGTTTTCCAAAAAATTTTTATTTGTAGTTTTCAATTTAGTAGCGGCATGAATTTATTGCTTTTTAATATTATTTAAAGAAAAATTATATAGGGTGGCATGTAATTATCACTACTAATTGAAAACTACAAACACGATGTTCAATTTTCCTAATTTTATTAAATCTTATTTGAATATAAATAATTTTGAAAAAATGTTTTTACATTAAAATTATAATTTTTAAATGAAAAAAAAATAAAACATGAATTAACAATTTATAAATATAATGATAATATGTAATATTTAATCAAAAAAAAAAAAAATTCCTTCTACTTAATTACATAATTCAATTAATTACTTAATTACGTTTCAAAAATCTTTAGAATTCATTATAAACTTCTCCTACAATAATTTTTTATGTTTTGTATTTCTTTCTTCTTTTTTAATAATAATTTATTTTTCTGAAAGAATTATTCTATTACATTATTATTTTTTTTTTAATTCTTAATTATTTTAATTTCTAATAATATAAAATTTTTTTTAAAATACACACACGAAAAAAAAAAGAAGATAAGAATAAAATGTTCCTTGTAATTTTATTTTTAATTTAAATGTTTTTTTTTATTTTGTAAAATTTTTTTTATTGCTTTATATTTTTTTTTTTGTTTTTTTTTTATTTTTCAAAAATTTTCCATTCTTATAATTTGATAACGTTTTACACGCTCTCCTAATACACCATCAAATAATTTCAACATAATCATTTTTTAAATTTTAAAGCCAGTAATTAGTTTTTTGTTTACAATTGAATTTGGATCCCTTTTTATAATTGTTTTGTTTGATTTTTTATTTTTATTTTTAAATTTATCTTAAACTATTATGTTTTTTATTTCACTTTTTTCCTGGTTTATTTCATTTTTTTTTCTCATTCTAACATATCATTTTAGCCATTAATTAATCATTTAAGCATTTTTTTTTTTTAATTTAACAAATAAAAAAAAAAGAATTGTATTTTTTTTTTGTTTAATCAAATATATTAATAATAATCATTATTTATCACTTACTTAAGAGAAAAAAAATTGTCTAAGCACTCGTATAATAATTAATTTTTTTTTTTAATAGTTAATTTTCTTGTTGTTTTACTTCTTTTTTTTTTTTAAATTACTAATTTTTTAATAACTCATTTGTTCGTTTACTAGCTTCCTCTAGACGTATTTCGTTGACTTTACCCTATGAAAATAAAATAAAAATAAAAATAAAAAATGAGTAAAGAAACAAAGAAGAAAAAAATATAAAATAAAAATAAACAAAAAAGAAAATCTAATAAAATCAAAGTGAAAAAAATAAGAATGAAAACATAGAAAAAATTTACAGTAAAGCAGCTAAATGTGGAGGCATTCTATAATAGGCAAATTACTTAGATATCACAAACTATTGAATTTAGAAAAGAATTCTCAAGAGATAATAACGATAAATTTTTCAAATTAAAGATAAAAAAATGATAAAAAAAAAATTTTTATATTCAAATAGAAATTAGAATAATTTTACAGAAGTTTAAATGAAGAAATTTTTTTTGTGTTAACCGTTACGTTGAATTATAAATGCATCAATAACTACATTTATTTTTAAATCAATAACTTAACAAAAAAATTTTGAAGTGCGTATATTAATTAGATTTTATGTTATAAATAAAAATGTTCGCTATTAAACTCTGAAATCTTTGTTATACATTTCATATTTAATCTCGTAGAACCATTTATGATTTTAAAGATTGTTTCTTATTAAAATTTGATGAAAAATCAAAATAAATATTTCAATTATTTTCTTTTCAAATCACAATTACTCTACAGAAATTTAAAAAGCTTGACGCAAACTAATTAACTAAACTCAAATTAAATTTAAAAAAAAAAAAAAGAAAACAAAACAAAATCATTTAAGATTTGTTCAATTCCTTACATTTAAAAAATCAATTTAAAAAAAAATGTAAAATTTTAAATTAATTGCATTATCTTAAAAATTTTTCCTTAACTAAATTAATTTATAAAATTTCTATTATTTATTTTTTATTTTTTAATTTATAACTTGCAATAACTTTTAAATTACTTTCTTTTTTTTTTTAATTTGCAAAACTACATAATAAGAAAAATTTTTAAAACACTTAAAAATAATCAAAAATTGGTTTTAATTTATGTTCCTTTTTTTTTTCTTTTAAATCTTCTCTCGCTATTAATAACGTTTCTTTGATTAAATCTCCAATCATAAATTCAATTTAATTATTTCTTTTTTTTTTTTCCTTTTTTTTTTTCAATTAATTTCGTAAAAATGTAATATCTACATAACATGTTATTTTTGATTTAACGATTCTTTTTCTTTTTTTACTTATTTTCTTCATTTTGAGAATTTCCTTTTATCATATTATTATTATTTTTTTTAAATATTTACAAATACTAATGGACGCTATACTTGAAATTCGATTCGAATCGAACAATTACAAATATCTTTTTTGTTCACTTTTTTTTTTCTTTTCTAAATAACATTTTTTGTTGCTTTTAGTAAAAATTTCTTACTCATTCCTATGTGAAATTCGATTGAATTGAATTTCAAAATAGTGTCAAAAAAAAAAAAAAATATTAGGTAAAAGTAATTAATAAATAAAAACAACAAAAATATTATTAGAAAATAATGTGATATATCTTATTTTTTTTATATATTTTCAATTTAGAAGATTTATCGTTTTAAACATAAAAAAAAGAACAGGAAAAATAAAATTATCTAGATTCGCAAATGGAAGATCAATGAATTTCAGCTTGTTTATTTTTTTAAATTTTGCATGATCATAATTTTAGATTTGATTAGAAGCATAAAAACTTCAAAATCATGCAAATTTTAATGAAAAGTTTGTTTGTTTTTGAACAACAACAAAAAAAAAATTTGAATTACCTATTATTTTTTTTAAAGGAAAGAGTAACATTTCTTTTATGATCCTTAAAAAGTGTAATTTCTACTCTTTTACTTTAATTATTCGAAATATTAATAAAAGTAACAAATAACAATGCAGCAATATTTTTTTTTTTTTTTTTTTCAATTACATTTTAAAAAATAGCAAACATTTAAATCACATTTCTTTATTTATTTGTAAATTCTCATATTTTAATTATTCTTTCCATCTTTTTTTTTTTTTTTATTGTTTCTTTTAATATTTTTTCTAATATGAAGAAAATAAAACTAGTAACTAGCTTAACGAGTGATCTCTTACCTCAATCACAAATCAATTTTCTTTTTTTGTTTTTTCTTGAGAGTCCTTTTCTTTATTCGAAAAAGTTCATGGAAATTTATAACTTTCAACTTTTTTTATGTTTGACATTATTATGCGTTTTTTATTATTGCACGAGATCATTTTTTTTTTTTTTAATTTTTTTAAATCAAGAAATTTTCAAGAGTATTATGTTTTATATGAAATATAACTTCAACTTTTTTTTTGTAGATATTTGTGTTTAATATTGTTGTTTTTTTTTTTTGTTTGCTACAAATTTTTTAAAATTATTATTTTAAAATATTATTTAATTTTTTTTTTTTTTAAATTTTGAAGGAAAAAAGTATTTAAATTGATAACCTCAACAATATAATTATATTATATATACAAATTACATAGTTATTTATTGTTAAATTTAAATTTTTAATTATTTAAATTAAGCTGTTTTTGTTTTTGTTTTGTTTTTTTTTAAGTTTTTCATTAAATATATAAGAGTATATATACTTATTAGATAAATACTTTTTTTTATTATTTTAAAATTTTTAAGTAACTAAATGCTATTATTAAATATTCGTTAATTTTCTTCTTGTTTATTTTTATTTTTTGTTTTTTGTCATTTATATTATTTTAGTTGTTTTTAATGTTTTTATTTTTATTGTATTATGTTGTGAGATTATTATCGTATTTTTTTTTTTATTTAATTTAATTTATTGGTTTTGTGATTAAGTAAATAAATTTCACCCAAAACTG
Organism: Bombylius discolor; assembly: GCA_939192795.1. Classification (NCBI taxonomy): domain Eukaryota; kingdom Metazoa; phylum Arthropoda; class Insecta; order Diptera; family Bombyliidae; genus Bombylius; species Bombylius discolor. Next base: position 2,529,623 of record OW584241.1, on the reverse strand, counting down.
TTTTTTTTATTATTGATAAAACTTTTTTTTTCAAATATTAATGTAGTTTTTACTGTATAATCATTAATATTGTAATTATTTTATTAATTTAAAGTGATGATTTTTTTATATATATATATATTTTTTTGATATTAAATTCATCACAGCAACATGAGCCAAATATAATATAATTAATAATTTAATAATAATAATAATAAATAGATTTTATTATAATTATAATAAATATGATGACGTTATTTTATTTTATTTGTTTGTTAATTATTATTTTTTTATTTTTATTGTATTAAATTTGTGTATTTGATATTTTAAGTAAATCACCTTTCTTGTTTTTAAATTTTTTTTTTTTTTTTTTTTTTTTTTTTTTTTTTTTTTTTTTTTTTTAAGAATAAAATTAAATTAAATATATAATAATTCGTGTAAGAAAATTTATTTGAGAAGCTGATGAGCTCTCTGGTTTGCTACTGCTATTCTTGCTTCGTTTGATTCTCCCTGTGATGTTGTTAAGTTAAGCATTAAAAAATACACAAAGAGAAAACAAATTTTGTTTTTGATTATACCAAAATTTTTGAACACACATAATTATATTTTAATTATTTTTAAAAATTCTACTAAACAAAATATTTAAAAAAAAAGTGTTGATCTTCGACATTATAATAAAAAAATCGTTCAAATTTTCAAAAATAATTTTTCTGAAGTTCAACCGAAAAAAAAACAACGAATTTTAGAAGTGAAAATCCAATTTTAGTACAAATACTTGTAATTTAAATTATTCGTAATCTTTATTTGGCATGGAAATCATTTAAAGGAAAAAAATATCATCATAGACAACAAAAAAAAAAATTGTTTCATTGAGCTCAACGTTCAAAATAAATTTAGGTTATTGTATGTGATTATGATTTTGTATATTTGCCAAATAAATTGTAATTTATTTTAAATCCTTATAAATTGAATAATATGAGAAAAAAAATGGTATCTTTCATGAACTTCTATTTTTTGTTGTAATAAAAAGATAACTATTACAAAAACAAAATAGTTCAATATAATAAAGTTCAACCATTCGCTTTATAAAAATATGTACATATATCAATTTATCGATCTAAAATGAGGAAAAATTAATTTTTAACTACAATCACATTATTTCCGGTCACTGTATACAACAGTAAAAATTGTTTGACAAGAAAGTCAAGGTTTTTTCCATCACAAATGATTTTTAATTTTCTTTTCATGTTTTTACACCTACGTTTCATTTTAACCTTTTCAATTATTTTAATTTTTTCAGTTCTTACCTTACGGTTAATCCTGTCAATCTGTCGATTTTGGTTTTCAAGTTCAGATCCCATATCTAAAGCCATATTTCTCAAATTACCAATCATTGTGTTAACTTGTCCCATATTCTCTTCCATTTCATCTTCACGTGCATCATTTGTTATTCTATTGACACAAAAAAAAAAAAAAATAATAATAATAATAATAATAAATTTTAGAAACGTTTTTTAATTCTTCCATCAACAAACCTTCCAATGTAACCGGCTTGTGGCATCAATCCATTACGATCATCCATAACTCTTTGTGGTTGATTATTCACAACTTTTCCATCATCATTACCCTTCCATGTTCCATCATCTTCTTTGAATGATGCACTCCTACATTAAATCAATAACAACAACAAAATTTTTTTTTTAATATTTTTATTTTTACTTTAACAATATCCTTAAAATAGACCATTATTTCATTAAGAATAATTTTCTAGGATTTATCGTTTTTTATTCACATCGTTTTACTTCAATTACTTTGCCATGAGTATATGAATTGCGAAATTTTCTACATCTTTTTATTGATTATATATTTTTTTTTTGTCTGATTTATCTTTTAATAAGATTTTTCTCCCCTATTTTCCATAAGACATTGAAATTTAAACTTTATTCAATTTTTATGTGCGTAATAAAAAAAAACATATACTCATTCATTGCAACTGCACTTCATTAATGCAATAAGGTTTGTGTGGATGTATCTCCTTCGAATATTTCCGTATTTTTCTTTTCAATTTTTTTTTTTCAATCCTCCCTTGGAATATATTTTATTAAAAATAATTCAACTTTACATTAAAGTCAAAATGATTTTATCAAAATATTATCAAACTTAATGTTATTGAATGTTAATTTTCTTCTTATTTACAAAATTAAAAGAAAAAAATAAGAAAAATAAAACAATAAAAAAAACGTTAAGAAAATTCAATCGATAAAATTTAATATATGAAAATTAGCCTTAGTCTACTTCATATTATTGCTAGACAACTCTGTGAATAACCTTAAAAATTTTACTCAAGGACAAAAATACAGTAGTTACAATTTACATACATAGATTTATGATGTTGAAATACACTTTATTTTATTTTAATTTTTTTTTTTTTTTTAATATTTTGCTTATTTTATATTCTGTTAGATAAGTTTTTTAAAGTTTCAATGATATGTAACAGCATGTATACATGGCTTATATATTATTTATAAAGAATAAATACGTCAAGGGAAATGAACATAAATAAAAACCTAGAAAATTTTTAATTATTAAAAGGAATGGATGAAAAGAAATAATGATTCAAGTCAAAAACACATTTTCATTATTATTAAATAGTAAAAAAAAAAAAAAGAGTTAACTTGAAAATTATAAAATACGTTATATGAAATTTCGTGTTTTTTTTCTTTCAAAGAAATTTTATATTTCATATGTTTTATTTTTTTTTTTTAATTATACCATGATTTAAGGGTTTTCTAGTTTCTTTTTACTGCATAATTTTCAAGGAATCGGCATAATTAGATGAGAAGGAAGAAAAACGTAGTTTGAATGTGAAAGGAAAGGAAGTACGTTAATGTACACTTTGACCTAATTTTCATAAGATGAAAAGAACACATAGGAGGAAAAAAAAAACAATTTCAAATAAGTCTCATCTAAACAAAGTACAAAACCATGTCCTTTAAGAATAAATTTGAAATTTCTTTTGTATTTATTCAATTTGAAAACTTACTTATTACAAGGTAAAACACATATTCCACAACATTTTTCCATTCCACTTAAATTTTTTTCAGCTTCACGCATATCAGCATTAATTTGGTCCATTCCCTCTTCAATACGATCCAATTGCTCTATTTAATTTAATTATCCGCAATCAACGAAAAATATCAGAAAAAAAAAAATTAAGCAATAATATTAAAATTAAATTTTATACATTTTTTTTTTTCTCCGAATATGATATACTGAACATCTTCAAAAATATAATATGTATTTTTCAAATGTAAAATTGAATGAGTTGAAAATGATGAACCGAATTATTGTGAGTTACATTTAATACAATAACAAAAGAAGAAAAAGGAAAAAAAAATAAAGAATGTTAATTCTGAAGAAAATTTAATATGAAGAAAATGTAAAATACTGAAAGTTTATTATGATATTCTAGGTTTTTACGTGAATTAGCATAAACTAATTATATTTTAAATGTAAAATGTAATAGTATAAAAGTAGTAAAGTAAGTTAAAAAAAAAAAACATGTTTTTAATAATAAAAATTCAAAATTATTTATCTTTTTAGAAAGAAAAAATGTACAATGAGTTTTTATATTTTTTTTTCTCTAAATATTCTTAAGATTCAAAAGGAAAAATATAAAATTAATTACATTATTTTTAAAATTTTTTTTTTTTTTTTTTTTTTTGTAGAAAACAAAGGGAATAGTTAAATGAATTCATAATTAAAATGATAATTTGTGATGTAATATAGATACGTTTTAATTTTTTCTTAAAATATGGAAAAAATATGAAATTTTATTACATTCACATGCCAAAGTTAAATATTTAAAAAAAAAAAAAAAAAAAAAAATTATATTGAGAAAATTATTCTGTTTTTATCTAGTGCACAAAATTTTTAGAAAAAAAAAAAAATTTTTTTGTTGTTGTTAATATAAACTTTCATTCCAATATGAAAAAATAAATAAGAAAATTTAATAAAAATTTGATTAAAATTGTGTTAAAAAAGGAAATGAAAATTAAAGCATTTTGTTTATTAGATGCTTGATTTTTTGTAAAAATTGATTTTTGATTTTTTTCAACGAATAATGAAAAAAAGGAGAAAGTGTTTTACCTATATAAAATACCTAAAAGTATTGAATTAGTAACTAAGTATTTTCTATTTAAAGAATTTGTTTTATGCGATTCATATGTTTTTCTTTTTATTGAATATTTTTTATTTTATAATTTTCTTGTATCTTCAAAAAAATATAATAAACAAATTCTTTAAGCTCTAAATGTGTACAGTATAATTATGTTAGCAAAGCAGTAAAGTTAGTGAAGAATTTTTTTTTTAAAATAGTAAAAAGTATTTTTTCTTAAATTTCCTCCCTATACCTCATTTTCTATACAAAAATAAAAAAATAATATAAAAAATAAAAATAAAAAAAGTAACACAAAAAATACACAATTATAATTTTTTTTTCTTGTTAAAAAAAAAAAAAACCTCTGTTGTTTCTAAACTAATAAAACTATCAAAAGTCTCATCATATTGTACAAAAGAAAAAAATTAAAAATTAAAAAATATAAAACAAAACAAAAAATCCAATTAAGAAAATAAAACATTTTTTAGATATTTTTGTTGTTGTTCGTACTCACGTGTTTAAAAATTTAATAAGAGTGTGGCTGAGAGCAAGCGTGTTTAATATTTTTGATATAAATTTTTGTTGTTTTTTTTTTTTTTTTCATCTTCGAAAAGAATAATTTTTTTCGGCTTGTTTTATGGCTGTTTTATTTATTTTTTACATATTTTTTTTTTGTTTTTAATAATTTTATGTTGTTGTAATTTTTTTTACATAAATTTTTTAAAAAAAATTTTCAATATATTTAACATATTTTTTTTTTATTTTATTGTTGTTGTTGTCTTATAAAGTTGGTAATTAGTATATGTTATAAGGTTGATTTATTTATTTATATTTTTTTGGTGATTAATTTGTTGTTGTTGATTGTTGTTATTGTTGTAATACAAGTGGTTGTTGTTGATATTGTTGTTTTTGTTGATTAAGTTGGAGTGAAAAATGAGGTAAAAAATTATAAAAAAAAAAAATGTTTATAGGTATATAATTATATTTTTTATTCTCAGTTAATTAACAAATTTTGTGAAAAAGTTTCAGTTTTTAAATAAAAAAAATATATATATTTCTTTGATTATTGTGGTATTTTATTCTGTACTTGAGATAATAAAAAAAAAAGCATAAACAGAAATTCTAATAGATATTCAATTTTTTTTTTTTTTTAAATTTACAATACGTTAAAGGGTGTTAATGCTATTTTTGTAAACACGATTTTTTCAAATTGATTTAACACTCCTATCAATTTTAAATTTTACCTACGCCAATCAATTTTAGGTATCAAAATGTTACATATTTTGACTCCTTATAAAAGTATGTTCCCGTGGGACTAGGGAGCTGAAATTTGGCCAGGATATTCCTTGAAGCCTCTAGTTTTATGTGAATTTTGAGCGGTGAAGATCCGTTCACTAGGGCAAAAGTTATAGGGTAAAATACAAAACAAGTCATTTTTCGAAAAGAAACTTTTTTTTCCCTTATATGGGGCCCTAAAAATTTCGTACCATGACCCTCAAAAAAAGAGTGCATTTTAATTCTTGGACTATTTTCTGACCTATTGCATTTTATTTGACTCAAATCGGTGCATTATAGCCCGAGATATAAGAGTTCAAAGTTGGAAAGTCACATATTTTTCATACAAAAAATTTTTTATGTAAAAATTCAAAAATATTGAATTATTTTTTTTTTAAATTTTTATATGGAAGAATATGTGACTTTCCAACTTTGAACTCTTATATCTCGGGGTATATTGCACCAATTTGAGTCAAATAAAATGCAATAGGTCAGAAAATAGTCAAAGAATTAAAATGCACTCTTTTTTTGAGGGTCATGGTACGAAATTTTTAGGGCCCCATATAAGGGAAAAAAAAGTTTTTTTTGGAAAAATGACTTGTTTTCGATTTTACCCTATAACTTTTGCCCTAGTGAACGGATCTTCACCGCTCAAAATTCACATAAAACTAGAGGCTTCAAGGAATATCCTGGCCAAATTTCAGCTCCCTAGTCCCACGGTAACATACTTTTATAAGGAGTCAAAATATGTAACATTTTGATACTTAAAATTGATTGGCGTGACTTTTTTATTTAGCACCCTGTAACTCGTGCCCTGTTGCAGGGATCTTTTTGGTACCAAAGAGAGTTTTGTAGAAAATGACGAGCCTAACACTGTGCAGAAATTTCAAGTCAATCGGACCACAGGGTCCCTAGATATTTAACTTTGAAAACCGATTTTTGACGAAAACGGTCCAGAATTGATAGGAGTGTTAACCACGTGGTTTTTATATGAATAATGATTGGTAGAACTTTCAAGTCCTAATTTACAAAAATAACATTACTTTTTTTTTTTTTTTAAATATTTTGAAAGGGATTTATTTTTTTAAGTAGATAATACAGATGCAAGGAATTAATAATTTTGTGAATTATGTACTTGAAAAAATATTTAAAATAAAATAGATATTGTCATGCCTTTGGTTTAAATTATAGATATTTAATTAAAAATTTTAAATTTCGCAGCATTATTTTATGAATTTTTTTTTTTTTTTCAAAATCTTTTGAAATGATTAAAATCAACAAAATGTGATGATCTATCTTTTTTATTATTATTATTATTTTTTCAATTAAATTTGAAAACTATTTCCGCTTTTATTCAAATAAAAATGTAAAATTCATAAGTAATTTCTTGTGTTTTATTCAAATAAAAATCTTTATTTTATAAATATTTGATAAAAAAAGATTCATTTTTGATTCATAAAAAAAAAAGTAATAAAATAAATTTTAAATAACTTTCTGTATTTACTTTTAATTTCTTTTTGTTTTACATTTTCACTTTTCATGTTTACTTTTCAAGAATTACAACAGGTAATTATGACAAAATTTAAAAAAAAAAAAAAATGTATATATACAAACTTTACAGATATATCATCACATTTATCATATTAATGAGAGACTTGACTTAATTTCTATTTAAAAATAAAAATAAAAAATAAATAAGAAATTTTATATTTTTACTTGTTGTAGTCATTTTTTTTTGTTGTTGTTGTTATTTACAGAATATTTCAATTTGTATATATAATTTTGTCTTTTGTTGACAATATTGAATTCATGTTGTAACTGTAGTTAGTTGATTTTTTGTATTATTATTTTTTTTTTTTTTTTTTTCATTATATTTTTCTTACCTCCTTGTTCATCCAACATGACGATGCTTCTCATTCCAACTTCCGTACTCTAAACAAAAACACCACAATTTTTCTTAGCAAAATCCTTTTTTTTTTTTTTTTTTTTTTGTTTTAATAATAATCAAATTAATTACATAATTACAACGGTAGTATAACAATACAAGTATATTTTTTTTTTAAATTACACAAGTTAAAAAATCTAGTTATATTTCTTGTCAGTTATTTGCAAATTATTATAGGTACAAAATTTTTCTTTTTCTAAAATCATAGAATTTATGTTAGACAAGATTTTAAAGCCATAAAACCATTTTTATATTTTTGTTAGTTCGAAGAATATCATTTTTTTTTTTTAAATTTTTTATAAAATAAATTGTTAGTCAACGCGACATAACAAAATACATAAAAACCCATTGAAAATAATTATTATTTTATTTTCTTACCGCCTTGATTATGTAATAGACTCAAGGTTTTCGTGCCTGCATCTTCGCTCTATAAAAAATATATTATTCAGAGATTCTTCTTGCCCATAGAACAAACAGAACAAAAATACAATTTTATATAAAAATTAAATAAATTAAAAGAAAATCTATTCTACTTTTTTTTTTTTTAAATTTTTCTCTTAACTTTAATTATCAATTTTAGATCTATGAAAAATAACGAAAACTTTGTTTTTTTTAGAATTTAAAATTCTTTTCCAAAAATTACGAACAACCTCTTATTTTTTCATTAACAACTTTAAAAAAATTAATTTTTTTCAACTAAAATGATGGTTCCTTCTGATTTCCATTTTAAATTTATATTTTATAGAAAATCGTGCAAAAAAAACCTTTTAATTTTTTAATTTTTAATTTTCACTTTTTTAAAAAAAAAAAAAAATTATAAACAACCGAAAAATGTTTTCAATTTTAAAAAGTTTTAAAAAAACCAAAATAAATGTGAAATTTGAAAATTGTAATAACAATAAAATTTGTGCATGTAAAAATTTTTTTTTTGCCAACTTCAACAATTTATTATATTTTTTTTTTGTTTTAATTTTTTTTAAAAAAAAAAAAAGCTCAAGCAAAAAGCTAAGACTGAATTTTTTTAAAATATATATTACGTCTACAAAAAAAGTGTGAATAAAAAAATAAAATGAAATAAAATTTGTAATGTATGGAAAAAGGAATAAACAAAAACAAAAACAACAAAAAATGTTTTTTTCTCATATAAATGATGAACAGTAATATTGTAAAAGTTTATTTAAAACTCACTGAATGTAAAAATTTACTTAAAATATAAAAAGTACTTTTGAAAATGACGAATTTTATGAAAATGTATTTCTATGATGAAATTTAATGATGGAATTTTATGTTATATATTTTTTTTTATACGTATTATATCTTTGTTTTTAATTTATTGAATAATAAATAATAAAATAAAAAATATAATAAAATAAAAATCAAGAAGAAATTATGTAGAAAATAATAAATACAAAATTAAGTGAGGAGGTACCGCATAATTTTTTTTTAACCAACACCATACAAATATCTACAATATTTTTTTTCTTCTCATTTACATTATTGCGATACCTCTACGTACTTAACAAAAAATTAAGAGAAATAATAAGTAAAAAATTATAAAATACTGAAGTAGATACTTCAAGTTAATTAATAAATGAAAATTTAAAATAAAAAATAAATAAATTTTTTTTTCTTTTTTGAAATATGGTGTATTGAATTGAGTGACTCACCTCCCTGATCGTCAAGGGCTACCAGGGTACGAATCCCGGCTTCCTTGCTCTGTGATGCGGCATAATAATAATTATTAAAAGTGTGTCAATTTATGTTGTATATATTTTTTCAAAATGTTGTTTTAAGTTTAGTAAGTATAATATGTGATCAAGAAAAAATAAATTGTTATGTTTTATTCTTGTTTTTTTTTTTTTTTAATTTAAAAAAGAGAATAAACAAAAGTAGAAAAAACAAAATAAAATTAAAAATAAATTGACAAAAAAAATCTCAACTAAATAAAATATGTTTTTCATGTGTGTTTTGAAAAGAAAAAACGTAACTGAACAGAAAATATTCATGCATTATTATTTTTAAAAAAATTATCATAATTCTGTTTTTTTTTTTTTTGAATTATAATTAAATTACAAAATAATTTCAATATGTATGTTAAAGAAAAAAAGTGTGTTTTGTGGAATGTAATAATTATTTTACCTAAAAGAAAATCTGATAAAAATTTTTTGCTATTTAAAAGTATAATTTTTTAAAAAAAAAAAATTTTTTTTTAGACCTAAAAGTATATTAATGAATTAATTAATTTTTTCTTTTTATTAAAAATTATTTTCTAATGTATATAAGTATATAGTAAGAAAAAAAAAACATTGTAGGTCATTATTAGTAAATAAATATTTGGAAAGATTTGTAATATTTCTACTTTTTTTTTTTATTTAATCTATTTTTGAATTTTAATCTATTTTTGTATATTTTTAGCAATATTTTATTTTCTTTTTTTTTAAACAAAAAAAAATGATTTAATAATATTTTCTGTTCAGATACGAGTTTAAAACCAAATAATATTAATAAAAATATTTTATTTCTTTATAAGTAAATTATAAAAAATAAAATAATAATAAAATAAAAAATAAAACACAAATTATATGCTTATTGAAAATGCAGTGGATCAGTGTTTTGTCTTTGTAGCAAAACTTGAATTATGTTAATCGTTTTTTCTTCTTATTTTTTAATTATTATTGTCGTTTTATTGTTGATGTATGTATTTTTCCAATAATTAATTATCTTGTAAAATGAATTTGTTCTAATTGTAAACATAATTTTGAATTAATTAATTTTTTAATTACTTATAATTTAAAAAAAAAAAAAAAAACACTCTATTTCATCTATTAAAAATTTTAAATTTTAATATAATTTTTTTTTTATTTAAAGAAAATACAATAAAACGACAAATATGAAAATTTTAAATTAATGTATGTTTTCTTTGTTTGTTTGTTTTATTTTTAGGTTTTTTTTTTTTAGAAACGAATGGACAGATCAAAACATCGAATACAAGATATGATACAAGGTAATTAGAAATAATTTTATAATAAAATTTTTCGAATTTTTTTCATCTGAATTATCAATTTAAAAAACAATTGAGCCAAAAAATAAGTACTAAATTATTTCTAAAAACCTTTTACATTATATACAAAATTTATGCTTGAAATAATTATAAAATATAAAAAAAAACAAAGTATTTTTAAAATAAATTAAAATTTATTTGTTTAGCATTCTTTGAAAATTTAAAATTTTTAATGCAATTACATTTTTCAAAAATTTTACCAACTAAATTAAAGGATCTCTTTTCTTCCAATGAGATTCACAAAACTGTTTTTTTTTTTTTATTGAATATAATTAATTCAAGCATTCAAGCTTGTCCACAAAAATAAATAATTTTTAAAAGAAAAACAAAAAATGTCAACGAAATTGTATTATTTCGCACGAATAAAAAAATGTTTGCTAAATAAAAATAAATATAAATAAAAAAATGCAAATTATATTTTTTTAATTTTTATATTTTATTTCAAATTTATTTTAATTTAAATATTTAAAAAAAATATATATAATTTAAATTTTGTATGAATTTTTAAAAAAAGTTTATCATAAAATATAATTAATTTTTTTTTATTTTAATAATGTAAGTAAAGTTTTTGAATATGATAAATTATTATTAAATTAATTAATTAATTGACAAATTATTATAAATTTTAATGTCAATTATAAAGATTTTACATTTTTCTTTTTGTAATTTAAATTTTAAATTTTTTTAAAAGGATAAAGAAACAATTGTTAAGCAAGCATTTAAAAGGATTAATTATTTTTTTTTTCTACATATTAATTATTTTATAAATTATTTTTATTTTATTTTTTCTGTTTGTTTGTTTGTTTGTTAGTAAAGTGTCAGTAGCTTTACAAGAATCAGCTAATTGTTTTCAAAATTTTTAATTGTATTAATCATTTTCAATTATAAATATTGTTTATAAAATGAATACATTACGTTACAATATTATATGACCATTCTTTGTGTGATATGAATGTAGTTTTTAATAATTTTTTATGATTTATTTTCTTTGAATTTATAGCATAGTATTATCAATCATATTATTTATTATTAATTTAAGCAATATTCTGTGTTATTATTTTTTTTTTTTTCAAGTGCATTCAATCATGCAATCAAGGGCAAATATATTATTTTCATTTTTAATTCATACTATTTACTGATTATTTTTGAACTGATTTTTTATTTTTTTTTTTTTAAATTAATTCTTCTCATGCAACATTATAAATATCTTGTTTTGTTTTTACATATGTATATATAAATTTAAAATGTTGCATTATTAATTAAAAAAAAAAAAATCAAAATAAATGCAAACAAAAATTTAAAAAATATATATTAATCATACATTATATGATACAAACAAAAATAAATAAAATTAAAATTTTACATCATAAATAAAAATAAATAATAAAAAAAAAAAAAAAAGAAAACAAATACATAAACAGTTTTGCTACTTAGCCTCACACTGTCCACAGACACAATAACAATAATTTTTTCTTCTTTTATTTTTACTAAATACAATAAATAATTAATAAATTGCTCCTGTTCTTTAATTTTTCATTTTTTTTTTCAAAAATTGTATTTTTCTTTCCTTAAAAAATTGTTTTTTTTTTCTATTCGTATTTTTTGTTTACTTTGCACGATTGAATTTTTAAAAAAAAATAAGACGAAATTAATAAATACTATAAATAACTAAAATACATATATCTATTTATTATTTATATGAAATTTCAATTACTTTTATTTTTTTGTCTTCAACAATAAGAATCGAAAATAAATAATTAAATACTTTCATTATATTTATTCATTTAAAATTTACGAATTCAAATAATCAATTATATTCTCGAAAAAAAAAAATAATAATAATAATAATAACTATAAAATTCATGGTAAAACTAAAAATAAGAAGATAGGCGGTAATTTCATAAAAAGATTCTCTCTTTTTTTTAATAACCTGTTTCATTTATAATAATGTAAATTAGCAGCAATAAAAAAAAGGGAATGTATTTTTAAATAATTTAATGATGACAGATTATAGAAATGAATTCAATCAAAAAATCAACATAGTTGATTAATTTTCTTCAAAACTATATTCAAGGAGAAAAAAGGACTTTTTATCCTTTTCAATGGATGCCTTTTATTGAATTTCATTTGAAAATATTATTCTATATTCATTTTCTACTCACGTATCTTATTATGTATAAACAAATTTTCATTAATTTGTATTTTAGAAATTTTGAATATACATATTTTAAATAATAAAATACATAAATAATAATGAATTCCTTTGAAAGCAACACGCGTACATTTTACAAATTTTAATTGAATAATTTAATATTTGCAAATGAATTTAAATTTAAATAAATCATTAAATTTATATTTGGATTTACATAAATAATTCTTATATTTTTTAAGTAGATAATTAAAAAAATTTTAAATATATTTTGAATACGATCTTTCAATAAAATTTTATAGAAACAATTCATAGTTCTTTTTAAAATTGCTTGCTAATTCACAGAGAAAAAGAATTTACATTAGCATCTTGTTTTTTTTTTTTTTTTTTTGAAAAATTTAAAATTTATGAAATACATACATATTTTAAACTAAAATTGAAATCAAATAACTTACCTCTTCACAGAGAGAAAGCATCCTTCTGGTACTCTCCAAGGACTGAAAAAAGTAGTTTAAAATGAATTTAAAAAAACATGTAAAAAATATTTTATAAGTAAAAAATAAAAGTTTTATTAATTTTTTTCTCTACACATTTAAAATTAAATTAAATATTTAATTACCTCATCAGTAACTTGTTGTGCCTTCAATTGTAATTCCTGAAGTTCCGTTTTTGGAACTTCAGGAGCTGGTGCCGCTGGAGCTGCTGATGGCATTCTATATAAAATAAATTAATAAAAAAGTGTTATATAAAAATTTGAAAAGTTTTTAAATTGTTTGAAAATTTTTGTTCTAAAAACCTATTTTGCCACAGAGATAGTTTTAATTTAAGTAATTTTCAACAAACTCAAAAAAAGAAAAAAAACTAGAAGTGAAATGAAATGTTGGAAGACTCCAAATTGAAAATGTAGTATTTTCCAACACTTTTAAAACTTTTAAAACAGTCATTATTGTTTATCAACTTGTTTTTGAGATATTTCAGAAATCTCTAGAAATTTCTAAATTTTTAGCATTGTATATTTTCAGATACTTAAATATGTAAAAGACAAACATTATTTCATAATAAAATATTTTTAAAAAAATTCGTATAAGAAAAAAAATTTTCTGATACATTGTTGACTAATGGTGAGATATTTCGCTGTTTAAATTGTGTTATTAAGGGCCATTGATGAAACATTTCTCAATTACTAAACAATCAATCAAAACTGGTTAAAACGCAATTATTAGAAATTCATTTAAATTTGTAACAGGGGAATAAATAAATACTATCTACTTTTCAATTTCGTAACAAAATTTTCAACAATTTTCGGTGTCGATATTGGGAAAACTTTTCAATATTTCATTAAAAAAAAGTTCAAAATAATTTGAAAAGTTTTCTTCATTGAAAAAATGTATTTATTGGAATATCTTTCAAAGCATCTTTCATATCTTTCCTTTTGTGTGCTACAAATAACAAGGAAACAATAAATTAAATTTATAAGAATGCTACATTTTCTACACAAAAGCCTCAAAAGTATGGAAGTTAGTTTATCATACAACAAAAAAAAAAAAAAAGAATTCTGAATATAGGTATGTATCTCTATTTTTTTTATTATAATTTTAAGTACACCTATGTATTTATTGATTAATTTAACATTTTTTTTTTTAGATTTAATTTTGCCATCAACATCATTGGAAGAAGAGAAAAATCAATTAAAAATGCTTTTATATTTATAATTCACTTATATACTACCTACCTTTTTTTAAAAAAATATATTATTGAAAAACGTTGAATCATCTTCATACAGTTTCAAAAGAATTAAGATAAAAAAAAAGATATTTCATACTTGTGATTTGTCAGAAAACAAAAATACCTATCTGTATCATTTTAACGTGAAATTTTTTTTTGTGATGTCATATATTATCATCATCATCATAGCACAAGTGCATAGGTGTGAGTATATTAAAAATACAATTGAATTATATATTTTTTTATAAGTGAAATTAGAGAGAAAAAAAAATCAAGGAAATTCAATAGAGATAACCAAGTAACACTGAACAATAAGTAAAATATGTGTGCTCCCTCCCCATATATGTGTGCCTACATACCGTTTTTTTTTTAATTGAAAAGAATATTTCATGATTAATTTATCATGTATTTTACATGAATTATAAATAACATGAAAACTTTTATATATGTATTAAATACCTAAATGTCCTTTTTTTAGTACCACATAAATGTTTAACAATAATATATCCTTTTTTTAAAACAAAATATTCTCATGGAAATTTTATATATATTTATATTCACACAAAAACAATTACAAATTAGAAAATTGTCCTTATAAATGAAAAATAAAAATAAAAATTATGTACATATGTATGTAATTTTCGTCCTAGTACTGAAGGATATATAAAAAAATTTTAAACTAGGTACTTTTTTTTTAAATTTATGACTTTAGCCTTGAAAATAAAAATAAATCCAAAATAACTTCAATTAAACTGATGTTAAAATTATAAAACATCATGCATATATACAGACATAATCTACAACTACAATGCGTTCAGTATATGGACAACAATTTGTAGACAACATACCTACATATTATGTAGTTTCATATAATATTATTGTGGGAATTGCATGAAAAATACAAATTTATGCATAAAAGGAATAAACATGCCGACAAGTGTTTAAATATTTATACGTGATTTTAATCAACAATCATTCTGTTTTTTTTTAAAATTTACATGACATATACGATAGATTTCCTAGATTTTTTTGGATTAGATATAATTTCAATTTTATTACATTATATTTATTTATGTCTGAATACCTTAAAGGTAACGTAATGATAATTTTAATGGTGAGCAGAAGCAGATAAACAAAATAGGAACTTGTACAATATAAATAATATATTATATTTTTATATATGGTATCTAATGTCTATGGTTGTATCATGCAATATACAATTATGCATGTATTTTTTCTTAGAAAGCCTATACATAAACTAGATTCTATACGGAATCTTCTTTTTTAATTTATAAATACTAACACTTGGCTTTTTTCAAGCAGCAGCATACACTATAAGTATTTTGCATTCTAATTAAATTCATCAATTTTCAAAGGCCCATTATAATATTCTTTTACGAATGACAAACAAAAAATTTAAAAAAAAAAAAAAACGAAAAGGAAGAAAATTTGCATCTTTCAAATGTGTTCAAAGACCACAAGCAATAAAACACCAGAATAATAGATGTACCTCTTTCTATGCATGCATTCTCTAGTTTGAATATCTTTCTAGCAGCTCCTTCAAAATTGCGAAAGCCAACAATTGAAAATCAATAGTTGAGCGAATGTTAAATGCCATTGCCAGAATGTAGAGCTGCTTCAAGAAGGGAAGAGTGATGATGATGATGTTTTCTTTTTGGTACTGAATTTATAATGTACATATGTATACATATATATGAAACATGCGCATTTTAAAAGCATATTCTCTCTTCGTTTTCAATATACATATTTTGATTGCATATTAGGTATTAAAAAATTAGTAACTATGTATTATTTTATAAACATTTCAAATAAAATGGAAAAAAAATTTACTATTTGTTATGCATTTTTTTCTCCTAAATTAGATCTTAGAAATATGTTATTAAATTTTATTAGATATTAGATTTAAGTCTGAAATACATTTAATTAATGAAGAAGAAAAAAGGGTGTTTATTTTTTCTTTTATAAAAGGGTGGTAGACATGGCGGAACTGCTTGACCCTGAAAAAACTAAATGATTATGTTTATAGAAAAAAAAACTTGAATTTCAGGTACCTACATAAAAATTGAAAATTTTCAAAAAACAATCACAAAAAATCAATTTTTCTCTTATTAACAATTAAATAAATTGATTTCATATATTTTTCTTTGTAACATCCACCCTAACTTTTTCCAATGACGTCATGACACTATTAAATCACTTTAGAAAAATTTTCTTCGTAAAAAAAAGTTTGTTTCATGTAAATTACCTGTTTGTTTTTTATTTATGTATGTAGCTGTTTAACGACAAAGTATAACTCCCTGAAGAAGTATTTTTCAAATTAATTTCTTATCACAAAAAAACTTATTAATTTTAATCACTTATTTTTGTTAATCAGATACGCTAAGAAATTTCAACTTCAAACTCTGACTGACGACGACTGACACTGTGAAAACTTTTAAAATAATAAAAAGGAACATAAATTGTGATTCTGAAATGAGACGAACATTATTGCCAACTGTTATCTTTTCAAAAGTCATTAGATATTGCACAACAAACTATAATGACTCTGTGGTACTTAAAATGTTATTGGAAAAAAAGGTGAAAATTCATTCTCACTAAAAAGCTGTTAAGTCATTAAATTCAAAATTTGTCCACTGTACATATGAATTGAAGAACTACTGAACCATTTTCATTGTTATTGAGAGTTAATTATACACATTTTTTGAAGTCACAGTGAAGTGATTGTTCATAAAATGGTATAAAAAGTGAAAACCAAATAGCAGTACATTACCAACACTATTTCAAAGAAAAAATGTCAAAATAATTTTAACAAACACTGTTGCCATTTTAATAATTTTCTGACTAAATCTAGTAGTTTTTCAACTTATTCGTTGAAAAAATTTCAATTTTGCTACTATCAGCTGTTTAGCTGAAATTAATTTTATTTTGTTTTTCCTGAAAAATTGTTATTATTGCATATTTTCTCAATAAAATAAGATCTATTGATTTAAAACATTCACTTAGTGTCTAACAAGAAATCATTTTCTAGAAATACAGGGCTGGCAACAGTGAAAAACAAAAAGCCGACATAACCTTGGAAAATTATTGTTCCTAGAATAGAAATTCACAAATCAATTATCATAAAAAATATTAATTTTTTTTTAAATAAGTGTAGATAAATTAAAATTATTTTTTTCGTAAATATTGTAAAAAAATAAAAATTATGACTGAAAATAATCCAATGCACAATAGAGTCGAATATTCGAGTGAGGCTGAGTTAATGTCTGAATTTAATAATTATATGAAAGATCCCATCAATGTTGAAACTGCCACGAATTATCTTTTCAATTCATTGGTGGATGAAGCTATTTTAGGTATTGTATTTGAGGTACATCATGCATTAAGATTTGGATTAGTTGATGCTATTGAAGGTGAACCAGAAGATAATAAACAGTATAGTATTATAGATTCACCAGATTATGATATATTTGGGGCTAGTACGATAAAAAAACAAAACGTAGATTTTAATTGTCCAAATTGTGATAGATTAGTAGCTGCTTCGAAATTTGCAACACATTTAGAAAAATGCATGGGTAAATATATTATTTTTTCTATTGTCTATAAAATTTGGTAAATTCATTTTTTGTGCTTGTTTGTTTTCAAAAGGAATGGGAAGAAGTTCATTGAGAAGCGCTAGCCGACGTCTTGCTAATACAAGTAGTTATTTTGGAACAACAATGAGTGATGATGATGATGATGCTGATTGGTCTGGTGAAAAACGTAAGAAGAGAATGCAAAGTTCGCAACAACGAAATGGTAGTAAAAAGAATGGAAAGTCATCCTGAAAGTAAATGAATTTTTTTATTTTCATTATTTTATTATTTTTAAATTGATATTGAAGTTTCTAATCAAATATTGGTATTTTTAAATGATAAATAAAAAAAGAAATACTGGTAAAAAAATGAAAGAAAGAAAGTGGAACATAAGTAAATATGCAATAAAGTAGCATAAAATTAAAATTTTCAGTCATCATTGAAGTTTTCAAATTTGTTTTTTTTTTTTTTTTGTTGAATAAAACTTCTTTGGTAAAGAAAAAACAAGACTTGCATGATACTTCAATACTAAAGAATCTTATTTTTAAAATTGTAGCTTTATAAAATAAATAAAATTTTTTTAGTTATGTATATTTTCATTCCAAGTCAAGTAAAATTGTAATCTTAAAATTTGTTTTTATTATTTTCATTTTGATTTTATTTTTTGTTCATTATGTCGTTTTTTTTTCGATTATATAAATAAAGATTTTACTTATGTTTTAATTAGTGAATTTAAAATTATTTTGATTATTTGATTTCTTTTAAAATCTCATTAACAGTTTTTTTGTACTAAAAAAAAAAAACCAGAAACTATATATATATTGTACTCTCTTATATATGTATGTATATAATAAATACGATTTATTATTAGAAATAAGATAAATTAAAAGAAATTCATTCCTATCAATGATCTATAAGGAAGCACCAATGAATACTTTCCGGTGAGGTGTCTTCTGCAGGAGGAGGCAAACTTTTACTCCTCTGCAGTTGCACGAACATCGGGGGTGAGGTGTTTCCTTGTTTCCAAAACAAAGTGGGACTAGTTCCGGTGGCGGATTCAGCCCATTAGTAATTGGATCAACTGTTTTACAATTGAATTCGATTAATATAATATTAATTTAATTAATAAATATTAATGTCTAACTTCCAAATAAATATTTTATGTCAGAAACATTATATGTATTAATTTTTATTTCTTAACTAGATTAATCAATTGCCAAAGGTCACCTTGCTAACTTTAGCCCAGAAGCTAACCTACTAACTTACTAAATACTAACCATTGTGTTTAAAGTTAAATAGTGATGACAAAACTTCGATCATCTTTGTTCAATAGGTGTCTCCACCATTCACTTTTGTACTTTTTCATATAAATTTTAAATTTAGTTTTTTAACTTTGAATTTTTGTTCTTTTTTTTTCTGAGAAATAAATGAGAACATTTGAGAGTAAGAAAAAAAATTATTATTCATTATTTTATCCATATGTTCATGATTCATGAATTTTTTTTTTTTACTTTACTTTGTAGGAATGATTTTTCAGCATAAATATTTAATACATATGTATGTACATAGGTCGGTAGGTATATGACAACAAAGAAATAGAATTATAATTTTGCCGTAGTACCTATACATATATGTATGATTCATGTGTATGCTAACGAAGTGAAATGAATGTATGTTATTTTTACTATTTTGATATTTTTTTAATGTCGTTTTCATTGGTTGGATATCTATATGTACATAATTATATATACCAGAAAAGGTATAATACATATGTATGTACATATGGATGTGAACTTTACTTTACGTATACCGTACATTTTAAATGGAAACTTACAAATTTTTTTTCTTTTTCAAAAAGGTGTATTTCATCATCCCGTGAACCAAAAACCGTAATTTTTTGAACCAAATATTTGCTGAAGTGTCCTCTTTGATCAGCCCGTGCGATTTTTTTGTACTATTTTTACTTTTTAAGATAAAGTGCAAAACAAGATAAAGAGACGAAAAATTTCCATATATTTGCAAGACCAATTTCATAAATTTCAAGTTCAAAGATATGTATTTCAGCATCCCGTGAACAGTTTACTGGAAACTAATATTCTTATACTAAAACATTTATCAAAGTGTTTTCTTTAGTATTTTCCTTAACAGTATTGTTGTACTGAGCAAAAAATTTTGCATTTTGTTACATTAAAATTAATTTGCGTGGTTTTATGTTTGATACCCTGTGATTCGCGTTCTTTTGCAGGGATCTTTTTGGTGTCAATACTGTGAAAACATTTTAAATCAATCAAATCACAAGGTTCAGACATTTAAATTTTAAAACGGATTTTTGACGAAAATGTCATAACATAGAAAGGAATGTTAAAGAAGTATGTTCTCGTGGGAAAAAAAATTAAAACTTGACCAGGATACAGGTTTCAAAACAAAACACATTTCAAATGATAACAATATATTTCTCATGATCAAAGAACGAAATGGACAGAAAAATCAGTATTTTAAAAATGCATTGATGCTGACTTTTATTCTTCACCTTTTGCTTCTTTCCTTGGTCAATAATCTGAAGTAGATGGTCTTCTATCTACTCTGCTTTTTTTTATACATATATATAAACTGATGGATTATTAAATACATGAAATAAATTTTTCAAATACAAATTAATCTTATGTTTTTGTATATGAATATTTATGTATGTATATTCAGTATTTTACTGAATAGAACAGTTTGCATACATACTTAAATAATTTTTAAACAACGGTTAACATTTTTTTTTAACACATTGATAATAAGTAATTAAAATTTTTAAGTTATCATAATGACTCATAGTTTTTTTAATATCTTTTTTTGACCAAATAATAATAAGAAGTACCTACATTAGAGTCTGTATATAAAATATAAAGATGCTTTTTCAAAATTTCAATAAAGGTTTATTACTTTAAATATGTAATTTTTAAGTGAAAGATTTTCCATTTTAAATTTATGATTTAAGAATCCTCTTGTTTTAAAATTGATTTAATGATCAACTGTCCTCAATCTTTTTGTTTTATCCTATTTTAATATTTTGAATTATACAGGGTGATTCAGGTAAGGTGTCCGGCCCGGATACTACGGATAGCTCTCGGGTTCTAAATTGAACTTTTATTTTCTGCAATAAAAAATGAGGATTAATATCGAGCACTACTCGAGAAAAATAGGGTTAAAGTCAAAAAATGGGTGAAAAAGTCAATATTTTGGATTTGAAGCCTAATAACTTTGGAACGGTAAAAGATACGAAAAAGGGTGACCCCAGCGTGTCCCTGTAGAAAGTTATAGGGTAAAACAAAAAAAAGTAACAAAACTCTTTGCCCCCCTCTAACACCGTAACGGTTGAGATTCCCCCCCCTCCCCCCGCCTTTCAGGTATATATGTATGTAAATCGGTGAAATTTTATACATCGTACGCCTATTTTTCAAGCTTATACCTTTCCTAAACGAATATATATTTTTTATGAATGTACCTGAATGAATTTTTATAAATGTACTATATATACATACACAAGGTGCTTGTTACTTTATTTTAATTTTTTTTCAATAAAATAGAGAAATAATTTGTAATAAAAATTGTAGACATACAAATAAATTCAAAATTTATGATAAATATGAATAACCTGCATAAAATTTCATGAATTTGCTATAAATATGCACTTATCACTTTATCTTACCATATTTGAAATTGTTACTTGAAATTATCAATTTCAAAAAATTCAAACTTATTTTTTTAAGAAAAAGAAAATTTGAAAAAGAAAAGAAAAATAGATTAAACTACATATATTTTCCAAAAGTAAATTCAAAAACAGTGCTAGGCAGTGATAATTTTTAAATTTAAAATAATTATTTCCAAAAACTACGATATTTTTTATATCAATTTGTATGTACATACTCGTATTTCCGTTTAAAATACATACATTGACTTGTAAAATAAATTTCGCACCTTTTTTACAATTTCTCATCACAATGAGTAGGAATAACATTTTAGGAAAAAGAAAAATATGTAATATCAATATGCAATAAAAGCTGTCAGGAAAATTAATTGTCGTATTAAACAAACGTTTAGAAAATATTCTAATAAACAGGTATTTTAGATTATTCTGAAATACTCTTTTTGAGCAATCTCTCAACACTCGAATCAATTTTGGCACATTTTCGTTAAAAATCACTTTTCAAATTTGAATATCTCTGGACCCTGGGATTCGAATAACTTAAAATTTATGTAGAATATATGTATATAAATTCTTTTTTAAACAAAAAAGATCCCTGCAACAGGGAACAAGCTCTAAAGAATAAAGTTACGCAGATTAATGTTAAGGAAATTTTTGCAGACCTATTCGTCCCTTTAAAAAACATATTCCCGGTAGAGTAGAAAGTTGATATTTAACCAAGATGTTTCTTGAAGGGTTTAAATCCTTCGACTAGGGCAAATGTTATCAAATAAAATGCAAAAAAGCGTCATTTTTTAAATAAAACATCAACATTTTTTTCCATTTTACTGCTACCCCTCTTACTTTTGAAATTATCCTAGCATTTAAATTGAAATGTTTTTCAATCTAGTGCTTCTTATTTAAATCAAATCGGTGCCACAGAGCCCGAGATATAATATCCCAAAGTTGACAAGTGCCACTTTTACCATTCAACAATTTTTGAAAAAATTATATGGAAAATTGAAAATAATTTTTTTATTCACAAAAATTTACATGGGTATCACTTTTTTTCTAAAAAATTTTATCTTCAAATTTCGAAGTTAAATTTTTCATATTAATTGCATTAAAAATGTAGGTAGGTATACATAAAATAAAACTGATAGTGATATAAAAAATAAACAATGAACATAATTCATAGTTGCCAGAAAAATTTGTTATCCCATATTAATTTAAAACATTACATAACAGAACATTGCAACAACGCTGTATAATATTCATAATATGAAAGAAGTATAAATATCTCTAAAATGTTAAAAATACACAAACAATGTATAAAAAATACAAAATGTATATGTACACATATGTATATGTATATATCATATCATAATAGAAATACCCAAATAATTATTATATTAATGCGTTTAGAAGAAAAAAATCAATAATATTCCTGTTTTTTTTTTTTCCTCTTCGCTTATAATGCATATTATGAATGAATATAATAAATGAATATGGAAATATGCGTATATGTACATAATATGGTGTGTATGAATCATATATCAAGTGTGTATTGTGTACTGTACACATAAAAGCTTAAAAGAAATTAATCTCTCTCTCTGACTCTTCTTTTCTTTTTTTGTTAAAACGATAAGGAGTGACGCCAGCGCCTCTTTTGAACAAAGATGATAATACGAAAATTCATGCGGTGTCACCACTATATACTTTATACGCAAAGTACTAACTATTAAACGAGAACCATGTAATTCTCTGTAATTCTTGTGATCGTTCACAAACCCGAAAATTTTTCATATCGGCCAAAATTATCAAAAAAGGAAGCCAAAGAATTTTAATTTTTGATTCATGATGTTTAAGAATACTGAAATTTATTTCAGCATTTATTGTCACTTGTGTTATTCTCCAAAACCAGTAGAATCCTTAGAAAATCCAATTGATTTATTTCAACACAAAAATCAACGGATTTCTCAAAGTTTTGATTCTACATCACTTATTTCCTCTGAACAAAGGTGAAAATGTGATTTTTTTTATTTTTATAATTTTTTTTATGTCAGTTGAAAAATAAATAATGTGCCGGTTATGTCAAGTGGCGTTTTTCCTCCATTAATACATCGTGATTTAAAACCATGAAATTTATTATTAGTTAATCAGGGATTGTTCATGTGTTTTTCGTAACATCAATTCATTAAGTCGTCATACAAAATTCACCAATACAGATGTTACAGAACGTTTAATAATTCAAAGTTGTTATGCTGTTGAAACCAAAGAAATTTACAAGGAAGCACCAATGAATACTTTCCGATGGTGTGTTCTGCAGGAGAAATCTTTAACTTCTCAGAAGTTGCACGAACATCACCGTGGTTGGTCCGAGGTGTTTCCTTGTTTCCAAAACAAAGTGGGACTAGTTCCGGTGGCGGATTCAGCCCATTAGTAATTGGATCAACTGTTTTACAATTAAATCCGATTAAAAAGAAATGAAAAAATTACAACAACAATTCTTGTAACAAATAAATAATTTGGTTATGCGTAACGAACGTCAGAAAATTTGATGACGTTTTTTTTGTTTATAAAATAATCTCAAGATTCTAATTCAGTTGTCTCGCGATATTTAAGTGGAAAGCATCTAAAATAAATACTTAAATAAAAATGACTTCATTGGAGAAATCATTAACGAAATATTATAATGAATTTTGTGAATTTATGCAAACAGATACAAAAGGAGTTGAGGTAGTATAAAAATGAATTATTAAAAAAAAAAAAAATATGTTATAAATGTTGCATAACATAGATTTTTCATAATTTTAAAGAATTTATATATTATTTTATAATATAGATTGGTGTATACACAGTTTCAGGGATCATTTTCTCAATTGCGTATTACAGAATAAGACCTGTAAGTCCACAATGAAATCAGTCAACCATAAATATCATAGTTGACGTTTTTTTTTATATTAAATTAAAATTATATTTTTAGATCACAAAATTTGGTAAACCATCAGATATACCAACAATTTTTATTCGAGATAAAATACGACAATATGGAACTATAAAAGCTGTTGATCCTAGCAGTTCTAGTGGTCCGCTCTTATTGATCAATCATAGACCACCATTATATTTTCTAATTCCAACTAAAAAACTTTTACCAGTCAAGGTAATAATACATATATTATTTAATTTTTCAAGGGTATAGTTATTTTCAATTTTTATTTTTGTTTTAAAAAAATAGCTATCAGGAATAACAATAAACGCAAATGGATATTCCTGGCTTCAAACAGTTGCACTGGAACACAATGTTGAATTTATTCCAATTATTAAAAATACAGATAATGCTGAGTGCCAAGTGTTTATGAAATGTCCAAATAATCGAAAAGTATCATAATTTGAAGAAAAAAAACATTTATTTTCTACGCAATTTTTTTGTATTTTATGTGAAAAATTTTTATTTTTCTATTTTTAGGATCCATTAGATTTATCAGAGGCCTTATTAAGCTTGGGATTTGGTAAATATTGTGAACCATCAAAAAATTTATTAAAAGATCCAGATTGGAAAAAATATTATAAATTTTTATCGCAAGTTGAGGGTATTGCAAAAAATGATCGTTTAGGACTTTGGTCACAAAGGTATTAACTATTCTTCTTTTCAAGTAAAATTGGAGAAATTCTAAGAAATTCCTTTTTTTTTTTTCGTTTTAGCCTCCCACCTAAACCATGGATCATAAGAAAATCAAAGGAAGTACTTAAATCTATAATTTTACAAATTTTACCAGCCGACCGTCGTTTACCAGAACTTGTCAGATAAACTTTTTTTTACTTATTTTTATACACATGAAATGTGAAAATTTATACTTTTTGAATTTTTATATATTCTATTAAATTAATGCAATTTTAAAGAGTTTAGAAAACTTCGATAATTAAATATGCCTTAAGAATTAAATTTCAACAAAATTTGTAAACTTAAAATTAGATTAAATAACAGTTATAAAATTTTCGTTTTTTTAATTTCTCTACATTACAAAAATTTTATTTGAAAAATATAAAAATTCCACAGTAAAATATGACAGGCCCTGCAAAGAAAAAAAAACTGTTTGAAATTAGGTAAATATAAAAAAAAGAAAATTTTTTTTTCTATTTTTTTACCTTGCCAATAAATTTGGAATAAAGTGAAGTTGATTTAGATTATGGTACTTCACTATCAGATTCTAAAAACTCAAATTCCGAATAATTAAAATCGATTGGTTGATCTGAACTTTGTCCAGTTTTTAATTTTAAAAATGGTTCCACACTTAAATAATATTTTTTATTTTCTTCTTCTTGTAATTGTTGATTATCTGCTTGTATTTCTTCGTCATTTTGAATTTCTTCTTCAATATTATTCTGCAGTATTGAATTATCATTATTATGATGATCATTTGTTAGATTGTACGTTTTATCAGAATTATTAGATTTCAATAATGATTTACTTTCTTCTCTTTTTCTTTTCAAATGTTTTTTCACTGGAAGTTCGTATTTATCACCATCATCAGCTTCTTCGTCAGATGTTAATTTAGAATATTCAATAGAAACCTTAATGAAAATATTAAAAAAATTTAAACAATCGATTTTTACAGTAATATTTATTGATTTTTTTGATTACTTACCAATTCATTATTTTCGGGGCATAATTGTTTTGATCTTTTAATTTCTTTTAATTTTTGTTGTTGTACGAATTTTTCTTTTTTTATATTTTGTAATATATTTCTTATATATTCTTTGTCATTGGTTTGAGTTTTAATATCAGGAGTTAAATTATGAGATGGAGAAGATAGTGACTGTAAATGTCGCGGACTCGGGAGAATAACTAAATTTTTCAACTTATTGTAAGCCGTTGGAGACTGGGAAAATATCGAAAAAGCTGATAAAATAGTAGAAGAACTATAACGTTGTCTTTTCTGTGATAAAAGCTTTACTTGTTCAATAATAAAAATCAATTTATCTGTGTGTTCAAAATCGGTTTCACATGCAGATGCTTTTTCTAAATATTTAACTGATTTTTCTAAATAAAATTCTCGACTCGAAGAAGACTGTTTTTGGCTGGACTTGTAATGATTTAAAATTTTTTGCATTTGAGACCACAGAGTTAATCTACAAGTTTTTGGTAATTCGGCTGAAGATTCCTCAGAATTGAAAACAACAATTCGTGTAATCATATCGTGTGATATGGAAATCCGAACTGTAAAATCACAAACAATATTATTATCAGGTTGAATTTTAAAAAATATAATATTTTCAGAAGTTTTAGTGAAAAACCAGTCATTAGTATCCAACTTTTTATTAAAATTACGCTCGAAATCCGAAAAATTGAAAATAATGTCTGCTTTTAGTAAGTCATTTTTTTCTTCTTCTAATCTCAATTCAATTTTTTTTCTTCGAATATCTGGATTTTGGCGCGATTTAGGTTCAGAAGAACTACAATAGCGTGGGAGGCTTGGAAAAATACATGGAACGGCATTTTTAATTAATTTAGGATATTTAAGTGAACGACCATTTGTTTTTCTAACAATTTGACTCTCGTAAAAGTGTTCCATACAAACACACGAGTGTTTGGTAGGTTCCCAGTTTTTACGGGATATAGCTCGAATCCATTGAATTCGAAGTTCTTTATCACTTGGAAATGAAAACGTCGAAACCGTTTTTGAAGAAGCTAGTTTTGAAACAAAATTGGAAGTACAACCAGGAACACTACAATGACGAGGCATTTTTAAAAAGTAAAAGTTTTAAGTTTAATTTAATGTAATCAAAAAATCTACTAAAAAGTTAGTATTTTCTTTTCCAATTCCACTACCAACTTCTCCAACTTGAACAACACTCAACACTGACTCTTTTGCATCTAGAATATAAAATTTTAAATATTAATTTAATATAATTTATTTTCTATATTAACAAAACGTAATTTGTATCAAATTCATATACTAGACAAAAACAAACAAATTACATATTGTTTCAAACTATACTACATATAAATTTATTAAATAAACACTTTAGAGTTTCGTACTTACCAATTTTTTATTTAATTAATTGTTTCAAAATTAAATAATTTTACAAATAATTCCCACTGTTTGTTTACATTTGGAATCAACGTCAACGGTCAACGTCAAAGGATGGAGCGAAGCGAATATGTTGAAGAGCGCTGGCGCTGCCGTTTGAAAATCTTGAAAGGAAGTAGAATCTGCAATTCAGGAGTAGTAGATTTTGAAAAAGAGTAGTAGAATTTAAGAAAACTAGTTTTGAAAATTATTATTTTTTTTAAATTAGGAACAAATGCTAAGGGTAAAAATGCTAAGGGTCAAAGTCAAACAATATTAACTGCTAAAGGTGCTGAAGGTGAACATCTTGCTTATGTTGTGAAGCAGAAAATGGTGAAGAAGGTATGCTTACTTCGGAAAGCACCAATGATCGGTTTCCGATGTCAATTGAGGAGTCAAAGATTACCACCTTCTACTTCTCAGCAGTTGCACGTTGTCATTGGTGGTGTGAGGTGTTTCCTTATTTTCAACTACAAGGGTGGCAAGAGTCAACCCGCGTTCACAATCTCCAGTAGGAGGACGGGGGTTGATGAACAGTGCTCCGTAGGGGCACATATTAACTATTCCACCAATGGCCCAAAATTTAAAAATTCATGAATTAAACATAACGTGAAATAAGTTTTTATTAAAGTTAAACTTTATTCGTGACAACAAAAAAAAAGTACATATCCATAACTACACAATATAGTTTTTCCTTTAAATAAAAAAGAATCAAATTTATATAAATTTGATATATTTAATACAAAATTGACTAGTTTAATTGAAACATGCAAGAAAATTTGTTCCAATTAAAAATGTATTATATATATCAAATAAAAATAGATCAACTATTTTAGAGATTTTTGATTACTTATCAAATTTTATTTCTCCAACCACAAAGCACAGAAAACATTCAAAAGGCAGGAAAATTAATGAATTTCTTCTTTGAATTGTGGCAGAAAGAACTTTTTGCTTACTGTTTTTTCGTTTATTATTTTTCTCCTTATTTTTAGTAAACGTTATCTTATTGTTTTGTTTTTTCCATATATAACATTCGCTTTCACTCATAAACTCATTCACACAAACACATTGTTTTTAGTTAAAGAGCACTAATAAATTTACATAATTCTAATATCCAATTTTTTTTGTTTTTTTTTTTTTTAAAAAAAAGTAATGATACGAAAACTTTCATTCTATTGATACTGTGGTGATTGTTTATTAAAACCGAAAGCTTGATTTGGATCACCTAAACTAGATGGATCTTCTGTTGGTGGTGGAGGATAACGAAATTGTTCAGCTGATAATCGTGTAAATAAAATACCAACACCTTCGATTAATGCAAGAAGTACACCACCAATAATTGCACTACCAGCCATAGCAGGTACACCTAAAATATGTAAATTTATTTAAAAATAATAAAAACTATTTTCAATATGATTTCTAAAAAATTACCATTTCTAGCTGCTAAAATTCCTCCAGTTACAGCTCCACTTATAATTGAATTCCATGGATCTTCTTTTTTTCGTATATGAACTAAAGTACAATCAATTGTACTAAACATTCCACCCCATACTGCAAAATTTCCAGCAATAATTGGTGATCTAGTTTTAATAGCTGTCAAACTTCCAAGCTAATTAAATGAATAACAAATGAAAAAAAAAATTTTCAAATAGTAAGTTTTCAATTCTGAAAAAAAAAATGTTTAAAAATAAATTTAACTAACCAATCGCCTATTTATTCCAGATGGTGCATTTCTAAATCCTTTAATAGCTTGAAAAACACCTCCTCCAATACATCCCATAGCAAAAGCTCCCCCACAATCATCGACAATCCGATATGGACATGGTTCACGTGCGTATTCTTCCATTGTTTAATGCTGAAATTATTGTCATTATTTTTTGTGAATAAATTTAATTTCAATTTATGTTTTAATTATTTATTATGTAACATATTCGAAATACTAAAACTTTGCACGTGCATAAATTTTATTTTTAATTGAATTTCATATCAAAAATCACTTGAATACGTAATTAGCTGGTTATTCAACCTTGATTTTTGCTTACATACATCTTCTAGATGCACTTCATAATAAAAGGAAGCAATTTTAGAACGAATATGATTTTACACGGAACTGTTATATTAAAATAATTGTAAATAAAAAAATCATACACATTTTTAAGTGAAGTTTAAAAAAAAATGATGAAATTTTTACTAGTAACCAAATTTTAATGTAACCTCAAATTTAATGTTATTCAACAGAATTCACTATTTTTATGATTACAATTTTTATTATTATTTTTTTTTTTTTACCTTTAAGAAGATAATTAATTTTCGTTCGATGATAATGTAGTATTTTGATTTTTTAAATAAATCACGTCGATATAAATCCCATGCTCTTATTATTAGTGGCTGGACCGAATGCGTATTGAAAAGAAGGGCTAAAGTTCGTAAATTTGTGTCAATAATAAATGTCAATTTTTTCTTCATAACTATGTATGTTTTCGTTAAGATAAAAATCGGATCAAGTGATGGAAATTCAAAACTATTTCGTCAAGTTTTATATTTAAATCAAGTTTGATTTCAAACCCAATGCCCATGTATACAGGCACAGGCTGCTTTGTTTTTTGACATTCGTTTGTTCGATTCGAAAACAGCTTCCGTGCTTCCGAAAGAACAAGTAAGTACTAAGTAGTGAAAACTGAAAACTAACCAAGACCACGAGTTTCTATTGTTAAATGTTAATTTTAAAATTTAAAAAATGGCTGAAAAAACTTCAAATAACCATGAAGATTCAACAGATAAAAATAATTCATACAAAATTGGTGAATTTTCATCAGTAGAATTATTTTCAAAAGTAAGTTCAAAATTGCATACATTTTTTTTCAATTTAATCAAAATTTTTTCATTTGTTCAGGATGGCCTGTCATCAATTGTTGAAGCTACAAAAGCTGTAAACATGTTTCCATCTGGACCATCAAGAGATTTATATTGTACATATCCCACCTTTGGTAAAATTGTTGATGTAACATCAGAACGTATTCTCAGTTTAATACAAAGTGTTATTCAGAGAAATGAAAATATTCGAGGAAATATTCAAAGGTTAAAAAAAGAAATTAATCTTATTAATTTATATTACAAAAAAATTTAATATCATTCAAATAGGAGACAAAAGGATGAACAATTTGAACTATTGGCCGAGTGCAATGATGTTATGTTAGAAAAAATAAATTTGAGTTTGGACGAAATGGCTGGTTTGAGAAGAAATCCTCAAACGCCCACAATGGAAATAGATTCAACAGTAAAATCAAACATGAAACAAAATACACAAGGTTTAGGGAGTTGGAATGTTTCTAAAACTTTTAATTCTCCTTCAAGAGCACAATTACTGTAAGCATGGAAATTTAGTAAAAAATAACTATGGGCACACGTACTTAAAGATTTTTTTTTCTTTTTCTTTTTTTAGTTTATTAGCTGCAAAAAATATATCTCGCCCTCAAATTAATTTCAAGATTATTGTTGATAATTCTGATAAACCATTCGAGCCAAAACTTAAAGAAAAACCAAATTCATTGAAACCATTAGCGATTTTACCAGAATATGACGAAGATGGAAATATAGAAAGGTAAAAAAATAAAAAGTGAGCTAATTTTTTTAAATTATATTTTTCGAAAATTTCAGTTATCTTCATCCATATGAGTTTGAAATATCAAAATTTGAACCATTACCTGCACAATTAGAAAAAATTGAACCAAAATTACCTAAAAAAATTGAAAATACACCATTTGAATTAATCGAAAACGAAGAACAATTAAAAAATATGATTAATAATTTACGTAATGTTAATGAAATAGCTGTTGATGTTGAACATCATTCATATCGTAGTTTTCAAGGAATTGCATGTTTAATACAATTATCAACTAGAACAAAAGATTATATTATTGATGGTCTTAAATTACGTGATGAACTTCATTTATTAAATGAAATTTTTACAAATACAAAAATTTTAAAAATATTTCATGGTGCTGATTTAGATATACAATGGTTACAAAGAGATTTTGCATTATATATTGTAAATATGTTTGATACACATCAAGCATCAAAAATTTTAGGTTTGCCAAGATTATCATTGGCATATTTATTAAAACATTTTTGTGATATTGATGCTGATAAAACTTATCAACTTGCAGATTGGAGAATTAGGTAATTTAAATATCTAAAATAACTAAATGAATTTTCATTATCAAATTTATTCTTTATTTTATAGACCTTTACCAGATGAATTAATTTATTATGCTCGTCAAGATACACATTATTTAATTTATATTTATGAATTACTTCATAATGAATTATTAAAAAAAGCAAATGATAAAACGAATTTATTAAAACAAGTCTATCAATGTAGTAAAGAAATATGTAAAAGACGTTATATAAAACCATACATAACATCAGATTCATATATTGAAATGTATCGTAAATCAAAAAGAATATTTGATAATCGTCAATTATTTGCATTAAAAGAAATATTTGAATGGCGTGATAAAATATCAAGAAAAGAAGATGAAAGTTATGGTTATGTATTACCAAATCATATGATGTTACAAATTTCTGAAAGTTTACCACGTGAAATGCAAGGTATATTAGCATGTTGTAATCCAATACCACCATTAGTTAGACAAAATTTATATACATTACATCAAATAATATTAAAGGCCAGGGATCAACCTTTAATTAAGGTAATTTTTTTCTACAATTTGTTATAATTTTTATATTCTAATTTTTTTTTTTTTTTTTTTTCATTTCAGCCATTTATTAATGAGCAAATTGAAAATCGACGAGTTATTAATACCGTAGATATTGATAATAAATTATATTGTCCTCATGATTTATCTCATGATTCAGAATTTCGTGATGATCTTCCAACATTATTAAATTCAAAATTAAATATTTTAAATGATGGTTTACCAATTTTAGCTGTACCAAATGTTTCAGTATTTGAAAATTCATCATTTAATGAACAGGTAATGTGAATTTATGCAATAAATTAAAAGAATAGAAATTATGTATTTAAAAATATTTTACAGGAAGAATCTGTAAAAAATATATTACAAAATATAAAAAAAGTAAAATTTGTAACACCATACGAAAGATATAAAGCAATAATTCCATATGCACAACAACAAAAACTAGAAGAAATTACAAAAGAAGAAGAAATTAAAAGATCAAAACAATTATGCCCCGAAAATAATGAATTGGTAAGTAATCAAAAAAATCAATAAATATTACTGTAAAAATTGATTATTTAAATTTTTTTAATACTTAAGGATTCTATTGAAAATTCTAAATCAACATCTGACGAAGCAGCTGATGATGATAATAAATACAAACTTCCAGTGAAAAAATATTTGAAAAGAAAAAGAGAAGAAAGTGAATCAACATCAAAATCTAACAATTCTGATAAAAAGAAAAATCTAACAAATGATCATCATAATAATGATAATTCAATACTGCAGAATAATATTGAAAAAGAAATTCAAAATGACGATGAAATACAAACAGATACAGCAGATAATCAACAATTACAAGAAGAAGATATAAATGTGGAATTGAAGAATGTAAAAAAAGTTAGCAATAAAAAACAATGGAAAAAGAATAAGAAACCATTACCAAAATTAAAAACTGGACAAAGTTCAGATCAACCAATCGATTTTGATTATTCGAAATTTGATTATTCACAATTTGATGGTGGAGCAACAAAATCTAAATCAACATCACTTAAATCAAAATTTAAGGGCAAGGTAAAAAAAATACAAAAACACAAATGGCTTTTTCATATTTACCTTAATTTTTTTTGTAGGGCAAAGGATCACGAAGTATGGATAAAAA
Organism: Bombylius discolor; assembly: GCA_939192795.1. Lineage (NCBI taxonomy): Eukaryota > Metazoa > Arthropoda > Insecta > Diptera > Bombyliidae > Bombylius > Bombylius discolor. Next base: position 2,496,128 of record OW584241.1, on the reverse strand, counting down.
ATTCAATAAAATGTTTACTTTTAGTAAAACAAAAAAATAAAAAAGTGTGTGAAAAAGCCTGTGAATTTTACTGTGGAATTTTTATATTTTTTAATTGAAATTTTTGTAATGTAAGAGAAATAAAAAAAAACAAAGATTTTATAACTTTATTATTATTAAAGCCAATTAATTTATCTGTTATTTCTTATCATTCAAATTTCAATAATGAAAAAAAAAAAATTTCATAAGGTTACAGATCACCATGCACTATTCACCAACCCCCCTCCCACTACTAGAGATTGTGAACGCGGGTTGACTCTTGCCACCCTTGTAGTTGAAAATAAGGAAACACTTCACACCACCAATGGCAACGTGCAACTGCTGAGAAGTAGATATTCCTATTCGGAAGTCTGAGAAAATCTGAAGGACCATAATTTGAATCAATTTCAGCAGATTCATCTGAATAATAGTAGAAAAAAAATAATAATAAAAAATTGTTTATTTGTTACTACCTATATTTTTTTTTTTTTTTGGACTTAAAGTCATTCATAAATAATAGAATGGAATAATTGAAGGTATCCGTATTTCGTAGACTTCAAGAATAAAATTTCGCTTAATCTTGAGACTAATCTCAATTTTTATACTACCAATCACAACAACCCGCATCCGTCTGTTAAATTAAATTCATGCAAATGTCACAAATAAAGTTAAACGGGAAAAACGGGACGTACAGAGTAAGATATAATAGGCTTGGATGGTTGGATTGGAACACAGGAGCTAAGAAGGCTTTTTGGGAACAGGAAGAGAGGAAGGCTAAAAAGAAGATGGACAGATGATGTTGGATAATACTCATAAAAGTTCAGGAAGGAAGAAAGATTTCATATCAGATATGTATGTAGATAAATGGCACCCTTACCATGATCTTACTTCATCCTTTCTTCTGTGTGTTTAGGTCAATTACATCAACTTGTTTCTTTTTCTTTTTTTTTTCATTTTATGAATTTTTTAATACGATAAAACACTCGACACTTCCATGTTCTTTGAAGGATTATCTATAAAACAAAAAAGATAACAAATAGGTTGGTCTTTGTTGTAAACTTTGCCATTGTAACTTCTTTTATAAAGCGTAGAACATCAGCAAACATCTTTAGAAAAAATTTAGATACTTTTTCAACCTTTTTAATGAATATATGTATTATCAATTCACTACCTTTTGTTTTTTATAAGTTACAAGGCTTCAAACTTACATAACCCCTGTTTTGTTTACAAGTAGCCTGTAAGAAAATATGGTAATTTATACACAATTTAGTTTTTTATTCATAAAATTAAACGTTTTAAGCGAATTTAAAGCGATTTTTAAGATATTTAAAATTTTCAATATTTCTAAAAATCGTTAAATTTCTCTTTTGAAAATTTTCTTTTCTAGCATTCAGAATTTTCTGACGAGGAATAAATGAGATAACTGATAGCACTGTTAATGTTTGTGAAAATTTTCCATCAATCAACAAAACAAAACAAATGTCATATGTTTTGCCTTCAAATTTGGCGCTAAATAAATCTGGTTAAGTTGAAGTTCTATTAATTTTTGTAATTTTTTTCCAATATTAAATAATTCTCAAAGTAGTTAATAGTGATATTTGGTATCATGTCATCGAGTTCTCCTCAAAAATCCAAAAAATCTTCTGCTGCAGATAAAATTCAAAGGCAAAATATGCTTGAAAAGGAACGCCGCTTAAAACCGGGAGAATGTCATAAAGTAAGTTTATTTATGCTTTTTTACTTAAATTTACACGGATTTTATTGTAAATATATTTTGTTTCAGTATATTCGAGTACAAATAGATCCAGGAATTATTCAAGAATTTACAGGCATTGGATCAAAAGTTACTTCAATTCTGTCACAAAATAATTTCAAGTACGAAATTAAAAGTCAAAAAATACCTCATACAATACTTTGGGAACGATCTGATCAACAATTTCTAACAAATAGTGATGTTAAGGTAAGTAATATTTATTTTGAGAATACTAAAGTAGAAATTAGGGTGGAAATTAAAAAGCAAAATATAATTTAAGCTACTCTTAAAAGTGTACACAGTAAGAGTGTCTTTTTTGTATATGAAGTCTATGGGAAAGAAAGTTGAGAGTAATATAGCGTTTAGAATAAATTTTTTAAATGAAATTTAAAAATTAATATATTTTTAGGAAAAATCGAAATTTTGTGTGTTAGGTTGTTTTGTATTTCTTTGAATAAAAATTATCTGATTTTCTTAATTAAATAAAAAATATGTTGGTCCGTCGGCCAGTCGAAGAGCGTAATGTAAAATTCTAATTTTGATTGATGATTTAACACCTACGTAGTCCACGTTAATCCTGCTTTTAATGAATAACGATGAATTCGCATAAGTTTGTCCTCTATATACGTTTGTATACTCAGCACTTACAGAGAAGAGTAAACTCAAGTTACGTAGGTACTTCGAGTAGGTCGCGTTAAAAAATGTTTAAAATGAAAAATTAAATATAATACTAAAAAAAATATAACTGAATCAATCATAAATACATTCATTCACTTAGGTTTTTTTGTCTGATAAATTCCAATTGGAAAATCAAATGCTTCTTTTAATGCAAGCAGAAAATTTAATTGAAGCAATTCAAATGGAATCACTTAATCACATAATTGAAGATGCTAAATTAAAATGCAACGATGATATTTGCATAACTTTACTCATATTTGGATTAAAAAAATTTTGTAAAACACATAAAACTGCAGTTGGTCGACGTCAAATTGAGGAATCTTTAACTGAAATCCAAATAGAGTATAATTGTTGTCATCGTTTACTAGAAACACCAGATGAAGTTGCAGAAGTAGTTGAACAATTTAGTAAAGCAATTGCTGAAATTCCTTTTAAGTAATAAAAATTTTTATTTAAATTGTGTGAAATTTACTAATGACTTATGTAAATGTTTCAGAGAGCAAAAAAATGAAGTATATGAAGGAATTGGAACATTTTTGGAAAATGATAATAAAAGTTGTGTTACAGTTGATGGTATTGCTGGTCTTTCAAGATTATGGCAACAACATTTAACAAGAATACCAAATGTAACATTAGAAATAGCTGAAGCTATAATGAATAAATATCCAACACCAAAATCACTTTTTGATGTATGTACACATGTTTTGTATTTTATTTGTTTGCTTTTTACTGTTATTTAAAAGATAAAAAAAAAAAATCTAAATGTTTGTAGGCTTATGAATGTGAAACTGATTCTTCTAAACTTTTGGAAAATTTAAAAATAAGACGAGCAGGAGATGTATTATCTGCTGTTCGAAGAATTGGTCCAGAAATTAGTAGAAAAGTTTATAAATTTTATACAAGCCAGGATCCAGATGAAATTTTGTAATTTTTATTTATTGTGATTTAATAAAAAATTTTAAAAACACAAATTTTTCATTATAAAAACTTATAAACACTTCTTTTCACAATTTCTTTTACTTCAAAATTTATTTAAACTAAACTCTCAACTTTCTTTCTCTTTTACACATTTTTTTTTCTAACTTTTATTATAAAATTTGTAGAAAAAATTTGAATATTTTATAAAATTAAGATAAAAAAGACAAAAGGTAAAAAATTTGTTTCACCATAGAAAAAACTATTATTTCCTTATTCTATCTTAGAGACTTTTTTAAAACTTATTTTTATTCTTTAAAAATATTAAAAATAATTTGGAATTAAAATTTTTTTTTAAATTAACAAATTCAATAACACATCACATAGAAATATAACACCCATTATATCCTCCCACAATTTGAAATATCTTTTCCCTTGTAGACAATAGGTATTTACATTTTTTATCTTTATACTATAAATCCGTATTAATGGCTATTATCCGCCATTTTTTATTTCTCATTTTAATGAAAAAACATAAAACCAAATATGTAAGGGTAATACGGTTCATGTCCTGTATCTGAACATTTTGTAAGGGATGAAAATGAATAAGGGATGTTATTTTAGTATATCTACAACCAAACAGTATATGTATTTGAAAAGAACTATTTTTTTTTTTTTTTTGGTTTTGCAAATACTTTCAATTGATTATATGAGCCATTCGTGTTTTCATTGGATAAAAATTTCATTAAACGCTTTTTTTTTTTAAACTTTTATTATAAAACATCGTGACTTAATAGTGTCTGCTTCAATTTATTATATTTAACAAAATTAAAAAATTCTTTAAATTAAATTTCTATAGACGATTTTTTATTTTTTATTTTAAAAGGACTAAAGAAATTCTAAAGATAGCTAAAAAAAAGGGAATTCGTTTTGTTTTATTCAGTTTTATAGACAGACAATATATACATACATACATTTAGTGCAATAAAACTATAAAAAAAATATCTAAGAAATCTCACACTTATATTTTTTATATTTTTTACAACACGTATTTTGAACAAAATATTGATATGACATCGAGATATGTTTTTTCGTAAATATACAAATAATAAGATACGGTATTCGGTATATTTTTTAAAAAAAGTATTAAAATATATGAATACGGAAATCACATAATTTTTATGATCATTTTATTGCTCAATTTAAGATTTCTTAAAAAAGGATCAATAAATAATATCAATAAAAAATTATTGAATATTTCTTCCTTAAATATTGAATTTTTTATTAGGCTCATGATTTTTGTTAAAATTATTCCCGAATTTTTTTCAATATTTTCATTCTAGCTCTAAAAAATTCTGTGATTTTTGAGTCAAAAAATTTAACCATTGTATTATTGACTTCCGTTTTCGAATGAAACTTTCTACTACCAAAGAATTGTTATGAGGATCTGAAAAAATGATAATCAGATGGGATAAGGTTACTTGAGTATGGGTGTAGAAAAGAACTGTAGTTCCAAGTTACCTTTTGTTGTTAAATCCTTGGAGTATGTGGTTTCGCTTTATTATGTTGAAGGATAACATAATATATTTCCTATTGTTTAAAAAAAAGAAGAATGTTTTCCTATAATGGCTATTTTTATTCATTCAAGTTGACCACAATAAACATCTGTAGTAACAGTTTCTGCTTTCAGTATCAGTACTTTTTAAGTACTTTTTAAAATTTCAGTTATGTACATTTTTATATGTAGATTTCTAGTTTTTTATTATTTTTATTTTCTTTTTTCTTTTTTTAAATAATTTTTAAAAAAATACAAAAATAATGGACTTTAAAAAGGAATCGATTGGAAAATTCAGAAATTTTTAAACTGAAGTACACACACATCGAGTTCATGGGATACGCTGCCATCTATTATTTCTTAGAAGGATTCTATACTTTCCACATATCCAGGCTTCACTTACAACAAATTTAATTACAAATACTATAAAACCATTTTTCTGTTAATTTTAAATAGTATAAAATGGTATAAATTTGAATTTTCAAGTTAGTACTTCTATTATTATAAAGCTGTCGCCTTAGTGTGATTGTTGTCTTTGCTAAAAATATATGCAACATAGACTGTTTATATTTTTTTAAATTTAGACCATTTCATATGAAAAATTATAAAAATGTAATGCTGAATGAAAACATACAAATAGAATAGAGAGAAAATAATAAAAAGGAGAATAATCGAATTTAAAAAAATTGAAATTGTCTGTTTAGTGTTTAGGGTCTGACACAAGGTCACTAATGGGCTGAATCCGCCACCGGAACTAGTCCCACTTTGTTTTGGAAACAAGGAAACACCTCACCCCCGATGTTCGTGCAACTGCAGAGGAGTAAAAGATGGTAAATCTTTGCCTCCTCCTGCAGAAGACACCTCACCGGAAAGTATTCATTGGTGCTTCCTTATAGATTTCCTTGTAACGTCTGTTGGTTGACCAATTTGGAAATCATAGATTCAATTGCATATTACAGTTGATCTATTAAGGAAACACCTCGGACCAACCACGGTGATGTTCGTGCAACTTCTGAGAAGTAAAAGATTTTTTGTATATCTTTGCCTCCTCGTCCTTGGTTTAACCAGCATAGTCACTTCGAATTATTAATCGTTCTGTAACATCTTAATTTGTTTTTGCTAAAATTGTTAAAATGGTGGAAAACCAATTATGTATTTCTAATTTTTAAGTATTGCTTGTAGTTGTTAAATTTTTTTTATTAGATCTGTGTACAACTACAGTATAACGTATAAAGGATATAAACTTTAATTAATTTGTTCTTTTTAGTTTTGAATTCAATAATGATTTATTAAACACCTACATTCATGAAAACAGGATGTAGATTTTTGGCATAGATCAAGTACTCATAGACTCTATTATCATTGCTTTTGGTTTGAATGGGTGACCCTAAAATGGGACTTTGTATAGAAGGGCCTTTTGTTGAAGGAAATCCTTTTTATTTTTGTTATTTTTAAAAAAATTTATTAACATGCAAAATCTAAATATTGATTGTTATTTGAATAAGAAATCATATTTTAAAAGTCTGTGCAGTTCTATTTGCAATTTACGAGTATGATTTTTCATTTTTTTGATTATTCATTTTTCTATAAAAATTTTATATTAATTTTTTATATCTTAAGTTATCAATATTGTTTTTCTATTTTTGCTTTTTTTAACATAATTTTCTTTTCTCAATTTCATTTTTATTTTTCTTATATTATTTTTATGGTTTTATTCAGTTAACTGTAAGTAATTTCCCATGTTTCCAATAATTTGAAACTTTTTTACATTTCATTAAAACAGAAAAGTCATAATTCAACAACAGTCATGTCCTGTTCCTTGACAAATACATTTCTTATATAGGAGTATGTACATAAAAATAAAATAGAAAAAAAATGCTATACTTTAAAGAGGGTGTTTGTGGATAAAATCTATAGTATAGGAAAAAAAAGTGTATAAAAATCTGTATATGTATATTTTATCGCACTCAACTATTAAAAGGAAAAAAAAAAGGTTGACGCTTTCAAAATAAATATGGGAATGGGATGTTTCTTTTGGTTTTTATGAGTTTCCCTAAAAGACATAAAAATGGTTTAAGAAGAAGATCCTGATGAAAAAAATAAAAAAAATAATATGTACAAAAATAACCTTCCATTTTCGGCAGTGACTTTATAAAAAATATAAAGAGCATACTGTTGTTACATTAAAATGGACTACAATTTCAGATATACGAGGTAGAATATCTGATGGTTATTTGTATGTAAGTATATGTATGTTTGATGTTCATAAACTCAAAACTTTTTCTCATTGCATTTATTATTGAATAGATGCCATTATGTTTTTATCTATGAATTTTGTGTTATATAAAAACAAAATTAAATTGAAGGATCTAAGACCTGTGATATAATTTTTCTTTTTATCATTATACTTATTTGTTTTTTCTTTCTTGCATTGTTAACGTTTTTTTCTTAATTTAGTCTGAATGTTGTAATCTTTACGAGAGTACTTTTAGTATTATATTACGGATGGGTACATCTATATATATTAACATATTATATAAAACAAATCATATTAAATGCAAAACATTGCTTACGAAAGAGAAATTTTCATTGCAATAAATTTTTATTTGTTTTCGTTCAAATTTTGTTTAATAGAATTTGGGGAAAAGAAAATTTTTATAGCACTCTAGAATTAAATATTTACAAAAATAAGAATCAAATAAAATTACATACATATATTTGTCAAATAAAATCAGATTATACATCTGTATAGATTGAAATTTTGTTAATTGAAGTTCAGAAAATTTATTGAAAATACAAAATAAATTATGGAGTTTTATCGACAACTTAAAAAAAAAACAACTTTTTATTATAAAAAATAAATAAATATTGAAAAACATTTTATTGCTTTCGTATTACAATTACTTTTTGGTTTTATGAGGTTTAAATTTTTAGAAAGTAAATCTATAAGATAGACAGGATCGATACGTAAATAGGATGTCATTAAAATCCTATACGGAGAATATATACTTACATATGTATGACTTTTTTTTTTTTTGAATTCTTCAAACTATAAACTCTTATATTCGAATAATTTTTATTTATAATGTAATTTGAATTTACAATATATAGTTAACAGTTAACTAGGTACAAATAGTGTAAAAAGTGTTAAGATTATTTCTCTCTACAGAAAACAGTTCTATGTATGTTTTTTGATGGAGGAACAAATTTTAATTGTAATTTTTTTATTCATTATTACACTTTTTTCCTTTTTGTATTTTTATTTCTTTGCCTCTTATGAAACACCCCCAACCAGGACACCATCTTATTTCTTGTCCTGTTTTTGTTCCAATTAGAAAATTTTCACTGTATGTTTAGTTTTTTGAATTTTTGTGTGTAAAAACATTATTTTAAATTAACATTTTTTATCATTTATTCAAAAAATTCTAAAACTTTTAAAAACGACATACACTTTTTTTCACTGTGTTCTTTCTATAGATAAATTTGAACCTCTATAAAGAATTTAAAATTAACCAAATAGGAAATATAAACTGGATATAATTTCAAATGGACAATATATTATTCATACAATATTTTCTATAATTTTTCAAAGGAATTATATTTCTGTAATGTTATGTAACAATTCTTAGCAATGTTGCACTTCTTTTTTTCTTTCTTAGTTTCTATTCAGACAAAATAAAATCGAAAGTTTGTTTATTTTTATGAGACTCATAAAAACCCTTTTCTTTGTTCTCAATTTTATGCGGTCAATGCCTGTTTTTAAGTAAATTTTTGTAAAAAAAAAAATTAAAATAAAGAAAATGCTACCAGATTTACATAATACTTTAAAGTGTAACATTTATGATTGTTTACAAAAAAATGTAAAAAAAAAGTATAAAGTAAAAGCCGATGCTAGAAATAAATCTTAAAAACTTATAGACCGACGCCGTTTTTAACTTAAAATATTTGTGTTTATATACACTATACAAAAAAAAAAAAAAAAAACAATGAGAAAAAAACTGTAGCATCCTTGTTATAATGATTTCACTTTTAATATTATAAATTTAAATTTAAAGGATTACTATTTTAGAAACATTCCTTTTTATAAATTTGTTCCATATAGTGTTTTTGTTACAATTTAAAATAATTTTATCTGGAATTCAAAATAATACCTAACATATAAATATGTGTGAGAAATATGTGTGAGAAACATCTTCGATTGCAACAAATTATTTTTCTTATTTTAAGAAATAAGAATTTAAATTATAGTAAAACATAATAAAAATTAATTAAAAATACATGAAATACAATTGAAATTTTATTATTCAATCAAAAAAAAAAAAAAAAAAAAAAATACAGTTCATTTTAAAATCATTAAAATTAATTTCCGTTACAAAATTTGATTAGTTTTACAGTTTTTATTTGTTGTAGCATGAAAAAGGACAATAAATTCACACACATACACACATGTAAGTAGATTTGATTTTGAACAGTTAAAATTTTTAATTTTGATTACTTCTACGTCATAAGAACATAATTTCAGACACTATGTTATATTCTTATTCCCTTTATATTTGACCTCAATTTGTATAGTTTAAAACTATAAAAATTTCTGTTTTAAAATTATATTTAACAATGTTACATAAAAAAGGTGTATTTTTCAAATGCATACAAAAAAAAAAAAAAAAACAATTTTATACTTAAAATTTTTGAAACAAAGTTGCACCTTATAACGATAAATCATTTAAAATTATTATTGCAATGTATTTATATATTTATATTATACTGCAACAAAATGAACTTCAAAAACTTTTTTTTTCTCCATTTTTATTACTTTTCCTCTTTTTATTGAGTTTTTAAAATTATACACTGAAAATAGGTATTAAGTGTATCGAAATTTTTTTATTATACCTGATGGGAAAAATCGTTATGTGGAAGAAATAGTATCTATAGTATATATTTTTTTATTTATTTTTTTTTTTTAAGTTTAATGAAACAATATCAGAATAATACAGAAAAAAAAGAAAAAAAAATAGGAATAAAATAAATCTAGTACAATAAGGATTATTTACAAACTTGAAAAAAAAAGGATCTTTTGTAGTCATGCAATATTCAGAAATGTTTCGAAAAAAAAAAAAATGTAAGTTTTAGTAACATTATTTTAGATTCTTTTTGATTTATATAGAACAAAATGTATGATTGATATATCGTTAAGGGTTTGTGTACACAAGAAAATTTCTTCCATGATGTTAATAACATGCGATGGAATTAATTTACAATAAATCTCTGCATATATGTATTGAGGATAATATTTTTATAAGACCGTATTTCTAAACTACAATTTTTTTTCTTCTTCTAAATGAGATTGAATAATGTATTGTATGTTCCCGCACATAATATTACAGAGTACACTACATGTAGAAGGAGGGGTCTTATACATTATTATTATTATTATTTTGTTATATTATATGATGATCCCTTCAAAAAATAAAACGTTTCATGGGATCAAATATAATTTGTGCGGGTATCGGTATCAAAACCATATATACCTACATATATACCTATATATTATATAAAAAGATATTCTCATATATACATATATGTACTTTGTATTTGAAAATCCTGTTTTATACAAAAGGAACACATAAATCTAACTGACTTTTATGACTTTTTGCCTATTGTACCAAAATTCAATCTTCAAAATGGCTTCTAAACATACAATATAATATTATATGTATATATGTATGTATATATTTTATATTCTATAGATACATATATGAATTGTTTGTCATGTCATCGTAATTTTTATATTCTGATGTGTATTATTATTATTATTATATATACCATATTATATCAGTGACATTTTACTCGTTTATATATGAACACTTAAGCTTTATATCTTTTAAAATTAGATTGAATAATGTAATTTTTGATGTTTAAACAAAAAGTACAATTTCAAAGATGAGAAAATTCTTCAGCCATAAGCAGAGATTGTTTATGATGGAATCTTTGAACACATAAAAAAAAAAATAATAATGCATAAATGAGGTGTTCATTTTCAAAAATATATTTTTTTCTGATTTTTGAAAATTTCGAATTTATTATATTTAAAGAAAAATTTTGTTAAAGTTCTTCATTTGATTGAAAGAATTTATTTGTTACAAAATTTTTATAAACGCCATTGACACCTACCTATTTATGTATATATAGGAATTTATTTACATAAAATGCTGTTATTCTTTGAATAACGTCTTTTTTTAAAACAAATTTTATGCAAAAAAATTTCTTAATTTCAACACACATACTCGTATATCGCAAACATCTACTTCCATTAAAATCAACTCTGAAAATATTTTATTTTGATAATGGATGCCTCATATTTAAAAATTTAAAAAATTATATCTGATGTTTCATATTATATTTAATATCAAGTATAACACACACGTTTATGAAGGATATATTCATTTTATCTGAAGCAGAAGATATGCTTCTGAATTTATTATGCAAAGTAAGTAAAATGTTTAATAAAACACGTGTAGGAATGTTTATGAAAATTACATTTTATTATTTGTATGCATATAAAATATCTGATAAAATATATAATAAAAATTGTGTTACTTAAAGCTTCCCATTACGTTTTACATTATACGCTATATGTGTGCCTTGAAATTTTGCAAAGAGATAATTTTTTAAATTTATTTAGCATTTGAAAAAAAAAAAAGTAAAAAAATAAAATAAATAAATAAAAGATTAAAATTTAAGGATTCCATTTTGTTCTTCAAATAAAAAAATCAATTAATTAAATTTTTTTTTTCCACAAATAAAAGTACGATTTGAAGTTGAAATTTATTTCGAAATATTTCAATGTTACATTATACGTATATACTTACATGTATACATTACATTAATGAGTATATACACTAATTTTACAAGGTAACTAAGTATAATGAAAACCTTTACAACAAACATTATCTAAACATCTTCCTTAAGCGCTAAAAGATTTTGTAAACACATTTTGAAAAAGCAGAAAAACAAAAAAAGCAAAAAATTAATTTGCATAATATGTTACCACATACAATCTATATACTCATCAAGTTTGTACAAGAAATTTGAGCATACAAGAAATTTACATACAAACTATTATATTATTAGAATCGATGTTTGTAACATAAATTCTGAAGTTTATTTAAAAGTTACAAGGCTCAAGGTAATTAAGACAATTACATTTTATTTTTATAAATCTAGAAGAAGAGAATGTCATATAAAATGTTAAATTTGAAAGACAATATTTTCAAAACTAAAATAATCTTTTGAAAGAAAATTTTGAAAAGTAATTTTTCTTGAATGAAACACATACATACATATATGATTCGCATGTTCATTTTATTACAGATTTTCTTGTATGTATCTATACAAAGATCTAAAAACATTTTCGCTATTTAGAATTTTTTGTTTACATTTTTTTAATAGTTAAAGAAAATATATAATTATCATACTTTTGCAGATACTTCATAAATTATAGTGACAATTTATGCTAAAATGCATTTACGTACATATATGATTCATATGTAGTTTCGCACGCGTCAAATGTCTATAAATGTATGTGCAAAAATATAAAAATAATGATAATAATAGGTGATAATTAAAAGTACAAACGATATCACATTTCAGTATACAATCAATGATATTCAAATACATATGTATATATAAAGAGATCAAAACCTAAAACATCACATGACACAATGGTATTATTATATCATCTGTGTTATGCATAAGAACTTGTCTATATATTATATACATGCATATATATACCGCATATTTAAATAAAAATGTGTTAATACTAATAATAAAAGAATTTTTTGTTTCTATTTACATGATGACCCTTTTTATTTTCGCCGTTTAGAATAAATAATGTTTACAAAAATAAATATACATTTATATATAAATCAGGAAGAAAAAATATCAAGGTGTGATATTGTTTTAAAAAGGTATTATGAGGAAAAAGTGTGTATGTACTTTGAGAAATTATTTATTTTGAAATTTTAAATAAATCAAAGTAAGTCAATTACCTTTTAATGAAGCATACATCTTCAAATATCATATTATATAGCACATATGAGTATCTTGAAATTTTAAAACTGTATATAGTTTAAATTTGCATAGCTTTCTGACCAAATATATCGGATTTAACAAAAAATTTTAGCATTGAAAATTAATATCTTCTGTTCTGGAAAAAGAAGGTGGTAAGAAAAAATGTATGTATTTATATACATATTTATACATAAAATATATTATTAGATGAGAACTTTATTGATGAATTAAAATTTTTATTTTGTTACACAATTACACTTTTTTTTTTTTTGTTGTTGTAAAAACTGTATAAAATGGATTTTTTTTTTCATACAGAATGTAAAACTGTTAATTTTACAAAGTACTTTTTTTAAAAAAAAAAAAAATTACATGAAAATATAAGATATAAAATGTATCTATTTGTACATGATTCTTATATATATACCTAATAATGTACAAGTATAATATCAATTTAAAAAAAACCTATAATTTGACTTGCGCATTAAAATTTTATTGAAATTTTTTAAGGACCAATAGCAACTGTTTATTTTTAATTATAATAAAAATATACTTTCAACTTTGTATATAATATATTTTTTTACAGTACTTATTTTTTTCTTCTTTTATTATTTTGCTTGTGCAATTTTACAAAAAACAGAAAATGTAATACATAATATATGTTCAAGTATCAGAATATGTATGTACGTATATATTTATGCATATTTACAAAACAACAACAAAGTTTTGTAATTGTATCATTTTTTTTTTTTAATTTTATAAAATTACTTGATTAATTTAATTATAAAAAATGTCATTTTTATCGTTCTAAGAATAAAAGAAAAAATTAATTAATTAATAAAAAATTATTACATTTTCAAGTTCATTGTCCAGTGCATTCATATATGTATATATGTATATGTATTAAAAAAAAAACAAAAACAAAATCCATTCACATAAATCCATCTACATTTATGCATATTATATTGTCCATATTTCATATCTTTTAAATAACTCATAAATTTTTACTTTGTTTTTTTTTTTTTTTTTATTTTTAAATCATTTTAAAATTATCCAGAAGTTAATGTTTCACATTTAATATTATTTACAAAGCAATTTAACAATTTTTTATATCCCAGTCCACGTTTACATAATAAAAAAAAAAAAAATTATGTTATGTATATTAAACGAGTATGTTATATGGTATAGGTATAGGCCTCATCTCAGATCATTCAGTCGGTCAACTTAAACTTTATATCGTATTTAAAAAAAAAAAAAATACTATCAATTTGTGTATTATGCATTTTTAATAGAGGTGTATATATATAGTTTTGGTGAATATAAACTACATAACATAATAATAATCTTAAAATTTATATGCTTCATAAAACAATTAACACGAACATATGTTAACACGTAAAATATATACTCTTTATAATTTCATTTTTTTTTATTTATCTATTTGTTTTCCTTCTTGTTTTTTTGTTGTATTTTAATATTTATGTATTATATCTATATAATTCACATATATACGAATACAGTATAAAATAAAAATAAATTCATATTGTCAATTTTATAAGTTATAAAAAAATTATACTATTATTTCCTTGTTTACAAATGAACATTTCATTGCTCAATTTATTTTATAATTATTTCAAAGGTTATTTACACACATTAATGCGTGAATTATGTGGTTAATTTTTAATCATTAAAATATGATTGTGTGTTTTTTTTTAATAAATTTCTAATGCTCTTCACTGATTTGTTTTAAATGTGTATTATATATAGAAGTAGAGAAAGTGTTGTAGAAAAATCATTTGATTTATTAAATTATCTCTTGATGAAATTTTAGGTAGCCCACATGCATATACCTATATACAATAGGAACAGTAGGGAAAGTAATGTAATTAATTCCTTTGTCTTTTAATTAAAATTTTATCAATGAATTGTATTATTAATTTATGCTTTATTTTGATATCATTTGAAAAGACTTTTTTTTGCTATTTTAGCAATGATTTTGAAAATTCTAATTCTGTTCAAAAGATTAAGAAAATTTAATTACATGCAAAGATTTAATAATTTTCCTGTAATGTTATCGAAGGTTTCAAACAGAATAATTAAATTTAGTTCAATATGGCCAGTATTGAATTGAATGCAAGACCAACTGGCAACTATTCAAATGTGAAAGTCACACTCATCGTGCTTTATAGGCTTTAATTAAAAAACAAAATCAAATAAAATTCTGAGTGTATCCTTATAGAAAAATTTCATATTTCTCATCATGGCTGAAAACGTTCGTTATTCTAAATTTCAAAAAAAAAAAAAAAAAATTGAAGTTTCATGACAAGGTGCATTTAAGAGATTCTTTACGATCTGCTTCATTTAATTTCCCAGTTTTCCACAAAACACCTTCAAAAATTTTTCTATAGAAAAGGAAGCACAAGGATATTAAAACCAACTTGAAATTAATAAAATTTGTATAATAAATGTGATTGAAGAGAAAATGATATTCCATTGTGTTTTTACTTTTACGTCATATATGTAAATTTAATGACATGTTTTAATAATAATTAAAATTTATATATTATTACAATTTATCTATACAATATATATATATACATAGTAGCTCAATATACTATAAAGTATAATATAAATTTTATACTACCTATACTTGTTACTTTTGTCTTTTAATTTTTTAATTATTTAATGCAATAGAAATTTCATATTGAATTTAAAGTTAATAGGCATAGAAGAATGTATCTTTTCTTAAGTTATATCTAAAATGTATTCCACATACAAAAAGTATGAGGACTAATCTGTATATATAGTATGTACATATATATCTACAGACCATCACATAAAGTAAATAAAGGACTCGATTCAATTTAAAGATAATTTCAGTACTTAAAGTCAAAGCATATATAGTAGAATATCTTTACAATATCTATATGTACAACTATTTGAAAAACAATATGGGTGAGGTTATTTCTCTATATAGGTACATACATAAGTACGTACTATATATTGTACATTTCTATGAGCATGAGCTTAATAAACAATTATTATTACTTTGAATTATCTATCCAAGTATGCTATAAAGGAAATGGGGAGGAAAAATGAATAGAACACTATAGCGCATCCTCAATTTACACGCACTCAATATATACCTACTATACCACATAAATATCTATACAATAATGTTCATAAAAAGAAGTATATATTGTATTATATATACCTATACGTCTTGTATTGTGTACATATATGTCTAATGACAACCATATCAATATACACCACCATTTCAAAAAAAAAAAAAAAAATAAATAAAAAAGAAAAAAAAAAACCAAGATATCTTGAAAGTTTTCACGTTTAGATTTCATTTATCGTTTGTACGTTTTAGACTTCACAAAGTAATTCACTTATAAGGTTCCTATTAGAATTATTTTGTTTCTTTTTTCTTTTAAATATTATATAAAAATCAAAATTATATGAATTTTATGTTTTTTAAGTGTACAATTAAAATTTTAAAAATATCTCTTTAATTTTATAACATGAAAATAAATTTATCGTTATCATTTTATATATAATAATAATCATTTTCAAATAATTTTAGATACATATATAGATATTATTATATATGTATGTACATGTATCAAATAATACTAAACTTTTATTTTCCATATACACAAATTTTTTAGTGTGAATAAATTATAAAATATATGTAATTTTATAAATTCAGTGAAAGTGAAATTTTGTGTTTATTTTTAGTGATAAAAATATTAAATATTAACTGGTTTCATTTTTTAGTCGAATATATAATTTTGAAAAAAGTATCACTAAAATCAAATTTATGAGATAATTAATAACGAATAAATAATAATTTTGTAATAGATAATAAATGAATTATAAAAAAATTAAAAGTATATATAGATATATTACTTATAGATAATCGGGTAAAATATACATATTTATCATATATCATAGATTTTTATGAGGTCAATCTATCAAATTTATAATTGAAAAATAAATTTAATAATTTAAAGGATTATTTTTTATTTTGTATTTAAAATTTAGTGTGAATTTATATACAAACAATTTGAACAAATTAAAAAGAGAAAAGTATTTTTAAAAATGAAAATTTTCATTAAATATAAATGAAGTGCAACTGAAAAATTAATTTTTTGTTTACAGAATTTTATTAAACGAATTATTAAGTCATCCCATTGTACATACATGTATACATATGTCATCTTTTCAAGATCAATTAATGCAAAAATTAGCTGGGCTAAAACAAGGTAAGTGAATATTTTTAATTTTTTTTTATTTATTTATGATTTTTGTTTTTTTTTTTGTTTTGTGTGGTGTTTGAAAAATATTTCTGTGGGTTTTTCTAAGAATGATTTTAAATTTGTTCTTGCTGGCATGATGATTGAAAGAATTTAATTGATTTTGTACGAATCTGTGGGGGAAAAAAATTTTGGGGTCAAAAAACTTATTAATTGACAATACTAACAAAACAGCAAGGCACATTGATATAAATTATGATTATTTAAATTTGGGCTTTCCTATATAGGTATACATATATATAATTATGGCCTATATTAAGATTTATTTTCTTGGTTTTATTTAACTTCTTTATTTTTATTTTTAAAGTTTTCTAAATAATCGATAAATAATACATTTTTAAGTTAAAAAGAGGCAACGACTCGATTCAGAGACAGAATATAATATGTTGAAGCCATTGAAGCAGATTAAGGTTGTAAAAGAAAGAAAGTGAAAACATGTATAGGTATTACCTATACCTATTATTAAATGAAAATAAAAAGTATTTACAAAACATATAAAAAAAGTTTATAAGCTAAGTTAAATTTAGGTTTTTTTATTGCAAAAATCTATGCAGGTGACTCCTGTATTTATCATGGTATTGTCCATTATTTAAATTGAGAATAATTATGTTTTCGTATTCAAGTGTGAATTGCTAATTTTTTCTCCGTTATATTGAATGAATACAAAAAATAGTATCTAGATAGGTATATAATTACCCTAATGAAGTTTTTCTACTTAAAAATTTTATTTTCATTTAGTTAATCAGTTTTAAAGTAGAGTTTTTCAAACAATTCCATTTCCAATAAGAATAGCAAAAGAAATTTATAGCTTAAATTCAGTATACCTATAAATCCCAAAAAAGCAAGCAAGAATACATAGTATATGCAATTTTCTCAAATTTATTTTGCAGAAATATAAAAAAAATAATGATAATAAAGTGCGGTTAACCCAATATTATTCATTTAAAAATAATTGTATAAATACATATACATACATATGTGATATATGTATGGTATACATATTATATTCATATACATATGTACATAGGTATGTATGTATATAGGTTTTCCCTTGCTTTAAAGAATGTAAGGAATTTTTTCCCATGGGTACTAATAAAATTGACCAATTTAAAAAATCTTCATTTATTTTTATGAGAAATTTTATGTTGAACACGCGATGAAAGTCATAAATTTATAAAAATTGCTTAAGAAAATAGAAATAAAAAAAGCAAAACATTGAAATTCCATATCAGCACGTAGAAGTATAATAGCCAAATAAAATAAAATTTTATTGAGTTTCTACAGCTGCAAAAAACGAATTATATGGCGTTCATTTGAAACATCTCTATTACCCTTTTTATACATGTTTTACTACATCTACATAAATACGTGTCTTGTATTTACATGTAACAATTTATTTCTAAAAGATCTCATATTCATACTGTTTTTAATAGAGGAGAGTTTAAATGTAATTTTCCGTTATATGTATATATGCCGAAGAAATTAAATAATATGTATGCGATCAATTTATGATACACTGCAGTACAAGTTGCATTTATTGCCCGTAAATTTAATAATTGCTTTCACTCTTACAATTTTCTTAAATTATTTCAATAAAAAAAAAACAACATGTTACACAGTTTCCTATTCCTAAAATTCTTGTGCGTAATATTCGCCATTTTGTTGAAACACCTGTGTAAATTTTATTAATAAATTAAGTATTGTTCTGGTCATTTTCCTGGCAATTATGAATTATTCCATATTGCACAAAAGTTCCACCATGGTATTTCTTTTTTTTATGAATACCGTTGAAGGAAATTTAATGGAAGATAGATGGTATAAAATGATCGAAATTCGTCTTACACGCCTCATTAATGATGGCTGAAATATAACTATAGCAACTGAAATTAATGGGCGTGGCTTATATGACAAATGGAAACCAAATGAAATTTAATATTCCGGTATAAATATAGGGTGATGATAAAATATATTTTTTTCGAGTTTTTTAAAAAATTTAAAATAAAAGTTTTTTTGTAAAATTTAAAATAATTAGAAGAATTTTTGTTTTTATGAAAAAATAACTCGTTGTAGAAATTTATTATTTCCATGAGAACTTGAAAAATTAATTGAATATTTCAGTAGCTTTTTCAATAGATTTTCCGTGTAAATAAAAACGTTGTTGAATACGACGGCAAATTGAATAATGTATGTGCTCTTTTAGTTTCTTCGATTTTGTTTTTTTAATTGTCAAAATTAATTGAGAAAATAAATTTTCAATTCTTTTAACTGCTTTTTTATGGTGTTCTTTACTGATTTTGGTCGAAGTAGATTCAGTCATCACTGAACACTATAACCAAAAATGGTAGATTTTTTTATTTGTGTCAATTTAACAATAAAAAGCCATTTTCAAGAAAGCACAGGAAATATCTTTAAATTCAAAATTAAAAACTTAAGGGATTTTTAGAATTAGGGAAAAACTGTATTATCGATAGGGATGAGAGATATTTTAGTATGGTCATAAACCACAAAACAGTTTAAAAGTTTTATCAATAGATGTCGCTTTATTTTTTTCAAAAATAATCTCAGAACCTTTAAAATTGTAAGCGCCATCTAGATGGTCTTCTTTAAAAACTTGGATTTTAAAGAAAGAAAGAGATATTCATAGTGAGACATCGAATACAATATAATTGACTACCATTTTACAAACGTAAAATTCCATGCAGAAACAAATCGAATTATTTGAAAATTTGTCAACCATTTCTATAAGGGCGTGGCCAAAATATTGTTCACGCGTGCGTCCATATCTTCTCATTCTTAATGGCTGCCGGTAAATGTTTGATAAATTTGATCGTGTTGTATGGATAATTTATTATGTTTGAATTAAGTGCCGCCATGTTTTGTGCCGACGGAAAACATGGTAGCATGTCCTGAAAGCATTTCTTAATTTTTGCACAAATATGATAATAAGTTTTTGTGAGTTATCAATTATTTAATTCCAAAATTATTTGTTTTTATTTTTAAAGTGTTCGAATTTTTTAATTTTTTTTGTTGTTCGAAATATTTTTATATTTCAAAAGCCAAAAATATTAGTCACCTACAAAAGTTATTTTTTTCTTGACCTTAGATTTATTGTAGGTACCTATTTTCTACATAATTTTTGTTTGTTTATTGATGTTTTACTTAAAAAGTTGAAATTTATACGTCTATTTTTTTAAAATTATGTATTACTTTGAAATGCATTTTTTTATTGTGATCTCTTAATTAATTTTTAATTTCAATCGTTTCTTCCTTTTTTCAATATTTGAATGTTGTTCGAGCCCAAAAAATTCAACTGTTTTTTTTTTTTCTTCTAATTTTAGTTTAAAATTATTTTTACAGTTTGCATATAAATTTTTAAAATTTTAGTAGGTACGTGTTGTATAAAATAGATTGTAGTTATTAGAAATATAGAAATTAAAAAATTAAGGCTACAACAAATATCATAATAACCTGGTCTTTGTTCTTTATAAAATAGCTCTAAAACACGTAACTATTTTCGAAGTCGTCAGATGTTATTTCAAATTTAACAAATTCTACATGTTTCTAACACTACCTACCAAAATAATATTTCCAATAAACTTTCTTTTTTTCTAGATAGGTATGTTGAATTTTTTACTTCCAAATTCTTTTCTTGAACATTTATAGAGCAAATATTTTTTTTTCTATTCTAAATATAGGACCTAATTTTTGCGTGAAGATATTACAACATAAAATCACAATTTGTTTAATGACATTGCGTTAAAATGTTATACGTAATAAATATTTTCATATAGGTACCCTGATAATCTACTTTTCTTCGGTCAACAAAAATAACAAAATCCTTTTTTCATGTGAAAATAAAAATATTTCAAGAAAAAAAGGAAAAAAAAAGTAAAATTAGAACGATAACAAAAATTTACATATTACGTATTCGACCCTGAACTATATAATATTTTTGTATCATTTAAAGAGCTCAAGGGTTATTATGTATTATATTCATTCAATTTTTTTTCTGACGATAACGACTTTTAAGACGATTTCACTTTTTATTTTATTTTTGTTTTTCAATGATTTTGGCGAAAGAAAAAAACTAGAAAGAAATATTTCTTTTACTGTGATGCCTCTCTATAGTAATGATTATAAGTATATTGTATATAGGTAACCGGCCAATATAATTTTTGTGACCCGTCAAGACATTAAAGTCCATCGTTATATTATGCATCATATAAAATATATATATCTTAATGTGTGACAACCGAAGTTTATGTGCGTTACTTTAAAAAATTTATGATTATGTGAAAAAAAACAAGGAGAAAAAAAAATATAAATTGTTCTTGTTTTGTTACAATTTAGAAACAAGATTAAAAACTAAATGGTCATACACATAACGAATTTCAAATATAATCTGTCTGTTAATTTTTTTGCTACATTTTTGAAAATTAGAAAAAAATTTAAATATTTTTTCAGTTTATAATTCCAAGGAAAAATATTTCTAATTTATTTTTGAAATAAAAAATAAAAAAAACAACATTATCTGTTTTGTGTCAGAAAACATGTTGCAATGAATGTTTAATTATTTTTATTTTGAAGAATTTAATAAAAAAAAAGTTCATTTTTTTTATTTGAAAAATAAAAACACAGACGTTAAATTTAAACATTTAAAAAAATTGTTTGTATATATGTAGGTATACATGAAAATGTACGAGTACTCGATTTTTTATTTTATTTTTATAAATGTTGTTTTATGATATATTACATTTCAAAATCTTCCCCTTTTGGAACATTAAAATTGTATTAAAATGATAAAGATACACATTTTTGCTATATGTAAAGAAAAAAAAGATTCAGATCAAATATACCATTGCATATAGTTATTTATTTGCAGAAAAAGAAAACAAATACATATATTATTATCGCAAATCTTGTATTTTGAAATTTATATATAGATTCGTTATGTGTATCAGATGTGAACATAGTAAAATTGTGAATTTTGTTCACATTTTTTTTTTTTTTATCGTTACAACTTTGAAATATTTTCTTAAGAATTATATACCTATATAAGGGTAGTAAAAGTACCTATATGTAATATAATTTTTCATCAGATATGTTTGTCAAAATTTTGGTAGACAATAGGGCGTTTTATTTATGGAAAAATATCCAAAATATGTTGTATTAAATTATATTTAGAGGGTTATTTTTTTACTGACATTTTTAATGTTTTTTCTCTTCTATTTTTGCAATAAATTATATTTTATCTAATTCATATTTATATATGAAATGTATATACATATTTATATATATAAATAATTTGTGCGTATATGAGAATTTATACATTAACATCTAAAACATTCCATATAGGTATTTACAGTTTATGGGAATGTAAATACCTTTCTCATTTATTTAATAGTTCTATTTTTCCTAAGGGAAACCTTTAAAAAAAAAAATTCCGATAAAACTTGATTGTATAATGAATGAAATCTGGATTATTTGTTTTTATTTTATTTATATACAATAGATTATAGGTATTATAAGAATGGAAAATTTAAAATGAAATAAAAATAACTAATTGTAAGATTCGATTTCCTATTTATTGTTATATGGATATAATTTTGAATTAGTGAATTTTTTTTTTTTTTTAAAACATTTTTCTGTATTTTTATTAAAATTCATAAATATTTTCATTTTTAAATTCTTGTTCTTTTAGAATATTCTTTAAAATTATTATCACGTTTTAATGTATGGAAGAAAGAATTTCATTTTTTTTCTCATATAAAACAGGTTAACGTAATAAAAAATGCGTATATACATAATATAAAAAAAGATACATATTAAATTACGAACATAAAAAATGAATTTAAAGATATTATATTTGTAACCTATAATACCCATATATCTACTAAAAAATGTACATAAAAATTTTTTTAGCTTCTTTTTTTTTCTGTAGAATATTTATATACAATTTTTGACAATTTTCATATATGGGTAAATGTATGGTATGGGTAAATGTGTTCATGTATGTATGTATTTTTATGTATACTGAGTGCGTTGATAAATTATGTAAATTCATCCTGAAATGTTGTTATGGGAACAGTTTTTTCTTTTCTATTTCGTGATATCCTTTTTTAATAAAAATTTTGTAAATATGACGAGAAAATATTAAATAGAAAAAAATTATATAAGGAGATATAAAGAAAATGTATTCATTTATTCCTTTAGGACTATTAACATGTTATTTTGAAAGCACATACATATATGCGTACTTTGTATCGTTATATGGAAAAAGTAATTTTAAAGTTTCGTTAATGTATAAACTTTCAAGATTGGTTAGGTGTTTCAAATTTGTATGAGATAAAATGATATAGAAGGACGACAAGAAAAGTACATTGGAATGGTAAATTGTCCTTCAAGCTTCGAACATTTTCTTACATTTATAGGGATACATTTGAAAATAAAAAAATGATTTTCATTCATTAGGTAGATTTTAATAGTCTGTAGAATTATTTTT
The DNA here is from genome assembly GCA_939192795.1 of Bombylius discolor. Lineage (NCBI taxonomy): Eukaryota > Metazoa > Arthropoda > Insecta > Diptera > Bombyliidae > Bombylius > Bombylius discolor. The sequence goes on along the minus strand of OW584241.1, from coordinate 2,472,318 downwards.
CTCATGAATTCATAATTTCAGTAATTTCCTAACAAGACAAATATACAATTAAATTCAGGCTTTTTTTCATATATTTTTTTTTATAACAGTTTAATCTCATACATGAAATTTGCTTTAAGAAAAAATTAATCTTCATAAATCATACGATTGGGTTTGCAATAAATCTACAGAGAAATAAAAAAAATAAAAGATCTGTTTAGATTTGTGATGAAATGCTTTTTTTTTTCCTTCTTTGTTAGTTTTCTGTCTGCAAAATTTTTTTTATGAAACTACAAGTATATATACATTTATAATGTATATACTGAAGAAAGAAAAAAAAAAACATTATATTTCAAGTAATTTCGCATTTTATATCTTATCCACGTATAAACGATTTATCTTTGAGTCATCTAAGCAAATTTTTAAGATTAGCTGGAAATTATATATATTATACGTCCTTTTCAATAGCACATATTCTGAAACGAAATGTATTATTATAGATATTATTATTATTTTTTTTTTTTGCTTTTTAAATGCTTTCCGTTATAAATTGATGTACACATATATGTATAGTATACGATTACTTTGAGCATTACATCATTTTTGTGTTGAAAGTCATAGAAACCCATATTTAGTTTTTTTTTTCTTTCTTGCAATATATTTTTCTTTATTTATTTTTATTTCTTTTTTTTCGAAACATATAACATTTTTTATGCTTTTCTTTTTGCTCCATAAAATTGTATATACATACATATATCTTATTTTGAAAAGAAAATAGCATTTTCCTTTTTTTTATATTATATTCAATTTGACCCTTCTCTTCAAGGAATATATAACTTTCATTTTATTATTTTTAGTGATATAGAGTATTTATTATACATATGAATAAATGTATGTGTGTATATAAAATATAAAATTTTATGTAATTTTAAAAAGAAGATTTATTTTCTTGCCAAATTGTATATGACTTATTCGCTCGGGTGAAATATAAATTATAATACATGTACATGAAAAAATACTAAACAGCTCAAACTCTAGAAGATAACTTATGACTATAATGTTCAAATACATGTTAAAGAATATCTAAAATCTAAAAAGACTTTTAAAAGATGATTAAAATGATAAAAAAATGTTTTTTACGAGCAAATTCTAATATACTTAGGAAAAAGGATATTTATTTGATTAAAACTTTATATTTCAACACCAATTTTTTTTTTTCTTGAAAATTTAGCAAAAAATTAAAATTAATTTAAATTAAAAGAAAAACAAATTGTAAATATTACACAGCTTACCGAACCTGTATGTAAGTATACATAATATTAATAAAATTCAAATTTTCCGTTTCAGTGACATTATACAAACGTTTATTTTTATTATTATTTTTTCATATTTTGATCAAATTTCTTCTGTTCTTTTTCATCGACATTTCATTCCAATGAGAAAATAAAAAATAAAAAAAAAAGCAAAAGAAGCAACAAAAAAAAAAAAAAGAAAGAATTATGAAAAATAAATTCTTACAATGTCCTTTTTGCGGTTAAACGCCATTATCAATGGAATGTGTTGTCTTAACATGTATGTTTGATTAATTTCCTTATTGTTTCACAAACATGTTACTTGACTTGACATAGAGGTACTCTTGACTTTATATCATTATTTCTGATGCACTTGTGCCTTTAACGTTTGTTTATTATTCCTTTTCTATGTACATATGTATATGTACAGATACAATATATAATTTTTATATATCGTGGAATACAAAGCAACAAATTAATTTCTTGTTTATAGTGATCTTTAGTTGCACTTCTGCGGGTATATTTAAAGGTGGCATTAATGGTCAATAATCTCTTTAGCATCAAAGTTTCAAACGTTTTTAACATTTTATGTACATACATATATACATATTGAAGATATGTGTATATATGTATATAGTAAAGGTACTTTTTCTTCTTAACATTCTGTTGTTTTTTTTTTCTTCATCAATGTTACATTCATAATTGTACCTATATGTACAAAAAATGTACATTTTACAGGACAGATTTGTTCAATGTTAATATTCGTTATATTGAATTCAATATTGTAATATATTAACCCTTTCCTTATACACTTCTTTTAGATATGTATGTAATTGTATATTTGCCGTAAAGTCATATTAATACGTGTTTATTTATGTACTAATAAATTTTACAGAATTATATTCGCATATACACAATTTACGATCGAAAAGACAGCCACAGAAAAAAAACATATTTTTTTTTTATATATGACAAAAAACAAAGAAAACAACGGTGATGCAAAATAAAGGACAAAAAAAAAGTTGATTTAATGCACATACATATATGCATTTATTTATTATTATTAAGCATGCGGTATGTGGACATTTTTTTTTTTCAAAATTATAAAACGAATCGAATCATAAAAAAAAAAAAAAAAAAACACTTTTGCACTCAAAATTCAATTAAAAATAAATTGAAGAGGTAATTGGATTCAATTTTCACACAAAAATAAAATTAAATTTGAGGATAATTTATATCATGTGTGCACATGTTATGTATATGTGCAAATATACATATTATACATTCTACAAATAAACATAATATGTATTTCCCATTATAAAATTTAATCAGAATTTTAGGATTATCATTTTTATAATTTTTTTATTATTATTATATTTTTGAATATTATATACTACACAAATTAAATTTTAGTATACATACATATGTAGGTATACGCAGGATAAATTAAATGCGTTATAAAGCCCCTTAAACAACAACAAAGATAATTTTTATTTTATAGTTTATGTTTCTGTTTATTTGTTAAAGTTCTCAATTTTTTTTTTTTTTTCAAAGTTTAAATTTAACTGAACAGTCTACTTAAAAAAAATGGCAGCACATAAACAATTTAAATAAAAAAGAGTAAAATTTAAAAATTATGTGACATTTTTACATGAAAACAAAAACAAAAATTGAAAATGCAATTTTTACAAAAAACAAAAAAAAAAACATTGAAGCAATTTTGTAGGAAATTTACGAGACAGTTTTGCATAAATTTAAAACCTTGTTTTTTTTTTACACTTTGTATTCTGTATAATTCAATAAAAAATGATAGTTAATATTTTGTGCATGTGCGCTAAAATTGTTTTCAAAGGAAATAAATATACAAAGAGCAAAAAACATTAAGTTTACATTTGAAATTTTTAAATATTTATTATATAAAAAATTTACGGGCATTTTGAAAAATTAAAAATAAAATAAGGTAGATAGTATAATTCTAAAAAAGAAATATATAATTTCTGTAAATTTTATCGATTTTAAAAAAAGCATTTTTATTTTAAATAAAAATTATTGTCCTTTAAAAGAAGAAGAATCATATTGATAAAGTGTTTTTCTCCAATTAAAAAAATTGTGGCCAAATTGGTTTTTCATTTTTTCTCCTTTTCAACAAAATGGGAATTTAAAACAGCATTGGGCAGCATTCATGCGTTCAAATTTTGCAAATTTAATTTTTGAATAATAAAATGGATTCGATTACAAAAATGTTTTTGAAAATTCATGTAATTAAATAATTTTTGTTTGTTTGTTTTTCAATTATATAGGTGTTTTTTAATTGTTTTTTATAATTAAAAAAGAGACAAAATAAAATTTTTTTAAAAGTATAATATTCTTTTTGAAATTATTTAACATTTATTTTAAAAAACATAAATCATTCAAATTTAAAAAAGAACATTTTCTTAAAATCCTTTGGTTTTTCAAAGAATTTGTTCACATAAATAAAAAAAAAAAATGCTTTTGATGTTTGAATTTCACTCTTTTTTTTTTAAATATTTTATAACAATCCATTATGTTATTATAGCAACGAAAAATAGACATGAAATAAATTAATTAAAACTCTAAAAATAAAAATACATAATATTCTTTGCAAATACGCCTTTTTTATGTTTTTCATTTTAAAAATTTTCAAAAAACAATATTTTTTCAATAATGAGTTGACATTTTAGAGAAAGTCTTTGTAAATAAAATTTATTATTATACTTTTCGATAATTTAATTTAAAGATTAATTTTTATTTTTATTTTTCTGCTTTTCATTTTTAAATTTAATTTCAAGCAAATATATATAAAATGACGAATTAGAAAACTATTTCCCCATTAATAAATTAATCTTAGATCAAGAAAGAAACGAGAAAATTAAGAAAATAAATAAAAAGTTGACATTTATAATATAAAAAAGACAACATGTAGAGATTGATTAAGAAATCAATATGTTATCTTAAAAGTATTTAAAAAAAACCACATATGTATACTGTATATACAATTAATGGAAACTCATGATATTTAGCTAGATATTAGGTATATTGTTTAAGTGAATACCTCATTAACAAATCAATTTTAAATCTTTTTTTTTTGTTTTGTTTTTTTAGTAAGTGAAGTTTTTTTCATATATATTAAATCAATTTGATATATAAGAGATAGATGAATTCTTTTAATTATTTTGAATTCTTCATATGACGTCTATAATAGATTCTAATAGACAAAAAATGTCTTTATATCATTTGCATATACATACTTCATCTACATTAAACCTCATATAATTTATCTATACATCATATTCTTATATACATATAGATACACATACATATATGTATATATATATTTTAAAATAAGTCCTCTAATTAAGATATCAAGGACCAATAAAATAGTCGTTAAAAGCATTTGTTGATTTTGCTGAATGATTATGAGTTTTTCTTTTAGCATTTTTATTGACAGAATAATAAAATTATATGTATCTGAATCTTTACGAGCTCACGAATACGTACACATATCAATCATATGTATTATATATATAGGCACATAAATATATTATAATGTATATTTTATAGATGTATATAACATACATATATGTATGTATGTATATATTTTAGATTTTGATAACTCAAAAAATTAAATATATAGGGTGTTTTCGTTTAGCCGGTAAAATCTATAAACAACATTTATTGAAATATCTAAAAAAAAAAAAAAATGTTTTTCAATTGTAATTAAATATTTTTGAGAGATTCTTTGTATTTTTAAGGTTAATGAAATATCCAAACACAATATTTTAGTTAAATGTTTTCCCTGTCCTGTTGAAATACCCTGTATAAAAGTACTTAAAAATATCACTATAACGTATAATAAGTATAACACATAAAAATATCCATTTAATTATATAATAACGCACTTAGTATATATACCTTGAAAATGCAAATGATATGAAAGAAAAAAAAAAGGTTTTTATTTTTAAATTTTTTAATTAACTCAAGTAGAAAAATTTAAGATGTAATTTTTTTTTATATTTAAGTAAATTTTTCTTTTTAAATGAAAGTCTTGAATAGAATAGTATGCATATAATAATTGTCGAAATACTATGTATAATTAAAAGAATTTTTAACTACTGAATAAGTGATGATTTTATCATAAAATATAATATTTTAAGTGTTCACTTTTAATTTAAAGATTTTAAATTCTTGATAAATTCTAATTTAAATTTTTTTTTTTTTAGAATTTTATTCATGTAAATGATTGTGATGTAAAAAATATAACTTTTTGGTAAAGTGTGTTTAAAAGCTTTTTTAAATGTTGAATTTTAAAATTTTTAAAGTGATTTTTAATATTTTATTTATTTTCTTTCTAAAAAGAATCTATTTAATTTTCACAACATTATAGTGTTGAATATACAATTCAAAAGAGATGATAATTAAGAAACACATAAGTTACTAAGTAAAATAAATATATACATATTACAAAAAGTTGTTACTAAGGATACAAACAAAATTATAATTTAAAAAAAAAAAAAAAAATTTAAATTGTAAACTAACAAAATTTTAAAAGAAAAAAAGAATCCTTTAAAAAATTTAATTTAAATAAAATCATTCGTGATTAAATTTTTAATCAATTTCACTTTTCTATCATTTTTTATAATAAATTAATTTTGTAGCTATGGGGTATATAAAAACAAATAATAAAATTTATTATAGAAGAAATTTTTTTTGATTTTGCAAATGATAGGAAAATTAAAGAACAAAAAAAAAAAAAAGAAAATTAAAATATAAAATAAATGTGAAAAAAGAAAAATTTTTCATAGACAAAAAATATCAAAAGTGTTTATTTTGGTATTTAAAAGAATAAAGAAAACAAAAAAAAAAGTATTTTTATGGCCGTATTTTGAATGAATAAAAACTATACTGTGTCGCTTCTGCTCATAAACTTTTGACAATAAAAGTTACTCGATCATGACAAATAAAAAAAATAAAGAAATAAAAAAATAAAATAAAATTGTACAAACAAATAAATGAAATATATATAAAACACATAACAGACAAAAAACCAAGAATACAAAAAAAGAAAAAAAGAATGGCAATATTAAAAGAAAAAAAAAAAAAAAATTATATGAAGGAAATTAAACTTCTTTGTAGCGAAATTACAAAATTAAAATTGCACGTTTAAACATTTTGATAAATTCATTCGTTTAAAACATAAAGACAATAAAAACAAATGAAATTATACGTGATATATACCAATAACAATATCATATACATATTTTTTGTATATAATTTACTAAAAACTATGTATGATATTTCATATCATATAAACTTTATTATCCTATCACATAATTGAAACGTTACAGATTTGATTTCATGTTTTTTTTTTCTTCCTTAGTATATATATATTTTTTTTATCTTTTTGGTTTTTATTATGAAACTTTACTTATTACTTTCTTGATGCATTTATTCACTATATATGGTGATAGTGATAATGATGATGATGATGATGAAGTAGAAGCGATGATCATCACCATGATAAATGATTAAAAAAAAATGTTAGATATATTATTTTTTTTTTATTTTACGATTTACGGTGCGAAAGTCTATTATATGAATTATGAATATTGTGAAGAAATTCTTTAATAAAAAATTTAAAAAAAAATAAAACAATAAAAATACTTTTTTGTTTTTGATTTTGCATTTGTTGTGAATAAAAAAAGTTTTCGTGCTTGAAAAAGCGCCTATAAACAATACTAAAGCAATATTACTATATTATTTTTTTTGTTTGTTTTTTTTTTTTTTGTTGAAATGAAATTGCAGTGAATTATATATTTTATATTTTTTGATTACGTTAAATTTAAATAAATATAAAAATTTTAATACATTTTATATAAAAATTATACACAAAAAAAAAAAAAAAACAAAGAAAAAAAAATGTAATTAAATGCATGAAAATATTGTATCTCAAATCTCAATCTATGTAGGTATATCTGTAAATACATAATATCTTATATCTAACGTACACTATATCAAAATGAAGTCTTTATAAAATTGTTGTTTTGGAATTCTATTGTAAATTTATATACCCTTTTATTTGAAATATTTTCGCATATTATTAACTTTTCTCATTTAACCCTAGAATTTTTAATAGTATAATGAACCAGTCAGTTCAGTTCAAATTGTATACTATATACATATATGTATATATACTGTAATCCTTAAATAAATATATAATCTACCATTGCATACATTAAATATACACGTAAATGGTGGTTTAATTAATCCTATTTTATGGTTAAAAATACATGCAAAATTTAAACCACCCATCAATTTACATATCTATAGATATACATATATGTATATGAATGCACAATGAATTTGATGGTTGTATATTAAAGATATTGCTCCTTTTTTATTCCTGCTGTATGTAGCATAAAATTTTGTATTTTGCTCAGTTTGCAACAAAGTAGATTCTTTATTATTTTTATTATTATCATTTTTTTTTGTACTCAAGAATTCATACTTACTTTGCATATAAATGCGAAAAACTTTATAATCTTTTCAACCCTCGAATTGATAGATATCTTTTGTGTTTTTGTATTTGTCTATATATAAAATGTGTAAATTTTTATAGAAGGAAACAAAAAAAAGAAAAGGATCATAAAACTTTTGAGATACATATTTGCATGTAAATTATACAATTTCATTTTTATTCTTTGAATTTTTCTGTGTAATTTATCATGTATATAAAATTAGTTTTGAATTTGTATATCAAAAAATAACTAGGGTAAATGATTAAGTGGTTAAACTAGAGAGGACAATTATTTATTTATTTATTATTATTTTTGTAATTTTTAAAAAAAATTTAGTTTTTCTTTTTATATTCCAAAATTTTTCACAGTCAAATTATCTGGTCTAAGTAAGTATTTTTTTTCTTAGAATTTAAAAATCAGTGTTTTTAAAGAAACGGTTGTGGCAAGAAGAAAAATAAAAATAAATTTGTAGATCATATATGGGTCACTAATCGAATCATTTACCTTATAAAAGAAAAGCACATAAAATGAAAATGTCGCATCAAATATAATCTTGATGTAATGCATACATAAGAATTTAAATATATTCTCATGAAAATTGTGTGTGTAGTGTAGATAAATTTATTTTGTCTATTTTTGAGATTTGAGATGAAATTACAAATTTTCAATCTGTAATAAAATTTAAAAACCTTAAAAGATAAAGTACTTAAAATGTGCATATAAATAATTTTATTATAATAGCTTCATTTAGATAGGGTATTCTATATTCTCATCAGAAAAAAAAAAAACAAAGTGAACATTTATAATTAGAAGAATTATATTTGAAGATTTTTTCATATTACATATAAGTATTTTTTTGAAAAAATTAAAAATGTATAACAACACATGTATGTATATACTTATTATACATATGAGTAAATATTGGGAATAGGTATGGAAAATGAAAATGAAAAAAAAAAAATAAATTAAATTTGCATTTTTATTATATATTATTTCTTTCATCAATGCAATTAAAAAATAATAAATTAAAAAATAAAATACAATTTAATTTTCTTGTTTCTTTTAATAACTGTAATATATTACTATATGTGTTAAAACTAATTAGTATTTAATTAACGTATACCAAACATTTAAATGTTACTGTAAAAAAATAATTTAACATAATATTACAAGAAAAGAAAAATACTTTAATAATAATAAACGAAAAAAAAAATGCTGAAAAGTAAAGGCAAAAAAAAAAAAAAAATAACGTGATGATTTTCAAATTAAGTGAATTTTCCATAAATTACAATTAATTAATTATTTTGTATAAAATAAACTTTTTGTTTTATGTAATTTGTCTAGGGGGCGTTTGAATGATAATTTAAAAAAGAAAAATGCATTAAGAAAAATTAAACTGTAGAACTTTGAACTTTTTTGTAATTTCTCTAATGCACATAAAAATAAACAAAAGTATATATACATATGTATGTATATAATATGTAAATTACTATAAAAATAAGTATGGACTATATATATAATGATAATAATTACTTTTCCAAAATGGTATCTTATCATTCACATAAATTTCTCCAAGAGAAAATTTATTTCATAAACTTGATCTTGATATATTTTTATAATTTCTTGAATAATATTATACTTGATTTATTCAAGATAAGTATATAATTACACATACAGGTATTAAGAATGTATGTAATAATATAAAAGACCTTTGAAGTTAATTGCTCATGGATGGCATGGTATAAGCCCTCATTTTATATAAAGTATAGGATGAAAATTTCTGGTTTTCTGGTAAGAACATAAATTTTCATTATTTTTTGTTTTTTTTTTTTCTTTTTTTACACTTTGTTGGTGTATTATACGTTGATATATGTATGGATATAAATTTATGTACTTATATTTCTTGCTTATTTGGTATCACACAATGCGTCCTCGGATCCAATTAATGTTTAATGAACTTAAAGTTCTTTTTTGTATTATAGAAAAAAAAAGTAATCCATATAGATACAGGTATATATTATTACCTATATATATCTGTGTAAGTATATGTATATTATAATAGCACTTATGAAGAGCTGAGCTAAGCGTATATTTTGTGCGCGTGTGTATGAGAAAGTAAAATAGTCACGTTATAAGAGCAAATAATGAAAAATATATATGTATTCTGGAAAAACAAAAAAACAAAATCGAATAAAAAGGAAAAATGAAAATAAAGTGAAAAAAAAAAGTATACATCAAGTAAATAGTTGATGATATCTCAAGATTTTATGATTCTACCATGTCTGGAATAAAAATCGATTTTTTCTCATTTATACAAAAACAACACGTTATAAAAAGAAAAATGAAGAAAAATAACATACATAGATACAACACACTATATACCTATTATCAGAATATAAGCGGAGGAGTGTAATCCCACACAAAGGTTTTATGTTATAAAATAAATGGTTTATAATATAAAGCAAAAACACAAAAGTATAATAAGAAAAATAAAAAAACAAAAAAAAACAAAAAAAAAAAAAAAATGGAAAAAGGAGAAGAAAAAAGAGAAGTATTATTAATAATATAGAGAGGAGCCCATGTGTCTTTCTTGATGAGAATTTATAAAAATGTTATGAACTTCGGAATTTGAAAAGAAACTCCACCCAAATTACTTATGTACATAAAATAATAATAATATAAGAATGGACACACAAATTCAAAATATATACCAACTAAAAAGAAAAACTATATATCCATGATAACTTTACGAAAAGTAAAAAAAACAAATTAAAATGAAACTAAAAAAAAAAATACACGACATTAACAACATTGTCTTGGGTTTTTTTTTTCCTTTTCCTTCAAAGATATATATTTAATAAAATATAAAAATACGAAGCAAAATAATACGTGTTTCAATGTTGAAAAAGGTTTAAGGAATTTTATAATTTATGTAAATGTTGGGTCAAAAGAACCTTCAATTACAAATGAATAAATTAAGCTGACTTGACAGCAACATAAAAATGAATTAAAAATGTTGAAAATAAAATAAGAAAAAGAAAAAAAAAACAAAAAAAAAAATAAATAAAGAATAAAAAAACGACGATAAAATAAAGTAAAAAAAAAAAACATAAAATGATCCGTAATCTGATATACTTGATGTGATATATAAGAAGGAATATTATATTATAGAAAATTGGATTGAATATATTTTAATACTAACGAAATTAAACAAAAAATTTTAAAGAAAAAACAGAGAGATATACCCACACATATACATAAAATGATTTTAATTAATACCTATTCAATGTTATCTAATTTTTTAGTTTTAAAAAAAGGTGGAAATTACTTGAACCGAAAAAGATGATTATTTCAAAAGAAAACGAACACGATGTATATTTTGAAATTCTCTTTTAAATGTGAGATTTTTGTTTTTAAAATTCAAAAGGTATTGAAAAACCATTTTAAAATTAATTAAATTAAACTAAAAAGTGTTTTCTAGAGTTTTTATAAAAATGAAAAATTGATTTTTATAAAATAAGCTTTCACGACGTTTAAAAGTAAGGAAATGTTCTTTAATTAATACAATTCTGGTAATTTCAAAAATAAATTACAATAAAAATTTAGTGTTTACAAAGACTTCTGTTGTGCTAACTTGATTGCAAAAAAAAATCCATTTGCTTCTAAAATAGTCATCCTCATAGACAAAGCATCATATTTTCATCTATAAAAATTATGTCGAAACGTGGAGTAAAAGATTCTTCAAGTCAAGCAAGCATAGCATAGCTCACAAGGAGAAAAGAAAAAAATAGAAAAACATTAAGGGAGACAAAATTCTTATTGCAATTTTCATAGAGAGAGTTTACAAAAACAACAAACAATTGTCCATAGAAAATATTGGGTATACTAAGATATAAAATTGAATATTTTCAATTTGATGATCATTTACTATTTTTGAAAAGGATCTTTTAAATTTTTTTTTAATAAGAAAATAAACCATTGAATAAGTTAAGAAAAAAAAATTTATAATCGTTCAAAATTTTTTAATAATATTTTTTATTTTAATCATTTCGAAACCTTTTATTTTTGTTTTAATTTCAAACTAAAATAAAAATAAAAAAGCATCACTTTTTTTTTTAAAAAAACAAAATGTTATACATTATACTTATTTTCATTTAATGTATCTACAAAATATTCGAGAAAAATTACATACATTTTAACAAATTTTATATTTATCGCGTATATAAGAAACAAATTTTATACATATTAAGTTACTTTTGAGATCTGAACCGGTACATTTAGTTGTAATTAATCGAACTTTGTTTTTGTTATTTTTTTTTTTTTTTTTGAATAACACATAATTACTCTGTTCCAACATAAAATTTTCTTTTCATGTGTGTAGCATAACGAATATGTATTAAAGATTTAAAAAAAGGAGAAAAAAAATCTGTTCAACATATATTCTATAAATGATCCATATAAATAAGCGCTGATGTTGGAATTGCTTTTAATTTATACATGAAATCATATATAAAAAAAAAGAAATCATACCAACAAAATAAAAGCCACCATCAACCAACAACATAATGACTATAAAATATACGAGATCCAAAAACCAGATACATTTTTTTTATATACATGAATATGAATATGTTTTAATGTTTTAATGCAAGCAAACCAACAGGGCATTGGGAGATACTCACAAGCTATAATGCATTAAACTATAAGTTTTATATAAAATAACATCAGATACTAAAGGTATCTACATATAGAGATACTTTTATATACATACATATGTATATATGTACAAAAAAAAAAAAAAATTACATACCTATATATACCAAAAAGTATCTATAGGCTGAATAAGCCACAGATATGATGTAAAAATAGTATAAGGTGGGTTTTTGGATACCATATCTACCACAGTATCTACATATATAATTTTATTATACAGATATATGTATATATATATGTATATGTATGTATTTATACCTTTGTGTGTGGAGTTTTGGATTTGGATATCGCGAGTTGGCGTTTGGCGACTAGTATAGAGTAACTGGCAACCGGTAATGGCGACGTCAGCGATGATGGTGGATTTTTAGTGGAATGGTTTGTTTTTTATTTTGTATATGTAGAGTATGTAGAAAAAAAATGAGTTCTACTGTTAGCTGTTGTTTAGTTCATTGTTCATCGCGTTTATTTATTCGTTTTATTTTCTCGAAATCACTTTTTCCACAATGGATTTTTAGTACGGTCATATAAGTTGTTTGAGTAGCACGAAAAACATGTGCATTTTTTAAAGACTTTTTTTTTAATATTTTCATTTTAGTGTAATCGCCGTAAAAAATATATGTGCATGTACTCTGTTGTTGACTTTTTGGCTATTCTTTTTTTTATATAGATATAAATTGCATAAGTGAGAAATATGGAAGGAAAAAAAACAGATAATAATAATAAGTATAAAAAATGATCTTTGTATACAATAAATTAACAATAAATAATTCAAATAAATATTGAAATATCATAAATCGATCTGAAATGGATGATTAATCGATTTTAAACATTATTTATATGAATATGATATAATAAAACATGATAAATTTTTTGTATGTTAAAATTACAAAGTATACATTTATTAAATAATATTTAAATAAAGTGTGAATTAAACAGAAAAAAAACCGAAAAAATTTTCATTACAACGAAAGAAAAAAAAAAAAAAAACAAAACATAAATGAAAATGTAATTGAAATTTTTACGCTAGTACAATAATTTTTTTAATGTGTTTTTCACATTTTCATTATTTTTTATTTTCTGTTTAAAAAAAGAATTAATTGTGAGATCGTTCAATATATTATTTTTGGTGTAATGAATTTGTTAACAAATTGAAAGTTCATTTGTAATGAAAATCGATGCAATGTAATTATTTATTGTTTTGTACAGTTTTACATATTTATATACAATATATAGTATGTATGTACTTAATAATTGATATGGCAATGCATTGTAAATATTCAAACTATTATTTTAAAAAAAAATTGTTTATAATTTAATCAATTTTTCATATTGTTAGTGATGGAAAAAATTAAAAAAAGAAAAAAATAATAATAATACATAAAAAGATAAAAATAATAAAAAAGATTGAAAAAGAAAATACAAAAAAAAAACAAATTATGCACTATAATATATATTAAATTTTAGAGGTCGTTAAAAACTCGTGAAATAAATACGATGAATGTCAAGTATTTTACCATAAATTTACAACTGTTGGATGATATGCTAACATGTAGATATTGTAATACAGAATCATGAGAAATCAATTACATGGTAACTTCAACACAACAGGAGAACATTATACAGATTTTTTTTTTTTTTTTTTTTGTTATTTTAAATATTGTATATGTGTATATGACATTATAATTTGTTGTTTATGTTTCTCATTTTAATAACATTTTAATCAGCAAGTTTTTATTATAAAAAAAAAAAAATTATACATAATAATACATAAATATATATTGGCAAGTACATACATATATTATATTTTATATTTTTAAATATACATAATTTTATTTTTTTGTGTCTACATTCTATATTCTTTTTTTTATTTTCTTATCTATATTTGATAATTTTTAATTATAAAAGTTATTTAATTAAAAAAGATATAGTTCGATAAGAATAATAAATTTTTTTTTAAATTATACGACAACAAAATTTATATAAGTTTATCATTTAAATTGTTTCGTAAAATTGTAACATATATTTTGTGTCTAACTTTGAGAAAATTACACAATTAAGCGTCTTTTTTAATGTGTTTTAGAAACTAAAGAACTAAAAAAACTATAGTGTCTTATTATTTGACTAATCTTAGTCCTACAATTTTTCTTGAAGTCATAAAAATTTAAATTTGAGATCTTCTTATTTTCGAAAATTGACTTAAATAAAAATCGAACTAAAATTCAAAACTTTGGATGTGTACTTTGTATTCTACTTTTAGTTAAATTCGTTTCATTAAACTCATCTTAAATTTTCAGAAACGATAATCATTTTTCTGATTATATCAGGAATTAAATTCACGAGAATTTTGATATATCTTTGAAATTTTATCTCATTCGAGGTACACAAAAAACTATACAATTATTGTTTTCTAGAATACAGAAAGCATTCCTTTTTGAATCTCATTTTTCAGCTTTTAATTTGTAAAGTATAAATTGAAATAATTTTTTTTTTGAGGTCATGAAAAATCTTTAGATACCTATACCTATAGTTTAAAATACTTTTTCTCTCCTTTATTGATTTGATGCTTTACCTCTTTTTATGTGCAAACATCGTGGATGTAGTAAGGTAAGAAATATCCTTTATAATCATTTCAGTTGACAAAAAACAGTCGGTACTTTAATTTCCCAAAGTTGATTATATTTCCACCAAAACCTCATTTTTTTAAAATAATATCTTGATAACATTTTGTAATATTTATTGCAAAAAGTTCATTAATTCCATATTCTATACTATGAAAAATATAATAATGAAAATGAAAAACTCTGATAAAGTTATAAAAAAAACAACAATTTTAATGACATTTAAAAAACGGAAAATGTTGGAGAGAGAAATAAATTAAAAAAGTTTTTCTTTTCTTTTTTATTTTTATTTCTTGAAAAAAAAAAAGATTACAATTTTGAATCAAAATGTCAAATAAAAGCCTAACTCCCCAAAATTTATTTTCTTTTCATGTTTTTCATTTTTTTATATTTTTAACATTTTTTTTTTCTTCTTATTTCTTTCTCCGTCATGCTGTGTTTTAAGATGAGAAAAATGCCTTAAACCATGAAAAAAAAGTCAAAGTAATCGTTCGTTCATTCGATATATGTGCTATGTACATATATGTATGTATGTATGTAGTTACTATAAGACTATGTTTGGGGACGAAAAGAAAATAAATGATAAAATATAACCAAGGGAATAATTTATGTGCCATAAAATGAAAGGAAAAAGTTGATATTTATCTGTTGTACTGAACTAAAACTCTTATATTTAAAAAAAAAAAAAAAGAAAAAGAAAAAAGAAGAAATAAAAACATAAATAAATACGATATTATAGGAGGTAGAGATAATATGGTGGACTGTATAATTGAGGCGTGGATCAAAGAACCAACTTTGCGTATCATTTTTTATTCCTGTATATTTTTGAATGTTATATATGTACTTAAGAAAATATATATGTAGATATATTTGTATGTATGGTTTTTTGAAAATAAAATCCAATGTGTGCGGTAGAAAACAAAAAGTTAAAGAATTCTACAACTTGTACCCTGCTGGTAACAAGATACAAGACTTTCAAGAAATGTTAGTTACATGTTCTGTTTGTCTGATGCTTAATTAAAAAAAAAAATGATGAAAAACACATGTTTTTTTTCTTAACATATCACGACTTAAACAACCTGAAACATTTTTTTGATGTTTCTTAATATGGCTGCTCAAAGTAAAGAATTTAAAAAAAAAAATTGATTAGATTTGGTGTATATGATATATGTGAAGAATTCTTAATTAATTTTAACATGAACAAATAATTATCCTTATTAGATTTAAAATTTTAAAATGCATGTATCCTTTATGACAAAAGCTCTTTTACATAATTGTCATTTTAAAAGGTTTAGGTATACTTACATTTGATTTATTCTCACACATGAATTGTTTAAATAAAATTTCTTAGAAGACAAAAAAGAAATTCAAATCAAAAATTAAATGTAAAAAGTCCTTAAAAATAACAGTTCTAGTGGAATTTGTAATGTAAAAAATGCATTAGATAAAATTAAAAGCTTTTTTATTGTAATTTACATTAATTTTTTTTTTTTTTTTTTTAAAACACTTTTAAATTGTACTAACATAACATTTTATTGATAAATTTTTTTTCCTTCTTAATACATATAGTCAGTACATATGTAATTATGTAGGTATATACTTTTTATTTTTATTTTTAAGTTTTACTATTTACCGTTTACCGTTGCATCTTCTAAAAGGTAATATAAGTTATATTCAAGTTTAACAATGTTGACAAATGCAAATTTGTATGCTTTAGTCGTAAACTTAATTTTAACGACTTTAAATGTTTTATTGACGAAAATAATTGCTATAATAGAAACTAACATTAAGTACAATATAAATATTTTTACATATAACAAAAAAAAACATACATATATGCATACATAATATGTAAATATATGAGGAATAAAATATATGGTTATATAATTTAATACTACATTAACTTATAATGTCAATTTCAATAAATAAAATTTCAAATATTTAATTATACATTTGTCACTGATATTCGATTCTTATTAGATATTGAGCAAAATTTAATATGTTTAAAATATATGTATGTAAATGGGCGTGAAATTGATTTTATTGTATCTAAAATGATTATATTTATTTGTTTTGATATACTATGAATAAAATAAAGAATCTTATATGCTTGATATTGAACGAATAATTTTAATAATTTGTTTTGTTTGTTTAGTTTTTTGTTTTCTTTGATTTGACTGCTGCTGTAAAGAAAATATGAATTTTTTAGATAAGTAATTTGCATATACCTACATAGCTATTGAATTTATCAAATTTAAATCGTTGAATATTTTCGTGTATAAAATAAATTAAGTTGAAATTATTTTTTGATGAATTATTTCTTCAAATAAAAATTTTCGAATATTTCTTACGTGGTTGAAAAGATTCAAGAAAAAATACTTTGAGTACCTTATCTCAGGTTGTACTGTAAAAGTTTAGTTCAAAACAAAGCCAAAGATTGAGGAATTGTTGTGGTGTATGTCAACACAAAGAGAATGTATTCCAGCAATTTCGAGGGATTTTTTGGACAGAGATAAATTGGCTTTAAATTTCTTGTACTAGGAATTGGTTATTATAAGAGATAGTACTTATGCTTATGAATTTATTCTCGAACTTTTCGAAACTAAATTCCGAATGTTGTATTTTCTATACTTACGAAATTTTTTTTCCTATAAGGAACATTATTAATAAAATTAATGGAATTTTAGATTATCTTTTAAAAGAAAAACAAATTTTCCTTCTTATTACTATTTTTCTTTGTCTTCTTCAAAGAATTTCAATTCATTAAGAAAGAACAATAAAATCGAATAATAAAAATTTGTGTTGATTATAATTCATCAGTAGTAAAATGTTAAAGTATTTTCGTTTTTAGTTAATTAAGTATCGTTAGAATGCTATTCTATCATGTTTGTGTATAAGGTCAATTGTATTTTTTTTTTATGTATGGGGGTAGTTTAATAATTTCTTTTCATTTTAATGAAAACAAAAAAGAATAAAAAATAATAAAATAAATTTGAAGAAAATTTATATTATTGAGGAGTGAGAATAAACATTAATACAGTAAATTTCTTTTGAAAAAAAAAAGGGGATCCAAAATTGTCATGCCAAACCCTTATATTTAAACGCCCCAAAAAAAATATAAATTTTAACTTCAATATGTATTTGACATTTGAAAGTACATACATACATATATACATATGTATATACAACACATTTATTTATGCGCATTTTTCTTTGCTTCCGTATATAACCGAAAGACCACATTAAATTATCCTGCTGTACAATATACTACATATACCCTGTGAAAATTGCCTTTCATTTTATTGTTTTCATTTTTGTATCCTTCTTTCACTATATGTATATTGTACATTTTCACCCACAAATTTTCTCTACCGGTAGTCATTAAAATGGAAACCAAACTTTTGTACAAACATTTAATATATTTTTATGTTTTTGTATGTTATATTCTGAAATCCTTGTTGGTAGTTTTCAGTATATTTTTTTTTTTCATACATATAATCCTTGGGCATTTTATTTTAACGAAAAATGTATTTGTATTAACGCACATATGAATATGTATATATGTATGTATATGTTTGTATGTGGTAAATAAAATTGGTTTTTGTATATACGCAAGGGGTCGTGTTGACAGGACTACATTCAATAAATTTCACAGAAAATGCTTTTTTTGTTGTTTTGTTCTGTGTTGTGTATACATATACTGTTTGAAAATTTTTTTTATGTTCCATTTGAAAATTTGTCGTTCATGTAGATGTTCTTTATATATGTGTATTTGTATATATAAATGAATGTGACCGCCATGTTCGTTTTTCATGAAATTATATAACATATTAAACGAAAATATGTACGTAGCCTATGGAGTTTTATACTATAATCTTCTCTAGATCTATAGATTATTTTTGTGTGTATAATTCTAACAGAAACTTTGCCCTTTTTCCCTGTTTTTATTTTCCTTTTTGATTATATTATGTACCTATATATTTATATGTATGCACATTTTTGATTTTGTTTCAACACATTTATATCTAAATTTGTAGTAGGTTATTATAAATATATGTACATGATGCGCGAAAGAAGAAATTCATTTTTTTCTTTTATTCTTCAATGTGTTTTTTTTTCCTTTCTTCTTTGCTTTTCTTTTCTAGTTCTGTTTTTTTTTCCCTTTTAATACCGTTTTTATATATTTTATTTTCTTCAATTTCAAATCTTAAGGAAAAAAACCAAAAGAATTATATATTTTTATGGCATTTGGTCATAAACTTGATTGTAGTATAGTGGTACACACTGATGGATTCTTGTGTGTTTTTATCATATAATTTTTTTCTTATAATATAAATTTTGCTACTGTTTAATAAAAATAAGAAAACAATAAAGAGAAAAAAAAGAGAAATTTGTTATATTAAAAATATTGTTAAGTTTTACATAATATTTTTTTTTCTTAAAATATTATTTTTACAACGTGCTAATGGTTTTATTATTATTGAGTGTACGATTTGATACTAATTATTTTTCTTGTTCAATAATTTACCTGATTGGAAATTGATTGTTTTGTTTTGTGTTTCCTGTAATGTTATTTTTTTAAATAAAAAAAAAAAATAAAAGAAAAATAATAATGGCATAAAATTGAACATATATACACAAAATAAGAATAGAACAGAAAGAACTATAAAAAAAATGGAATATCAAGGTATAGAAATGTCTGAGATGACGAAGGAGTAAATTTATTCTTTGGTATCGGTATGTTTTGTTTTCTAATTTTTGTTTTCTTCTTTAAGATATATATTAAGATATGTACCATACCTTTTATATTATAATATTGATTGTGTGTGTGTATGTACAAGTATAAGCTTGTTACATTAAAACTAATTTTTATGACACGAAAATGTCAAAAGCATAAAATTTATCGACATTCATCAATATATACTTTTTTGTTTTGTGTATATGGTGTAGGTATATAGCAGCATATATTACATATTGAAAAACTAAAATAACATAGATGAAAGAAAAATAAGAATTAAAAGCAAGAAGAAAAAAAAATATCAAAAACAAGAAAAAAACAAAATGAAAAACATTGATTTGAAAACGTGAGTGAATATATAGGTATCTCAAGATATATTTTAAGTATTTTATTTAGATACAGATATTTATATACATATGTATGTACAATTTTTTTACATACGTACATATATATGTATATACAACGTGTATTTCTCACCCACGTAATTCATCTTTGATGACTTTGACTATGTTGTATGTTCATTTTAAAAGAAAATATAATATTGTACAGAAAAGCAATAAATTTTGTGAAGGCCGTATATATCCATCCATTCATATAACATAATATACAAAATGGATTTAATGGTTTTTCTATTTTTTTTTCTCTCTTCTTGTATATTTATTGTATATGCCTGTCGATGAATAAGATGGTCATTATCAAGTAATACCCTTTTTTTTTCATCATCTGTGTTATTTTTAGTTTTGTCTTTTTTTTTCCAATTTCAAAAAACATGAAAAAAAAAGTCAAGGTACACTTATGTATATATACGGAAAATTAGGACTACATATTTCAAAAATTATTTATGATAAACTTAAAATTTACGTACCTTTAACATCTATCGGTTTATGCAATCGATTATATATTTTTAGTACTTGCAGTTGAATTTATTTAAAAAGGATCAAAATAAATTTAGATTATTGTATAGGGATATTTAGGATATCACAGTTAATTTGGTTAAATTTAATATTTTATATATTGTTTATAAAATCTAATTAAATTCTTTATAAGAAAATAAAAAGTCATTAAAAGATTTTTTGTTCGAATTTGGTGAAAGAAAATTACAAAAACTAAAAGAAAAAAAAATACCTTTATTATTTAGAATTTTATTAAAAAAAAAAAAACAAAAAAAAAAAAAAAATGTTGAAAATGAATTTCATGTTTGCACATTATGATGGTGCTAAAAACAGTGTTTTTATGTGTAAAGTTTATCATTTTTATGAATCATTAATAAAGTTTAGACGAAGAATAATAATATAATAATGATAATAATACTGCAGTATAGATATCACAAAATAAAAAAAAAATAAAAACAAAAACAAAAAGGCATATTTAACTTTTGTCAAAACTTTTTAATTATGAATAATTCATTTAAGGTAATAATTAAAAGTTTAGTAATATCATTAAAAAATACAAAAAAACAATGAAAAGAAATGGAAAAGTTCATTTTAGATTAGTGAACGTGAGAATTTTGAAATTTGAGTGATTATAAAAATGAGTGAGGGAGAAAAAAACAAGCAACATAGAAATTACCTTGCCAATCTTTAAAAAATGTGGATTTGTTTTTTTAAAACATAATTTAATGAAAATATCATTTTAAGATATCGAATTTACAAAAGATGGAAAAACTGGAAATTTTATTTTTGTTTAAACTTAAAAACGTGTATGTTTCTTCTCAAGCAAGATTTTAAAAAAATTTCGTATGACTTGAAAAAATGGATAAAAAAGTTTAACAACGTGGAAAATTTATCAATTTTTGTGCTTTAAAAAAATATATACATACATATGTACATATATGAAAAATTTGTTTAATGTATTTCACAAAATTTCGAAAGTTTTATCTCTTGTTCACTATGCTATAAGTAAATTTTCAACAGACAGTTTTGTGAAAAAATTTAAAAGTTAATTAATATTTAAAAATTATAAGCTTTTTGAAAAGAAATATTTTTCTTTTTTCAAATGAAATTTTTTCTAAAAAATTAATTAAAGAAAAACCTAAATACCTACGTATTTATTTTTAATTACCCGTTTGTTCACAATACGATTTTCTCTCGAAATATTTCTTAATTTTTTCATAGCTGTTTAATTTAATTTTTATTAAAATTGACATTATAATTATTATTACACATGTTTTTCGTTATATGTATGTTATGATGGACACATTTTTTTTTTTTTGTTCAAATGTAATTACTTTCTGCCAATAAATCATAATTATCCGTTACTTTGTCCATCAAATAACCCTCATATTTAACAAATTATACAATTTTTTCTGTTTTATTATTTTTTCATATATGTATCTAAATATATTTATAAATACATACATACATATATATACTTACGTACATACATTTTTCTTATGTTTTTTTTCCTCTTCAAAGGAAAACTCAATTTTTTGATGTTACTTTGCGCGCAAGAATCAAATAATAATTAGTATAGAAATAATAATATTCATAAGTAGTATAATAAATCTTAATTTAAAAATCAAGGAAGTAAATTGTTTGTGTTTTATACGCATACATATATATGTATGTACATATGTACAGACATACCATTATATATATTTTTAAAAAATTTTCATTTTTACCGTAATGATGTCAATAAATCTTACTGTTAATGAACTTGCGGTAGACGGCATTAAAAACCGATGATGAATGCCGTCCAACATTACATATATCTATACGTATATGAAGAAAAAAAAATCTTAATTTTATTATTAAAAAAAAAAAGAAAAAAAAAGCATATAATATGCAACTGGTTGAATCGTTGAATGTGTAAATACACATTACGTTATATAAGTATTATAGGACCTACTGAACAGTATACATACATATGTATATAGGTACTTACTATTAGGTCTTTTGACTTAATAAAAGATTATTGCTCTCGAAAAATTTATACTTCCAACATGTAAGGCACATATACAAACTATGTACAATAGGTATATTGATATATTCCTCTATCACATACTCGTAAGTCGTACATATATCAGAAATTTATATCGCCATTATACTAATTAGCGCAAAAAATAAATATTTCTTTTATAGACTTCATGTGCTTTTAAAACATCAATCTCTTGTTATATGAGATCGTCATCATAACATCACCATCGTCGTCCCAAACCTATATAATAGTAATAATGTGCGGTTATGAAAAGTATTAGTCCTTTATTAGGTGTTTTATATATACATATATACATATATGTACATACATATGTATATGATATGTAGTTTGATTGCATACAGGAAAAATATTAAAACTTTACAAAGTTATAAAAAAAATATTATGATTATTATTCGATATTTCTTTCTTCTTTCATATACATATGTATATACTTAGATCAGAACAAGAATACAATACAAATATTATTTCAGACATCCAGAACAGAACCTTGACGGGAACCTTGATTTAAATAAAAAAAATTTTATGTTATTTTTCGTATTGTTTAGTCAGAGTGTATATTTTAAAAAGGACCTAGTAACCTCGTTTATTTTTTATTATTATCCAGAAAGAACTAAAATACATTCCTTATATAATATTATTTTGAAAAACAAAAAAATATTTCAAGTCGCGATGCATCTCCTCAACGATGATGATGTTCAAAAAAAAAACATCTCATCTCGTCAGTCATTAATCTATAAACACTCAATAAACCTTTTTTATTGTTATAGCATCAATAAATTCATTACTCAAATTTTATAAGTGCTGTATAGTAAATATTTTGTAGTATTATTGAATCTTTTTTCTGCAAAAGTTATTATATTTATGTAGAAAAAAGAGTAAAATAAACAAGAAGTATCTTAATGATGGTATAATAAAGAAATTAGTGGCTGCAAAGTGTCCGAAAAAAAAAAGAAGTCAAATGAAATGAGGAAAATTTAGACATAGAAGGACAACAAGGGGATCCAAAGTGAATGATGAAAATTTGGCTTGTATAAATATTGAATAATCAGCATGGACCATTAAAAAAATTATTACTATTTAAATACTTGCAAAAAATATAAGAAAAAAAAAAGTATTATGATTGTTGATACTACGGTAACTCTAGCGCACACTTTTCATATAAACGGCATTTTTTAAATATTAATGGGCGGGGTGTAATATTAGTTGTATGGTAGTGCATATGTGTTTTATACTGTTTACAACTGGTATACATTTTGAAAATTAACGATCTTGTATAAAGCCATATTATATACTACTGTACTACATTTTTACTTTTTTTTACTTTTCTTGTAAATATTTAATAATAAAATTTTAATATTATTTTATTAGTTAGTTTGTTTGTTAAAAAATTAAAATGTTGATTTTTTTATTTTTTTCATTGTTTCAATGATATTTTTATTTGACATTGTAAAATATTTTAATGATGTTTATTTTACATGAACGAACGTGGGCGATTATAAATTTAATTTTAAATAGTGCAGAAAATTTGCGGGTACCTATATACCTATGTTTTTTTTTTTTTTTTTTTTTTAAATAGTAAAAATTATAAAATAAAATAATAGTAATATTATTTATTGTTAGTAATGAAATTCGTAATAAATTTATGGCTACAATGAATATAAAATAAATTAATTCAAGTAAAAAAAAAATAATAAAATGTAATAATGAAAAACAAACGAGATTTATTGTTTTGTAATTGATCATAAAAAATCAATAATTTTTCAAATATAATATGTATTTATGAAAATTTGTTAGATGATCGTGATAAAATGAGTTACTTAATATTTAATTTGAATTTGAATAAAGAAAATACAGGTGTTTAATTGTATGGAAATTTTTTATTTAATTTGAAAAAAAGAAATGAGTTGAATTTAATGTCGTTTGTGGCGCTTTTTAGTTGATAAAATGAACTATAAAATTTGCATCGTTAAATATGTATTTTTATTTGATTCCAAAACGATATGTAGTGTATTTTTAAACTTTTACGTAGATATTTTGAAATAGTAGAGAAAAATTAAACAGCCAAATTTTTTCACTAAAAAGGCAAATCTTTCACTAACATATACATATATACCTATGTACCTACCTATGTAAAGAAAGGGATGGAAATTTAGAGAATACAGTACGTTTAAGAGCCTTCAAATTAAACGCTAGAGCTTGAAGATCAGAGGATATGAAAGCACATTGAAAAATTATTCAGAAAAATGTAATGAAGAAAGGGTTAAAGGTAGGAAGATTAAAGGAAAAAGATATAGTTCAAAAACAAAAAAAACATTTTTAAGATCAAATGAATTTTTTTTTAATATAAAGTCGTATTATTGTTTTACTAGAAATTGTAGAAACTTTAAAATTGTGGAACACCTTTTGTAAAAATCAAATTTTTTGACAAGTAAAATTCCATTTAAATTTATAATCGTTAAATTATTTATGATTTACTTAAAAATTCATGATTCACTTTTATATAGGTACATATATGATTCCACAATCTTCAATTTAAAAAGACTTATTCAAAATCAATGTATTTTTTTTTATCATATGCAATAAATTAAAATTCTTTTGTATATACAAAGAAAATATTTTTTTTTTCATCTTATTAAAGAAGAGAAAAAAAATACAACAGAACAAAATATGTATAATTTAAATTTTAATATAAAGTAATCATAAATTATAATGTGAAAAGTTCATTCATCTTTAAAATCTTTTTACTTTGACCACCATCAATTCCAAACCACATGTAATAAAACACTTAAATCTCCTAATTACTATATAGTAGGCTTATGAATGTCCGTACATATTTGGAACTGATGGTTTATTGTGTGTTGTTCCTCTGATGTATTATAAAATTAAACAAAATATATATTCATATATCTATAAAAAAAAACATTAAATTAAAAATAAATAAAAAAAAGAGTAAAATGTAAGGTGCCAGAGAAATACACATATATGTATATAGAAAATTCATTGATAAAAATCTTACGATCATAAAACGATAAATTTTCAAAAAAAGATAGGTAATAAACTAAATTACCTGGAAATTTGAAAATAAAATAATAAAACAAGTTGACACGTTCGCAATTATATGTACATATATGTATGTACCTATATAACTACAACGCGAGAAGAAGCGCATATAACATTAAAATTCAGTTATAAAAATTTATTCTTTGTTAAATGCAATGTTGTATGTATGTATATAAATATGTAGATACATATATCTTTTTTATTTATTGGGAAGTTATGAGTTCGGATGTAGGACGTTTTATAAATATATTGATGTGATTATGTTGCAGGGAGCTTCTATAGCATCAATATAGAACAAGATGCATATTTTTTTCATTTTGAAAAGTGGTCGTTGGTTTTATAATTCATCAAATGCACACAACATTAAAAATGAATTTTTACTGAGTGTTGATTCAGTTCAGAATCAGTATCGGTGTAGTTGCATTTGAAATATAAAAAAATTTTTTATTTATCTTTAATATTATAGTTTATTAACCCTTAAATAATATATTATACGTTAAATATTTTAAATCAATTACACCAGTACATATTTTGTAAGCCTGTTCATATATGAATATTTAAATATTTGAAATTCATTGGAAATTTGATCAATTAAATTTTTATTTGAAAAAAGTTTTCTAATTCGTGAATAAAAATTAAATTAAAATTAGGTGTTTACAGGAAATTAAGTTGTTTTGATTTCATTTTCTAAATCATGTAGTTTTTGAGCAGTCCAAAAACGCAGGAGGGTGATAGGTAATCCTTTTTTTTTTTTAAATTGTATAAAAATGATACATTCTATCACTGAAAAAAGTGCTGCCATAAGAATTACCCTTAAAAATAATTTTCATTTTGCGTTATCATCAATTAAAAAAATTCAACTCAGAAGCGGTAAAAATAATATAAGTTTCTATCTAAAAGTATTTATATTTCACTTTCAAAGATTAAAAAAAAATACAATAAAGAATTTTATTCAAAAAAATTTATTTAATTAAAATTTTTACGATTTTCCTTTTTAAAAAAAATTCCCTATATTCTGAACATTTTTAGCTTTGACACCTAATTTGGTCCCATCAAAGTCACTGACCTGTTTTGTAAGTTTTACGAGCTACTCAATAGAGGTCAGCAGTATACGTAAAGTAATGAAAACAAAATGTGTATTTTTCATAACACAAAATAAACAAAATAAAAAATCTTTTAAAATGAAATAAAATTTTTATATTCTTGAAATTAATTGAAATAAAAAAAAAAATATTTTGAAATAAAAATTCCACAGTATACATTAATGCTGTTAAACAATTTTACGTTACATTATTTATAAAATGACGTGATACTTATACACAGATTGCACATTTTAGACAGGTATAATTTAATAGATTTTATATTTTTTTATTGACCAATATAGTTTTCAATCTAGAAAGTAGAAGATTTGAATGCGTTTTTTTTCAAAGCCCTTGTCGTTTAATGGATTGATTGGAAAGAAATTACAATTTATACGACACTAGAAAATTACTCAATTGATTTTGTTTTTGGTGAGACTCAGATGTGTGTTACTTTTAAATGAATAGGCACATGAATATTTGTAATGCCTTTAAGATTTTCGCTGAATTTTTGTTGATTCTTGTAAATAAATTTTTAGTTGTTCATAATTTTTCAAAATATCAAATTTAAATTTGTTTTTTTTTTCAGTAATACAATAAAGTGGGTTTTTATTCATTATTTTTTACAAGAGCGAAAATAAAAACCATTGAATTCGATATCTTTGATTACTTTAAAGTCATAAAAATGTATAAAAAATATATTTCACACTTTTTTTTTTTTGCATATAATTTTGACGCCATAGAATAATTTAAAAAGATTTTGTATATTTTGATAAGAAATCATCTTTTCCTTTCCTCATCCAATTTTTCTGTGTATTTTTTTTTACATTTTTCATTTTTTATGATTTAATCAAATTTGAAAATAATCTTTTTAGCACTTCTATACTCCCTTTACTTGAAAAAAGAAGAAGAAAACAGAAAATACTTTTTATTCATTTCATCATTCCATCGTGTACAAGAAAATGATGAAAACCTATTTTCTTGCCTTATTTCATTTGAATTTATTTCCAATGGAATGGGGGATTGCTATTTTAATTTAACCCCCTTTTTCTTTCCTTCATCATTTTCATAGAAATTTTCTATATATATAAGTAAATAATACTTACAACATTATTTCCTT
The DNA here is from genome assembly GCA_939192795.1 of Bombylius discolor. Lineage (NCBI taxonomy): Eukaryota > Metazoa > Arthropoda > Insecta > Diptera > Bombyliidae > Bombylius > Bombylius discolor. The sequence goes on along the minus strand of OW584241.1, from coordinate 2,444,246 downwards.
TTATCCAAAAATTGTTACTTTACTTTTAGTTATAAGTATTTTGCAAAGTACTATACATGAATGAATTGTGTACATATATTTTTGTGTTTGAAGTTTCATCCATCGTTATTTTATCGCTAATCATTAGATAAAGAAGGGTAGATGAACCGGATGACATTGTATATACATATATACAAACATTGAGTATATCTTGAAAGTTTGTTTTTGCAAAATGTTTAATGCTTTGTAAATTTTGTATCACAAAAAAAAAAAACAAAAAAAAAACAAATCTACATACATATACATACATATAATGTATACTTATATATATAGTTTCAAGTATTTAAAGGATACATGAAGTTATATTTCTGTATATACCTACATACGTACTCGTATAATAATATGAAAATTCGCATGAATCAATCTTTTTAAAAGGAAAAGGGTGTTCTTAGGCGTCATCTGCGTATAAATAAATAAACCCCAATAGATAAAAATAGAAGAAGCGTATCATCCAAAAGATATACACGTATATATGTACTTTGTATATTTTAATAAAATGTTTTTTGTTTGTTTTAAAGACAAATAATAGAAATGAGATGCGAACTATAAAATATATGTACTTTTTGTATTTATATTTACGTAGAGAATCTTATTATCTATTTAGCCCCAAGTTTTTCTTACTTTATATACATTATCTTGCATTGAAAAGGATAAAAGATAACATTGACTTTTTTAAGGGTTATATATATACATACATACTATAGATAATGATGATTTGCTGTCACATGATATCTACATATTTATATATGAAGATAAAGTAATTTTAATTCTTAAAGTTAAATTCTTTTGTCTATTTCAAGAAAAATATAACCCTAAAATTGAACATACATATGTATGTAATGTATGTATATACGATTCATGAATGTGAAATTGTCATGTTTATATGAAATTTATTGACAACAGCCTAAAAATGAAGAAACAAAAATTTTAAGATTCTTAACACACTAGTTCATCGATAAATCTCATGAGAATTTTGTAAAAAAAAAATTGTTTACTTACATCCTTCTTTTATGAAAAGAGACATATTGTTGCATAAAGAATGTGACATCTTGTATTATAGGTATTGAAATTGAAATACCTACAAAATGGTAAAAAAAAAAAGGGGAAAAAATGTCTTCTGGAGAAAGTGTCGATAATATAGGGTGTTCTTATTGGAATTTGAAATTGAAAAAATTTATCTGGGCGTTTTTCTTATTTTTTGTTGAAAGATTTTTTTTCTTTCAATAGAAAATAAAATCAGAATATTCATTTTAAAAATTTTTTTCTATTTAATATTAAAAATTAAAATTAAAGTCACATGGTGATCTCATTTAATTTCTTGTGGTCATTGCCAAAAAATATTTCCATCGTGTTCTGTATATTTGTTTTTTTTTTTTTTTTCATATATTGTATAAAATCATGTTTTAATTAAAATAATTCAAAATCAGTCACGTATTACATTAAACAAAACAGAAAAAAAAAAAATATAACAAACAGAGGAAACATTGAATAAAAAAGGATGAAATGAAAATTTTTAAATGAAATAAGGATTAACTACATTTTGTGTATAAAATGAATGTTATTTTTTTTTTCACTTGTTTATTTGTTTGTTTGTTATATTTTATATTTTTGAAAATATATATGTAAATGTATATTTATGTATGATCTATGCGTTTATATATGATTTTGTTGTTTTTATTACCATCAATATTATTTAGTTTTCCAAGCACAATTGTATATAAAAACGAATAAATGAAATGTATAATAAGCACAATATGGAATATGAAACTTATATTTTATATTATTTTATTTTTTCTTTATCCTCATTGAATATTCTGTACACATTTATTCTAAAAGCGTTTTGATTTCATCTTTGGGATAACATTTGCAAAAAAAAAAAAAAATATATATATAAAAATAAAAGAATAAAAAAAAACTAAGATTTATGGTTAAAAGACGTTTTACTGCGTGAGCTTATTTATGATAAAAATATTTATATAAAATAAATGTGTATACTAAAATATTTTTTATATATAGGTATATATAGATATACATAAGAACAACATGAGTGGTTTTTGTTTTTATATATTTTTTTCTTCAACAAACAAACAATGGATTTTAAAATGCCTGGATACAAGAAATCGAGTTAGTTTTGACTAAAAAGGAACTCGAAATAAAAAAAAAAACTGAATTAAATTAATTTAAAAAAATCTAAATGAAAATTTAAATGTGCTAATTGGGTCTTAGTTTTGAACTTTAAAATTTCTAGCTTCTATAGGTGGATCATTTTCCATATTTTTTCTACAATTTTTTGCGCCTGACTTCGGGGTCTGTGCCAGTCAACCATCTGATCATTAATATCCTGGACTTGTTGTCCGTTCTAAATTTCTGTAATTTCAAAATATCTTATCACATTTTTCTTCTCAAATTCCAAAAAAAAAAAAAAAATGTATATTTGGAAATATCGCTCCATTTGCTTTGATTTATCGCCATAATTAAACAAAATAATCTCAAAATAAGTTTCAAATTTCAAGAGAAACAATTCTGAACGCTTTAGAGTTTTCAAGAAATGTCATAGTCTTTGCAGTCAATTTTTTTTTTTTGTTGAATCTTTGATTTGATAGTTGAAAATAGGTGTTTGAATTATATCGAATATCGTTGAAAAATTTAATTTTATACAAAGCTTAAACTCCGATAGATATTTTTCCATTCCACCTTCATCAAGCAATTCAAACATTTTTATTTTTCTATATAAGGGCGTTACCTTATATTAACTTGATTATTTTCTCAGAACAATATTTGTGATGAGAATATAAAATGTTTTATTTAATATCATATTTCGTTTGTAACTTTTATATTATTTTGTTTTGTATATACCGTAATGAAAATATTATTTAATACACTATCAAAGTTCAAAGATCCGTACGACGAAAACAAAGAAATTGTCATTCATTGATATTCTATTATCGATATTATGTAAATAATAATAATAAAAATAATTTTTGTTTAATAATCATATAAAAGGTGTGAAAATGTGTACAAAAGACATGTCAACTAACGCCCATTGAATATATAGTATGTATTTTTTTATTTTGTACTTTTTTTTCTTTAGTAACATGAGCTCCCTTTAAAAAGTAAGACGAATTTTAGAATTTTAGAAAATAATTACTATATCCTAAAAAATGAAGTCTTATATACACATTTAGTCTTCTTATAATTAATGCCTTCATTATCTAAATTTATACTGTATCTTATTTTAAAAATCTGTTCTGTTTTTTTTTTTTAAATTTTTAATCAGCTTGATCCTTCTTCTGTTTTAATTCTTTAAATAAGTCCTTTTTAACAAACATCTTTTATACATATGTACATATATACCATTTCTCTTTTATATAAGATCATTATATCACATCAATTACAAGATACAAAACTGATGTTTAAGTTTATAGCTTTGTGTAAAATTTAAAATAAAATTCTAATTTATGACTGGCTGTGTTATGTACGTATTTTATTTTGGGTTTCAAAAAACAAAAACCAAAAAAAAAAGGAATAAAATATAAATCTATAAACTACCGATATACGTATTCTATGTACATATATATAAAAAATAAAATTTCTTATACTCAGTAAGGGTGATAGTAAAAATTCCGAAGAAAATATATATTTTACTACTGTGTAGAATTCTCGTACGTTGTGTATCTTTTTTTCATTTTGTGGAAGAAGAAATGCTTTCTTCTTAATTAAAAAAAAATGTATTAAGAATGAAAATGTTTTAAGGTATTAATTAATTGTGTGAATATTATTTGACTCTGCAGAAGATCTTTTTCTGGCAACAACACTTTTTTTTTTAAAAAAAAAAAGGGAATTTTCCGAATTATTTTATTGTATTTAATGTAATTTTTATATGTGTAATACTCATATACATTTTTATTTGTATTTTCTGTTTTTATTTCGTGTACAATTTCCATTAATTTTATCAAATTCTTAAGAATTTCTTATAAAAGTTTTTTTTCTCTACAAATGTAAAAAGGGTGTTCCACTTTGACTTTACAATCAGTTTGATAAATAAAGATACAATTCAATTTCCTAAATTTCAAAATGAGACACCCTTTACATAAAAATTGATTGTATAAAAGTAAAGTAAAACTAAATGAAATTTTCTTAATTAGAAAATGGAATTAAACAAAAGAATTTATACAAGGTTTATTTCCATTTCATGAAAATGGATGATAAAAAGGTACCAGCTAAAATGAAGTAAAATTTGTATATACGTATGTATCTGCGTATACATATATACAAAAAGATATATTTTAAAAATTGTTCATGACACGATTTTGGGATTTTTTTTGGGTTTTAATAAAACACGAAGTAGAAAATAAGAAAATGTAGGTACTTTATGAAATTGCTTTAAACTTATAGAGAGTATTTAGATACTAAACGTACCTATGATGACGTATACCAAGTATTTAATTAAAATTAAAATTTCTTTATATACATATAAACGGAGAAAAATATATTATAAACTTTGTAATATTGAATGTTTAATGACCTTTCTTTCTTTGGTATTTTGGTGAATTTTAATTAAAAGTAGAAAAGAAATTTGAATAAAAATAATTTTAATAGATGTCTTAAATGGTGAATCTTAAATCATAGAATCATAATTTATTATTTTCTTTTCTTTAAAAAAGAGAAAATCAATGAAACTGCGTAGGAAAATAATTACTAAAAGTATAAGAGAATCCATTTGAAATATGTAGAAACGAAGGCAAAGGCAAACAAAAAATATCACATTACAAATAAACAAAAAAATGTAATAAATTTCAATTTAAAAGCATATGTCATGTTAAGTGGGATGTTCTTATCCATAATAATAATTTCTTTGAAAAATCTTGAAACCGATATAAGATGTCGTCTATCACCTAATTAGGAATACAATATAGTATCTGTAAATTTTCTTATCAAACTTGTTAAGTTTTTTAAAATAAGTAAAATTTATATTTTTTAAATCGAAAAAAAAAGGAAAATTGAGAATGAGGACTTAAAACATAATTCATATTTTACATTCTAAATCAGTTAATTTTTTAATGGAAATTTTCGTGTTATCAGAAAAATATAGAACTTAAAAGCAATATCTTAAAAATATTGATTAGTTACTTAGAAGAAATAAATTACTTCAGGGAATGAAAATAACTGCATGCATTCTTCTCAGTTTTCATGAAAAAAAAAATTCAATAGAGTTAAAATTAAATTTTAAATAACACATTATAAGCTTTGAAATATAAAATATTTATAAACAATAATTATCTCACAAAGTATCTATGTAATTAAGTAATAAATTAATTAAAGCATTTTAAAATACACAATTTTTCCTTTTTTTCAAGAACAATCGAATAAACTTTTTTTTTTTTCTTCTTCCTAAAAGGTTATCTTAAAAAATATTCTCATGCAACAAAATCATAAAAACTCATATAAATTCATTAAAATTCTCCTTCATGTTTTTTTTTCTCAAAAATTAAGAAATTATTAAGAAATCTTTTCGATCTTTAGATTTTTTATTTTTCAATTTAATTTTTTTTCCCATTTTTTGTGTTTTTTTTTTTTTATCTTCTGAATTAAAGTAGCGTATAGTCATGTATTTATACCTCATTCTTATATCTAGAAAGAAAAGAAAAACATGGTTTATTAAAAAAAAAATAATAAACTGAGAAATAGAAATAAAAAAAAAATAACGAAAAACCATAAGAAAAGAAAAAATCTTTTTATAAAAGCATTAGTCTATACTACCTACGTAAAGAATGAGTATTAGATTTAGATAATAAAAAAATATAAAAAACAGAAGAAACATAGATAGAGTTAAAAAATATAAAAAAAAATAAATAAAACAAATGTATAAAGACAACAACATCATAATTAACTATTGGATTTAAATTTTCCTTTTTTTTTTTAATGTTTCGATTTGTGCTTGATGCATTTTGTATAGATAGACCTTTCGTGATGGTCAGTCAAGGAGTATATAAATAATGTTTATTAAGGAGAGAAGTGAAGAAAAAAAAAAAATATGAATGTTGATCATTTTTTTGTCTTCTTTCAATATATGCATGATGCATTTAATCTACCTATTGTAGATATTGATTCACTGGTATTATAATGTTTTTGAAATAAATAAAAAAAAAAGCAAATAAATAGCTATATTTAAAGAAAAAAAAAAAGAACTTATGCTTATGGAACTAACATTTGAACATCCATAGAAAATTCGATTCAACAATTAAATAAATTATTTACGGATTTACCTGTTCAGAATTATTATTTATCAAAAGTCTTCTTTTATTTTATTTTATTTTAAATTTTATTTTAATTTTTTCATTTTTTCATATGAATTCCTGTGTTTATACATATATTGATAGATACATGATTATTTTTTATATATGTAATTTAAAATTTATATCTAAATGTATAAGATAGCATATACTATATTAAAAGTATTTAAAATCTACAATATATTAAACATTATATATATGTGCAATGTTGCATTAGAGGACTTCCATGGATTTAAATTGTTTCTTTGATCACGGAAGAGAAAACAGAAACAGCATGAAATTACTCGATTTCTTTGTAGATAGCCGTCACGATACGGTTTTAAAGAATATATATTCAGTGAGATGAAAATTTATTCAGTTACATATATATCTACATACATACATATGTATATGTATTTATTCACATTTTATATAGTATATATATAAAAAAATATACATTTTAAGCCTGCATAGGAAAAAAAAAAAAGAAGGTGTGTATATTATTTATATTCGCGATATATAGTAGTATAATGTTTTAAAATGTAGGCAGCAATGATATGATATATGTACATAAAAATATACAGATAACATTTTTATATGTAACTATGTGTATATGTATGTATTTATAAATTTTTATGAATTACATGTTACAAATTCTATTGGAATATATCTTAAAGTAGATGATTGCATATCCATACGTGAATATTTTTTTTCTTATTTATTTTTTTTTTGTTCAACTTTAATATTAATACTGCAACATTGTGTATGTATGTGTATATTTTATATATATTTATATTATTTATATATATTATTTATACATGCTTAATTTGTAATACTTTGTTGCGGAAAATTATAATCATATAAGTAATTCATGCAACTTTTAAAAAGATTGCATGTTAAAGAAAAATCATCGAATTTTAAATTGTATATTATATGAAAAATATATGAGATTTCAATTTGAATATAATAAGATATTATTAACTAGCAGAAAATATATATATGTAAGTATGTATATACATATGTACATAGATTTATTCATTATATGCAGGTGTTAATAAGTTATAATAAAAAAAAAAGTTATTATTCATAGAATGGAGGAGTAAAAATTATTTCATGTTTACAAAATATGTTGCAAGAATGAATATTTCATAAAATGTAATACAAAGTGTATATTTTGAAAGTTAATTAAGGTAGTGATAAAACTATGAGAGAGACAACAACAAAAAAAAAAAAAAATGTAAAAAAAAAAAAAAACAAAATGTCCGTCAGGTAATACCGGAAAAATTTGAATCGAAATTTCTGTAAAATTAGTTTTTACCTTTTTTTTTTTTCAATACAAACCATTTTATTTGAATACATTTGTTGTATAACCTTCTAGACTGATATATTACATTTTCCAAAACAGTGTAATTACAGCCACAATTACAAAACATCCTTTAATGCCTTTAACTTTTTTTTTTCTCAAAATTACTTCCGATACTTAGTTTCTTTCTTTTAGTTTTTTTTATTTTAATTCTTTAATTAAACTTTTTTTGGAAGAAAAAAAATATATTGTAATTAAATTTGTAATTGAGTACTTGAAAATAAATGAATTTTATTCTTTCATTTTGTATTCAACATATACACAAACAATATTGTAAAATTATATACATACATACATATATCGTTAAAACTTTTTCACTTTAAATTGACAAAGTTTTTCTCATTTTCTTTTTAAATCGAAAAATGAAACTTTTTTAAATGTGTATTAACAAAGTTTTATACAAAAAAATAAAAATAAATAAAATAAAATCACATAAAAGTTTTCAAAAGAAATAAATTTGAAAAAATAAAAAAATAAAAAATATTCGTACTTGTACAACAAAAGAATTTAAGTTTAAGATAAGTATGCAATACAACAAAAGGAAGAAGAAAACAAAAACCAGGAAAAATATAATTTTCTATTTCATTTCGTGTATAAAATGTAAAATAAAATAAAATTAAAATAAAAAGGAGAACAAAAACAAAACTAAAAAGGCAAACAAAACCAGAAAGGCAAAAGAAAAAAAAAAAAAGAAGAAATAGGTCATTTTAGAAAGTATTTTCATATCCTTTTCTTTTAAATGTTGTTACAGAAATGTAAAATGTACCTATACGCAATTGTAAAATTTTTGCTTTTCTAATCTAACATAATAAAAGGGTTCTCGGCGTATTTATTTTTTTTTTCTGTGTTTAAGAATATATTTTAAAAAGGATCTTTTCACAAAATTTTCATAGTATCAGTAACCATGTAACCCTTTTATGTACAATAATATTACACAAAGTTAAAAAGTTTTTATATCACAACATCACAAAAACATAGGGTATTAAAACATACTATATCTAGAATATAATAGCTATTTTCTTAAGTTATATTTAGAAAATAAAATACAGAAAAAAAAAAAAAAAAAAAACAAATCTTATTAGAGTGTCATAAAATAGAAAGTTGGTACGTAGTATACTATAATATACGAATAAAAACACAGCCTCAGGATTCAAATGTTTTTTAAAGATATAAGTATAGCAGTTTGTATCTTTAGATAGATTCTGTATGATGGTAATTTAAAAGTTGAGAATCAATGGATGTCACGTATATTCACAAAAATCATGATAATATTTTTTCTTTCGGGTTTTTTATTTTGTTTTACAGTTTTTTTTTTCTTTAGTTTACATAAATTCAATGATATTTAATAAAAACAAATTAGAAACTGATTAATTTGAATTATTTTCAATAAAAAATATATAAGTTGACATTCATCTGTCATCATTTTCTGTAATAAAAATAAATTTAAAGACTTTTTAATAATGTATATAATTATTTGATATTAAATATCAGGAAAAAATGTGCCTAATAATATATTTTTTAAGTACTCAACTTTGATTGCTACATGAATTAGATTTATTAGCATATTAAAAAAAAAAATACGATTCATATAATTAACCAGTATACACAATAATTTTTTTTTTTTTAAATAAAAACCAATAATGATCAACAAAAAACACAATATCAACCATTACCATCACCACTATTTACATACATACCATCATCTTAATTTGAATATATAAGTATATATATATATTTTATATTTTTTCCTGATTATATTTACTCTCGAATAAATATTCATTTAATAACAATTAATTTTTAATGACAAACTACTACTGTTTGGTATTATTTCTTTTTTTTTTTTTTTATGTTGCTTGTTTATTTTTTTTTTACTTCTCTGTGTTAAATATTATAAATATGCATTAAAATTTTTAACAAGCACCCATATTTATTTATTTATTTTTTTTTTTGATTTATACAAATATGCATATTATTATTATTATTATATAGTATAGATTTTTTTTTAAGAGCTCAAAGGTGCTAAACATAAAGTCATAAATCTCAATAATGTTTTTTAAATATATACAAACATAAATTTCATTTCATTTTATTTCCGATTTTTTTTTTTTGTTTTCTTCATTTTTTTTTCCTGTAGTTTATGTTATTTTTTTTTTTTTAGTATTTTATTTTTTTATATGTATATTCACTGTTGAAATTTAAGAAATGATTAAAGAGTTCAAATAAAGTCAATAAAAATTCCATATTATTTATTTTAATATACTTTTTTTCTGTTGTTGGTTTTTATTTTTTCTGGTGAAGTTGTTGATGATGATGGTATATATTGTGTATGGTAAATTAGTTAGTATAGTATCGTTATTCTTGAAGTACCATTTTTTTTATTTTATTTTTGTTTTTTTACAAGATGTTGTTGATATTGTTGTGAAGAAAAAAAAAAGAAATAAACAAAATATTTGTAAATTTAAACGAATGAAAAAAAAAAACGTTTAAAAACTCGTCAAATAAAATCTTTAAAAAGTGAATTTTATGTTTATGACCTAATAATGGAATAAAATAAAAAAAAATTGAAATATTTAAGATTTATTAAATAAATCATAAGAGAAAGAATGAGATAGAAAATAAATAAAAATTGTGTAAATTAAAATATTATGGTATTTTTATAGCAATTTTTAGTATAGAGGAAAAAAAAGTCAGAAATCAAATAAGAACCCTTTATACCTATATCTATATCTATTTCTCGTACAATAGACAGTCAGATAGTTTTTGTATTTTTACTAATTTAATATAAATTCTGTTGTCTGTTTAAAAGATTTATAATTAGTAATCTAATTTTCTTTTTATTTTAAGAAATAAAATTATACATTCTGCCAAATTTTCATGTTTGACGTACATATATGTTTAAACGTGGATTTCATTTTAAACAAAAATAGAATTTATACGTATACATTTGTTTGTTTGTTTAATTTTTTTTTTTTAAGTAGAGACATGTTGCCAACAAATGAAAATCAGTTTATGCTCAATTATCTTTAGTTTTTGTATTTAAAATAGTATTATTTTTTTAGTTTTTCAAATATTTTAGCTCATCAGATTCAACTTGAAATCAGATCAGTTCAGCCATTAATACTCGTATATTGAATATAAGAAGCCATGAAATAGGCGGGAAATGTTGCTAGACTCACATATGTGTATGTATAAAAATTTGATAAGAAAAAACTTATAAGAAAACAAAACACATGAGTAAAATGTGACTTCCATATTGAATAGTCGATGTTTAAGTATATTATAGATAGATATTTTTTTTTAAAGTGGTAACGACATGTACTATACAAAACAGAAAATTTATAATAAGAAAAACTAAATGGTAGCAAAAAGATGAAAATCACGACACGATGTCGGACGACGGTGATATAGAATAAATATCACAGATAAAAATTATATTTTTTTGTTTTTTTAGTATAAATTAAAATTCAAAATGAATTGAATATTTTAAATGTATGTACATATATCCTATATTTTAGAAAAAGAGAAAAAAAAAAAAACAAAATAAATAAATAATGTATCTTTATAATGTTTATTTCATAAGTTCGTGGAAATTAACTTCGTCTGGCTGCGCAACTTAACTATCATAATTTTAACAACAAAATGAAAAAATAAATAAAATAAATAAAATGAAACAAAATAAGACAAATACAAAAAAAAAAAAATTATAAAAGACCGACGGACATGCAATTGCAATAAGATATGATGATTAACATTACCATGGTAATTATAAAAATGATTCTAAGCGCAGTACGATTGCGCGATTTAATTGTAAAATAATTGCTGCGAGCATTTTTAATAGTTTTTGATTTGATATGCGAGCAACACGATATAAAAAATACATTGTATGATGAGGCTACAATTTATTGGATATAAATTTTATAAGGAGAAAAAAAAATGCATACATATACATATGTACATATAGAAAAGAAAAACAAAAAACTGGTTATACTTGAGTGAAATCCAATCAATGTTGTTAATACTTTTTTTTTCTTCTTCACAATCTATTGATTTTTTTTGTTTTATTAATTTTTTTTTGTTTTTGTGGGAAATTATTACTAAAACATAGGTATGTGCATTGCATGTAATATACATGTACATATAATATGTTTTTTTTTTTTATATAAATAAATGTTAATTTTTCAGGTAGGTACAATAAATTATTGAAAAAAAAAAAAATAAATAAAATAAAAAAGAAAACCTTATTATAAAATATTTCAAATAAGAAATTAAAATTATATACATTGTATTCTGTTTTAATTCATACATTCGAGTTTATGTGGTCAAGGTTCAATGAGAACTAGACATTTATAACATTTTTATAATAATATGTATTGCATAGTAATTGAAAATTTCTCCTTTATGGTATATGGTAAATGAATCAAGTGTTTTTTGTATAATATAGAAAATTTATTATAGGTAATGTTTTTGATGACATATGAAAAATTATTTTTTTATTATATTTACAAAAAAAAAAAAAATTATTAAAATTAGGAAAATTCATACGTTTAATCACATGTCCATGTGTATTTTTTGACATACATCCATTTCATATGAGATCTGTATTTGATGTATGAAGAATATTTTTAAGGTGTTGAAAATTAGAAAAAAAAACGTTGAATGAATTTTTCTTATAACTTTAATTTGTTTCTTTAAAAGTCATCAAAAATTTTCACTTTATTCGTTATGAAATGAAAATGGTATATAAATTTCATATTTTAAAAGATTAGAAAAAAATAGAATTCCTTAAAAAAGCAGTAATTTCAAAGGATATACATACATTCATACATGATATACATATAAATATATTCATTTGCAAATTTCATTATTTTGCAACAAGATTTTATATTCTGGCAAAGACTTCTACTATATCTTCATAAAAAAAAACGTACATTTTCAGAGTATGTATATATGTATATAGATTTGCGTTACATGTATGTGTGTATGTATCTATGTAAAGTACGATGAAGTTAGATATATTCAAGAATAAATGTATAACATAAATGTATTTTTTTTATAAAAAAAGTCGAATAAAAATACTTACATAAATATACATTCAGATTTCCATTTCATGAATAAATTTATTTTTCTAGAACATTTTTTTTTTAAATTTATACAATCCTATGCATATAAAATAATATACATTTTATATGTATATATGTATGTACATGGATAAACGCAAAATATTATAGATAAAAATGAACAAGAGTGTAATGTAGCATAAAAAATGTCTAAGAGGGAATTATTATTCCACAAGTTATGAGATTTCATTTCAATTTTTATTTTATTTCATTTTATTTTCTTGTTTTTTTTTTATCCTTTTTTTTTTCATTCAAAGTTAATACATTTAATCGTTGATGCTGTATTTGTTTTTTTTTTTTAATATTTTTTGTTATTAATTCCATTTATTTTATATTCATAAATTAAATGGAAAATTTTTATATTATACATTTCATATACATATTTTCAATTGTTACGTTGAGATGATGATATTGATCAATTTATTTGATTAACAAGATATGATATATAAAAAAAAAATATTTAATTGGAAAACAAAATATCTACATATTTTTTTGGATTGAAAATTTTATGTATGCATAACGTACAAGCCTTTCTAGTTTCTACCAATATTTTTTCTTTTATTTTATGTTTTATTACAAAAAAAATTATTTTGAAAATTTCGTAGGAATGTTGTTTTTGTTTTATTATCCTTTCCCTAACCCTTTTTCCTTCTTCATATGGGAGCCTTTTTTGTCCTTTCACAGTAGCTTAAATTATCGATATAATAAGTATTTTAAAATTAAAAAATGGAAATACCGGAAAGCTTAATTGTTCCTTTAGGAACTATTATATACCAGTCCTTTTTTACAATATATCTTTGGAATTTTTTATCCGATGATGATTCGAAAATGATAAATTCCTCGAAAAATTACGTGAAAATTGGAGGATAATTTTATTTATCTAATTTTTATTAGAAGGAAAATAGATTCAAAGTACTTTTATACATTTTTATAAATTCAAATTCTTAGAAAATAATAAAATAGTACGAAAATGTAAGAGCTAAACATATTATATGTACGTAAAATGTATATAAATATTGAGTTATTTATTGAACATTGATTGCACGAACAACTGAACTGATAGATATCTGTATATGTATATTCCTATTATTACGTATATACATACATACATACATACATATATGGAGAAATTTATCTTCATAAAAATGTAATAAGAGAAATGCGATCTTAAAATGTATCCACAACATGATAGATTTATTGAGAACATACATGCAACATTTTTTTTTTCTTAAAAAGGATCTGCTATAATATACATATATACCTATATTTAAATACGTAAAGAAAAAAAAAAAAAGAAAAGTGGAAGAAAATATAAATTTAGTTTCAGGAATATAAATACCTATAACATAGAATTTGGATGGATAAAAATGCACAATGTGTGCCATGTTGTTTTCTTTCGACATTATATATACACCATATTTATATTATTTATGTAAGGAAAAATTAATGGAGTGTGCATGTTTTTTCTTTAGTTTTGGCGCTTAAGTACAACATTATTATTATTTACTTTTTTTTTAAAGTTTATATCTTATTCTGTTTTATATATAATATGTATAATATGAAATTTTCTTCATTTTCGTTCCTATTTTTTTTTTTTTTTTTGTGTTTACAATTATATTTTGAGGGTTGTTATTATTATTATTTTTTTTCGTATTTTCTAAATATCCTTTGGTATAACACACACATTTATTGTAATCATTAATTATATACTTACGTATCAAATTTCGCACTTTGTAAATGGTTTTTTTCTGTAAATTCAATTTTATGAGTTTTTATCGTTTATTTAAGTAATTGATGTTTATATTTTGACTTTGGGTATTTGTTATTGTTGTTTTTTTTTCTTATGGAGTTTTATTGGCTTAAGGGTGGTAGGTCATACTTTATTTAATTGGGATCTGGAAATTTTTTATTTGAGGAGTGATCCAAATAAGTGCTGATTCCAAGGATTAGGAGGATATTTAATTTTTTCTACAGCTTTTCCATTGCCATTATTTTCAACCTAACTTACAATTTTTTTAATTAAAAGTAATTACTATTAAGAAAAATAATTTAAAATCAAAAGAATCAAAATAGCCAGATTTCTCTAATGATTTAGATATTTTCTTATATGTATATCCTGAGTGCGTTTTCAAACTTTTCATCACTCAGTGATTTATATAAAAATCTTCAAGACTAGACTGAGAAGCAGGAAAAAAAAACATTAAGTCATATTTTAATCAACAAAAGTCTTTCCTAAACAAAAAATCATATGAAGTATCACATGTTAATAAATTTTCATACATGTAATTTAATCAATCTTCGGTTTGTTGTACTATAAAACTTTAAAAAAAGAAACATGATTTTTTTTTATAAATTACATATTGTTAAAGAAATATCATATACTTATAAAAATTCAAAAATCTTTCACCAACATGCTTAAAATAAATCTGGTAAAAAGATTTTTGTTTCTGTTGTTTTTTTTCAAAAATAAGATTCGTATTTGCGTTAATATACAAAATTTTGAATATATACACAACATCATCATAATAATCATTAAAAATGTTGTTATTTTTGTTATTTATTTTTTTTTTCTTAATTTTATTTTGTTTTTTCATTTTTACATACATGATATTTATTTATAAGTCGTCCCGCATTTTATATGAAAAAGATCATGTAAATATATGTGATCAGTATGTACAAGATGTAAAACACCAGAAAAAAAAAACACGAAAAAAAAAAAATGTATATATTCATCAAGAGTATGAATACGTTAAAAAGCTATAAGTTTTTAGTAAAGTACGATACACGATGTTGTTGTTACAAATAAGATTTTTGTAAGTCATACACGGTTGCTTGTAAAAGATATACAATATATTTAATTTTTTTTTTTTTAATGTGCCAGAACATATAATAGTTTATAATATACTCTCCACACATCAGAACAAAAAAAAAATTTTCTTATATTTTTTCTTTTGATTCTGTTTTTATTAAAAAAAAAATAATTTTTTCAACATTTATTGTGTTTTTTTTTTGTTTTGTTCTGGTAAAAAAAAATAAATATAAACTTACAAAAGAAAACGCTTTTTAAACATAATGAATTTTAATTTTTGATGTTAGTTAATTCAAGGTTTCTAACAGTTAGTTGATATTGTTAATCGAGATAAATGAATTTTTGTTTTTTTTTTAAAATTTATTTTGATATAAATTTTTTTTTTTAAATGTAAAATTGTGTTTTATGAATTCTAAATTAAAAATTTTATAATTTAAAATTCTATATGAAAATATGTAATTGTTATTTATTTATTTATTTTGAATGAGTGATTTTTTTTATTATTTTTATAAGAATTCTTGTGTTCAAATAAATTCCTTTTGTGATAAAAAAAATATATATTATATATATATTATTTTTAATGGCTCACTAGGGACTTTCTTTAATGTGAAAATCTCTTGAAACAATCTAAATTGTGTGTATTTGAAAATTTATATTATTTTTTAAAATAAAGTTATTCAGTGTTAATTTTGAATTTTTGAACTAAAAATATTTTTTTTTTTCTGTTTTTATTCTAATATTTTCAGAAGTGAGTAATGATAATTACTTTGGTGGTGCATATAAAGTTGGAAGTACTATAATTATCCCTAAGGTGAGTTTTTTTTTTTCAATTGTTTTTCTCAAGTTAATTCGTGATAATAAATGATTAAAAAAAAATAATATTTTTATATCTTTTTATTAAATAAAAAAAAAATACATTATAAAGGTTATTTTTTTTTCTCCCATTTTTCAATTGCCAACCTTCATTTTGTTCATATTGTTTTTTTTTTAAGCAATCGTATATCAAAGTCTATTATACTAAAATTGTTTTAATAAATTGTATACGCTTTGCATGAACTAATAATACCTATATATAGAAAAAGAACGGTTCAGTATTATATCGTGTATTAGTATACATAAAACTTGAAAATTATGTAAATTAAAATCAACTATAGCTATGTTTTACTAAAAAAACAAAAAAATTTGTAATGACATTTCAAGATTGTTGTAATTGAAATTGCAATAATCGTTCATATAGTATATGTATCTATATAATGTACAATGTATATCTATATGCAGAATCATATAGAGTATCATGATGCGTGTTATAGGAAAATATTCTTGAATTTCTTGTTTTTATAGTTAAATATATTTTATATTATAAAATATGTACAATAAATGATGTACACATCAAATTGTTGAATTGAAATTCTTTATTGCAAACAGGTTTCGTATATACATATGTATATATATATATATATAAAGTTAAATGCATCTAAAAAAAGCAAAAAAAAAACACTTAATAATAAAATAAAAATAATAATGAAATAAGAAAAAAAAATTAAAAATAAAAATAAAATTATAAATTTTTTCGTGTTTTTTTTTTCTTTTAAATAAAACATCATGCAATTCAATTGGTTACAATGTTGCATTTTTAATGTATAAAATTGTATAAAAAAAAATAATGAAAATATAAAAAAAAAATGCGAAATGCATATATAAATAATTTATACGAGAATCTGTACATATACATACATACAAATATCTATACATAAATATACATATATACAAAAAAAAAGGTTAGTTATATATGTATATATTTATTTATTTATTCATTGGGATAAAAATTGTGTTTTTATTTAATTCCATTTTTTTTTTCGTATATAAAATAAAATATTTGTAGGTACCTTTTAGTACATAAGTATAAAATAATACTGTATCTTTCTCTCAGTATGTATATGAATATGATTGTAAATTTTCTGTTTAAGCAATTACTAAGTTCCAGCTGTTTTAATTAGCAATAATTTTAATTAAAACGCCTGAAATTATTTGTCACATGCAATTCTCGATTTTTTTTTTTTAATAAACAAGTTGCAGTTCTTGGATTCATTTATAAAAATGAACAAAAAAAAAAAAAATGCATTCATATTCATATGAAGATTATATATTACAATATTACATATACGATGTATGTAGGTATATACGATATATTTAAAAATATACATATATGTGAATTTGTGCAATTTATAAAATTTATATACACGCATAGATTTTTAATGATTTTTTTTAAAACACAGAAACAAAAAAAAAACAATTAAATAAATTCCGGTTTTGTCAATATTATATATTAAATTTTTATTACATTCATATGAAGTTTGTTACACTAGGTAGTTAAATTGTACGTAATGTTTTTTTTTGTTTTTGTTTTTTATTATGTACTAAAATTGTATGTATTACCGTTATTATTATTTTTTTTATATAAAAAAAGTACACGTAAGTAATAAATATAAATGGCGCAAAAACGAAAAAAATATTCTTGATTTTAAAATTTTTTCGTTTTTTGTTTTTCTTTTTTTCAAAATTAAATTTTATTAATTCTTAATATTTTCGTTTTTATAAAAGCACTTTGAAAAAAAAAAAAGGAATGCATATTAATTTCATATATGTATGTACCTGAACGTATCACTGTGATTTCAATATAATTTATAAATTAAAGTTTTTTTAAATAAAAATTTGTTTTAAAGTCAAAGTTTTTAATTTGAAATAAAAAAAACACATTTTTTTAATCCAATTTTTGATAATTTAATTTTTTGAAATTAGTTTAATATTCTTTTTGCAAGAATAAACTTATTAAATGAAAATTGTATATGAATTTAATATCATTTGATTATGCTAATGAAATTATTAAATTTTTTCATGAGGGATATACGAAAAGGCTTTTTTTAATTGAGATCGTTTAAAAAATTGTAAAAAATTCTGAAATTTTATTTTATGAAAAAAATTTTATAAAAAATATAAATCTTTATTTATGAAAGTAATTAGATTTTTATGAAAATGGTTGTAGCTGGTGCTTTTTTAATGCAATGTGATTTTCAGAAGAAAAAAAAACCTTCAGAGCTTGTCTTAATCAAAACAAATCTTACAGGAATTTTAATAGAAAGTTTACCTTGAAAATAATTAAATTTTTATAAAAAAAGTAAGAAAATTTTACAGATTTTAGAATACAAATTAATTTACCACTTTTAGAAATTTATTTTTTAGGATTTTTTTTTCAGGATTTTAAAGTTTATAAATTTATAATTCAATTTTGAATACAATAAAAAACGATTTCTGTAGATTGTTTAGGGTCATATACACAATATATGCTTTTTTTTTGCATGAAATATATTTTCTAATTTTAAAAAGTAAATAAGTAACAAAGCTTTGTTTTATTTCTAACATATTTCCATTTTTTTTTATTTTTCTAGCTTTTCAATCGAAGTCACAGTAGTTTCGGAAACTCATCGTACGGTACGTATCAATTTATTATTTTCTAAAACAAATACTTGATAAAAACTGAAAAAAAAAAAATGAAGCTGTACAAAATGATAATCATCATTATTTTCTTTTTAAAAAAATAAAAATAATTAAAAAAAATGCATCAAAATTTTAAAAACAAACATGCTAATTAAAATTTATGCAACAATCTAATGTTTCAAAATGACGTAACCTTTTTGCAATTTTTATACACTTTGTTTTAGATTCAAAAAATATATATTTTTAAAGAATTTTGGTTAACAAAAAAATTTATATATATTTTTTAAACAAAGCCGCCATAATTATAAATATGGTGGACCACCAAAGAAGAATATTAAAATAATTTTTGATATACATTTTTTTTTTTTTGTTTTGTTATAACTTTACTGATGTGAAGTTTATATGTGTAAAAACAGGCGGACCTTCTTATAATTTTTTTTTTCCTTGTATCTTAACCATTTTCATATTTTTATAATGAATATAAATTTTAACACAGTTATGGTTTTCAACGCATACATTTTTTTTTTGTGTTTCTTTTCTCCAATATATATTATAATGATGTTCGGTGGTGATAAGCATAAATGTAGTCAAATATCAGATTAAAAAACATGTAAACATAAGACTTTTGGAATTTATAATTAGTTTTTTTTTTAAAATGTAAATATCTTCTTGGTTTTTTTCTTTCTTATATACAAAATTTAATATAATTCGATTATATGTGCGTAGAAAAAAAAAATGTCAGTACATTATCATTTGCCTTAATTTTTATATATTATATATAAAACCCTACCAAAAAATATTTTATCATTAATAATAATCAAGTAATGAACGAAAGAAGAAAAGGGGAAAAGCCTAATGAGGTGAATTTCCAGCTACTTAATGAATATTCACATTAAATTAAGATTTATGTTTATGATAGAAATGAATTTATTTTAATTTTTTTTTTCTCTCCATTTCTTGACGTGGGCAAAAGCAGAAAATATTTTGTTTTGCTTCTTTCTTTTTTGCTTTTTATTTTCAATTTTCAACGAAAAGAAAATGTAAAGGAAAGTACACATTTTATGCATGACATTTACAAAATGTCGATAAACGTTCCTTAATGTATAAAATTCACGAAAAATATCCATTTATAGTTCGTATTACACCAATAACAACAAGGGGTCACGTTTATATTACAAATGGTCACTGATGTTGTTTATATAATCATGATTCGATTGTTCTATTGAAAATTGAAAGAAAAAAAAAAACAAAACGAAAATAAAAATTAATAAAAACAAAAAGCATGAAAAATTAAATATACAGTAATCATCAGTTTTTGATAAAAGTTTTAAAATAAAAAAATAAGTTATGTATTTTTAGAATTTTTTATACTTTTAGTCCTTGGAATCATGGATTCGAAGAATTGAAAAAAAAAAAAAACATCTTAATGTGAATTAATTTTACATATTTTTTGGTTTTCTTTCTTTTGAAAAAGGAGAAAGATTATTCAGCAATAGCATATTAACATTGAAATGGGAAGAAAAAAAATACAAAAATTAAAGTAAAATGTTTGGGAGTATGAAGCGCAAAGAACAAGCGGTTTTAGAGCACGAAGTGATAGTAAATTTTGATAAGAAATTATTTTATGTCTTTTTTTGTATTTTTGTTGTCGTTGTTTTTAGTTTTCTTTTGAGGTTTTAATTTTTTTCCTTTACTTTGAGAATTTTTTTTTTTTGGTTATTTTTTTTCTTAAAAAAAAAAAAAAAAATAATAATAATACATGTAAGTTGTATTATATTTTGTTTAATTAACTTATGCCGCCTTTTATTCGCATGGCGGCAAATTGGTATGATGAGATAATGGACATGAAACAGTGGGTTGTTATTCTATTATAATACAAATTTACTGATGGGCATCATTAAAAATTTGTTAATTCAACTTATTTTTTTTTTTTAATTTTTATTATTTTCGAAAATATATGAATGCGCGTGAATTGTGATTGCATTTAAATTAAAATGAATTTTTTGGTTATAGTAAAAACCGAGAAAAAACAAAAATAGTAACCGTAACTTAGTTAGTTTTTTTTCTTCTGTAATTAGATTTATCTTAAAGATAATTACAGTGTATATTTTATTATCTTATGCATGTATCTGTTATATAGAACAAATTACTTGGTCCATGAAAATTAATAAATAAAAAAAGAAAAAAAAAAGAAAAAAAATATTCACTTAAAAAGAAAGTTGAATTTAATTAGAATTTTATACTCCTATTTTTTTTTTTTAGTTAGAATGAAGGTGTAATATACTCGAAAATATATTTTTTTTATTTCTTATTTTATATTTTTTGTCATGTTAATTTTATTCTTTAATTGTATAATTTGATGTTAAATACAATTTGAAATTTTATGTATATTTTTTCTTCTGTATTTAAATTTTTAGTTAACATTGATTATGAGAATTAGATTAAAAGAAATGCAGGTACAAGGGTATTCATTTGTTAATGGCATCTCTAATTATTCCGTGTATCTTTCTATCTAATTTATTGTTGAAAATTAAATGAAGTGAAATTAAAAAGAAATTATAATTAAATAAAATAAAAATGTTAACTTGTAATACAGAGTTTCTGTAATATAATTTAAAATTTCTTAGAATTCAACAAACTGAAGTAATCGATGTGAATCCATTTAATTAAAAAAATAAAATATTTCTCTTAATTAAATAGAAAAAGAAATTAAAAAGAAAATTTTTAATTAACTTCAAGTCAAACCTGCTAATAGTTGATAATTACAAAAGTCAATATATAACTTGATTCGATAAATGAAGAAAAACAAAATTACTATCAACAATTTTTTTAATAAACTTTCTTTTTCTTATATCCTTTTACACACATACATACATATACATACGTGTATGTATACATATATATGTACCTATATAAATTCTTTTTTTATCAACCTACATTTCAAATTTTATTGCTTTCAATAAAGATTAGTTTATCTACAAACATCAGCAATATTTTTTTTAAATTCTCTTCAAAACATAGCAAATTTATTAAATAAGGCATCAGAGGATACATAATACAATTGAGAATTCAATAGAAACAAAAAAGAAATTAATTAAGAAAAGAAAAAAAACAAAAACAGCATGAGCATACGAAAAATGCATATAAATGTTGAAATGTTACCACGTCACGTGATTGTTTTTCAATTTTATTTTCAATTTCAAATAAAGGCGTGTTATTGATTTAATTTGTGTATCTTTCCTTTGCAATAGAGAATGATAAATATTTTTTGTTTTTCGTATAAGCACATATGATGGTCACATATGTATTAATGTGATAAAATTGCAACTTTTTTTTTTTTGTTTTTTTTCATTTTTATTGTGTTTTTTGTGTTGCAAAAAGGAAAACTTTTTTCTTTTTGTTTTTTATCATAAAGTCACAGATGTGACAAACTATGAGAATATTATGTTTATTCACATATGACGGATACACAATAGAATGTATCTAAAATAATCACATTTTCATAAATCAATATTGGACTATTCAAATACACCATCCCTGTTATCTTTTTTATATGGCTTGGAAAAAAAGTATGAAAAAGTTATATGCAGACAAACTTTTTTATTTTTTTGCTCTTTTTTTTTTTTTGTATTGTTTTGTATGTCTTTTTTTTTTTAAATTTATTTTAGTGTAAAAGAATGAAAGTTTTTCTTTCGTATATAAATGAAAAGAATATGTAAGAAATAAAGTTTTGTTGTTGGAAAAAAATTTTGACAAAGAAAAATCCTTGCGCCATCATCATAAAAGCATAAAATGAAGAAAAAGAAAAGAATGAAGCGTAAGAAAATGAAATGAAAAATATAAAAAAAAAGTGAAGGAAAAAAATCATAAAAAAAAATAGCATAAAAACATGTGGAGGAGGTTTCTAGAGGGTTGAATTTAGATGAGAAAAATTTCTAGAGACTGAAAATTTAGCCCAAGGGATCTTACTTGAATATATTAGGTATGATGGCAAGATGTAAAAAAGGAAAAGAAAAATAGATATTTTCTCGGTACTGTATAGGATTGTGTAAAAGTATATGATGTGATGAACTTTCTCCCTTGTTATTTTTTCATTTTTTTTTGTTCTTCATCTACTTAAAAATATATTTTTTTTTTTGTTGAAAAAAATTTTAGATTTTATTCTCTCAATGGAATATAAAATAAGAATATAATTTTTATAATATAAGATTTCAAGTTTATATATAGTAAATTATTATGTTTTAAAATAGAGTTTATTAGGCATGTATACAGAATATTTGAAATATTTCAAATTTAAAAAGATAAAAGATGTATATTATTATAAGCAAAGCAAAAATGATAATAATAAGAATAATAAATAATAATAAAAGTATTATTTCTTGCAAACAAAAAAAAAAAAAGGGGGGGGGGGTTAGCAAAGGAAAAAAAACAATAATTGAGAAAAAAATTTGTAATTCAATTTAAAAAAAAAAAACGGATTTTTTCACTTACTCACATGAAGAACAAAACAGTCAGTAATGTTGAAATATATAAGAGAACCACTTCAGAAAAGGAAGTCAAAAATTGAGGTATTCAATTAATTAATGAAACAAAAAACTTGAAAAGAAAAAAAAATTGAAAATATTCAATAGATACAGCAGGTATTCATTATTTTATCTAAATATATTCCTTTGTTTTTTTCCTCATTTTTTTAATGATCTTCAATCTCATAATTCAAGATATACATAGTCACATATGTATCTTTTTTGTCTTGAGAACATTTTCAAGAAGTTCATCAATATTTTAAGCACTATTATAAAAATAACATGAGGCTAAAAAAATAATGAAGACAGAATGATTCTTATACAAAAAAAAAAAAAAAAAAAAAATAAATAAATAAAATGAAAAAGAAAATGTATAACAACAAGAGAACCTTTATTCAAGAAAATAAATTATGATTTCTTCTTTTGATATCTTGCCGTGGAGGCAAAGAAAATATTACATTATTATAACAAAAACATCATCATCATCAAAAATGAAAAAAAAAAAATAAATATAAGAAATACGATGAACATTGTCTCCCTTTAAGCTAAATTAAGGAATTTTTTCAGAGGCACAAACAAATGAAAAAAAAAAGTTAAACAAAATAAGAGGAAAAAAAAATAAATATAAAAAAGGAAGAGAAAATTAAAAAAAAAGATGAAAAAACATTTTAAAAAATATATATTTTTGTTGTTGTTGAAGAGAAAGATCCAATGAAATTTTGAAGAAGGCAGATGCTTGTTGTTATTTATATATTTTTTTAAGGAACTTGTTTTCATATAAAGATGTCCATTTCTTACATGTTTTTTTTAATATATATACATATATACTTATATAAATTGAGATAAAAATGAATAAATTTCAACTTTTTTCTTTTATCTTTCGTTTTTCGAATTTTAATTTCCATAAATTCTCCTTTTTTCTTTGATTACATGTATAGATATGATATGATAAAAGAATAAAAAAAAAATTTTTAAAGAAGAAATAATTATAATAAAAGCATACATGTATATTTTGTTCAACCAATGACCGCTACGGTTACCCGAAAATTAAGAAATAAGAAAAAAAAAAATAGATACATTTATATTCAAATGAAAATAAAAAAAAAATTTTTTTTTTTTAAAGAATGCGTTGACATTTACAAATTTATGGAATTCGTTATTATAATATTTTAGAAATAAATGAAATTATAAAATTAAAAAAAAAAAGAAGTAAAAAACGAGAAATTTATTTCATTTTTATTTTTCGATTAAGTTATAAGAAAAGAAATGGTTGGTCATCTTTTTTTTTTGTAATTCAATGTTATCTCTCTGATGTGTATTGAATTATTCACAGCAGGTGAATATCAGAAAAAAATATGAAAAACCATGAAATTTGAAATGAAAGGTGAACCATGTCATATATTTGATGAGCATGGCGACTAAAATATTTTAAATTTTTTATTTTTTCAACTTTAAATTAAATTATAAGGATGAGTAACAATTTTTTGCTTTGTTTTTGTCGGTAAAAAAAAAAGTTTTTGATAATAAAGATAATATTTTAATTGAAAATGTCATATTCTAATAAATAAAAAAACAAAAAAAAAATTTAAAATATAACTTAATATGTTGTATACGAAATTTTGGAGCTATTTGAAAAAAAAAAAAACAAATCCTTTTATTAATTAGGTAATTAAAATTTGAATCACAAAAAACATTCAACATAAAAGAAAAAAAATATGGATAGAGTTTGTTTTATTATATTTCTTTTCATCACATCACAAAAACAAAATAAAAAATAACAACATAAGGTACAAGAAAATATATAATATGATGCTGATGAAAATTTCATTCATTCTTTGTACATTCTTAGATCAACGACTGTATATGTATATATTTTTTTTTTTTTTTTATATGTACGAAGTGTGGTAAATCGGAAGTTTAAGAGGTGATAAAATACCGCAATAAAAACGTTGAATGACATGTTAAATCAATCGCCGAAATAAAATTCCACATACTCATATATACATTGGTCATATGTATGTATGTACATATATCCTTGAAAGTATAACAGCAGTTAAATATCTAAGAACTGTGCTGTCTCGTGCATGTAGAACATTAAAAAAAGAAAACAAAATAACAAAAAAAAAAAAAAAAAAGGAGTCCACCTGATCGGCATTTTTATGTGTTTTTATTTTTATTTTTAAATATTATATGACTTTTTAAATTTTACTTTGCTACTTTTTCAGAAACAAAAAAACAATCGACTATTTTATTTTTCGGGTGCAAAAACAAAATGAAAATCGATAAAATTTCAAACATATTTTTATTTTATTTTTTTTTTTATTAATCAATTAAGGATATCTACTATCTATTAAAGTAAATTATTTTATATACTTTCTTCTAATTACTTTGATTATTATGTATTTAAAGTTTTTCCTGTTCATAAATATTCTCGTACATTTACTATTTATTTTTTTTCCTTCTGTTTTTTTTTTAATCATAAAATTTTCATTTAATGAAGATTTTGATTCCACCAAATGTGTTGGTATATAAAAATAAAAATTCAATTTATAAAGAAATTAAATATGATAATAATTACTAATATTCTGTTTTTATTTATATCTTGAAAATAATTATTGTATAGTAGATATTTTTAAATTGTTTTTTAAATGAAAATGTTAGCGCCTTAATTTTATATTATTATTATTATTATTATAGTAATATGATATTTAATATGAAATTTTAAAGTTTGTAAACAAATCGTTAAACCTGACATTATTTATAAAAGTGATGAATGTGTTGTAGATATATAGTATATGTATGTATATTGTTGTATATGTATTGTAATGATTATTTTGTTTTTTTATTTTTATTATTATACATCATCAATGTGGTTAATCACTAAAAAGTTTACAATAAAATTATATATATACATACATATATAATTTTTAAAGAATATGTACTAGAAAATGTCATATAACAAACATAAACTATTAAAATTATATATGTACGTACATATAAAGTATACAATAAAAATTTAAAAAAAAAAAATAATAATAATAAAAGAAACAAAAAAAAAACTCAAAACTTAACTGAAATATTTTCTGTTTCATGACACCATTTATTGGTCATATAAAAGTTTGACGATCACTTGAAAGCGAGAGTGAAATGTATAAAGTGAAAATTTTTTTTATTTTTATTTAAGATTTTCATGAGTTATTCTTAAGGGAATTTTTGTAAACAAAAAACTATAAATGGTGTTTTTAGCACTAAATAATGTGTTATATTTCTTGTTTTTGTATGTTTTTTTTTGTTTTTTGTTTTTTTTTTAATCTTTGTCTGTATATAATTTCTAATCAAGTTTATGACGATCTTATAGTTTAATTATATTTTAAAAATTATTTATGAATAAAGTACGCGATGCATCTTTAATAATTTAAAAGATGTTAATTGTTAAATGTTGTTAAGTACTGGAGTTTATATTTGAAAAAACAAAAATGGCAATAAAAATGTTATCTTTTTAGCAATTTTTTCTAATTATGTCAATTGTGAATCTGTCTCTTATAATTATTATTTATGGAGTATATAGATTTTTTTTTTTTTTGTAAGTCTTTAAAATTATTAACATTACGCAGAATCATCAAGTTTAATTAGAACATTGATCTAAAGTCACACTTTTCTGAATAATTTAAGGGATTTACCAGACTTGTTCGTTTTGAAATTTGAATATAATATTTTTCAAACAAATTATTTTTTCATATTACAAATCTTTGATCAATTTTCATGGAAAGAAAAAAACCCATATGTAGTTTTAAAAATTTTATTACGAAATTTAAAATTTACTAACTTCAAGAATCTTCTTCAATTTATACGGCATTTTTAATTAAAAAGAAAATATACTTAAAGCGTATCTAATTAACGAAAAGTTAAATGAGTCGACAATTTAGTCCTCAACATAAAAAAAAAAGAAGAAGAAAATCCCCATGATCTTTAATTTTGCTTATACAAACGTAATTTAAAACACATTCTATGACAAAAAATTCCTTTATCAACAATTTTTTTTTCACTGTCAATTTTCATTTTTCTTTTCTTAACATTTTTTTTACTCCATTTTCCTGTGATAAGAATTTCTCATCAAAAGTATTTTTCCTTTTTATTTGATTTTTTTTCTTCTTCGTCTTCATTGCTCTTGTCAAATGGGTGGAAGGTTTCAAAGTCATTATTACGGCTATAAACTTAGAAGGAAGTTTGTTTGTTTTTCTTTTTTATTTTTCTTCATTTTTTTTCCTTTTCGCTTATAGAATTTATGTGAAAGAACATTTTTGTTTCGTTATGTACACATACAAATATATGAATAATATACATAAATATATGCATGGAGAATATATTTTGTTTCCTTTTTCTATTTTTATTTTATTTTATATTTATTTATTTGTTTAGTTGTTGTTTTTTTTTCTTTATATGTAAGAGTTAAGTTCGGTTATATTATATAAAAGATGAAAGTTTCATGAAAAAAAATGTGCTTATATAAAAGTAATGTTATCTTCAAGGAACAATATGAAAAGAAGAAGAAAAAAGTAAAAAGTAACAGCACAGCAAATAATACAGAAAAAAAAATGAAATTTTTCCAACCCCTTTCATGTCATATTTTTCATGCTTTGAACAAGTTAAAATTTATATATATTTTTTTTTCTCATTTTTTTTTTGCTTTTTTTTTTTAGATTTCATATCATGAAATTTTTGAAAATAGAAATGAGGAAATCCGGTCGAATGGAAAATATGAATACATTTATATATTTTTCATATGTATGAATATAAGTAAATATACATGTACAGGGTGTTTCATAATTGATTTTTATGATCAAATAAAATTAAATAGAGTGAAAAAAGCTCAACAAATTTTTGAGTAATAATTTATAATGTGACCTTATATCCGTTATGAAATTAATAGTTATTTTTTCCTAAATCCTTTGATATTATTAATGTCATATTATGTAATGCTTCAGTGCTATTGAAATGGCAACAACAAATTTCTTCTTCAATCATGTAATGTGAAAACTTTTTAGCATTTATATGATGGGTGGTAACTTAGCACTCCATAGTACTTATGGTACATCCTGTATGCATATCGTGTGTGTATAAAATGCTTGAAAAATAAAAATAAAATGGTTATACTAACGTGCAAAGAAAATATAAGGACGAACACATTACACAATTTGTGTTGATTGTCAACAGTATAGATGGCTGTGTATTAACAGAAAAATAATAATCAATTTTGTTATTTTACGTTTATTTTCTTCCAAACTACAAGGAATATCATTTCATGCACGTTATCTTATGTTCATATTTTTTTTTTCTTCTTTTCTACTTTTTATTTTTCCTTCTCTTTTTTCAAATTTTTCATCTTCTTCATATTAAAAACAAAATATTGATTCTAAGAAATGTAAAAAAAAAAATGATAAAAATTTATTCAAAAATTATATCATAAACAACATGAAAAACTGTCAGGTAATATAATTTTTCTTTGATGTCTTTATTATTCTTATTATTAAAATCTAAGAAGGGTTAGCCCTTTCTTTTATTTGTCATGGTTCAAAATTTTTTTTTTATTTGTAGGAAAATATGTTTATTTAGGTATATAACATAATATAGAGGAAAATATAAGAAAAAAAAAAGAAAGTATGTAATACATAATTGTACAACATCTTTTCTCTTCGATATAATAAAGTAAATTCTTATATATATATTTTTTTTTGTATTTAAATCATTGAAGCATCAAAATAGATATTTCGACATACATAAGTATAATATGTAATGTCTAGGTGATAATTTTCACCCTTTCAGTTTATCCGATTCCCATGTTTCTTTCTTTTTTTTTTTATTTTATCATGAAATTAATGTCTAACATTAACGTGTACAAATAAAGTTTTTATTTCGTTTATTGTCACATTATTTATACGCTATTTAAAAAAAAAAACACATGTATTTCAATAATAACAATAAAATCATATACATACAATTAATTATCATTTAACCGTGAAATTGTGTAAGAAATGAAAAACAAACAAAAAATAAAAATGGTTATAAATATTAGGGAAATCATAAAAATTTTATCTTATATATGGGAATAAAAAAACGGAACCTTATAGATATATTGTATTTTTCTCGTATATGACAATTTTCAAGGAATCAATATGAAATTTAATATTTACTTG
Source organism: Bombylius discolor (assembly GCA_939192795.1). Classification (NCBI taxonomy): domain Eukaryota; kingdom Metazoa; phylum Arthropoda; class Insecta; order Diptera; family Bombyliidae; genus Bombylius; species Bombylius discolor. The sequence continues at coordinate 2,414,434 of OW584241.1, read as the reverse complement.
TTTGAATAAGTAATTTGGCAAGGATTCTTCAAAAAATGTTCAACAGATAGTGATCAATTGAAACAAGGACTATTAGTTTAGAGGCAACTGTGAACATTAATATAATTTTGAAATTTTTTGAATTATGATATATTAATTTATTTTTATTTTTTCAATTAACTTTTAAAATTAGATAAGATGGAAAAAACGAAAAGAAATTAAACAATAAAACATCAAGAATTTTTCCTAAAGGCACAATAAAAATTGAAAAAAAAAATAAAAAGAGGAAAAAAAAACATAGTCAGGAAATTTGATTTTGCTTTTTTTTTATATTAAAAGAAATAATCACCAGATGGAGTTTGAACTGGTGCATCTTTATCATCATGAAAAAGATGAAAACGAATACCTACAACATATAGAGAAAAGAAAGTCACACATGTGAAACAGTATTTTGAAACGCATGCGTGAGTTTGAATTAATACTAAAGTAGAAAGTATCTTATAGTCGTTTTCAAAAGAAATGTTTTTATATATGAAACGAACACTCTACACAGAAAGTAAAAGTATCTATATTATGTTTCATTTACACAATATATATATTAGATACAATTCTTATACATGAAAATATACCAACTAAACAACACTTTGAAAGAATAAAAAACTCTTGTAGCGAGTATAATATACGAATGATTGAGAATTGAAGGCATGTGTTTTATAAAAAATTAAATGAATGCCGATTATAAGTTCTCCCTGTTGCGATCATGATAATGGTATAATGAAAAATACACTAGGAAAGAAAAATAACAAAATAAAAAATAAAACAATATCCAACTCATGAAATTATATTGTTTGGAAAATGGGTTTATTTCACATATGTAGGTATATTATGTAGGAATAGGATTGAGATTTAAGTTTGATTCGGTTCGGTAAATATCAAAAGTATATAAATATCCCCATATGAAAGGATATATTAAAAGCAAAGTGCTCTGGAACGTGGAGTCACTTGAGTTTAACTATAAAACGTATAAGATATGAATTTAATATGTTGTATACATATTATCATTACAACTGAGCCGAATCAGATTCATTCAGAGCAGAAATTTTCAATGTTTTATAAATAGTTGTGCTACGAAAGAGATACTATTGTGTATAGATACAAAAGAAAAATAAGGTGGTGTAGTGGGTTGTGAATATATATATATACGTTGGAAAAATTGTATTTTTCTTGATAGTGTTGAATTATATTCAATTCTCTCCTCATTTGAAACTAAAATTCAGTTTAAAAAAAAATTCTCTGAAGTTCTATGCTTGAATGCTTAAGCATTTATAACGTATATATATATTTTTTTTGTTTTTAATAAAAATTCATTAAAATATATATTTTATAACGAATACAGATAATGTAGTTGAAAATTTCTTTAAAAATATTATTCTCTTAAATTATTTACTCTATTTGTGTATCTTCTCATTGTTGATTATTAATATAGAAAAGAAGCTTTAGTACTTTTTATAGAAAATATATATCTTGAATTAAAAGTATAAAGTTGAAATATACATACTTATATAAAATGAGTATAAATTCTAATATAAGATAGGTATAGAGATTTGATTTTGTTGTTGTGATTTTATGGAGCATGTGTATTTTATAAAAATTGAGAATATACATTTAGTTAGTTAGTATGTATCTTTTTTTTTTAATAAAACGAGATACTAGTTTGATTTGGATTTGAATTCAAAGATTTTTTTTGTTGTATTATTCTTTAATTTTTTTGGGGGGAAGATATGTGTATGTTAAGTTAAAAGAAAAATAAAGAGAAAATAAAGAATGTATAAGCAAAAGAAGACAACCAGCAATGATGAGAAAATGTTCATCTTGATGTCTAACATTTTTTGAAATATTGTTCAAAAATATAATAAATATACAAGAAACATGTATTCAATATATGAAAATCGTGGTGAAGGTATATCATTGGGAGTATGTACTATTATCGTATAGTATAAGTTTTTTTGTGCTTAGTCTAAACTCTAAAGAAATAGTAAGAGTTATCAGAAAACTAAAGTATACACGATAAAAAGGAACATAACATATAGAGATACTTGTAAAGTATAACTTATCATAAGAATGAATATAATACAATATACTCATGTTAGCTTTTCATTTTTATTCAGTTTATATATACGCTGTGACGGTTTCAAAAAGATACTATACTAGAGACTGTTTTATTTTGTTTTTTTTTTTTGTAAACGTTGTTTTGTTAAATATCGCAGAGTCAGTATAAAATGACACATGTAGGAATCGAGGGAAATACGAAAAATCTGTTTTTCAGTGTAAAGTTAGTCACCGCGGGATACGGACGTGTAAAATGCGTTGATTAAAAATTGTTTTTTTTGTCTTTTGATAAGTACTACAAAATAAAATTATTAAAAACAGACAAAAAGTGTCTTTTGAAATTTTTTTTTGAAAAAAGTTTTTTTTGTGATCATCAATTATAAGATGATCTGGTTAAATTGATCGCGCGGTCATCATTTATGCTAACTTGTAGTTACGAAATTTAAAAAAAAAGAAATTTCAAATATCAAAGATATTTTACGAAAATTTTTAAAAGAAAATATTATTTGAAATTTGTATGACAGTTTTGAAGCAAAATTATTTTTTTTTAATATGCTTGAAAAATAAACAAATAAATTTTCGTGAAAAATATATTGAAAGTGAAAATACATAGTTTAATTTCAAATTTAAAATAAAAAAAAAAACCAAAACAAAACAGGAATTGTTACTACTGTAGAACTGGCAAGATTTTTTTTTTTCGAAATTAAAAAAAATTATAAATGTTAAATTTTAAGAGAAAAATATACGTAGTAGTTTTTTTTTTAAATTGTTTGTACATACATGAATATTTATAGAAATTACTTGTATAAAATATTTTTACAAATCTACTATTGATGCTTTAAAAAAAAAACAATTTGCTTCATTGTGCTTAAATGCTTTACAAACTTTATTCGAGCTTAAAATAATTTTACTTGGATTTTTTTTTTCATTGAAATATGTGTGAAAAATTATGTTAAAGGAAAACATGAATATTTTCACTAAAAATAATAATATAACGTCCATGTAAAATATATAGAAAAAAAAGGTGTATCTTATTATATTGCAACTAAAACAAAAAAAAAATTAAAAAATTACTAAATGTAGTGAAAATCTATATATATCATTAGGAAGGACAAAAGTAGTTCATTGCAATTCATATAGATTATTATCTATATATAAAACCTTAACTTCAAGTATTTATTGTGGTTAAACAGATACGATTTTATTTATATACTATATGTGTGATGTAAATATATATATATATATATACATGAATAGATACAATTTATTTAACGATGTGATTGGTACATTTCAATTTGATTTATGAGATTTCGTGTTATTACTCTGAACAAAATCAAAAAAAAACAAATTTTTTCAAGTTGAATATTCATAATATAGATTTGTGGAATATGTTTTCTGTTTGAAAAAATTAAAAAATAAAAATAAAAAAAATAAGTGCATTATTTAAAATTTGTTTTTATTTTTTTTAAAAATTGTTCCTTAAGTGACAAAAAAAAATAATTGATTATAGTCGAAAGTATAGATAAATTTTTTTTATTGAAAAAATACAAATAGCATTTTGTACAGCTACGTTTTTTTTTTCTGTTTTTAAAATATAAAAATTTAAAATATTTTGTTACAATTTACTAAAAGTGTTTATTGTGTTTTATATATTTTTTTCTCTCCCACTATAAATGTTATCCTTTGTTAAATCCTTAAATTACAATATCAAATTACAAATCTCATTATCGGACATACGTAAAAAAAAAACAAATAATAAAATTGAAATTTTTTTTTTAAAATCAACACGTGGATCATCAAATTTACCATCAAACTGGTTAAAATATTATGATTATACCTTCATCAAACGTTTTTTTTTCTCATATAAAAAACAAAAACATTGATTATCAATTATAATTGATAATAAATTATTATAAAATTGAATAATATCAAAACATACTATAAAAAACTATAAAAAAAAAATTAAAAATTAAAAAAAAAAATACTACTACTATACAAAAACTGTGCAAATCATCTGGGCGGGTAATAAAAATTAAAAATACGCAAAAATAATAATAATAAAAAAAAAAAACAATACATGCCATTTAATGATGACAACGACTTTGCTCAAAAAAATTTAACTGTGTACGACGGCCATTAAAATAAATCAAATACCCCCCAATAACAACAACAACAAAAATAAAAATAAAATTATTAACAACAACAAAACTTGAACGGCTTTTAAATGCAACAATAAAAAAAAAACGAAAATATTGTGTGAAACGTGTCTGTCTGCCTCCAACTATATAATATTGCCTCTACTTGGCTATTTGATCAATCAAACAAAACATCATAATAATTTTCATTGGAATCGAATGGTGTGAAACGGTGTTTTTTTTTTTTCTATTCTTTCTTCTCAACATCATACTATTTTTCACGATTTTCCATAAATTTTCCTACCTCGCGCTCTTTTGTATGAAAATTTTCTCAATATTTCTACACAACACACAATAATTCAAATTGAACATTGAAAATATACACACATTTCTCATTATCGTGTGTTGTGTCATCATATTGTGTATCTCAATTCTCAATGTTCCATATGTATGCGCTGAATATTTTGAATGGAATATATTATATTATTTTTACTTGATATTTGAATTAATACGACGAATACGGCCATACGTTAACGGTGGTTTAACATACACGGATGCGTGTGAAAATATTTCACGTGTTTAATTTTTGGATACAATTTACGAACGGTGTACATGTGAAATGTGATTGTACAAAAAAACAAAAAAAAATTAAATAAAAAACAAAATTTGAAAAAAAAAAAAATAAAATAAAAAATATAAAATATTTTGAATGTATTGAAAAATTTCCTGCTCTCGTTTGATCTATACGTAAAATTCACTGCAACTATCTCTAAATACATATAAATAAAATTTAAAATAAATATTTCATAAAATAAAATTTAAAAATAATATTCTGATTTGGCACAAATTGAAAATCATAAATTTCTGATACAAATAAACTTTGCAATTTTTTTTATCGAATTTGTATCTTCTGTGTGAAATGCATTTGGATTGCATGAAAATAAAAATTAAAATTTTTCCAAATGTAAATAAACAATTTTGAAAAAAAAAACCTGATAATTTGCAAAAATTGAAAACGAAAATTAAAAAAACAACAACAAAAAATCGATAAATTAAACTTTAAAAATTATTTTTAAAACGAAAATAAATATTTTTTGTGCGTGTTGATTAAAAATCAATCAAAATAACCGTAATTATTCCTCCCCTCCCCCAAACAACCATCCCGCTGGCGTGCGCTCTTTACGACCCCCACGATGTCTCGGCAGGGTCGCACGCCACTGCCGGGGCTTGGTGGGGGCAACATCACACACAACTTACATCGCAACAAACGACACCTACACATTCCGCTGCTGCTGTTATGTATGAAGATACGACAGCAGTTGTGCATCATCATCATCATCATCACCAGCAGCATCAGCAACAATCACAGCAAACGCAGCAACAGCAACAACAACAACAACAACAGCAGTCACAACAGCAACAACAACAACAACCACAACAGCAGCAACAAACAGGGCAAGGGGGACATAGCCCTCCAACAGCCACCCCATCAATACAACCGCCCCCAACAAGTAATCACGTGGTACCTCAGCAACAGTCCCAAAGTAACGGTCCAACGACAGCAAATAGTGTACAGCAGCAGAACACAGTGGCGTCCGGACAAACACAAATTGTGGCGCCTTCGACGGCGAGCGAATCACCAGCTAGCGTTAGTTCACAACCAGCAGGTATGTTCCATTTGAAGCAAATTGAAAATTTTTAAAATTAATTTTTTTATACAAGATCAGATATTTCACATAAATAATCAAAAGAAATGTCACTTATTGCAGGTCCTTTGCATATACCGGCGAAAAGGCCGGGATTCGATACAGATCCATCAGTTATTAGACATCCACATCCTTGGGGTTATGAGGCTGGATTTGAATCACAATATCATCCTCATTCGCAATATTATTTGGAACGAGATCGTAAACCAGTCTATTATGGTTATCCAGATACTCAATTCCCACAGGTAAAATTAATTTTTATGCAAAAAATTTATAAATTAAAATTTTTCTTGAGAAAAAAAAAATAGTTTAAGTAGTTTATAAAATTTTATGATTTATTCTCAGAGTGCAATATTAATATACTCGTAAATAATTTAATTTTTTTGTATGTTTTGTTTTTCATATTACAGCCACCTTATTGGAATTATCGAGAGCAAACATCATACCTTACAGATGAAAGACATCCAGCAAGGCAATCCGTTGAAGCTGCATCTCAGTCCAGTTATGAGACATCAGGATATTCTTCAACTGGATTGCGTTCATACACAACAGATGCATACTCCACTGCAGGTAAAATTCATTTTTAATTATTTGATTAATTTTTATTAGGAAATTTTATTTTTAAAATTTTACGAAAATTTATTCAATTAATTTAGTTTAGATTCTAGAATGAAGACAAGTATATAACAATTTTTAAAATGTTTAAGAAAAATAAAACAAGAACAAGAAAATAAGCTTTTTTAAAAAACGACCTTGAATTCAATTAAATTACGGGTATAAGAAATAATTTTCAATACAAATAAACCCAATTTAAATATTTTATTTTTAGTAAATAAAATTGATTTATGATTTTTTATATGTTTAAAATTAAAGATTGCTCAAGAGAAATTCAAAAAGATATTTTTGTAGCACAAATAATGATCGATTAAAATTCTCTCAATGCTTTAAATCAATATTTTTTTATACTTTGGATTTTTTTTTCCAACAACTTGATGTAGATTTATTTTCTTCTTTGGAGAACATTTTTCTCAATTATTCTTAATTCTTACATTTACGTAATTTTACCACATATACATACAAGATACATACTATACATTACTAAAAAAAATTTTCTGTTTAAATTAACATTTTTCAAGAAAATTCGTTTTCTTTAAACAAAGCGTTCTGAAGCAAATTTAATGAGATTTATGTAATGAAAAATTGTTTTTACGCAATTAGACATTTTCCTTGAGTTAATTTTTTTCCTTCAATTCATCATCTATAAATTGTTCTAATTAGGTGTTAATTATAAATATCTAGGTCAAATTAATATTCTATATACATATAGAACTTTTGTATGACCTTTTAGAATATGAAACTCAAGTCGTTAATAATTTTTGTGTAGATTTAATGTTCTATCATATCCTTACGTAATTTATCCTCTATTATTTAAGATAAATTTAAAAAAAAAAAAATGTATAAACAAAAGCTTTTTAATTTTAAACAATTATTCTATTCAAACATGCAATTGAGTATAGAAAAAAATCATGAATAAAAGGAGAAAAAAATATATATATAAAAGAATACCGTCAATAAAATTCAAAATAAATATTAATTAACTACTATGTTACCCACCTTAGTTCTCTGTTTGTGTGTGGTACTTATCATAATGATTATGTGTACTTATATATATTATATATATTCTTGAAATACGTTAATACCTTTTTATTGTATTTATCACACATTATAAAAACTGTGTTGTAAAATAATTACAATCCAACCTACAGCTTTGAAAGGCATATTAATCTGAATGAAGTGCAATAAATCACTTGAATTGAAACTTTTGTTTTTTTTACGTTTTTAGGTGGCTATAAAACATCAAAGTAATGAATAGAAGAATTTTTACCTTTTGAGATGGTTGGCTCGAGGTCTTCTCTATTATTATAGTTATTGTTGTATTGTGTGCTTACCTGTTGTGTATTATAGTATTTTCTTGTACATACATTATTACTTTTTCTTATTATTGTTATTATTGTTTTTTTTTCTTGTGTTTTCTTTAATTTTTAAGTCTATTTATTCTAATTACGAGCACATCTCAGTGAAAGAATCTGGTAAAAGTCTTTTAAAAATTCAATGCTTGTTTGTACTTTATTTTTTTTTTTTATTTTTGTCTAGTTTGAACATTAAGTTTGCAGTCTTGTTAAAATTATTTTTTTTTTGTTTTTCCTTTTTTTTTTTTTTTTGTTTTTTTTTTTTTTTGTTTTTTGTTATATCAGTACTTTTGCAGACATCACAATGTTTGACTTGTGTTTGCGTGGGAATGTTAAGTGTGTGTAGTGAATAAATATTATGGGGCTCTATAGTAAAATTTTATTGCTATATTATGATCCAATGAAATGCTCGTTAAATTTTCTCTTGTGTATAAAAAGATAGAGAGTATATAATATATTATTATAATCGGCCTGATATACATATGTATGTATGTACATTATGTGAAATAGATGAGATAGATTTATATGATTAACGATTAAACAAAAACGAAAAGGGATATCAACGATTTATGTTATAACTTCCCTTTTAACTATATAATGTACTTATAATATTTATATTACCTACATTAAGTTAGTAAGCAAAAAACAACAAATTGTAATTTTAATCAATTTACTATAAGATGTTAACCTTCTTGTATGATATCAGCTGATTTTGAAATGATTTATGAATGGAAAAAAAAAAAACTGAAAATAAAAATGAAAAAAAAAGACTTGTAATATTTACGATTTAGGATATGTGTTATACATTTTTGTATGAAAACATAAATTTTAAACATTTATCATAAAAATAAATGATGAATTCCTAAACACTTCCGAACTTTTATATTATATTTTTTGCGCAAAAATAAAAAAAAAATCATACGGTAAATAAATATTTGGAAAAAATGATTTCTTTATATATATTTTACATACACACATATGTTTATGCATAATATATCAATGTATGTATGTATGTATTATATTTAAACATCTTTGACGTATGGGATGTTCCGACATAAAAAGTCGTAAAGTATTAAAAGTGATAATAAAACACGAATTAATTTCGCTTTTGGTGACAAATTGTTTAAAGATTCTGTTTTGAAACATTACAAGAAAAAAAAGAAGTAAAATTAAAATAATAATAACTTTTTTTTTCCATGTTATGCAATAAAAATTTTCATGTATGTATTTAATTCGGTGAATGAACCTTATTCAACAAAATAGATTTTGTTTTTTTTTTTCTTTTTTTACATTTTTTTTTTATGATGTGGAATATGATAACAAATTTGAAAAAAAAAATGTATTGAATAAATTAGCAGCTAATAATAAAAGTAATAAATTATGAAAATTATACTGTAAATTATATTTAAATGGATTTTAATGAGTGAAAATAAAATAAATGATTATAATAAAAATTATTAAATAGAGCTATAGTTTTCTAAAGATTATTGACAAAAATAAAAAAAAACAAAAACTTTTTTGTTCGTTTTTATATTTTATTAAATTATTTAAAAATAGATGTTCTTTTTTTTATGAATTTGCAAATAATCGTAATTAAATTTATTACTTAAAAGAGAATTTAAATTTTAAAAAAATTAATTGGATTTTTTTTTACTATTTCTATTTTTCTCTATAGGCTCAAGTTTAACAGTTGGAGTTGGTGCAGTCGGTTCATGTACACCTACAAATCCATTAGAATGGACTGGACAGGTAACTGTTAGAAAGAAACGTAAGCCATATTCAAAATTTCAAACATTGGAATTAGAAAAAGAGTTCCTTTTCAATGCATATGTTTCAAAACAAAAACGTTGGGAACTTGCTCGAAATTTGAATTTGACTGAAAGACAGGTGAGTGTCATATAAAGCTGGTGTACTTATATATTTTTTCTTTTTGTTTTTATGAAATAAAGCTATCTTTTAATACAAAATTAAATTTAAAAAAAAATTAATTGCAATTTCTTTCACTGATAATCATTCGATTTTTGTTTCCCTTTTTTTTATTTTAATTTTTAATTAGGTAAAAATCTGGTTCCAAAATCGTCGTATGAAAAATAAAAAAAATTCACAAAGGCAAGCCTCCCAACAAAATAATAATAATAGTTCAAGTAGTAATCATAATCATGGTCAACCACCGCAACCACATCATAATCCTCATCATATAAATTTAGGTCTAGGTATGGCCCATCATGCACCAAAAATGCATCAGTGACCTTTAGAAAATAGCAGCACTATGGGATTTGCAACATTTTAAAAATTATGTCTATAGGTAATATTATGCAAATAATAATTTAATTAATTATTATTAAAAAAAAATAAGAAAAAAATTACATAAAAGAAAAAAAAGAACAAAATTAGAGTAAATTTTATAAACTTCTACTTTTCTCTAACCGATGTTTCGTTTTTTTTGTGAAAAAAAAAAATAAAATAAAAAAAAAAAAAAATTAAATAAATTCAAAAAGAGAAAGAAAGTAAAAAAACATTATTACAAGGTAATAATAACCCACAGCATTTTAAAATGTATAAAAAATTGCAATCCACAGAAAAAGTGAATAAATTTAAGTTTTGTTTTGTTTTTTTCTTACGTTTTCAGTTTTTTTTTTAATTTTTTTTTTTTTATTTGAATGCTTTAATTTAATGTGTTAAAGTTTGAAATTTTTTATTAACATAATGCAGATCCCGTGCTGCTGATGCATTTTAAGTTTGTGTAAAAAATTCAATTATCTCCAGTGTCTCAAAACGAGAAAATCGATTAAAAAGTAGTTAATTTAATAGTTACGCGCGTCAAAAAAAAAAAAAAAATGAGAAGAAAAAAAAAAAAATAAATACAAAAACAAAATATATAAAATAAGAAAATTGTATAACAATAGAATTATACATAAATAATAATATATACATATATATACTCCTAGTTCCTGTGTATATATTTAAAAATATATATATACAATAATTGAAAAACTTAAACTAAAAAAAAAAAAGAAGAATAAGAAGAAGAAAATAAAGAAAAGATAACAATAAGGTAAAGGGGAAAGACGATGATAAAAACAAAAATAAAAATAAATTAAAATTGAAAAAAAAAAACAAGATTTACAAACTTTGAAAATAAAAAAAAAAACATTTTTAAAATTATTATCTGCATTTTAATGGAGAATTAAATTTTAGATAATTATAAACAAATATGCGTAAAATGTAATGATTTCATGCAAATTAAAATTAACAAAAACTTAAAGTAAAAACAAAAAAATAAATTAAATAAATAAATAAATAAAATTAAAATTAAAAAGAAATTAAAACAAAAATAAATAAAATAAAAACAAACAATTTAGTGAGTATTTTATAATTACAAATATTATTAAAAATGTGTGCGTGTAAAACTCGTCGTTTTAAATGTAAGCTTAAAATTAAATTAAACTATCATTATCTTAATTTTATATCTTTTTCTTCTATATTTTTTTTTTCTTTCATATTATTTTTTTTTTGTTGAAGTTTTCCTTAGTTTGAAATTAGTTTTTTTTTATGTTATAATATGTAGTAGGTGAATTATTATTATAATTATTATTATTTTTATAATTTGAAATTATTTTAAAAATAATGTCAAGATTTCTTTGTTGAAAATAATTTTTTTTTTCATCGAAATATAGCTTTTATGTTCTGATAAAAAAATGTGATTTATACTAAGAAAGTTTTTAATTATTATTATTATTATTATTTTGTTTTTATTTTCTTTTCTTTTTTTTTTTTGAATTGTTTTAATAGTCCGTTGTATGTTTCATTTGAAAAACCTTGTCTTAAAAATAAAATACCAGTGAAATTCAATTTTTCTTCTTGTTGTTGGGATTTAAATTAGAAATTTACTTCTTATCAGCTTAAAACATTATGAACCAAATGAAAAAAAAAAAAAATAATGAGATAGAATATATTTAAATTACCGACAAATATTTGAAATTTTCAAATATTTCTAACTTAGTGTAGGCTATCAGTAATGAGCTATTTTCATTTTTTTTAAAAGTAATGATAATTCTGAAAATTGTAGAAAAAAAAAAGAAATGTCATGCCACGTGTTAGAAAGCGTTTTTCATTTTTCTATTTTAAATACTTTAGGGTCAGATTTCATTATTTGTTAAAAAGAATCAAAAGTAAGATCATGCTAAGTAAAAAGTAAGATTTTTTTTTATTTTTTTTATAAAAATGAATTGTTCTTTACTAATGAAGCTTATTGAAGTGTTCTATACATTATTTATTCAAAATTGATTACTTGATAATAGTACAGGTTAAAATTCATCAGGAAACGAGGAAATTAAGTGAAAAATATAAATTGCACTCAGTCAATATTATACACCAAAAAACGTCATATAGTATTATGCAAAAAATTGTTAATTAAAATCCTTAAAATTCAGTAGGTCTTAGTTTTTTAGCAGTAATTGAAGTTGTATGCCATTCAAAAGAAACAAAGTAAATATTCCAGAGAAATGCTACTGTAAATTAATTGTACTTAAGAAGAAAAAAAATTACATCTTTTATTCAACAATTAAATATACAAAACCAAAAAAAAAAAAAAATTTCAATTATATTGACTGAGTTGTAATAGAAAGAACAAAAAAAAAAAAAATACAAGAGACCCTATTCAAGAAAATCAAATTGCATCAGAAACACTGAAAATGTCTTAATTTAATTGCTGGAAGTGTTGTAAATGTCATGGTGTATTGTGTTTTCGAACAAGGTCAACATCATCTTATATACTTTACAATACAATTGAATTTTTGTGTTTTTTTTTTCCCCTTTTGTAAATAACATTTTTCTTTTTATATACAATTTAAATTTTCATTTATTTTTTCTTTTCTTTTAATTTTTAATTTTTTTTTTTTTAAATTTTTTGTTTTTTAATGATGAGTACATAGTATATTGTTAAGTGGTATTTTATAATATATTATTATAGATATGTGGTAATATGTGCAATTATTCATTCATCATGATACATTTTCAAATTGCCTTTAAATAATTTAAAAAAAAAAAATTTTTCTTTATCTATTTTTCAATAGATATAATATGTTATTTTTGGATTTTTGCTTCATGATTTTTGTTTTCCTTTGTATGTGTATAGGTATTAATTTTTTTTTTTTGTCTTTGCCTTCGTATTATTTGTTTTTACTCTATATGTTCACATGCTTCTTATATTGTTTGTTTTAAAAAAGAAAAACAGAAAAAAAAATTACTTTTATTTTATGTATTAAAGAAAGTAAAAAAAACAAATGAAATGATACTACATACATATGTTATCCATTAGAACATAAAAAAAATAAAGTTAAAAAAATCAAATCAATAGAAAAAAAAAATTGCTTAAACCTCTCTCAATATCGAATTTAAAAAAATACGAAATATTTATCATCAGGTTACAATTAAAAAATAAAACATACATATTTCTTATATTTATACATACTACATATGTATATGTATATATGTAATATGTATGTATATCTATATAAAGAGAAGAATAATCAATAGATTCATTTCATAACTTTTAAAAAAATAATTGAAATAGATACTTTTTTCTTCTCTAAAGGTTGAATATTGTCTTTTAAAAAATTTCAGATTTTAAATGCTCGGTAGTGCTTGTATTTTTGTTGTTGCCAATTTCATGCAAGAAATTTGTCTTGAATTATTCCAAATTGTAATTATGTTTAGTATATTTGTTGATTTTCACAGAGAAAAAGAAATATCTAATGATCTCAAAACATTAAATTTTTTAATTATAACTTGAAAAATTACTTTTGCAGTGAGCATTTAAAATTAGAACTTTTTTTTTATACTTAGTTTAAAAATTTCCATTATTTTATGTATAATTTGCTACAATTAATTAATTCATAGAAATAATTAACGAAACAGGACAGTGTGACAAATTCAATATGTTTTTCTAATTTTCTCAAAATAATTTATAGGTATGGGACACTGAATGATTGTGATGATTTCATTATTTAAAAAAAAAAAATTAGTAGAAGATTCAGTCTCATATTACTTTCGAGATATTTTTTGATTAAAAAATTGTTCCAAAAATTTCATATAGAAATAAAACACTTTTTACAATAGAAAAATTATCAGAAAAAAATGTTTTGAAGAAAATTATCGAAAATTTTACGTATTCAAGTATGAATATGAACCTATCAAGATTAAATTTTGACATTTTCTTTTTATATCCTTTTTTTTCTCAAATTTCATTTTACTTTAATAAAATTTGACAAAAAATATCGTTCCTCTGGAACAGGTTTTCTTCAAGTGAGGCTTAACCAATGTACGAGATTTTCTACACATGCAAAAATAAAATTTAATTTTCGCCATAAAATTTTATTTTTCAATAAAGTTTTGAAAATAGATGATTTCAAATTCAAATTGTAAATCCTTAAATATTATAAAAATTTAATTAATATGCTCCCTTTAAATTTACTTTAAAACATTCTAAATAAACAAAAAAAAAAAAAACAAAAACAAAAAAAAAATAGAATCATATCTTCACGAAATTATTAACATTACAAGTCAGTGTGCAAATAAATAAATTTCATTTTAATTAAAAAAATAAAAACAAAATAAAAAATAAAAAAAAGTTTTATTATGTAACATAGTTTAGTAATTAATTTATAAAAAAAAGTGTATGTTTGTTAGAAATAAAAGAAAAAAGAAAAAAACCTTCAACTGAGTCACATAGATTATAAATATATAATAATATTAAATATTGTAATGTATTAGTTAATAATTGAAAAAAAAAAAAAAAAAAAAAACCCAGATAATTACCTATCTCTAATATTACATATTGAAGATAATAGCAATTTAAAACGCTGGTATTAGGTTAATTTATAAATAATATAGCATAATATATATGTATGTATTTAGATGAAAAAGTAAACTAAAAGAGATAAAATGCAGATAAAAAAAATAAAAAATAATAGAAAAAATACAATAAAAAAATTTATGTACATGTAATTTCACTTACACAAAAAAAAAAAATACAAAAAAAATAATTGAAAAAAAAAAGTTTTTTCTTACAATTTAAAAAATAAAAAACAAACATGAATGTTTTACATGTAATGTGAAAAATTATGAGAAAAAAAAATGTAGTTGAAAAATAAAAAAAAAAAATAATTAAAATTAAATTCAATATAATTATAAATTTATTTTAAGGATATGATATTATAATAATATATTGCATTATGGTATATATTAAAAATAAAATAATTAATAATAATTATAATAATAAATTAATTTAATAAAATACAAAAAATTAAATTAAAAATTGTGAAAAAAAAAAAAATATAAAATAATGGAAAAATAAATATAAGAAATGATAATGAAAATAATTTTTTTTGTCCAATATTTTATGTGTACATAATTAAAAAAACAAAAAATAGAAAAAGAAAAAAAAAACAATTTACAATAATTATAATTATTCTATATAGAAATGAGATAATTTATTGATAAGTAGGAAAGAAAATGATTCGAATAAAGAATATTTCATTCCTGGCGATGTTTTAATTTATTTTAATATAGGGGGGTTCAAGAAGAAAGACGAAGTTTTGAAAGACTTTTCTTAAGAAATGATATATTTTGTCTGAATTAGAGAGACGACCCCTTTTCTAACCCATCCGATGTGTTGTGTATAAGAAAGAGTTGATTAATTTTAAGATGCAATGTAACAGAGTGGAGTAATCATCACATAGAAGTCGTAATTGGAATTGATGACTGACTGTGTGACTGACCATGATTACAAAAATATGAGATGAGAAAGAAAATTGTAGTACATAGTGTAGAAAAGTTTAGCATAGAGAAAGATAAAAAATAAATTGTGTATCACATACATAGGGTGTCTTGTTTTCATACTGAAATTTTTCTTTTCTTATTAGAAATACAAGTTAAAAGCAAGAGGTGTTAAAGAGTGCGTGAAACTATAAATGAGGTAACATTATCATGATTTTTCAAAATTCTTGGCAAAACCTAGAAGAAAAAAAAATATTCCTTAATTGTTGACGCACATTTAATTTTCCAAAGAGCAAAAAATGTGATACCATCATTGCTGTATAAGTATATTCATCCTAAAGGTATATCAATTGCAAGAATGATTGCCCTTTTTTTTAAAGTAACACTACAAGAAAGATTTAGAGTAGGTATTTAAAAAAATGTTGTTTCACAAAATATTGAGATATTAAATTAGAGGATTCTTTTTAAAAACAAAGTTTTGATATTCATTTGCATTTTTTATGCACGGCATTTGAGAATGATATTATTAAGCAGATACATATACATAGCTATATAGCTATACTATATGTGGAAGATTCAAAGTTTTTGGATAAAAAATGATAATATTTTGCACACTCTTATAATTTTTTGTTCTTCTTTTTTTAAATCAGAACGTGCTGCCATCTATTGGACTTTTCTTGAAAGATGACATTTTTTTTATTCATGCTAGTAGATAGGAGTTGAGTGTTAATTATAACATTATAAACAATACAAAAAATAATTCTACAGAAGTATTTTAACAGCTTGACTGAAGTGAAGCCTGACTTTGGAAAATATTTATTTATTTATTTATTAAGGCTCTTGCCTGAGTTATTCGAGCGACTTTGGAAAATAAAAGCTTAGATATCACTTTTTTTTTAAAAAAATTATTCCCATTGTTAACCGTAAGCGGTAAATAAAAAATTAATTTCTCTTTGTCATTATTCTTAACGAGAATAACTACGATCCTAAGATTTAGAAATTTTTATTCTTAATTTTGTTTAAGAAGTATTTTCAGATTGGTGATAATGCCATCAAAAATTCCATCATATACAACAAAAAATTATGGTATACTTATGTAAGGAATTTTTAAATCAAAGAACATATACATAGTACATATTTGTGTGTATATATTTTAAACTGGTATGCATACTTGTATCATAACAATAAAATAAGATATAAAAAATATATAATCAATTTCTTAGTCTAACATAATTTTTAAATTTTATTTTTATATAAAATATTTTAAAGAGCATCTAAATTATAGAATGGAGTGTGGTATTAATAAAGGCCAGTGAACCTAAAATTTTTTTTAGCATAGGTGTCTTAATGCATTCAATACATTTTATCCATTTCATTTACAATTTAGCAAAATTCATTTAAATTTTATTCCTAGACTAAATTTTCATATTAAATACCTACGTAATATATTTTTCATATGTACAATATCATATACATGTATCCTATATGTATACAATTATTATGCATACATGTAAAATATGTGGAAATTTATATGTATAAGCTTATGTAGTTAATGGTTTTATTCATTTTCATAACACTTGACTAAACATCCTTATCTATTTACCAGAAAGATTTTTATTACCTAAACTAAAATGCGATACACAATTAATGAATTTGCCTTTTTGTAAGTTGTTTCTTGTTTACAGCGCGAACATTTATACATTTAAAAGGATATACATATAGTCTCGTTATGCATATACATACATATATGCTCTTGAAAAACAAGAACATCATTTATAATTCACCATGTATGTAGACAAGAAATATAAGAAAAATAATAAAACTATAAGAATTATGATAGTTCTTATTAAATTGAATTCTATTTTATACTTTGATGTTAGTTAAATGTGTGCTTGTTAAATGGCATCAATGCCACACACATGTGTATATATGTATGTATATGTATAATTAAGATGCCTCTTAAGTGCACCACAATCCAGACAACATGATGTCCTTAATTTAATAATCCTGTTCTGTTTTGTTTTTTGACAGTATATCTAACGTATAATGACATTAGTTTTTCTTTCATTTTGTCATTTTCTGTTTTTGATAGTTTTATTGGAATGTCTTACATACTCATTATATTATAATAAAAACTTTTCCACAAAAAAAAAAAAAAAATTGTGCACTTTGAATTGGCTCTTAAATTTTAATTGTATTCTAGAGGGCAAATGTCACATATCAAATCATAAGTGTGTTTGTAAGCATGTGTTATATGAATTTTTCTCATGAGTGAATTATTCATTACACTATATATCTATACATAGAAATTTTCATTTCGATGTTTTTTTCATGAAATTCTAAATAAATTTTCATATAATTTTATGTAAAACCTGCTGTGATCCTTCAATTTTCTTCATGTCTAAAATCTCTTTATCTTTTTAAAAAATAATTTATTTTCTTCATGTATTAAATATCTCCTTTTTTTTTTCTTTTTTATTTCTTTTTTGAATTTCTTATTTTTTTCTACTCTCATAATATGATATGACATTTGTGTGTTGTACGTACACTTATTCTTTCTTTTACAAAAAGCAAAAAAAAAAAAAAAAAGAACTTCATTTCCAGTACCAGTATTTAATATGAAAATATATACCAAACCTATTTCATGTTTGTTTTATATGAAAACAAGGTTTCAATTATACAAACATGAAACGTTACATGGAAAATCCGTATTATATACAATATTTTTCTATAGACATACATAGTTACATCAGAAAATATATATATAAATATATATGTGTATATATTTTCCTACATATTTCTTACATGTTTGGTTTGAGGTAGAAGGAACATAAAACATGACTTTTATTGTCATGTTGTTTATCTCTATTGCTTGCTTGCCTTGCATTTATTTATTCAAATAATACCTATATAATGTATATTATTTTGAATTTTACTTACGCGCATGTTTTTTTCATTCACATAAAGATATATTGATGGCGACATGATTGTATAAATATCTGATGTATGTTTATATCGTTATGTTGCAAATTTATATAAAATATGTTAGTTTGTAAGTTTGTATAAGAGTTTAGTACATTTAGTCATAGTTATATAAATATATACATACATATATATCAACTATTTAATTCTGCATCATCAAATATAAACTAATGTTGTTATGTTATACACATTTTGCAATTTAAACAAATACAAAAAAAAAAAAAGCAATAACAAAATAAACAAACCAGGCATACAATAATTTAGTCATCCTTGAGTGAATTATATACCCGACTCAGTTGGTCGGTAATGGTTTAATTA
The DNA here is from genome assembly GCA_939192795.1 of Bombylius discolor. NCBI lineage: Eukaryota > Metazoa > Arthropoda > Insecta > Diptera > Bombyliidae > Bombylius > Bombylius discolor. The sequence goes on along the minus strand of OW584241.1, from coordinate 2,395,456 downwards.
GAAAATAATGTAATGTCTACAATAATAATTACTTATAGAATGTTTTTTCTTACAATGAATATATACGATAGATATGTTCTACTATTACATAAATGTAGAAAAATTATTTTCTTTCCTTTTTGAGATTTTCTTTTTTGTCTTTGAATGAATGTAACAGATTTTGTTAAGTTATGTACGTGATCAAAAAGATTTTTTTTTTCTTTAAAAAAAAAGTTGAATATAGAGTATGTATTTTAATTAAACTTTTACTAACTTTTATTTTTGTGTTTTAGTTTTTTATTAATTTTTTTTTCTTTAGGAAATTTGAAAGTTTAATTGAAGGAAAAAAATTCAGAAGATATTGGCATGAAATTTAAATTTTTTGTCCAGGAAATTAATAAAGAAATAATTATATTTGATTTATGATGAAAATAACCAAATTCTTGAAATTTTTTTAACCAAATTTCGCATGCTCCTGATTTCTTTTCGATAATTTCTTTCTTTTAATCTTTAAAAGCTTTTTTGTCAAAACAGTAAAAAATAGCTTTACTTCTTAAGTTCACATTAATGAAAAAAAAAAAAAAACTGAATAAATTAAAATATATGGGGAAGGAAAAAAATTAATATAAAAGAGGATTTTGTATATAAAAATTCAGAAAGTTAATAGATTTAATTAAAATTGAACAGAATTAATTCTTCATAAATCTCCCTTATAATCTTTGAATTTAAAATTAAAAATTAAAAGCAATGATTTACTGAAACAATTAACTTTTTGATATACTTGGAAATAAAAACAAAGTATAATTGAAGGCCTCTTGAAATTATTCAAGCGCATATATTCATAATTATACGACACCCACCAAAACAAACCAAATAAAACTTTATTCCTACATTATGAAAAAAAAATTAAGATACATATTTTTCATTTTTCTTTTCAATTTTATAATGTGTATTTTTTCTCCATAAAAATTTTGTATTTTAACTTTTCACTTGATTGAGCACCCTATCTAAATTGAAGATCGAAAAATCAATATGTAAAAGCAAAACGAAATACGGATAAGACGCAAGTCAAAGGTTACATCATTCTGATTGGCCTTTTTTTCATAAAAAAGTTAAAAAAAAAAAGAAAAATAAGTGGAATAGCATTATAACCGAAGCCGATATGCATCAGTTGAACTTTATCATATTATATAGTTCAATATGTGTATAGATACAAAATATTTCAAACAAATATTCTTAAAGTTTTCAAGACGGTATACGCATACAAAAACTTATCTACTCTATATAGGTATATATATGAACACATATGTTAAATAAAACTCATACATTAAAATAAATAAAACATTTTGAAACACCATCAGGATAAAGGACAAAAAAATCTATGGTTACATTTTGATCATATCTATCAGTCAGATTTTCAGGAAATGTGTTTGCACACATTATTGAAAATTTGCATTTTATTTCATAATTTGCATAATAAATTGACACAGTTATCCTTGTCACATTTTTATAATATGTAATTGGATGTGTGTGGCCAATGAAAATATTATTTCAAGCAGAGTTTGTTCTGAATTCGAAACAACAACAAAAAAACACTTCCTTTTTTCCCAGCCAACACAACGTAATTATAGAAAAATTTAAAAGATTATTGTACTCTATGATAATTGAAATTATTTTTAAAATGTTAATGACTTTTCAAATGAGATAAATTATAGATAAGGAAATGCAAAAAAAAAAAAAAAAAGAATCTAAGAGATAATTTTTGCTCCTTTATCATCAAGTAATTTCTTTACATACATACATTATAATTACATCTTAAAGAAAACTCATCTACTTGTTCATTGAAATAATATGCCAACCCTTGTTGTTTTATGAGATTTTTTTATCATTATTATCATGTTTTTTTTTTTTTTTCATTTTTATAGAACGCCGGCGTATTTCTTATTGAAAAGAACTCATCATCGCAAATAGAGTTCAAGTATTCGCCGTCCTCATTATTACATTAAAAAAAATGCTGATGTGGGTGAAAATATCCAGAAAAAGGAAAAGAAAAGGCGAAAAGAAAAAAAATAAATGCTTGTATCATCGTCGTCATCATCATCATCATAAGGAATGTTCGATCTTTTAACATTTAGCATATAATATGTACCATCAGTATGTTAGTGGCTATAATGATTATCCCCCTGCTGGCTGGTGCTTTGGTTCTTGATACTGTTTCAGGTTTAAAACTTATACAATGGATGGTTGCTATTATTGTTGAGCTATTATTGCTTTTGCTTCGCCCAATCCATCTGTATCTGTATCTGCATATTATACAAAAGATATTTTATTGTTTTCTATATCGTCCACCATCGTCGTTTACTTTGCGTCTCCTATATACATATTATTATTATAATATACTTGTCGTTATCGTCTCTCAACCAACTGACGTCGTATATCATATTGACATGAAATAAATGTTCACAACACTACAGTAAGCCAAATAGCACACAATACACCATATACCTATATATTTTATATTCACTTTTCCAACACAGACAAGACAGTCAGCAGCCAAGCAGGCCTCTGCCTTATATACATATATATTTTATATGGAGCTAAAAAACTTTTATAAAATAAAATCTACTATATCTAAATATAAAATTTTCTATACTCTTGAATGTTTTTCAACCACCACATGCCATTTTCATGTGATTTTTTATGTTATATACAAACAAACATTCATATTATATTTCATTTTATTTTTCGTTTATAATACATATTTTATTATAGTGACGAGGCATTCAAACATTTTATTCTATATTTTTTTTATACTATATAGCATATATTTTGTATATATGTATGTACCTACATATATTATACATATAAAAACATATCTAAATCTATATATCTATTTAGACATATATATAAGTTAAGAAATATATATATTTTTTTATTATTATTCATGAATGTAGTTGAAAAGATCGTCGAGTAACACAACAAAAATTTTTGGACAGTTTTCTATCAGAAGTCCTTCATTCTGATAGTATCTTTTTAGAATAAACAATACAATAAGAAAACATATAAGATAGAAAGGAAACAAATTCATGGGTAAACGAAAAAAAAAACAAATTTTTTTTTTTTTTTTAATAAAAATAAAAGTAAAATAAAAGGAAAAAATATATATATGTATATAAAAGAAACAAGAAAAAAAAAAAAACAACAACATCAAATCGGAATGTCGGTATGGTGCTTTTTTGCTGATGGCTGCTGTTAACCATCATCATCATCAAGAAGTAGCATTATGTGTTGACAGGATTTCCGTTTTTCTTGTTTTTTTATTTGTTTCAAATCAATTCAAAGTGTTCTAGATACAACTTTAGTATAAAGATTTTCTCTTGGAAAATTTCAGAAAAATTGTTTTGTTTTGTTTGTTGCTCTTGACTACTTATTACTTGTCAACAACAAAAAAAAAAAACAAAAAACAAAAAAAAAATTATAATGTGTTATAAAAATATTGTGCATATTTATTTTGTCAATAATTAAATCAGTTCGTATATAAATTTTGAAGGAAAAAAAATCTAAACGATTTTAAATAATTTAATTTAAAAATTCACTTAAAATTGTAAAATGTGATAATAAAGTTAGTGACAGTAAAAAAAAAGTGTAAAAAGGATTAAAAACAAGATTAAAAAAAAAAAACGGATGACATATCATTGTTAACGCTGTTCAGTGTTAAAAAATTAATTCTATTTCAAGATATACATTTTATTAAAATTGAACAAAATGAAAATATGAAATAAACTCTCATATATACATTAATCGTTGTTTTTTTTTTAGTATTTGTGTGTCTGTACACATACTCTTCTAGTGTATATATTAATTTATTCGAAAAAAAGAAAAATGAAAATGAACATAACGCCCGGTATATGCAAATATAATGTCTCTTTTTTTTTCTATGTACGTACATATATTGATTTAAAATTCATTTAATTTTTTTTTCTGTGGAATATTAATTAAAATATAAAATCAAAAATCAATTTTTAAAATAAATTTTACATTTTAGTTGTACAACATACATAATTCGAGGCTGAATTCAATATAGTTTTCACGTGATAGATTTTTGATTCGTTGTTTTTATTTTTATTTTTGTAGTTTTTTTTCTTGTTTTCATTGAAAGTAAAAATGATTATCTGATAAAAAAAAACGTGAACTTCACTCATTAGATAGTTTTTGCAGTTTTTTATTCCTTTTGTTTCCTTTTTTTCATTTTTAGTTTTTTTTTTACTTTACTTTACTCGATTTATTCACGCCAACACGGAAAAAGACAAAAAAGAGACAAAAAAAAATGTTAAGCTTAAATAAAAACTTTTTACAAAAAAAAAAAAAAAAAAAAAAAAAAAATAATGATCAATAATGATGTGTGCATTGTACAATCACAGAATCAAGAAATTATTAATAATTTTATAAAAAAAGACAGAAAAAAAAACTGGTATAATATTATAGACAAAGTCTCAAAGTATTAAAAGGTGTAATTTAAAATAATCAAAGTTTATTATTATTATTATACATACAATGAATGCTCATAAATGCAACAATGTTTATAACATGGCAAATTATTATGAGGTAAGTTTTTTTTTTCTTTTTTATATATTTATTTTTGTATACTACATGTGATTATATACAAATTTACAAAAACAAAAAAAAACTTATTTGCATTTTTCTAAGATAAAAAACTTGTTATTTTTGTCTTTCTAATTTATTTTTAATTAAAATTTGATAAAAAAAAAATTTGTGTAATATATAGGAAAAAAAAATGAAAAGGAAAATGAAAATACATAGTTCCAAATTAAATTGATATGGTAAATTGCAATTAAAATGGTTGTGAAATGACTGAAAAAAAAAAAAGAAAAAGAAAAAAGGAATTATTAATTTCGGTTATGTATACCATAGTAATTATTTATACCATATATGCAAGTAGTTACGTAGGTGTTGAAACCCCATAATTAATTATTTTTCTTGTGTTATAACACCATCAAGAATAATAATTAACATTTTTTTATGAAAATTATAAATAAAAAAAACATAATTGAAAAATACTTTTTCAAATGTCCTTTTCAAATAACTGTATAGAAAATTTACAAGGTTATTTATATGTTTTCATATACATATAGATATGTGTGTATTTGTGTAACAATATATGTAAGAACAGATCATTCTTGTATAATAAATTTATTCATTCTAAATTCATTATTTTCACTCTATAGGTATTATTAAATACCTACATATTTACATACTGAAATGACTATATATAATTTTATATACGTATTTATATATATACATAATCTGTTACATAGTTTCAATTAATTTACATAAATATTATTTTTTTCCTTTTTTTTGTTTTTGCAAAATATTATACGATAGGTTTTGCACGGAATGCTGAATAATGAATGAAAATAAATATAATTTTGTTTGTTTTTTTTTTATGTATATTTATGATATTTATATTTAAATTTTGTTTTCGTGTAAGTATTTATTAATAAAATATATATATTTATACATGAATATTTTATTTATTTATATCTTGTCTACATTTATAAGTTTATAACACCTACACAATGTTTGTGTAGATTATTTGTTCATTTTGTTTTCAATAAATTTGTTAAATTTATTTATATTCTTATTTCTTAAAATTTACATAATTATTTTATAACTTATAACACTTTTTTTTTTTTTTTTTTGTACCAAATTGAACTTATGTATCCTTTTGCACCTTTTACCAATAAACATATAATATATAAAATTACATTTATTAACACACATGATGATCCTGAAGTGTATATTTTATTATTCACAAAGTAAAGAAATAAGATACCAGTAATTTCATAAAAATGTTAAGCCATTTTGTTGAAAATTTATTTGTTAAATTTAAAAAAAAAACAAACCGGATTCATCTGCAAATTTGTATGTACACGTGAATGTTAAATTAAAAAGATATTATCATTTGAGTATAGGACAGGTTACCACCTTTTAGATATATAAATTCTTACGTAATGCTATAGAAGTTTTAAAGTTTTATAAAACCAATTTTTTTTTTTTGTACACAATGTTTTATTATAAATTTCAATCGAATTTAAAAAAAAAACAAAAATATTTTTAATAGAACATCGTTGTCCAGAAATATAAAGATTTGTCTTCAAAACAAATGATATACATACATATAATAGAAAAAGTTAACAGGGGGACATTTTTAATGTTTAAATAATTTTTGGTAGATAAAAAACAGTCTCGTAAAGTTACCGGCGGAGAATTTTTTAGAATTACTTATTTATTTGTGACACATCGTGCGCAAGAGATAATATCTTATTTTCAATTCAATTTAGAAAAAAATTAAAAAGAACCTAATTAACAATCATTTTGAATCTCGTAAAATGAGGATTTTTAAACCTAAAACATTTAAAACTAATTTATTTTAAAAAAACTGCCCTTACGACGATGTAATTAATCAGATTCAAATTTTAAAATTTAATAAGCAAGTCAACATTAAAGTTGAGCTTATCTTCTCCAAATAATAGGTAAAATTTGGGAAATAAAATTTCATACTGAGTAAATAAAAGGCCCAAATATTGAAATTTGTTTTTCAGAATAAAGATTGCAAAAAATATTTGAAGATGAAGTAAACTTTTCCCATAAAGATTTATGATAAGGGTTATCAAGTAATTTTCTCTTTTAATTTCATTTGATCTAATGCAAAAGTCCATTCACTACTATTATATTTAAAAATTTTACAAAAACACCATAAACAAAAATATATTGCAAAAATTTTAAATGCATCTCTCTTCATAAAATGTAAATACATACATTTGCAATTATATGAAATGTAATAAGTAAATTTTTATTTTTTTTATTATTTTAAACGGTTCAATGAATAAGTTAAATATAACTCTTTTTTTGTATCTTCTATATTTTTTATATTGAAACAAAAATATTAATTTAATGTATAAATTTAATCATTAAATGAGTGCATCGACATTTCAACTTTAATGCTGTTTAAATTCTTGTTTTTCTTTTGAAAAATTTTCTCTCGTATATTTTCACTTGTCTTAAAAAAAAAATGTAAAAAAAAAATCCAACAAAAACTGGAATTTCTTCATTCTAATCGAAAACATTGTATATACATATTTAAATATTTTTTATACTTTGTATAAAATAATGTATAGATTACGGATTAAAAAGATATTTTAGATGACACTTTTTCTGTGTTGATGACCATTATAATGAACACAAAATCGTTTTAAAGAAAAACAAAAAATTCTTTTTGTATATAATTTTTAAATAATGTCAATAGCACATATAATAATTATGTATTTATAAAAAAGTTTAAGTGAAAAAGATAAAAAAGAATTCTATCTAATACCTTGTATTATGGAAATATTAAAGTGTTCTTTTATTTTTGTTTAATTTATTTTTGTTTTGTTTTCAATTTTCAATTTTATTTATTGATCACACACATAATGCAGTTGTGATTTCTTTATTACATCGTTTATTTATTTTTTTGTTTTTTTTGTTCTTATAGCTGTTATTTTATCTTTTTCATTTTAAATTCTATTATGGTATTTCGAACTTGAAAAAACAAATTTTAAAATTCATTCCTACACTTGTTGTTTATAAAATAATAAATTCTTAGCTTAAAGTCAATTTCAACATCCTCTTGTCTGGTCACCATTTTTTGTTTTATTGTTATTATTTTTATCTTTTATTTTTATTTTTATTTTTATTTTTTAAATATAATTCGAGGGGTATTGAAGTTTAAATAAATGAATATATGTGTGCATCAGGCATTTTTCTCTGTATATTATTGTTGCATTTCTATAATATACTATACATACATATATATATATATTGATGTGGTACAGAAATGATGATGATGATAATGGTATAATAAAGCGGTGGTGATGGCGTGGATAAGAAGACGAAAAAACTTTGAAATAAGAATCTCAAATTTCTGGTCCTCATCTCATGTAACTGAATAAATTATTTGAACTTCTTATGAAACCTGATAATAATCATCACCATGTTAAGGAAACCAGTTTAACTGGATTCGTTTCATTAATATTGAGATCAAGACCTTTAGAGTCCATTTCAAAACACGAACCAATATTCTTATTATTATATTTCAAGACAAGACGCTTTCTTTAATATAAATACCTATCTTATATATCTTGTTAAATGCAATGGCCTTTAAAAAAAAAGGTGAAAAAGTTTAAGTAGAAAAAAAAATGTTGAGATGACCAAAAAATGTTAAAATGTTGTACCCACATTTAAAAAAAAATTATAATAAAAAAAAGACTCAAATAAAGGTCTCAATTGAAAGAATTTTAACCAGAATATACTTTTTTAAATAAAAGAAACAATTTCTTAAGAAAAATACAAATTTTAATGGAAATTATTATGAAAAGATACTATGAATGCATTTAAAAAAAAAAATAAGTTGAAGAAAACAAAAATAAAATTCAAATATGAAATATAAAAATTACCCTAAGGAAATGAAATTAATTTAAAATTAACAATAAAGAAAATATTGAATTCGTATTCTACATACAATATATATAGGTGTATATGCACATGTGATTCCAATTAACAAGGTATAAAAGGCCATGAGTAGGTATAATAAAACAATAAAAAAAAACAAATAAGTTTCAAAGATACTCGTATCATATATTTATTCTGATTTTAATAATGTTAACATAATTTTATTATATCCAGAGGTGAAAAATTCTTACTGTACTGTATGATACTAATAGATATAGGTATATTATATGATATAGAGATATTTTCAATATTCTTTAAAGATTCTTTTTTTTATTTTTAATGCTTTCCAATTTACATTTTGCTTCCAATTTAACATTGTTGAAGAATTTATGACTGTTATCTGGTTAAAATTTCTTGCATACAAGATTTCAGAGAAGCGTAAAGAAAAAAAAACTTTGTTTTATTTTTGTTTTTCCTGGCTTTTTAGTGTTTTATTGTTCTCATGCAAAAAAGGGTTATTCAAAATATTTTGGTTTCAAATGAAGCAAAAACAATAAAAACAAAAAAAAAGAAGACGAATAAGAGAAAAAAAAGTGATCTGTATACAGTAAAATTATAAAATGCACAATATTTATAAGTTTTACACAGGATACGGGATATTTATTGCCTGCAATATAACTTGACGCGAGAAAATACACTATATATTCATGGTACTATAAGGTACTAAACCCGCATATGCAATATAATCTTTTGTTGAATTATTTTATTTTTTTGTTTCCGTTTTAACATCAAAGACCTCTTGACCTAATTTTTATGCAATAGAAAATAAAAAGAAAAAAGAAAAAGATAAAGAAATTATGCATAGAAATCAGACGAAAAAAAAGAAGAGAAATCAGTTTTTAGAAAAAAGGATTTTAGGATAAAAATGCATAATATTTGAGAAAAATTTGAATAAATCTTTTTTGTTATTTTTTGTGAAATTAGATATGCATGCTGTCTGTAATATTTTAGAAAAATTAGAAAAAAAAGGTTAAGTAGGTATTTAAATTCTTATTTTAATGGGAGAAAAAAAAATTCAAAGGATTGTTTTGTGAATTCCAAAATCTAGTGCAATAAAAATGCTGGTACCTATGTTGTTTTTTCTATTGCATTATAATTTTTTCATGTACATAGGTAAATGTGTTATAATAAGTTAGCTTTTTTTATTTAAGAAGAAGTATTTTCACTCGTTCACATTTATGAAATAATTCCCAATGTTAGATTCTTAGGAATGTAAATTATATCACGGCTCAAACAAATATTGTTGATAGGTTTTACCTTTTTAAGCAAATTGTGTTGTACCTACCTTAAAAATTGTATTATTAAAATAAAAAAATATTTAAAACAAAAATAGCTTAAACTAAAAGCTTTAGAAATTTCATAATATGTATATGACATAATATATAATATGTATATCTATATGCATGTAGAAAGTAGGTATAAGTATCTACATACCAAATTTTAATTGTGTTTTGTAGGAAAAATCGAAAATAAAATTTAATTTTTTTTCTTTATTTATCTATTTATTTATTTGTCAAAATTAATTTAAAACTTATATAGTTTCTTATATTCATAAAAATTAAATATTTAAAATGTATGTAAGTCACCAATTTAATAACTAGATACTAAATGGCTTTACTTAATAACTAAAATCAATAAAATAAGTGATTTGTTAAGTGACAATTAACCTACGGCATTTAAAAAATAAAATATGCTTAAACTTGTAATATAAAACAGCCTCTACTTTTAAAACAGTTTTTTAAAATTTATACAAATTACCTATTTATGACAACTTATAGATACTACCTACTAAGTAAATTAAATGTAATACAATCTTAACATTTATTTATCACAAATTTATCTTATATGACTTTCCAATTAATTTTTGCTATATTAATGATAAAAAAATCTACTTGTACCTTTTTAATTTAATGCCAGAAGTAAAATCATTTAAAATCATTCTTCTGTTTCGTCAAATAGGAAATTTAATAAATTTATATAGGTAGGTATTTATATATTTAATTACTAACTGGATCTCCAAAACTGATTTTAAATTAAATGCCTGGATATGTTGTATTCGTATGCTCAATTTGTAAATCTAAAAATAAAATCACAAATTTAATAACCATTTTGAGAATAAAAAAAAACAAATTAAAAATAATAAAGTAAATTTACCTATGGACAACACTCACCATCAAGGTCATTTAAATATAAACGCCTTCATTAAAATATCGCCTGAATATGTTATTTTAAGTAGTCTTTTAGTTGGTACGATTTTCAGTTGCATATTGCATTCAATTTACATTTTGATAGGTAGAAAATTTCATAAAATGAATGTTTTTTTTTTTAAATATTGGAGACACTTGCGTGACTAGACAGCCACTGCAATTATATGTATAGCAACAATGTTGCACTTTATGAAGTAGTGCCATTAATAATTAATCACGCAATGAATATATTACACACACTGTAATTAAAAATTTATATACTTTTTTTTACTATCTGGTCTATCAATCAACGTGAAAAAGTAGAATCCACGCTTCAATTCAGAAATTTTTTGAATTTCCGTTTCTTCTGCATTTAAAAACAAAAAAAGAGAAATTAAAAAACTTTGTTGTTGATAACTTTGTCGGCGGCAACGGCAACGGCAACAAAACGTAGCCATTACACACAACACTCCATCCTTAAAATTCCGAAATCCGGGTAAATTTCTTAAGAAAACTTGCGGTACGTGAAGTTGTACTTTTCTATTTACCTGCGTATCGTATATGAAAATGAATTTGAAATGGCAAAAGTAAGAAATGGAAATGTAGTGGTGATACTGTTGAGTAAGTATGAAAAGAAAAAGAAGTATGCAGATCAGCCATTGTAAAAGAGGCGGAGTTAAGTAATTGTATAAATTTTAGAGCGAAGTAAATAGGCACATTTGTACAAACAAACATAACCAAGTATATGTCATGCTTTCCTCTTTTTGCCACCACAGATGAGTCTAGTTTGTCTTTGTCTCGCGTGAAGTTTCTTGTTTGAAGTGGTATGATGGCTTCTTCAGAATTGTTATCAACAAAAAAAAAATGGAAAAAGATTTAAGTAGAATTGATGGTAGTGGGAGTGAGCATAGTAAATCTTTTGCTTTCTCATTCTACCTTTTTTAACGTTTTTATATTATTATTACCATTCTGCCATATTTTATAATCGGATCAAGAGGGTTTTTTTTGGTAGCGTTAATCGGGCTTACAAAGTTTTTTAATATCAAAATCGTCTACAATAGGAATTTCTGAATCTTTTTTACGTGCATATTTTCATAGTGATAACGTTGAAAATGCTAATGGATCGTATTTTCTAAAAGATATGAACGTTATTTTATGAATAAAAACAAACGAAAATACTTTTTCACATCTACAATACATTATATAGTCATTTTATACACATTAATGCATAATAATGTAATATTTTAAATTATTTCTTTAAAAAGGTTTAAAGTTGGTGAAAGAAAGAATAAAAATATATTAAAGCTTTGACAGGAATTATTGCCATCGGTAAAAAGGATTTTAGAAGAATTTACATAAGATATTCTGAATAATAAATTAAGTTTTTTTCTGTGCTTTTGGTTGTTGTATCCTTGTTTCTTGTGTAAAATTTAATAATATTCAGAGAGGGTTGAAATGTTTGAAAATTACATTTTGTGTAAATTCAAAATATCTACTTATCTGAACGGTGGTATAAAATGTGAAAATAAAACCTATCTATATTTTCAAATTAAATGTGTTTCTTTTGTTTAATGTTATGCTGTAATTGAAGGTACAGGGTATTAAAAAGTATAGGTGTACATTTTCATTTGTAATACCCACCGATATTTTGTGTAATTTAAATTGTTTTTATTGTTGCGTTTAAATAACAAAAAAAGGATTTTTGTACATATACATATATGTATACTTTATTATTCAGAAAAAGTTTTTCATTTTTCCTTGTAACTATTTATTTAAGAATCGTGAAAAGTAATTTAATTCAAGTGATTAGGTTTATTTGAAAAGTTTTTAAATCATCATTTGTTTGTTTTGCGTATTCTTTCAATAATTGTCATTTCTATATATATTATAATTTTGTTAGAATTTGTGTAGGTTTATTTTCAAAATTAAAATTTTAATTTATTCGTCTTATTTTGCATATTGAAATATGTACTCCAATTTGCTCTATTTCATTTGAATTACCTACCGTTGATACTGCAATTAAATTTTGTAGATTTAATTAAAAGATGAATAGTTTTTGTATTATACTCTAATTTTCGTTGTCACATATTTTCATTTACCTACGGAACCTGAAAAGAAATTAATGTAAAAATGTCTTTTCGATCCTGAATAGCTATTTGCATTGCTTTGTCTTGCAAATACGTTTTTATTTTAATCTATTGACAAGAGAGCTTAAAAATGAATTTTTAATGTTCATTGCCAAATTTGTAGTTTGAAGTACCTATGAGCAATGACAATATAAATTCTTATAGTATCTGCTCTGTGCTATGTGTATGTATGACAGAAAAATTTTTCACAATATTCAAGGTACAAGGTAAGTGTTTTTCTTTATTTAGACCGTTTGTCATGAAAGTGTAGCTCACTTTTCATAAAAAATGAGTTAAATAAAATTTCAGATGATCAACGACTTGGAAGTTTGAAACTGATCCGTTTTACAGATTACAATGATGTCTTTAAAGAATTTTGTTGGAATTTCCTACACTTTTGGCTACCAGAATTGTAGCTCAAAATCGTTTTGCTGTCTTAAAAAAGATTTTGTAATTTTATACATAAAATCTATAATCAATTTCTGTTTAATTTCCGACAGTATCTTTTTTCTTTAAATACTCAATGTTTTCAAAAATTTTAATTAAATAGATACCAAGGTTTATTTGATTTACAGGCAACTGCTTCACCCAAAAAAAAAAATGTACACTCATATTTTTACTTGCTCTGTTGAAAGGATATTTCAATCCTTTATTCAAACCATTATACAATACGACCGCCATCTGTTGTTCGCTTTTTCAACTACAAATGTGCATCAAAATTTCAAATTTGAAAAAGAAATATTTTTGTGAAAAAAATTGATACCACTATAATCTCACTTTTTAAAATTTCTCAATTTTCCAACACAATTGTAATCTTGTTCAAGTTAATTATTGTGTGAGTGAAGAGGAAAACATGAACTCTTTGAATTTTTTAAAATCTCTTATGTGAAAACTTTTCCAATTAAGATTTTCTCTCTGTTAAAATTATTTTTGTATGAGTTGACTGTTGAGTATGAAAATATTTTAAAAGATTTTGTTATCAATATGTTTGTTTTGTTTTGTTATTTTTTCACAAATGGGAAGAAAAGTTTGTTTTTAACTTCAAATCAACAGTCCGGAAGAACCGGTGAACCTGATTCAATGTGGGGGATTATTGTTTTCTTTCTTTTTTAGTTTTCCTTGTATTACAAACGACCTTTACGAAATAATACAATGCAATTAATATTTTTAGTACATAATTTGTAACAATTATTATGAGCAATAAAACTTCCGATTAGAATCAATTTTGAGTCAGATAACATTCCTAAGAAAGTCATATATGAAACAATTATTATTGTCATATATTGCATTTATGTGTACATGCAACATGACATGATTGAAACACATTTGTTTTTTTCTAGTATGAATTTTTATTGATTCAAATTTTAACTGAATTTTATGATTTTTTCTTTTTCTTGTTTGTATTTTGTTAAGAGGTCTCAAGTTTTACCATTAATAAAATTGTTTGGTTGAGCGTTGAGCCATAGTATTTGTTCAGTCAGACTCAGGTAGAGAAATATACGATCAATGTATACAGGTGAAGTCTTATAGGATAATTTTTGTATTTTTTTTTTTCTCAATTTGATCTTATTTTGGTTGGTTCTTGTTTTGAATGAAGTAGAAAAAATTATTAAAAATTATTAGTTTATTGAATGGCCACATGAAATAATTTTTTAAATGGCGCTCTTGTTTTATTTTTATTTTTAAACAATTTTTTGGAAGACTCAAAAGGATATTCTATTATCTTTTTCATTTATTTTTTTTAAATAAAATTTAATCATTGTCATTTAAAATAAATTTCTATGATTAGAAAGAAAAAATAAACTGTATGCACAAGCAAATATAGTAGAAATTATTTAAATATTCCTTATGCGTTTCAAATTTCCGATAACGTAAAAGTAGAAAATGAATAAAATTATGTATTAGAATTGAAAATCATTACCTATACACGCTTAACGATTTGCGGCGAAATTCTTTTATTTTATTATAAGTAATTCTAAGAATATTTCATTACCTTACAACTCATTAAGTACCCGAGGTAATTTATTTTTAATAAAATAAAAATTCTTTTGTTTGATTTGTTCATTAACACCTGTTTGAGGTTGTTTTTAAAAATATAATTTGAAGAAAAAAAAACTTCTTAATAAAGGAAATAACAGTTATAAATATTTATTAAAATTTGCACATTCTTTATATGCAAATTATTTTGAATTATTATAAATATATTATGCAATATATACTATGCAAACCAGAATAAAAAAATTTAAAGGATTATTACCATAAAAAAATTAACTAGCATTTTTTTCTCTTTTGAACTTACAGGTTTTAATTTGATAATTAAAATAATTTTGAAAGATTTTTCTTTATGAATAGCTAGGCTTCGTTTAAATTTTTTTTTTTTTTGAAAAATTTTAACTATAAGTACCTACTCAGTTTTAAATATCCTAGGGTACATTTATTTGGGGGCTTTTGAAAAATAAATAAAAAATTAAGGGTTTTTTTTTTTATATTTTACTGAATAAAAATTTTTTAGCATCTTTGTTTATTTTGTATATAATTTTACATTTCCATAAATTTTCTAGAAAATTTAACAGAATTCTTTTATATGATTATGTGTTTTTTTGTAAAGCTTTTTCTGAACAAAATATTCTCTAAAATGAGAAATTTATATACAGGATGTGTGTTCATTTACATAAAATGTTTGTTTAATTCATAATTTTATCATTTTAATTTTACAGAACATTAAAATGTTTACAACACTGCGACTATTTTCTTAATTCTTTCACTTTCTACGCAAAAAAAATATATATATGTATACATATATATAAATAAACATTACATATGCTTTTAAAAAGTTATATCCGAAAAAATTTCCATACAACCACACATAATAAAAGACCTTTAAAATACCAAACCTCGATTTTTTTTGCATTACATCATATCATAAAGAAAAATTTTTTTTTTATGTAACTGTTTAATAATCCAGTTGTAAGAACCTTTTTAAAAGATATACATAAACTGCTCAATAGTTACTACTTTTCATGCCCATATTTTTTCGCCACATTATTGCTATATGTAATATGTATGCTGTATATAGATACTGAATTTATCTTGAAAAAACTTTTGTATATATATATGTATACCTAAATGCGGCGAATATTAAATTACATATTAGTAAATGTTTATAGAGTTTATAGTTACAGTATATATGAAAAAAAAAGGGTTGAGGTGAAATATTGTGGATAACGGTTGTCTCACATGAAAATAAGAAATATTTCATAGATATACCTACCATATCGTATATATGTATATACTGAAATAATAATAATAACGAGAAATAACAACGGTTTATAATAAAAAGTCCTTGAACAGTGTCTAAACAAAAGCAACTAAAGAACTAAAGAATGACTTTATGGTTGAACATAAATTGTATTCGAAATGGTTGTGAGGTGTGTTGTCTAAAAGACCCACATATTTATCATTATTTTTTTTCGTTTTTTCTTTTTGCAACTTTAAATCTTAAATACAGATCTATAGATGATTTTATAAACAATAGTTACAACAGAATGAATTCAATCTATGTATATCTAACATGACTTTAGCACTTTTAGTTTTGAATACATTTTTTATTTTGCAACATTCATTGAACTATAAAGGTATTCGCGATACGAATAGAACCGCATATATTCATTATAAAGTAATGAAAACACATTGTGGTTTTAAAGG
Organism: Bombylius discolor; assembly: GCA_939192795.1. Lineage (NCBI taxonomy): Eukaryota > Metazoa > Arthropoda > Insecta > Diptera > Bombyliidae > Bombylius > Bombylius discolor. Next base: position 2,378,889 of record OW584241.1, on the reverse strand, counting down.
TATGTATGTATCTTTTAAAACAAAATCAAATGACCTCACCTATATAGGTATGTTGAAAATAATACAATTAGATAGTTAATTTATTTTGAAAATATAGATAGTATGATGTTTTGTATTCCATTTCATTATCCATGTGTTATAGTTTTTTTTTTTTTTTAAAAATAGATCCCATTGATAATAAACCAAGGTGTACATAAAAAAATAAGGTATGACTGATTGATAATATTGCTTTAAACTTTAAACATTGTGACGTCATTTGGTTGTAGAGTGAAAAACTATTTTTAACAAAATATCAATCGAAAGAAAAAAGATCTTTATATATAAAAATTGGAATTTGAATATTCAAATTTTTTCTAATACATTGACACCATCTGCTTGTAGTCTCCTGTTTTTTTTTCTGTTTCTGCAATACCACCACCCAACATCACTAATTGTCAATTAATGATTCATGAAGTGACATTAAATTGTTCACGCAAAATTCTGAACAGCTAGTTTTAGAGTGAAGATTAAAAAGTAAGTGTGAATTTAATTGCGAAAACTTGAATTAAAAAAAAGGTAATGACACTTGTGAAAAGACCATCATCGTCGTGGGGCTTCTTTTAAGACTTCGATAAAAAGATTAAGGTAAGAAGATTTGAATTAATTTGAAAATATTTTTTTTAATTTTTTTGCTGCTGTATATTCAATTTAAATAGTTTAATTAGGTTTCTATTGATTTTTTGGTAAATAAACTTTGTTGCTATAGTCATATGACTAAATTATATTGGCTTCGTTATGATTGCATAATCGTATAGTGATGTTATTTCAAAACAAAATATGATAGGTACAATTTTCAAATTTTTTTCTCATCAAACACAGAAAATTTCATATATGTACGTATCAGTTTTACATTAATTTCTCATATGTAGCCCATGAGAATATAAAAATGGTATTTTTTTTGGAAATTATTCAAACGAGAAAAATAAATAATATCAATAACAATGTGAAGTAATCATTTGCATTCATTTAAACAACTTACTGGATTTTCAAAAATAAACATTTTTCTTCTTCTACTCACAAGGTAAAAATATTAAACAATAAACAGGTGGATAAAATTTACTTATTCAAGAAATAATATCATACCATATCAGCATACACATGCACATTCATTTGCATAAATTCCTTTTGAATATTCAAAAATGCTATACATTTTTCTTTTTCTTGATAAATCGTATTGTGTAATATAAGTATAAATATATAAAAAAAAAAGATCTACCTATACGAATAAATGATATAGAAGAAACCTAAATTGTGACCACCATTTTATATATAGAAAAAAAAAGTCACATTTAAGCTAAATTATCATAATTTACGTAGAGGGCCGTAAATATTGTATTGTATTTAAAAAATAAATTGTAAACTGATTCGAATTCAAAATTGATCGAATTGATTGAACATATTGATGTATATTGTATCTATACTTATTTCCCAATATACATGTATACCTATACATTTACTCTGTTTAGTTATTGTAAGGTATATAATAATAATAGAATGAAATTTTCTTTATATTTTGCTTGTTTTATTTTTATTTTTATTTTTTTCCCTCCTTGAACTAGTTGTCATTTTAGTAGAGTATAATTTATGATGATTGGTCTCACGCAAAATCGATTATAAGAGCAAACATATTGCGCCCATAATCGAGGCCATTATTTATTTAAAATATACTATGAGACTTAATTTCGAATTAGTAAACAAATTTGAATTTATTTAAATCTATATTTTATGCTGATGGTAAGTATCTACACAAAAAAAAAAAAAAAAAAAGAATTCAGAAAATAATAAAGCTAGGCATTTATTTGATATTGATGGTCTTTCAAATAACACATACATTCGTTGTACTGTTGTTCAAGAAAATAATATGAAAAAATCCACGCCTTATCATATACATATCTTTTTTTTTTTTTAAAAATTCTGAATAATGTTAACATATATGTATCTACCTACATAGTACATACGATACATACAATGAAGTTTCTAAAATATTAAAAGATAATTTATTACATAGAATCAATAAAAGAATAAAAAGAACTGTTAGAATGATATTTTTCAAAAGACATTTGAATATCGAATATCGATGAATATTGGGTTGGTTATTATAGAATATTTTTTATTTATTTTTTTAATGTGTAGTTGTTTTTTCCTTTGGCTCATAATTATTTTGTATTGTGTAAACTTCAAAGTTAATTATTCAAGTATTGTTTATCAAAACGAATAATTTACTATATACATAATTTTTTAATCCTTATTAGCTGTTTGGTTTTTATTTTCCTTTTTTTTTTTTGAATATAACTTTCGTTTGTCTCATGACTTCATATACGAAAATATCTTCATGTATGAGAAATATGAAATTTAGTTATTATAGAAACAGCATGTACCTATACATATTTTGTATACAAATTTGAACAAATTGTATATACTTTTAGTATACATATATATATATGTATATATATACATTTCTGATTGTTTATGTTTTAAAAAATTTATTATACACAAACATGTAGACATTAACTGTAATTTAAACGTGAATATGAGAAAATTTTAGGGATTTGTTTAAATACGAAGTCTGATGTTTAATCTTTCACAAAATAATTATACCAATTTGTGTGTTAATTATCAAACAAAATAAATGTTCCTTTAAAATAAAGAAAAGCCGAAATTTAAATAATTATCAGGAGCAGATTTGCTTCAGTTTCACATTTTTAAAACATCATTGAAAAATATAATATTAAAACAAAATGGAAAGAAAACAAAATTGTTGTTTCAATGCCACCTGGGTTCAATTGAACCAATCAAGGGTACTTATTATCAAAAATGATTCAATTTCCTCATTTTTATTACACACATTATGATAACATAAAATTTTTCAGGAGTTTTTTAAAAGCTTCCACCATTTTTAAAACTTCAATCAAGCCAATGTGTGAGGTAAAGAATTTTAGCACGAGACAAAGTTTTTTTCTTCACAGAATACTTTCAAAAATATTTGTTTATGTTGTTTTTTTTAATATTTTTAAATTTCGAACACTTTTCAAAATTATTAAATTAATTGAATTCCATTGGAGGTCTTAAAGGTCATATTGTAATCCTGAACAATTAAATAATAAATGAAAATCTCATAATTTAAAAACATCTCACAATTATCCATACTTTTTTTTTACATTTGTGATACTTATGAATTGGCTGTACATTCATTTTATAAATTTATTCAGTTTAATTAAAGAAAACTTTTTAATATTTTTACAAAATGAAGTTGTTTTCCTGATTAAAAAAAAAAAATACAAATAAATGCAATGATGTTTCCTAATTGCTATACATGACATATTTATTAAAATAATTATTATTTTATTTTTCTTAAGCGTATCCGTTTTAAAATGAATTTTCACCTGTTTAAAATTAAATTTATACACCATTCTAATTATCTTTTTTAAAACAAATATAGCAATTTAAATAATAGTCTCATTTAATTTCAATTGTACATATGATACATACAAGTTATTTTGTTGTTTAACATGAAAATTTTATAGTAAAATAAGAATGTACATCAGTATAAATTCACTTGAATATCTATTTTTTTTTTTTTTGCTTCTTTCATCAATTACATATGAGCAAAAATACCTATAACAATAATAATAATTTGTATACATTATTATTATTATGTATTAACATTACATCAGGAAAATTACATTCAAAGAAAGCGAAAAATTATAATAAATGTAAAGCAATAATAAATCGTTAGGTATGTATATAAAGTATGAATGTTCTTAAGTTATTGTTATTACTCTTGGCTTCAAATCCAAGTATGTATATAATAATTAAAAATAAATGTTTTAGATATCTACATATATGCATATATATATAGTATGTATGTATAAATCTTGTATAATAATAATAATAATAAAAATACTTTAAAAAAAAATTATAAGGAATCAAAATTTATATACATAGTGTATTATTAAAACATGCAATTAGACGACAACATTGTTGCACAAATTGAATATTTTTCAATTGCTGCTACATATATTATATATACCTACTATATATATATGTATATAAATTCATATATTATACGAGAACTGGAACTGTTAATTTAGCATGAAGTTGACATATCCCGTCTCATGTGAGAATTCATGCAGTATTTTGTTTATTTTTATTATTATTATTTTTAAATTTGTTTTTAGTTTTTTTTTTTTTTTAAATTTTTAGTTATATTTTCCCATTTCTATACATATGATTGTAGGTATATATATTTTTTTATATGCGTTAAAAGAAAAAAATTCCTGTTTTCTCATTGCAACTTAGATTTTACATAAACTCTATACGACAGAAGTAAAAAAAAAAATAAAATGTCAAATGTATCTTGAATTTGATAATAAGCAACTGTTTGTGTGGTTCAGTATTATCTATTAAAAAATCATTTAAACGTGGAAAATTTATGGACACATACATATATTTAGGATCATTGGCAATGTAGTACAGATTTTTTCTCATTGGATTTGAAAAAAAAAACAGAAAAACTAATTTTCTAAATTATCCTTTTTTACTCTATAAATTAAAAATTAATTTGAATCTGTGGGTTTTGTATATAGTATCTATACTTATACTAATTAAATGAGATTTACTTAATAATGCGATAGATATATGTACATATATAATATGTGTAGGTAGGTATACGACATTTTTATATATTCGAAAATAGAGAAAATTCTAAGGAAGTTTATATTGAAAATCATAAATTATGTTGTATTTTTGGAAACGATGAAAATTTTTGAGTTTTTTTCTTCTTCTTTGTTGTTGGCATCTTTTCACACTTTTAATTAGAAATTTGTTATATGTTCATAAACATGTATAAAATGTGGAAAATTAAAATTGAATGGATTTTTATTAGTTTTCTACAAATGACTTACATTATTTTTTTTTTCTTGATGTCCACTGACCTGATTTTTTAAGCTGCTTTTATGATTTATTTTAGCATAAGATAAAATATAAAATAATTTTGTTTATTTTAAAGTTTATAAAGTTCAGAAATTATTTTTTAAGATTAGAATAAAGTAAAAACCTTGAGATTTTTTTTTTAAAACCAGAATTTAGCTTATTGTAGAACTTATGTAGATATACCTATATGTATATGTGTATTTTTTCTATATGAACAATCCTACTTCTTCCTTCTTAGTCCTGATACTTGTTAAGTTTTTGATGATCATCTCATCATACAGTCTAGGTCTTTTTATTGTTCCGTGAATTTAGTAATTCCCATAGATTATTGTCTGTATGACATTATGTTCTTTTTAATCCTTCCTATATGCCTGTGAATATAAATTTTCTATTTTTTTCTTTTTAATGAAAATAAATTGCAATTTTTTTTATTATCCTAATAATTTATTCGACTTAATTTATTATTTACATATTACAACAAAGCGCCACTTTAATAAAATTTAAATTGTTTTTTTATTTTTGTTTTATAGAAAACAGTAGCAATTGTAAAATAATTTTAATACTTTAATTTTATTTTTTTTTAAATGTGTAAAACGTAAATGATATTAATCAAATGTTAATGAGATCAATTACAAAAAAATACAAAACAATCATCGTAATAATTGATTATTCAGTGCGCATAGTTATCACCTAACCAAAAAAGAAATTCATCTTGATAATTTATGTGGATATAAAATTTTATGATATACATTTACGAGGTCTCTCCTCTTCTTATATATAATATGTATTATCTGATATATATATTTATATTCACATATAAATATATATAAATGTATATGTATGCGACTATAAATATGATATTTGTTCAAAAAAATATAAAAAAATAAAAAAAATAAACATTATGTCTAGAAGGAAACAACAATAAATATAGAGGGTGTTGACTTCTTTTTAATATTGCCCTTGAAGTAAAGAAAAAAACAACAAAGGTATATCTGTATATACATTAATTTCTAGATCATTTTCGATTCCTGATGTAATATAAAATCAATAAACCATAATAAAAAAAAGAAAGTAATAAGAAAGACAAAGAAAGAATAAAAAAATAATAATGACAAAAATAAACCTGTATTTACCTGAGTTCCAAAATTCTTATAGAATAGGCACCTTTTTCAAATTAATCGAATTATTTCATATAACAGAATATAATCAGAAAGTTTTTGAAGAATAAGAACAAATAAAAATGAATTATTTAAATTCGCGATTAAAATGTTTTATTGATATTTGATTTTTAATTGCAATATGCATTTTAATCCTTTTCGATTTGTTTTCTAATCCGTCATGAATTAAAATTATCAAAAACAAAAAAACAAAAAATTGTGTATTGAATTAAATTTGTTTCCTTGTTTACGAAGAAAGATGAAAGAAAAAAGAGAAAAAAAAAAAAAATAAAACAGAAAAATAAAATATGACTAATAAATGTTTTACTTCAGGTTATAAAGTGTTTTTTATGTTTTTATGGCCATTAGTAAACTCGTAAATTACCGTAACAAAATGAAAAGTGTTGAACAATTGAATTGTGTAAGAATAAGAAGAAGAAATTGATGATAATGTTGATGAAAAATAAAAATACATAATAATAAAACAAGAGAGAAAAAAACAAAAACAAATAAAAACAAATTGAATGCAACTAGCTATTTATTTTTAGCCTGAGTACTTGTATACAATATCCGTTTTTATAAACATTATTATGTAGGTAATATAAATGTAATAGAAAAAAAAAAAGACAAAACAAAAAAAAAAACCGTTCAATAAATATAATGTCAAGGACAAAATAATTTCTGTGGTAATTTATAATATGTCAGAGTACAGTTAAATATTAGTGACTTTCTCATGTAACAGTAAATTGAATTGAATATTATTATATACAATACAACCGACGGATTAGCATATAAATTTTTAATATTAAATAAAAATTTAATTTATTGAAATTGTTTAATTGTTTGTGCGATTTAAAGTTTTTTTTTTTGAAGTGATTATTCAAATGATTTATCGAATATCTAATTTTTGAATTTTTGTAAAAGCAATAAATTTGAAGCAATAATTGCAAAAAAATAAAGAAAATATTTTGTAAGTTACATTTTCTATATTTAGGAAATAAAATTTAAAAAAGAAAATCAATTAAGATCTCAAACAAATTTTCAACAAGGCCCCATAGTGCTTTGTGAGTGGGATATTTTATTTTTCCTTATACTCACGTACCTACACATTTATTTATTCATCGATGATAACGTGCTATACTCCAGGGGGGAAAATTTGACATATTCACTTTAAGTAAACATGTTAAATATAACAGAAAGGGGAGAGTCCCTTAAAAAATCCTTAAAATTTATCATCTTCGTTAAATATTAAATTTTTAAATTTGATAAGAAACATTGTAAGTTCGATAACATCTTAATTACAAAATAAATTTTAATTCTTATCCATTTCGAGTTGAATTCATGTGAAATGTATACAGAAGATAAATCAGTTATAAAATAAAAAAGTTATTAATTTATAAAATAAACAAAGAATTTTGTTAATAAATTGTCGTTTCATTATAGCTTATTTTATACAAATATGTACATACTGTGTATATCAGAAATTTCAATCTTTTCAAAATTCCAAAGTTGCTTTGCTAATGATCAGCTAAAAAAATTTTAAAATACAAGTTAATCGAAATTAAATATGAAATTTATGGATATTTCTCTTATATAAGTTTAAGAATTAAAAAACAAAAACAAAAGTCTTGCAAAAATAACCAAAAACAATTTAAAAAATAATAATTATAAAATTACAACCTACACACATATTTCCTCACAAACATGACGATTGACAACAAACACGTTATTAAATATAAAAAATATAACAAATGTTGTAATATCAGTCAGGCTAATAAATTTATTTCGAAAATGTATTGTCATTAACCTAACGTTTAATTTAACATAATTCTTGTATACGACGACGATAATAATATTTCTGTTCATGAGGGTGTGTATAAGGAATTCCTTTAATTTGAAAAAGAACTTTCATTCTTCTGTTCATTCTGTATGACAGTTATTTTGTAAGAGGTAAAATATGTGAAATAAAAGAACTTTTTTATGAATGATATATTTTTCATATGTATGCAAATATGTAGATAGGTATATAACATGTAAAATTTTCGTGAGTATATACAATATTTTTGTGCTTTTAGTAGGTAATTTAAGTTGAAAATTAAAAGTCAAGAAAGGTTAACAAAAAGTATATAATTAAAGAATAAAATTAATATTTTTCTATGAGGTTGTAAAAAAATTACGATGATGTAATATCTATGATATAATTTTTTTTTTAAAGTGAGACAAAATGAATTAATAGAATATAATTAAATCACATACAAGAATATAATTTAACACATATTTTACCACCATATTACACCACCAACAATTTTTAAATACATGTTATAAAGATATGTACATATATATATGTATATACATATATATATAGGTTAGGTATAGTAACGTTACATTATTGTAATATGACACATTCATTCACAAAGTTTTGCGCATCATTTTCTTATCAGACGATAAAATAAGTGAAGCGAAAAATTACATATTTTTTAACGTACCTACCTAAATATAATAATTTAATATACCTACAAAAAAAAAAAAAAACATATGGTGTCGTTGTATGTATGTATGTATGTTTTCGATTTTTTTAAATTATTATAATTTAATTTTTCTGTTTCTAAATAATTTTCAAAAGAAAATCACACAAAATAACAAAACAAAAATATAAAAAAGTGTAAAAGAAAAACTATTTTTAATTCCACGCTTCAAAGATGAAGAGAACATCAAAAAACCATAACGAAATATTAAGCATTTCTAAGCCAACAAAAAAAAAACAAACTCAATTTAGGAATATTATAGTATACTATTTTTTTGTTATTAATTTGAAAATGAAAAATTCCAAAATTAAAATCCGAAATCTTAAAAGAACTCAATTAAGAGGCAATCATGGAGAAACTGATTTATGAGAATTACTATGGGTAGTAATACTGGGTTAATGGCTGCTTGATTCAAATCAAGTATAAAAACTAAAAAAAAAAAAAAAAACAACAACAAACGACAAAACGAAACTAACATGGTTCAATTTTTCATTAAAATCCATAGTCCATATTTAGTTTAGAATGACGCCCCAGACAAGAGAAAGATGTCTTCCTTCAAAGAAGGCAATGAAAAAGTAATGTGTATGCTGTGTGAACTGTGAAAATTTAAAAAAGTGTGATGACTGAGTTTAATAAATGGAAAGAGATTCTTCCTTTTTATTTTTCTGGCATGTGCTGTGCAAGGCTATATAACAGTGACTATTTTTACAAAAGGATATTTCCAAAAAAACTGAAGTAACTTTGTACGAGCGTTATATTGATACAATTCAATATACTCAGTATACATATAATACCTACATGAATTTGGTATGGCGAAGCAGAACAATTTCACTTTGTACACCCACTGAGATTAAGTTGGCAAGTTTTTTACGTAAGCATCATGGAAAAGATTTCAAGTTGAATGTATGGCGAACGCACGTTGTAGATTGTTACGGTTTGAACCACGCCCAATTTCCTATGGCCGATTTAAGAAATGAAAATACAGAACGCAGAATATGTATATCTACGTATATGTATGTACATACATATGTAGTACATGCTATCTAACAAACTGAACTGTAGTGAAAATTTGAATTTGCTGAATAGCAATGCAAAAAATAATGAAATGAAATTTTAGTTAAGGATTCATATAATATTATTATAATAGATTAGATTTAGTTGATTTAGTGTATTGACGTCAATGAACACAGTGCACTGATGGATAGCAAAAATAAGCTGGATTCGTATTGCAAAATTGCACATCGTCAAGGGATTAAGGAATTTGTTTCATGATTTTCATCATATAAAAAACTTGCATTCTGTTCTCATGGCATTTAAAAGAGTATTAAGATAACCATCTTTATTAAATTTTCGGAAATAGAAAATCCCTCAGGTCAGGTTTGTTATGTAATACGAACGAAAGTATTTAACTTTTTCTTTGCTTCTTTTTTGTATATCTTCAATTATTTTTATTTTTTTATTTTATTTTATTTTTCCTTTTCTACTTTGAAGGAAATAAAGCTTTTCTGTATTTTATATAGGTACTTTATTTCCGTTTTTCTTCTACTGGTATTCATGAACATTGATTTTTTCCTACTTGGTATATATTTTTGGTTTTTTTGCTATTGTATCTTTTGGATTATATCCTTTTTTCTTCGTATCTTTGTATTATATTATTGTCGCTATAATTGATATCATCTTATATAACTTGAAATTGAATTACGTAAAAAATTTATCTCTAAAAATATCGTCTGTAGGATTAGAAATTTTCAAATTTCATTTAAAAATAAAAATATTACACTCAGCAAAAAAAAAAAAAAAAAAAAAAATAGAACTTTGAATTTAAAAAAAGTATCTTCAAAATTACCGTAGCTAAATTTAACCTGAATATGATACCATAATAAAATGTATTGCTTGAATGATCAAAGTAGAATAACTTATTATACTGTGATGGGAATTTTCTTTTGATAAGTCTTTAGATTTTTATATATGTATGTATGTATAAATACATATGTGATAAAGTTTAACAGAGGGTATTGCTTTGCTGTTGCCATATAGTGTATCATTTTCATTATTTTAGTAGAATTGAAAAGTTAATGTGACAATTTTTTGTACATGTACATACATACATACATATGAGTATTTCATAGGTGTATCGAATGTATAGATACAGATATCATCAGGAATGAAATAACTGAACATGGTTAGAATATTTATATACATTTTAACGTATACGTGTGAAATGTTATTAGATGAGAAATTAATTTTAGCAAAGTGATTTATCTTTACCACAGGTATCACATATACTTTAGAAATGATTATGAAACTTTTTAAATTTGAGGGTGATGAAATAGTAACGATTTTCTAAGATTAAATTTTGAATATGTAATTTGGTTTTTTTTCGATATAAATATATTTATGTACATATATATAATATGAATATAGGTTTGATAAAATTTAAAGAAGCCTAACTTTTATTATTAGCTGATAATATATGATTGTGTGTATAAAAGAGAACCATTAGAAAAAAATTGATTACTATCGGAATCCATATGATATGGAAATGAGATAATATGTATATTTAGGTACCTACTATATATGTACATATAAATTATAAATATGGGAATTATAAAGACATGTGAGGATAGCTGTAGATAACAGAATTACGATGAAATTTCTTTATAGAAAAAAGAAGATATGGGGTTTTGAAAAAAAAAAAAAGTAGATAGTATGTAATGGGACATTTTCTGTTCGAATTAAAAGAATTTAATTATAGATAATATTTAATGGTATATTAATTTTATTTTATGCTTGTATCTGTATTGGAAGATGTCTTTTTACAGTTAAATGAGTTTATTATGTAGAAGTTTTTTTTGATTTGGAAAATTTTTATGTAATGAAAAATTATAATATTAAGATAATCAAACTGTTTGTATTAATTTTATGTAGGTATACATATTTGTTTTTCGTTTTTTTTTGTTTCTTTTAATTATACTCGAAGAATATTCGATAATTTCAAATAGGTATCGAATATAGATAGATTTTTTTTCATTTAAATCAAGTTAATGTAAATTTTCAAATTTTTTGTTTTCGTTTTTAAACATTTTTGTTTGTTTTAGTTTTGTGTTGATATGAAACCGATGAAGGAGGAGAAAGAAACTAAATAACAAAAAAGTATATTCTTGATAAAGATTTTGTTTGAACATTTACAAAACAAAAAGAAAAAAAGAGGGTGTACAATAGAGAAGTTTATGACAATAAAAAAATTAATAATAAAGACATTGTGATATAATTTATAAAAACTCCTTTGCTTTTTCTGTATGCTTTCATATAGTATAGCAATCAACCTAATCTATATTTTATCACATACAGTCAGCAAAATTTTCTTAGTAATATCTTAAGTCAATTTAACAATTTACATATAAGAAAAAAAAAAATGTAAATAAAAAGAAATGATTCAATTTTACTCCATTTTCATAAACAAGTTTGCAATTTTCTTATATGAGTTTTTCGTTGATATACATATATATGTACATACATATAGGTATGTATAGTGGTGTAAAAAATGGAAACTTTATAGAAAAACATTTCTTTTTTCTCTACATATATGTATGTATATGACATAAGTAAATTTTGTAATACAAAATCGAACATATAAGTAAAGTAAACGAACAAGCACTTTATTATATGTATAGCACTTTCACTTTTATTATATTGCGAAAATTTATATTGGTTTTTGAAAAAAAAAAAAAAATAAATAAATATGCATACCTACCATTTTTTTTTCTATACCCACATCTATACATACATATAATATCCTATTCTAAATGGAATAGGCATATATAGTACCTATAATATTGAATGAAATTTTCCGGTTATTTTCTTTTTTCAATATAATTTTTACTATTTTTTTTTCCTCTTATATAATACATTACTTTAAACCTTTCAATTTTGTATATATCATCATAATCATGAAATTCTTTTTAAAGAAAAAGAAAAAAAAAAGAAAAGGAGAAGAAAATAAGTAGAAAATGTCGTAAATATGGGCAAGAGGTATATTTAGTTATTCAATGTGGTAAAAGCAAAAAAAAAAAAAAAATATATATAAATAAACATATATGTATAAAAAAATAACAAAATGTAATCCAATTTCGTTAACACGCTCCATTGATATTAAATAACTTTCTTAAAATAAAAAAAAAAAAAGACGAGCCAAGCAAGCACCAAGAAGTAATTCATTCGTTAAGGAAAAAAGGCAACTATAAAGAAAAAAAAAATTGTTAAAAAAGAAAAAACTTTTGAAGAAGAAAAAAAAATGTTTCAAAAAGACATTTGCATTTTTATTCATTTTTAAAATACTCTTTTATATAAATGTTGAACGTATAAATAAAAAAAAACAAAAATAACGATGAAATATAATTTGAAGGATTCATGTTCACTTGTTTCACTTGTATAGTTTGTAGATCGTTACATTTAAACATACATATAGATATATATATATATATAGGTATATATAAATTCTTATACATTGTGTAATATATATATATTTTTTTCATAAAATCTAAATACATTTTTACACCGATGTAAAAGGAATTATAGTCCATGGGCGAAAATATGGTGATGGTATGTATATTTAATAATATGGTTAAGTGATTTCCTTGCATCAGTCCTTTTCGTTAAACCATTTCATACTTAATGGACATGAAAATTAAACTGTGAATGGATTAAATTTCAGAATGTATATTTGATTATATATATACTTTTATAGGGTGTATGTATGTATTTATATATCTGTCTAATGAAATCTTCATAAATTTTTTTATCTTATTCTTTTTTTTCACATTAAACTTTCTTGAAAACAAGAAGTATTCAAGAAATAGAAGTAAAAAAAATATATACATATATATATCGGATGGCTGTGAAGTTACAAACTTATTTTTTTTTTTTTTGCATGTTTATAAATTTAAATACATAATATAGGTATGTTGAAACGATATGTAATAATAACAAAAACGGATTTGCATAAAACATAAATAATATTTAATTGAACACGAAAATTTATTCAAATGACAGCTATGTATTTGATTATTTGATCTTTATTACATGAAAAATAATTGCCGGTACATTGAACAAAAAACAAAGAAATAAAAAAAACAACACAGTTAAGATTCTAATATATTTCTTATATCACTTTGTTGTTGATTACATTTCAATACATATGTGTAGGTATATATTTATATATATGCATTTAGAAATGCAGATGATGAAAAATCACTATCATTTAATATATTTTTATGTTCCAATGTAGATACAAAACTTTATAAACTGGTCTCATACAATGTTGTTTGTTTCGAAATCATTTTAATTGTTGCATTAGTTTATTTTTTCACTTAATTTGCATGCATTTGCAATTATTTAAGATATTGACTTATAGTTCTAGTTGTATATTTTATATGATAGAAAAATCTATACATATACTATATTCATTTGGTTCAATTATTGTGTATCTTCTTGATCAATAGATGTGATAACAAGTAAACATTTAAAAAAATATATATTTTTTCATCTTTAATTTTTGCATTAATTTTTCTTTATTATTTTTTTCTCATATATATGTATTTTCAAAATTCGTTTATTCAAGCAAAATAAATTCAATAATTCTCCAGTGTCCCTTATTAAAAAACATAAAAACACAAAGAAAGAAATGAAAAAAAAAAAAAAATGAAAAAGAGAAAAAATTAATAATAACAATAATGATAAAACGGTTTCCAGTTAATAATTTTTTTATTTTTTTTTTTAATAAAAGAATCTTAAATGTAACCTTATTTAGTCCTTGAACTCCATTTAATTCTGGGTATTATGTACATCAAGCTATATAGTGCATTAAAGTTATATTTCAAAGTGCATATTAAATCTTATATATATATTTTCTTGTTATTCTTTTTTTTTTTTCTTCTTCATTTTTTTACAATTTCATTTTCATAAAATATAATTTTATACACCGCAACATTTTGTCTGTATAAAATTGTTTCATCAGTATTGAGAAGACAATTTTTTTTTTATATACTATACATGATTTCTTTTTCTTTATTGCTTACGAGTACTGGTACAGTTCACATTGCTCATTTTCTCGAAGAAGATTTTCAGTATTTTCTTGTGTTTTTTTTTTTTTGCTTAAATTGATGAGATTTGTATAACAACTAGAAAAGAAAATAAAACGAAAACAAAAACAAAATTGTTATAATCCTCGTGGCTCCAGAAAATGAATAATAAATCTGAATAAATGGTTTGAATGATATTTCCAATAAAGTTATTGTTCCAAAAAAAAAAAAAAATTTCTTTTTTTTAGTTAATTTAGAAAAAAGCTTTTAACAAATAAAAATCACAGAAAATTAGAAACAAAAGGACTCGTTTAAAAGCAAAAGACAGAAAGAAAAAATATTAATATGTAGAAAACAAAAAAAAATTAAATATAGTTTTGAATAAATGAACACATACATCACTTATGGCTTTTTATTTTTGTCAATGAATTATTTGTATATACGAGTACACATGTACAATAATTTTTATTATTATACGCATTCTACACATAAACTTTTTTTTATGTTGTACATAAGTTTTTTGTCCTATACTCCAAAATGTTCGATGACATGTAAAATGATAACTATATTTATCTTCTTTTTTTTTTACTTCAATGATAATGATAATGGCCATGGTTGTGTTGTTTTTATCTTTTTCTTCAATTTATTTTGTTTAAAAATAGTGTTTTTTCTATATATACAATTTTTCTCACAGGAGCTTTTAGAAAAATGAAAAAAAAAAAAAAAAAAAGAGATAATAAAAATAAATTCGTTTTGTAGGGTGGATCAGAATTCGTTTTTTATCTTTCCTTCAAAGAATTCCATCATACAGTTTGAATTTATATACATACTTTCTTTCTTAACAATATATGCAAGGAAAAATTTGTAGGTATAGATTCTGATGTTTTTGGTCGTTTTGAAACAGAAATTTTACAATAGTGTATTAGTTGTATAATTTTCTTAGTTGAGTTTATGAATATATCTGGTAGCAAGCAATAGTTACTGAGTTGAATAACTGAAACACAGATGTTTTTTTCTATCTGCTTCTAGCCGTTCATAATTTTTTTCTTCTGGTATTTTTTTTATTACAATTTTTGTTAGTATAAATGTGAGATTCAAATCAAAGCAAGTACTTTTTTTATATAAAATTTTTTTCTTTGGTTCTTGTAAAAAAATACTTCAAAAACACCCTATTTTTTACATTTTACAGCTTTTTGACTCATCAATAAAATTTCATGTATGTAAAAAAAAAATTCTTTAATACATTGTTTTGTTTTATTAAAAAATTTAGTTCAAGTATAAACTTATTAACTTTATTTATTATTTTGAATTCATTTTGTAATTCAAACTTGTATGTTTATTTTTTGCCTTTTTTTATAGTATATAATCACTTTTGTTGAAAAAACAAAAATTATTAATTTTTTTCTACAAATATACATATGTATTTTTTGTTTTACTACTTAAGTTATACTTTAACGAAGTTACAACAATATTGCAAGAATAAAATATTGTAATTTATGTACACATATTATTTTTATATAATAAATGCGTTCGTCATCATCATCATCATCATCATCTTCATCCATAATTTGGATGTTTACTTTGTTATTACTTTGTTTTTTTTCCTTCTTTCTTAAAATCTTTATCTTCATTATTAAACCTTATTACTTATATGTAGGTATATAATATATATGTATGTACTCGTATATATAAAATTCGTGATTTAAGCTTTTTGATTTGCCAAGATTTTTTTTTTCTTCATTTTTTCTATTTGGTTTTTGTTTCTCATGTAATATTAACAAGATGGTACTAAATATATATTTATTTTTTTTATTTATGCATACATGTATATAAATTAAAGTTTCTTATTCATTTTTATTTTTTTCCAAGGCAACAAACATTCCAAATTGAATCATATTATATATTGAGTAAACAAGAAAAGTTAATCAGATCTAATAGAAACATTCTAGATATTATTATACAAAATAAGGTATACATATTATATATATTGTATCTATACGTGTTTTATCTATAGAACTATATTTTTTTACTAGTGTAGATAGCTAGCATAATATTGAAAGTAAACATTGTAATTCAGAGTTATGATAAAAAAAATTGTATAAATTTTCTGATACATTGTATCATATCTGAAATATAAAAGATATTTATTCTATATAGATCTCATACCATTGAATGTATGTTTTGCTGTTTTTTTTTTGTTTACGCTATATGTGAGAAAAGTTTTCTTTCATTTTTGATGTCCAAAATACACTAAGCATCAACAAAAAGTTTGATGATGATCTGAAAACAAGAAAATATTTTGATGCATATTATAAAATGTTGTTTGAGTACATAATATGTATAAATGTTAGAAAAGATACATTCATATGTATATCTATAAGCATATATTTTCGTTTTTCTCATATAATATTTATGTAAGTCTAAGTATACATACATATGTGTACATATCTGTAGTGAAATTTGTACTAAAGGTTTTTGAGCTTGTTAGAATACGAATAAATAGAAAAAAAAAGAATAAAAATAGAAAAATTGTATTTTTATTTTGTATACTAAATGTTTGGGGCTTAAATTCGTTTTCATTTTTTGTATATTTTTTCGTATTTTTCTGTTTTTTTTTTTAGATTTTCTTTATACATATTATAGAATGCTTTCAAGACTTATATTCTACATGAAATGTACATCACATTTCATATGCAAGATAATATTAGAAAAAAAGAAAGAAAAAAAAAAAACACACTATACTATGGTTGTTATATATTTTATATATAAAACAAACTCATATATTATTTATACTAAACATAAGACACGTTTCAAAGATATTGCCTTAAAAAATAAGTACAAATAGAACGTATATATAATATATTCAACTTATATTAGTTTTTTTTTTTATTTTTTTTTTATTTCAGGATTCATTTTCTTTAGTTCATCATGCATTTGGATGGAAAATTTTACAAGAAAATAACAGGTAAAATATAAAAATATATAAAATAGAATGTAGAATATTATATTATATAATGCATGTACATATATGTACATACATATATTTTAGTACTTATATACATGTATGTACTTATATCACAAATAAAAACGAACTATATTTTAGGATTGGGAGAGCTTTTATTTAGCGGATTATTTTAACATTGCAAAAATTTTACGTTTATTTTATTTTACGTATGATGTTATAGAACAGTAGAATATTTTTCATATTTACCTGGATATGAGAAAAAACAAAAACAAAAAAAATAAAAATAAAAATAAAGAAAAATGAAAGATACATACCTAACGTAGAAAATTATACGTAAATTTTTTTTTTGTTTTTACTAAGATCAACTCATAAAACATGAAAGAATATAATAATATAACATGATAATACAGAAGAAAAATATGTTAATAAAAGAAAATTCTTATTTTTCAACTCATTTTTTTTCTTGTATTTTTTTCAACCTGATTTATTTATAAATATGCATAATATTTTTTTACACCTTTATAGTTTCATTTACAACAAGGAGCCGCTATTGAATATACAGAAAAAAAAATGTGAATAAATCACTTACATAACTTGAAAGCAAAAAATTTCAAGATTAAAAGAAAAAATTTGAAAAAAAAAATCTATAAAAAAATACAGAAAATGTCGGTCATCGTCTAAATATTTTACTTGTTTTGCGTCTTTAAATATTTTTATTTTTTTCTTTGTTTTTATTATTTTTTATCTTTTTGTTTTTCCTGCTGTTGTTTATAACTTTTACTTAAAAGTTTTTATTTCTTCATTTGTTTTTCAGAAATTTATGTGCAATACACCTTACTTATGCAATGTTTATGTTTTACTTCATTACATTTTTTTTTCTTTATTTTTCTGTACAGCATTCAAGGCTCTTTCATATACTGTTTAGAATTTATTCTTCTATCTATTTATCTATATATACTTGAATATATAACTGTGTGATATAAAGTAATTTTCCAGAAAATTGAAGATATGCTTTTGGTTAAATTCCTTTTTCCTGGTTCTTATTGGTATGTGTTGTGTATAATTCTGAAAATAAAAAAAAGTAAAAAAGATGAAAAATGTAATGAAAAATTTGTTTTTGTTTTCTTTTTTATATTTTAAATTGAAAATTGGTATCTATATTTTCACTGTAGAAAATATGTTTATTTGAAAATATTTTTACCTAGGATAACATAAAGTTTCCTCATTGAATCTTATAACTTAAACTGTTTTTCTTTTTTTTTATGATGAAAATACACTGAAAATTTTTTTTTTGTTTCAAATAAAAGGGTTTCAGTCCTTTGTAAAGTTATTAATAACACCATATATGCAAGAAGAGAATCATTTTTAAAATGTCTATCCGCTAGGATAGAACAATTACAAAGAAAATTACTTAAGGGAATGTTTTGAAATACTTCTTTTGAAACCTTTTTGGTAATGTGTCTGTTCAAAGCTGCATTTTTTCTTATAAACTTAATTTTTTTTCAAGTGTACTTCCGTATAAATTTTTACCATTTTTTTTATATTTTATATCCCAAATTATAAATAAACATCAGAAACCTTCCATATTTATATGTGCGAAAAAAGCTAACAAGTTTTCCTTATTTTATGTAAATGATAACAAGCAGGTAATATAATACATAGGTGATGATATTTTTGTGTTTTATATAGAAAAAGTTGATCCTAATAAATTTGCATCAATCCATAACTCTTTATATTTTTATTATTTTTTTTTTTTTTAGAATATATTATATAATTTTTTTGAAACATCTTTTTTTTTTCTAGAAAAATTTATTATTTCGTAAAAGGGTTTAATAAAATTGGGTATTTTGAAAACTATTTCCTTTTTTTTATTTGAATATTTTTTTTAATATTGAAAAAAATTTGATATTTATACTCATAATACATATTTCAAAACAAACTAAATGAATTGAAGTACTTTATAGGGATTATGTATGTACATACATAGAAATTTGTATAATAAATGCAAAGGATTTTGTTATTTTTATAAGGATACAATATTACAAAAGTTTGCTCTTTAAGAAAATATGAAAACAAATACTAATATGTATCATTTTTATCATATGTACGAGTACATATTTATGTGTATTCTGAAGTATTAAAGTTTTTCAAAACAATGATAATAATAATAATAATAGTTTAAAAACAAAAACTTTTACTTTTGAGTTTTTTGATAAAATTAATAATGACAAACATTGTAACCACAAGGTTATTTCTCATCAAAATCCAAAACGATTTTATCCTTTGTTAAACTTTTTAAAAACTTTTATGATGATAAATGTAAACTTTAAAATTGTTTGTAAAAAACAAAAGTCGATGGATAAACTTTAAATGTGTATGTTTATTTACATACATATATACATATATACACATAATGTATATTTTCCTTATGATTAAATCAACCAAAAATATATTGTTGGCTACATTTCAAAAAGTTTGATTAAATTTATTTTCTTATTCTTTTGATGAAAATTGTTGATAAAAAAGGGAAATTTATGAAGCATATATTCTGTTAAATTTTTTGGAAGAAAATTCATGTAAAAAATAAATTTATTTATTTTTTATTATTTTGTCACATGTCACAATGCTATTCTTGTAGAATTAAAATTTTATTGTTAAAATATTGAAAAAAATTTGAAGAATTATCATAAAAAAAAAATATTGAAATTTTTGTTATCTAATTTTAATTTTAATTTTTTTGCTTTGATAGTTTTTCAATAAGAATTTATTGAATAATTAAAAATAGAAATTTCTATAAAAATTTCATAATAATAATTGACCATTGACTCAGGAAAGAAACATTAATGGGTGGTAATATTTCATATTACTAATTGAACATGATTAAAATTACATATTAAAAATTTTTGAAAAAAAAAAAAAAAAAAAAAAAGATGAAAAAAATGAAAAAGGCACTTGAAAGCTGGCAGTTTATTGAATATGATGCTTTTAAATAATTACGATATCATCAATTAAAAAGTTGGTAATTTATGATCTAAGATAATGTAAAAAATAATTATTATTAAATATTTATGAATGCATTATTATTATTTGATCTATTTTTATAAAACATAATTGGTTTAATCTTTATCAGATAGCATATAAGAATTTCAAATGATTTTCGTTCAATATATTGACGTATTTTTTTTTATTTTACAAAATACGTAATGATTTCTGGTTTTCAGAATGCATTCTCTGCAGATAATTGACTTTGATTATTCACTTATTACAGAACGTTTTAAATTTTTTTCATTTTTTTTCTTGCTGCTTTTTGTTGCCTTTCTTTCGTAATTATGTTTTACAGTATTTTTTTTTTCTCTAAAGTTCAAAAGAAATTTTTGTTTTTTTTCTTCTTTATTTTTTTTTAATTTGTTGTCTTCTCAGAAACCGTCTACATTTTGTTCCACGATACATTTATACAAATAATTATGTATATTATATAATGAAAAATGAAGGGTAATTTAGATGAGAAAAAGGATCGACCCAAATTTTGACCATGATTTAAATTGCCTTAAAATTTTTTTATTCATGCATTTAAAATGAATTTTCAAAAATGAGTTCAATTATGAAGGTCAGTTTTTTTTTTTCACTCTTCTTTAGGTTACTACTGTGAAAAAAAAATATATAATAATTTTCTTGTTTTTTTTCTTCTTTAATTTGTTCAGTTAAACTCCTTCTTACCATTTATTACATAACGTAACGGTTTTTGGATTTATGACCGTTTTAATGGTTTTAAAATGTTATGACTTGTAAAATATGTTCGTGGCTTTTTGTGTTTTTTACTCGATTTTTTTTATTTAGTATTTATTTTATGTATATATAGTATAACTCAAAGCAGAAGGTGTATTATACGTGAGATTTACTTTAGCAGTGATGGTTACAGAACGATAATATAAAAATAAAATTTTCAGCTGGAGATTCTTTGAAGAAAAATAAAATAAAAAGAAATATTCAAGTATGTATTTTGGTACAAAATCAGAAAAAAATTAAAAAAACGAAATCTTGAAAATTGAAATGCTGCAAATTAAATGACATGCAATTGAACGTACATTAAAACTGCTTAATTAAAGCTCAAGGAAGTTATAATTTATTATTATGTATTATTTTTTTTTTTCAATTTAAGAACTTCATTATAAATTTACCTGAATAACTGTACATGATATTTAGTTGTTTTTCTTCCGAGATGAGAAAAAAAAATAACTTGAATTTTCGATTAGGGTTTAATAGTGTAATTAGGACTCATCACTTGCGTACAAGAATTTTTTTACGAGTTTTCAAAGAGCTTTCAATATGATTAAAATGTCGTAAATTTAGATGATTTTACGGAACCAATAGATAGATATTCTATTGCAAAAACTAAAATAAAAAGAAAGGAAGAAAAAAGGAAGAGAAAAAAAAAACAAATGTAATTTAGATACAAATACATCATTCAAAGAGATATTACATCTATAAATACAGAATGTAGCTATATAAGTAAAAATTCTTATTTCCTGTGCAGATGTGAACCTATCATAGAACGGAGATCGTGACTAACAAAAACAATTTTTTTTATCCTTATACATTCTGTGTTCATTAAACATTCTGATCGCATCCTTTTTGTTCAAAACATTTACTTTACTGTAACTGTTAAAATACAAAAAGAAAATGTATCTACGATATGACAGACATGAATAAAAAAGAACGTCATAGCATCAAAATGAAAGCTACCATCAGTAGTAAAGTGTAAAAATGTAGGGAATGAATTTGTTATATATATACATATGTATAAACATCAAGTGGGTGGTATAACCTCCTACTTGATAATTTTAAGGAATAAACTTTTGCTCTATAAAAAAAAAAACTGCCCATTTAAAGAAAATATTAGAAAAAATGTGTGGGATGAAAGTTATAACTTTGTGTAATGGAATGAAGGTGAAATTGTTCTTTTGAAAGTACTTATCCATACAATACTTGTATAAAATGATATCTATGTACTTATAGCAGCTGCTATTAGTATAAGATGGCAAGTTAAAGAAGATGAACGATAAAGTTGGGATACTGATGAATAATTCTACGAAGCTAAGTTGTTACATTGTTTCAAATAAAACGTCCCTACACTACTATACCTCCATCAGTTCACTTCATCATCTTATTACATTTTCTTACGTAAGGGTTTCAATGAATATATGGATTCAGGCAGATGGTTATAGCATTTACGTGTTCTAGGCAAAAAATATAATAAATATATAGCAAGTTTGTTAAACGAAATAATATTCTAACTTTTTTTTTTGTACTTTTTTTTCTGTTAGTATAAAATATTAGGGCACCTACCGCATAGCACTATGAATATTTTTGTTATACAATTTTCTAGTTACAATTACGCAGAAACACGCAATTTTCTGTAATCCAGATCATGTATATTAAGAAAAATATAAATAAATAAATAATAAAAGTGGAAAAAAAAAGGTTTGAGAAAATAGGGTAATTTTGTAGTTTGTTTTACGAAATGAATATAATATATGTATATAAAAAAAATACATCTGAACATTCGCGTTCATTTCGATTACTCTATATAACATAACATTGAAGCTAATATATAGGTACTTAAAAGTTAACATTCTTATTTTAGATTCACTAAGCAACACAAAAAAAAAAAAAAAAATATAAAAAATACTTCAAAACGCCATGTCTGAAGATAATCAAAAAATTACCATTTTTATGTTCGGACAACAACAATGATAATAATTATTATTCATAAGAACTCGTGATAGGAAAGTTAAAACAGAAAAAAAAAATCTAACAAAATAACGATGATAAGCTTACAAATGCTGTTCATATAAATAGTAAAAGATCTAATATAGTTGTGAACTGGACCAATATCATCCATTCAAGAGGATTATAATGAAAATGGAGAAGAAAAAAAAAATCTTTTTATACATATATTTTATTCGTATATATACACATTCCAAGGGCATTTTATATTATAATAATATCTTAAAGTAAATCTTATTTATTTTGTTTTCGCTTATATTATTTAATTTTATTCAATGGGTATACAATATTATGTATTTGTAATTTAAAAAGGGCAATCTATTTAACTTTACGGTATTACAAACAATGTTGTTATTATACTATGTATGTATATATATATGAAATAATGAAGTTTATAAGGCTTTAAAGAATTTCCGATATAAGCTCGTTTACGTGTTTTACATTTTTCACTTTAACAAAAGAAAAAAAAATCTATTCAAATGAAAATAAGTACCTGTTTTCAGAAAATTAGATTTAAAAATAAAGTGGAAATGAACTAACAAAAATTATGGTTCTAATCCTTTTTTATGTCTTGATGTTGAATTTCAATAGAATTTATTTGAATAAAAAAAAAAGAATAGGTTTTTAGTCCTTTTTTTTTTCTTTTCTTTTTTGTTGAATAGCATAAAATTAGAGACCAAGTTTACTGATTGGGTAAAGTACGATAAAATGAACAGGCACGTTGTAATTTATTTCTTGAATACTACAGAATTAAATTGGCTTTGCTTTAAATTAATTCGTTTTCATTATTTTAGATAAGAGGTCTTTAAATGAACTGGTTTTTTTTCAAAATAAAATTTAAACACAATTTAAGTCGAAAAATGTAAGAAATAATGGTAAAATGCAGTTTTTTATTAAGTTAAATTTTTAAAATAAAAGTTAAAAATATGAGAGGTTTCTTCAATTTATTCCTCTCCAGTGAATAAAAATCATTATCAATCAAAGTCCACATGGTGATTGGAAATCAATTAAATTCGTATTAACTTTAATCAGAATTTAAGCCTTGTAGATAAATACCATAGTAAAAAATCGACTAATTGGTTTTTCAGAAAACGTTTTTTATTTTTTAGAAGTCTTTTGTACCAAATGAAATTATTATAAATTCATTCCTTGAAACTTTCTTACTCTAGACAAATTTCCATTAAAAAGGCTTTAATTAGTTTGAAAATTTTATTTTTTTGATCCGTGAAATATAAATGTGTTCATTAAGAAAATTTAAATGTATTTAATTTTCTATGAATCCTTTAATAACATATAAACGTATATGCATGTACATATATAGTACTCCCATTTATTACAGCAGGATTAATTTAGACATGAAAAATTAGATCTAAAAAATAAGTTTAATTAAATCATTTCAAATATCAAGTGTAAATTTATTGTACTACTTTGTTTGTAAATTAAAAAACTTTTATGATACTTTTAAATGTCTTTTATCAAAAAATAAAATTTTAACGAAATTTTGAAAGGATGATTTAGTAGTAATTTCCTGTAGAAAAGGCATTTTTATTACGATATTTAAAATTTTCAAATAAATTTCTACAATTCTGAATCCTTTTTTTTTTTTTTTTGTAAACAGCAACAAATTAAATTGACGGTCATTTATTTAAAAGATAACAAATTCTAAAATTCTGAAATTACCAACAAAACAATAGAATAATATTGTATTCGCATTGTTTTTATTTCGATAAAAAGTTCAAATTAAATTTACGAACCTAAAAAAAAAACAAAAAGAAAAATAAATTCTATTCCTTTCCTACAAAAAAAAAAAACATATTTTGCTCGTTTACAATTTTGCTATTTTGGATGAATGATTTTTGGAAAATGGGTATACTACTCGTACTTGTATTTTGTAAGGCTTCAAAATATTTATATTGTTATTGTTGCTGACGATGCTTTATGTATGTATATAGAAATATCCTTTTTGAAATACATTCAAAATAAGCAATTTTGTTCTGTATTTTTTTTTTATTCCTTTGAAACAATTCGTATTCCCACGACAAATAGAGATACAAAATTTAGATTCTCATCACAAATTTATACAGCAATAATAATAAGAAAAAATAAAAACAAAAAAAATATACATATATACCTATGCGTATTATAAAATAAAATTCAACAAAATTCTATTACAGAGTCAATTGTGCTTATTTTGTGTTTCATACCATTTTCATTTAAAATGTTTCGTTGATATTCATACCATTATTATTATTTTTTTTTTTTTTGGAAATTTAACAAAACTATGGTATGGTAGACATAATATGTATATAGGCATCAGAAAAATGAACATGAGAAAATTGTATATCATCAAAGACAAAAGTTCTATCAATTTTATTGTCGACAATTTATTTCCTTGATGAGCCTTTTAAGCTTTTCAATTTTCGTTGCTGTGTGTTATACGTTAAGAATTTTACTTGCTTGATTGATCGTATAATTCTGATGATTGGTGTAGGTGTTATATAATATGTATATGTATGTACGTAGATATTATATTCTGTATCCTTAGGGGTAAATGGCAAAGTAATAAATTTTCTTAACATCAAGGTCACAAAATTAAGGTATACACGTATACGTAACACTTTATATGAAATTTTAATATACCAGGTATACATCAATTAAAATTGAGTTTAGACATAAATTTCATCAAGATAGGTCTAATAAAATCGTTAATTAAAAATCAGTAAATTTTCATTGTTTTATATCTTTAAATCTAAAATACCGAAATAATTATGTACCTGATGTCAAGTGAAAGATGTCATTTTTTAATATTTCTTGGTGGTTGCATTAAAATTTAAATGAAATTTCTTCATTTAAATGTCATTATACATCTATGTACATGAAAAAGTAACAAAACAATTTAACCTTTTGCTCTTATCCTTTATCTTCATAGTTTAACACCTTAATAAGCTATCTTTCTCACACTTTCATCACTTATATTTTGATATTTCACTCTATTTTATGATACAACGATAAAAATGCTCCTCACTTCAGCATCTTTAAATCTTCTACAGAGAATAATCAGTCCCGAAAAATAGTTTTTAGTACCCTCCCATTTCTTTTTCCTCTCCATCATCATCGTAATTTATTCTAAAGTATAACATGTGGAACAAGTATTTTTTGATATGTTTTATCATAACTGTCCGTACCAGTAACAGAAGGTAATACAAAGCGCAATATTCAAAAGATAGTAATTTTCTGCCATAGTTTTCCTTAAAAAAGCTTTCTACATACATATATGAAAAAGAAAGCAGAGAAGGCAGCCATGTTCATATCATGTTTGTCAACTTGACAAAACTGAAAAAATTTATTTTTGAATCTTGTTTCTTTTTTTTCCTTTTCTAGAAAGATTCAAATAAATAAGTAGATACCTTTTGAGCAAGATACGATTTTCTGTAAATAGATTTGTGTTGGTGAACACAGAAAAATTTCAAAAATTCTTATTCTCTTTTAACGTTTCTCTGATAAAAATAAAATGTGTATAAATGTGTGTGAGAGTTTTGTTCGATGAAAAAAAATATTATTTAAAAAAAAAACGAAAATATGGAAAAAAACATAAATATATTTTTCTCACGAAGAAAATTTCCATTTGACTACGAAGTGTTACTTCCGTATCCATAGTGGAAAAAGTTGTTTGGATTTTTCTTGTTTAAGGATTCTAATGAGAATTCCAATTTTATTGTGGAATCTTTTCAAGTGGAATTGGTTCATGTTTTAGATAAAAATTATTTTTTTTGTTTGTCTCCTTTGTGGAACATTTTATTTTTACATTTTTATTTTTTTTTTATTTTTCTTTGGAATTGTTATTCGCCTTCAATATTGTTGAGCAAGCTATATTCAATTTCTGAAGGGATAATCAAATCAATTGATTATTCCCGGGCAATAGGTTTTGTATACATTATATAGGTCATTTTTTTCCTCTTTTATATATTTTCTAAAATCTAACTTGTCTGTTATTTTTTTAGTTTTTGACAATAATAATATTAATGACATGATAAGTATATGGAAGAAAATATATTTCGTTCTTTGTGTTTAGCTTGAAAGAAATTTTGAAAAAGTATAGAGATTAGGAAAAAAAAACATTTTTTGGTTGAAAATTTTATGTGTTTTGAATTTCAAACTTTTTTTTTAGAGAGATTTCGAAATTAAAATTTTTTTTTTTCAAGAAACTCCTTTGATTTTAAATTGAAAATTTTTTAATTTTTTCAATTCAACATTTAATAAGATAAATGTTAAAATGTCATTGCTCTTTTTTTGTGTAATTTTCAAGACAATATTTAATTTTGCAATATTATTTTTAAAATAGAATTTTTGTTCTAGAAAATGAAAAAATTTAACATGTTTTTCGAATATAATAATTCATTTACTTAATCCATTGTCAGTTTTGTCACAGTTTTTTCGACTCTTGTTTAAAAAAATATATATATATATATATATTTGTATATTTTTTTTTTGTTTTTTAAATTTATAAATAATTCAACAATTTAAAGATACAAAAAACAGTAAGTAAAATCTACAATACAATATCAGATTAAATTTATATTTATCACATAAATTCATTTAATCATATGAATGTTTGAATATAAATTTTAAATGATAATCCAAGCTTACATTTTCTACTAATAATCTACAAAGTGAGCAACTATAATAAATTTAAAAAATTTTTTTTATATTCTCTTTTGCTTCTTTTTCATTTCACAAAAGAATTCAAAACAATTGCCAAGTCTGTTGAATATTTAAAAAAAAATCAAGAAATTTTTTTTTTGTAGAATAAATTATTTTGTTTTGTATCTATGTGAAAAAAATTATCTTAAAGAATTATAATCATGTTGACTTTTTATTCTATTTCTATTTATGATAATCATAAAAGTTGAAGAAAAAAAAAATTGTGTGTAGAAATGAGTGCACAAGCACATGTATCATCTTTGAAAATACAATTAAAACGGTTTATGTATAAATATATAGGGTATAGATTCTCACCTAATATTCATTTAATTAAAATTATTGAAGAATGGTATACCTTGAAATTAATAAAACATGTAAATGTTTCAATTAAAATACATTAAAAATTGTTTTTTTCTTTTTTTATTCAATTGAATTTTTATTGAATTGAATCATCTTGACATATCAAATGAACTTCAAGATTATTTTAATTAAATGCCATGTTCGTGTGCAAAAAAAAAAAAATATTAACGTGATACAAAGTTGAAAAATAATTTTTCTGAAAAATATGTAATTATAAAATATTTCAAAATAATTGTGATAACTAAAAAAAAAAAACAATGAATTATACATCGCACGCATGCTGCAATATCATTTGCATTTTTATCTAATCTAATAATAATTTTATTATTAATTTAATTATAATTATAAATTTATTTACCATGTATTTTACATTGTTTATCAACATTGTCTATCATATCTTCTCCCATTTTTCCTTTCTTTTTCTTCACGTGGCAACGTGGCGTTACAATGAAGAGATTTCAGTCACAAATATGTACTTTAATCACTTTTTTTTAAATTTATATTAAAAATCAATCTCATTATTACTGTCTTATCTTTTAAAATTACCTCCAATCTTGTTTTGAATTAAATTTTATTAATTCGCCATTTTGCCGTCGGTGTTTTCCATAATGGCGGAATAAAAATAAAATGAAGGCTTACCTTAAAACTTTTCAAATCTTGAAATAAATTTTAATATAATTAATTGGTATTTCTTATATGTATATACTAATTTTTCTGATAAGTTAAAAAAATGTTTTTGACTTTTATCTAGTGTATACTTACAAATATATATTTTGAAATATCGTAATTATTAGAAGAAAAAAAAAAATTAACAATAATTGTATCTATTTTTAAAATAATTTTAATTAAAAATTAACATTAAAAAATTATCCTACTATCAGCTTTAATTAACTTTACCGCCGGCTTATATTGCTTTCAGATAAATAACAATTAAAAAAATCAGACTTCCATAGAAATAAAAAAAGCTTCTTTGTAATTTTTACTGAATTTGAATAATATGAAAAAATGAAGCAAAACGAATTTTTTTTTCTCTTTTATTAGGAACAAAAGTAAAATTAAAAAAAAGAAAAAAAAAGTATATATATCAAAATGATACTGTTATTAAATAAAATTTTCACACTATGTGAAATTAAATTAAAAAATTTAATTGAATTTAAAAGAAAAAATGAATTATAAAAGTTTTCCTTATTTTTCTGTATACACGTATTTTACATACATATGTATACATTTTTAATATAAAATTAATGCAAAAAGTTCCATAATAAAAGTGTAAATAGAAGTCAACAAAAATACTTAAATAAATAAATATATTTTTAATTTATTTTCACTTCATTATAAATTTTCATTTAAAATTGAGATGTTGAATAATTATCTGTGTATATTTTTACAAATTGAAATAAAAGGAGAAAAAAAAAATTAACACCTTACCTTGAATTTATTTTTCACCTCTGTAATTCATCCCACTTCGTATTAAAGTTTCTATTTCTTCGTCTTGGTTTTTTTTTTCTTCAAGTAAATCTTATTTCAATTTTATTCATTTTCAAACATACATATATGTATGTATGTAAATAACTAAAGTCTTTGTTCTATTTTACTAGAGAAGAAAAAAAAAACCAACTTTTTTTTTTAATGAATGCAGTTATATAGTAAAGTGTAATAATTATTATAATTTTTTAAGAACTATAACTGAATAAAATTTGATTATATGGAAAAATAAGAATTATAAAAAAATCATTCTTATCAGAAAAATTTTTATTTTATTTTATTTTTTTTTTTTTTTTTGAAACGGTATAATGCATTTTCTTACACTCAATTAATATAGAAATGAAAAAAAAAATTGTATTGAATACAGGAAAATAGCATTATTATTGTTATTATTATTAGAAAAACCTTCATATATTAAAATAAATGAATTTAAGAAGAAAAAAAAAATAAATGTAGGTAATATGTACAAAAATATTTGTATGTAAACGTGTAAAGTGAAACATTGACATATTATTTTAGCTTGACCTATAAAATTATCGATTTGTTATCGAAAGATATTTTGATAAGAACTATATAAAAGCAAAATATTTGCAATATTCATGGTAGTTTTATTTAAAAAATCATATAATAATAAGGGCAGAATTGTTTTTTTCCATTTAGTTTTAATATTTATACAATGAAATAAGATGTGTTCTTTTTGGTTATTAAAAACTTTACAAATAGAAATATGTTTTTATAAAAGTGAAAATTTAAGTGATAGTATATATTTAATAAAATTACTTATTTTTCACGAAATTGTTTAAAACAAAGTGTTTGAATGAAATATCACGAAAACAACATGTTTCCAAAAGTAAAATGTTACAATGAATATTCGAAAATAAAATTGTAAAGGATAATATACATATATGTACATATATCACAAATATGTTTTCGTATATATATATTGATTGCATTTTCTTCAGTATGTAACAAATAATTCATGAAGTAGAACTAAAAGAGGTAAGTTTAAAATATTAAAAGAAAAAAATATATATATTCTATTAGTAAAACTCTATAAGAACTTTTTATCAGAATTCAATTTAACTAAAAGCATCTAAAAGCATTCACATCTCCCATTTTTTTTTCATTTCACTTTTTTTTTTTTGTTTTGTAAAAATCAGTCATGCGACATGTGACGCAATTTAATTTAATATGAAAGTTAGATGGAAAAAAAATTATAGTATTTTAAATCTACACCTACTATACTGTATCTTTCGTTCTTTTCATCCAATATCGAAAATCTACTTTGACATCATCATCATCATCATCATCAGTTTTTCTCGTACACATATATAAATAGTTTGAACTATAACATAACTATAACTATGTATATTTTATTATACTCGAAAACCAACTGATGGTACATTTAATTCTGAATAAATAAAATTGAAAAAAAAAAATTAGATAGTTCTCTTTTCATAATGAGATCTATAACATCATTAACCCAATTTTTTATATATTTTTCTTGTAATATTTTCGTTTCTAACAGAGATAAGAATGTGATGTATAATGCAGATAGAAATTCATATTTTCTTTTTCTTTTTATTTTTCAATTTTTGCACTGAAAATGATAATATGTTTCTTTTCAAAGATTTATATTATTGAAATTTTCGTTTTTTTGAATTGTAAATTACTTTTGAACAAAAAACTAATATTTAAACGAAAGAAAACAACATTTATTTTAATGTACGAATTTATTTAAAATGAATTTCTGTATATGTGAACCCACTCAACATACTTTATAAAAAAAAACACAAGATAAACAAACGGCAAAAATAAAAGGAGAAAAAAAAAAAAAAAAGAATAAAATTCCAATTTTCTTTCATTTCTGGATTTCATCAATCGAAATACAAAACGATTTCAATAAATATAATCGAAAGAAAAAGAGAAAAAAAATAAAATAAAAACTAAAAAGAAGAAGAATAATATACACAACCTAACATACATATAATAAACATAACATTTTTTTCTTCTTATATACATACATATATTATTTCAAAAGAATCTTGTCTACTGGATTCTGCTGATGATGATAATGATTCTGCTAAGTTATATGCATCTATATAGTATTTGTATCGGCCATATATTTCATCACACACAGTTAGTTGTTTGTGTTATAATGTTGTATTTTTTATTTATAATATAAATTTAGCTTGCGGCAACCATCATAGCATTTTCTTGGTATATATTTATTATATACAAAATACATATATCTTTTAAATAGATTCAGTATAAAACCAGAAGATATTTCTTATTCTCCTGTATAAAAATGTTAGAAGGATGATGTTGTGATATTATTTTGGCCTTGATGCTAAACTTCGATTACTCTACACTTATATTTTCATGGAATTAAAATCCTCTTATATACGAGTATTTTTTATATAAATAGAGATACAAACACATTATATTTTTAATATATTATCAAGATACACGTACATATCATACAAAATTTTTATAAAAATTTATACAAAAGTCTCATGCATTGGCTAAATATTTCTACTTTTAGTCTAAATGAGCTTAATATTTTATTTATAATATTGCATTTAACTTTAACTTAAATGCAAATGCATGTCTTATAAAAATATTTATCTTAACATCTATATCTTTAACCATATATATAGATACATTGAAATTATTATTATAATATTATATTATATTTTTATTCACCTTAAGACGATATACGTATATTCATGTGTCTTGCACTATGCTTGTCCAATAAAGAACAACAAAATATTGATCTGATTGCAAATATACATAATGTATTTAAAAT
The DNA here is from genome assembly GCA_939192795.1 of Bombylius discolor. Taxonomy (NCBI): domain Eukaryota; kingdom Metazoa; phylum Arthropoda; class Insecta; order Diptera; family Bombyliidae; genus Bombylius; species Bombylius discolor. Next base: position 2,346,049 of record OW584241.1, on the reverse strand, counting down.
GTCTAAGATGGCGAGAGTATATATTTTTTATTTTAAATATGTATTTTTGATGCAATAATATGTCTAAAGTATGATGCAATAAAGAAAAAAAAAAAATACAGATAAAAAAAAATGAAAAGTACAAGAATTGCAAATTATATTTAACTTGCTTATCTGTCTCATGCATCGCTAAGTAATAGAAGATCTTATATATGTAAAATCTTAACGATGTATCTACTATCTGATTTTGTTTTTTTTTTCTTATTATGCCTCTTGAAAATAAGTTTAGATTGTACATCACAAATAATGGCATTTACTCTTATTGTATAAATAAAATAGAGATATATTTTTTATAAGCAAAATTTTTAAGATTTTATTAGTTGGAAAATTTTATAAAATATAAACAGTATCATTGAATAAGTGTGTGTGTGTGTGTTTCAAAGTTCTAATAGAAAATTGGAAATTTTTTTTTTACTAGACATATTCAATAAATCTGTAGTAATCGATTACATAGTCTTTGACTTATCATCATTTCTTGAGATGCAAACCTGTAAGTTATTCAATTTATTTTAAATTATGAAACTTGTGTCTGCTTAAATGTAAATATCTGTACAGATACCAATTTAAAATATCATAAAAATTTATTTGTATTATTATATTTTTTAATCTATAACCTGTTTTTATTGTTTTTAACATTCAAGCTTTAAGATGTCTAGTCGTTTTATTATTTTTAGATATATACTTGAAAAAATTAAAAATTTATTTGATCTCAAAACTAGAAAGGAACTTGAATTTTGGCATGTTCAATCTAAATTCCCAATCAAATACTTTTATATGATATGATATCACGTGTTAGCTTCAAACATCTAAATTCTTTAAACATTTTCTATCTTCACAACATAAGTAAGGAGAAAAAAATAAAAGAAAAAACAGTTATAATTTTTCTTGAAATGTATCTTCATTGAATAACTTCAAATATTGGAGAAAAAAAATATAATTTATGACACTGAAAATATTTTACTGGATAAAAAATTAGGTCTTCGTTACAATATATGACCAGACCCAATTTTTTTTGCTCGCTTTTTTTTTCTCAAATCAAAGATTTAAATACAATAATGCTATACAAATTTTTTTTTTCCTCTTACATTATAAAAGTATCTGAAAAAAACGTTCTATACTATACATATAACTGCTGTGCGTAGCAAAAATTTTAAAAGACGTGCGCGCATCTTTTATTGAATGCAATAAATTTAACCCTTTCGTAGAAGGTAAATATTTTCAAAATTTTTTCAAAATTTTTTGTACAATAAAATTTTCTAGAGAAAAGAATTTTTTATAAATAATTTTATATGCACAGATTTTTTTTTTTTGAATATTTCACATAAGTTCTAGTATAAAAAAAATCTAAAATTAAAGAAAAATAAAATCTTTAGATATTTGAAACATGACATGTCACACATTCAATGGTGTACGTTTGAAAAAATTGAAATTATGCCAGAAAATTTCTAGTTTTTGATGTTTTTCTTAAAAATTTTTTTCTCCAAAGAACATAGGTATTTACATACATATGTACATATGTAGATTTAGAAAATAACAGGAAGACTTTTTATATGTTTCTTGTATGGTTGCGTCATAAAAAAATATGCAATTAATTATTTTTTGTTATATACCTGAAATCATAATTAAGGAACACTAATATTTTTTTAGTTTTTGTTGTTTAATATAAAAGAGATTTTAGATAAAAATACAGAAGATACATTTGATGCCAACAATATAATTCTAATTCGGATCTATTTTAAATAATGCGTTTTAGTAGCCAGTTAAAAATCAAGAAATGTGTAAATTAAGTTTTTCATTATAAATATTGTATAAAGTTTTAGATGTGTGTATTATGTTAATTAAAACATTGAAATATTATCGTATTTGAACATTGAAAATATCTTATGTTGTTAGATATTTATTTATTTATTATATTCAATATACATATATACATATATGTATGCATACATAATATACATATTAATATGGCGACGGACCGACAAAATAAAATTAAAAAAATAGTTCCACTAAAATATCTCACACATCATGATTGTCTATTCAATTAAAATTTATCTAAAAAGCATTAGCATCATTAGCATCTGGCTTTTGTTTTCGTTATTTAGTATAGTATGTACGCATATTGTAGGCAGAAACTTTGAATTTTTGCTCAGTATACTGAAATTGAAATAAATTACAAGCATATTGAAATTATGTGAGAGTATTAAAAATACTGTCTAACAATTATTATCTTGTTGATTAGTAATCATTGTTTCTTTACATATGTACATAAATATATATGTATTTTTATATTTAATTTTTTTTCTTGTGTCTAAGAATCAATGACGTAAGTTAAGAAAAATCAGGAAGTTCTTGATACAATGATTTAATGGAAAATGTTTTTAGAGAATTTTATGCATATACGCAGAATGATTATTATTCATGAAAGATGTTGTACGTAAAGTGGTTGATTGAGGAAAAAGGAGGAAAGGTGGGGTTTCATAAATTTGCAATAAAAACAATCTAAAAAGTATAAAAGTGTACAAAAAGCATGTTTCACCCATCCAGGTATAATTTGTGTTCACTCCGTTAAATCTTATACCAATCTTTATTTATATCTATTTGACTTTTTTAAAGCCGAAAATCCTGTGTACGTAAATAAGGATTTCGTCGTTCATATATTGAATAAATGGAGTTGAATGAATAAATTTAACGTTTGTGGATCACAATATAGGGTTAACCAGAAATGTGTAGGAAAAGGTATACGTACATATAATCAATAAGTACGTTCAAAAATATTTTAAATTACATACGTATATGTTTACATATAGAAATTTTTGAAAAAAAAAAATATTTACCTTGTAAAAAGTGAAATACATACATATACATAATTAAAATGTAACTATTAGAAGGCAAACCACATCATTATATTTAAAAATATTTTTCCGTCATGTTCCATACAATAATTTATCATATTTAATAATGTATAAACGTACATAATCCCATTAATGAATGCCTATGCAAATTAAATTACTCATCTCACATAATATACAATATATACAATACGTGGGTATGTATGTATGTACTACATTATGATTTCTATGCATGCTACTTCAATAACCTTCCAATGTACCAGATTTCATTAGCATGATAAAATTTCATTAATTTAAATTTATGAAATCATTATATTGAAAATCCTCATATATTTATAATACAAAATACATATAGGTATGTAGTATATGTATAGTGACGTATATATGTGCGTCATTAACCCTTTTGTATATATGTAGTAGAAACACCTTTATAATCCATAAAAAGCCCAAAACACCTTAACAGATTTAAATAAAACGTTTAATAAATTTCATAAAAGTTTGAGTATACCTACTGGTTCTTATATTTAATTCAACCCACCTTAGCATAAATTTTAGTACTACAACAATAGTTCTACGATAGTTCTTATACATACTCATATGTGTGTACATAGGTAGTTGCTTTTATTTAATAGCAATTGAATTTTTTTGAATGGATCGTCATATAGATGAAATTTGTGACAGTATAAATATTATTATCAATTAAATTCATATGTGAAATATGTTTTCTTATTCTTTCGATTACAAAGTAATAATAATATGAAATTAAATTATGACATTTTATTATTAAAGCCTTATTATTTACTTACTTTTATTAAACAAAATAAAATAATAAAATCATTTATTTTCATATAAGTGAAAAAATTCATAAAAATATCTTTTTAACAAATAAATATAAATTACATCAAGATTTTCAATTATTACGTGAGCTTTTAGGGTTTTTTTTTTTTTTTTTTTTGTTATATTCATCTGAATACACTTGTTTTGTTTTATTTTTATTATCTTCAATATTGATGTACCTGTAATATGAATGTGCATTTTGAAATGCAATCACAATGTTGTTCAATTTGTCTCTCATACCATATTTATATGTACATATATACATTTTATGTATAAGTATTATTTTCCATCAACAAAATGAAATTCAATGGACTTATCAGGTTATAACCATGTTACATTTAATGTTATAGAAAAAAAAAAACAAAAACAAAACAAACATGGTGTATATATTTAATATAATAATATCATATGATGTGTACATTTTTAGATGTATCTATCAACCTACATAAATTTTTCATTGCAATAATACATGAAAACCGCATTGGTATATTGATCATGATGATGATGATGATGATGCATTGAACTTGGGATTTTTCATTGCTGCCTTCCTTAATGGATTACTTATGTATATAATGCGGGTTGTATACGTGTATCTAGTTTCATTTTAAAAATATACTAAATAAAATAAGATAATAGAATGATGTATCTAAAGGGAATAATTTGATGTTCACATTCTTTAGTTTTCTTATAAATAATGTGTATGGTCAAAATATGGAAAAAAAATGTTTTTTTTTTTCTATAGTAAAACAGAAAAAAACATTGAATAGATGAAACAAGGTATACGTAATAGATTTATTTTTTTTATTTTTTATATTATGTATAAGAACGTATGAAAGAAAAGATATTCTATACACTTCATTTCATATTCCATTTATAATAAGTACATAATTCCGGAAGAAAAGAACATTTTTCAATAAAATATAAAAAATTGAAAAAATAAAAAATAAAAATAAATAAATAAATAAAAAAAATACACAAATTAGACTGTTTTTGTAAATAAAATGAAAATCTTCATCATAAAAATAATAATTTCTCAAGATGTAAAAAATTTAATTTTTGTCTTGTTATTTTTCTGATTGTTGTTTTCATGTTTTTTATGTATGTATGTACTCATACGTTAGTTATTTTCACATTGGTTGTATAGCTATTTTGAAATTTGAGCACAAAAATGAAATTGACGCTGTGGGAATAACATAACTCAGCAGGCTTTTTCTATATAATCATGTAATTTTTATTTTATATAAAAAAAATATACATACATATATGTATGTACGTGTTTCTGAAAATAAAATAAACTGATGTCAAAATAAAAAACAACAAAGACAAAAAAAAAGAGCAAAATAAAATGATACGAGATGGTTACTCATAAATCTTCATGTCTGGACCATTGATTTTAACAATTGACATATAACAGAAATGAAATCATTTTTTTTTTTTTTTTTTTAATTTGATTTTTTTTTTGTGTGTCTTTTGAAACACTAAAAAGCTTTTTCATTAATTGATCAATTTCCTTGACAAATTTATAGTTTCCTTCACTCTTGTTAATCGGGCTCCATGTTAAGAATATATGATTTCATAATGATTTTTATTCTATGCTTCTGCCTGTTTTTTTTTTTTACTTCTTCATGCATTAGAAACATCTTAGTTTTATTGAAAGAAAAAAAGTTAATAATTAAACGTTTAACAAATTATCTAATGTATTTGAATTAATATGACATCTTAGAGCATTAATATTATCGCATCTTTTTTATATTGAAATATATTTTTTTCTAATGCGTTTTTTTCGCAATATTAATAGAATAATTTTCATATTAATTTATTGGAAAAAAAAAAACTAAATAAATTGAAAAAAAAACAACAATCTTTTAATTTTTTTCTTATCTTAATGTCAGTCATCATCACAAAGTATCATATATATTCGTTAAATGCTGACATCGTCAAACAAAATGGTCATAAGTTAATGAGTTTAATAAGTTTATCAATATTTTAAAGTCTTTTCAATTTTCAGTTAATTTTTATTTTTTTATTTTTTTTAAAATAAATAAACAACATTTTAAAGATTAAAGTAAATGAAATTAAAGACCGTCATTGATAATGTGGAATGCATTTTATTATAAATCATACTTATTTAAATAGAAGACAGAAGAAAAAAAATAATAAATACGTAATCAATTAATATAGAATTTACATTAAAAATCAAAGAAAATTTTTGTTTCTAGAATTTTTTTTTTTTTTTCAAATCATATGAACAAGTACATGTGCAATACAATGAATGGTTTTCATTATGAATGTTAGAAAATATTTAAGTATAGAAATAAATTACGCCATCATATCTTAAATCCTCTTATAAATAAATAGAATAATGCTGCAGCCATCATACAATACAGAATGTTTTTTTTTTTCGAGTTTACACCAATTGAATGCAGTTCAACTTGCGCATGTACTTGACTTGAAATATTATTGAAAAAAATGTACAGGTCAGAATGATGTTATAAAGATTCTAATGGATTGATAAAATTTGTTTATATTTTCATATTTTTCTTAGAGGGAAAAATAAATAATTAATTTGAAGAAAAAAAAAATCTAAGTAGTTACATAAGAAGTATTTTATTTTTTTATATATTGAGATACTTTGACCTTACACTTTCCTTTTTTTTCAACAACATACAGAATTTTTTAAATATTTTCTAAAGCACAAAAAGCAAAAAAAAAGTTAATTAAAAGAAATTTTTTATATTCAGTTGATATTTAAAATATGAAAATCTATTTGTTAATTACACACCTCTTTACACATACATTAAAAGCTTTTTCAAATAATATCTTGCATAATATTTTCTTCACATATTTGAAAAAAAAAAACAACAAAATGAATTACACAATATGTAATTGTGTAAATTTTATTTGAACATTTAAAATGTAAATAAAATGATATGCAAATTACTAACAATTTGTTTTTTGAAAACAGAAAAAAAAAAAATTAACATATCATAACAAACGTGAATTATTGTTTGATTATTTGTTAAGTTTTTGTTTATTCGCAAATATTTACAAATTTCTAGAACAATTAAAATAAAATGAATTATTAAACAATTACATTAATTTTACTTTTTTGTTTGTTATTTGTTTTAATTATTGTTCTACAAATTTGTTATTATTTTAATAATGAACAAATGAAATATAGTTTTTTTAAGCTTTTTTTTTTGAAAATATTTTCATGTTTTAGAAATTTACAGGGTGCTATTAAATTTTTGTTTTGTGAAATAATTTTTTTATAATTTTTTTTAGATCGTTACTATCATGTTTATCCTACATATCATTCACACTTAAAACTATAAAATTTAAATAAAATCTAGCAATTTAATTTTATTTTGCTAATTTCAACAATTCGTATTTTTTTATTTCAGAATGCAGTCTATTTTTGAAAACGGTTGATGATACAACGAACGCATATTGGGTAAGTTTACATTTTCTCGTACAAGTTTATATTCTTTATATTGCTTGTTTTTTCAATTTTTTTTACATTTAATAACACATCCAAGTCTTATTTATTAAGTAATAATTTTTATTTTATTAAATTTTGAACATGCTGTTGACAGTTTGTTGACATTATATGTTGTCGCATAAAAAAAATTAAAAAAAAAAAAAAAAAAGAATAATATTAAATGATCAAATCAGGTAAACACCTTCTGAAGTATTTTTGTATACATATATCTAAACAAGAAAAAAAAAGTAAAAATAAAAGTTCCAACTAAATATCATTCAAATTGAAAATAATTTTTTTTACCTTATATGTATTTTTTTTTTTATTAGAGTCATATGCATGCGTTTTAAGTTAAATATATGCGTAAAATGTTGTGGCAAGTTGTACGAAGAAAATTTCAATTTTCTCCAAATTATGCTATATTACTGGCATTTGTATTTCTTATCACCCTAAAAATAATATTCGCTTTTCATATACATATGTACATATATATTTGAACAATATTTCAGGTGCACATACATATTAATATCATATGTTGTATATTTTACCTTTTTGAAATGATATTAAGGTTTAAATAAATTTTTTTTCTTCGACATTATGGGAAGTAAATATTATATAGCATACACATATCGCACATGAATTTAAGGTTGATTTTCTTATATTTATTTATAAAGTGTTTCATATGCGTATATATTTTATACAATTCAAGTATATGTAGATTGTTATTAGAAACGTGTGCAACATTCAAGAAAGAAAAAAAAAATAGAAGAAAAAATCCATTTATATAGATGAAGAACGGCGACTGAATTTGATATTAGATTTAGTCCAACCCCAATCTATTTTACTAAATAAATAAAATTTACGTGACTTCAACATCAAACATGATACCAGATAAATTTGTATTATATTGAAGAATATTTAGAAAGGATAGGTAATTTTTAGCTAGGTAGTTGTAAAATAAACAAAGCTCATATACTAAAAGTTTTTCTTTATTTTTTATTTTACTCCTTTTGTTCAAATATATTGACTATATGAGATCAACTTGCTATGAGAGCCACTTTAGCTAAATTATTCAGATACATTTATAAGTAAATCTTCATATAGATACATGTAAATATGTATGATAGTTTCTAAATAAATTTTAAAAGTATACAATATATTCTTTATTTTAGTGAATTCTGTATGTATCTTTGTGTATTCATTTATTCAAACTCATCTATTTTTTCCTCCTGTATATCTATAAAGGTAATTTATGAACTTTTATTTGTATTCATGACTTTTTTTTTCCTCATTATGCTTATGAAATGGTGAATTTTCCCTTAAACTGGGCAGAAGGTTAATATATTTCATTTTAGTAGATAGAAAATTATTGACTTCCGTCTGAATGGAGTGATCCTTTCCTGTTAATATACTGTCGACCTTAGTTAGTTTAACAAGTAATTACATTATAACAAGTGAAAATAGGGAAGTAAAAAAGAACTATACTATACATGTGTCTATACTATTAAAATACAATTTTCTAAGCTCCATTTCCATATTTTGTAAATTTAGTTTTAGTTTTAGTAAATAATACGATTAAATATGGATGAATTTTACATTATTAAAAAAGGATATATGTATGTAGGTACGTATATATGTGAAGATGAATGTAAAAATAGATAAGCAAAGAAATGTATTTCATCTTCATAAATTTTAAACAAGTTTAGATAGTTTTACATTATTCACATATGTACAGACACGTACGTTACTATTTAAATAATATAAAAGAAAATATCACAGGGTGGTTATTATGTATATGGAACGATGAAAATGGTAGATGTGGAAAAAAATCAGGAGGATAGGTTTTTTATTTAGAAAAAAAATATTCCTATTCAGAGAAAGTATTGTTATTGAAAGTACGTAAAAATTGAACGAACGAAGATTGAAAATTTTTAAGATTAAAAATCTAGTATGTATCTGAAATACTGGTGGATGTGGATCACCATATGCACTTACGTTTTTTTTTTTTTTGCTCTTTTGATTATAATATATATTTTTTTAGATTTTGTATCTTTTCGGAGAATGGGATGTTATCAAAAATTTGATGCAGCCCACGTGGTAAAAAAAAGAGTATCAAGTCATAGCGATATAATCAATGATAGAACACATGTGGCTTTTGTTTTTGAAATATGCAAATGTTATGTTTGCAATATATAGAAAATTCAATAATGCAAGCATATATCTATATGATGATATACATAAGGACCACCATGATTTTTTGTAATATAATAATTTATTATTCTTTCGAAAATATATAAAAAACATAAGAACTTTTCATTGATTGATCTCGTTATCATATAAATGTGTTTTATAGGAGAGAATGAAAATTGAATATAAGAATATATCATTTTACCTTAAGAATAAAAAAAAAATAAGAATTTCACTGGTTTTATTTGAAGGTTTTTATTTCAGTATTTTGTTGAAGATGTTTTCATTTTTATTGTAATTAATAATTAAATTAAGTAAACTACGAAAAAACTTAATGATTACTTTTATTTTATAAAATTTGGCATTTTTTAACCCACTCCATTATACAATTTGCAATTTCATGTTTAATACATATTAAATAATATCATTAATTTTGTACACGCTTTACTGCTTAATTTTCTCATTTTATAAAATTTTAAAAGAAAAAGTTTTCATTAAAATTAACCGCTCCACTTAACTTATGTTTATGTATATATAGTAGACTAAAAATTAAATGAATATTTTCTTCAAATTATTTATACCCTTAAGAAATTCCTTTTGACCCTTTCTCATTAATTACATACTATGTTATACTATGTATTTATTTAATCTGTGAATAATTTCAGAAAATTTTCATTATTTCAAGATGAAAAGAAAAAGTTATTATTTTACGAAAAATTAGTTCGTTTTTTTTCTATTTTTTTTTTTTGCTTATAATTTCTTATTAAATACTTTCGAGTAAATGTACCTTATTTTAAAAATACATAAACTCTGAAAATTGTATGTTATAAAAATTAAATGAAATATCTTTTTTTAAAGTAATGAAAAACGAAAAAATATAAATAAATGATGTACAAAAGAACTTTTTCTTTTTTTTTAAAAAAAAAAAGAAAAATGCTAATTTCACATTTTCATAATAGAACCAATCAACATTTTGTGCCCTTTAACAATGTAAAACTTTTTCTGCATACTTAAATACTTATTTGCAAAAAAGTTTGTATATTAGATAAGCTGTTATATGTTATATATATTCATACATATACATATATATATTTGCCTGGCTAAGTTTAAGAAAATTTCATGTACTTTAGTAATTTATTTACACAAAAGTCACATTTATTCAAATTCAAGTTGAAAAGAAAAACAAAAAAAAAGGAACTATAGATTGTAACCGGGTATTTGTTAAAAAGCTAACTTTCTCTTTTTACAATCTAAATAAAAAAATGATTACAAGAAACTTATAAGTTTAAGATATGACAAAAGAGAAAAAAAGGATATATTTGTCATTTCATGTTTTGGGGTTTTTTTAGTCGTTTTTTCTTTGCCATTGTTGTCTTGTAAGTCCTGTGTGTGTTTTTCATTATATGTTTTTTTTTAGTAAAATGAATATTTGCTAAGGATATAAAATATACATTGTATATATTTTTGGCATTGATGTAGAATACAACTAACTAATAATATGAACTTTTAGAATTTATTTTTTGCTTTTGTATTTTTTTTGCATACTCTTTTATCTAACGAAATATTGGAAAATTATGCTTATGGATTTCATTTAAATTAATGTGATACATTTCAATAAATCTATTTATACACAAAATTTTTTGAACATTTTTTTTGTATGGTTTATGGATATATAAAATTTTTTTGCAACTTTGTAAATTGTAAATATGTATTAATAAAACATAAAATGTTATGATTGTAAGCTTTTACAAATGAATGTAATGAAGAAAAAAAATAACAAGTAAATTTAAAATTTCAAAATAAGAAAAAATAAATTAATTTAATTGATAGCGTGTGCGATGTAAACACATGGATGTCAGAGAAAATATGGGATGTTGTAAAAACTTATGAAGGAAATACACAATAACAATTATATTTTTTACTCTTATACTTTACGAAAAAATTAATATGCAATTTATTGACGCAAAAAAGTTAAAAGGAAATTTATTAAAAAAAACAATATCGATCTTATTGCTATAGATATGACTTTATTGTACAAAAGATATAAAATGTTATAATCCTCACAACCGATTTTTATTTAATTTTATATGACTTTCTTATTTTCTGCTTATAAAACAACAATAAAAAACTATCAAATCAACATGTGATATAGAACACCCTATTCGACAAAATTAACCTGTATTCTTAGCAAGAATTAAATTGATACATGGCCTCATATACGATAATATAAAGAATATAAGCTGCAGGCAAAAAACAAGAAGAACACATCCTTCAGTTTGAATACCAGTATCCTGAAGCTGTACACATTTCATACAAATATCTCTGTAGGAAGAATATATATGTATATACATATAGATATATACTATATATATGGGTAGTCCCATTCTCAATATGGCGTTACAAGAATATACATACATATGTATGTACATATACAAAATTTATCAGAGAAGTCATTCTACCATGTGTTACAATTCTTTTAACAGCCATCTTTATATGACATTCATTCATATCTATACAACAATTCAAAGTTCTTTAGTAGTTCTTCAAGAAAAATATAATTTCTTTGATCCACAATAAGCCAGGTAAAAGATACAATACATAACTGTATAGCATTCAGTTTCAAATTAAATGTTGTACGTTGTTGTATCATTTTTTTTTTCTCTAAAAAGAGATTACGAAATTAATTTATCGATTTCATTAAAGAAAATTAAATTTTGTGAAAGCATTACACAATATTTGATGCTGAGAAAAAAATAAGTAAATAATTGAGAAACCTCAATTTCTTTAAAATTACATTTTTAATGTAATTTGAAATGTTCATTAACATTCTTTGGGTTAACACATTAAAAATGTTTATAGAAAGATATATTCAAAAATTCTTAACAGAAATTTCTTTCTTTCAGTTAGTTTTTTTTTTATATATTTTGCACATACATATTTTTTTTTTTTGTTAATTCAACTTTCTCTTTGTACTTGTATATACATTTGTGCCGTATCATTTTCTTTCGTTTAAAAAAGAAAAACTATTCATACAAAATGCCAACGCCCAAAATATTGATTAAAGTTTTTGTGTACATACATATGTAGCTAAGATATCTAACATCATTCCTCATGGTATGATAATATGTATATAGTATAATATATAATTCTCAAAGCCAATTTTAAGACAAACTGTAATATTATATAAGTTCAATTAAGCTTTATAGAGAGAAATACTTTTTGTAAAATAATTTAACAAAGTCATTCAATCAAAACGAAAAAAAAAGGCACTATGGAACATAAGGCCAAAGGTTTTTCCATTTAAATGAATAACTCTAATGAACAGTCAGTTTGCATCTTAATAGCAATTTTCAAGAGTTTTATAAATTAAACTTTTCCGTTTAACTAAAAAATTCAAACACATTGAGATACAAAATAAAGTAAAAAGAAGAAAAGAAAAAAACAAGAAAAATATAGAAAAAGTATAAAAATGAAAAGTATAGTAAATGAAGAGAAAAAAGGACAACGTGAAATGTTAAATAAAATAATATTTACGAAATCAGTAGTTAAAAGATACAGAACAAACATTCTGTAGGAGTGTAGGGTAGAATGTTCAATAATGAAATTTATTTTCAGTATGCTGAGTATGAAAATTTGATTTTTTAATAAACTTGAAAATTTAAATGTATTTTGAATTGAGATGTGGTCACCTTACTACTGATACTTTATGATTTGTTGAATTGATACTAAAGATGATTCTAATCTAGTCACTGATTTTTTGATCACAACATCTTTTGAATGCCCAACAAATGAAAAAAAATGACAACGGAATCACAATCAAGAGGAAAACATAAATAAAAAGTAGTATAACTTTTATCCTTCGTGTTTATGAATTTTATTTTTTAAAAATTAAGTTCTTACTGGAAGTATCATCATTGGGTTCATTACCCTAAGTAAAGATGAAACTTTGAATTGTTCTTAACTAAATATAAAGATACATATATAGAGAAAAATAAATTGTATCTATACGTTCTAGAATTAACTCAGGTCGTAAGTTTCTCTGAATGTGAATAATGTTTGCTTTTATCAGAACACCAACATAACATTCAAAAATTATTATATCATTCATTATTTTTATTTTTTCTAATTTTTAGAAGGATAACGAAATTATATGTTGTTCACTTGTCAGTTATAATGGTCAAAATTTTTCTCATTTTTCATAATTGGAATTTTTTTATTTTCTTGCGTTATCCTTTTTTTTTTTTTTTTATAAAAAAAGAGAAAATACTGCTATAAAAAGTGCCCTTATGATAAAACCAATGTGTTCCAAAAGAACATATAAAAAAAACAGGAAAGATAGTAGAAAAATAAAGAAACGGAAAATAAAAAAAAAATAAATTCTGTTACGTAACGTCAAGGTTATGAAATTTTCGTATAATTTTCCCATAGTACAATAATTTTTCCTGACACTGAAGTAAAAATTTTTTTTATATGCACAAAGGACGTTATTTAAAAGAAATATTGATAAATATTGTGATCTAAAATATTATCAGGATTGACCTTTGAAGGACTATGAAATCTCTGAAATGAAAAAGAGCAATATTTCAAGCACATTGTGTTTAATGTATTATAATCATTGTTTGGAGAATAAATTAAAAAAACTTAATTAACATTGAAATATTGAAAAATATTTGCATATTCTTATCACGCAATTCATTAGATTCCAATTGGATTAAGATAATTCCAAGTAGAACTTATTGATATGAGCTTAACTTTTATTCCGGTAGATGTCGGCCCTAAAAACTGTTAAAAGATATAAAATTGAAAAACGAGTTTGAGATTCTTAAAATACATACATCGAGGATTCTGAATTATGAAAATTGAAAAGTGTTAGTGAGTGAGTAAAATTATAAAGGCGGAGCGTGAAAATTCACTAACACATCTGCAAATCTAAAATCTCACATCTCCATAGATTTTTCATCTACTCACTTACACATTTTCATTTAATTTTCATCGTTCTTTTCTTCTTTTTCTATTTTCTTTACTACCAGTTTGCTGCCTCTGCCATTACTTTTGAATCATTTGGAAGCCATTTGACTTTGACTTTAGAGATTCATCAGTGTTAAGTATATTGAACCGAAAGTATTATTTTCGTTTTTGAGCATTTAAACAAAAAATTTCTTTATCACTTGTATTATCGGCGGAAATGACTTGTTATCATTCAAAATATTCTTCTTGTTTCTCTTGATTCTTACACATTACAATTTTCAAATTTTAATTTTCACTATTATCATAAGCAGATGCGATGTAACAAACAAAGTTTCAAATTAAACGTTTTAATAATTTTTGCGATTATTTATTGTTATTAATCGAATTAAGAATTTCTATATTTAAAATAAAATACACACGATACATTATATACATATAATACACGATATGTATTCCATTTGGAATCGCAATGTTACGCTTCATTTAATTTTCTTGATGATAACAAAGTTTTCATAGTGTAATAGGTATGTATGTATGTATATTTTTCTTTCGTAAGTAAAATTTATAATATACATATTATAAGATTCATAATAATTAGATAGTCAGCTTCATAATGATTATGAATCTTTTTTTTTAGCAAAGATATTTCTGAAATGATTTTTATTCTTGGGCTTGGAGACGTTCATATATGTTTTCTGTATAGTTGAAAACAAGTAAAACTTATCTGTCTAGTCACTGTTTGATGTTCGGCATTAAATTGGTATTGATAATGCGCTTAAGAAATCAATTACTATACACTTACTTATGCACAGTATAGCGTGATGTGGGATTCGAATTTTATATTTGTAGGAATCTGAAATATTGATTTTGTTACATTACGTCACGTTATTTTAAAACAAAAAAAAAAGTTAATGATATATGTAGATACACAAGCGTATGGTATTTAATATTACATAAGTACTGAAATGCTTTTAATGATGACAGTGATGTTGAATTTTGAAATTAATTTGAATTATTTACCGACGGGTCTAAATTAAAAAAAAAAAATACGTAAAAAGTTTGAGACAAAATATGAGGCTGTTTTTTATTTAAAGTGAAAATATTAAAATTTATATGTGACATAAATTACTGAACTTTTTAAATTTGTAATTTTTTCGTTTGAAATATATCAGCTGAATTTTCTAAAAATATTTTCTAATTCAATGGAATTTGGTAGTCGTATATGTAGTATTTATAGGAGAACCAATTAAAAAAACAAGATTTTATAAATTTATTATTGACTAAAAATAGCAATATATTTCGTCATAAGAAGATTTATGTAAGAAATTTCGATCCTTAATTAATAATTTATTTTGTAAATGATTTCGGGTGAAAAGGGTTCTATTGTAAAAAAAATTCAAGGATATTTTTGGTATGAGTAATAGAACAAATTGGTTGAGAAAAGGACAATAAAGTAAAAAAAAAAAGGAAAAAAGTTCTGATTGACCTTTTTCTTGAATTTTTGTTTATTACATAAAGTATGGATATAGATTGTTTTGTATTTAAATAGAACAGTTGATAAAGGACCTTTTATATAAGTAACAATTTCATTTATTAAATTTTTAATTTTGAACGCAAATTTATTTTTTAAAAATATAAGTACAAAAAAAAGAACTGCCAATTTACATAAATTTTTGACTACTTGTATAAAATATGAGAGCAATACTTTTGTATGGTCAAATTATTTTCGTTAAATTATTTACGTACGTATATATGTATAGGTACATGTATTATACATATTTTCATTTTATTTAGTAAAATTCCTTGGATAATTTACCAAAAAATTAACCACTAGAACAATTTTATGCTTATTTCTTTTTTATCTTAGTACCAAATGTGTCTGTTATGTGAAATACGTGCATAGAAAACTCTATATATTGCACCTTAATTAAAATCTTCCGAAAAAAAACAAGAAAGACGAAAACAAAAAATAGTAAAAAATATTTAAAAAAAAAATAAAAAAATAAACGAAAAAAGTGAATAAAATGATACTTGGATACAATGCACATCTGATTAAATTCCCTTCAATGTCAAAAAATGACGAAAAGAAATCTGAAAAAAAAAAAAAGGAAAACGAAAAGAAATTACGTACAATGATACTCACTTTATGTATAGTGTATCCACATCCCAGTACAACATTTATTCATGCTTGAGATAACGTTACACTAAAGTAAGTTTGTTCGCATAAATTCGTTAGTATATATACGTAATATATCCTGCAATTTTCTGCAAACTACATACAACACAGAACTTATTCATTTCTTATAGAAAGAAAAATTTGTCCGCAGAGACATACGAATGAGCTTGAGAAGTATATTATGAATATATACAGCTAAAATCGCATTGCATTTTATTTATCATGAGAAATGAAAATTTATATATACATACATATAAATTGTATATACATAAATTTCACTGACTAACTAAACTAGTATATACATACATATGTATACGTATGTCTTTTTGCGGTAAGGGAATGCTTGTTATAGCTACAAACATTTATTCCAAATGCTGTCAAATTATGCATTCAGATCTCGCTGCATATTTCATGTCATATATAGATACATGATTTCAATGCTTTCATATATACTGAATATATCTGAAAATGTTTTATCCTTATGCATATAAATTTTGTAAATATCTTATACTGATAAATGCATTCTTCATCCTGAATTCTCAATATCTCAATGTTCACTTCTTGTTCTGTTATTATAACTTATAGATATACAGAATAGAACTTCTCATTTCTATATAAAATAATGTTGTTTTGGGGGAGTAAGAGAAATGAATAATAATCATTTATCATTTTTTATATACATATATTACTCTTATAAACGAAGCAACGAAGCTAACATAACGTGAGTGCATAAATAAAAAAAAGAAAAATAAATGCAAAAGGATTTGAATGCAAATTGAATAACGAAATGTAAATATCTTTAGATGCAAAAGTCATTTTGAATACAGAAATATCAAATATATATTTGTCATCATCATCATTATCATTTTATATAATATGTATATGTGTTTTCCTTTTGGTTATTATTAACAATGACTTTCAAAGTTAAGGTAATTGTGGAGATTATATTTAATGTTTAAAATCATGTACTAAGAATGTTAAAATATTATAGAAATTACAGGAAAACTGATAGCTGCTATGGTGTAACATTAGAAAGATTATATGGTCTAAAACAGTCTACATAATTTTAATCTTTATGTGCTACATATTTATATTGAGTTTTGGGGTTAGATTTTATTCAAAATATTGTGGTACATATGAAGAGATTTGAAAAGATTTCCATTCAAATGAAATCCTTGAAAATTTCATTTTAGAAATTTTTAAACTAAGTAAAATGTTTATGATGACAAATTTTTTTTTTAAAGGAAAGAAACTTTTTATTTTAAAAATGAAAATTTATAAAGTAAAAATAAAAAAATTAATTTTTATTGAAAAAACAAAACAATAAATACAAAAACAACAGTTTCTAATTCAATTTATATATATTTTTATGTTTTGCAATATGTGCTTTCTTTTAGTATTTAAATAAATTTCAATGAATCTTTTAAATTTGATTTTGTTTCTTTATGTATTTTTTGTTTTCGTAAAATATAATTTTCATTTGGTTTTTGTCAATATTTTGCAATGAAAATGTGTGTCGTTTTGATATTTTTGTTTATTGTTGTTTTCTAACAAATCTAATGAAACATCTAATACAACGAATAAATAGTTTGTGCACAACCCTCTATTTATGTACATATTTGTTCTCTAATGAAGTATATGGTTTTTCTTTTTATTCTGAAAGTTTAAGAAACAAAAATAAATACATTTTTTTTGTTTTGTTTTTGTGTATTACTGTACAAAACATGCCAATTTCATTTATTTTATTTTTTTTTTAGTCTATGTTTTCTACTTAAAACGAAGCAAAATATATTTATTCACATATATTTGCAGTGAGTGAAAAGAAAAAAATAAGAATGAAATCAAACAAACAAACAAAATAATCATCACCATATGCCATATACAATATATCTTGTACATATTCAAGTAAATATTTTCCCAGAACACTTTGGTTTTGTTTTTTTTTCTTGTTTTTCTTTATAATAAATATGTAATATTCTTATTATATAGGTACATATGTATGTCATATACGAACATTTCATTTCAACTATGTATATGTTTTTCTTATCCTTCTGTGTTATTTATGCGTTTTCCTATATATCGCAGACTTTACATTTCAAATTATTTTAGAAAATGAAAGAAGTTAAAATGAGAAAACTTTTTTTTTTCTAAAGTTTTATACAAAGTTCTTTTAAGTTGAAGGTGAAATTCTCAATTTGAAAGAAACACTCATTATCATGATGTTATCCAGAAGTAAAGAAAATTTTTTAACGGAGAAAATGTGTACGGTTATATAGATAAACACTTTCTTTATAAAATAGAGGGATTAAAGATATTGTGGTTAGCCACTTCTATGTATGTTTAGGTATACTAACATCAGTATCCAATTCATAAGAATTTAGAGAAAAAAACAAAGGAAAATATTTTTTAAACAAGAGAAAAATGATAATTGTCAATTTTAGAGATTATCATAATTTTTCCCTTTTTTGTACTCTATTCAAATTAAATTTTTAAATTAAAGCTTTAAGATTTTTCTTTCAGTTCAATTTTTTCCAAAAAGAAATTCGAATTTAAGTGAAAATCCGTGTGTAATTTTTCTCTATGTCTGTTAGATGAAAAAAAAAAAAATTAAAATTGGTATGTTTTTCTTCTTAAAAAATGCACCTTCATTGAAAATTTTGACATTTATTCAGATCCTTTGAGAGACTAATATAAAATATGTCTTTTTAAGTTGTTGTTTTTTTCACGCTTCATACATTGTATGTATATCAGGTATTTTACGATGATATTTTGGTGCCAAATACCTTCATAGAATATGCTTGAATTTTAAATGAATGCAATATTCACATGTATGTTTTCAAGTATGTTGAAAAAATATATAAAAACTTTTGATTTTCGTAATCTAAAAATCTTAGTTATTTTGACTGAAAATTTCTTTTTCTTTTTGTCAAATCTAATCATCATCAAAAATGTAATTGATTTTGAAATGATTTTTTATTTTTGTGTGAACTATATGAAATTATTTACTTGATTAAGTTTGATTTAAATTTAAATTTAAAATATATTTTCAACAATGAAATAAATAGTTTTTTTTTTATTATTATTGTTTTATGAGAAAATTGACATATGTATATATTCCACGTGTATATAGTTTCATTGCGTTAATAAAGCGTTAAAAAATTTATTTTCCGTAACAATTTGATGAGGAGAAAAAAACAAAATGCCATTAAAACATTAAATAAAATTATTATGTACTAATGACTTGATTATGATGATTTTAATTATTTCCCTAAATTCAATAACATATAATTAGAATTTTTTTCATGTTTTATTTTCATATGAAAAATATTTACATGTCATTAACAAAAGTTCTAAATTATGCGTTACAAATTATTTATTATACCTTGTCATTCATTTAGAAAATTTTTTTTTTATTTAGTGTCTGGCCCACCCATTTTTGCTTCTGACTTATTTTTTCTTCTGGTCAACAAACAAAATTAAAAACCGTTTTAAAAGTAATGAATTCCACATATTTTTTTTTTCAGATTCGATGTTTTCTTTGAAGTAGGTATATATAGAATTTTATTTGTCTAAAAAACAAATATGAAATTAAAACGGTTTTTAAAAAAAAATTGTCAAACTATAATATCCGTGAAATTCAATTATTTTTTTCTTTTTGATCAGCATTTTTCAAAAATTATGGGAATACATATATTTTTTTTTCTTTGAATAAATTGAATTATGCAAATGTGTTCTATTGAAAATAAATGCGATGATAAAAGTTGCATTTTATTTTTGATTTAAAAAAAACCGTTTTATTTGTGATATTTATTCAAATTTATTATTTCGCTTTCTTTAAGTTTTGTATTTTTGTATTTTTGTGTAGTTTATGCACACACATATTCACTGTAATGTTATATTATATTTCTAATTCTATAATTGATTGATATAAAGACGACAAAAAGACAAAAAATGAAAAAATAAAATAAAATAAATTCGAGTTTGGTGAACTCATAACCGTTTTGTATACAAAGTACAATCATATATGAAAGGTTGTAACAGATGCTTATAACAACAAACACGAGTTACATAATAAACATAAAATATATATGTGTATATATATATATACAAAATACAAAAGAAAATATTTATAAGAAACATCAGTATCAAAATTCATCATACAAGAAAATTTATTATAATATGTAAAAGATACAACAAAAAATAATTTTATTATAATAGCGGTGTAACATACATATACTATATATTTGAAAACTTGAAAGAATGTTGTTTCATCAATTTGTAGGTTAAACTAATTTTCAACTGAAAATGTTTAATACATGCTGGAGACCAAAAAATTATACATACATGTATAATAAACATTTAGTAAAAGTTCTGATTTAAATTGATTAACTTTTAAGAAAGAATAAAAAATATAAAAAACAAAAATGAATTTGGAATTGCAACAAGAAAAGAATATTTTAAAAATGACATATACACAAAAATTTGTCTTCAAAAAAAAAAAAATTCCTATGACCAACAAAATGAACTTTTGAAACAATTCCAAAATATAAATCAACAAAGTATTGTCATATTATCTACATTAAAAGAAAATATTACATATACTTACATATGTATGTATACATAAGACATCCCATCCAGTAAATTATTTTATGTTATCTATGAGAAACTTTATTTCACAAAAACAAAATAAAAAAAAAATTTCAACATCCGAAAAATGACACAAGAGTTTGAAAATTATTTTTAATGAAAAAACTTTTTCAATTTCAATTGTGTATGCAATTTTTGTTGAATGTTACATTTGTAAAAATGTTTAATGAAAAATTATTTAGTTATACGGATGGTTATGGTTAAACATCAAGGGAAATAGTTCTTACAAGGATAAACGGGGGAAACTTTAAAACAAGAAGAAAACAAATCCTTGAACGAGAAAAACATATTAATATTAAATCCTTTCACTTTATTACTTAATGACTTTTACTTTTTTTTTTCTTTTTCTTTTAAAGAATTGTTGTCCTTCAAAGTAAATGTGATTTCTTTAAATTTTTTCCAATACACGTATTCAAGGATCTAAGGCTATTATTATCCATTATTGAAATTTTTTTTTTCTTGTTAAATTATTTGAAAAAAAAAATTTTTTTTTATGACATAAAACGCAATGTTTAAAAATTTCTTTAACCCTTTAATAATAAATTTGAGGTCTATAATATTTTGAGTAATTGTACATGCGTAATAAATTACAAGGTCAAGTATATATATTTATGAATTTATTGTGTGTGTATGCATGTAATTTTAGCTAAAAAGGACAATTGTACAAGAAATGTATACAACATTTTATTTGTTTTTATATAAGTACTTTACATATGTATGTATATTCAGGAATTCATCATATCGTAATTGAGAAATTTTTTCTCTTCAAAATAAATCGGAAAAAATGAAATAAGTAAAAACAGGGTGTATCATAGTTATTTCAAATATATCTATATGTATGTATGTATGTATGTACATATGTAAAAACATTCCTTACAAAGGTTAATAAGAAAATAAACAAAACAGGGAAGGAAAACCCAAAAACCGTTAGATAGAAGGGATTCGACGCCATTTTTCTTTTCAAATCAATCAATAAATTCTACACCATATTTGTTAGAAATATAAAAAAAATCTTGTTTCATTTGAAACACCCTTTACAAGAAATAATACAAAATAAAATTTTATGTGAAAAAAAAAAGTTTCTGACGTTAACTCATAACGATTAACAACGTCAATTAGCGTTGTATTTTCTACCTCATTACTACATGTTGTTCTATAAACTATGAATATTCATATATGTTATTTAGAAACAACATATGTTGTAATTTATCTGATTGTGTAGTTTACCTACATATATCTGCTGAAACGTATCATTTAGAAAGAAAATGAAATGTTGATTTGGAACCTGAAATATAAGTATGTAATTTAATACATCATGATTCTACTATGTGGTCAGAAATATTATTTTTTTCTTAAATAAATTATTAAAAATATAAATAAGAAAAAAAAAATACCGACTGTTACCTTGTCCACATATATAGGTAACATACATTTATACATCATATATAACAAAGGTATATAAAATATAAATATTTTTAATGATATACACAGTTCTGTGGAAACTTTTATACATATATGTATGTATAGATAATTTCCAACAATATGTAAACTGGTATTCTGGTCGCGTTCTTTTCTAATGACAATCTCCACAGTCCAAACTTATATTGTATATACATATATACATAAAGTTTCTTTTATTATTATATTTTTTCAAAAGATTGATCCGTTGTTGCACACGTAATGCTGCGGATGGATTAAAATTATATATGAACGTAGGCGTCATGCATATTATTAAAAATATACAATATTGTACGTACATATAAATATTATTACATATACCTGTTGCGCCTTATGCGCTACCTTTTATTTTATTCTATTCAAAGAAATATAATTAGCAATGCAGAATATAATAAAGTTATTAATTCAGATACATGAATATGTTTATTTTTGCATTTATGTATTTACACATTCAATTAATGCACCATACGTAATATACAATTTGTATACCTATAAATTTAGAAATATCTTAGACATCAGAAAATATTACATAGGTATATATTTAATGAAAATATTATTTCTTATATGACAAATGTAAAAAAAAAAAAAAGATGTAATATAGTGAATAAGATACATTTTGTAATCTTGAAATAAAATGTGACAACGACACGTAATAAGTAAAACAGTTTAGTATACATTGTATGACATGATATGATAGTACAATAATCCAACAAATTAGATCCTAGCGAAATTTCAAGCTATTGCAAGAACTATTATTTTTTTATTTTTTTCAATTTCACTGAATTATTAGTTTCTGTATATGAATTACGTGACAGTTTCATGAAATTTATATTAATTTCATAAAATACTTACTTTTAAGCAATGGAATATAATGCTATAAGTCTGAAAATATTTAATAAATTGTTTGTTGGTTTGTCCTCACGAATTGTTTTTACTTTGTTGTATCCATTCACTTTCTTCAATTGTGTCAATTTTACTTTTTTTTTATGATTGACAATAAACGTTTTTATTTTATTTGAATTAAGAAAAAATCCAGAATACCCTGCATTTTGTTGTATGTTGTTCAATAGATACATACATATATATGATTATTTTATATCATATGAACATTTTTATCACAGGCAGTGAAGATGACAAGCAACATTTGTACAACAAGCAATTCTTTATTTATTTTATTTTTTTTTTTTTATAGATTCAATCAATATATTTGACCAATTTTTATAAACAATTGTTATTGTAATTTATCAATGAATTGGTTATGGAATTAATCGCGGTTCTGTATATAAATTTAATATCAACTTTTTCAATACCGCCTTATAAATTGTAAGTACATATATTGAAAATACATCTTAATCTGAATTTTGTTTTTTATTCTTTTCTTTTTTTGTTTTGTTGTTTTTTTTTTCGATATTTTTTTTACAAAAGAAAAAAAAAACTACTTGTATATAATGGAGAAATTTGAAGTGTATGTCACGTAAGCAATCTTTCAGTATTTTTCGATAAATGTATTTATATGTACTTTATTTTATCTTAAGATTCTAAAAAAGAATGTCTCTTCAAAATTAAAAAAAAAAAAATTTTATATAAATAAATGCAACAAGGGATTGAAGTTATTTTTCGTTTTGAATACCAAATAGTTTTGATATTTTCTTGTCTATCGTGATGTGTGTTTTGTTGTGAATTACACCTTTCCATTTCTGTATTTAAAAAATAACAACAACAACAAAAAAGTTATAATAAGAATAAAAGGGAAAAAAAAAGTACTTGGTGATGATTATGAACAAAGAGAGCAATGCACCTTAGTAAAATGTTATTCTATTTATAAAATCCATACACATTTATCTGAAATGAAGGTATTTTCCATCGAGAAAGCATTATTTTTTTTTAACGTAATTGGACTGCAAAAAAGATGAATGGAAAATAAATGAAGTTATTAAAGAAAATTTACACAAAACACACACACATATATATAATATATATTTTTACTTCTTAAAACTTTGTCGTTTATTTATTTATTTATTTTTTTTAAACGTTTTTGTTTATAATATAACAAGAATTTTAAATTTTAGATAATAAAGTTTGATTAAATTTGAAGAAAAAAAACTTTCTTTGAACAAGAAGAAGAAGAAAAAAATGGGGGCAAATTCATAATTTATTTTTGACATGGCATTAGGCATAAATTGTTGCTAGGTTTTATTTTAAAAGTAAATTTCGTATCTACAATATATAAATTTTCGTGTACATAAATTTGTTTGTATGAATGTATTTTGTGTCTGCAAATTGTGTATTTGAAAATTAATTTTATTTGCCAGACAGGTCACATTTATTTTAATATTTTCAAATGTATAATTAAATAAAAGAGTTTTTTTTTGTGAATTAAATGTTTATAAACAATATTTAATTTGAAATGTAAACAAAATTAAAAAAGGACATAACCACAAAGTTTATATTTTTGTTGTAATTAAATTATAGGACTTCTGTTTTAAGTAGCACAATTATATGATTTAATATGGTGCATCTGTATTACGAAATTTTTTTGGTGGTTAAGAAATAAATTATAAAGAGAAGCAGAAGTTAGAGAAGATTAAATTATAAAATTAAAATTCAGTGATGAATTTTGTTACTAAACAGAACCAAATTTGAATTTATCACATCTGGAATGAATTAATTGAGCATTTTGTATATGATTTGATGATCTAGTTTTGTTTTTTAAAAATATATTTTCAACATCAGTGTACCTATTATTTATCAAAGAACTAATTTTTGTATAGTAGAATTTTAAAAATAAATTAAACTTTAATTAATGCAAAACTTGAAATATTTGCAATCGATATACATATGTATGCTTATATTTAGCTTTCTTTTTTTTATCTTTTTTTTTTTGTTATTATTTGTTACTGATTCCATTTATTTATATGAAGAAAAATAAAAAAGTATAAATATAACATAAATTATTCACAGAGATTGATACAAAAATAATACCCACTTAAGTTTACCTTATTTGTTATATACCTTGAAGATTTCTTTTGTTTTTTTTTTTTTAACTTTTTTGGTACAACGTGAAATTAAAAATTCCATTTTTTTAATCAAATGAAATATTTACATGTGTGCTTTTTTTTTCTTTTTAAATATATCGCAAAACCAGTTTATTGTTAATTTTTATATGTTTCCCATCTTTCTTTCATTCCTTATTTTGTTTTTGCTTTTTTTTCTCATTTTTTTAAAAAAAGTTTTTTACTCGTGCATGCATGATTTTACATTATTATTGATAAATACGATATAGTTTTAAATTTATCTGTCATGTTAAAACATTGAAGAAGAAAAAAATATATAGGTATCATTCTGATGATTACACTTTAATTAAAATACCATTTTCATGTGATCAAAAAATTCTTATTCTGATTGAAAGAAAAACAACAAAATAATCGAAAATAAAAAAGAAACGAAACGTTGTCAGAGCATTTCAATGGTCATAATTCAGTAAGTTTACGTTGACACATAACATATATTACACAGGTAATACACAACACACCTCTATTATATATCATTGCATATGTGCATTAAACTTGAAACTTTAAATGCCTATAAGAAGAAAAAATTTATCTTACATTATTTGATGGGCTTTTAAGGTTTGAAATAATCAAAAAAGAAAAAAAAGAAAAAATAATGAAACGTTTTATAATGCGAATAAAATTAGAGCGGATGCATATAGCTATACATACATAATATATTTCATACAATATGTGAAACATATATATTCTATATTGTAGAGAGTTAATGTATGTGACATTTTAGTTGCAATATATGAATACATCAGGTATTTGAACAGGTTTATTGAATAAAAAATAATCTTTTATATAAAATTTATAAAATTTATACACACATTATGAATAAAACATTTCTCAAACTTAAAATATAGAAGAAAAAAAAAAATTTATTTTAAATGCATTTCCGCAATTGAGTCAAGGACCGTTTTTTTTTCAGTTTGAGTTGATTAATTTTAAATTTTCTAATCTGCAAGTCTTATCTATAATCAATTTTGAATTTAAATTTATTCAAATTAATTTTCTATTTGTCACTTCTTTTTTTCTCTAGTTTTTGCTTTTAAAAAATTAAAGTGTTTTTTATCTTTTGTTTGTTTATTTTTTTTAATCAAAATTCATGAATTAAATAAATGAAAAAAAAAAAATGTTTCCCTTTAAAGCATAGGTAAGTATATTGAAAAAATTGTATGAGATTCAAAATCCCAAAAGTCTTAATCTTATGATTTCAAAACTCTTGAATTATTTCATATTCTAGACTATATCTAAAGGAATATGAATGTACGTGGCATATATCTATACTGATGTTATAGAGAGAAAAAAATAGATAAAAAGAAAAAAATATAAAAACAAAAAATTTAATCATATTCTGTATAGTATGTTCATATAGGCCTCCAAGGAAAAGGTTTACCTTGTATATATGATTTTAATAATATAGGTAGTTGAAGTTGAGTTGTTTTTTTTGACGATGTTTAGGATGAAAAAAAAATGAATATTGTATAAATATTTCAAAAAGGATAATCAAAAGAAAAAAAAAGAAAAAGGAAAATAACAACTTAAAAAAAGCTACACATGTTTTGTTTTTTTTTTTTTTGTTGTTGAAAAGATTTTTTGTGTTTTTTTTTTTTTTATGGTATACTCTTATTCTTTAAAGCTTTTAGCATATTTCATTGTTTACTTCAAACAAGCTCATTAATTATAATCTATTGTTTGTATAGAACACATAGTATTTTGGGTATATCTTATTATTTTGCTTATCAAGGATCCCCTTTTGTTAAGAAGAAATAAGCAAAAATTTGATAATAGAGTGAGAGATTAAAAGCGCGACTATGTATGCGGTGGAGAAGTTATTATTTTCGTATTTTAGAATTACATTAGATATTTCAGCATATATGATAATAGTGGAATGGGTAAAAGGTAAAATTAATATTGTTACGAATTGAAGTGTAAAGTATTAATTTACAAATACACAAAAAGGTAAATTGACTTGAAAATTTTAATAAAAGGAACAAAAAGAAAATCACATTTTGATTACAGTCTAAAACAAGTTATACATAAATCGATGAAATGGTATACTTGAGTACATTATAAAGCATAAAGGTAAATTTAAACGAAAACAAAAATTTATGTGAATAGATTTAGTTATAATCTTGTAAATTTAAATTGCAACAGGATTTTGCTTTTAAATTCTTAATCAAAATACTTTTTTTTTTTCGTTAATGTGATATTGTGAGTTGAAAGGTTTTGTGATGCTTAATTTTCATTTCACGATTAAAAACGTTCTTTTAAAAGGTTTTTGGTTTGTTTAAAATCGACATCTTCATTTTGGATTTTGAATGTGAGACCATTTGCTAATATTTCGAATTTATTTATTTTTTTTAATCTAAATTAAGAAATAATACTTATTTTTAAATATTTTTTAAAATATTTTTTGGTCATGGAAATCATTGACTAACTTTATTTCCTGGCATATTCATAATTTTACACGTAGGTATACGAAATTATATATGTGTACATATGTACGTAATTTTGTTTCTTCAATCATATGCTATAAGATAAAAGAATATTACATGGTCATATCACATTAAAACAGCATTCTTTTCATTACATAATTTTATTACCTGTCCAGCTAGGTTGTGTACCTATATGTATCTTGAACATTATATAATACAAGAACAGAAATTTTTGCCGTTTGCTAAAATTAAGAACTAAAAACTCATTTATTTATTACGTTTTTAATTTTTTTTATTGCATTTACCATCATTATTTATCCAAATGAATGAATTATATATACGAAAAGAAAAAAAAAATTATATATACCTATTTCTTTTTTAGAAATTCATGTGAATATAACTGTGACGACCTTGTCATATATAATATGTAGACAATAAAATGCTAACCTATAAAAACCAACTCTTTTTCATTCATAAACACTGACTTTATGGTATTTTACAACTAAACGCGTATTATATAGCATATCTATCCGCTTCAATCACTTTTCATCATCATCATCACCATCAACATCAACATATGTGTATAAGTATAGTAAATATAGCATATCATATAGAATTTACGGTATGTCTACAAAAAAACATATAAACTTTATGTTTTCCGATAACCATAGATATACTTCTATTATTATGTTTTTTTTTTTTTCTTCTATTTTTGGTTTTTGTTTTTTCACTTGTACTTTTATTGTTTTTATTTATTTCATCAATTTTTTTCTCATTTGATTTATTTTGTTTCATATAATTATCAATTAAAATGGTTAATGATTAAAAGCACATAAAATTTATTACAATGAATTACACACGTGTTATTTTTTCCCATAGGTGTCCTATTTTTCTATTTTTGTTTTAATATTCATCTCGTGACAATTTCTATTATTATTATTATGTACATATTACATGATATATAGATAGCTATTTAGAATTATTATATAATGATACAAATAACATAGATATCCAATATAATACTAATATGTAATACAATTATCATCAGGTGTATTTTATACACAAACAATATTTTTCGAATAAATAAAATTTCTCACACCCTCGTTAAAGTATTCTTCTGGAGATCGTAAAATCTGGTAATGACTTCTTAAAGCAACAACAAAAAAAAAAAAAAAAAAATAACAACAAAATAAACAAACATTACACTTTAGCTTAAGGTCTCAAGTTAAATGATTGTTTTTTTTTCTTTCTTTTTATTGTTTTTTATTTTAATTTTATTTTTTTCGTTTGTTTGTTTGTTTTTTATATTTTATTTATTTTTTATTTATTTTATGTTATTTAATAGTCAATTGACAATTATGTAGATGGTATTTAAGTTTTATGAGAAAATATACATATGTAGGTATTTATGAATGAAATAAGTATGTTTATTTGCACTAAATAAATCAATTAAAAAATCATAAAATTTACACCTTAACAAAATGAAGTCATTTAAAAAAAAAGTAATTTGTTTTTTTT
Organism: Bombylius discolor; assembly: GCA_939192795.1. NCBI lineage: Eukaryota > Metazoa > Arthropoda > Insecta > Diptera > Bombyliidae > Bombylius > Bombylius discolor. The sequence goes on along the minus strand of OW584241.1, from coordinate 2,316,395 downwards.
GGTCATTCATATGGCCTATAATATAATGTGTATTTTTTTTATTATTAAAAAATATACATAAATACGTATGCTGTATATATTCTTCATTCAAAATCCAAAAAAAAACAAAAAAAATTGTTTGTTTTTATTTTTTCATTTAAAACCTCAACAGTCTGTGACTTGTGCTACTCGTTCATAGAGTCATCAAAATTTTTACGATCATTCAAATAACAAATAATAATTTTTTTAAGATGGGTAATAAAATCACACTTTTACTATATTTATACTTAATACACAATTTATAAAAATATTTATATATGTACATATATACAGATAGGTATATAATGAATACCTATATGTATTATGTACATATGGAATATAATATATTATTTTTGATCTTTTGCGAAGATGTGCTGACAGAATTTTCTCACAGACAATCAATGTTTTATTTCATTTAAATTGCTGATCTGTGTGTTTCCGTATTCTTTCTTATCATTTTTTTATATTAATTTTTATTTATTTGTTCAAGCAACAAAATAATAGCTATTTAATTTATCAATTAGAAAAATTTAATGATATCTATATAATATTTTAATTTATTTTTATAAAAACAAAAAGAAAGAAAAATTTAATGATCTAATGATCATAATTAATTGTTTAACAAGTAATTAGTTTTTTCATAAAAATTTTTTATTACTTTTTGTTTTATGTAAGAAAATTCATTCAAAAAAATATTCAGACAAGAATTTGCGATAAGTAAAAAAATAAAATTTAAGAAAAAACATAAATTTAAAAAAGTAAAAATTACTGATTTGAAAATCAGTGCAAACTATCATAAAAAATTTATCGAATCGACTAATTTGGCATATTTTAGAAAAATAAGTGAATTTGTTGTTTTGAAAATCAAAAATTATGTCTGATTATTTAGAGTGTAGCAAAGAATTAATGAATTCAAATGGCTCCAACAAGAACCGGCTATTTTGAGAAGTGTGATTCATATGACAAGCAAAGAACTATGAAACCATTGAAAAAAAAATCTTTAGTAAAATGACAAAATCATGGCTGACGCATGGAAGTTTGTACAATTCAATGAAACTCCGCCTATTTTCGAATGGCGTTGGTACAGAAAGAAACCATTTCATGTTGAAATTATTCAGTGCGCAGAATCAATATTTTGTTGCTTTACTGATTCTGGGACCGAGAGCAGTATAAAGATAAAGTAGAATGAGTAGATTTGGAGTTAGTAGTGTGTGTGGCGTTTGAATGAGAGAGTGTTTGATTTCGCACACAAATGTGATATAGTTTTTTGTGTGGGTGTCAAATGGAAAGGGAAAGGAAATTTCAATTGATTTATTTCTTGGGCTAGTAAGTTTTTGATACTTGAAAAACTTTTTTTTTGGTTGCATACTTGCATAATAATGAACTTTTAGGTATAAATACTGTGAAAATATGCAGCGCCATCTGCTGCAGTCTGGTAAAAGTTTGAAAGATTTGAATGTTTTAATAGATGGCAGGGTTATTTGAAGAGAAAATACCTGGGATATTTTTTAAGGGCAAATTCATTTTGAAACTTTTCAGAAGGAAATTATATAATTATAAATAATTGTGATGTAATTTAATTATAATTAAAATAGTTTGTAATGTAAAGGATTTTGTTTCATTTATATTTTGTCGAATATTATTATTTTATATTATATTTGCTTTTTTCTCCATTTTTCAATGCTTTATTGTATTATATGTATTTTAAAACATTAGTAATTAAAGTAAAACAAATTAATAAACATCTTTTCTAACATTTTAAATATTTTTAATGTTCTTCCAAACAACTTATCACACATAGCCAATGCCGTTCTATAAAAAAAATAACTGAGCAGGTACAAATACACTTACTTTGTTCAGAAGTTGTAAAATATGTTTAGGAATTCAGACCAAATCTTTAAGATTGAAAAATTCACATTATGTTCATAGTTTAAAAGAGTTAAATTTTCAAAACTGAAATTAAAGATTTCACTGAAAATTTGTCTATGTTGTAAAATAATCAAAAAAATAAAATACAAGGAACGTTTAAACTAAATTTACAATTAAAAGTATTCTCCAGAATAAAAGCCGTCGGTTAACTACAAAAACATTTGACTTTTTCTATTTTTTTTAAATTGAACGTTAGCAAACTTGTAAATTCGTGAAAGTAAAAATTAAGATCATTTCTGAAAAATATGAAAAGCTTTGCTTTAATCAAACTACTAATTTTGATAATTTTTTTCATATGTAAATTATAAGAAATGTGATAAATCGGGTACAAAAACTACAAACAAATATTTTAAAAAATAATTAGGTATAATAAAATCAATGAACCTGATATTCAAGCGAAACTCAATTTCTAATGCATATTAGCAACATTTACTGTGATATTTACCTATTGATTTTAATTAGGTAATTCTGTCTGCAAGCATTTTTTTATATATTTTATTCAAACTGAATTGATGACATTAAACAATAAAAAATGTTATTTATTATTTGTTAAAATGTTTTATTCTCGTCAAAAAAAAAAAAAAAAAAAAAAAACACCTTATTAATTGATAGACGAAAAAACTAATTGATTTAAATATAAAATTTAAAAAAAAAAAAAAAACTAAGAAAAATATTATTATTGACTCATTAATATAAAAATGTTATTGAACTCATAATTCTGTCGAAAAAATTTGAACAGAACAGAAAAAAAAACGAGAGAAAAGAAAGATTTATAATAATGCATTTTGTAGATTTAAATAAGAAAAAAGGTATTTAAAAGCATTTTAAATCACATGAAATGTGAATTTTCATAGAGATAAATATGTGTTGCTGATGAAATGAAAAATTCATGGATGTGAAAAAAAAAAATCTATAGTTTAAATATTAATTCAGAAACTATATACAGTAAGAACGAAAAACTAACACTATAAATAAATTGTTTAGAATTTTTAAAATGTTTTCTATTTTTAGTATTGATCTATAAATATTTTTTGAAAAATATGCTTCTCGTTTTAAGAACACTTTTTAAATTCAAATATAGAACAAAAAGTTGATTACAACTTTATTTAAAATGGAGAAAAAAAAAAAAATTATTACGATTTTTTTTCAATGTAAATTTTTTACCTAATTTTCTATTTCCTAAACTCAAATTAGAAATGATTCAATTCTAACAAGTCATTATCTATTTTTATTTTTTATTCAAATTATGAATTATGGTAGAATAATTAAATTACGAATATAATTCGATGTTTAATTAAACGAGAAAAAATTATAATTATTACGCGGAAAAAACTAGCCTAACAACAATTTGATAATGTTTATTTTTAATTTGCGTAAATTTTTTTTAGTCTTCAAATCAAACTTGATCAAATTATAATAATATTTTAATGAGAATAAAACAATAAATAAAAAATTATGCTTTTTTTTTTCTTTCTAGAATAAAAGAATACATTTATTAGTAATTATAATAAAATTATAACAGTGTTTCTATTAACTATTTTAAATCTTTTGTTTGGTTTTCTTTTTTTTTTTTTTATCACTTTAATCCCAAACAATCTTTATTCAGATATTTGTTTAAATTTTTTTACTCTTTAATTTTTGAAAATTCAAATGTGATGCCGCAAGATTAAATTTTTTTTTTCAAATATCAAGATGAAGTTAAAAATTTTCATAAAAGAAGAAAATTCAAATAAACTCCTTAATAAAATCGATTTATTAAAAAAAATTTATGCATTTTAAATGAACTAAAGATGAAAAATTAAAAAAAAAATGGAAAAATACAAGGTGCGCAGCTGATGTATACGTTTTGTTTTGTGGTAAAACCGACGTTTGTCTCATCTAATTAACCAATTAAAATAATAAAAATATGTAATTTATGTAAATAACATTAAAAAATGAATAATAAAAAGTAAAATGAAAGGTAAAAATGATGTTTTTATATATGTATAAAAAATAAACAATAATATATCTATGTAATTAACATGATCTGATGATTGCTTTAATATTATTACGAAATAATTAAAATTTTAAATAACTAAGAAGTTAAAAAAAATTCAAAACAAAAACAAGATGTAATTTTTATATGAAAAAAAAAAAAAACATTGTACTTCATTTTTAATATACATTTTAAACTTGACTTTTTGAACATGCATTATATAATTATTAATGCATAGTTTTCTTTGTCCTTTTTAATTTTCATTATAACATCAGACACCAGTATGTTACGCATTTCATAATAAAAAAATTACATTTCAGCAAGAATTCATTAAACAAATTTCTCATTATATAATAATATAATCAAATTACTGTAATATATACGGCATAAACTTTAACTATAAAATCAGTAAAGAAAAAATCTCATCATAGCGTAAAACGTAAAACTTAATCGATTTTACCAAAAATAAGTAAAAAGAAAAACAGAAAGATGAATTTTTCCATCATCAGTCGAGCATCAAATTTTGGAACTTAAAACAACAAAAAAAAAACAAAAAAACTTTATTCCAGTCCAATCAAAAGTTTTCCAATTTTTCTTGATGAAACTTTTACTTATGATTTTTTTTTTCACTATATAAAAAAATCTGTTTTCATAAAAATCTACACATGTATCTATAAAAGAAAAAAAAACATGAAAATTATATGAATTTTACGTTAAATAACGAGAGCCTAATGATAATTTAATGTTCAGGTCAATATATTTGATCAATTTCATATAATGAAAAAAAAAAAAAAAACAGAAGGAGTAAAAACATGAGGTAGAATAACATTAGAGAAAGTATATATCTTGTAATGAATTCATTGCAAATCAAAAACTATAATTACACCTTGTAGATTTATTCATATAAAATATGTTCTTACAAGAAATAGCAAAATGAAAACAAACAAACAAACAACAAAAAATGCTATAACACACTTGATATATGAATAGAAATTGTTTATATAGACAAAAACATGAAATTTAACATATTATTATCTAGTGGGTGTCCAAATAGCATGACATAGATCAATTTTCATATAAATTAATGGCATATAAAACTGATATTGCAGCCATTGGCATTTATATTATAAAAACAGGGAGTACAAGAAGAACAAAAAAAAAAGATGGAGAAAAAAAAAATAATATGAAAAAAAAAAAACAAAAATATCTATAGGTACTTTTATTGCGTGCAAATTAGGTATATAATAATTTAGTTGATATGTATATACGATAAAAATAAAGATGAAGAAGAGAAAATAATAATAAAAAAAAATGAAGGAAAACAAAATCCAAGAAAAATTAAAACTATATTTGTATGTACATATGTATAGTTTTTAATATATACATAGGTATGTATGTATGTATGTATTTTCAAGAAGATTTCAATACGACTTTCAATTCCCCCTTTCCCCTTTATTTTTTTGATTCGTTGAAGTATCATAAATTTAACAGGTCTCGTTTTCATGTTATTATAATTCTTCGCATATATCATGGGGTTAAATTATATATTTTTTTATAACATTTTGTGAATAGATATAATTGTATAATTTATAATACTGAACACATTTTGTTAAGTATTAATGCAAAATATTTAGAAACACAAAATAAATAAGCATGGTTTAATGTTTAAGGGTTTTACATTCGATAACGCATAGAATGTACCTACATATCTGACTTTTTTATTGTTTGTAATTTTAGTTGTAAATTTTACGCATAAGTGTATCAAAAGATTTAAAGAAAAATAAAAACTAAATCGATTTTCTTATTTTCCTTGGAATCTAATTTAAAATATCATCTTGAAAATTTTAACAAAAAAATCTTAACACCTTTCAATGAAAGACAACACATTATCACGCACAAAGTCAACCAAATCCAATTTGCATGTGGATTAAAAATAAACAAAATAGACCGAATTACATATACATATGTAGATACAAATAATACAGAATAGAAAAAAAACTCTTATTTTCTTTTTAAATAACAGTATCTATTATTACACCAAATAATGAATATACAATGCATTAAAATAAATTCTTAGGTAATATCGTATAGAATTTTCTTTAAAAGGAAAAGTTTATTATATTGATGGGTGTTCCAATTTTATATTTTATTTTATGCACACATACCTAAATATCTATTCATCAGATTTTTTATATTTTTTTTTAAGTTTTTCTTTTTTTAAAAATAGTGTATGAGCAATATAAAAAATTTGAGATAAAAAAAAAACAAAAGAATTTGTATAAATTTCACGTATATCTCTTAGATCTTAAACGAATAATTTGAATATTTCTAACATTTGCATTTTAAATTTCGATCTTAAAAGAAAAGATACATATATATTCTTTGATACCTATCGTATGTACCTACATATACTATTGGCTTTATAGCTATACATCATGTATGGATTAGATATAATTCTTATTTTTAAAAAAAACATATACATATATACATATGTATGTATATATTTAAAATAAAATGCAATAGAAGGCGAGAATTAAAAGTATACACCTCTTTAAACGCAATATATCTACATGTATAAAATAATATGGATATATGTATATGATGCACCATATTATAGGAAATACAAAAGTAAAAAAAAAAAAACACAAAAACTATTTTTTTTATTATTCTCACCATTTAACTGTATGCATACTAAATTCATATAATGAGAAAAAAAAGAAAAGAAAGAAGGTGAAATATTATAAGAAGGTGTTTAAAATGTTATGTTTTATTGAACACATTTAATGATTTATCGATTTTGTAAATCGTTAAAATGAGTTTGGTTTCACACATAAAAAAAAAAACAAAAACAAAAATGGTGTTAACATAAAAGTAACTATGTGCACTTTGGTAGGTATTCGTGATGCATCTAATGTATATTATGTGACAAAAATTGATTATTATATACTTTATTGGATTTTCAGTAATGCATACGGAATTTAAGTATAATACTTCATTGAATATTATACAAATTTAAATGTGATAAGTTGCATATAATAAGTGAAATTTTGTTCATAATTCATTGTTTTTTTTTTTTAAATTGAATGTAGTTTTAAAAATATATATATATATATGAATTGTATATTGTTTATATAAATAAATATGTAGATTAATATGCATTATATTAAATCAAACGTCCTGTATTAAATTCAATGAAATATGATTTGATAATCACATTGTGTGAATGAATAAAATTACGTTAATATAAACATAAGCAATAATTTATGTTATATTTATGTTTGTTATTGATATTTTGACATTATACGACTATTTTTCAAATTACATCATTTACAAAATTTTTCTATATCTCATTTTAATTATAATGAAAAAAATATAAACATTTATTTAAAAACTCAATTATCACCTCATATAAGAAAAACCAAATTTGTTATTCAAATTTTGACACATTTATAAAATTAAAAATATAGCTCCGGAAAATTTTATATTTATTGTTTCCCCTTATAATTTTAATTTTTTAATTTTGTTTTTCCTTAGAAAATGAAAGTCGAAGTTAACATAATAGATTTTAAATTCTATTCGAGTAAATACTTTTAACTTTTTAAGAATTCAAAAAGACTTATAATTAATTTTATTTGGCGTGCGTTTTATGTTATAGCAAATGTGCGTGTACAAATTATTTAATTTTATCAGAAATCTATATGTGACTGTGTGTTCAGTTTTAGTACCGCAAAACTAGAATATTTCAGTTTTTATCAAATTTTTTAAAAATATACAAACTTTTAGTACCTATTGGTACATTTAAAAAATTAAAATTGTAGAGAAATTTTAAAACGAGTTTGTCATAAAAGCTTATACGGTTGAGATACAAAATTACAAAGGATTAAATTTTAATCAAGGTTTAAAAAGTTGAAACTTTTGCAAAATTTTAACAAATTCTTAGCAAAATCATTTTGAAGCAAATGTTATGAATAATAATAAAAATCTTAAAAAAAAAATTAGATCTTTACCCTTTACTTTTCATTTAACTGTTAAAAAACCACAATACCATAATGTTTAATATATGTAATATAAATTTTTTTTCTTTTATTTTCTTGTTTTATTTTGCTTTTTTTTATTGCTTTTATAGTTGGTTGTTGATCTTTAAATTCAATTACAATATATAGATATCGAATTTGATAAGAAAAACTGTAATAAATATATATACGAATAACAGAACATATATAAATATATGTATGTATATTAAACAAATATTAGTTTTGTTTTTTGTATTTTGTACAATATTTTTTTTTTCATATGTTCTTTTCTCATACAATATATTTTTTTTTTTTTTATTCAAAATGTGAAATAATCCCATGTGAAAATATAGTTTGCATCAAATTTTCTAAAATAAATTCAAAGCACGCATGGGTTGCTCTAAAGAAAATATCGTGTACTATCAAAATGAATATTGTTTTTTTCTTCTCTATCAAATATATATAAGGTATATCCCATATTTCTTCATAAGTAAATGTTTCAAGAAGAAGAAGAAAAACGAATTTAACTAAAATATTATAAGAAAATAAGATAAAAAAAATAAAAAAAACATATCAAAATGAATTTTTTTTTTTGGTCCAGACCCAATATACGCTCAAGAATATACATTGGTATATTATCAGTGTCTTTACGTGTTTATATGAACAAAATTTTGCAATATATAACCTTTTCCTTTGGTCGTTTATACACGTACATATTCAATACATATGGCATGCAATATCATAAAAGTTATATAAAGAGAAAAAAAAAACTGCTGTACATGGATCGTCTTGCGTGGCCTTCACCCCAAAAGCTCATCAACTATATATGTATGTTCTATATATTATTTTGAGGGAAAGAATTTATACATATTCAACCAGTTAAAATGAGGAAGGGTCCGTTTAATCCTTGTTAGCTAAATGTATATCTAAAATATATTATGTTGGTACATACATATAATTTTTTTTTATTTTCATACTTTTACGTAAACATTATAGAATACCGGTGAAACAGGTCTTTTTTTTTTTCATACTAGGAAATGGATTAAGTTTCAAAATATATAATCCTGTAAATTTTTGAATATATACAAATATATATGGCAATTTTCTCGTATAAATATGTATTCTATAACACCCTTATAATATGACCCGAAATAGTTCAGGTGGGATGAACTTTTTACGTTCAATATTATAAAAATGAGCATTATAGATGTTTCATATTTACACCTAAAGTGTAGTTCTAGATGAGTTTAACATATGGAATTTATTGAATTATGTTTTGTATTTACGTGAAATTGCTACCCATCTGGTTGTTTTTTTTTTTTTTTTATTCTAAAATTATATATGAATATAGAAAAGGGTTTTTATAGAATTTTACTATGCAAACAATTTTCATATTTGATAAAAGAAGAAGAAAAAACCAACATGATTTCATTTTAAATTTTCCTTTTTCACGTATACATAAATTATCCAATATGACGCATTTCCTCATGATGAAAAAAAAAATATATTTTTCCTTCAGAAATTTTTTTTATGAAAAGAAAAAGGTGTATAGTTTATGATATCTAACGTTAGGTGTAAATGTAATATCATTAAGTAAAATAATATTGTATTTTGCTTAAATCAAATTATTTTTCATGTGTGGTTTAACACAAGCTGTCACCTTTCTGTTATTAATTTTAACTTAATTTATATAAAATAATAAGATTACCTAACATTTATTTTGTTTTCATGATGCGTAACGTAATAGACCACATATACATCAAAGTACATACATACATATATGTACATATGTATCTATTAATTTAGTTCTTATGTATACGCATGATGTTTTTATATTTGTTTGATTTCATCCTTGAAATTAATTTTTGATTTTGTTGATTAAATTTATTTTTAAAATATTTTCCAAATTTTATTATTTTGCTTCCTTTAAAATTTATAAATTTTTGTAACATTGTAACTAACTGAAAATGTATAATTTTTATTACAAACACCTTTAAAATTACGTATTTGGTTTTATTTACTAAATATGTAATTAACTAATTTTCAATTTAATTTTTTATAATTTTTTATTTGTGAAAAATTAATTAAAACACACAAAATTAAACAATTTAAGCAAAAATTTTGTTCATAATTTTTTGTCCTTTAAAAGAAATTGAACACTTTCTTAATGTAATATATAAACATTAAATTTCCCCTTATTCGTTCTATTTTTTTTTTTTTTGGGTGTTTCAATTACATTTAGTCCGGTCTTCAATTTTATTCAGAAAATTTTTTTTTTGTTTGTTTTTGCTTTATTCTTGCGGTTTAACTTCAATATTATTCTTCAAAGTACTTCAAATAACGTGATCCCCAAAAGTCCAATTAAAGTCTAATTAAAGTAGATGGAACAAAAATAAATAAAAGAAAAAATAAGAAGAAATAAAAATGAAATCTTTATGTACAAAATTACTTTATATAATACAAATTTTGTTGTTGTTATTGTACTTTTCTTTTTCTTACTTTTATATTCCAATGTATTTTTATATGTATTTTTAGAAAATTTATGGATGGTTTTAAGAGTAAAATGCCCTTATTTAAGACTTAAATAACGAAAATTTTGTTCTTTATTTTTTTTTTTTTAATCTTACCTGTAGAAACTAAGTACATAATTCGTTTTTTTTTTTTTTACTTTTCTCTCAATATTTATTTATAGTATAAAATTAAAGTGTAATTTAAATTCTTCCAGAAGAAATTTTAGGTAAAATGTAAAAGCATCATCATAAGACAAAAGTGTTTAAAAGAATAAAGAAAATAAGAGTAAAACTCCTCATCCTTATATGATTCGTTATATATGGCGTTTAATATGGTTTAATTCTGCACTGTATGTGCCTTTTTATGGACATATGTATTTTATATAAGACCTATATATATACATTTCCAATAATTTTATAAAACAAAAGAAAAAAGCAAATGAATTTCGAATAATAAAAATGGTATATAAATATACATAAGTAAAAATGATCAGGAACATCAGAAACAAAAAAGAAAAAATAATAAAATAAAAAAAAAAAATGTAATAACCATTCAATACTATATTTATTTGGCATTCTGAAATGAAATGTCTCTGCAATATAATGGAAAATAGCAATATGTATGACATTTTATGTTCCAAGGTTTTAACAAGTACAACTGGTTCTCATGCATTTCTAAATGTTTGTAAAATGTTTCTCCATATACTCGTATATACGTATAAAATATCATATATGATACGATATGTAACTGCTATTATATTGTAAAATATCTGAAAGGGTAAAATCGAAAAAAAAAAAACGAAAATGATTTGAAATTGAATTTCAGAAGTTGATAAGATTTTATTATATAAGTGAATTTGTATGTATAAATATATATTTAACATATATTTTATTAATTTGCTCCCGATGTTCACAGTTTAATGTATTTTGTATTACCTATGTATGGGACATGTTTAATTTTTTATACTATATGTACACATACTACATACATACATACATATGTATGTATGTACACACGAAATTAATTTATATATTTTAGTATAGCCTTTTGTGATGCAATTTTTATTCCTGTATTTTATTTTTCATTGAACAATAATTTATAATCTAAAAATACCAGACAGATTTTATTAGTAGGGAAATTATAAATTGATTTAAAAGCGATCCATTGTTAAATTATTTTGATATGTCTGAAATATTGTCATTTTTTTAATTAAAAACATGGTGCTTTGTTCTCGTTATAGCGTTGTTTAAAAAGTCCATTCGAAATTTTTTACAATTTTAATTTACGAATATATATTTCACTTTAACACAAGTATATGGTACTTTAGATCCTTTAATATTTTTGCTTTCATTTTAATTAATTTAATATGATTAATTTAATCAAATTCACTTTCTAAAAGTATTTTCCTTTTGTGTAATAAACTAATTACTTAATTTCTATAATATTTTATTCTAAAATTAAATATGTAGTTTTACAAAATTCTAATTATTATGTTCGTGCAACAGATGTATTATCCTTAAATTAAGAAAATTGAAACTAAAATGAAAATTTGAGTATTTTGAATGTTTGTACTCCTAAAAGTTACTAAAAGATCAAACACCTTTTTGTAATTGCTTCGTTTAACTTTCACCCGCACGTATTACATAATTGCATGCCTTCTACAAACAAAAAAATTTATTGTACGTATTTAGTCACGACTTTTTTGTATTTAATTTAACCCTTTTTTCATCTTATGTATACCTATATACATATATTATATATGCCTTTACATTAAAGTAAAGAAATTAAGAAATATGTGTTCGGTATGTACCTGAAGTAATTTCTTCCGCATATACTTCATGGTTAACCCTAAAGTGAAAGTCACTCTTGAGAAAAAACAAAAATTTCACTTACTCAAAATCCTTTTTTTTTTTGTATTTCTTTCTGCAAGTGAAACATACAAATCAAATGAAGGTAAAATAGAAACAATAAATTCATACAAAAGCCAAGAAAAAAAAAAACAAAATATAATAAAAATAAAAAAAAGGAAAAGGAATAGCCATCAATGAGCAAAAATTTAACTCTTTCACTTCAGGTGATATTTTCTTCCTTATTAGTTTTTTTTTCTTCTTAGAAATCATAAAACAAATTACCTACATGTAATAGGAATTCACGATATGTATGTACATACATATGTATGTACCTATATATAGTCAGACAACAATTTCTCTGTTTTTTTTTTGTATTTTTCTTTTGATTTTGATGTTGAATGTTCTAGTCACATATACAAATATGTACAATCAGTGGTCCGCGTTTATTTCACATAAATTGATGTTCCTTCAACTTTATAAGTAAAATGAATTAGATACAAAAGAAGAAAAAAAAGGAAACAAACGAAGATAGAAAAAGGGTTAGGATTAAGAGAAAGCTGTTGTCAATAAACAATAAAAAATGAAAAAAAAAAACAACTAGAAATTGTATATAAAAACATAAAAATAAAAAAAAGCTGATGTCGCCTTGAATATTTAGAAAAAGATTTTTTTTTTTGTATAAAAGAAACAAAAATGCGAAATGTAATAATAACAATAATAATAAAAAAATAAAGAAGAGAAAGTTAAAGAATATGCACGCAATATTACAAATTGTATACATTGCGTAAAAAATGTGTAAGAAAATATGTAAAACATTTTAAGATTTTTCGTTAAATTACTTAAAATTCATTTTAACTTATGAATTTAATTAAATTACACTCTGCCCAATTTCTTTTAAACAAAAATTTTAGCATTTGATGGGAAAAAATGATAAATATTTCACCAATTTAATAAATTAGAAAACCATCACCTTCAATTCTAACTTCTTCATTTTTTTAAAAAAATTTTTAAAAGCAGTATCATGTATGTATATCATCCATCCTATATATAAAAACGAGGAAAAAAACATGAAATGATAAGAAATCAAATTAAAGATACTAAAAATACAATAAAAAATGAAGTTTATGTGAAATATAAAAATAAAAAAATCTACAAAAAAAAAAAAAAAAAAAGAATTAAATGTATCTTAAACGCAACGTAACAAAAACACATTCGTAAAAGAAATTTAAATAAGTTCTCTCAACGTACCTACAAATACTCCTGTATAATAGTATTATATATTCATTTAATAAATATTCATTTTTATATATTTAATCTCATTTAAATAGCATCTTTGAATTCATAATTAAACTTATTATTATTCGATTAGGCCGCAATAATTATGAATATATTCAAAAAGATTGTATTATACATAGGTCAAAAAAAAAAATAAATAAATAAATAAATAAATAAATAATTAAGAAGTGATCTCTGACTGTTTTTTCTGTTTTGTTATTTAACTTTTCTTTTGGAACATGAGATTTTTTTAAGTGGTCCAAAAAAAGATCAAATTTGTTATCTAAAAGAAGATTTGTTTAATTTGATTAACTTTAGTTGAGGATGTACTTTAAATATTTAGTGCTCAGTAGACTGTTGAATGATAAGAAATATGAAAATCTATCCACGAATACAACTTATATGTTTAACCTTTTTGGGGAGTACAACAAAGTATGAGAAAAAATGAAGAAAAATCTGTTTTTTTGGACCACAAAAAAAAAAATGACAAAAAGTAAAGCAAAATATTTATTTATTAAAGAAAAAAAAAACTAAAAAGTTTATCATGCTGTTTGTGTAGGCATCATTTTCAACAAAAATATCATTCAGACCACATACGTTATTTATTTAATATCCGATTTCCCTCTTATATATAGTTAATATTTTGTCTCGTGATATGAACATATAAGTATATTTTCTGTTTGTCATGTAAGTGATATTAAATTTATTATCAGCCTTTATACGTATATTATATGAAATTTATTTATGAATATTATCTTTCGATAGTTTCTTTTTCCGAATTTAAATGAAATATTATATAAATAATAGTAGTTTTTTTTTCTTGTTGTCTAATAGACTAATACACTAGAAAACAGTTTGTTTTTCAATCTTAGTTTTTTTTTTTTTGTCTATGTACAAATTTTGTTACTATGTCAAATGATATTCAAATTATATAAATAAGTACAAATTTTTTTCAATTTGTTAAATAGTTTAAAAAAAAATATATATTTCATTGGAAAATTACTAGAAGTGAAAATAGATAAATGAGCTAAAGAAAGTAATTCAAATTTTATTTTCATGTAAGAAACCATTAATGATGATAATTTGCTCTTATGGTGTCAACAAAAATTGTATAATATATTATGAATTTGATAAAAAAAAAAAAAATAAGCAAGATAAGAATTAAGAACTAATATGATTTATATTTTTTTTTCTTCTAGAAAATAAATTGTATTGCTTTGAGTTTTAACATGTCTTCTATATATTGATCTTATGTCATAAATAATACATTTCATATAGAAAAGCTTCACTATGATACTATTATTTATATTTGTAGATAGCAAAAAACATGAACACTTGAGAACGCAACTAGAATTTTAAGTGCTCCATTACTAAACAAAAAAAAAAAACAAAAAAAAAAATACCCAAAAGTTCGATATAATTTTTTTTTTCTTATAGAGTTTGATAAGTTCATGTATCAATCATGTTAGAAGCTATAAATTTATTAATTTTTTTGAAGTATCTACATATTTTCAATCTATGAAATTTAATTCTTAATAATATTTAATTTCTATGAAAAGATTTTAGCTGCTAGTCATAGAAAAAAATGGAAAAATGTTAGGTTGAAGCTATCAAATATAAGTTTTCTTGGTTATTCAAAAAACACATATCTATATATATGTAGGTATATTTTATTTATTCAATAATTAATTAATAATAAATTTTTTGTTTTCAGGTGAACTATGAAAAGGATATCTCATCAGGATTATGTAAGTAAAGACGTTTAATTTTTAGATGTTATGCTCAAATAATAAAGCCCAAAATTGTTTTCAGAAAAATATTCCTGTCTTGTTAAATAGAAAGTTTCATTGTCCTTTGAGTTTGAAAAAAAAGTCCGCATCAGAACTGTGAATTTTATTTAATCGATTTTTTTATATTTTTTCCTGCACAATTTATAATTCAAAATATTAAAAATTTGTTGTATTACCCTATGGACATGACCCGTACTTAATTTTAAGTAGTTTTCCACTGTATAGCTCTTTTTTGTTTTACTAAAAACCGAAAATGAAATGCCATTTCAAATGCAATGTCTATATGCTATGTGTACATAGGTATGTTCAAGAAACCAGTATCTCTAATGCAGAAAAAAAAAAGCCAGAAAATTTAACCTTGCAATGACGATGATTATAAATTGATAGTATCAACAAAAATATTTTAATCTATAGAAAAATACTAGAATATAATATTTCGAGTGTTGGAACATTTCATGTATTCTATCTACACAGTGAACATACATATATGACATCACAAAAAAAAAAAAAACGAAGTTTCAGGTCCAGCTCCAGCATCATCAACCAGCAGCACCATCATATTTAACCTGAATAAATTATTCTCCCAAAAACAACAAAAAAAAAAACAGTATTTGAAAAGATAATTTCAGTAACAACAACAAAAACATACATAAAACAAGAACAACATCAAAAGATAAGCAACCAATATGGCCGAATTGGATGGTTACCATGGAAACAGACATATTTTATCCATTCTATTCATCGTTCCCTTTCCTTGGATCCGAAAATTTTTTTATACATTTAAAAGATGGTGAAATTTTATTCGTCTTTTCTCTAATATATATGTACATATACATACATAACTTCATATAACATTTCCAGAAATAAAACAAAATCCTTCTTATTAGAAAAATTTTTCACAAATAAGAGAGAAAAAGAAAACAAATGAAAATAGAAGACTTTCCGGATCCATATTCCATATAGAGTCATTTGTATAAAGTTAGATGAAACGAAGTTATCATTGTATTTGTTGTTGTTGTTTTATTTTTTTCATTTTAATATATTTTCTTTTATATTACTTTCATTCTATATAGATACATGCATGTATAATTCTTTTTAAAAAAGAATCGTTTTGATAAAATTACTTTCTTTTAAAAATACATGTTTCTATAGTATGAACAGAAAAAAAAACACAAAATGAAAAAAAGAAAATTATTGTATTTGTCAAGGAATTAAGAAAGAAATATTGCGCTGTCACAACTTAAGAGAAAAAGTATATAAAATGTATAAGAATTTTTGTGAAGATATAGCGACTGTGACATTTTTATTGTATCGCCCTTCGATTTGATTATAAGTGAAAATCGATGTTGAACATTTTATAGAAGAAAGATTTTAATGAGAAGTAAAGGGAAATGTAATTTTATTGGTTTTACCTGTGGTGTCACCCTTTTCACATTCGATATACATATACATACATGACAGAGAAATTATGATTATTGCATTTGAATCGATGCAAGAAGGAAACAAAAAAGCTGAAAGTATAGTATAAAATAATGTGAATGCGGTTATAAGGGTGGAGTTCACTGATCGATTTATCGATTTTTTTTATTTTATTATATTTTTTTAAAGAAAGAAAACAGGAGAAAAAGAAAAAAAAAGACTATAAAATGATAGTTTAAGAAAATTCCGTTTCATTATATTTTTTCTTTCTGTAAATAAGTATATTTATTTTTAAACACAAATATCACACCCAATTTTTTTTTATGTAAACGGAAGGATGTTTGCATAGTAATTTGATGTATTATTTTGATACATGTCATTGTTTAAAATGGTTTAGAAAAAAAGTAACAGAAGATTAAAGAAAAAATGTTATAAACTATTCTTTTATATGACGTTGAGAGTAATACTATATAATGTCATAAACCCTGATAATATGATCATAAAATATTTAACTGATGGGAACTGGGTCATATTTAAGGTGAATGACATTAATTTTGTTTTGTAAAATGCATGATATGATTAATTTAAAATTTTCTTTATCCTTTTTGTATTTTATACTACATATAAAAGTTCCACTGCAAACACTGCCTAAAATTTTAAAAACAAAATATAAAAAGAGTCTTTAAGCTTGATTTAAATTAATTTGAAATTAATTTCAATGTCGAATGTGCTGAAAAAGGATTTTTGAAAATATAGAACGTTAATTACAAGAACACTCTGTTCTTAGAAATTTAAAAATCTTAAAGACCGGTTTATCCTTACTGCGATTGTTTCAAAATTCAGAAGTTTTACTTTATCAGGATACATAAATGAATGTTGAAATGTTTATAAACATTGTGTATATAAACATAAATGTAGCAGCAACAAAATATCAATAATTAGGCGAAATTTAATAATTCTGAAATTTAAAAGATCGGCAAAAAAAATTATTTAAAACTTTTTTAAAACTGGAAAATGTTGACTTCGAAACTGTAAAATATAAACAAACCTCTCCAAATACTTGAAAAAAATTCTAAATGTGTGCAAACGTGATCTTTTAAAATGATTTGGAACAAGTTAGATATTTCTTCAAGAATTCGGATTTATTTTACTGCTTGTTTAAAAATAATTTATATTTTAAATATTTTAATATCTTAATTTTTTAATGTTCATTTATACATATATTGAAATTAAATTAATTTAACCAGTTCTTGTTCATTATAATTATAAAAATATTAGATACATTAAAATGTTATCCATACCTACTTGATTGTCATAAAAAAAAAATAGGCATTCGTGTCTTAAAATAAATTTTGCTGTGTTTTAGTTTATTTTATTTTATTTTTAAAATTGAAAAGGGCCGATTGTATGAAAATCTAAAGTAATTAAATTAATAAAATTTTGTTGTTGCAAATTTTATCATTAGATTAAAACTGATTTTGTTTTTTTTTTTGTTTTTGTGTCTGCACCTCGAACCAAAGGTGTTTTTTTAATACATTTATGATAATTTATGATAAATATTTTGATATTTGTTTGATATGAAAACCTGTTGTTCAGATATCATGACTATAAATTAAAATTAATGAATTTTAGAATGAAATAAATTAACAAGGAAGACAAAGTGAAGTCTATGTATGCCGTGATTTGATGCGATTCGGTTGAAATTGTTTTATTATTTTTTTTATTTTTAAATGATCTCTTCGCAAAGATACACCAGATACACCTTAAATTTAAATTTTACAAATACAAATTTTCAAATGTCTTTTTTTGTTGTTGTTGAAGATTTTTTAAAAGAAAACATAAAATATTGAATTTCATTGTGCTGCTACTACCAATAAAATGTGTTATGTCCTTATTAGGAATATTATATGACATGAAAATTAGTCTTACCAGTGCCATAGTTTAAGTAATTTTATTTTTAATAATTAAAAATTAAAATATCTCATTAAAATAATAATAATGTTATTTAATTTTGTTTAAATATGTTTTCATACTTAAAAAAAACTCTCATCGTATGTCCAAACCGTTCGTAGTTTTCTTTACATGCTTTGCGATACAAATTTCTCATTATTCCCTGAAGATGGCGAACTTGATGAGTCAATTATTTATAACTGACGAATGACGACAATAATATGAATTTATCATTTTGAATTTTTTGAAAGAATGTGATTTTTTTTTTTTTAAATTTTATTAAAAAATAAATGCATTTTTTTTTTTTTAAATGTAATAAGTCATGCTTCGAGACATTTTCAAAATATCTTGAGTGCATGTTTGTGAATTTAATAATCTTATCTTCTTTTTTATCTTTTTTCTAATTGGAAAGTGATTCAGTTTTTTCATGAAAAAAAAGGATCTTCAAATATCCTTGCTTAATATTTAAAAATCCCATGTTAATAATTCTAAAAGTATAATTTTATAATACCAACACTGAAAGAAAAATTTTTTTAAAATGAAAATTGATTTATTAATTTTATGTTTATTTATTATATCAATAATAATAAATGATAATTGACCCTTGTAACAATAACATCAAGAAGACAACAATCAATCATGAACATTTGAACTGATCTCTTAAAAATGTTACATAAACGTTAAAATAATTTTTGCACGCAATGTGCCTTATATCACACGACATACATAGTACACATATACATACATACGTATGTAATCTTTCACACAAGACACATAATATTTATAAACATTGAAACGATAAACAATAAATATAAATAACATAAAGTTTATTACAAGCATATGTATGGTTGATTGTATAGTAGTTGATTTTAATTGCTTGTTAATTGACCGTATTCAATTACATTCAAGTTTACTTGAACGTCTCTTATGTAGTTTTGATTGAATTTTCAATTCCAAGAAGGTAATTGATATGATCAAGTATTATATTCAATTTTATTTTTATTTTTATTATTATTTTTGTTTTATTTATTTATTTTTTAAATGATCAGACGATATGCGAAATGTATAACAAAAAGAGAAATACATATATGTATGTACGTACTTTATTGCAATAAAAACAGATATGTATGGGAAAGTGTAATGTAAATAAATACGATTTATTTGCGATGATGATATGTTACATTATGGTATATTGGATTGTAGGCGCCAATTTCAGTGAAATAAGTACCTAAGTAATGGTCAGTGGACAGTTGTTCATATAAAGATAAAAAATAAATATGTAATTTATAATAAAAGTACATGCATTCGTACGTGATTATATGTTACATTAGTGATCTGTTGCGATAATGTAAAACGTTTGTAAAATTTAAAATAAAAAAAAATAAAAATCTCAAGAAGTTATAAAAATTTGTGATATGAAAAATTACTTGCTGTAAAATATTATTATCCTGACAGGTATCGGTGGGTGCCAAAGTTAATTGAAAAATTTGATATGATAATACTAATATAAATTCATAAGACACGAGACGTTTATACTATGAGTCACTTTCTGGAAAACAAGAAGAGACTGTTAAAAAAAAAAACATACATACTTATATTATTTGGGAGATACGTATAAGCAATTTATTTTGAAAGTTGTGTAGTTTACTTCTAATGCTTTTCGAGATATTTAATATTTTTCTATATAATAGTTTTTATGAGTTTTAGGTCACTTTCAAAATAAAAGAGTTATATTATGTATTTTTAAATCAGTAAAGTAAATAAATTGCCAATTTGAAAATATTGTGTACAGAAAAGATTACATTTTAAACATTCATTCAGCCGATTACTTTTGAATTACGAAATTTCAATTCAAAAATTAAAAAAAAAAACAACGATTAGAGATTACCTACTGTGTCTCGTTAACCTGAAGTTGTAGCGAAGAATTACTCAATAATTATTATCAGTAAGTAATAAATAAATTTAAAAAAAAAATTATAGATTAATATTTTATTAATTATTATTAATTCATATACTATAATATAATCGTTAATTTAATAGACTTTGTTTTTCTATAAAAAATATTATTTTATTCGACACATTTATTGTTTCTTGAAATCCTTTTTAGCATTTTTTATTTTATTTTATTTATTTTTGAAATTAATTAAATTTACTACTTTTAAAGTAGAATAATTTTATTCAGGCACATTTATACGAGTCACTTGATTAAGAAAAAAAAAAGTAGAAGTTTATTGATGTTAAATTATGTGATATAAAAGTCATGCCTTTCTATACCGAAATGATCATATAACGGATAAAATTTTATGACTTAAAATATCAGTATTATGCAAAAGGAGTAAAAAAAAAAAAACCAAAAAGCTCTCAAGCAATCGTAGCAAAGAAAATTTTGTTTTATTTTTTTTTTTTCAAGTTATATTTATCGCTGTTTTACACTTTATTCTAGAGAAACAGAAAAAAAAAAAGAAATAATAATAAGAATTCCACGTCAGAATAAAATTTATGTAACATAAAATTTTATTACTTCCTAATCATAAATTCAGATACGCAAAAATTTTTGGAATATTTTTCTTTATCAAAGAGAGAAAAAAAACACACTTACATTGATTTGTTTTTATTAGTTTTATTATTTATTTAATAAAAAAAAAGTTCAAAAAATAAAAAAATTAACAATTTAAGGAAAACTGACGCCATATTATAAATTTAAAATAAATAAGAAATGTAAAAGAAAAATTAATTTGAAGCTTTTACAGAGCTTTTTAAGTTAATTTTTATTGTTTGTTGTTGTTGAAATTTACGATTTTTTAAAGATCATATTTTATGATTATTATTATTTTTAATTATCAAAACATTATGTGAATAGTTTTTAATAAATTATTCAAATTGTTCAAGAATATATAAAACATGAAATGAATAAATACTATAAAAATGAATAAAAAAACAGGTGTAAAAATAGTTCAAACAAATTTTCATTAAAAGTTTTAGAGGCTAATTAAAATTAATATCATTACAGTTATGAAAAACAAATGGAACTTATATTTAATTTTTTTTTTTTAAATTGATCCAGCTATAAAAATCAAATAGTATTAAATTCTTTTACGGACCATATACCCATTTCACGGTAGGTGTTGTCTACGCCAATAAAAAATATAGAAAAAACTGTCGTCATTATTTTAAACATTTCGTTATTGAATATTACATAATAAGCTTACAAATAATAATATTATAAATTTAAAAGTTATTTCTAATCTATTTTTTACACAACACAAAAAAAAAAAAAATTAAAATTGATATTTGGTAGATTAAAAATCAATATTTTTTCATTTCAAAATAATTTTTTTATTAATGTTTTCAATTGAAAATGAATTGATTCTATTAAATTTTAGACATTCATTAATTAATTTATTCGTATTTTGTAATATTAAATAATTTATCATTCTAATTTAGAATTAATTTGTTACAAAAAATTGTTCAATTTCAATAAAACTTCAATAGAAAATAATAATTAAAATGTAAAAGTAATAATAATACAACAACAATTACAAATTTTTTCCATAAAATTTTCCTTAAAATAACAAAATTTATTTTTTTTAAAACAATTTATTAATTAAACTATATTTTAAAATTTATTTTATTTGTGTAAATAATTTTATTTTCTTAAATTTATTTTAATTAAAAAATTCTTTTATACAAAAATGAAAATATTTACATACATTAAATATACATAAGAAAAGAAAATATATAAGATTAAAAATTTTTGTTTACCAAAAAAAAAAAAAATTTTATATTTATTTCAATATTTATGAATGTTTATAATAATTAGATATAGTGTGTAAGGTTGAATATCTAAATTATATTTTGTATATATATAATATGTATACACAATGTTTAATGAAAATTTAAATATTTAATAAATATATTCTAATACACTAATACAAATATAATATAATAAAAAAAAAGAAGAAGTTATAATATACACAATGTGTTATAATGTGCATATAAATATTCAACGCATATATGTATGTATATAAAATCATATGTACGTATATAAAAAGGATCCCACGATGAAGGTACTACCTCGTGTTACGTATACTGAAGGTATACCGGATAGGAAGCACTCAGGATACATTCAGTATACGTACATGAAGTAGCACAATATCAACACAAATTCATTTTAATAGAAGGGACATGCTCTGCATCCTGAATATTATAATATACATATCTATCCGTTATAATATCTGCACAAAAGATATCACAATAAGGATCGACCGATGGTGTTTAGTGGGTTGTTGATGATGGTTAAGAATATTTTGCTGATTATACTATGGTGGCCGTATTATAACATCATACTCCCAGGTAAGCTTAAAGATATGAATATATACCACTGAACATTGTATTTTCCTGATAATATCTGAAAAGAGCATAATGAAAAAAAATATATATATATATATATGTATATGTATAAATGTGTGTATATCTAAAATAAGAGAATAAAATAAAATTTGGTTATACAGAGCTTTAACGTACATAATATAACTTTTGAATATAAGTTTGCAAAACGTGATTACCATTTTGAAATTTTCTTTACTTCATTTTCATTTTTTATTTTATTCTGTTTTTTTTTTTAAAGTTTGTATATTTTACACTTTTATAAACATCTGTTCAATTTTTCGGTTCAATTTAGTCCTTATATATAGTATGTACTAACATTCGATCCCAATGGGATGAAAGTAGATGAAAGCTTATTATTTTTGTTTTTGACTTTTTTTTTTTTTCTTTAAAAGAAATATTTTGTTGAATTAAAATCAAGACAAAGTACATAGTACCTAATATTTTTTTTTTTTTTTTTTGAAATAGCTAGTAAGAAATTACATATAGATGAAAAGGTGTTATAGAAAGAAGGCATGTACTTAAGATACTTTCAAATTACTGACATGGGATCTAAAAACAGCAATGAATTTGTATTATTGGTTTTTTTTTTTTTTGCTTTGAAAGTATTGTACACCAAATTGAACAGATTGTTTAAACAGATAGTCACATGCGGCTCATTATAATATTTATTTGGTACATGGTATATACTTATATGTACAAAAAACTTTTTTGTTTTTCTTTAGAAATTTTATTAAATTAATTTATATTCAAGAAATTTTTTGTATGTATACAACAGCAGTTGTTCATGAAAAAAATAAATATACATTTTGTGTTTCCTAAAAAGGAAAATAAATTGTTTTTCAATTTTATAAAAAAAAAATATTTCTCAACTTTGAAATCGAGTACGATGGGAATCAGAGAAAAATTTAAATTAATTGAAAAGACGTGATTAAATTATGAAAGTACTAAATACATATTTTATGTGACCCAACAAAATATATAGAGAAAATATTGAAAATATAAAGAAAAAAACAAATAGATAATCTATGGGAAAATATTTTGGTATTTTTTTTTTTTTAAATATTTATAATATGCTTCATTTAATATACTATTATAGAATTTTTTTTAAATATTTAAATTGTTTTTGTTTTCTTTTATTTGGATAATAATCATACTAAATGAAGTTCCTAAACGATTAGGCTGTATTAAATTTAAGAAAAAGTCAACAAACTTTATGACATACACACACAAATACATATGCATACGCATACTAATAAGTATCACATATGTATATAATACATGTATGTCATATACATATAAAACAGGTTTAGTATCTAAATGTTTCATGCACTATATATCTTAGCTACATTATATTCTATCTATATAGACAATAATGTTTTATACAAAAAAAAAAAAAAAAAAAGAATAAAAATAAATAAAAAATAAATAAGGGCCATATAATATGGAATTAAAATTGGTAAGAGAAATGTACACACAGCCCACCAGCAATATGTTACAGAAACTTATGACAGAAAAGTTCAAGATCATATACATACATTTGTAAGAATGTGCGCCTATATATGTATATACGTTATTAATAAACATAAACTTTTCCTTTAATATTCCTCAAACTTTTTTTTTCATTCTTTCTTTTTTTTTTCGACCATATGAATGGAAAATTATTAGAATAAAAGGGACTTTATGTAATTTAATATGAATTTTATGAAATAATAAAAAAAAAATTTTTTTTTGGATTGTAATATTTTACCGGTGTATGACCTTTATTAAAACGTGCATTACAACAAAAAAAGATATTTCTATATAAAAATAGGAAGAAAAAAAATAAAGCATCTATTCTACCATTTTCTTTAAATATCAAAAATATTTCACTCATACCCTTCTTGTTTTTTTTTTTATTCCGCATATAAAACATTAAATGATATTGTCAAAATGAAATAAAAATGGGGAAAAATGTAATGTAAAATACACAATAAATGTAATAAAAATGCAATTTTTACATACCTCGTTATTGTTATATTGACTCCTTGCCAAAAAAAAATTATTAGGTATATGTATGTATATAAAAATAAATTCACGAAAAAATTTAATTTAAATGCATAGAATATGGGGTGGTAGAACGAATTATATTCTCTTGTGCTTACTCTTTTTATTTATTTTTATTATTATTATTTTTTTTTTTTGATTGTCCCTTTTATCAATAATTTCTGTTTTTCTTGTTTTGTTAAGCAAATAAAAATAATTGTATAAAAGAGAGAAAAAAAGAACTAAGAATATGAAAATTGCTTTTTTATACTGATAAATATCAAATTTCATTGATTTTTCACTTTATATATAAATGATATGTGTCATATAAGCACTTTTCTAGCACAAAGCAAAATAATAAAGAAAAAAAAAGCACATAAAATTTTCAATTTTATCAAAAATGTTCGAGATGAAAAAAGAAAAACGAAAACATAAGTGAACACTAAATAACTTTCTTTTAAAGTGATTTTTTTTTCTAAAAAACAAGCAATGCATTTTTTTGCAATTTTTTACCAATAAATTGAAATTTTTTTACTGCAACGAATACAAGTAGATACTTCTCCTTTTAAACATATATGATAGGTAGTCGAAATGCTGAGAAAAAACAGTATTTCTGTTTTGTTGTTATTGTAGCCGGGACTATATGAACTTCTCAATGTTGCAATAGTTTCAATATCTGAAAATAAACAAGAAAAAAAGATAATTTAGAAAAAAAAATCTGTAGAAAAAATAAACAGGAAAATATCATTTAAAAAACAAAAAAAGCAAAAAAAAAAAAACAAAATTATAACATAAAACAGACTTATGTGTGAATGTATATTATCTCATATGTTGCTGATGATGACTTTCTATTTTAAGATGTTTTTTTATTTATTATTATTTTCTATTTATTTTTATTTTGTAATTTTTGTTACTTGTTTTTTTTTTGTTGCCGTCACCAAACCAAAACTTATTTATTCAATAAACTATAAACACAAACAAAATGACACACTATTATACCGAATATTTATATTGTTATATATGGTCGCTAATCAAAATTTTTAGTTTGTATGTGAATTTTTTTATTCAGTAGGTATTAACTTTAAATACTTTGACGTTATTAATAATTTGTCTACTATTTATTTATTTATTTTATATAACTTTGTAAGAATAATTTTTAAGAATAAAAAATTGGCGTCCTATATGTTTAAAGGCTTTTCAATAGAAAAAAAAATAGCAAATATATTAGTCTATAATTTGACCTTTTCTGATAATAAAAAAAGCACACAAAAAAGATATATATATATATTTTTTTAATATTAGAAAGAAGAGATGTTTTCGTATCAACGTTTAGAAACGCTTTGATACACTTTTGGAGGCGCCGTAACGCTTGTTGTATAAAATTTTGTAGATTTTCTGGTATATGTTTCTTCTTCTTGATTTTCTGGTCTTGATATCAACGAAAAGTTTTTCTATTATAAAATAATACACACATCAAAGTACAACAGTATATATATAAATTTACAACTACAAATATAAAATTTATATGCGGGAATGACGACGGCCGGAGCATAAGCAAGTATCTATACACAGAGTATATTTTTATAATACACAAATCGATGACAAGGGAGAAAATATAAAATACTAAAAAGAAAAATATATGTATATATTCATAATATGAAAACACGTTTATTTAAATAATACTGTGTATCTACAGAATGCGTGTAAATTTAAGTATTTTCAAAACTTTTATAAATTTTATATAAAATACATGAAGAGTATATCTTTACACATTGAATTAAAATAATTTTGTATTTGTATGAGTGTTTCTATATCATATCACAATATAAAATATTTATAAAATTGAAGAACTTCTATAGAATATCATGAAGAGTATATATATGTGTTTCAACATATTTTGGGAATTTTTATCAATGTATATTCTCCATATTTATATATGTGTATATTATGCGCAAACGACACCGAGCAAATTCAAAAATTTTTGATATTTAAACAATATAGTACGTGAGGATAAATATAAAGAGGGTTGCTATCATTTTTAAATGAAAATTCGAATATGAAAAGGCGTGAGTTTGAAAAAAAAAAACATCTGCGGTTTGTATAATAAGGATATTTAAGGCACAAGACATTTTTTTATATTTTACATTCAGATACTTATATTTGTTTATTATAAATGTATTTAAAATACACTATACATTCATATGAGTGTTTTACCATCAACACAGAAGACACGTGACAATTTTTACTATATCTATTTAATAACAAACTGTATACATCAACAAATTTAATATAATTTTGGAATTTTTTTCCTAAATTAGAAGGGAAATTCCTGTTAAAAAGGACTATAATGGGACTACTTTGGGTTTATTTTTCAGAATTTTGAGCTTAAAGCTTATATTTGCAGAAAAAAAAATCTTATTTTTATTTTATTCCTTTTGTCTTCAAATGAGAAATGTATATTTGATTGATTTCTATGTTTGAATAGAACAATCGCTTTAAATTTAACTGTTTTTTAAATAAAAAAAACAAAGGATACAAAAAGTAAACTTATTCACAAAACATTAATTTCAGAAAATTGAAGATTATAATTTTTTATTTGTTAAATAAGACGACATTCAAGAGTGCAATCGTTTAAGGGTTAAATCGTTTTTTTTTATGACTTGAACGTGAACCATCAAAGAACTGATCTAGTAATCGTGATGTTGGTTTTTATAAGCGCTATCAATTTTTATGTTCTGTCTGTTGTTGAACCCAACAATATTTTCTCACAATATAAAGTACTTTAAACATTCGTTTTCTAGAATAATATAAAAATAAAAGAAGAAAAAATATGTCGGAGAAATTTCAATACTTTTTCCCATTAAACACCTACCACAAACCATTTCTATTAAATTAAAAAATAAAAACAAATAAAATACCCGATATACACCATTAGACTAAATTCAATTCAATGTTGGTAGTCACGATAATAATTATACTTTCATATCCATAATCCAGAAGATAATATTCTGATAACAGTAATTATTTTGCGAAGTGGAAAAAAATAAAGAATTTTTAATTTCCTTCCTGAAATTAAAAAGTAAAAAAAAAATGAAAATAAAAAACAATGAAGATACAAGACAAGTTTTACGAACAACGAACAACAATTTGTTTTTTTTTTAAACGATTATAAAAACTTTTCTCTCTTTCAAAATTACTGCAGCTGCATTCAATTAAAAATTTGGACAAATATGACCAAAAGTTTTTCTTTTCAGCAAAGACAATGTTAAATAAATGTACAATAAAATAGCACAATATAATGATATGGTGAATGAATAGATATACCTTCTATCATCATCCTTTACCATTCATCCTTTTACCTCTGCAATCCTTCCAAAACAAAAAATGTAAAAAAAATATTAAGAATTCTGCACTGTACAAAGCATAAGATAAAGAAAAAAAAAACATTCGGAAGACATAATTGCAAAACTTTTGGGCGTAAAGATATAATTTAAGTAGGCGTGGCTAATTACCAATTTAATATTGAAATTTTATTTTAGTTTGAAAGAGTTGGAACATGAACAATACGGATAAGCCTGTTTCGCATAAGGAAAAAAGACAATAACATAACTTTAACAATGGAAATGCTGTAAAGAATGACAGTGAAAGATCTAATTTTAAAAGTTAGAGGCCATTTTGGAAAAAGAGACAATTGATAGTTGAAATTTAAAGAGAGCAGCATAGCAATAGTTGAGTTTTTATAGACGTTGGTCCGGGATATTTGTATGACGAGCTTTAAAAAAAATTTGCTTCTGTGTACAAGGTGATCTACAATTATTCTGTGCAAGTGCTAAGCTTCATTCATAATTTGTACGTGAAATATCTTAAATACGTGTTTAATTGATTTATTTAGGAATTTTCACAATGAAAAAAAGGAAAAAAAAAATGTTTTGTTAAACAAAAGTTATTATAGAAAATATTATATCTTATTTATTTTTGGTAGTTGGCCTTGATATTTCAAGCATAAAATTATTTCTAATTTTTGTTGTAGTCATATTGTTTCTAAAGTATTTTTATTGTGCTAACAAGTAGATACAAGAAAAAAAAAAGGCACACGTCTTCTAAAGATTACGGGCATTTCATTTAATAAATTTGTTCTCACTTCAAATTTGTAATAAAAATAACATTTCTGACACCTGTCGTTGGCATTGGAGTCAGACATCAGATCCTTTTACAGTATACGTAATTCATTTAATTTTCTTGTATTAAAATCCTTTTTTTTTTCTCTTAAGTTATATACACCGTATCTACTGTATTTTAGGATTTTTGCTATACAGTTCGTTGACGTTATAGGATTTCACAGGATACGATGCTAATAATCAAATATACTGATTCAAGTTGTGTACATGAATAATAAGTTTTGAGTAGCATTTAATTTTAAATTTTACATAAATTTTTAAATTTATATGAAAAATGTTTTAAATTTTATGTTTTCCTCGAACAAATTTTATTTTTACTTCCCATTACTACAAAAAGGTTATAGATACTATGTCTATATCTTGTATGCGTATGCATATGTATGTAGGTAGGTATTAATCTGATGAATGTACCGCTAGAACTTAAATTCTTTTTTAGGTTTTTTGATTATGTTTTTTAATTTCTGAAAATTGCTGATGTTTATGAGAAAATTCAATTTATATTACTACCAAAACAAATAATGATTTCATTGACTATATATACCTACTACGTACCGTACGTATTGTATTTCTAATATGTATCTATGTATGTTATATTCATTATTATCATTATTTATGAAAATTACTTTTTTTTTTTTTGAAAAATATAAGAAAATATATTAAGAAATGTTGTTTGGAAGAAAGGAGGTTTAGGCGTTGGTCATTGTTTTTTTTTCTTCAAATGAAAACGCATAGACATATATTTTATCTCTTGAATTTTAGGTATATGTTACTAAATTGTAAGTTATAAGACAATCCTCTCAAATTATGCATGGAATATTCCATTTATAAATTTTTATTTTTTTTTTTTTCAAATAAAAAATTTTTAAACTTAAATCATAGATACGCAACGTGATAGGTATTAGATTGATTTCTATATTTATATATACATAGGTACATACAGATTTTTTTTTGAAATACACAAAGTTTTGCTACTTTTATTGTTAAATATTAAACATCATGTTTTTTTCCGTAACATATGTATATTATTTCTAATGGTATACATGCTAGAAAATGTTATAGGTAATGAATATACAAACAGATATTTATTTATTTTTTGGTTGGTATCTATAGTCAAAATTAATAAATAATTCATTAGTAGTTTAAGTAAAATTTATAAGGGTTCTTATGAATATTTTTTTTTTTTAAGAAAATTTATTCCAAAGTTTATTTGAATTTGAAATGAGAATTTTTTTTATTTCTAAATAATTTTGACTGAATTAAATAAAATTATAAATACATTTATATTTGGAATTATATACTCATTTAATTTCAATTTAATCTTTATCGAAAATTAATTCTCAACGAACTGCAAATTTAAATGACTTCATTTCGAATAAAATAATCATTATTGAATTTTTTATTTTTTTCATTGAAATTGAAAGTCAAACAAGAAGTAAAAAAGTAAAAATATTGCGATAATTTAATGAGATAAACTTCATTAATTATTTTTAAATAATTTATTAATATTTATTTGCATTTCCAGTTTAATCATTTTAAATTATTCATATTTTGTAAAAATTAATAATTACTTATCAATTTTCTTCTGAATTTTATTTATATATGTATTCATTTTAAATTCTTCTTAATCAAATATCTGAGGCTAATGCTTTGACATGGAAAAATAAAAATTTAATTGAATTAAATTAAAGATACGCATTGTAATTGAAGAATATACAAATTTCATAATACATATTTCATATGTAAATTGAAAAACATATACGTTAATATATGCATACCGACGGTAATGCTTAAAAATAAATTACGAAATATGTATTTTTTTTTAATTTTGTAAAGAAGGTATCGATCAAGGATTATTGCCTTAATTTTCTAAGCACTAAAAAAAGTTCGAATCTCGAAAAAAAAAAAGAATTTCAAGTACCTACTTTATCAGAAAAATATTCTATACAGTCATCATGTACTCGTATAACACCAATTGATGTACATATATATATGTATGTATATGTATATACATTTCCAGTGATAATAATTTTTCCTTTTCTTCCTGTTAAGAAAAATTACTAAGTGGATTAAATTCAAACACTTGAATTATTTTAAACAGGAAGTAGTCTTACAACCAAGAATGTGGAATTTCTTGTTAAAAATATTTTGACCTTATTAACAATTGTGTGGTCTTAAAATAGGAATTTAACTTTTATTTTATTTTGAGAGAAAAACGTATGAAAATTAAAACTTATTTCATTTTATCACCACCTCATCAACCAAGTTTAATCTCATAAGGACATAAAAATATTTTTTAAGACGTAGAATAGTATACTTTTAACTAATAAAATTTTTTTTTGTTTTTGTAAATACCAAGACGTGAACATCGTCACTACAAAAAAAATGTAAATACATAATTTGATTTTCTTTTTTTTTTAATAAATAGCTACTCATTTCTTTAAAGTAAAAAGTTTAAAAAGTATAATTTTCATTTATTCATAAAAAAAAAAATTGATGTATCTAATATATTATAAGATTTGTATTATGATGAAAAATGAAAAGTTTACATTTTTGCCCATAATATAAGTTAAGAAGACAGAAAACATTTAAATTGGAGTTGTTTGTTTTAATGAAAAAGTTTTTTGTTCTTGTTGAATATCTTTTTAAAATAAAATATATATAAAAAAGGAACAACAAAAATTGCTGAATACTAAAAGTAAAAAATATATATTCTTATATAAAACAAAACAAACAAAAAAAGAAAACGATATATTCTGTAACATAAATTCAAATTATAATAAAGAAACAAAAAATACGAGTGGTATTAGTGGAAAATATCAGAAAAGAAAAATAAAACAATAACAAATGAACTAAAGAACGCATAATTTTTCTTTTTATGTAATATAGAACACCAGTAAAATAGCATTGTCTATTTGTCAGGAGGCAAAAATAAATTCGCTTTTTTAAAGGACATTCTATAATACAGATACTCCTTTTTCCACACTTAGCAACTCTCTATTATAAGCTCTATTATATATATATGTATGTATGTATGTTTATATATGCATATATGTTTATACTATAGAATATTCTTATATTATGTTTTGAGATAAGAATTTTTTTTAATATTATGGCCATATCGTCTTCTATTTATTGACTGGCGACCGTTGCTGTCATGAATGTGTTTTACTTGTATGGGACCTCTTCTTTTAGTATATATATTTACAAACATATATGTATGTGTATCTTATATACATATAATATGGACTTTAAACTGACTAATCAATACTGGCCTTTGGCTTAAATGTCAATAGAAATGGATAATTTAAACTTATATAAACCTGCCTGTTTATAATCTCTTAAATTGAATTTTGCAAATGGTATAAATAATTTCTCATATCCTGATGCAGCATTTATTCTATGCAAGAAAAAAAATATAAAAGTTTAAACAAATTAGTTATACACTTATTATAAAACAAATTTTTATTACATTTTATGTTTTCAATTTGTTTTATTTGTTTTTTTTACAAGTGCAAGTGTACTTCATATATAAGTTAGACATTTTCTGATAAATATAATCTAACTAAAGAATGTGCCTATATATTTAAAAAAAAAATATGATAGCGCCGTGACATCTTTTTGTTTTCCTTTTTTCTTCTTCTTTTGATTCTTATTTGTTTTCCATGTTAAATTTTGCATACTACAGCATGAAATATGACCCGTCCATGTCATGAGATCTAAACATAAATATTGATTTCCTTTTATCACGCGTATACACATACACACAGACACAAAAAGTAAAAGAAAAAGAAAGAAAAATTTAATGTTAGCTAATCATGGATACTAAAATCAAAAAATTTATGCGGCCTGGTACGCTTTTATCTGTTTTTGACTCACAAAAATCAAATATCTTTTAGTTAGCATAAACTTTTGGATATGCATATTTTACTCTAGATATATGTACATACAAACAAACAAATATACATCAGATACGAAATTTATATATGCAAACTTATTTTTTATATAAGATACGTTTTAAGTTTTATACAAATAATTTTAACAAATAAACAAAACAAAAATGATAAATAAATAAAAATAAAAAAAATAATAATAAAAAATGAAAATAACAAAACAAAATAAAGAGCTCGCGCCATGACTTAAGAGTTGGTATTACGACAGACAGCGAATTAATTTAAAGTTTATACATTATATTCTATAGAAAAATATTATCTGATGTGAAAACTCTTTATCGTAAATAGTATATACTATACATACGTATATTGTATAGTATACTCTTATGTCGAATTTTCAAAATATCTTTAGCAGTTTATCTATTTGTTTTATAAAATCTTATGTTTTATTTTTTATTTTTTTCATTTTCGTCTTTCAATCTATTTTCTTTTTTAATCTTGGTAATAAATATTACTTTGCGCTATAGATAATGAAGTGTGTTCCAAATACATTATTAGAAAATAGATTAGGTAATTTGCTTTTCTTTTTTGACACTTTGTTGTTTTCATCATTTTCATTTTTTTCTTTTTGTGGATTTTAACATTAATATTAAAATGAATTTGTTTTTTTCCTTTATTCAGTTTATGAATATCTTAAATTTTCCTTTAAAATCATAGTATTAGAAATTTTTATGCAAATGTGATTAAGTTATTTGTAAAAAATGGAAAAAATTCCACACCTTAAGAATATATATTGTAAAAAAGCAGAAGAGATAAGTATATTCTATTTTACGAAATGAAAGGTATTAGGTGTAATACTATTTAGATTTTCAGATATTAAATGAAACATTGTGTTTTCTATAGGAATTACTAATTTTCTTTATGTTTTATTAGGAATCAACAATAAAAATGTAAATACTATACATAGTAGTAGAAAAGTTGTATATAGACAATAAAAAAAAAACATACATACATACCTATATAGTGTATAGGTATACAATAAGTCAGAAAATCTATATCAAAATTATGTCTTTTTTTAAAGATTTTTTCTAAATATTCTAAGAACTATAATGTGCAATTTAAAGTACAATAACAAATTGCAAAAAAAAAAAATTATTTACGGATCATAAAATAAGTTTTGTAATAAATAAATATACCAATATTTGTTCAATAACATATTCACCTTAACCCATAACAAAATATTTCTTCTTTTTTATTTTTATTTTTTTAATTTAAAAGGTCATTAGATCACCTGACTGCATAAAGTCATTTTTATTTTTAAATTTTCAAAATCATAAAATAATGACAAGTAAAACATAAAAAAAAGGATTATGTCAATGTCATTACATCAATTAGTAATTTTTTCGTCATCCTTTCTAAACAATCTACGAAAGGATTTTTCTCAAAATAACCTTGAAATTGTGCAATTTACCTTTAACCGATTCCTTATAATTTTATCTTACTTATTTTTATCTAAACAAAAGAAAAATATCCAAAAAAACATTTAATTTCTTCTTTTTTTGTCATACATTAAATATACCTGCTTTCATATATGACATACGTATGTGTACTAATAACAATAATAACAAGCAATAAAATGAATAACATAAAAAATATTTAGGTAAAACATATAAAAAAAATGTTGTTTTTTTTTTCTAGGTACTTAAAAATAACCATCTTCATAAAAATTCTTAAATGGCACATAAACACCTTATAAATTAAAATAAAATAAAATAAAAACAATAAAGCTCTTAAAGTCGGTATTATAAAAATGGAATAATAATTATTTCATAGCAAAAAAAAAAAAAATGTTAAATAAATCATATTAAATTGATTTAAAATTCCATTAGTCTCCAAAATAATTGGAAATTATCTTAATTTCTGTTTTTCTCTTTTCTCTCTTTTTTTTTTGTTGTTGTGTCAATTGAAGTGTTATTTAGATATTCATCAGTCGCAATACAAATTTTAAAAATTTTATAGTAAATTAAAGTATTTCGGTAGTATGACATAAGGTCTAATTTCAATTTAGATTGTTTTAATAAGCAATTTTCAAATGGAAAAAAAAATAAAAAACAAAAAAACAAAAAACAAAAATTTAAAAACAAAATGAAAAGAAAGGAAAAAACAACCCAAGACAAATTTATTTCTTCTCCATCGATTTTATATCGTAACATAATCGTTCATAATTCATTTACTGTATCCATAAAATTTTTTACTATCCAATAAAATAGCACTTAAATTATCGTAAAAAAAAAATAATTACGCAACACATACAATGGATTCTTTATATATGTATACGGATATAATATGATTGTATTTAAATATATAAGGAAAAAAAAAATAATAAGAAAAACAAGCTAGAGTATATTAAAATAATATAAAACTGTTATTTTTGGATTAAAACATACTTTTACACGTTGATTTGAATTTTTGAATAAGAAATTGTTTTTTTTATTTTTTTATTTTTCTTTTTCGAAAAAAAGTAACATACTTAAATAAAAAACATGTGATTTCTTGAAAGGAAAACAACAACAAATTTTGTGAATTATATACATATATTTATATCTTGTAAAATATTGATGGTAAAATTATTACTACTTTTTTTTTTTTTAATAATGACTGAGTTGTAGAAACTTTTATTTTTTCATTCATATATACAAGTCGATGACATATGTACAAATGTACAAAAAATAAAAATAAAAAGTAAAAAATTAAAATTATCGTATTTTTAAAGTGCCAGACAAAGCATCAATTTTATAATTATGAAGATTATTTGATATAATTTTCGAAAAAAAAAAAAACCAGAAGACGTTAATTCATTTTGTTTTTTATTTTTACTTTTGTTTTTTTTTGTAATATACCTATATACCCACCTATAGTAGATGCTATTTAATTTTTATTTTTATGTGTGATAATTTAGTAATATGTATTAATAATATTGTTATTATTTTCATTTCTATTTTATTGTTTTTATTACGTTTTATTTGTTCATTTATTTAATTTTTATTTTTATAATTTTTTTTTGTGTTTAACATATTCATAAATTAAATTTAAGAAATGTAAATTAAGATATAGAAAAAAATATTGTTTTTTTTTTTATAAAAAAAGAACACAGACAGACAAAATTAAAATATAAGAGAATTTTTGTTATCTTTTTCCTCAAAATTTAAACTTTTAGAATTTTTGGAAAAGTTTAAGATAGAAAGAACGTTTTCTATGATACTTCTTAATGTTTGTAAAGAATTAAAAACTTTCTAAAATTAATTATTAATTTATTTATAAAATCATTATCTTCCAGGTTATTGACTTGAAATTTGAAAATGTATTTTTTTTTCGTTTTTTGGTTTTAAATTCTTTCAAACGGTTAAAGCTAAGAGATATAAGTACATATTACATTCTTCAAGTGTCTGACTAATGAATTTTTCAAAAAGAATCTCTTAGAAGAATTATGTTTTTTTAAAAGGACACATGAAAATACTATATAAGAAATTAAAAATTTATATTAAGTATTTTGTTGAGAAAGTTATACCTTAATTCTTATGTTTTGAAACAATTAAATTTTATTATTTATGAATACATACTTTTTTTGAGAAAAAATTTTTTTCTAGAACCAAATGGATTATTCAAAAAACTATATACTAAAATAAGGAATTTATTGCTAAGTTTTTTAAATCAATAAATATCCTTATTTAATTTTGAAAAAAACTTTTCTGCCAATTGAACAAATTTCAAATTTCCTGTCACTTTACAATTTTCTTTTTAGTTTAATATCTGATTTTGCAAATCCCAGAACGTTTGAAAATTTTCTTTTCAAACCTGTCTAGAAATTTAAAATTCAATAATATTATACTTGAAAAAAAATTTATAACGAAAAAACTATTATTGAATGATAAATCATTATATTAACGACTCGATAAAATTCATTAATTCATTGCGATATACTCATCTACTTTCATATACATATATGTATATATATTTATTTTTTATATTATTCAAATAAACTTGAATAAAATGTGACATTTGTCGTACTTTTATCACTGATACTTCATAAAAAACATTCTTTATTTAAATTCATAAAGAAACAGAATAATAAGCTATTTAACTAGAAAATTATTAAAAGGAAAAGCTAATTTTCAAATAAATTTATTTGATTAAAATTTAATCTAAGTTTCTTTGCTATATACGTCTAATACAATTTTATAAAATAACATAACATTTTGTTCAAACAAGACACTGTTATATCATATACAAATGTACAATATCAAATAGAATTGTTTCAAATGAATAAATTCCATTTATACCAAGTATTTCACCTTCTTATAATATTGTACATTATATTCTTTACTTTTTTTTTTTGTTTATCTTATAAATCGTGGGCATTGGCATATTCTTGATTACATTTAAATGGAAATTTTCTTGAAATTATTTTGATCGCGTGCTTTAAAAAGCACTGGTATAAATACCAGTTAAAATATAAAATATACATACATATACGTGTTACATACATATATATGATATTGTAATGAAAAACAAAAAATGATATAGCGAACAAAGTGAAGAGATGAAATGAAAAGATTAAATGGAAAATTCAATTTTGTCATTGTTATTATCATTGTTTTTATTTGTTGTTGCTGTTTATTTTATATAAAATGTTATATATACTGATGTGTAAAAAATTATTCATATAATTATCATCATTATGATGAAAAACTAATTGCACGGAAAAGTGTTATCTTGTTTGCAGGCAATGGTAATTTAACAATGTTAACACAATTTAAAATGTGAATATTTTTGTTTTAAAATTAACAAAAAAAAAAAAAAAAATTTATGTAAATGTACCTATATAAAATATTAGAGTATTTTTTATATTTATAAATATTTTGAATAATTTTTTTAGATAATTTTAATTATTTAATAATTATTATATTTATTTTATAACGGAATATAATGAGAATATAATTACATAATATAGTTATAATAGATGTAATGGAATTTTATCACCTTGGAAACAACAAAACAAATATCTTAAATTGTTCGTTTTCTCTTTATTCAAATCATATATATAAATAATTATCATATTTCATGCAAAATTTCCAAATAACAAATACACAATTTCTTTTCTTTCATTTTTCATGAATTTTATAATAAATTACTGAATTTTATTATTATTTTTGTTATTTCATCATTTTTTTTTGTTTTGAAAATGATCTAATTAAAAAAATACATACATATATTTAATCAATTTTGTTAAAAAATAAACAAAATGTTGCTAAATGTGTAATTTGGTATACTTTTACCTGAATTAAAAAATAATTGCTTTTAATACGTAGGAAGAGAAAAGACAAAATATATATATTTTTTAATCGATGATCTACCAAAAACTTAAACATACATATGTTAAATAATAAAATTTCACATCAAATTACACTATAAATAATAAAATAAAGTTTTATGCATGGTATATGTATACATATTCAACACATAATGATATAAAGTTAATTATAAATATAATATATATAAATATATGTACATATGTAGTAGCTTATATATGAATAAAGGTACATATGATCCTAGAGAATATTGTATATAATTTTTTTTTCGTAATTACACGGTAATAATAAATTCAAAAATATATTATTTGTTACAAAAGAGACACAACACTTGTATTATAACCAGTTTTACTTAAAGTCCACTATAAACAATATACTTATTTGACACCAACAAAAATATCTAAATACAACATACATATATGTATGTACAAACATATAATGTAATATGAAAATTATATTTAAAATTTATAAGCGACCTACCGACATCATTTAAACATGAATTTTGGTGTTTATTACTTTATGAAAATGCAAAAATACCTTTATATATGTACATTATGTTTTTTTGTTTTTTGTATTTCTTCCTTTTTTAGCTTAAGAATTAACAATTTAAGTACCTATACATACGTAAAATAAATTTATGTAGGTATATAATATTCATGTAAATTATAATATAATATTAAATACAATATACCTTAGTAGGTATGTTAAAAAAAATAAAGAAGCAAAAATAAAAATAATCAAAAAATTATTAAAGTAACAAAAATTTGAAAGTAAAATTAATTTTTCTTTAATGGAAATATGGAATATTTATTGTAATTAAATGATGTAAATTTACTTTTTTAATGAGCATCTACCAATATACATACATTCATAAAATGAAGAAGAAGAAGAAAACATATGGAAATAGTCAAAAGGCTCATAGAGTTACTTTAATCTTTAATCCATTATTATGTACTCTGTAGTTTTTAAAAAAAAACAAAAATACTTATAGAAAGGTGATTGGTTTTTTTCTTTCTTTTTAAACAGTAAAATCAAATGAATATTTTGAATTGTTTTTACACATTTAAAATTATTTTTAATATTAATAATAAATTTAAATCAAAATAAAAGAAAAAAATATATTAATCAATTCAAGATTAAAAATTTAATCCTAGCATAATATTAAATGCTGTTTTT
Source organism: Bombylius discolor (assembly GCA_939192795.1). Classification (NCBI taxonomy): domain Eukaryota; kingdom Metazoa; phylum Arthropoda; class Insecta; order Diptera; family Bombyliidae; genus Bombylius; species Bombylius discolor. The sequence goes on along the minus strand of OW584241.1, from coordinate 2,276,641 downwards.
ATGCTTAAAACGTGTCAAATAATTGAAAAAATGTCATAAAAGAGTTGTTGGATTAGCAATGTTGCACAGCTTTATAGCAAGTAGTACAAAAATCATGCGTATTAATTGATATTTAATATTTACTGCTATATGTATGAAATTTGATCGGTATAGGCGCTTATGGAGACTTGGAGCATAATTATTTTGTACATATATAGTATGTATGTAGTTGTGAAAAAAAAAATCTTTAAAGATCTTCGAGAAGAAATATGAGCAATTTGTGCAAAGAATGAGTAATAAAAAAATCGTTTTTTGCCTTGGATATGTAAAAAGAATAAATAACAGAAGTCCAAATAAGATCACTTATTGAGCGCAGAAGAAAAACTGAAAATAGATAGCTGGGTATTGGAAGTTGTAGATGATATATAATCAATTAATAGTAAAAATTAGAAAAATTAACATTAAAACTAATATGGATCTAGCAGACCTTAGCAGACAAATAAAACTGAATTCAGACAATTTTTTTCTGTGTACATTTCTCTTTTTTCACAGCGAATTTTCAATTATCGTGTGATTTAATATAATTAAATTAATTCAATGATAATTTTTATTGAATGTAAAACGGCTTCTAATATATTCGAAATAAATCATTTTATTGTATAATAATATGAATTTTTCATTTATGGTTTGATGATTATTTTTATCCATTGTCGAAGAAATTATAACTAATAAAATTTATTTATTATACTTTTTTTTCACAATGTGTGATTGTTTACTTGAAATTGATGTGTGTGGTCTTTAAAATGCACTTGAATTTGCAATTGAAGCAATTAGTTATTACATCATGATTCATGATGTATATAATACATAATCAAATAAATGAATGAATGAATTTAAAACGAATTAATACATTACTTAAGATTATTATCAAATCATTAAAGATAACTTTGAATATTTGTGACTAATTTACTAATTATAAAAATTATACTTTAGTTAATGTATACTGAATATTTGTTTGATTTCCTTTTTTCGTCTTATTTGTAATTTTCATTTAAAATAAAATCAATTGCTTTTTTTAATGAAAAAAATAAAATATAAAACACTTAACTGACATTTAATATGCACTCAAAAAAAAAAAAAAATAACAAAAAATAAAAGCGTAAATATAAAATAAAATTTGAAATTTGTTAAATTTTGCAGACATATAATTTATAATTTATTTAATGTAAAATGTAACTTATAAAAAACAAGTTAAAGTATTGAAAAAAAATTAAAAAAGAAAAAAAAAACGTGAATGCACTTTGCAATTGACGGCATGAAAAAAAAAGCGCCATGAACGTGCTCCATCGTTAAATATTTTGTGAAGCATTTGAATTTAAGTGGCCCATTAGAATATGTATTTATGTACTTATGTATATAAAATACAAATGAATTTTACTTATAAAAAATATATATATTTTTTACTTATAATACCTATGTAGATATATATAAGATACATGTAACTAGCTATATCTATATACATATATAAATGAAAATTAAAATCAAAATTTACTCATTTACTATGTTTTTATATGCAGAAGATATTTTTAAACATTGCATTCAAGCTAAAAATGAGAAAATATTTTTATATTTGTTTGTACACATATGTGGTTTTTTTTCAGATTTATTACTAGGATGCATATAGCGTTGCCATTATGTATATATAATATACATGTACATATTTAATGATTTTTGTATTTTCATATATATAGACACATTGTTTTTCAATGTTTTTTTTTTGGAACAATTTGCTTCTTGTTTTTTATTTTTATTTTTATTTTTTATTTATTTTTTTTTTTTGATTTCTTATTTTTAATTTCAAAAGTTTATTGAAATTTTCTTACAACTGTATTAATTAAAAAACTAGTATTACAAAAGTGGCGCTGAAATAAATGAAGTGGAAAGAAATAAAAATTATATGAATACAAAAAAAAAAAAATTTCTTTAACGATCTGTGTACAATGATTCAAAGATGAAAAGTATATACATATGTATATTTTAAATTTTTATAAATGAAGAAACGGAAATAAACGTGTTATTTATTTTAAAATTTCAAAAACTATTTCTAATTTAAAGGAAAAAAAAAATTTGTTCATTTTAATTAAATTTTGAAAATATAAAGGAGAACAATTTTCATTAATATGAATTTTTGAAATTATTCTTTTCAGTATGAGGAATATCTATATATTAATTAGTTTTTTCTTTAATTTTCAGAAAAAAATCTAATAAAACCAGTTGCATAACTTATCGATTCTTCATAGTTTTAAATATTTTTTCTTTGAATTTTCACTCATATATTTTTTACTTTTAAAATTCTTAACTTTAAATAATTATTTTTTGCTATAGTGATCATAGTTGTTTAGAGGACTGATAAACTTCAAATGTCATTTTTAATACAAGGAAAAAATATTGGCAACAAAGATTATTTCATAAATTATAGTTTTTGTTTCTTTTGTATCTATATAATCTGTCAATCCTGATTACGTAAGACCACTTTAGTCCATATAATCGATATAAGATATAAAAACTTTGTCGAAAAATTGATTGGACTTATGCGGCAAAAAAATCAAAAATTATGAGAACAACGTTATCTAAACACATAAAAAAAAATATTTTGTAAAATATAGCCAATGCATAAAAAATTTAAAATTATTGTCATTATGCATTAAGATGAAAATTTAACAAGATTTTTGCATTTTCTTATTATTTAAGAATGAAAGAAAAAACAAAAAAATCTCTTAGTGAAAATATTGAAGTCAATAAAAAAGCATTGGGAAAAAAAAAACGTAAATATATAATTGTTGTTTTATAAATGAATTTCTGTGTAACATAACCTTTATATTTATATTTTATATATACGTATATACATATATGTATATACATATGTGTGTGTATTGTACCATACATATTAAAATGCATAAGCACAAATTTATGATAACATTCAAACTTTTAAAATGTGCAAAATTAATAAAATATTCAAGAACATGTCTTCCGTTTATTTTTCATATTAGAATAAACATTATTATAATAAATAAGTCATATATAAATACTATATAACATTCAAATAATCATTTAGAATTAGTTTAAAGCTAACTATAAAAGTAAAATTAAAAAGAAAAAAAAATAATATAAATGTTAGAAAAATTAATAACTCGTGATTATAACAAAAAGGCAACATTGTAAATTTCAAATTTAGCATCGCAAATATTATAGTTAATTTAATTTTTAACACTCTTTTTTTTTTATTATTTTTTATTTTCATTTTAAAGTTTGTAAAACAAATATGAATAAATTATTAACCAATATTCGATTGGTTAAATAAATAGTTAAATTAAAAGGAAAAAAAAAAATAAATACAAAAATAATTTTAATATATTCATGCGTCCAGACAGTATGTAATATGATCAGCATAATAAGTATATTGTAAATATTTTTATAACATACACCACACATATATGTCATACATATATGTAGGTATACACATTAAAAATGTTATAGGAATTTCGATCAAGGTTCACCTGTGTTTCTGCATAAATATTATAATTTCCCACCTGTAGTTTGTTTTGTATACATTTGAAACATGATTGAGTTACATATAAAATTTGAATAATATATACTATAACGAAGAAAGAATTAATTTTTTTAAAAAAGAATTTGCAGAAATTTCCTACTTGAATCGATTTTCGAAAAAAAAACCGATATGAAATAAGATATTTTCAATGTGCAGAATGAAAATAACAAATGATTATGATTATATGAGAAAAAATATTTTTAAAATAAATTATGAAATTTATTATTTTTAGGAAGAAAAATCTTATCATGTTGTAGAAAAAAAAAACTGAACTATAAAAAAGCTTGCCAAATAATTTAAACACCTTATACAAGGTTAAAAATAAATCCTCTTATATACCAGAACAAAATTTACACCACAAAATATTATACAATTTTTCGTAAAAAAATAATTTTTTTTCTTCAAAATAAAAAAAAATATATATATATACAGTGTATCTCAAGGATAGAGAAGTTCTAAAGGAAAAAATAAGAAGCAAAAAAAAAAGATTTTTAATGCGTAAACATGTTATAAAAACCCTTTTTTTCTGCTGAGATCATAAAAAAATTGAAGAAGAAAAAAAAACAATATTTATAGAGATAAATTGTGTAAGGATCATAAAGCGTTTTGACAAGGGTTTTACCATCGTCATCATTCAAGAATTTGTAATTTTTTTTTTTTTTTTTTTTTTTTGCGGAAATTCTGATATATGTATACATACAACCCTTTTGGTATTGTGTCGTTTTTCTTTAAAGAATTTATTTTTTGTTTTTATTTTATTTCTAGTAACATTTTCTCATTCGCGTGATTTTTCTTTTCATATAATAAAAAATACTTCTGTTGAAATGAAAAAAAAAATATAAAAACAAAAAAAAATTACACAAGCATGCGAGGAAAAAATTTTTTTTTGTTTTTGTTTTTGTTAAGAAATCAATTTAAACGTCCATATCGATTTTGTATAAAGAGTTCAAGATGACCTGTTTGGTCATATATTTTATTTTACAACATTGTAAAAATTTATAAAGAGGAATTACTTGGAAATGTGATGACATACATATTACATAATTTCAAATGTGTATACATATGTAATGAAAACAAACATTGAAACATATGACGTTTTATGCAAGAATTAAATCAATGAATCTATGAATTAAAAGAGGACAATTTTTCAGTATACCTAGAAGAAAAACAAATGGAAAAAGTAAAAATATAGCAATAACAAACACATTGTATGTGTGCGTTCTTTTTTTTTATGATCAATAAATTTTTTAGATATTTATTTTATAGATATGATATTATGTTTATGCTTTATTGCTTATTTTACATCAATTCCGTTTAAAATTTGTATTTTATTTCATGTTCAAAAATTATAAGCTCTTAAAAATAACACTAGAATCAGAATGTGAATTCCCTCATAATAATTTTTTTCAAATTATAGAAAAGAAAGAAATCATGGGAAAATATTTGAAAAAAGATTCAAGTTATTGGAATGAAAGATGTTAGTAGAAAAATTTGTTCACACATTTTCTTTGATTTTTTAATGAAATCTTATAAAAGTTAAAAATAACATTACTTTTTCTTCTATTGTTTTTTACAACTGTCCACAAAACAAACTCACAACATATCTGATGGCCATACATTAATAAAATTCAGTTAAAACATCAATTGAAAAAAATAAGAATGAGAATGACCAGAAACTTCCAATTTTTAAGTAAATTTTAAATCGACATATGCAAATTTTGTTATTTTTTTTTTTTGCTATTCAAGAAAAACAAAGTATTTTAGCGAAAAGCATGAAGATAAGCATAAAATGATAACCATCCCTTATCGTTACTTAATGCTTATTCAAAAGTAATAAAATGAAATGATCAAAACTCACCTGTTACCATCAAAGATCAATGTTCCCATCAGCTATATATTCGTACACCTTTTTTTTGTTGTTGTTTTGTCTTAATCTAAAAGGAAATTATAACTGAATTTATGAAATTAATTTTAAAATAAAGCAAAAAAATTCTGGATAATTTCTGTAACGAACGAAACACAACTCCGGTATATAACAAGTTAACCATGTTCACAACCCACTTAATAAAAGTATAAAAGCCGACTATCATATTTAAAAAAATAAAAATAAAAAGAAAGAATAAAAGATACAAAAAAGGAAGAAAAAAACTCCTTGTCTCTCAGTTTTTGATCTAACAGTCACACTTAAATTGTATGTTATCCCTGTATAGTTTTTTTGGGGTGCACAATTCAAAATCAATACAGTGTTTTTTTTGCTTTTGCCTTTTGCATTTCACAATTCACACGTCTTTCACACTTCTTGTATCTATGTACTCGTATATATAAAATGTATTCCTTTCTGTATCTTTTCTGTACAGAATAGTGTTAAAAATTTTAAGTTGTGTTAGTTATATGTATTTTTAGTGAATGAAGAATTAATAGGTATATTCACAAACAGTAAATGATGGTGTACGTATGTACATATATATAGAAGAATATCTGTACAAAAAAATGGGAAAAGTGGAGGATGCCATTGTTACACGCAAGACAACCATTACGTGGTATCCGTGATGGCCGATGAACCCATATCCAAAGATAAATGTTTGGATAGCTATATTTGCTTTCTGTTTTGATTTTTTCCTCTTCATTTGGTTTTTTTCGTTGTTGTTCTTCATATACCTCTTTTAAAACCAAAAACTTTAAAAAATAAAGAACGCACCAACAAAAAAAAAAAAAAAAAGAACCCATCCCATTTTCAAATTTAATATCTGCATTTATCTTATCTAGAATATATGGAGATGCATATATGATGCGTGAGATGCACTTTAGTATGTAGATACACATATGTATACATTTTTCTGAAAAACTATGTGTATTTAAAGGAGATATTTATAAAAAAAGAAAGAATGTCATAATATGACATGGTGTAAAATGTCATTTTTATTTGCTGTAAATTTTATTTTTGAAACGGTATACATATATACACCATTCAGTGTGGTTCTGATGATAATATAATAACGATGCGATGCAATGGATTGTGTGATTTCTAATAACGTATAGTATAACAAAGATAAATGTGATCGAAGAATATATTTTAGTAATAAATTGTTTAAAATCAAGTGCATTGTAATTTAAATGATTGCTTTAAATAGTCTTTTAACTAGCAAAACTGCTCTTAATAATCTTGAACGCGTTGCATTTATAACAAATGCATGAAATATATATCATTTTTATAAAATGAATAAAAAAACAACAATAACAACAAAAACAAAAATGATCTCAATTAAACTTCGTTGTCTTCATATAATATTTTCTATATATGTGTATCAATTTTATTTTTGTGTATCACGTATAAAATGCATGGATGTACGTATAATCTTTTGACCTTTAAGTTGTGAAGATATTTACATATATGTATCTTTTAAAAGAATTAAAATTTTAAAAGATTTGAAGGTATGTACATACATATGTATATATATACATATTAGATAATTTATAAAATATCATCATTAAAAAATGATATTTTCAACTTTCTTAATGACTATTTATAGAAATTAATCTCTGAAATTTGAAAAAAAAAAGGAAATTTTAAAGTTATATAATTATAAGAAGATAAATAATATTTTTAATATGTAGATTAGAATTTTCCATTTTTGTTATGATTTGAATCATATTTTTATACATTTTTGATAAATTTTAAACTATTTTGTTTTTTTTTTTTTTTTTTTAAATTTCTATCCATCACGTCATAGCAAATTTTAATTACATTTCTGGAAACGTGACTATCATAGTTTTCAAACTTAATTTTTAAAAAGCTATTGACCTCAATATTCAAATTTTTTCTTCTACATATTAAATTTTATTAAAAGACCGACCCATGATGAAAAAACGTAATTTAAAACTGTGACGAAATTCAAAAATTTTGCCTTTTACATCAATGTTCTTTTATTTTTTATTTATTTTTTTTTTTCAAAATTATTATACGGAAACATTTAAATAAATTCCATACAATAAATGTAAATAGTCCTTTTTTCGTAATATGTAGATATTATTACAATAAAGTAGATGTATGTATGTATTGTATATTGAACTTTTCTATGTAAAATCTTGTACTTAATAGTGTAGTGTATACGCATCATTAGATCAAATAAATGACTATGATCTAAATTAAGATAAAAGCAATGCACTATATATTTATATATTTATCTGATAACAATGTCGATATTAGATTAAGTCACGAATTTCATTTTAAATAAACTAAAAAGTTTCCGACCTTTTCTTTTTAAGAAAAAAAAAAAAAAAAATGTGAAAAATAAAATAAACATAATCAAAAGAGAAAAATTTTAAATCCTGTCATAAAATTTAAAAGGACACTTATTTGAATTGAAAATTTAATATATAAATTTTGTCGAATATTATATTATAGTAATTTTTTTTTTCTAAATAACACAACATTTTTTAAATATTTTCTGTGAAGAGAAAATAAAAAGAGTAAAGAATGTCCTTGTAATGAACTAAAAATAAAAGCAATAATCCTATATACGTTGCATAATCATTTTTAATGATATCATTTTTATTGGAAATTGTTTACAAAGTCAAAATAAACTTTGTTTTTATATTATTATAAATATGTATATACAAAGACGAAAAAAAATATATATATGCTTAAAGATCAGTTAGATTCTTTAGATTGAACGTGATGTGATTATGAACAGCAAAATTTTCTCTCAATCTATAAGCTAAATATTATATAGGTATAACAACAGGATAATTTCATGTGTGGTTTGTTCCCGACCTGCCTATTGTAAATAAAATAAATTTCAGGGTTCACTTAAACCAATGACAATATAAGTTCTTATAGATATCTGATCTGTGGTACAAGATACAAAACAAGATACAAGATACAAGATACAAGATACAAGATACAAGATATAGATACAAGATACAAGATACAAGATACAGATACAAGATACAGATACAAGATACAAGATACAAGATACAGATACAAGACACAAGATACAAGATACAAGATACAAGATACAAGATACAGATACAAGATACAAGATACAAGATACAGATACAGATACAAGATACAAGATACAAGATACAAGATACAAGATACAAGATACAGATACAAGATACAAGATACAAGATACAGATACAGATACAAGATACAAGATACAAGATAAGAGATACAAGATATAGATACAAGATACAAGATACAAGATACAAGATACAAGATACAGGTACAAGATACAAGATACAGATACAAGATACAGATACAAGATACAAGATACAAGATACAGATACAAGACACAAGATACAAGACACAAGATACAAGATACAAGATACAAGATACAAGATACAGATACAAGATACAAGATACAAGATACAGATACAGATACAAGATACAAGATACAAGATAAGAGATACAAGATATAGATACAAGATACAAGATACAAGATACAAGATACAAGATACAAGATACAGGTACAAGATACAAGATACAGATACAAGATACAAGATACAAGATACAAGATACAAGATACAGATACAAGATACAAGATACAGATACAAGATACAGATACAAGATACAAGATACAGATACAAGATACAAGATACAAGATACAGATACAAGATACAAGATACAGATACAAGATACAAGATACTTTCGTCTCTCACATTTCCCCGCACAAGTCTACAAATTTTTTTAAATGTGCTGATTTTCGTATGTGCTATCAGTGAACCTCTCTATAGATATCTATCTGCTTTGTGCTTAAACGTTTTTGTTATACAAAAACTAAATATGTATTTATAAAAGTATTTTTTTTTCTTCATATATTCTACATATGCTTGGATATATTCCAGAACATCAAGAATCAAAAAAAAAAAATACTCTCAGCAATGTCATCAGTTCAAATAAATTTGATATCTGTATAATATTAAGGCGAAAACTATTAGTTAAGTCTGTTTTTTTTTTGCACACCATATTTCCTTTGATTGACTTTATCACACCCATAAGGATTACATATTATTATTTATATAATTCTTTTAACTGTATATACTAGGTATACCTATGTACATACATATAGTACATATAAGCAGCATAGCAAAAATTTGTCTAGTAAATTTTTTTATTCTATTGACTTTTAATTCGTTGGGGAAAAACATTATGCAATTTTGCAATTACTGCCTGTTGGTCAAATAATGGTTATTATATGGGCTTTTTAGAATTTTCACAAATTTCTCATGTTAAAAAAAAACGAGGAAAAGGCATTAAGACATTCTATATTCACATACGTATATATACGTAAGTATGTTACATGACGTATAATGTGTTTCTACTGAAAAATGGGGAAGAAAATTATCAAGATTTGGATTTTTGTATATTTAAGGATACAGTCACGTTTAAAGTCTACATTTTGTGTCTTCGAAACGCTCTTTTATTGTATTTTGCACCTTCACTTTGATATAAATTTCACAGGGTGAAATTCAATTGAAGTATAACGATTTCATCATATTTTCAATTCAAAGATTAGGATAATATTTCATTTTTCTTATCTTGCGAATATGTGATGAACTCTTTTGTATAAAATACACAAAATAATTCACGTGTATAGATAAATGTCTTCATTTCTATTTAAACAGTGCGTTAAAAACGGAATTTTAATATCTCATATGTGATTAGATAAATACAGAGGAGAAAAAAAAAACATAATTCAAATAATGAATTCTGTTTTTTATGATTTTAATTTCAATCAATGTGTCAATATAGATAAAAATTGATGGAAGAACTTTTTCATATGTTCATAAATTTGCATTTATCAATTGGTTCATCTCATATGTATTAGTCTGCCTACACATGAAATGCAATTGGTATTATTATATGTATGTATATATACATAGTGCATGCATGATATTACATATTATAGAGACCTCACATATTGCATTTATACGTTGTTTTTTTTTCTCCTAAATAATTCGTTATTTATTCTAACATTTTTTTTTTTTTTTTTTTTTTGTAAAAGAGACATCATTTCTATGTCGTATACCAACAGAAAATTACACAATTTCTAAATTTTGTTGTTGTTCGTTATATTTATCGATTTATATCTGAAAAAATCTTGCATTATAAAGATATCTATATTAATACTGAAAATTATATACTTATAAATTTATATTTATTCCATTCATCCATATAATAAAAAATTTATACATCATATACTCGTATATCTATTACATATATAGCTTCCCACTGAATCGATATAAATTTTCTTCGAATATCTTTAATCGAATCTTTGAATATAATATCTCTTACACACAGGCATCTTATATGGATGATACTATAGTTATAGAATTTTCATTTTTTTTTCTTTTTGTATTTTTTATTTTACTCTCAACGAACACATTTGGTGCTCTGACGCGTATTTCAAACAAAAAATAAGACAAAAAAAAAGAAAAAAGTAGAAGGAAAAATACACATATCAAATTTGTCCTCATCGACTAAATCTGATGATAAACGATTGCCCATAAAACTGTGGGAAAATAAATAAACATAAAAATAATGCATAATATAAAATGTATTCGAAACTGTTTTATGATGCATTTTTTTTTTCATGTTTTATATATTTTTTTAATTCATAAAATTCAAGTGTGAAATAACAAAAATTTGATTGACGCGTGTTTTAATATTTGTTTTTTTTTTCTATTTTTTTTACAATTATTATTTTTATTGTTTATGTTTCTTTCGAAAATTGAAAAATTTTTCCATACGATCTATTAATTTTCTTTCAGAAAAAATAACTGTATGGTCCTTTATTAATTTATTAAATTTTCTGTTTTCTTTATCGAAACCTTCTGTATGTACATATCTCTATAATTTTTTCAAAATAAAAAATAAAGGATACAGAAGTAAAATAAGAGAGAAAAAAAAAATTGTAATTTACTTAAATTTTCATTTAGTTAGAGAACATAGGATCGACAAAACAAGATAACGAAATTGTTTTCCGCCCAATTAAGTTTGGCTAAAAAGGAATTCTTTAATAAAAGTTGAGTATAATTTTCATTTTTTAACTATAGATATGTATGTATATCAACGTAAATATGTATATATATGTATACATATGTATGTACTATATAAAATGTATTATTTTCATTCGACCAACCTTTTTTTTTGCACATTTCATTCCATGTGGTGCGGGTTTTTAATATTAAGCTCATATACACATACGTGGGTGTGTGTTGTATTGTGTATACATATTGTAGCTGTAATATCTTGGATACTTGTATATTCAGGACTCTAAACTCCTTTTCATTTCAATTTTAAATCGAATTTTCACTGCTATTTATATACGAAAATAAAAGGATTGTTCTCTCTCACGTACTAATTCAACCTATAATATGAAAAACCATATCAGATACAGAATGAGCAGAATTTAAACGAAAATATAAAGCTCATGTAAAATATCTTTTGTTCATGCATACAATATATGTATATAAGGGTGTACCTATATACATATTTTTTTTGGTTAAATTTATATAAACATTTAACTAAAAAACAGTAATTTTATATAAAATTGCGTTCTTATGATTCTTTTCCTTTCATTTTTCGGCATCTCTGAATACAAAAAACACTCTTTCCCATTTTTTAATAATATCAAAGAAATTGAAGGAAAAATGGTCCGGTATGCTCGTAAAGTTGTCTGGCAAGTTAAAAAGAGTATACAAAATTACAATCTACTTGTTTTTCTTTTATTTATTTATTTTTTTTTTTTCATCTTACCTCTGTTAACCGTTTGTTCCTTTTAACTTTGAACGAGGGGATTTTTTTTATTATGCGATAACGTAGCTGGTTTTTCACTGATTATGGTCAAAATCCAGGGACAAGGAGTATTAGATCCACAAACAAAAAAAATAAAAATAAAAACTCTGCTTCTGTTTAAATTTGTATATACATATGTACGTACAATAAAACGCAATTTTTTAAAAATAAGAAAAAGAAAAAAATACTTAAAATATGTCTACAATAAATTATGGATTAAAAACGAAGAATTGAATGGACCATCAATGGCAAGGGTAATTGCATTTAAAAGGGTTATTGGTTGGTAAGCGGTTGATTTAGGGATATACTCGAATATGGTACATGTATTTATATGTGTATGTGTTTAATCGTAATATTATTCATAATTCAAATGAAATTCAATGGCCATTGGCCCATTTATTTATGCATAAAAAAAAAGTTTTTAAAAAAAGGAACAATTGTAAAAAGGCGTGAAAAACGCATAAAAATACAGTTTAGTTGAACGGATTTTTCGAAATGTCATTCAAGACTTTTGTATAGTTTTAAATGGAATGTAATTTTCCAAATATTATTGTTAAAAAGCCACTTTTTTTTATATGTAAATTTACATTTTATAAAAAGTTGCGGTTACTTTTTAAAGTACAATATAATCACAAAGAGCTTTTGTTATTCAAATAAATTGGAATGGCAATAAAAATATTGTTTTATATCCTTGAGCCGTGAGAATAAATAGGATATTTTTTTTTTTAAATTTATGAAACCTGTTTTTTCTCACTAATGAAATGTTTTCAAAAACATATTTTTATAAGTTTGAATATGTTTTTATATCATTTTAAAAAATTACATAAAATTGATTCAATGCGTATTTGCAAAAATTAAAATGAAAATCCTTACAAAGTTTATGTGAGGTATAGAAAATTAGCTTCTTCTTCAAAATAAGTATTTTTTTTGTTTTTTCCCAATATGTAATTTGTTTTTTTTTTATTTTGCTGTTTGAAAATTTGGCAAAAATATTATCCTGTCTAAAAATTTCTTTTATATAATGTTTAAATAAAAATTTGAAATAATGCAGCAAATTACCTATTTAATTTCCATTATCTAACATTTCTATGGTGAAAATTTTCCTATAACATGTAATTTCTTTGTAATTCACCAAATATGTACCTACAAATTTTCATTAATTGTCCTTTTGCATAACTTCAATATGTAAGCGACTGTACTGAAGAATTTTTACATTCTCAAAAGTTTTTCCAATTTATGGTATTGTCCTTATAATATAATAGGTGGCTCTGTCTATATCAGAGCTTATCCATAGAATTTCATTGGTATATTATATTTCCATGGGTAAAAAGGGCTTTTTTTCTTGTTGTTTTTTTGTTTGTTTTGTTTTTCTTTAACTTAATACAATGTTCATGTTCTATAAAAACAAATCATAACATTAGAATTAATAATAAGTGCAAATGTTGCATAAAATTAATAAAAGTCATAAAAATCCATAAACATGAGAAACAATGATTCCCTTTCATACTTAATTCATATATGGCCGATAGTTCATTTTCTTTCGACAATTATCACTCTTAAGAATTTAAGTAGTGGTTTGTATAGCTGCACTTAAGAAAAGATAGCAAATATGAGGATATAAGTAGAATTTTTTGTTTGATTTTTTTTTTTTTGTTTTTCAATCTACATATAATATATAAAATATCTATATATTACATATATGATGCTCAAAAGCACCTAAATATAACAAGATGTAGAAAATTATGGTATGTTTGGAGGAGATGTAGAAATTCCAATATAATAAAAGATCGTATTAAAGAAGACTCTCATCGGTCGTAAAAGATTTTACGACATTTTAATGGGCTTTTTTACCGCGACTCAGTTCAGCAATTTTTTTTCATTTTCTTTTTATTTTATTTTATATACTTGTATATAATTTTTTTTTTTTTACTTGTTATAATATATTATGTATTTTCTTTTTGCTTTCAGCCGTAACTTAAAGTGGAAACGCTTTCGCCGACTTCTATATACTAAAAATATAATAATTTTATATATGTTTGACTGTTTTTAAAGTTCCTTTTCAGAGTTATTTTTGCAAATTTAGCATATTTTTTTTGAAAAGATAACATTATTTTTTAATGTTATGCTAATATCACTAATGCTTTTGTTTATAATTATGTTCAACTTACAATTCCATACATACCTACTTTTTTTTTTCAAAAACTTGGAAAAATTATTATTGCCAGAAATGATAAAAAAAAATTCATATAACTGTATATTTAAAAATATCTACATATCCTCTCAGATTTTATAAATTTGATATCCGCTTTAAAAAAAAAATAATAATAATTAAAAATTCAATGTTTTTCTGTTACACGTAAAAGTCCATTATTACATACCTACTTTTTTTCAGGATGTCAGTAATAATTTCTATGATACCATGTTTTTTGTAGGTAAACGTTATAATTTCGCTGAGTTTGTTAAATTTAATTTTAGTCCTAAATTTTAAATATTATATTTGTACAAACATACAATTTTTTGTTGTTTTTTTTTAGGAAATATTTCTTATTGTAAGACAGAAACCTATATATATATTTGTAAATGTGTGTGTGTGTTATTTTTCCTACAGGGAAATCTAATCTGATAAGAATTTTAATTATTTTCAGTTCCTGTTGTTATAATATACATTCGACCTCACATTTAGTACATCGTATAAGTTTTTATAAATGTTACACAAGACAATTGCCCATAAGAATCTCTGGAAAATTAACTGAGAAAAGTCTAAGAATATTATTTTAGTTTTTATATTATGAAATTTGATACAATTATAATGTGCGGCTGTGTTTAGGACATTTGCAGATAACTCCCAATACACCATTTATATAAAATGTTTTTATATATCTTTTGTATACATATATGTTTACATATCATAAAGATATACTTTCATATCAAATTTTGTCATATCGTACAACTGTTAAAGAGAATTAAAGTTTTTTGATTCAACTCTTCCTCATTTAAAAAGAGGAAATAAAATAAAAATAAATTATTTCCATCATGTATACTTGGAAGCTTTATCAAAAAAGATCAAGTAAAATAATTTTTGTTTTATCATTGAAAAAATAAATTTAAATTATCTAAAGGAAAAGTTCCTAATACCTATATTACTAGATAAAAAAATTGACAATTTTCATATTAGAATACTTTTCTATTCGTTCTTGGGAAAATCTTTTCATTAATTATTTGTTGTTTTTCTTAAAACAATTTTTAAAGTAGGTACATGAATCTCTCTAAATATTTTTCAGATTTAGAAAATATGCAAAAAAAATTTTATTATTAAATAATTTGTGTTTATCAACCATTTCAGAAAAACTAATTCATGGAAAATATCCTGGGGGGTTATTTCCAACTGAGAAAATTTTATTTTAAGTAAAGTAATGAACAATATAATAAAATACAATTTTTATTATACGTTTTTTTTTTATATGAAAAGAAAAAAATTTCACCTAGTTTATAAAATTTTATTCATTTATAAAAATTTAAATTACCTATCATTTCGCATTTTTATTTTCGTCGTTCTCAATATGCAAATTGGAAAAAAAAACAATTTATGATTTTATTTTTGAGCACAATTTTTTGTTGTTGTTCTTATATTCGTGATTGTTTACGCAAAACAGTAAAATTAGAAACTTAATTTTTCCAAATATAAAATTTTTAAAAAATATTGTAGGATTATTTTTTCAAAGTTTAAATAGAGGATTACATTCTAATTTGAGGTGTGTTTTGTTTATTTCTGATTGGAATACAACGTAAAAAATTCAATTCGCAGCAACATGAAAGGCGAATTGAATCTTTTAAATCCTTTGCATTTTTTCAGTACAGTAAACGAACCTAGCTTAGAATTTAGCTTTTTACGGCTACAAGCTGATTTTTAACGCTATTGTGATATTCGAAATTAATTTAATTCCTAAAAAATAATTTTTTTCAACTAAAAAGAGTCAGAAACTTCAAGATATACCAACCTACGTAGGTACATATATTTGCATATTTTCTAATAGATATTTTTTAAGGATTTAAAGCTTAAAAGAAAACGTTTATCTGATGTTAAAACAAAATACAAGTTTTATCATATAGCTATGTATTAAAATTCTTATCTTATGAAGCGTTTCAACTGTACGGTGCTACGTTACAATGATCAGATTAAAATTCCCTTTATCCATTGTAGTTAAATTACAAACATTTTATCGATTACAAAACAACGTCGCATACAAACATATATCTAATGTTTTTTTTTCTTACAGGTAATTTTTGTTTTTCCCTTTGGTTAGCGGCTTGTTAAAACAAGCAGTTACACTTTAAATGTATCTAAATTCTTGCGACGAGAATATACTTATATTTGCGCAAGTGTTGATTTACACATACTTTAAAGTAAGCTCTATGTACATTTAAACATATATTGGCGGATAACTGCACACATAATGCCCTATCAAAAGGAAAAAAAAAGACAATAATCCAGCTGTCTCGCCGGCACGGGTAAGTACAAAATTATTCTATAAAATTAAATTTCTAATTACATTCAATATAAATTTTCTATTACGGCAAAAAACAGCTCTACAAATAATTTTTTTGTAATTTGTACATTATAATCAATTAATCAACCATAAATTTTGATAATTGATGATAAATTTTGAAATGCTACGATATTTCCTATTATTATTAGCGTGTACCTACATACATTATAATTTTACAATTATTTTGCAAGCAAGCTTTAGCTTAAATATCCTTGTAAATTAATAAAATGTTCATCTATAAATTACAATATTAACAACTACCACCTACAGATTTCAAATAACAAATCGTTTAATGATTACTTAACGCACCGCGAATTCTAATCTAATAAGAAATTAGAATGTATTTTTTTTTCTTGTCTTCTTCCGTCTGTTCTATTATATAAATCGTACCTATCAATTTAACGATTAATTCTTTCTATATACATAGTTAAAGTCAAGGATGCCTTTAATATCGTAACATTTATAGTCAGTACTAGTTGAAATGAAATAAAAATAAATAAAATACAAAAGAACACGTAAACAAAAAATTAAATTGAAAAAAAAAAAAAAATGTTAGAAAAAAAAAGAAAGATTCCTACACACCATTAAGGAAAAGAAAATTTTAGGTACTGAAAATAGGCGTGGATAGGTGTAATATGTGTAAATATAAAAAGCTGCTGCAATTATAAAATAAGTGGAATGGATAGAGATAAAAAGGTGTGCGTATTGCCAATGAAATTTGAGATAGATAAATAGATTTAATGTGAGTATAAAAAAGACACAAATAGTTTAAGAATGGCTGTAAAGTCAATTTTATTACAGAGATAAGCAATCGAATATGCGTAGTAAAGGTAGAAAAAAAAAGTACATACTGTAAAGGATCTACGTAAAAGCCTTTCTATTACAAGCTTCTTAAAACTTTCACATAACGGAAGTATTTTTATACTCATAATAATACAAGTGAAATTTGCAAGCATATAATAATCCATTTCATAGTGATTTTATGAGTACAAAGGATGCGTATGGACAGAGATAAATGTATTTAATGGATATTCTTATTTCTTATGAGTCGTTAGTTGAAATGAATGAAACATAAAGTAACAAGTGGTCCTTGTTACTCTTATTTATATGAGAAATACAGTGACTTATAAACTTATGCTGAGAAATGACTCAAAAACATTGCGATATTATGATGATATCGATGAGACATTTTTTCGCATTGAATACTGAGCAGAGGAATGTATAGTGACTAGTGAGTGAAAATTTCATTGCTTATGCGCGATAGTAAGGTGTGTATAGACTGTAATATAGTATCAGTATCAGTATGTGTATAAAATTCCAGCAATGTTTATAAAATTCATTGTTCTTATGATTCTCGATGTCGTAATGTTATATGCTTGTGATTAGAACTATGTTGGCGCTACGCAAGGCATACAGCTAGGGTAGTTAGTTGGATTGTTGGATACCTTTATTTTGTTGAGTATTTGTACAATTGTGAGAATTTTTATCTCTTCCAAAATTGATATGAGATAATTTGTGTAATGCAAAATGTGCAATAGAAAGAGATCATGGGATATTAATAGTAAATTTTATTTGCTTGCAAAAAAAACAAAAAACAAGGAATATTTGGGGGGTTTATTCGACATTGAACAATTGAACAGTATAGCATTATTATCATATTGTTTTGTTTTTTTAGCGTAAAGAGAATGTAAACAGATGATATAATAACAATAAGTTAAAGTTAAAAAGAAATGACATGTATGTTTTTCGTTTTTGTTTTTTTATGTAAATTCTATCGATATAGTTGCGGTTTAATAGTATGTGTGTTTGAGTCGATTGTGTAGAGAATGAGTTTATTTATTTTTATAGGTAGTTTTTAGTCTCTATAAATTCACGGAAAATCTTCTGATCTTCAGCGGCTACTGTGGAGTATATTCAATTTTTTTAATTGGATTTTTATTGCATTCATTTTTACAGGTAGCTTAATTCATTTAATTATTTAATATGTAATTATTTTATTATAAAAATTTTTATTTTATATCATTTTTTTTATTTAAGTTTATGATTTGTAAATATTTAAAAATGTGATTTCATTTAATTTTATGTTTAATAAAAATATTTTATATTACAAATAAATATACACTTTATTTATTTATGTTTCTTTTGTTTTTGTTTTTTCTAAATTTATGTCAAAAACAATATTAAGATAACGTGAAAAAAAACTAATAAGAAAATTAGAAGGATATCCTTTTTGAGACAATAAGTGTGTAGGAGTATGTAATTTCCCTTTTTTAAAAAATGATATATGTAAAAAAAATTGTATTAAAATTTGTACGAAGACTGTTTTCAAATAGAAAAAGAAATAATAAATGAAATTATAATTTTTTTCTTGTATGGAGATTTGATATTAAATGAGAAATCAAAAGAAGACAACACTATTAGATTTGATGAAAACAAGTGACAATGAGCCTGAACCATTTTAATCACATGGCGGTCGTATTCGCTTATCATCATTTATTTCAGGTTGTATGAATAGACCAGAAAATACATTTCATTTTATTTGCTGTTGCCTTTCAATATATATGTATGTATATATGTATGTATAAAATTTATACTAAATGTATGTATAAACAACATTGTATAATCCCAGCAATATGGCGCTCTTGACGCAAAACAAAAAAAACTCGAATCACTTCTATCATGTGAAGTTACTCCACGTTTTTTTTTATTCATATACATTCAAGCACAATCCAAAAGTTTTTTTCTGTATGTACATATATATTTTTGTTTTTGTATAAATAAAACATATCTTGTTTTATGAAATCGAATCGTTCCAACAAATCATGCGATATAAATTGTACAGTTTTGAATTTAATATGAGTTTTGTTTGCCAAGACGTGATTTTACTTGGTTTTGCATCTTTCATAATTAATTAATTCTATTATTAATTTACGCAACAGAAATCTTATCAAAGTAATATAGGTATGTGTGCATCGTCTAAAAATATTTAGTTTTGTATTGTATTGGAAGAATTTTCTGAATTTTCCTATCGATATCGCGATGCGATATATCGCTTAATCGCATACACATCGTATCGATGTTTCTAATATATTGAATATATTATATGGATATAGTTAAGAGGCATAAATAAAATATCATGTATAAAAAGCAAAGTTGATGATGTAGTTGATATTGTTGTTGTTGGTTACGTTACAGTTAAGGTGTTTTTGTTGTTGGATTTGTAATTGGAATGAATACTTGAATGTGGTATAACACACATATTTTTTTTTTATATACATATTTTATTTTATTTTAACTCTACTAAAAATAAGTGTATATAGTGTAATATCATTATAGAAGAGAATATCGCGTAGCTTTTGTATTGTGCCATAAACGAAATACTTCTCATAACGCAAACAGCTTCGGACTACTACGATCGAAGAAATTTTTATAACTTTAAATCTTTATTTTATATTTATACACCGAATATTGTACGGTACGGATGAGACACAACATAAAAAAATTTCTTTTCTCTCAATCAAAATAAAAATATATATATAAAAAAAAAAGTATAATAGCGCGACAATATAATACTAAAAAAAATTTTTAGTTTTTCCAAACCATAATCTAAATAAAAAAAAAAATAATAATAAAAAAGAAAAACGTAAGAAAACGAAAAGAAAACAAAATTAGTTGAGTGTATAATATAGAAAGACGATGTACAACAATATTATTTTTTGACTATTGTCAATTCTGTCGCACATCAAAAAAGACTAAAAATTTTTTTGGTTATATACGGTAATGACACAATTCGGCTATTAAATTACCAAAATAAAAATAAAAATCTTGTTAATAACATTATAACACGGTACTAATAAAACAATAAACGTTTTTGTTTTATTATTATTTTTTTTTAAATTTTTTTTTTTGATGAATATGCGTGCGTTTTTATTTAAATTAAAACGAAAGAGAATATATTTAATTTAAATTTTTTTTTATTATTATTATTTTTATTATTATTTCACATCATAAATATAATTGTTTAATGAATAATTACTTTTTTTGAGTACTTTTTAATACTTTTTTTTTCACTTCTTAAATTAAATAAAATAAAAATAAAGATTCGCTAAGTTATAAATTTAATATATAATTTTTATTAATATTAAAATTATTTTTGGATTAAAAAACGTGAATTGACGTTTTCGTTTACATTAAGAAAAAAAAAATAAAAATATAAATATTTTTTTGTTTATTAAATTTGTTTTCTTTTATAAAACCACGTGTGTTTTTGTGAATAAATATAAAAGAAATTCGTCAATAATATATATATTTTTTTTATATATACACAAAAAATATAATTTTTTTGTTTTTGTTTTTATTTATTTCATTTTTGTTGTCGTTAAACTACTGTTTATCATCCATAAAAATTAGATGAACTACCTGCAATAAAATGTAATCATAAAAATCCCAGTGAATAGAGTTTTGAATAGTTTTTTAAAGTGTTTAAATTGCCTCAATAAAAATTGTGTGAATATATTTATTATTACATATATATACCTATATAGATACATACATACACATGAATATAAAAAAATATATATATATATCTAAAAGATACTATGTGAACGTGTATATATTATAAAAAAAAAAAAAAAAAAGTTTAATATAATAGATAAGAAGAATTATTTATATCTACCTATTTTAAAATTTGTTGTTTAATGTTTTTTTAAGTAATTGAAAGTCATATTTTTTTAAATAAAAAAGAAATACATAGTGAAACAATCAATATCAATTAAAAGAACATTCATATACGTAAATAACATAAAAATAACAGTTTAAAAAACGCACAGCATCAGATACTATTTTTGTATAGAAGGATTTTCTGTAATGTTTTCTTATTCGTCCTTGACTTAACGACGGACCTTACATAAAAATACTGATTTTTATTGTTTGCAAAACATTAGTTTATTTACAACACGTGTTCGTATATAAACATCAATAATATAATATAATTGTTTAAGGGTTGTAATTACAATCTTTTTTATTACTATACTACATTTTTGTTTTTCTTTTGTTTTTTTTTACCATTCAAGTATTCAAAAATTGTCACTTATAATAAAAAATAAAAAAAATGATTTGTGACAAACATAACTTTTAAGTTTTAAGTCATAAACAAACATAAGATGAGAAATTTCTAAATAAATACTTTAGTGATTGATTATCTAATAATAAAAAGTATCTAATTAAAATTTTCTTTTTAAGAAAAAAAAATATAAAAATAAAATTTTATTATTCTGATTGAAAAGAAAACCGGTTGTTTTTGAAATTGTGCTGTTTTGTGTTTTCTGTATATAAAACCTACGTTTTGAAAAACAAAAAAAATATATATAAATATAGATTCTATGAAAAATAAAAATCATTACAATCACATAAAAATAGTTTCATAATGGATTTATTAAGAGCCGCGTTAAAAACATTCAAACATACAACGAAATATCGATAAAAAAAAGGTAATCAATAAATTTTATAAACCAATATAATTTAGTCATAAAAAATTCTTTGTTATTATTATCTGAAAAAAAGCGCCGGTAATTCAAATTTGTATTCTTTGTTTTCTTTTGCAAAAACGTAAAGCTAAATCACAATTTATTGTATTTATTTGAGATAAACAATAATTTATTGCATGAAAAAAACATATGTAAAATTTAAGTAACAATTGTGTTGTAGCTATAGTTTTTTTTCAATAATAATTTTTTAATAATCTTTAAATGAAATTTCAAGAAAAATAACAATCAATATAAACAAGAATTTCTAAAATTGTGCAAATTATTTTGAATCTGCAAAAATAAAAAAATTACAACCTAAAATACGTAAATAACATAAAAAAAAGAGTGTGTATGCATGCAATAATTTTTACAATAAAATTATAAAGAAAAAAAAATTCAATATAAGTAGTTTTACAATTTTTTTTTCATGGTAATTAATAAATAAACAGATATTAGAGAAAATATTTTTATTAATTTATAAATAATATTAATTATTAATAATAAAAAAAGAGAGAATAATTGTAAAGTGTCTGTAAAAGAGAACATTTAACAATTAAAAAAAAAAAGTAAAAAATAAGAACAACAAAACATTTATAAAGAGAAAGTCTAATTTGTTTTTGCTCTGTATTTTTCAATTAATTTATTGTATTTATCATTCACACACACACACACATTAAATACATTCATTTTTAATTAATATGTTTGAAAATTTCAATTAAAATTATTAAAAAAAAAAAGAAGAAAGAATTAAATTACTAAAATCAAAGACTATCAAATCAAAAGTATGTGCAATGTCAAAATTTGTTTTCGATAGTATGCTACCAAAGTATCCTCAGTTTCAACCATTTATTAGTTCACATTTATCAACAAATCAAATTAATAATTCAACATCAGTAGCATCATCGGCAACAGCAACATCAATAGGAACTGGTTCAACAATTTCAGCTTCATCATCATTATCTCATAATAATACATCAAATTCAGACGGTAGTCCATTAACTAGTTCTGAAGGAAGTCCGAATACACCACCGACTAGTAAAATGTATCCTTATGTTTCAAATCACCCAACAACGCATTCAAGTCTATCCGGAATGCCAGGATTTTCTGGATTAGAAGACAAATCTTGCAGGTAAGCAAAAATATTTATTCTCATTTACTTATTTTTATTTAAAATGAATAATTTATGGACCACCTAAGTATGTTTTTTTTTTGTTTGTATATCTATTGAACTTTATTTTTGTTTTGAATATTAAAATTCATTGTTTTCAAATTTAACACCAAATTTTACGATGGTAATGACATTATCATTATTTTTGACCACTAAAATTGACCACCGGAATTTGTATCTATTTTTTTGTTTACAAATTCTACTAATGTTTTGAAATAAAATAATGAAAAGTCAATTATTATGCATATCCCATACAAAACAAAATATTTACCACCTTTTTGATTTAGACAATATACAAGGAAAAGAAAAAAAAACATTTTTTTTCGACGCATAGTTTTTATGACTTTTTTATTTTTATTTTGAATAGCTTTTGACCATTTTAAAAATGTTTTTATAGATATTTAAAAATAGTAAAAATGGTCATTTCATTTGTTATATTCATAGAATACACAAAACAATTGTAGTAATTGTTTATTTTATTTTCATAACAGGTACACAGATAGCGTAATGAATAGTTATCAATCAATGGGTGTACCTGGCGGTGCATCAAGTTTTGCACAATTTTATCATCAAGCGGCGGCTGCATCAGCTGTGTCAGCTGCATCAGCCGGCGCTATTGGTGTTGGTGTAGATTCTTTAGGAAATGCTTGTACACAGCCATCTTCTGGTGTTGTATCAACCGGCGGCACAGGACAAAGTATCGCTGATTTACCTCGTTATCCGTGGATGGCATTAACAGGTGAGTGGGGGGTGTTTTATTTTATATGTATTTTAAATATGTATTTCTGTTTTTTTTTTTTTTAAATTTAAACAATGGCCATACGCACTATTTTTGAAAATTCTGTTTAGGGATTTCAAATATGAATGAAAGATTTACATGAAGAAAATTCGATCATTTTCAGTCTAAAAGGCATAAAAAGTAGAGCAGGTTTATACTTTAAAATATGGTATTTTTTTCTCCACAGAGAAAATTTTTTTTTGTTAATTATAAGGGACTGCTAAAAAGATTGTTTAAATTGAGTTTTTTCCAAAAACTTTTTCTTTAGCTTTTATTCCAAAATTTTCAAATATATTTATTTAACAGTTTTTCTTGAATTTTTTTCTCAATAAGTTGAGAGATTTAAAGAATTTTAAAAGTTAAAAGTACAGATTAAAAAGAATCAAGAACTTTTTTAAATTTCACTTATGGAAGTTTAAAATACACACAAAAGAATTTTAAAATTAAAATTTAACGTGTTTCTTCAGATTTTTTTTAAATAATTTAAAATTATTCATATGAGTTTAATTAGCCAATTTGAATACGCTTAGTTATCCTCCTACACGTGTAATTTTTTCAAAAAAGAACCTAGAATAACTATAATGATTTCTATTTCTAAAACTTACATGTGTGATATATTTTTTCATAGACATATTCTTCATATAAATATCAAATTTTTTTTTTTTTTTTTAAAAGTAAATAATCCCTGAATCGGATTAAAATTTTTATATATTCAACTAGATATATACTCGTATTTATATGTATTTAATTTTATATCTTTTTAATGTTTTAACAGAAATTTTTATGAGAAAAATAAGTATAAGCTTGATTTTCCATAGAAAATTTTGATTGCTATTTAAACACTTTCACTTATGCGTTTTCCTTTTCACAATAATTATTGTTCTATAAATAATTTTTTTTTTAAATTTTTTATTTGATAAGATCAAAGATTCCGTTCTCATTAATTTTACAAAAATTATTTCATAAACTAAGCTGATGATAACATTCAATGATTTTTAGTTTAAAAAAAAATATAAAATTTATTTGAAGAATATCTCTTGAAAAGATAAATAATAGAAGAGTTTCTAAATTTTACATCAATTTTTTATTATCAACAAATTTAACCCTTAAACACTTTTTTTTAATTTATGTCAATTTTTTTTTAAATGAGATTCATAGAAAAAATAAATATAATTTCAATTTAATTTATGTCAGTTAAGTTAAAAAAATAATCTACATAAACCTATCTAGAATGTTGAAAAACTAGTTCTCATGAATTATTTTTTATTTTTAATATTTTTTAAATTTAAAATTGGATCTAAACTTTTAATCAATAACTTTTTTGTGAAATTTAATGTCAAGTTTATTTTTAAAATGAACATTGCCATTTTCTATTTTCATTAAAAATATAAATAAAATCTATCTTGTTTTTCTTTCATTTTCAAATGAATCATTTTTAGATGATGCTTCATAGTTGCATTCAGTTTTTCAAAAAAAAAAAACAAAAAAAAAAAAAATAATAATAAAACTGCAAGGAAAATGCATTTTTCTTTATATATAATGTCTGACGTACATGTTCAGTTTACACATGTGTTCTAAATGAATGTTTCAACAAAATCGACAAGAACAATCATAAACCATTAAAATCTTGTATTTTGTCAATCAATTTTAAATTTTTTAATTACTTCTACAAAATATATTACAATCTACATTTGAAAACTTTAGAAAAAAATTAACAAAAAGAAACAAATAGTCGAAAAGAGTTTTAAAGAAAAGAAAAAATCAATCAACAAATTGTATATGGTTTACATTTCAGTATCGGAAATTCATATATTATATAAATATACATATACATAAATTTGTATTCAAGTATATAAATATTTTATTATAAAATATGTATATGTATATACTTATATATATATTTTGTAAAGCATTAGAAACGTGTGCATATTTTATAAGAAAATCTACAATATAGGCATATGTACCGAACTGGAAAACATTTTCACACATAATTCAAAATGAGATACTTTAGAATAGAAAATGAACAGAACTCAAACTTCCGGCATTTAAAATGTTCGAAAGAAAATAATAGAGCATTGAAGTAATTGGAAGCTTTTGATAGAGTTCATAGCATAACGAATAATATGTAATGTATTTTTATAAATATATACGAAACATATATTGATATGTAGATACATATATATACTTCATACATATATATTTATATAGTTAAATAATTTGTGGTTTATGTTAATTTGATCTTTTGTTAAACTATTAACTATGTAATAAGTAATGGTTTAAATACGCAATGTGAGATCATTTTACAATTTAGATTTGAAATTAATTTCGAGTATGTAATTTGTTTTAGCGCCACCATTTCAAATGAAAAGAAATCTAAACTATACTACATATTATTGTTTAATTTTCTGTTGTAATTATGTACGTTGTATACACATAAAACTAAAATATAATTTTTAGTTAATTTGTAATTGTCAGGAACTATAAAGTTCAAAATACATTATCTTTAACTGCTTTTACTGCTTTTTCTATTACTTATTAATTTTATGTTTATAAATATGTCATTCCTTTTCAACATAAACATACATATGTATCTATTTTTTGAGTTATGAAATTCAAAATACAACCGTTGAATTGAGACCAGATTTCAAGGTTGATAAGTTAAAATTTTTTGTTTTTATTTGAATTGTATTTTAAAATCGTCTCTCTTTTGAAAATTTTAATCAAAACAACTAATAAAATTAAATAAATATTTCTATTCAAAAAATTTTCTTAAATTCTATATTAAATCAATTACTTATTAGGTATGTATGTACATATATGAATGAAAAAAGGTTTGCCATTATTATTAAAATGACACATTCAAAGAATTTTCGATCTGAATTATAATGAAGATATACATTTTTATTGAGTAAGATATTTCCTTATAAAAAAATGTATAAATATTATACGTATTTTCCAACACACCTCTTGGAAATACCTATACTTGTGTATAATATGATAAGAATCTGTGCTAAATAACGTTTGAATATTTGATAGAACCCTCTTTTTTTTAAAAAGTTCATACGTGCACTGTAATGATTATTATTCGAATATCTTTTTGGTACAATTCATATGATAGATTTTTGTTTTTAAACATAATTATTATTAAATTTAATGATGTGCTGATTGATCATTTTTTATTTTTCCTGGGGTTGTAAATTCATTACAAAGAAAATAAAAATTCAATAACCAGGGTAATAGTTATATGATTCTATGATATGGCCTAGATTTGAGCCTTTTATTAGAAAAATTATCGAACAAGTTTAAAATTCTTGTGTATAGGTACAGTTGATTCATCATTTCATGACTTTATTTTCTTATTAATTTGCTATTTGTAATTTTCGATTCCATTAAAATCTAATTTTAATTGTAATTGTAATTTTATTTTAATGTAACAAATTGCATTTTGTTTTTTTCTGTGTTAAACAAGGGAAAAATTCACACGAGTTTACTTTCAAATAATTCAAATTTAATTACAATTTAAAAAAATGTAAATGTAAAATTTACATGAAGTTTTATTTTATTTTTTTTTTTGTGTACCTTTATTCTATGTTTTTGTTTAATAATATGCAACAATAGAAAGGAATTTGTTTTTTTTTAACAACCATTACAAAACATAATTACTTTCAACAGGAATCATCATAAATTATATTTTGTCACAAAAGTCACGTTGTCCGATATAGCTACATATATAATCTATAATATAGTCGATATGATTGTGGTAAAATGAATTTACATGTTACAATAATATATATACTACACAAATTCTATATTTAGAAATAAAACAAAAAAGAAAATATAAAAAAAAACTAATTTGCTGATACAGAAAAATGGTGCGGGCACGACATTGATAACACAAAAATATACATATTTCTTTTTTTAGTTTAGTCTGTTTTTAGTTTATAAAAATTTTAATTATAATGTTATTAATAAAAAAATATTATTTTTTTAATAATATTACAGATTGGATGGGCAGCCCATTTGAAAGAGTAGTATGTGGAGATTTCAATGGTAAGTTTAATTTATACTTATTTGATTAAAAACTGCTTTTAGAAAAATGTTACTTTCTTGCAATTTACTTTTTAAAAAATCTTCAATAAAAAATAAAAGATATTATATTGTTACGAAACAAACAACTCATAAATCAAAATAAAAAAAAAAACAGGAAAAAAAAAGAACCTTGTACGAGAAAAATAGAAAAGAAAAAAAAAGAGTAAAAAAAATCGATAAATTTAATGTTTCTTTTTCTGTAAGTGTAAGTGTACGGTCCTTCAGATAATTTTTAAATCGACCATAATAAAAGTGAAAGAATTTTCTAAATGTCAAATGAAAAAAAAAAGTTGTTTATTACTTTTAATGACGGGTGTGTTAAAGAGTTACAACACAACGAGAGAAGGCCAAAAGAATATAATCCTTCTAAAGGTGCACATAGTAAAATAAAACTTTCACGCCATAAAAAATGTCAATCGTTCTTTCACCCATTTTTTTTTTTTAAAAACTCTCTTTTCCTTCTTTTATCTTTTTTATCACCTCTAAAATAGTACCCAACTGTGTTTGAGGTGTATAACCGAGAATATTATTATAATAAAAAAAAGTTGAAAAGAATAAAAAATAAGGAAAAAAAAAACGAACGGGTATAAGTTCTGTATAATATATAAATTCCAACATATACATATATATATATATGAATTGAATATAACAGTATTTATACATTAGATTTTAACGTACATATACTTGTACATACATACATACATGTATATTTATAGTCATGGTATCTGATAGAATCGAAAAGGATTTTCTTAAATTTTCTATTATGTCTAGTCGTGGCGGATTCAGTGTAATATTTTTTTGTTAAAGAAAAATCATGTCACGCTACAATCTAACGACTCCACCCTTGTTGTTGTTATAATATTCTCTTTGAAACGTGAGCGCTCGATTGATGTGAAGAATTCTTATATATAGATTGTAGATTTTTTTTTGAACAAGTTATATATGTACATATGTACAATGTACATTTAAAAACTACATGTAATCAAATAATATTAAGGGAAAATTTTTCATTTTTATCAACTTTATTATAATAATATAACATATAATATACTTTGTATAATGGTTAATGAAGGAATTGTGATATAAATTTTGAACAAAAAAAAAAAAAAAAAAAAAAAAAAAAAGAATAAATGAAAGAAAGTTCTTTTATGTTTTCTTGAATTTTATTTTTCTTTTGACTTAGATTAAAACTTGTCTGATCTCTCTCAAATGTTTTTATTATTTTTAAATTATAACAATATATGAAAGTATCTTTTTATATTTAAATATGTATATGTATGTACAATCCCTTATACATATAATAATTACATTATATATTTTCATATATCTGATGTATATTATATACGTATATACATAGGAGACTGGTCATTGAATATAATACCACACAAGTTATAAAGCAAGTTTTCAATAAAATATGTACATTAAATCGAATCTTGACTCTTCTATTACACCAAAAGAATCTTTTTAATAACTTTATTATAAAGAACTGGTTTGTATGTATTTCAAAAAGTACAACATTATATAGTTAGTTGATTATTATTATTATTATTATTAGTATTATTATAAATTTAGTTAAATATACATACATACATAATTCAAGTTCAGTTTAATATGCTAATGCAAATGTGAAAATAAGTGAATAATATGATATTAGATACAGATAGGTATAAAATTTCAATTAAAAGTGTTGGGAATTGGTAGATTTTTTTTCTCGTTTTGTTTTCTAAAGAATTTCAAAAAGCGAAGGTTTCAAAAGAGAAGAGGAAATTTTTTTTTTGAATAGTATTAAAAATTTTGAATAATTTTGAATATTCAGTTTAGGAACCGATCGATAAATCTTTCCAATAATTACATCTGAAATTTGTTTACATATTTTTTTTTTCTATAAAAATTTCTTTTAGTTTTTATTAATTTCAAATCATTGAAAAATAATAACTAAATTCTTGGACTTTCAATAATTTCTACAACAAAAGTTTTGGTTTAGAAAATTTAAAACGCTTTATTGGAGATTTTAATTTTATGAATGGTTGAACGTGTACATTTTTGTTTACAAATTTTCTTTTCAATTTTTTATACTTAATGGAAAAATTTTTATTTCTCATGTGCTACATTTTCTTCATGTATACATATTATAAATATATGATTATTTGAACACCTTTATACAATTATTATCGTTTTGTAATATCTTTTAGCATAAAATTTATTATTTTTTTATTTTAAAATTGATAACAATTTAATTAAGTATCTGAATTAAAAGTATTTTTTTCAAATTTCCCAAAATGCATTGAAGTGAATTACATTGAAATATATTTTATTAATAATTATGACTATCGAACCAAAATTAAACGTTTTCAATATTTAATATTTACGAAAATAAAGAGTTCGAAATAAGTGGCTCAATTACCAAAAATAATTCGATTATATTTTCCTTTCTTAAATTTTATATACCATGAGAAAATTAATTTAATGAGTAAATTTTTAATATTTTTTATGTGAATTCAATAATTAAAGAAAGAAAAAAAAAATAATATATTTAAAAAAAATAATAATAATCATAAAAGATTATTTTCATTATGAAAAAAACAATTTTCCGCTATTAATTAAAATTTAAATGAATTGCATTCAGTTATTTTAATATAAAAAATGTTCCGTCATGATCACGATCATGATTTACATGTATATTTTTATACATATAGATATTTGCAATATGTATGAGTTAAATATATACCTATACAAGTTTTTTGTATATGTGTACATAATAATATTGCATTATGAATGTGAAATTTTGTGGTATTCTCACAACAATAAACCATTTTTGCATCATTCATTTAATTTTATTATCAATTAACGCAATTCTTTAGTTCCATACTGAATTAATTTAAAATCTTATTATATTGTTGGCTTTATGATGATTGTCTTCAAAATTATTTTATTTATGCTTATTTGTTTTTTTTTTTAATTTTTATTTATTTTTTTCTTTTTTTTTATTTTTTTTTTTATTTATTTTTTCATATTTAATGCATGAGACATTCACTTTTTTTTTCCTTATTTATATTTATTTATTTATATTTATGTATTATATAGTATTGGCACACAAAAAAAAAAAAAACAATTGTCAAACAATTCAAATAAACAAAAAGGATAATTTTTATTTATTGATTGAAAATTAATGAGATATAATAACGAAACAATAGCAACAACAAAATATGAAGAAAAATTTAAAATTGAAAATTTTTTAGGATATAAATTAAGCAGGGTAATTGCATTTAAATGTTTTGTTTGGGTGTTATTTTTTATTTTTATTTTGTTATTGGTTTTTTTTTTTTGCGTTTATTGGAAAGATATGTTTTTTTTTTGTTACTTTGTTAAAAATAAAATGTTCGCTATTTTTTTCTATTCAGTTGTATTTATTGTAAAATTTTAGTTTTGATTTCTCAAGGGGAAAAAATAAATTGTAATAAATTTAAATAGAAAAATTTAGAAAAAAACCCATAGTTAATATCGATGAAACAATATTATAATCAGTTCGAGAAAAAAAAAAACCATAAACAAAGACTGAATTTTTTTTTTCTGTTTTAATTTTTTATTCATGCACATACATATTTCTTTTTAACTTTTGAAAATTTATGAGGTAAGGTAAGATTGAAATACATTTTTTTCCTTTTAAAATTTTCTATAATATGACTTTTTTCTTTTTCGTTTTTTGTTGTTGTTATAAATAAATTTATATGATATTGCATTCACAGTACATATTATTTGTGTATATATTTTATAAGTCCACCTTCTTCATTCTACAATATACATATGTATACATATTATATAAAATATATGTATAATAAGATATGTACCTGTTTGACTGGGTTTTCGAATCAGCCTACACTATATTTATTTACCCGAACTTACAAAACTTAAACATAATATATTATCATTTGGGGATTTGTATACCTTTCCCGAGTTCTCCTGTCAAATAATTTACACAAAAAAGTAAAAAAAAAATAAAAAAAAAATAAAAGAAAAGAAAAATAACTAGTATTAAATAAATGGAAAAAAACAAAGTTATTTCTCCCCTTTTTATCATTGTTATAAATATACAGTTTTTTTTGTATTATTTTTCAATCGAAAGAAATGAAAAATCCTTGTCACGCAAAGTTAGTACAAATAAAGCGACCTAACCCAAAAAAAAAAAAATGGTAAGAAGCAGTCAAAGATTGATTAAAAATTTTTTTTTTTTTAATTCAAAATTTAAACCTGATGAATACAATATCTGATTTGAATATTAGAAGATAATACGTTATACGTATTGTATATTTAGTGGTACACATCTGAATTTGTATTCTATGTTCCATGATAGGCAATGTATTAAACTTATGTTAATTTTGAAAATGTGATAAATTTTGAAGCAGAGATATTATGTTCAAATTTAAACCAGAATTAATAAGTTCAGAAAACTAGAAAAAAAATAAAAAAATAAATAAGAAAAAAAATTCTAAAAATGAACGCCGAGAGTTCATTAAAATTTGTCAAGATTATGTATCATATTTTAAATTTTAGAAGTTTATTAAAGAATTCTATTTAAAAAAAAAACTTTCTATTCTAATCCACATAGATTAGGAAATATTAATTTAAAAAGTTGATAAAAAATATTATATTATTATTTTATGAGATATTAAAGTTATTAAAAATAGAACAGGATATTTTATACAAATTTTCTCTTTTAAATGTTAATCTTTTGATTTAAATTTATATAGAAAGAAAATCTGTCCTGTAATAGGACATTTGTTAGATTCTTTTTTATTATTATTTTTGTTTTTATTTTATTTTACATACAATCTAAATCCTTAACCCTTTTTCTTTATCATTGAACATAAAAGTAATTCGTAAAACCGAAAATGGAAATATAATCCTCGAAATATTATATGACTCATGTATATCATTTGTAGAAAAAAAATATGAAAAGCTTAAAGCAATTGCATTCGTCGTGATAGTTTTATAATCATACATTTATTATATAACAAGTCATTTACAATTGTATTCTAAAATATAAATAGAAAGGGTTAAAAATATATTGAAAAAAATATATCTTATATTTTGTAATTTAATTCTAATGCATAATCTACACACACAACACATTATAACAATAAATTACATGTTTTTCCTAACGATAAAGCATTATGTGAAGAGTGTGAACCCTTTTGGTGTTTTCTTTTATTTATTTTTTTTTTCTATTACATAATTTTAAACGTGTATATATGTACATATCTACCGATTACACTATAGCAAGTATACATACCTTTTGCAATAAAAAATATATGGAACGCTAGTAATCTGAAAACTATAACAAGTATTATGTTACAATATTACAAAAAAAAAAGTCATTATATTAGATAAGAAGGGGAAAAAAAAAATAAGGGAAATGATAAGATCAAGTATTTTCGCGGCCATATTCATGATGATTATATGGTCGGTCATTGTACCCTCTCTTTGATAAATAACATCATGAACCATATTTTTTGTTTTGACATTTTTTAAATATAAAAATAAAAAATGATGTATAACCTTACTACATGTTTTTATTGAATTCCTTTTGATGATAAAATTCCTAAGAATGTTTAAAAAAAAGAGATTCAGAAGGAAAAAAAATTCTACTAGTCGTATACCTACTTTTATTTTCTCTGCTGACTTTTTTTTTTTCTTGTGATACTTGAGTCCTTTGTTCAAAAGGGAGGAGAAAGGCAATTTTTTTCATGCATGATAAACCATTAGGGTTTTTCATTCTCCCATTCATATTCATTCATTTTTGTTTTTCTTTTTTTTCTTCCATACATACATATATTTGTTAGTAGTATAAACTCCTTTTTTATTGTCCTCATTCTTTGATGACGATGATGATGATCATGATGATGATGATGGCATTTTACATTTAGGATAAAGGCAGTTACATGGAGTGTTCACCTTATATCAACCATTTCTCTCTGCTTTGTTAAACGTTTTATAAAATTTTATGAGTTTTATTTCTTCATATGTGAAATTTTTTTCGATTATCCCAAAAAAGAAAAAAGAAGAAAAAAAAAAAATCTAGGTATTTATATTTCTTTTAAAAATGGCAGTGATGGCATTTTGACAAAAATATAAAAATAAATTAAGGGATATTGTATTAAATAAATATTAAAAAGCTGATATGTACATAGAATGAGAAATTCATACGTGTACCTTTCATATATTATTTTGTATGTAATCCTTGAAATAATATGAGTACTGGAATGTAGAAGATTTAGTTGAAAGATTTAAATCTGTAAATTTATGATATGCTCAAATTAAAAAGTAATATTTGTCATTTTTGAAATACAAAAAATCTATTAAATAGTAATTTTTTTAAATTTTCAGTTTAGAAAAGGGGAAAAATAGATTTAATCAAAAATATGAACATTTTCAATTGAGAATCAATTGAAATAGTAAACATACGCACAAAGTATGGATCAAAGAAAGTCAATTTCAAATGTTATTTTAAGTAATTGCAACAAATTTGTACTGATAAAATATAATAATGATTTGTTATACCAAATCTTCCGCAATAAAACTGTAACAACACATATGTATGTGATTGATATTTCATTGATATATAGTTTTTATTATGTATTATTATTACAATAATATAACATGCATAATATATATTGTTTTTTTGCAAAAATCTGTTTTGTTTTCTGATCAATCAACTAACGACCAATTAAAATTGGCTATGAAATTGGTAAAATTATGGCATCGTAAATTTTAATTGAGCGATAAGAGAAGTATAACATGCTTTTTGATCCATAGAATTATTTTTTTTCTTCATTTCATTGACATTTAAAGTTGTTAAAATCAGTATGATATTAAAATTTATTTATTCACATTCATATGATGTACATTAGCGAAATTAAAAAAAAATATTTGCGTATTTCTAGAAATTTTGATATAGCTACATATACAAACATTAATTATATTTTTTAAGATCAGAGATTAATTCAAACATTGATTAATTTGTTTATTATTTGTGTAATTTAAATTTTTAATTTATCTTTTTTGTATAGAACATTTTCTTCAAACTATGCTTATCTTCATTGTTTTTCTTCAAATGTATTTTTTTTTAAAACAAAAATTGTATTTCCCGCATATACATATAAACAAACATTTTATATAGGTACATATATATGTATTTATATATACAAACAATTTTAAAACTTTTCTCAGTTAAAAAATAAAACAACAAAAAAACAGTACTATAAAAATATATCTAAGAAAATTCATCTGAAAAATTTTTATCGATCCAATGATATAGAATATCTTATAGAGAAAAGAATATACCATAGTATTTTTCAAAAACAAACAAACCCAAAAAAAAAAAAAAATTAACATTTAAATAATTTCATTGTTGTAAATAACATTTTCACCCTCATTGTTTGAATATTGTTCGTCTAATTACACATTTTTTTAATTGTATATTCTCTTTCAAATTTAGTAAATAATTTTAAATGTATACATAATAATATCTGAAGATGAGGTTATATCGAAACATTAAAAAAGCAAGAAAACACAATTGTTAATGAAGTTTACTTTAAAATTATGAGTTCGATTCTTTTCTTTAAAAAAAAAAAAAAAAAAACATGTTCATGCGCAAATCTTGAGATATAAAATTGCGATCAATAAATTCTGCACATCTATGTGTATATATGTATGTACATACCTTTGTATAAATGTAGATGAAAAAAAAATTGTAGGGTGTTCAGCAACGTGAAAACAAAAGTTACGGAAAAGAAGAAAATCTTTTCAAGTAGCTAAACTTTTAATAAAATCAATGGAAATTTTTTTAGAAAATTAAAAAAGAAAATGAATATTGTTTATTTCCTGTTTTATTATGAATTTAAAGAGTCAATTTCTTATTTAAACTTGATATATATGTACGTATATTTTTTCAATATATGTATTTTATAAAGCTTTGTAAAAAACACCCTTTTCTTCCTGAAAAAAAAAGGAAATTAGAAGAAAATTTGTAGAGTAAGCTGTAAGTTTTTGAAACTCTACGGACATGAGTTATTTAATTTTTATGGTACCAGAAATGTATAAGATTTTTTATAGTTGTAGCAATTTTTTATTTATATTTAAGGATATAAATCTAACCAATTTTGCGCAAATTATCCTGTTTAGAAAATAAAAGACAAAAAAAAAAAAACTTGATTTGTTTTCAAATGAATGATGTGAAAATGAGAACAGAAAAAACGATAGATTTCTTCAGGACAGGCTTCAATAAACAATTTCAACAAAGTCTTAAAAGGACATTCCGAAGCAATTTGATTATTTCCTTCATATTAAACTAAATAATTCAAAAAGAAAATAATTAATTTTTTTCTATTTATATCCGTTAAAAATTTAAAATTTACTTTTTACAAGAATTGATTTTTTTTTCTTTTTAAAAAGGGAAAAAATGATTAAAAAGCTTAAGTAAATTAAAAATAAAACCTTCATAAAATTATAATTAAAATTTAATACTGGAATTTTTTATTATAAAAATTGAGCCTATTAAAGCTCATTGAAGATTATTATAAGACTATAACTGATAAATAGGCAAAGACTATAAAAAATTACAAAAAAAGTAATTAATGAAAAATGAAAAAAAAAGAAAAAAAAGATACAAACAAGAACGATTCATGTCAATGTTGTTTTTTTACATTTATATACTTACATATATGTAATTATACGTATGTGTCGTTTATTAATTTTTACTTACATATAGTAAATTGTATAATACTTATTATTTACTAGAAAATTTAATAACTGTTGCAGATATTAGATATTTTATAAAAGATAATATATAATTTATGTATAGTAAAAGAAATATCTAATAATAATAATAATCGTTATGTAAATATTGCTTCATTTTATGATTGCAATTAGCTTTCGTAAAAGTAATTACCTAATGGCAATGAATAGTAATGAAAAGCAATTAGAAATTGTAATGAATAGCGAAAAGTAAATAGGAGTGACATTTTTCATTTTAAATTTATTGAAGAAGGATTTATGAATTTTTTTTCTCAAATGTTATGTACGGTGTATTTACATGTAATAGTGAGAGATAAAAGGTGTATGTTTTATGAAGTTTATATACTTGAAAATTTTCTAATTTTCATTCAAAAGATGAAAAAAAGATGTAAATGTAGGTATTTCCACTAGTTACGTAGGTAGTTTGATTTTATTAAATCTGTCACGAAAATAAGGAATTTTAGATAAAAATATTTTAAAATGCTTTGGAAGGACATTTTTTTCTATTATGTTTAAATTGTGTATTTTCAATTGAATATATTAGAGTCCATTGCCATATGAGAAATTGTATTGTAGCATCATTTTCATTTAATTCTTTTATTTCAATTTAAATTATTGTTTAGAATAATGTACTCTTTATTACAACTGATGATGTATATCATGCCTAAAAAAGCATGAATAAAAAAATAAAAACAAGAAAGCCAATTATAGACGACATTTTAAATTAAAGAACATAAAAATTATGGATATGAACTCGTAACAAAGAACTTGACCCATCTAAAAATTAACGATGTTATGACTAACCGTATTACTTGGTTTCTTTTTTATGCTACATTTGATTCAGTTTGTTAACATAAGTATGGTATGCCGAATTTTACACATTGTAGTATATAACATGTATTCCATACAGGGTATCTGTTAATGTTATCAAGAATATTATTGAAATTTTTCTATGACTTTAAATTTATTTTCATGATTTAATTTAAATATTTGACATCAGCAAATAATATGTGATTGCTTATAAATAATTTTATTAAAATTCTTAATTCTCTCTCAGTAGACGACATATTGAAAATATAATTTTTTTTTTAAAAAAATTATTTTATGTTGAAATACCCTTTATTTAAAATTAGTTACTGGTTTGATTTTTGATGTGACCAACATATAATTAAAATTGCAGATCGTAAATTCTGTTTACATGACATAAAATTAAGTGATTTATCGCATTAAGAAAAAAACACAAGAAAACATCAAGTTTGGAAAAAATCTGAAAAACTTCATGTAGGTATGAAATATATGTATGTATGTATACTGTATGTGTAAGATTATGTATAGGATAGGTAATGTGATGCAGGAAAACTATGTGATGTGATCTTTGATCAACCGGCCAATCGGTATTTAGTTGCACAGTATGGTATTTATCGCAATAAAGAAACAAACATCAGTTAATATAAAACGCAGAAAAAAAATCATATATGTATACCAAATCTGGACTTTGAAGAAAAATAAAAATATAAAAAAATAAAAATAAAAAAAAAAATAAAAAAAAAATAAGGAAAAATAATAAGGAGAATATGATGATGAAAAAAAAAAAAACAAACAAACAAGAGAACGATTATTCAAGACATCGTAAAAACCTCATAAAAATCATTTTATTGGTGCTGTTAAATTTTGTAATGGTTTTTAACTGTTTTTATGAAGTCTCGATATACTTTTGATTCTTCTTTTAGCTTTCTCTTGGTCCACCTTAAGAAAAAAAGACGAAGTGAAAACAACAAGAGAAAAAAAATCCAAAAACATACAAAATTGTTGTAAAAATGCTGTTATAAATGGGATAATCGCTTAACTTAACTGTGGCACCAGTAACAAGATTTAAGAATGAAATGAATTTAAACAAAAAAAAAAAAAAAAAAAAAAAAAACAAAGAAAAATGAGTACGTTAAAGAAGGACCAGTATCAAATTACATAAATATTACAAATATTGCAGCATAGTAAACAACGATAATGCATATTAATACGTGTATGTACAATTGTACATACTTTTTTTTGTTTGTCTTTTAAGCTGCTGCTGGATAATAACACAGAATTCAAATATAATGTGCATGCATGAAAAAAATATACAGAAAACAGAAAAAAAGCATATTTAATTTTTTTTTAAACTTTTTCCTGGTTTTGTGCAAAATTTTTCAGTGTGAAAATTCAGAAAAAAAAATCTCTGTAAAGCAAAATTTTTAAAAATTATAATAAACTAACTCATAAGAGAATCTGAAAATGGTATTTATAAAATGAAGATTATTATATTTTTATTTATTGAATGCATTATATACTTGATTTTTGTTTTTTAAAGATGATATTGTTCACCATAAGGCCAAATGTCAAGCAATTACAGATAACACTTTAAGACAAAGTGTCATTTATACATGCCAGTAAAATGATTTTATTCACAATGTTAAAAATGTTAAAGTAAATTATTCACACTTCAGTACAATATTTTAATACATTTTTTTAAATGCAATCATTACTTTTTTTTTCCTTCTGTTTTAATTGAAATATAAATTCATATATGTATGTATGTATGTATTTTTTTTCCTAATTGCATATAACGAATACGCAGATGCAAAATGCGTACATACATAATATATGCAAACAAAATCAAGTAAACTTTTTCAGATATTTTGTAGAAAAAAAATGATGGTTAAAATTTAATTAAAATTGCGGTTATTCAATAATCCGAAACGATGATTCTTTAATGCATGAAAACTAAAATCATTTTAAAGTCAGTTTAAATTTTACATAAAATTCATGTAATGCATAATGTCTGTTTTTTTTTTTTTTTTTTTTTTTTTTTTTTTGGTAAATTTAAAAGCCTTATTTTGACTTTTCTTTTTTAAGTACATACTAATTTGTTCATATGGTTACCAAAAATTATAGTATATAATCGAAAACTCATATGTACTTTTTAGCATGCATACAATGTATTCACATTCAATTATTGATTAATTTATAATGAGAAGTATTGAATTTTTAAAAACAGGATATGCGTATTTTTTTTTTGTGAAATGTAATCATCAGCCGAAGAATAAATTAATGTATGTATTTACGTATTCATGAAATGAATTCAGGTAGGAAGAATTAAAGAATGTAAATTTATACATTTTATCAAAAAAAAAAAAGTTAAGTAGAGAAGGATTTTTGCACTTTTTTTTTTTTAGTGCTTGCAATGTTTGCATATATAATGTACTTGATGTATCTACATACATACATATGATGGAACATACATAGAGATTCATAGAAAAATTCCTTAAATGTTATTTTTATTTTAAACAGAAGACTGATGTTGACGTCTATACGAATATTGATTATTATTATTAGAATCTTATAGTAACTTTTATTTTTAGCAAAAAAAAAAAAAATCCTTGAATAATATTACTACAAAATACTTGTTATAAAATCGAAAAGTGCACATAAGTAATTTTATATGTACATTTCCAACACCTTATAATACACAATATTATAATTTTATATCTATACCTATAACTGCAAATTGTATATTTAGTGAAAATGTCCGATGGGATGGTTATTGTCATTTTCTTTCCTTCTTATTTTTGTTAGTTTTTTTTGCAAATGGCCAACGATCCATGGTATAATAATATAAAATTTTCTTTTATGTGGTTATATAAGAAAAAATTACTCTCAAGAGATTCAAATCGAAAATGTTAGAAAGTACGAATTTTAGGGGTAAGTCACTATAGCAAGATACAAGAAAAAAAAAAAGGCAATAAATTGCCATAAAGGTAGATAGATACGATTTAAAAGTATCTTCTATATTTCTATGCATATAAAAGTTCTTAAAGATATTTGTTTTAGCACA
This sequence comes from Bombylius discolor, assembly GCA_939192795.1. Classification (NCBI taxonomy): domain Eukaryota; kingdom Metazoa; phylum Arthropoda; class Insecta; order Diptera; family Bombyliidae; genus Bombylius; species Bombylius discolor. The sequence goes on along the minus strand of OW584241.1, from coordinate 2,235,481 downwards.
TGTATTCCTATTATATCTGATGTATAAAAAAAGCACATTTAGTTTTGTCCTGATAAAACTCCAGGAAGGGAAAGAAATTTTCTTTCTTTGTTTTGAGGGTGAAAGTCTGTGATTAGCATTTTGTCTGCATTTGATGGCCAATTTTGTTTTTTCATACTTTTTTTTGGTCCCACTTGAGGTATATATTTGTCAATATAGAATAAAAGTGTACTGTATGTATGCATAAGAGCTTAAAACAAAATATGTGTGTTTATAAATGAACATAGAAGAAGGGAAGTATTGTTATAGTAAGCATCAGATGAATGCTGTTAAAGGCTGATTAAATTTAAATAAATTTAATATACATAAATTTTTTGTTTGTACCCTTATTTACAAATGTTGTGTGTGATATGAAATGATATCTATGATCCTAAATAAAACAACATGTTTGTGGGGTGTGATAAATTAAAGTTAAAATATGTTTATCGGTGTTGTCGGAAACAGAATTAACTACATATTTGGGATACTTCATATGTAAAGGAAAAATTTGTTTCATTTTGTAATTTATAAAGATTACTTTAATTCTTTCATTTATTGTTACAATATAAATTTTTGCACTTCTTAAATTGCAAAAGTAATTACAATCCCTTTTCTAAAAATTCATGTTCATATAATATGCAAATCAATTTTATTTGGAACCATTTTGAAATTGGGTTTAATATTTTATTTAACAAAAAAAAAAAAGTATTCCTTGAAGACGAAAATTTATCGATCTAAACATCAACAAAAAAAAAAAAAAACTGAATTAGTAATAAAAGTAATATAAATAAACTTTATTAAATTTTTCAATGTATAAAAAAGATACATGGAACGATTTAAAATTATTTGAATATGAGTAAAATTAAATTTTTGTTTTTCTTTTCATCTGTAACAACATGAACATAAAAAAAAATATCGCCCCTAAAATTAATTTCGAATTATGAAAATGTCAAATAAGATGAGTTTTGTATTGTGTTGTACAACAACATCAATTTGCATAGAAAATTGAGCCCATAAAATACACTTGGTATATAATGTTTAGTTATTTCTTAAGGCTTTAAAAAAATATAGGAGTAATATTTTTCAAATTTAGCATATATACAGTTTAGTATGTATATCTATATACATACATATGTATATATTATCTAGAACATCCAGCTAAGATGATGGTGACCTCCCTGTGTGCTTAATATGCTAGCATGATAAAAAATAACTTAAATTCATTTATTTTTTGTATCTTATAAATTTAATCCTTAATATGAAGAAGAAAAAAAATTTGATAAAAATTTTTTCCTTATACCCAGCGACCATGTTTTATATTTTATTCTAATATTTTTGTAATTTTTTATTCTTTTTTTTCTGTTTTCGTTTTATTAAAAAAAATTATATTTAAAATGAAAAAAGAAAGAGGAAAAAAACGTGAAAGAAATTATGTGAAATGTCTTTGATTTCTTTGATACTTTTCATTTTTATTAACTGTTAGGTGTAGATTGTATAAAAAAAAATGTGAGAAAAATGTGTTTTTCGTTTGCGTTTGCTTTTAAATGGCAAAAAAAAAAAAAAATTTTTTTAAATAAAATAATAGTGAATAGAATAATATGTGAAAATAGAATGCTTATTGTATTAGAAGTTAATATAATATAAATAAGACTGTGTAATGTTTTTAAGGGCTTGTTTCATATAAACGAGAATATCAACCCTTGTATTGTGTGATGGTCGTATGTACATACATACATACATCTATATTTATGTAAATAATTATATATTCTAAAAGGGTAAATCGTTTTAGCAAACACCAACTGAATTTATAAAATCCGATTAAAAATATAACAACAACAAAAAAATATATAACAATGAAACAAAGGGAACCTTATGGAAATGTTAGGCGGGATCATATTGAATAAATTGTGGGGAACATTATGAAAAAGGACGATTGAGAGAAACGTTTAGATAGATAGAAATGTGCTGTTTAAAACAAGTTGTAATATATGTACATATGTATATATGTATATACGTTTATACAAATGACATTAATATAACATGGTGTAGGTATGTTACTTTACCAATTGAAGTACATTTTAATGCTGCTTGGAATATTTATTATTAAAAGTAATAAATTCTGTCTGCTATATATGTAGATAAATATATAGTCAACGATTTTTTTTCCTATTCTATACCATGCAAATGAACTCTTTATTACTTTAAATGTTAGGACAAGTTAATCGTATAGATTTTTTTTCCTGAATTTCAATTAAAAATTCAAAAATATGAATGTGATTGCTTTTTTATGCCACCCAAGTTAAAAAGTGAAGTTATTCACAAAATATGAGTATATTTCTTTCGTTTACTCATGCAAAAATAATAAATAGAAAGATTTATTGAATCATAGAAAATCTTAAGATAATTTTTGCATTGACAAAAAAAGATAAGTGTCAACATAGTCATTTTTTGAATAGTATTTATGTTTTCATATTATGTGAATTATTTTTACGTACGTAAATATAAAATTTTACACATATATCATAATTAACCATTTCAAATGAATATTTATTAAAAATTTGTTTAAATCTAAATTTAGAAACACACCATGTCTGTCTGTCAATTTTTTTTTTTGAAAATTACCAGAAAACACGAATTTTATTTTGCAAGAATATGTTTTTTTTTTTTTTTGTCGGTATTTTGTCTGTTTCATCTCTCATATTAATTTTCTTTATGATTTTTATTTTTGTAATTAAAAAATTTTTTAAACAAATTTATAATTCTGTTAAATTTATTCATATAACATTATTATATCATTTTGATCTTTTTCATAAAATTTTCAAAAAAAAATATACATATACATATATGTATATACTTAAATAAAAATTATTCCAGTCAAAATTAATGTCCAATTGAAATACAACAAAGACAAAAAAAAAAAAAAAATTAACAAGAAAAAATCCAGAATTAAAATGAAGAAGATACAAAAAAATACGAAAAAAATTAAATATTATATGCCAACATAATTTTTATAGTATGATATGTGCTTAATGTACGCATTATTTAAATTTAGAATTGTTTTAATGATTTTTATAGCACATCATCGTGATTTTTATTACGCATTGAAGTTTATTAATATTATTACGGTTTTTTTTTTTTTTGTATATTATTATTATAGAATATAATTCATTGATATCTGAAACATGTTATACATTTTCATCGTCTCTTTGGTTCTGGTACAATAATATAAACATTAATTTGTTTATTATTTTTTTCTCTTGGTTTTTTTGAGGTGTAAATTATAAAATATTATAAAATGACAAATCCGACAAAAGTTGTGGTATCAAAGAATTAAGCAGTGACAAATATGTTGTAAATGGAATATTATTATTGTTATTATTATAGGTGTAATTGAAAATATTAAGCAAAAAAAAAAAAAAAACAAATTGAATTGTTTTAAAAAGTGGTACACGGTAAATCTAAACCAAAAATAAAAGAAGAACGAAACTTAAGAAAATTTAAAATGATAGATATTGTTTTTTTGTTTTGTGGTAAAATAAAAACCACAATAAAGTATTATTTAATGACAAATAAAAATAATTAAAAATGCGAAAAATTACGAGATAAAATACTGAATGATTTAATTAAACTTATTATCTAATATGAAATGTCCTTCGGAATTTATGAGTGTGAAATGAAATATGTAATTTTTTTTTTCGTTTTTTTTTTCTCCTTTTGTATTAAATAACTACATAAAATTATATAAGGTGGGGCCTTTTACGTATATCGCGTTCCAAATACCTTTCAATTTATACTTATTGACTAATAAAATAAAACTAAAAATAATTGACATAGCAATAATAAAATTATTAATAAATTTCTACATACGTTTAAATGATAACTGTATATTCGTTGAATAATTTACCTGTTTTATAAAATATTCAGAATTTTATTTTCTTACATTATCTTATAAAATTTTATGCAAGTGAAAAAAAAAGATAAACAATCGAGAAAAAAAAACAAAATAGCTCAGCAAGTAACATTTTGTTGACTTTTACAACATACCATTTACCTATAGCTTCATCAAATTTACCATAAAAATTCTCATCAAGGCTAGTGTAGTTTTCGTTTTCCTTTTTATTGTTAAAATCCTTTCAACTTGTTTTTTTTTTCTTTAAGGAAAAAAAATCTATAATCCTACAAAATATCGAAATAAATTCTTTCTTACGTCATTCAATGTTATTTTATTATTATTATTATTTTTTTTTCTGTAAAGTGAAACTTTCTAAATATTTCTAAATAATGTATACAAAAGGTGAAAATATATAATTTAAGGGTTCATAAAAATTGTTCACGTAACATATATTATATCAATACAACACACCAGGAAATATGTTCTTTTTTTTAACAAAAAAAAAGGATAAAAAAGATTTTTAACATTGAAAAAATAGAAATCCTTTATTTTTCTTTTCTGATAATTTTGTAAAAATTCTGAAATTGGAAAGTAACCCTTCTAATTGTTTTTTATGGGTTTTTTTTTTGTGTTTTGTAACTTTCTATTGTTTTTTTTTTTATCTTTAAAATTTTCATTTAAACTTACGTTCAAATGTATTTTATTTATTTACAGGTCCCAATGGTTGTCCAAGACGAAGAGGAAGACAAACATATACAAGATTTCAAACTCTTGAATTGGAAAAAGAATTTCATTTTAATCATTATTTAACTCGACGAAGACGAATCGAAATTGCACATGCGCTCTGTTTAACCGAACGACAAATAAAAATTTGGTTCCAGAATAGACGAATGAAATTAAAAAAGGAATTAAGGGCCGTTAAAGAAATTAATGAACAGGTAAATTAAATAAACAATTTTTATTTTTATATGTATTTTTAATTTTTAAATTGCAGAATTGGTAGATGTCTCTATACATGTATCTACATATATTCAAAGATGAAAGACTTTGAATTAGTAAAGTCCAATGACATTCAAAAAAAAAAAAAAATTTTAAGAATAAATAAATAATCCGTGACGTAAGATCTTTAATGGATCTTCTTTTATTTTTGTGTCACGATTTTTTTCCATTGTTTTGTTTTTTTGTTTTAGTCAATTTGAAATACTAATTGTTAAAATTGTATTGCGAAATATTATTTTCTAAAATAAATGTAAATGAAATTTATTAATATTTAAAATGAATTTATTATTATTTTTAATTATAGGCACGTCGTGATCGAGAAGAACAAGAAAAAATGAAACAACAAGAATCTATGAAATCCGCCCAACAGCATACAAATAAACCACAAGAGCATCCAATTGTCTCATCACAGAATACAGCTCACTTGCATCATTCTGGCATACAAAATGATCTTAAATTAGGTTTGGGTATGGGTGTAGGAGTCGGTAGCAATTTAGGTATGATGGGCTCACTTGACAAGAGCAATCACGATATATTAAAAGCAGTCAGTAAAGTGAACACATAAATTTATCTTTGTTAAGTTTGTTTTTAATCTTTTTATTATTATTTTTTTTTTTTGAATTTATTTTATTTTATTTTATTTTTTTTTTTGTATTTTTAAATTTAAACTTGAAATTTATTTTATTTTATCGTAAGAGTGTATGAACGTAACGTTCTATGTTTTTCTTTTTAGTCTTTTATTTTTTAGATTCATTACAATCGTTTTTTGTTTTCTCGTTTTTGTATTTGAAAATTTTGTCACAATTCAGTTGATTTTTTAAATAAATTTTAAGTACAATTTGTTTTGTAAGAAAAGAAAAAAAAACAGAATTTCATTTTCGTAGTTCTTTATGAGTTTCAAATTTCAAAAAAAATTACGAATAAGTTTTTTTTTTTGTTCTCACAAAACGATTTATTACATTTGATAAATTCTTACGTATTTTTCGTTTTAAATAGTTTTTTTCTAAATGTTTTTTTTTTTATTTTTTATTTTTTTTTTTTTGTAAATAATAATTATTACAAAATATTAAATTTTCTCTAATTAACAAATTTTTAAATATAAATTAAAAAAAAAAAAAAATTATATATACATAATATTATAAATTCAACTGAGTCAGTTGTTTTCTTCCTTAGGTTTTTTTAAGAAATGAACGTACATACACTTAAAAATTGAACTGAAAGATATTTCTTATTTGATATAAGAATTAACAAACATATATATGTGAATTAAAATAATATATATGATTTACGTTTCCTACAATAAATGAAACATACGTACAGATATATATACAAAATTAAAAAGAAAAATAAAATAAAATAAAGTGAAAAAAAGAAAAATTAAATGTATTCGAGATTTAGTAATTCGCAAAAAAAATTCATAAATTAAATATTTACAAAATGTTATTAGGCTGCTAAAATATTTGATTAAGTGTGAATGAGAAATAATTGAAATTTTAAATTTATAATAAGTAACATCAACAACAACAACAACAAGTGAAGTAAAAATAAAACACATTTACAAAGCAGAGCAAATAATTAAATCATGTTTATATAGAAAAAAAGTAAATAAGAATTAAAAACTAAATATAAACAAATTTAAAAAAGGAAATTAGAAAAAAAAAAACAAATAGAGAGATAAAAATAAAATAATTATTTAAAATTAAGGCTCTAAAAGCTATACTCATATACGTACTAGAATTTAAGATTTAAAAAAAAATTTAATTATAAAATTATATTCACTAGTAGGAAAATTTAAAATTAATGAAAGAAAAAAAAATTTAATTAATTAATAGAAATAATGAATACGTATATAATTATAGAAATTCGGGTTCATATTTTCAAAATTGATTTGTAAAATCAGAATTAAACATTTAATTTCTCTTTATGAATTATTTTTAATTATTATTTTTTTTTTCCTCAATTTCTTATATTTTGTTTATTTTTATTTTTTATATAAAAATTTTATTTTGTGCTTGTATATTTTTTCGCTTTAACCAAAATAATTTTGTTTCTTTAAAACTATTATCTTTTTTCAATTAAAATTTTTGTTTTTTATTATATTTTGAAAGAGAATTGTGTTATCACTGAAATTTTATATGTATATATATTTTTTTAAATTTGTTAAATCAAAAATAATACAATAAAAAAATAGAATTCTAATGATCTGACTTTGAATGATCACAAAAAAATTCATGATCAATGTTTCAAGACTGTTTTGCAACAAAAATATAAGTTGCAGAATGGATATTACACCACATTTTGGTGAGTAAATTTTCGCAACAAAAATATCATTAGCAACATGTTTTTTTTTTTTTTCAATTATCAACATACTTGATGTCCTGTAGAAATCGGACTTATTGAAATAAAATTTGAATATTTTTTTATTGTATTATTTTTGAAAAAGAAGATGTATTGAATTGAAAGTGTGTGGATTAATAATTTTATAGGGTGAATCAAAACTTATTTTTTTGTTTTTTTTTCTAATTCTCCAGTTTTTTTTTTTCAAATTATTGAAGAAAAAAAATGAAGTACGTAAAATGTGTGAAAACTAAAAAAATTTTCAGATTATTTAGAATTTTGATTCACGCTATTAAATTTGTGTGAAATAGTAGAAATAATTTTTTCAGTCAAAATTAAATAATTTTTCCTTTAAAGTTTTAAATCATAAATATGGAAAAAGAAAACACAAGTTATAATAATTTTGATTGGAAAAATATTTATTTTTTTGAATTATTAAGTTTTTTGTTTATGTTTTTTTTGTTGTTCCTTGTTCTAAAAAAATATTGAATTTTTTTATATATGTATAAACCTATAAACCTTAATTCCAGGAACAACAGCCATATTACACGCAATTTAAAAGGAGTTAAAAGTCAATGACTTGAGAAAAAAAAAATAAATTTATAATATTACATTTTAAGTTTTATAAAAAAAAAAAAATATGATGGAAACCAGTGCTATGTTTTATTTTGTTTTCTTTCCTTTTTGTTTCATTGTTTTTATTTTTATTTTTATTTTTTCTTAATATTTAACTATTGTTTCCTTTTTCATTTTCCTTATTTTTATTGTTCTTATTTTAAATACATATAAAAATTTATGTTTCAAATTATTATAGTAAAATTTTATTTGTGTATAACTCGAGTATAAAATAAAGTAATGATGTGTGAAATGTGCCAATATGTATGCTTGTGAGAATTATATAAAAAAATAAATGCGTGTTTGAATATTTTCTCATTTAATAATAATAATTATAATTTAGTGCTGCTATAAAAAAAAAAATATAAAAAAATAAGTAAAAAAAAAAAACAAAATAAATACACAAACATAACAAAAATGAAACAAAAAAAAAATGTTATTATAGTATTAAAAATCAAGATGAATATTTGAATTAAATTATATAGAGTAACAATACAAAAAATAAATTAAATTGTAATTAAAGTATTGAAAAAAAAAAAAAAAAAATTAAGAATTAAAAGAAACAGATGTAAGCATTTCATAATTGAACGTAAACAAGAAATCTTGTCATTTTCATATACGAGCAATATTTTATTGATACAAATTTTTACTTTTGTTTCATGAAAAATACTTCAAAAAATTGCAAAACAAAAAAGAAATTGATAATAATTAATAAAACGTAATTTTTTTTTTTTTAAAAAAGTATAAAAGTAATTTTTAAATAAAAAAAAAAAAGATATATTAAAAAAAAATGTAGTGATTTTACAAAATAATAAATATACGTAAATTTGGTCAGGGTAGATACAAATTGATAAAAATAATTGAATTAAAAAAAAAAAAAAAGGAAATTGTATTAAAAAAAAGAATTTTCAAGAAAATAAGTATAAAAAAAAGAATGAATAAGAAAATAAGCAGAAAACTAACGAAAGTACATACAATAGATTTTTAGAATAAATGATATTATAATTGAAATTGAGAAATTTTTAAATGTATAAAAATAAAAAATTCGTAAATGAGTAATATGTAATGATAAATGTACAAAAAACTATATTATATAATTATTATGTAAAAAAAAAAAAACTATTAAGCCCAGTCACTGAAAGCAATCTTTTAATTTAAGGGCTCCAATAATTATTATGCTTACATCGTTTTTTTCTCTCTTATGATTGATTTCATTCTGCCATTTTTTTTGTTTTTTTTGTTTTATAATATTAAAAAAAAAAAAAAATTTAATTTGCAATTATAACTTTAAAAAGTTGTTTCTTTAAAAGAATTAAAAAATAATGTACTTAATAGATTATAATAATTGCTTCAATTTTCAATTGTAAAATTTATAGATTTTCTAATGTTTTCTTGTTCTTTGTATTATTTGACTGCTTGCAAATTTATTCTACAAAAAATTCATTAAAAATAAAATATGTATGTACACGCTATAATTAAATTATACATATAACAGTAATGAAAAATTCATAATCAAAAAAATATTTAATTTGATATTTAAAATAGGAAAAAAAAAACAATGAAAATCTACAAAATGCACATTCAACAACAAAAAAAAAAAAAAAAAAAAAAAACAAACAACAACTACAATTAATAATTGAATTGTTTTGCTTCGTGTATTTGCTAAATTGAGCTGTTTCTTGCCGTAATTTTTTCAAATTCTATAAAAAAAAATTTTTAAATCAAGTGCAGATATGAAAAAACTTGAAAAAAAAAAATTAAACAAATAGGTTACGATAATTAAGCTAACATCTTTATAAAATTTAAAAAAAAAAAAAAACATAAAAGCAAAAAAAAAGTGGTGAATAATAAAAACTCATATATACGTAATGAAATAATAAATAATCATTTTTTTTTAAATTTTAAAGTGAAAAAATTAAAAGAAAAATTTAAATAGGATTATATTTTTATGTTTTTTTTTTTTTAATTTTGTTTTTAAATCTGTGATAAGATTTTGACGTTTTCATAAATCGTTCTTCTTTTTTTTTCTTCTCTCAGTGTTTTTTTCTTCTGAAAACAAAAATCTAACAAAAAAAAATCGCATCAATATATCCTCCTACATTATTTTTTTTTTTTTAAATATTCTATATTGTTTTCTACTTCAGACAAATAAAGTTGAATAGAATTTTTTATAAAGGAAAATACATATTTAGAAAAAAAAAATTTATAAAAAAGAAAGAAATATGAAGTAACAACAGGTATGAAACCATCCATTTTCAACATAACTTTTCTATTATATACTATATTGAAGAAAAAAAAAATTATATAATCAAGTTCCGAAGTAAATTAAAATTAAAAAAAAATTAAAACAAAAAACATATGAAGAAAAAAAAATAGAATGTAGTCAAAAATGACATTAATACATTAAAAATCAACACAATGAATTTACCATTTTAATTCATTTGAATAAATATTTAGGAAAAAAAAAGCATCATCATCTTATAAATACGTACATTTACACAATATTATATACAAAAATATTTCTATATTATATAGTTGAAATCTTAACACAAATACAAAACACTTTTTAAGAAAAAAAAAAAAAAAAAAAGAATTCTGTGAAACCTCTTCTATGTATTCCGAATTATAATCTTGTGGTCGTTTCATTAAAAAAAAATAGATATAAAAAAAAAAAAACAATAACAACAACATCAAAATAGTAATAAAAATTTCAATAATGATATAACGATAACAATTACACAATTATATTAAAATACTTGTTAGTTGATTCGACCTCGTAATTAACTTTAATTCTTAATAATTAAAAAAAAAAATTTAAAAATAAAAAAAATCAAATATAATTATATTGCTAGTTTATATTATTTACTATTAATATTAATCATTTAAGAAAAAGTGAACAAATAAATAAATAAAAAAAAAAAACAAAAACAACAAACAAATTATGAATTAATTAAAAATGCAAATTGAAAAATGAAAAAAAAAAAAAAACAAATTACACAAGTTTAATAAAAGGTAAATTATTCTTATAATAATAAAATAATCATATAAATATTAAAGAAGTTAAGGCTTATATAAAATTAAAATAAAATTAATAATAATTAAAATAATTAAAATTGAAATACTGTAACTCTTCCCTGTATAATACACATACAGAGCAAAAATACAAATAAAAATGATTAAAATTATGCTAATTAGTATTTGAATTATTATTTTATTTTTTTTCGATTTTTTCGCATAATTTGGAAATAAATTATTTTTAAAATACGTAATTTCAAATAAATTCTTAAAAAAAAAAATTGAAAGAACAACGAACCTCTTATGTTATTTTATTTATTTGTTACAGGGTGATTCAATTGGAAGTAGACACATTCTTCTTCATTATTGCATTATATATGTATGTAATTTTCAAATTTTACCTTTTAGGTTGTCCACTAAGAGTAAGATGTGGTACCTACAAATGAGACAATATTTAATCAACCATTCGACCAAAATACTCACTGTATACTCTTTCTGTGTTATCTGTAATTAACAATTAAATATTAAGTACATTTATGTGACTGATGTGAATACACTATACATACATATCTATTAGCTCAATTTTATAATAAAACTTACACCTAACAAATAACAAAAATTGAAAGCAACAAGAAAGGAAAAAAAAAATTTCGACTGATGACGTACCACACTTAAAATTCTTATAATGAGTATGCACAAAAAGATTGAAATTTACACACACGAAAAAAAAGAAAGAAAAAAATTGGTACATACGAATTACAGCAACAACCAAAAGCAAGGTACTTACGTACGATATTTCTGTTGCTATAAGAAAAACAAATTGAAAGATTAGATTTATTACAAAATACAGAATAATTATGTAAATTAGGTGAATTTTAAGTGTTAATTAACTTAAAACACGTACATTTGCATTCATGCTGATCTCTGCACAATCCACCGGATCACCAATAGAAAATTCAGGAACACACAACTAGCACGATTTCAACACCCCAAAAAAACACTTTTATTTCATATTCCCACGCGACTTTTTATATTTTTCGTATGATTAACAAACATTAAACTTTCCAAAAATAAGAAATTCATGAATTTTTTGCAAAGAAAACCCACTGAAATCAATAATTTTCTAGACGAATTTTCACTTCAACAAATCTTACCAATTTTCGCGCGTTAACTGACTGAATGTTAGAAAAAAAATGTTGCTCTTTTTATCTCCCATGTATTCTGTCTCCTATCTGTGGGTGGTGGGTAAAAAAATTTTGACCTACAATATTTTAATGTCTTATGGCTAATTGTTGTTTTAAGTACACAAATCATATAAACGATGATTGTATAACTCTTGATGTGCTTACGAGTGTGATCACACTTTCATGCAACTGCGAAAAATGCTGGAAGCTCTATAACGCTCTTCTCAAATTAATTTCAGTTCTCAATAATCTGCGAAAACCAATTTTTGTTCTAAATAAATAATACTCCTAAATAGCTTAAAATACTTCGATAAACATATGAAAACCTCTGGTACATTTCATATACATATGTATGAAAGAAATCTATCGCGCACAAAGGGTTAATTCAAAGAAAAACAAAGTATCATTTTTTAAGAATCTATTAATCTATATATCCATAATTAGCTAGGACAAATTTTCTCTTTAATCCACTGTGGAAAGGAAAGTGGCGCTAAAAATGTGACAAAAAAGGCAATATGGAAGCTGCATTGATAAATTTAAACGACGTTAAAGAATGCAATTAAATAAGTGTAGAACTAAACTAAAGCGAATAAAATTTCACTTTGAAGAAAAGCAAATTATTTTAGAAAGATTGGTTAGTGAAGAATATAGAAATTAAGAAGAAAAGAAAAAGAGAGAGAGAGAGAGAGAAAAGTTTATTTCCTAAAATTAAATAAAAGATGCATACAAATAATAGTTACTTAGCAATTTTGTTAATTCGAATATTTCAAGATATACATAATATGAACAATAATAAAAATAATATTTCTAACACATAACTAATCCCTTTCATAGAGACTTTATGTCACTAACAAATGCCGATTATAATAATATTCTTTTTCCTAAAATCATATTCTTATAATAAATTACTGAATCTTTACCTACTATATATCCTAACAAATAGAAAAAAAGAAAAAAAAAACGAAGAAAAGAAAAAATTATCCCTAGTGCCGTTTCATTAAATTTAATTAATTCTAGACAAAACTTTAGCAAAATTGAAGAAGTAAAAAAAATATAGAAAAATTATTCGTTATTCGTTTTCATGATGAACAAATATGTTTTCGTTTTCTTGGCACGTACAAGGATATGCCATTTCTTATTCCCTCGTTTATTATGAAAGCTAAAGAATATCGCAATCGCAATATAAAATATATACATAGGTATATATAAGAAAATAAGATATGTATGTTACATACTTTTATATGAAAAAGTAAGTACACACATATATACATTCTTTGTATCTAAAGATATATACGTATTATTGAATTTATAAAAAATTCCAAAGACCGGAAAACTGGTGTATTATACATACATATATGAGGGATGATAAGGACTTATATTCAATGTTAAAATATATATTTTGTGCTTGTCGTAATATAGAAGTTGCAGCATGTTTTTGACAGTCAGTATAAAGCAAAAAAAAAAAAAAAAAAAAGTAAAAAACAAGAACGGAAGATAAGAAAAAGAAAACTTTTCGTTATGGTGTTTTTTTCTTGTCTTCGTTTTATTTTGTACACACCATGAAAAATGCTAGCGATTTTGATAACATAAAATTTATACCTTAAAAATAAGGGATGAAATCATTGTAAGGTATTCATAAATAAAATTTCATATCATATAATAATTTTATGTAAGCGATACGTACACCATTACACCATAATATTATATGTAAAGGTATATTATACGCTATTAAATTGCTCTCATATGCAAAATGTGAAAAGTATGTTTCTATTAAGGAAAACATTCACAATAGATTATAATTTCAAAAATACGATAAGCAACCTTTAAATAATGTTATTAGTCCGATGAGATAGATTGTTTTTTGTTTCATTGGACAATATTATAATATTATTTTCACTTGTAACAGTTTGTTTGTATATACAAAATGCATAACGAATTGGGATTATTAACTTTTTTTTTTTTTTTCTAATACTAATTCATGAGAAATTCTAATGATGCAACCATCTGTGTATCGTATCTCATACATATACATACATATATAGTTTTGATTATAATATATACATAATATTTTATGTATATAGATACAGAGAAGGGAGTTTTAAATTATATTCTTTCTAATTAAAAATTCCTCAACAACAGAAATTCATTTTAGTTTATCTGGATTTAGTTTTTAATTTATTACCGCATTGTCACAGTGAAAAGCTTACAAATAAAATCATTATTTATTTAAATCTGTTTTTAAGTTTTGTTATTATAAATTTTGGATTAAAATGTTTTTAGATTTTATTTTATTTTAATTTTTTTTTTCTTTTTTCATTTTAAAATTTAATTTAAATTCATTTTATAACTTTTTTTGTTTCATGAAAAACTTAATTATCAAAAAATATTCAAGACAAATAAGAGATTTTTTTCTTTCAAATTCTAAACAAGTTTTTTTTAAAAATCCTTTTAAAGAATTTCAATTTTAAAAATTATTCTAATGCATTTGAATTCTGTTAAAAAAAAACTTATTTTGATTTTTTTTCTTTCTTTCAAGAAATTCAAGATAAAATCAATTTATTTGTTGTTAAGTCTCCACATGCAATTAAAGCAAAATTATTAAGATGTTAATTCTATTTCACATCCAATTGTTAAATTACGAGTAGCAACAAAAATATTGTGTTCTTGAATCCTTTATAGAAAATAAATTTAAGCTTATTCAACGTTAAACAATATACATTCAAGAAACACGATGAAAGTGTTAATATTATAAGGATATGTAGGTAGGTGAATTGCAAATATCCTGTTCACGTACAACAAAACTATTTTAAGGAACATTGTAATTTTCACCATCTCTTTATGACAATGTAACAAATTTGAAAGCTATGTATGAAATAATACCCATGAGATCATTTTTAGAAATGTGTTCGTTCTTATATTTATACTGTACTCATACTTCTGTGGATGTATCGTATATACCTTAAGTTTTTTTTTTCTTCTTATTTGTTTGTTTTTTGGCTACCTTATTTCTAAATTATATTTTGTTGTTTTCTTTATATACTAAAAGAGCTAACATCAGCAATTTCCTTGTATATTTTTAGTAGAAGTTTGCACATTTTTATGATAGAAGTTGAATTTTGTGCAAAAATTGTTTATTATCATTTCGTGTGTTATAGGTTTAGTCTGAGTATACTACAATTTATCCGCAAAACAAGCAAAAAAAATGAAAAAAAAAGTATATACAAAGCAAAAAATTTATTAAATTGAATAATCAACAATCAAAAAATGCATAAAATAAAATAAAATTGTTGTTTTAGAATTTTTATTTAAGGGAAAATTCTTCATTATTTCGAAATTTTTTCAAATTAATGGTTTTCTTTTTTTTCTTTTCTTTTTCTTTTTGAATATATTTTAAACTGCACATTAATTAACTGCTGCTGGCTAATTCTGTAAAAGAAAAACAACAGAAAATAAAGAACAACTGAATAAATTTATTTTAATGAGATATTTTTTTTGAAATCCTTAACTTTTTTTTCTGCCAAAAAAAAAAAAAAAGACTTTGTTTTCAGATAATTTTCGTGCAAAAAAAAGGTATTTAAAATGAAAGTTTAATTTAAAAATTATGAAACAACGTCTGACTTTATGTTATATTTCTTTTTCTCTTCTTCTCCTTAATAAAGTTAATTCAAATGTGCGTTTTCAGCTCTTGACTTTATATCCCCAATTAAGTTGGAAATTAACATCTAAATCTTGTTACAAGCTAATTTACAATAATTCAAAACTGAAATGGCATAATAAGGATGAGGATTTAAATATATATTTTTTTTTTTTTTTTTTTTTTAATGAAGTTAGTTACTCAACAAAAAATGAGGGCTCAACAGAAGAAAAAAAAATTTTTGTATACACAAAACATATAGAGTTTGTGTATTTATAAATTTATGTACATATACATTGTTCTTATACATATATAAAAAAATTAGATATTGTATAAATAAGAATGAAATCCTTGCAGGCGTAATAAATTCCAATTTCCCTTTTGCCTTTAGAAGTATTGCTCCTGGGGATTGGATAAATTCTAAATTATTTCGCGCTTCTTTTTTTTTTTTTCATTTTGAAATAAAACAGAACAAAAACAAGAAGAAAAAATGAACTCACGAATAACAAATTTACAAAGTTATAAAGTGTATATGTATGTATGTATACAAAGAGTTTTCATAATAAATTTATAAAATAAAAATAAAGGAAAAAATGAAAAAAAAAAAAAAAAGAATCAAGAAATTCTGTTATAAGTATCATGATATATATTTATTATAAACAAAATATTGTTCTTTCTTTTTTTTTTTAATAAAAACATCATCCCTCTTCAATACATTATTGTTGTTGTTTTCAAATGAACCGGAAAAAGAACAGAACTGAAAAATTTGTTTTTTTTTTTCTCCTGAAAGGATATGGTGAATAAATTGAAAAAATTAAAAATTTAGATGATTTTGACAAATGATTATTGAAAGATGAAAATTCTATATTATGTTTTTTTTTCTTCTTCTGTTGTTCCTTTCGAATAAAATAAGCAATTTCATATTAAGATTTATAACTTGATTTGAAATTGAAATTTTATTTTAAGGGAAAAATATTAAACATTTTATATTGTAAATTTGTTAGATGATTTAATTTGTTTTTTCATTGGCAGACATTCGAAATAATTTTTTTTTTTTTTTTCAAAAAATAATTTTTAATGACTCAATAAATCATATAACTTCATTATTTTATTAAAACAAGTGAGAAATAAAATTAGAAAGAAAAAAAAAATAATCAACAATAAATCCCAGAGAATATGTATAATTGCAATTTATACATTGTTGGTGTTGCTTTTTTTTTTGCATACATGAACTGCAGATAAATCCCTGCACAATAAATGAAACCACCCCACATAAGTAAATTGTCATCTCGAAATTAGTGTACAACATACATATAGTATATACAATTGTATACCTCATAATGATTCTGCATTCAAATACAATATCCGGATTTTATGTTATCCCCAAATGAACTGAAATATCATGAAGAAGATTATTCTGTTTAAATGGGAAAAAACCAAAAACAAAATAAAAAAAAAAAAAAAAACAATGAAATGAGTACTAGGTGATCCATGAAATTGGTATTGTTATGAAAAAAAAAAAGTAAATAAAAGCAAAAAAATATAAAAAAATATATATTAAACAAAAACAAAAAACATGGCGAATTTAGAATCATTATTTTGGGAGTATCTTTTTTTATTCATATTACAATTTCAACATTAACTGAATTACACCATTTAGTTATCTAACAGATATTTTTTGTGTGTTTTGTTTTATATTTTTTTAAATCCAGAATCCAGACACTGTTTTATCAGTTAGATGCATGTGATAAAAGGGTGTAGGTTGTGATTTTATCCAGGCAAATTTATTGATAGAATTTTAAAACAGGTTGTATATTTGATATGTCTTATTCATAAAGTTAATATCGTTCTGTATATGTATATGTATATGTATGTATATATGCACATACGAAACAGACCATTTCTGATGATGCCTTGGAGTCATCTCTATATTCATGTACTGTTTATATTATTCAATATATACCCACGTAATATTAATACACGATATATATGTATATATGTACATACAAACATTTGTACATAATCATTTTAAATTAAGTACATGAATATACGATATTTTTGCAATCTATTTTCTCGTTTTAATTATATTTACTTGGGTCGTTTTCATTTAAAGTGATTATTATTTCCGTTGATAAGATCCTCATTAATATGAAAACTGAATTTTCAATGAGAAAGTTTTTATGAGATATTAAATTTTATGTAATTTACTTTTCTTTTTACAATATTCATTACATATATACTTGTATTAATTTTTCGTTTCATTCATTTTTTTCTTCATTTACTTTACTTTTCTTAAATTACAATTTTAAATAAAAAAATTTTTGTTTATTTTTAATTTTAATAAACTGTTATACCAATGATTTAATTATGAGTTCATTGCAAAAAGATAATTATGATCAAATAAATTTCAATCGAATTGACAATATTAATGAAAAAAACACAAAAACAAAACAAAAAAAAAGAAAACAAAACGAACAGTGGGAAACTTTTGAACCCTTTATTTTTCATTTAATTACAAAAATTTTAGAACATAAAAAAGAAGAAAAACAAGAAAAGACGAAGAAAAAATAAAAGATGAGCTTTAAAGTATTTTTTAAAAAAAGAAAGAAAAGAAACGCTATTAAAAAAAAATTTTTGCTCTACCTTATAATATGTATTGAAAATAAGCAAAAAAGATTTTTTTTTTTATATATTCCATAGGTATATAGCATATTATTTAAAGTGACCACAAAATGATCTTCCAATATAATTCAAAGAATTGCCGCGAACAACAGATAAATTTCTTGTGGTCTAAAAGATAAAACACAGAAAGGCCATTAAAATGGTTGAAAACCAAAGAAAATGAAAGGAACATATCCAAATACATTATCACAAACATACATACATACATATGTATGTAAGGAGGAGAAGGTCTTATTTTTTTATTTTTTGTTTAAATTTTTCTTGGGTTGACTTGAATTTCTTTTTTATTTTCATTTTTAAAAAGAATGATGCATAATTACATATGTGCATCTCTTTAAAAAAAAATTATAGACATATGGCAAAATAGTTTATTAATACCTGGCATATAGGCTCATATATCTTTCATGTGGCACCTTATATGATTCGTTTTGCATTTTTTTGTTGTTAATTTGTTGTTTTGTTTTTTATTATTATAAATTTTATTTTACTCATTCCTCAAAAATTAAAAAAAAAGGAGGAAAGAATGAAAAAAAAGTTGTAGAAGCATCAAAAGAATAAGAATAAAAAAAAAACTTGTATACTTATGATGAAAATGATGTGAACATGAAATATAAATCCAACTCCTTATCCAATGTCTCAAGTCAGATTTTAGATATGAACATACATATATATATATCGGGATCGGTTCCATATAATAATGATGATAATATATTTTGTTGAGAACGAATGGCGTTCGATGAAATTTATTACTATTACTCGTATTTCTTAAAGTCTTACCTGTATTTTATATTATTATTATTTTGTTGTTATAATATGGTATGTTGATGCTATCATTGTTGGTATATATACGATGGTGTTACATTACCTTTAATCTTTTTATATTGACGATAACAACTTTTGTGTGTACATTTAGTTGTTTCTTCTACTTATTATGATTATATCTGCATTAATTTTTTTTTCTTCTTTTTTTCTTTTTTTGTTTTTGGTTTTTAAGATTTTTTTATTTTGTTGAATTTTTGCCTTTTCTCCTGTTCGTATACAGAATTCATAAATTTTGTATAAATTAATTAATACCTTCGGTAAAGTCATAAAATGGAGGTCGAGTCCTACGCTTTTGCAAAAAATTAAAAATAAAAAAAAATTAACAAACTACTTTTTTAACATGATTTTTCAGTTTTCACGTAAAATCATTCAGACTATTATTATATACAAAACATATAAGTATATGTGTATCTATATAATTAAAAAAAAATAATAAAATGAAAAAAAAAAAATTTTAATAAGTAAATGATTCTTGTATAAATTTTTACTTGACCATCTTATTTCATTGAAAGTTATCACAGTCAACTTAACAGATAAACCAGATTTCTCAAGTGCATTTAGTCACTATATATATGTATATACATACATAGATATAAAAACAATATGTACTCGTATATACAGAAATAAACTATTAAATTATATTAGTA
The DNA here is from genome assembly GCA_939192795.1 of Bombylius discolor. Lineage (NCBI taxonomy): Eukaryota > Metazoa > Arthropoda > Insecta > Diptera > Bombyliidae > Bombylius > Bombylius discolor. The sequence continues at coordinate 2,215,636 of OW584241.1, read as the reverse complement.
TAGAAACTTGAGAAACTTTATCTGATTGAAAAATAAAAAATTTAACAAAAACAAAAAAGAAAAAGTAAAAAAATGAAATAAAATAATAAAAAAAGAAAATATAACACAACGGCAAATTACTATAAAAATTTTCAACTCTTTGATAAATTCGGTTCTTTTCTCATCATTTTCTATAAAAATTACAATACTTGATTTAGTTTTCCTTTTTTCTTTGATTTTTTTTTTTTTTTGTTATACCTACATATGTATATACTTAAATATATTTTTCATCAAAAATGTATCTACATATTTTTTTTGTATTTTTCTTGAACTCTTTTATTAAATAAAAATATGTCGTCATCAAATAATATATGTATAAGTATACGTATATAATTCACCTTCATCTTCCTTTAAAAATGACTTTTTAGCGGTCTTTTTACATTAAAATATACAATATTTTTTTTAAAAAAATTTAAAAAATGAAACGAAAACAGAAATGTAAAGCAATGCTTTTTAATTTTATTTCACGGCTGAATTAAGTTCATTCTTATTTATTCTCTTGAAAATTATATTCAAGGTGGTCGAGATACCAAAAAAAGGATGCAAATTATGATAGCATAGGTTTTTATTTCAGCAAAACACAAAAAAAAAAAAAAGATTGTTTTTTCTTCCATAAATTTTAATTATCTCTCAAGGGTTCCGGTAAAATGTATATTTAGTAATCGAATGCATTAATGATTCCTTCATAATTATAAATACACGCATATGTAGTATATATGCTTAAATATGTTAAATACATAATAATACTTAGTTGTAAAGTTCATGATACAACTTATTTGAATATTAGTTTACAACAACAACAACAACAAATTATATACATACATATGCTTTAAGTACTTAAATAAATTATCGAATTATTTTTTTGATTAAGTATATTGAGATTAAGATTTTTTCTTTCAAGTATCTGAGAGTAGCTTCTGTGTATTCCAAAATATTTTTAAAAGTATTCTAAATGAATCTTGGACAAAAAAATATGAAATTCTTTGAAAGTGATGAATTTCAAATAAAATTGGTTTTAAAAAAAGCATCAGAAGAAAAACGTTTATAATTTCATGAAATTTTCCACCAAAAATATTTTTTATAATACCGTATTTCAGGTATTCTATGACGATGAGAGATCGTCAGGGTTAAAGAAAAATTTTCGATTTTCAATAAAATATGATTTTTTTTTAAATTATTTAGAAGTAAAAAAAAAAAAGAAATTTGTTATAATATTAATGGTGGAAAGTGATGGTTGTTATGGCTGACATCAAATAAACTGTCAACATTTGGCCATTATAAATGTTCTTTTTTTTTCTTATTTTTTTTTTTAAATTATTATATGATCCTTTCTTTAAATGAGTAGAGCTACCTGATGTTACTTATTTTTCAGTCATTGCACAAGGGCAAAAACCTAAAACGATGAAAAAAAAAAGAAAAGGATATAAATGACGGTCTGGGAAAGGTTAGAAAAAACATAGGAGTATTTTTTTTTAATGTTTTGTTTTCATATTACTTTTCAAATTTAAAATATATGAGATCAAACTTTTTTTTTTTACAAATCTCTATAAATTTTTATCTTTGCAATAATATATATTTTTTTTTTATAACATATGATTTACTAAAGTATATAAAAACGGTCTTTTTATAGATTTTTAATTTTATTTTGACTCGTTTTATCAGAGACAAAAAAATAAAACTCTAAAATACCTGTTCGTTTTTTTTTATATGTATGTATGTATGTATATTTTTTAAACTTTTTGTTCTTTACAAACCGTGGCAAAGATTATGAAATTAAATTGATCAAATTTGAATGTTTTTTTTTTATAAAAGTTTGAAATTTTAAAAACTATCAAATAATAATAAATTATTTAAAATGGTTTTATGCATACACCATTAGCAGTTATTAATTGAGGCACTTATGTTTTTTTTTTTCACTTTAGACAATAAGCTAAAAATATTGTTCTTCAAAAGATTAGAGTGAATTTCGAAATTTGATATTAGCTTTCATAGAGATTTTATTGTATAGTTAGTGTGTGAAAATTTCAATTTTTTGGCTTGTTTCTTTTACTCCCAGTGTTTCCAATTTCTTTTGGAATCGATTCAATGAATTCGAAAACCATTAAAAAAAATTTCAGCTTCATTTTTTCCTTTAAATATAAAGTTTCTTAAAAACCTTTTTTTTTCGTATAGTAATTTTCTAAAAGTTTATATTAACCAGTTTGTTATATGTAAATTGAGCATTTTCACAACAATATACTTAATGTTTTATTCATAATCAATAATTTTAGTAATTTCTTAATTAATAACTGAATTTTTCACACTTCATTTTATGTTATGTAATCAATTAAAATTCCAAAACAATTTTTTTTTCTTAATAAAATGAAAATTTCATCGTAAAACTCTATACTATACAAAGAGTTCAAAAATAAAACCCATTTATATTTTTATATATAGATATTTCTCTAAAGGTTTTATTATTTATTTAACAAATTATTTTATCTATATTTTTGTCCTACAATAATCTCCGTTTGTTAAAAAAAAAGAAAAGAAAAATAGAGTAAATAAATTTAAATCAAATTTTTATATGTCAATGAATGATATCAATTTCAAACTCATAAATCTTTTGAATATAAAATCTATTTCGTTTCGGTTTTTTTTTCTTTAAATGGTCAAATATATTAAACAAAACATGAGCACATACATAAAAAACAAAATATTTTTAACATATATGTATTTTATATTATATGTATGTGTACATATGTATGTGTATGTATATAATATCAATTTTTGGTAGTTTATGTAAATAATAAAAGCTTCTCATAATTTCCGGATGTTTACTGTCAATAAATTCGTAAAATTATTATATCATGTATCATATCAAAATATACAGAGCCCTTTAAATACATATGTAAATCACAAGAAGAAAAAAAAAACTAAAAAAAAAGAACTGTCAAAAAAAAAAAAGAAACGTTCATCAATAAATAACAAACCGCCTTCTTTCTTATTTATTATTATTATACACCACATACCCTAGTTTTAATATTAGTACAAAAACTTTGTAACCATTTTTTTTTTTCAATATAAATGATATAAATAAAAAGGTACAAAACTATAATAACTATGTATGTTTGTAATAACATATCTCACATGTCAGCATTACTATTTGAATCACATAGTTTTTTTTTTCGGGTTTGCATATAAATACATAAATTAAAAGTAACAAATCCCGGGAGTGTAAATAAAACTATATTAACTATAAACGAATTACCTTTAAAGTTAATTTACTTCACATAAAAAATGCATAAATATCCTCATTAAAATTTTACCTTTATTTTATTTATTTATTTATTTTTTCTATTTAGGTATTTATTATTTTTTTTTTTTTTTCAAATAATATAAAACATTACATATCCCCATATCATCATCTTCATATTATTCTATGTCATCATCAACACCTTGCTACATATCATCCATCTCACTGTACGTTTTCACATGTAGTTTTCATTTCATTCATCGGTCATTCATACAACACACAAAGTACCTATCATATTTATGTACTTCATAATAGGTATCCATACAATTTACAATTTAATACTACAGTTTTTTTTTTTTATTTTTCATTTTTCATTTTTACATTTTGCTTTTATCATATAAATTTAGCTACGTTTTTAATTATGTAAAATCTCGTTTAATTGGATTGCTTTTATTTCCATTACGTCGAGTGTAACATACGATTATAATAACATTTCAGTAAAAATTAATTTTTGACATGCAAGCTTGAGATATATGTATGTACATTGTACCTACATATATATTTTATATAGGCCTTCTTTATTTTTATTTAAAAGAATGTTGTGTTTGTAAATTTGAAGATATAAATATACATACATATTTTGTTCCCGACGGTACAAACCTTTTTTCATATTTAGACAAATATTGTGTTTTTTTTTATTCGCATGCTAAATACTTACTAAAGTTTTTTAGTAGACATTTTCATATAATTTTCTTCCGTAAAAATTTTTTTCTATATTTTAAAAATCAACTTTTTTGTATAACAGAATAAATGAGATTTTTTTTTAGTGTTTCCTCCTTTTCCTGTTCCCTTTTTACTAAATTATCACAATAATGAAAATAAAAAATAAAATTGCGTTTATTTGCAATATTAGCACATTTAACGACCAATGAGTATTTTGTTTTATTATTGTATCTAAAGTATTTTGATTTTTATGAAATAGACACATATGTACATACATATGTATAGTAAAAGTGGTATTCTAAATCATGCATACAATTTTTTCACTTTTTTTCCATTGATTTTATTTTATCATATTATATCTACCTACAATATAAAATGTATTTTTTTTTTTTTTTTTTTTTTTTAGTTTGTTTCTTTATATTTTCATGACACTAAAAGTTATATTAGAAAAAAAGCTCATTTTTTTTAACTCCCATCTAAAAGAAAATTCTATATTATTTCGTTTGGCATATTTATTGACTCATAAATAAATCGAAAGCACATAGTACATATAGTAGTAGAAAAATATAATTCTAATACAAAAAAAAAAAAAAAAAAACTATGAAGGGAAAGAGCTTATTTGACGTTGAAAATTTTTTTTAATACATTACCATCTTAAGTAATAAAATGTCTAGTTATTGATTTATTTGGCATTTTTAACTAAGAAAATAACATTAGAAAAAATGAATACATAATAAAAATAAAAACAAATACAGAAAAAGAAACATACATACAATATTTCTAGGATGGAAATAACAATTTGTCGTAATTGTCTGTTTTTCATGTTTATTGTCATTTTAGTACAAATATATTCTTTAGATTTTACGGAAATCAAAAAGAATGAGTCTTAACAACCGCGAAATTCAGTTTAAATGCCAATGAGACATCACATTATATCACTCACATTTATAAATATTATGTGATTTGATGGGGTGGTGATTATACCATGAGTGTTATAAATATATTGAGTTGATTAAACCGGAACTGGGTTTATTTTCCCATTCTAAGAAATCTAAAAAGTAAAATAAAGAGAGAGAAAAAAAAGCTTGAATATGTGAAGGATTTTGTTAGATAAGAAAATTTTTTGGCTAGAATGTTTGTCGCCTATATTGATAGTGTTGTTTATACGGATACAACTTGCTATTCAAAATTTAAATAAAAACAAAACAAAACACACGAAATAAAAAAAAAAAACAAAACAAAAAACAAAAAACAAAAAAACATTAAAAAATAATTGTTTGGCAGAAACATTGTAACAATCGAGTACTAGTTTAGTATTAAAAAAAAAAAAAAAAAAAAAAACTAATACGAGAGAGTTTAATCCAGAATATATTCATAAACATTTTCATATCTAGATACAAATATCTTATATTTAAAAGCCCATATATTCTGACATATACAAGTGGTTTCCATTAATCTTTCCAGTCAATTTCCAATGAAAAAGATAAAAATAATTTAGAAATTTTATGTGCAAAAGAGATACCATTTTGTTTAATGATGGCCGAAAGTGATTTTGTTTTTTTTTTAATCCTTTTTCATACCCTTTCACCCGAATTCGTTTTATATGTATAAATGATTGGATATTTTATTCGATAGATATTTTTCGTGTAAATACTGTAGTTTTCTCTTTTCTCATTTCAAAGAAGAAAAAAAAAAACCAACATGGTGTCGATTCATGTGTATTGTGTATGTTTTGTTTGGAGTAGTGACATCCACGTACCGTACGTATAATAACTTTCCCTTCTTTTCATCTTCACATGAAGTTTTGTGTTGTTCAAAAAACTTCAGCATTTTTCTTTGACGTCGACTCTGTAGTAACAAGGAATTTTTAAAATTCTCTATCAGTGAAATAGATATAGTGTTTCTTTCCCCCCGAAGGCACATATGATGAAAATAAAGATGGTATTTTCTCTATTTTGATCACATATCACATATTATAAAAGTAACGTAAGAAGAAGAAGATAAAGAAGATGGAAAAAAAGAAAGTAAATAAAGTTATATGAAAAAAAAGCAAAAAAAAAAATAAAATAAAAAATAAAAATAAAGAAAATATTCAAAATGAATTGAGTGGAAGTTATAATAAACGTATTTTTTTGTGTTTTTGTATTTTTTTTTTTTTGTCTAAAAGTGAGAAAAAAATGTTTTTGATTGATATTTAAACATTAAATTACTATAATAATATTAAATAAATTGTTCATTGAAATTTTATAAAATGAATTTATATGAGTGTTTTTATATTTTTTAAACAAATTTTTTAGATTTTTTTTTTTGCTTTGGTTTTTTCTTTTTATTTCTTTGATAAAATAAAATATTTCACGGTTTCTTTTTTGGTTAACCTATCCAATGTTTTACGAGTCGGATGTTTTGTTTTAAATTTTTGTTTTCTTTAAAATATGTATAAAATATTGAATTGATATTTTTTCCGTTTAAATTTATTTTATAAAAATAAGAAAAAGTTAAAATATGAGAAATAATATAAAGAAAAGTTTCCTTTTTAAGAATAAAATGATTTATTTAACTGATAAAATTTTTAGTTAATAATCCGACGGTTGTAAATTTTACAATAATATTGCTTTTGTAGAAAATTATTAAAGTTTTGTTTTTTTTTTTTGTTTTGTTTTTTATTAAATATGAAAATACATATGTATATAATTTTTGTTTAATAATATTTCAGTATGAAAACAGGACATCAATTTAAAAATATTCAAAAATAAAGATTTTTCAATAAATAAGTGTTTTTTTGAATTTTGTTTATCTTGTTTTTTTATAAACAGAGGTTTTTTTTTTTTAATTTTTCTGATAAAAAAGTATGATATAAAGTTTAACAACAGTTTAAAGATGCATATGAAAATAGCTTTGTCTTGTAAAGTTTGGAATAATTTTACACAAACAATATTTAAACAAAAAAAGATAAATAAGAAGAAGAAAAACTGCGTCCTTATAGATAAAGTTTTCCTTTGATTCAAAGCACACATATGGGAAGTTATAAACTATTTACTTAAGTGTTTTTCTTCTTCTTCAAAATGTACATCCACATGTTTCCGTGACACGCTAAATAATAATAATTTGATTTTTTTCTCCTAAAAGTTCATTTGCAAATATTCTTTTATTATTATTTTATTCGTGTTTTTCTATCTGTATTTCTTGTGTTACATCAGGGATCATATTATTCACTTAACATTTTAGAAAATATGTATAGGTATATGTACATATATTAAATTTTAATTCAAAAACAAAACTCTGCTGTATTTTTAAAATCTCTTCCACCCACCTATAACCATTACCAATCAATCGTATTTTTTTTCATATTCAAATCGTTGGGCTTATGTACCAAACATTTTCAGTAAACACAATCTAATGATCCAAAGTAATATTTATTGATGCTTTCTTTTTTAAATTTTAAAGTCAATTTTAAAATTCTCAGCACAGATAGAAAATAAATCCTTTTATTTTCTAAAACTTCAGAATTTTAAAAATATTTCAACGATTTAAAAATAAACCTGTGAAATACCGTAATACATTTTCTTTATTGAAAAATGTTTCCAAAATAAAGTGCCTGCTTTTCTTCAAATTCAAATAAATATCTTCTTACTTCTAAGTTAATAAAAATTTCTAAAAAATTTTCCCCCATACTGTTTATTCAGGCATATGTGTAATTATATTTTCTTTTCGTATATATTTTATTAGAAAATAAATTTTCATTTTTAAAGTTTCCGGGTTAACTTTAAAAATATTAAAAAAAAAAATTATTATAAATTTTTCTAATATCATACACCTTCTCTCTATTATATTATATATTTTGCACATTTTCAAGCATCATTTTAACAATTTAATGACACTTGTTCGCAAATCTTTTGTGGTATTTCAAATAGGCTTGATTGTTGATTACCACTTCACATGAGTTTTAATTATAAATAAAAAAAATAAAAATAAAGGTTGTTTTCATATTCATATTATGTGAATGTTAAATGACACCTTTCAAATACATTTAATATAGTATATGTACGCAACTATATTATAAAACATACTTATATTTTGTCTACCCAACCGTTAAAGCGGTTTTATTATACCTGAAGGTTACACCCGTATTATTATATGTCTGCTATAAATGTCACTTTTACTTATGACAATTTCAAATTATATATGTACTTATATTTTATGTACATATATGAATGTATATTATATATTTTTATTTTCACATACGATACATACATCTATGTATATATAAATATACAAGAAAAAAAAACATATGTTCTACTATTTTATTTCAAAGATATATCTAAAAATTAAGTAAATCTTCGTCAGGAAATTATTTAAGATCCATAGAATAGACAAGACTTATCAGCTAGATTATTGTTCATATATGAATGTTGTTTTATACTATAGACGATGTATAATGTGCACAGGATGCTCTACGACCAGAAATTTACCTAAGTCGATTTTCTTGGATCCTGATATGAGCACACAGTTCCAAGGAATAAAACGATAAAAGTTTTACAGTATCTATATACCTATAAGAACCCTAAGAAATTATTGTCTGCAGTATACTCTTATCAAATTATATCTACAGTTATTTAAATTATTCACATTCAATAAAATATTAAGTGATAATTTGTTCAATCAATATAAAATTATATTCTAGAATTACTATACCAATTGATAAAATAGTGACAGATTCTGATGCATTTTATTTTAATTGAAATACACCCTGTGTTTCTCATTTTTCTTGTAAAAATATCTAAATAACTACGGCATATAGGTATATACATATGAAAATATGTATAAATTTCCTTCAAGAATTGACAGAAAATTTTTCATATAAGGCATACAATAGAGATTACACAAAATGTAAAATAATGATTAAAAAAAAAAATGATATATAGAAATATTTCTGCGTTGGATGTGTGCCACCAACGAGCAATTTTCTTAACATTTTAAATGATCAACTAACGACATTTTTAAATGACTACGAGGTCATCGACATGTTTTACTATAATGTCTTTTCATTTTATTCATCTTTTCATATACATATATGTGTGAATGTATGTTACATGATGAATAAAAAAAAATTTATTAATGTATAGAAAAAATAAAAAACAAAATATTCTATGTTAAGATAAAATAAAACTGGGATTTTTTTCTTTTTGTTTAAAACATTATGAATTTTTTGAATATGTGACTTATTTAATTTTATATTTATACATATTTGAATAAGTTTGTCTCGCAATTTTTACAATATGTAGAATACGTTTAATTCATTTAATGTTCATATATGTATGTTTATAAGTATTTCATACTGGAAGGCCCGGCCCGGCCAACCCGGTTGTCACTGACCTGCCTTACGAGGACGTAATGATTTGTCTGATGTCTGTTTTTATTTTTAATATTAAAAAGCAAGCAATATTTATCTATATACTTTTTTTTTTACTATGATATTAAAATTATATTTAAAATTCAATTTAAAATCTACATATATCATATACATATATATAAACATGCATATGTATTTTATTTACAAGAAAATTATACGTAAAATATGTGTTTATCATTTGTTTGAATATAAATATGATTTTTATTTGAACATTTTATTAATAATTTTCATAGAAATTACATTTTTTGAAATTATTAAGAAATTTTCTGTAAATTTATTGTTATGTGGCAAAATAAATTTAAAAAAAAAAACAGAAAACAGAAAACAGAAAAACAGATGAATTCGGTTGGACTGTTACAGATGTTGAAATGATTTTCATATTTTTCTGATTTAAAAATTTGGCTAATAAGTTAACGTGTAAAAATTCATTGTGCAAAAAAAAAAGCTATAGGAGATTTTTTATTCTTATCCTTTCCTTATTTTTACTTCCCTAGCTACTTTATCCATTTTTCCCTGAAAATAAAGGATCCCTTATTTTAGGGTAGTAGAACATGCATTGAATACACACACCACAAAACACAAAATTTGAATTTTGTTTCCGTTTGTGATGGTAATCATATTTTTTTTTCTTCCTTTCCTTTTTTTTTTTTTCTTACTGAAAAGACTACATATACTTTTTTATGGTTTCATTGTCCATCATCATAAAGACAGATTTGCCAAAAAAAAAAAAAAAAAAAAAAAAAACAAGAAAATTCCTTCAAGGAAGTAAGCCATTATTATGTTCACTAACGATTATTACAACGCAACATTGTAACATTGAAGATATTTTTCTCGATGACAAAATGAACGAGTTATTCAACCATAAACATCATTTATTTTTACATACTTTTTTGCTTTATTCCTTAAAAGGATAACTTTGTATGTTCGCATACATACATATATATATGTATATATATGTGATACATATGTATCTTTTCCAGATACATATACACATTTTCTAGGATTACATTATGAATCGACGGGGTGTCCTCATTATATTATACAGTCTATACGTATTTTATTTCATCATTTACAAGGTCGTATACAATAATTTTGGTTAAAATGAAGTGAGTTCTAAAAACTAGATACATATGTACATGAATATATGAATAAATATGTTGTATGTCATGTATATGTATGTGTTTCAAAAGGGTTGATATCAAATTATCAAGTTACATACATACATATGAGAAAAAAAAGCCTTTTTATAAGTATGTAAACTTTGAGTAGGTGTATTTATAAAATATATGTGTATTTTAAACTTAAAATAACTGCTAGTAAGGGATTTTTAATAAACAATGAAAATAGTTTTATAAACTATGTATTTTTGAAAATTTGAATATGACTTTTGTTACTTTCTTTATGATTGTTAAATATTGTGTGTTATGTTATGTGATATTTAAAAGTTTTTACTATTAAAAAAGTACTTACAAATTAAATTCTTCAAAAAATAAAAAATAAAAATCTAAAACATTTTTTTTTTCAATTTTAAAGTCAACCATGTTTTAGTTGGAAAAAAATTAAGTACAAAACTTTATTCATTATTTTTAAATTTATTGTTGAATTAATTTTTCTTTTTCTTGTAATTGAATAAATTGCAATTGTTTGAAGTTAAAATTAGTTATGGTCATTTTAAGTGTTTTTTTTTTTTGTTGTTTTTTTCTTTCGTAGATATTGTCTTAAAAAATAAAACAATCAAAGAAGTAAATGAAAACTTTAAAGTTAATGCAGCGAACAATGAATATTGAAATGTGAAAAAAAAACTAATAATAATGCATTTGCATAATGACAAAAGTTTTCCATTATTCCAGTTGATTAGGAGCGTGAATTCCCAATTCATTAAATGCGAAGATTACCTCTTAAAATCTTTATTTGAAATGTTTACCTTTTTTAACTAACATGTTTTGTTTGAAAAATTCAATTTCCACTATTGGAACATTAAAAACTCAAAAAAAATATAATAAATGGAAAATCTGAAACTATTTTGAATGTAGGTTTCTTAAAATTATTTGAATATATAATTAGATACAGAAATAAAAATTTTATTGCCATCTATTGGAGAATAGAGAAGGCTTTAATAACTTAACTAAAAATTCGTTAAACAGGAAAGGAAAAATATTTTAACACCATAATTTAAAAGGTGGACAAATGAATGTTAACATTGACTCGTTGAACAATTTTTTTTAATTTTTTTTTTATTCAAAATCAATTTCGGATCTTTTCTTGTGCATTTTCGATGTTTCCAGGTAGATAAGATTTAAATTTGAAATTTCGTTTATGTTTGTAGGAAAGGAAATTTTTAAAAGATGTTTTCTCAACGAATATTTAGTTCTTACACAATTTTTTTCATCCAGCGAGATCTTTTTGTCAGAAAGAGAATCTTCAAATTGTTCAATTTCAATTCAAAAGATTGCTAGAGATATGAGATTCAAAACTCAAGAATATCTTCTCTTTTTTTGTGTAATTTATTTATTTATTTTGTGTAATTTTTTGTTTTTGAATCTTCAAATTAAATACTAATTATTCGTTTTCAAAGTACGATATGTGACTTGTTTATTAAAAGTTGTTATTGAAATGTCTTAAATGTTCGCAATTTAAAAAACAACACAGTGCTGAAGACGCTGAATTAAAAGAAGTATGGTAAATCTTTTTTTATCTTTTATCTTTTCAAGAAAATAACCTTTCATTAAGTATTGTAGTAATCTAAAGATGGCGCCCGATGTAAGATTTAAAAAAAATTTATATAATTAACGAGAATTCAAATCCACGACCTATTTTTTAAAGAAAAAAATAAAATGTATATTTTTTTATTTCTTAACATCCGTTTTTAAATGGGAATGATAAAAAAAGGTTTATAGCTATTATGTTTTTTTAAATTACCAAACTCATTTGAAGTAGTCTTTGATTATCAAAAAATCTTTATAACGTGTTTTTAATATATCTCCACAAAATTAAAAGTATCTTAATTTTAAAAAAAACAAAGATAGTGGATCATTTATTGGTAATTTCCATATAATTAAAATTTTTAATCATATGTTGAAAATGATTAAAATTAGTTTCGCTTGAATGGAAATAAATGTAATTAAAAAATTTTTAATGTTGAATTTAACAAGTACAATATTGTAATTATGTGTACGAACGTTTTTTTTTGTTTCGAACATAAAGAAAAATAAAAAATTGTTTAATTATAACGCTTTGTGAAAGGTTTTTTTGTTTGTTAATTAAATTTGTTGTAAAGGAAATGAATTACATAATATTATTCATTGACACAAATTTTGCCTTCATTTTGTTCAGTTTACTGATGTTATACTGCAAATAAAACTGATAAAATTTGTTTATTATTGATTTTTTTTTTTTATGGAAACAAAGAACTGTTTAAAAATAAATAATTAGTCATATTTGTACACTAACAATTTTTTTTTAATGATTTCCACTGTATGGTAACAAAACTACTTACTTTCTTAAATTCGTTATATGTAAGTATGTATGTATGTACATTTAAAATAAAATTTTTTTTTAATACAAATTTTAATAAAATTTAAATTATTTAAGGATATTTTCTTAGAAAGAATAAAAAATAAAATGTACATAAATAAATGAAAAAAAAAATATTAAAATACGTTCTGCATTAATAAAGAAACCATATTTACTTATTAAATATTTAAAAATATTACTTTTTCTGGAACATAACAATAAAAATGAAAAATTTCCTCAGAATTATTTTTTTTTTTCTTCTCTCGTTAATGTAATGTACAATTTCCCGGGTCTACACATTCAGAATGATGTAAATTAACATATAATGCTTTTTAAAATTAATCAAAATACACTCTAAGGATATAATTTTTCATTTAAAAGGACTTATGTATGTATACCAATATAAATTGAATTTTTTATGTTATTTGTTTTGAGTATTTTCTAAATTTGCATATCGAGGAATTTAAAATTTGAATTCAAAGTAAAAGAAACAATATTTTGTCTGATATTTTGTAAAATTAAAATATAAATGAAAAAAAGTGTGTATAACTATGGTATACATGTATGTATGTTTGTGTATTTAGTATAGGCTTCTTCATCTTACAAAATAAAGTGGAAGCTGGGTGGTAGATGAATTTGATTTGGTATCTATACACATAAGCCTATACGTATCCACGTATATATATATATATATATATATATATATATATATGTATGTATGTAAGTATATCCTTTTTGAAGCTTCAAAATATGAGAGCAATTTAGGAAATGGCATCATTAAGGGATTAAGTTTGGGGAAAGCTTGTGAATTATGAAACTGAAAATCTATTTAATTCTAGGTAGGCTTAACGAGGTTGAAATATAATACAATATATTTTGTATATAGGACACATGTGGTTCAAAGTTTTTGCCGATAATGAGAAAATATACATACATACATACATATATAGTAAGATTTGTATATAAATTAATTCCTTTTCTCCCACTCATTTTTAACAAATTTTAATTACAATTATTTTCTTTAGAAAAAAAGAAAAAATTAAACGAAAATTTTAAAATATGTATTCAAAAAAATCAGACAAAAAAAACTTTTTTTTTATTATTTGCAAAAAAAAAAAAGAACCTTCATTATTATTATAATCATCTATTCTTTTTTTTCTCTAACTTTCACAAAATTTATAACATTGTATCTTTGGTATGGTGTCAAAAATCAAATTGTACTCCGTTCTATGTTAGTACACCATTAGAGCAATTACCTGAAATGGGGTACGAACAATAGAACCTTCAATTTACAAAAACAAAAAAAATAAAAATTTTTAGAAATTGCCCATTTAAGTCATAATTTACAACATTGCCCAATGGGGAGAACGATTTGAATTCATAATCGTATGCCATTAAGATACGCTATAGAATCCCGAAAAAAAAAAAACAGAAAACGGAAAAATAAATAAGACCGCACCATTTACTTTTTTTTTTCTTGATGCTGTAAAATGTTTTCCTTTCATTTTCTAAAAAAAATCTTCTTTTGCTGTTGTTGTTGTATTTTATCTGGTCTTTCTTAAAGTTGGGGTAAATGATTTAAGTTTAATAATTTTTACAATTTTTTATTTTTATTGTTTGTTCAAGTTTATTATTTCCTTTTCGTTTTTTTTTTAAATTTTTTTTTTGTTTGTTTGTTTCGTAGATCATCTTGATTCCAAATCATAAAAAACTTTCTTTGAGGCTCCTATTTTTAAAGATGCAGTTTTCAAACTTTGCCATAGATTGACTTTGTGGAATCCTATTTTTTATGTTCAATTACTAACTGATCCAAGGATATCGTTTTGTTTTTTGAATTTGACCTTTAATCTTCAAATTCTCTAGGCTCAAATCGATTCTTTGAATCATTAATATGATATTTTTAGAACAAAAAAATTCAATATTTTACAAGAAATTTTATTACCATGATTTCGAAATTTTTACAATGTAACATGATTTTATATTATGTGATCAAATAAAAATAGGTACATAATCTCTGTACAATTTTTTTAACACATTTAAAATGGTTTTTATTGTTTCATATATACATGCAATATACTATACATATTTGACATGTTACACAAAATGAAATATTTTAAGAAACCCGTTTTTTATATTTTCCCCTTTATTATATTTTTAAAATGAAAATTGTTTTTTTCTATCCTTAGAGATTTCTTTTGTTATTTTTAGTTTTAGCATTTCTTCCTTTTTAGATTTGATATAATTTTTTTTCGTGTTGTTTTTATCTCCATTGTTCTTTCTGAATTATTTTTTTTTTTCCTCAGTTATAAAACACGCACATAGTTCAAAGATATACCAGCATGTTTTCTTACGAAATTCATTTTTATACAACCCCAAAAGTTATTGTTGTTTATCTTATGGGGTTGAATGAAATTACTTGCAAAGTTTCTTTTATATTTTCTTCCTGCTTTTTTTATACATGCTAAGAAAAAAAAAAAGGAAATTACAAAAATAAATCGTAAATTTTGTAAAAAATAATTATTATTCTTTTTATTAAACTTTTTTTTTTCTTATGTTTGAATATCTTTTGTTTTGAATATTTTTAATTTTTAGATAGGAAAAATTCATTTTCAGGCCTAAGATAAATTTTTTTTATTTAATTTTTTTTCCTCTAAAAAACAATTTGTTTTTTTTGTAGACAATAACGATGAAATAATACGAATATTCAAATATTTTTCTTCGCTACTGAAATTTACATATATAAAATTAATCTTTTGTTATTCATTCCGACTTCATAAAAAAGATAAATGAAACTAATTAAGATATATTCCGTTTTATATATATATAGATATCAAGTTTTTAATTCAATATAAATATTTAGAAGAAAAAAAAGCAAGCATTAAAATAAGAATTCAATTTTATCAAAGAAAAAACGACACTCCATTATAAAACGAAAGATTCAATTTTCAGTTTTAGTTAATGTGATTCCGTGATATACAAAATGAAAACAAAATCTTCTATATTTTTATATTTACAAGAACTTCAGAACTTTTAATCAATATAGGTATATATATGTATGTATGTACTTTCTAATGAAAATATCATTTTCCATATGTGTAACATAAATTTATAATCATTTTATAAACATTTTTCCAAGTTCATTATATTCATTGTATCAAACATCACATACATTTAATACCTTCAGATGTGTGCTCTGGTATTTTGTAATACAAGTACCTATGTACATATACTATGTATTTTTCATTCATGTTGTAATGTATACAAATAAGACTCATTACTTTTAGTGCCCATAAATTCTGTAATGATGACTAAATCGTTTATATATACTCCTTAAACGTAATTGTTGGAACATTGCTATTAAATATGGCAATCAGAAGGGGGAATCGGGAAATAATCGTAAAGTCCAATTATTATGACATACTTGAGAATATAAAACTCATTCATAGTTACATAAAATAATATACATTCTTGTTATGTAGTGTTTAGGTTCTTTTTTTCTTCTTTAGATACTTTCATTTTTTTTTAAATAGTATTATTTTGTTTTGATTATTATGTAACTGATCTAGGATAACTGAATACTTGTAAAATAAGGTTGAATTTCTCTGGTTTTTTTTTTTTTTTCATTTTAGTTATTGATAAGTAAGATGATGTAGGAAGGTATGTAGCGATATATTGAAAGTTTCAACAAATTGATAATAAACTATACGATTGAAAATATTGGAATAATTCGAAAGATTTGAAGAGAATTTTAAAAGATTTTCGATTTTTAAATTGAATTTAAGAGTCTTAAATTTTGTATTATTTCAAAGTATGTAATAGTTTTATGTCCCTACATTTAATTTGATTAATTGTTTTGAAAATCTCGTTACAATATTTTAGAAATAGAATAAGAAAAAAAGAAAAATTAGAGTGTTTTCAGCATTTAATGATTATTATTTAACTTAATGAACATTTCGTATTATTCCGAATTAATTTCCCTTTTTCTTATTTCAATAATTTCTTCTAAAAGAAAATTTACTATAGAAGTCAAAAAAATTTATTCATTTTATTTTAATTTTCTAATATAAAATACAAACAATTCGAATTCGAAACAATTTTTGGGGTCATATACATACATTCATATATACATACATGTATGTACGAGTATATAAATGAAATAAATGCCGTATTAATTTTCAAATGAGTGGAGAGTGTGTTTTAAATGTCTTGCGATTTAATTAAACATTTCTCTAATTAAATAGCCTTGCAAGACGTTCTTGATAATTATAACAAAAAATTTTCTATACATACCACTCATACATATGTATGTATGAATGTATATTTTAAGAAAAAGAATTAAGGAATTCAAAGAATATTTTATGTTTGTACATACAAATATAGAAAGTTTATATACATTACATTTTATTTGCTCTATATTACATTAGATTATACACATATACAGTTATAATGGTCCTGTTGATTTTCCGGAATGGAAATTTTTAACCAAAAATAATATCATTCGAAATCATGAATATATTATCACAATAGCGACAAAAGTCTGTTAATACAAGAAACCACAAAAATGAAATGGAAAAATTTTCAGAGAAAATATACAAAATGAAAAACAAGGAAAAAAAAACACAGAATATATCTGTTATAACAAAAGGATTTTTGGCAATAAAAGTAAAATAGTCAGCAATTTTTGCATTGTGTATGTGCTTAATTTTTTTGCTTTCAGTTCTTATTGTTTTGTTATATAGAAGCGACACAAAAGAAATAATGAAAATCAGCTACTATATACACAATTGAAATGAATATGGGATGAGATGAATTTTAATGTTTGTGATGCGCTTTATCAAGCCTGCAAAAAAAGTTTAAAAATGAAAAAGAAAACTAACATTTTTGGAAAGAGAAAAATTGTACTTGAAAATATAAAAAGATAAAAATGACAAAACATAAAAGAAAAGTAACAAAGAAAATTTGAATATTACGAAAAAAAAAAAAACTGATTATTCAGAAATTGTAAATGAAACTGTTTGTTATTCTTATTCGTACAATTATGATCATATCATGATTTGGATTTTTCATTGCTTTAAATTGACTTTTTAAAAAAAAATGTTCAAGTTGAAAATGTTTAAAAGAAGTCCTTGTTTATTAAAAATTTACAATTATTTTCGCCTAACTTTTTTTAGCAATAATTTATTTAATTTTTTTATACTCTTTTAAGAATAATAATTTAGAAAAAAAAACAACAAAAATACACAATCTTTTTGATATATTTTCTCTTTCAGAAGAAAAAAAAAGTAATTTAAATGACAACAAGCAATAACTTAATAGACCGCCAAGGTAGAATAACAACACATAGAATATAAGTATAATATATGTATATGTACATTTCTCGTAGTTGTATCAGAAATTCATACATGTATATATAGCTATAAGTATATATGTATATTATTCTCGATGACATATCCCACGGTGTTTTAAATATCTTTCTATGTAGCAAAGTATATAATATTGTCAGGAATTTATAACAAACCATAGATGTCCATGTTATATGTAGAAGGAAATATTAATTCCATTAATTAAAAAGTTTTTTTTTTCTTCTGGGTTTTTTTTTATTTTTTTATTTTTATTTAAATATACTGTTTTTGTATATTGAAATGCATTAGCATTAATTACTGGAGCTCGGACAAGCGCAAAAGGAAGATGTGAATTGATAACCGACGACACCGAAATTTATGAAAATTCATTTATCAGCATTTATCAGCAAAAATACATTTTTAACTAACGAATGCACTTTTCGTATAGTTGAGTGCGTTCAAGATGTTAAACCATGAAAGATAAATAAATAAAAATAAAAGTTGCTTAATTGGTATCCAAACAACAGATATTTTACAAGTAGAATTACTATTCATGAAGAAGGGGAGGCATTTTTTTTTTTTTTTTTTGGGATGTGAGAAAAGTATATTTTTCTGCTACTGCTGTTATGTTATAAGTATATTATTATTATTATTATTATTATTATTAAAATTGGCTAGTCGCGAAAGTTGAATTTGTTTTTTGTTTTATTTTCACATTTTTTATTTTTACAAATACAAAATTCACTAATTGGCAAAACAAGAAATTAAATTGCATACAATTTTTTGATGTACTGAAAATAAAGTTGAGAGTTCATTGCAACATCATCAACAAGGTCTTTCTCGTTGTCATTGTCGTATAGTCGTCGTAGTCGTCGTCATTTTTATTTATGAACTATATTATATATTAATGTAATTTTATTGGAAAATTGATGATGTAAATTTTGCAGTGACAAAATTATGAATCAACTGTTGCAATTAATTTTATAAAGTAATAATAGCCGCGCTCTTTTTATATATACGGATAGTTTATACAATACAAAGTATATCTTAAGAATTTAGTATATATTTTACTTGTAAGTTTGTAATCAGCCATATTATTTATTTATTTATTTTATTTTTTCATTTGTTGATCATATATCTTCATTTATATAAATGCTCAATATTAATTTACATCCATTCTCCTTAATAAAAACCAATTAAACCCATTGATTGGCCATTAAGACAATTCAAAAACAGGTCTTTGTCCATGTTGAATATATTTTACAGTATGGTCAGAGTCAGAGTTTATAGTCACAGCCCCTCTTTGGATTCGATGGAAACAAAACAAATACGGATTTTAACTTAATTCTTCCATAAAAGTGTTTTCGATTGTCTCACGATGACTTTTTTCAATGTGATTCAAAGTTTTTTTTTAAATATAGATACGAGCTATCGTGAAGTATATTATTGATTCTTTTTATTATAATCAGGTGAGGTTGACCTCCCCAGAAGATATATGATCGACCGCCTGCCTACTGTGGGTCTTTTTTTTTTCTTCTTTCATATAATTACATTTTGTTTGTTGTTTTTTTTCTTTTCTTATACGGCAGTCACACAAAGTTACACTGAATGAGGTGATTTGGTATAAAATAGCAATTTTAAAAAATAATCTTATGACTTAACTGGCGTGTTATGTGACATTCATATTTTTAAGAATATGTTTTCTTTATCAAGATTCAAAATTTGTGTTGTGTAGAATATGTATGTATTAACATTCTTATATTTTTTTTCTGTTAAATAATTGCAATTTTTTTTGCATTTATTTTACCGGACTTTAAAGGGGAAAAAACATGGAAATGAATCATTGAAAAATGATGAATGGGAAAATGTTAAAAATTTTCAAATGAAATAAAAACTTGAGTAGAAATGAGTAAGACAAAAAATATTTACATTTTGTGTTTAGTAAATAATGAACCAAATAAATTTATTTTATTTTTTCTATCAAGAATTTTGTAAGGATATTTTTCTCTGCAGAATGCCCTGTTCATTGCTACAGATAAGATAAGTTAAATTTAAAAAATATTAATTATTTTATTCGCTTAAGTTAGTACATTTTGAAAAACTCATTTGTTACACCCTGTTTATGCATAATAAAAAAATTTCTTTACATTACAAAAAACTAAGTCATTCCAACCCTCCTAAATTTTTAAATTCTTTGAAGTCTCCGAGAATTCATATACATATATCATGCTTTATTTACATAATCTTCAAATAAATTTTCCGTAATATTAATCTATGAAGGGAGTATTAGAAAAAAAAAAACGAAAAGCTGGAAAATAAAGTATATATTCAAATTATTTTTTATCAGCAAAAAATAGAGGAATTTGAACGTCGTCAGTCGTATTAAATTCTTTTTTTTTTTCTTCGTTTTCATGTATGTTTTTATTTCAATTTAAAATAATATTTTTTTTCTACATCTAAAGCTGAACACTTTAAATAAAGATAACATGCATATAAGAAAATTGCAAAATATCAATAAATTTGCTATTAAAAATAAAAATTAAGAAAAATATTATCATTATACTGATATATCATTCGGTTATTTGCAATTTGCATACGGTTTTTCATTTTAATTTAATAATGATAAATTTTTTAGTTTTACATGGTAATCTGTTGGAAGCCTTTTTAACTGCCAAAAAAAAAAAAAAAAGATGAAAATAAATTTAAAAAAAATATAAAATGGATACTTGAACCATTAATCATACACGTCCTATATAATATAATACATACATACTATATTATATTCCTCCCCCAAAGAAATATTTATGATTTAATTATTTACACAGCAGGCCAGCACACGCATTCCAACATGGCGATATTTTAGCATTTTTAATTTTTCTGTAATATAAAAAAATTATGTTGTTTCTTGTTCCTTTTTTATAGATATTCCTTTTTCAGATAAACTTTTTTTAATAAGTAATAAATTTTCACGAATCATCCTTAAAATGATGAAGAGAGTTAACAAATTATATCTTTATATAAAAAGAAAAAAATATATACAAAAAAAAAACATAAGCCTTGAACTCACATATTGAGTTATAATTTCATATAATATATTAATATACTTTTCTATATGAACATATTCATTTAGAAGGCAGTTTTAAACGTGCTTAACTTGATTCTAGTAAATCTAGATAAATAAATATACATATGTATGTACATATATACATATGTATATTCAAACAGAAATATAAGGATGCTACCTGTTCAGGTTTTTCTTGAGAAATTTTATGAGACTATCTAAAATATTTTATATGTTCTATATTCTGTACACATATTAAGTTGTTAGTTGGTATCGAGAAAATTATAAATAAAAAAAAAAAAAAACAAAAAACTGTTTTTAAAAAAATAAAAAGAAAAACAACAATGTAATATAAAAACTATATAAGATATCTGATCCCGACAATTTAATTTTTCTTTCGGAAGATTAAAATGTCAGTATAAACAACATACTTTGGTAGTTAAGATACTAACATATCAAATTAATGGTTAATATATCAGAAAAAGGTCATTAAATACATTTATGTAGATATGTAGATGGGTATGTTGTTGTTTTCTTAATATGTGAAGGTTACAAATTTTTCATTAGAATAGAATTTTTTTTTTATAATTCATTTTGAATCCTTGAACAGTTGGGGATGAAAAATAAATTTTAAAACGAATGTTTTTTACTTTGTTTTTTGTCTTTTTTGTTTTACAATTCCAAGTATTTTTACACAGTAAGTTTTTTGGTTATTTGAATTAACATAATTGATTTTTATCAAAATGAAATTAAGAAATTATAATGAAATTTAGTAGAAAAAAACATCCAATGGATCTTTGGAAAAAAATAAATTATTTATGAATTTTTGAATGAATCAAAAGACTTTTGCACATTTTTTCCTTCATGTTATTTTAAAAGATAATAGAAAAAAAGCTTAAATGATTTCATCAAATTAGTTTTTAAGATTTAATTAATTTTATCTATGCTTTCTAGTTTATGATCCAACAGAAATTTAAAACCTTTTTTATTCATATAAAAAAATAATGGAGTTTAAGATTGCCCCTGTCTGTGATAAACTTTTAAAAATAGTATTGTTTTATTTCTTTGTCCTCCCTAGTAAGTTAAAGTGGATTTGATGAGTTCGTTATTATTTATTTTTTGTTGTTTTTCTCGTAGGACTTTTAAACACTTTTAAAAATTCATGCACTTTCGATTTCTTTCCCAAAGAATTGAATACTAGCCCACTATGGGTGGAAGTTTAAAAGTCTAAGACAAAAATCTGTGTGTTTCCTGAAAGCTAATCTAAACTTCAAAATTTTATGAATTTTATTAATTTCATATTCTGATAGATTTATTTTCAATTTTAAATTTTTAACAATATAATTCTATACAAGATTATCCAAAAAAAATAATTGTAATCATTTCAAATGGTACAATTTGAATTAAATAACCGTAACATTCATTTCATTTTCTATTTTATATTTATTTAAACTTCCATTCAAATTTCCATTCAAAATTTTTCAAGCTAAATAATTTTTATGATAATTTAATGTGAAAATTTAAAATCAAAAACAATAATGTCTTACACAAATGGACACAGGTGCAACTTTTGAAAAGAAAAACAAAACAAAAATAAGAAAATTTCCTATAGATTTCAATTATATGGACGATTAACTTGTACATTGAACATAATAACAATTTTCTTGAAATGAAACGCGAAACATGCTCTAATTTTCAAAATTTTCTGCATTTGAATTCTCTGCAAAGCAAAAAAAAAAAAAAAGAAGAAGTTATATAAAATATATAATTCTCATGAGGAGTGTTTTAAAAAGATTTCATTTACTTCGAAGAATTTTAAAATTCCTCAAATCAGCAACAAATTACCGACTACATGACATTAAATGAACTTTTAGAAATTCATAAGTAGCATCCAAAAAATAAAATAAAAATAAAAACAAAAAAAAAAAACAGAAGAAAAATCTGCTTTCTTTTCGGAAATAAATATGTTGGTATATGTATGTATATGTATGTATGTATGTAGTACTTTATATCAATTGTGACAACGAAAAACTTATATCTGAAGAAAAAGAAAGTGGGCTGAAGGATATTAGAGGGTGGTTGATTTTGGAATGAGAAGAGGAAGAAAAAAAAATAATAGCTATCAAAAATATAAGTTTCAAAGTAAAGAAATAAAACTCACATTCAAAAGATCTAAATCCAACAACAAATAATAGCGCATGAGCATCAGAGATTGCTCTTTATTGATTTCAGTGGCATTTTATGCGCCATTAGAATAATACTATAACTTTACCTCTACCTTGTACTACTACAATATTCTATGATATTATTCTGTTATACAAGGATAGAGCCATCGTCTGAACGCGATTCTTATCATGATGTACCATTTTATATATATAGGATCATAACAGTTTAGAATAGCACTATTCCTTTCTTAAAAGACTATAATATAAGAAGGACCCAGTCTAAATGAAATTTCCACCAAACGACTTCTTATTGGTCGTAATCATTTGAAGGAACATATAAGAACGTTTTGACTGGATTTTTAGGAGCTCCTTTATTTGAGTATTATAGTATCTTTTACTTACCAATATATATAACAGTAAAATATATCTTAAGAAGAAAAAAAAATAATAATAAGAAAACGAAAAAAGAGCAGCAGGACATGTATGTATAACACAAAAGAATGCTTCTATAAGCTTTTTTTCTTCTGATTTTCTTCTTTTCCATAAAGAAATATTTTTTTTAGCTTGAGAAAAAGTTTTCTTTTTAACAAAAATTTAAGTATATGTCATTGTGAATGTTCTCTTGTATTAGGTGGCAACGTTTGTGAAACATTTACATAAGCATCTTATATGTATATTATAATAATAATAATAATATACTTTTTTTTTTTTTCATTCTATTTTGCGCAATTCTTTATCAAATAAAAATAAGAGTATGAGAATCATATCATACAATTTATACATACATTATACATATCAAAGTAGGTAGTGTTTTTTATAAAGGAGATGAGGTTGAATTCAAGGGAACAATATACTATGCAAAAAAAAAAAACACATCTAAAAAGAAAAGATATTCTAAGGAATTAAGCCCACGAATCGCGTCTTACAAATAAATCTTTTTTACGATCGCAAAAGAAAAAAAAAAGAAATTTACAAAATTACAAAAATCTAAAAAAATATCTAGAACGTTTAAAAAAAGAAGGAAAGGAAGCAAGAAAAACGTATTCAAGAAATAAACTATGGGGAGACTGAAAAAATATATACATACATATGTATATTGAAATAAGGTTTTTCTTTTTTCCATTCCATGGTAAAGCACGATATTTAAGAAAGCATCGAATCGATAAGAAATATAAAATGGGAAATCTTGTATAGTAAGGAAAAAAAATTACGCAAAACTTTATCTTCAAGACAAACTGTTTGAAGAAGATAGGAAATATAGGATATATGTCCTTTTTTTTTAGTTTAAGAAAATGTTTTCTTAAATTTAATGTTTACAGAAAAAGCAGAAAAAAAAACAAAATGTTTTTATGTATGGAAATATATTTGTAGCATGCGAAATTATGCCATAACCCACAGGTATACAAAAATTTCACATGTAAATAAATTTCACTTTTTTTTTTCTTTCTTTGAATTTTATGAAAATTTATTACTGAAAATTTGCATTGCAAGAAAAAAAATTCAAATTTTATGAGAGAGAAATTTAGCAAAAAAAAAAAAAAAAATAAAAGAAAATAAAAGAAAAATTCTTAATTTCTTTTATGATATTTTGCATAGCAGCAATAAATTTTAATATTCATTCATTCTCCTTAACATTTTCATTATTTTTGATTTTCTAATGGTTGAACATGTTAATTTTCAAGTAACTAATTTATTGCAGAAGATTTTTCACTGTTAGGGTCAGAATTTTATGTATATCTACATATATGTATACATGTGTGTATGCATGTTATTGTATGTATTTGAAATTCATCCTTCTCATTTATGATTTTCTTCCTTTTTTCGTTAGATATGTATATGGTTAAACATTGTTGATAAATACTTTTTGTGGGTTCATATTTTCCTATTTGCCACCCTCTCGTTGTTGTTGATTTTTTTTTCTGCTCTCTTTTTAAACATCAGTTATAAAGAACAATAACAATAAATATTACTTGTACACCTATCTCACTTTATGCGAATTGGTTTTAAAAACAAGAACAGTTAACACCTGAAATACGATAGTAATTTTCTTTTGAAAAAAGGGATATCATGTCTACTGATACGTGTAAATGTATACTAAGGCGGTGTTTGTGTGTGTGATATGTGTATATAATCTGACAATTCCATTGAGAATACAAAAAAAAAAAACCTTATACAATAGATATTATTTTCATATACTATACTCGTACATACTATTGTGTGTTGAGAATGTACCGTTATAATACAAAGAATAAAACATATCCTTTATGAGGATGATGGTTAAAGGTAAACAATACATTTGTCTATATAATAGGCACATTGTACATATTATTCACATCATTTGATATCATAAACGTATCAGGATAAATTCTTTTCAAAGCAACAATACACATAGATTGAGTTCAACAAGGTTTTTTTTTTTTCTTTTAAATTTTAAACCCTTTCTCCTTCTGGTTTTTATTTTTTTTTCTGATTCTATCTTTCCATTATTTTTGTTTAATGTTTCTACCATACATATAAGGTTTTTAAAAAATCTAAAGTTATATAACGTACATATTTTAATTGTGTGGTATAAATTGCTTTTGTGCTTTTTTTACCTACATAAATCCTCAATGTATAATTTTCTAAACCTCTAACATTGAATTGAAGGGATATACTTTCATATACATATGTACATATATTGTCATCATCAACATTAAGTTAGTACATGGATTTTCATCCGATAACATTGCTTTGTTTCAACAAACCATAAATATACATTTTCGTATATATGAATATGTATATACATACATATATATAAAAACATATATTGGGAAAATATATTTTTAGAAAATACATTCATATATACGACATATCTAAATACATATGCGGAGTATTTATACAAAAATAAAGTTTACAAAAGATACAAATACAATTTATGTTTTTGTATCCTTTTTTAATTTTCAAATATCATACATTTTCTAAAAGTATAAAAGCTTTCAAGAGCTATACATATACTCGTACATACCATTTTGAAATACCATGTACACAAAAATCTATACATACTTAATATATATATACACATATAGTTAATGGTTGATTGGAAAAACTGAACTTCCTGTTGTTTCTTGTATTCGGGGAGCTCTCCCTAATTTATGAGCAATTAAAAGGATTCCGTTGTTCACACTAAATCAGAAGTTAAGGCCTAATAAATATTTTTCTGAACTTAACGAAACAAAAAATAAAAATAAAAATTGTTTACAAAAAGCAATTTACAAGAAAACATTTTATATAAAGGAAAATGGTAAATAAATTTATTTGATGGTTCTGGTTTATGTACACAATACTTTTTAATTTACCAAAAAATATTTAAAAAAGGCAGAGAAAAAAAAAACACTGAAGAGGAGGGGAAGAAAAAAAAAAGAAGATTTCATAATGAAAAATAAAATTTATTTTTTTAAAAGTACATTAAATGACATTCATTTTAATTAAATATTTATTTCATTAGAATTTTTAATAGTAAAATTAATTATTTATTATAATTATGATATTATACATTATGTACTTACTTATACAGAAGGAATTTTTGAGAATTAATTAATGATTTTGTTTTTCTTCTATCGTACATATGAGGTGTGCCTGGCTTAATGGTTGTTTGACTACATTTTGCTTGAAATGAAAATATTATTTATGTTAAATAAAGCTGATTTCGTTATTAGTTTTAAATGCAATAACAACATGTTTATTTTTTTCAATACGGCAATTAAACATTAATAAAACTTAAGAAAATTGCGTATATGTTGCTGATTTTACCTTTACACACGTAGGTATACAGAAAATTCCAATTACAGAAAAATTATTTGTTAACTGTTTCTAGTTATAGATATGATTTAAGTACTCGTAAAATGTAATTAAAATGCATCAGATAAAAAAGTGAAGAAAAAAGAAAACAAAAATGAAAAAAAAGCGATTAATATAATTTATGTTATAAATTTAAATGTGTCAGGACATATGTGAAATGAAAATTTATTTATTGTTTTTTTTCTGTTGCTATTTTTACTCCGTTTTTGTTGTTTTGTTTTTTTTCTATGAGTATATTACATTTACTTTGGTGGTACATAAACCTGTCTTACAAGAATTCATACAAGGCATTATTATACATAAGAAAATATCCTACACTATGGTGCAATATAAAATTATTCAAATAATAATAAATATGTAATACCATAATCCAACTGCTTTAATATTATACAGAAACAAAACATATTACATATATTTACAATACACAGCATGTAACTGTGAAAAATGAAATTGTATAATTTTTCATTGTACCCGCACTTGTCGTCATCATACATGTACTTATAGTTTATACTTATGCTTACATACAT
Organism: Bombylius discolor; assembly: GCA_939192795.1. NCBI lineage: Eukaryota > Metazoa > Arthropoda > Insecta > Diptera > Bombyliidae > Bombylius > Bombylius discolor. Next base: position 2,187,784 of record OW584241.1, on the reverse strand, counting down.
ACATACAATACATATGTACATATATAATGTCGGCACAGTTTCCGCAAAAAATTTCACATATGTATTTATATTTTTTTTTTTACATTTAATTCAGTATATTAAGTACATTTTATATGAAGGTAAAAAAAAATTGTTATAAAAAAACAACAAAACAAGTAAAATTTCTTCGTGGTTATAACATGTCTTGAGGGTGTGTTTTATTGTCGGTTTTATGTTTTTTATGATTTTCATATCTTGTTCCTTAATAAAAAAAAAAATACGTATATATCAGCTAAAAAAAAATGAAAGAAAAACTCGAGCAAAAAAATTTTCCTGTCACAATGAAAAATGCCTTAACGAATAAAAAAAAAAATAATAAAAAAACATTTACAAGAATGGAAAATATAATATCAAGGCTGAAAACATAAATCTGAATTATGAGTTCTGTTTTGTCTTTTTTTTTTATTATTTGAATGCATTTTTTATGGAATTTACCTGTCACCTCAAAATATCATAATATTCATTTTTGTTTACCTTTACAGTTTATAATTGCAAATTTGTCCTTCTTTTTTTAATAACAAAAAAAAAAAAGTAAATATTTTCTTAAGAATTTTTATTTTTTAAAAAATTTTTTAAAAAATAATTTTTTTTGAAGGACATCATTATTGCAATTCCTGTCATAAATTTATGAGATATTATGACAGTTTATAATATGAACAATTATAATGAATTATTATCAAAAAAAGCAAATTATTATTCACTTTTAAAATTTTTTTTTTTAAACGCATTATAGGAACAAGTTCATGTATAATTGCAAAAACAAAATTCGTAAGGTCAAAATTAATGAATGTAACAGCAAGTATTTTAAAAAATGACTTTAAAAAATCAGGTACTTTATGCTTCAAAACTGTGATTTTTTAAAGGAAATTTTAATGTTTAGATTTTTAGTATCCGAGTTTACTTCGTCGCGATTTTCTTTGGTTTTTTAATAAATAATTTTTGATTTCGAATAAATTTAAAAAAAATTTAGTGTACACTTGTTAATTTAACTATACAAAAAAATTAAAAAAAAAAAGGATAAAATCTTAAAAAAGAATGTGTAAACAGGTAATTAAAAACTGTTAACATTGCACATTAAAATTTTTCCCCTTTTTTTTATTTCTTGAATTTAATCACGTCTTTTATTATTTTCTTAATATTCGGACGTTATATTTAGAAGGAAAAAAAAGAGAAAAGAATGAAAATAATCAGATAAGATACAGAAAAAAATGTACGATTCTTCGAAGAAAACAAAAAATATAAGCTTCATTTTTAGCCATTAAAACAGAATGTTTCATAAGATCAGAATGAACATTTGTTGTTATCCTTGCAAAGAATTAAAGATATGTATTTCATATTAGAAAAAAAAAACAGTTTAAGAAAACAAAAAAAATAGAAGTACAATACATAAGTATTTATATCATCCGGATTCACATTATAAAAGGCCATTAAAAGCAATTTGAAGCACGTTGTCCTATGTAAACATTTATATACTTTAACAGCATCTTAACTATATATGTATTTAGTCTATGTATATAATATGTGTGTAGCATACACAAGTGTTGAAATAATTTCAAGTAAAATAAAAAAAAATAAAAATGTTTAAAAATACAAGAAAATATTAAGAAAAGAAAAAACACAGAAAATATTAAACAAAATAAAAAAAATATATACATATATATAAAAAATTTTCGGAACGTGTTCAGATTTTCTAAAAATAAATGCGTTTTCTTGTTTTTTTTCTTCAGTTTTTTCTCCCTTTTAATAAAATATAATAATCGAATATAAAGACGAAACAAAATCTTTTTAATATTCTGTAACGGATCATCATACTACTGATAATTTTTTTTTTTTTGAAGAAACGAAAAAAAGGAATTATAATTTAATATATTTCATTTCTATCTTTTTGTACAAAAAAAGAGAAAAAAAAACAGAAGTGCACTTTATGTATGTGAAGTTTTTGAACCATTCGATTGTATTATGAATATGAATTAAATTTAATGTTAAAATGTGTTAAGGATGTGAATGAAAATGACAAAAAAAAAACATCTAAGAATGATTAACGATAACGATGATTTCTGTCATTTTTTACATTAAACTAATAAATAATTAACTTTTAAGAGTATGAAAAGAATAAATTTAAATACGGTGGATGAATACATGAAAAAATGTCTTTAAAAATAAAACGAAAATTTGTTGTATCGATTTTATATAACTTTAGAAAAGTTTAAAAAAAGAAAAAATCAATTTTAAGTTTTCTTATATGAATTTAGATGATACTATTGAAGGTATGTTGCGTGAATGAATTTATCTGGTCTTTAACTTATATTTTTCACATCATTTATGTAAATTATAATAATTATTATTAATTTAACTTTTATTCTTGTAAATAATATTTGTAAAACATATGTGCACATAGTAAACAAAACATTATCATCATTATTATCATGGTTTTTACTTTTTAGATACATATATACATATATATGTATGTATAGATACTATATACTATGTGTATCACGTCACATAAACATTTAATAAAATACTCATAGATTAACTATCGTATATCAAATAAATGTAATGCCATTATAATAACAAACGTCATAATGTACTAGTTAAACAAGAACATATTTTGCCCATTAGTTTCAATTATCTTAATGACCAGGAAAATTGTATGAACATGCTCTCATAAATACAATATACATATGTATATACGAGAACTTATAACATATATGTATATAGACTAGATATACATACATATATAAAATAATGGAAATAAATGAATTTTCATTGATGAAAATTGCGTAAGCCAAAAGTAATTATTATATAATATAGTGACTTAATAATGTTTACATTTAATGTACGCTTGTTTTAATAATGATATGCAAAATCATGTCGCTCTCACAATTATGTACTGTTTTATGGATTCCAAAATAATAACATTTTATAAAATGATATTCAATTTATAGTTATAATAAAATTTTAATGATTTGAAAAAGAAAAAAAAATGTATCCGTTCGAACATTACAAATAATTAATGATTATGTGATTGGAAAATTCGTGTAAATATTTTCCAATAATGGTTTTTGTGGGAGGGAAATATAATGGACCTAATTTTTTTATTTTTTTTATTAAATACAATTAAAGTGGACTCGCCAGAATATAAATTGCGTGGAGTAGTATTTGAGAGCTTGTTGTAAAAAAATTGTTAAAATACTCAATTTTAGCCAAATAACTGTAATTTTCTCCAATCACTTTTTAAATTTTGAGCCACGACGTAGTGATATCATTTTATTGCACTTTCAATTTACACAACGCTAACACATGAAGATTTAAAAAAAAAGAGACTTTTTCAAATATGGCTCTTTATACTTATTTATTCTATTCCACCAAAATAAGAATTTATTCGTTTTCAACACCCACTCATTTCTACAAACAAATAAAAAGTACAAGAATTAATAAGGATTTATTAATTGTCACCTATTAAAAGGGATTTTTACGTAATTAGCGTTCCTATTTTTTTCATTGATAATACATTTAAGTCTAAATAAACCACTTTAATTGCTTTAGGTTTGTGTTATTTTGTCTTTTTTTTTCTATACATGGAAAAAACAAAAAGTTATTCCGATCTCAATAGCATCATGAAAAACAAGAATGCAATCAAATAAAATAAGGTACAGAGAAAAGCAATTTGCAGTAAACTCTAATTCCACATAATACAAGACAATAAAGGCAAAAATATATTGCCTATATGCATGCATTGTCCTGAAACGGAGATTGTGTACTAATATTAGGTTTTATCTTAGTCCTATAGTAGTACATACATATATCTATAGTATATATATAGTGAAGGAGACATCATCATCATAGATAACTAAATGCCTATAAAATCTGATAACGACCAAATAATGTTAAAATGACATAGAAGGTGGGATGTTTTTGTTCTATCGTTTTGCGTTCAACCGAATTATTTGATTTTAACTTGCATGTATTTGAAAATTTTGTACGTTTCGTATATATACCTACATAATATGTATATGCACATAGGCATGTACGATGTCTGAAGTTCATATATGAAACAAGATTAAATTTTGCAATATATACATTAAATATGTGAATAGACTATATATGGTTGTAAAATAATATATTTTTGTTTGTGCAATGCACATTATTATATATTTTGTCCAAATTGTCCAGAAGTTATTTAAATGACTCGAATTCTTGTTTTCTTTTACAATTATAGAATATGTAAAAGAAAATTTATTTTATATGTATCAATGTTTATTATTATACTGCATTAATTCTATCGTATAATACGACATATGTACATGTTGTGTTTTCGAATATGCATTGTAAACGTTATTCAATGTTGTATTGACTTTGTTTTTTTTTTTGTTTTTGTTTTTGTATGGAAAACCCTTTTTATAATACATATCTTTTTGCTTTCAAATAAAATGCATTCCAGTTGAAAAGACTTTTTGTTAATCGATTGCAACACAGACATTTAATACCACATACACATTCTTCTATAAAAAAAAAAAAAAAACTTTAAAGCTATAAAATTTTATGATATTTCATAGTGCCAAAATGTACCGAATAAATAGGATAAAAACAATATATAAATGGATAACAATATTTTACGGTAAACTAAAACAATTGAATGTCCTTTTTTTTAGCCATTTGGTTTTGCATTTATATACAATGATTCCCATGGTGTTAATTTATAACCCTCTCAGCAAGTATACATACACATTTTATGATTATATATGCATCATACAACAAATGTAATAAAACAAATTGCATAAAATGTTTTATATATCTTACGCAAGTACATCCTTTTTATTTTTTTTATATTTTTTTTATGATTTATTAGATGTCACACAATAAGAATTTTAAAAAATTTATCCTTTACTTTCATCGTGAAGAAAAATCCTTTTCCCAGTTGAATTTCAAAAGAAATCTCAACATGAAATTTTATTGAGTTGACATGAAAACATCCGGAATATTGAAAACATGTTTTCATGTTGTTTTTTAAAATTTAATTTCAAAAGTTTTTTTTTTCTCCACTTTAAATTTCCTAAGTCAGTTGAACGAAAACAATTAAATTTAAAGTGTTAAAATGTACGTACATTATGTGATATGTACATATGACAATATCAATAACATAAATTACATAGTCTGTTTTTTTTTTCATTTTGCGGAACTGGAAAAAAAAATTAAATTAATATGAAAATCCATGAGTTCATAATTTTATTGTTTCAAAAAAAAAAAAAAAAAAAAGAATTAATAAAACGAAATAAGAATAAATCACATTGCATGGTCATTCAAGTGATCATTAAGCCGTCAACTGAAATTTAATCATCATATTCATGACCTCATAATGGCTTGTAAACATCAAGTCAGAAAAAGAACTCCCACGTATCATAATATATAAAATGTATTTTTATTCTTTTTATTTTGAAAAACGGTATTTACTTACATGTAATAAATTTTAAAAAAATCTTAAAAGGAAAATTCACTTAATATCTATAAATGTTTTTATTTTCTCTTGTATGTTTACCATTTATCCGACATTTAAATGAACATTTCATAATTTAAAAAAAATCTCATTTTCAATAATGGCTTCCGAAAAAAACAAACGAAAAGATATTTGATTTGTTATAATCGCCATATGTTAAATTCTTAAAGTTTCCATCTTTATTTTTACCTTTTCTCGATATACCTTTTCGAGTAGAAAAATCTTTCTTTTTATTTTATTTTTTAATGTTTTGTTGTGTGACTATACATGTCGTATGTATAGAAAAGTAACGCAAAGTAGTGATTTATTATTAAGGATCGAATATATCTAACTTTCGTAAATTTGTTACTATTTTTTCTTTTACTCTATTTTGTGTATCTCTAATATTATTAAATTGTACGAGTATCTTTTCGGTTTATTTCTTGTATTCATATATTTTGATTAGATGATAAAATTTCTTAACGATATTATACATGCGGTTTAGGTTAAGATCATAATTCACCTGCGTGACTACCTTGAGCTCGACTATAATATTGCTTTGCTCAGATAAATGAAAACAAAAATAAAACTTAAGAAACAGCAGTAATAATACAACAAGAAATAATCTGTTTTTTTTTAAAAATATTGTTATTTGAAAAGAAGAAAAAGGTAAGACCAACCTTCCTTTAGAATTTATTCAACGAGGCGTGGCTGGAAAAATAAGATGCCAAGCAATATTATTGCAATGCTTTGAAGGAAAATTTCGAACAAAAAATGTAAAAACAAAAAGAAAAAATATAAATAAGGAAAAAGGTTAAAAAGTATATCCATATATTAAAAAAAAAAAAACAACTTTGCCCTGATCGAGACTAATGGCTTTCTTTCACTTTTTATTTATTTATTACAAGTTTATTCTTATACAAAAATAAAACCTTGAACCTACCCTTGTGCGTGCAAAGGATTTTATCCATGATGTGTGTATTTATTTTTGGTTTTTCTTTTTTTCTCAATTAAATTTATTTTTATTTCTCAGTTTTTTCTTCTTCTTTACTTTTGTGATTAAGATATAAATTTCAATTTATGTTAATGCTATTTTATTGGTTCTATTTTTTATTGAAAACAACAACAACAACAAATAAGGGCAAATATAAGAATACAATAATAATTATTTATTTCTTTATAAATTTTCTTGTTTTTCCCTTGTGTAATGTTTCTTTTTATATTTTGTTTTCTTATATGAATAAACCACCAGCATATTCTAATTGTTAGATATACCATGAAATTCAAAATATGTACATTATTATAGATAGTGTTTCTTTTATTAATTTGCAAAAGCATCGAATAAACTATAAGAAAAAAATGTTTCATATATAATAATGAACACAAATAATTTGGACTATGTTCACTAATAAATAATATAAGAAAAAAATAAAAATAATGAAACAATTTATTCCGCCCCACTTATTTTCCTATATATGTAAATTTTCAAATGTTATATTTTAAATCGACGATGTAACACAAAACAACTTAATTCATTGTTTAGCAAGTGTACATTTGTCCCAATTAAAACAAGGCTAAAAATACTACTATATAGTTTTAAATACTTATGTATATACAAACATTCATAATTAATTCATAACGATATTTTATATTTCACTTATAAATTAATTAACATTTCAAATTTATGATGATGATGATGTTCATTCAAAATTAAAATTTAGTTGAAAAATGTCTAGTCGACTTCTTTTTGAGTTCTTAATACAAGTTTTATGTTTTTTTTTTCTTCTGCGTTTGTTATTTGTTTATCTTCCAGCTTTATTTATGAATATTGTACTTGTGAATATTTACATTTTTTTTTTTTTTGTAAATTTTATAATTTTATTTTTCTTTGTTTTTTATTTTTTCACAGTCTTTTGATATTATTATTTCACCTTGAAGTCGAATCACGTTTCTTATAATTTTTGAAAATGTTGTGGGATATTTATTACATTTCGTCGGTATTGTAAAGGATTTCTGCAACAAATAAAAACTTATACTAAATCACTGATTTAGATCTTTAACTCGACAACTAATAAATTTTTGTTTTTTCTGTTGTGTAGAATCTTGAAATGTAATCAGTATTTCAATATCTTGTAAAATACTACGTCACGATGAACAAGATATGTGATTTTCACGTTTTAATATAGATACAACGTGTCAAAAAATTCACATTATAAAAATGACAAAAATTATGTAGTGTAATTGTAAATTTTTTACACGTCGAGTAAACTTTATTTTCAAAAGAAAAAAAAGTAATCTTACAAATATGTTTTGTGTGACAAATTGGAGTTATGTTTATTTTCTAGCTTTTCAAAACATCTTTCAACTGCCTTTAACTTGAAAAGCGTTTTAGAATAACTTTTGTGTAGCACATTCATATATTGGTTTGTTCTTTATAGAAAAAGCGTTTAAGATCCTTTTCAGGGAAAGGATTAAATTTATTTGTTATTTGTCCCTTATAGTTATGGTCATAAAAGATATTTATATTAATCTATTAAAACTTAAATTTTCAAATCTAATTTTCACTTTTTTTGTTCTCGAAAATCAACAATTTTTTTTCCTTCATATAAAAACTAGAACAAAATTTTTTTTTCTTATGAAAAAATATATAATTTCATATTACAAAAAAAAAAAATAAAAATAAAAAATTTACTCTGATCTAACTTTATACTAAATGATAAATAATTGTGCGTTTTCCATATTCCATTATTAAAGTAGGTATCTAAAATATTTTACATTTCTTGTATAAGCAACATACAGTTACTAATAGCATATAAACAATTTTTAATAGACTTTTCAAGCAATTTCATTTGGTCATAACATAAAACTTCTCGCGCTATACAAACTGATATATGTATATGTATGTATGTATATTCTGAAAAGAAGGATGAGAAGAAAATCGTGAAAATGTTGTATGTTCATATATTATAGAGAACAGAAGGAGCGGCATATCCAGAGAAAAATCGTTAAGGAAAATTATCCTTTGTACGTTAGCTTGAATAAAACATGTACATATAAAAAGTGTGTATATAAAGTATATCACTATACTTGTATAATGTACATTTATGTGTGTACAATGAACTAAAAATCCAATATTATATGGGGGTGTATAAAGGTATATATGTACATATGTATGTATACCATATAACATAAGAACTATATTATAATAATGGAGAAAATTCCGGAAAAAAAAAACGAAAAAAGAAAAGAATGAAAAACAATTTTTTTCCCGGTTCATCGAGTCAGTGCTTCGTTAGCAATAAATATACTCCCAGATATACTAAAAATTGTGTATACTGTGTGCTAGAAGCAAATTATGATTATTTGACCCCTTGCCAAACTTCTATAAGTTTTCTCAGGCTGATCATATTTTCTTTATAATGGCCTCAACTTTGGGTTCATATTAGTTGATTTAATGTAGTGAACATAAACCGATGAATAATCACCACAAAAAGAAGAAAAAAAAAACAAAAAGAGAGAAGAAAAACAGTATTATAATAGAATGAGTTGAACATATATCTACATATGTATTTTGTACACTGAATATAGAATATAGAAACACAAAGTTAAAACTTTTCTCATATTTTTTGGCAAACTTACAAGAAAATCCTTTTAATTGCTTTAATTGGTGCTATTTTAATTGCTTTTCTTCGAGATTCTATGATTCCGCATGGATGAATAATATAATACGTGTATGAACCTTAAGTACCAATAATTCTATACATTTTGTATATTATGTTCATATATGTATGTAGTATGTATGTTTTTTTTATAACAATTACAGAATATGTATTTTTGTATATTATTATTTGAATGCATTTTAATATGTACATTTTATATTTATAAAACACATACTCGAATATATATACATAGTGGGTGCTCAAAACAATAGATAGAAATTTTCTAATTCTCTAAATCGATATATCTCGATTCCCGAATGGCGCATATGTTTTTCTTAAAGTAATAAACATTTGCAGATGGTACACGTGCTTAGGAATTTCTAAGTGCTTTTTGTTATTTATGTATGAAACCCTTTTTTCTCTTTTTTATTTTTTTGTTATATTTTTTTTATAAGGATACTTGAATTAGAAGTACGTAAACATATATCGAAATTATATTAGGTGTAGAACACATATTGAATCGTACACTGGGGCACAATATAATATAACTTCTTAGAATGCGAAACATATCTCTGGACTTTGAAAAAAAACACAAAACTAAATGAACAAAGAAATGAAAAAAAAAGAATGTTATGTACATCAAATGAAAAATACATATTATACATATATAAAAAATTATTGGTAATTCGAGAAAAAAATATTCACAATCTAAAAATAAATTTTATCTTTTAATATATGGTATATAGAATCGTAGTGTATTCATACAAACATAAAAGAAATATAAAAATTATTTATAAATCGAATTTAGATGTGAATTTTAATGCATACAACGTTCATACAATAAGTTGATACCTCTAACTTTTTTAATTTTAGTGTAAAATATTTGAATAAATTTTAAAATTTTATATAGGAACGAAATGCTTGATTGCATAAGTGCACAATGTGTGTTTTTTTTATTAAATGTATACATGCATGCATTAACACCAATAATTACATTGAATATTGGCAAAGAGCATAAAATAATTAATCTAGAAGTCGTATATGGAGGGTTTAATCATAATGAAAAAAAAAAAGTAGTAAAATAGGGAATAACGTTGATATAAAGGCCATTATTGAAGAATAACGACACACGTCTAGACATTTCGTTTCCATGTAATATCATTTCGATAATTTCTATGACATTTTTCTATACATTTATAGATATACTTATTATACTTATATGTATGCATCTTTAATATATATCCCCAATATACATACATATAAATATACATTATAATATTATGAACAATACATAAAGTACAATTTAAAGATAATATGTATACACAAATAAAAAAAAAAGCACAAAAACGAAATAGTCCGGTCTTTGGTCCCACATGCCGGGAGCAAAAATCAAAAATGAAAACGATGAGAAAAGAAAATTTTTCAAATGGGGAAAAACATACATTAAAACTCCCTCTATTTATAACATTAAGATAACTGATAAAGCAAACAAAAGACTTTCTCATGAGAAGAGGAAAATCTATGTAATGCATTGTTTTGAATATACATATGTATGTATATTCATACACAAACAGATACACTATATAATATAATAAATAAGAATAATGATACTTTGCTTATCGTTTCTTGTTGTGTATTCTTTTATATCTTTGGACATGCTTTATTATTTACTAGTTGCCTCCGAGGTATATATCCTTTATAATATAAAACTTCTGATAATATTGAAAAATTTTATCTTATATTCTATTTCTTCTTTTTTTAACTTATTCTTTAAATTTATACTTAAAGTTAAAGTTTTCCAAACAAAGAATGAAAAAAAAAAATTATAATAATAAAAAATTGTATTATCTTTTTTTCATGAAATTATTTTCAACTTTTTCAGTTCGATATTATGTGTTTTTATTATACATTATAAATTTCTTTGTTTACACTTTCATCTCATATATATGAACTCATATATAGAATTAAATTGCAATCTAGTTGCTATCTTAAAAAATATATTATTTACTAATTTTTATTTTTATAATTTTAATTACTTTTATAATAAAATTAAAAAATTTCATTTACAAAACAAAACAATTTAATTCATAAAAAAATTATAAACGTTTCATTAGATATAATTATTTTAAAATAAAATTGATAAATCATTTACATATTTTTGTTGTTGTCATATCGATAAAAACAAACAATAATGATTTGAAAAATAATAAAAATAAGGAAATTCATAAATCATTCATGAATGCACTTATGGGACCATGAAAGAAATAAAGTAGCCATAAAAGAAATTTTTATGATGTTATAGTATCCCTATAAAAATTCATCTTTAAATCACTTTCGTGCGAGATGATGCATTTTATCTCTTCAACGCATTTATTTTTTTTTTTTAAAGGTAATCCACTTAAGAAGATGGCACTTAAAGTCATCATTACAAGCATTTTTACTACGATATGATAGCATGAACATTATCTATATGTGTACCCTCTTTCAGTTTTCCTTTTTTGTCGTTCACAAACCCTCACTAAGTAAATCGAATCTTATCATGTTGTGTTTTTTTTTCTTCTAATATTTTCTTTCATTCCTTGAAGAAAATACAACGTTAGAAAAACACAAACAAGGATATACATATATATGTATGTATAGATGTACATAGATACAACATAACATTTATTTTCTTTGCTTCTGAATTTTGCGTTGTATCCAAAACAACAAAATTAAGGAAAAAAAATAGAAATGAAGAAAAAAAAAATAACAGGAAAAAGAAAATAGAAAAATAGAAAAGAAAAACTCTTTTAGTAAAAATAAATGGATGTGGGTTCAAGGATCAAAATAACCTCATTCCAAAATTTATATTGTTTGAAAGGAAAAACATAATACAAATATAAACTGTTAATATAAGAAAAAAAGGATATAAAGACTGACGAATACTAAAAAGAAAAATCATTCTCATGAAAGTGTAATCATCGAAGTTGGCTCATAATGAAACTATAGGGATACATTTTGTTTGATATAGAGGGTTCCTTTTTCTTGTATACTATAGAGAGGAAAAAAAAAGCACAAAATCTTTATAAATGTGTTTGTTTATATATTTTTATATCATATTCAATGACGCCATGGTGATTTTAAAGCAATCTATACAAATATACAATCATCGACATCGACCCAAAAAAAAAAATAAGAAAAAAAGAAAAGGATCATCACATGATGAGTTTAGTTCATCAGTAATAGCTCTATCTGTATACTATCTGATGATAGAAGTATGAGATGCAGAATTGTGATTCATGTCCTTTTGGAGGAAACAACTGTCGTGTGTACTGCATTATTGGTTTTCGAATTTTATTTTCAGTTGATGGCAGGAAATCCTGCATTTCCCACACATCTCCTCCCAAAAAAGAAAAATGAATGTTGAATCTAAGTTGATATCTGTGCGGGTGATGACAGCAAAGGCGTGTGCTATATACATACAACACATTATAAACATTTTTATTTTTTGTTTCTGTCAAAGGAAAAAAAAAGAAGGGTAAATATTTGAAAAAAAAAACATTTAATGGCGTATCAAAGACATTAAACCCTTAAAATAAGTACCAGTTAAGCTCGTTTCAGACACAATTAATGGAAGTTGTTTTCTCTTCTTTATTATTTATATTTGATCATTTATTGATATTTTATTATAAAAAAATAATTATGCGTGAATTATGTATTCTGTTTTTCAATATAAATAATAATTCAAAACTATTTGATACAATAAGAAGTCTGAAAATTTCTAAATTTAATTTGAAAATTATTAGGTTCAAACTTTATGTCAAAGCCTGTATTTTTTACTTATTAAAAGCTGAATACTTTCGTTTTTAATGCAACGCGGCCATTAAAGTTTTGCATTTAAAATGTTTGTTTTTTTTCTTTTATTGAAATCCATTCATCCCTACACATTCATAAAAAACCAGTTTTGTTGTTCAATATAAAAAAGGGGAGCCCATGCCCATTATGTACATGAAATCCGGTATATTCAGCGTATAACAAAATGAGGAGAACAAAATTAAATAATCCTCACTCCACAATTTCTGCTAGCTTCAGTTAGATGGTGCTGTAGGTTAATCTAGTGGAATTAATGGAAAGAAAATTCATGAGGCAGAAATTGAGATGGAAAATTTATTAAGGATTTGTTTGTTGAAGCTAGTCATTTCTTTATCGAAAAACATCCTAGAAAAAATTTAGAACAAACATTTGTAGATTTAAAAAAAATATATATAATAGAATATATGTATTGCTGTGTAGCTACGACTAAATTATGCAAAAGAAAATGTTGAAAGGAAATATCTCTTGTTTAAAGCTGAAACTAATGGAGTTTTCACTACAATAAAAAAAAAGGAAGTGATGGATAATAACTAAAAAGTTTGAAAATTATTTTTCAATTATTTTATTGTTTGAAAGTTCATTAATTCTCTACTAAACTTTTCCTCATTGAATCCATTATAAGAAACGCAACGTTGTAATTTTTTTATAATTTTTATTTACCAATCTTACAAAGTACAGTATTCATTTATAATTATTTCTGTCCTATTTTTTTCTAATGAATTTATTTTTCTTTTTCAAACAATTTTTGGAAGTAGAAAAATTCTTGTTCAGAATGCCAAGAATATGCCAATAAGTCTACAAATTTTCTTTCATTTATTATTCTTCTAAAGCTTCCTAAAATATGCAAATGAAGAAATAAATTTTATTTTAATCCTATGCACAAGATTAAGACACAAAGAATCTTTATAGAAAGACTTTTATAATAGCATTAAATTAAAAGCGTGAGGAGACTTTTTTAAATATGTATATACGTATGAATAGTATGTATCAACATAATAAATAAATGCTATCTATTTTAAAGATCCTTTTCGTCCATCAGAAAATTATTAAATCTGTTCATTCTTTTAGAATTGGAATTGGAAGTAAAATGTCATTGAATTAATGCAGGAAAAACGAAGTCAGCATACAATATTTTAGTATGTACATACTCGTATATACCTATATATACAGATACTTTTGAATATGAAGCAAAAACAGGCAGGTATGTTTTGTATGTTTATTTTATATCAAAGATATACCATTAACCATACATATATGTATATACCAAAACCAGAGGAGATATTGCGAACACAATAACTGCATCCAAATATTCAACACTCATATCTATATCTAACTAAAAAATATCTGTAGCTATAATATGATGTATACTTTTTCAGTTAGTTATATAAGAAAAAATTTCAGACTTTAAATAAATGCTTTAATCTTAAAACAAACAAGAAAAAAAAAAAAAAAAAAAAAATTTTCAAACACGGTAATTTTGTGAAAGGGTCAGTGTCGGATGCTTTTGTTTTGTATTCCAACATTGGATTGCATTAAAATTCCTTGGACAGATGCCGACGGTTCAAATCTAGAAGATCGCGAAAAATCTTTTTTCAAAAAAAAAAAAAAAAAATCAAAATATTTTTTTAACAATTTGAAAATATAAGGAAAAACTTGATTTTATAAACAAACAATGGTCGACTGATAATCTTTAATGCATGAGGTCTGCATTTTTTCGCCTTTTTTATTTTTCGTAGATACATATATGTATGTATGCTTACTTCTAAATACGGATAATTTTCATTGCAATTCAGATTCTTATATATGTATATATTTTTTGTATAATGTACAAAAAAACAAAAAAGTTTCAACGTTGAATACATTCATATCATCAAATATGAAAGTTATGTGACCTAATCTGTTCGTACCGTCGGTATATCTTTTTTTTGTTAAATTATAGAAAATCCCGTGTGAATTTTAAATTCACTCAAAAATAATATGAATTTAAAGTGTTTAACTTTTCATTATTTGGAAATGCGTTTATTGTAAAAAACCTATTCAATTCAAAATTGAATTTCTTGCAAAACAGGACTTTTTTTAATGATTTCCGGAAAATAAAAATACATCTATGGAGTTTTAACTGAATACCTTTAACTTTATCTATTTTTGTATTATAGAAGTTTTTTTTGCAGATAGTATAATTTTTTTTTCTTTTTTAATATGCAATTAAACAAAGGTGCAATTTAACATACATCTTATATTGAAATTTAACGCCATCATGAACACCTTTAAACAAAATTACCTCACACATATTTAGATTTTAAAATTCACTAGTAAATACAAATTACAAAATATTATTACAACAGCTACTTTGTCAACACATAATTATTATACAAATGCATTTTGAATATAATATAAACTTCTTGGCAAGCATAATATAATAATTTTACATGTTTTTTTATTTCACTTTTTTTCTGTGTGCACACATATGCATTACAATTTTCCTATATATGTAATTTTCACTTTTACAAGAATATTATAATTAAAACAGATTCATTAACTGACGTAAGTATTAAAAAGTCGATTAAATACAAGTCATTTTTAATTGTTGTTTTACATTAAAAATAAAAAACAAATTCATTGAATTTTATTCATAAGATACAATATTTTGGCATACATTGTATAAATAAATGGATTCTTTTTATATATTATATAAAAACAAAAAACAAAATACATATATATATATGTACATAATATATATTGTGTGCAATTTGCAATATGAAATTGAAATTTATGTTTATTTACTTCTCTCTGGTTGTTTCCAAGTAGTATAATTAGTATAAACATATTTTTTTATTCATTTTATGAAATTTAAACATGAAAAATTCAATTTTATACACTTTCGTTACATTTACATATACTGTTTTTTTTTTTAATCTTTTTTTTTTTAATTTATTAAAATTTTATATTTTAATACACCCATAACTCTGAATTTACTGTAGCAGCAACAAACAGATACAAGACAATTTTTGTTTTTTTTGTTTTTGTCCTTTTTTTATTAAATTCTATTTTATTAAAAATTTATCTTTTTTTTCTTCAATTTTTTATGTTCTGTATTCCATTTGTATTGCAAAAAAATTAATTATTTAAAAAATTTATATACACAAAATGTAAAATAAAAAATATATAAAAAATAATAAATGACATAATGTAATTGTAATGCAATGAGATTAAAATATAAAAAAACAAAAAAAAAAACAAAAAAACAAAAAATTTATTTTTAAAATATTTATATGGAAAAATTAATTATATAAAAAAATAGAATATCTTTTTGTAATTTATTTACTTTTTCACTTATCTTTTCAATTATCTATGAAATTTAAAAAAATAAAATTAAATAAAAATTTGATAAGATGAGAAAATATGTATATGTACTTTTTTGTTGTTGTTGTTAAATTTATGAATGTCATTTATTGAATGAAATTTATTTAAAAAATAAAAGCAAAAGCTTTTTATATAAATAATTTGTTTGTATGTAAAGCAGAATTTATTGAAGAATATAATTTTATGATGTTTTTTACTAGAAAGCATCTATAAATTAAATTTTGTTTTTTCAGACATCAGAAAATTCATCAGTTTAAGATTGATTTCTTTAAAATTAAATTGAGTTTTTTTTTCTCATTTTTTTATTTTTTTATTTTCAGATAATTATAAAACATTTAGTAAATTGCATTTGAAGATATACGGTCTACATATTTTATATAAATATGTATAAAGCTTCAACAATTTATATCTTTTTTATTATCTGAAAAATAAAATGAATAAACCAGTGAAAAAGTACAAAACGTTATGTAAATTTTAAATTAATGTTAACAATTGCGTGAGCCAAAAATTTTGAATAAAACATAATTTAAAAAAAAAAATTAATAAAAAAAATTAAAATCGATCATTATTCGCTTTTTCGAAACCGTTCCGTTTTTTTTATCTTTTTTTCTTTGAGTGATCACACCACACCATACATTATGTGCCTGAAAAGAAAAAAAAAAATCGTTAAATCTTTGTTGCTGTTTTTTTTCCTACATCAAAACTTATTATTTTAAAAATCATTTACTGGAAACAACAAGTGCATGTCAGTTAACTTTCAATTATCGAAGCGATCGCATAATACAAAAGAGTATAATTACCTGTAAAACTGTTGGAAAAGATGTTTTGTTTGCAACTCAGATAATTACAAAATTATATATACTTTTTATTTATTCATATAATGTAACAAAAAATAAAAGATAAGTTCTAAGGGAGTTTTTAGGTACATTTTGAAATTTTTTTTAAAAAAAAAGATAAGATACTTGTACAGAGAACTTGTCTTATCCACATAACTTTACATTGCTTATGAATAAGACTCAAAAAAAAAAAAAAACAAGAATGATAAGTGGGAAAAAATTTAATCTCAAGTAAATTTCGGCTTTTAAAAATTCAAAGAAAATCATGTAATTATTGCAAATTTTATTATATTCTAAAGTACGAGTAACATGACCCGGAAACAAATTAAATAAAAATATAATCTTTTTTATTTTTTTATTTTGTTCTTTTTATGGATACAATTTTATTTACGAAAATTTGACGATATAAAAAATATAATCTGTTTATTTTTTTTAAATTCAACATTTCTATAAAAAAAAAGAAAACGAAAAACTAAAAACTTTTATTAAAAATACGTCACCAAATGACAATACAAACCATATTTTCTAAACAATTTCATTTCATGAACGAAAATTAACAAAATAAAACTTTATTGAATAGACAATAATGTTGATTGGAGTAACATTTATTCTACATCGTTACATATTATGTATTTGATCTTAGTATTAACTGAAGCATTTTATTTCTTATTACGAAAAGGGATTATATTGTCACAGCCTGGTCAAGTTTTACTAAATCCTTATTTATGTTAAGGATTACACAAGTAGCACCAAAACTATTTTTTGATGACGTTATACACATTCATTTTATTATAAAATGTATATACATATATACATACATTTTGTATATAAATATATTATGTGCTTACGTACATTGACATCATATATAAACATTTTTATCTTCGTGCTATCTTCTAATTTTTTTTTCTTTTTGTGTAGTTTGTTTTTATTCTAAAAGAATTTTAAAAGAACAAAAAAAAAAAAACATATTGTGAGGTGTGCCAATTCAATATTAATGATTTAATAAATTTTAACAAAAATATATATTTATAAAAATAAACATGTCAAATTACTCATGTATTTTAGAAAAAGCATGACAAAAACAAAATGGCTTTACATTCTATAATTCACTGTATTATTTTTATATTAAATAAAATGACTCAAATTTTTCAATTTTTCTTCATTTTTTTCATTTGATGAGCTTTGTGTTACAAATAGAAAAAATAAAAAATAAAAACTTGAAAAAAAAAAAAATTCAAATATATTCCATTTTCATGATTACAATAAACACTTGCATTATTTCATCATAAAATTATCCTTTTTCCAAATACTTTACTTGTTCAGAAAATTCTTATCTGAAAATATTTTTATTCATTAAATTCCTCATATCGTATAATTTTTAAGCGTGTGTAAATATATTATATGGGTAAACACTCACTATATATGTATATACAAGTGTATTTTTAGTACATACTTTGTTTAATATACATATATGTATGTATATATTTTATAAAAGTATATGCGTGCAAATTTAACTGGTGTTAAATTTAATCATAAATAACAAGAATATATTAAATAACCCTTTTGTTAACATGCATATCTCCTTAAAAAGTTTTTGTTGTTTCTAAACGACATACGTCTAGCTAGATGAATGTTTGTCATACATTAACATATATTGTACATTCATATGTATGTATAAGGACATACATATGAAGCTTTTTCTTCAACCATATTTAATTATAATCAGAACACATAAAGGGGATGCTTTAACATACTATGTATATAGAATTTACATGTGTACATACATATATTATATCCTTAAATAAATACAAAAATTCCCCATACTTTAACTTTCCATTTATTTAGTCCTCTATCATCACAAAACTTTGTCTTCATTGTCTGTATAATTACTGTCATGGCTCTTCATCCTTTAATCCATAGTTGGTTGTTAATAATATGGCAGAAGATATTTTACTAGTTTTACCCTTCTAAGATTTAAAGTTAAAATGATGTTTCTTGTTTTCTTCATTTTTTTATTTCCTTTTTTTGTATAGCACATATGTATGTACATACATACATACATGTATGGTAATGGTTACTTTTGTATAAAAAGCAATGAAAATCATGGTATTAATGAAATAACTTAGAAAAGAACAAAAGATATGATTTTCCTCTTACATAGATATCTTTTTAATGTTTATATCTCATTATCAAAATGCTTTAAGGGACCTTAAGCTGAAAGATTTATATCTAATATGCTACTTATTATATAAAAAAATATAAATAATCATATACACCAAATATAGAGACCATGAATAATTTTCATTTCTTTTTTTATTCATCATGTGTGGTTTTTTAAAGAAACTAAAAAATGTGCTTATAATTCCCATTAGAAATATAAATCAAATTGATTCTTTTTTTTTCTTTCTCCAAATCTTTCAATTTAAAAATAAACTTTAAATTTTTGAATAAGTTATAAATTGATTAAAATAAAAAATTAAGATTTTTTTTTTGTCAAATTAATTTTATGATCGAAATAAAAACCGTTGTCTGCTTGCCTATTTTAGGAAAATAGAAAAAAAAAATTTAAATATTGAATGCATATCACATACACTTACATGTGTATGTACAATATTTTTGAAAAAAAAAAAAAAGTTTTAATTTGTTTGAATAATTACTTTTGAATGCTCAACACTCTAAATAGTATTTAGGACACTATTAAGTCATTATAATGCGCTTATCTTTAGTAAACACTCCTTCGGGCAAGAGAGAGATCTTTTAAATAATGTACGTTTTATGTAAGAAGAATTTGTATATCATGGATTGTATACCCGATAGATACCCCTGTAAATTTCATATAATGTAATTGTAAATTATATCTTTTATATATATCTATACACACGAGAGACGAAACTAATTTAAAGTTGAATTTCATCATATAAGCCATTTTAGATCCCCAATTCCCATTTTTAAATTTTATCATATTCTTTTATATAGTAAATTTGTGTTTATGTATTTATATTTATATTGAAGCACATACATAACATACATACATATATGTATAATATATAAAGCCTGTGCGTTTGCTGATATACATAATTATGTATATACATACATATTACACACAAAAGTCCTAGAGGTAAAATATTTTCATTTTCTCTCATCTCATCTCATCTCTTCGCATCATTATTTTTAGCTTCCGTATCATTTTTTTTTTTTTTTTTGATTATACGATACCAAATATCCTACTCAATTCTCAACAGAAAAATATTGTATGGATATTACATTGAAAATGTCCATTGTGTCAATGCTAAAAAATTCAATCGCCTAAAGCAATTTCCGATTACGTACATTTATGTTTAGCTTTATTATACCTATTTTTAAATTTAACATGGAATATATTCAAATGTTTTTCAATATATTGTATATTTTGTACAATGAATATTTACATTGAATTGACATTATCTTTTTTTATATACTACATATATGTAGATATGTGTATCCATTTTTGTATTACAGATACACATACATACGTAATTATATAGATACATAGCTATATTTTTTATCAATAAAAAAACACGCGTATTGTTTGTGTAATTTTGTAAAATACACAATACATACGCACACAAAAACAAATTTAAATTTAATGTATGTATATCAAAAGCTTGCTGGATTATAATATATCCGGTGAAATATCCTTTAATTCAAAATAAAATATGAAAGCTGATGAAAATGATATATTTTTCTATAAAGGAAAATTTATTTTTGAATATTTGTAAACTTACAATTAGATCTTTTCATAACAGAAATATATATTCTTGCGATAAAATATCTATGTACTGAACTGACCCTCTGAGGAAGATATAAAATGAAAAAGGATCGATTTCTTAAACTTAAAATATTGTTTGTGAAATTCATATAAAAAATGTGATACAGACACCTCAAATACATATATCATGACTTTAATTTTAATAAATCTTAAAATAAGAACAAAATCAATTTAATATAAAATAATATGTATGTATATGTATAATATCTGCTTAAAATAAATATAAATTTATATTCCTTAACTTTTATTTATGATTTCATGTAAAAGGGAAAAATATTGTTTTACAAATGAAAACATAATGTACAATTCTCGATTACATTAAATCTGAACAATATTTTAACAGTAAAGTGCCGACATTAAGTATCGATTACAATAATAATTTTTATTTTTCAATATAATAATATATAAAAATCACCTTTAGAACAAACAAACAAAATATTTCGTTATTAAATGAAATAATATTTTTTAACATAATAAAATGTCAAGCACATAAAAAAGATACAGTCATATATGTAGGTATATGAACTCATAATATGTATATATAGACTTATACCCCACATATAAATATAAACTTTATTTTATATTAAATGAAAATATGTGTAAAAGAATTTACATAATGTTTTTGTGTATGTAAATTAAATGAAACAAGGGAAAATCAAAAAAAAAAAAAAAAAAAAAAAAAAAGAAATAATGAAAAGAAAATTGATAAACGTGAGGAAAAATTTGATTCGTGACGATGTCACATAAATAATGAATGTCACGAAAGACAAAATAAGGAAAAAGGTAGCATTCACGAAAAATATATAAAATGAAAATATAAATAATGTGAAAAAAAAAAAAAAAAAAACAAAAAAAAAAAAGTAACAAGATACAAAGGCTAAAAGAAATTCCTTCCAAATGAAAAAAAAAAAAAAACTCAAAAAAGAGGAAAAAAAATTATTGTGCGACTCCATTACAGTGTTATAAATCAAGAAGGTTAAAGAAATATTTTTGTTGAATGTATCAGATTTAAGTAACTCGAAAAAAAAAAACACCAAATAAAAACTATAATTTTTTAGTAATTCAGTATATGCTGCATTTTTTTTTTTTTCAAATTCTTAAAGCTTTCATTTATTGTGTTCTTTCATCATTATTTCACGTACAAAAAAAAAAAAAGAATGATATTCTAAAAATATCCACAGATACTATTTTCAAGTATCAACAAGCACTATACACCTATTCAGAATGTTTAAATCTTTCAGTGAATTTAATTTTATCAAAAGAAAAAGAAAATATATCATAGCTCTAAGGATATAAGAACTGAGAATTGATTTACTTGTGTTTTTTTACATCAGTTTTTTAAATCTACTTTATTACAATTGAAAAATCTTTCGAATATGTATTTTTTTTTTCAATCTCTTTCACAATATACCCACAATATACTCGTAGATAAATATAATACTTATATGGTAGAGTGTTGCAATAATTATTTATAAACTTCTATATTCACTTAAATCCTTAAAATATAATCTAAGTACAAGAAATGTCAGTTGAATACGAACTATGACAAATGTTCAATTTTCTACGACCACATATCTTTAGAAAATTTATAATATTCGAATTGTTCATTATGCATGTCCGTTACATATTTAGTATATATGTATATAGTATATATATATATATGTATGTATATTATATTGTAAACAGTGAAACTAGTATAAATATTTTAGTTTTTGTTGTATTCAAAAGATGCATTTTATATTGTGATTGCTTTTTGAAAAAAACAAAATTTAAATCTTCGCGTGGAATAAACATTTTCCAAGAGAAACATGAACTGTAAACGATGTAAACAAGTCATTCATTTCATATGTATATAAAATGCTATATGTACATATATGTACGAAATACGAATATTTATAGGAATTACATTTGAAAACCATTCGTTCAACATTAATCGGAGTCTTGGCACAATATCTTTTTGCACAAAATAATGGATCGTCTTATATATGTATATATGTAGATATATTTTTGTACTTTACTTTATTTACTATATAAAATGTATGTAGGCTTGAGGATACTATATCTGATCAAGAGTAATAAATAAGTGAAATGTAGGCGGAAAAGAGTGAAATGGTTAAGAAAGAACACAATAAAGCAATTCTTCGTAATTAAAAATTCCTTATCGTTGTTTTTATATTTTTATAATGCCTGTAAGAAATTTTATGAGTTTGCTTGTTCAAGGCCGAGCCTACTTGTATACAAAAACGAATCATCATCATCATCATTATCATCTTATAAAACCTTAAAGGTATCTATCGCAATATTATAACTAAAAGTTATAAAGTAAAACTTGATAAATATTACACCTTTACTGTAGATTAAAGAGATCCCTATACATACACCACGAGTACCTAATGTAAAAATGATTCAAAATATGTTCTTTTTTCTTTGTTTTATATTTTAGTGACTTTATCTTGAGCAAAAATTAAATTTACAATTTTCAAGTATGTATTTTATTCATGATATCTACTAAATTGTTGCAAACTATGTTCTCTTTTTGTTGTTGTTGTTATCGAAAAAAATATACAATTTATATGTCTGAATTAAAATTTTAATCGATAAATTTCAATATAAGGATACTTTTTTTTTACAAAACAAATTTAAACGTGCAACATTCTAGCACGTAATATATTTAATTTTTATTTAAAAAAAAAAAAAAACATGATTGGTATATTTTTTTCAAGTTATTATGAATTTCAGGGGCTTTCTATGATTACCATCGTTAATAATGCGAAAAAAAAAAATAATGAAAAATTAAATATTGTTTGACAAACTACACGCAATTATATCCTACTGATTAAAATCGATAACAGATGCAACAGATGATATACTATTAAAAATTCGTTAACGATGTGTGTAAGTTTTATAAAATAATTGTATAATTCATATAAGTAACGCGTTCCACGTACAACTCGTAGTCGTAACACCAGTAACAGAGAGAATCTTCTTATATGTATATCTTATTATTCCATTTATATCTTATGTCACAGGAGAACTTTATAAATGATGTACATAAAAGATACAGGAGCAAAAAAATAACATTCTTTTATATTAAAATTAAAAAAAAAATAAAAAATAATAAAATAAAATAAAAGAATAAGTACATTGAATTATATTAAATTTTAGTGCAGCATCAGCATGCTAGCAATAGTTATAAGTGGTACAGCATTTTGCTCTGTTGCGAAAATTTACGACAATGTCTATACCACAAGGCTTTAACATACTACATACAGATACATATATACAACACATGCAAGTAAAAAGTCATATCAGAGAAAATGCAACATCAACAGCAGCTCAGTAATATCAATACATGTATAAATACATACATTTGTATGTAATATGTATATAAATAATGTAGCACATATGAGTTCTATTAAAAGCAAACCTCTGCGGTGGTATAACGACTGATTTATGCCGTGTTAAATGTAAACCACTATATAAGGTATGACACCTCTACATGACCGGACAGTGACCAATTATTTATTATCCTCTATGCATACATAAGTAATATTATGGTTGTATATACTTACAAAATAGAAAAGATTTACTGTCAACCATAGGTATCTATAAATTTGTATAATGTTTTATATAAATGCAATATTGCATATTGTTCAAAATCGAATGAATAAAATCATGATAAAAAACTTTACCAAATATGATTTTGATTTACTAAATTCATGTGAGTGTAAATTTTAAATTCAAATATCTTTTTTTTTTTTTTTACTTTTTATGTACATGAAATTGAATAGATGTACTAAATTCTTTTTCAATTTGAAATTTTGATTAAAAAAAATATAATAGGATACTTGCATCTACATGTATATGTATGTACGTAAAGTTTTTTTATTTAATTTAACTTTGAAGGTGAAAAATAGTCGAAAATTCATTCTAAAAATCATTATATATGTATATATGTAGTAGTTATTCCTGTCTTGTTTGCGATGTTATACGAGTATGCCAAAGATTATGTATGTGAGTCTTAAATAAGACTTGAAAATTTAATCTCCATATATTAATAGAAGAATAAATTATATGTTTTAGCTCTGTGTTGATTTTATTCTTTGAAAATTACTTTAAGTCTGACCTTTGACCCTTATACTCCGATTAGCTTCCAGTAATTTTTTTTTTTTTTTAATTTGAAAATTTGGTCCCTCAAGCTCGGTTTATTTGCAGATGAGGTTTAAATCATTTCGATTCAATTTGAAAAATTTTCGAACTGAATTATTTCAGCTTGAATTGCAAACAAGTTGTGTGGCTCTGTATCTTTAGTATATTTTCTGTTCAACCACCAAAAACTCAAACAAACACCTTCCACCTTTCTTTTTTTGAAAATTAGTCATATGCATTAAAATAGTAATTTTTTTCAAATTCATAAATCATAAATTTTTTGTATTTTCAATGTCACAAAAATTTTAAAAAAAAAGTGTCTTCTCTTTTATCAAGTGGGACGTTTTTTTTTTTTTTTGTTAAATTACATAATTATTAAATACCTGTTAAAATTGAACTAAACAATGGATATACAATTTTTGAAGGTCTATTTCCAAATTTAGGGAAGGGTCAACCGTAAGTAATTCATATTTTTTTCTTAATACAAGGTAAAATGTAAAAGATAATAGGTATAATTTCCTTCTAAATGCATCACACGTACAAAAACTATATTCACAAAAGGGTTTCAGTGTTTTTTATGGTTTTTTTTTACAAAACAAAAATTTCGCTCATAACAAAATATACTGAAATTTCTGTTTAGATATGTTATGGCCTTCAAATTATTATTATTAAATGAAAAAAAAAAAAAAACAAGAAATAAATATGAAAAAAGAAAAACACAAAATGAATTTAAAATGCAACAGATCGCCTGTTAAAAATTATGATTTTCATATTTTATGCATTTCGTATCTTTTAAATTTTATAAAATGCCCTTGTACGTCAGATCGTTTTTTATTATCCTTTTTGAAGAAATAAGAATAAAAAAAAGTTAAATTTTTGTTGGCGTTCAAGTTAAAAATTAAGGGTTTTATGATAGGGTACTATTATGCAATTTTTTTGAATAAAATGTTTTATGTAGGTAGGTTGTTTTTTTATAGGCAAAAGATTTATAATATCTTTTCAGTTGTATTTCAAATTTTGTTTTTGCTGTTTTGTAAATTTTGTTTTTTTTGTTGTTTTTTTGTACATTTTGATGATTGTCTAAAAGTAAAGGAATCAAGAAAATTTAACAAAATTAGTTTAAGCAATTCAGTTTAAACTCTTCCATGCGGGAGTATGCATGATGTATGTAAAAATAGTTTCGAGAAAGGGTTAAGGAAATATATTATATTTGGAAAAAAACTTTTATCGGAAAGTGTGGAAATAGTGAAAAATTTAGTTAATCAGAAAGTGATTCTTTAATAAAAAATAAAATAAAATTTCTTGTAGTTGAGATGTCGTAGTACGTAGTGAAATTTCAGTTTTAAAAAAAAAGTATATTGAAATTACAAAAAATAAATAAAAAAAAAATAGAATAAAAATTAACAAGTTAAAAAGGTAAAAAGCTATAATCAAGTTTTGTTTATTATTTTTATATTTCATCGAATTAAAAAAAAAGTTCAATTGAGTGTAACGAGATGCAGAAAATATGGAAACATAAAAAAAAAAATTGGTAAAATTTATGTTACAAGATTAGTCAGTTTTATTCATAAATTATTTATTTTTATTTTTAATCTATCAATTTATTTGTAATTTTATTTTTTTCAATATTATACTTGTATAATAAATTTTCAAAGTATTTGCACTCTATAAAAAATAAGAAAATTATAATTCAAGAACTCCAATCGTCTTTTAATCACATAGATCTTGTACCTACGTAATATTAGACTTGTATGTATATTTGTTTGTATATAGAGTCCCTTTAAAGACAGAATTATTTATTGGTCCCGATTAAACTGATTTTCTTATTCTTTAAATCTTTACATCGTTAAAACATACTCTGAGTATTTTCCTGTACACATTTTGTGTTGTGTTTTATATCCATACATTCAAAGAGTTTGTACACGTTCTATTGCAAAGTGTATGTTATTTTTTTTTTCATTAGTTCTTCCGCTTACAATGTTCTGTTAAGGTTCAGGACCATCATTATATGCATATCATGTATATTGGTTGACATCGTTTTTATTTTCTTCTTGATCGTGAATTAAACATGTTTTGTGCTTGTTTTATGATCATGTAGTCCAAAAACACGAGCACTAAGTAAAGAAAATTCATGTTTAATCATTTACAAGGAATATAAAAACGGAATAAATACAAAAATTAAAAATAAAAATGTATAAAATTTCTTTTAAGCCAATTTCAAGTTTTTTTTTTTTTTTTTCGTTTTTTTTCTTTCTTTTAATCGATTAGAATAAAATAAATGTGTGCATGTCATTTTTTTGTTGTTGTAGTAATTTTATTTAACAGAAAAAATAAATATACCTACATATCAAAATGAAAAGAAAATAAATAACTTTCTTTGATTTTATTATTATAAATAAAAATATATTAAATTTCATAGATATTTTGTTTCATGTTTAGTAAGATGCAAAATTTTGAAATTTTTCATAACAAAAATAAAAACAAATTTTGTTTTTTCTTTGTTAGAATAAATTTTATTTTGATCTTTAATTTTTTTATAAGTACAAAAGTTTAGTTTTTTGTGAATGGTGAATGTGGGCAACATGGCTTCTTTCAAAAACTTGTTTTTTTAATACACATATCTTTCCTACTGACTGTTTCCCTGCTTGCTGCTTAAAATAGTCATGGCTGTGTTGTAAAGACCATGTATCGTTTTTTTTTATATCGAAAGTACAAAAAACAAAGTAAAAATGCCATCCATGAATTTTCTCTTTCTGATCAAAAAGATCTTTTTTGATTCCATCGACACAGTTTGGTTTGGCTTTTTTTCTTCTTAATTTCATATTATTTTAATTTTAAAAGAAACAGCATTCATAAAAAAAAGCACCAAGATCACCCATTGCCGGCTGTATTTTGATATATCTATAGATATTTACATGTATATATCTTTAGTTTCGTTTTTTTTTTTTTTTTTCATATTACAACTTCTTATATGAATCGTTTTTATATAAAATGTCGTTGTTGTTTTTTTTTGTAGTTTTTTTTTTCTTACTTTTATTGAATTGTGCGGCTGATCGCGCATTCAAGCATTCGAATTGAATTTATGCATTTTGGGTGTTGTTAAATTACGATAAATTGCTTAATTTCATTAAAAAATCCATTGAACACACAGTATTGAGTGCAATTTGAATTCCTTAATGGATGATATTGCTGAGATTATTGCATACATTTATTATTTGGTTTTTTTCTTGAATGCTTTATATATACATATGTATATATTTAAAGTGATACATTTATGTACATATAAAAGCAGCATTAAGTGGACTTTTCGAAAGATAAACCGATTTTGATAGGTTATTCAGTAGATGAATATTTTGTTTGGTATACATATTACATATATGAAAATGTATCCGTATATGTTCATATTGAATGCATTTTAATATATGAGTTTATTTATCCATTAAAAAATCCATACAATTGAAATAAAATTTATTATTCAATAAGTAATTGTAAAAGTTGCATTAAGAATGTAATTAAAAACGACATACATCCTTGTCACGAATAAATTCATGAATGATAAATTTGATCAAATGCATTATATTAATGCATTAAACCTTCTTATTATGTACTTAAAAAAATAATAAGACCAGATACATTGCATTTTATTGATTTAAATTGAAGTTTTCTTAATGATGAAATAAATAAAAAAGAAATTTATTAATGGAGTGGAGTTGATATTGCCTTTTTGATATTTTGAGGTCTAAAATTTATTTCAAAAGAAACAAAACCGTAAAGAAAAAATTTTGGATAATTAAATAAAAATTAAAAGCTCAACAAAATTCTTATATAGAAAAATATAGTTTAAAAAAGAAAAAGGGAAAAACCGTGTGAAAATTCAATACTTTTTTATTACTTTTAAAACACTTGAATTTTATTACTATTTTTTTCTGTCAGTATAATTAACATTGGGATTTTCATACACCCAAAACACTTTCCATGAAAATTATTCTGTTTTTTTATTTTTATTGACATTTCAAAAAACCTATACGTATACCAAAATTTTCTATCATGTTTATATTTATTGAAATGAAGCCAGAAGTCTCATCATTACTTTGTTTACAATTCGTTAATTTATTTTTAAATATGCTAATTTAAAATCAAATTAAAATCAAATAAAAAAATCAATTTTTTTTAAACAAAAGTACCATTATAAAACGGAAATAATCAATAGAATGCTAATTTACTTATCCGTTCATTGATCAAAAATATATAACTTGCATTACCTATATACATAATATCTGAATATCTTGAATATTACTTGCAATCTTGATTCTATATACATTTTATCAAACATACGGTTTTTTTTTTTCGTTATATTAGTCACGCTCCAATGAAAATAAAATCGTGTTGTTTTTTTTTTTGTAGTACATATTCATAAACATTTAGAGTATATAATATGTACTTGATTTTATTACATGAGGTAAAAAAAAAAAAACCACAAATATAATTTACTAAAAAGAACATAACCACGATTCTTTATGTCGATTTTATTAGATCGTAAAAGTATTATAGAGCACTTTGAGAAAAAAATTTTTCAAAAAGAGATCACTTTTACGATGTGTTAAATTGATAGGAGCATTAAATATAGGAAGAACAAAAAAAAAAACATCAACATACATTTTTATATGTTTTTAGTTTGATGTATTTCAATCTCAAAAAAAAAAAAAAAATGTAAACAAGCAAGCATATCATATGTGGTATTGTTTTTTTTTTATATTCTGTTTATACTCATCAATTTTTATTATTAAATGTGATTTTTTTAAAGGTCAATAAAATTCATATCGTAATTGATAACGAAGCTATTAAATGATCATAAAATAAGCTTGTAAATGAGACTATTTACATGAAGATTATTTACGAATAAAAAAAGTATAAAAAACAAATAAAAATCTGTCATAAATGTGAAACAATAAAAATCAAAAAAGGAATAAATGAAGAAAAAAACATTTTTTTTTCTTTGTAAATGGTATAAAAAATGTAGGTATATAATGTCTTCGAACGATTGTAAACAGTCACCTTTTTTATTATTATTTTTTAATAAATACATACCATATTTTTGAACGGATATGCCTAATATATTGAAGAAGAGAAAAAAATATTAATAAAATAATAATATAAATAATGTGGATCGTTGCCAAATTTCTGAATGAATTTATAATAAAAAATAAAATGGAAGAACAAAAAAAAATGAAAATAAATAAGTAAAAAAAAGAATTCCAATTATTATTAATGCGATATGCGATACGATAACGCGGTTATTCAATTTATTTTGATCAGATTAACATTTTTTAAATTGTCATTCAAGTTGCAAAATGTCTTTTTTTTCCTTCTGTTTTTTTTTTTTTTTTGCCATAGAATTTATAATTAGTTATTCAAATTTAAATATAATAAGTTTTCGCTTTCAATTTGAAAAAGAAGAAGAAAAAACAGTTTAGTACAATATATTTTTTCCTATTGGTTTCTTGTGCATTTTATTGTTATGCAAATAAGGTTTAAAACGTGTTATTATTGTTTTTCTTATTCATTTTTGCTATTGTGGAAGTTTTATTCATTCATTTAATTTGTGTTTAGTTATTGAATTAAAGGTAAAGCTTCATTAAATTTTTATGGGCTTATATATTATGTTTATTTTATCATAATTAATTAATTGAGATAAAATTGACTATAAAAATAATATTTTTTCATTATTGAGATATTAATCAATTATAAGATTTTTTTTTTAAAGAAGAAACTACAAAAATTAGATTTTTGTTTGTTGGAAATTCTTAAATAGAAAAATTAGTTCAGTCAAATAATATTTTGAATTTTATCAAAACTTGATTGACCCTAAAAGACTAAATATACACAACGAAAAAAAAGCTGAAAAAATGTACCTACATAAAATAAAATCATTTTCTCATGATTATATCCATTAAAAATTCGTGTAAAACACGAATACAAAAATTTAACTCTATAATATTAAATTCCAGAAAACATGTTTATTTTGTCGTTTCTCATTAATTGAATATTATTACTAAACAAAAAATTTTAAAAAAAATTATCTTGCCATTTCCAACTATAAAAGAATTTACCGTATCTAAATATTTACTAAAAATTAAATATGTTTATTTTCCCTTTTCAAATAATATTTGCTTAAAAAAAAATTAAATAAAATTAAAAAGAATTAAACAATAAAATCTGCGGAAAGTACATCAAACATGCAAAAAAGTACTTTCTAACAAACGAAAAAAAAATATATATAAGTATTAAAATCACAAACAACAGATTTACATGTTATAATAATTAAAAATGAATTTAATAATGAAAAAAAAAATGTACAACAAAAATAAAGATTCATATTATACGCATAATAATCATTATCGTCAATTTATCTACATAACAAAATTGTTGCTTTAAATGTGTTGAATTTTCCATTCATTTTCATACGCACATATATAAAAAAAAATAATCATGTACATAATATTATTATATACTCGTACAGAACCTATATTGTATATTTATATAATAATGTATACATATAAAAGAATCACCCTGTTAATTTGAGGCCATTTATTTGAGTGTTATTTTATAGTTATTTGCCACTAAAAAAGAGTCGTTTTTGCCTTATGGTATGTTTATTGCAGTCACAACCGCAAGATATGTACTCAAAGAGTAATCAAATAGGGAATATAAGAAAAATAAAAACAGTATTTTGTTGGTTGAATTTAAACAAAATGACACACAAAAAAAAAAAAAAAAAAAAAAAAAAGGATAACAAATAGTGAAATTGTATATACATAAATAATTGTTCATAAAATTAAAGATTACCATTTTTTTTTTTAATTTAAAAAAAATAAATTCTATTTTAATCTAAAAAATTATCAGAAAGGACTAATTTTTGGTTTTTTAGTTTAGTTCAAGTAATGAAAATTATTTTTATTTTTATTGATTGTTAATCTAGCTATTTTATTTTTATTATTATTTACTCAGCTGCCTGTATTTTTATTTGTTTGATTTGATTAATAATGATCCTTTATTTTTTAAATAAAAGTTCCAAATATCATTAATAATATTTTTTAACCCTTTTATATCGCTTCAAAGTCCAAAATATTTGAATCAAAACAAAATAAAAGTCATTAGGCCTTGAATTTTTATTTCTTGTTTATCGTTCATCGCAATATTTTTTTTTATTTTCTTTATATAGTCAAAAAAATTTAGAAAGATTTATATAGAATACCATTTTACTTATCTCCTTCATTTTTGGTAATTTCATATAAAATTTTTGCTAATTTAATTAAAAGATATTTTTATTTTATTTTTTCATCAAAAATCTCCCCTTATATGACCTTGAGAATAGTTTATTACTCCTTTTTTTTTTCTCTCAAAATAAATTAATTTATTCTTTTTTTTTTTCAAAGTATAATAAAATTAAAACAACTCGAAGCTTTTGAACAAGAAGCTATATATGAAAGTGAATAACCTGCACATAAAAATAAAATGTTTATGGCATATAAAGAGTCAAAATATAACATCAATAAAATAAAAATTATTATACTAACTAACTACTACATATTTAGCTATCAATTAGGATAGTCATTAAAAATTTAATACAGGAACTTCATTATCAAATGTGCTCGGGGGTCTCAATTATAATTAATGTACGTATGTACATACATCTGTTTGTATGTGAATATAAAAGTAAAAATGAGCTATTATACGGCTCGTAAAAAGATCGTAAATGTCAGAATATCGTATATACATACTATAGCTAAGCTATACAATCAGAAAAAAAAAATATATGTATTCTCACATAAAATTTAAATCGACATTTCATTTAATAAAAAAATAAAAAATAAAAAAACAATAAACTGTGATATTGTTGATAATGCTGATGATGATGATGATGAACATGAAAGTCAAAAATCGCGCAAAGAAAATAATCAACACACCAGTGTTTAGTGTTGATTCTTGTAATGAATTTCTTTCTCTTTTTTAAAAAATAAAAAATTACATACATACATACATACATACATATATATGTATTTACAATTTTATATAAACACGTTGATATCCCGTCAGACTTTTTTATAGCAAATTAACAAGACATTTGAAATCGTCTTTAATATTATTTTTTATCATTATTATTATTATTATTATTATTATTATTATTATTATTATTATTATTATTATTTTTATTATTTTTATTATTATTATTTTTATTATTATTATTATGGTTATTGTAATACTTACAGTATAATAATGGCATACGTTCAAACAGGTTGCGCAGTAAACTGGAGATGTTTTGATTTTTATGATCAGTAAAATAACAATAAATATGAGATTGTTAAAAATCAAAACGAAATGACATGTATACATTTTTTTTTTTAAAATTTAAATATTAAATTAATAAATATCTTTTGAAGAAGAAAGTTGAAATAATAAAAAAAAAAACATGTTTCAATTGAAAGAAAAAAAATATTAAAATTCAAAATACAGAAATTAATTAAAAATAAATAATAATTAATATATAAAATCGATGAAAAAGTCAGCAGTAAATAAAATAATAATTGATAAAATGAATGTGTAATGGAAAAAATAATTTTTTTTTAATAATTATAAATGAGCCATTATTAAATGATAATGACGAGAACCTTGAAATTTATTTATTCAGTAGAAATATCTATAGATCGATTCATAGCTTATTGGTGACAGTAATTCATTCAAAAATGTATGTGGTTTATTATAAAAGAAGCTCTTTATAACGTTGTTCCAGGACTTTTAATGCAAGTCTCTAAGACCTGGAAAAGCAGTTTTTCTCGATTGGTAAAAGTTCAATAAGCTGAAGCACCTAAGGCAATTTTCTTGTGTTTTCGTTTGAAATTAATGTGTAATTATAATTTTATTTAAAAAAAAAGACATGTCCTTCTCGGCTGATTTGATTAATTATCATGTAAAAAAATTTTATGTTTTACATACAAAATATGTCGCGTGAGTTATTATACTTTTCAATTTGCTACCATAAAGAAATACAAGAAAATTTAATCCAATGTATGTAGTAAAGTTTTGAACTCCTGCTGTTTATATTCTCACAAAAAAAAAAAATAAAAATAAAAATAAAATAAAATAAAAAAATAAAATAAATAAATTTATACTTGTTAAGTCACATGACATCAATATATTTTACGATAAAGAAAATCCAAAGAAAAATCAAATTAAAAAATTGCACGAATAATGATACAAGGTATATAAATGTGAAGAAAAAAAAATCAAATTGTATAAATAAATGTAATACATTATTATTTCTTTGATATAAATTAAATAAATTAATTTTCATATAATTTGCATATAGTAAAATTGATTTTTTACATTCTCTGCAAGAGCTTTTCAAAGTCTTATTTTACCGTATTATCTTTTCTATATATGTGTTCAAATATTGTATTGAGTATCTATTTAAGCAAAAATAAAAACATTTTATGAATAGTAAAAATTGTATTGAATAATATGAAGATATTTTGTTAAAAAAAAAAAAATAATAATAATAATAAAATAAAATAGTAATAAAAGCAAAGCATATTTTGGCTATAAATTACTTATAAATAGAAAATTCATGTCCATTAGATTTTTTTTTTTAAGTCACAGAATATGTATACAGTAAAATAATAATGTCTAACTATTTTTAAAAACAAAAAAAAAAAAAAACAATTCAAAATGGAATTTTCGAATTTGAAAACTTTTATAGATCTCATGAATAAAAATTCGCCTCCACAATATATTGCCCTGTATGTATGTACTCGTTACTTGTATGACTACACCTATAGCATCAGACACATAAGAAATCATGAATTAACTCATAGTCGTTTTTCAAATTCATTTCTTTTTTTTTTTTTTTATTCAGAATATCTTCTTTTTATTATAATTTTTTTTTTTTTTTCATTTTAGTTCTGTTTTGTTTTTTTTTTTTTTCGTTTTTATATAAAATTTATACTTTTCATACGTAGAAAGAATCTTATTTTATAATGTCACCAGTCTTGTATGCAAAATAAAGTAAAAATTGTTAAAATTCATACTTGATATTGCAATATCTGTTTTTATAATATGTATATAAAAATAACCATATAAGAAATTATATTGTATGTAAAATATATGTACAGAGTATACAGACTACAGATATAATTTACATATATGGAATTTAACCTGAGAATCAAGAAATTCATGAAGTCATTCGATGCAGGATTAAATTGAAAAGTGTCGTTGTATGCAATTTATTTAAAGAAATAAATAAATTCATTGGACGCCAGTCATTTTTTTTTTCTTCCTTTTGGTATAAGTTTTATTACAATCTTTTATCATTCTTACGTTGTTAAAAATTTTTTTTTGTGTTTTACCTTTTTTTTCTCATTGAATTTTGTTTTAATTTTTTTCTGTTATATTTACAAAATTTAATGTTATGTATGAAAAAAATATTCAAACGAAATTGAAATCATTTCGGAGGTTTTTTTTTCTTAGTTACCTATAAAAGGAAACAAAATAAAAGTTTAGATTTCCCATAAAAAGATTCAAAATAATTTCATGCTATAAAAAATTCCATTAAATCTTTATCAATTAATTTTATTTTTTAATTAAATTCATCTGAATTAATTATTTATCAACGAAATATTTTTTTATGAGTAAAAAAACACTATGAATAAGCTGATAAAATGTTTTCACAGGTGTTTCAATTTCAATTAGACCCAAATATATAAAAGTATCTTGTATATAAAAATTATTTAAAAATTTTTGTGAAAATCTATAGTAGAAAATTTAATATATAATTTATGAATAGGATGAATTTTTCTTTCTAATAATCTGGTATACTCGAAATTTAATATTTTATAAAAATTATAGATTACAGACTACATTTTATGCATACCGACAAAAATTATAAATAAATTATAAATATATTATTATCATCCATACATGTATGTAAGTATATAATAAATGTTAAATATAGATATACTGCTGCTCATCGTCTTCAGACATACATACATATGTACATATATGTAAAAATTCCTACATCGTTGTTCACAAAAAAAAAAAAAAATTAATATTTCATCACACAAACTAATTTCTTATCATATGATTTTTTTTTACTGTTGTTTCAAACTTATTTATTTTTTGTAAAAGATTTTCTAGCATTATTTTACATGAAATATTCGTAAATAACATATTTTATTAGCATATGGACGTAATATATAATCTTTGTATTCAAATAAATTTTATTTTTGACTTTTTTTTGTTTTGGTATTTATTTTTATTAATTTTTTTTTTTTTTTTAAATTTTTTGGCTTTTCCGCGTATATGCTGGTCATGGATTTTTAAACATATTCAAATAATATTTTTGTATTCTGTGGTAGCGTATATTATTCACATTTACCTTTTTTTTTTCTTGTTGAAGTTTATTGTTAGAGAAAAAAATTTATCTCATGAACAAGTTTGATGAATTTTAATAATTTTATTATTTGTGCAATATTTTATCATAACTTCTGTATAACATAAGATTTTAACGAAAAAAAAAAAAAATACACTATTGAATTTTTGAAAATAAAAACAAAATTTATATAATGGAAAACATAATTTATATTGAAACGTAAATCAAAATTAAAATAGAAAAACAAAAAAACAAAAATTAAAGGTATTGGTATAAAATAAATATTTTATGGAAAAATTAACACGTATGCTGGTAAAACAATATCCTTTTATAAAAGAATAAATTTTGAATTGTCATTGAACAAACTGAATTAAATTAAACGGTTAAAAACCTAAGCTATGCATATTTGTGCTTATAGGAACTGAACTTTAAATTAAATTCTTGCCAAAATTTTCGAAAACTCGAAAACAATTTCGAAAGTCTGAAATAATTTCGAAAATTCGAGAAAATTTTTTAAAGTTCGAAAAAGAATTTAAAACTTCTAGAATTAAAAATTAATTTCAAAATTGTGGGCGCTTTCTCCAGAAGGTACGAAAGCAGAACAAAATAAACAAGATGTAGCATCAGCTAAATCGTAAACAATCTTTTGTGGTTAGTTTCTTCCACAAGCCAAATTTTCTTCTCGAAAATTGTAAGAAAAAATTGTCATTATTTGCTGTAAAAGCTTGCTGTTTTATCTTGAATCAACCCACAACCTTTAAATATAGCATAATTTTTATTCTATTTTTTAATTTCGAACTTCTCATAAAAGTAGAAAAATCATTAAAGACATACCTACATATTATGTATGTATGTATGTATGTTCAAAAATTTGAAAAGTATTTCTAACTATGTATCTGTAAAATACATAAAGTACCTGTGTTATGTGTATAGTTTCATCATTGTGCGAAGAAAATTATCATATGTACCTTATGGATAACACAACACAACCCACGATTGAATTGCATTGAATAGGTAAAATGTTATAACAGAAAAACAAAAGTAATGTACCTAAAATAAAATATTAATGATTTAAACAGTTGAATGTGCAACGTGAAGACGAGTATATTTTAACACACAATGAGTCATGGGGAAAAACTCAATGATTATGCATATTTGCTAATTGAAAATTAATAAATAAATCTACATAAATAGGTACTGCGACGAGCTTAAATCGTAGTATCATTCAAATAAATTGTTAGATTAATTAAAAATATGTAGGTACCTACTACTTTTGTCTAACCAATTAATTTTTTTATTTATGGATCTCAACTTAAGGATATCTCTTCACTGTATTTAATTTGTTTTCACCTTCAAATACTTTCGATTTCAGAAAATTATTTAGTTAAAGATTTTTGCTAATTCCAAACTATTATCTAAAAATTTTTTTTCATTTTTTTTCAAATATTCCAAAGCAAACTTTATAATTTTAAATTTTTAATAATATGCCAAAAAACGAAAACATAATCTAGAAAAATAAAATTAAATATAATGAAATCCTTATAAACATTCACATTCACACAAATACTATGTTTCTATGTATGTAAGAATCTATATGTAAACATATAAATATACTTTAATATTAAAATATACTTAGATCATGGGACTTGTATTTGGTAGTACGATGTAAAACATAATCAAATGAAACCACTGTCAGAAAATAGAATAGGCTTTAACGTGTTGTTTTGTTTGTACATTCATTTCATATATCGAAACAATGTGGGAGGGGGAATCAAAAGGAAAGGAATAAAGCTACATAACACATTTTGACGCTGGCGAAGTTTTTTCACATTTCTTCATCAACTGACTTTTGTTAGTGAAACAATTTTTTTTCGAAATTTTTAGTGTAAATTTTTAATGAATAATAATAAGTGTTTCGAAAAAAAAATTACAAATAATCAAACTATTAAATTTGAAACAATGGTTAGTGTAGAAAAAAATCCATATTCCAAACAACAGTTAAAGTGGGTGTTTATTTGTTTTAATTTAAATTTAAACATTTCAAAAGGTAATAAGAATGTGCAAATAAAATGTAAAAATTTTAAAACTAAGTCGTGAATATATGAAAAGTGCAGTTTTCTTTTGTGTTTTATTATTTTGTATGTTTTTTTTGTTTTTGTTTTTTTTTTTGTAAAAGAAAATCACAAACATTTGAAAAGTATTTGATAAAAATATTATTGACGTCATTTGAAAACAATTTTTTTTAGTTAAAATACATGCGCCCCCATAAAATCAAATAAAGTTATATTTGTACTTCACTGGAATGTAGTAACGCCCATTTTCTTTTCACAGAACGGAAGCCATGATTGTAAAACGAGTTCAATAACTCACCATTCAAACGACATCAAATGTGCGTGACCGAGATGCAAAAAAAGACACATTACACAATATCTGGCTACAAAACCATCAGCAGCAGCAGTATGAAAAAGTGGAATCTGTTCAGTTTATGGTAAGTATACCATTAAATGTATGAAATAGAAATAGACAGCCCACTTTGCTTTAACGATATTACACGCACACAATTTACTCCGCCATAAAACTCCGTACACCATTAAGGAAATCTTTTGATGGCGCAAACCTCAATCGAAAGAGACATAAAGCGCCATTATACATTGGAAAGAATGAGCAATAAAAGTAGTAAAAACGTCCGTCGTCTAACTGTAGGTAGCCACATTGAAAATGTTTCCTTGCCATTGAAAAAGTAGTATTATTGTGTTCTTAGTAAAAGAATTTTTATGGCAGTTTTTAGTGTGACTGAGATGGCGTCATTATCATTTGATATTCATCTCATAATTTGCTAGAATGGGATATGAAATTTCTATTTAAATGAGAATTTAAGTAAGTGGAAACGAGATCATAAGCAATATAAAATATAACATTGATTGAAATGAAATTATCGGAAATATTTTATGTCAAAATGGGACAGATAATGTTTGAAGGGATTTTTTATAGTGTGCCAAGCAATTTAATTGAACCATATTAAAATTAAGAAGAAGAAGAATTTAATAAAAAAGTAGAAGAAGTTAAATTGATTACAGTAACAACGACTTCAATGTAATTAATCGACTTTTGATACTCTTGAGAGGTTAAATGAAAATTATCAAAATGTTATAAGAAAAGTGCAGGAAAATAAAATTAATAAAAACTAAAAAAAGCAAACAAAAATAACACAAAAACAAAATCCAATGCATGTGCTTTTTTGTGTATTTTCTCTTTTGCCGTCGATGAAATTGACTCTTTGTCTGGGTCAGTGGACTTAAATTTTTTAAACAAAGATAATATAATAAGAAAAAAATATTACAAAATTACAAAATTGCACCCTTAGGCTGCTTTTTATAATGAAAAAATTTCTTCGAAAATTTAATTTGTAATTTACTGCAATTTTTTGATATGGTAATTACACCGCGTAATTTTGATTGCAAGTTAAATGATATTGTTCACATCAATTACTGAGACACTTTTTTTTTTATTCTAAATTATTTTTGAAAATCTTTTTATTTTGAAGGAGCGCCTGCCTATAAATTATCTGATGCACTTTTAGAATGTTATTTATAAAACAAGGAATGTACGATGAAGGAACCTTTATTTTGTTTTTTTAATATTGTGACCTCAAGATAAAAATTTTTGAGATAGCTTTTTAAATATTTGTTTCGATAAAACCACTTTGATTTTAGTAATTAATCATAATTTGAATTTAATGGCGGAAAACGGAAATTATTTTACGTAGGCATGTAATTTTATTTTTTTATTTTTTGTACAGTTGATTTCTGTGGGATTCACTTAAAAAAAAGTAATTTTGCCTGTGAATGTACGTTTCAAATGTTTACAATTTTAATCAGTTATATTTTTTTAATGTCTCATTATAGTTTATATAGAAAATGTTACAATAAATTCTGCAATGTAGGCAATTTTTTTAGAGATAATGATTGTTTATGGGGACTAATTAGAAATTCAAAAAAGCAAAAGTTTAATAACTCATGATAACGTTTTATATTAATGTAAAATCAGCGACATTTTCTTTATCAATTTCCTTGTGGCTATAAAATTACATAAATATGTATAGGTATACATATATGTATGTACCTACATAAATGAAAACGTAATTTAAAGAGAAAAAAATTTGTTTTCAAGTGCTTTTGGATGATTTTCAATTTCCGTTTCTGTATTTTAGTTTTGGAAAGTTTTCAAATTTATTTTAAATGATAGTAGGTATCTACTTATGTAGAAAAAAGAAAATTATATATTAAATTATAAATATGAATACACGCATATCATACATTCACCACTTAAAAATTTCCTTGAGCACTTATACTTTCCGATAATAAAAAGAAAAAGAAAAAACATTAAAATTTCTTTTTACTGTTAAAATTCAGTGAAATTAGATTCATTTAAAAAGGAGTAATCGAAACAAATGAAGCCATCACTAATTTTAAAAGCTGATAAATAATAGATATCTACATACATATCTATAAATAGTTACGTATAGTTACGTTATGTTTGAAGTATATACCTATAATTTCATATCCATATTTGTGCAACATATAATATATATATACCTATAGGTATTATTTTCAGTCATTACAACCCACTAATAAAATAATTTTTCAATATTACTATATGCTCCAGATACATTACATAATTTCATTTAATATTCAAGAAAAAAAAAGGGTGTGAAAATAATATTAAAATAAATTTCATTTAATATTTCATATTACATAAATCAGAAAAATGTGAACATAATTTGTTTTGGATTCAAACAAAATATACTTGACATGAATATTTTTGTGACTAATATATGAGAATATCTTTTCTCTTTATCTTATTTCTTTTAAAATTGAACGGGAGCCATTATAAACATATGTATCAGATCAATTTTATTGAAATGATAAATTTTTCATTCTTAAGAAAAAATAATCTTTCGCCCTCTCAATTGAAGAAAAAAGTAAAAAGAAAAAAAAACATTAAGGTGTCATAAATAATTTATAACTATAAAAAAATATTGAAATTGCATTGATTTTTTACCCTCGATATATTTCTTTTTTTATTTTATACATATTTTGTATTGAACATTTTATTTTCGGATATATGATTGAAAGTGAAATATTATACTTGAAATAAAAAAAACTAAAAAAAAAAGTTTTATTTATTTACTTTTTTTTTATTTTATAAAAAAAAACAATTTTGTAGACCGTACGGTGCCAATGACATTTCTCAAGGAAAGAAAAATTTTATAATTTAAGTGAAGAAGTAAAAAATGTCAAAACAAAAAATAGAAAAAAAATATTATTTTAACAACAGAGAAAGATATCTTTTTTTTTTTTATTAAAAAAAATATATAAATGATTTTACTCTTTATTAAAAGACTCTTTGTTTAATAAAAGCCACGCATTGTAAATATTATGTGACATCATAAATATTTTTGTCCTGCAATCGCAGCACTACAAAAAAATAATAAAAGAGAAAAAACAGATATTTTATATTATATTATATATGTACCTAAATACAATAATATTATGTGTGATATTTAGTAGATTTTGTTGCTATACTGCAGTACATTTTATTCATCATCAAGTAAAAATGATGCAAATGTCATTTCTTTTATCTCGGGTCATGTAGACTAAAATGCTGAATAAAATCTTTTTTCTTTTTGTTTTGTTTTTTGTTTTTGTCGCATATCAAATAATACGTTGAAAATGCGGAATCATACATGTATACAGATATTTTTTATTAACATATTTCAGAATTCACGCAATCAGAACGTTGCTAGTCAGCAAAAACCTAATTTTATTTTTGAAATATCATATCATGCCTATATATATTTTATTTTATTTAGGTAGATCTGTACTGTATAGCTGTGTATAAATTTCACGTATCTACATATGTATCTATAAAATTCATAAAATATATACAAAAATTTTAAAACAAATATGTACATAAATTTATTGGATTTAACATATCATTTCTAATTAATTTATGATTAACAAAAAAAAACTAAAAAATTTTAATCCAAAAAAGAAATTAGAAGAAACACAAAATTAAAATTAGTTTGAAAAATTTAGAAAGATGTTTTAAAATTGAATGCATTTCAAACATTTTTAAAAGTGAAAGGAAAAAAAAAAGCATTTGTTTCTTAAATCTTTTCTTTCTCCCTAATTTTATTTTTATTAATAAAAAAATAGTGTCGCTTGATTCTTTGAAATACAAATTTTTTAGTAAAATATTTATGTATTATTTTATTTTTTTTTTGTCTTTATAGAACGTTGATCATAGCTTAATGTTATATTATTTTAGAAATTTTTAATAAGGACCAATGCTTGAAAATTCAAATAAATATAAAGAGCTTCAGCATCATTTAATTTTTGTTTCTTATAATCCGTAACTATTTTCTTTCATTTATATAATTTTCATATACATATATACATATATATTCGTACATACATACATATTATAAAACCATTCAAATTAATATTAAACAGACGAGTCAATAAATCTTTTCTTCCCTAAATTTTCACTTTTTTTATCCGCATTATAAATCTTTCAAGAAAAAAAAAACAAAATTTTAAAAAAAAGAAAAAATAATCTTTTTCTGAAACCAAACATACAAACAATTCGAAATAAACAAACCATATTATAAACGCTTTACAAAAAAAAAAAACCCAAAATCTTATTTAGTTATAAAAGGCATTATGTAAAATATAGAAATCTTTGTGTCAATTTAAATTTAACTTATAGATACAACATTTATATACACTCTTTATAATACAAGAAAAGTCAGTTATTATAGTTTTTCAATTGAAATTTTGAATTGGATTGGATTGTTGGACCTTCCTATTAAATTCTTCATTTTATTATTCAACTTCATTTGCATGCCGCCTTCAGAACGAGTTTCATTTAATTTATTATATGTAGGTTTTAGTACATTATTCTGTAGGTATAAGCCTATATATGTACATATAGATATAATTTGTACATACATATATTTAAATATTCGGTAAAACTTTAAAAGATTCATGGACCATTCATATTAAACCAATTTTCTGTTTACGGTAATTTTATCCATGAGTCCAATATTGTTCTTTCCATTTTACATTTCAAAAAGCAGATGGGTTGTTGATATGACACGATTTTCTCTTGATAACATGTAATGCACGTATTATATGTATATGTATAAATGTATATGTATGCATATACAACACATATGTCACCTCATATTGTCCAATTTATGTAAAAGACACATTTTGCCAAAATTAAGGTCAGTGGGGCTTTTGTAACATTTGGTTTGTTTTTTTTTTTTACCTACATATATAATATATGAAAAAGAGGAGACATATTCGTATCTTGAATTTTGTTTTCGCTTTTTAAAAATTGTGTTTGCAGTAGAATACACATTGAAGGTCAAGGTTTTTATTTATAAATTTGAACACAATTAATTAGTAAACAAAATTTAAATAATTCAGGGAAATAAATTGAATTTAAAATTATTGAATATGAAGAGATATTTAAAGGTAATTTTTTAAAGGGATGAAGACATCTTGAAACGTTTATTTTAAGCAAAGAAATGGTCGAAAATCATCTTAGTCATCCCATAACTATGCAAATACTGTTTGAAAAAG
Organism: Bombylius discolor; assembly: GCA_939192795.1. Lineage (NCBI taxonomy): Eukaryota > Metazoa > Arthropoda > Insecta > Diptera > Bombyliidae > Bombylius > Bombylius discolor. Next base: position 2,143,528 of record OW584241.1, on the reverse strand, counting down.
GCGACGGGTAAATATCCATCCATCTTCTTTATCTGAATTTTTATTTTAATTAAAAAATTAAAAATTTAATAATATACATATTATGTAATCAATAAGTTTTTTCAACAGAAATATACTCTGTAAGCTTCATTATACATACATATGTACATATGTCGAATCTCTTGTATTTACTTTTAAAAAATCTATTTTTTAATCATTTAAAAAATTTTTATTGTTAAAAAACAAGAAGTGAATTTGAATTACCACCTTGAATTTATTGTTTCTTATTCATTTTAAAACCGTTTTGTAATTAAGACATTAAATCCGACCATCATAACGAATTGAATTACACACACGTTGAATTTATATAAAAAAAATCTTTCACGGTTTAAATTAAGATATAAGTTTTTATAACATAAATCAAACTTTTAAAATTTATCTACACAAGTTTTAAAAAAAACATAGCAACGGGCATTTCATAACTCTTAAGTCTTTTCTATTCAGTTTTTTTTTATCTCTTAGAAAAAAAAAGTAAAAGAAAGAATAGTTTCTTAAACTTCCAACCCCTAATAGAAATTTTTTCAGAACTACCATTTTTATTGTATATTTTTAGACCATTTTTATACAAAAGAAAAATGATGTATTGCAATGAAAACTGAATTACATATATTCAACCTCAAAATAGAATTTTCTTTTTTCATTTTTTTTTTCTTTTCATGTATGTAAAAAGGCGTTCATCATGGCCGAAATATGAAAAACAAAAATAAGGGAACCGTCTAAGAAATATGGCCGATATTCTTTCTTCTTCCTTTTTTGTGAATTAGTGATTTATGATGAATAATAAGGGATGCGGCAAAATATTACCCTCTTCTTTATATATGTATATTATGATTGAGATATCTTTTATAGATGTAAAACATTGCTGACAGTTCTGGGTGAATGATAAGTATAGGGAATTATAATTGTTCTCATCACACAAAAGGGAGATATAATTTATCTGTACAGATATTCCTTGTATATAAAAGATAAAAAAAAAAAAAAAACAGGATAAGGGGAAGATTTTTTTTTTTTTAAATGACATATGAGTTCACATAATTTGCTGTTTTGTTTATTTCGAAAATAATACAAAAAACACTTACTATAATCGATACTCGATATATTTAACGATTTTAAAGGTCTCAGCGGTCGACAGGATGTGATTTTGATTTCCCATCAAACAACTTATAATGCATTTATAATAAATATAATGTATATTTTCGAAATTATCATTATTATTATTATCATTTTCAATTGGTCCATTGTTTAAAACAATCCTGGAAAAAAACCCGACATATCAAAAGGAAATTTGTAATTCAGTTTTATGATTTGTTTATAAGTTTTACATACACTCACACAATATGGCAATGTGTGTATCGTATAATGTAATAAAAAAAAAAATTTGAGTAAATTATGAAGTGCGGACGCAATTTAAAAGATTTATTTTATTACAATATTCAAGATTAATAATTATAATTATAATTGTGTGCTTCTTTTTTTATTTTTTTCTGAAGTTGAATATAAATGCGGGTTTTATTTTTTTTTTTTGTTCAGCAGAAATATCAAATTTTAATTGTGTATTTAATTTTTTATTTATTAATTTGATTTTTTGAAAGAAAAAATATTACATAAGTCAAATTGTAGTGATTATAAATAAAAAAATATATAAAAGTTAAATTTTAATTAAAATCATTTTCTTAATTTAGAAAAAAAAAAAATTTTTTTTCATATATAAAACCCAATAAGAATAGATAATGAAGGCATTAATCTTAATCTTCATCATGCATTTGAAAAGGAACGATAATAAATATTATCTGTATATATAAAGTAAATATGTATATGTATAGCTAGCTTTTTATTATTACAGTGTTATATGTATGTATGTAGATTCCGGATGGCGGATTTAACAAAATATTCATAAAATAATACACCCACATAACGTACATACATACAGTAAATATATAATGTACATACATTTGTAAGTGTTTGTACATTTTCCTTTTTACCGTGCTTTAATCTAATAAATTTACAAAATAAATTATCTCATGACTTTAAATGGAGCGGAATTAGGAAGATATGATATACACAGTAACAGTATATTACATATAAGTTACAAAATTTAGTATAATGTACAGAAAAAATTATCAATAAATTGTTTTTGCTTGAAAAACTATGAGTTCGTAATAATTTAGGATTAAAATAAATTAACGAATTGTATAGAATGAATAAATTTGTGTATTACTTTGTTTTTTTTTTTTTTTTGTGTTCTATTTCGACAGATACCTATTAAATACTTTTAAATAAATTTCCAAGCTTTTAATGTAAGTAAGATACATTTTATTGTTAAGTATCTAATATATAGTATGTATGTATGTTGCAAAAAAGAAAAGATAAAATTATTTTTTTAAATTTCATTTATGTAAACAAGCCGATTTCATTTAATTCCCAAATTAGCAAAAAACATTTAACAAATAAATTTAATTACCCTGTAAAATAAATAATAAAATTGTATAATCCTTTCTTTCACTAGCAGATGTCACTGCAAAAATACATTCCATGACAACTACCTATGTATGCAAAAGAATTACAACGGATTCAAGAATGGTGAATTAACAGGTAATGGTTTGAATCTGCACTGTATGCAACAGCAATATGTGTTTTTTTTCACATATAAAATTCAAAAAGGATATTCAACATGGAATTCTAGATGTATTTTTTTTAAATCTCAAAAAAATATATTTTTTCAATTATTATCTTCATTTCCCCTATTTTTTTTTCTTCCCAAATTAAGTGAAAATATAAAGATATCATTGAAATTATTGCATCATTAAATATTGCATCTATTTAAACTCTTAATTCGAATCCTTTTTGATGTAATCATCAATATTTTAAAAGATAAATTTTATGTTTTTATAAGATTGTGTTTTATAACATAACTGTTTTTTTATAGCCCAATTTACAATCGTAAAATGTTCATAAAATCTAGTACTATACAGTAGATACCTAGTTATTTGTGGAAAAACAAAAAAACAACAACAAACAGAACAAATAAGAAGAAAAAATAATAATAAGGAAAAACATCAGAAAAATGATTTTCTTTCTGTATACACGTCAGATACATGTAGATACTCGTATAAATGTATGTATATATAAAATAATATCATATCACTATGATCGCATGAAGAAATGAGTCCCTGCGTGTTTGTTGTTTTGTGCTGGGTGAATGTTGAATAGTAAATTACACTTTTGATTTTTACGGCCAGTAAAATAATCGTAAATGTCATAGTTATTGCGGCTAAAAGTACCACTTAAACCCCATAAGATGACTACCTCATGCGCTTTCATCTTCTCTGGTGTATCTTCGATTGGTGATGTCTGCTTTTTGTTTTTCATTTTTTTTTTGTTCTTGTATCTTTTTTTTTTTTTCTTCATTATTTTAGAATCTGTTCTGGGTACAAACTACAAAGATGTGATGTTTTTTTTTTCTTCTCTTAAATACAATATACAAAGTGAAAATATACATTGAAGTATGTATGTTTGTTATATATGTATGTGTTAAGCGTAAATGAGATGATTTCTTGAACTTTTTCTTCTTTAAAAATATTCTTAAACCATTTTGAAATTTTTTTAAGAAGGTAATTTTATATCGATATTTTCGAATATGGGATATAAGTATATTATGTATTGTGTGCTTGTTGTATATAATACCTTTTAACTTTCAATTAAATTAGAATGTTTATTGTTTGTTGAATGTAGTGTTGAATATTTGGAAAAAAGTATATACATATAATCCTTAATTATTATTGATTTTTTATTCACTTGATTATTTCGGTGTTTTTTTTTCCTTTTCTCTTTTATTTTTTATTTTTCAATCAAATTTTATTTTTAGTATGTAATAAAAATTCTAAACGAAATTATTAAGTTGAACAAACAAAAAATGAACAACTTCTTGTTTGTACATTAATTTGACAATTATTATGATTTTTATTTCATTTTGATTTTTTTATTTGATTTGATTACTTTTTTACTTTTTTATGATTTTATTTTATTTTTTTGTTAACTGTTTTTGTCATATCTTTTTAAAGTTTTATGTTGGATTCGGAAAATCTAAAGGATTAATCTGGAGAGATTTTTAAAAGTATTTAAATTACATGAAATTTTCATATTTAATTTATGAATTTACTTGTTTGTTTATTTTTCTATTTTCCTTGTACCTACAACAGATTTTTTTTTTAATCTTCAAGGCCCGTTATAGTTGATTTTTAGTAACGATAAATAATAATGGTAAGAGTAAATTAAATCAAAATTTTATTTTACATTTGATTGATAATCAAAGAAGCTTTAAATATATAATAAAAAATTTCTGAATTTGAAGATTTCTTCATTGTTTTAAAAAAATTACATATAACAAATTTGATTAATTGTCTTATACTAATAAACATTTTTTAAATTAAAATTATTTTAAATATGAATAAAAATTAAAAATGTTGAATCATTTTTCATTAATCCACAAAAGAACATCGTTTAATAGTTTAACTGAAATAAGAAACAGAAATACATAAATTAATTAACGAATATTTTCTATACTGATTAGATTAAAAATTAAAAATATTTCAAGTACTCACCAATTTACAGCTGCTCATTTTGAAAAAATTTTTTAAAGATGTTTGTAATCAGTGTACATACTTCAAAATATCGTTTGATTAAGTCATATTTCAAATAATTCAATTATTTTTGGAAATAATTTAATGCTGTTCAGTTCGTTTACTGTAAAATCCACCTAAAAAATAATTAAAATAATATTACTTAATTTTATTTAACAAAAAAATCTTTGAAAAATATGAATTAAGTTGTACATCAACTAAAATCCTATATATGTATGTAGAACAGCTGAAATTATACACACAACACCTACCAATTTTTAAAATTAACCTAAGGGGTGATTAAAATTAAATGGATATTCATTCAAAAATCATATGCAATTCATATTTCTTTTTGTATTTTCAACAAAAGAAGGAAAAAAATATATAAAATAAAATTATGACATAAAAATAAAAAAGAAAGTTAGGTCATCAATAGACACAATTTTTAAGGAAATTGCAAGGGCATGATAGTATATATTTTTTTTTCAAGGATTTTAACTTTGTCTGCTCAGATATCTTATGTTTTTGTACATTTTGCGCCCATTATCTTTATCTATGTTCTTTTTTTTCTCTTGGTTTTATTTTTTATGTTGCATAATAGAAAAACATCCCTCATACATATACATAAGTATTAGTTATGATTTTATATATCCTATTTTGTTATTGCGACTATGGTTAGACCGTGTAACAAGCTCAAATATACTCAAATTTTATGATTTATTACACCAGAAAATATTTTGTTGTATTTTATTTTTGTCCTTACAATTTTTCACGTGTAAAAAGATAACAACACTTTCTCCTTTTTCATTTGTCGCCAGTACCTACATCTTTTAGGATATTTATTTTTTTTTTTTAAAAAAAAGTGTTTTTGTCTATTCTTCGAATTTTGATTTATGAATTATTTTGGTTTTAAAAAATTATTTTTGTTAACATGAAAAAAAACTTCACATACGTAAAATTGTTGTAATATTTTTTTTATCGATGATTTTCTTATGTGATAATGTGAAACCAATTGGAAAATATGATTTTTATCTAAATTTAAACAATTTCAAAATATTTATTTAAAGAAAAATAATGATATCAAGCAATAAAAAATAGGTGTTAAAAAGGGTGAAAATATCAAATGTTTAATGTTACATAAAAATTATCAAGTATTTTACTTAACTACATATACATATGTATGTATGTATGTTTTTTCTCATTTCCGCCTTTTCTTTTAATTTCAGGAGCACAACATTGGCTAAACAATTAAAACAATTTTGGTAAGTATTATGGCGTAATACTGGAATTTGTTGGATAAACGTGCTTATACGAAAAAAAACACAGTTTTTATGGAAGTAAACTCAGTCAAAACAAACCATAAAATCTGAAATAAAATTGTCATAAACTGACGAAATCGTAAAATTTTAAACGACCTTTACCCCTCAAAAATTGGTCTTTTTTTTTATAGCAAACGAATTATCCATGTGGCGCTAAGTCGTAAAGTTTCATTTTTAAAAGGCAGACATGATGATGTTGAATAGATGTATATTTAGGTATGTCTGTATTTGATGATGCTTTTTATATAAAACGAACTCTTTTTATTTATATTAATGATGATGATGTTGATGGTTTTATACGAGTTTCGTTTTTCAAATAAAACATAGAAATAATTTAATAGCACTTTTACTATATCTTCATTCAAATTTTTAAATTCCTTTTGTGTCAATTTTATGATCCATTCGAGCAATCAAAAAGATACAAAAATTTTCAATCTATAAAAACGCACCTCAGCTATCAAGTTACATACATACATATGTGATACTTCAAGATGAATCGAATATCTCAACTACTTTCATACATAAAATCAAGTGAAATAAGAAATATATTTTTTTTTTGAATAATTTTTTTTTTTACGATTTACCCCTCAATCTGATCGTTTTTAACGTTTTTTTTTATGGTTCCGCCATTATTCTAAGTGTAAATGATGGTAATAAAAACTATGTTTATTGAAAAAATCATCATAAAAAAAAATAATATTTTGTTTGACTAATTTAAAATTTGTCGTATTGTTTAGATTACGTATCATGACTATGACGGTAGTAAAATAAAATTTTCTTTTATATTTCTTTTTTTTTTTGTTCTTTATTTTTGTTTATCAATATAAAACATATTGTGGTAGGTAAGTTAAATTTTTATAACTTTTTTATTACTAGCAGTAAGATTCATTGCGCTATAAAATTAAAATGAAAATGGTAAAAATATATCTACAACATCATTTTTAATTTAATGTATTATGATTTAAATTTTTATACTAATATTTTCTTGATTGTTATCACTTGAAAATTATTTTAAGTGATTTTAAATTGTTTTGGAGAAATTTATGATGCAAATAAAAAAGGATTAAAAATGTTTTATGAATACTAAAAATTTTATCTTGTTACAAGTGAAATTCTAAAGATTTTTTTTTTTTTGTTAAATTTCATACAACAAATTGTATATGTAATTTGTTAATTTTTTAAGTAAATCAGATTTATTCGACTGTTATTTTATATAAATTAAATAAATGAAATGAAATAAAATAAAATCATGTGTTTTTTTTTTTAATTATAAAAACAAAATAAAAAAACAGGATATATCTACATTATGTGTGCGTGCACGCATAAATGAATTTAAACTGAAAATAAAAACATTTTTTGCTATATATTTTTTTCCTGTTATCTATTAATTACAATAAAATTTTCTATTATTTCTTGATCAATTTTCTGGAAATTTTAATGGTTTAAAAATTGTGTATAGGGCTTATTTTTTTTAGTACTTTATATATTTGTTATTGTACAATAAAAGTGTAAAAGTATTAAATCGATTTAATTTTTTGTTGTTTTTTTTCCATTTTTTTTTTTTTATTATATTCAAAAATATGTATGTAGATACATAAAATTGTTCAGACGGTTTATTTTGTTTTATTCATTTGAAAATTGGTTTTTTATTAGGTGAACAATGTCATTATTTGAATTGTTTATTATAAAATGAAATAATAATCATTATTATTATTTAAAAACAAAAAACAATAATAACAACAAAAAAATTACAAAATATTTTATGATTTTATAAATTATCAAATGAAGTTTAAAATAATGTAAAATTATGGTAGGCAAACTGCAAGTGACTTGATTTTTTGTTTTTGTATATTATCAAAAATTTTTAAAATAAATATATATAAATGAATGAACATTTATTATGTTTATGAGTAAATATAAATTTATTAAAATTATATTTATAGTATATAACGTATGTCTCTGGATCTGTATATATAGATACTATATATTATGTGTAAAATATTAGTATAGATACACATGTTTTACACAAAGTATTTTATTATATTTTATAAAAAGGACAATTTTGTCCCATATTTTTACAATATTATATATTTAAATATATATATATATATATATATGTATATATATATATATATATATAAAGAAAACAATACCAGCAATTTGTTCAATCAGCTAATTAGTATAACTTGATATGAAATGCAAAATTAAGTATTTAAATTATACTTTAACGATTATTTAATTAATGCAATAAATAATGCTTTTAATGATTTGTTTACACAACTCACCATACAGTTCAACACAATACACCCAGAAAATATACAAAATCACAGACTCATGATAGTGGTAAAAATTACCAAACTATATACATATACATATATTTATGTATATGTATATTTATGTGTATGTAATATGCTTTTGTTAATTGTATATTATAATTCGCGTATATATTTCGAATGTAAAGATACAAAAAAAAAATTATCTATAAATATGTATAATATACAGATGCATTTATTATCCGTATTATATATAAGACAAACAAGTCATGAATGACGATCTGACAAGTCGTTAAGACTTGTTAATTATGACGAATACGAGTAATTATCACGACAAAATCCGTTTTCATTACAAATTTTTTTACAATTATTATTTTATACCCCATACAATGATATTTATTCATACTTATCTAAAATGAATGCATTTATAAAACATAAAATATTTTATTAAAACAAAAAAATAAAATAATAAGTGGAAAATTATATATTATATGTTAAGTTTACATGCGAAAACAATCACTTTTATTAAACAGATACTTTTTTTATTTAAAAAAAAAAAATAAGAAAAGATTAAGAAGAAAAAAAAACTAGAAAGAAAAAAAACATAGAAAGTGAAATGAAACGATAAATAAAATTTTAAGAAAAAAAACAAAAGATTTAAAATTTATATAAAAAAAAATTGAAAAGAAAAGAAATGAAGAAAAACAAAATACCATAACAACAACAACAATGTCTATTTGAACTATGTTTGTAATGAAAATATATGAAAATTTATGTATACCGGCTGTTTTCTTCTTGATGTATTTAAACAAAATGTTTGTAAGTGCTATATTTAGCTTTTAATCTTATACATAGCATATACAAAAATAAAATGTTGCATTGTACAAACATGAGTTGATTCACATGCATTTTTAAAATGAAAATATTTAGATTTGTCTTGCTTTTTTCTCTTTTGAATTTAAATTATTAAGAATTTTGCAAGTTTTTTATTCGAAAATTTCTTTCCCACCCTCAGAAGAGTTCAAGAAATAAAACAGTAAAGAAAAAAGAAACATTTATTTATCACACTTTTTTTTTGTTTTCGAAAAATCATTATTTTTAAAATTGTTTCTTAAGTAACGCAAATTTTCAATGTTATTTAAATTCTAACATGCATTTTTTTTTTCATTTATCAAACAAAATTTAAATTTCAAATTGAATATTTTTATTTTATGAACAAAAAAAAAAAGGAACAACATTGGCAAATTATTTTACTAATTCAAAAAGAAAATGAAGAAATGAAAAAAACAAAAATTAAATTAAATGTCGACATGCGAAAAAAAATGTGAGAATGATGATGGTAAACTTTTAGTTTGAAATTTGTTACAATTTCATAAAAAAATAGAAAGTTTCCTTTTTGTATTTTATAAAAAAATTTTTAGAAAAGAATAGAATTAACAAAGGAAAAAAATATACATTTACTCCGTTTAATGTAAATTTTCATAGTTAAAAAACAAACAAAAGTGAAAAAAAATGAAAGATAAAACTAAAAAGTACAAGCAATAAAATGAACAAAGTAATTGAATAACCCCATGCGGTCTCTTTCCCGACAGACAAACTCATCATGCACCCTGTACTCAGTGAACATAAAATTAACAACTTAAAACGACAGATATATAAGTCATTTCCATTGGAAAGAAGCATGGTATAGTAGCTATGATGATTATTTTTTCTTGAAAGGGTTGAATATTAAATTTCAACACTTTTTAAAAATTTTCTATGATATTGTAAAATAGCATGAGAAAAACCATCAGGATTATCATATCATACCAATTGGATTCAAGGATGAAAACATACATATATAAAAATTATAGATACTTATTTATATATATAGCTACACTTTGTTATGTACTTATAACGGAATATTTCACATATAGAGGAGAAAGGCTTTCATCTGTTGCAGGATTACTTTGTGGCATGTGTTCTCATTTCATCTTAACCCATTCCAAATTTTCGAGATAGTGATGTGATATTGTACTTATTATATATATAGTGAGTACAAAGTTATCCTTCTGATAAAAGTATACTGTACATATATACGATAATACACAATATGTACTATATAATTTTATTTCGACTCATTGAATTTAAGTAAAAACAATTTTTTGAAGTACCATCACACAATTGTATAACATTGAAACGAGCAATAAAGTTATAAACCATCAAGTTTTATCTTTAACTGGCTCAATCTAAGATCATTATATACATAATTTTCATCTATTTTTAAGGAATCCTTTTTTTCTCTATATACTTTTCAATGATGCACATATGTATATTGAACCCACGTGCACAGCAAACTCTTCAGTCAATTAAGGACTCATGATTGTGTTTTTTTTCCTCTGTACAAAATGATTCGACCACATAAAATTCATTAAATAAAATCTCTGAAAAAAACTAAACAATTCGACAACCATTTGCCATTTCTTGAACAATTTTTACCTTATATATTATTATAAGAAGTGGAAAATTGAAATAAAAATCACAAGAAAAAAATAATATAATAAAAATAAAAATAAAACAATAACAAAATTAACATCAAAATAAAAAATACGATGGTTCTTAGTATACACTTACATATTTATTTTCGAACAATCGAATGAAAATCCAAACTATGCTATGCGATGTAGTAACCAGATATTATGTAAGTTAGCTATGAATTTTCTTATATAGTATATGTATGTATGTATACATATATTATATTCAGTGTGTTTCCCTGCTTCAGGTAGATATGCTTTTGATCCAGCCGGAACGACATCATAAAAAGGATCAGAACAATCGCCGAAATGGCCCATAACAAGCTCGTAAAAATTTTGCTACCCAATATACTCCATAATTTGATGACTCTCTGAAAATGAAAAGAATAATAATATTATTACGAATCATGAGGATTCCTTTTGCCTTCAGGATAAAAATTCTTTTTCATAAATAGGATCTCATTCGAGTATATAAGTAATGAAAAAAGTTAACAAAAAAAATGTAGGACATAGCTATAAGCACTTATAGAATATCTGTGATAGAAGAAGCTACAAGTTGTAGTTCATTTCCAAAAGTAAACTATGTATTTTATATTCCAAAAGAGCACACAGTCAATCGAAAATTGAAATCAATAATAATTTTGGTATTTATAAGGATGGATTTAGTGTGATTTTTATTTTGTGAATTCATTATTTGATTTCACAAATAAAAAAGGAATTAAATGACATTTCGCGGGAAAACAAATAAATATTCAGTTTTTGATAGAAGAAAAGAAGAATTTGTCATTATACGACGAGTTCACCAGGCTTTTTTGGAGTTTACTTCTTGCAGCAATACCGTGTACATATAAAGTACAGAAGCATTAACAATCAACTTTATTACATTATACAGTTTATTATGGTATCTATATACATATGTATGTAGGTAGCAAAAAAAAATTACTTAAGTTGAAGAATAAAAAGAAAACCATGGTACTTGTTCCTCATCGTCGTAGTCGTTATATGTACATATATTTATTTACAAAAGGCTTTTGACTTATCATGGATGAAGAAAAAACAGGAATCCAGCTAAAAAATTATCTGTATCTGCTGATAGGAAAGGAGTATACAGGAGAAGAACAGGATATTATATTTTGCTCTTACTCTTCTTTTTGGTAAGTTTTTCTTATGATATGATATTGTATAGGATTCCCATTGCACGTGTTCCAATGCTATCCCCTTTCAGCATTTTCTGATGAATATAAAATTGACTTTGTACACGTTTTTATGGTGTGCTAGATGATTGTCATTTTTCGGTAAGGGGGAAAGAAAGAGATAAAAATAATGTGATACTTAAGTTTGTAAGTTTGTATTTTATTTCGACTATTTATAGAATAATTGGAAATTGTCCATCTCATTTTTACTACTTTTGTATTATATAGCGACGGATAGTATGATTCAATGCACTTTTTGTTGCTTTTTATTTTCTCAAATTCTTCTTCTTTAAATTTCTTGCAAAGATGGATAACACGAATTAAAGGAATTTTTACTTTATGTTAAGAGAACAAAAATAAGGAGAAAACAAAAAAAGTAAAACAGCAACGTTTGGAGTTGGGATTGATTTTAAAATGCCCGAATGAGATAGAATTGTACATGTACCTACATATGTTGGTATGTATGTATGCATAGGTACCATCAACATTAGAATTTATTTAGTAGGTATAATATGGATTTTTAGTCAAGCAAACATATTATCAGGATTATATTATGGAGATACTCAAACTTGAACTAAGAATTGAAAAATATAAAGACAGTAAAAAGGGCACAAACTAGATAGAATAAAAGTTGAAAGATTGAGGAATATATGAGTGAAGGAGGGTGGATAAAATTATTATAGGTACATACATATATAGGTATGTACATATTAGAAATTGTTAAATAAAGATGAAATGAAGTAAACGAAGAGAGTGGTAAGAATTTGATGAATTATTAGAGAAATTGTTTCCTTTCTTTTATTTTTCTGATGTTTATTTTCCTTACCTTTTGTATCAACATTATATAGGTAATATGTAAGTACCTATGTTTGTATGTACCTTAAAGGTAACTAACTAGAAAGAATGAAAAAAAAAGATATATGTACCTATATGTGGTAAAAAATATTCAATGTTTATTCAAGGTTTTTGAACTTTAACTGAAAACAAAAAAAAAAAACAAAAACACAAAATACAAAAAAAACATAAGAAGAGAAGAAATTGCAATATTGGATGAAACAGGTTAATAATATCTAATAATATACTATGTTCGAATCTTATTTAACTAAATTGTATAAATGTAGGTATATGATTATAGAGTTTGTAACAATTCAAACAATTCTTGTATTTCAAATCACATTAAATTACAGAAATGCTAACAACTGTAATTAGAGTCAAATTATGCAGTAGCTAAACGAAAAGAATATTATCCAAAGTATGAAAAAAAAAAATAATAATAAAAAACAGAAAAATGAAAATAATAAAAACAGATTTACCTCAAGGTAAACACAGAAGAAATCACATTTATTTGCCATTTAAACTAATAAAGCGATTAACTAATAATTTACCTAATAAAATGAACAAACCAATAATAAATTTTTTTGTACTGTCTATATTCTAGATGCATACAAGTATCTATAGTTTTGTTGTTTGTAGTATCTATGTATACATATCTATATTTTATTGAAATTGAAGGAGGGGTTTTTTTTTTACAACAACAAGACCATTGTGTTCACACCGCCACAGCCATTATTATCGCTCATTATCTACACATTATTATTGCCGATTTGATGATTTGCTATTTGTTTATTTTTTGCTACTGTTTTATTTTTTAATTTTCTTTTTTCGTTTATTTTCTGATCATTTATATTTTAATATTTTATTATTAATGATTTAGAGGAAGGGTAATGGTTTGTTGTTATAACAATTAACATACCTGTTGTTCTCACATTTCATTAGTATCGTTTCACTGTGTAGTTTGTATGTTTTTTTTTTTGTTTGCTATGCTATTTTTTTTAAAAATAAGTACCTACATCGAGTGCGGAAAACAAAATATCTGCTGACAATTTGAATGACTAAAAAATATGCATTGTGATTGTTTTTGCTCATATTAGATAAGATCTTACTAGCCATTTTATGTTCCAGTGAAAATTGAAAAAAAAAATGAAAAGAAAAAGAAAAAATAAAAAAGAAAAAGAAGAAAAAACTTAACATTGATAAGGCAACAAGTTTTTACGTTTACACAATTCATTTGCAATAACAAAATGCAAAAATAACAACGGGAATAAAATACATATATAAGAAAAACAGCAGTATAACAACAACAATTGTCTTCATATTAAGAATTTCTAATTTTCAATCAACTTGCTGACAGCAACACAGCTTCTGGTCTTACTGCAACAATGTTTTTCCTCTTGGTTTTTTTCTCAAAATGAAAAACAAACAACAAAAAATGTTTGTTTTTTCCTCAATTCGCCATTTGATGTTTGTTGATGAATTCATTTGCATACAATGCATTCAAACAGTCATTTACTACTGATAGCCGCGGTTAAAAATGAATTGGTTGACGGCTTATAGTTGATGTTTAAAAATTTTCATATAAATTTTTTTCGTCATTTTTTCTACTACAAATGAGGAAGATTTTAAAGATAATAAATACTGTATAAATAACATTTAAAACAACAAACATTTATTACATTTAAAATAATTAAATACTTTAATATTTTAATGTATGAGAAAAGATAAAACTGCTTGGACGAAATTGTAACAAGTTTTGTGAATTTCGCCTTTGAATGAGCTTCATTTTAATGATTTCTTATGGGCTGGTATTCCGTAAAGGTCACTGGTCACTTGAGCTTATACAAAATACAAAAATCTTCACACCATGATTTCGATTTGATAAACACTTTAAAAAAGATTTTTTTCTTGAAGAAATTTCGTTGATTTAAAATTCTTGAAATATCTTGAACCGTAGAATGTATAGAAATATTGGCTCTGATTTGACAATAAATATTATATAGGAACTGAATTACCGTAAAGTTCGTTTTACATATTAATAATTTAGTTTTTAACTTTTCTTTTGTTGTTTTTGACTTTATTTTCTCTCTAAAAAAAGTTCGTTTTAACAAAATCACATTTTTCAAATAAATTCTACTGAATATACATAGGTACTATATGTCATTTAACAAGAAAATTCTAAATAATATATCACATTTGTAAACATATACCTAGCTATATATATACATACTCATAATTTTCAAATATATACTATATATGTACGTACGTACTTATTTATTTTTTTATCAACACATATAATTCATATCGGTATCCTTATATTGTATACGTAATCACAAAAGGATCCTTTGACCTATATATTTTGTCAACATTGAAGAAAAAAAAAAGAAATTTTCATTTTAACACAGCACATCATGAAAATAAATCATCTGAATATTATGCGATTAAAATGACTCCTTTTTTTTTGCAAATATTATTTTTTCTTTCCTCCTTTTTTCCTTTTATATTTTTTTCTTAATTTTCTATTATTTTTTTTTTCTATAAAAATAAAGTTTTCCTGAATCAGATACACAATTATTTTATTTTGATGAATGAGGTACTAAATTAAATCAAAAACAAAAATTTTCATTTTAGAAAATATTTTCTGAAATTACCCATAATATTATATGCACAATATATGTATGTTTTCATAGAGGTGTATATTAGTGTATGTATAGTATAAAAATTAAAAATAAAAGTGTCATAAATTTTCAAACACAAATAAATTTAAAAAAAATAACTTCCAAATGAAAAAAAAAAACAAAATTAAAAAATAAAAAAAGAAGTGTACAATTTAAATTTACATTGTGCTGGCGCCAACCTTTCACTATCATGGTGGGTCTTTGGGTTTTACTTTAAATAATAATAATATTGTATATATAATGTAGTTTGTAGTATAAAATACTGATAGTTTACTATATTATATAATCACCCTGTGTATTGTATATGATTGAATTTTATGTACCTATACAAAATTTACGTTTTTTTTTTTCCCAATATACGCAAGTTGCATTCAAAGGAACTTTATAAACATTGCTGGGTTCTATATCAAATATCTACTCAATAAATATTGAATATCGCATATATCCAATAGAATTATGTGTACACACACAGTACACAGATTGTTTAATAAAAATGAAAAAAAAAAATTAAAAAAAAATAAAAATGATGCATATATAATATTTATTCAATTCGTGTTGACAGTCAATTCAAATTGTTATTGAAGTTAAAAAAAAAAAAAAAAAAAAAAATTATAAAAAATGAATAAATAGTGGCCATCATCATCGCGTATTATAAGCTGAACGGTTAACAATGTAACAATTAAAAATCATTTTCAACATTCAAACTATGTTTCTATTTTGATTTATGAATTAGAAGTGGAAGTCAATTCGATGGTATTTTTTATTAATAGACTTGAATTTTAAATTGCTGTATTTATAATGGTGTTTAGATTAGAGCGATTAGGAATTGTGTATACATATGAGAAAAAAAAATGAATAGTTAATTACATAAATATATTCATATATGTATATATAATGAAGTATAAAATTCTCCACCCAATAAGTTAAATGAATGTAACGAATTTGTAGGTGTAGTTTTTCTCATAGGAAACTAAATTTTTTTTGTTGTTTGGTGAAATACTCAATGCTTTGAAAAATAATGTATCCATTTAGAATTTTAATTTTAATTCTCCATTTAGAATTTATTTAATTTTTTTACTGACAACATTTTTTAAAACATTCTGCTGTATAAAATATAAAAAACAAAAAAGAAAAAAACACCCTTTTATTATTTTATTAAAATGATTTATGAAGCGCCCACGACAAAATACAACAATGAATCAGAAGTGCTAAATAAAATTTAAAAAAACAAAATCAAAGGCAACAATTACAAAAAAATAAAATTGTAGCTGCAATGCTATTACATTGCAATGCAATGCAATTTCATCCATGTAGCGCCACACAAAACCCACATTTACTCCTATATTGTTTTGTTATACAAAAGAAAATCTACAAGATTTCTTTCCATCATCATTGCAATCCTGTAAATGAACTAAAACATTTTTATATAAAAATGAAAAGTCCTGACTGATACTTAAACATAATCATAGAATGTTATTAAATAAAATAAAATGACTCTAAAAAAAGCAATGAAAACTGAGCGAAGAATCGTTTATATATCCTCATAAAATACATAAAACAAATCCATAGATTGCTCATAAAGAGATACTCTCATATATATAATTGAAATGGGTGTAAATGAAATAAAAGATTGCGCAATAATCATTCAATGGGTCGATTCATTTCCATTCTATTGTTGTTTGTACCTTCGTAAGAAGTTAAAGAATTTTTTAAAAAAAGTTTCTTTTCTACCTTTTTGGTACTTTCTCATTCAAATTGCTTTACTGGTAAACTAATAATAACTAACTTGACTTTATTTTTCTACTAACGAAATAGGTATCTCTAGCTCTACTAGCTAGCAATCCAGAGAATATAATGAAAAATGAAAACAGAACGAACCAACATTTTCACATCATTTTCTACCCTCTCCATATAGAATAGTATATTGAGTTGAGTTTTTCTTTACCAGAATGATAACAAATATCACACACATCCATGAAATTTTTGTAGTAGTGGTGTTTTTCCGAATGAAAATTATAAATGTGTGTGAAAGACTGCTTACACAATCAAAGCATACATGTTCAGAAAAAGATAGGGTGATGTTTCCGAAAAACTTACCTTGTGATTTTACAGTCTTAAAATTCAAACTTTTTATTAAGTTTAAAAAATTTTTTCAAGTTGTATGGATAAATTTTTGCGAAGCATTAGGATCATTTTGTGGTTAAATTTACACAAGAAAAAAGAAGTAAAGTTTTTTTTTGTTTTCGAGATTTTCTAATTAAGGTTCAAACTGGAACCCTTAGAAATTATATTCAGGATTTTTTTTTTGGTTCCTGGTCGGTACCAATCTTAAAATTGATCTGATTTGTAGAACTCAACATATCAGAAGCTGTTTTCCAATTTTTTGGAAGTCTCACCTAATATCATATTCCATACTCAATTTTTGAGATAGTTTGAATGAGTGTAAAAGATACATTTACATATGTGTGTGTGTTGAATATGTATGTATTTTGTTGTGTAGTAAAAGTATAAAATTGTTAAAACAGTGAAGGCGAAAACGAGTGGTAACTGGTAAAGAAAATTCATAACTGGGCGAATATACAGCAACTTTAGTACTTATACACATAGTAGTAGCACCAATCTATCTAACAAACGAGTAGTGCTATACGAAACGAAAAATCAAAATAAAAATTATACTTATATCTGTGCTTATGTTGTATAATGTAGCTCTGTGTATATAAAGATAAAGTGTGTAATAAAGCAACAACACACGTTGTTATTTTTTTTCTCCTCATCATCATATTATAACTTGATATACAAGAATTATTATAAGTATAAAAATTCATTTTTAGTTTCAGTATAATCGCATCAAAGTGAACATTCGCGACCATTCGTTGAATAGCAACGGTTTAGGTCAGGCGCGTTTATTCTTAATAATAATAATAATATCTTATCAAAATTGTTATTTTTCAATCGAAGTATCTTTTTATCGAAAAAACATTGAACCAGTTAATTTCATATAAGAAATTGTACACAACATATAAAAATTATAATTTGTTTTTTTTTTTTTACAACTGATCAAGAAAAGTTAATTTTGTTATTTGTTTTTTTATTATTATTATAACCGATCAAAAATAATAATGCAAATTTAATAAGAAATTCATTGAAAAATTAAGATAAGCAGTGATCAACATCATCGTCATCATCATCATAATCATTTTCATTTTAATATTATATTATGGCTCATCAATGGTCATTCTAAAACGATATCAAAATCTTTGAATAGTTCTGTGGGTCGTTTGTGATTATCACATACTAATAATAATCTTGTTTACACGGTCGTCAAATAATAATAAAAATTACAATAACAGTTTATTTTTATTGCTCGTTTTGAGCAACAAAAAAAAAAAACAAAAAAACAAAAAAAAAATATTTATGACACAGTGAAAGAAAAAGTTGTATTTGTGGTTTTATGAAAAAAAAATATTTTATTACTAACATATTTTGAAAAGAAAAAAAAAATTATAATAATAATTTTTTTTTGTTCCATTTTGACTCCAATTTTGAATTAATGTTTGATTTAAAATTTAATTAATTGCGCGATATTTTTCAAATAAAAAAAAAATATTTGTCACAAAAGAAGAAAAATTATATCACATATAAAAATAATATCATTTGTTTTTTTTTTATTTAATGATTTTTATGTGAGTGTATTCAGTGATAATAAAATTCGTGATTTTTTTTTTAAATGTAATTTTCAATTCAAATCGAATTATAGAGATAAAAAATTTGAAATTTGAAATTGTAAAAAAAAAGTAATAAAATTATATTTTTATTATTTTTTGTCTCATGTTAATTTCATCATTATATGTAATTAAATAATCATAATATGTAATAATTCCAATATAAACAAATAATAAAAATAAAAATCAATTTAAAAAACAAAAAAATAATAAAATAAAAGAGAAAAGTGTTATATTTATGAAAGTAATAAATTATTATTATTATATACATATTTTTTTTTTTTTCATTAGCTACTGTAGTATATGAGTATAAATCCCATAATCATAAAAGTAGTCATAAAAGTGTTGTAAAATAAATCACGCCTTTTGATGAGTTGTTTCCTTGTTGACTTTTATTTGATGTTTTAATTTGAAAAGACGACCCATTAAAAAGTAATAAAACTAAACAATTGCAGAAGTTAATCGGTACACACGATCACACGACCATTAATTTGTTTTAGAATTTTTTTTATTGTTTGTTTGTAATTTGTATTTTTTCATCATTCATAATAAATTCGATAAAAATATTTAAAAAAAGATACCTACTTAATCCAATGAATATTTTAAAATTTTTATTAAATGACTTGAAATTATTTCATAAAATATTTTCTAAGATTTAAAGTGAATGACATTTATGTATTAACTGACGTTCTCGAAAAAAAAAAAAAATTAAAAAATTAATAATTTTTGTTCATCGTACAAATGAACTCTGTTTATTGTTTTTATGCAGCGAATGAATGATCGATCTTATACGAGAATCCTTCTTCATTCAGAAGGATAATAAAGTAAAGAATATTTTTTGTGTGTGTTAATTTTTAGACGAATTGAATTTTATTGATAAAAAGTGTGTGTGGTGAGTTGGTTTGTGCCTCAGAAAAAAGTGTGAAAATCCGGCGCTTAACAACTACAAAAAAGACATAAATTACATACAGAAAGAGAAGCCGTTGAAAGGCTCATCGTATTAAAAAAAATTTATCTGGGACGAAGAGTTGAAATAAAAAACCGCCAAAATTCTTACCGCAAGTATGAATTCGTATTTTGAACAATCTGGCTTTTATGGCCATCCACATCAGGCAACGGGAATGGGTATGGGAACAGCAACTCATCACGATCAGACTGCAACAGCAGCAGCAGCAGCATACAGAGGATTCCCATTATCACTGGGGATGGCACCATACGCAAATCATCATTTACAGAGATCTACACAGGATTCACCTTATGATGCAAGTATAACAGCAGCCTGCAGTAAAATTTATGATGGTGCGTATGTAAAACAAGATTGTGCCAAAGCGACATCACCTAGTGAAACAAATGGTTATAAGGATGTTTGGAATACAGGATCAAGTGGTAATGCAGGAAATGCAACTGGTCAAAATAGTTCAGTCCCAGTAAGACCCTCCGCTTGTACGCCAGATTCACGTGTTGGTGGTTATTTGGATACTTCTGGCGGTAGTCCCGGAAGTCGAGGAGGTTCATCGGTTGCTGTTACTGGTAGCGCATGGAATGCAAATTGCGCAATTTCTGGAGCTGCTGCACAAACAGCCGCAAGCGGTCTTCATCAAGCTAGCAATCATACATTTTATCCTTGGATGGCTATCGCAGGTTAGTAAATACATAATTTCGAATTTCACAGTAATCAATTTTTGTTGTTTTTTCATTAAATATCCGTTTGCTCTCATCTGCATATATTTTTTTTATTCAAGTGTTCACTATGTATGATTAATTTTAAATAAGATTTCAATTCAGAAATGTACAAAAACAAATTCGATTATTCAAAAAAATAAACTTGAAGAATTATACCTAGTATTAAAATATCATATTTTTTGTTGTGCTCATTTTTTAGAAATGATAATTCACGAAATTCAAAGTGCAAGTTAAATAATTACATTTAAAAAAAATTCAATGATCATTTTCAGTGAGTGCGTGTAATCAGATCCTCTTTTTGTTTTCTTTGTTATTTACTTCTTTCTTTTCTTTTTTTTTCTTTTTTTTGAAATTCAAAGAAACAAAAAAAAAGTAGATATGTTTTCTTACAAATATATGTTTGCAAACCTATAATTTGATTCCAAATGACCATGCTACCATTATTTGGCCTTATTATTTTTATGAAAATATTTTGTGCTTTTTTTACTTTTTACACAAATGACCTGAATGGAGAAATTTTAAAATTCATATTTTTATTTTTATTTCATCACATTTTTATTTTTTCATATTTTTTGTTATAACATTTTTTTATATAAGTTTAATTTTTATTCATTCATTTCTTATTGGTTTTTGATTTTACAGTATTTTATCTTTTTCTTTTTATAAATTTGAATTTTATTGTTTTGACAAAGCAAAATTTAGTGATTTGGAATTTTTAATTAATTTTTGATTTTACATTTTAAAAAATTTGCAAAAAATTTGTGCTGTTTTTTATATTCATACAAAAAAAAAATGGAATGTCATTGTAAATCGTTTAAATTCAAATAAAAGTGATAAATATTGTTTTCGTTGTTATGACACGTAATTTTTATATTTTAGGTAAATAAAATAGAAAAACATGTTCGAAATATATAAATTTAAGGTTCCCAATAAATTTTTTTTAGGAAATTCAGAAAAAAATCCTAACACATTTTAAATCAAAATAAAGTATATTTATCAAAGAAAGCTCCTTTATTTTGTAATAAAAAAATTCGAATAATTGTGATTTATCAAATTTTTAAATAATTTTTATTTAATTTACCGACGGTATTTCATTATTTGTATCTATTACTAACAAAACAACAAAATTGTAAAATCTATGGGAATAATAAATTCATTGTTTTGTTATATTTTTAAAAATCTCTTAAGCAGAAAAAAATTATGCTTATTCCACGGTGAAAAATTTAGTGAAGGAAATTTTCCACTGACTTTATAAAAACTTTTTTTTTTAAATTAAGTACTTTCTTTTTAATTACATAGCTATTACGTACTTTATAAAATTTTTGATTTTAAAATCTAAAAGTGTAAGATATATTATCTTGTTTTATGGAAATAAAAAAATAAAGGTTATTTGTAAATTTTGTGATTTTCAGATCAAAGAATTATAATTTTTGTCTAGAAAAGATAACTGTCTATAGTCTAGAGTTATACTATTTTTTTATGTTAACTGTAAATATTTATGTTAACTTTTATATGTATAATCAATGTGCCTTTGAATCTCTTAGAATTTTACTATATATTTAAAAACAGCAAACAAAACAAAAAGAAATGTTTTTTAAATAATTTAAAATTCAACTTTTTTTAAATAAATTTTTATAAATTAAAAAATTCTATACATTGTACAATACAATAAATAAATTTTCATAGAACAAAAAAAAAAAAAACTCATACTGAGAAATCTGAAATTTTAAAAATAGAAACATGAAAGCACAAAGTTATTTTTGTTATTTTCTTCTTATTTTGTTTATTTATTTATTTGCCTTCGTAACTAATAAAATATTATTGTTAAAAATCACTAAATATATTTTTCAAATTTTTATGTGAAAAAAAAAAATGTAAAATACTTCACACTTTTTTTTTCATGAAAATCTGAAAAAAATCTAAAATAAATTATATTTATAAAAAAAAAGATGTTTTTCAAATTAAATTTTAAGATGAATGTTTAAAAATTTAAGTTTTCAGTGTTAAATGAATAAATTTTGCAAATAAGAAGCTTCAAGCTATTCAATTTTTAATAAATCTATTTAGATCCTAAATTTCAATAAAATCTCGAAGATTGTATTTTTATATAGTGACTAAAAGATAATAAAATATGATTATCAATAGATCATCTTATGTACAATTTCCATGACTATACTTTCTGATAATTTCTAAGTTTAATCAGTGTAATTTAGACATAAATAGACCCATCATATTGTTTCATTGTAATACACTGTGAAACTATACATACAAATTACAATGGAAGCATTTGAATGGTTACAATCGCATGAGTTCAACCAATTCAAGTCATTTTATCGTTTTTTTTTTTTTTGTTTTTTTTGTTTTTTTTTTTTAGCACACATTGCTAGGAATTCCCATACATAAACTTATGTTCTACCTATGTATCATTAATGTAATTCCCTTTTTCTTTTTGCTATTTATACCTTTAAAATATGCAACATTTCGTTGATATCTTCAATAACTTGATATTTTCACTTTTAACGTGTAAGTTATAATAATAAAATTTAAATATACAAAATAAACTTGATTTTATGTTATAAAAAAGTATTGTTTTTTCATACTCATCATAATCATTTTACAGGTTTTTTTTTTTTTAAGTTTATTTATTTATTTATTTTTTAACTTCTTTATTAAATTTTCTTTTCTTTTCTTTTTTTCTTGTGCTTTTTATATTCTACATACATATGTATGTATATATTTAAATATTTACATTGTGATCATATATGTAGGGAAATTTATGAAAGTGGGTGGTCCACTAATAATTTTATATCGTGCTAAATTATTTACATTGAACTAGACTTGACGAATTCACGAGATTAATTGAATTCTATCGTGCAATTTGATTTATGAATGCGATGAGAGCTGAGCGTCTGTATTTTTTTCATTCTTCGGTATTTCGTATTATATGTTTTTCGTTTATATTAGTTATAATATCGTTACAGTACATACATATGTATATATTCGAACATGTGTATACTTTATAAAACTTTTGTTTAATGTCTTTTTTATCAGATTTTTATATTATTTTTATTTTGACTTTTAACATGTATGTATGTATTTTCTTATATGGTATGATTGGTACGAAGGAGTAAAGTGCACAAGAAAAGAAAAATATATTTATAGGGTGATTGATTAAACAGGATTAATTTATTGATAAATTTTTTTTCTCTTTGTATATAAGTAAATTGCATTTGAAAAATGTGAAGGAATTCCAATTAATTTACAGGTGTAGAAATTTCATCAAACATTATTGAAAGTTTACAGTAATTCAAATAAAATGTTCAACATCAGTTACTTTTTAATTTATCGTTTAAAAAAAATTAAATTTGATTTTATAGGCCTTGAACATTATAATAAGATTGCTATACAATCTAGACTGTTACTATATATACATACATATGTACATTGTACTTTGAATAATCTAAAGAATTTTTTTAACCTGTCGACAAGATAATACTTAATAAACAAATAGGTCATAGGGCATTTATTATTATTACATTTAAATATGGGTAACAGTGCAGAAAATTCAAATAATAATGAACATAGAGGGTAAAACAAGATTTTCTTAATGTCAACTAATTTACATATATTTTTCATTTAGAAAATATGTGCGTATGATGATGATGATGAAGGGTATAATGATTTGAATATCACAACAATATTATTAAATTTTTAAACATAATTATTTTCCTATTACACCTTGAAAAATTTAAATATAAATACTCAATGTAATGATGCTGTTGGAATAAAAGGACCAACAAACAATTGGTAACAATCTCATTTAATTCCACACAAATTATATCATAAAAACTTAAATTTATTGGATAAAAAATTTTGTTATTTTGTAGTTCCATAAAATTCTTTTTTTAATATTTTATTATTTTTAAATTAAAACTTATTTAATTTTTGTACAATCTAAATTGTTTTTTGGTCCTTTATATTTAACTTGAAGTAAATAAAATAATAATAATATAAATTAACCTCTAGTTATTCGACCTTTGTTCATTTATCTCAAAGTATCACATTTTTTAGGGACAATATTTTTTTTTATAGAATAAAAATAAATGGTGTGAAAAATGAATTTAGTACGGTACTTTGGGAAATATAATTTTGTTTATTTTTGCAAAATTGTACATAGGAAATGGTAGAAATTTTTTATTCGTACACCCTATATAAATAATATATTAACTAAAAGTTTTAACGTGATATTTGTTTGACAGTTAAACGCGTACAACATACAAGAAGACAAGCAGTTTACAATGCAATGAAAAAAAAAATTACTATAATCGACATATAATATATACTTAATAATAATATCTACATCCAAGTTTACCACTAAATAACTATTCTACTTATACATCAAAAGATAATATACTCTCAGATACTTGAAAATATATTTATTTTTATATTTTTTTTTTTTTTCAAGTATATGCATGTATGTATGTTTGTACCTATGTTACACGGATAAATTGTAAATTTATACTCGAAAGGTTATTTTAAATGAACTAAATCAAGTATATCGCGCAATTTTTTTTACATAGTGCATATAATGCGCATACATTTTATGCATTTTGAAGACACTTTACGTGCACGGGCAACGTTGCACCGGGTTTCAATTAAAATAGAAGCATAATATTATAATATACAACATAAGTACTTACATACACGATAATGAAATCAACTGGCGGTAAATAAGATTGAAAAAAAAAAAATTATAATAAAAGAATAAAAAAATAACATAATTTTGTATACGTAAAGATAGATAGATACTATACATTCTTTTATATTGCTCATGATTTTTGCTTGGAATTTAATTCGAACATGTTGTCCAGAATTTTGTCGGCTATATAAGAGTGTCGCAAGTGATTGCAATTATCATCGGTCTATCAGCACCTGCTTAGGCATATTGTGGATAATCGAAACAGAAGCAGAAGTTAAAATACTTAATATAAAATAATTATGTCTTTAGGATATGTTAAAGTTGAAACTTTGTATATAAGCTTTTTTTTTTTTTGTGATAAAACACAATCCTGAAATTATTAAGTATTTGTTTAACAAGGCTTTAAAAATATTAATGATAAAGAAAAAAAAATCAAATTATTGGCAATTTATTTTCAACAGGAACATGTTTTTTTTTTAATATTATTATTCAGTTACATACTTACATATTACATTGAAATAAAACTGCGTACTTCTTGAAATTCTTTATCAAGAAAATCTTTCAAATATGAGTGCTGCAGATGTAAATATGTATTGATACTGTTATTTAATTTTTCTTGTTCATGAAATTAATAACATCCATGCTCGTTTATTTTTATTCACTTTGGAGCTGAAAATTTGTTAGAAAATCATCATCAGATATTACATAAATAAAGATTTTCAAATACATCTAAATTAATTGACTAAAAAGATAAATAATTTTGCTTTTGGATCTCTCAATTTTAATGCTATATGTATAAGAACCAATTTTAAGAATTTTAGGTGCATATTATTAAAATTGTTAACACATGTTTCTTTCTCACTAGGTGTGAAGATACATACTTCTATGTAATTCTTAGTGAAAATTTCTGATGCAATATTACAATTGTAATGATTTGAAAATATACATATTATAAATTTTCTTTATTTTTTTTAAATTTTTTTTTTAGAAAAGTTCATAAAACATACGATGAATTGTAAAAATTAAAAGAAAAAAAAGTTTGTTTTTTTAATAGTTTATAATACAGTGTACCTATGTATGTAATACCATTTGTAAAATTTATTTGAAAAGTGTAGTGCATATACATCATTCAAGCGTAGTTTTATTAGAATTCTGGACAAAAAAAATGCATATATACACTCGTATATTACAATGTAACGAATACACTTTAGCAATTCATGCAATTTTTAGTCGTTTGTTTAGCAAAGGTAATAAAAATTTACAATGAAAACATATCTAAACGATATATGTATGTATGTACATGCATTTTTTTTTTCGAAACATATTTGTACTAACATACTAGATTATATACTATGTATAATATATGTTTTATATTTATGTGAAAGCAAAATTGCCGTATATACAAAATAAATGTTTTTTTTATTAATTTTTTTTTAAATAGAAAAACTTTATTCAATACATATTAACATCATATTCATAGATGCATACGTACGAGTATATATGCATAAACTTAAATTGTTTTAGTTGCTATTTTTTTTTAAAGCTTTTCAACTATTTCCCTTTCTATTTGAACCAATAAACTTCTATCATTTATTTCTATATAACAACATATGTATACATACGTGTATTTATTAAAATATATAGGTATTTTATTTTGGTACTATATGTACTCACTGTGAAAATGCGACATTTTATATTGACAAAAAAAAATTTCAAAAAAAAAAAATAATAAAATAAAAAAAAGACGGATCCAATAAATTGCACGGAATGTTGCTTTTTGGTCACTTGACATTGTAATTTATCCTACATGTCACATAAATTCACGCTAGTTTAAAATTTAATTAAAATCTTCTCAACTGAATTATATTGTGAATATATTTTGAAATTTTGTATATTTATTTATTTATTTGTGCAATAATTATTATTTTATATACAAACAAATATACATTGTATTTGAACCTATGTACCTATATCTGTATATATAAGTACATTAATGTTTATTTAAGTACATGTTACATTGTGTACTTACAATTGGAATGTTTAGCACGAGAATTTCGTATACCAAAAAAAAAAAAAAAATTATGTAGGTACATGAGGTACAAATCTGTGTACTAGCAAATAATTTCAAAAATTTTTTTAGTTGAAAGATATCAAAAAACTTAAAAGGAAAAAAAAAGATACAGAAAATATTTCGAATTTTTCAAAAATAAAAGGGAAATTTTTAAAAAATCGTTATACCTACATATACCTATTTTCAAAAATATACCGATTATATGTATACAGGTAAATAATACAGTACCTATCTATCTCATTCTTATTAGGAAAAGGTGACTAACGCCAAAGTCTATTCGATTCTCATATACATGGTTGCGTGAATCATATAAGATATTTTCGAACTCAGGTGTGTTTGTGTATCTTCAGTATCTTATATATATGTATGTATGTCGAAACTAATAAGACTGAACAGAAAAATAAAATTTGTAGCCTCGAAAAATTAGGAACACAATACTATTTCGAAGCATTCCGAAATTAAGAAGCATGGTCATATTTTTCAATTTTTATTATAGATCAGTATAATAAAGTTTTTAAAATATGTGTTATATGTATATTCAAGGTCACTGAAAATGACAATTTCAAAATAAAGTTAGTATATTTTTAAAATAAAATTTTTAAATTCTTAATTACGAAATGCACTTTCGTTTTTAATTTATCAGAAACGTAACCTTAATTTTTTGTATGATATTAGATTTTGTTGTTTTTATTATAGATGAACCTTATTTTTATATTCAAATTTATTATTCTAGGTCGGCCAACGACCAGCATACGCCCCTGTTTCAAAAGATTTTTATGTTTTTTTCATACACTCATCTTGCTACTCTAATGCCTACGCATTCAGATAATAGCAAGTTTAAGGAATGAGAAAAAGAAGCACAAACTTAACGCACATATGTACATACATATGGACATATATAACAACAAATCTTTATAAGTATAGATAAAGATTTTTTTTCCATGCTGTTTTACTAAAAGATTGTAGGTACCTATATTTAGTGTGTATAGATACAAATATTCATTCAATCTGCTATTTATACAGAAACGTGGCTCTAAACCACACCAGTTTGCCACAAATAATGAGTGATCTGTTGATCAGCTGATTTAAACAAGCATTTGCATTATGTCATGACGTATAACTCACCATTAAAATGTATGTATTTTTAAGCCGCCTAAAGTTTCAGCCATATCTGAAAAAAAAAAAACAACTACAGTATCTGTATCTGTATCTTGCATAGTACATATTTAAAAGTTGTTCAATCAGTACGTGTGCGTATTAAATCGGGTCATATTTTGACCTTTTTCTATATTTCATCATTATTATTATTATTTATAAGTAAACTGTAATGTGTTTTATTTTCTTTTGTTTTGTCGTGCTATTTTTCTTGTCGTTTTTGTTGGTGAGAAATGTATCTATTGCTTACTGAATATTCTTATCGATCGTGCATATTATACAACAATATTTTTATCCTCTTTCAGTAATTGTTAAGGAAAACAAAATTGTCGAGTATTGTGTTATAAAACAAATCAACTATCAACACGTTTAATGATCGAAGAAAATTGCCGCTCAATCAATTTAATTCACTTTACCGGATAATGTGATAGAAAAAGTTACATTTATTGCATCAAAACAAAAAGAAAAAGAACTAGAGAGATTTTTCTTGAAGAGTTTTTCATGAAATAATTTTCTGTGGTTACACGACGTTTATCGTTCCTATTATTGCGGATTAAGTTACAGGCCGATTACAACAAGTCACTTTATTTTGTATTCATTTTATTACATGTGCAATTTTCTGCATTTTATAAAACGATTTTATCAAACGTTTTTATCTACACAAGAAAAACTAACATACAACGTCCAACTGGCGCTGTATTTTGTTCCGTTGACTGAATCAGCTTCATCCACGTTCAGTATCCACTTCATTATAAATGTATTTACTTGGTGGAGTTCTTCTGAAGTATGCGCCACTATGATGTTTTCTTGTTGGGGTTTACTAGTTAAATTTGAATTATCTCAGCTAATTTTTTTTATGTATATACATTTGTTTTTTTTTCTTCATCATTTAGACTCGCTGGATTGAGTTAATGTTGATTAGAAAACAACAGAGAGAATATAAGGAATGAAAAAAAAAAAACATAAAACAACAAAATTAGTGGATGCGTAAACAAAGTACCAAAGTTAATATCAAGTTGATAGCACCTGAACCTGATGTACATATCTATGTATGTATACCGGATGAACGACTAAATGAATTTAAATCTTTGCATGTTTTAAAACACGCAAATTGGACGCATAGTTGTATTATAATAAGAGGAATAGATTGATTCATTGTGCTATCACTGAACGTAATTGTTTATAATTCTTTTAGCTTGATATAAACTTGAAGTAAAACTCGGTATCTTTAATTAAATTACAATGTTTTTTTTTCTCAATTTTGATTAAGGAAATGTCCAGAAATTCCTGTTTTAACAAAATTCTTCTCAATTAAATAAAAATGACAAAAAAAAAATATTTACCTGTAAATGTAAGCCTTTAAATCATAATTAGAAAGTATTAATAATGAATTCAAAATATTGTTTCTGCAATGTCACAACAAAATGCATAAAATTTTTAAACAGTGTAGATTGCCTTCATATATTGGCACATTAAGGTAAATTCAAAGTACCTATCGGTTAAGTTTTGAATCTAAGAAGAAGAGGTATAACAAATCGTTTAAAAATCAGATTTGTGTATTTGGGAGAATGTTTTATGTTTTATATCAGTCTTCAACACACATATTAAATTTTTTTTCATGTCCAATTTGGTTCTGTTTTATCGGATGTAATTTTTTTTTTTTATTTATTTATTTTTAATTTTTTTTCTTTTCCATTTATATGATGTTTAATGCAACACTGTATATGATATCATAAGAATCGATGAATATTCTTCTGATCTCGCGCTCATTCATTCCCTAGTAGGCCCCAAAGGCTTAACTTTTGCACATACATAAGTATATGATAGATACTTGTATGTACTTTATATACATACATATGTATATATAGGAATGATTTTAACTTTGAAGTTGAAGGCCTCACGGGCAGAATATCTGAATCTGACATGTACCTGTGTGAGGTGAGCATAACATGTAGAAACGTGAATGTTATATAGTAAAAAATCCTGAGAAGGTGCAAAAAAACCAAAAAAAAAAAAAAAAAAGAACAAAAAATAACAATAATAAAAACAACAAAAACTGAAGAAAAAAAAAGCACAAACCAATTTTATTAATGTGAGAATTTTGAAATTTATTGGCATCGATGACCGCTTTAGCCACGATAAATATTTAAATTATTTTAATTCGCTTGTGTGGATGTGTGATTTAGATCGATCATTCGAATCATTTGTATGTGTATACTCGTATATGTATATATACGTACATGAAGAATATGGCTGAATGCGGTATCTAAATACAAAACAGTGTAGAATGATATTAAATGGCTTATACAAATTATGTTTAACTTAACTATGGTTTTAGTTTGTAAATAAAAATCGATTGAACGATTAGAAATACAATAAAGCACCTGTTAAATTATTTTTATTGCATTTTAAAGTTGTATCATTGATTTTTTTTTTCTTTAATTGTATTTAATCTGAATCAAAAGATAAGAAGAAATGTAAATGAAAAAGATACACAATATAAATAATAAAAAAATATAAAAATAAACGTCCTCGAGGAATTTTTAGTTATTATCGATTAAAATACTCATAAATTTCTTTTGAACAGGAAAATTGGACCGGAATTCAATTTTTTCTTGTTTTTATTTTTTTGGTGAATATGAGTATAATTCATGTGTGAAATGAAAAACAGCATGTATACCTTCCATTTCGATTGTATAATATAATTTACATTAAACGAAAATAGGACCGTTAAGGATAAATTATGTGTTCTCTGAATTTTCAAGTAACAAAACCATAATTGTATAGTTATGTAATAAACTCATATTTTCTAGATTGTTTACCGCAGAAAAAGTTGATTTTTTTATTTTGAAAAAATACCTGCCGGGGACGTTTTTATTGTGGCAATCACGTAATAAACACCCATCATAAAAATTGGTAAGGTGTTCATATTTACAGATAATTACGAAAATGAGGAAAATGTGACAAATTCAAGGACATTTTTCTTCTGTCCTGTCATATATGAAATATTGCTTTTAAGTTGTTTAATGGAATCAAAAGAAATACTAATTGAAAAAATAGTTTTACAGAATGACCATGCTTTAGTTGGACATTACATTTTCGAGGATATTTTTTGTATTTAGGAAATTTTAGTAAGAAGAAAATTTAATATTTTATACGTGATAAAAAATGATTGAAATTTCTACTTTTAATCTTGTTTTAAAAAAGTAAAATGCACAAATATTTATTTTTTCTCTAGGGTTAACGTTATCTTACGTGAACAAAAACAAACAACATTTCGTGTGAAAAAATAGCCCACATTGTGTAATTAGTCTAAAAGATTTTTTTTATTCTTGTATAATTTTTACATGTGATATAGAATTTAAATATACCTTTACCAGCAATTATGTGGCTAGGAAGTTCATTCACATGGGTAACGTAAACAACAGAATATGAAAAAATAAAAGGAGTTGGAAGTTATTTACCAAAGAATAAAAATTAAAAGTGAAACATTAAAAAGTATATAAGAGACTATAAAAGAATAAGAAAAAACTTTAAAATTAGAGCAAAAGGGAGAATAATAAAATAAAATGACAAATGCAAGTGCGATATAAAAACATAAGTTAAATTCATAATACAAATGAGGTTAACATTGTAGCATGATCTCTATGAGTTTTGATATATAAAATGTCCTGTGCCAGGAAAACCACAATTTGTATCGTGTGTTCTCTATTACGTGACTTTTTATTTGATTTATTAAATCACAATTTTAAAAATTAAAAAAACAATTTTATTTGAGCAAAAAAAAAGTTCAAAACTCAAAAAATGAAACAGTTTTTAAATAAAATATTTTTCTAATAAAATACATAAATTGTTCGCTGATAAATAAAACTAAAACCAAAAATTCTTCTTTAACATTTTTTCTTGTCATATATATATTTTAAAACTTTTTGAATATTTTGTTTTTGAACCTGATATTTCTTTGGATATCGAACACAGACGTTTTGAGAGTTTGGGTTATGTGATAAGGTCTTGTGCCATATAAAAAAATAAATAAATAAAAATATAAAAATTAAAAATATGTTTAGCTTTTATTTTTATTTTAGTACGTTATTAATCGTTAGAGCAAATTACTCCCCTTGCATTTACATGATTAAGGGACGCATACAAAAAAGTTAAAAAAAAAATAATAATAACAAACAACTTTTATTCGTATCCATGCCATCCGAAAACATTTACATACATACATAAAATGCATTATTAAATTCAAAGGGACTTAAAAGCCTATTAAAGTACTCAGAGAACATTTGCCGAAAAAAAAGAGCAATGTTTTCTTGTTTTAACACTTTTTGTAATTTTTATTAAATATTTTATTTCTTTTTTTCTTTTTTTTTGACTTTATAAACATATATATTTTTAGTACAGTACTTTTTTAATATGCATACCTGTATAAAAAATATATACGTATATACGGACATACTTGAATAAATTAAAGAGTCTTTTGTAACGTGCACATAATGCGTGTTGTAAAATTTAGTTTTGCCACTACATTTGTATTTGAAGGTGAATACAACATGTAATTTTTACAATAAACCCAGCATAATGTTGCACGTATGTTATTATCATAAAAGCAGTAATTTGATATCGAACTTTCTCAGTAAAGAAAATTAATTTCAATCTTACCAGCAACAGATTTCATGCGGCGGTAACAAATCAAATTTATGATTTATTTACCTTCAAAATATTTTGGTGGTCGATATACATCACTTTAAATACTCATATGTATGTATGTATGTATATAATTTTTTCAGTGAATATTTTATTTTTCATATGTATATGGAAGATTATATTTCTTCAGTTAACTTTTTTTTCCATTTTGTATGAAAAAAAAAAAAAATAAATAAAAACCTTTTAAAGAATTTTTTTTCCTTCCCATATTCCATGCTAGTTGTATATTATAGAATATTCATATTATAAAAGAATTATCAATAAATCACAGAAATGATAATTGTATTCACTAATATCTTTTTCCTTAAATATATTTTGCACAATCTTTTATGTTATATGAATATCAACTTGTCCTCATTTATAAAATTTTAAAATAGAAGGAAAAAGTTAATCTTAACACACGATGCCAAATTCAAAAGAAATTATGTCAGGTAATTTGTAGATACACTGTAAAAAATTTCAATTAAAGAAATTTATTTGGGTTTTAGAGAAAATTATGGAGAAAATGAAATTATTTACTTTAAACAGGCTTTTAAAATTGTAACAGGAATTCCTTTAATTAATACATATAAGGGCATAGAGACAGAATTTTGTAGATACAAATTTCTCTTTGAAAAATCCTGTAAGGCCTATCATTTTAGTTTCAAGTGTTAATAAATTTTTAAAATTCTTTGTCGTAGACAAGTAAATAAATTAAAAAAATTTAATAAATGCTCCATTTAAAATAATAATTGCCTTAATTTTTTATACACATATTTTCATTTGTTTTCTTTTAAATTTTCGAAAAACAAGAAAAATAAAATAAAAATAAAAAATAATTAAAATTTCACATATTTTTGAATATGATTAAAATAAAGTGCAATTTTTATTCATAATTTTGCATTTTCTTTTGAGGAAAAAAAAAAAAGTCCATTCCTTTTGAAATGAAATGCAAGCGATACACTTTATTCTAAAAATAAGCTACATAGTCTCACACTTTATCTTTTACGTATATTAAATTTTATATAAATGCAATACAGACTGGATAACGGCCAGACATATCTAAAATATTATATTTTCTCTTTTCTTGTTTTTTTTCTTTCTTTTCTATACTGAATATTCTTAAATATATCTGAAATTAAGCATCTCTAAGATGCAAGCTCACAAGAATAAGTATAGAAAAAAAAAGTGTATACATAGTTAGTATACACATAAATAAAAGTTAGAACCATAATCACACCATTCGTTTTATAAGTGTAAATAAAAAAAAGAAAAATGAATTTGTGTAACCCGAACAAAGAAAACTTATAGTACTCATTCCTAACGTAACGTAAATTTTTTTTTGGAATGATATACAGAAAGGGGAGTGTAGGTTATATGATATGCTTTGAATATGGAATATGAAATTTCGTTCCATTATTATATATCATATCCTAGTGAAAGCAAAAATCCTTACACACATATCCTTAGATTATTCTCCTCTATATTACATATACCTTATACAAAAAGTAATATTTTCCTTATTATTTTTTTTTTACTGTTAATTTTTTTTTTATTATTATTTTAAACTCAACTGCAAATGATTTAATGATAGTGATAAACCACGTGTGTATTTAAATACTGGCGCCTGAGTAAACGTAATTTCAGTCAGTTATGTTTACATTTTTGGGTTTTAAAATTAAACTTGAACCTTTTATCGTATATACAATATACGTACTATATTTTGCGGTATTATATGTGATTTTCCGCATATATGTATGTATAAAAACACCTTTACTTTAAAAACAATGTTTAACAGAATCAAAATTATTTAGAAATATTCATATGTATGTAGGTATAAGATAAAAGAAACTCTTTACAAAATTTCTTGATTTATCAAGGATAATATATTTTTATAGAAAAAAAAAAATTGAATTTTATACGTGATTTTCTACAGAAAATTATGAGTGAAAATTGAAAATTTATGGAAAACCTGTTGTTTTAAATTAAAAATATAAATATTAAATAAATGATGAAGGAAATGTATAAAGTATATGCATACACATGCACTAAAAATGAAGAAAATGAAAGGAAAGAAAAAAAAAAACAAACATACACACAATTTTGTTTACAATTCGTTTATTTAGACTTGTTTTAAAATAATTCTACTTCATTTATACATAGATACGACGAGTATATAAGAAAAATATTTTTATTACTTTAAGTATTACAGAAAAAATTTAATATGTATATGATACAAAAAATTTTTGAAATATTTCTTATATTTTTTATTTTTTCTTATTTATAATTTTATAAAATTGAAAGTCATTAAGAAAACATTACGGTCAATTTTATAAATAATTACAATTGAAAATTATATGTATACATATGTATGTATATTTCGATAAATATAAATCGATTTAATGAAATGAGAAAGTGTAAATAAGGAAAATTTAAAGTATGTATAGTTATATTATTTTATTTTAGAAAGAATATAAATTTAATGCAAAATTTTAAATAATGTATAATTTGTTATTTAAAATATTATTAATTTTCTATAATTTGTGTCACTGGGTAATGAGAAATATTTTTAGAACATGAATTTTTTTTTTCTTTTACTTGAAAATTAAATTTATTTAAATAATTTTTTTTTATGAATATGAAAAATAGATAAAAATTTTTTATTAAATAAATTATTTTGTTTATTTTCAGGTAAGATTAATAAAAAACAAAATATGAATTAATGGCGCACCTGTGTGTGAGTATGAATTAAATAAATGTATACAGTATCTTAATTTTTGTGTAAGTTGGAATAAAATTTGTATAAATTAGATATATTTTCAAATAAGATGAAGAAAAATAAGATAATTTCTGTTTTTCTTGAATGAAAACAAAAATATATTTTTATATAATCAATAAATTTTGCTAGATGATAATATTCTCACAATAAAACGGTAGTATTTTGTTGTTGTCGATATTATCATGCATAAATAATAATCTAAACGAAATTTTTCATATAGGTATGATGAAAAAAAAAAATAGATTTTTTTTTTTATAATATAGGCGCATATTGATTAGTATTATAGAAGAGAACGATGACATGGAAACTGGTTTTTCGAAAAATGTATACCATAAAATAAAAAGTAGAGCTAACCGTTTTAAACTTGACTGGAAAATAATAATAAATATAAGAAAAAAAATATACATATTACAACAACAAAACCTCTTAAAAACAAAGAAGAAAAAATAAAAGAAAAACTGGAAAAATCCAAAAAAAGAAACTTAAAAAATGTTAAATAAAAAAAAAAAGAAACAAATTAACAGAAAATAACGAAAAAACAAAAAAACAGAGATATGATCAAGCCCTACAAAAGAAAAATAAAACATGAACAACCGGACAGTCTGTTAATAAAAGGTTTGTAGGAAGAGATCATCACGTAACATTGTAAGCGAATATTAAACTGAATGTACATATATACATATTATGTACATATATGTATATTATAGATACAATTCATATATGTATGTAGGTACATATTGCATCTGATCCATATAATATTCATATTCACCTTTTTTTTTTTTTGTTGTTTCAATAAAAACACACACAAAAAATATTCATCTTAAGATTTATATTAAAAATAACACAGTATAATATACAAAATAATCAACGTTTTATGTCCATTTTTAAAGCGTGTACACCTTGATCCACACGTTAATCACATCAACAGAAATGTGCAAATGATTTGAGATAAATCATCAAAAAATCGAATTTTTTTGAATTTGCTTTTTTGTTTATTTTTTGTACATATATCGTTAAATTTGGCTGCATGCAAGAAAAAAAATTTAAGATTTTTTCTTATTATTTTATTTCTTCAATACAATGTATATTATAGGTTTTTATATTTTACTCAATTTATAAAGCATCTTCTTAATTTTGATATATTCGTTGATTTTTTTTATTAGATTACATGCTTCCTCTTACGTAATTTGAATGAACGTATATAATAGTCTAATCATAAATATTTTTTGAGCTTAATATGGTAAAAAGGAAATAAAGAAAAAAAAAGTGTTTTTTTTTTAGAATTAATATGTTAAATGTTGGCGTTGTTATAAAATTGGTGATGAAATAGTAGTGAAATTTAATAAAAAAAATATTTTTACTCGGATATATCCTTGTTGAATTTTTTCTAATGCAAAAAAAATTTCTGATAAAACGGTTGCAGTTATGCTAAAGTTTTATCATAACAACAATTAGAACCCAATAAAATATAATTCATTTTTGTAATTTTCTCATAGTTAATACTCGTATACACACAAAGATATACATATCTATAATATATTCATTCATTCATACATGTTTGAAAAATTTTTCATAACTTTTTCCTAAAATCTGAAAAATGAACTTCCATCTCACATTCAATAAGGATTCTTGTGCTTAAACAAATGCTGGTGTTATCCTTTGTACCTTTGAGATAGGTCAGGAGCAATTTTTACTATATAATAATGTAGTGTCATACATTTTTTATATATGAATAAAAATATACAATATAGGTAGCATGAATTTTTAGTAACAAACAAACGATGCCAATGTGACGTGAACGTTGAACAAAAATATGTAGAATTTAGTATCTAAATTTGAGTATATGTATGCTTGTGTCCATGTCCATGCACTTAACACATTTTATTTCAATCATTGTATGTTCTACTCTATTCTATAAATGCTTATAGGTATTTAGTTTAGATATACGTTATATGAAATGTTGTAACATCATATTATGGTTAAAACTGTTGCAGAAGGGTTTTAAGAGTTGAATGTGGATTGAAGGGTAAAAATAATGACATCCGGATTGAGCAAAGTAAGCAAGGGAAATTTTTTTTTTTTTTTTTTTTTTTATAGTATAACTTTTTTGTAAACGAGTCTCTACTCAAGGGGCGATATAATAACATGAACGAACGCTTATGAAATTTTGAAGTTTATTAAATTGCAATTAAGGGTGTGGTAACATTCTCGGAAATGTGCAAATTGTTTTCCACCAAAATAGTAGGTATTCACATGTGTAATGTATGCTTATTAATAGAAAAATATTATATAGGTCAAAATGTGAAGGAGTAAAATGTTTATGTAAATATAATTTGACCAAAAATAAAAACAAAGTAGAGTAAAAAACAAAAATATTATATTGTAATGATATAAAGATAAATTCTTTGCTTTTAGATGAAATGCATGAGATATTTATATGAAAATTGTGTGATCTGCTTCTTGTCACATGTATCTTTAATCGATATTCAATTGATTTTTTTTAGACTGTGGTTTCATTTTAATTTACATTTCTTCATTCACAACATTTTTGAACACCAAAAAGCTGATCTTTTCAAGCCAAAATTTAAACTAATATTGAATCTTATTTATTTTATTAAACTTAACACCTTTCAATAATAGAAAATAATTTTTAAATCTTTTTTTTTTTTTTCAAATAAAATTAGAAAACTGATGAGAATAGAAGTCACTTATATATTTTTTATCTTAAAATGTTTGAATCCATGCGATGAAGTTGAGAGAGAAGGAAGAGTGTGCTTTCTAACCTCCCACTTTTATTTTAAAGAAATTTACAACTCATTACCATTAGTCCAAATTTGTAAATAGAAAAACCTTTCAAAAATTAATTGGTAACAGTTATTTTTTTTTAAATTAAAAATACTTTTTTTTTTCTTTTTGTTAAAAAAATCATTAAAAGTGTAGGTATGATTAACCGTCGGAAATTCTGTTTTGGTAATTTAATACAAAGTATGACGAAATCAGAAATACATGTTTTTTAAATAAATTTTTGCTTTTATCAAGTAGAAAAAATAAAATTTTCAAATAAAATAATAAAATTCATAATAATAATTAGTGCATTGAAAATGATAAATAGATGATTATATTACTCTTTGAACACAGTTCATTTTTCTTTTTTGTTACACTTTTTTTATTGTTTTTACTTTCTTATTTTTGTTTTCCAAATGACTCACTTTTAAATATTTTCAGTATCTAAATAATATTTATTCAATTACACATTATTAAAAATACATTTTATTGAGATCATTTTAATCTATAAACAGACAATTCTATTTAAAAAAAAAAAAAATATATATAGAGATACAGTCGAGATATATTCAATGCAATTTTTTAACAAAGTATATATACAGTATATTTTATATTATGTATTATTATAATTTATATAAAATAAAATAAACAAAAGTTTTAGAAAACACATAATATAGTTAAAAGTTAAACATGGATCACGCCTCCAGAATACATTTCTTTTGATATATTCGCGAGAAATCATAAAATTTATGTTGGCGCTACACACGTACAAAAAAAAAATGTTTATATGTATGTATATGTATGTATTTTAAAATTTATATTATGATGATCATAATAGTACTCATATGATGTGTATATAATAGCCCCCTTATTGTATATTATAAAATCACTTGCACATATGTATATATGCATTATATATTACATTGCATTACATTCATTTATATCAGAATAAGAATTTTCAATTACAATTTGCAAAATAGCAGCCACAATTAAAATTGTTCACGTTTTTAATGCTTGTTTCTGGTACTCTTCTATTTCACTGATGGTGTGTTGTACATATTATTATTATTATTGTAAATATGTTTTTACTATGTACATATATAATATTGTTATTGCGTTATACATATTATATTTTGTTTTACTGCTTCTGCAAATACTACCACTACTGTTACCATTGCTAATAATGCTGATGCTGCTTGTTAATTATCACCTGAAGATTAATAGTGTGAATTTCTGAATATCATTGCTTGCACAAATATGCATATGTATGTACCTATATCTGCTTGTGTTATTCGAATAATTCAATTCGATCATTAACTGAGAATTATTGTAAACCGCACTTACTTTATATATTATACATTTTATGATTTATTTAATAAAAACACGTGATATTATCATTATTATGTTTTTGAGTAATTAAATTGGCGGGAATACGTTGTCAGCAAGTACTTTAACTTGATAGGATTACTCATAAAATGTGTTAACTTCATATAAATGAGCACTTTTGTGAATTGTTATATCTTGATTAAGTATATATTTTAATAATGTATTCTATTTTGTATTAACAATTATGCACAAAAAACATATAAAATATCCTTTTTACAGAAGATGAAGAAAATATTTTGAAATGCGATACCATTCACAGTTGTTTCTTGAATACTACAAATCTTCTCTTTTAACTTATAGTATGCTGTTACCTATATAACCTAATTTTCAGATTTACCTTTCCTTTTCAGTTCCTCATTCTTAGTTATAAAAAGAGAGAGCTCAACAACCATGAGACCATTCTGATTTTATTTTATGACTTCATGGCCTTTTGCTTGCCATTTTCGGGGTTCTTTTACCTTTATTTTACATCATCATCATCATCATGCCTAATTTAAAGCTAGGTCTATAGATTTTTTCCCTTATAATGAAGAATATATGGATTCCAGAAAGTTATGATTATAAACATGTAGAGAATTAGTATAATAGTCGCCATTCCCTTTTTACGAACCCATTTTGGATATACAGGCATACACATTTTTTACCTGTTTTATTAGGTGATTTTTTATTTGAATGATGATGATGATATAGTTTGTGTGTTGTACTTGATGTGGTAGCTATTATGCTGGCTGATGTTTTGCTACACATATGAATGTGTATCTCACGTTTCTCACCTGTTCGTTCGATGTTCGATCTCATATGATGATGATGATGAAATCATTTTCTTGATAATGTTGTATAGGTAGGTATATCGAATGTGTGAAGAATTTTATATTTGTATAACATCGTCAATTCATTTTTGACCTATAGTGAAGATTTACATCAATATTTATTTAAGTTTTAAACCAAGGTGAATTGGTGAATTTAAGACCATATGAATTATGACAAAAAAAAAAACATTTTCGAAAAAAACAAAATCACATTCCAGGTTGATCTCATTCCATAATTGAACATTGAAATCGCATAAAAAAAACAATCTTTTTGGAATCGTATTAGAAATTCCTTCCTTTTTTTCAAATGAATATTTTATTTGCCCATTTTTCAAATATGCAATACTAATTAATTTTTTTTTTATATTTAACAAAGCTTTAATTAAAATCAATATAAGTATTTTGATTGCACGATTAAAATTTTAATTGAATCAAGTAAATAATAATTTATTAACAATAAAATTATGAAATAGTCGACAGTAAACTTGAAATCATTCATAATTTATATATAAAATGTAAGTAGACAAGATGTATTATTGTAAAATAACGTGAATAAACATATATATGTATAATATATTTTTTTCTTCTTTTTTACATGCTTTTAAGTATTTTCTCAAGTTTTTCAACGTTTTACCCACATAAATTCTACTAATGACTTGTAGGCGGGATCGTTTTCTGACACATGTTTGCATATGCTGCATGCATTGACTATGAATGTAAAAATGTTGTTTTTTTTCTTTATTTCTTATTTTTGTTTTATTTTTTTATTTTTTTTTGCAAAACAGCAACTTAATGTATAATGCAATGCAATGCATACCTATTATAACGTGATGCGATCAAATTGAAATATCTGCACAAA
This sequence comes from Bombylius discolor, assembly GCA_939192795.1. NCBI lineage: Eukaryota > Metazoa > Arthropoda > Insecta > Diptera > Bombyliidae > Bombylius > Bombylius discolor. The sequence continues at coordinate 2,101,427 of OW584241.1, read as the reverse complement.
TTGATAAAAATGTGCCCAATGTATGAATATTATGCCTTAAGAATATTTTATTTATGAGAATATCGAATTACGGATTTTGATCGAATATACATATAGGTACTGTATTTATATTTTACAAGATTGTATATTATTACATAGATAAAGATACATTTTTATAAGATTTATGTATTATAAATTATTATGAAAATTCTTTCATTTTAAATGTAAATTTTAGCATTGTCTTGAAAACAATTAAGAATCAAATAAAATTGAATGAAAATTTTAATGTAGGAAAAAAGATATCAAAAAATCAAACACTAAAAACTTAAGATAAAAAATAAACGATTTAGTTTTATGCAATTTTCAAGTTTACGCTCGCTTAATAATTCTTTCTAACGTGTTTTTGATTTAGTTGGAGGAGCTCTTATATACATATATATATACGTATATATATTTTTTTTTTTACAAAATACAAATACAGATTGAATATGATATGGCTTGACTATGTGTACAATGCACTTGTATAATATGAAATTGAATGGATGGATACCATAATATTATAATATATAAAAAGAGTTGGGCACATGGCTGCTTAAAACATGATTTATTCAACCATAAAGCAGTTCTTGTTAAGATAAGCTGTCAAAAGAGCTTCCTGTTTTTTATGTGGGACTCAAAGATGTCTTATAAATGGGGAATCATTTCGTATATATGATTTTGGCATGCGTTGATTTTTAAAAGCCTTCAGGCTGGATTTTTACTATAATATATATGTACATTCTTCTAGAACATATAAGTCTATATGGTACACATATGAACAATATAAAATATACATTAAATCTGAAATTTTATTTTATTCGAAACCATTTAACATGAATAAATTCCACAAAAAATATTTAAAAACAAAAATATTTACTTTCGACTTAAATGTAATGATTGATTTGGAAATGAGATGTCATTAACTCTTAAAATTTAAAACATTCTTTTTAAAATTCAAATCAAAACAGAAAGAAATGAAATACAAATAAAAGTATTAAAAAATATTTCGTATATTTATGCTTCAGACGTTCTCTCTTACCGGGCATTGATCTTTCGTTATTCTGTATATGGTGTCATCGCATCAGTTTATATGGATTTATCTTGTTTTACTGCTAAAGTATTATCAATTATATTGTATTATGAACAAACGGATATTTTATATATTTTATTGTGCTGTTTTCTTAGACTTCACTGTAAAAATTACATTTAGGGACAAAAAAATATAGGTTCAAAATTTTATTTTAAATTGATTTAATTGTAATATTTGGTTTTTGTTTAAATTGGAACAAAACTTAATGCCTTAGGTGAATTAGAAATTTTCAATAAGAAGTCTATAATATGTATGTAGGTGTTTAATATAACAGGAAAAATATTCTTTTTGTCGTTTAAAGTTTCATTTATTCAAAATAATCTCAACAGAAGCATTCCATAATAATTGAAAATGGTAACTTCTTTGCCCATATATAGAATGCAGGACTTTTTTGTGTCGCTAGATGTAAGTCTGCAAAGACGTTTTTATATGCGTGTAATACATAATGTATATCCATGTTTTCTTCTATTGGTGTCTTCTACCAATGTCTTTTATCCTGTCTATCTTCTTGATGTCTTAATGCATTAATTCATATTTGTTTTTTTTTTTTCATATTATTTGCCTTATTTTTATTCGTATTATTTGTAATTCTAATCAGTTCAGACTTAGATACAACTTAATGTCAACAAAATAGGCTTCTTTTGTTTCTTTTGAATCTTGTTTGTTTTTTTTTTTTTTTAATTTTTAGTAAAATATAATATTAAAGAATAAGAATATAATTTTAATAAAATTTCACATATAGTAGAAAACGCAAAAGTTGTATGGAATAGTAATATGTACATATTTAAAAAAAATAAAAATTAATCTGAAATGAAAAACGAATGAGTGAAGTTTAATGAAGTAATGAAGCATTGCGTATATTCTGTGAAAGAAAAATAAATATTAAAAAAATTAATTTCTTTACAGCGTAAATATTTTGTATTTTATTTGTTTTTTTTTTACATTTTGAGATAAAATTGAATCAATAATGAAAAATTAAATTAATTTTTTCGTTTTTTTTAAATGCTGCAAAATTCATTTTGACTTTGTCATATTTTTTATGGAGTTTTTTTTTTTTTGTTCCTTGAAATTTACGTACAGAACCGAGTAGTATATGTAATGACCATGAGCACAATTTTAAAACAATTATGAGAATGCATAAGTTCAGTGCATAGTGTGTATATGCAAATTCTTTGTTCATATATCGTATATACATCGATGTACATATCTTGTTATAGGACAGGCATATTCATGGATATGACGGTAATTAAAAAAAATTGAAACGATAAAAAAGAGTATAAAAGAATAATAAAGTAATTTTAGCAATTACATTACAATTATTTGAATATTCATTTATATATTTATGAAAAACTACACCATTTATATAATTGATGGGAAGTACACGAAATTAAAAAATTATTAAAAAATTTACAACTTGAAACAAAAAAAAAAAAGAATGTAGGAAATTGTTTTTAATTATGAATTATGAATTTAAGTGTTCATCTTGGAAATTCCCCTGATTAATATGAATTAAATTGTGACGAAGATTTTTCTCTATATTTGAAGTAATCTTTTGTTTAGATTCTGAAATCTTGTATTAGATACTCCTACTATCTATCTTAACATGACAGCGTCTGGATGATCACCTTTATAAGGAAAAATTTTCTGGAAATTTAAAAATTTTGAATAATTGTTAAGAATTAGCGATAAAAATCATGAAAATAACTTTTATCCACTGAGAAATTTCTTCTATTCTTTTTTAATTTCATGTTTTTCTTTTCTTATGAAATTTGTAATACTTTAACTACCTTCATAATTTATAAAAATTCCTTTTATTTATGTGTTAATTTTTTTTTCTTTTCATTTATTTTTTTTTTCTTTTATTAATATTAAGAAACGAGATGGTGTCCAATCTGGTACGTATCTCTTGGTACAATTCAAACCGCAGAAGTGTCATGTTAAGAAGATTTACGATGAGCGTCTTTTTATTTGTTCGATCACGCCCAAAATATTATGGCCATTGCCTTATATCAACATATTTGTCTGTTTTCTGTTAAGAAAAAAAAAAACAGAAAAAAAAAACACAAAAATTCTGAATTGATTGTAACCGCCATACAATATGACGTGTGTGTAACGTGTTCCTTTGATATAATTGTGAATTGTAGTGAACTATACTAAAATATATCTTACATGACATTAACAGTTACAAATATAGCTTTAATATGGGACAACGGAAATTAAATGTTACATTTTCTTAATGGATTATAAAAAATTAATAAAATGTTTTCATTTAAAATGAAAATCTCATGTTAATAATTTAAAATATTTTTCGTATTATTGAAAATAAATGACTATTAATGATGAATTACTGATGATGTGGTTATATTCAGTATACACATACATATGTGTAGAAATTTCTTCATGATGATGTAATAAGGAATATATAGAATTGAATTAATATTTACGGTGTGAGCTACCTACAACGTATTTCATTAATATTTCATTCCTTGATGGGAAAATAGTTTTGTTTTGACACTTTTGAAATTTTCAAAATGATGTATTATGTTGGTCAAGAGATTTATTAAGAATAAAAGAGGTAGTATCTAACTAATTTTTTAAGTGAAAATTAAAAAGCCTCTGTAAAACCACAAAACGACCATTTTAAAATTTTCTGTTAATGGATTTTCAACAAATTTAAAAAAAGTAAAAGAAAGAATCCTAGAAGAATAGAAATTAAAATAAATGTTCTTTTCTTCTTCCCTCTCTCTCTCTACATAATAGTAGGTATATTATTATATGTATATATGTACTTATGTACCTATAACTACATATTTCCTATGTATGTAAAATGATAATAATTTATTATTTAGAATCCAAGACGAGAAGATTTAAGACCAAAGAGCTAAAAAACTTGTTAAAGTCTGTTGTACACATTTGGCATGTCTAAAATGTTGCTTTATCCTTATTTTATCTTGACACTTTTTGAATGTATTTAAGTTTCTTTAAGTTATTTTTATATATTTCTTTTTTTTTTTCTTTTTATATTTTTTTATTTTTTTTTATTATTATTATTTTTATTTTTTGGAGCTAAAAAGTATTTTATATTAGTAGTAGTGTGGATTCCAGGTCGCATGATCTTAACCATAAATCACTTTTGAGATAAAATCGAATAAAAAGTTTTTTTGACACAAGAATGTTTTTTTCTCTTTATTTTTTATCTTTCATTTTTGTTTTGTTTTGTACTTTCAGATTCAGGCTGTTTTCCAGTAAACTACAAAATTTCAAACTATAATATTGGTTTGAGTTTTGTTCCTTTTCTTATTGGAGAAATTCTATCAAGAAAAAAAGGGCATTTATCCTCTTTTCTTTTTTCCATATATTAGTATGTGTATAGATACTATATGCGTAGGTATAGTGTGAAGGTTCAAATGGTTAAAATAGGTCGATTTTTATTTATTTTAAGGATTTCTTTTGGGTCAAGTGGTGAAAGTTTTAACTTGATTTTAAAGGTTTATGTTAAATATTATCACCTTTTCTTTATGGAAAAAAAAAAAGAAGAAATACACTATAAAAACAATAATAAAAGTTTCCAACTTGAAGAATGTTGATAAAATAAAAAAATTGTAAATCATAAATTAATTATTATTTAATTTTGTTTACATTTTTGTATAGAGAGCCAGGCATATCGGTCAATGATAAAATAAACATATTAGAAAAAATTCCAATTTCCTCAAAGCAACTTCAAAACAAGAAATCGAAATTAGAAAGACACATAACAAATAAATTTCAATGTGAATTATTTTACCACTCCTTCATTTATGTCAATCAATTTTTTCGAAAATGAAATTTAATTCATGCATGATTTATTCGAGCCCTATTTATGATAACTGTCATGATTTACATTATTGGGTTTTATACCATTTTTGGAAGTTGTTTAATATACTCATATGGCAAGCCCAATTTGTTTTCATTAACACATATTACATAATCGATTTTCATTATAAAATATTTAAAAGCAATGATAATATGTAAATCATATACGTTTACTCACCAGCAGATCAAATATATGTACATAAGAACCTATAATATAATATGTATGTTTTTTGCTGACGTTATATGCACGTTAATATTAATTCAATTAAAAGTATATATATAAAATCTAAAGGTCATATATTTCTTTTTAAACGTAATTAGACTGATATTGTTAACATATTATCTATGCTTTTTTTCTTTAGTTACAACTGTACAACGGATCTTCATACTCACAATAACAAAAACGAAAAAAAAAATAATAAAAAAATGAAAGAAATAAAATAGTATTTATAAGTATTAAATATGAAATAAAAAAGATACTGTAATTCACCATACATACATATACTGAACAAGTCAAAAAATTGAAAAGCCTCAAACCTGATACTATAAATCTTAAATTTAATTTTAGCAACATAAAACGTCGCTAAGTGTCAAGTAAGGTGTATTCATATACATAAGTATATAAATATGTTCATTTAAATATGTATGTACATACATATATATGAATGTATCAGCGAAAAGAATTTTTTATATATAAATATGTAGATATACAAATGTTATAACCACATAAATATATGAATGATCCCATAAGGTAACTTTTGTATTATATTATTCTCTTGCCCCTTCTCACCTGATGTATTTAAAGAGGAAAAAAAGAACCAAAACTTTAAATTTTGTACGCTATGTGAAAGAGGTTTTTACATTTTTAAATTGATATATGCATAGTTATATCATGTCTTTTTTTATATATTCTTTTTATTTTCTTACAGCTAAACTCAATTGTGAATATAAGTATCTTTAGATATTTTCCTCAACAGAAAACTAAGCTAAAAGAGGAATAATAAGAAATGAGAACTTCAGAAGTGATTTATGTGATATTCTGTTAATTTATAATGCAAAAATTTGCTTGCAAGAATTTCTATATATGATTGTAATGATTATGTATGAAAGTGTTAATATGCATGCTGATTGCTGCTTATATTTTATATTGATTTCATAAAAAAAAAAAAAAATAGAAGAAAAAGAAAAATATTTAAAATAAAAATCAAATAAAACAACAAAATTTAACGTTGTTCTTTTGAACAACATTTTTTTCAAAATGAAATTCTTAATTTAAAATATGCAAATTCTTCTTTAAAATTAAAATGTGTTTTTCTCTGTATGTGTTTTTAAATGTACCTATACTTTTGTAAATTTTTAAAACGTTTTATTTCAATAATATTAAATCCTTTTTTGTGTAAATATACATTTGTCTGCTTTTTTTTATTCCTTTATCTTGACATTTTTATCAAATTATTTTGATTTGTTCTTTTTTTTTTTTTAATTTTTTTGTGTTGGTTTTTTTATAAAATAAAAAAATAAAAACATATATATTTTATCAAATTTTCATAAATTTCATTTAAAACAAAGAAAAAATTTGTATATGTTTGCAGTGAAAAAAAAAAATGAAGATTAATCTTTTGCCAAATTGAAACGTTCGATTGTTGATACCCTTAAATCCCTCACAAAATAAATTTGCCAATGAAAAGCTAATAAATAAATTAAAGTAATGCGTATGTAGGCGGTTTGAAATGGAAATAAAAATATATTTTTGAAAAAGAAAAAAAAAAGTGTATTAAAAAATTGAGAACAAAAAAAATTTGAAATACAAAAATCAGCTTTATATGTATATTATATAGTCGACAAAATAAAATAAACCCTCTGAAACATAAATAATCAATTTCATATAAAAAACAGCACCTACATATCGTTCTACATATTTATATAAGGGACGAAAATATAACAAAAAAAAAAAAAAAAAACAGTGGAAAGCAACTAAATTTAGTGAAACAAAATAAAAACAAGAACGAAAAAATATCAAACAATGAAAATCGGCAACTACTAACATAACTAACCCTCTAGGATAATACATTCACAATCATATAACGAATAATTTTTTTTCCTAGTTTTTTAGTGTTTTTTGTTTCATGTACACATATGTTACAATCATTTATATATATTTACAAATATACATTACATTACATCTATAAAGTACATTTTTCACTCTATATATATGTATATGAACATAAATATATATTAGATACTCTCTTCCTTTACTATTTTATGTATAAATTGAAAGTTATATAATATATGTATTTTCATAGGAATGTAGATCAATCGACTAAAAAGATGTCACTGCATGTATTAAGCTAAATAAACGATTGATTCATGTTCGAACTAGAATTTCTATGAAGCAAACTAATGTTTTATGTATTAGCAATATAAACATATACCTATATATACATATGTACATACCTGTATATATACATACTAACAGAAATATTCATACGACTATACCCCCCCCCCCCCCTTTTTTTTTTAATAGACTGATTTAATTTCAATGGAAAATATTTATAGAATTGTTTCCCATTCATGCAGTAAATTTTTCATTATACGTTAATTTTTCCAATTAAACAAAAAAATGGGAAAGAAAAATTTACAAACTAGCATTATTTTACTTGTACTTGCATTGAAATAAGAAAAATACATCTTTCAAAAAAAGAAAAACAGAAAAACAAACAGTTTTAATTTACGTACATATGTACATAATATAATAATAAAAATATTTATCAAGAAAATGAGAAAACATAACGAATTCACTTTGTTCAGACAAATTTTCACATCCGTTTTGCGTGCACATGATACATACGAGTATACACAATTGTACCTACAATATACATAACTCTAATATTCTTAAATATATGTACATACTTATATATTATAAAATAACCTATAAATGAATTTTCCGATATTTACGATAGTTGTTTGTATATAGTGTGCAGTTGGTACAATGCATATACCATCCTTTTTCTAGGATGAATAAGCTTAAATACACTGTTTTGACTATCTCTATATTGCCATAAACATCAAATAAGTTTCTCTTAAACATATTGTATAGGATTTCAGAGAATGAGACTTGAGAGTGGAAACGTATACATACTCGTATATTTATACTTGAAGTTTGAATTGAAATAAACACGTGCATTGAAAAAAGGATTGGGTGGTAAATGGATAAAATATGTATATATAGAATGTATACTCTATAACTACCGTGTTGTACTTGTCGTCTTGTTGCTTTTTCAAGTATTTATGTGTGTGTAATATATAAAAAAAAACAATATATAGAATTGCAATTGCACATATAATTCTATTGGATGAACATAAAATATACGAAGAGTTGTTTTTGTTGTTATTGTTGTTTGTTAGAAATTAAAAAAAAAAAAAACTCTTTCCATTAAATATTCAACATCATCCCTTTCGATTTGTAATTTATGTATTGACAAATGAATATATTGCCTGTTAATTGATCAATGTGCGACTGTATTACATTAACTAATTCCAAATTTAATTACAATTCTATATAATAACCATGACAATATAGATACAACTTCATATACATATACATACATTGTGTATATTCTCAATCCATTTTCCATTGTTGTGGTTTTCGACCGACTTTAATTATTGTACTGCAGTAGATTAGAAATAATTGTGTACATACATACACACATATTCTACAAATAATTATAAGAATAAATATACAATCTCTTGAATGTTATTTCAACATGAATCTAAGAAAATTTGTAATTATTTTTATTTGAGATACAATGGATTATATAGGAAAAACACAAAAAAAATAATTAAATTTAAATTTAGAAAATTCCTTCGACTTAAAATAAAAATAAATAAATAAAAAGTTATTTTGAGGATGTTGAGGTTACATCTATACGCAAAATTTATTGCATTCATTTTCACAATATACATATAAATCAAAATTCAAGCTATTACATTTTTTTTCTTCAAATTTTTATTGAAAATAAATTCACGCTATCCAACATCCGTGTTTATAATTCTTTTTGTCTTGTATTTAAAAAAAAAAATATGTGTCAAATTTAATTGGAATTAGTAATTAATTAAATAATTTAATAATGATTGTTTTTTGTTGTTGTTGTTGTTGTTATATAATTATATACATAAATTTTTATACGTATTATGAGTGTAACAGAGATTATTAAAAATCATATTTTTCGCACGTCATAAATACAAATAATTCATGTAAATTACGCAATTATGTTTTTCCACATTAATTTTATAATATTTAACGACTCACGCAAACACCTGTGTTGTATATTTTATAACTTTACTTCCCTGTTTTATAAATATTTATTTTTTTTATATACATACATATATAAAATATATCCTTGGCTACAGGATCTGTTTAGATTGGATATAAAGCATCCTTTTTTTTTGTTGAATTTTTTTAAACGGGATATTTATATTAAATTTTATATAAACATTATATACATTTTAATGTAATTCATACAAGTACCTATGTACCTATGTATGTATATACGTATTACCTATATATGTAAATGAAAAAAAAAAAACATAAACAAAATACGATGAACATGTTGAAGTAACTCGTTTGAAAAATTTATCATAACCGCAGCGCAACGTGTGTTTAAGAAAATATAATGTAAAACTTTTAAACATTATAAAATATATAGAAGAGATATGATATATTATTTTTGATATCTATTTATAATATGAAACAACAACAAAAAATTATTAATATACATATATAAATAATGTAAAAGAGAACGCATCATATATAACCATAGAATGTGTTATAAAATGAAATTCATGCTTAAAATAAAATGATGTAAAATTATACCTGATACGATAATATATTAAAACTTATTACATTATTTTGATACATGAGAAGATAAATGAAATAAAGATTTTTTATTTTTATATTTTCTGAATATGTTGTGTCCGTTCTATAAGGATATCTTTATATAAATAGTATAGTTTTTATATTATATAAATAATATAAATATTATATGCGAGTACACCTAAAACATCTTTAGAAAATATACATACATATGTAGATATGTATGTACATATGTAATTTGTCATTTTATATCATACATATGTCTATATGTATATTATTTAATATAAAATATCCTTGATGTCACTAAAACTCGTTCACATTTTGTAACTTTGAAAATAAATCACAAAATATGTCACATTTGTTTAGATTAAAGACCAATAAAAACATTCAGTAATGACTCTTTATATATATATATATAACAAACATTTTAAGCACTTTTATGAGCAATTTTTTCAGTTTTTTGCACTTTATGAAAATAATGTTTTATATATGTATAAGAGAAATAAAATGAATATATAGCTAGTCATTTTTTTTTTCTGGGATGTTGAATGATTGAATGTGTTTATTTAGAATTTTTTTTATGAGAAAAAATAAAAATTTTTTATGCTTAAAATTTCATTATTCAGCTAAATTTTATATTTTTTTTTTAATTTAAAATTTTTCAGGTAAGAGATATTCAGAATCTCTTGCGGGCTCACTTCTACCGGACTGGCTAGGTAAGTGCCAAATATTCAATATTTATTTTTATATATTATTTTATTTTATTAGTTTTAATATTAGTTTATAATTATATCTCTATATATTTTATTTTTTGCAATACCTATACATATAATTTTTTAACTTTGTTTGAATTCTACTTCTCTTTTTTTTTTTTGTTTTTTTTTTTTTTTTTTGAAAAATTTTGTTTTTACTACACAAGCATCACGCAGATTGATTTTTCTCAAACTAAGTTTTTTTTTCTTCATATTTTGAATTTCGATTATTTTTAATTTTGAACAATAACAATGAAGAACACGCAAAAATATATTTTTTTTTTAAATACACACGATTGAAAAATTTACACAAAATAACAATGCAATCAAAACACATATAGTAATCACATCAAAATTAATTAATTAGCAAAATTTTATTCTTAATTATTTTTTTTTTCTTCTTCGATAAAACGCTTCTATTTTATTTGGATTCAGTTGCTTCTTTTTTTTTTCTTTTATTTCAATAATAATTTTTTAATTATTTTATATTTTACGGAAAGTAAAAGAAAAACAATAAAGACTCATTTTTGTAAAATGGTGATGATGGTGGTGAAGTATATTAGGATATAATTTTCATACTGGAAAAGGTAATTATGTAAACTAATATGTTTTTTTTTTTAAACTACTTAGAAAATTAGAGAAAAAAAAATGTTATGCATGTGGCTTCAAAATATTGTATAATGCTTAAATTTATGCACAAATCAATTACTTTTTCTTTTTCAATAAAAATAATTATTTGTTTTTTATCATAAGTATAAAAACTTTTCATTTGGATAACATAAAAAAACAAAATTTTAAAATTATTTACAGACATGATTTATTAAAATAGAAGCATTTCATTTTCTTTATTTACAAAAAAAAAAAAAAATTGCTTATTATGCACATAATACAATTTATTTATATTAAATTTAATGTAACTGCGTGTACATAGATATTTTTGAATTTGAAAAAAAAAAAAGGAAAAATTTATAAATCTTTGTAATTTTCTTAATGGATTTTGTCGCCGACATGTTTTTTTCTTCATAGTTTTTTTTTTGTCAATATCTAATCTATCAATGTTCTAATCCTTAAACCCAAAATTTGTTAGATATACAGCAGTAAAGAATATATGTACATATTTACGTTGTTATTTTATTCATTTGTTAAGAGAAAAAACAGAAAACATTAAAATGATTTTTTGTATGTGTATATGGTAAATGTAAATGAATAAATATGATCTGAATAAATAGGGAGAATTTATGTGAAACATGTAATAATTTTAAGAAATCTTACATTTCGGATTTATTCAGAAAGAAATAACGAAAAACATTGAAATAAATGATATACACGATATGTTATACATATGTATATGTTTTTTTGTATTTGAATATTTTTTTTTTCTTCAAATTTTTCATTATTTTAATTTATTAAAAAACAGAATAAAAGCTACAAATTAAATGTGACTAATAATGAAACAAAATTGATAAAAAATTTACTTGGTATGCCAATATTGGAAAGAAAAGAAAAAGGAAAAAAAAAAAAATAAAAATCCAAAAGATTTTTCAACAACAAAAAAACAATCGAATGATGTGATAAAATTTGAATTAATTATACAAGGTTCTAATATATGTATGTATATAAAAGTATTTGTTGAAATTCGAAAAACAAAAACAAATGAAAAATAAATCTTAAATCGAATGATGAATATAAAAATTTACATCATAAATTCCAGTTTTTTATTTAAATTTTAATTGATTTCAGGTGTTATAAAATATTTGTGAATTTTTAAAGATTTCTTTTTTTATTTTTTCAAATTGATTAAATAATTTATTAGGTACATATAATAAATAAAAAACTAAATTAATATTGTTTGAGAATTTAACTAAAAAGAAAAAAAAAAGTAAATGCATTAGTAATTTAAAACCTCCCACAGCACATATTGATATTTGTTTTATTAGGCATAAATATATTATTATTAATATTTATTTCCTTTTAAGATTTATAAAGAACAAATATATGTACGTATGTATGTATGTATGTATATATTACGCTTGAAATAGTATAATAAACTTTAAAATAATCATTTACTTATGACTCATGGGGCTACAAAATGGCCGTAAATCTTTTATTATTTAACGAATGACTTCAAACCCTCAAGACTTTCTGTCAATATATAAATCCATTGATTTATGATATAAAATCAATCTAGATATATTATGTATATATGTAAGTACAAAATGTTACACTATTGTTAATATATTTTGTAATTGTCAATATGGTAAATGTCAACTGTAATAACATGATAAAAAGTAAAGCTTTTAACATTTGATATCTAAAACTGTTTGTAAAATGTATATTGTACATTCATTCACATACACATGTATACATACATATTTATAGATATATACAAATCCATATAAGAGCAATTTAAAAGTTTCAATGAAAATGCAACACATTTTATTTGCAAATTTCTAAATAGTAAGTGACAATATTCTTTTTGAAAGTATATCTACTACTACTTTTTTTATTTTTTTATTTTTTGTTGTAAAATAATCGTATGTTTAATGACACATAAAAGCTTGAAGAGTTTTATAAAATTGTAAAACTAAAATGCTTATCAAGATGACTTGTTAATAACTAGTATCATGAATACATTTTTATTTATAAATTTTTTGTGTATTTAAATTTTTATGATCGGTATTGTATGAATTTGAAAAGATGTTTATATATACATACAACACAAAATATACATATGTAGTATATATTGTAAACATCAAAAATATGATACTTTCTATTATTATATAGATACATTTTGTATACGGTAGCTGAAATACATAAGTTTTATACTAATGTTTCATATCAAACATAGCATCAATAGTGTAATAGAAAAATGTAAGATGATTCTTAATATGTATATTTACTGCATTGTTGTTACCTAATATACCAATTACTATTACCGATGAGATTTTCTACAGATGATACAGAACTCGTTTTACTATATATGTTGTACAAGTATAATATCATCATAGTAATCTTCATTGAATTTGTGTAGATACAGATACATATTTTGAAGGTGAAGAATATACATATTTTGAAATTTTAGTTTTTTTTTTTTTTTTTTTTAAATTTTATGAACGAAAAAAAATGAGAAATTTGATATGGAGTGTAAAGCAAAATACATAATTATGTACTTATCATTATTATTATTTCTTATATATTATATTTTTGCACATCTACATGTTTATATAATTTTAAATATATTTTATCAAAACGCATTTTAAAATTATCTGCTCAAATATGTAATTATAATAAACGATGTGGTTATAGCACTCTCATTTTTAATAAATAGTATCATGAACATGAATGTCATTATAATAAAATGTGTTACCACAATCATACTACATAATTTTTAAATTCATAATAACTGCAAAATAAAACAAATTTCAATTGTGAGTAAAGTAATGCAATAATTTAAGCTTTTGGATATTTTAGCATAAAAAAAGTTTAAGAAAATTTAATGTCAGTTTTTTTTTTCTGTGTAGGTACCTACATATAGAGAAAAGTTTTTTTTTTTATTATTGTTTTGAATACGAAGAAATAAAAAATTTTGTTTAAGCTGTTTAGAGTTTTCTTTATTAGTTTAACACACGTGTATGGAAAAAATAACTTTTCATTTGAAAAGACAGCTTCTCAAAGGATTATCTACACACTTCGAAATTTTTAATAGATCGAGAAAAAATACATAATTCATAAAAAAAAAAGGTTTAATACAAGTATCTACACTTGCATTGAATTATATTACAAACTGCATGTATGAAATGACATATGTATGTATATCAAAGATTATAAAAAAACGGAAAACCCAAAAGACAGACTGAGAAGATTAAATTTCAATTCAAAGAGTTATTCAGTTAGTTCACCACCGGTAAATTGAGTATTATAAGTCTGGTGTTAAACTGAAGCAAGTTCTTTTTATATATTTTTTATTTTCGTAAATTTTATTTTTTAATTCTTGTGCGCACTGTGAAAGGATATCTTTATCGATTCGAAAAAAAAACTATATGAAACGGTTGATTATTATTAAAGACAGTTTCGTAAAAAAAATGCCGATTTTTAAACAAATTGATTAAAATTTCAACAAAAGACAAAAAAACAAAAAGGCAAAAAAAGAATGTTTTTTGACAAACAAGTATTTCCGAATAACATGAGTTTTAATTTTGTTTGTTTTTTTTTTTTCACTTTTAAAAAATGTGAGGTCTTCAAGTTTTCAAACAGATACAATATACAGAATCATTCGAAAATCTGGTATAAGAAATCTTTATATATTGATATTCCCAAAACATCAATAAATAACACTCTTCGAGACTTCTAATCGTATTTGGTAATCTAAAATCTAAAAGTTTAATCAATTTGGAGTAAAATTTTTGTATGTATGTATGTATGTGTATGTATGTAATGCATAAAGATTCACATATCGCATAATATTGAGTATAATAATATACTCTAAACAAAATTGGTACAAGTAACATGTATATATAGTATATACATATATTTGTTAAGATATAATTTTTTTTTTATAATTTTATAAGTTATAAGTTCATAAAGAGTATCAAAACTTACTAATGAACAAATGACTACAAATACTGAGATACATATATACATATGTATGTATATTACAATTTTATAATATAGAAGTCTACGCGATTTAAACATAATATTTAAGACTCAAAATATATAAATATCGTAACATCGCCACTGTATATATTTTAATTCATTAATTAATTTATTCCTTCCTTTGAGATTTTCTACACGATTTCTATATTTGTGCCTAAAATTTATAATGTTTGCGTTTTTCTGCAAAGAAGTATATCGAATGTATCGGGGCGTATCAAATGTATATGTAGGTACGTATAATAAGTATATTATATTTATCATATCTAAATAAATGTATCTCGATTTGTCATAAAAACATGAATTGTAAGACAATTATAGAAATTTTATAATTAAGCGTGTTTATCGGTTATCTGAACAATTACACGTATATAAATATGAATAAATTATCGTTATTCATCTTTTTATTTGTTTGTTTGTTTGTTAAAAATATAATGAATAAACATATCCTTATAATACAACATTATTTTCTTTATGAAATTAATTTTTTCTTCTGCTTTGTTTGTTTTTGGTTTTACATATACATACACATTGTTACATAAAAATTTATATTACGTGCGTGTATTTTCAATTCATGTTCTATATATTTGTTTTTTACAAGTCTGAATTATTTATTGATAATTAAAAATAAATTCAAAACATATTTAATGTCTAAATAAAATCCATTTTTACTGTATGTATATATAAATTCCATATAAAGATAATTTTTATAATTATTTGACAGTTAAAACAATCATAAATTTTTTTTAATAGTTGCATAAAATTTTTTAAATCGACTTCAAAGTATGTATTTTTTTTTTTTTTTTTTGACACTTAATTATATCAGTAATATTATTTGATCGTTTTAACACTTACTAAAAATAAAATATGTATGTGCATGTTTGTATGTGAATATTATATGCATATGTATACATATGTGGAATAAATTCTCACAGGTAAATTTAATATGAAGAAAGAAAAAAAAAAGAATTTTTAATTTGAAATCTATATAAAGATACCGGCGGTCATTTTTTTTTTTCGTTCGTTTGCATCTTTATTTCAAGTATATGTATACATTAAAGAAAAAAATACACATATTTTGATGATGACGTTAAGTTCTCTTTAACTAAGGGATTTTATCGGAAAACAAAGTGAGATTAAATAACTTTTTGTTTACAAATAAAAAAGTGTTGAAATGATCTTATATTTTAGTTTTTGAATATTTTGAAAAAGTTTACATTATAACAGATTTCTGTGGCATAATTTTTGTGTATTATATAAGTGGCGCCTATATTATTATGAGAAAAGAAAAGAAAAACGTTTCATTTGAAAAGAAAAATAAACATTCTAATATTTAGATCAGATTTTTTTGATACAGATACATTTTGTATGCGTTATATATATATATTTTTTAAATATAACAGCAAATTAAAAATCAAAATTAGGAAAGTATAAATATATACACTTTTTATTTTACTTGATTAAGAAATATAACTCAAGTTTCACATAAATTATTTCATTGTTATAGGGCGATCCAAATTTACGTACTTAAGAAGTAAAGTCAATGTCTTAAAAGAAAAAAAGAAGCTCATTTTAAAAAATTTGACAACTAAATATGCATTAGTGGTTGACAGTATAAGAATAAAAGTATTTGATTCCACAATTAGAATTAAAAAGAACTATTAAGGTAAACAACAGCTTCTTAAAAAACACTTCTGATCCTGATTTCACATAACAATATATCCTTGCTCTACATATCTGTAACAAAATAAAACCACGAACATTTTAATTCCTGGTCTAATTAACTAATTTGGGTACAGTTATACATGTATGTGTAAATGTGTACCTATATGTATTAATGTATATATTACATTATGTGTACATTTCTAGGATTAGATGTATAAAACATTTAGGAACCAATTAAACAGCCATTAGCTTTAAAACAGTTTAAGCAAAGAAAAATTATATTAAAGAAGAAAAAATCAAAAGTATACTACCATTGCCTTCCCACTGTGTATTCCGGAATAAGAATAACAAAAAAACACTATGTGTAGAAAGAAGCCTTTTCAATTCACATGAGAAACAAAAACAATTTTGGGAAAAGTAGCAGAAATATCAGTAGCATGGTAAAAGCATGAATTCACCCTTAAAAACAAAACCATTTCAGTACGAAAAAGAATGAAAAACAAAAGTTTCTAACTTTTGTAGAGTATTCCAATGAATTATTGAACTCGGTCGTTCATGTAGCAAATGTTAACGTTACCATATACATATGTATGTACTATACGTACATATACTCTTACATACAACAATAAAATTTTCCATATATAAATGAAAACTGAAGAAAAAAAAATTGCTGGTGAGCTATTGATTTTTGCCGTTTCTTATATTTTTAACGCATATTTCACCTGTTCTATTATACCTGTGTATTATTTCATTTACAAAAAAAAAAAAAAAAAAAAAAAAAAAAAAATACAAAAACCTTAACTTATATTCTAACTTTGATATCCAAATTCTTCTTTTTCATTCGACCATGTAAATGTGTCAGTAATAATTCATGCCTATACCTGACTTTGCTTAAATAATGCCTTTTTTTTATATTTTTTTATTTTATTTTTATGTTTTTGGCATAACGAGTCAACGATTATACATATTTCTCTGGGTTGTGTTATTAAGAGAAATGACTTTTACCTTAAGACAAAAGGCGTGGTTTTTATATTGTTAAACATCACATAATAATGTGAAACAAAAAAAGAATGTAAAATAAATAACAAAGCTCATGTAACCGAATACAATTATAATTTATAAAAATGCGTAACACATTTCGAATTACGATTAAACTGAAATATTTCAGTCAGGTGATTATAATCATATATATTTTTTTCCTTTTTTCTTCACCACAAGAAATAAAATTCTCCTTAAAAATTTTTTAAGAGAAACATTCTTTTGTGTCTACCTCTGTAATCTTTACCTTGATAGCACATTGGATGAAACTTAAAAAGAAAAAAAATTTTAGGACCCCAAAAAAGATGAACAAAAATTAAGAAAAATAAAATGTATACAGATTCAAGATATGTATCATCTTTAAAAAAAACTGAAATTTATGCTGCCATCTAATGAAGAATAGCAGAAGTTTTGGATGAATCTGCTGAATATCTGACGAAATTACAATTTTTTTGGTAGATTGCATAGCTGAAAATGTGTTATTTTGTTAATTTTTCTGCTATAATTTGTGAATATTAAAATTATCATTGAAAAAAAAAAATCAAATATAAATTTTCAAAAAAGAAAAAAAAATTTAAATTACCAGAAACATAATAAAAATATTTTTTTCTCAAGAAACAAAGAAAATAAAGATATACATATTCATTCATAATAAGATACAATTAATATAAAATGCATGCTCGTGTCTGTTTGGTTTACTGTGACGCACTTCAATTATTGAAGAAATACCTGAGATGAATATGAATTAAATTTAAATTTATAACTTATCATTGAAGAGCAAAACGATAATTATTATGTCGATTTTTGAATGCATATGTATGTACTTATGATGATTTGCATATTTGTAGATACAATTTGAATTGCAATGTATAAATTCATGTATTATTTTGTTAATATTAATGTATGCATTCCTTTAAATTATACATTCGAAACATGCATTTTCTATAATTGTAAATTGTACATAAAATTGTCATATGATTGTCACTTAATTTTGACGGTTTTCAGACAAATTATGAGAAAAAAAAATGAAAACATGTAAATAAGTTATAACATATGCCTAAAATATAACATGATAATATGTAAATTATAAATCGAGAAAAAAATCGAAAGCAATCAACTATTTATTGATGTATAATTTTCTCTGCGAATATAATTGACGTAGGTACTCACGTATTTTATTTAAATCGAAAAGATTTAAAATTTTATTACAAATTTAGTTCATTGGTGCTTAATAAGTGTAATGATTTGTAATTAGTATAGTAGTACTTTGTAACATTTATGTGGTGTTATAATTCAAATAAAAAAAAAAAAAAATACAAATAGGTATGTTTTTTCTGTGTCACAAAAAATCCGTCGCTGATTTGATATTTAAATAATGTGAATAAGGTTTTGCATTATTTTTCTTTAAATCTTAGACGTACTTTGTGTGCCTAAAGTTTAAAATTAAATTTATTAAATCTCTTACAGACCGAAAATAATCAAATTCGCTTTGACATTCGTATACATAAAACACATGTTATGTGCCTAAAAAAACAGCACTATATCTACCTAGATATATGGATTCCAATAAGATTATACCGTAATTGACGTTAAATTTAAAATTAAATAATATGATAATGACTTTTACTTTAACCAAATTTCACACAAAATTTTCACATTCAACTTTAAACGTGAAAACTGTAAAATAATTGCAAATATTTATATATCCATTTTACATATACATATATGTACTTACTATATAAAATTTGATTTGGAAACTAAAACAAATAAGTATATAATGCTGAAAACACTAAATTGAAAAGTATATAGAACATACCTACATATATGTATACATATGTATGAATGTAGGTATATAAAATATCATACGTATATATCATTGTCGTTTCAAAAAGCCTAAAAACTCATTAAAAACCTGCAAGTGCTATCATTAGTCTTTCTTATCAGTATAAAAAATATCCAACAAAAAAAAAGGCAACTTTCCTATCAATTTTCTCACACAAAAGGGTGTTACGCAATTTTATTCCCTTGATGTAGGAGAATGGCCTAAATTTGATCCAAGATAAATTTATTGATTCACCCAAAACATTCCAATGACATAAAGTACTCTTTTTTCGCCTTAAATCCAATATCTTTCCCATATTTCTCTGTAACAATACATTTTTTTTTTCTTTTTTGGTTTACATTGTTTTTTTTTTCATCTCATTTTTAATTTATCTTGATTTTTTTTTTGTATAGCAACTTTCTCCTTGAACTTTTTCTGATTTTTTGTATAATACAATTTTTCTGTAATTCAAATTTCTTCTCGCTTATAAATTCTTTTTTCTGAGTTTTGTTTGAAAAAACGTTAGTACCTAAATTGATGTTCTTTTTTTATTTTCTTGGATTCGATTGTAATTACAAATTCGTATCAACACACAACGAAACACACACTTTGTTTTTTTTTTTTTTTAAATAAAGATTTAAGAATCATGCGCACATATGAATAAATATTCATGCTGTAGCGGATGAATGAAAATTGGGGAAGAGAAAAATATATCACACACTTAGTAGACAATTCAAATAGGACCGGGAAAATTATTTGTCAACTCAAGGAAATTATTTTTGAGAAGATAAATTTAGACGACGGGATTAGAATAATAATTTTTTTCTACTTAAAATTTAAGTTGAAAAAATATCGAATTTAAAAAAAAATACATTTATGTTGTTTTATCATTTATTTGATCCTTGAAAATAAGAAAATAGAAAAAATTTGGTAGAACGTGATAAATTATTGATATCATATGGTTTGTAAATTTATTCTCAGAGTATAAGAATCAGAATGTATTACGATGGCAGATGTGAAGAATGGTGTATAAGTTAAATATTCAGTGATACAAACAAACACACACACAACTAAATAAAACACACACTAAACAAAAGATTAATGGAGTCATACCTCATCGAAATCTTAAGAAACATTTTTTTTGTTAATTAATTTGATCTTTATCCATTCAAAAATATCACAATCACTTAATATCACGTGTGACGGGAAATTGTATTGACGCGATTGATTGAAATGTAATTGAAAGAATCGACCGAATTATGATAAATAACGCGAAAACTGATGCACAACATTTGATTTCCGTGCGATTTGAGTTTGAATATGACAACAAATATGGCGGATATAAATTTGTTGCCATGACTTCGTCCGGATGACGAATGTTTCCGAAGAGAATTCGTGCATAGGGGCAGGTCAATTGAGAAAGTTGCACGTTGAGTCGTTTTTGTATAGCTGATTAATGGCGGGGGCCTAAAGTTTATGGCCCCTCTACACATAATAATTGTATATATACGGCCCATTTTTTCGTCGGAGAATGATTGTATTCTATCATCATGGACTCATGAATCTTTTCTCTACATGGTGTACATATATCATATGATTATGCTTTTTGTATCATGTAGTTTGTTTACTGTAATAAAGTAATACAATGTACGTAGAATGTATACAAGATATTTTGCAAAGTTTTGTTGTGTGCTGCTGTTGGTTCTTCTTCTTTCTTGTGTTTCATGTTTATTATAACCGACGGAGAAGGCTGGATTTTATCAACCCGCCATTTCCATTGCTGACGGTGGTTGTTTTTGCTGACTTTATTTGAAAGAAAGAGTGATAATGGCCGATAAATTTCAACGCTAATTTTATTGTTTCATTTCATGTAGTTTTATTTAAAAAAAAAAAAGATTAAATGAGATATTCACTTAAATTAATAACTTGTTGTTAGAAAATTATGTGATTTTAAATAACATTTGATTTAAATTATCGCAAAATTTTTTTATTTTGTAAAATTGACTAATTAAGACAATAACATGATTTGTAATGGCCATAACCTCAAATTATTTTTTTTTCATGTTTTTTTTTTTTTTTTTTTGTGTATAAAAAAATGAATGATGGCATCATCTAATTTATTATTAGATTAGACTTCATAATTATGATTATTGAACTTGGTAATTTCTATTTGAAATAACATTCGTTTGATTTAAAAAATATGTAATTTATTTTCATTCATTTACAGAGGTCTTTTGGTTGGTAAAAATATAATATGGATAAGTAAAGTGTGGTGACTGGTAAAACAATAGAAAACGATAAACTTGTATAGTTGCACGCGATTTTTGAATTTTTAATTTTTATTTTATTGTTTTATAATTTTTTATTTATTTGAAAAAAAGTACTGTTCTAACTAGCTATTTTATAGTTTGTATTTAGCATTTTTCAATGTAAAGAATTTACATTGAATTATTTTGTATTATATAAATCAACAAAGTTTAAATTTGAGGTTATGTCATTGTGTAAGAATCAACATGCATATTGGTAGTTGAAAATTTCTTATAAGCTGATAAATCAATATAAAGTTGAAGTTTATGTAAAATAAGTTGTATTACTCCCTAGTCTTTAAAAAATATTGTAGGAGTAGATATGTACCTATATTTTTATAATTTTTATTTTCTCATTGAAACTATAGATCTAATCAATATCTAATTGTTGTATAAACAGGATAGGAAAAAAGTATAGAAGATTAAAATATACTTACATAGTAGGTATAAGGAAAATTTCTGACATGTAAAATAAGTAGATACCATTTCCTTATTTTCTTCATAAATACTACACTGATTTTTCTTCTATGTATTATCAAAGAAACTTAAATACTTACATATAGATTTTTCAACCACGTACTAAAGCAAGAAATAATTTTTCTCGCATCGACTATCAGTGATGCATCCCATAAGCTTTTAATTTTTATTCGTTACTTTATTTTCGATAAAGAACATTTTAAAATTTAAAATAAATTTCGAATGTTTATATTCATTTTCGAAACCATTATGTTTTTTTATTATTCATCGGACATATTATGATTAACCATTGATACGCATTTGTTGTTGCTTTTCAATGTAAAAAACTGCACAATCACAACAATAATCAGTATTATTGTATAAGTTGTATATGCGCGAATATGTATGCATATATATGATAGGGTATTGTAGCGAGTATACGTACATACTCGTGTGTAGCCGTGTACATAAGTATCATATCATACCTATATTATTTAGTTGTTGTTTTTGCTACAGCAACTGTAATTTTTTTTAAGGTTTTTTACCAAGGAGGTATACACATTCATTCATAATTGTGTTTATGCAATTCTAAAAATTATTCAGCAAAGCAAAATTTAATTTTTGTTTAGTGTTCAATAGTGAAGCAACAATTTTTTCTACCACTCTCGTAATATAGCTAAATACATTTTTGAGATTTTTTTGATTTCTAATTTTTCTTAGGAGTATCAGTTATTTTCATAACTATTTTCAATTATTACAAATTTTGTTTGTAATTTTCAAGATAGGTACTTCTTATTCTTTTTGTTGACACAAATCAGTTATTTTCATAACTACCTCAGACTTAGATTCAAAATTATTGAATATACATATATACATTTTTTACAAAACTATTCAATTTTTTTAAATAAAAAAATATGAATAGTAAAAAATCTGATAAAAGGGTATGGGGTGTGAAATGTGAATTATCATTTTGCGAAAATACTAAAAGGAAATTTCAAATTTTACATTCAAACTTTCATTTTTTAAATCATCTTTGCCAATTTTTTGAACAAAATGAATTACTTGTCATTTACACATTTTTTTACCTTTTCCTTAATAAAAAAAACATGAATGAACAACGTGAAAAAAATTGTAGAATTTTCATACATTGAATGTTTCTTTTTAAATTATTTTTTCATTTTTAAATGAATCATTTAATGAAACCATCTGAAATTAAAGTCCCAATATCACTACGACACTAGAGATATTTACAACTTATACAATAATACTGGTTATTGTTGTGATTGTGCAGTTTTTTACATTGAAAAGCAACAACAAATGCGTATCAATGGTTAATCATAATATGTCCGATGAATAATAAAAAAACATAATGGTTTCGAAAATGAATATAAACATTCGAAATTTATTTTAAATTTTAAAATGTTCTTTATCGAAAATAAAGTAACGAATAAAAATTAAAAGCTTATGGGATGCATCACTGATAGTCGATGCGAGAAAAATTATTTCTTGCTTTAGTACGTGGTTGAAAAATCTATATGTAAGTATTTAAGTTTCTTTGGTATTATCTAATAAGATAAATTTAATGACAATCAATGCATAAATCTCCGTATGAATATTCCAAGGTTTTTCTTCATTAAAATTAGATATTGAGAGTAAAATTTCAGCAGACAGAATTTAAACTATAAGCACACATCGGATGTATTTACATTTGACTTACCCTGTTCTGATTTCCTAAAATTCTATTTTTTTATCTTTTTTTATTTATTATATTTTTATTTTTAGGTGTACCTAAGATAAACATCACATGTGTTTCTGTTGTGTATTTTATTAAATTTTAATTTATTGTCCTTAGAATAGAAGTAGACAATTATTATTGTTTTCAATTAAATCAAGTATTAATAAAATCAATAAAATAATAATTATATAAATTTTATTGGTACCTACTCCCATTTAATTTCTTTAGATTTATCAATTTTATATTTAAAAAATTATTAATTTCACATTATTGAGCAATTGACGTAATTAATACATATACATATGCAAAATTGAAAGTAAAATAAAAAGAAACATTTTATATATTTATTTTAATTAAAGTAAAAAGTATCTATTTAAAATTTATATTAAAGTCATCTGACATTAAAAAATACTAATTATGATTATAAATGACCCGATTAAATATATGTATTTTTAATCGCAATTAAAATGATGTGTGAATTTGTCTATTAGTATTTTTGATTGATTAAAAATTTTATATTCTAGATTTTAAAATTTAAAATAACATTTTGTATTTTTCATATTTCACGTCGTATTGCTTTTTAAACGAATACAAAAATAAATTAAAAATTAAAAATTTTGAATTAATGATATAGAAACACATGCATAATAAAAAATAATTTTCTAGTAATATTTACATGATTTTTATAGACTATGAGTTCAATAACCTCATAAGTAATTTGTAGATGCACATAAGGGTATATAAATCAAAATATCTTAAAGTTAAAAATTATTCACATCAACAAAAATTAAATGGAAAAATATAACAAAGAATTTTTCAAAAAAAAATTTTTTTGGACATATTTACTTATAGTATGCCTACATATATGTATGTATGTATGTATCTATATAAACATATATGAACACCCAATTTGAATTACAGACAAAAAAAAAAAAAACTTAATAAGACAAAGAAAAAAAACTTAAGATTATTTTCCCAAATTTTTTTGAGATCTCAATTTAAGTGGCCGACTCATATGATAGCCATGACGACATGGTAAGAATATTAAAAAATAAAAAAAATAAAAAAAATAAAAAAAATAAAATGATATGTAATGTTAGTGTCGGCTTTCATGTGATACAGAAGATTCAGATTGGGTTCCGCCTGAATATATTTTTTCATTTATTAAGTTCCCCATTAATTCTGTATACATATACCTATATGTACATACAGTATGATATGGCCTTCTGTTTTTATTTTATTTTTTTTTATAAAGATGTTAAGTATTTTTTTTTAGTAAACATCTTACTTATAAAAGATTTCTTAATCAGTTTTTTTTTTTTTTTTTTTTTTTTCGAAAAAAAATGTGCTACAAAAATTTTAAAATCTTTCCATGATTTATCAAACGAAAAAACAAAATAAATAAAATCACACAAAAAAAAAAGATTTACGCGCATAATACAAAAATAAGATGTATATCTAAATAAGCATAAAAGATGGATAAAATGGTTGATTAATAATCTAGTCAAATATTTGTTTTCTAAAATTTAAATTTCTCATGTAATATACATATACATATAGAGCTAAGTACATAAAATATTTTATAGATTTGCGAAAAAATAAAGTAATAAAAAAGAAGAAATATTTGAAAATATGAAAAAGATCTGAATACTAAATAGAATATCATAATTTTAACATAAGTATATGCTCACTTCATGAATATTTATAACATTAGTTGATTTTATTATCAAAATGACAACTTATTTTAAAACGTAAAAATTTATACATATCATAGTTACATTTAGAAAATTCCTTAATATCAAATTTTT
The DNA here is from genome assembly GCA_939192795.1 of Bombylius discolor. Lineage (NCBI taxonomy): Eukaryota > Metazoa > Arthropoda > Insecta > Diptera > Bombyliidae > Bombylius > Bombylius discolor. The sequence goes on along the minus strand of OW584241.1, from coordinate 2,075,362 downwards.
GTACTTAAATTTATTGCTAAAGCTATAAACAAAACTAAATTATAGGCTTTCAATGTCTTACATATAAAAAAAAAAAAAAACACCATGTATAATTATACTGTTCGTACCTCCAATAAAAATCCTCTATTTACCTTACAGGTTATAACATAATCCTTCAAAAGAACAAAAAAAAAAATTGATTGTTATACATATTTCCTTTTTGTTTTTATATACCTAATATGCGAATATTATATATTGTATATAATTTTTTATATTTTGAACTACAGAAGATTGTGTTTTAGAAAAAAAGACTATTCAATGAAATTTAGTTTCAAAAATAGGATCCTGTTGTACGGATGTTGTAAGAAAAAAATGTTTTGTTTTTTATAATATACGAAAAAAAAAAAAGATATTTTAAGGCGATATATAAAATTACATTTTCGTGAAAGTTACACAAAAATCGTCATAAATCATACACATAATTTTTTTGTAGTTTCTTTTTATAGCGCTCAAGGATATGCGTGACAGTGTGTCATAAAAAAGAAAGTTAAGGGTTGTTATACAAAAAAAAAAAAAGTAATTATTTTTTAGTGTTGAAGTATATATAGAAAAATATTGTGTGTAGGTGTTCATAAAAAGGAAACTAATATGTATTTTAAGAGAAATTAAAAACAAAAAAAGATCAAATCTTGAAACATTTTGTAAATGTGTGACAGAAATGAAAGGAAAAAAAAAGGCAAAAACATATTTTTGCACTTCGAAAATGCAAGAATAAGATAAAATATTCTCAAAAGAGATAATATATATACCTATGTACCTATATATTACTGATTTAAATGTACATAAGACATAATATAGTATATATTTAAAAAGTTATAATACTTTGTTGCGTTTTTCTTTAAACAAAAACAAAACTATGCAATATCTTTGCATGCAATCGAATATCATGCGATAATACAAAATACAAGTGCGTTTTTTTCCTCTTCAATGTTTTAAACTGGAATCTGTTAACATATAATATTTATCTTTGTCACCATCACAAATTTCATATAACTGAAACAAAAATATATATTTTTTATAAAAAAAAAAAGAACAATCTTTCATATTACATTTACTTGAGGCAAAAAAAAGTATATTACAAAATTTTATAGAATTTAATTTAAACAAAATGTCCTCGTGAATTTAAGAAGAAAAAAAACAAATAAACAAAAAAAGTATATATTTTTTTGTGTACAGTACAAGCTTTTTTTTACTCGTATATTTTCAAAACATTATTACTTTTTCTTTGTATTTTGAAAATATAATATGTATGAATGCAAACGTCTGTTTATTATCAAAACGTCCTGTTTTATCAACTTTTCCTTTAGTAATATATTCATTCAAGAAAGTTGTTTGGTCGTATAATTTGAAGACAAAAAAAAAAAAAAGAAATGAAAAATAAAAAATAAAAAAGAATACAAAACTTGTGAAAACGTCTACTAAATCGGATTAATTATGCAATCCGTTCTGTATGATATGTAGGTACATGTATCAACTGTATATATGTATATGTATATGATGTACAACGAAGAATTTTTATATGTAAGTTGTTATGTGAAATTCAGTTCCTTAGAATTTCCTTTTGATATATGTACATATATATTTTTTTCTGTTCCTAATATTCCTTTACAATACAAATGATAAAACTAAAACTAAAAAAAAAGATGTTATTCTAGTTGTTTTTCAGACTACATATGTATATACCTATATGTACACAAATACATAGATAATAATAGACGAATATATAGTCTATGTCTATATGTACCTATATGTGAATGTTCATAATTTTTTCTTGGTTTTTCTAAGACATTTTCTTATATTTTGTGAGGATTTTCATGGTATTTTGTATTCTAAAAGTGTTGTATAGAGTGAAATTTCGTGTATTTCAGCGATTTTAATGTTTATAAATAGAATAATATACATATGAAGTAAAAGTGAAGTTGTGAGAAGCTTAAATTATCCTTGAGAGAATCCTTGTTTATTATTATATGCAATTTCATTTGTATATATATTATATTTGTTGTTTTTGTTTATTTTTGTTTCGAAAAATATATATTATAGATATATGATTTTTTTCTTTGCGTAGCTATACAAATTTATGTAGGTACATATATATATATACATACATGTGTGTTTAGTTTTTTATATGTATAAATTATAATTTACTATGAAAGATGAAATTGGTCTTTTATTATATGGGATGAATTTTAATTAGTTGATGAGTATTACAAACAAAGAAAATTTCATTATAGAATATGATTTAAAATTCCCTGTTTAAAAGTTGTAGTATTTTCAAAAACTTTGACATTTTATTATATGAACGACGGTGTAAATTTTGTAATTTAGAGAATAAATGTATTGTTTTAGGTGTATTATATTTGTATTGTAAGTTTTATAGATGTAATAAACACAAACATGTACGATATATAAATATTTTCAAATAAATATATTACCTACATTGCAACCAATATAACTTTTGTAATTTGAAAAGCTCAAAAATGTAAAAAAACGGTAGTATAACGTTTATGAAATTTGTATATGAAAAACTTTAACGAAAAACTTTTTTTTTTGTATTTATTTTATGCATGTCAGTGATAACATTTTATTTTAATTTTATTGTTTTTGCTATTTTACTAATTATCGCGAAAATTTTTTATAAGAAAAATATGAGGACTAAAAATTTGCATTTCTATATGCTTTGTATAAGCGCTACAAAATTATTGCTGATAATTTTACAATTCTTTTTTTTTTTTTTAAGAAAGTAAAATTATTACTTGGAAAAAAACATTTGAATTGCCTGTTTGAAAGAATGTCTTGAAATTACGAATTCTGATTACTTTACGCGAAAAATAATAAACACTTGAAGATGATTTTGCTTATTTATTGCACATTCTATTTACCAAGTATATACCTGTTATATTTTACAATTACTAAAAATGATTGCTTTATATATTTAAGTATTAATAAATATTTTTTAAAAATTTTAAAACAGTAAAAATTTAATAAATTTATTTTTATTTGTTTCTTTCTTTTCTAGGTAAGCATCATTCATATTGTCATATGAGATTATATATACATATACCTATAAGATTGTAAGAATAATTCTAACACTTTATTGGTAAGTAAAATAATTGAATTAAAATAACATTTGGAAAACGAAAAAGGAATGATTGAATTTCAAAACAACGAGATTATATATATTTTTTTTTTTTTTCAAATTAAAAATAGAAAAATTTTTTTTATCTAAATTTCAACGTTCAGTATACAATAAAGCAAAAATCTCAATTCTATTTCTATTCAACACATGTAGGTAATTTTTAATAAAAAAAAAAGATCATAAAAAAAATCTATCTAGTTTACAAAACAAAACACATAGGTACATACGATCAATTTATCGCTTAAATAAAATTTTCACCATTTTCAAATCATCTTTCTCAATTAGGAGTTGAGTTCCACGTGAATTTATTGTCTTGTGTCAGCTAATAAAGAAAATTTTTTTCATTTGAATCTGAACAACAACTTCGTCAGGGCACATTTCTGAATATTTAGGTATATCTATACATATATGTACATACATATGTACATATTTATTTGAAACACACAGTTTATATCAAAATATTGTATCTCTATATACTTTCGTATATATAGGATATAAATATCTATAATATATATCCATGAACAAAAAATTGTATGTTCTGTTGTTCTGAGATATTCATCGAATTTTTCACTATTTTCAATCTGAGCTAGTTAAACATACCTTTATAAAAATAAAATGAAAATTCATTGATAAAAAAAAAACAAGGAATATAAACCTGAAAACATTCATGCATACATGCATTACAGAAACAAGTTGGTCGCTGCTGCTGTCGTTCTGTTGTTAAACTGAAACTATACTATACTCTTCGTTGTGTATCAGAACATTCAACTATTTTCAAATATCCTGCTGAAGAGTTAGATATAAACCAAAGAATTATACAACAGACTATATCACAGAATTTTAGCGTTTGATCAGGCATATTCAAAGATGTTTTTATTTTAAAAAGTATATGTACTCATTTTTGCATTACTTGTTATTTGCCTTTGATATATTATATAGAATGCTGTTTAGAGTGAACTCTTCTTATGCTATTATATTCCTTAAAAGTATTTTAAGTATTCAAAACTGAAATACATCTATGTACAATGTACATACTTTCATATGAATTTACAAAAAGCTATATCGAAAGTAAATATAAGTACATACTTATATAATGGCTTTGATATTAGGGAAGATGATCAAATAAAAAATTTCGAGGTGAATTAAATATTAAATTCAAGAGCCGGTTAACATGTCGGATATTTATCATTTTGGCTTTCTGTTAGTATCGCGTTTATTATATTTTCTTGTTACACTCTGCGCCGAATAAAATGTTTAATCGAATTCTAAAATGATTTTGTATTCTTAATTATCTTTTTAATTTTCAAAGAAAAAATATTGAGTGATTATTTTGATATATACATATGTATGTATGTATGTACATATATAGAAATAAGTTCTTTTAAAAAATTTGAATTTTCTTTATCCCCCAGACAAATTGTTCTCCTTCCTTTAGTTTTCCTTTAAATTGAATTCAATTTGTGAAATTTACTTTGACGCAGAGTGTATATCTATATATTTTTAAAAAATAGGAGTAATTTTTAATGGTTTAATTGATTTAATATTTGTTGAAATTTTGTTTTCTATACCTCTTGAATGTACAAACAATAAAACGTTCCTATTTGAATAAAATAATCGAGAATGTAGGTGCTTGAATTGAAATTTATTCAGTGCCCACCTTGGAAAAATTTTATGTACATTTACTTTTTTATATAATATCGACCTTTCACACGAAAACCCTTTTTTGGCAAAAATTATAAATTTGCATCTTGGCACTAAACAAAACGTGCTCAATCGCATTTCCATCTTCTCCTTCTGATCTAATTTAAAATTCATATACAAACTTTAGCTCTTCTTAGTATATAGTTTCGCCTCCGTAAAACGGGAGTTCTTTTTTAAGGAAAATAAAGTACAAAACATATAACAAAAAAGTCTTTGAAAAGACGATATGCAGCATGTCTCCATTATTTTAAAGGCACCACTCACTCACTTAGTAACATAACCTCAAATATTGAAGCGAATAAATATAAATATATAGTAACAAATTGTACAAAAAAATAAACAAACAAACAAACAAACAAAAATTATACCTGTAATATACAAAAGAAGCAAAATAGATGAAAGGTAGGGAGGGGGCAGATAGAAGACCTCTTAAGAAACCTTTCTCTATGTGGCATAGAAATTTAAATGCACTTCCCTATTTATAAAACTTGGTATTCAACGGGAAAAAAAAGTTTTCTAAAAGGTAAAAAATATGCAAAAGGTCTATATTTGCCATGGCCTCCCACTTTGGATTTGTATGTTAAACAGAAACAGAAAAAAGTGTATAAAAGATATGAAACGGGTGTGTAGTACAGGATTTTCGTGGAGACGATAAAGGGTAAGAAGAAAAAGAAGAAATTGGTAAAAAAATTTTGTGAATGCGGCGACAAAAACCACTAAATATTTATACCGTCTGTTTAGTAGCGGTTCAGTGCTACTGCTATGTCTTCTATTTCTATATTTTATTTTATAAAAGCCAAAGGGAAATTGTAAAAGACAAAAAACTGCACAATCAGAAGCTTAACAGTATTTATATATATACATACATATATTTATATTCAGATACCTACATATATCTGCATAATACAAAACAGAGACACATACCTCAGTCCTCAGCCAAGTGAACTTATATGTATGTAAAGTCTTAGCCCATTGCCGGAGCCAGCTGCCATATATCTAAAATGCAGATTTTCCGCTTTTCTATGTTCGCATACATTTTAGATAAAAGTAAATACATTACGAAATTACGCCTTAAATTACATTAATTGACGCATTTGCTGCAAATAGATAACAAGTCATGCATAAATATGTTATTTTGGTTGGGTGTGTTTGTTTTGTTTTTATTTTTTGGTTTTTATAAGTACGTGAATATTTGTTTGCCATAGTTTTGAAGATATATTTGGAATGTTTGTTATATGCATTATATAAAATCTGTTTTAATGCAAAAAATGAAAACAACTTTTATATAATACAAATAGCAAGAAGCTATGTGAAAAAAAAATACAACATACCAGGTATTCAGAAGAAAAACTGAATATGGTGCGAACTCATTATAATGACAAGTTTGTGACGTGATAACATGTGATGAAGTAAATATCTTTTTTTCATATCTGCATTTTGATGTTTGTCTTCCGGAGGATATAATATTTAAAATTCATGAAAAAAGTAGCAATAATATAGATGATAATATAAGATAATACATATGTCTTTACGTATTTAATTTATAGCTACGTAAAGTAAAAAATAAAAACCACAAAGATACTAGAAATCAAATAACAGAATTTGATAAGCTCAACAATATTAGAAAGGATTAATGTAATCTTGTTTGAAATCATTTATCTAAATTGAATTAAGTTGAAGTTAAAATGACATGTATACTTTTAAAATATATATTTTTGAGTAACTATTAAATGAAATGACTTTTTAAAGAGCATATAAATCGTGAGTAAGATTTTTTTTTGCTTATAGCAAGAATGCATGAAGCATAAATGAAATAAAATTTCGCCACAAGTAGAATACATCACGTTTACTAACTTTTTTTTTATAACTATATAAACTGATTGATGTTTGAAGCGAAAATAAAAATAAAAAACATTGTTTAAGCAAATATTCACTTTAATAAGAAGCATTATTATCACCCTATAACTCACGAATATTACCTTATGATGCCGTTAATTGCACTTTTAAAAGCATTTGTAATAGAATCGGAAAAAAAATTATGACTAACATATCTAGTTATTTTTTTTTCCGACCGTCAGGCTTGCTTTCAATATTCCTGGCACCATAACTTCAGCAAAACATCATCACGTTCATTTTTCATACCTTCTTGAATGCAATTCAATATTGCAGCAATAGATATGAAATAAATATATAGATACTGTATGTATATATTGCACATATACCTATTATATTGTATATATCTATTCATTTTATAATATATGTATGTGATGTTTTTTTTTTCGTTTGCTTTTATTATGTGCATTATAAAATAGTATTCATATCTATCGTTTTAAAGTTGCATGTTGCATAAGATCGTCAGTAAAGTAGTAAACATTTTTTCCATTTAATTGACATCGAGTCAATCTTTTTCCTTTTCATATAAGATTTGTTTTTTCTCTTTTTTTTTTTTTTTTTTGAACGAAAAATGTACATATATAAATATGTGCATCTATTATAAAAATTTTTAAGGAAAATAGAGAGAAGAAGAAAAAAAAAAAGCTTAAGGTGGTATTTCACCGACATATGTTCCTCCTATATATACCTTCCGATACCATAAATAAAATGAAAATGTATGAAACATGGCAAAATCGTGATCGCATAAATTCTATTGTCGCATGTATATTCCGATAGAAAAAAATAACAGAAATATAAAGTTGCAAAAACAAAAAAAAACAAAAAGATACTAGAATTGAAAAGTATTATAAAACATAGTATAGAGGCAATGTCTCCTTTGGATAAAAGTAATGAAAAATAAGAAACAAAAAATGTTTTCAATGGATTTAAACTCACAAGTTGAGTTGTCGGTAGAAAATGTTTATATATACAATAGTAACTTTCTCGTAAGAACGTGAAACTGATTTTTTTTTCAACTTTGTTTTTTCATAAGCATACTAACTTATTATAAGAATATTGAGTTTTTATTTACTTTTTTTTTTTTTCCTCCAAACATACGAGGAAAAAGAAGTCTTGTCTATTGTTATCGAGTTTTGTATGCCAAAGTCATACTACCAGCATCAATAGTTCATGTGATACTGATATTGCATATTTTATACATCAAATATAGGGAATGTTTAATGAACGCACTAGATCTGATTTTATATTTGAATTAAAGAAACATGTATCGTACAATTGTTTTTATATATTTCTATGCATATGTATCTTCTAATGTATCTATGTACATAAAAATTGTAATGTATCAATTTATCTATCATACAAGCCCTATTTAGTACCAGATGTGTTGTGTGCGGTTGATTTGAATTTGAAAGGTCATAGTCTGAGGTTTTCTTTTAATATATTTACTATATACATATGTATATGTATCTATAATATATACACAAAACATATACAACAGAGAAATCTGCTGATGAACTTCAGTACCGTACAGATGACCCAGAATTGATAATGTTTAGCACATTTGAATTCTTTGGTTTCATCAATATGCAACAGTTTTTTTTGCATGTAAGTCCATTTGCAATAAATTTAAATATAAAAATTTCATTATGAAATTGTTTTTTAAATAAAGATATAATTTACATATTAGGTTAGAAATTTGATCTATACAGCTCGTTATATATGTATATATTGGTATAGAACTTTCATACCAACCAAGAAATCATTATTTTTTATTTAAATAGCCGTTTTTTTATTCATACATATGTATATCCTATTATTATTGTAATAAATTTAATATATTAGAAAAAATGTAAAATACGAGAAAAAAAAGGCGTGACTTTATGTGACTTAATAAATAATTTTCTCATTGAATATGAGCTCTCTCATAACTTTTAAACAAATAAATTCCAACATATAAATTTATGCATGAAAATGTCCAAATATAATATTGGAATCCTTTCTAGGAGAAAAAAAAAAATAGAAGAAAAGCGAGCAAAAAATAAAAATAAAAAATATATATAATAAAAAAGAAAATCCTGGAGCCATAAGAAATAAGATGAAGGAGGGTTTTCATTTCTTTAAAGAAATAATATATGAGAACATTTATCTATTCATATTATAAAAAAATAACGTAGTTCTACGTACGAAGCTATATACATTTAGAAGTTTTCACTGCACAATTCATTGTTCACTATTATAGATTTATATGAACAAATATATATGTACAATGGAATATGTACAGTATGAAAAAAAATAGTGCTTTCTTTTACATAAAAATATTTGCAGCATTTATTTACGCTTTTCTCATAAAAAAGTTCAAACATAATTCTGCAGTATACACAAAAATCGTAATACATATATCTGTATGTGTATATATAAAATAACATTATGAATTGTATGCATTTTATTTTCTCATAAATAGATAGATACTTTAATAAATTTTATTTTTGGTGAAAAATCTACGACTGAATAAAAAAATTTATTTATTTTTTATACTGTGATTTTCGAGAAATGAAATTATTCTTTGTTAAATCCTTTTAAAGCGCGGGTATATCTTCTGAATGATATTGTATTTCTTGTTTCCTTTCCTTGTTTGTTTTTTGTTCAAATTTATTAAATATTATAAGTTTTTTGATATTAAATTTTTGCTCATGTTATGACTGTTGCACAAACTTTTTTTTTTTAAATTTTTGAATTAATTTTGAAAATTTTTTCTAGCAACTACCATCTTGTATGTGGTTTTTTTTTTCAAATTACATAAAACAAAAAAAAAATTCAATTCCAATTTTCTAGATACAATCATATTTCATGACTCTTTCAGTTAACGATTTTAATTTAAATTCAACATCGTTGACGTGCAGCCCTTTGATTCATGACTCGTAAATAAACATTTTAACGAACTTTCAGCATATACAAAAAAAAAAAATAATAATAAAAAGAATAAAATCCACTTCCCATCATCATTGGACTATTGTAGCCCACCTTTTTCTAGTTTCCTCTTTTTATAATACACAAACAAAATGGTAATAAAATATATTTTTGCACAATTTTCTTGTTATAAATAAATAACGAAAAATGATTTTTCACGGCATAAAAAACTTAAAAACAAGAATTTATAAGAAGCAACAATAATAAGAACAATAAAATAAAATTTAAAAAAAAAATAACAACAGTGAAAAAAAAAACAGAAGAGAAAAGAGGAGAAGGAAAAATCAAGATGAAAATAACATTATTCAAAAAAAGAATAATAAGGATACAGGTACACACAAGTGGTTAAGAAAACGATTTAACAAAATATATGTATTGCATATTTGAATTGTATTTTTTTTATAGTACATATCTACTTATATACTATACACACTACTTTATATATAATATACCACCTCATTTGATTCACCTATAGTTTAACTCGTGAGAGAGTAAAAGGCTACCTTCATAATTTAAAGGGAATAAATACGCCAACACATGGTTACATGATTTTTTTAGAAAAAGGATGTTCGGGGGGAAAAAAATATTGTATGAACGTTATCATTCGATATACATAACATAAAATAAAACTTAGATGAACATCGAAATATTGAAGCAAACGACCTGTTCTGAAAGGTTCAACTAAAGTAGTTTATAAATTATAAAAAAGGCCTTACGAACACCCTATAAAGAACAACACACGCAGAATGAAATAATGTGAAATAAATAAAATGAAATAAAATGTATATTATGAATATTATAGGGCACGTGAGAAGAAAAGAGTACATATAAACGTAGTAAAGTAAAAGGATTGTTGAAGAATGTACATAAATACATATGTATATGTACGTACATGTATGTATGTATATAAAGGTAAAAGTACATTATAAATATGTGTAACGAGTATTATAGGTGCGCAAAATTGGACGCTTTTTATATAAGTAATACATAAATTTGGTATCCTCATCAAGATGAAAAATGTGTATAAAGATAACCAGGAAGAGGAGGAGGCTAAGACGACGGTAAATTAATGGCAATCTTTTGCAAAAAAATCTACTTTTTTGTATTCTTTTTTAATTTTTTTTTTCCACTTTTATTTTGAAGTTTGTGTTTTTTTTTTCTTCGTAAAAACAAGATCAGAAAAATACAGAAGAACGAGCGGCCGTCAACAAAGGAGCAATGATGATTAAAATAAAAAAGGAAGGATTCAACACACAAAAACAAAAATATAATAATAATAAAACAAGATATCCGATCAGAATTTTATATATTTCGAAATTCCGGTTTAATGAATTTAAAATTTTTGATATGAATTAAATCTTCAAAGAAAAAGTTATTCAATTTTATTTTTCTTTTGCTTAGTAAATTTTTTTAAGGACATAAAAATAAAAATTGCTGTAAATGTCTTTTTTATGTGCGACATTTATGCAATTATCTAAGAAAATTTACAATATTTCTTTGTCGTTATTTAATTTATATATCATCATTGGTGAAATTTTGTGAAATTATCTTTTCAAAATGATGTGATTCATATTACGTATACATATAATAAAGGATGGTTGTGTAACCTTGTCCTTTTTTTTTACAAATTTAAATTTTTGTGTATAAAAAAAACATTAGAAAACGATAAAACCATTAAATTTATTTTATAAATTTATCATCCTAAATGTTTTCTTTTATCGTAAATTACGCATATGTTTAGGGAATATTATACATTTTTTTTTTTTTTTTGCAAAAAATGAGGAAAAAAGATGCAAAATAAAATAAAAAAAAAAATTGTTCATTTTATATTCTAAATGACATCTGCCATCAAATATCCATTTAAGGTAAATATATCAAAAAGGCTTTTTGTATGATGTACGCAAATGTTTATTTGAATAGCGTTTTAACGTCTTTTAAGGTTTTCCTTTTTCCGTGTGCTACATACCGCCATCATGTGCTTGGTTATTATACAACAAAAACTATATTCATTTTCTTATATTTATATACATATTTACATTTAAGAACGTATTTTGATTTCTTTGTAGATCCCCTACTGCCACCCACTTTTTCTTAAGTTTTTTTTATTTATTTATTTATTTTTTATTTTTTGAATTTATTCACTTGTAACATTTTTCTTAAAAGTAGAGTTGGTATATTTTATATTGTGTACGAGTATACTAAGTATATACATATGTATGTATATTGTTTATAATAAAGGACAACAAAATCTGAAAATATCATTAGAATATAAGAAAAAAAGTAGTGTATTCCATAACGGCCGTTATATTAAATATAAGACGGGTTATAGTCAAAAGGTACATACATATAAGGTATACTCATTATAATACTTTTATAACTCGTACTATATTTATATAACATATATAAATACATTATAAATATTTTTAATGGTGTCAAAAAAGTTCTATGTATACTCTAGTTATTTACATATATACATTTTTTCGCATTAAAACGTCCATGTCGATGAGGATATTACATATACACATACTATATACCTAAGTATAATAGCTAAAAGGATATTTATTTCATGTTTTGTTTTATTTTTAATTTATTTTTTTTTCTGCAAGGGTGTCATTGAATGATGAATATTTATTAAAAATCATTAATAAAAACGCCAACCGTTGTTTTTTGTTATGATTTACTTTATTTTGCTTTCAGCAATTATTCTGATGTTTATTTTCAGCTTTTTATGTACAAAGTTCTTTAATGAAAGTATCTTTATTACACTTATGTTATATGTATGTAGAAGTACATACCTTTATATAGGTGATGTATTGCAAAATACATGATTGCAGTATTTCTTTAAATATACATACCTATAAAATTTATAATAGTTTGCAGGAGTACATGTATCTATGCTAAATACAATTTAAAAATCAAAAATAAAACAAAAAAAATGTACAAGAAAACAAAATATTTATAATGAAAAAAAAAAAAATTCACAACATTTAAAGACGACCAGACTGCCCAACAATTTATGAGACATTTAAACGAACAAGCCCTTTAAGCTGTACTACATATATATACAAGGTTTTATACTTATGTATACATACATAGGTAAACTCTATATATTATAATAACATGGAAAAAAAATTCTTTAGAGATTTTCGTGATTTTTTCACGTGACTTTACTTTTTTTTATATAGTACTACATATACAATAATATAATTCAGATGACAATACATAATCGATCGTGAAAAAATAATAATATTTTAGAAAAAGATTTCCTGTTTCATAATATATGTATATAAATGTAACGTATATGTAACGTATAGAAAAATATACTTCTTAGTGTTATTGTATATATTGCTCAAAATATCTTATATTTTTCTCAGTACAAATAAAAGACAACGAGGTGTAGAATCATATTTGAAAAAATTTAATAACATTTAAAATTTCTATACTCTTAGTATAGAAACCAATAAAATTATAAATATTGCAATTGAATCGAATAAGATACGAAAATTTTCACCCTTTTCAAAATATATAATTTCCAATAAACTTAAGTGATTGATTTATGCATGTTACGTAAGCGAAATGAAAATAAAAATCCTAATTTTATGATTGGTCAACATGTAGGTACATATGTATGTACGTATACACGCTTCTATGGAATCCTTTTAAATGTTATAAAATTCTCAAGCGTATTAGACAAGAATACATATATACAGCATTTTTATAACCCCCATTTAATATCCGAATAGTTATAAAGATTTCCTTTAGCCCTGAAGTACTTGTGTAATATGGATGCGACAAAACTTTAATATTTAATCATAATGGGATATTGAGTTCTTATTTTGTATTGATTTATTGATGACATAAGGTGGTTCGCTATCATAGTATTTGACCAGCCCTCTGTTTAATATTATGACTTTATCTAATTCCAATTTCAGGATACGAACATATAAAAGTATATATATCCACTAGGGAATAATTTCTCTCTTACTCCCGTTGTGCTTCTTAAAATGCATTTTTGATTTAATAGCACTTTAGGTGGTTTGGTACATACATACATATAATAAGTACATTTGAAATCTCCTTATGAAAGTTTGAATACACCATTTGGGCATTATATTTTTAGTGATTTTTTATGTTGTCTCTTAAAGAATGGAGATTTTTATATGAAATTTATTTTGAACATAGTATTTAAAGTTCAATAAAGTAAAATTTTACATGGAAAATATGAAATTATACAAACATATACATACATATGCATATTTCTTGAAAATAAAATGCATTGTGCATGAATGTTTTAAATGAAACTTTGATTCACAAAATATTGTCATAAACAAGCGGTAAGCTTTTATGCGAGCTTTGTGTAAATTATTACCATAATATGGTATACATAACAAAGTTACATATATGTATGATTACAGTTTACATGTAACTGGGCAGAGGTTATGCGGTTCTGTTAAGTCACATCTTAAGTCCTAATGTCAAAGAATTTACGACATAGAGAATTAGAAATGATAGGAAAACCTGTACAACAACTAAAATAATATATAATATCTATATTCTATATTCTATATAAATTGTATTATATAGTTAGACGAACTATAACCTCGAAAATGTCTCATTCCATCTTCAAATAAATTTAACTATATTAAATACATACATGTATTTAAATATATGTTTGAATGTATGTATAATTGCATTTTGGAATGTTCATTTTCAGTATTTGGTGCTTAACTGTGCATATTAAACGACAATAAAATCTTAGGTAACTTGGCTGCATGTAGGTAAAACCTCATTTGAGATAAACATTCTTCAATTGTTAATCCCTAAAAAAAAGTTTATTTCACACTTTTACAAGACAAAAAATAAAAAGAAAAAAAGTAAATGAAAGCCAGAAACGGTACAATTTAAAGTTAAAAACTTAGCACCTATATATTCACATATTAAATGTAGACATGCTAAAAAAATATAGAAATAAAGAGAAAAAAAAAGAAAACATATAAATTTCTTGTCAGTATGAAACATAATATACGTGTGCCAAAACAAAAATAAAGCAAAAAATAAAAAACTTAGTTTTTTCTTCATAGAAACTTTACACATATGATATGGACATAAGATGATAATTTTCATATGTTATGAATATGTATAAAATTACCTGTATGGTAATTATAAAAGAGAAATAATTTGATAGTCAAAATGAAGTAAAACATTTTCATATGTAGATACGTCCTAATTGAGTACTCATATGTAGTTTTTTATGATAATGAAGTATCATGTTCTTTTCTTTTTTTTCATTTGTTAGAAGAAAAATTACAACAGTACCTAAATATCTAAATTATTGTTTCCTTTTTGTTTTTTTTTTTTTTTGTTGAGGTATAACCGATGAAAACATCTTTAGTCGGAAGAATAAAAAAAATTAAATGTTTTTAAAAATGTTTAAATAATGTGTATTTTTTAACATATTTTTTTAATTAGTAAAAAAAAAACACAAACATTATCTGCAAGGATAATTGTTCATAGAAAATTAGAAAATTATTTTTGAAAACACATTTTTATGTTTTTAAAAAGAATTTGTAATAATTATGTAACAAGTTGACCTTAAATTTTTTTACTGTTAAAAAAATGCTATTGAAATAAAATAATAATAATAAAAAATAAGGAACATTTTTACCTTGAGTCATACAAAACAAATTCTCAAAAGAAATAAAATATGAAAAAATATGAATTCATATTTTTATTGTTATCTTTAACTTTCTTTTTTAAACAATGAATTTGTGCTTGAAAAAAAAAGGATCTCCTCAATAAACAATTTTCAATTCAAATTTCAAATATGAAAAGGCAGAAAAAAGAAAAAGAAAAATGAGGTGAAAGTAGGGTAGCAAAAAAAAAAAATGTAGAAACAAGAAAAAAAAACAAATTTTGCTTTTTTTGCATTAGAAACACAAAGTAAAAAATTGAAAACAAAGAAAAATAAAAAATTTATGCAAAAAGAAAGGAAAAAACAAATGTATCCTTTGAGAAAATACAACATAGAGAAAAAAGAAACAATAATACAAAAAAATATGAATTATGAAATTTTTAAGAAAAATATGAGATTTCCTTTTTAGCAAGTGATTTGCAAAAAATTTCTCTGTTTTTTTATGACGGTCAAAAGATCCTTTTTATCTTCTCTTTTTTTTTCATAATTTTAAATCGAGAATGTTATTGTTCCTTAAAATATCTGATACTGATTTTATGAATTTTTAAGTCATAAATCTTTTTTCTTATAAAAAAAAGAAAAATAGTAGCAGGTATCTTTTATTGAGATCACTATTGTGTAATCTGCGTATGCATAAAAATTTCAAAATATAATATATTTTGAAGAATTCAGATACATGTCTATTTATTTTAATTTTTTTTTAAATATTTTTGTTTCTTAATTTGTTCTGTACGCTAGTTTTTTTCAATGTCCATTCAACAAAAGTTATTCAGAAGAAAGTGTCTTGTAAGTGATTGTTGATAAACAGTGTTCTTTGTGATTTTTTTTGTTTATAAAATTGCGCAAACTAAAATACGTTTTTGCAAATAAATTGTAGAAAATAGATATACATACATATTTTGTTCTTGGTTCTGATCATAACGCTTTCATGTTTAAGCGATAATCCTGTTCATGAAAAGTGCCAATTTAATGAATTTCCGTAAAAGATAAAGCATCTTTAATTTTTGTGTTATATGTGTGTTTTTTTTCTATATATGTTCTTATTTTTATTGTCACTTGTACTTTATAGTAATTTTAATTTAAAACGATTTTTCTTACGACCCCGTTAATTAATTAAATGCAAATTAGTACCGGTATACTCAAATTTAACACAATTTCTTCTTAACACGATAGAATTCAACGACACTTGAATACATCACAGTATGATTTTAATCAGTTTAAAAATGAGAAATAAAAAAGAGAACATATAGGCAAAAAAACCAAGTCAACATATGTATTGTATATGTATGTAAGAAATGTTAGTTTCCTAGAAAAGGAAGAAAAGGCGCGTTGTATTAGCTTTTTTTTGGTTTTTTTTTGTTTTATTCAATGATATTTCTATATTATTAAACAGAATGTGAAACGTATCCGTGACAAAAGTTACATTCTAGTCAATTCAAAAGATCTGTTTTTTTTTTCTTTTCAATATTATTATCAAAGTTGAGGGTGCAATGTACTACAGTATTGTGAATACTTTAAATATGCATATATGTTATGTATGTATGTAGGTACCTACATAAAATTAAATGCAAATGCAATTGTTTTAAATGTTATATATAGTATCTTTATATTATGGATTAGGAGTTTTTGTTGTTGTTTATTTTTTTTTTTTTTTTTTAGGAAATAGTGAATGCAAAATAAATAGTTATAATATAGTTTTGTTTAATATGTACTCATGCAACAAAAGACATCCAGTCGAGATTCAAAGATCAAATCATGACAACTTTTTCGTGTTCTCCACAAATGAGATATCGTTGCAGCAATGAGGGCATGAGTTACTTGCGCAATCACAATTCAAGCTGAGAAACAGTTTGAAAGGAATGATTTCGAAATTGCCGGTTTATATAAAAAAAGTCTGTTGTAATGAATGAAAAAAAAATTAAAAAAACAAAAAAAAAAAAAACAAATAAAAAAAATCAAATATGTTTGATGATTCTAAAAAGATATTGAAAAAAAGCATAAACATTTTGAACACTATTTCTCATATCTATATAATAAATAGATGTTGCAGACGACGTTTCATAAATGTACACATTCTTGTTTCAATTGACGTAAAAAAAGGATTAATAAAGATTGAACCAGAATATAAGTTTAATTATACATTTAACAAGTATCTGTTGAGTGCTGGTAATAAATCATTAAACAATTTTCTAACATTTTATTTATTTTTTTTTTTTTTCTTTTCTGTTCTGTTAAATTTTAAATTATATAAAAAGAGTTGTGATGTATGTATTTTAAATGTGTATTTTATATTAATTTAACCAATTAAAAAATTGCCATTTAATCGAAAAGAATGTCATCAATATAAAAAATCGAGGATCAGGAAAAAAAAAAACAGAAACATTTTTATACCTTGTGTTCATATTATATAAAATATAGTTGGGTTTTATATACATATTTATTTTGTGTTTGTAATATTTGCTGGTTCGTTATCGCCCATTAGGGACCGGTGTGGTGGCTTAACGAACTAGTTTGGTAACTGCAATATACAATAGATTGTACATATATGGCCAGAATGCACATTTATCTGCCTCAAAGGTATACCTGTCAACAAGCTTATTTAATATATAAAAATATATATGTATGTATATGGACACTATTTATAATATATACTTAATATGTCTATCTATCTCCCAACTTTTTATATTATATTACTGTTTTTTGTTGTATCACATACTTTATTCAAGTTTTTTCTTATTATAACATATAGTAGCGGGATGATGAGGGACGTGCTCAAAAAGAAAAGACATTTTGCAATACAAAACACATCATTAAGTATAAAATTCTTAAAATGGAATTTTAAATCATTATAAAACGAAAAGATTTTGCCTTCTGTTACTACTATAACTGCTTACTAATGTATTTTCTTTTACCACCTTCCCGTACTTCAGTTTTCATATATAGGTACTTAGTTTTTATAGTTTATGCCAGGAAAAATCTTTTTAGATTTTTATTTTGTTGTTCTTTTTATTTTCTTTTTGTTTTTTTTTTTTTTTGTCTTCCAATTCGAGTATCTTGTTGTCGTGATTGTGGTTTGAACTGAATGTTGTTATACATATACGTGTTGTTTTCATACTTTTTTCCATTACCCTTCTACATCATGTGCATGCTTTTACAAACTTCCCTTCTCCCAGACCCCAATTATTGCCCTGCTGTTCCTATTGCAAGCAATGCATTGAATATACATACTTATATGTGTATCTATAATATGTACATATAAGATGAAAACGTATTCAAGTAGGTAGATGATATCCTCTCCTTTCGAATCTCTGTGACATGGTTGTTTACTCCTTTTACAGACCATAGAAACAAGTATTGCTAGTTTTAGTACATTTTGAAGTGCATGGACTATTATCTCTTTTTAAAAATAAATAAAAACAATATAAAAAGAGTTTTGTTTTTTCTGAACTTTTTATTCTGAAATTCTACATATTCTTGACTTTCTTCTTTTTACTTTTAGAAAAGTTTATATATTTATATACAATTATGTTTTGCAAACATATTGAGTTAGTTAAAAAGTCCTGTATACATATTCCTTTTTTTATATTATTTATTCGTTATATTCTTTTTCATTTAAAGTGTGTGCTGGTAGTTTTGTTGTCATTTTACTTTTTTATTTTATTTTTGATATCCTCAGTATGTTTTATCTGAGCAAATTTTTTTTGTTTGCATCATAACAGCGAGTATGGCTTGTGTTGTACCTCTTCATTTTTATTTTATGATGATACGAAAAAATAAGGCCTAATCATATATTCATTTCATTTTCATATTTTTATACTGATGAAATAAAAATATACATATAACATATGTAGGTACATCATTTCATATTTTCCACAAGGAGTAAATTTATTATGTGACTTCATATACATACATGCTATGTAAGGTACAAGAATATACATATATATTAAATATTTATTCATACCTTATATAGTTTGTTGTCTAAAAGGCATCCGTTAAACATATGAATTTTCAATTTATATTTTGCAGATTTTGAAATATAAAAATGTATATATAAAACAGTGTTGTTTAAGTATGTGAAAATATATATTATCATCTTGTGTGAATTTTCTAATTTATGAAAATAACAAGTAATTTTTAATTATGCTTTACATTTGTTCGACATTTGCGCGCTTGAATAAATCAAATTTAATTAAAAATTTAACTGCTATTCTTATTACTCGAGTGACTTTCTGGTTTCATACATAATGTTTAGGGTCCATGATGAATAATTTCTAATTCTTTTTTATTTCTCTTTTGTTTGTAGAAAAATTACAAAGAAACATTTATAATGTTTCAATTGAAATTTTATAAGCATTTTATAGAATTGTGGTTTACAAAAATCCTGTATTCATTATTTTTATGTACCACATAGACCACGAAAATTCAAAACGTGTATTACAACAGTCGTTTAGATCATTTAAATTTTCAAAAATTGCTTTCGACCTTCTAAAAAGATAAATCATCACTTAATAACTGAGTATGGATATAACGTACTAGAATATGTGTTTTCTAAAGGACCATTGAAGGACGAAATAAACTCTCAAAGTTGAATGTCGCTGTTTATAGAGTGATACATATGCACATGTATGTATATACGGAATAGGATTATTGTTGTAAAACATTACTGCAATATTCATTGAATATATTCCATATGAATATTTTCAAGCATATGTACATTGTACATAAAAGTGTACATACATGTGTATAAACAGTCATAAAGGTATATTGAAGTCGAGTATCCAATATGCTTGTAGGGTAATCATAAAAGGCGGTAATCGATGTGAGAAATAAACAAAAGCGGACATAATTATCAAGTTATCGCGCTCGACCATATTTATGATCCTTTGGTATTTTGTATAGGGCACTACATATGTACGCTGCGCCAATATTCAAGCAAATATATCTTTTTGCTTTTTAACAAGAAGGGTCATGTTCCATCTGTGCTTTTATATTATATGTAGATATACCTATATTTTTTATATACATAGATTCATATTTATTATATAAATGCTAAATTTTTCTACATGTTAACACCATTTACGTATATTTGTATCTTTATGCATATACCGATTATAAATAATTGTATATAGATTCATTGGTTACAGATTGAGATATGTATATTATATTGCACTTTTTTTTTTAATATTTTTTATATATAAACAATACATTTACTGCAGTCACAATATTCAGTAACAACAATTTTGAGATATTTTACCCATCAACAACCAAACTAAAAGGTCCCATCGGGAATAAATCTGGCGTGGTGTAATACTAATTCATAGCATATAAACAATTCGAAAAGGATAACACTGCACTGATATCAGTCATTTCATTTTTTTTTCCTTTTAGATTTGTACAATTATTATACTTGTCAACTTGAATGAGTTAGTCTTAAAACAATTGTATTGCCATTTAAAGAAGTCTTAAATATGAAAATAAAAATGCATTGAGAGCATATATTATATGACATTCAATACCCAATCAAGCTTTACGAATAATGTTTTATTCTTTATTGTATATATAGAGAGAATAAGACTTCATATTTAAAAGTAATAAATCTTTTCACCCGATTAACGTTCTCGTCAACAGCCATTTAAAGAAAAGACAACTGAACTCTAATTATTATTAAAAAGTTGTTTCAGTGAATTTACAATACTAAACTTCTTGACGGACAGCTTCAGTTTTTTGCTTTTTTTTTCGTATTATTTTTTTTTTGTTTTTTAATTTTCTGTTTCTATTTCTGCATCACCATTTTTGTTGAAATATCTTCATGTTGTGATGCTAAAAATGTTTAAATGTTGATTGTTAACTACTTTTATATACACAGAAAAAAAAAAAACGAGAAAAAAAAAATTAAAAAAAAAACAGAAAATAAAATTGACAAGAAAATACAATAAACGCAATAATCAACATTATTATAATATGTACATGATGGAGCAGCATACATACACACATATGTATATGTATGTACTATATAATATTTATATGTACAATTTAAGTAGCAATCATGAGTGACTATAGCAATTAAAAGTAAGCCAAGTATCTTTGAATTACGACTGTTAATGAGGACTCATAAAACTTTGTCTTTGTGGTGATACTTTTTCGCTTATTGAATCTTAACTGTTCAATTAGTTAGTAATCTGTGGGAATGAAAGAATTTTTATCAATAAAATCGAATGGAAATTTATCATTGAATTGCTACTGTAATGGCATTATAGCATATTTATTTATTTTTTTGTTTTGTTTTGTTTTGTTTTTTTTCTTTCTTTAATATTAAATGTATAGATACATATGGGGAATTCCATTTTGTAACGGGTGTGACATGCTGACTCTTAAATATTGAAAACTCGTAGAGCAATTGCACTCTGATTAAACTTAAATGTTCCTAATATGCCCTCTAGTGAAAGCAAACGACGGCTACGATAAAACAGAAAAATTCAAATATTCTTAATCAGAATCGTCACTTTAGTAGCGTAACGGGTGTGACGCTGAAGATTTTGAATTTCACGGATTTTCGTCTATTTCACTGAATATCATAAAATTTTCATATAAACAATTCCAAAAATTATTTTTAATTATATTGTAGAAACTTGAAAGAATCTTTTGGAAAAATTTGACGAGGAACAATACAATACTTTTTTCATAATTAAAAAAAAGAAATGTAACGGGTGTGACATATTTTGTAACGGGTGTGACAGCGAAACGAATTTCTACTGATAAGTAGCAAACATTTTGTTTTTAATACTGTTCCTCATCGTGATATCGTAAATAATTTAATACTAGATACACCAAAAATTGATATATACTTATCTCTACCAGCTTTATTAATATTAATTTTAAGGAAAAAAGTGGTCGATTTGCGTGGAATTCTCCATATGTATAAAATCTTTTCCTTTTATCGTAATGTTTTTTTCGTTTTTTATATTAAATAAATACCTATAAAACTATAAAAGTAAATAAATGGCGGGATTAACTGCTAAATTGGAAATAAGAAAAATGAATAATTCATGGTGTGGCCTCAACTTATGTCTAAAATGAAAATATTTTGAAATGTTAAAATTTATTGAGTCCACTTTTTATACACATATACAATAAAAACTATCAGTTTTATATTAGTTGTTTTATAAATATACATATATGTATACATATGGCATATGTAATATCATATGTGCAATAACACTGCAAAAATCGCATAAGATATAAATGGAATTGAAATATTTTAGATTATATGTATAATATGAAGGAAAACAACTTTAAAAAGAAAAAAAAAACTAAAAACAAAATCCTGAAAATGCTTATTGTTAACAATTTATATAATAAAAGTAAAATATCTACGTTTTATATTTTATCTAAACTTATTCATGAGGTTTGAATAGTTTTTCATGTATACTTATGTATGATAAATGTTTATAAACAAAGAAATATCCCATAAGAATAATAAAGAACCGTTTTCATATATGTAACTATAATACATACATATTTATAAATCTAGAATGTTGATTTTAAATTATTATAAATTAAAAAAAAAAAATAATAATAAACAAAGATATTTTCAGAAAATAGAATTTAAAAATCATTAAAAATTCAAAAAATGCGAATATAATTACAATTTAATAATAATTTCACAATAACTTTGAAAAATGTTAATTTGTTGCAACCTATTATATAAAGCAAACTTGAAATTAAATGTCCTTTTATGTTATCTATTTTGAAATGGGTACATTGCATTTTCATAAATCATGTTGAATCATAATTTGGTATTTACTATGTATATTGACACTAGTTAGGTTTTTTTTTTTTACTGATAATATGGTTTTGTAAAAAACTGTTTTAAATTTAATGAAATAGTTTTTGACAAATTAAAAGGATTTCTTGTACTTTTTCTATTCATTATTAACCATATTTTTGTCTTAAATAGTATTTTACTTGATAAATAGTATTTTTATTTTTTGTGATTTAATAATTCAAGCACAAGAAAATAACTATAAAATACTTAATTTATTATGTCCAATTTACAATTAAATGAAAAATCTAAAAAAAAAGGATAAAGTTCTTAAAAATTCATTACATAATTTTATTCTTTAGAAAATTTTTTCTCTTATAAAAGAAAAACCATCTACTTAATAAATTTATTTATAAATCTTATAAAAATAAATATAAAAAAAAAAACAAAATATAATAATATTATGTTATAGACAAGAAACTTTTTACTAAAAATGTCTAGTAGACTGAATGTATAATCATCATCATCATCATAGAATATGATACAATTGTCACATTATATTGTGTACTATCAATTTTGAGTGTGTAATTTGCCGCAACCGGAAACTACAAACAGTATAATAAAACTTTCTAAAGCCAGAAATCTGTCATAATAATTACAGAGACGAGATAAATATAATTTTTTTTTTCTATATTATGTATTTTTTTTTAATGTATATTAAATGCAATAGCAATAATATATAGAAGCCTATTATAATGTAATGAAAAGAAAAAAAAATTATATAAAATGTATGTATAGAATTACATGTGAGAATACTAATACTATTACAATTTTGTAGACAAAAAAAAAAATAAGAAAAAAAAGTTAAAAGAAATTTTTAATAAATTTTAAATAAAAAAATCTTTTTTAAGAGATAGAGATATGCGAAATATAAAAAGAAGGGTGAATGAGTTCAAAACTCACAGCCTCAATACATGAAACTTTTCGTTGCCAAATTGCTTTAGTTGTCATGAAATATTAGTTTTTCGCATATATATCCATGGATTTTGGTTCAGTGCTTTTTCGTTTTTATATTATTTTTCTATATGGTATATACAT
Organism: Bombylius discolor; assembly: GCA_939192795.1. Classification (NCBI taxonomy): domain Eukaryota; kingdom Metazoa; phylum Arthropoda; class Insecta; order Diptera; family Bombyliidae; genus Bombylius; species Bombylius discolor. Next base: position 2,051,074 of record OW584241.1, on the reverse strand, counting down.
ATGTACATATATGATGTCTTATATAAAACAAATATATTAATATATGAATCCTAAATTCGAATCCTAGTGAAATGAAACTTTAGCGAAAAAGAATCTTCCTATAATATTATATGACAACGATACATATATGAATCTGATGACTTTTTTTGTTGGTTTTTAAAAAAAAAAATAGTAAAAGTATACTTTTGAATTTGAAATTGTACATGTATGTGTATATATACATTTTTTTATATTTCTGTATATAGATTTTGTATAAAATTTTTCATAATATAAGCCGAATAGCCGATGTTTAAATTTATACAAAAAGACAAAAAATATTTCTCAAAATGTGTTAGCACGAGTATGTATGAATGTAAGTTAAATGTAGTTATAAGAACAAATGTACACTTTTGGTCAAACGAAGATATAAAACATGTATGTACATTGTATGAATTCTATAATATTTTTAAAAGGCATTCATAATAGTCCATTGCTGCTTCCTTATTTATATCACTTTTTTTTTTCTTTTAAAGAAGAATATCCTGGGATATTGGAGAATATATGCCTAAAATTTTATGTGATCATTAAAATATCTTTTGAAATATAATGTACTTACATACATGTATGTATAATAATAAGTACCTATATAGAATGTGACTTATTTCATATAATGAATATACATATCTTTCGGTTTGTCTAGAGGTCATCTTATGTATGGGATTTTATCTTTTATTGCACATTCATAAAATATAGTAATATGCTGATATAAAATGATGAAGATCAGACAATATTGCATATTTTCAATGATATATGATGCTCTTGGAAAATACAATTTTAGAGAATTAAAGATATTCACGATTATTTTTTTTTTTTAAATATTTTTTTTTTTTATATTTTTGGAAAAGTAATTTAAAAGTATTTTAGGTCTTTTTTAAAATTAGGTCTAAATTTATAAACTATAGAAAGGGTTAGTGGTGCAGATATTTCACATGAGTTTCGAAATAAAATTTAAAACAAAGAAAAAAATCAGATATATGTATTTTTATACAAACTTTTTGTTACAATTTATTATTACCTTTTTCACATAATCCACGACTTTTCCAAGTGAATTATTTTAGTAGGTAATATATTTTGTTGTCGAAATTTCTTTTTCTTTAATATCTTCCTGTTTTCAAAATACACATTTACATATATAGATACATATATGTAACTATTAATATACAAAATAGGATAATCAATATATTATTGTATTCAATATAATGTGTAATATATTTTCGTATAAATATGCCACATACTCGTATATATACATACATATGTATATATGTAACTGAAAACATGTATGTATATTCTTTTTAACTGTTTTTTATCAGAGGGTACGTATCATCAGTTAATATATTTTATTAAATGCCGCATTTATATTATATCTGAAACTAAAGTTTTCACATTCGTTTGCATTAGTTAAGTGATTTTCGGATTTTAATAAAATAAAAAGCATTGAAATTCATGAATATTTTTGTTATCTATACAGATACACTATTCAGCAATGCATATATACGATAAAATTGTATTAAAATAAAGGAATGTTTTAGTATAGATATTGAAAACAAAAAAAAAAAACAGAAAAAAAACAACTATACAAAAAATATTATACAGTTTTATATGCAAATCAAAACATCCATCTTTGTTCAATGAAATTTCCTAAATGATAAAACCTGTATATATTGTATATAGCTGTTTGTTTGCGTTATATATATAAAAATATCAGATTGGGGGTGTTTATTTGCTTTAATACAATATATACCTTATGTATGTTTATGGAACATAATTTTACATACATCAGCAGATACATTAAAGCAATTGGCAAAATTATATTATATTTTTTTTTTACTCAATATTATTAAAAAGGATTGATGATAATCAAATTACTTATATGGTAAAAAGCTTTTTTTCAGAATGTGGTATGTACTTAATATCATCAATACTGTCTACGAATTATATTCGGCCTATTTTTTTTTTCTCAACAGAAAATAAATAAACAGAATTAAAAATGCTACCAAGAAACTAATAATGATTCAAGCTGTTGCAATAAATATAATCTGTAAAATTATTTACATGTATTTTTTTCTTTCTTTTATTAATCCATACCAGTTTTCAAAAAAAAAAAACTAAAATATATTTCATCTAAATTACCCAAAATTTGTTAAGATCTTAATTTAAAATGAGAATTTTTCTTACTTAATTACTTTCAACGGATGCCCAACATTTGTCATTAATGTTCATTTCATGTTTCAATATTGTACAATTGTATATATAAAGAAAAATATTTTGAAAAAGTATCTTTTTCACTCTTTTCTTTCATTCTAAAAACAAAATAAAAAAAAAGTTGAAAAAGAAAAAATTAAAAGATATATTATGTACAGAGTATATTGGCGTACAATTAATACAACTGTACAAATTTGATGCTATTGTATACATATTTATTGTTCATTCTTTTTAAAATAAGAATTATATTGTTGATATGGTGCCATTGCGCTCGTGGTATAAACTCATATTTTAAAGCTAGTGTTACGTTTCTGTTTCAAAAAAGAGTTATGATGTGAGATTTTCTACACAAACTCTTCGCTAAATCTATACAGTTTTTTATACATTATATAGTATAATAATATGTAGATGGATGTTATGCATGTATATATTTTACCATCAGGTTATTTTTTTTTTCCAGTTGCTTCTGAAATCCATTTAAAATCATGAATATCCATGCATTTCGTATACATTCATTATTCTGTACCTATATATCCACATATAGTACAAACAATATATAAATTGTATTTGTACATACATATATAAAAAACAAAATAACATAAAACAATGCTCTAACTGTTTCACTATATATTCACATTTTATTTTATTTTCTTTTGGGTAAAAAAATACGCCGGAAAATAAACCCTCGAGATGAACGACACCCTTTAAATTAAAGGATAAACGTATATTTTCCAAGTTGACAGAAGAAAAAAAAAACACAACATTTTAACAGGATTTTAAGAATTTGAAGTTAAAAATTGTCATTGAAATTGGAATATACAAATTTTCATACTTTATTTTGTTTATTTATACTTTTTTCGTGTTTTTTTTTTGTTTATAAAATATTTGTTTTTTTCTTCTATCATGCAAACAATGAGTATTTTCAAAATTCAAATTAAACATACATGTTAAACTTCTTACACGAAAATAAAAAAAAAAATCTGATGGCACTTTAGTTTTAATTTAAAACAAGTATGTAATTTCTAATTTTTCAAATATTTATTCATGTGGTTTAAAAATAGAAAAAAAAAACAAGCAATAAATTAAATTATAATTCATTAAAAGCATATAATAGCTATATAATATTTTATCTTTTTTTTTTTTTTAAATCCATTTTAGATAATAAATGTAATACCCACATTTTTGAATTTTAAATAATATTTTACCACAAATATCTTACTTATGTTTTTTTACAAAATGGGGTAGCTTTCGCTATACAAAGCTATATACAATCGCATTATAATATGTATTTTGAAAATTCAATAATAACTATAAATTTTAAAATTTTTTTCATAAAGTCAATAATTCTCACGAAAACATTTAAATTACATGCCATATATAGTGGATTACCGTTCATATAGCATTTTCAAACCAAATATTCTCTTTTTTTCCATTTTTTTTTTCTTTTTGAAAGATTACTAATGCAAATCTTATAATAAAATACTCATAGCACGTTGTCGTGAATGGCTATTTTTATATCCTTAAATGAAGCACTAAAGAAGTTATTCTTCAATTATACACATTTACTGCAAATATGCGGTATAACGCATACTTATTATTATTATTATTATTTTTTCATAAAATACATAAAAATAGCATCTAAATTCCTCCCTAAATTTACTATATTTTTTTTTCCAAACCCTCAAAGATATGGTGACACATCATTTTCATGAACATGTTGTACATGTAGGATTGTCTGAATGAAAAGAGAGAAAAAAAAAATATGAAATTGTCGTAAATGTACATAAAATATAGAAAATCCAAATATTTTCGGATAAGACATATAATATATCCTTAGAAAAAATATTTGTTGGGGGATGGATTTTCTTGGCACTGACATGAGATTGCACACATATTTTCTTATGTACTATAGCTATATACACATACATACATTTATTCCTACACAACAGATATAGAAAGTTGAAATAAAATCGAAATAAAATACATAGGTCACGTTTTCTGAAGGGATTTTATTACGTCCGAAATGAAGTATTTGAAGAAAAACCATATTTGCCAGCATCCATCTGGGCCATCCGATATATCTTTTATATATGTACATACATATTTCTTTTCTTTACTTTTTATATTTACAACAAATAAATATTGTTGTTGTTACTGTTTTTTTTTTTAACGCTACCGAGTATAAGATATATGAACCCTGTGAGCTTGAATATAGGCACATTGATGATGGTTTACCGTGTGCTGCTGCTACTGCATAAGCATAGATAGTATTATTTCTATATATGTACATAGATATATTTTAGATATGTATATATTTTTTTTGTTAAACTTTCAAAAGCTAACTATATGCGGATGGTTAACTGTTATAAAGGATGAGACACAAGTGCTCTGCATACCGTTACAACACTTTTGATGTCATTCCTGCAAATGTTAGTCGATCCTTATAATAACTTTTCGTATATATGTATGTATGTATATAACAATAGTATAATATATATAATATAGTTAAATATTGTATACATATATATTCTTTTTGTCTTTTGTGAATTTTGTCCCAATTGTTACACAAGTGAATGGTATGTACGGAAACTGGATGAATCAGAAGAATGGAAGGGTAATATGTACGACAATAAACAGGGTGCGAAAATTAGGTGAAATTATCTTTTCCTTTTGTTTGTTATTTTGCTATATTATTATATACATATATATAGGTACATAGATACTATGTATGTTTGTGCAGTATTGCGGAAAAAGGGAAAATTCAGTGAAATTGATAAATTGTTCAGCCATAGTTTTTGTAATTAAAGGGGCATATTGTAAGTTCTATTGGAATTATATTGCCTGACTTCTGCTTCTCCAGGTCATTTCAAATGTTTAATGTTACAGTAGTACATCAAGAAAGTCAAGGTGGTATGAATGTTACTTGGTGATTTATAATGAGGCGTGTTACAAATTCTTGTCACAAGATTGTACATTTAATTAAAGTACCCTGACCAATTCGAATTATATTTGTATGAATGTATGTATTTTGTATAATACAAAATGTACTTTTACAATATATACATACATACATCTAATCTTATAAATAAATTCACAAAGCATACAAAATAAAACTATCGAGAATATTGTAAATATATTACGTTTAACAGAAATTAAAATTATTCTGTAATAAATTTCTTTGTTATGTGTACCTATGTATGTATATTTAAAAGGTCCCTTTATTTAATGTTATACAGTCCCATTGTTTAAACGTTATTGATCTGTTATTGGATCTTTTGCAAAAATCTCCAGAGACTTTCTTTGGTTTCTTTTATTATATTTGATCACTAAAATTTGAAATATTTCTTAATTTTCATAAATAAAAATTACGATTAAGTTAATAAACTTTTAAGTAATTAAAATTATTTATGATCGTTATTACACAACAGAAAATATATATACATATGTATATGTGTGTATATATCTTTTATATTCTCCAAGGAGTTGATAGGTACATTAATTAGAATAAGCTCGATTCGATTAATAAAACAAACGGTAAATTAAATAGCTCAAGAAAAAAATATAACAAAACGTGATGATGATGATGATAATTTCATGCATCCAACAAATAATATGATCAAATCATATAATAAAAAATTTTCAGAAAAAATATCTGACAAAATGATGGACCACCCAAATCGAATTTAGATGGCGTACAAGAGTGAGAAAACACATAAATTGTAAAACGTTAGTCAGAATAAGATACTTAAATGAATATAAATATCAGTTTTAACCTATGCCTATATATACGTATGTATATACTAAAATACACCTTTATAAAGAAAATATCTACCTATAAGTTCTTCACATATATTATTTTTAATGGCTTCCGAGTTAAGAAAGAGATAAAATTAATGAAAATGAATATGAAAAAAGAGTAAGATTTTTTTTTCTGGAATACTGAAGAAATTTATTTTACCTGAATAATATGTGAGGATTGCGAATACCCATTAACTGATGAAATGTAGCTAAAAAATACATATAATGTATGTTGAAAATTTGAATATCACATATATCAGTTTAATTTTTTAATTCTATCTTCAGAATAAAAACAAAATATATTTTCTGTTACTTTCAAACCATGGATTCTGCACAGATCCTTCATAAAGTAATATGATGGTCTCTTTCTGATGATTTAAAATGGAAATAAAAAAAATTTGAAGAGAAAGATTTTTAAAGATCGATTCCATTAATTTCGAATATATGGCGGTCTTTCAGAAATGCGTTACCATATTTGAAATTTCATATATGTATGTATGTATCATCATATAAGCAATTTGTAAATTTTCTAAATATCATTTTGATTATGCATGTGTGTGCTAAATAGAAAATAATTTATTTATATTGAAATGACATAATTTAATTAATTCAATAAAAGCAAATTGAGCTTTTAAATTTTCTAAAATGTTAATTTTTCAATAAAATTTCATGCATATTATACAAACAGGCTTTTTTTTACATGAATAACCTGAGGCCATATTTTAAATATCTTACTTTTATCTTACAAGGAGCATAATCTGTTAAAATAAATTTAATTTTTATTTTTATTATCAAATAATTTTATATAATTGGTTGATTATTATAATTTTTATGATATTAATTTCAAAAATAAGTGTTTTTTATGAAATAAATATTGATAATGGGAAACATTTTACATACAAAATAAAAATTAAATGGGGAATCATTTCATTCTGTTATATCTGTAAGATCTTATTATCTGTTTTTTCTTGAATTATCACGTATAAATACGATTTGAATAAAATTAAGAAAAGATTAAATTGTTAAATTTTACAAAACAGGTTTAATGTTTTAATTCCCTTTTAATATATGTAAAAAAAAAAAAAAACATCATTTAAAATCAAAATGTTTTTGACCGCATATTTTATTCGAAATCTTTATTATATAGAAAAAAACTGCAAAAAATACAATAACCACAAAATATCTTTTTGAGAAATATTCGTGCAAAAATCTGAGCTTAGTCTTTTATATATGTATATACATATGTACATATATACACAAAATTGTTGATGTTGATGGATTTCTTTGATATAAAAAACTTGTTTTCATATAAAAAAAAACTTTAATAAAACAGGCATCTAGACACATAATTTTGGCTATTATATATCAACATATATTGTTCCATGTATGTGTGTGTACTGAACGGTTCATATACAATATTTAAAGATAAATAAAGTAAGTAAAAAAACAATATATTTTGTATATCAAAAGGAAACAAAAACAGCAAGACAAATTTAAAACCAAAATATAAGGAATGAAAGCAGAGAATATAATTTCCAAGAAATCTGATAACATTCGACTTTCATTTTATTTAAAAAAAAAAAAACTGTACATGTACATTCATACATATATTAAGATACAACTATTTTATTTTTCTGTTTTAACATAAAAAAAAAAGCTTTATTTTGATATCGTAATGAAGCGTACGAGTATAAGACAATGTCCTTTAAAAACCTGAATTTTCTTTTTTTTTTTAAGTTTTAGTCTTGCAGTTAAATTTCATACCCTATACGAAAGGGTATGTACTTAACTTAATTTTCTCTTTTGATGAAATTGTTTATTATGAAATATTTTGCGATGATACTTGCTTTATAATAATATTGAAATGATGAGTTTGGAGTAAAATTGTTATTTATGCCTGTCTGTATGTATGTACATATATGTATGTATGTATGAGCAATTTGATCAAGTATATTTTAGTTACATTACATTAAGGGGAAAATCAACAAAAAAATAAGACAAAAAACAATAAACAACAAAAATAAATGGAAATAAATTATATTCATAAACATAAAATGATGTTACGGTGTAATAATATGTTAAGAAAGTAAAATAATATTTAGAAAGAAAAAAAAAAACTATTAATTTTTTTTTAAATAAATAACTTACGTGCTCAATATAAAAGTCAGTAAATTGCAGCTATTAAGGAAATTGATTTTTAAGTACAGCAGTTTTAAAAAAAAAGTTAAATCTTTAAAACATGCATTTTTTACTTACATATATAACAGTAATAATAATTGTAGGTACAAAAAGGTAATACACATTATAATCTTATATGTTGTATAAATTTTGATGACCTTAAAGTTAATCTTATATAGATACTTACATATATATGCATTCAATATACATACGTATGTACATATTATGAAAAAAGTCATATAATTTTTCATCAAAACGCTTTTTTTTTTTGTTTAATACACACATAATTATACTTAGATCAAATAATATGATTCGCTTTTTTATATCCAATATCTTCTAATACCTTTGTTTTTTGTTTTTTTTTTTCGAATAAACTTTATAAACAACAATTTTAATGTAGTTTCCTTTGAACTTTGAACCCTTAAGGTGGAATGTACCTAATATCTGTAGTAGATTTTTAAAATAGGTTATAATTAATTGCTTTTACAAATATGCATTAGAAAACACGTACAGAAAAGATAGTAAAAATGAAGGAAATTTTTCAAAATTAATTGTTAAAAATAATTGTAGTTATTTCAATCTGAAAGAAAACAATTTATGTAGTCAATTTAGAAAAAGATAAATTTGTATATCAGTAAAATAAGCAAGATTAAGAAAAATAGAAGAAAAAAATAACTTAAGAAAAGGATATCCTTTTCTTGTTCAAAATAACAAAAGATTTTATATTGCATTAAGCAAATAATCATCAATTTTGGTGTTTGCTCCTGTTAGGAATGAAATATTGTTTATTAAGATTAGATCTTTCGATATACAATATGTATTATACATTTGATACATACATTATTGAAGCGGAACATATTTAAACTTTGCATATACATATATGTACATATATGTATATGTATGTATGTATATATAATGAATTTGTTAAGGGATATGGATAAAATATCCATCAAATAGAAAAGAGGCTTTTAATTAATTGCATTCTCATCAACACCTCTTCAATAGAGATTGTGATCAAATGGATCTCTTAGAGCGATGCCGAACGATACAATCTTAAGTATATTATAGTAAAATGAATTAAAGGTACATCTTCTCTTTGGTTTTGGCTTCCAGAAGAGGTAAAACATGTTGTACCAATATATATTTGCTGATATAATCATAAATCCAATCTGTAGTCATATTATAGGCATATTATATGAGCATATATAATGTACCATAATACACAATACAGATACTTCATGATATTTATGTTTGTACACATATTACTCGTTTAACATATAGGTATGAAACATACACGTATATATAAAACATTTTATATTGCTGGTATATTAATATGAATATGAATATGTATATGAAAATAGCAATAACTATAGAGATATATGACTTTCGACATCTATACATACATATGTGAATATATGTAAATATGAATATTATATTTTATATGTTTATACCATTATGTAGCACAGTATATAGTATATTCACATTTGGTACATGTAAAATATGAGAACATGAAGAGCACATATAGAGCGCAAAACTTCATACAGAAAACGTTAATCTTGCAAATCCAAGTGCTGTATGCGGTATTATGCGAAAATTTATCTGATTTAACACCTAATATACAATAACTTAATATGCACTGTGCTAAAGAGATACTATACTCATATATTCTAAAAACCAAGTTATAGAGTCTATATAATATAGAAGAATTTTATATGGATGGGATGCACAATTACATCGTGACTATATTATATTTATATTATTTATATATTCACATATGTACACGTATACATATATTAATATAATAAATGTATATGTATTCGAGTTTAATATATGTCATAAAATGAATTGCGTATATAATAGAGTGTACAATGTATGTATAATATACTCAAGTGCATGCTTGAATAAAGTGCATATAAAGTGTAAAATAATATAACTCAATGAATTATAACCTTGCGGAGACAATAGCCCAAAATGCATAAGAGTACATCAATGACATGTTTTGAATTCATTTTTAGTAAACTATCCCCATAAGTGTAAGTGCAACAAATCTCAAATAAAAAGAATCACCACACATACAAACATATATGTAATTTTGACCTTTAAAGCCTTTTAAATTTTGTTTATAATAATGAAAAACACAATAAAAAAGGATATTTTAATGTATATATTTAAATATATTTGAAATATATGTACATGTATTTATTATAAAGCACTATCTTTTATTAAAACTTTCTAAACAATTGGAATTCAAAAATAAATTTTTGTTATGAAAGTTTAGATTTAAAAAACTTATTAAAACGTTCAGGATTTTTCCATTGAATAGAAAAAATTCAGAAAGGAGGGATATAGCTTATTTATGTAATTTAAAATATTTATCCTATTTTTTTCGTTTATTTTGATGTTTTTGATATGTGGTTTAGAAAAGAGTGCCTTAAACCTACATAACAATATTAAAAGTGCAAAAAAAAAAAAAAAATGTTTCATTCAATTGAAAATTGTGAAAATCAAACTGTATGCCAAAAATTTTCTAGTGCTAAGTTTTAACAATTTTTATTGCCATTTAATGAATTTATCAAAAGTTTGAATTTTTTATCGCTCATAAATTTTTTTTTTATTTCAACTTTTATTTACATAAACAAATTACCTATGAAATTTCAAATTGCTTTAACAATAAGAAATAAAAACGATAAGGGGGACAAAGCCTATATATTTAATTTGAAACAAAATATGAAGTAGAAAAAAGAAAAAAACAAAATGACAAATGTTGAAGACGTGTTTTACGATTACCATTATTTCAAATTTATAGTCAATTTTTCTAAGGACTATAATAGTTACCTTATAATATATATTACACCTCAAAATATATTTGAAAAAATAAAAATATGGAGCGTGAGATATAAATGAAAAAAAAAAAAATAAATAAATAAAGCCATTATTTTTAACCACAAAAATCGTCCTGCGCAGGAGGATGATATCTTATTTCATATAAGGAAAATTATATATGTATATACTATAAATGGTGAAATAATGGTGGAAAAAGTAATATATAAAAGTATATTTGTAATTTAATAAGACACACGGTATAATATTTCTATATCATACTTCATTTTTTTAGATTGAAACAAATCATATTAAGATCAAGCCATTCTAGAGAATAGAAAAAAAAACAGTGGAAGAAAATAAAAAAATAAAAGTGAAAAATTGCAATAGATAAAATTGCGACACTAAATAACAAAAAATAAAAACAACAACATAATAACGACTTAGAGGTGACATTATATTTATACACATCCAAAAGTATACAATAATATTAAAAAAAAAAAGTTAAAAAAACGCGCAAAACATGTGACGGAAATAATTCATCGAAATGTCTCCCACGAGTAACATTATCAAAAGAAAAATTATCCTCTAAACATCAAAAATATATAGTATATAACATAAGAAAGGAAATGTCTGTACAATGTGATACTACTTTTTTATACTTACATCCATTTCTTGGTCCTAAAATGGAAAAAAAAATTTTTTTAGCCTGTTATCCATCTTATTAATTTTTTTATTATTTTTATCTAAAATTCATTGCTTTCTTATCTGATAAATTTTTCTCACACTTGTTAGTTTTTATATCAAGAGAAGCAAAAGGAGTGTGAAGAGGAGGATTATGAACTGGCGATTTATCAAATCAGACCACTTTCAAAAAAAAGAAGAAGAAAAAATCATTTAAGGAGTCATTGTTTGTTTTATGAGTTCATTGACAATTAATTATTGCTGAACGAAACTTGCTACTTTGAGGACAATAACTTTGAAAAATTATCTTAACAACAAAGTTCATTTCTATTTTTAAGCTTATTTTTTTAATTTATTTATTTTGCAATTGAAAAGGATTTAGAAAAAAAGTCCTGAAGATTAATTTGAAAAATTAAGTTTTATGTTGTGACTGAAAAGGAGGTCCTTTTTTCATAATTCATTTTTATTTGATGTCAGGTTCTGTATAAATTAGGCATTTTTTTTAGTCCCAAACTTTAATTTAAATTTTTTTTATGAAAAATTAAAAATAAAAATTTTTACGTTTTTTAAGTACCTAATTTTTTTTTAAAAATTAGTAAAAATTTCCAATCATGTTTCTTTCGATCTTTCCCCCTCTTTATTATTTTTTTTTTTTTTCAAAGTAGGTAGTTCTTTCTGTCTTATGGCATATGCCACTTAATATGCATTTAATGTGAATTATTACTTATGCATACCTATAAAGTACTTCATTTTCATTTTCGAACGTGACACTTGTTATAAATTCCTAGATTTCGAAGAATTACCATAAACAAAATGGATAATACAACACATATTAAATTAACTTGTCATTTTTTCATTTTCATTCTTCTGAAAAAAAAAATTAAAAAAAAAAAAAACTAATAGATAAGAATATTTCTGTATGTTGTCTTTTTTTTCTTCTTCCTTTTTATTTTAAAAAATTGTATCTTAAATTTTCGACTGATTATAATAATAAGTATATTGTATTGTATATATGTATACTTATTATGTTTTCCCTTTTTTTGTGGAATGTTATATTTACTCACATATGCTCCATGTGTAAGTCATAAACTATGAATCCTGTCAAAAATTTGAGACAAGAATTAAATGAATTAAATGAAGGCGTGAAGAAAATACATGTATAACAGGAGAAAGTACACCATTCATATGTTGTGATAATGAAGAAATATTTTCTAAATGCAACCAAAAAATCTAATGTAACTGCATTTACACAAAAACACACATACAAAGTATATTGTAGTTTGTGTGATATTATATGTATATATATATATATTTTTTTTTTTTTTTTTGTAATTTTAGTTGAATTATTGAAGACCAAAATGAAAGTTTTTTAATTGTGAACATGAAGTTCTGGTTAGTTTTTGATTTATAATCATCGTCAATTTCTTTTTTTTTTTTCTTTTTCTTGTAAACAGAAAAAAAAATCAGTAGAAAAAAAAGAATAAAACATGAGACAGGATTTGTTATGATACCCAAGTAATGCATCGCGTTCGTAAATGAATAAAGACAAAGTATGAAAATATATAAAAGAGAAGAAAAAGGATGAAGAAGAAGGATTTTCTATTATTTTTATTTTCAAACTTTTTTTTTATATACAATGAGATTTATATTTGCTGAAAATTTCTTATGAACTCGACAAAGTCCTTATTTTTATTCATTTTTTTTCCTTATTCTATAAAATTAAGGATGAAACTTTTAAGGCGTGAAATTTTATACTAAAAGTTTTTTATTCCATTTTATTTGAACTTTTTTTTATAATGTGTTTTTTTTTTTAACTTCTTTTAAAGCTTTCTTCAGTTGTAGGGTCTCTGATGATTTCTTGATTGTATTATGCGTTTGCTGTAAGTCCCATTGAATATAATATGTTGATGAAGTATGAGGTAGCAAAAAACGTAATATAATAGTATATAAAATGAACAAAAAAAAAGTAACATAATTCAGCGAAGTAAATTATCCCGAAAAGTGACATCTCTATGGGGTTGACTTTAGCTATATGTATGTAACATTTGTGTACATATGTATACTTAGATCTTTTATATTTGATGAAGTCTATTTTCAAACTTCATATTCCTCATACTTTTGCATTTGAACTATAGAAAATTTCTAAAAGTGCTGCCCTTCTATATATGTACGATGATAATGTTATTGCTTTATGTTTTTTGTTCTTTTAAAAGTTTACTTTTATATGGTGACAAATAATTAAACCCCTCCGAAGAAAAATAAAATTACTTTAAAGGTTTATTACGAAAGAACATAAATCTATAAATAAAACACCTTGAACTTGTGCTATTTCGTTATTTTTATTTTTATTGTATTTTTTTTTTTTTTTTTTTTTTGTTGTGAAAACAGTGTTTACAAAATATTTTCTTGATAAGTTATTATTGCTTGGAAAATAATTGCAAATTTATTAGAATTTTCGGTCCAACAGAAAGATTTGGTGAAAAATTTCTCATAGTTAAATTTTATTCTTTATTAAAACAAGGACAAAAATAAGATACAATTTTCTTCCACGTTTTAATCTTTGAGTGTTTTTTTAATAAATAAACTTTTTTTTAAGAAATCTTTATTATGAGATAATTTATTTTGGTAACACTGAACAATAAGTTTTCCGTTTTCAAAAAAAAAAAAAAAAAAAAAAAAAAAAACGTATTGGTATCGTGAAGTTCGTAACATCTAAGTTATAAACATTTCGATGTACCACGATGGTGTATTTATATATAGGTAGTATATATATTTATATACATAGTCACAGTATATGTTTTTAATATACAAGTTTTATATTAGATGTTCTTTGCAATAAACTTTACTATGTGGTACCGTGGTACCCCTTTTTCAAAATGCTATCTTCCATTGTCTTATACCTTTTGTAAGTTCCTATATTTATAGTTGCATTGCAATATATGAAAACATTTTGTGGTGGGTTGATTCACCCACCAAAATACCTATTCCATTATAATTTTTCTATGATGTCGTATATTTCATTCTAGTAGTTACGATATACCTCTTGTATTGGTATTCCATTCTTCTAACAAAAAAATAGCAATATAGCAACAAAATTATAATAGTAGCGAAGTAATAGAATATCTATGTATATACGAATATATTACATAGTGTTTGGATAAAAGAAAGTTTATGTAGTATAGCGTATCTAATGAGAAATTAACAAAAGAAGGGTCATGTCAGGCGTATAAATGTGAGTATATGTACTTAGTTACACTTTATAAAGTTAAAATGATACACTGAAATACCTTATAAAACATTATATACTGGTAACTTTCATACATACAAACGTCGCACATAAATACGCCACAAAACAATAAAAATATAAAAAAGAAAAATTAGAAATGAATTTCTTATAAACGAAAGAAAGTATACATACGTTAACTTTGTTAATAAAAAGAAAAGAAAAAGGATTCTTAATAAAAGAAAAGATCATCAAAAAAAAGCAAAAAAAAAAAAATATTAACATACAAAAAAAAAATAAAAAAAATGAAAAACATTAAAATGAAGAGTTACATATTAGTTACAAAAAGGATCTCAATAGGGGAGAATTGTTTAGTAATTTGTGGAACAATTCAAGTAGCTTCTAATAATAATTATAACAACGAAATACATACTTGTTGTGAAAGGATTTTTTTTTTGCTCCTTATTTTCCTTTTTCTTTTCAATTTTAATAACTTATTCAAGTGCACTTAACTTGAAGTGAATTAATTTAGAATTGAGTTAAAATTAAGAAGAAAAATTTAATTTTTTTAAGTGTTTGGGAAAAAGGACATCTTCTATAGGTGTACAAACTTTCGTTAAACATTCTTTTACTCTTTCGTCAAATTAATTATTATGAATATTATTTATTCAATTTTTTAACATAGTTGTTTCTTTTGTTAAAGTTTCAGACACATGTACGTTTAGTGCTCCCCTTTATTATACTTGAAAAAAAAAAAATACTAATAAATATTAATGAGGGCAATTTCAAATGATTTCTATTGGCATTTATTGCTATTAAGTAAATCACCCGAATATACTATACAAATTTTGCAAATTGCTTCTTCTTTATTTTGACACTCTCTCTCCCGCATATCTTATAATCTTTAATGATATTTTTCATCAATATTTCTGAATCATTGAGCACACATACGACTTTTATTAATAATCTTTCAAGTTGATAACAAGAAATTACGAAAAATATGTTTGGGAAAGTTAATATGTCGCTTTTTTTTTGTTATTTATTTATTTTTTTTTACTTTATTTTTTTTTGTTTTTGTATACATGAATATCATTATAGAAAACTAATAAATGCTAAGAAAACATCGGATATTTACATCACTGCATACAAGTTAAAATATATATTAACATTAGTTTATCCTTTCAGATATGTGCTTCAAAAGTATGTATATAATTTTATCTATATATTCATTTTAGATATGTAATTCACATATATAATAATATTCTGATTATTGAAGATATAGAATATTGAGGAAGATTTTATTTAAATGTTTATAGAAATAGTAATAGTACAGAATATACAGTACATACAAACATATATAAGGGACCTTTCAAAGAGAAATTTTAGATACATATTAGGTATATATTTGTATCTATAATAATGTATCTGAATATACATATGTACCTATGTATGTATATTATTAAACAGATATATTTTATTATGTGCATCCCATTAATATGTATCATATATAAACAAAAGTTCAGAATGTAACACAGTCTTCAGATTTATATATTATTTGTTATTTGCAGCATGTACTATTATTATTTTGATATATAACCTTTTAGTATTTCTGATACTATTATGTATGTGTTATATATTGTATAAAGTATTAAAATATAGTAGAGAAAGCCTAAACGCAATCGAACTTTGCGATTGACCGTTCGAGTGTATAACTATTGCCAAAGATAATAAATGATGTTTGAATTTTGGATGAATTTTATTGGTCACTGGGGGATTCAAAAATTAATGGCCCCTAGACCAAAACTCATATTTGTATTCTCTTTTCTGGACATATATAGTACATACAATTCATGTATGTTTGTAAATCTATATGTAGATACAAAATATTACGTGTATTTTATGTTTTTCATATTATGGATACACGATATATGGAACAAAACAGACATCAAATAATACAAAATCCGACATTCATATTTTGTTTGTAATGCGAAAATTTCGTTTACGAATTACGATTCATACTTTTTGGTTTCGGGGTAAAACATAAATCGTTTTTCAAATTACCACGATTATTGTAATAATTCTGTGGTAAAGGGTGATAAGTAGAAAAACAACAAATAAAAAATAAAATAAAAACAACAAGAACACAAAGAGAGAGAAAAAACAAGAGTTCGATAACAAAAATTCCTAAGGCAAAGGACCTTAAAAACAGTTTCAGCCAAATACATAAATAAAATTCAGGGAGATTTTCCATTTCTTTTTGTTTTTATTTTTAAAACAAAATAATGGAAAAAGCTTACACAGCGTTTTTTTGTTTTTAAGGATTTAAGTGCGTAAAGCTTTGTTTAGTTCTTCTTCTTTTTTTTTAATATTTTGTAAGTGAATAATCAGAGCGAAGATTTCGAATTATTGCTTTTTTATTGCCTGCAGGAGGTCGAATTTTTTTCTACCTTTTTTTTTGGTCCATATACTATTTATCTTGATATACACATATAGATACACAAATCATACATGTACAAAAAAAAAAGATTAGGTAAGAAAAATGGAGATTTTTGTTAACCATTATGTGTGGTTTTTATTTTCCTTTTACGTGTATGTATATAAGAATATTGTTTTTTTTTCTGAATTTATCAAAAACATTAAACCCATTACATCATCATATATGAACCTAAAACAGAGTATTAATAGGACTTATAAAAAATAATGCATTGACTAATTATATGAGTGTGGTAGAACATGATTCCAGGCGTTACCTTCCTGGCAATTAATTAAAGTGTAGGGAGTTACTGTTGCAGATCTTTAAAAAAAAATTGAATAAAAAATAATTGAAGTAAATGAGAAAATGAAATTAAAAAAAAAAAAAGAAACAATGAATTTTTTTCCCGATTTTGTTTTATAATAATTTCTCAAGAGTATAAATGAATATCATGTTTAAAGTACGAGTGCGTAACAATTAAATTTTTGCCTTGATTCCCTTTGGTATCGTATATTTTTAAAGAATTTTTTTTAAGGATATATTGTTTCTCTTCCTTATATTTTTTCTGGCTTTTATCTTTTGTTTTTTTTTTTTTTTAAATTATACAAATGAAAAAAAGTTGAAATTTTTTTTCTTCATTTTTTATGAGAAACAAAAGACATTTTATTTAAAATAAGAAAGAAAAAAATGTATTTATGAGTAAATTACGTAAGTCACGTGCTTTATTTGAACACAAAAGGGAATCAGAAATGATTTTTAGAGGCAACGGAAAAAAAAGTTTTTTTTTCTTTTTTAGAAGAAAAAAAAAAACAATAAATTCTATAGTTTTAATTGGGGTTTTGTGAATGAACGATTCAAATTGCACACGTAGATTAGATAAGATACATTTGAAGCGTGAGATATAATTACATTTCGTTTTTGTATAAAATACGAAAATAAAAAAAAAATAATTTCTAGAAAATTTTAAAATTTAATTTAATTTTATGTGACACAGATATAAATTTTAAAATTGAAACATATGAAATGAATTAGAAATTATTAATATTTTTTTTTTCTTTTGTCTTTTAAAGAAAAGATTTTCGTGAGCATATGATTATTTTTCATCTAAAAATTCAGCTAGATTATGAAATAGAAATACATATGAATAACACATAGCTACATACATACATTTTTAAAATAATTTTTATATACTACTTACGTATGTGTAATATTCAATGAAATGAATTTTTCCAAACGATAAAAGAACTTTATAGTCGTATAAGTTCAAAAGCTTGATTTACACACATTAAAAGAAAAACTAATGTCCACTGTAATAATTTCATAATACAGTCTTTATAAAATGCGATTATACATATATGTACGTACATTCATATAGAATCAAAGATTCAAGCTTATGGCTTTACAAAGATAAAAAATGACACATTTCCAATTTCATCCCTCATTAAACATTAGCAGCATACAAAAACTGGACGATGTCGAATGGTATAACATGGTATTAAGTGAAATATCTGTGCTGGGGGGAAACATTTTTCCTATATATACACAATATATTGTGTATGTATACATGTACTATGCAATTCATACAAAAAATTCTGGCAGAAATTTTTATTTTTTATTTTTGTAAAAAATAGAAATTCATGGAATGATTATTGATATTTCAAGCACGCCCCCTGTGATATCCTTCATTTTTCTATTCTATGATGTATCAGATATTATGAGCACATATGATGCACGCAATCGAGAACTACTACCTATCTATGTATATAGCAAAAAAGATTTTTTTCTTTTAAGTTATTTGCTGCAAAGAATGTTTCATGAAAAATCTTAAAAATTTCATAAGAGTTCTTTTTTTTTATTTTTCTATTTGTGCAGAAGTTTATATTTATTTGTACATAAGATATACAGACATGTAAAAGTTAATGCATTATTCACATTTTATAAAAACATCAATTTTCTTTGCTTCATTTTTCTTTATTTTATTTTATAATTGATGCATCGAGATTTGACAAATAATTTTTATACTCGTATGTAGCAAACTTAATTCTGATGTCTACTTGTTGTTGTTTTTTTTTTATTAAATTTTTCGTTTTTATAAATGATGATCTCAAATACCACTAGTTATTAAATGTTTGTTCACATATTTTTACTGGTCAAAAACCTTTGCCAAAATAACATTTAAAAGTAGAGAAAATAAAAAAAAATAATAACATTTTGAAAATAATCGGAATTTGGAATTTAAAACATGGACTAAGGGACGCCATTGTATTTGTATGTACAGTATATAGTACAGAGTACATACATATATGTACATTCATTCATATATAAAAATGTGTTGTTGTTTTTATTTTCTACGTATAATCACTTGTTGTATTCCGATGCTCTTTCCAATTATCTGGTTTTTTTTTTTTTTGAACGCCTCAGAAATTTGCGAAAAAATTATTCATGACCATACTTGCAGCCGCTTACATTACATACCTTTTGGTCGAATAACTATAATATTTTCGCATATAATACCTTTAGGCTAAAAATCGCAGTTTTATATTCGGTATTTGGTACTTTTTGCGTTTACCTTTTGCGGTACGATTGGCTACCGAGATAATGGATCGGTTCGCGTTTTGTTATTTTGTTGCGCTTTTGAAAAAAAAAAAAAGGTTTGTTATTCGTTGTATTTGTATCGAAAAAGTTGAGAAAAAAAAATTAACAAAGAATCGAATCGAAGTTAAATGTTTCTTCTTGTATTATTTACC
Source organism: Bombylius discolor (assembly GCA_939192795.1). Lineage (NCBI taxonomy): Eukaryota > Metazoa > Arthropoda > Insecta > Diptera > Bombyliidae > Bombylius > Bombylius discolor. Next base: position 2,030,910 of record OW584241.1, on the reverse strand, counting down.
TTCTCGTTGCACCACATTATCCGCATAACACTTGCATTGCATTGTAAATACAAAACATACATATAAGTTCATACATATATTGCAATATTGCATTAAAAGCGAATTGTATTAAATTGTTGTTAAGTGCAAAGTTAGCCGCACTTCATTTGTAAATCGATGCTGGTAGGCTTCAATGTTTATAGAGGTATGTAACCTATTATAATGTAATTCTTTTTTATTTTTTTGTTAAAATTCTGTTGATTTTTGTTGTTATTTTATATTTTCTTCTCTTTAAAAAACATTTATGTTTTTTTTAGTTGATTTACCTTTTTTTTTTTTGGAACTGGATACATGCAATGCAATGAATTTACTTTATAAATCTACAATCTATGTATATCTAAACATAACTCTTTTTTCTATATACATAATAAAACATAATACAAGTTCAGGATAAAACTTGATGAGATTTAAATTGACGCAATAAATCAGAGTCAGGGCGTACATAAATTTCATTATGGCGGGTGTATATGCGTTTTTAATTTTTAATAGCGATTGTAAAATTTATGTTTAAAAACGATGCAATTGTGCATAAAGGAAATAAGTAGGTGCACTTTAAAAATTTTACATGAAATGTAATTTAATTCAGTATGTTGTTGTTGTTGTTGTTTTTAAATAATAACTTTGAGTTCATTTGAAAGAAATAAATAAAATATCTATACAAGTCAGTACATACATATATACAAGACAATTGTGTCTGATGATAAATTATAATAAAACTGTTGTTGTTGTTGTGATTATAATTTTAAAATTAATTAAATATTGATAAACGATAAATAAAATCAAGAGTTATCTGATAGTCTATTTACAAGACAAAAAAATTGTATTCAAATTAAAATAAATATGTAGATTAGTTTGATGTTGAATTTAACAAAACAAAAAAGGACTTTATCATCTTTACTGACTTCAATTTCTTTTCTTTTTTTACTAAGTAAAATTATTAATTAACTATCAAGTTTTCGAGCTTTTTATTCATCGATACTAACTGAATTACACGCACATCATGTAAAATAAATTACAGTTTTATTTTTTAATCTTTATTTTTTGAAATGAATTAATTTTATCACATGCGTGCGTGTATCTTAATGATATGTACCTATGTATATCTATATATGTTCACATATAATATGTATATCCTTCCATGCTTTTTTTTCTCTCTCTCTCTTTTTTTTTTATTTTTAAATTGTCATATCTCAAAATAAAACGGAAAAAAAAAGAGTAAAAGAAAATAAGAAACGAAAAATACTTGTAAGAAATAAATAAAGTAAAAAAGTAAAATGAATTATATACGAAAAACACAAGATATTTTTTAAAATGGCATATAAGGAATATGTTAAAAGATAATGTATGAACGTATGTATAATTCATTTTGCATTGCATGCATATAAAACTTCGATAATACCTGATATACATTTATAGTATGGAATGCTTTATTATGCAAAAAAAAAAGAAAAGGAGAAAAAAAAAAGAACAAGTTTTTGTATCCTCGAAAGTACTTTTGATTCTATATAAGTTAAATGATTATATAGATACATCCTATGAACATATTCTTGTGTACTGTATCTGTACATATGTATATAAATTCGATGAGGATCACAAGTTGAAAAATGTTCTGTTCTTGATACATATTCTCGTTCAAAATCGTTAATTGGATTTTTATGCTTTTTCCATCAAAATTAATTGGCTGCCATTCTTACTTACCTTTTTCTCAAAATTTCCTGATCATTATTCTACATAGATATATACATACATATACATATGTATAATGTACCAAAGTATATACATATGTATGTATACATAAACATACAAATATCACATTATTCACACCCATATATGTATAATTAAATGTATCTACTTATACAATCTTCATTTTAAAATTACTTTATAGAATAAAATTTTAGAAAAACGACAAACAAAAAACAAAAATATACGACAAGAAATAATACAAAATAAGAAAAAGCTAACAAATAAAACGGGAATATGGAACGGGAATACGACCATATATAATGTATTTAACTAAATATATATAGAAAACCCTTTTAATATCATACCTACAACATTCCATTTTAGAAATTTTCGCATAGAAAATAGAAGAAATAGTTAAGTTTTTCTACATGGAGTTTTTTTTAGATACATTTTAAAATATATACATACATATATAGAATGCACAATTATAATATATCGAAATGTATCTATGTATGTACATATACATAACAAAATTGTATAAATAAACTTGTTGTAAATAAAACAAACAAAAAAAATCGTATAAAAGAAAACCTTAATGAATTCTCATTTCATGGGTTTGCATAAATTTTTCTGGAGACAACAATACAAGTTTGTCGCATAAAACAAACTGCAGATGGATAGAGATATATAAAGTCCAGGAATTTTAGAAAATAATTTATATGTGTATTATTATAGAAAAAAAGAAAAACTAAAGAAATAGGTCTGTTTAGATTTTTTCATGTAGGTATATTATTTGTGGTTTGTACATATGTAGTTTTAAATTTTAGAAGAAAAAAAACTGTTGTTAGGAAAAGGAAGTCTTTTCAAAGAAAAGATATACTTCAAATATGAAGAATATCATTTTAAGTATTTTTAAGATATCTTTCTTTTACTTTTTCATTTGAAAAATTTCCTTTAAATAAAATTCAATTTTTAAAATACTCGTTCAAATGATTGTTATATGAATTTTTTATTGAACATATTTAAATTCGACAAATACGTAGTATTTTATTTTTTTTTTTTATTTAATTCCATTACAATTCTCGTAGATTTCCTACTTTTCTACTTTTTTTTATATACATATTTTATTTTATGTTATATGTTGAAAAGCAATACATAACAAAGTGAAAATATAATATTATTCATTTCCCTTTCTTTTATTTCTCATACCATATTTTTTAGATCTTTTTTTTTTTTTTGTTTTTCTTGATGATATAAAAGATATCCTTCAAGAATTGTAATAAAGAAAAGCTACTGTGAAATAACACCAACTGTTTCTCTTTTTTTATACATTAGAAAAATTTTCTTTCTCAACTTCTAACGATCCGAGAAAAAGAGAAGAAAATGAGAATTTTCCCTACTCCAAATGGTAGCCCCAAAGGAATCCTTTTTTTTTTCTTCATTCTTCTGTTTTTTTCTTCATCTTTTGATTTCTAAATATGTACACAAATATCTACATAAGTATATATATTATATGCCAAATATATAAGTATGTTATTTGTGTATAGAAGATTTATATATGTTCCTATACAATACAATATTCTCGTATTCACCTTAACTGACATCCTGTTTTCCTTTTAAAAGGGTGGTGTTTTTTATTTTTTTTTTTTTATTTTGAGGTGGTTTGATGGTATGATGTTGGTGTCTCATACAAATGTTATAAAGTTTTCTCTTTGGGATCTTTCTTCCATTCGTCTTTTGTAAATTCCACGAAGCGACGGGAATCATAAATCACAACCCATACCACTATGTCATAGTATAAAATATACGATATTATATATACGTTATATACCGTTAGATATATTGTATCATATATTCGAATGTATATTTATAAATGAAATTTTCTTTGTACCTTTTGGGCTTTTCTATACGCATATTTGCTTATATATACTTGAACATGTGCTCTTTTCGTTTTTCTTTTTGTTTTATTTTCCTTGTTTTTATTTTTTTTTATTTTTTATTAATACATAATACAACTTTTAAGGATATATTCTGAAGCTTTTTCCAATTTCGTTTATTCTTTTTTTTTTTTAAATAAATTGCGTAGGCACCTTAATTTATTGACAATAAAAAAAAAGTCGAAAAAAGAAACGGAAAAAGTTTTATTGAATAGAACACATCAAGCAAAGTAAAAAAGAATAAATCTTTAAAGAGAAAATTATTTTTATTTTTATATTCTGTTGTTGTTCGGTTTTTTTTTTTCTGTTCTCATGTGAAATTAAATTCCAATATTGTTTCATATTAGATAGAAAATAAAAGTTGTGAAATGCAATGAAATAAAAATAATTTGAAAAGTTGTATAATAGAAGAAAGAGATTTTCAAAATTCACAAATAAATAAATCTTTCGATTATCAATTTTATAGTCAGTGTTTTTTTCTTAATTTTTGTTGGGATATAAAATGATTGAATAAGAAAAGAAAAAAACAGAAAAAAATATAACTCTGTGAAAATATGTTTATGTATATGGGATATTATCTTTGTTTAGCTAATTTATTATTGACATTTTTATATTTGCTCTAACACACATTTGAAAAATAAAATTATTTTCTTTAGTTAACTGAAGAAAAAAACTGAAAATTTAGATTGAAAAAGAAACGAACAGAAGAAGAAAAAAAAAACGCAAGATAATTAAAATGAAAACAAAAGCAAAGTAGAAAAATAAAAAACAAAAATAAAAAACAAACAAAATACATAATAAGAGAAAGATACGGAAGTGAACCTTTCTTTTCCTTTAATTTAAGTACTTTAAAGGAGACGTAATTTAAAACCAAAGACTCGGAAACACCCAATACAAGACACAGCTGGATTTATGTCACGGCTATAATTGGCTTCACCACCCCCATGTATAGATTCTGTGTATCATTATAATATATATAGATACTATATTTAGATACTATATATATCTGTAAACGTATGTGTATATATCACCTCTATTTTAAATACTTACCAAGAAAAAAAAAATCCTTTACAGTATGTATACATAATTACCCACAAACTTAATATATATTCATGCACATAAATAAACGGTTTTTTAAACAGATACAAATAAATGAATGCTGAGAAAAAAAATCACAAAAAAATAAATAAAACGATAGAAAAAAAAAAAAAAAGAATATAGAAAATAACACAAAAGTGGCGCTACTATGGGTGATAAATAAGATAAGTAATTAAAATCGAATTTGAGTAGCATTCAAATAGGGAAATTTACTGAGTCCCCAGATTCATGGTAACATTATTCTTAGAAAGGAAAAAAAAAAAAACCGGGCCAAGTATAAAACATTCCATTCGATGTAAATTCTATACAAAATATATATATTGAAAATTTAAAGAATGTAGATCATGTAACACATACACACAAACATTTTGTCTTGTTATATATTTATATGTATGTATATAGCATCTCATAGAGAACACTCTATTAAAAAGGACTTATTTTTTTTTTTCTAGAAGCCCTATATTTTATTTTACTACTATACGAGACTATATAAAATATTTTTCTCATAGATTCGTTTTAAATTTTTTTAGCAATGAAAAAGGTGGCAGCAAAAATTTCTTTCTATAATATATAAAATGATACACGGTGTTTTACAGGTGTATGAGTTAATGCAACAACGTAACTTTTTCGTATATCACCAAAAGAAAAAAAAAGAGAAAGTATATACATATACCAGGATAATAAGAAATTATGTAGACGCGGTCGACCTTCTTGGCTCTTCCTCCTCAATGAGAGTATATCTTGCAAAAGCATAATTCGTGTAACATTTTTCTTACGTTATGCTGCTACTTCTAAATATACACTCTGGTATGTCCCCCCTTTATTATTATTATTTTTTTTTAATGTTTTTTGGTTCCAAGAAGAAAATGTTCACTAAATTATGAGTTATAAACTTTATAAAATAAATTTCAGATTAAAAATAAAATTTTTTAAGGGTGGTATTTTTATTTAGTAATTATAAATTAAAGGCTTTGAATACCTAAGGAGATATTTCCGTAGGGGATGAATTTGGACACCATCATCAGAAAAATTTGTTTGGTACAAAGGATACGTATACCAGTGTTTGTATGTATGTGGATATATATTACGCATTTTACGTGAATTTCTTTAAATGTAAATAGCACAATAAACGTTTTTAAGGTATTTAAATTTAAATGGTGTAAAAAAAGGATATGAATAAAAAGAAAATATTTATATTGGTACATTGTTTCATAAATAATAAAGACAAAAGAATATGCACTTTTTTTCTTAATAATAATGAGTAATTTGTTTAATTTTAAGAGATTTTAAATCTAATTAAAGGTTTATTTTATTATTTTCGAAGGCATATTGTGTTTTAGATTTTAATTGTAATTAAATTTAGATTTATTTTATTTATTTTTTTTTTTTTGAAAGTTTTTTATAATTTACGAGTATTGTAGATTGGTGATATTAATATTGTAATTAATTTTAATTTTTGTTGTTGTTGCAGGAACTAATGGTCTTAGACGACGAGGAAGACAAACATATACTCGTTATCAGACATTGGAATTGGAAAAAGAATTTCATACAAATCATTATTTAACAAGAAGAAGAAGAATAGAAATGGCACATGCATTATGTTTAACAGAAAGACAAATAAAAATTTGGTTCCAAAATAGAAGAATGAAACTGAAAAAAGAAATTCAAGCAATTAAAGAATTAAATGAACAAGAGAAACAAGCGCAGGCACAAAAAGCTGCAGCAGCAGCAGCAGCAGCACAAGCGGCGCAAGTCATATCTGATCAAAACTAGGGAAAACTGTTTTTATATTAAATTATTATTTTAATTATTATTATTTTAATTATAATTATTATTAAATTAAAATTTTTTATTATAATTATTAATATTTTATATAATTTTTTTATAAGTATGAAATATACAAAAAAAAAAAAAAAGAAAACATGTGTAAAAAAACCAACAAATTTTAATTTTTGTTCTAGTTTTTTTTTTTAATTTTAATTTTTTTTGTTTGTTTATAACATTATATCCTTTTTGTTTTACCATATTACTTTTTAATTGTTCTTCAAGAATATTTAGATTATCTTTAGTTTGTGTTTTTCTTTTTCATTTTATAATTTTTTTTATTTATCATTTCTGTGTTAGTTTTTTTTTTTCTTTATTTTATTTTGTCTTTTTTTTTTGTTTTTATTTTTTTTTTTCTAAGCAATTTTTTTATTTAAAAAAAATGAAACTGATATACGTAATGAATAAAAAAAGGCAGTATACATATTATAAAATTGAATGAGTGTAATATTACTAAGTAAAAAAAAAATAATTAAATAAAAAACAAAAAAATTAACAAATTATGTAAGGTAAAAAAAAAATATTAAAACAAAAAAAAAACACAGTAATTTAAAAAAAAAAGAAAACAAGAAATAAACAAATGTAAAAAAAAAAACATATTCTTACAAAAAATGAAAATTTTTTTAGATATTTTCCTATTACAAGTTTTATGAAAGACGGAATAATAAGAAAAGAAAAAAAAACAAAACAAGTTAAAAATAAAATAATATAAAAAATACGAACAAAAATCGAATTACACCACACGTTATTCAATGTGTAATAATGTGAATTTGATTTCAGCTTGTGTCATAAATTAAAATGTAAGTAAATTAACAAAAAAAAATTATTAAAAATAAAAAAAAAAAAATAGTTTTATGTCTTAGAATTTACTTTAAAAAAAAAAAAAATTAAAAAAATCAACAAAAACGTGCAAACTATTATTATTATGAGAATAAGGAAATTTCTGTATGTTCCTTTTTTGTATAAATGCTGGTATGAATAATAATATTAAATTTATTATTTTTATTTTTTATTTTTTATTTTTTTGTTAGTAATAAGTTTGTTTTATTTTTTAAGTTAATTAATAAATATAAAATATTTTCGTTGTTTCTATATATTTTTTTTTAAAATAATTATATTATTCTACGAGATTTTTGTTAAGATATTATTTTTTTACAGTTATGTTTTTATTTTGTTTTTCTTTTTTTTTTTAAAATTTTTAATTATTCTTTTTCAATTTTATATGAAAAAATCAAATACATAATTATATTTTGTTATAAAATGACAATTTTTGCTAAACATAAAATTTTAAAAAAATATACTTAATTAACTTATGCAACAAAAAACTTCAAAACGTTTCAAATATTTGCCAGAAATTTTATTTAAAAAAAAAAAAAATGCATTTATTGAACTGCAAAAATCAATTTTCTTCAAATCCAAAATATATTTCTACTTTTTCTAAATTATTATTTTATTTAAAAAAAAAAAAAATCTGTCTAAAATTCTAAATAATTTATTAAAAGTTTACACTTAAAAAAAATTTATGTAAAAATTATAAACAAAAATTTTATTTGATGATCTCAAATTTTGGAAATAATTACTTAACATAATGAAATAATTTTAAAAATTAATAATTTGAAAAAAAAAACTCATACAAAATCGCATATTTTAAATTTAATTTTGGCGTGAAGAAAAACAATATGAAATTTTATTTTATTTTTTATTTTTTTTGTTATAATGTGATAGTAAACTCTTCATATAGAGGTTTAATTCATTTTTATTTTAAATTTTTATTTAAGTAATTTTAAAAATAATTTTTTTTTATTACTTATATTTGTCAATATTTAATGTGTGTCTTTGCATATAACCAGTGAAACAATGTTTATTTTTGTGGCAATTCAATAAAAAACAAAAAAAAAAAACAAATATAATTTAAAACATATAGCTACATATATAATTTTTAATTGATGCAATTAAAATACATTTAATAAAATAATTGAAGAACGAATAAATAGTTAATAAATTTAGTTTAATCAGCTTCTTAAACAAAATAAAAAATTTTAACAAAAAAAAAAAGTGTAAAACTTAAATTTAAACTAAAAAAATAAAAAAAAAATAAATAATTAAAAAGAACCCTACTGTACAAAATACAATACCAAACAAATTTGTAAATAAATAATATTTGGAAAATTTATTTTATTTGAATTTAAAAAAAGGATAATTTAATGAGAAAATATTAATTATAATTATTTTGTTTTTCGCAGTAATTATAAAATTAATTTTTGATTATTTGTAAAAAAAAAATTAACATTTAAAATATAAAAAAAAGTATGAAGTACAATAAGAAATAAAATTAGGGATTTTTCGTATTTTCAAATTTATGAAAATAAATAATTTTTGGAACATGCAGTCAATTTTATTTACTACCGAAATCAATATTATTATTCCGTAGAATTTTAAAAGTTAACTGAAAATTCTCATGAATATTTTTCGTGTATTTTAAGGATGTTTTGATTGGTCTAGTACACAATTAGGCTAAAACAATGTAATTGTATTGTTCTTAAAATTAATTTATTCAGAAATTAATGATTTCTCAACTCAACTTTGACACAGTTCGTCCCTTTTTTTTAAACAAATGAATTTTAAATAAATATACAGAAATAGCCTTGTTATACATAATACACACTAGTTAAAACTCTCTTAAAAATACACGACAAATAAAATAAAATTGTAAAGATAACTTTTTTTTTTTTTGCTTTTAAATTGTTTATTTAATTTTTTTTTTCTCAGAAATTTCTTCAAATTAAACTAAAACATTAAAAAAAGCACTTTTTTATGTTATTGTACGAAATGAAATACGTAATTAAAACCAGTGATTTTAAATATTACAAAATTAATATTAATTTTCATTTAAGAAATTCAACAACAAAAAAAGGGAAGACTTTTTATTAACAAAAACAAAAAGGAACTACAATTTAATAGACCATTTTTTTACAAAACAAAATAAAAAAAGAAAATACTCTATAAATATACCGTCAAATGGAATACATTAAATGTATACTATAAAATTAAATTAAATATTAAAATAGATAATATTTAAAACAAAATAAAATAACACATTTTTTGTAAAAAAAAAAAAAATAAATAAAATAAAAATAACAAACATTAAAAATGATACTCGTTAAACATAAAAAAAAAATAATAACTAAAAATTAAAATAAAATAATAGAAAATATTGCAACAAATACAAAGGAGATCCTTCAATATGTATACGTAATTAGTCATAAGCATTAAAAAAAATTTTTATTATAAGTTTACAAAGAATAAAAAAAAAAGAAAAAAAAATTTTAGAAAAGAAAATGACAAATAAACATTTTTACTAAAACACAGAAAATACAATTTAAAAATATAAAAAAAAAAAATGGCAATGAAGTGCATAATTAAAAAAAGAAAAAAAGAAACGATATACGTAAGAAAATATGAGACAAAATTTTTCCTAAATCCTTTTAAGAAAATTGTAATTAAATAAATTTAACAAAAAAAAAAAAAAATTAGTAAAGCAAAAAATATTGAAAAAACAAGAAATTTAGTAATTTATTTGTAATATTTTTTATTTGTTTTTTGTTTTAGTAGTATAAAGTAAAAAAAATCGACAAATGAAAATAAAATATGCAAAAAACAGAAAGAAAAAAATAAAAAGAAAAACAAGAAGAATTAAAAGTAGAAATTAATAATGAGTAAGTTAATTTTAGAAATTTAAGATAGACATAAAAGTAATATATTTACATGATATAATAAAAAAAAAATAAACAAAAAAAAAAGGAAAAAAAAATATTTAAGAAAAAAAACACACAAAAAAAAAAAGAAGCAAACAAACAAAGGATGTAAATTGATATAAATATATTTAATTTAAATGAATAAAATACTGAAAAATAAGAAAAAAATTAATACAGTTTTTTTTTTGTCATGAAAAAAAAAAAGAGTAAATAAAATAATTTAAAAAAAAAAAAATAATAAAATTAGCTAATTTTTTTATTGGTCCTTTCAATCTCTCATTATAATTTTATATTGAAATTTATTTTTAAACAAAATTCAATTAACAACATAAACTAGCAATTTGAAAAAAAAAAAAAACAAAAAACGGAATTTAAAAAAAAAAACAAAAATCTTCGTGAATAATTTATAACAAAGTGAATTTTTTAAGTCATGGTTTTTGTTGTTTTTTTTGTGCAAAAAAAAAACAAAAAAAAAATTACCTCGTATACATTTTAAAAAGTCATTAATTCTAAAAAGTTTCCTGTTCAAGTTTTTTATTCTTTAAATTTTATTTCAAAGATAAAATTCAAGAATAAGAATTATAAACAGACAAAACTTCTTTTTTAAACTAAATTCTCTTACTCGTATATTGAAATCACTTTTTATAAGTTTAAGAGATATTTTTATTTTTTTTAATTTTTTTTTTTTTTTTGCTTCTTTTTGTATTATTTTTGAAATTTCTATGCATAAATGAATTTCAATTCTTTCAAAATGAATGTACAATAAATGCACACATCACATCTACAAATACATACATATATTATGTAGGTACTATATATAGGATGCGTAATATATATTATATACTTTAAAAAAAAAAAAGCAACAAAAAAATAACGTACATACTTTGTCGTTCAATTGGTGTAGCGTAAATCAAGGAACTTAATAAAAAGTAGTATCGTTTGTTATTGAAAAATCTAGTATAATCGATTTTGTCTGCCATCAGGATAAAACTATTCAATAATAAATTAAAAAGAATTGCAGGATGAACTTTTTTAAGATAAAAAAAAAAAAAAAAAAATACATATTACATTATCTCTCTGGTATTTTTTGAGTGTGTGTGTGTGTGTTTCTTGCCATCCTGATATGTTGCATTCCCTGTCGTTGTAAGTATTAATTTTAATTTTTTTTTTCTACTTTTATTTTCTAGTTTTTTTTTTTCATTCTAAAGAAGGAAGAGGAAATTTTGAATAAATTTAAATGTACATTTTTATCCTTCTAGTAAGTGACATTTTAGAAACATTTAGTTCATTATCAGAAACAAAATAGCTCTATTTTGATGAAACATCACGCACATTTATTCGATTTGATAATAATTTATACAATTTACTGTAAAATGATGAAAGCAATAATTATTATTGAACGTTTTCTGGCATGCCCTTGACTACATTTGATTTTATAATTATTATTCATTAATTGCAATATATGTATCTTGTCGGAATAATATGTAATAATTAATGTAGTAAGTATATGTCATAAATTTACTCATTAAAAGCAACACATTTCATTTAATTTTTTTTTTTCTTTTTTAACATTTACACATTTCATTTTGTAAAAAAATTTATTAATTTCGTTAAACATTTAAAAAAAAAGAAAAAAATTGATACAGTTCAGGTAATTTTCTTTAAATTGTAATTACAATACACACGTTATATTCTTTCAGTAAAAAACGTGTAATAATCAGAAATTTTTTGAAAATAAATTAATTTTTTCTTTTCTTTTCATATTATTAATAAATACCGTGTATAAGTGAATTATAATCTGACAAACTATAGATACATTGATGAGTATAAAACATGAAGAAGTTATATAAATATATCGCATAATGTGTATGCGTAAGATATATGTACATAAGTATAATACATACCTGTTGTAAGTTTAAAATTTTTTTATGTAAATTTGTTTTAATAAATATAACAGATACAAATGTTCTATATACCTAAATATATACTTACATATATGATTTTAATCATATGTACACAAATTTATAATTAAAATAAATTTTTCCATTACACAATGAGAAAGTATATATTTATCTTGTATTTCAATTAACTTATAATATAAATTTGTTATAATTTTGTAATTATAATGCAACGAAATTCATCTATAGAAGAAAAAACAAAAAACAAAAACAAGAATAAAGAAAATAAGACGATCCCATCGAATCATCCAACCTTTAAAGTTGAAAAAAATGAAAAGAAAAAAAAAAATACAACTAAAATAATTTACACTTTTATAGATACACTTATATGCACTTATATTCATATTTGCACTCTTGTTTTTTTCAAGAAAAAAAAAAAAAAAAATTCATATTGAATAAATTCATCTGATCAATGCGCATAAATGAATTTTTTATATAGTGAGCCATTATTATTACATTTTTTTTTTTATAAATAGCTATTCTGATCTTCCATCATGAACTTATTTAATAAATACCTGAAAGTTGATCTTTTATATTCATAAGCATATAAGTATATATTCTCACATTATGTATTTTAAATATACCTTTGAAAAATTATGTTTTTTTTTTTTCTTGTTCATTTTATTATTATTTTAAATAAAACGTGGTTTTTAACTTACCAAACCGGACTAGTTTACGCATATATAATATACATATCTATACTTATATATTTATATGAGAATAAAATCATTGGTAAAGTGTGCTGCTTCCGAATTTTGTTATATTATGTGATTTAATAAAATGAAAAGAAAAAAAACAAATACATAATAACAAATTTATAATATAAATTTTAAGATTATCGGACTTTTTAAAATAAGAATGAATGAATATAAAGAGAAAAATGAAAATAAAATAAAAATGAAATAAATAAAAATAATAGTGGTAAAAATTACTTAATTATGGAATACAAAACAATTTTTAGATATAAAATTTATGTTAATTATCTTGTTTTAATAGTGACGTTATATATTTTACAGGTATCATATTGTTTTTTTTTTTTTTTTTTTTTGATGCAGGTGAAATGTGTTCGAAAAAATTATATAGAAAGAGAAAAAAAAATGATGAAAGGAATTAATTTAAAGTGGTAATTAAGACATCATATTATAATAAATGAGAATAATATTAATTAGAATTAGAATTAAAATTTTATTTTAATCTTTTTCAGCGTTATGATATTCGGTGAAATATTAATGAGTAAACTGTAATTTGTATTAGAATGATAAGATTCAATTATTTCTAGTGACAAACAGTCTTAGGATAAATATAAGAGTAATTCATGACAATAGTATATTTTGTGGTATTGAAATCTAGATTTTAAAAAAGCTTGAATTTAAAAAAAAAATCTCCATATTTATTACAGGAAAATCGTAAAATTTTGAAATTTAAAAATTATCATTTTAAAGTAAAATATTTACTTTCCCGCTTGAACAAAAAAACCAGAAAAAGAAAAAAACACCCTGTGCATCGTTGTGTGTTAATTTATAGAGTTCAATATCTTATTTCAAAATTTTCATATAAATTTATAATCATCATCCTCGAATTCAAAAATAACGAACTATTCACAATTGGTATAAAATTTGAAAATAAAGGTGTTGAGTTTGACTATTTTTAAAATTTCGAAAATATACGATAAAAACTGTTGGTTGGTGCCACGACTAAATTGTTTTGACTATTTGCCGACAGATGGCGCTTCTCCTTTTAAAAATTTCGTTCATGAAATGGAAAAATTATAGAACTGCCGTGTTCACCATTCGCTTAATACATAGTGTCTGCAAATGTAAAGTAATTTTTTTGTGAAACGTACTATTGTATTATTAAAATGGAAAGTTTTGAAAATTATTTTTAATATAATTTCGTGTGGTAATTTAATTTACTTTAATAAAAATATTATTTAAAAAACAATGAGATATAAAAATTGTAGAAATTCCTTTTCTGGTATTTCCTCGATCGTATTTCCCCTTATAATTTTTCAATTTCCTATAATGGAATAAAGTGGTGATCTAGAAACATTGAATTTGAGTTTGAAATTGTCTAGTTCGTGATATAGTCTATAGATAGAGCAGCAAGTTTCTTTTACCATTTGAGCGAATTCAATGTTCAATGAAATTATGAAGAAAACACAGGGATTTTATGGGTTTGTAGAAATTAATTGAATGTGAAATTATTTAGTTATTATGATTTGTTATATGTATTCCAGGTGGGAACTTTTTCATTAAAAAAAAATTTTTTTTTTTATTTATTAAAAATTATTCAGAAAATATTTATTACGATATTGTAAATTGCCCTGTATTACGCAAAAATCATACATTTATACTTACTTTTTAAAACGGTATAAGTTAAAACAATATATTATAGAAAACCGCTGTATCTTATACCGATTACGTTTGTGTTTATACTTACAAGAAAAAAACGATATAAACAAAATTCCATATAAAGCGATTTAAAGTGCAGTACTACCAACAAAATAAAAATAATTATTTTGAAGATTCAAGTCAAATATTCACATTCACTATAGGTATTCTTTAATTTTTAAATAATATCTGTTTTGATGTATTAAACTAACTAAATTTCTATTTGATAAATTTTAAAATCACACGAACGGTCATAAAGTGTTTATACCTATTTTCATATCGATATAAGGTTGTTTAAATCGGTTTAATAATCGTTTTATATGTTGAAAAGATTTAAAGACCTATACTGGTTTAAGGAAACGTTTATACCACAAATATAAACCGTCATAACTTATATCGATATGAGTTCTATCGGTTTAAGAGAAAGTATAAACGTAGTAAATATTTCAAAATTTTTCTATTAAGCATGTGTGTATGTAGCAATGTTCACTGTCGCCATCTAGTAGAGAATTTATTGGACTATTCAATAGTATTCGAAGTTATTTTTCCGTTGTTTGAAATTTAAAAATATTTAAAATTTAAAAAGCGATAAAAAAAAATAAAAAATTTGATCAAGTAATGAATGTAAAGTTCATATTTATATTTTCAAATAGGTAATAAATAACCAATAAGATTTTATTTTTTTGAAATTATATTTACGCCATCTGCAGTAATTCTGTGATACTTCGTATTATGCAATTTCACCCACCACCACCCCATATTATTACATTATTATTTTGTCAATTGAATGATTGATGATTGACCGTTCTTGCGCAAATCAAATTGTTTAGTGTAGAAGCCGAACATTTTTTTTATTCGTGGTAATCGTGGAAATTTCTTTAATTTTAGATATTTTTCATAGTTTTTTGTTAGTTTTTTAAGAAAATTTCAAATGCAAATTAAAAAATGGACTTTACATTAACAAGACTTTACTATTAAGCTATTTTTTAATTTTTGTTTTTGTATTCAGTTTGATACAATCTTTAATATTTTTTCAAATAATTTTTTGTTGAATTTTATTATCTTTGCTGTGAGATATGACAATATTTTCTTCACTTGAATTTTTTCTTCTTCATTTTATTATTAAAAAACAAGAAAAAAAAAATTGTTTTCGATAAGTAATATATCTTCAGCACAAAAAATATATGAAAAATTCTTTAGATTTCATTCATGAAATTTTTGCTTAGTCATTATATAAATCACTTCACACACTTCTTTCGATTTATATATGAACATATATTCATCCAAACATGTATTATAAACATACATAGTAACATATCAATTTTATATTATGCATTTTACTAATAAATCCTGAATAATAAAACGACTATAAATTTATCTTATCAGCTGACATCGTCTCCACCCTCTCGATCTATTTTGAATCAGCAAAATCGATCAGCCATCGATATGAACCATTTTGGCATAGATCTCTTTATTCACAAATAAAAATAATGAGGATACTTTTTATACTATATATATGTATGTATATGTACATATGTACTTTACATTTAGTACGCCAACATTTCAAAATATGTAAACCAGCAAAAACAAGAAAAAAGAAATCAAAAATTACAAAATAAAAAACAGCTATAGAGCTTTGTAATAAGAATATTATGTTAAAAAATAGAACTTTAAAAAGGATTCCGACAAAAAACTGAAAAAAAAAGAAAAACAGTCAAGGATAGCATTTTCCAATGATATGCATATTTTTTCAAAGATATCCGCTAGAATGAAAATAGATAGATGGAATTTTTATGTTAAATACGCTGGGAGCAAAGACTTTCGCGCGTTTCCGATTTAAAAAAAAAATCGTCTCGCTGACGCCACACTTTTCTCCGCATACCGAATCCCTTTAGTATCAATTTTTGAAACATTGTTTTTGTATCCACATTTAGTTATCTATCTATGTATATTTCTCTTATATCCTTATATGTATATTATGTTCAAATATCTAAAATTCATATAAGTTTTAAATAAGAAATAAAAGTAAAAATGTTTTCTTTCAAAGTTTTTCTTTTTTATAATACAATTTTTAGTCGTTTTTTTTTCTTTAGATACAATTCATACACGTATAAATATTTTCATCTGTTTAAATTTTGTTTGCTTCTTCCACCCTAAATCGTTTTCAATTCATCGTCTATATATGTTATAATTTATGAAAAAAAAAAAAAAACTACATAGAATTTTGGGTGCTTTCTCAACTTCCGAAACGTTTATTTATTTGCATAAAGAAGAAGAAAAACATAAGAACAAGAAGATAAAAAAAAAAGTTGTTGTTTGCTGAAGAAGCAGAACCAAAAAAGTTTTTCCTGAGATTTTTCAAAATAATAAAAAAAGAAAAACAGAAAAAAAAAAACATCTATGTATTTTAAAATATTGTATTGTACAAAAAAATGTATAAAAAAGAAAAACAAACTAAGAAAGAGCTATGGGAAAATATCTTTTTTCAATGTGACGCAATATTTCCGTATAAAATCGGAAAATAATCAAGAATCCTTTTTTAATGTTTGTATATATCATTTTTAAATGATAATATACAATTTTTTTCTTATTTCCTTCTTTTTATTCAAAAAAAAAAAATATCTTGAACAATATTTTTAAAAAGGAAAGAAAAGTGAAGCTTTCCCTTAAAATTTTCTTTAGGAGTAAATTTCCAACAAAAAAAAAAAAACAACAACAACAAGCGTAGAAAACCTTCATACACAAAGTACAGATTTTTTTTTTTTTTTTTTTTTTTTTTTTTTGGTTCATAGAATTAGCGTTTTTATTTCTTCCTAAATAAAAAAGATAACCATTTTTTTCCATTGTTGAAGTAAAAAGTAAAAGTTTTTTTTTTTCTTCATTTTCTTTTAAGAATTTTCAAAGATAATGGGGAGGAAAATTAATTATAATCGCATTATAGGGAAATTAAATGTTAACAGCTGTTCACTATATATTTGCAAGCGTATACTAACTCATCATTTTACTCTATTGTAATGAGAAAAGATACAAACATATGGGATGTTTTATTAATTCATTTTTAATTTATATATAATTTAATTTTGATTTTATTATTTTTTTAAAATATGGAAGTTTGCAAATTGCAAAAAAAAAAAAGAAGATTTAAAGGGTTTTGTTTAACATTACAATTCATCAACATGCTAAAATTAACAAATAAAATTTCCTTAATTTTTCTCTCCTCCTTTTTTTTTAATTTTATAAGAAAATTTATTATGAAAATATTGTTTGTGACTTGGAAAAAAATTAATTTTGTTTTTTTATTTTTTTTTTTTTTTTTCAAAAATAATACATAAAATTCTCTTATACAAAATGAAGTAAAAGTAATGTTGAATTACAAGTCTATTTTATTAAATTTTAAGCACATTAATTCATGTACATAAAATACATAATATCTTTTTCCCTATTTTTTTTTTTTTAAATATATTTTTATAATTGTATTTTGTATACCAAAAGGTTTGGTGTATAGTATAAATTTATGAACTCCATAAATTTTATATGTGGCTGAGTAAAGTATATGTATCCGATATATTTATGATTAAAAAGTAAATCATAGACGCATATTTTGACCAGTGCACAGGTTTTGAACATTTTGGTTATTTATTATGAATTTTTTTTTGTTTTTTTTTTGTTATTTTCTGTTCTTGTTTTATTTTTATTTTTTTTTTCACACATATGTTACGTTACGTGCACTTACATAATAACGAATCAAAATAATTAATGAAAAAAAAAAAAAAGGATAATATGTAATAAACTTTGTGTTTACGGAAAATATTGAAATACATATGTGGAGAATTTGGTTTTAAACTTTTCTAAAAAAGTTGAGTTTCACCCTTAGTAATCAATTCGTGAAAAAAAGAAGTAGATAATCTATGAAGGAATTTTCTGCCCAGATTATTTGTTGTTGAAATATTTTCTGTAGATTTCCTGTGGTTAATTTTTATTGATACGATCAAGGACGTCGTTAGGAAAAAATGTGATATTGTCCACCTTTAAGTTAAGTTGATTGACAGCAGACTTCCATAAAATTTCTTATTAAATAAATATTTAAAATGAAATTCAAAAACATAATTCAAATCATAGAATACATTAATTTTAGGTCTTGTAATTTTTAGTTTAAATATTTTCATTACATGCATATAATGTCCACCGTTAACAAAAATTTTTCGTGAAATTATCTTCCGGTTAATTTGATCATTAATCATAAGTGGCGCCTTTCAAAAAAAAAAAAATCTTACTATTATGTAAAGAAAAGTAATATATCTTCTAAAATATAATATAAGACAAAATAAAACACGAAAAATAAAAAAAAAAACCAAAAAAAAAACAAAATTCTTAATGGTCAAAAGTATATATAGTGGACATTTGAAAAGATAACCACATAAAATATGTTTTGAAATATTCTCATAAACACTCCCATAACGAAAATAAATTAAATTCCATGCGAATGAATCTGCTTTTCTTTAATTTGAAATGACACTTTATATGAGAAAGAGAATCTTATCAAAAAAGTAGGATAATAATGTGTTTGAGTTAAATTCAAGTATCCTAAATTATACTCATACTCCTTATATTATACATACATATGTATAAACGCGTATACGCACACAATAAATTGTATAAAGTTTTTGTCTCTATATACGATGTGTGTACATATATTGTACACGTATGATACAAATATGTACTTTTACTACTGGAACTGAATAATACACAATTTATTCTTAAGATTTTCATCCTTTTATTATTTTATTTTTCCAATTTTTTTTTTCTTTTTTATATATGGAGTTTTCTTTTATCATCAACAAAAAATATATACATATATGGTGTATTTGTAACTCATGAAGGAGTATCGGATATAATTCATTTGGAACCAGAATCAAAAATAAAATAAAAAAAATATAAAAGAAGAAAACAAAGTGCGTAACAATTGGTCCATATGTCCATCCCTAATTTTTATCCTTTACTTAAAATATACACTATCATTACATACAAGATACAAAAAAAAAAAAAAAACGAAAACAAGAAAAAAAAAGAAGAGGATACATTTACTGTATATATCAGGATACAGAATGTTTTTGTTATATTTATTTGTTAGTATCTATGCGACGGAAAATAAATTTTATTAAAACACAAATGGTTGAACAAAAACTACATACATATTTATATACAACAACAACAAAAAAAAAAGAATTATTTGTGTGCACAGACTGTTGTGTGCAAGGATCTTTTATAAGGGATGATGAAGGTGAAATAGTGACTAAGATGACACAAGTTTGTGTTTTTTGTTGTTGTTCTATTTACATTAAATGAAAGGAAATCATTTATCCTTGAATGCTCATTGAATTTAATATTAGAAAATTTAGATTTTCAATATTGGAAAACACCTAATTCGATAATGAATTTTATTTATACATGTGATTTATGTAAAAACATTAAAAAAAAAAAGTACAACATAAAATGAAGAAATATTGATGTCAAGGATTAAGTTCTCATAAATTATGTGTAGGTACGTATGTGTTTTGGATTAAAAAATAATTCAAAATTTTATCAATTCAATTTTATTCGTTTAGAATTTCCATCAAAGATATTACAATTCAAGTTCAATATCAAAATTTTTCTAAATTTGTAATGAAAATATATCAAAATTGAATTGTAGACAAATTATTATTCATCATTAACTAAAATGCAAATAATAATATAATCCATAATGAGGTCATCATATCTCTTGAGAGACAACTTTATTCAACTTTATTCTCTTATCTATAAAGATACAGGCTCATATTATACGAGTATATATAGTTATGTACATTTTATGATTTTATTATTATGGTCCTTGTTTTCTTGTACACATTCTGTACATAGCTACATACATGTATATATAAATGTATAAAATGTCCTTATGTCCAGTTTGAATATAACTTCTGACAAAGTTTCCTGTATATAAACAAAGCGAAAGAGCTTAAAAAGGATATTCCAGAGTGTATAAATGATAGATTAGGTGTTAATATATGCAAACGAATTCCAACATGGTAACAATATGATTAACTTCAAAATTTTCATAATTTTATGTACACACTTTTAGCTGTTAACTTTGTGTCCCATAAACGTATAGTGTATATAGTCTATAAATAAAAACAAAAAAATGTTTTTTACATATTTATGTTTCAAGCAACAGCAATTCCTTTGAAATTAAAAAAAAAACACTGAAATACTAAAAAAAAAAAAAGAGAAGTACAATTAATTATCGTTACTTACTTTCATTTCTTCTAAATTTTAAAAATAATTTGTTTTTCTTAATCTTTTATTCTTTATTTTTTATTTTTTTTTTGTTATTGCCACAATGCATGCATATATCCCGCGTCATACCTTATATTAATTAATTACCTTTACTTTTAAATAAAAACTTGTGCAATAAACTAAAATATTTTCTATTCCACAAAAACTTTTCATGTGCTTTTTTTTTTGTTTTTTTTTTGATTTGTTATTGTTGGTTTTTATTTCAAGAGAATCCTGAAAGAAGAACTATAAAAACTGGCATTTATAATCAAAAAATGAGAGAACAAAAAATGTATACATATACATACACACACATACACATACAAAAACGTACATATATTGTAACTTAAGTCTCATCCTTAAATATATTATCATATATATGAAATATTTCAAAAAATATTTTCTCAACAGTTTTGTAAACATCTGAAATAGTTTCCGTTTTTACACCAAGAAGCACAACTCAAATGCAATTCATCTTTGTTTCAGATGTATGTACAAAAGTTTTAAGGATTTTTCTTTATACGTATATGTGTGTAGTGAATATTGCAAAAAAAATAAACAACAACAATAATAACGGTAAAAAATCTAAGATATTCTTTCGTACATATTCGTCCTTTATATGTATATAAAAAAAAAAGAAATGCATTTTACTTCCGACAACAATTTTGTTCTTGTTAAAGGATTCAAAAAATGAGGAGGATGATGTTGATGGTTGATAGTTTTGATCATGCATACATATGAGTGTACCATGGACACGCATACCAGTAAAATGTTTATTCTGGCACCACAAAAGAGTATGCACTAAAATTCTAGTTGATTTCAATGAAAAACTGAAAAAAAACTTTGAAAAAAAAAAAAAAAAAAGTTATGTACACAAAGAAAATATCATATAAGTATGTACCTACATATTAAATGTATGTACAGTAGACATAATGTCTGGACTTGAATAATAAATCTATCCTAGTGTCCCGTCAGGATAAATGTATTTGTTAAACTAATACAAAAACTTTAGATGAATTCTTTCAGCAACAAGAAAAATTAATAATATTATCTATTTATCTTCGTTGGGGTTTTATATGAGAAAACTTGTGTCTACGAAATACTATGAAAATCCCTTATCCTGAATGCAGTATAAAATAGTACATAAAGTTTGCACTCAAATACAATAAAAAAAAATGAATAAGCTAAAAAAAAAACATACATACACCAGAAAAAAATGAAATATATGAAAAAAAAAAACTTTGTTCAGATGAAAAACTTCTTGTAGCTTTGCATTCATTTTTTTTTTTAATTTTTTGTTCATACATTTGAAATGTCTACTGTTGCAAGTTTTCTATTCTTTATTTTTCTTAATTTTTTTTTCTGTATCTTCTCTTTTATTTTATTTTTTTTTTATTTTTGAATCTCATTTTTTTCTTATTTTTTTTTTTTTTGTATTTGAATTCCTTCCTGATAGTATGAGCTATGAAGTAGTTATAGAAATATACGATGAGAAAATAAAACACACAGAAAAATAATAAAAAGATGAAAAACAGAAAAGTTTTCCAACATTTGTTGGTTTTTTCTTGAACAAAAAAAAAAAAAAAAAGAAACAGAAAAAAATAAACAAATAAAATTTCTTTAATATATTCAGCAACTTTATAATAGTATAAATATGCAGCTGAGGTAAGTTTGTTCGCGGATGCGGACGACTTTTAATTTAGAAAATATCCTTTCGTGTTGGGATCAGCATGAAAAGTTCTCAAAAACTTTTGCATATTCATCCTTGTAACAATATGCTAAAATTTTATATAAAAACCAAAAAATAAAAAAAATAAAAAATAAAAAAGAGAAAAGAATTAGTGTATAATACATTCAAATAGTCAGGAAGATCCTTAATGAATGGGTTGTGAATAATTTGCTTTTTTGAGGTTTTTTTTCCATATAAATGTGGTGTATTGCCTTAATATTATTTATATAATATACTACAAAAAAAAAAGAAGAAGAATAATATTTAAAAAAAAAAGGAATAACATTATTTTCATTTGAAGAGAAATGCAATGTAAATACATTTTTGCATAAACTTAAATTAAATTGCTTTCAATTTTATGCATAAATTATTTTCTAAAAGAAAAAAAAAAACAAATTAAAAAAAATATAATAAAATTGTTAAGATGATTACTTCTACTATTCTTTTTTATTAGTTTTATAAAAATGTGGGTAGGAAAAAAACCTTCAATGAGCTTAAAACGAAAATTAAAAAAAAAGAAATAAAGTATTTAATTTGTTTCCAAGAAAAATTAAAAATCAACAAGAACAATTTATTGTACATGAGTTTAAAAAAGAATATTTTTTTATTTATTTAAGTATTTTTTCATTTAAAAAAAAACAATTTGAAATTAGGTAGAAAAAAAAATGATTCATTTAACATGAAATAGAGAGAATAACGTACTACAAAATGAAATAGAATTCTAATGGAATTTTAGTACATAAACCTAAATAACACCTCTTTACAATGAAATATAATAAAATTTCTTTTATTTTCTTTTACAATACCCTATACACTTTCCTTTTCTGAATCAAAATAGAGAAAAAAAAAAATATAAAGTATAAACAACACATATAATTTAAAAAGCATGTAAGTGAATGAAAAATAAAAAATTGCGTGACCTTGTCCAATTAAATTTTCCACTTACGTCATTTGCACACTATGATAAAGTTTCTCCAAAATAAAAAGGAAAAAAATGAAAATGAAATAAAAAAAAAAGAAGAAAATATCGCCTTTTCAAATGCCATCCAACAATAGAATTTTCCACAGCAATGTATTTATCTCATACCCTAATATTTAATAACAACAGTAAAGTACAATCCACCTTAAGCCATTTGAAATATAGTCCACCCTGGATGCTGAGATTATGTTCGACCAGAGCAGCAGGAATTTTTTTTTTTTTTTTTTTTTTTGAAAATGAATGAATGAATGAATAAACGTGGACGAAGAATGTTATTATACAAGCAATATCATTATACACAAATGATGAAGGTACGATATATCATATGGACAGAGAATGAGTATTCTATAATCAACCCTTTTTGCGTGTCCTGTAATAATTTCGAACTAGCCAAAACAATGATTCGTTTGGTGCACGCACAATTAGATTTGTTACTAGATTTTCTTGTATATATTATATACCCCAAGAGTGAATATATGTACATATATGTATATACATATGTACGTAATTTGAACACCGTATGTGAAATTTACACATAATCGTACATGCATATTTCAGGAATATTCTCATAACAACTGGCATCGTTATTACATAAGTATATACAAAATTTTTGGACATGTATGAAGAAATAAAAGAACGATCAGAAGTAATTTAAAATTTTGAAAATGGTATGAAAAGAGTGAAATTGTAAGTTACAAGGATAAATGTGATGGAGATGATACAGCATTGGTTTGCTGCTGGAATGAAATTTCTCGAGTCAAATTATGTATATACGTACTCTCACTTTTTTATATTTTCTTTTTTTTTTTTTGTTTTTCTTTCTTTTTTAATAATGCCATTATAATTTTCTATTTCTTGTTTGATTGTATATATGGTATATGGGGTGTTTAATGATGATTATTATGTACAATCATACACACACATATTGCAAAACATACATATATAATACGTAATGAAAAAGGAAGTAAAGGGAGGAAGTAATTTGAGGTTTTTGAAAACGGCCATGAAAATTAAATTATGGGTAATCCGATATTTGGCTAATATTTATTAAACTGAATAAAATTTTCTACATTTTCTGGCATTATATGCCAATAAAATGGTATAGAATTAGTTTGGTATGAGTATATATTAGTAAATTCAATTGTGAATTATTTTTTGTTGGTTTTGTTTACAAATGGACTATGAAAACAATTGAAGGATTAGAATTAGACAATATAAAAAGAGGGCGGAATTTAAGTATATAAAGAAATATTGTACAGTTATTAATAAAATGGAATTTGTATATGAATTTATTGCAAAAATATATAATTGATTTAAAAAAAAAAATAATAATAAAAAATAAAAATAAATGAACAAGGAGTATACTATACACATACTAACAAAAAACCACTAGATACTGATGATACATAATATTTTGTTAAGGTGTGAAAATTCAATTATATTTTTCAGATGGTGTCTTTTTTTACTGTTTGTTATCATGCAATCTTACATAATTTATTATTCAATTTAAAGGAACTTTATAAGATTGATTATAATTTGGGTTTGTTTCCTTTTGTTGTGAGTAAAATGAAAAATTTTAATTGACTAAATTGGGTTATGTTTTAAAAATGAAGTAGGTAGTGTAATTTATTAAATAAGTTTTTTTTTTCTTTTTTTTTTTTTTCAAAATTGATTTCTGTAACAAGTGGTGAATTATTATGCTTGCGAAAATTAAATATTTAAATTTTATTAAGTTGAAAATTATTTTTTAAAGATTTGTGGTTAGGAATTTTAGAAAATCTAACAATGTTTAAGACGGAAATATTATATTTAAAAAAAAATTCTAAGTTGAATTATTATCTATTCATGAGTCATTTTTATTGTTTAAGGATTAAATTTTTTTCATGAATATTGACTAGTTTGGTAGAGGATTAGTTTTTCAAATTTTAAAATTGTTTTTGTTTGTTTTATTTATTTATTTATTTATTTTTTTTTTTTCAAAAAATTTCGAATGATATGTTAATTCTAATATTATTTGGCTTTTATATGTAAAAAATCATTAATAAATCACAATCACACACCGCCTTCGCATTTAAGCACAATTAAAAGATACTTTATATAAATCGATACAAAAACAAAAAGAAAGCAGAATTAAAAATTATATACATAGCTAGTTTTTTTTTTTTTTATCAAGTATGTAAATGAAATAAAATTTCTGTACGACAAGTTTTACATAGCAAATTTTTGAGAAAAAAAAGAAAAAAAAAATGAAAAAAAAAATGTTTTGTTTTTTATTTTATTTTTTATAATATATATAAAAAAAATATTTATTTTATTCTATACACTTTTAATTCAAGCACGAAATAATTTATCTCTCATTTCACACTGTTATATAATTTATTTACAGGGAAACCAATAAATTAACAAGAACCGTCACAAAAATTTATCTCTCTGTTAAAATGTTCAAATTTTCATAGTGTGTTACATTAATAAATGTCCAAATACGAATAAATATATAAATATGATTACTATATATACAAACTATATATGTATATAAATATATATTCATCAGCCATATATCAATATATTTTGTTTATTTTAAATATTATTGTTGAATTTTATTCTATACATAAAAATAAAATTTAAAAAAAAAATTGGATAAAATGTTATAAGCAAATTTTAACAATAGTATACATTCGAATAAAATTCTCATATTAATATACTTTCGAGATACTAAATCAGCACAAAAACATTTTCGTAAAATGTCAAAATATGTATAAGCATATGTGAATTTACATTTAATATAAAAAAAAAAAAAAACTTTAAAAACAAAAGAAACAAAAAGCATCAAAATAAAATGTATACGTCAGTATATTAAATTTATAAAAAAAAAAAGAATTAAAATAACTATACAATTTTTAATACATTTTATCAAAAAAAAAAAAACAACCAACAGAAAAAGAAAAAACAACAACTGAAGATTTAACTTTGAAATCATGTGATGGATGTATGCAAGAATAAATATAAATTCTGAGCAGGTCTTGTACCAAAAGTATGTAGGTATACATATGTACATATATGAGAAAACTGTTAAATAAAATAAAAATTTTTTACTATGAAAAAAAAAAGGATTCGAAAAGAACATAGCCATTTTTTTTTTGATTTGTTTCAATATTGTTTATTCAAGTATCTTGTTCTTTGGTTAATTCACTAATAAATTTTAAATTTTTTATTCATTGTTTGATTTTATTTCAATTTAATTTAATGCAAATTTGATAGTGTTAAAAAATCATTTTGAAAAAAAAAAATAAAAAAATCTTATACAATATAATTAATCTTATTAATAACATTTGTAAGTGCATTCTATAAGGATGTTACTTTTTATCATGATGATACAAAAAACATTTTAACAAGATATTTTTTTGAAGATTTGCATTAAACATTCAATGCATATGTTATCTTTGATAAACAATCCCTTATTTCCTATTTATTATTTTTAAATTTAAGTAAATAAAATTCAACAAGAAACTTGAAAAAGGATCAAATCATCACGAACACATTTTTGTCCTTTTTCTGAATTGTAATTAAGAGGGAAATTCGCTTATTGTTTTTAAAGAAAAAAAAAAATTATAAGACATGTTGGAAAAGCCATATGTGTTTTTACAAAATGCACTTAATATTCCCCAAAAATTCTAGGTCCTGGAATTAACAATATTCAAGATAAGATACTATACAATCACCTCAAATCTTAAAAGTGGAAAATAAATAAGAAACGAAAACTTTATTGAAAATTTCAATTATAAGACACAATATTGTTTTGCATAAAATTATATTGAAGTATGAGCATAAGACAAGAATAAGTGCAATTTTTATTTGTATGTATTTTATTTTCCTCTTTTTTTTTTTTTTTGGAAAAAAAAAAGTTTTCTTTATTTTTAACAAAAATCACATATATTTGTTGTGATGCCAAAATTCCGATAAGATAAGCAAAAGCTGCCAACCTAAGTGCCATAAATCTTGTTAAGGATGCCAAAGAGATGAGGACGCCAGCCTTGGCTGATAAATTGCGATTTTCGGTGGTGCATTGAATCCGTTTCTCTATTATATAGTTTATGGTTATATATAGAAAACAACAACAAAAAAATATACAAGAAATATCTATAACAGATATAAAAATATGTTTAAGAAAAATCTAGGAGATGAAGAGATTTTCTTTTGCACTCCTTCTTATTATACTGCAGTTCTTCTTGTACAATAATATATGTTTATAAATACATATATATATATGTATGTACATATTTAAGAAAAAAATTTTAAATTTATATATGTACATATGTATATATGTATGTATGTACTACGTACACACTATTTATATTATATGATGTGGTGATTTAGTTTGATGGTGCCTCTTCGCTCTCTTGTTTGTGAATAGTTTATTCGTTTGGAAAATTTAGTGAACTGTGGAAAATTGGTTCCCTTAATATTTATGTACTCTCATGTTTAAAGAAAAAAAAATAAAAATAAAAAGAAAGAAAAAATAATGAACAGGAAAAAAAAAAGTAATTTGTAAAAATGAAAACAAAAAATAAACAAAACTTAAAATATAAAAAAAATGAAATAAAATAAAATAAGTTATACCAGAAAACAGAAAAAATTTTACATTTATATGAATGTGAGGTATATTTTAGTTATTTCATATGTAAATTACATGTACCTCTTCACCTTGTACTTATGCTTTCATTCAACTCTATAATACGTAAATATATGTACATATATGTACATATAAACGATATATGAAATTGCGAGAAAGTTTGAGAAAAACGGGTTTAAACCCATGAAAAATTACCCTCGAAAATTTATGTTGGGGCTGTGTGATTGCTAGTCGGTGTATTGTGTATATATAAAATTGTACATACATATGTATGTATAATATATAAATATTATAAAATATATACAATTATTGTAAGTATATAATAATGTAAAATATTGTACATGAAATGATCTGGTGAAAAATGTTAGTAAGTACGCGCGCGATATATAAATTCTATACAATATATTATATACTATTTGGAAAAAAAATGTATTATATATATAATATACGAAGGAATACAAAAAAAAAAAGTGAAAAAAAGAAAAAAAGTTAGAGATTCGTGTGAATGGACCTGTTTGTATGTGCACAAGGAAGAACTAGAGATAAAGCAATAAATTCTGTCAGAAATTTAATTTGATAATAAATCTTTCTTCTAGCTGGCGTTCTTTTGTATACATATCTTTCTCTGTATATGGCTTGATCCTTCTTACTTTTTCATGTTCACGTAATCTATTCGTTTATTTTTTTTCTTTTTATTTTTACATTTTTTTTTTCTGCCTTCATCCTTGTGATGTATTTCTCTTATTTTCATTTTTCTTTTTCACAAAATACGTACCATACATATCTCATTGCTTTCTCCGCGCGTATAACAAAAGTCCGCATCTTATCATTTCTGTCCTTATTCCAGTGAAATTACCTTTTTTTTTTCTTTCATTGTTTCAACTTTATAAAACATGTTTTTTTTTTTCTTAATTTTGTATTCCTTCACATATATAAGAATAATTTCTCTTTCTTAAATATTTGTACAATGTAATTTCATCTTCAACGAAAAATAAAAAATATAAACAAAAACAAAAAAAGAAAAATGACTCCCAAAATTATATATTGAAGTTTTTAAGGATTCAAGAAGAGTAATAATATTATAAATATTGAAACAAGTATGTGATGATGAGCCATTATATTAAATAAGGAATGTTATTTTATTTTTTTCTTTTTTGAAAAAAGTAACATTTTAAATAATAAAAAAGTGACTGTTGAGTAAAATAACTTTGAAGTGTCCTTTGATAAGTAAAAATGAACTATAAACTCATTTGTTCAGTAATAATAACACTAAATTTATAAATATATGAAAGATATGACTTTAAAGAAAGGATAAAAATAATAAAAGCAAATTTTTCGAAAATTCTGATTGACAAATTATTGTGGTAAAAAGTCCTGCTTAAATACAGTTTTTCTTAAAGGGAAAGATTTGAAGAAAAAAACTATTATGACCTAATTTTTTTCCAACAAAAACTAACAAATTTAAGTTGAATTAAAGATCCATTCTATAAAATATTTCAGAGAATATTGACGTATTCCTCAAGAAATTGTTTTTTTTTCTTTTTTTATAGGACTCCAGCAGAAAGTTATTATCAAAAATCAAATATGTAGGTACTTTGTGTTCTCCCCTCTTTTTTTTTATCCTGGCTACATTGTCATTTTTATAAAAGGAAGAATTTCAGCACAACATACATAAATTAAAAATTATAAAATACAATCAAATTTCCCTAAGTCAAATTATCAGCTGGCATCAAATTTTCTTCGACTTACGAAAAAATTCGGATATAATTTTTTCGAAATTCAAAATAAACAATTTCTATCGAATGTTTGGAAACAATTGTTTTTTGTTTTAATAATAAAAAAAATTTCTACTATTTTATGAAAGAATTACGAATTAAAGAAATTAATGATAAAAAATTAACTGTAACTGTAACATAAAATATTCACATATGAATACATATACATATGTATATTTAAAAAAAAAATTTCCCTATATGCATCACAAACACCCAATAAATTTTAACATTTTGAAAATATAAAATGACTTATTAACAATTAAATCACATTTGAATTGATTTTAAAAATTTATTTATTTAATTTTTAATTTCATTTAAATATGAATACAATTTTTTTTTTTATTTATACACTTTATTTTATTTTATTTTTTTTTTGTTAAATATATATTTTTTTAAATTTCTCAAATAAATATAAAATTATTAAATATGATAATTTATGAAAGAATTGATAATAAATGATAATTTGAATCAATTTAACGTAAAAACTGTAATAATTTCGCGATTACGTGTTAACCGTGTTAACTTATGCGTGTTTACCCCTTTATGATCATGTACATACATATACTATACAAACATATATTATCAATTGTGTATCTATATAAAATGGATATCATAAAATATTTTTAAATTTAAATATGAGAATATCATAGCATCATATACAATAATAATAATAATCATAATAATAATAAAAATATATAAACTCGTCGACAACATACAGATGATGTATAACATTTAACTTGAATAGGTTTGAATTCGAATTCGATATATGTATGTATGTACATATAGATACTCTTATTCGTGATATTATAGGTACATACTTACATATATAATATTCTGTTTTATAGATACATATTATTTACTGTAAAACCAAAAATAATAAATATTAAATAAGGAGATTTTTACAGCATTCTGATTCAGTTTTATTTAGTTTATTCATTTCATGTACATTATAGGTTTGATGTTGTTGTTGTTGTTGTTTTTTCTTCCCATTATTTCTTCTTCTTTTTTTTTTTCACAACAGGATTTTATGTACTTTTGATGTATTGGGTGTAAATTATATGTCATAAATTTTTAAAACACAATAAAATGAACTTACCTCATTTTTGAATTATTAACTTTGAATATTTAACGGAGTTTTAAAAAGAGAAATGCAATAAAATTGATTACATTTGTTGAATGTACTTTTTTTTTTTTTTTTTTTTGAAATTCAATAGTAAAGTGAGAGTATTTTACAATTGTACATATCCTTTTGATTTGTTTCATGATTTTCATTTAAATAATTGTATTTTTCATTTTGTAAAAAATGATATAATAATTTTAAATGTTCATCTTATTATTATAATTTTTTTTTTTTTACTATTTAGTGATTCTTCAGGTTAAAATTGAAGACGATTCATAAATCAAAAAGAAACACTAAACATCTTTCTATAATGTAAGCGCACTATCAAAATTCCGATATGCCAAACAACATTTCAAATTTGATACTCCCAGCATTTAATCTTCTTTTTAAAAAAATTTTTTTTTTCATGAAGGCTCCAACTTGGTTTCTTATCGGTTGTATTTCATATTCATATATGTTTATATTTTGTGTCCAGTGTAACCACAGGTTCAATTCAATCTCCTTTATCTTTTAACTTTTCATGAATGTATCATATCATATATACCGCCTCAATGCAATCCCATTGCTAACTATACCAGCCACTTCGGCTTCGCGAGTTTTACAATTTGAATTGGTTCCCCTGTTTTATTTTCAACATTAAATTACATTTTTACAGTATTTCATGAAAGTATTTGAACAGAATTTTTAAAATTTCTTCATATAAAATTTAAAAGAAAAATTAAGATATTTATTTTAATTTTTCCAATTATTGCTGTTTATCTGAAAAATATCATACCTCAAAGTGGTATTTTTTTTCTTAATTTTAATTTCGAAATTCCTGTTTGAGTCTTTGAAATTCACAATCTTTTTTCAAGAAATTCGAAATGTAGTCAAATACTTATACAAAGAACTGTATCTGAACAATAAAAGTACATCACTGATATGTATATGTAACTGTAGCATAATGTCAGAGTTGAGAGAATACTTGGAATTCGCATTTTCCAATAAGTACATTATAAACATACAGCGGTAAGGGTTTTATGATTTATGACATGGCGTAAACGATTCGGCCATATATTATTATCGAATTGAGTTGTTCTCAAATCGATATCCAGCTATTTATATGCACGTAATTCACTTTTTGCAGCATTTCATCCAACACACGAAACATAGTACACACAGCACAGCATCCAACGGTACACTAACAATCTTGTACATATATGTATGTATGTATATTCTGAGTTCATGGTTCTAAAATCTTTTTGGGGCCTTAAAAGTTTCGTTTTAGTATCAGTATCAGCAGACATGTGTATCGAAATTGACTTCTTTGAGATTAAAGATTTTCCACATGAGTACAGGTATGCTGTAGTTGATTTGCGAAAGATTTGTTGTTTTCATTTTTTTATTATTTTTTTTTTTTTGTAATCAAGAGATGTAAAGGTTTAGTATAAATGGTATAGTTTTTGTTATATTTTTTTGTTTTGATTTTTTAAAAGTACATACAATGTCTTATTTTTTGCACTTAAGTTATGCCATTCAAGTGGTGTATTATATTATTATAAATACTAGGCTTTTATATGATGCAGAACTTAAATAGTTATATTGATTTTCAATGTTTGTCGCCAACATGATAGACATTTGATGTTGACATTCTAGATTGCTGTTGATTTCGACAAAACTTGTAAGAACAGACAGACAGACATACCTTAACGGCTTCAATTTCCAGTGTCATTGGGGGTTTGCCTTGATGTGTCAATCTTACCTCTGACATGACAGTTACACTTCATTGAACTTATTATGTTTGTATAACAAAATTCCTGATGGATATTTTATACACGATTTACTTTTAATGTGCCTGATGTTCGGTAATTTTTTTATTCCATTTCTTTTCTATGTAGGTACATACATACTTATATGAGAAAAAGATATGCTTCATTCAATTCTTTCACTTCCGTAAAAATAAAAGTAGACATTCTTTTAAAGAATTTCAAATAAAATCTTGATTAAATTCAACATGTTTTCAAACAAGATCTGATTTATGTATTATCAAGCATTTTCATCAAAATGTAACTAACTGGCAATTCATTTTCATTATGTCCCATAAGGAAATTATTATTATATTTTAGTGTTGCAAAAAATTTTAAAATTCTACTCAAATGTTATTTTTTTACGCTATGAGAAGAAAATGAAAACATTTTTAAACCATAACAATAAAATACAAGAAATTATCTAAACATCAAGTGTCGGATCTTTGAAATTTGAGAAAAACAATAACAAAATTGGCAAAAATTTCTAAAATTCATATAATAATGTCCTTGAAATGTTTAAAATTACAAAAAAAACCATCTCATAAAACTGTAAAAATTTGTTGCATTTTCAAAAATCAATTATCTTCAAATAATGTTTCCTTTTCATCTTCCTTTGGAAGGAAAATTATATTTTTTTTTTCGTCTTTGTTTTCAAAAAGAATACAAACAAGGTTAACCAAAAGAATATAATATGTAATTGTATATACAGATGGTATAACGGTATTTTTTTTTTTTTTTTTGAACAAGTGCAAAATTAGATAAGAAATTATGTCCTTCAAAATACGCAAAAAAAAAAAAAGCAAAAAGAAATTGCATAAAATTCTATGTTATAATAATTTTTGTTGTTTTTGTGTTATTCAAAGCATAAGGATAACAATAAATTTTTTTTTTAAAGAGAAAGAAGAATAGATTAAGGAGAAAAAAAAATATATTTTATGACATAGATAAAAATTTGTTTTCTTAAAATTTGCAATAAATTCAGGTGAATTTACCTGACATTTCTCATTTTATGAGTTTTTATTTATTATATGAAATGTAACAGGAAGGGACAAATGTGGAGAATTTTTTGCAAAATTTATATCGTATTTACTGTTTTAATAGCAAGGAATACAGATAATGTATTTATTTTTTTTTCAAATGTGAATGATTTATTCGTATGTGCGTTTATAGGCTATTTTTATTTAAAAAAAAAAAATAATAAATTTATATTATGAAAAAAAAAAAAATTGTATGACGTATAGAGATGCCTTCAAAATTAATTTATAATTATTTTCGAAAAATATAAATAAAAACGAAGAAAACGAATCATCATTTTATTTCCGTATTCAAATTTCAACGCAGATAATAAAAACAAAAATTTCTACGAAAAATATCTAAAAACTCACGTACATTTAATATTATATAAGTGAATCGTGAAAATATTCAAAAGGGATAAAATATATTTACTTATTCGATATTTATCCTTAAGACGATATCATAAAATTATCAACTTCACATGCTTTCATTTTATAAAAATTGAAAAAGGGAGACATTTTCCTTGTATATGTACCTTTCTATATTGTAAATTGTAATAATATAATGCCTGCACTTTTTTTTTTCAACCCTCTTTTTTCAGTTCAACTTATCAGCTTTTTTCGTATTTTATTTTTTTTTTTATTTATTTTTTTTTTTACTTTCTTAAATTTTTTTTTCAAGGGGGGAGAGAGAGAATATATATGGGAGACGCATTGAATCAATGACTTATGCGATTATACAAATATCGATTCTTTTTGTATTTTCTGTACCAAGAGCTTAGAATTTTTTCCTATTTATATTATAGAAAAAAAAAATAGTATAAGAGGCTTAGGATTTTAAAGGATTTTAAAATTGAAAACAAAACAAATTGGAGGATTCCATTCGATATTTATTACATTTCCAGTTGAATTTTTCTTTATAACCAGCTGATGTTATTGAACAGGAGGAGAAAAAAACAAAACAAATTTTTATCCTCAATTTACTTTATTATGTATAGTATATTTGTTCTAAAATTAAATATATGTAAGTTTATTTGTATGGAATATTTGAAATAGTTGCATGTTTTCAATTTTACACGCCCTTCGAGTTTTCTTTATCTTTATGTTTTTAATTCTCTTTAAACATTTAAAATATAAAATACGTATTATATAGGTACATCTTAATTATGACTATTTAAATTCATTTAGGGTACATTTATACGTATGAAGTTCAAATTCAGATCACTAACATAATTAAGTTCGTAATAGATACAAAAACTAACGAACTTTCTATAATTATCTGGCAGTTTCCATTGCAACTATATATTTTATTAAAGAAATTCATAGCACCAAAAAGAGATTATAATTCCATGATATGGCATACCAGTAATTTATGACTATTATTCTTTTGTTTTTGTTTTTTTGTTTTTTTTTTGTTTTGTTTTTTTTTTTTTCGTTGAAAAGAAACATATAGTGAAGAAAATCAGTGAATGTTTTGTATTTTGAATAAATACAATAAAATTACATTTCAATTCTTTTGTTTAATGCGTTAACAAATAATAATAATAAACATTTATAAAATATTCCACCCTCGAATTTGTTAAGATATAAATGGTTGGTTGAACACGTATCAGAAAATGAAAAATTTAAACAAAAAAAAAAAAAAAAATACAAGAAAACTCTTGGACCGAAGAAATTTGTTTTTGAAACACAAATTAGTCAAATGTCAGAAATAATTTACAAAAAGAAAAAATGACATAGTACATTGAAAATAAATTAAAAAATTTTATTTATTCATTTATGCATTTCCATTCAATTCACTTATATTAAATTATCGTTCTTCATTTTTACACTGACTTGAATTTAAAAATTAATTAAATGCAAAAATTATAATTTCAAAATAATTAAAAAACAAGGAAAAAAACTTAAAGTTAAAGGTCAATGCTTTTTAAGTTAGCATCTCTTCCAGATTTCGAAATTAGAGATTATATAGTTTTTGTTGTATTTTTAAAATTTCTCAAACTAAAAAATCATTCTTAATTATTTTTGTTTTCAATTAAATTTATAAACGGATTTTTTAGAATATTATTTTCTTTGTTGATCAAATAATAAGCTATGCAATTTTTCAAAATTCAGTTAGAAATAAATTTCGCTTGAATGTTTGAATTTTTATTGAAATAATTTTATATACAATAAAGTTGCCAATTATTACACACTTCATATAATTTGAATGTGTTAATTATACAATATTGTATTGTCACGTACATATAAGAAACAATTCCAATAAACTAACTTGATTGCATTATATCCTTCCTTAACGTTCTATACTGTAAAAAGTACACAAACACATATAGATATGTAGGTATATAAAATTTTCTATTATTTTTGGTACTTTTCATAAAACTTTCAGTTGTGGGGTTAATTAGGAGAAGACAAATGCCTGAACTTTGTCTAAAGTGAGTTTGCTTCCAAAAGAAATATGCAACATTATTTGGACCAAGTTTATTTTGCAATCCAACATTCATATATACATATACACAAACATATACAATATGTACTATGAACTTTGTAAAACTTAAAGAGTTCCTTATACAACACAATTATTTAGGATTTATATGGAGTTATAATGATGCTACTGTGTATATCCACAGTACATATATTATTTTGAAAGCATTGTGTTTGCATTAAAAGAGACAATTTTTTATGTATGTATGTATATATAAAATTTGTAATAATTTTAAGTCGAGTTCGAAATGCAAAAAAGGATTTCTTAGTGACTTTCAAAAGATATAAATCTTTTTGCGTTTTATTATGTGAGAGTTTATTAATTTATTACTTATTCTTACAATTCATGAACAATGTTGAAAGATAATTTTTTTTTTCTTTTATTGTAATTTTTATTCCTTTTTGTCTTTTTTTAAAATAAAGTATAAAATAATAAGTCTTTGAAATTTTATAGAAGCGTGTTAATGGACAAACTTTTTGTATATTATTGTTAATTTTATGAAAAGTTGTAGTTTTTTTTATATATACATATATAAAATTTTATTTTAGAATTTATATACTTGTGTCTAAAGATTTAAAATTAAAATATGTCGTTTGTCATAGGTTTTTTTTCTCTAATTATTTTTACTTTTTATTTACATATTTATAAAAAAAAAGAAAAGTAATTTATTAAAAAATTGTTGCTATAGTTTTTATATCAATTGAAATTTATAGGATTTAATAATTTCAATGTCTCAATTTATTAAGAACAGATACTTTATAAAGTGTTCTATATAGGTACCTATACAATACATATGTATGCAGGTATTTATGTACTTATCTATTAGAACTATTAAAATTACATTTTCCATTTTTGTACTTTTACAAATTATAA
The DNA here is from genome assembly GCA_939192795.1 of Bombylius discolor. Classification (NCBI taxonomy): domain Eukaryota; kingdom Metazoa; phylum Arthropoda; class Insecta; order Diptera; family Bombyliidae; genus Bombylius; species Bombylius discolor. The sequence continues at coordinate 1,993,523 of OW584241.1, read as the reverse complement.
AACATGTATCATTTAATATGAAAAGTTTCATCTTGTTTTAATATTGTTGGAAGAAATTAAAGTTATTTTTCTAGTAAAATATATGAAAAGATATGTATTTTTTGTTCATTTTATATCTGAATAACATAAAGATGAAAATATAATTTAGCACCATTAACTACCACACCTTTAATCAGAGGAACATCAGTAACTGTCACACGTACTTTCTTATAGATCTGTTTAAGAATGATCCTTTTACAACATTCATTAGTTCATCTTCTATATATATATTCAATATGAGTGCCACCTGCCGACCTACCATCTTCCATTATATATTCTCGTTTATTAAATATATATTAATGTACGTAAATGTATAATATATATGAGTTAACCCACCAAGATGGATACAAATAAGACTTTCTTTAATTTTATTACCTGTAGTGCCTGCATATATCACTAGCAACAAGAACATGATTAATTTGTGACAAATGTCCAAAACAAAAAGATGTGACACACCCAACGACTGGACACCAAAAACAAGTATATGCCATGCATAGCTATATATGTATATAGTACATTTTTATACACCCTGACGTTTTTTTTTTTCTGAATCTCCTTGGCATTTTTAAAAATAACATAAAGTGAAAAAAAAAATGCATCAATGCATCTATGTACGTTCTATATAAATGGATAAATGGATAAAAACCTAAAAGAAAAATTAAAATTGCCTTAAAGAAAAATTTGGGCCTTTGGGCCGATTAAATATTTTTTTTGTTTACTCATTTCCTTTTTCTTAGAGTTTTTTCTTTCTAATTTTTTTTATTTATTAATTCTTTTCATAGCTTTCAGTTTTTGAAAATTTTTTTTTAACATGTTATAATACATCTTAGTAATGGTTTAAGTTGTTTTTCAAGTTACCATATATACAACTGATGTTGGCAGATATCTCGTCTTTAAGAAGAAAAAATTATCCAAAGATGATAAAAAAAAAACAAAACAAAAAAATAATCAAATATCTATATATAGGTACATATATGTATAAACTTTAAAAAAAAAAAAAGAAAAAATGTTTTATTAATAAATCACAAAATTTACATAACTTCAAAATGTAAAGAAAAACACAAACATACAAAAAATTTTATATACCTATAGGATAATATATCTACCTGAAATAAAAAAAAAAAAAAAAAAAAGAAAGAAAGCTAAAAACATATGTATATTAGCCTTTTCATAAAAGTTTTGTATCATTGATGTGTATAGATGTGACTTTTACTCTTTTTCATAGTTTATGTTTTTTTGTTTTCATTTATTTTTCATTTTTTGTTAATATTTTTGTTGTTGGAACTAGAGGTCCGAAAAATATAAATCAGAGATTTTCTGAATAACATTTTAACTAAAGATTTATTACCAAGTTTTTTGAGCGTTGTTTACATCGAAACTATATATACATATAGTATATGAGTTCACCACATAGAGTGTGTTCTTTGCACTGGAAAAAAAATATATGAAAGATCTCAGTTAAGATTGTCGGAATCAGATTATAAAAACTTGAATAAAAATGGAGGTCCATGCAATCACACCTTTGACCGGTTAAATGAATTACGAGGTCTTTTTTTTCTTTTCTAAAAATTTAAAAAAAGAGAATATTTTTTCATTTGAAATGATATATCTTTTTTTCTTGTTTTTTTTTTTAAATCTTTGTTTCATATTTATATATACATACTTTCTGAATTTCAAGAAAAAAAAAATACCTCATTTTGTTATAACAGATTAATTCAGGTAAAAATTTTCTTCAAATGCAAAATAAGAAAGAAAAAAATTGTATAATTTGTTATTTATCTTCCTTCTAGAAACTTAATTCTTGTTTTATGAGTTAATGATCTCTATAAGATCATAGAAAAAGTATACACAAAGTTTTTAAAAGGATTTTCTATAATGTCAGCTTTGTTCAAAAATAAAGAATTAGCAGAAAAACATAAAAATTGAAAAAAAAAAAAAAAAAAAAAAAATCACCATCATTCTATATCAATCAATACACCTTACCATCTCATCTTTTTTGTTTTTTCATTGAAATTAATTAAACAAATTTTTCCTTATACCTACAATAAATTGCTAGATAATTAAAAAAGACTTGAGATGACATCAGAAACGATGTTTATTGCACCGTGTAAATCATACCTTGAACAAGTTTCTAACTTACAGTGTCACGCGAAGTTGAATAGTTGCAAGCAAATAGTCCCACACATGCAGAATCATTAAGATCCTGACAGGTTAATTAATTGCTTAACAACACAGACTCAGTTTAACTAATCTATATATCTATCTATATCTTTATACATATATGCATATATACATACTATATGCACATATTCCATACAAGATACACACAGAAATTTGATCCATCAAATTTAAATACAATACTTAAAGGTATTATATACATATAAATATATGGCGGTATTATATAAGGATCTAAATAACTTCACAATTTTCTGATGAAAAAAAAAGAATGTATGACACAAAAGAATCAGTTTAAACGTAGTACTTATAGAGTATGTACCTTATATACATACATACATATATTGTTTACATGTCTGCAAAATACAAAGTCACAAAAATTATTATAAAAGCTAGATAAAAGATCAGATATGGATTTTTGTATTCATTGCACAATATCAAAAGTACCAGCAATCAAGGATGATGAATTATATCTTTGTCGGGATCTTACAGAAGTCGCAAAAAAAAAAAATTATAAATATTTTTGTGCTTTTTTGATATTCTGTAAAAGTGTGGCAAAAAAAAAAAATTTAATAAAAAAGAAGAGTTAAAGTAAAAAAAAATAAAAATAAAGAATCGTCATATTAGTATGACAGTTTAATAGGAAAAAAAAAATATGAAAGAAAAAAAAAATTTAAATACGCGGTGTGAAATAATAAATTCTTAGAAATAAAATTACACAAAAAAAAAAATAACAATGGAAATATTAATTTTAGATGGTTTTTAAATTAAATGACAAATATTTTTGAAGTAATAAAAATAATTTTTATTTTTAATTATATGATATAATATTTTTATTAAAGAACGCATTTATTTTGAAAATAGAAAAAAAAACAAGAATGAAATTAATTTAAAATGAACCATACACGAAAAAAAGTAAAAAAGTAAGAGCTTTTTTAAGAAAAAAACAATGAAGTAACAGCTACACAGAATATAAAAAATGAATTAAAAAGCTAATTTTAAATATTGTGTTGCATGTGACTGCAATTTTGATGATGTTAATCAAAGGAAGATCTGACACAAATCCCAATTCCCTCATCATTAGAATGAAGAACGATAATATCCAAAGGAACCGTCACATTTTTAATTTATTTTGAGCTTTTTTAAGGAATGTTTAGGTACATCTCACAATATGTTACAATGAATATACAGAGAATAATGTTCAAAAGTATATGTACATATTTCTGTACAAAATTCACTATCATATATAGAACATCCCGTATTTATAATACTACTTATGTATACCTTAACTGTGAATAATGGGTGAAATTCAGGATGTAATAATGTAGGATGTTTGGGCCGCTGATGGAGCAATTCTGACACCAACTATAACTTTACATGTACATACAATATATAAAGTATAGTATAATATATTCGCTTCTTTTGTAATAATAATGATTATACAAACATATATTTTCATCATATACAAAAAGTATATGGGTAATGGCGATGTTATATCCATATGTATGTATGTATATAATATATAAATGCGAAAGTATCTGGTACAAAAGGAACAAAAGAGAAAAAGAATAAAAATGTGAAAAAAAAAGAAGAAATACTTTACGAAAAATTTTGCACGAAAAGCTATAGTATGCGGGGGTAAAACGAAACGATATAGCATGAGGGATTATGGGGTGATTTATATGGGATTCGAGTGAAATATGGCCAGAGTGTGTCGGCAATTTTTATTGGGCATTTTAAAAAGCAAGTAAGATGTTTCTAAGACTTTTGCAAAAGAAATATTTATTATTACATTATCTGCTCCTTTTGCTTTTGTTACCTCATCCTATTAAACATATAAATAACCACCCAAAATATTACGAAATTCATAGTATAGAACAAAAAAATAAAACAAAAAAAAATATATATTGAGAAGAACAAAAAAAAATATTTTTTGTGTCTCATCTGGAAGAAAATAAGTCAAAAGAAATTTTTGGCTGAATTATTACAGTTAACATACATATACCAGAAAATTGTAAGAAAGAAAAAAAAAATAATAATAAAAAAAGAAAATGAAATTCACAAGCCCAAGTGGACGTTAAATAAATAAATGTGAAACCAAAATCAAAAAATATTACTTTAAGCTTACATGATCCTTTAAATGAATGTATGTATAAAAAAATATTTTTGTAAAAAAAAATTGCATAAAATATGTTTTATTTGATTATCTGATATGCATTTCATGTATACATATGCACACAGTTTAATTATACATTCATTTAATTTCGAGAAGTTATTATCGAATAAATAAAATAAAAGAAAAACAATTTTAATTCGCATCAACATCATCATCATTGATTTCTAAATCTATTCACGATGCATGAGTTAAGGAATTGTTGCATCAATTTGCATATTTTAAAATGTTACTTGTCACCTCGCTTGTCAAAATCAAATCACTTTAAACAACTAACGACAGAACAAGTATAGAATTCATAAATAAAAAATTTAACTATATCTACAGGTAATTGCGAATATGAGCAAACGTGTATCTGATTATATGTGCATGCTTATAAAATATATGTATTCACACGTGAATATGTACATAGGACTTTATTTATTTATTTTTTTTTTGCATTTAAAAACATATTTATACAAACACATAAATTTGTACATACATGGAAATATTGTGAACTACTTGACGATTTAGCACTAGGCGCATGCGCGTTCTATAATATATACTTAATGGAAAATCCAAAGAAAACGTGCATAACTGCATACACAACTTTCATAATATTACTATATTCGTCCAAATGGCTAAATTAAATGTAATTAAAATGCAAAAAACGAATCTAAAAAAATTGCGATAGTTTTGTATGCAACTCTTGTAATATCGTGATTATTGAAATCGTATATAAAGGTAAGTACTTTGTTTGATAAAAAAATAATAAATATAAAAAAAATAATACTTACAAAACTTATAACACGTATACAAACTAAAAATATGTACATATATTTTTTTTTTATTTAAAAAATAAAAAAAATATATTTTCAATTTATCTATATTAATTTAGAAAATAAATTGCCACAATAAAAGTATTTTAATATCCTGATTTAATGATTCATTGTTTTCTATGAAATCCTTGAAAATATTTTATTAAAATTATTCAAAGAAATCATTTGTTATATTGTGAAGTTTTTCATAAGAAAATAAATTCCTATTTCTAAATTTCTAAATTCATATTGCGTATATAATGACAATAGATCCTGCCAATTTACACACAATACGTCTTTTTTCGTTTCAATACCTATACCTTCTTCAAAATAAAAATAAAAAAAAAAAAAAATTCTGTCTGAAGAAAGGGCATGGACATAATGAATACGAGTAGACTATAATATCGTGATGGCACCTTGTTAACGTTTTTAATGGTTTCAATTAAAAAAATTTACTGACTTTTTTTTATATTTTCTGATTTATTAAAATATTTTTTTAAAAAATTATACCTTTGAATTTTGTTTCTTTTTTTTTTTTAATGAAAAATAAAACTTGAAAATGTAAAAAATATGATGGTGAAATTTAAAGAAAAAAAAAAAAAAGAAATAAATTCGAAAAACGCAACATATTAATAAATATGTATTTGTTTTCCGTTAAAAATATAGATAAGAAATCAACTTGTTGATCATTTTATATGATTGCATCTCTGCAAGTGTTATATATTTATTAAAAATTTTAAATTACATTACCTATACTTTATTCGAATTTAAAAAAAAAATATGATTAAAAAAAATTACACGTAAAAAAATAATAAAAATTATTGTATGACAGTGGAAAAAATATAATTTAAAAAAAAATTACATTAATTGAAGTTAAAAATGTCCTGTCCTGTCCTGTCCTGTATACGGTAATAAACATATGTGCATGTTAGTCTATACATGTCATACAGATACACTATACTAAAAGCATATTTCAAAGTACCGGAGGTTAATTGTTATCATATAATTGCTGGCAAAGGAAATTATACAATTAAAGCCATCATGATGCAATGTAGTTAAAACAAAGTAAATTTACAAGGAATGAAAAATTCGAAATATTAATGTGTCGCAGATATCTGTTAAAATATGTACATTTTTGGATGTACCTACACACAATTTTTAGGACATTAATATACAAATATATATACTCAAACATAGAAGCTCAAATAATTTTTTTAAGTTATATTTCATACTTTCTGTATTTTTTTTTCCTTTCTCTTTCTTTATTTTTTCTTTGATAAGATCCTTTTACAAACTTTTTTGTTATGCTGTACATAGCTTCTGGCAAAATAAACCGAAAAGTCTTATCTTATAATTAGAGTTAGCGTTGCTAAAACGTTTTTGAATTGAAAAAAAGGAAGAAAAGAAAAAAGAAATAAAAGGAATAAAATAAACTCTAAAAGTGTGATAATTTTTGTGAATTATTAGTTTTAATTTACTGAAGAGAAAAATTCGAAATTTAAAAAAAAGGATCAAGTCAATTTTTGTATACAAAAAATAATTTATCTGAAATTAAAGCTAAAATACTTTATTTCTGTTGAATTTTTTTTTTCCTTTTTTCTCAAATATTTTTCACTCGATTTATAATTTTTTTTTATCCAATAAAGTAAGCTTTAAAAAGTTTAACTAATTCAAAGATTATATAAAAAAATATAATAAGAATCCAAATTATATATAAAAAAATTTAAAGTCAAGTAATGGAACCATACTGGCGACAGTTGAGTTTGTTTTATTTTTATTTTTCTATATATTTTTTTTTTATTTTCTATTGTGTTACTTTTTACTGTTGTATAGCAAATATAGAAAATAAAAATAAGTGAAAAAAATTTTTTCAATAATTTTGAAATTTCTTCTCCTAATGTTTCCTTTTTTTTAGTCATTTTTTTATTCATAGAAAAAATTTTTTTTTACTAACAAAATAAAGATATATTCTCCCCACACATAATTTTTAAATATAAAATGAAAAAATAAGTTTATATTTTTTTTCTTCATATTTTATCACAAAAATAAACAGAACATGTCCACAAATTTTTTTTCCTTGCAATCCCTACCATCCGTGGCCTAATATAATTCGCATCTGAATCGAATTTTCCATTTTTCCAGCTTATTATCATACAAATGATCCGTGGCCCATTTGGAACAATTTCACTGTCTGCAAAAATATACACACATACATATATGATGAAAATCATTATCGTGTACAATATCTATAGCTTATTGTATGTACAGTGTACACACAAACTTATGTACAATGCCAAGAAAATCTTCTATCTTCTGGTGTTGAATTTTGTTTGTACATAATCTATTCTTTAAGTTTTATCTATTTATTTTTCACAAAATATAGAAATAAATAAAAATAATTTTGAGCTCATATTGGAAAATTTAGTTTTTATTTAACACTTTTTTAAAAGTAATATTTTTTGTCAGTTAGATAATTTTTTTTGTGTGTGAAAAAAATATGAAAAGTCTTATAAATTTAATTTGATTTTTTGTTTTGTCTTTGTGTTATAGTTGAAAATATCTTTATGGTATTTTTACAACTATTGAAAGCAGGAGATGAATTTTGAATACTTTATCATATTGAAAGATATAATACTAGGTAATATAACATCAAATACCTACATGAAAAGAATTTTTCTTTATATAATAATGAAAGTCAAGATGATAGATGTAAGGTGTTGTATCGGAAATAATAATGATGTCTTGACTGTCTATTGGGGATTTATTTGAAATTCCGTAAATATGTATTATACGAATATGAACAATTTTTTTAGGGTGATGTATATAAAGAAAAAAAAAAGAAAGATATTATAATAATACACCATACACGTTTAATTTTACGTATTTTAGGTTTAATTCAAAGCGAAAAGCTTTATGATATTATATTGCAAAATATCTTTAGATATATTCTTGATAATAATACCAAAATGTACAAGAATAAAGAATCAAATGACATATAGAAATTCATAAATCGTCCAACCATGTGTATTAATATTGTCGTTCATAAATCATCTCTTGAAAATTCTTCTTCGCTTATATATATTTTGTGAAATAATCGTTGAATTCTTCATTGGACTGCCGCAGAATCTTGTCTAGATCTTATGAAATGTTTTTTATTTTTTTTATTTTAAATTTTTTTCTTTAATCTATAAAGGACACATAGTGCTTATGTATATAGTATATAGATATTTTTTTCTTGCCAATAAATACCATATAATAAAATACATATATATAAGTAGATAAGACAAACGTTCATTTTATTTTATAATAAATGTCATATAGGTATATGTTTGTATGTATATGTGTAATGTAAAACACAGATAGTACATAATGTTTGCGCGTTAGCAAAAAATAACAGGAAAAAAAAATATGTACGTTTTTTTTTTTTTTGTATTTCTTAAACGGATTTTCACATTAGGATATAAATCTCTTACAGTGGAATTCAAATGTCTATGAATTACAAAAATTTGTCCGCACAATTTTAATATTCATATGAATAAATCATATTTTAGACTTGAAAAGCCTGTGAAAACCCGCTGTGAAAAAGACATTTTAACATTTTAACGAAAAATAAAAAATAAAAAAGAACTTTTTGGTGCACTCATTAAAAGAATATGCGACTAAAAATTGCAATATAAAATTATTTTCTTGTATTAAAAGAATTTACTTTTTCTTCCATTTTTATAAATTGTTGTTTTTACTTTAAAAAATTATCACATATTTAAATAACGACATACATACATAACAGAGTAAGTTTTTTTTTTTGGAATGTGTAAAATACCAATCAAACAGGAATTAAAACAGCAATTAGAATCTTTTTATATTAGTTCAAGACGTATGACAGTGTACTTAATTACAACAGATTTGATTTGAGAGTTCGAATTTATTATCTAAACAAAAAACAAATTTTCCATCTTGAGAAAATAATCTTGTTTCAGATTCAGTCAGTTGTTCATTTTAAATTTTTATATTTTCTTTAGAATGTCTTCCTCTCTATTATTCATTTCATCCCATTTATGTTTATAAAAAAAAAGAGTTGAAATTGATGCATTTATGAACATGCATTTTTTATTTTAAAATATGCATTTCATTTTGTGTTTTGTTTTTGTGTTTTGTGATTTCAAAATTTCAGTTCATAGAAAATGTTTTACGCTACTGAAAAATCCTTAATATAAAAAAATACGTATGTTTCTTCATATATTTTGTAGGATAATTATAATGAAGGACAAAGTGAATAATGTCCGAAATTTCTAATTTTTATGAATGAGTTTTCCAAGTTAAGAAATTTTAATCTTCTATAATTATTGCTTTCTATAAAAATAAGCAGCTGGTCATTGCTATATTCATTGGAAACGAGAGAACATTAGTCTTCCGAATAATATTAAGTTTCTGAAAATTTTGACTGATAAGATATATTTTATTTTCTTCTAGAACATATTAAAACATATATTTAGTAGTATACACCTACCTATATATTTACTTATAAGTAACTCATACTTACAAAAAACAAACAAAATGTATATTTATCAGATATCGTGTATCCCTAAATAATAATTGATAGACATCTGAGCTTGTAATTAATCAAAAGTATTCGTAGAATATTGTTAAATAAAGTGTCCAATTAATTAATATCACATTTTACGACCACCAAGCTGTGAAAAATCATTAAAATACTCCGTCGGTGGAAAATTATTCAAAGTTTACCATAAAATTTGTCAAGATCGAGTTACTACATATACCAGTATACCTACATACATAAATGTATGTACCTATGTAGTATATGAAAATAAGAAAGAGTTATATTTATATACCTACCTATGTATATAGAAAAAGTATTATACGTAATTTATGAAAATATCTATAAAAAGTGTTAAATATGTAATAATCATCGTCTTTAGTTCTTAAGAATAATAATCATTTCTTATTCGCATTTTCACAGTGTACAAGAACTGTATTGCAAACTACCATCCGTAGTACGTGAAATACCCACATATGAACATGTATGTATATATATGTACATATAATATATATATATACACAAAAAGCCTGAAAGCTTCAACACAAGCATAAACATATCCTATAAGTTACGAAGAATATATCCTCGCTTTAAGAAATTCCACAATCAAATTTATTTTATTTTGACATTAAATTCTCACATTTCTCTTCATTCTCGCAAAAATAAAAATATGTGTGTACGATTGAATTGTAGAAAAATGAGAAACTCATCAATCTCATCCACATTGTAAACGCCCATAAACAAGTCATTGTGTTTAGATATTTTTATTTTTATTTCACAGTAAAGAACGTGCCATCTTTATTACTCTACTATATTAAAATGTTCATTGACCACGTGCGAACATTCTTTCCATATATTACAATATACTTTGTTTTTGTTTCTTTTATTTTTCAGCAAAAAAAAAAAACAAAATAAGAGAACTAACACATGTTTCAGTATTTTATTTATGTGTATTTACTTTCAAGTGTAAGTTCTAAAAAGAAATATCCTTGCTGAGCTTACTGTTTTGTTTATTATTCCGACGGAACGGATGCTTTATTACAAAAATTACAAAAGGATATCAGAAAAATTGTTGTTTTTAGTTTCCCCTCTGCTTAGGTGTGTTACTTCAAAGGCGGAGACTTATTGCCTGTTGCCTGTCCTTTTTACACTTGTTTTTAGTTTATGGCCATATCAAACGCATTCACTGTTGGATTTTAAATGGCCTGTAATAAAGCATTGGTTGCAGCCATAAAGCATTCAAGTGAACGAGATATCTGCGTACTGTGACTGTAGCACAAGAGAGAAAGAGCTAGGTCATAAAGCATTTAAATGGGAAAGAAAAATGTTCGAAATGATTTATAATTATAAGAAAAAGAAGAAAACACAAAAAAATAAAAAAAAGATTTCTTATGGCGGGGAATACTGTGGGAAAATTGTATATTAGTGTGTGTTGAACTGTTGTGTTCTCCTTCATGGTTCCGGCGGCCATAAAACATTTTTAGAGAGGTGCTCGGTGCTGCCATGACAATGATGGGGAAATGGTGAAAGTGATATTAATTTTATTTACTTTTTGGAAAATATTTTTCACTTGTGTTCTTGTTTATTACATTTTTTTAGTTGTATATTTTTTGTGTCTATTTTGTGCTATATGTGTTAGGTGTTACCAGACTGAATTATTTGTTGATATTATGATTACAATGAAAGTGTAATTACATTGCATGTGCTATATAAATTGAGGATATGTTTCCTGTTGCATAATTTTTAATTTGTTGACACGTAAAGAAGAGAGTAGGTATATTATATACAAATTTTATGCAAGTAAATTGTGTTTGTAAAACAATAATAAAAGATTTTATGAGTTTTCGAAGTGTCAATGATTGATGACTTTCAATTTAAAAAAAAAAAAACCAAAAGGAAAAAAAAGCCATTTATCATAAGAATCGAGTTTAAAAAATTATAAATCTGATTGAAAAAATGCAAAATAATGAATGAACTTTTGATTTATAGAGTTTCGTGTAAAATTGTTTTAATTTTTTTATTTTTTCAAAAATGTTTTTAAAAGTGAAATTTATCGTATATGAATGAACCATGTAAAAGAACAATAAAAATAAACGGGTTGTTTTGTACGCTCACTGGTTGTCTGTATATTGAGTTGTTAACATAAAATTTTTCATGTAATTTTCGTTATTTTTTCATGTAGGTAGTTTTCTTTTTTCTTTATAGGTAATTAATAAATCTTAAATAATCATTGTAATATTGTAAAAATAAATTTTCTGATAATACTCCAAACACTTGGTTTCATAATTATTTATTGAGTGTACTTTGTCCTTACAGAACAAGTGTACCTATAATGTTCATAGAATACAAACTTTCTTGACCGACGGTATTGTTATTTTTCACGTGATGTGGATCCGTCGGTTGATGGTAAAAGGTTTTCACATTAAATTGAAGCTAATAAAATTTCTTTTTGAGGTTTTATTTTAACAAAGCTTCTACTTAGATGATGTTTAGTGCTTATTGTAAGCAAAAAGCTTTGAGATCGTAGTAGATTTATTTTAATGTCGTCTTATTATGCAGCATTGTTTTTTTTTTGGGCTGGATTGTTCTTGTTATATAGTCTACTGTCTCGATTTTTCACTGACTGGAATAGGTAATGAAATGAAGTACCATAAATTTCAGATGAAGATTCACATGATTTTTTGAATTTTTGTTCGAATGTTAACATTATTTTGTAGTACCTACTTTCTTTGTCTGTGAAAATAAAGGTGTTATAGTGGGTGTTGTAGATAGAAAGTACTACGAGACATAAAATCTCTTTAAAGGTACCTATCTCAAAAACAAAACTGGATGTGTCTCTTACCCCACTTTCGAAAAGAGCAGCTTAGTTAAATTATTTATGCGCCTTTATAATGATACATAATATGTATTAACACAGTTTTGTTATTTAATTTTAAAGATATCTTTTCTATAGAACTAACTTGAGCTAGTAATTAATTCATTAGTTGAAAAAAAAACCTATTCTTTTTGCAATTTCGGAAATGAGGAAAAAATCCAACAGAGACAAATTCAAATTGTAAAAAACACCCTAATAAGATACCTACATGTTTATTTTATTTACACAAGATCAAATTGGCACGAATTACATATTTATTTTCACATTTTATTAAGAAATAAAAAACTTTTTTCTTGTCTTTTCTTTCGTTACAATAAGAAAAAAGTTCTTCAGTAGGAGGAAATAAATTCGACAAAATTATCTTTCACTTTTAATCAATTCCTCAAATAACAATTAAACCCACACACATGTTCTTTTGTGCAACAAATAAAACTACACCTGCTGTCAACCTGCGTGCGCACATTGCATTCCATTTCATATCAAAAGAAATACAATAATAAGTACATAATGTTTAATCCATTGTCGTATCGCAGTTACATCTTAACGGACAGACAATAAGATATCTTGGGTGGTGTTTCTTTTTATTTTTCATTTTATTTTGTTTTTCGATTAAATATAAGAAGACCAGCATTAAAAACCAACAACTGTAATTTAGTTATTGACGTTCCTCAACGTTTAATTTTTCTTTCAGATTAACGTATACGCCTTGGATAAGAAAATATAATTGTGTGCACATTAACAGCAATTTAATTGCAATAATAATTTCATATTTAATGTATAGCTATAGTTAGTTAACAGTACGTAAACATATGGTTCATGTTTTCAGTTATTATTGATGATAATATTCCAAAATAAAAAGAAGAAAGGAAAAATGATGATTAGTTATTTGTTATCGTTTAAATTTTACAAATATCTTAATTTTTCATTCTGTAATTTGATATCTATTTCTCTGTAGGTTTATACAGGATGTTTATTAAATAACCCTTTAAAAAAAAAAACCAAATAAGTCATACGAAAATTATTTTTATTTTAAAATTCATAAAACATCTCTATCTCTGACACATCAAAGTCTATATTAAAAGAACATTTGTGAAGGATCTTTTTTGCTAGACGACAAATTCAATAAAATTCAAGGAAAATGACCAAAAGAAAGCACATAAGTACACACAATTTGATTTTTTATAGGATATATTTTTTGTCAGTCTCAAAAATAACAAGGTATTCCAACATTGACACAATCTCAATCAAATATTCACTTCCAAAATAGAAAATTTCAATTGCAATCTGCCTTATATGAATACAATAATTTTTTAACACACAATAATTAAACTCACATCAATAAATTTCATTTAACATATTGTACATTCATTATAGCATAAAAGCATCAAAAAGTTCAGGTATATGCAATTTATTGTAATTTTACCAAGTAACTTAACAAAATGATTGTGATAGACATCATCACGTTAGGCCAATGAAAGCAACTCTAATCTTGAAGAATAAACTAAAAAGCCGTTTGTTTTTATTCGTATTTTATTATTACATATTTATTTTTGTAATTTATTCATACTAAGTTACAATATAAGTATTTTTTCATTGTTAACATCAACAAAGTTTTAGATTTATTTTTAATAAACATCAGATATACATGTAAGTACATATACGTGCGACTACATACATACATATAGTACATTGAAATTTTGCATGAATGATTGATGAACCTAATGATTGAAGCGCCGTGTTTTATAAGCCTGTCGATAATATCTTTAACAGCATCACTGCATAAATATGTGTGTATATGTAATAATATATATGTATAGTTATGTGAAGTAACACATTATGTATGACTTCAACGTCTCCATCATATATTCTGTAAATTTTATATTTATTTTAATTTATTTTTTCTCGATTAAAATATGTATATGTAATGTATGTATTTTTTTTTTTCTCTTCAGTTAATATGCATAATTTTTTATCATTTCATAGAAAATTTATTGATGAATGAATTGAATAATATTGTAATATTAAAATCAATACCATTTATGACAAATTATTCAAATTGTCATTAATTTCAATATATTTATGTACATACATACATATGTATTTAGAGTTGGTCAGTGGGTAAGTGAAGATTTTAGAATTTTTAATGTATATGATACAATGTGAAGGTCTCAACGATTTTTCATTTTTATTTTTTTTAAACAAATTAAGAAGCTTTAGTAACTTTTTTATTATGAGTAAAATTTATTCATTAATTATATAAAAAAAAAACTATAAATTATCATCAAAGTCATTAAAAAGATTTTGATGAGCTTAAAATGAAATTTTCAAGTAATTTTCATATTATAATTAAACATAATAAAGTTTACCTGATGAATAAAAAAGATTACAAAATTTTTAAGACAAGACAATAATCAAACAATTATAGATATAGTTAATATTTGTAGAAAATTCTCTCTCTTTTTAATATAAATTACGAATACGTTTAAAGAAATGTATGTACATGTATATCACTTAATTTTAAGTACAAATTTTTACATTTAAAGAGCCACTTGTAGAATGATGTTCACTTAAGCTCATCATTATGAGCATAATAAAGTGATTCAAGAAAATTGGACCACCCTAAAATTACTTTTGGCTGTGTATATAGATGCTCCCTGTGGATTTATAATGGATTTTATATTCTTAAGAATTTTTGTTCTCTTTTTTTTTTCTTTTTTCATAAATAATGTTTAACATAATATTCTGTGAGTTATATGTACACACATTATAATAATCTTTAATAAAATATGATGTAGTAATACCATCACAATAATCACTATAATGTAATTAGTATCTATGATTTGATCGTGAATTAATTAAATTGTAGAAATACATATTTATATTTTTTTTTTTTCATATTCAAGATAAGATGGTTAAATTTTTTTCTGAAATTTCTAAAAAAAGCTTAATTGTGTCATATATTTATTATTGTCGTATAGAACAATTTTGATATTTCTAATATTTATGCAGAAATTCCTATTTTTACATGAAAATATAATTGGAAAAGTTATTTATTTTACCTTGAATTCTGAACTAAAAATATACAATAGCAAAATTACAAAATAGATAGATATTTACAAATACACAAAATATACGACAATAATTTTATTCTCTTAAAAAAAAAAAAAAACATACACACACAAAATATAAAATAAACATATAGAAATAGAAAATTAATTAACCAAAATGTAAATAAAAAAAAAATTATCCTTTTATTTTACTATGAATAAAAAAAAAAACTTTTCAAAAGCTCTTAAGCTTATGACAGTTTGGTAAACGTGAAATTACATTCATATTCGCCAAAAGTAATAACATAACTGTGTATCTTTATAAGCAATTTTACTAGTTGTTTGGATGAATTTTTATAAACCACAGAGTATTATGGTATTGCATATTATATTTACCATTCTACCAAATCAAATAATGCGCAAAATGGTACAGAAGAAGAAGTGTCACACTTCGTACCAGGAAGAACACATTACCTACGAATGTTGGACGTGTTCTACATGATTTTAAAATACATAAATATACATACAGTAAAAGAAACACGTGAAAATACCTGTATCTTTTTACATACATATGTATGTATATAATTTTGTGTTTGAATAAAAACATTAAACTTCATGACTGTTGTAAGGTAGAATGATGCAAATATTCTATTGTATTCATGCAGTACATACACTATTTATACATTGATTATTATAGTTTGGCTGCAAAACAGGTGGGTAATAACGATTGTATCTACGTATATGTATATATGCACAGTAAGTATAACAAACGCACATGTTCACTTTAACCTCGGATAATTTTATTTGCAATGAAGAAATAAACAAAATATAAACCAGTCAAATAACTTTTTCATTTTATTTATCTTATTTTTTTTTTTTTGTAAAAATTGAAGAAAACATTACAAACAGGATAAAAGAAATAAAATGAATAATGTAATGAGTAATGTATTTTGAAATTTGAAATGATTTTGTTTTGAATTCAATTACAATAAGACAAAAAAGATTTTTAAAAAAAAAGGCCTTCAGAAAACAAATGTTTATATTTAAATGTCACTTTGCTCTAATTTTTCTACATTGAATTTTTCCGTGTGACCTTTTTTCTTGTAATATTGCATGAAAAATTAGGTTTACACATATGTCCTTAAATTTAATTGAAGAACAAAATAAGGTAGTCAATATATGCAAAAAAATGTATGTTGAACAAAAGAAAAATGTCAAAACCTCATATTTGTGTATTTTATGATGTGTCATAAATCATAAATTTTAAACAATTTTCATACATTGTTTCACATCATATACATATTTTCTTTTATTTATAAAGTTTGAAAAAAAAAAAAGTTATATGCATTTTTTTATTCATTTAAATTCATTTTTTTTGGACCACTTGAGGACAGTGTTTTTTATTTTTTTGTCCATCTTTTCACATATGTATGCATGGTCATTACTTTTATTAAAATTTATGTGACATTTTAAATAGTAGCTACTTCTGTCCATTTTTATTATGTTATAGGTATCTTAAATTTTTTTCTTTGACCATTTATTGCCTTTGTGTTAAGTTTAACGCATATTTCCTTTCATACATGATTTTTGTTTTTCTTCTGTTCTGTTTTTTTATTATTATTTTTTTTTTCTTCAACAGTTCTCTTTTTTTTATGTATTATTATTTAGTCTTAAATTAAATTAAATAAAGTTCTTTTCAATGAACACATATTCTGTAATTTACAATTTATGTTTTGTGTACAAAATATGATCTTATAAATACTATCTGAGTATATGTATCTATGGTAAAAGGAAAAAAAACTTAAAATTATGAACTAACTGAGAGCCCTTCATAAATTTTCTGTCGATTATTTCTCAACGGAATATTATGTGTATTATAATATCTATGTGGGAATCCCGTCACTTTATGGCAAATTTTATGTTATTTTATGTTGTGTAAACGAGCTATAATCGTAAAGACATCAAAACAAATCGTAAATTCAAAAATCTCTGCTTAAATTGGGCGGAGAAGATACATGAAGAAAAGTAAGTGAATTTTATTTTATTTTTATGTTTTTTTTTTTTTTCTTTTCTGGATATTTTATGATTTTTCAGTTCCTATAAAGATCATTTTCAAGGAGTCACGTGCTATTCGTGTTGTCATATTATAACAACACATATTTCGTATGTGATTTTTTTTTTCTTTACAATTTTTCTGTATATTTGATTTAACTTTTTATATATATTATGTGCTATACTACTGTTTTCCCATTATGAATTCCTTTCCTCAATTTTATTTAATCGGAAATACGATAAGAAATTCCATTTCTTTCTTAATTTCTCTATATCTTTCAATTTGAGAAAAAGGAGAAAAAAAAAAACGAAAAAAGAAAGTTGTATAAAAAAATATAAACGTCACATGTGTTTGATTCTAACGTTTCTAAAAATAAAAAATAAAATAAAAAATTGTGAAATGTGGTATTTCAGTTTTCATTTTTCAATAAAGTGTTGTTTTCTTTTTTTTGGGTCTTAGATAAATATGGAAGGTCAGAAAGATGGCTCAAAATTTATAAAGTTATTGTGGGTGTGGGTTCTGTATTAAAAAATAAAATATGTATATAATATGTGAACGATAATATAAAGTATATGTATCATATATATAATCGATGCTATATAATCTAATGTTTATTTTTCATAGTAGTGTATATGATGTGGGCTTAGGTTTTGGATATATTAAGTTCAGTGAATCGAAAGAATTTGTTTTAAATGAGGTCAACTATTGATCTACGACCCTTCCGTTTCGATATTTTTTTTTTTTGTATAATGTATGTATAAAAAAAATTTATATCAGCAGAATGCTACATGTTTTTTTCCTAAATAAGTTGATTTATGAAAAAGATTATTTTTTATTGGGTGGAATATGAAATTGTCAATTGCATTATGGTTTTGACATTTTAACGTTTGAATTATACAGTTTCTGTTTATTTATTTATTTTTTATATAAATTTTTTACTTATCTTAAATGTATGTATGTAAATATAAAGAGTATTCGATTTTCAAAATATATTAGATTTTCAAATAATAAATGTAAAAAATAGAATATCTACGGATTAATATAAAGAAAGCTATTGAATCCTTATTTAAAATTAATTTGAAATCTAAAATATACATATAACAGATAATTGATTATACTTGCGGTTATCAGTAAAGGCTTGATAACTTATTGTATTTTGTGATATGACCTAGCAACCTATTTAAAAATTCATCTACTATCTAGTATATTAGATATATATATTATTCAAATTATAGTGAATAAAATTTATATGAAATATAAAACTGTTGACGTATTTTTGATAAAAACTAATTCAGTGTAAGATTTCATTTTTGGATAATGTCGTTGAAGTAATTAAAACTCAATTTTTTATTAATATATAAGCTTATAGCAAAATATTCGATGTATTTTTTATCAATAAATTATACTTGCTTTATATTTCAGGTATATAAATTTCAAACATACATACATATGCATACATATTTATGTATGTATTATATTTTACCATTTACCAATAAAATAATACAATGCACTGATTATTTGATATTTTGATGCATGTCGTTTCATATCTATCAATGTTTTATGTTTTATGTATAATGTATGTATGTCATATATGCATTTAATGTGAACTTTGATACATTTATAATGTACATATTTATTCCATTGCATTTATGTATATTATGTATATATATATATATATATGTATATAGTATATATATCTACATATTTCTGTTGTAATATGAAATAGTCTCTTCTTGTTTTGTAAAATGGTAAAGAAGGATTTTTAACTGGGCGCATTATTATACTTTAAAGTAAAAAAAAAAAAAATGAGAAAAAAGTAGAATGGGTGAATTTTGGTCCTGAACGGAGACATGATCAATTCATAAATCTTCCAACTGCATGTCCAGCCACATGTATGAATTTCCTCTGTAAATTTATAAAATTTTTTGGCTACTATTATTCTAGAAGTTACAAAAGCTATCAGACTAAATTTACGTACATAAAATATATTTATATTGCATATATGAAGAAGAACATAATGCTTTATAACTTTGTTGTAATTCATTTAACTGGTATATTTAATATAGTGCATGCATGCATATATTTTGCAATACAGGAGCATCAGGACTTTTTTTTTTGTTTTTGGTTTTTTTGAATAACAACACGCACTTGCAACATACGCGGATACAAAGTGATCTATAGACGGTTTAAATGTACATTATATAAAAAAAAAAGCATAAAAAAATGAGAAATATTTCGGAAATACTGGAATACACTTAACTCATTCAACTTGCAACTGAATTGTATCTATATGGGTAGATGCAGTTGCATCTCTTGTTATGCAACGTAAACTATAAAAGGACCTACTACATAATATATATTCATATAAATTCATATATGTGCATAAGCCATTTCAAAATGTAACAGATGCACCCATTTGGCTTCTGTACTTACTCATACCTTAATTGTGATGGAGTCATATAATATATGAAAGTTGATACTTAAATTGTAATATCGGTCTACATGGGCATTCAGTTCCATATACATTTTTTATTTCTGTTTCTACTTTTTTTTTTACTCTTTTTTTTTACAACCATCAGAATCTGGGTTTAATACCGGGTCTACATACGCAAATGCAGCCATGATTTATTACATGAAACAATATTGAGCATACGAAATTTATGGAGTGCTTTGTAAAAATATTATTTTGTCAAAATTTCCTTCTACATACGTACAACTCTAACTGTATACATACATATTACAATACAATCGATATGATATTTCATTTAAAGTGCAATTTGTAAATGTAATAATGCAATACATAAAATATTGAACCTCTAAAAATAGAATCAAATGGATTTATGAAAAAAAAAAAATTTCTTTATTTACTCAAAAAATGTACTTAACTTGAATTTCAATTTTATTTACTTCAACATATTCTTAATTCTACATTCTTTGAATTCTTGAAATTATTTCAATTGAAAAATAAATTTATAATGTTCATTATGTTTGTTTTTTTTTAAAAAAATTTTTTTTTTTATTGAAAATTTCTTTCTTGACCTATGTCAAGATATTTTTATGAAACATAGTCAATTTTTTTATAAAACGAATAAAAAAGAAGAAAAATTGAAATAATAATAAAATATAAAAATAAAATAAAAACATTGTTTATATGTATGCGCTATATTATTATTATTATTATTTTTTTATATGTATAAAAGACGGAAGACATATTCAAGCACCTAGTAATTACCCAAATCCTGATTTGTCATAAAAATAAAACCAACTGTTGATCGTTTTTTACGACACAAGTAATGGCCGCATAAAATTTGAGTGGCAATTTCGAGGGTTATGTGTTTTTATTTTATTTCTTAACTTTATGTTTTTAGTAGTGCCCTATGCGAATATATATGGGCCTTTTTCTAAAATTATATTTTGAGTACTAACCAAAAAGCAATGAAACGTCTCAAACGCTAAAGATTTAACCTTATTATTATTATTTGTTTTACTTATATATGTATAAATGTTGTGTTTATATAAGTAAGTATATGCATCAGTCGTTTACAACATATTTTATGGGCAGTAAAATTAAAGAGCTATCATGTCTTTATTATTATTATTATTTTTATTGAAAATAAAGTCATTGCAAGTGATATAAAAAAAAAAACGAAAGTCATATATCCTTTAAATATGTCATATAACGATTCGATTAATTTAATCACATTTGTCGTGTTCTTCTAGACACATAAAAAAAAAATTAAGTAAAATTGTACATAATAAATTATTTTCAAGACTCACATTGTGTTTTATTAAGCAAGGTCGGGAGTTTATTGAATGAAATATATTGAATTTTTGATAACAATGATGTAATTTGTAGTTAAGCTTTTCGTATTTTGGTTAATTGAGTTAATAATTGAGTAGCTCTATATTTCATTTAAATTTTACTTTTTAAAATTCATTTAACTCAATTCATAAAAAAAAATTATAATGATGTATACTTCACTTATTGCATTTTTAAAAACACCTCATAAAAAGATTTTTTTTGCTTTTTTTGTTTTTTTTTTTTTTGTTTTGTTTTTTCAAACCAAAAAGAATCTTTATAAATTTCATTTCGTGTTAAAATGGTACTTTTTTATGCCCTTTAAGATAAAGTATTAAAGTTCAAGGGTGGCATACTGCATGAAACAAGAAGTTTAATAAAAATATACTTTATGCGCTGTACAAGTTGCACACATTCAATATGATAAAAGAAACAATAATGGGTAAGAAGGATAACAGAATAACAGAGAGAAAGGACTTTCTTTATTAGATTTTGTAGCAATAACAAACAAAAAAATTTGCAATATTTTTTATTACAGATTCGCACACAATAATACTTTTTGCAAACACAAAAAAAAAAAATTAATTAAGTGTTTTTGAAATTAATATGTTAGGTCCTGTGTGGTAACTATGTTAAAAAATGATGAATTGTATATGAGTTTTAGTTTTTTATTTGTGTTCTAATAAAAAGGTTAATAAATTCTTTCTTTACACGCTCTTTAAATTATGATCTACCGTTTTTGTTGTAAAAAAGAGTTGATTTTTTTATTTAAAAATTAGTATGCGGGCGTTTTTTGAGTTTATTAAAATTAAATTAAATTACTTTTGAAATAAATAAATCAGAATAAAGTTTGTTTATTTTAAGTTAAAAAAAAAGTTATTTTTTTTCGCTATCTGTATAAAAAATATCCTTAATAGAAAAAAAAAAATTATCAAGAAAATCAAAGTAAGTTCAAAAGTCAATATTCTTTAAAGACATTCTTTATTCATTTTGTTTTATCTATAAAATTATTTTCCTTTTTCTTAAGATATATACATTAAGACAAAAGTAGAATATTTTAGTTAACACTAAATTACCAGCCCATTATAATTGTCAGAAAATTAAATGCTTGAATATTAATTACTCAAAACTAAAAAGTTCAATGTTTTTTTTATTTTTTAAATTGTGTAGTGTTATTTTTAAGTACATTAAATTGGTATAAAATGAACGATTATGTTGCCGGGTTTGTGATAAATGATAAATGATAAAAAAATACATAAAATGAATGCATGATCCTCATGAGTATATATGGTTAAAATACAAAGTCTGTAAAATTAGTTTATCCTTATATTTATAATAGTCCTTTTTTTTTTTTTTTTGTTATTCTAAAAACAAAACTACACTTTCCATGTGATTTGGTATTATTTTAAAAAGACATATACATGATGTATAATTGTATTGAAAATAAATCAACTAAAGATGGTCACATCTTGAAAATCTGGTTATGTGTATACTGTATAGTATGCCTTGTACACATATTATATACATTTTATATAACAGAATAAGAGTGAATATTATTCTGGCAGTGCATTTTATTTGATTTATTATTTTAGATATTTGAATTGGAGCCAATATCGCTTGTTCATAATTTTATTTTCACACTTTTATGACATTAACCAGGCTTATGTCTGTTATTTTTGAAAATGCAAAGTATTAATTTTTGAAAAGAAAAAAAAAACAGTGAAAAAGACAAAAAACATATTGTAAATTACATGCGTTCATTTACTAAATATATATAGATATACATACATATGTATGTATATGTACATAGATGATGATGCATTATAATTAATTTTAAAAAAAAATGATGCACTCGAGAATCGAGATTATCAAAAATACATTTAAAAGAATATAACAAGATCGTAATTTATAATTTTAATTAATTTTCTGCAATTATTTGATTTTGGGTTTTTTTTTTTTTTTTGTATTCCAAAATACAATTATATTATTTTCTTCCTTTTTGCTGTATATTGAATGAGAATGATGTAAGCATCATAAATGCTGATGGTAAAAATAAATTCTATTTTATTTTAAGTTTTTTTTTTTTTTTTTTGTATTATGACATTTCACAATGAATCATTTCTTAAAAGTTATTCTATTTTATTTTGTTATGTTCTATTATATTTTTTTTTTCTTATAAGCATAATAAAACACTTTGTTATAAATTTATTAATAAATAAAAAGTTCGTCAAAATAACATTGTATTTTACGCATAGATTTTCAAATTTATAGAACATAATTATTATTTCTATTGTGAATGATAATATAGGTCGACTATTGCTTGTCAAATAAACAGATAAAAGTTTGTTATTATGGCTTTACAATTTGTTTTCTTGATTATTTGGTTGTTTTTTTTTTTTGTTTTTTTGTTTTACTGTTGTAAAACTTTTTCTTTCATCTCCATATTACACAAAGATATTTCTAATATCAAAAATCGCTAAAGGGGGACTATCATGACTAGCCGAAAAGTCGCAACAAATAAAACTTTTTGGATAATATCCAAATTACATAGATACTTTCTCATTCTGGGTATAGATTTTCTTCTCATCTTCTATAATATAGTGTAGGTATCTGATATGTTTTAACGAAACAAACTTCTATTGGATTTCTTGTTTTTGATTTTTTTTTTTTGTATTTTTTTTTTTGTTGATTTTTTGGCTACATCAGAATATTATCTGTCCTTTATGAAAGTTAGTTTTCCTCTGGAATGTTTTATTGGTATTGGCTTTTAAGTATGTCTCTTATAATAAAGATCATTATAAGTATATATACTATTTGTATTCATATAACTGTATTTAAATAGATTCATTTCATGTGTATTAAAAAAAAATTTTATGTTTTTTTGTTTAAATTTAAGAAAGCATAAATACACAGAAAAGGATATACTTTTTTTCACGAAAATAATAAATAAGCTAGAATATTTCTAGAGCTTTTTATACACGATTCTTTTTTTTATTTTATTTTCTTATTTTTTTCGAAGTGTTTTTTTTTTTTATTTTTTTATAAAACATGTTTCCTATTCATTCGACTAAGATACGATTATGCAGGAAAATTTATGTATAGACGTCTATAATTCAAAACGATGAAAAGAAAATATTATATATCTAGTGTAGAACTTTTTATTTATTTAAGTTCTAGATTATTATTATATGTAAAAAGTATCTAATATTCACTTCAAAAAAACAAAACAAATATGAACAAAAAAATTTTTTTTATAAAAATGGTTTCAAGTTGTCACAGAATCCTTTTTACAATATATAGTATAGAAAAAGGAAAATAAATGTCATGTATATAATATCTATACTATTATATGTATTTGTATTTGTATGATCTAACAGAATTTGTATATAAAAGATACTGAGAAATCTGATGCTTCCAGGATTAATTATCTCATTATGAGGAAACCGAGTTAGGCTGACTAATTAACGAGAAAAGTTTTATCATATGAAAGACAAGTATATTATACTTCAGATATATGGAAATCTCATGTATCCTCTTCTATAATTGTGATGTGATATAAACTCAAATAAATTTTATATATGTACATTTATAGATATACGTTTTGTACATTGGACATATTTTTTAATAAGATTATATGTTACACAATATAATCGTATGTACATACATATATGTATATATATGTGTAGGTATACAAGTAGAGATTTTAGATACACATATATAGTATGTAGATTTTTGAACATGAGAAATAATCTAGAAATTCAAGCCGGTAAACCCACAATCTTTTAGACGTCATCTGATGATGCCACCGATGATGATTTCTTTTATTCTTTATATCATTTATTTTTTTTTTTTAGTGTACATACATATATGTACTCAAATGTGTATATACTCAAAAATACACTTATGTTTCATAGAAAAATGAACTTATTCTAAACAAGTATACCATAAGATGAAATTAAAATTTATTAAAGGATGAAACATGTATAAAATTTTAATAATAAAACTCGAAACAAAATTTTTAGGAGTTTGTCGACACTGATGAAATGCGCAACATTCATAATACATTCCTCTTATCAACATCATATGATATCTTCTAATTATACGCAACACATGTATACATATGTACATATATTTATATATATAGTTATGTATATGTGTGTTTTAATTAAATTTTGCTGTTTTGTGATGTTTTAAATTTTGTGTAATTCATAACCAACTATAGATAAATCTACAACAAAATAAATAGAATTATAGTACCGTTCTCTATGGATGAAGAATTTCACTAATTTCAAAAGAACTTTTATACTTTGAAAAGCTGACGAAAAATATTACATAATTCATACAGTAAAAGAAAACTAATTTTGTATATATACATACATATGTATGTATATTCCCATTATTCACATATGTAAATAAACAACATACATATATGTAGGTATATGTGCATAGTTAAAAAATTCATTAATTTTAAAAGGTTTTCATCTGTTTAATGTACCTACCTTTTTTTTCTTCTGCTTTTTGTTTTTTTCATTTTCATAAAAAGTATGAATAAGTCACGATTCTTTCTCGTGACTTCAAAGTGTTAACAAATTTTATTAATTGCAAAAAGATTGTTTTGACACGAATGAAAATTTTGATTTTATAAATAAATTCAAATTAATAATTTTTAAATAATTATAATTTGAAATTTAAAAAAAAAAAATCTTAACAATTTAACACTTGAAGTGTTAAAAACGTTTTTTTTTTCAAGAATAAATTATGCAAAGTATAATTTTTTCTTTAGGTTTTTTTTTTTGTATTTTCAGTTACAGAAACAATTCAATTAATTTGGTCACTATTTGTCTTTTTTAATATAAAAATAAAATTAAATCAAGATAATTTAAAACAAAGCAAAAGTAAATAAATAAACAAATAAATAAAAGCAGAAAAGGAGAAAAAAAAGGAAATTCTTCCTTATTTAAAAAGAAAGAAGTCTATAAATATTTTTCCAAATCCTTGAAATCGAATCTTATATCTAAATCCAGGCTTAGAAGCATACTAAGTCATTATTTATGCAGGATTAAGAGAAAATCCTTTTAAAACGAAAACTACCCTCTATTCAATTGTATATATACAGTGTATATAGAATACATATACGATTTGTTATATAGAAAAAAAAAGCCTTTTATACGGCATTCAATTATACTCGTATATGGTGTGCTTTTTCATATACTTACATATGTATATAATACATGTTTGTATGTATCATATTATTTTATTATCTATACATATCTGCATAAAATTGTTATATAGCGGTTGAATTTAAAATTCTTTTAGACCTTTTTATTTTGCATTCCTCTCTTGAACTTAAAATTTATACTAAACGGGCTGTGTTATATGAATGCATGTAGATATTGTTATATGTATATGAATGTGTATTATGTGTAGGAACTTATCTTATTTTTATATGAAACATATTTGAATTTGCGTCTTTATGATGTCTTTTTATAGATACACCAATTATATGGCATTTATAAGAGTTTAATATGCAGAAAATACAAGAATTAAAGAAATATCACGACAAGAACTGGTAAAGTTGTTACAAAATTCTACATACATACATATACATATACTCGTATAATATATATTTTATTTATTATACATTATAATACTCTAAAGGTGTATGAAGAACATGACATTTCCGTTCAATGTATAAAATTAGTAACGACAACGAGGACGACGACGACAACAACGACGACGACTTGACTAATTAGTTGAAAATCATGTTTTTTTAAGGATTTAAACATGACAAATGTCCTTAAATATGGTGTTTTCTTGTTCTACAGTTTTCTTTTTAATATTATTATTTTTTGTTTTTAATGTTTATTTTAATATAAAGTACATATATTTAAACACTTTGATCTATATGTGATGTTATTTATTTTTCTGATTATGCTATAAGTACCTATAATGTTTAAAAATAAATCTAAACAGAAAACTAAATTTTCAAATAATATTTGTTACATCACATATCTCGATTTACATTTAAAAGCAATCAAATTTATTCGATAATATTGTAGCAATTTTATTTTCTTGACCCCATTGCTGCACCATCTCTTAAATGTATTGAATTTTCTTTTTTCACAGCATGATACATACAATTACATGCATAATATAAAACTCCCTCCACATATCAATAATTTATAGCTACAAAAGGAAAATATAGTGAAAATAAAAACACAAAAAAAACTATACTCACCTGATTGCCTTCCAAATTTCATTCACTAGAAAATTTCTTTGACTTATGCATTTTACTAGTAAATATGTTTGTATATATGTATGTATAATTTGTATATATAGTTTATAATATTTTATTATACATATGTATCTATCATCCCTTGAAGCATGTATATACATACTAAACTTTCTGTATCCGTTTTTGTTTTGTATTTATACTTAAATAAAAATGAATACAGAAACATATAACAGTAAAAGTTGAGTGGTTTTTCGTTCTTTATCCCTATTCGCAGAATCCGTCTTACCGTAGCCATGCATCAGCTTGATTTATGTTCTTAGATACGACAGCAAAATTGCAAGAATGGTATTCGATGTATGTCTTTTTTGTATTCTAAAACCAGATATACATATATGAACATATGTATGTATGTTTGTATACTTATGCACATGAAAATATATATATTTTTTTGCATATACAAACATACATACACAGGTTTATTTGAATTGTTGTATATATTTTATACATGAAAAAAAAATATTCTTCATATTCTTGCTAAAGAAAAAATCTTACAAGAAAAAAAAGTAAAATTCTGAAGAGCTTTTACTGTACACACAAAACTATGTATATATCATGTATTACCTATATGGTATAGTAAAATCAAAAGAACAAAAATTTGTAACTAAGTGTGTATGTATATATGTATACATACCTACATATGTGTGTTCAATATCCTTTCTACATTGATTTTTTTTTTTCGGTACACCTTTTTTTTCTTTTGTTAAACGTATTCAACGTTGTCCTATTCTAACACATTCCTAAACTTGATGGAATGATTTAAGTACAAAAAAGACACATATAAATTGCTTTTTTTCTTCTTCTTTTAAACTCCTTAACTTCAACCCCATCACAACCCCATTACCTCATAGGGTTTCTTTTATTACGAAAAAAGACCAACTATAGTAGGTATATACAATATTCTTTTTTCTTGATGATATTCCTCCCCCCACACTCCAAAGAAAAACAAAAAGGAAAACAAAAAATAAAATAAATGATGATATTGTTTAAGATGAGTTGCTGAAATATTTTCTTATTTTCAAGAATAAATTTGAAGTAGCATTGGACAAAAAAGTTTCAAAAAAAATCAAAATATACAACAACAAAAAAAAAGAATGTATATGAGTCTTATTTATGTGGAGTGCGAATTTAAAAGAAAAATAAAAATATCTGCATTTTGCTTAAAATTGACCAAATAAAATTAAGTACTTTTTTTTCAAGCATGCAAACAATTAAAAAGTTTCTTATTTTTCTTTACGTAGTTAATTCGATAGCTATTTTCTCATTTTAAGGGAAAGAATTTTCCTCGAACAGTTTATTTAAGTATAGTTTTTTTTAATTACTTTTCATGTTCAAAATTTCTGAAAATTTTTTTTGTAATGAAAAATTTATTTCCACTTGATTTGATTCGAATTTTTTTTTTTTTTTAATTATAAAACTTTTGAATTGTAATTTTCACTCAATTAAAATACAACAACAACAGCAACAAAATAAATTTTTAAAAAATTCGTTTTCTTTTATTCAATCGGTGATAAATCAAACTAAAAATATTTCCACACAGTTTATTTTAAACCAAAGAATTATATTTATGTAAACAAAATTATTTAAAATGAAAAATATAAAAAGAACAACAACAACTATCAAATGAAATCATGCATAAAATTTAAATTTAAATCTCTTGAGAAAAAAAAAAAATAAAACAACAAAACATTTTCAAAAATAACGAACAACAAATTTACAAATATTTTTATTTATTTTTTTAGAATAGATTCTTTATGCACCGACTGTGTATTTCAGTTGCTTTTTTTTTGTTTTGCTCGAATATCAACAAAAATAACATATTTTATATATGAAATTCAATACAAGTTAAATAAATGTTATGATGATCGCAAATTCATTCAAATATAAACAATTTCATAAATTGAAAACATATTGCGTTCGATTCCTATAAAATCCGTTTTATAAATTTAACAAATGCATTTTATATATAAATAGTAAAAAAAACTGAATTCATAATATTAAAAAAAAAATAATAATAATAATAATAATCATAGATATTCTCTTTTGTATTATATATAGATAATTTTTAAATGTGCGACATTCATAGATACATTTGTAAATATTTACATCAGAAAATATATTATATTTCTACCGTTTCATTTCATATTCGCACAACCATTAAGTATCATCGAATTGTACATTTGAAAATCATAGAGCTATAAAATATAATTTTTATCATATTATGTATGTACCATTCTTATGGTAGTGATACACTATCTAAGAAGGACATCAAAGTTTTCATAAGTTGAAATATCAAATGCAGTTATCTGACTATGGTAAGGTCCTGATTGTATGATACATTCTTATTTTGCAAAATTACGTTAATTTACTAAATAAAAATCTTGTCGATTGTTATTAAATTTTATCTTGTTAAAAAATATTTTGTTTTGAATCTGCCTAGTGTATCGCCACCATAAGATTTTCAAAAAAATTTTCTTATCGTACATATGTATGCACACAATATCCAGTAATATATAATTTTTTTTTTTCTTATTTGTATAAATATTTATTTATAAATATATAAAATCTATAATATCTAAATAATATAAGGAAACTTTTACTTTAGAATATTTTCTACAGAACTTTTATAAATAATATGAGAATAATATTTTGTTGGTGTTTGACTTTGTTACTGATGTATACCAGTAACATATAAATATTTATTAGATGAAGGGTATATTATTATAATACAAGAAAACGAAATCGAAATAAAATTTAGTATTATGTTGTATATTCTTTAGTATATATACTATATACACATACATATAAGAAAAGATGAGCAGCTTCCATATTATATTGTCAATCGAATTCCAATTCATTTTTCATCCACAGTTCAATGAGCACTTCCTTGTGAATTTATACACGAATTTTATATTTTATTAAAATGTATAATACAAACAGTAGCAAATTGTATATGGTATAGGGTAGCTGATATTGGTATATATAGTATATTTTATTATTGTAATATAATAATGTCGTGTTTCTTACATTATAATGTGTAAAAGTCATTTTTTAAGTAAATTTATTCAAAAGAGAGGAATTACTTTTACAAGATATATTTATGATTTTATAAATCAGGTAGATATTTACATATTTTTTTTTTTAAATACATTCAAAATTATATAAAAAATTATTTTATGGGATTTATTGAAAAAGATATCTTTTGGTTTTGTTGAAAAAACAAAACAGAATTGTTGTTGGTATTTTTTTTAGACAATTCTTTAAAATTTGAATTAATTTTAATAAAAAAATTTAATGATTTCTTGGTTGAGTTATTGATCTCATATAAAAAGAGATGATTTTATAAAAATTTTTAAATAAAAATGTTTTTTTTTTTCCAGAATTAAAATTTTGCGATTGATATTTTCAAAAGCTACTTGCTTGCTTAGAAGATATTCAGATTCAAAAGACGTACATTAGAATTTATTATGAATATCTTAGATTAGAATTCAAAATATGTATTACAATATTTAATGAAATAAATTCTATATAGTCTACACCAATATTATTTAAAATATTTTCATATTCAAAAAATAAAACAAAACAACAATAAAAAAAATTAAAATACAAAAAATTATGAATTACAGAATTAAGAATTTTCTTTGTATGTCTGATGTGGTTATGGTCAGGAATTTAATTTCAAATTCATAAATTATATCTCAATTTGCAGTGTGTAATTAAGTGTACGTACATACTCATAAACACGCTGAAAATTTGAAACTTCATTATATGAAAAGAAGCACCCGCAGTTTTTGTTTTATATATTTATTGAGTGTATATATGTATGTACATTGTACATTGTACATACATATATGTATTTATATTTTATACAATATTTATATGGGAATGGCCACCAGAGTGTTTCATCATCATCTATCCGCCCTAAAATACTCTAAGGGTGTAATCACAGGCTGATGATTGTACAAAATACGTATATTATCTATCTAAATGTACATGTGTATACATATACTATCAGAAACATATACAATTCGTATTCATTTTCAGAAAATGCTTTTCATAATAATAGAAGATTGCTTATTTTGGTTTGAGAAACCTTTCCACATTGTTATTTGGATGAATTTTATTCACATGCCTTTAAGTTGGTTTTTATATATAGTATACATATGTATGTACATAATATATGTTGTGAATTTAATATGTTTGTACATATAGATGAAGAACTTAATTCATAAACTCATATATGTAACTTTGTACTTAATTTTATATATAAACACTATCTATAAGAATACACCATGGTAATAAAGCTTTACGAAAATGTATAAAAGTATATTTTCTATACAATGTGCGTACATAAACATATATACATATACAGGTTGAATGGAAAACGAATACTATGCACATTTGTTACGGATCACAACCCTTATAGCTGTTGGCTCGCACACTCCAAATTAAGGGACGTAAATGATGAGTTGAGCAAATTACAACACACTGCTAAATCATTAGGGGTGCTGTGCGAATAATTTATTATGGTGAACTTTTTTCTTCTTCTTTTTTTTCAACCTTTTTTCATACCATCACTATACAATTCTTCTATATAAAATATACTCTTTAAAAGTTACTGTTTTTTTTTTTCTCATTCACTTTCTCCATTTCAGAAATTTGTGAAATTACATTTTTAAACATTTACATATTCATAAAAAAATAATTACAAAATAAATAAGGTAGATAAAAGTGAAGGACTTTAAGTGTAGAATAAAAATAATAATGAAATAATAAAAGTGCAATAAATTGATTTATTTTTATTTTTAGAAGTTGAAATAAAACTAATTTATTTGAAAAATAATAACTAACTATATGTAGGTATATTTAAATATGAGTGGCATTTTGTAGAAAATTCTTGACCTTGTGCATAAGATAAGTTCTGCAATTAAAAATTACTTAGAGCAGATTGGAAAATTACCACCCCCGCTCAAAGTTAAAATATTCAACGAAAGGTCTTATTATTACAAAATAATAATAATTTAATCAGTGATTTTCTTTTAAATCCAAATTAAAAGAAAACTATATATTTTCATTTTTTCAAACACGTGTTTATTTTGTTGAATGAAAAATCTTACAAGTTGAAACTGATCCCTTCACATTAATTTCATGTCAATAAAAATGTTAGAATTGAAAAAGAAATCAACAAAATCATATGGATTCATTGAAAAATAAAACATCAGAAATATAGCTGTAGGATATATTTATAATGAACGGATAAAAGATTCTTTTAATGCATATGGTCATAACTTAATACTTAAATTATGCCTACGATAATTCTCAACTTCAAAGTACTAACATACTCATAATTTATTTTCATTCAAAATAATATATAAAAGTGAATCCGCTAAAAGGCATAGGTGAGTGCATCTGCTTTTCATCTTTGAATTACTTTTATCTATTTTTAAGTAAATTTAATATAAAAAAAAAAAAACAAAAAAGAAAAGTAATTGAAATCATGATTGAAAATGAACCGTTTACAATAATGTTAAATAATAAATCTAAATAAGTGATGTAAAAATTATTTTGCAAAATATTTACAAACATGTAAAAATTTAATTTTTTTTTTTTTTGCATTAAATGCAAAAAAAAATATGTTCATTTCTCAATAAATAATGCAGAATTATATAGGCGAATTTCCTTTATTTTATTTATTTTTCTGTTATATTTTCAAAATTAATATTTAAAAATTATATACGTAACATTTAAACCATAAAAATTATAATGAAATCATAGAAGCTACAAAAAAAAAAAAAAAGGAAAAAATTATAAATGCATCATCAATCTGACATTTAAAAATGTATGATTGTATGAATTTTTATTGAAGCGTAACTGTAAAAACCGCTAAAAAGATTTATACATTTTTATATAATGAAATCAAATGGTTTTATAACAATTAAAATATGATTTCATACAATACATATCGCTTTTCATTTAAATTAAGTGGAAATGAGAAATATTCTTAAATGCTATTGTTATATAGAGAGAAAAAAAAATATGTATGGAAAATCATAATATCTAGACACAATTCACAAAAACAATACGTATATATACAATACGTACACAAATGTTGAATAAAACCGAATGATTATTATTATTATTAAAATCATTTTATAAAAAGGGTTACTATACTACATATTCTATACCTATGTAAGTATATGGAGAAAAAAAAAAATAGTATTGTAGATCAGATACTGCAAATGCACTAGGAATTCAGAAAATTTACATGTTACGCTTAATCTAGGCCATTGTTCCAAATTGTTCAGCCATTGGTTCGTTTTTTGGTTTCATGCATTAACTTAACATGAATTATTTAACTATATACTATGTGTGATTGTTCCTTGTAATACTGTGGTAATCTAGAATTCAAAAACACAATCATAAGTAAAATATTATAATAGGAAGAGATGAAAAAAAAAAAAACAATATGAAGCGTGAAAATAGTGTTATGTTTCAAAAAATTGAAAAGCATCCTTTTATTAAGTTTCTATATGAAACAACTATTGAATATTGTACTTACAGATTTCAGTTACTCAGTTATTAGAATATGTCGTTTTTTGTTAAACAAATCCTTGCAAACATTCACGAATTTAATAATAATAAAATCACGACAAATTTAGTTCGATTTTTAAAATAAAGAAATAACGAAAAAAAAAAAGTTTCTGATTAATTTCCTTAAATATTTTATAAACGATAATTATAATGGGATTTTAAATTCCTATTTAAAAAAAAAAAAAAAAATATTTAAATTTAACATATCTTAACAATTGCGCTGAATTTGCTTTTGTTCCCTGAACAAAAAATGGTCATTTCTTATGTAAGGAAATAAATATTTTTTTTTCAAGACGTTTTTTAAGATGAAAAATATCACCTGACACTTTTTCAAATAGATAAAAAACGCATTAGTAGCACAATTTCATATTTTTCTCCCTTACAAAAATATTTTTGTAATATTTTTTCTATTCTTAAAAAAAATGAGAATTTCTTTCTTGAAAATCTCTGATAGTAGTAAAAGGAAATGTTGAACCTTTCTCCACCGTTGTCGTATCAAACTTAAAAGTCAGAAGTATAGTCTTTCTATAATGTTAAGTATTTTTTGTATACACATTCAAATTACATATAAGAAAGAAAATCATTATAAAGGCATTTTGGTTCGTGTGTTTTTTTTTTTTCTTTCTTGTAGCTCCTTTTTCTTTTACTTTTTTTTGTTTTTTATTTATGCTATAGAAAAAAAAATTATTTGAATTTATATAAGAATAAACATCTATACAACCCTCTGTTGTATTGCAAGAAGATTTATAAAGTCATTCATCATTTTTATCGTGAAGATATATTAGTTTCTGCACGTCCTTCCAAAACATAAGCACAACCCTAAGGAAAATGAAGGAATTTATTTATATTTTTAATATATATTTTTTTTCTTTTTCTTTCATTCCCTTTTTTTTTTTTTGCGTTTTTCTAGTCAAAATGCCATAGAAAATTAAAGGAGATGAAAAAAAAAAAAACCTCATTCCATACACATAATTCTTATCAAGTGGCATATTTCATCGACTGTACACACGCATAAAAATAAATTTTTCCGTAAATAAACACCGAAACGAAAGATTACAAAAAAAAAACAACATGATATTCTTGATGGGCTTTCTTATTGGAAAAACCACAAAAATTGAATACAAAACAATCTTCAATTTTAATTTCATCCCTTTTTTTCTTTTGCCGTTTTTTTGGTAAAGCTCAAATGCATATGATGTGCCACGAAATTTACTAAATCCTTCAAGTATATAGAATGTTAAAAAATATACCCTTATTTATCATGTATGAGAAATGAAAGTCATGTAAATATCATTCTACAATTAAACCATAATAAACTTCATGTATTAAAGTGTTGAAAGGCCATAGTTTTGTCATTTTATAAATTTAAATTGTTCCGTTTTTAAATTAGAATAATCATCCATTGACTCAAGCATATAGAAAATCCCCTTCTAAAACACAAAAATGATGAGATTTTCAAAATGGTTTTATCTGAATATAATTAAAAAGGAGAGTAAGAATCATGAATATATGTACATACATATATGTGTTATAGATATAATATCTATATATGAATTTTGAAGTATGAAGGATGTATAATAATTGTAACGGATACATGTAAAAGATATAATATCATATCTGGTACCTATTGATTAATTGTACCATGACAGATGTTACGGAAATTAGATCATGCATACGTATACCCACTCGAAACAAACCAGTTATGATAATTTGTTTTATTTATAATTTTCTCATTCAAACTATTTTTTAGTCCTTTCATTTTTTTTTCTCTCTCTCAAAATCTCATTCGTATTCTAGAAAAAAAAAAGGGAAGTACTTTAATTTTATTTTTTTCCAGATAGATTTAAAATAAAATATTTAAAAAAATGTCGAAGAGAATTTTTTTTCACACCCGCACGTCTTATAATTCAAACAGCAGCTTTAAATTAATCGAGGATAATAAATCCTTACTTTTTGATTGTATTACGAAAACCGCAAATGCTTGAATCCATTAATCCTCACTTTCACATTAATTTCCTTTAATCAAATTAGCTGTGCTATAGATCTATATGCCAGCTTTGAAAGAAAAAAAATTTCAAAAACAAAAAAATATATAAGGCATTCGAAATTATATTTTATAGAATATAAAAAAGATTGAGAAAAAATTACTAGAAGGAAAAGATTACGACGTTCAATTATGTATATAGTAATACCAATGACAATGTATTCTATAACAGACTTATTATTCCCATATAGCGAAATAGTCAGAACCAGTTGACCTCCAATCTCAACGTTTGGCCTCCAATCTAAAAGCTGTTTAAGCTCTTTCTTATTCTCAAAGTTTTTTTCCTAATTTCTCACTTTTTTAAAATATATTCTCTTTTCTATCTATTTTCCATACAATACATAGAAAATTTTAACAAAAATTTGAGAAATTTTAATATTTTTAACTCGCTATATAATCATTCTAATGGTTCTCATTACTATACAGAATCATATGGAAACAGCTTTCCTTTTACTGCATATTCAGATATATGGTAGTATACATATCATTTGGTTCAGTAAAAAAATTTAACCAATTTGTATGAGGAATTGAAGATATAGGATTTGAGGGTATATTTCAAGAAGAAGAAGTATACAAGTAGCTAATTTGCATATGATCACATTTATAAATTTTAATGATAATTTACATATCAAATTTATTAATTTATCAAATTTGATCGTTTATCAGGTCAAATATAATGTTGATATCAAAATGATATTTTTAGAAAATAATTTAATTGATAAATTCGATCAAAAATCCTTAATTTTCTAGCACTAAAAATCTTTTTTGCACCAGGCAATCAGAAATCATAGCGATCAAAAATTTAAACAAAATCATCTACAAAAGTATCAAATATTTTTGTACTTTAACGATTATATAGGACATTGTATTCATCCATATAAGAATTGTTTGAAAGTATGTGTTGATGATACCTCAAGAAAACGTACAATTAAGGAGATGTTATACACATGTATGCCTTCGAATAATAATATATGAGTTTACTTCACTTCAAAATAAAAAAATAGTATTCAATTTTAAAGGATATATACATACATACATACGCGTATATATATTTGTTTTTTTAAACAGCAAAACATATACATCAGCTGCACATACAATTGGAACAGGTATAATTTGTTGTTTATTTTTTAATATAATATCCATTAATATATTTAATATACAAAATTGTACTAGGACAGCCGCTGATATATATACTTTCGTTTGATAGTATATGTTGACGGTAACAAAAAAAAACGATAGGAGGTGTTATACACATGTTTATCTTCATTACATATAATATCACTTCAAATAGAAAAAAAGATCTTTTTTTCTTATTACCTTACCTCTATACATTTTTTAATGCAAAAGACCAAAAATATATTAGTTAATCACCGCACAAAAAAAAATTATATATGTGTTTGAAAAAAATTTACAAATTATGTATTTACTTTATGCGTAAATGGTATTTTTGTGTTTTGTTGTTTTTGGAAAAGATATATGATGTGTATGGTATATGAGAAATGAGAAATGTATGAATATAATATTTTTATTGTTGCATTTTTTTCCCTTGTGTTTGCTTGTGTGTATATATTTTAAAGTAAAAATATATATTCAGAACAGCATTAGATATTTTTTAATGTAAAATAAAATAAAAACATGCCTGTTAATTCTGATCTCTTGATCCATTACAGATAAAATTTTCATATTTCCTAATGAAGATGAACAAACCACGAAAAAATTTCTGGATATGAAAATTTACGAAAATGTAAAAATTAATTTTTAAAATTATTTTTAAAATTTGAAATAACAAAGACATATTTATCTGAAATACTATTTTAAGGGATACATAAACAACAAATATATACCATATGTAAATATTGAAGAAACAGGTATAATTTTGTTTGAAACTACAAAATAAATTTACAAGTTCAATATGTTTTTTAATATTTTTATGCGTATATTTTGGCTCGTGTTGAATTTACAGTATATTTCAATAATCAATATATGCATTAAAAAAATTTTAGAACGACAAATGGGAATTAGATGTGTGTATATGTATTTGTTATATGAATAATAATATTCTGTGCATAAATGAGTAATAAACGAAAGTTTTCTCATATATTTTTTCGTGAGAGATAGAAACTTTTCGTCTCTCATACTTCCCCGCACAGGTCTACAAATTTTTTGAAAACTGCTGATTTTCGAATGTACTGCCAGTGTACCTCTCTATGTATCTGCTCTGTGGTAATACAAAACTTTCATTTTTTTTTTCCATTTTTTTGTATTGGTGTGAAACGTTTGTATGTACACAAGTCCTGTTTTATACATATACTTACATTTTTTTGTTTTGGATTTTTTTTGTTCATTTTCAAACAAAAAAATTACGAAAAGAAAATAAAAAACGGGAAATCTTTCTTTCACGTAATTCGTCTCTTACATTACTGTTGTCGTTTCCTACTCTTCCGTTATCCTAGTTTTCCTTTTGTTTCATTTTTTTTTTCTTACATAAATTTTTTTTTCATTATATTTAACCGCCATCACACCACTTAAAATTTATTCGCATACCATCACCAATATTATGGGTTGTAAGCAATAAATCAAGTGAGTGTAGCAAGTTTTTCGCGCGAGCTGCTGTTTTGTGACTAACTGTATCTAGAAACATGTACATAAATATGCCACTATGTCTATATATGTATATAAATATACATTGATAAAAACATCCTTTTTACATACAAAAATACAAAAAAAAAAAAGAACTGTATAGGATCTACTGTTATCACTAGCAAGCATACACTGTTGTAAGCTTCTCCTTCTTCCTTTGAATTGTATATATTTCGTTATAGCAAAAAAAAAAAAAGAATATAAGTTTGTGATCCTTTTTTTTCGTTTTCATTTTTCATACAATATACCATTGTCCTAATATTATACACTGAAATGTGTAAATGGAAAAAAGTGGTATGATTTTTGGGAAGCTTATAACAATTTTAGGAAAAAAGTTTGGGAAATATGTACATTCAAGTACTAAAAGTTTTCTTTACAATCAAGCAATTTCTTTACACCCACAAATTCATATAAGAAATATATAGGGTAGCTCGTTTCTATCACAGAAATTTCTATTTGAAATTAAACTAATAAAACAAAGTGTTAAAAAGAAAAATAATCAGTTGGAAATAATGAGAATAATGAAATAAGCTTTCAAAATTTCAATAATTAAAGATTGAGTTACTTATAAAATAGAAATTAAATTGAAAAGTCTGATTAGATTAAAATTTTTAATCACCCTTTTGTTTTTCCTCAATATTTCAACAAAATATCTACTTAGTCTAACCCTATATATCCTCTTCGTTTTATCAGCAATGCTGTTTCTTCATTGTTTTTTTTTTTATTCTTTAAGAGACACATTTTGAAAGTGCGAAATTTTCATTTCATTGTAAAAGTGGTCACAGATGGCGTAAGAAATTCTTATTTGTAATTCGTCTTTTACACCCTTGAAAATGTCAGAATAATGTTTTTTTTTTTTTTTTTTTGTTATAATATATGTATACACGAGTACATATATAATAAGGAATACATCATTATAGAATATTTTACGAAACATCTTATAATTTAAGGATATATATTATTTCACATTTAGGTCTAAAGATAAGATATATTATCACAAAATTTTTATTTATATTGCCAACATAACCAATATTTTAAAGTTAACTAATTCTTATATCGCAATATGCTGCGTATAGTATCTATTCAAAAATTTACAAATTAATTACAATTTTTTTAAAAGAGATCTTTCTGTCTTCATTCATTTTAAAATTAGAATAAGTTATATTCTGGATATAAATCATTCTAGTTTTTTATCCTCACACTTAAAATAATTAAAAATAATACTTGAATCATTTTCATGTCCTAAATCACTCAATTTTTAGAAAAATAAGGATCATGTACATCTATAATTTATTTATTTATTTTTTTTTTTTCATTGATAAGTTTTAGTCAGATTTAGAATTTTTATTTTAAAATCTTTCGTTAACCAACAATATTAGCTTTTTAGATTATAAAGGATATAATACCATTATGTAGAATATTTTAACCCATTAACTCAACCTTTTACGGTTTTCCTTTTCCTGTCCCTTTTTCAAATATATGTAATATGCACACACATTAATGCGTAACAGATATAGATACTTTTTCTTTTAGAATTTATTTCTTTTGTATTACTTTTCTTTTCTTTACGTTTCTTTTCAAACTTTTTTTTTTCTACCCCCAAAATGAAGAAAAAAATGGTCAGAATCCCTTCTATTAGATTTTTATTAAACCATTCATCTTTCTTTGTCCTTATTATTCTTCAAGAATTTCGCTGAAGGCGATTAATCTATATTTACAGAAGGACCTATACATCACTCCCTTACTCTATAATATTATATGGTTATATAGAATTTTCCTTTTTTTTATTTTCTTTAATATATTTCATGTGTAATATCAATATGTAGGTATGTATATATATTTAAGATAGTGCGTAAGAGCATACACATAAAAATGTATCATATGTGAAAGTATCAAAAACAGTATATCAAGATCAGTAGCTCAAAATAAATGACTATAGCGGTACTTCTTGATTTCATCCATTTTTGTTTTTTTTTTTTCCTTTCTTTTATCCCTTTAGAAAAAATATACACTTTGTGAATTCATAAAACTTTCATCCATTTTTCTTTTTAGATATATTTTTCTTCCTCCTTTATTTATCCTTTTTATTTTGTTTTGAAATTGTCTTATTAGAAAAAATATTAAAAGAATATAAAAGGACCTCATAGATCACATTGAAAGAAAAAAAAAAAAAGATTGAAATGATGCAAAACAAAAGAACAAATTATTTTTAAATCAATTCCATCCCCTTGAATATTCTTAAAATTTTTCAGGCATATTTTTTTTTTACTTTTATTTTTACACCCACTAAAATAATATTTGATAGACACATAATTTTATATATGTATGTACATAAATTTATTTTCACTTAATTTTATATTTTTAAGAATTTAAAAAAAAAATTATTTTATGTTAGTACATGTAAGTAAATGTGATTTAATGTAATTTAAAATTCAGTAAAACTAAAATTTTTCTATCTGTTGAATTACAAAAAAAAAAAAAAAAAAATGAAATGAAGAAAAAATTACTTCGACGAGAAAAAAATGTATGTATGTAGGTGTCATAATAATACCATAAAAATGAAATGCCAGGATCAGGAAATATTATTGTGACCTTGAGCGGAATAAAATTCCCGTTGGATAAGTAAATTGTTCTGTTTTTTTTTTTATGATCATTGCATAAAATTTGAAACCTGTTGATATGCTCCTGCCGTGCAAAACTCTGCGGTGTATTTAGTTTGTATACATTGGTATATGTATATACAATTTTTGGTTTTTTGTGCAATATACATATACTTAGTTCGTTACTTACATCCATAACTATAAAGTTCATTTTACACCAAATATTGTTGAAAATATTTACGAATGAACGAGAAGTAGGAAAAAAAAATTTTGTCGCTGTGTTAAAATTGAAAAGTAAAAAAAAAAAATGTATGTGAAGAGCTTAGTAAAAAATTAGCCTTCAGTGGAAAAATGAAATATAATCAAGACTAAAGCACATGTGTGCTCATATCTTGTATATTGTATAGGTATGTATATGAAGTTTTAGTTTTATTTAAAAACATACATAATATAAAAGGTGAGCATGCACATTTATGACAACCGTATATAAAATACATTATTGCACAAAAAATATTGTTGTATCCTTTTGAAAAAAAAAAAAATATATATATATGATTTATGAATACCACAGCTACTTCATTCTTGTAAAATTTCATCGATGATTTTGTTTGAGAATATACAAAACTTACCAACATTTTTTTGTGGATGTTTAAATTGAACACTTTAGTTCTAACCTTTACCTGAATTTTCATATATAAAACTCTTAAACGTTCATTGCACTGATGTTCTCACAAATTCACATAATAAACCATGAATTATAATTTAAAAAAAAAAATAAAGGTGTTTAAGTTTTTTTTTCTTTTTCTGAATATGCAACAATATAACTAATGTGGAAGAAATATATTTCTGTATATAAATTGTGGCGTTTATTTAAATTAAATGGAACATTTTCATGAATTTTTCATTACAGATTTTAAATTCACACATTAATTTTTGTCATTTAAAATTAAATTAATTTTTTTCATTTGATTTCATGTAGATGAAAAAATACATAATCCGTTTTTTAGAAGAATATTAGCATTAGCTTCAAGAATATTTTGAATATTTTTGGTGTAACTGATTAATTTCGTAAATTCAATATTTTTCCTTAATAGACAATTTTGTTTTCTAGTGAAAAAGAAGCTTAATGATCTAGGATTCTTAAAAAAAATTCCCCCATACTGTAAAATTTCTATACATTCTATATGAAGTCGAAAATTTATTTATGAAACAGCTATCGAATTTTATTTATTTGTAAATTCAGATACATACATCTTGGAAGATTATGACGAATGTACTGCCGATGAAAAAATGTACATATACGAAAGATACATATGTATATTACTTTCAAAATATTACACATAATTTTTGAGATTTGTGTAAATATCCTGGTAAAAACTCATTTTTCATCAAGTTAACTTTTTATAGGATATTTGTGTATCGAAAGGAAGTTATAGTTAAAACATTAAGATTATATATGTAATATAGGGGCTGACTTTGTAAGATGTTGTCCAAAAAGAAACTTTTACATTTTTTTTTCTTTATCAAAATACAATATTTATACATCTATGAAACATACATAAATTTCTTTTCAGGGTATATCTATATATACGCAATATAACATTTCAGAAGCAAGGAAAAAAAATACCCATTATATCTTATCACTTTATATTTCCTGTTCAGTTCGAACTTTGCCCCAAACCCCTAAAGGACTTTAAGTTGTTCTAATGTTTATACATATGTATTTATATAAATATAAAAGTATTATACATACATACATATATAACAAAGAATATTAGTGTGATAATAAAAAATATTGGGTGCGTCTATATTTTGCGTATATACGTACATAATAACTAAAAAAAAAAAAACGAAGACAAAAACTGAGAAAAAAATGTATATGCGAATATTTCATGTTAAAAAGTATCGCACCCTCTAAATGACTCCCGCAAACATAGCAAGAAAAAAAATAATTTATAAATATCGGAAAAAAAGTGTTTTGTCCTCTTATCTATATGATTTGTGTTCTTTTTGGTTCCTCTATTTTTTTCTTCGTGGGCTTCTTTAACTTAGAACTTTTTTCTTTTCATTTTTTTTTTTAGAATCATCTATTTCGCACATAAATTTCCATTTTTTTCATTTTCATCTCAGCTAGAATTCTTTTCTAGATATCTATACTTTCTCCAAGGACATAAACATTCTTACATACTTACGTACACACATTGAAGGGGGGATTCAGAAGGAAAATTCATTTGATATCTACCATCATGATTTATGTTTCGATTTAAAAGAATAAAAAAAAAAAAGTTGCTTTTTTTTTTCTTTAGAAATATATAAATCGAAATTTTTTTTTAATAAAAATCATTCTCAAATAAAATATGAGAAAATGAAAATTTTTTGAAGGAAATTAATTTTGTTATTTTTTTTGTCATTAATAAAATACATTACACTAATACCTATGTATATACTTTCTGAGAATCTAAGTGTTAAAATAATGTGAAAAGTTTAAAAAGTTTTTGAATATATTTGTAAGTATGTATATTGTGTGTGTATATAGGTGATGTATTTTATCATACATTTACTAAAAAATATGGTGAAAAAAAAATTTCATAGCTATAGAAAAAAAACGTAAAACTAAAGCAAATATTTTCACTTTCTATATAATGTCACATGTAACAAAGGTACATAAAATATCATGACTAATGAAAATATCAAGTTGTATTTTCATTTTTTGTTTTTCCTATAGAAAGAAAAAAAACACCGTTTTAAAAGAACATCAGTTTTTGTCTGTTACAATTTTTATTTGTCATGAATTATTTTATATACTTTTG
This sequence comes from Bombylius discolor, assembly GCA_939192795.1. Lineage (NCBI taxonomy): Eukaryota > Metazoa > Arthropoda > Insecta > Diptera > Bombyliidae > Bombylius > Bombylius discolor. The sequence continues at coordinate 1,949,033 of OW584241.1, read as the reverse complement.
AAGAAAAAAAAAAAAATATTATAAAATAATATCTTTTACAAACACCATTCATGTATTATTGTTGATTTGTAGTACATGTACCTTTTTTTTTAGTTGGTTTTTTGTTCTATTTTTTATTCATACATAAAGTCAATAAGTTATGAGCTCCATTCAATGTAAATATGCCGCCCCTTTACTTTATCACATTTTTTTTTCCTTATATACATATATGTATCTAAAATCTACTAAAGCACGAAAACTATAACTGAAAGCGTTGTTGTATAGTCCCTTTATTTCAACCAAATGCTCACGACAATCGAAATATGGCTTAATTTAATGTCATGCTTTTACAATTCGTTTTTTTTTTTTCCAACTTTTATTTTTATTTTTTTCGTACAATGCTGTGCATGAATAACAACAATCAGTCAATCTGATCAACCAAGTCAATAAAATATAATAAAGTATATCAGAGGGCATCACAAAAACAAAAGAAAAAAAATGAAAAAAAAAAAAAATGAAAATAAATATAAATACAATTTAAAACACTGGAAAATTTATATATGAGGTCCATGATGAATTACACAGCACAAAATGTACAATTTTGCTTGTTGAGGTTTTTTTTTCATTGTGCGAATGACGTTAAATTCAAGAAGCTAAAATACATTAGATGACATAAAAATATTATTACAATCTGTTATAATTGCAAATATACCTATATAAGGGTTAAGCAAAAACAAAAAATCGTGTTGCACCGGAAGAAATGTAGAAATAGTATAACATAATCAAAATCTTATGCTGATTTCAGTCGAACACGAATGAGTAAAATGATTTAATCATTCGCTTGTTATAAAGTTGTTAACGAGCTCATGATTGACTTGTTATAATTGTTTTAATATATAATTCTGTGTATGTGTAATGTGGAGAAATTCATTTCGTTGACAGGTTTATAACGTTCATAAGATGCTATAAGTAATCAAATAGTATTTTTCTTCTTCTTTTGAAATTCTCATTAATTTAGCGTGAAGAAGATATTTAATTGAACCACTCAAATGTGGTTATAGACTATGTTAAATTACCAAAATATGTCTTCGACGCAATCCTCCACCTCTTCAATCTTCCGAATTATAATATTATCCCTTCCGCAGTTCAATCTGCAACTTGTTCGCTTTTTTTTCTTCTGAATAATCAGTATCGTAAGCAAACACAAGGGAATAAAATTCATGAGACTTAATTCTCTTATCCTATTGTATCTGTACGGACAAAAATATATATTCAATATAAAATATGTATATGGATGTATGTACATATATCGCATGTAGGTATATCTACGTGTTGTACACTTAATCGTAATCGTTTCTTTCCCTTGTTCTCTTTTAAAACTTTTCATATAACTTCAGACTATTTTCTTATATTATGTGGCAGATTGCCTTTACCACATTCACACTGGAATGAAAAGTAAAAGCAATCCTATAAGCGATTACGTTACTATATCCTTTGGGATTTTTAGATGGTTTCCTCTCATCCATATTCTTGGATTGCTTTTTCTTATTTCATTTATTTTTTTTCCTTTCCGACCCTTGTTATTTTCTCAATATTCTAGCAATATTCTTGTATTACTTCTGCATAATGAAAAAAAAAAAGTTTGTTATGCTTTTTTTATCGTCTCAGCCAATTTTTAGTAAAACAAATCTTAGAAGCACTTCTGAGTCTCTATACGGTTGTTTGTTTGATTGAATGCAATTGCTCGTTTGGTTGATTGCATGAGGCTATTTCTCTTGTGATGAAAAAGAAAATTAGTGAAGGGCGACGAAATATTGATGAAGTGAATAAATTACTACTTTTTTATCTACCGGAATATAGAATTGAATGTCCTTTAAAATACTTTAAAGGATACATAGAAGAATTTTATTTTTTTATTGTGGAAAAGTTTAATAGAAAAATTAGAATATATAATTTTTGTAGGCTCGTTATATAAATTAAATTTGTTTTATTCTGATTACGAATTTATTTTTGTAGCCTTTATATAGGCTGGTGGATTGCGATGCCATCGTTAAAAGATTTAAATTTTTGAGCAGTCTATGTCAGTATTAAAATTCAACAAAATTTTGAAATTAAAAAAGTATGATTGATGGTCACCGCTGACAGTTTCCAATTACATGTTTTGCCGTATCAAGAAGGCATTCGTCAAATTCAAACACGAACGTGCTTTTACCTACCTTCGTTTTTCTATAATCAAACAAAGCTATGTACATATATATTTTTTCAAGTATTGTAATTAAATATCTTTCAAATACCAAAATCCAATTTAAAATTATTAACAAAGATAATCTTTATAATCTAAGTAGTATAAAGCATTTTTATACATCGTTTAATTCCAATTTAACATTTGTATATAAAAAAAAAAAGAAAACCTTAATTTTAATAAGACAGTCAAAAAATATTCTTTTTCCCATTCTTTATAAAACATTTAAGATATAAAGCGTTCCGTCGAGAGTTTAATAAGGGCAATTTGTCGCTGTTAAATTTATACTTATACTCCTGCCAAGTGCCAAGTAACCAAAACGAAGTATAAATAAACCAAGAAGAACGTAAAAATTAAGGAAAACAAAAAAACTGAAAGAAGAAAAAAAAACGATAAATTTTTCGTGCAGTTCATACTTTAATTCCCTGCATACTTACAACGGTTTTATTGTCCACCTCTGTATACCTAATAAACTTAATGTTCACATAGCACAAACCGCTCGCATTCAGTTTCTTTTCAAATGCAATCGATATCAAAAATTTCTTCTGTCGCTTGTTGCACTCACCCATCACTTTAACAACTGCTCCGAATCTATAAAAAAGACACTTTTAAGTTTCAATTCAACTTTATAGCTCTATAGTCACTTTACTAATATCTACATTATATTATATCTATATATAAGTTACGATAGATACCTTAAAGTTACATAAGTACATATATTCTACAGAATGTAATGTGTAAAACATTCTAAATTAATCTACAATATACGGTCAAAGTTACCACTTTGTTCCTTATATACGAGGCATTCCTAAACATCAAATTAAGAAGTAATTCCTAAATTTATTGCAATAAAAATTTAAAATATATAATTTACCTTATCATTATAAAACTTACTGGAATTTGATTTTATTGAGATTCAAACAAATACATTGTACTAACATATGTACATATGTATGCATGTACATAAGTATGTATCTATAAAACAGCATCATAAGCTCATGCATGCATTACATCTGATTTTAAAATTTAAAATTTGTACGAGGTATAAACAAATTTCATACTATCATCATCATCAGTATCACAAGATTCACAACTAACAAGACAATACCTGAGAAGAAATGAGATTATTTTGTGGCACAGAAAATTTACAAATTTTTCTTTTACCTTTGTTAAGATGGATATTCGTGTGCGTAAGTAAGGCCGCCATAAAACAGTGTCATACATCATTTGTACACAATCCTTCAATATAATTCTTCACTACACACACGTAGTTTACTCCACTGATTATGAGCCGGCCCCATACCATAAAAAACAATTAATAAACGAATCAAATAAAAAATAAAACAAAAAAAGCTTCACCGCCGTCCGCCAACAACAAATTATACTGAATATGTTTTCTTTCAAAATATTTCCAACGCAATTCATCGCATACGTCGCTGTGCCACATAAAATTACATTTTTTGAATGTACACAACACACTTCGCATCAGCATCAGCAGGCAAACCAGGCAGTGGGTCGCACATAAACCACTCAACTTAACTCACATCACACAATACGAAATAATTCGTCACGTCACATTCTACGCACTTTTCTTTTTCACTTTATCTTATTCTTGATACAATAATATATCTCACTCGCACATATCATCCATCTTTTTGAGCTCTCCTATAATGGTTTATGAGTTTGCTCCTCCTATGTGCTGTCCCTTTTATCATCGGTATCGAAACTGATATCAATATATCTGTATCTAAAAAATAATAATTTTGGTATAGTGGAAAAAAAAAATCTAGAAAAATTAACGGTGAGCGGTTGGAAGAATTCAACTATTATCAGTACGTACGGTTAGTGAAACATGAAATAAAATTATGAGCAATTGTACAATAATAATAAAAAAGTGCGTTTCTTTAATTACTGTTGATGTAGGTGTTCGAAGAGAGCGACTAAAATTAAAAATGATATGTGAAATTTGTTATTTCATACAGTGACATTTTTTTAGTGTTTATTTCTTTTGTGTTACATACACACTTATGTATGTACCTACATATTTTATTTATTCGAGACGTTGCAAGTGATTTAAATCCTGTTCTCGTGGAATGAGGTATAAAGATTATCATATCCTTTTTGTGTATTTTTTATTGTGATTTTTTTATATTTTTTTTAAGAAAAATTACTTTATTGTCAAATTTTATACACAAAAACAACAACTGCACTATTATAAGAACTTTCTCCCACAATAATAAAATATTGAATTTGTGTTCGAAAGAAAATTCAAGAAATTTAATGGAGTGATGGAGTGTGGAGTTGAAAATGAAATTGATGAAGAAAAGTAAGTAAAAGAGAAAAGAATTCAATATAATATAATGTACTTACAATAAAAAATAAAAAATAAAAAATAAAAACAAGCAAATAAAGTAGCAAAAGTTTCCCCTTGATGATCTCTCTTCTGAGAATGACGAATCTTTTGAAAATAAATATCTCTTTCGTCTGTATAACTTGTTCAGTGTGTTTTCTGGTATTCTATTTTTTTATTTTGTATAATAAAATAATAAAAAGTATCTGTATCTGTTCCTTCGTATAAAAGCGGCGCGCAATATTTTATAAAATATACTGTTTTTGTATGTATGCCATCTCGTTTTGTCTAATTTATTATCACATACATCTTTTTCGAGTACTATTTTATTCTCGTATATACACTATATTCATCATCTGATTATTCACTTTATAGAATAACGTATATGACTCCTTGGTAAGGAACGTATCAAACCCATCCACATAAATTGTATCTACGTAGTAAAATATCTGTACATATATATTTACAATCGTCCTTTACCTTTCCCTTTAACAAACAATTTATATGATGTACAAGTATAACTACTAAGCTTTCATACTATATTTTACTGTTGTACTATATAATACAACACTTTACAGGGCTTTTCTTCATAATGTTTATAAAGGAACTTGGAAGCTCGTAACTCGTGCTATTACGTGAACTGCCACAACAGTATTACATTTCGTCCCTTGTTCCGACTGTGCTCATGTATATCCTTGAATTGTGAATGTGTGATTTGATTTGTGTGTATTTATATATGGTCGCTCAGTCGCTTTTATACTTTATTATATGCTTTTGTTGCCTTTTTTTAAAATTTTTTTATTTTATATGTACATACATATGTATGTATGTAGATACGAGAATAAATTGTAGCCACGGCCAGCATGTGTTGTTATTATTTTCTTCTTCCTCACGACTCAATGACGTTTTGCTTTTTTATTTTTGGATTAAGAGGCTTTAGGATTTTCACATGTATATGGCGGAATTGAATACTTTATGGGTTTAGTTTGATAGAAGTCGTAAAGAAATCAACATCATTTTTTTGGGAAATACTCCCGCTAGTACTGAAAGTTTATTACCTGCCAAGAGTGTGCTAATAGTTTAACAACAACAGAAAATAAATATAAAAAAAAAAAAAAAAATTACATCTTTTATTATCCTTTCGGTGCATTACGTAGATATTTAAAAAAAAATCTCCTAAAGTAATTGAATATAGTGTCAAACACCGATAATAATTTTCTCATTGTATATTTGCTCGTGTTCCAAAATCTCGTAAACTTCTAATAAAATATTAGATATTACTTACCTACCTTGATGTGTGAAGATACAGAAAGGTAAAATATATGTTGTGCAATATACAATTTAACATTATTCAAGTTTAAATATTGAAGTCATCATAAAGTTTGAAATTTTAAATCAACAACATAATATTGCTAAGCTATTTTAAAACTTATCACCTTGCCTCAAAAGTCTGACACTATATATACACAAAAATAGTATATTAAAATCGACATAAAACCAAAGTTATGACAGTAGTAGTTGCCATTCTATTTTTCGTCTCCTCATCGTATCCATTATTTCTGTTGTTGACTACTAATAAAAGTGGTATCAAATCAAGTATAATATAGGCAGGCCACAGAGTACTCTCATTTTGTGGTAAAAAATATACGCGACTTAATTGCTTTATGACTGCTCCTAATGACAGTTTAACTAAATTTTGTCGCTTTAACACGGCAATTGTGATCGTTATCAATTTAATTTATTCAGTAATAAAATTTGATTTAATTACCATCAATATAATAAAAGCGATCGGAAACGCGTGCTGCAGGTGTTGTTGCGTTACCAGATTTAAAAATTAATAAATTTTATTTAACTAAAAAAGAAATTCTTATTTTGTCATCGTGCAATTTTTTTCAAAACAAAATTAATTCAATAGTTTGATAATTACCTAAATAATTTAAAATACAAAATAATCACAATAATAAAAATTATAACATAAAATTTATAATAAAGTGAAAAAGTCAAAATATTTAAAAAGTCATATAATAAAATTATAAATAAAAAAAGTGTTGTGCGCTATAATATATAGTGTTTTGTTTAATTTTGTTTTTATTTTTATTTTTGAAATCAATCACCTATTAATTTTGTTTTAATTTTAAAATCAAATTATTTTGCAATTAATTAATATTTAAATTTATTCTTTAGAAAAAAATATATTCTTTTGTTTTATTTAAATTTTTTTATGTTTTTTTTTTATATGAATATGAAGTAATTTATAAAAATAAATTGAAAAATGGCAAACAACAGTGATTATATACGCAATATTATTTTTGTTGTAAATGTTTGTGAAAAACATTTCGAATAGAAATTTATTTATTGTGTCTGACAGTAGAATTGTTCCGTCGCAAGATGTAAGTATACATTTAAATGTTTATTTTTCACCTTTTTACTATTTCAGTTTAGTTTTTTTTTTTAAAATCATTGTTTTACTTGTTTTATTTAATTCGAAAGTAGAATTCTTCTTTTTATTTTTCAAAACAATCCTTTTAATTGTAATGCTATATAACACATAGTTTATTTTTTATCTGTACATACATATATGTATTATTATGTAAACTTAAAAGAATTTATTTAATTGTTTTATTAGTCTTTAATTAAATTTTAGTTATCCACTGTATGTTTTTAAGTTATAAAATTCAAAAATAAGTCTGGATAGAAATGTACAGGGCTACATTAAATTTTTCTATTGAGAAAAGTTGTCAATTTACTTCAAAAGTTTTTCCAGAATATTTGTTATCAAATGTCTTCTTTCTTACATCTTATAATTCCGATACAAAAAAAGATATCCCTTTTGAATTCTGAAGGTTGTTCAATTTTTCGTCAGTAGAAAGTTTTTGTTCTATTTGTAAAAGCTTCTAAAATGAATCAAAATAGTCGATAGACATAGGGCGAAATTTTTAATCCACTCTATACTCATACATACTCAATGTAAAAATTACATAAAATATTTTGAAGAAAATAGGTACAATGAAATTTTGATTTTAAAATTACACTGTAGAAAAACATAAGAATTCCAACTCTTCTATCAATTAATGTTTGAGAAAGTAGATAAATTATTTTACAAAGTAGAAGAGGGCACGAAGCGTTTCAACTAAACGCAAAATTATGAAATTAAAAAAATATATATATACACAAGAAAATTATTTGAATAATTCAATTGGAATGTCTATAACCAAAAACTCATTTTTCTTTCAAATTTAGATAGAATAGTTGTAAAAGTGATGAACAAATTCAAAAGATACCTTTCAAAATTCCTACCGTATTTTAAATTCATTATCAGTTTTATTGAATGAAAAATCGATCTGATTTGATTATCAGTATATAATGGAAAATTTATGTACATATATTAAATCAATAAATTCGATGTTTTACTTCCATTTTTTTAAAATTTATTTTTTATTTTATTAAAATAACTTAATTTTCTAAAATAAAACTTTTTACGCTATGAATTTAAATAATTTTGTAATTCATTAATTATTTAAATATGCTTATATGAATGATTTAAGGCATTCATGTTAATTAATCACGAAAATATTAACTTATTCGAATTTATTAATTTATAAATCCAATATCGAATCCAGTAAGTCCGAAAGTATTATACCTAATTTATATGAATTTAATTTAAAGTATTTGAATAGTATTTTTAATAAGCTTGAGAACTAATACATACATAATTATAACTTTATAATTCATGACAAAATTAAGAAGAATACTTTTTCACTTAATTAATTTATAAATTAAGTAATCAGAAAAATAATTAAAAAAACTTTTATGGAAATTCCAAATTAAACATTTTACTATTTTGAAAAAGCAAATAAATTTGCATTTAACGTGTTTTAACATTTGAAATTAATAATGTAAATCATTTTTAAATTTTAACTTCGAAATTAGGTTTTTAATATTAAAAATTCCTTTGGGTAAATTTCTTTTTTGAAAATTAAAAAACTTAATTTTTGTATAACCACAACTTGCTTCAACCTAACAAAATAAATTTATAAATTTTTACAAAATCATTTTAAAACTATTTTTTTTTTTAAATGAGACGAATTTCTTATAGTCTCAACTCTTTCGAAATTTTTTACTTGTTTTCCATTCTTAAAATCTTGTTTATTGTATATATTTTTCTTCAAAATTAAAATATTGTTTCATAAAAACAAGTTTTCAGAGTCAGAGGTCAAGCAAATGTTGTTCAAAGTGCAATACAAAATTTTACCTTCATAAAATAAAAATAAAAATGACGTCAAATGCGACAAAATGTATTGTTAAAATTTTTTTTTATTAAAAAAAAAAGTATTTTCTTTGAAATGGATTACACAATTTTATGTACAAAACGAAATTTAAAACTTATTGTCATAAAAAGTTGAACAAAAAAAAAAAAGAAACATGTGTTTAAGACCTTGAAATCTATAAAACCGTAATGCAATTATAATTATTTTCAACAGGTACTATTACAAACCATATTTTTGAAACAAAATAATTTTATTTAAAAAAAAAAAGTTAAAAAAAAAAAAACATCATCACTATATGTAATTTATGATTTCATTGTTGCAGTTTTTTTTTTTCGGCAACACGAATAACACGTTCAGAATAAGAAAAAAGTCATAGAATATAATAAGTAATATAGACTCAATTACTTTAATGTATCTTGTCCTCGAAAAAATATATAAATACCATATCTTTTTAAGTTATTATGTGTGAATGTTAAAAGTTATATTTGAATCGATGAAGTTCTTCTACCTTTTGATGCAAATTTTTAACATTGAAACAGGTAGATTAGGAATTATTATATGAGGATCATTAACGATATACGATACGAAACAATTGTTTTTTTCATTCTTCGGGATTGCGTCATTCCATAGTTAATACATCTTTTATTTTTATTTCTTTTTAGAATTCATTATGTTTTTCTTTTACACAAATGTATAAGATGTATCTACAAAAATACGTATGTAGAAAATGTTAAATTTATCCTATAAGGTAAATTTTGCTACTAAACCGGAATTTAAAACTAAAAGAACGAAGAATATAAAAAGAAATAAAATAAAAATATTGTCATCAGTTGTGTGTATTTTTTTATGGACATTTAAAAAAGATATTATTTATCCTTGACTCTAAATACCTCCAGATATTCCTAGGAATTCTTTTTTTTTTTTTTTTTTTTTTTTTTTTGAAAATATATGATATGCGAAAAATTGTTTGCGTGTGAATTGAATGCCAAAATAAGTTCATGTTTTTTTCGTTATTACATATTCCATATTTTGAAAAATTTTATATGATATTTTATTTACCTTTTTAAGAACAATTGAAATTTTAGTTATGATTTTTTTCATATTTGCATACAATTTTAAAAACATTTTTTCTGACTATGTTTATATGTATGTACATATACATATGTACGTATGATTTATTTTAGTAACCTACATGCGGACCTCACGCTTTGTTTAAGTAGCACGATTGTCAAAAATTATCATGGTATAATTTTTTTTGTTTCACATATGATGAACTATTCAAAACAGAACTTTTGTTCTAAAAATATGTATTAGATATTCGTGAGACATTTTTTTTTAAATATGAAAAGGAAAATTTAATGTTTATTATAATGAAGATTCTTTTGAAGCGCCACAGTTTCATTACACCCACATATGTAATAATTTGTAAGTCTCATAAATACATATATTCTGCGACATAATAAACAAATCATGTTGTCAGGAATTTTCAATATAGATATTTTCATCAATAACAATGTATACATGTATATTTATTTTTTTTTCTTCTTTTGTTCTAATTACAGCATAGATTTAAATTTTACAACATTACAGGTGTGAATTTTTTATTTATACATTGAAGTAGAATGTCTTTAAAGAACAAGATACTTGTAATTTATCCACTGTAATACAAACACTTGCTTCAAATCAAATTATATGTATGTATGTATGTATGTATGTATGTTTATGTATTGTAAAGTATGGGAAAACAAGAGCACTTAGTAGCTAGATACATATATGTATGTTACATATTTTTGGATTATTAATGTTATATACATGGCATTTCTCTAATTAATTCCATCAAGCAACATGTACTAAAACCTCAAAGGATGTGCCTCTTGAATATCAAGTAAAAACAGTAAAATTGTAACATACATATATTTTATTTTGAAAGCTTGTTTCTGTACCAAATTCATATGTTTTTGTGTATATGTTTTATTTAACTACATAACTTATTTTATGTTTTAGAAACGACCTCAACTTTATTTACATACATCCATTTAACAAATGTTTATATATTCAGGATAAGGATGAGAAATAATTATGTGCGTGTATTTTGTTATTTAAATTAACAAGTATTCTCACCAAAATTGAATGAAGAATTTTTTGTAATAAAAAAAAATTTTTTTTTCTTTTTTCTTCAACTAAACTAATTTCTTTTTTTTTCAAATTATAATAAAATTATTATTATCTTAATTAAAATTAAAGAATAAAAAAAAAATACAAAAAATAGACATCCGATTTTTTTTCCAGTAGGTATATAAAAATGGTTTATAGAGTACCTATATACATATCTACATATTTTACTCCTTTTCATTTATAAAATTCATGTATTATTTGAAGAGAGCTTTAAATACCCGAAAATTTATTATCCAACACAATTCAAGCTTTTGTATTATTGCTCCAGTTTCTGTGGGGAAAGTTATGCTTTGTTAGAAATTTTAATCAATAAAATTTGTATCATTTCATGATCAAAAAGAGGGAGAGACGTAAAGATAATAGTTGTAGATGAGAAACAAAGAAATTTTTTTGAAAATGAATAAAATCATGTTTATGTAGTATCTGTGAGACAGAAAAAAACAAAAATTTTTATTGTTTCTCATAAAAATAAAAATCTTTTTCTGCATTAAGAAAAAAGGATATATTGAGCGAATTTAAATGCTTTAAGAATCGTTGTAGAATTTCTTGTATTAAACAATTACATTTTATAGCAGAAATTATTGCCAATAAAAAATTATGAAAATAATCTGTAAAATTGAAGAATTAACACTTATTTCAAAAATTATTATTTATGCCTTATTAAATTTCATGATTATAATTTTTACTTTAAAATTTTCAATTTGAACATTGTTAAATCTTTAAATATTTTTTTGTTATTAACTGATGCGCTTACAAAGCATAAGTATTTGGAAATTTAAAGGAATTTGATATCTTTTTTTCTAGTGAATTTTTTTCCTAAGATATCTAATACGGAAATAATTCATTTTTTTTTTAGAATTGGCCATTAAATAAGTAATAATTGTCATAATACATTTAAACAATAATTTTCAACAATTTAACATATTAATATTACACAAATTTTTTTATGTTTAAACCTCATTTATCAAAATCATTAATTAATTTCCTCATTAAAAGAACATATTTTTCGAAGGGGGAAATATTGCGAAGCCACTCCCTTACTTTTGTCACAAAATACAATCTATTTCAGCAGCCATTCCATAATGGTTCCTATTCACATTCTTTTCAAAAATGCCGGTCCTTTTTTTTTTTCATATCATGTATCTGGTAAAAACCATGGAATTTCTCAAAAGCAACCATCATGGCTGAATTTTGTGTATTTGAATTTTTTTTTTCTCTTCTTTGAATTATTTCATAGCAAAGACAACAAAAAGATATACAGAAAAAAATATAAAGGAAAAAAAGTCAAGGGAAAAAATGAAATCTGTCTAAAGAAGATGAATGTGTGGTCCATGTGATATATGTTTTTTTGAGAATAGTGATTTTAGTACGGGTTGACGACATGATACATACAATTATTATGAAACAGTTTCTTCTTCAAATGTATCTATAAATGTACATGTATATATACGAATATATTTCAAAGATTCATTTCTCGAGTTTTTGCATGAAATTCAAATTTTTTGTTTTTGCAAAAAATAATCTTTATTCATGTTTTTTTCTTCACTTTTTTTTATGAAGTTTTAGGTTAAAGTTTCAAATATAGACAGTCATTTGGTATTTTTTTTAATGCAAAAATATGTATTTCACATACTTTTGGTGAGAAAAGATACCAAGTTTTTTACACTATTGTATTTTGTGTCGAAAAAGAAACAAAAAAAATTCTCTAAAATAAATTACAAAACTTAAAATGAAAAGAATGAGAAAGTAAAATGTATCTCTAGTGTAACCGTAGAAAATTATTTAAATTTCGTATGTAGGTACATATATTTCTAGATTTTCTAGAGCTGTCTTATATACAATTTATTATTGTTCTGTTCTTGTTCTAAAGATTAATTACTTTTGTCGCATTTCGAAAATTTAATTAATTATCAAATGGTAGGTTTATTTGGCACATACACGTATATTACTTTGGTAAGATTTTGTATGCTCTTTTTTTTTTCACATTTGTAATATGGGAACAGTTGTGTTGCTATTTGTTTCAAAATAAACATTTAATTTTCATTGAAAACCTTTTCCAATAGATCTTTTATTTTAAAACACCTTGAACTTTACAAAGAGTGTGATTAAATAACCAAAATAATTCAAAGCATTTATTATTAGTTTTTTTTTAAATCTACAAAGTCAACATCATATCAAAAAAAGTGCTTTGATTAAAAATATAGAAAAAAAGCAACACAGCTGGCCCATTGTATTGCTTGTAACTTTCGAAGTTTGTCTTTTCTCATTTTAAAATCCTACCTATTCATTTCAGTGGTCCTATATTTAAAAAAAGAAAGTGGATGAACATAGTTCAATCTCTACAGATTTGTACCTAAATTGATTTTCAAGGGTTACATCGACTAACATTTTAAAATCCTACCTATTCATTTCAGTGGTCCTATATTTAAAAAAAGAAAGTGGATGAACATAGTTCAATCTCTACAGATTTGTACCTAAATTGATTTTCAAGGGTTACATCGACTAAAATTAGATCATTCGATTTCATTTATTAAAGAAAATAGCGAAAATCATTCATCAGTTACTATTAAAATAAATTTTAAAATACCTATTAACTTCAATATCAATTTTAAATACATATGAATTAAAATGATGTAGGTAATTCACCTTAACTAAATTCTTGAAAAAAAAATACATACATATATGATATGTGTAGAAAAAAATAGTATGAATTATTATCAAGACTATATATATTCATTTTACAAGAAGAAAATAATTAAAACAAAAGCAATATTTCTGCGGACAAGAAAAAGACGTTTTAAAGTTTAATATATTTTTTTTTTTTTTGTATTATTTTTTATTTTTAATGTATAGTTGTTGAGCATTTTACATATTTTTATTAATTGCATCCATTCAAAATGAAATTAATCTGTTTCAATTCAGAATTAAACAAATCTAATTTATTTTGAATATAATTTTTCATAAATTTCAACGCCATTAAAAAGTCCAAATCAGCAAATAACTCAATTAATTATGTCATTTTTTGCTATCAACAAATATATCTTGAGTATATTTTTATGTTTTAAAATTATTTATCTAAAGATAATTTATTTTTCTTTTTCATGATACACAAAAAAAAATACATATTCAGATGGTCTCATACTTTAGGCCCCATGAAATTATCATCTCTATACAGTCATTTAATCTAGAATTTCGATTTTTCTGAAATGAAAGAGATAAAAAATAAATGTATGAAGAAAAATGTCCTCCCCCGTCACATGTATTTTGTTTGTTTGTTTTTTTTTAAATATTTATGCGTATAGTTTATGATCAACATGATAATATAATTTTAATGGCGGAGGATGTAGTAATGGAGAATTATCATTATCATTATTATTTCCAAAATACTGAATTTTATGAAACAATCCTTCTTACTTTTTATTTTTTGTATTTTATTCTACTATTTAATACATGCCATGATGATGTGATGTGATCCATCAAACAGTCATGGAGAATCTTGTATATAACAAATAAAAATAAATCTTTTGTCTGGACATATAGCTGCAAGTTTGTCATTAAATTGTTAATAACAACAGACAATGTACTGACAGGATTAAAATTTATTTACTGTACCATACAGTTATTAAACTATACAATAATAAAAAAAAAAATATATACATATATATAAAAAAGAGAAAACAATTTAAAAAAAAAGCAAAAATAAGTGAAAAAGAAAAAAAAAAAGCGAAAAAATTTTAATTTTATTGCATGTACCATAATTTATAATCTTACACTTTTCCTTCACATTGTTTTATTCTCCCATTCCACAGTATTATTTTCTTTTGAAGTGAATATTTATGTGCAATTTATCTTTTTACTACATTCAATTTTAATTCCTTAATAATATCACTCATTGAGCTTTTAACATGATTAATTAATTGTAACACATTCTTATGTGTACATGGAATAGTGCATTTTTAATATATGTATGTGTACCATTTTATTTTCTTTAAATGATTTAAAATTATTATTTAAAATTGAATGCATCTTCAACAATATAAAAACTTGTTTTTTTATTTATTGTTTGCATGCGTAAAAAAGCACAATCATGTTTTTTAAAAATTTAAACGTTGAAAAGAACGACGAAGATGAACAACTTTTCAATTAACCTAATCCATGAAACAAAAAAACAATTAGAATTTCGTAATTGTTGGAAAATTTCGAAAAAAAAGTCACATTAATTAATTCATCAAAATTCAGTTAAAATATTCAAAGTTTTCCGTTATTGAAATTTTAATTTTCGGTTTCCAGAATTTTTAATAAATCAAAATTTTGACAATGACTTAAAATCCCAATCTCTACCTACATACATACATATTCGTTTCTTTTATTTGAATAAAAAATAAAAATCAATTTTAAAAATTTCATTAAACTTCCCTTCATCAATAATTCAAATTTTAACTGTTTAACTTTTCTGCATGTTTAGCATTTTAAACGTAAGAAAAAAAAAATAAGAAAGAAAATATAAAATTCCAATAATTACCAATCAACTTGTCTTTATAATATTATGTTGTAAATTCTTTTCAGTCTGGTAATTATATCTGCTGCATTTGTACAACTATGTATATCTTTTAATATCAGAAACAATATTTGCAATTTATGTGTAAAACAAGTAAAACAAAAAAAATAATAATAAAATAAAAGAAAGAAAGAAAGTTTAATTGAAGTTTAAAAGATAAATATCATAAGAATATATCATTTTCTATTTTTTTTTTTTTTGTATTTTACCTGAATTGTTATAAAGTGCATATCTGAATTGATTAAGTATGGATTGGTGGATTTACTGCATGGTGTCATCGTGGTGATCGATTGTAATCGATCACTTAATATGCAAGAAGTGCAACAGTGAAACAAATAATTAAGTTGGCACGTCCGATTCAATCGATCAATCTATATAATTCACTCCCTTTATTTTATTTATTATTTATCTTGTGTAAATTATTATTATTTTTTTTTTATATATACATAAATTGTACTCCTATATTTTATTTTTTAGTTTTATTTTATTCAATGTTATTCTATTAACGGCAAACACATTACTGATCGTGTCATTATTGTAAAGAAGATATGACTCAATGACACTTCCTTCTATGTGTGATGCCATGGTAATTAAGAAAATAAAATTGCAAGAAAAAAAAAAGAATTTTGTGTGTGGTCAGGTGTTTATTTATATTTTATTATTGTATTTGTTTTATTTTTTTTTTTTGTAATATTTAATTTTATGGATTGCCTATTTGTTAGTGTTTTTTTTCTTTATTAATTGTTTTTTTTTTGTTTTAAAACGTTACATGATTGTTGTGATTAATATTAAAATATTTTTAGCACGATTGTATAGAGAAACTTTAATAAATATGTACTACAATATTAAAAATGCTGATAAAATGTTTTAAAAGAAGACAAATTTTTAATTTGTTATGCAATATTGAATGTGTCGTAAAGTTAAGACGTGACGATTTGATAAATTAGACCATATACACAAAACATACATACTTGCCATTTACAAATATTTTTTTATCCTGTGAATCTAGGTAGGTAGCATTAATTTATTGAACAAAAAGAATTTAGAAAAAAAAAATTAATAATATGTAATATAAAATTGATTACATGAATTCTCACTGAAATATAAATGAAATATTCCAGATTTTCAAATTATTATTTTTTAATTGTATCTAAATCTTCTTTTTATATTTTTGTTTAAGATAGTTACATATAAAATTTATAACGAATAATGCCCATAATAAATCAGTGAGCGATTTTAATTAAAACCAGTTTAATTGACATCAAGTGGAATATGTACATACATATTTGAATTTTCTAAACATACATATATTAAATTATACTCCTGTAATAGTACATTATATTATTTATATGTATAGATGGAAATTTTTGAATTGTAAAAATAGTTTTAATATCTTTTGAAATAACTCTTGATATATTCATTATAACGTCACTGGTCTTAATTAAATTATATTTTATGAGTGAATTATGAGATTATGTGTACTAGTATAATGCTAAAAAAAAAACATAATAGGTATGTATGTATTTAAACAGAAGAGAATAATTTAACTTAAAGATCGTGTACCATATAATTGGATGAAATAATGTTAATATGATGTGATGCTGTCTATGATACACCAGCCTTTTTAAATAATACATATAATTTTTATTTTATGTTTATTTTGTTTTCTTAAATTACATAGTTTTATGCACAACTTCTTGGCATGATCATTATTTCAAATATTTTATTAGGAATTAAATGTACATAGAAAATTGTCGAAAATTTAATGATTTCAAGAAATTATTTTAATTAAGATTAAAAATTAATAAATGACGCTGGCTATAAAAAGAAGAGATTAAATTAGATGACAATTTTTGCTTTTTGTTTATTTTTCATGATTTCAGAATTGTAGTTTTTCATACTTACTAAAATTTTTCAAGGAAGATATTTTGAAATTTTTAATCACTCAAGTAAAATGTGATATATTGACATTATTAAACTTAATAATTTTCTTTCTACATCAAATATAACATAATTTTTGTTCATTTATAAATGTTTGAGTTAATAATACCTGTTACAATTTTTTTGTTTTTTTGTTTTGTTGAAAATAAGCCATTAAGTAATCAGCTTCTATTTCCAACTGTTGTTTAAAAAATATGTTTATTTTTTTTTTCTTGCTTACATATATTTATATATTTAAATATTCTGTCGATAAGATCAAACCATTAATCTTCTACACGAAAACTTAATAAAGTTGTTATAAATATTACAAGCTTAACAAAATCTATAAGAAAATAATCAAAAACAATAAAAATAAACATGTATGTTCGTATATAACAAAAATATTATGGAAATAGCTTTCACTACATTTCTTTTCTATAACTTGGTTCTATAGGTTGCCTTTAAATCGAAAATCTGAAAATAAAAAGAAAAAAAGAATTATTCACATGTAAATCCATCATCATTCGATAAATTTTATTCTTGATTCAGTAATATAGATCAGAATTTATTTTATTCATTTTAACTTTGTTTTATGCGTATAACATGTACATACATATGTATATGTTATACATATATATATTCTTATATCTGGTTCTGTGTATGTGATACGAAAAAAAGAAAATTTATACAAAAATTGTTTGATCGACCAACCATTATTTATCCCTCAAATTGCGTGATGGTAAGATGCACGCTTCTGTTAAGCTTTGATAAAAGTACACACCAGTGACCTTATTTAGTATAAATTGGTTTCCAACTATAAATATATGTATATGTAACGTATACACAATTTGGGTGAAATTTCTCTAAGGGACGTTTGATTTGAACACAATTGGGGTGGAATATAAGAAAAGTTTATCGGTATAACGGTTGCTAGTCGTCTACCGCCCAAACACATCAGGAAAATATACAATATACCATATCAGCAATATAAAGTACACACAATAAGTATGTATTTCAATATATGCATATACATACTATTATGTATACAAATTCAGTTAAATTCTATTTATGTATATTTTGTGCTTATACGTACGTACATATCTACAAAGATTATTTTCTAAATAGTCCTTTTTTGATTACACTTGCTATACAATAGTAAAAAACAAAAACTGTTATTTTTTTTTTTTTTTTTTTGTTCTTTCAAGGACTAAAAATGTGCTTAGCCGGCAGGAGCACCTATTATAATAGTTGTTGTTTGCTTCGATAAACATATCTTTAGGCAAATGATGGTGGTTTAATGTTAGTGTGTACGTAAATTGTAGCTTTTTTTTATATATACGTATATATACGTGTATATATTTAACTTGACATAGGGAGATAGTGATCGCCCTTTACCGGAACCTTTTTCTACGTTTTCCTTTTTTTTTTTTTGTGTTTTTTCTGCTGTCAAATACCACATACACAAGTTCTTTATTCATAGAAATAAAATTTTTTTCTATATAGTTTACTGGGTATAAATTGTTACCAGTCAGAATTGTCGATTAATGTTTGTGATATTTATTTCCACTTTCTTGTTACTAATTTTTTGTTTTTCGAAAATCTCCATAACAATACATAAATTTACAAAATTACAAAATTATAAGATATTTCTATATTTGAACTAATTAACTTTTTGATGAATTTAATTGATGATGAAAAACAATGTATAATTAAAGTTCAAATGTATAATTGATGTTCTAATTTACTTCATAACTCCTTTAAAAATTACATTTTCTAACGAATGTTTTATACATATATGTATGCTTTAAAGAAACTGAGGACAATTTTGATAGCATATATACACAAAATTAAATTTAACAATTGGATTTTTCTTTATTACGGTTGCTGTTATCCTTTTGTTTTGTAAAATTTTAAGATTATTTCATGTCCAATGTTTTGTATATATTGTACAACAAACTTATTTGCTTTGCTTCAAGGGATTCGTAACCAATTCAGTATGCATGCACTAGATCAAAACCAATTTATCATGTTATTAGGCTCTGGGGTAGTTATGTGGTATTCCGTTATTTGTATATTTTTGGTTTTGCTTATTTAAAATGTTAACAAAAATTTAGGCCTCAAGAGAACGGTATTGTTTTGTACACACAAAACTTAAAACCTCAACCGCGCTTTAGGGCAAATTTTTGAACTTTTGATAAGAACAAAGATATATGTTTTACCAAAGTACCCATATACATATGTATGTATACGTATATACTATATTTCATTTATTTAACACTTGCCTATGTAGTACATAATATTATTCTCAAATACATGTTCTAAAAATATGCCTTTAATATTTAATATGAAACGAAATATAACATATTCACCCTCTGTTTCTAAATAATACATACACTTTGGTTTTTGTTTTTTAGTTTACTACATTTTCTCTCTGATACTTATCGATTAAGCCATTAATCATTGCTTTAAGAGCACTACTCTGACATATCAGACAGGATTAGGTGATTGAACCCCCTAACAAACATAACGAATGCCCACTCTACCATGTTATCAGCATGATCATATTATAATATACAACACAACTGAACTGCAATGAATAAAAATTTTAATTAGAAAAAAAATAAAAAAATAAACATAATCAACACATTCTTAAAACTGAATAAAAATTTAAATTTAATTCGTGTACATATACGGATGTACATATAAAAACAAGCGCATATGCGTTATCATTAAAACTCATTCTCTGAAATAAAAAAAGAATAAAAAGATGAACCTCATTTTTCATTCATGAAAACCAACTGTTAATTTTAAAGGTGATATGTGAAAGAGAAAAGCGCGCGCGGAAAACTAATTTCCGTAATTAAAAAATTATTCGCTAAAAATGAAAAAAAAAAAGAAACAAAAGAATGGAAAAACGATAAAATGAAAAATCAAAAAGGCACATACGAAATACAAAGTTATATGCCACCTAGACCGTGTCTACAGGACACAAAATGGAAAAACACTCCTTTGATTCTGCCAAGGTCATTTGAAATTCACCCTTTTCAGATGACACCCCATTAATTTTCAACCCTTGTATCTGGCATAATGGCACTCTTTGCATACACACATACACAGATAATATTTATAATACTTCTCAGACCTAGTTTGCATGCTGTTGTATTACATATTTTGAAACTCTCTAACCCAATCTAACTCGAATATTAAAACAGCCAGAATATATAGATATACATATTTATACGTGAATGTTTTATGTCCTATATGAAAGCATGTGTAATAAAGGAAGCAATAACATGAGAAACGAAAAAAAAAATGTTTTTGTCATGCTGTTTTCATTTCGTCCTGTACATACATATATCTGGTACTGTTATATTTAGAGGGGAGCGAGCGCGTGTAAAGTTGAAGTTAGTCTCAAAATGATTCATGAGGTTATAGCCATATTGCTTTTGCTTTCAACCAATTTACATATATCCTCGAATATGTAGGTGTTCTATTCATACATATAATGTATGCGTATATGTATAACATAATTATAGAAATTCTATCGTTACTAAAACTAAACTTGATTGTATACCTATATAATTCTTGTTAGCTTTGGAATTTAACATTTCATTTGGTTAAAGGATAATAATAAGTAAAAGATGGAAAGTAGAAAGATGGTGTATACATAAACTTCATATGGTTATCATATATTATAAATTCTCATCCACATATACATACAAAATAACATTTATGTATATGTAATCAGGATTGCATGCATTCGAGAATATTATCATTAGTTCAACAAAGTTACAGAATGAAAAATGAACTTCACCTAAAGTGTATATTTTAAGCAAAAAGGAAATATATTTGACAAATTTTGTGCACACCCCTTAATTACATTAATATATGTACATTATGTATATATATGTAGGTACATACATACACAAAAGTATGTAGTTTTTAAGGGAATACAAATTAGACCAAAACTAATTCATTATTATTATTTCTTTTTTTTTTCGAAAAATTAATGTTGTTATTGATGGATTTTTGATAAACTTGTGTCAAATAAATTATAACTTAAATGTTAAAGAGAACACAGTATGAGTATTGAGTAATTATCATACGATATTCCGAGAAAATTAATTGTAATTTGAAGTTAATTGTTTATAATCAAACTATGAATGTTTTTTTTAAATTAAATTCAATGATATGTTAAATTATTAGTATTTAATGAATAAACAATATTTAAATAAATTTTCTGTTGAAATTGAAGTCATATCGAATTTTATTTAAAAAACAAAATAATACATTAATTTAATTTAAAGTCGACAAAATGTATCTATGTAGGTATATACGGATATAATCATCAAATTTCTATATCGATTTCATTTTATTTTTATTTAAAAATTTGTATCTATCTAGATACAATACATATACTTGTATTTTTGTCATGTACTGCAGAAAACAATGCCAACAGACATTAAATTGATTTCAATTGGATATAATTTGAACAGAGTGTATATATACAATCAATTTAGTCTCATTTAATCATGTGGCTTTTTTGTTGTGGTTAGCAAAATCAACAATTTGAATTTTATATTGAGCCGGAGAATATTATGCGAGTTTCACAATGAAAATGAAAATTTTATTTCAAGTTGAAATGTTTATATGCCACAAAGTAGTTGTGCTTTTTTTTTTTTTTCTAAATGAGAGAAAATATTGATTAAAAATATAAGATATTTTTAAAGGCGAGTAAAAGAAGGTTTTTGTTTTTAAATTTGGTTCAAAATTTATGTTTGTCCATGATAGAAACGTAAAACATGAAATATTTTTTAAAATTATTCATAATGGAAGCATTTTACAAATTTATTCTCTGTGCAGGTAATTTTTGTGGTTTTCCTTACGTGAAGTTAAAATAAAATCTTTCATTTTTCAAAAACAAGAAACCTCTTGAAGAATTTAAATTTTGTTAAAAGAGAATTTTATGAAAAAACTTCAAATGTCGGTGTTTTTTTTTTAAAAAAAGATTTAAAATTCAGTCCACGAAACACTGTTTCAGTCTTTTTTTTTTTATTCAGTTTTTCATTATTATACAATCAAGCAAGTTTTCAATGCTTCAAATTAAAGTTAGTTGATTTTTGTTGGAAAATTAAGATAAACTAATAGCATATGAAATTGTACTGGAATTATCTATTCTGTTGTCAAATGTACTTTCAAACATATTCGTATTTAAAAGGAATAATTGGAATAGGCCCAGGAACACGTAGAAGAGAAATTTCTTTTGAAAGTGTTGAAAATTGTAAGAAATATGTTATACTTGCAAAAATGCAAACAGAAAAAAGTAAGTAAAAAAAAAAAATGAAATCATTGTTTCAACTATTTAAAATTCTCTTTTTAATTTAATGCTAAATAGATAAAGATAAAAAATCAACAATTTTCCTTTTTTTATTTCTATTTTTAATTCATCAATTATATTCAAGTTTGTTTTTCTAAATATTTAATTTTCGTTTTTTGTTTTTGTTTTCTAAATTCCATCGTCACGTAAGGAAATTACTACATAGCACGTATTTAATTCACTTAAAACAATAACATGATATAATAAAAGTAAAAAAAAATCACAATGGAAATGAATAGATTTTACTATATGTATATATGTATGTAAACAATAAATATATAATAAATGCAAAAATTAGAAAGAAAAAAAAATCCACGTGTTAAAGAAATTTAACGCTATAAAATATATAATGCACCATAATTTTCCAATTAAACAAAATGAACGATTTATTTGGCATAAAATCAGTACGAATCGCTTATTGATAAAGATCTTTAAACTCGACGCGACATTCATATACATAGTTTGTTATTGTGATTTTATACCTCATTTATGTATCTTTTTTCCCCTATCCTGTCAATATAATACATTTTACAAAATATATTAGTATGTAGTAAGTACATATACATATCTATATAAGTACTTACATATAAAATATAGATAAACTTTAAATATCAAACTTTTTTAAAATGATATTTATGTACTCATGGATGCATATAATATGCACATATGTACTCGTATAATGCAGACAGAATGCAGCAGATCTATAAGAGACCTTATAATATTTTTGTGTATTTTGGTATATAAAAGCTCTAGAAAAACTCCGACGGAACGTTTTGTTGATTTTGCATAAAAATTCATTCATTCACAATATGAAAGTCTGCACGGATATGCAGATACATTTATATGTATGTAGATACACATTTGTACATGCTTTCGATTGCATATTTGATAGAGTGTTTCTCACATTAATTTTCACCCCGTTTAAAAGATATTTTGTATTATATATTCAATGTTTTCACAATGTACGTGCAATTCACATTCATATATTCATATAAATACTTTAATAATAATAATAAAATTTAAAGCGATGTAATTGTTGCAACATTGCATGACTTTCACTCGTCAGAATATTTTATAATTTAAAAACACATTTTTTGTTGTTTGTTTTATTTTGCTATTTATTTTTTAAAAATTTTTTTGTTTTTTTTTTTTGTAAAATTACAGAGGTGTGTATCCTATAAATAAATCACAATTGTTATTATAATTGTCAATTAATTTTATAGAATTGTTATACATTTAAGATAATTTAAGTATTTAATGAATAAACAATATTTAAATAAATTTTCTGTTGAAATTGAAGTCATATCGAATTTTATTTAAAAAACAAAATAATACATTAATTTAATTTAAAGTCGACAAAATGTATCTATGTAGGTATATACGGATATAATCATCAAATTTCTATATCGATTTCATTTTATTTTTATTTAAAAATTTGTATCTATCTAGATACAATACATATACTTGTATTTTTGTCATGTACTGCAGAAAACAATGCCAACAGACATTAAATTGATTTCAATTGGATATAATTTGAACAGAGTGTATATATACAATCAATTTAGTCTCATTTAATCATGTGGCTTTTTTGTTGTGGTTAGCAAAATCAACAATTTGAATTTTATATTGAGCCGGAGAATATTATGCGAGTTTCACAATGAAAATGAAAATTTTATTTCAAGTTGAAATGTTTATATGCCACAAAGTAGTTGTGCTTTTTTTTTTTTTTCTAAATGAGAGAAAATATTGATTAAAAATATAAGATATTTTTAAAGGCGAGTAAAAGAAGGTTTTTGTTTTTAAATTTGGTTCAAAATTTATGTTTGTCCATGATAGAAACGTAAAACATGAAATATTTTTTAAAATTATTCATAATGGAAGCATTTTACAAATTTATTCTCTGTGCAGGTAATTTTTGTGGTTTTCCTTACGTGAAGTTAAAATAAAATCTTTCATTTTTCAAAAACAAGAAACCTCTTGAAGAATTTAAATTTTGTTAAAAGAGAATTTTATGAAAAAACTTCAAATGTCGGTGTTTTTTTTTTAAAAAAAGATTTAAAATTCAGTCCACGAAACACTGTTTCAGTCTTTTTTTTTTTATTCAGTTTTTCATTATTATACAATCAAGCAAGTTTTCAATGCTTCAAATTAAAGTTAGTTGATTTTTGTTGGAAAATTAAGATAAACTAATAGCATATGAAATTGTACTGGAATTATCTATTCTGTTGTCAAATGTACTTTCAAACATATTCGTATTTAAAAGGAATAATTGGAATAGGCCCAGGAACACGTAGAAGAGAAATTTCTTTTGAAAGTGTTGAAAATTGTAAGAAATATGTTATACTTGCAAAAATGCAAACAGAAAAAAGTAAGTAAAAAAAAAAAATGAAATCATTGTTTCAACTATTTAAAATTCTCTTTTTAATTTAATGCTAAATAGATAAAGATAAAAAATCAACAATTTTCCTTTTTTTATTTCTATTTTTAATTCATCAATTATATTCAAGTTTGTTTTTCTAAATATTTAATTTTCGTTTTTTGTTTTTGTTTTCTAAATTCCATCGTCACGTAAGGAAATTACTACATAGCACGTATTTAATTCACTTAAAACAATAACATGATATAATAAAAGTAAAAAAAAATCACAATGGAAATGAATAGATTTTACTATATGTATATATGTATGTAAACAATAAATATATAATAAATGCAAAAATTAGAAAGAAAAAAAAATCCACGTGTTAAAGAAATTTAACGCTATAAAATATATAATGCACCATAATTTTCCAATTAAACAAAATGAACGATTTATTTGGCATAAAATCAGTACGAATCGCTTATTGATAAAGATCTTTAAACTCGACGCGACATTCATATACATAGTTTGTTATTGTGATTTTATACCTCATTTATGTATCTTTTTTCCCCTATCCTGTCAATATAATACATTTTACAAAATATATTAGTATGTAGTAAGTACATATACATATCTATATAAGTACTTACATATAAAATATAGATAAACTTTAAATATCAAACTTTTTTAAAATGATATTTATGTACTCATGGATGCATATAATATGCACATATGTACTCGTATAATGCAGACAGAATGCAGCAGATCTATAAGAGACCTTATAATATTTTTGTGTATTTTGGTATATAAAAGCTCTAGAAAAACTCCGACGGAACGTTTTGTTGATTTTGCATAAAAATTCATTCATTCACAATATGAAAGTCTGCACGGATATGCAGATACATTTATATGTATGTAGATACACATTTGTACATGCTTTCGATTGCATATTTGATAGAGTGTTTCTCACATTAATTTTCACCCCGTTTAAAAGATATTTTGTATTATATATTCAATGTTTTCACAATGTACGTGCAATTCACATTCATATATTCATATAAATACTTTAATAATAATAATAAAATTTAAAGCGATGTAATTGTTGCAACATTGCATGACTTTCACTCGTCAGAATATTTTATAATTTAAAAACACATTTTTTGTTGTTTGTTTTATTTTGCTATTTATTTTTTAAAAATTTTTTTGTTTTTTTTTTTTGTAAAATTACAGAGGTGTGTATCCTATAAATAAATCACAATTGTTATTATAATTGTCAATTAATTTTATAGAATTGTTATACATTTAAGATAATTTAAGTATTTGAGATATTTTTTCTTTTTATATTCAGTTTAGAAAAAAAAAAAGTGAGAGAAAGTTTTTATGCTCTTATTTTTTATTTTTTGCGTGGAACAAAACTTTGATTTTTTTTATTAAATAAAACAAAAAGGTATTTTTTGATCTAGATTATATTTAGATTTATTTTTATTCAAATTATGTATAAAAATTTTCAATTCCAATGAGATTTTTAACAAACAATATCATGCATTAATCGACATTTAACAAAATAATAAAGATTTTGAGCATTTTCTGCAAAAATACGTGTTTTAAATAAAGATTATTGAGATTTAAACCTAAAAGTCTACTTTCTTAAAAAGACACTTTTGAAATTTCAATTTAATTTTTAAAAGATATACGAGTGCTATCATTCATTCTTTTCATTTAATACTCAATTTATAATTGGGTATGATTTTATAACTTTAAACTGGACTTTCACAAGCCTGAAAAAGTCAATTAAAAAAATGAATTAAAGTACTTCAAAATACATAACTTCAAACACAAATCTCCGATTATGATATGGATTCTGAACATTTTGTAATTAGCTTTTAAATGATTTTCTAAAATGTTATCATGTACTCTGTATGCTTGCATTGAAAACTAAACAAACTTATCAAAATAAGAGCATAAGCCGTTATTTTAATATATAATCATCCATCAGGTGTTCAATGATTTATTACGTGAGATCTAAGCCCATTGCCCATTATAGTTGAACAATTTTCCATCGATAAAATGAGTCATGGACAAAACGTCCCTTCGACGTGACCATTTAATAAATTCTCGACCTGTCTGATCATCGAATCTCTCAAACTACGAGTATATGAGTTGTTACATGAAAAAAAATCATCAAAAAAAAGATACTAAAAAATGGAAAATAAGTATAAAAACGAGCAGATTTTTTTTCGTTTTATTTTTCCTTAAAAAAAAAAAATTACATCACAAAATGTTCACTTGTACAAACAATATAATGTAAGTACATTTAACTTTTATATATTATATAGCATGATAGTCAAGTACATGTAAAATACATGCTATTGGCTTTGTTTCTTATTGAAATTTGCCGATTTGAATATGATATCTGATATTATCAGTGCCATATCTCGCATATATAAATTTTTATTTAGCTTCTTTTTTTTTCTTGTTGATTTTTATAAAATTAACCGAAATGCACCAACTCACGTCTACAAGAGTTTTACTGTTTTGGCAAGGAATTTTGCATTGTTTAGTTTTGGTTGATAAATAGCTTGACGGCATGAATTTAAAACAATATTAAACTATAAGTAGCCGTTTAAGCAGTTCATAAATTGGATAGTAAATTTATTGAGAAAAAAAAAATAAATACACAAAATAGAAATATATAGTATACATATAACCACAAAGCATAATCACTTTATGCTTATTGATTTTCATTCTATAGTAAAATTTTATTAAATTCACACAATTACATATCAGGTATAAAAAAGTTTATGTACTGTAAAACAATATTTTTATCGTATATGCAGAATTTCAAATAAGTGGCGCCTACATATTAACAATGAGGAGCTCATCATTCACATGACGTATCACAATGATGTGTGTAATCTATAATATATAATCATTATTTATTATTCAGGACTCTCCAGGAAATTAAAATGCGAATTTAAAAAATATTAAAAATTCAAAACTTCATTTATTAACAAGTTTTTATTTTGTGAAGAATTAAAAATTTACATCAGCATACATCCTGATCCTGAATCTCTGAATATAAAAAATGATAACAGTTTCACTACAACTGGTATCTACTGTGAAAAAATGAAACTAAAAGGACTCGTATCTGGTTTGAGTCTTTGAAAAAGGATAAAAAAAGCTTTTTGGTGATATTTTATTCTGAAGGACTTTTTTAGAAGCTTTTTTTGTATGAAGGATTTAAAAGCTGTTATAGCTTTCGTGGTAAAAGGACATTTTTTCCAAAGACTTTTATTTTTTTATCAGAAATGGTGAAAGTTTCAAAGTTTGAAAATGTATTATAATGTATTCTGGAACATGTCCTTGCACATATAAAAAATTCTTAAAACACCTAGAAATTGACATTCAAAAAAAAAAAAACAACAAATTTATCATTAAATTTTCCAGCTAACGTACCTTTTAAAATCAATAAATTTTGAAAAGACATTTATGTTCCATTAAATTAACTTTTAATGTCAAACTTTATTTATGTTCCTGATTAAATGTCAGTCACACATTCAATCGTTAATTCTATTCCATCAGAATTGGTCGTCAATAGACTGATATTTTGTTTACAACAATATACTACATATACAATGATTTGTCTTGAGAGTTTTTGTTGAGAAACGTTAAACAATTTATGATGATAATAAACAAAACAATATTCATTTTATAGTATCGTGCGCCTACAACAGAATACTTTTTTTTTATATAAAAAATTAATTTTCACGAGGCGTTTTAATCATTGGCAGTTATCATAAAAAATAAATTACTTCTTCATATATGAACGTTTCTCATGACACTTTTATATATATGTATGAATGTGGATAATACGTATTTTATTTTATTATAAATTTTTCATAGACTTTGAATAAATTATTATTTACTTCCGTTTAAAGAAATCACCTTCCGTAATCGATTTAAAAAAACAATAGATATTTTGTTTACACATATCAAAATTATTATGACTAAACGCCATGTCTATTTTTTTAAAAGATGTTTTGTCTCTTGTTTTTGTTTACGAATTTACTATTATTCTTTTGAATTTTGTTTTATTAGGTGTTTTTTTTTTTATTTTCAGTTACATAAATTTAATTCAAAAACTTTGTATGGTAGAATAGAAAAGTTTTCAATTCATAAAAATGAAGGATAAATGCTGTTTTTTTTTTATGAAATAAGTTTTATTTAAAAACGCTTGTCAATTAATAATTTTTAATACTTTTTTTTTTCCCTATGATAGAATATTTTTCTTGTATAGAAACATTTTTTTTTTTATTTCATAATCGCCTTTTGAAGGTATCGTTTCTATAACTTAACCTTAGTATTTTCGACTGTTAACTGCTTAGAGTTCACACTTCTTTAGTACTGTTTGAAGTTAAAAATAACTTTTTTTTTCTCCATTTTTTTCTTAAAGGTATCTTGTATTGAACATGGTTTATCTTAGAACTTTCAAAACCGTTTCAAAAAATAAATGGATACTCACCGATAGATAGTGTCAATTGTTTTGCACACAGTGTCGGACAAAGAGCATACATGTGTCATTCTTTAACCCAATATATACTATTCAATTTCTTGTATTATTATTATTATTCTTATTATTCTTATTATTATTATTATTATTATTATTATCATCGTCTTCAATATATTTCGAATATATACTAAAATTATTGTGCACTTGAATGTTAACTTTTTAAGGTGGGAAAATATAAAAATGAAACATAAATAGCCATTTGCTGAATTTAACAAGTTTCCACACAAAAAGTCCCCAGAATATTGATATTGATCTCGATTCTCAAGACTTTTTTGAAACAAAAGAAAAGAAATATCTTATATTGAATATACTACAAAAGTACAAAATATTATCTGTTGTATAGATGTTTTGACAATTGTTAAAAAAAAAAATACATAAATAGAAAAAAAAAAATATAAATAGAATTTTTTTTTTCCATAAAGTATTTGCACTTAACTTATGGTTAATTTGTTTTATAATAATAAATCATTTAAATTGCTCAGTGTCAGAATAATTTTGGCAATTAGAAAGCTTTTAACAATTCAAGATAAATATAAAAAACAAAACAGAAAAAAAAATCACAGTTGCAAAATTATATTTCATGTAAAATTGTTTTTTTATTAACTCGCTAATTAGGGAAAAAAAAATTCACACAATTAAAATTTATATGCGATACCTGTAATGGTTGAGAATTTGTTTTTTTTTTTTGCGAAATAAGTTTGTGAAATATTTTTCACATCTAATTTTTAAAATGTCATGGAATAAACCAGAGAGATGTGTTATTTCAAAAAGTTTTTTTAATGCTTTGCCTAAAATTAAGTAGGAAAAAAATAGATAAAAAAAAAATATATTTTTTATCTGTCAAAGAAAAAAGTAGTTCTCATAAAAAATATGTTTTTATTTTTTTTATTTTGAAACAAGAATAAAATTGAAAAAAAAAAACTGAATTAACACATCTTAAAATTTTTAAAATGTATTTTAGGTGTTGTCTAAGGTGATTTATTTTTTGAAAATTTAAATATTTTTTTCTTTATTTAAAATTTATTCATTTATTAAAAAAAAAAAAGTGAAATAGAGATTTTCATTGCTTTTGTG
This sequence comes from Bombylius discolor, assembly GCA_939192795.1. Taxonomy (NCBI): domain Eukaryota; kingdom Metazoa; phylum Arthropoda; class Insecta; order Diptera; family Bombyliidae; genus Bombylius; species Bombylius discolor. The sequence goes on along the minus strand of OW584241.1, from coordinate 1,918,164 downwards.
TTAGTTCAAACGAATATACTATAAGTCTTTTTTGAAATAGATCTCTTTTTTCCGTTGGTTTGATTAATTGCTTTATCACACGTTGAATTTTAGAGAAAAATAAGGCCAACATTGTAAATAAAACACAGACATATTATTAACGTTTTGAAAGAATTAAGTGTTATTTTTAGTTTGTATGTCCTTCAAGTGGGTGGTTCAGTAATTATCAAAAAAGCAGTCTATAAAAACACAATAGAAATGTTAACACTTCTAAAAAGTAGTTTTTTATCTCATCAACTTTTTGCAGAGTTTCAAGAACAGACTTCAGCAAAAAAATAAAAACAAAACATTCATTATTTCCTTTGAAGAAGTTTAACATTCAAAATAAAAAAATAAAACAAGATGAGAAATTAACAATTCCACGAAGAAATAAAATAAAATAATAAGTAAAACAATAAATGTCAACTTTACGGCTTCTCTAAAAGCATATAATATATGTACATATGTATATAAACTAAATATAAAGTATCTTTTAGTAACATCTTACATATTTTACCTTGCTAAAAGTTTTTCCATTGTCGATCGTCAAGTATTTTGCACTCACTTTAGTTGTTGTTCTAAAAAAAACTAAAAAAATAAAATAGAAGAAAAAAAACAATGGAAACCATATTTAAACATTTAAAATAAAATATAAATTTTTTTTACACCTATAACTAACTTTTATAAGTGATATATAAATGAGATACCGATGTAAGTTTTATTTAGGCACAAATGTATGTATCTGTGTGGATTTTGCAATCTTAAATGTCTTTTATTCCTTTTGCTTTGTGACATCACTTTCATGTTGTTAAGCCCTTTGTGCGACACTTGTTTGAACAAACAATACCAGACTACTAACAGTTTCGACACCGAAATGTCGCGTAATTTTACTTGTTGTATGTATTTGATTTTTACTTTATTATTTTTTCTTAAAAACAAAAAAAAAACAAAATAAGTATGTATATAAAAGATTTTCTTTTAAAACAATGTTCAATTTTTATAACATTTAGTAACGTAATGTAAAATAAAGTTTATATTTTTATAACTAAATTTACCTTGGAAGGTTACTTAAAAGTTTATTTTAAATGTTGGAATTTTATTTACACGAATTTTTACAACAATTGAACCAAGAAATTGTTGTAATTTTTATTTTCGTATATTTTTTTTTTTTGCAGGTGCATTTATTGCATAATTTATTGAATAATTTATTTATAATTGCATAATTATGTGGTGTGACAACTGAATTTACGTATATATCGAAGTAAAATTTAAATTTTATTCAAATAACCGTTAGAATATATTTTTCATTCATAGAACGTTTTCAATGCGTTTCCATTTTGTTATTAATTGAAAATCTTCCTTAAAAGAAATTTTCAACATCAAATAGATAAATTTTCAAATATTCTGAATAAGAAAAAAACCCAAATTTTAAACAATTCTATCTGGCAATCTCTCACCCACATCATAATGCTTGAATGAAAATTAAAAAATATATCATCTACCCATATGTACGCTTTATGTGTGTGTGTATAAAATGTGTTTAGAGAGCATATATTGGGGGAATAGATATCCAAAAATAAAATTTTGGTAATGAAATAATGTTTGCCTAGAGATTCATAGATGGCGAGATAATAAAAAAGATATAAGATTCTTAGGTTTCGTTCTAAGATAAAGTAATAAAATTTATTTATGTTTATGTGTATTTGATGATGATGATGATATCCCGATAAATGAAACAAATATTGTTTATGGGAATAGCATTCTAATTTATTTGAATTTTTATTTTTTTAATATGAAATTTTTTTTAAAAATATTTCATTCATTCGAATAAATAAATATAATCGTAATTTTTTTTTTTTTTTTTTTTCAATTTCAGATTACATAATTGGATTAAATATCTTCTTGTATAAACAATATTTGGATAATTTGGTAAGTATAATTACTTAGCATATACTTTTATACTTTTTTTCTCTTAGTGGTTTATCTATATAGAAAAATAAATTGTTTAAAAATGTAATAAATTGTTAGAAATTTTGAGAAAGTTCACAACAGGGGTTCCAAAATAGAAATTTAAATGACCAATTCATATGGATATTTTTTTTAATGTTTAAAAAAAATTGGAACAATAAAATTTCATTTCTTTATATGTACATTTTTTGACCTCATTTTTCACACTTAATTTCTATATAAAATATGTTTTGCATTCATATTACCAAATTAACCGTATTCGCATAACATAATAATAATATAATGCAATTTTTTTTGAACCTTGAAAATAAAATACTAATTGGCATATCCTTGACTTTTTTTTCATTCATTTATTTTTATTTACGAATTTCTGAACACACATTTTATACAAAGTCATTATCCTTAGTGGCCTAAATGATATTGAATTTTTTTCCTAAATTTTTTTTTTGTTCTCTTTACGTTATTGCAAATGATTAAAATCTCGGTTAAAAGGAAACAAATAAATAAAATAAAGGAAAAACAGAATAAACTTAACATTTTACATACAGTTGATTTCGAATACATTCTAAAGCAAAACCACTTTATTTACAAATGAAAAAAAATATTTAAAAAAATAATACCAGAATTGAATCTTTCTGATTTAAACAGGTATTCAAAGCACTAAAAGACAGATAAGAGAAAAATTTAAAAAAAAAAAACAACAACAATAATAATTTCAGAGAATCTCAATTATAAGGTGTATCTTAATCAAAAGCTAATTAGCACCAATCGTGATTAACAAATAGTTAATTAAAAATACATAAAAACAATCACAAGGTAATTTTTTTTTATTATTCATTTTTTTCTGTTGAAATAAAAAATAAAAAATAAATACAAAATCCGGAATAATATCAAATTACGAATACTTATTATTAATTTAATATATTTTGTTTTAATATTCAAATTAAATTTTGATGTACAGTGAAACTTTTGTATAAGTTCTACAGTAACGTTTTTATAATTTAATAAACCGATGATAAAGGAAATTCTAGTTCATCTTAAAGTGTCTTTTTGATGATTACTTTTTTTTTAAATTAAAGAAAATGATGCATAAATAAAAAAAAAACAAAGCAACTTACATAAACAAAAGTAAAAACATAAAAATAAAACCTAAATGGTATTTGGTATAAGAAAAATGAGAATTACAGAATACTTTTTTTTAACAGTTTGCTATGCACCATAATAATTCTATATACGTTTTATTCATTCCATCCGGACCTAATGAAGTGGTTTTGCGCGACTTATCCTTGTTAAATATTTGCATATCATATTAAAATTAATTTTTTTTTCCTCTGTATCTTTGTCTTTCCTTTTGTTTATATAAATTTTTACATTACATCCGCATGTGCTCTTATTTTTGCCCGCACGCTTATATTTTTACATGCAGCAATGTTACATTTATTATACTAAGTATTAATATATGTATGTGTGTGTATGTAACATGATTTTTTTTAAATGTCGTTGAATATTTTCTTTTTTGCATTTTGCATCTTATGGATGCATCTTTACATTCCAGTGTGTTATTCATGGTGCATCTTTTGTCTTTTTGTTATGTTGTGTTTTTGTTTTTCTTTTAACTCCATTACTACTCCATTGCAAAATTGAGGATGATGAGGAGAATATAATATATAAGATATGGGTATCAACGGCCGGCAGATGCATCCACATTTAATTGTGTGCGTGACACGATAAATTGCGCTTGCCAAGTATGTACGTGATATTGTTGATATTGTCTTATAAGCAAGGAAAAACAAAAAGAACTGTCAAGATGAGCACGGATCCCGCTAATACTAAACTTGTAACTATATAAAATGAATTAAGTGGTATGTTCATGTGCATTTAAATTATGTTGTCTTTAGGACATTACGGCCGCGACTTAAATTCAATTTAGTACAGACCACTAAAAATGAATTTCAAGGTTTTATTCAGTTTAATTCAAAAGCATGAATGAATGAAAATATCTAACTGTATTAACATAGATATAAAACAGATTAGGTATACATACATATATGCATATGTGCAGAATCTTCAAATAGCAAAATAAACAATGGAACATCTATGATGATGTAACGCTATTAGTTTTCGAATTCGGGTACACAATTGTTGTTCGGTTTGTGATTTCCCAATTAATCGGGATGAGTAAAAGGAGTTCATCATCAATGTATTGTTATTGTTGCAGGGCCGCCGCTGTTATAGAATTATGCTAAAAAATATGTTAAAATACCTTTCCAAATATCGCGAATAAATGGTCACATCATCAAACTTTAAAATACATTGTTTCTTATGTTCAAAAAGTTTACTTATTATATTTTTGCTTTTACATTCATTTCATTTTTATTATTTAAAACATGCACAGAACACGTAAGTAAAAGGATACACGATAACTTGAATAGAGCCCATTCTACCAGATCCACGACTTAATTTACATTTAAGCGCATTGCCTGTCAGCCTTGTCTTGATTTTCTATCTAAATTTGCAATCGGTTAAAAGTATACCTGTTCAAATTGCAATAAAAAAATAAATTTCCGAGAGGCGGGCGGTGGATTTGAGACACTTTTTATACGAATAAATGTATGCAGAAACATATAAGTACATGCAGTCTACATGTCAAAATGCGGGCGCAATGGAAAATTGGTTAGAATAAAAAAAAAGGAAAAAAACATTATTATAACAACAAACAAAAAAAAACAAAAAACAAAAAATAAGAAATTACACGCGTACAAAAATTTTACACAAAAAATCATGAACAACAGAGAACGAATCCTCTGCACGCAAAAAATAAGTTTTTCAAGGAGTCTCTAATCTCAGAATATTTGCATATTATTATGGTTTGATTTTGGCTATACATACACCATATATGTATTATTGTATATACATATACATATATGTATGTTTGTAGCTACATAAGATACAATTTTGCAAGGCCAGTGTTGTTGCAGTAAGAAATCAACTAACCAATGTCCATAGATACTATAATGTTTTGTGTTTGAACGGTCGTAATTAAAATTGAAATGCTTAGCTCAGATTTTTATTTTTATATTTCTTTGATTTTTCAATTTTTTTCTGATTTAATTTCTTTAAAGCGCTTGAAGCATGTCCTATGTGTAAAAAATTTGCAAATATATGGCGACCTATACGTGTTGATTCATCATTGGTAAAAAATCTTGTGTTTTTTTTTTTGCTTTTCATCATTTTGTTTAACATTTTTGTATATCTTGAATATTTCAATGCGTTAAGGAATTATAATTGGAAATTATGTTGCCATGTACTTTTTTGTTAAGTTTCTTAATTTGTGAAAAAAAAAGAGTAAAAGAAAACATTAAATTCTTTTGATGTGTATGATATGACTTATTAAAATTACAAATTAGGCTTATTGTAATTACATGAGCTGCAAAATAAATTTAATTTAAAATTTTTTATTATTAAGTAAAAATAATAAACAATGGAAAAAAGTAGCTTCTTAAATTCAGTAGAAAAAAAAGAAGCAAGAAATAGATAAGAACAAAAAAGATGACAGCGGGCTTGTTGAAAAGAATTTTTAGACTAATACGTAATTGTAATTGCAAATTAATGGAATTTTAATAATAATAAGTTAATAAGGAAACAGAAATTGGACAGGAAAATTATGAATTTTTTAAAATTTTCATACGTGTTGAAAAAAAAGAAATTTAAAATGAAAAAAAAAAAAAACTTTGAATATTAATTGAATGTTCCGTTTCTTCAGAATATAAAATAATAATACAATGCATCTATGTATATGTAAGTACAATGATATAATACTCGTACATGAAATAATTCAAAATTTTTCAATTTTATGGTCAGGAAGTGAAAATACAGGAAATAAAATATATAGAAAAAAATTTATTGGTCATTGTGTATTCATTGTTAAAGTTAATTTTTACAATTTATATTCATGTTTTTGTTCTATAAAATTGTATCATAAATTACAATCTTTTATTTACAATTGTTCTTATTTAAGAAAATTGAAAAATCTTTTTTTCCGTCGTTGTTTCAAATAAAATAATTTTTAAAAATTGTAGTTTTATCCGTTTCATAATTTTTTAAAATATTTTTCATAATTTAAAGATTTGAAAACTTCAAAAAATTAAATTTTAAATAATGTAGATTGTAGAATATGATTATATAAAAACTGTATTTTTTTACAAATTTCTATATATTATTTCTTTTCTACCTGAGTTTGTTGACTAATTTGAAATAAAATCGATTTAAGAAAAAAAAATTAAATTCAATACAGGGTGTAACATTCTGAAATTGTGCTTTAAAATTTACAAGTGTGCTTGTTTTAATAAATAAAAACTTGATTCATTTTTTTTTCTTCGAAAATACCATGTTAAATAAGACGATGATCGAGACAAAACCTACTCCAAGTTGTTTACTATCTGAAAAGAAAAATATTATGCAAAATTTTATCATTAATTTGATAAAAATTAAAATTATGTAAATTTATGATTTCTTCGTGGCGTTCTTTTTAATAATTTGCAAAAATAATAACATGCCGTTAATCGTAATTGAATAAATTTTCTTTTTTTTTTATGCCTACAAAAACATAAGATTGTAAATTTATAAAATAAATATTTTTCAAATCTGTTTATTTCTGAAAAATAAAAGTATTGATAAACAAAGTGTGGTATTTTTCACATCAAATACCGTAAATTTAATGAAAATACACAAAATAAATCTTTTAAAATGAATTTATTAATTTCTGTTGCACAAATATCTAAAAAACAAAATAACAACTTCTTTTTTTATATTTTCAATTTCAACAAAATATTCTTCATCATCTCTTTTTACCTCTTTCCATATTTTTCCAGACCACAAATTCAAAATTTCATATCAATCAAAAAAATAAAAAAAAATTTCTCATATATTTATTTTGCATCCGTATATTGCTGATGATTTTCACTTATCAGAAATAACTGTTATTCCACATTTGATTAATGACTAGTTTTTTTTTCCTTTTTTTTCAAATTGAAAGAAAAACCAAGTAGAAACATGAAAAAAAAAGATATTTAAAGGACATTCGATTATACCCCCACACAACCCACATACAAACACATACGCATACACAAACAGAACATGAGCGTAAAAACAAAAAATTTAATTCAATTTCTGTATATGATGATGTACATATCTTCTCATATATATTATATATAGGATTACAATTCATGAAATGTCATCTATCTGCGAATGTTGAAAATCTTCACAAAAAAAAAAAAAAAAAAATGAAAAAAAAAAGTATAAAATGAAAATGACAAAAAAAAAATGGATGAAAAACAAGCTGAAAAAACATTTTCCTCGTGCTTTCTTGTCAACTATCTTGACAACTGCAAATGGTATGAGAAAGAAAAAAAAATTTTTTTTTGCTCTTACCAAATATAGTACGTATGTATATAAAAATGAACAAGAAAATTTTTGCTTTTGTGTATTCTTTTACGCACATAATATCTGATACTTATACTTACATCCTTCATGTTATATCTATGAGGGCAAAGAAATTTATCTAATCTGCAAATTGACATCGATCCAATTTCATAATAAGATTTTCTTCGAAAAGTTTTTTTCTTCTTCTTGTTACTGTTTTTTGTTTTTTGTTTCTGCCTTGCATTGCTTTTTTTTTTAGTTTCAAGTTGCCAAAGGGATCAATGATTTGAAACTTTGTTGAGTAAAATACAACACATTGATCCTTGCTTTTAGCGTTGCCTATATATAATTTTCATGCATATGAATATATAGTATGTTTTTATATTATTATAAATACATACATAACATACATATATGTATGTATATATATATTATTATATTTATTAAATTTTTCAAGAAGAAAAAAAAAAAAAACAAAATGGGATTAATCTTGAAAGTTTATACTTAGTATGTGCGTGTTATGTATGTGAAATAAATATGAATATTTTTTTTTCCCTTGAAAGAAAATTTTTTTTAAAGTACTGAAAATTTTTAGATTCATATTGATCTCACTTTAAATTCATTGTAAAGCATATAATTTTAATAATTTAAAACCAGTAAACTGGTTTAGAGAAACAGCAACAAAAAAAGATAAATTTAATTATTCATTGATTCAAATCAATTCAGTGTAATGAGAAAAATGTTTTACTGCTATGATACTTTTTCTATTTAATTCAATTATTTAAATTTGTAGATTTTTTTACAAAAACGAAAAATGAAAACAGAATCAATTACCGACTCTCAGATCAGTGGCTGTTACACACATCAGTGTCATTGCATTAAAAACAAAATCAAAATAAAAAAACAGTGTTGAAAAGGAAGTTTAAGTCAAGTAGAGACATAGGCAAGGTAAGATGCAACACCATGCAAGTCAATTATTTGCATTAGCACTAACAATTAAATTCCGTGGCAATGATATGGCAATTATCTTTTTTAGATCGTTTTATTTATGAACTCGAATAGCTATTTTATACCCATATCAACAAAAAAAAAAATAAAAAAAATAATAATAATAATACATAGAGTAAAGAAAATATAAACAATTGACCAGTACCAATTTTCAGATCAAGTTACAAGAAAAGAAGTTTCCCAGCCTGTCTCATATACATTTTTTTTTTCTTCTTATAACTGTCGTCTTTCTTGAACACACCACTCTCTGTATTCATAGAATTTTAAAATTATATATAGAATACAGAATGGAGTAGTTTGAAAAGTATAATATACATAATACATTTTATACATTATACCCATTTTAAAAAATAAAAGAAAAATAAGTTTGAAGATTCAGGCAAGCATGACCTTTTTCCTTAATCATCTTCTCCAGAGTCGATTCCTCTTTAACATTATTTTTAGTTTTAAAACTCATTTCCTCTTGTGTTCATATGATGTGGTGTGTGCTTGATTGTAGGGCGTGATAAGGTTTGACCACTGGAGCATTTTTGTTTTATTCACATTTATGCATACTATACAAATGAAGAAAACAAAAACAAAACAACAAAAAACAATTTTGATATCATCTTCAGTTTACTTTGAATGCAACACAATTCATATTTTATTTAAAATTTTACTTTAAAAAATTATATTTTTTTGTTTCAAAAATTATGAAAAATGAAATCTATATTTCAATTTCATTATTTTGTTATTTTATTTTCATTGTTACATGAACGTTCATATTTTTTTTTTTTTTTTTAAATTTAGAAAAAAATTTTTGTTAAAAAAATTTGTCTGACTTTTCAAATTTAATATTCGTTTATATGAAAATTATGAAAGCGGCAAATTTTCGATTTTGTGATTGGCATTTATGCGTCTTTAGCAAAATCGCGATTTAAATTAACATAATCAACAGAGGGGAAAAACTTCATGGCGAGTGTCAGAAAATTTTCATTGTTCATCGTCTTATAAAAAAAAAAAAAAAAATACAAAGTATGATACATATACATAAAATGATGGTGTATTATAAAGTAAGTTAAAATGAAATGCTTTGAGTATGCCGCTTTGAAATCAGCTACAAAAACAAGCCGGATGTGAATTAATGGTATACACTAGAATTTAGTAATTGAACTAAAAATGACGATGATATATGAATCTCAAGTGTGACTTATATACATAATATTGTTTAAATTTATAATATATTCATATACTTACATTCGTAATAATTGTAAAATTGGTTCTAAATTCTATTTAAATCGACATTTATAGAACTTTCTAATTAACAATTACATTCGTATCTTATATTACATGGTCTAAAACATTTTCTCTTTATCTGCCTAAAAAAAAGAACATTTAAGTATCATTTACATGAATTTTATAAGTAGGTATTTTAAGTAATAGGAATTTTTGAAGAAAAAAAAAATGTATTGTATCAATTTCTTTTTTCAACTTATAGAGGATAATTTGATTTAAAAATTTCTATTTAAAAAGATAAATAAATCACAAAATATTTGACATATTTCCAAACAAATAAATCACTCAAATGTGACACAATTTCTTTGTCTTTCATAATTAAAAATGAAAACACCAAATATTTGTATCCTAAATCCCTTTCCCTCTTTTTTTTTTCGTTACATTTATCCTTCAACACCCACCAGTAAAAACGAGTAGAATAAAAGAAAAAAAAGAAGAAAAACAAATTTAAAACGAAAAATAAAAAAAGTTCAATTTCCTTTTATGTTTGTACAAAATGTATAGTATATATACAGACATACATACATACATATATTTGGGTATAGAACTTTATAAAAGTTAGGATTTCACTTTCTGCTGTCATTTCCGTTTTAAAAGGGAACTTCAAGACGAACAAGACAAGCAGAACAAAACTGAAACCCAATTCAGCACAAAACTGAGCTCAAATACATACATATAATACCACCAACCATTAGTAGATATATTTAAGATGGGTATGGTATGATAAAAATTTTCTCTTGCTATCCGAAGCGTAACATGAAACTTTGTTCCTTTATACTTTCCTTCAAGGATTTTTTTTTTTGTTTTGTTTTTTATTTTACTTGAATGTTTTTTTTTTCGTTTTTTCTTATAAAATCTGTTGTTTTTTTCCCTATATTTTTGTCTTATATTCTTCTTCTCTTTTTGGAGGTTTTCCCATTTCTGATGCGATGTTCATTCTAGAATCTTTTCAGACGCATCTTATCCAAAGTTGAGTTTAACAGATGACACCCGATGAAGTTTGAGACTAGAGAAGAATATCTTTTTACGGACTGATTGTCTGTTGTATACAGTCGAAAAGAAGTTAAACAAGAAAACAGTGTTCTACTACGAGTTAAAAATATAAAATAAAAAAAACAGAAAAAGAAATATACACAAAATGACGTATATATGTAATAAGGAATTTAACGCAACCAGATAAAATACGTGTAGACAAAAGATACTGAAATCAAGAAAATAATAAAATAAAAATAAAAAAATAATAAAATATATATATGTATGTATGTATGTACATAACACGAGAAGAAATAACCGTTGATCAGAAACATGAACAAAAAATAAAAGTTAAAACAAAAAAAAAAAAAAACAAATCACAAAACATACAAATTTTGTATCGATAAAACTTTATTTGTTTTCAAAACAGAATAAATATGGTATGAGAGACATTGCAAATAAAAATTGTGATGATTTCTTTATTTGCTAATTTTAAATGAGATCATTTATGGAATTTAAACTGGTTTATTGTCGATGGGTAAATATTTCAAGTAAAAAGGGTAATAAATCTTTCGTTTTGAGAATATTCTCATATAAATAAATATAATCAAAATCAAATTATTTCATTTGATAAATTACAATAATTCTTGCTTTAATAATATTTTATATTGTATAGATACTACGTATATATTGTGTATATTAAAATGTTTATTAAATAATTTAAATAATTTTAAATTTTATAAGATTTGAGATTATATAATGCAGAACGGAATTTTATTATTATAAACACTTTAAAAAGCTTTAAAAAAAAAAATAAATAAATAAATAAAAAAAGAAAAAAAAAAGGAATACAATAGGTCTTCTCGGAAATAAGATGACAGTATTGTTCAGGATTAGTAATTTTCCTTTTATTTCTCAGTCAAAAAAAAATTCCAATTGCAAAATCTACTAAAGAAATATTCCAAGAATTTTTTAATTTAAACCATTGAGGGAGGATAAATATAATACATACAAAATCACTCACTGTGTATCCTGAAATGAGTAAAATATTCTGTCGTCTTACTCACCGTAGAAAGTTTACTTTTTTCTTTTTTTCTTAAATCTGAGCAATTGTTAAATTTCGTCGTCCTATTTCACTTTATTAAAAATAATTTGCATTTAAATGTATAACATTCTTAAATTGTTTCATGCTTTCCCTCAATTGTCACTTTTTTTTTCAAGTTTTTTGATAATTGCAAATCATATGCAAAAATATCTCTTCTATGATTTTTTTTAATGAGAAAAAAAATTGTTTTTTTCTTCTTTAAAGTACCTAATTTGAAATTTAAATACAAGCAAGTGTAGAAAATTACAAAACTGATGGTAAAAAGTGAAACTATACAAGAAAAGTTATTGGATTGTTTTTTTATTCTTTTTTTTTCTTATTTGTTTGATGTCCTTATGAGTTTTATTCTTGTATTTTTAAATAAAAGAGGGTATGAGTCTACATAATCCTATAACATCAACTTGTACATCATACTAAGTGCTTCGTTTTTTCTTTTTTGCTTTTTTTTTTCAAAATGAACAAAACGAAGAAATGTCTTCCCTTTTAGTTTTACTTTTCATTTATATGTGCGATATATATATGGTACATAATATAATTTCTGTACATATACTTGTATACATACATACGTTTGTTATAATATGTAGGTACATATTATTTCATAAGTATATAGAATAGTATATGATATCATGAAATGTTAAACTATAATATCCTTCGTCTTAAAAGGATATTCTTGCCTATACCACCCGCTGTCACTTAAATTCGCAAACATATTTGGAGAAGGTCTCTGCTGAGATATTTCTAAAGAAAAAGCAAAGTATAAATGAACAAAAGTGTAGGAGGATTCAAAAACAAGAAATATAAAGACAATATGATGTAAGTAAAATAAAAGGTATGTAGTACATTGTATATATGATAATGCTGTTGCTTTTTGGATAAAATCAAAAGAAAGGGGTGCGTATTATATGTTTATACATATGTATGTATGTATATACCTACATATGTATATTATTTGTATATCATATTTAATACAATGTCTTAAACTTTTAGCTTTTTTATATTCAGTTGTGTATTGTAAACTCTGAAATGACGTCTGTGTCAAGCGAATATTATATGTACATATGTATGTATGTAATAAATTTGATATTAAATATATCTTGTTTTTTTTTTTTTGCTTTCTCAGAATATCGTTTACATTGAAAAGTCACAAAATTATAAATTTAACATTTAACCATTATAATGTAAACTCGTTTAGTAAAAAAAAAATAAATTATCTTCATTCATATATGTACGAGTATATGATGATGCTTGTTATATATGTAATAAAATAAAATAAAACAAAGGAATTATGTTCTGTTTGTAATCATAAATTTCAGATAAGATTGTCATATTAATCAATGAATTATCTGACAAAGACCTGCTTATAATAACAATGATCTTTAATCATTCATTTTTTCTCTGAATTAACAATTAATATTTATTTCTTTTTTTTTTTTTTTCATTCATTCAAAAATTCATCACAATTTCTTTTTATATATTTAAATTATCAAAAATCTTTAAGAAATTCCAGACAAAAGCTTTTCTTTAAATAAATTCATTGTATTTTTTATTTTTATTTTTCTTATACTCACAAAACAATTTTATAGAATAAATATTAAAGTTTCAAACATAAAGAATCAGTATTTGAGTATATAATATCCTCAAGTGTGTACCAAAACATAAGATCCTCTTGAATTTGGTCGGTTGGTCTGTATTTTTTTTTTTTGTTTTACCAAACAGTTATACAATAGCTATATAACATGAACCAAGATAGGCCATAAATTACATTTTATATAATTTTCATTGCCACATTATCATGAAAATCTACAGTGATTCACTTTTCCTTTGGTATCAATTCTCACAAATTCTCACTATAGCTACCCGGAAAAATTTTCGAGACAATGTTTCGTCTTCAGTATAAAATTATTTACATACATACATAATACCGATTTTGGTATATAAAGCAAAATTATTAAGCAGGTATTTTTTTTTTCTTTCTTTTTGTTACATCCACATATATTTTATGTATAACAAAATCATTCATATACATAATATATCATCATCATCATCATCTTTATTATCATTGCTATCATCACACAATAAAAGTACCTTTAATCATATAACACATTTTATTTTCTTATTTTTGTGTGAAATGAAAAAAAAAAAACAATTCACCATTCATAAACATTTTGTGTATCGAAAACACACTTGTAGAAAAATTTTATTTCAAAAAGGAATTTTTTTTTTGTGATAAACAAAATAAAAAACAGAAAAATCAGTAAAAATTAAGAATATGGAAAATTTATTTCATGCGCATTGATAATATGTCAAGTAAAAATATTATGAAAATGTACAAAAGAAGCAACAAATCTGTTTGGTAACGGCATAAGAAAGGCCAAAAATATATACTATTATCACAGGAACAATTGTCTGTGGTCTATGATTACGTTTTTCATATATTTATATAAATATTCTATATAGAACAGTAAATAGTTTGTAGTCATATATTATGTACCTACACGAAAATTTTGAAAAATAAAAATTTTCAAGGGTATGAGTAAAAATATACGAGAAAAATGATGAATATCCGTTTTAACCGATTGTAATTGTGTGAGATGAGTTTTAAGGGGTAATCACTTATTATCAGAATCAAAGAAACAAAAAGAAGAAAAAAACAAAAACCTAATCATACAATATAATATGTATCTGATATGATTTCATGTAGATACATGTGCGCAGCTTCCCTAAAGACTTTTCCATCATCATCACCATAAACCATTTCACCATTTTACCATATACTATGTATGTATATACAATTTGTATAAAATATGGGAATTCTTTCTGTAAAAGAATCTATAAACTACTACAATGATATACGATTAATGAGTTGCCAGATCTATTTAAAATTTTTGTTAAAATTCTTATGTAGAATAATTGCTCGTACAAAAATTATGAAATACATTCATTTTATTTTACCTAAATTATGGAGACGGTACAAAAGTAAATAAAGAAATATGTATATATACCTACTGCACGTATTTAGAAAAGGGAAATTTTCATTTTTGGAAAATTTTTATGGTATCTTTTACAATACAATCTTAAGTTTTTCTTATAAATATTTTCTCTTTTACAAATATCATGTGTAGATTCTCTAAGCTACTATGTTGAATTTTCAAAATTTCTTATAAATTTTATACGTTTGATTGTGTAAATGTATTGCAAAGTTTTATATGAAACAAAATTTATTTAGATGAAAAACAGAATTTATCGTATATATTTTATTATCATCATAAAACACACGTTTCAATACCATAAAGAAATTTTCTCACAGAAATATAAATTTTCTGTTTTTTGTACTTTGTTTTTTTTTTTTGTTTTTTTTTTGTTTTTTTAAGGGGAAAAGTAAAAAAAAAAATATCTACTTGTTTCTCGTTGATTTTTCTTCATTTTAACCAGTTTTTTGATTACTGTCCGCGTTTTTCTATATGTAAAATTAAATTTCGTATATAATTATATTCTAATTGAATCTATTTGGTTGTTTTTCATTTCATTTTATTTTTTTGGTGGAAATTAAAAAGTGTACAATAATTATTTTGTATTTCTATTAGAAATTTTTGTTTATCAATAATAATTTTGTAATATTGTTCTTGTAAATATTTTTAATACGTAAAATATATTATATCTTAAAACTTTCATTAAGAACATAAAACATATGAAACAATTTTGAATAAAATTTCATTTTGTGAATTTATATTTATTTTCGTACATTGAGTATTTGGAATGTGTACATATATGTAAATATATTTTTTTTTATATTTTGATTAAAACATTTGAAAGTGCAATGAAAAATTCTAATGTGCGAAATTCTATGTTAAATAAGTTAACAAATTCGAGAAATATTTTAGTGTTCAATAATAAATATCTGAAATTTTAAAAAGAAACAAAAAAAATATATATACAGTTTTGTTTAAATTCATTCTAATGCAATCAAACATAATTTTGTTATTATTTTTGTCAGAAGAATTTCTAAAGACAAGATGAATATTGACTTTAAAATGCCGTCGCGACGTAAAAAAAGATGATCACGTATGTGATTTTAGTTTTAGAGTCGAATTTAAATCGACTAAAATTTATAAGCAGGACACAAATAAATCAAAAAAATAATCAAAGAATACGAAAAAAATTATAATCAGTAAATTTTTGTGATGATATTATTTTATATTAAAATTATTTAATTTGCTTTAAAGCTTTTTAGTTTTCGAAAAATTTTGTCATACAATTTTTTTTTTCGTCTAATATTTTTGGACTAAAAAATTTTTCAAAATAAGTGAAATTTTGTTCTTCTTTGCGTGTAATTTATTTAAAATTGTAATATTTTTTTCTATTTGGTAAGTATTATTATTAGGAGGAGGGTGTTAAAAATGGTGTAATATTTGTGTAGAATCAATGTTTTGTAGATATTTTGTAAATGTTTTTCATGTACATATATCTACTTTTTGCTCTCTTCAAATATTATTCGGTTTTCCTGTCTAAAAATGTAAACACATAAATCAATTCGGTTTGTTCCATATGAGCATGTATTTGTTTGTATTATACCTGGTGAATAAATATATACATATATTTATATACATTTATATGTATATATATGTAGATATATGTATATCATCATCTTTTGGTAAAAATATCTATGAGATAGTGGGTTCATGTTGAAGTATAAGCACTATAAGATTCCACGTAATTGTAAAAGGCGCGAACTTTAACCGTATACTTTAGATATACATACTTATGTATGTAAGTTTGTATTATACATACAATGCTTATATACACTTATTATGCATACCTGTGCATTTATCTATGCATAAGAAATTTATTTGATATTTAAGTATATAATACAAAGTACTTGTTCGATTATATTTCATAGAGTATTTATTGAATTTTGTGTATAACTATACATATATACATACATATGTATAATAGCTTTAAAAGTGTTTTTTTTTCTTAAAATTTATATCGTGGGTTGGTGTAGTTACACGAAAGAAACACTAACTTTTTTTTTATTGGCGCCCGCGATTTGTTTGTTCTATTCGACTGCTTATCACATTTATTTCAAATTCACATTTATTTTCATTATTTATTTTTTTTTTTCTATTCTTCAGTATGAATTACCGAAGTACTAAGTATAAATTGCTTTTAAACACGATATTCTTGTTCACACTTTAATTTTATGTTTTAGGAATTAATAGAGAAAGATTAAAAGTTTTTTTTTCTTTCTATTTTATGCTTTGAAACAATCAAATACTAAATTATGTGAATTCTGTTAAAAGATACATATATTAAGTCTTTCGCTTTTTAATGGGAAATTGTTTCAAATTTGATTCTTGCAGTTTTTAAAAATCAACTCTCTTGCCTTGAACTACTCCTACTTGAGATTGTTCATTAATAATTATTTTTTTCAAATGTAAAAAAAAAATAAACTTCAATTAAAATTTATTGCGTGTTGTTTTGAATTTTGTTATAAAATAAAGTATCGAATTTTTAATTTTCTAAAATAAACAGAATTTGTCGAAATATAAAACAAAATTTATGTCTCAAATACGAAAGTACTTTATATACAATTTAGTACTTACGTATATGTACATATGTATGTACATACATATGTGTATACATACTTGTAGCACACATACATACTACTCCCCAAAGATGAAAGTGAAAAAGGAAAATATGTAATTAAAATTTTAAAATATTCAAACGTCATTTATATGAGGTCACAAATTAAAAAACGACATTTTAAAATGTCACATAAATGAATACAAATAGATTCATGGATATACAAAAACAAAAAAACAAAAAAAAAACATTCCAGAAAGATAGAAAATTTTTAAAAATATTATATTATAATACTGGTTTATGTGAACTTATACACTTTGTGTGGGCATAGCATTTCATCAACTAGACTACGAATAGAAAACATTCTTAGTTTTTCAATCGACAGCAAGCCAGCTAAGAAAAACTTCACAAGATAACTTTTTATATAGGTATTCATACAAGTATAGCTATACACACATACATACATATACATATGTATATGTACATACATATATAAGTGTTTTATAACAGTATGTATCTATAAGAAAACTAAATAAATTTTCAAGGCACTCATCATGTAGATTTATATCGTTTATATAAAGAATGTTTGTTACAATAAAGAAAATCAAATGATTTCTAAATTGCATGCAATATGTAATTCATTGAACTGCATCACATACAACTTATTTGCATGAGTTTGAATGACATTCTGAACGTTGTTCTTTGAATATCTAATAAGTTGAATTTTTCTAATCCCAGAGAAAAAACAGAACAGAAACAAAAATAAAAATACAAATAAGGATAATTAAAACGAATATATTTCAAGGTCAAATAAGACATTATCTTTAAGGGATCTAACATAATATCTTCTTTAGAGAAAAAATAAAATTGTTTTTAATTCCCTTGAATTGTAGAAATAAAGTCACTAATTTACATGTAATCTTTGTGATTAAAAAAGCATTAAATTCACTCATTCACTTGCGTGTCGATTCAAATATTCAATATACATACATATATATACATATATTCAATCATCAACATTGCAAAAACTAGATTCCATATCAATATTCAACATTTTTATACAGCACCTTGTTATCAGAATCACGAATGAATAACTTGATTTTAAATTGGGATCACATTTTTTTTTTTTAAGGATAACAATTTTTCTATAGTAATAATTTCACCATGTTTAGTTCTATGGCTTTTACAATTTTTAAAAACAACATCACAGTTATTCAAAACACTCCAGCAACATATTAACACAAACTAAAAACAACAAAATGTTATGTTGCTTTAACTTGTTTCGTGTCGAGAACTTAATGCACTACTGACATAGAGACAGATATTTTGCACGAAAACATCGTAAGTACTTCGATAGTTTTGCAATAACGTCTTTATTTTAAAACCATAAACGATGACATTTTTGTAAGTAAAACGTGCATAAATAAATAAATAAATAAATAAATAAGTAAATTCGCGATGTCTATTTGAGTAAAAAGATACAAAATAAAATGCGAATTATATTATAGTTTAGCTAGTTTATGTCCATGTAACTGGACACAAGAGAACAAGTTAATGCGTGCGAAACGCATCGAAAAGTACTCGTACACGAGTATGTTTGCACACGAGAAAAGATGACAGTTTAAGATTTAAACTTTGACTTTATATTTAAACTATCGTAACTATACATAAATGCACGATAGATCGATTTAAGGAATAAATATTGCAGATATATCTGAAATCAGTACTTTTTTTTCTTTTTCTTAAAGCGTTTTAAATTTGTGGCAAAACGCGGGTAGTCTTGCATATACTTTATTCACTTTTCTCTCTCATAATGCAAACCATGTCTAATATATTCTGCGTTCATATATTTGTTCTAAAATACATGTTTGTAATTGCAATTTATTTAATGTATGCAGTTAAAATAAATGCATAAGAAAATATACATATATATGTACTTGTGAACCATATACGAGAGTCAATACGTCCAAGATAACAGCAACAGAATTAAAAACGAAAACTTTGAAGAGAGTACTTACCTTCTTTTACTTAATTCTTATATTAAAATATTAAAGAAGAAGAAAAAAACCATAAGGGAAAAATAAAGAAGAAAAAAATGGAAAAAAATTTACATCGATACCATCTGTGAGAAACGTGACTCGAATTGAGAACACAATCTTCGCATATCATGATATCTTCGCGAGCAAGATCAAAGCCCACCTTTACCATAAGAATATACATACATACATACGTATTGCAATGTACTTAAATATCTTGAATTTATATGTAGCTATGGATTTTATTTTTGTTTTATTGTTTTTTATTTTTGCATTATATTGCAATGAAAAATTTTTTACTATTTTATTATTTATTTATTTATTTTTTTTTTCTGATTTAAGGAAAAAATAAAATATAAAATTTTTATTAGTATTGATGAGAATTTTCATTTGTCTGAGAAAATGTAATTATGTGATCCAACGATCAACATTATGCTAAAGATTTTGATCTTTATGGGTTCATTTTGTAACCATTGTTCGCCAGATGTTTTAATAAATAAAATTGTTTAGTAACACTGCGATTTGCCTTAGAGAAATGATTCGGTTTTGCTTTAAAAAAGAATAAAATTTAAAAAAAAAGTAGTAATACTGAATAAATAAATAAAAAGCGTATTATTGCAATTGCTTTGAATTAAATCGCATCTGCTGTGCATAAAACTATTGAAAATTGCAATCAGTTGAGCGAAACATTATCCAAAAGAAAAAACAACATAAAAAGAGCTACAAGAAGGTGTATTACTTACGAGCTAAGAATGGACA
Source organism: Bombylius discolor (assembly GCA_939192795.1). Classification (NCBI taxonomy): domain Eukaryota; kingdom Metazoa; phylum Arthropoda; class Insecta; order Diptera; family Bombyliidae; genus Bombylius; species Bombylius discolor. Next base: position 1,898,019 of record OW584241.1, on the reverse strand, counting down.
ATTTCCCTCTGGGATAATCGAATAGTTCACAAATGATACAAGTAAATATACAATTTAATACAAAAAAGCAAAGCAATTCAAAAATACTTATCATTGAAAAAGTAAGTTCAATGAGTTGTAAATCGTGATCAAGAAAACAAGTGCATTATAAATAAGTTAAGTAATTTAGTTATATTTGAATTATATATTATCTATTATCTGTTGGAAAGAAGGCGTTTAGAATTTCTTTTTTTTAATTTGAAAAATTAAAATAGAAATAATAATTTTAGAAAAAAAAAAATTATGTTGTCTTAATTTAAAAATTTTTCTGAAAAAATTGTAGAAAAGCATTTCACATTATATGCTTACCTTGTGATTTTTCTTTATAGCAAACAAATACGGATTTAAAAATAAAAATAAACATGCACATATACCCAAGGACATTTTATTATATTTCGTGTATTAGAAAATATTCCTCGTTGATTTGTTTGAACAAAAACAAAAAAGATATACATACATGTGTATATATTCGTATAAGAATACCTAAAATATTCTAAAAACTGAAATGTTATTTTTGGCAATTTATCAATTTTATATATATATACTATAGTTATTTTTTGGGGATAATCAAAATACGTAACAAAAAACTATAAATCAATCAAAAGTCTCAAAACAATATGTCAAACAAATGAAGTTTATTTTTCATTTTCACTCATTTACTTAATAATAATAATGAGATGATAAAAAGTTTTTGAAGTGAAATAGTAAATGTGTTTTATTTTTTCCTCTTTCGTGTTATAAATTCAATATTGAGCAGATGTAAAAAAGAAATATTTTGAATTAGAAAATTAATGGTTTATGGATTTAGTAAAAACTATACTATAGGTATGTACATACAATCAAACAAATAAAAGAAAATAAAATAAAATGCAAGTTGTGAAAAATATTTTTATTTTGGGTAAGTGGATATAAACAAATGTTACATTTTAGAATGAAAAATTCCAAATTAAAAATTTTTCTCCTTCAAGTTTAAAAACTCCAATGATGAAAAGTATATCTAAGACAAATGAAATTTTCATTTAGAAAAAAAAAATCAAGATTTTTATCTTTTCCGAACACCAAATAATTTATTTTAATTTCCATTCAAATTCGTTTCATATCTACGTCACTTAACAAAAAGTAAACAGAAAAAAAAATTATCCATGAATAAATTTATTCTTTTTAAAAACCATAACCCGCATATTCATTCATCTACATATATACTATGTATATATTTCACACATTAAAATCCATTTAGAACATAATTTAATGATAAGATATACCATAAAATAATGTAAACACAATTTATTTTTCACACCATATTTTCCATCTAAAATCTAACAAAATAGATTTGAAAAACAAAAAAAAAAATTTATTACATAAACAGTTAATTTTCATACATTGAGTTTGTTACGACTTTTTTATTAACTTGTAACTGTCTCATTGTATATGTCAATTTAATGGCATTTACTGTCATTATTTTGACATTAGAAGGCGAATTTTATGTCCTCAACTAATTTTATTGCCAATACATACATATATACAATAATATTAAAAAAAGGTGTTTAATTGATTTCTAAGCTTTTTAACGGGAATTATGTTGTAAACATAAACGAATATTCAACTGAAAAATCTACATATGTATATTATGGTATGTATATGTACTAGATAACACACATAAAGAATGTTAAGTTTGTATAAATAAATGAACAATTTTTACTATATCAATAATGATTTGTTGAAATGGAAATTGGGGTAGGTATTTTAAATGACGACAGACAAACATATTTATATATTAAACGAAATAATATACTTAGTTGTACATATACATAAATACGGTATTTGATATTTATGTACACATTATGTTCAATATTTAAATCAATAATAATTATTATTATCACTTTGTGATTACAAATCAGTATAATATTGTAAGTGGGTTGTAATTTAATGATCACACATTTAACACATTAATATGATTAATTGGATTATATTAAAATATTTTTAAAAATGATTTAATCAAATGATTTATTTTAAAAAAGATACTCGAGAAATTTTTAAAATATTTTCATTGATTTTCTTTTAAACATGAACGTTTTAAATTTGAAGAGAAAAAACTCATACGGTCAATAACCTCTTTTTATTTTAAACTTTTATTATTAAAGATTCAAATGAATATAATTAATGGTAGACAAAAAAAAAGGACAATAATAACAAAATGCAAGAAAAATAAAGTGAACAAGAAGAAGTGCTTATTATATAAAAACTAGTTTACATTAATTGAGAAGCCTCAAGGGTACTAAAAACCCTCATCAAATATTTAACAGGACATTAAGTTAATCATTAAAGTACCGTATACTTTTGAATTTGTCGTTTTATTTGATATTATATCCTTTTAAAAGCAAATTCTAGTTTCTGATACGCACATTTAACTGAATTGAGGTATCTTATACCATAAAATAAAATTAAACATGATGTTAGTATAGAATTTGTATATTTTTTTTTCCTCTTTTTTTTTTGTTGTTTCTGTTTGTTTTTTGTTTTTGCAGTTTTTTTTTGTCATTCTATATTTTATTTTCTCTGATTAAATTTGAAATCTTTGTAGAATATTAAAAAAAGTAGAGAAGGGGAGAAACAGGATCTGAATAGTAAATCTGAAAATAGAATGAATATAATTGTATACGCATATACAAAGCAATGTAAATATAAAATTCGAATATTGTATATATGTATGTATGTATGTACAAAAAAAAAAAAAAGGATACAACATTTTTATATTATAGAATATAAAGATTTTTCTTGATTTCGAGACATTATAGTTATTGTATAAACCCCATACCATCTTATCCGTCTTTTTTACTGTTGATTTTGCTTCCATGTTGGCAAGAGTATAATAAATCAAAGTCATCAACCCCTAAAAATCAAGCCACGCCTGTCAACTCGATTCTTTTTTCGGTTGCCTGCCTGTTCGGTAACCAAATGATGTGCCTTCCATCCTGATGCCATTGAATTGACTCATATTATAAATACTGTGAATACTAAAACTAAAGGAATCAGTGCAAGTTTGAGTTGTCAGGATATATACCTACATACATTTTTTTTTTCAGGGTTTAAAAAAAATGAGGGACGAAATCCTCGTCCTTTGTAGTTTTCCTGTAGTGTACATATAATTTTATGAATGCGATATTGCACATACACTAGATGTACATTTTATAATATGTAGACATAGGGTAAGAATCCTGAAAATAATAATCAAATATCCTGAAATGAAATAACATCACAATGAAAGATAGAACAAACTGAGTAACTGTGCGGTTGTTATTTAATAAAAAAAATCTATTTACAAAGAAAAAAAAATCTCAACTTTCATTTAATTTGAATTATTATTAAATTTAATTGATATACTGTCATCCACAAGTGTATCAGGTTAGTCTAGGTCTTCATGAATATCATTTCCAATGTATTTTATCAATTCCATAGTATACAAGGAACAGTTGAAAGGTACATTAAATTTCATTTTGTTCATCTTCTTTACCTTTCGATGAATTTTAAAAAAGAAAAAGGATAAAAAAAACTGAAACTAAAAAAAGCAAAAATATTTTTCAATTTAAATCTCACAGTTTTCATAAAGTTTAATATTTTCTCATATTGTACAATGAATATTCAACTGCATTAGAAACAAAAATTTTATGTTGTATGTTTATATAGGTGGATATATTCGTATGTACAGTATGTGAAAAAAAAAATTGCAAAATCTAAATCAAAAGAAGTTTTCCTGCCAAAACGACATAAATCTTAAATTGACTTTTAGCACGTTTTCATATTTTTCACCCTCTATCAATGCATGGTTAGGAGTTTTCCGATTAGTATAGTTAGTTGGTTAGCTTTGTTATATGTATTATTATTATATATAGTGTGAACATGAAATACTTTTATGTTGCTGTTATTTTATTATTATATACATACATTTTTTTTTATATATTTCAAAAATAGCTAACGTACAAATTCAACCATTCTGAAGTCATAAATTATGATGCTCTGATAAAAACGCATACCGATAATTTTTTTTCTGCAATGCCTTTTCCTATTTTGATTTTATTATTATGATTTTTTTTTCTCATTTTTTTTTTTTTTGTTCTTTTCATTACATATCATGTTTTATTTGAAAATATGTAGCAATAATATGTGTTAAAAAGCAGAGGGTTTATAATAAAATTCTATCTCTCCAAAAGTGTAAAAGTTTGATTATAAATATATGAGTACAAAACTATTCTGTATATGTCGGAGATAGATACAAAACATTGTTGTAGAACACATAACAGTCATTATTATCAGTGAAACCATCCTTTTCATAAAGTGGAGAAAAAAAAGAAAAACATAGCAGTTCATGATGTTAACCCGTAGAAAAAACAATTTAAAAATAAAAAAAACATCTAAATACATACAAACATCTACCTAAATTATCTTTTATTGTATTATACATACTAACAACAAAAATTGGCCAAAAAATTAAAATCAATTCAATTCAATTCCACTATTTTTTTTTTTGCAATATATCATCGCACATCAATATCATGATCATACATAGTATCTCATTGCAAGATAAATATGCCATTTTTTTTTTCCTATATCACGCGTACGAGTTTATAAATTTGTAGTCGCGTCTCGAATTGATTTTTAAACGATTCAATATAGGGACGCGCTTTTTTTTTTGTGTATGTTGTATATGTATTTATAATTTTAACAATAAATCACGATTCGATTACAGGACGATGTTATCCGTTTCTCGCCCGTTCATTAATTTTTTTTTTTTTTTTCGTTTACAAATAGCATCAAGTTTAAAAATTTTTGATATCGCGTTTCTGGGTGATGTCGTGTGAATCAGCCACAAATGAGGGCAAGGATAAATTGATGAAACAGCATAATGAGTAAAAAAATAAAAGGATACAACAAAAATAAAATCGAATTTTAAAGAGTTGCGAATTATATAGGTATTAAAAATAATATTTTATTTTTCTATAAATATCCATCTTTTTTTTTTCGATAATACGTTTTTATCTGATGCAGATACACCAGAATATTTTGATTTATGTGTGCCTTTTATGCGAAAATTTAAAGCATTGCATAATTTTTTTTGTTTTTTTGTTCCTATTATCTTTCAATCAAAATTACAATGTTGCATTATTCAATAAATATTAAATTAAACATTTAAATATATGTTTATGGAAATTTTTAATTTATTAAGAAAATTAAATTTATATTTATCTCGTTTTTTTTTCTTCGTCACTGAAAACGTTATTTTTGAATATAAAATTTCACATTTGTATAAAAAGTGTATCTATGTGAGACACATAAGAGAATTTGAATTTGATGAACAGAATTTATTTATTCTTAACCTTGGATTTTATTTTATACAGTTTTGAAAACATATACATAAATATATAGAGAAAAAGAATTAAATTCTATTTTAGCAGATACATGAAAGTGTTCATCTGACAAATCTGACATATGAACTTTTTTTTTTTTTACTTTCGTGTCTGTGTCGTACCTATATCCGTACTTTTGAAATGATATTCACTTTGATGTCGTCTAGAAAATTTTTTTTCTCCTGCTTTTTGGGTGCATTTTTTATTCTTCGTTCGAACAAATGAAAAATATACATACATACTGGTATTCAAAGTTAAAAACACATATGATAAAATAAAATACAAAATTTTAAATAAAACAAGAATTTAAAAGAAAAAATTTTAGAATTTACAAAATTTTATTCAAGGATTGTAGTTTAAATCGTCAATGTCTTGTAGAAACACAGGACCTGATAAAGTTTCTGACATTTTAGATAACTCTTCAATGAACTTCGAGTTTCAAAGATTTTTTTTTTATTTTTTTGGTATGGATGTTTCATGATACTTTACATTTATTTTCTTTTTTAACTTTTATAAAAGTAAAAAAGAACTTTTATTCACTAAGTAAATAATATTGAACAATATTATGTTTATTGTACACGGAAAACAAAAAAAAAAAAAAATCAACGACGTAAAAAACGTAAAACCCACAAAAGCCACGTGGGGTCTCATTCTCAGTCTCAATTCTCAAAGTCATTCAAGTATGAAATGTTCATTTTTTATATTTTTATATTTTTTTATATTTGTATAATATTTTTTTTTTTCTTCATAATATAAATCGTTGATTTTTTGTTGTTGTTGGTGGAGGGAAACGACGCGTACATCCGCTTTTCCTCTTCGCACAATGTTCATACTCAGGAGTTTTCCTCAGTTTCCTTTTCTTTGTTGTTTTGTTTTTTCAGATGATGTATTTAACTTTTGCTTAGTGATTGCTTGATATTGTAAATTGTATAAAATATGATATGATATGTATAATATATACATATTTTTAGGTATATATTATTGTGCTATAAATATTTGAATATACATAATATGAAATGAAAATATCATGGATAAACGTTTTATTTAGAAAAAAATAATTTTTTATAGTAAATATTCCACAATTTCACTTTTTATGTTAAGAGGTGAGAGCTTGAATCTGTAGATATATATGTATGTACATATATGTACTTGTATAAATAATATGACAACGATTTAGTTTTATGCAAAATATAGAGAACTTGACAAAATAACAAAAAAAAAAAAAAGAAAGAAAAATATTTTTTAAAATTATAAAAGACAAAAAAAAAAAAAAATTGCAAAACAAAAGGATAAAAGTCACCCACAGGGATATGATGTCGGTGGTCACAAAGCTTTTTATAAAAATTTTCTTTGTTATTTGTATTTTGTTTTTCTTTGACTCCTCTTCTTTCACGCCATGTCTATTCCATTTTATATTCTGTGAATATATGAATAATATGAATAATAAGCTTTTCATAATTTTTCTAACAACAATACAATAACAGGAATTTCAACCCTTACCTATTTTTTTTCTATTCAAATTCAAAATGGAAAAAGAAACAAAGAAAAAAATACATGACTACCGGAAAGGCTGGTTTTTTAGGGCAAGAAAATGAAAAAAAAAAAAAATCATGAAATAAAGGAAATAGAAATAATAAATATATGAAAAATGAAAACGCCATGCTGTTGCTGTTTAACACCCTATAAAAATGTGTGTGGCGTAGAAACTTAATATTAGTATGTATGTACGTATACTATATTACATACTATATATTTTACACATATTAAAATATTTTTAGAAAAAGGAAAATAGCGACAGTTGCAGGCTGAGATTAGTAAATTTTCAATTCAAATTAAAAACGATTTTCTCATCCTTTTTTTTATTTTTTTTTTGTATTTTTTCCACACTAACCAACATTGGTTAATTTTCTTTTCAAATTTACATTTACATAATTTTATTTTTGTTACCATATCACTGTCTAATTTTCGGTTCGTGATTACAAGAAACAAAAAAACAAAAAAGGCAAAAACCATAGAAAAGAGATGATTACATATTCTCTGTGTACAAAAAAATAACGATGAATTTATATATTCATAACTCCATTAACAATTTTTTTCCACTTTCTTAAAAAAAAATAATAAAAACACAAATTTCGTTTAGAATTTAATTAAAATGCTTAAATGTTATTCAATTCTGCACCACTTTACATTTTAGAAAATTTATAAAATTAAATATCACTTTCTGTTCTTGGCTTTTGTTCTTCTAGGATGATAAAATTCTAACATCGACCACTGTTTGAAGTTGACTAAAAAAATTTTCTTTAAAGAATGTACATAAATTGTTTAATATTTTGTCGGAATATAAAAAATCAAAAAAATTTATTCTATAGAACAAAGAATGATAAGTTTTCTAAAAATCATAAAAAAATTAGAAAGTTGTCCTTGAATGAAAAAAAAATATTTTATATATTTTTGAAAAGAATATTTTTATTTTTTTATATCACTTTAAATGTATCTGGAAAAAAAATATTATTTTTGGTTTTAGAAACCCTGCTGATGTGTAATAAAAAAAAAACATTTCTTTTTATATATAAAAAAATAACGTAATATTCTAAAATAATGTACAAGGTATACAATAATTACGTCAGAGACATTTAAAACACGTTTCTAATATGTATACATATATTGTTTTTTTCTTATGTAAAAAGAATATTTTGTTACCTGTGAAATTTATTTTGGCAAATTTTATGAATATTTGAAGGTTCTTTTTATCGTTTTCACATTGAGATAGTTCTATAGAAATGATTTTACTTAAATTTTTTTGGACTATTGTTGCTGTAATCAATAAGATAATGGTAAAAGTAATTTACTTCATACATTTTTCATAAAACATTCAAGGTTGGTAAAAAAAAAAAAAAATTGAAATATTTTTAGGCAAAATTACAGATTTTTCTTATTATTCGAAGACTCTCACCATACCAAGGAAATAAATACAAATAGATAGTTTGATTCCACTGTTCATGTTTTTTAATGAATTAAAATAAACAATATTCCAATCATTCTTTAAACTTTAAGAAATCTAGGTCAAACAATTGTTTTTCCCATGAAAATTCACATGTAAAAAAAAAAACAAATATTTAACTTTTACAGATTGTATACAAAATTAATTTAATTTATTTAAATTTCTATTTTTTAATTGTTTCGATTTATATTTTTTTCATTTCACCTTCTCAAAAACTACATAATTTCATCATATATTTATTTTATTTTAACCTTCAACCGGAAACTACCTGGTGGGTCATCTAAATGCTTGTTTAGTGATTTGGAAAACGAATGACATGCCTTTTCCTGTGTTCAATGTACATATATATAATACGCATACGTTAAATTTTTTTACACTTATTAGTACTAACACATAATACAAATAATACACACTGTAACAAAACAATTCTCTACTATGTGGGCACTAAGCATAAATTAGATTTGAAATTATAAATTATTTTTTTTTTTGTTATACGATGTTTTAGATATTTTTTCTAAAAAGTTTAGAAAATCGTAATATCATGGACAAATGAAATTTTATAATAATACAGGAAAATATATTCTTTGAAAATTTATATGAAGGTACCCCTTCTTTGACCCCCAAAAATTATTTTTTTCTGAAGGTTTAATATTTTTTTGTTTAATTCTAACATATAGATACTTTAAGCTGATTCCAATAGATATACATATTTGATTCTATTGTGATAAACAAAAATTTTTTTTAAATTTCACACAATAGCCTTTTTTTTCAAAAACTTTTAATTTTGACTCCCCCTTTTTACTGTCATATTCATCTACACTTTTATTTTTCCCAGTTTTTATGTGAAATATTCAGGTGAGAGAAATAAAATACGATACTTTGTCGGATACTATGGTTGTTGAAAAGAATTTCGTAATTTTATTATTTCTCATTATTGTTGATATCCATCCATGAAACCATTGGTTATCTTCAATTTGTAGTCATAAATCAATCCCTGTACATTTCATTTTGGTTCATATCTCTATAATTATTGCCTATAGGTTCCTCTTTTAATATATTGTAAATATACATATACGTACCATGGATTCAGTCACTGACATTGTGGTGCCTCAGTATATCAGAATATAATAATATAAAAAATGGATATGTTGCAAGGCTATATCCTTGAATGTTAAAAAAATAAAATATGAAAAAAAAACATATTTTTAATATGAAATCGATTATATTATTAGCAGATAATTTTATCTTAATCGATAGGTTTAAAGGTTATTTTTCATAGAATGAAAATAATTACAAATATCGTTTAAAAAGCGACATATGTTCGTGAAGCATATGTTGCTAAAAAAAAAAAAAATAAATCTGCTTTCAAGAATTTTAAAATGTTTTTTATCAAATTTTATCTAATCTTAAAGTAAATGAATTTCTTAATTTCAATTAAAAAATCAATTTTAAAATTGTTCTATAAACCCTCGAATTCACATAAACTGGTATTTATGGTGTGCCGTTTTAAATTAAATTCACAATTTATAGATAACAATCTGCAAATGAAATCAAATACCATAAATGTACGAAATTGAATAGAATTGGTCTCTAAAATTCAATTGCATTACATTTGATAATTCATCCCTTTTATGTGATCCTGTTTTTTAATGTATTATTTACACTTATTGATGAAATAAATCTGTATGTATATGTAACATTTTATCCTATATACAATATCAATGGCTTTTTACGCGTAACACTGTATGTATGTACATTCATGTGTGAAAGTGTAAACACAAATAACCCTGCAGTATATCATCATATCAGATACAATCATAGCATCATGAAGAGATTGAATTTCAATTTCTCTAACCCTTTTAAAATTTTGCAAACAATATGTGTATATGTATGTATGTATGTATATAAAAAGATATTGCACAATATGGAAAATGCAATAAATGAACGGGCGACAGACAGAGAAATTATTTAAATTAAGTGTTCGCATAGCAAATTTAATTTGAGAAAAAAAAATTCATTAAATGTTTTTTTTTCCTCTTTATTATTTTGTTGTTTGTTTTTATAAAATATTTTTTTTCCTTTTTGATTGTTGTTTTTGTTTTCAATTCAGTTTTATTTATAAATTTTTCTAAAATTCTCTAAAAATGGAACATCTTGACCAATGAAGGTGGGTAATAAATCAATCCCTCGTCTGCAAACACATAATCCAAACTTGTATGATTTCCAGACAAGTTTTAGAATTGGCCTTATAGTAAAATGAATCAACAAAAAGGAAACAAATAAAAAAAGAAAAGAAATAAAAAACAAATAAATAAAATGTAAAAACAACAAATTGGCCTTTCTTCCTTCTTGATCAAGGGCATATTATACATTTGAATTTTTTTATATAAGTATATATAAAAATAAGATAAACAAACGACAAGAATAAGGGGATAGCTTCATCATTCTATATACATAAAGCAACAAACCTATTATCGATATTCCAAATTCGATTTAATTTAGGTTTATGGAATGGACAGAGAGTCGAAGAAAAAACGTGCTTTGCGTTAATAAAATTTATTTTGAATTCGAATACGTTTCCAGCCAAAATATGTATGTACATACATATATACATTTAAAGTTTATTTGTATTGTTTTATTGTTTTATTTTCTTTTTGGCAGTTTGATTATTTTTGATTTTTAGATGTATCGCGTATCTATCGTTCAAATCTTGAATATATTAAATTAGGAAAACTTAAAAAAAATAAAAAAAACAAATTAATAATAAAACAAACAAAAAAAAGTTAAACAAGTTCTTTTAAAGTTGTAAATCGAATGATATTCACTATATTTGAGTAAAATTTCAACACTATATATTCAAAATACATGTATGTATGTATGTATATCAATTCCTTGAACAATGAAAAGAGTATTTAAAACTTAAAGAAGGGAAAACAATAACCAAAATCCCTTCTTTTGTTTTAGTTTTGCTTTTGAAAAAAAAAAAAAATTAATTCAAATAAAAAAATTCATTTAGGTGTGAGTTAAACAGTGCGTTATTGATTTTGCATTAAAGAGTTTTTTAAATTTATAACTTTAATAGAAAACTCAATTTCATGAGCAAAATTTAAAAAAAAAATTAAGAGTTTGAGACTTCAACAAGATTCTTCTTTTGCACCCCATTGATTGTGATTGTCTAAAAAGGAAAAAATACAACAAAATAAAAGTCAAGCAAATTTATAAAGTAGAGGACATGAAGAAAAAACTTAATACAAAATTGTTTTCTTTTCTACACATTTACTGTCGTTTTACCCGCCTTAAACTTTCGTTCAAGTCATTCGTCTTATTTTTTTACTTTTTGTCCGCATTTAACAGATTGGTTTATATATGAAAATGGTTTTTATAAGGGTGCGTTATTGCAGTTCATCAATCAATCTGCCACAAGGAAGAACAATGTACATAAGTCCAACCCTACATCCATGTTTAACATTAGTTGCAATTTTATACTTTCCCTTCTTAATAAAAATCCATTTTTTTTTTTAAATTTTATATTTTATTTTTATTTTCTTTGAAAAAAATATATACATAAATTTTCCTTGATTTTTAATAAAATAGTTTTAATTTTACTTGATTTAATTCTGTTTGAAACACCCTATAATTTATTTAAATGAAATTTTCATATACTTACAAATTTTTAATCCTTTTCATAATTTTTATGCGCATATAATTAAAACTTTTTCCAATTTTATTTTAAATGCATAAAATTAAAGTTCTTCAATTTACAAATTTAAATATGATCAATACATTTGTAAATACATAAATACTGACATAGATAATAATATAAACTAATAATTTTATATGTATATTGTCATACTACATCTAAATAATAATAACTTAATCACTGAATATTAATATCCATATCATATTTTGTCATAAACAATAGAAGGTTCGTTCCAATTACAATCCCAATCAAAAATACAATTCTATAGAGGAAATGAAATAAATACATAACATATATGTACATATATGTATAGATAGGTAGATACAAGTGCCACAACATACCTATATGTATAGATATCCTGTAGAAAAGTATTGTATTAAAATAGATAGCATGTTATAGATACATTATAAATAGATATGTACATACATACATACGTATATATACATATATGAAAATGTTTGCTGATGGTAAAAGCTTTTCCGATTTCGATCTATTGATTCTATAACATATATTCGGTATAGAAATGTTTAGATTTCCTGCGTATACATTTTCATGTGAAATTTTCATAAACACGACATCTGTCAACAAATTGTATTATATTTCATATACATACATACATATAGTATATGTATACATATATTCAAATGTCATAATTTAAACAAAATTTTATTATATATTTGTGATGATATTCATATTTTGAATTTAATACTACAACATAATATTTAAACCTATCAAAACTGTTTGACGTGAGAAATTCATCTTTCATGAAACAAACCAGGATGCATTTTATACATTTTACTACATTTATGTAAATTTTAATTATTTCAATGTAAATACAAATTTATGTACATTTACAAAAGCTACTTTATATAATATAATATAATTACACTATTTTATAATACATAAAGTATCTACTATGTACATCAATATAATTTTAATAAACGATATGCTATCATACATTTTCTATCGATTTCTTGTCAAATTTAATCGAAACAAAAATATTTGAAAAATATTGTAATAAAAAAAAAAGGAACAACAGAAAGAAATAAAACGACGATTTTGCAAAATCAAAATCGTGCGAAAATTTATTATTATTATTATTTTTTTAATCATACTATATTCTTTATTGTTGTTGTTTTTTTCTCCTTTATTTTGTTGTTGTTTTTTTTTTCTTGTATCTCGTTCAACATTTTATTAAAAATTCATATCTTAATAACAGTCATAAATCAATAAAATTACAACTTTCATTCACCATAATAATAGCCTACCTTTTGAACAAGTTAAAATTACATGCACGCAAGTCTCTCTTACTCTTCACATAGATGCAGTTAAGTTGTTGTGGGTCACAGTTTTCTAGATTATATTATAAGGAAAATATATATGTATATATGAAAATAAAAATAAATTTAAAAAAAAAAAGTAAAAATAAGCAAAAAGATTAAAATTGTTAACCATGTAAAAGATTGAATATGCTGATGGACTCATATGTACGTATATATGCGGAATCCCCTTATTATTATTTTTTTTAATAAAGGCAGGCAAATTTTCTCATTGTTTCTTCTTCATTGCTTCATAATTGTTTTAAAAAAAAAAGAAACATAATTCTATATATAAATAACCTATAATAAAAATATATGTACATATATGTGTGGTTTAAAAGAGTATCTGTATGTTATTATAATCAAAGATACATTATTTAAAAAATAATAAGAACCATAGTATAAAAAAATAATAATAATAAAAAATATAAAGCTTTTACAAAGTATAGAAAATTTTCCTAAGGCCTCTAATAGTTACTGTTAAATATACAAAATATAAATATATATGTATATAACCTCAAACTCAAACTAAGTGTGAAGACAAAGTTTTAATGTATGTATATTATTAATAAATAGTTAAATGTGAGTGTAAAGGGAGAATAGAATCAACCAAACGAATGAGATGTTAATAGCGTGTTGCAGGCAATTTGATTGATTTTCTATCCTGACATTGATGAATGATCGCGATTCCTGTAAAACTGACCAATGATTTTCTAAAAATTCAACAGAAATATGTATAAAAATATTGCAGATATACATTACATTCTTTTATATTTTATGGCTATGAAAATTACTTAAGGCATTTTGATTTTTCTTTTTTTTTTTTTTTTAATCACTTTTTATACTTGGTTTTTTTATCTGATTTTAAATTTTAATTTTTTAATAGTTTTTGAATTGAAATTTAATAAAACAAAAGATCGATAAGAAGTCAATCAAAAATTTTCAAAAAAAAAAGAAGAAATATCTGATGTATCCACATACACACTTTCAGTATTATCATCATAAACCACCCACCACTGCCACTCACTATATACACTATATAAAATTTATTCAAAATGGTATCCTTGAAGGGCTTATTCAACCGGATATTAAAACCCGGTCTTGATTCCTTTCAGACAAACGGAAAGCAAAAATGTTGTGATGAATATTAAAGAAGGGGTTGTTTTTCTCAATATGTATATATGCATATACATACATACATATACATACATATATGAGTATATTGAAGCCTAAGATAAAATAATAGAAGATTGTTTTATTGTTGAAAGTATGTTTCATTCTTATTTTGTCTTTTTTTTCGACTTGTTCATTTTTACACTTTATTATATTTTTTTTTCTCCTTTCAGTTTGAAATTTATTTGAAGGGTTAATGCGCGAAATTGCAAAGTTGAATATATCAATGTTAAAAATAAACAGTATGTCATCATGTTGAATTCAAATTTCATCAAATTCTGTTATAAATAAAACACTGTAGGACTTTTAATAATTCAAAAAATAACAGAAAAAAAAAAAAAGAATAATAAAACATTGCAATTCCAGAATTTTTTTCAAAATATCAAGAAATAATAATGTAAGGTAGCATTTCAAATGAAAAAGGATATAAATACTCAGTGACATGAATTTTTTGAATTTCCAATGCAAAATAATAATGATTCTAATGGTTATTCATTGAATATTCATGACGCGTTTACCCTTTCGGGACTTATTGCTTTTCAACCCTTTAAAATATAAAATAATTCATACAAGAGAAACGACACGATACAAATATACATATATAAATGACATATTACACAGACACTTGTATATCAAATAAATGAGAACAATCGCAAGAACTTATAATCCTTGCGCTTTACGTGAATGAACTTCTTTAGATACATCTTATTTATATTTTGTTATAACGACTTTAGTATGTTTTATATACATACATACACACATATATTGCACATAATATGTATATTAAATTCACATATCTAGAGAACGGAAATGATGTCCTTACGATGATGATGATGATGATGATGATTACACTTTGGGCAGAGTTAAAGGTACATTTAGAAAATAATTCTCAATGGTATCATACGTCTATAATCGAAAACAAGGAAGAATTGAGCTTATCTAATTGTTTATAGTTGGGTTAGCATTCATTGAATGAACCCTTTGTTGACTCTTTCGCTGAGAAGGTCGCTGTCTCTTGTGTATTTTATATAAAAGATGAGTAGCGGTTAACTTACCGTATGAATAATAAATAGATACTCGTTTCATTTCTGTGTTCCTCATAATATGTATATACATATAACTTTTCAATTCATCCATCCATCCATATACATGTTTAAATAGCCGTGGGCCTTGACTTGAATTCCTTGGCTGATGGTTTTTCATTTAAAATTGTAGTTGTTAGGTTCGTTTTGTCATTGACTTACACGTTAAAATTTTAACTGAACAATAATTTTATTAAAGGCTTATGAGAGCTACCGACTAGTGTCATAAATCAATTTTCCTCGAGGAGAAAACATTTTAATTTACACGGGCAACATTATAGTAGATGTAACTTGTTAGTTGGATGGTCATGCTGACTATACTGTCTGTATAACATACATATACTATATATGAGAACATATTACAATATGTGAACGAATACCTATATGTTAAAATTACTATATACACAATTTACAATGACATGAAAATTATGTATTTGCTTATGATGATGACATTGTTCGTTATAAAATATTTAAAAAAAAAAATTTTCTCCTTTCAAGTTTCATCTTCATAAAAAATGTTGTATGTAATGAAATTTTATAACAACGAAAATTGAAATTTTTTTTTTTAAATAAAAGAAAAAAAAGTAAATTTCTTTTTCCTTTAGGATATTAAAAAAAGAAGAAGACAGTATATATGTGGTATGTATTCATCTTTAAATTGAAATTTTTTTCCTAATTAAGGAATTTCTTTCAACAAACAAAGTTATCGTCTTTATTTCTTTTTCTATATTTCTTGTGTTTTTTTCTTGGCTCGATAGATTTGACATTCTTGAAAATTTTCTTTTAGAATGAGCACCCACAATAATAGCTAATAGGGAAAATTTTTGGAGAGAGTATTATTTAACAATGTACACATATCTTTTATACAATGAAATATATACATACATATGTATGTACATATATATAATAAAAGCATCTATCAATAGCACTATCGCGAGTTTTACTATTTATACAAAAAAAGTTATTCTTTTTCAAATAGGTATAGTATATTGTATCTATGCGTATTGCTATAGATGAATGTATTATACAATATTTTTCAATTAGAAGTTATTCTAACGAACATAATTCGATTATTTCACTCGGACGAAGCCTTTAGCTTATACATTTTAGTATAACATGCTTATATAGAACTAGAGATGCTATGTGTATGTAGACCAATATTTTGTATACCTACATATCTACCATACATACATATGTATGTACATATATCTGAAAATGTATACATTTTCGAGAATTATTCGCAGATTCAGTTTCAATGAAAAGTATGTATTTGACAAACCCCACAATGATGAACGGGTGGAAAAATATTATATATACGTATTATGAATTGTACATACGTATACATCAGCCTTGTAACGTGAAACATCATGAAGGAAAAACAAAAATAAGAAGAAGAAGAAGAAGAAGAATAAAGGAAAAACAAAACATACGAAATGGAAAAAAAATAAGGATATTTTGAACGTCATATAAAGAAACATAACCACATTCACTATACATTGAAAAAATTGAAAGAAGGATATAAATGAAAGTGGTGGCGTATATATAATACATATTGTTTGTTTTTGTTCTCATATATAGAAAACTCAAAGGAATTGGTGGCGACAGTTTTTGTTTTCTGTTTTGTTTTTCTATTTTTTTTTTATTTTTAAAAAATGATTTGTACTGTCTGTTCATAATTCATTTCCCATTGTAGGAAAATATTTTACTTAAATTTTATTGAAAACAGGACATTTGAAATAAGTTAATGCGGTACAATTTCCATAAACATATTATTCTCAAAATAAAATTTCTCTAGTACACTTGTTTGTACGCGTTTTTTATTTATTATCTCTTTTCTATGTGTGTGTGGGTGTGTAAAGTACTCAATCCATATAGTTATGTGATCACAGCAAAATCTCAAAAAGATGATTGGTTTGATTAAAAAAAAATAAGAAATTTAATAATTAAAAAAAAAAAAATCTGTTTCGGGATGAGGAAAAAACATTCTTTAAAAATTAGTTCAGCGGTACAACCTCTGAGAGAAAAAAAAATTATTTTTTAAAGAAAAAAATTAGTTGTAAAAACTTTTTATAAAGGCGGCAAATTTCTTTTATTGAACGCCAAAAACAATTTGGCGAACAGAGAACATTTTCAACATACTAACTTCGTGAAATCTTTAAAACTTATAATACGCCTGTCGATTTATTGAATTTGTTGAAAACATATAAAGATATATCTATATATGGTATATTATGTGTATGAAAAAAAAAAATGTTAGAAAGATATCAGAATCCAATCTGTTTTTTTAGTGATTAAAAATTCGTATATGGGATTTTTTTAAGACCACAAAAAAATGTTTCTTGTGTGTTTTTCTTAATCTTAACTTCAAAAGCATTGGGAACCGAAATATTAAAAAAAGGCATAACGAATTCTTGTATACAGGACCAGAGGTTTTTTTTTCATAGTCCTTTTTTTTTTTACTTTCTTCTTTTCTTGTCTTTTTAACTTATTCTTTTCTTTTTTTTTTTAATTCTTATAATTGAGTAAAAGAAATTGAGATATTTCAAAATTGAAAGTATGTCTTTGGTTCATAACTGTTACTTTGGATAAGTTTCAATAAAGAAATAAAATGTTTTCTTTATAAGAAATTTGATTTATTACTTTTTTGTTTTCAACATGTTAAAAATTGTATAAAAAAAATAAAACTAAAAAACTGTAAAGTGTGCACATTGAATTGTTGTTCTTGTGAATATGTGTACATACATACATATGTATATGTATTTTTTTAAAAAATATAAAAATTAAAATTTTAATTTTATAAAAATGTGTTAATTAATAATAAAAAATTTTTATTAATTTATTTTTTCCTTTCTTATTTTTCAGGTAATTATGAATGATAACAATTTTAGTTAGAATTTATGATCCTATTGTGGTATAGTTATGGTAAGAAATTATAAAATTAAACAATCTTTTAATAATTAAATAAAATGTGTAAATTTTTATTACACTGATAAATCATTAAATGAAAAACACAAAAAAAAAAAATTATAATAACCGTTTCATATTTTTTTCAACACTATATGGATATCTAATGCATGTCATATATTATGCACATATAAGAATACATAAACACACATCAAATGTGAATAATCTTTTCTTTTTTTTTTTTTTGTCTGTATTTTTGTTTTTTGAAAAGTCACAAATATATCTTTTTATCTTTGAATTCATATTTTATGTGAAAATGTTACAATTTGACTAATTAAAGTTTTCCATTCAAAAAGTGCTAATTAGAAAAAAAATTTTGTAGGGTTATAAAATGGTCGAGTGATTCGGTTGCCGAAAATATGAAAGGAGAAAAAAAATATAATCATATTTGAATCTTTGATTCAGGGAAGTTAAAACAAAGAATAAAAAGCACTGATGCTTATCAAAAAAGCAGTAAATATTTTAAATTTTTCAAAGAGTATAACGTTTTTCCTATTTTTTTTTCTCTATTTTATTTTCCAAAGTTTTAAACTTAAAAAAAAAGTACAATAACCCCAAAACTATGGATCCATAGATACCGTTAATCTTGCATTATTATTATATTTTTGGAAAGAAATAATTAATTCGACTTTTGTTAGACACACCGCACGATACAAATTATGCAACGACAAATTTCTCAAAAAACAAAAAAATAAAGCTTCAGATAGAAAATAGGAATAGATTGTTTTACAGTTGTGAAACAAAGAATTTCTAAATAAATTGTTGATTTTCTTTTAAACAATAGAGTACAAAGACAATTAGCAAAACTTTCTCATTCCCAGCGATCCATATACAAAAAATTATTTAATTTAGATAATCTTTAAAGATTTTCAACTTTATGAGTTTAACAGTTTACTTAATGATTTTGAATGTTTATAAAATAGCTAAAATAAAATTAAAGCAAAATATGTACATTGTGTCTTTTCAACTATATATCAAGCGTAAATTAATATTTTGTCAGTAATCCTTCATATTTTTAGCAAATTTTATTAGAAAAACAATTTTTATTACTTGGTGATGCCTTTTTTTAATTTCTATTTTCATCTTTGTCACGTTTTGTGTCTTATGATGAATTTTCATTCATTAGTCATAGTCAAAAGCATAGAATTGTTTTTTCTGTCTTCAGAAATTTCAATTAAAAATTGTTTCAATTAAAAGGTATTACGGTAATTTTCACATAGGGTATTTCAGACATATTTTGTACGTGAGTCCTTACTAAAATAAAAATTTTAGATATTATTATGTATCTTGTAATGGGACAAATATTTCAATAAATTGTGCACAATTAATTCAAAGTCAAATATACAAGATCAGATCTTCAAACAGCAAATTTCAAAATAAAATGTTTCAATTTTTTAATAAAATATCTTAAAAGAAGAGGATTTATCCTATATATGCTATTACACATATGGTATACGTATGTATGTATGTATGTATCTATTTGACTTAGGTATAACTGAGTATCTGATATAAATGTTTTCATATAGGTACACACACCGTGCATCTTTACATTATAGCTGCCTGCCTGTCATTCAACTTTTTCCATTACAAAACTGCCTTATATTTTTTTATTTGATATTTTCTGCCGTCCATATAATCTATGAATGATGAGAACCAAATCCCAGGCAGGTCTGTGATTTGTGAGTATGGAATGACGACGAGCATCATAAACCATTTTTGGATGAATGCAAAAGTGAAAAGATGAAAATGTTGTATTATTACTTTGTGACGCATTTCTTTTGTCAAAAAAAAAAAAAACAAATAGTGGCCATTAGTGTTAGGGAGGATCTAAAATCTAAATTTGTACAATGGGATTCAATTGGTCTAAAATGACTTTTTTTTCTACTCTTAAACAAAAAAGATTGTTGTTTTTTTTTTCTTTCCTTTTATTAAATTAAACCATTAAGCTGAGGAGGTGGCTTGTAACTAGATTCCACTGAAGATTAAGATATATTGAATGATGTATTACTTTTTATCTGATGTACCTACAAATTTAAAAACGAAATTAGGTTGTAATTCTAGGTGAGTTCAGTAATTATGAGAAAAACAGGTAGATCCGTTAGTTTACATCTTTATTTAGAAATATTTGAAATGAAGTAAATAAAAAAAAAGAAATTAATTGCTTCATTTGTGGTTTTGAAAATTATTACTCTACTTTTTATTGTTATTTTGTTAAAGCCGACATTATTTGAAAAAAAAAAAAAAATATTGGGTATAAATAATTATTTTGTATGAAACTACCTACCAAAAACATTTGAAAAATAATAAATATCTTTTTCACCTGATTTTTCAAAAATTACCTACAACAAAATTCATTTTATTTTCATTATTTCTTATCTCCTCATTGAGAATTAAATATTGTAATAACAAGACATTAAAAAATAATGAAAAACAAAATTGAAGTAAACAACTCACACGACCAAGTTATATGAAGATTACGTTTAATAAATAAAATAAATCAGAAATAATGCTTGCTTGAATGTTGCAAGTAATTCGTGTACCAGCAACATAATTTATTGCTTAGCGCCACAAAGCAGAGTAAACATAAAAATTTATTTAAAAAAAAAAAATAAATAAAAAATTTAAAACATTCAAGTTGAGGAAAACGCAAGCAAAACTTATACATGATATTATCGATGTGTGACGAGTTTTTAATATACCTAATTTTTATTAATCTTGCTTATGCGTTATTTAAAATCATTATCGAACATATAGAGAAAAAACAAAAAACACAAAATGAATAAATAAATAAAATGCTTTTGAAATCTTAAAATTTGTTAATTTTCCAGAAATAATATAATAAAAAGATGTATGCCAATATTCATCTGCTGACAAGATACAATGCAAAAATTCAAATTTAAAAGGCATTGAGCTAATTTCCCCATGCAAACGCAACAACATTACAAATTCACAACCCGCCAGTCCAGTTTAACTGGCTGTTTTGTATCTGTTTCTATATAGGTATCTTTTGTATATACATATAAATTTTTGTATATTTTTCTTATAAATGTTGTTTTGTATGGAACAAAAAATAATAAAATATAAAAATACTCAACGAAGCTAAGCACATGCGAGTTTCACAGCTGATTCCTACAAGGAAAACAACTGTCCGTTGATGTTCATCAACTAGTTCAGGGTTGTGAAAACAACATAAAATCTGGAATATAATGTAGCCGGAAAAGTTGCTAAACTATTGAATTTTGTATCATGACATAAGAATCCTGTTTTTTTAATGTGTTCACAAATACATTCTATATGGAAAATGTAAAAAGAATAGAACATTTACTGAATAACAAAAATATGTAAAAGACTCGCGCAATTTATGTATGTTCCTTGAAAAGAATGAAAATTTGCTGAATGTTGCCTTGTTTCTACTTTGCTTATCTAAATGTTGACCAACTTTGAAATGTTTTTAAACAAATTCGTTTCCAGACGAAATATTTATGTATCTAATATCTTAAAGTAGACGATTTAATTTATTAACATCAGCAAAAATTATGATTATAATGTTTATACTACAAAATGAAATATGTGAATGTTGCAATATACATAGTAATGTTGCTAGGAAAAATATACAAACTGTAAAATTTATTATTTAAACAATATATATTCAAGTACATATACAGATAGAGGTGGCGGCAGGCGAATGAATATTATTGTTAATGGGGTTTATTCAACACAGTAGATTGTAGATTATTTTATATATTGTTGTTATAATACAGAGCCAATAATATTGCTAGAGTTTGTGCTGTTTTACTTGAGCTGCTATAGTATTATTATAGTACAAAAGTACTATGTGTGATGCTTTTAGATAGATTTTATATATATTTTTTTTGCTTTTGCTTTTTTTCCATTTAAAAAAGTTTTTTAGTGTTTGCATGACATTCGAGAAAATAAGACATGCTGTCTGCAAATAATGTCAGAAATCAAATTAAAATCAAAGATACAATTATCGGAATCGGAAAAACATTCGGAAATTTTTTAAAAAATAAAATTTACATTTTATGTGAAATTAAATCAAATATAAATAATTATCGTAAAATTATAAACAAAAGAATATTATGAAAAGTGATAATTAATAGTATATTGAGTTATCAATATAATTATTGCAAAAAGTGTGGAAAATTTAATGCAATTATTTGAAGAATTTGAATTTTAATTAATGTTTTTTTTTTCATGAATGCAATTTATACGTGTAGAGTGTTTAATTCGATGTGTAAATAGAATATAACATGTGATTAAAGTGTTTTTGAAAACAAAAAAAAAAGCTATTAAGAAAAAATATTAAGAATAACAAGAATTGATGTAATCGGTACCGTTTGTTTTTTTTTGCGTTTTTTTTTTGGATTTGTCATCACGTGGAATTTGAATAACGCCCACGAAAATAAAAGCGCGCGTAATTTAAATTTGTTTCCAAGTCAATAAAAAAGTAATTTTATATATTTTAATTTTTTTTTTTAAATTGACGAAAACTAGAATAGAAATTTTTTGAGTTTCAAAATTAAAAATGTTGATCTGTAAGATATCTCTTTGCAGTTGCATTCAATGAAAATGCATTAACTTTGATTTAAATTTTCTACCATAACAAAAAAAAAAAACAAAAAAAACAAACAAAAACGTTACATGTTCATTATTCTAAAATGTTGATGACACTGTTTTGCGGTTATTATTTTCATTTAAATTCAATTTTAGTTCATTTATTTCAATGCAGAAATGATTTAATAAAATTTAACAATGTAGGATGATATTTATACAATATAGTATGATTATAGTGATATTAATAAAAATAATGATAATGTGCATATAATATGTTACATATTCAAGATAATAATAATACATAAATAAATAAAGTGATTCTCTTGTCTGAATTTTCAACGTATTTCATCATTTTTATGTTTATTGGTATTTATGATAATTAAAAGCATCTTTAATATTTTTTTGTTTTTATAGAGTAAAAAAAAAACATGAGTAATTGTGAATTGAAAAAAAAAAAAAGGAAAAGTGTAAAAAATAATGTTATTGTGTGTAAATATGAAAAATGATAACAGTTTGATTTTTGTTTTAAGAAAAATTAGCTAAAAAGAAAACTTATTATAACCTATACAGTGCGTTGATTTTTATACTCTACTTCATCTATTATTTTTATTTTCTTTTTTTCTTGGCGTTTTTGTTTATTATTTTTCCATGTCATTTGAATTTTATCAAATTAACAAATGTATAAGTACTTACACACGCGATAAAGTATTGTACATATACAAAAAAAAAGTAAAATAAAATATGTAATTTTTATATAAATACAATACACGCGAGAATTCAACAAAAATATAAATAATAACGTACATATGTTATAATGTAAATGTGAGTTAGAAAAGGTATGAAAATTCAATAATTCATGTTAATATGCGGTGGTATCCA
Source organism: Bombylius discolor (assembly GCA_939192795.1). Lineage (NCBI taxonomy): Eukaryota > Metazoa > Arthropoda > Insecta > Diptera > Bombyliidae > Bombylius > Bombylius discolor. The sequence continues at coordinate 1,873,885 of OW584241.1, read as the reverse complement.
AGTTGAAAATAGATTGTTTAAAATAAGCAACCATTTTTACTTTCATTAGAAGAATGATTATAGGCCTTCTAATTTATAAGGTAAAACAAACAAAAAATTCTATGATAAAATTTAAACTAATTAAACATTGTTTATACTCATTTAAGTACTTTAAATAATTAGATGTATTTATAAGTAATTAAAAGGTCAATAAAAATTATCTTATTATATACGAGTACATATGTATGATAATTATGAAAAATAAATAAAAATTAAAAATAAGAAAAACTCTAACTTTTCAGGCATGACTAATTTTCACAAAAAGCATAATAAACTTAGTTTATTTATTTACTTTTTCCTGTAAAAAAAAGAAAATTACCGTGTTTTGTTGATGGTAATGTAATTTGTACTTTTCATGGATTACAAGAGTTTTTCATTTATTGTGTATATAAGTATAAAGATTTGTTTTGTGGGTGAACTGTTTCTATTTTTATTTTCTTAGTTTTTTAATTCATTTCTATTCAACGCAATACTACATGTAAACTTATATTATTTATGATCACGTAATACACGCATGAAAACTAATTAATATTAATTATTATTTGAAAACTACAAAAAAAAAAAAAAAAAAAAACAGCAAAGCAAAAAAGAAAAAAAATTTTCCAAACATTGAATAAAAATAAAAACAATAAAAAAATTATATTTTATATGGAGCAAATTACAAAATATAATAATTCAGCGCGTATGTGTTGTATGTGTGTGTAATACCTATATATTTCGATTTAATAAACGTTGAATCAAAAATAAGAAAACAAAGAAGATTACACATTTTATTTAAATTACAAACATGTGCAAATGATTCGTATTACAAGTGAAAAAAATCATATTTCAATATTAATTTCAAATTAATTTTTAATTTAACCTAAAAAAATACATAAACTGAAATTATATGAATAAATATCATTTTGATTTTGTTTAAAAAGAAAAAGACAATATTAAAAAAAGGAACAATGAAAAAAATCGAAATATTTTATGTATTCATTTGTGGTATTCATAAATCAAATTTAGTCAACCGATACGTGTTAACATAAATAGTTTAGGAATTAAGATAATAATACAAATTGACATCTTGTTATCTCGTTGGAATAATTTCTTTTATTTACTTGTTTTTTTCACATATAAATTTCAAATTTAATTTCTTCTCCATACATGTAAACATAAAGAAACAGGAAAACAAATTGGATAAAATTGTGCCTATATATACTTATTGCGAAAAGGGTAAAAATAATATTCTATGTGCATAGATGCATTTTTATCAAATAAAAAAAAAATATTCTCCTTTAGAAACCACATAAGAATTTACTTAGGTACCTACATATATATACCCTTTAAGAAATATCATTATGTGTTTTTCTTATTTTTTATATCTTAAAGCAAACAAATATAATATATTAAAAAAAAAACAAAAGGGGACAAACTCGCATAGATACACACATATTGATCAAAAAGGAATTAGGAAGCCATTAAGAAAGAAGGGGTGTTTTTTGGTGTCATCCCAAAAATAAGAAAAAAGTGTGATTTATGGGATTTCTTTAATATCATAAGTTAAATGAAACTCGATTATACAATAAATTTATCCTATATCATAAAATGTAATTTCAGGTAGTTACATTTGCACTAATCAAAAATTCTTAATGTTTATTTAATTCAAATGAAACCAAGTTACTATTTTATAGATTTTCTTGCAGTGCAATGTACAATTTTTTTTCTTCTCTTTTTGAAAAATTTTTCGAAGGAATATTTTACTTTTCAAAAGGCTGTCATTCAAAGTAATTTCCTTTGATGACAATTTCATTTTGAATAGAATGTCAAACAAAAATTTTTTACAATTCAAAATATTCACAACTCAAGGTATTTACTAAATAACACAAATAGGTACTATTTCATCGTTACAAAAATATTTATTCTTTTTGATTGTACTAAAAAAAAATTCAAATTATTTACGCAATTTAAAAGAGAGCAAAAAATATAATCTTATTTCCAAAAAGAAAAAAAAAAAAGAAAATTTTCTTAAGTTCGGCTTTCTTACTTGTTTCTTTTAAAACTCAGCAGGATCATAAAGGAGAAAGTCTAATTTTTTAAACAATTTTCGTTTTTCTTCTTTTCTTTCATAATTTTTATTATACAAAACAGTCCCTGAAAAACAAAAAAAAAATTCCGAAAAAAAAAGAAATCATGCAGTTGCATCTTTTATTTTAAAAATAAATATCTGTGCAAGGTGCAAAATTATAATATCCTTGAATTTTAGAATATCACATAACTGTTATGTGAAGACCTCCTGCTTTTTTTATATACATAATATATGTATATATTTTTCAATTCATAGAGTTATCCTTTCGTAATATGTGTGTGTTCATTTTATTAAAAAAGATCACAACAAAATATTTTCGTGAAAAGATATTAAGCTGTAGAAGAATTTAATTGAAATAGATTGTAATTCGAGTCTTTGACCCTTAGTTTAAAAAAAGAATTTATTGCCTAGTAGAGTATATAATTATGTCATTTTGATGTTATATAGATAAGAAAAACAAAAAAAAAACCTATAAAAACTGGATCATAACGTTTGTTTGTATTTAATATCTTTTTAGACCGAAAAAGAAAATGTTTTAATTTAAATGTTTACTATCATATTTTATAATATGCGTGTAAATTAAGTAATAAAAAAAAAATTATGTGTCTGATGAGAAATGTCCATTTGAATGGTAAAAAAGGAAGAAAGACAAAAAACAAAAAAATAATAAACTGAACCGAATAAATGAAATAATAACTTTGTAACACAAGATGGAAAACATCACGGAACACCATTTAAATATTAAAGATGACGAAAGTGATGAAGATATTAACAAATTCCAGTTGGTATGACTTGATCATATAAAAATGTAATAATGTAATAATTTAGTGTGATGGTAATAAAGTTTGAAAATGAAATGCGATGTAGATGATGATGATGATGATGAGATCCACACACTTAGAAATATTAGTTATACATATACATATATGTATGTATATATGTGTATGTATGTATTGTATATGATTGTCTGATGAAAGAAATATTTAAAAGGTAATTAATCATGTTAAAGACGAGAAACAATTTCGTAATTGAAATTAATTTGATTTATGAACAAGTGTTTGTGAATTGAATGATATGTTTAACTATATTTGTGCGTAAGCATTTATAATAATATAAATGTTATATGAAATTGAATGTTATATCAAAGTGATATATGACATGTTCATTATGTGTACGAAATGTCTCAATTAAGAGTGTGCCTCGCTTGATCACATATTTTTCCAATGTACCAATGAAAATGTAAAGATATATACATAACATATAAGTATAATGAATATAAGATGCTGCATATATTACATATACATATGTATATGTTCATATATAAATAATGGGCATTATATAGGTATATATGATGTATGATGTTTATAAATAATATCTAAGATACATTGTAAAACAAATTGAATATTTCATTATTTCATTTTTTTTGTTTTATGTTATGTAGAAAAAAAAATAAACAAAAACATAGAAAAAAAAAGAAAAAAAAAGAACATGTAATACAGTTGGTAATAGGTACTGCATTTTGATTTCAGATTGAATAAATTGAAAATTATATTCATTTAACATGTGTTACATATATGTGTGTATCTATTTGATTTTCTATTTAAAAATAAAAGAAGTAATTGGCAACCAATTAAACGGTATTTTTTCTATGATAACTTTATGTTGTTTAACGAAAATAGTTTGTGAAGTTTAAGAATTTTTTGATCCAAAAGATTTTCAATTTTTTCAATTTAATTTAATTCAATTTTTTCTTTGCTTTTCATATAGGTACTACAATCAGTTTCATGTATAGGTATACATATAGGTACGAAGAATTATTAGTAAGTAGATAGTTCATGATTACCTTTTTTTTGTTTATTATAAATTCATATATTATAACATGTTATAATTTTTCTATTAGTTGATATAAAAATATAATTTTCCATGCAACGAAAACTTCACAGGGGGTACTCATGTGACTGACATTTCTGCATATCAATATTCAAGAGAGTTGGCTTACAAATAAGTAAGACACTGTCAACATGTGTACACTTGTATGTTGTATGTAATATAGTGTAATGTAGTACTTGAAATTCCTTTATATTATATCTACTTATTACACGTTTATATCGTTCAGATACGTGCTAATATTCAAATTATATTTTATACACTGTTAAAAATTTTCTATGAAAAATTAACAATATCAAGAAAGCGAAGGGAAGGTTCAGGGATCAAAAAGAAAAGCTCCCTAATGTTAAATAATTTATTAATGAGGTAGAACGACGTTTGAAGTTAGGGTTATTTTCACTTAAGTTAATTTCAGAAACTTCGAAATTCTACAAACTTGCAAAAATATTTCAGTCGTTAGAAAATAACCAAAATCATTCAATTCAGTTTATACTTAGCCTTAAAAATATTTATAAAAAAAATTTTAACGAAGTAGAATTAAATTAAGGAATCTATAATATAAAAATTTCTAAATGTGTAAATGTTGTACACCTAATGTAGTGCAGGTATAGTTAAGGTAAAAACACGTAAAAACGTGAAGTTGTTTAATATAGAAAACTCGATAAGAACACAATTTTTTTCTGGTTTAGTTCTTCTTTTTATTTTAATTTTATTTTATGTTTTTTTTTTCTTCTTTTATGTCTGTTCAGATAGACCAGGTTAGAATTATTTTGCATATTGATATTTAAAAAAATATATATTATGTAATAAAACACATTACATATATGAAAAAAAAAAAACAAGAAAAAAAAAGAACATTGAATTAAATGATGACAAAAACGTTGATAGTATAGGTATATATTTTTTTCCTCTTTCAAATAGGAACATGTGGGTATGATATGTAAAATTAATAAATTCAACAACAACAAAAAAAAAAAATTAATAAAACAAGAAAGAGTGTAAAATGTTAACGTAAATTTTGAAGGACAACAGTTAGTTTTTTTTTTCTGAATTGGAAAACTTTACATATGCTTTTACATTCGTTCTCGTAATGACTAATATCTTCTACATCATAGCATAGGTGTTAAAATTTATCAAAAGTTTTCATAAAATAAAGAAATAGGTAATAACTAGCTCACAATACCTATATTTTTATTTATTTATTATTTAACTTCTGGTGAAGACCTTATAATTGTACACGATAAAATTTTTATACTTTTGAATAAAGATGAATTAGCTACGCATTGGTATACGTTTTTTTACTAACTTTCAGAATATCTACATACATTATTTAAATTTGCTCTAGAATTATAAAGAATGTCTTGTTTAAGACTATTATTTAAATTATTTAGAAACCAATAGCCTTGTTTAGTCTATTAATTTATTTTGTTTTTTAAATTAATCGACTTTTATTAATTAAACTTCAAATGTTTAATTAATTTGTATGAATATTTTTTTTAACAACGCCTATAAATCAAAGGCGGAGTCAAGTTAATGATTTTAATTGTAGTTTTTAATAATAAGTAACCGGTTGCTTATTCACAATTAAGCTCGACTTAAATATAAAGTTTAGTTTGTACACACCTACATCGTTTCCAAAAAAAAAAAAAAAAACTTAATGTTGAATGGCTAAATTAAATATAAATGACTAGATGTACCCATGTAGTTTAATAATTTCGTTTTTTTTTTTAAGTTTAGCAACATTTATTTCTTGTAAAAATATAACTATATCAATTCACCTCGTTAAATTTAACACATTAATAAATTATTATTTTTGTGAAAATGTATTTTAATCTTAAGCTTAATCAACTTCAACGGGATTTAATAAACATCGTTGATATTTTAGTATGTCAGTAGCAACTTCTCAGCTGATGTTTAATTTTTTCACGTTTGTTATGTTTGTTTAAAATGCAAATTTTAGATATTTTTTGTTTTGTTTTTTAATGTTTCATAATAAGACCTTGAAATTAACCATGATAATAAGATACAAATCAATCCTTGTAAATTTTGTTATTATTATTTTTTTTTTTCGTTTTATTTGTTTCACTTGATAAAAGTGACAGTTATTATATCAGGTATCAGTGGGTTGAGATGTTTCGTGAAAGATCACTCTTGGAATGTTATGAATATGTATCTAAATTTTTTTTAATATTTTGAACATGCAAACATATTATATAGGTAAATGCCGTATACCTACGTGTTGTAAATATATGTACATATGTATATGCTGTCATGTTCCAAGCATACTTATCACATTTATGTTTATGAAAAAAAAATATTTCAGAATATAAAATGAAATAGAAGCATAATTTTTATGAAATGGGTGAAAATATATTTTAATTAGGCCATAACCAACATACATATGTACAAACATACATATAGGAATAGGTATATGGCATATGAAAACAGACTACGCCTACATACATGTGTAGTAGCATCAGGCAAATATGTTATCATAATAAACACAATATGAAAAACTGGGAAAAATGAAATTAAAAGGCAAAAAAAAAAAATATTAATAAATAAAAAATACATAAAAAAATGCGTTTCGGATTAATTATTTTTATGTACTCTCTGGTGTTACGTAATAAAGCTTTTAGTTTCCTTTTTTTATATTAATTAATAAAGAAAGAAAAAATAACACTGCTTATGGCTAATAGTCGAGGCTGTTGAGGTCACCAAAATGAGCCTGGACTTCCACACAAATTCAAACCACATGATAGCAATAATTAACTTCCTTTGTACAAAAATGTGAACTTCTCAAGCTAAATTAGGCGGTTTTGTGAGGGTTGCATATACATATTACATAGTATTTCTATCTTCTTTTTTTTCTTATAGGTATACGTATACCTATGAGTATAGCTTTTATTATTAGAATAATAGAAAAAACATGGCGCCCTGGTTTTTATAATGCATTCTAATGATGAAAAAACAATTTTTTTTTCCGGCCTTAAGGTTTATCTATTTTAATATTGCAATTATTGTATGAAATAGGAATACATACTTTAACGCATCGGTGCAAAACGGTTTTATAATAATATTTTATTATAAGTACCTAATAACGATGCAACGATAATATGTTGCGTGACTATGCCATTTTATATAATGCACAGAATTTGATATGCGCTAACTCCTTAATAAGAACACAAGTTGATTGGTATTTTATGAATTTATTTATTTTTTTTTTTTTTCAATTTTAATGATTTAACCCCCTTTTATCCGGGTAATTTGCGCAATTTGTACCTGAAACATGTTCGTTTATAATGGGTATCTTACGTGCAAAATTTAAACGTGTTTATTTTTTATTTTTTTTAAATGGATACCACCTTTCATTGGTTTGATTACTTATTGATTTTCTTTAGGCTTGATTTAGATGTTTTCAAATGACATATTCAAGTTCTCAATTGATTTATTTATGTATACTTAAATGTTTCAAGTACCTATAAAATGTTTTGATAATGAATGCAGTTTGCATGCACACTTAATGATATTGATCGAATTTTCTAACTGTCTTAATATGTTCAGTTGATTGCGGTGTCACCATTAACGAAACCCAAATCATGATTTAAAAAAAGAAATGTTTTTTTTTTATAGCAAAAAAATTCATAAATATAAAAAATATTGCTTTCGTGTCAGTTAACATTTTTTTTATTATTTTAAAATTAAACGTATTGAATCATAACTTTTTTCTCAATACTGCGTAATACTTATGTATGTATATACATAGTTGTTTTTTTCCAAAGGATACAATTATTGTTAGATTGAATCTTTCGCATTTTTGAAATAAATACATTTTTTTGTTTTTCGTTCATATTAAAAATAGAAATTTTTTCAAAGATGGTTTCCTACCCTATTTTTAATCACAGAAGAATACAAAAAAAAAAAAATGTTCTCTGAACATTATTCATATTATATATATACAACATAGAACTTGTCACTTAACACAAAGTCGTCATCTTGTTTAAGATACAGTCCCATAAATCACAAAAACATCGAGTTGAATTCAATTAAAAAAATAAAACTTTAAATTAAAAAATATATACGTACATAAGTAGTATATTTTTTTTTTCAAGTAGGAAAAGAATAGACACAAACGTTGAAAAGAAGAGAAAAAATTAACAAAAAAATAATATAAAAAAAACGACATAAGCAACGAAAAATGAAAGATATAATCTTAACAAAGCAGTGACTTCTCACAATATGTATGTTTTTGTATATATTGGCGTCGGCGGAATATGTATCAAACGTTTCAAAAATATTTTGGCACTGAATATCTAACGAATGATTTTTAAACCTTTCTGTCTAAATTTTTCTTTTTCCTATATTTTTTGTTTTTAAATTTATTTGAAAAAAAAAAAAATAATAAATAAATAATAAAAAATCATGAAGAAAAAAAAAAGTTGAAAATTTTAAAATAAGATATTCTTGAATTTTTTGAAGAAAAATTGAAAAATTAAATGAAAGAAGCAAATGAAATTTCACTTTGAGATAGAATGAATATAAATCAAATGTAGTTTAGTGATGATGACATTCAAAGATTTGACTAAAATGTTTTGCTTTTAGAAAATTCCTATATTCAAGTAAGCAAGAGAACAGACAGCAAAAGTATAACGAAGTTACACAAGACAAGTAAAGCCTTTAGTTTCTCATTGTATTTACACTATTTAAAACCGCAAGAAAAATGTAAAAAAAAAATAATTGTAAATATCTTGCAAGGCTTTTACAAGCAAGATGTAAACTTGTACTAAGGCTCCAACATTAAATCCTCGATGAAAATGCATCTAAGTTGAAAACTGTTGCAATTATACACTTAACATAAAAGATATCAGAGCATAGAAATTTATATTAAGTTGTACTGTTGTAAATACCTACATACATACATCTCGATGTACATATATGATATGTATATGCGTGTATCTCTTGTCTTTTTTGTGTATATAAAGTGAAAAAAAAACAACAAATACAATTTGATATGCATAATATGTATTTACTAACATCTTAGTCAACAATTTTCCGACGTCTTGAAAATCTACAAATTATAAATAGTGTATACATATAGTATACATTATGAGAATGATATTTCAAGTATGTTTAAATACATATGTATATGCATATTTTTGTCTATATTCTCATATATACTCGTATATACATATATATATATATCTATATATTCATATATATAAATTCATTTTATATTATTTAAATGAAAGGAAACATATGAAGATGCGTTATGCTTGAATGCCAATGCAGTATCTCAGTAACGTGTGAAATTCTTAAACGCAAGTATCTGGCGAGAATTTGTCTGCTTATACATTGTGACATGAATGTAACTAGAAATATATTGAAATTCTTTAATAAAATTTTAAACATTCAAGTATTGACCATACAAAAATTCAAAATATGTTTTATATCTTATTAGAGCATTTGTTATACATATTGAATTTTTTTATCTGTTAATTTTATTTTTATTATTTCATTACAAGAAAACCAGCTAAAATTATATCGTTTTTTCTTTAATTTCTTGAAAAATGTTTACATATCACATCTTGCAGAATTACTACGAAATAACTACAGTTTTCTAATAACATAATTATCATGAATATATCGATTTTTTTGTTCATGTTAGATTTAAAAAAATTCTAACTTCACGCATATTGAAACAGCTTTGAAATTGTTTCACTGTATTTGTCGGTAAGAGATTTAAATAAAATTATGAGTTATTTTCTAATTTATTTCAAATAAAAGTAAATTGTACGAGTTTATTAGGTGCTAAAAAGTATTTTAATAATTCCATAAAATATTTTTTTATTAAAATATAAAAAAAAGGGTAACAAAAGAAATTACATATGTATAAGCGCATGTATGTACATATATACGTATATATTAGTGGTTTGGTTTATGGTAATAATAATAATAAAGGTAACATATTAAAAATGATATTCATTTCATTTAAAACAGTACCTATAATTATAATACTGCAATCAATTGTACATGTTCCAATTTGTCAAAAGTTTTCGCACTTGCTATCATGAAAATATGAAAAACGACATTTAGTCGAACAATAATTCATTTCATTCATTGAATGGACAATATATTAAAACACTACATACATATACATACATGTACATAAATATGTATATAAGCATGTGTGAGTATAAAGTGTATATATAAAAAAAATACCAAAAAACTCAGGTTTAAAGCAATAAATTAAAATTTATTAGCAACAAAGGTGTCTGACAAAACGCGCTATAAAACAATAAACAGATGAAATACAATATAAAAAAAATAAAAAATTGAAAAAAAATTAAAAAATAACAAAAAATTCAGCACACGTCACGAATTTGCATAAATAAAATAGGCTTTTAGAGATATGCATGTATGTATATATTACTTTATAGATTTTGTTCAGGAATACCTTCATAAACTTTTTATAGTTTTTTTTTTTTTTTCTTTTTTTTCTTTCTTTTTTTTGAAAAATATTTGGAGTGGATTTGTTAAATTTATATGCATGCAAGTTATGTGAGTGGGTGGTTTAGTAAGGGGTTGATGTTATACTATTTGCTATAGGTACAGATTGAATTTTAGTGCGTGTATAATCTACACAAAAACTAATATATTCAAAGTATGCATAAAAGACTGGGGTTAGGGTTATGCATTTTATGTTATGAATCAATTTTTATGATAATGTTTTTTTTTTTTCATAAACAATATCCATAAAATATAATAAAGCAAAACAGGAAAAAAAAAACATGTAAAAATTCGATGAAATTGTAAAAATTGTGGCGAATAAATTAATTTTACACGCAAAAACAGAAGTTTTTCGTAGATGAGAAAGATGAGGTAAAATGTTATGGGAATTGTGTTCGATTATATTTTAATTTCATTGAGTGATAACATTGCTTTTTATGGTGGATATATTTCTATGATATTTAAATACATATACATATGTACTATATCTATATGTATGTATGTATGTAGAATGTTCTATAAAATTGTTGTATATAAAAATCCTTATGTTATTGAAATAAATGGAATGAGGATATGTTTTCAGTTCAGTTGTTTTAATTCCCGTCGGAAAACCTATCATGAACACTTGCCAACCAAAAACACTATTCTATACTTTGACTTTGACTGAATTAAGTAGATAGATGCATCAGCATCAGAATCACTTAAAAATAAAAAATAAAAAAAAAAAAGAATCTACTGTGGTTTTCATTGCTTTCTCTATAGATACCATATTTATATTTTTGTGTTATCCTTTCCTCAATCGCGTTGTAAGATTTCATAGAAACTAGAGTATTTTAAAATTTCATGATGGAAAATGAGTACTTTTTAACGGAAAGGCATAATATAGAGATAGATAGAGATATGTATATTCTACATACTATAATATGATTTTATAGGTACATATATAGTATATTCTATATGACCATCATCAGCAAGAGTTTAGTACCAAGCACTATAATAATAATGGTAGTAGAACGTATTATAACAGCAACAGCAGCAGGAAGAATCCGAAAGACTGACAGATTTATGGCTTTTGTGGAGGTTTTTCTGATTCCACGTTAATACTATGTACAACGGATTTTAGCATTCGGTTTCAGTTCAGTTATGTTATTACCGCTACAAAATTTTTAGTATTTTGATGTGTATATTTTTATTGTGTATCCATTTTCATATTCTCCAAAACTAAAATAATAATTTGTATCTGAATATATATTTTTATTCCAGTTTAAATCCAACGTATACAAATATTATTTTGTGTATATAATTTCAGATTTTTTAAAAAAATATTTTATTTGCATTTTATCTGTAACTTTATTTTATTATCGGATTATTTTATACATATATACTAAAAAAAAAAAAAAATAAAGGTTAATTTTCTGTATGTTGTTTATAAATATTTTGTCAAAGGATTAAATCTTCTGTTTCTTTTTTACTCAATAATTTACACAAATTTTAATTCTTTGTTTTTAAACATTACTAATTGTACGGAAAATAATGTATGTATTTTGATAGATTATGTAAGTACCTATGTGGCTATATGTATACGAAGCTTCAGTCATATTATAATGTCAAAAAGTAAAAACATAATGTAGAGTATGGGAGAACATACATTATATCAATGAGAATAAGCGAAAATATGAAAATATCTCGAGTGTATCTTCTAGAATAAAAATAATAATAATATGTAATAATAATTCTTTAAATAAATGTATTTGCCGATTCAAAATTATGTTCAAATTAGCAGAGTATGTCTTTATAGAAATGCTACACATATCCATCATTATGTTCACATTATATATTCGTGTACATCTTTAATCGAATGATAAAATTTAATTGCAGTAATCATCACGTATCTACTAATTGATATAGAATTAATTAAAAGTTGTTGATTGTTATAACATGGTTTAAATACAATATGTGTGAGTGTATGTATGTATGTATATAATTATATATTTCAATGTATTGTATATTTATGTTTATTTTCATTCATATATAAATTTTAAATATCTTTAATAATAATAAATATAAATATATGTGTAATCTGTTGTATGATATTTTATAATATAAACTCTTTTTTAATTTAATCTCATAAATTAAAATTTTTCATACACATTTAAGAAGAAAAAAAAACTAAAAAAAAAAAACAAAAGAAAATACATGCAATGGATTATTTCAAGTCTGCATTTTTATTTGACGTCAAAAAACTTCCAAAACTGGTTCTTGTGCAAATAACGTGCAAGATGTATGCAAGAATGTGTCACTCGGCCATGTATATATTTTAAGGAATAAAAATAAAAGGAATATTATACCACAACTGAATAATCATCAACATCGTCATCGCATATCATCAAAAAAACAATAACAACAACATTTCAAAATATCTCTGCCTTTATACAATAAAAAAATATATATGTATGTAGGTACTTTGGTATAGATAAATTGAAAAATCGTTTGGTCAAGTTAATCAGAACAAAAATATAAAAAAAAAGTAAATACAAAAGGAAAAAATATATGTATATAAAAACAACAGACATCAGAATCACTCGCGAGAATTTTAAAAATGTCGATTTAGTAAGATTACGAAACCAGAATCAAGAATCAGAATTTGTTATTTTGTTGTTTATTGCTGCCTTTGATGCTGCTGAATAACCAGTGCAACATAATCATTGTGATCTTTGTGTAATAGCATTATTTTGTTATAATAAGGATCAATTTAATATACTTACTTGGATATGGTACAGGTACATAAATGGTACATATATAACTTGTGTATAACTAGTCATTGTTGTATTGAACGCATTTTTCAATTAAGCGATTAATTCACCAAAGTTGGTGATATCATCACCTTATAAAAGACTTTTCAATAGTCTTACAATCAATTTACAATGAGAATTGCCCGATTAACACCAACTTGAATCGATTATTTACATACCTTTTTGAAAATGAAAAAAAAAAATATGAAAAAAAAATAAATAAATAATAAAGCCAACAACAACAATAACAACAACCATCTTCTCTATAACCCCAGTCTCATTTTATACAAAATCGAATCGATGAACATTTTAAGAAGATCAATTTTATTAATTTTTTAAATTGGTGGCCTACAAGAAGACCAAACATATGGTATTTTTGTATAAAAATATATACAGATATAAAGACAATATCGAGAAAACCAGCTTTTTTTCAAAATAAAAGTATTTATTATAATTCCAGTTCACCTTTCTAACGAAAAGAATGTCTTTCATTTTGCGCGCGCTTTTTGTAAATTGGGCCGGAAGTTGTATTCTTTTTATTTCGGTCAACAGACAAGGAATATTATATTTATTTAGGCACCTATAAAATGCATACATATATGTATAAGATCCTAAAGTTTATAATAAAAATGAAAATAAAAGTTGAATAACAGAGAAACATGTTATAAATGTTCTGTATGATCGGGTGGGACAAATTTAATTCGGTTCCATTGCTACATACATACATATATTAGAGTTAGCTGCCTGCTGCTGAATCATATGTAATTTTTCTGTTATGCAGAGTCGTCTGCTGTGATGATGATGATGATCCCCTTCTGAAGATCATTGTTATTATTATTATCTTTTTTTTATTTAAATGTGATATGTATTAACATTAACAAAATAACATTTGGTTAAAAAAAAAACAGAAAAAAAAACTATTTGGTGAGTTCATAAAATAAAAATTTATACTCCTAATAAATTTTAAAAACGGCCCTGTGGTCTCGACAATCCTTTCTCATTCTTTCATGTAATGAATCTGTATCTTATTTTAAAATAAGATGCAAAAGAAATATAAAATGATAAATATAAGAAAATTTAAAACCGGAGTTAGTTCATAAATCGAATTGACTGTGTTGTATGTTATAAAGTGTGTGTTGAGCCGTTGAAAATATTACTTATATACTTACATACATGTACATATATTTTATTTGAGATAAAGAAATTCGATGGAAATAATAATAAAAATGGGGACATATTAGACAACGGGTTACAAATAAATTGCATCATTTATTTAATTTACTGTCAAAAGGGTGAAAATCAGTAGCCATTACTGATAATGAACTCGATGATAGTGGATAATTTGTATTTAATGTCATGTATGTATATTCTTTTTTTTAAACTACTAAATTGAAAATATTTATTCGTGTTTAAATGATAATCATTTGGTAATAATGTGACAATATTGATTGAAGAACATGAAAATTGATAACGGTACAAGCAAAGTTTAAACAGATAAAAAAAAAATAATTAATCTCAATAGATATTTCGTAATATGTTCCATGAGCCTTACTGAGAAAAAATTAATTAAAAATATTTTTATAAGTAAAGATCAAACAACTCAAAAAGTCATTTTTTTATAGGATTAAAAATGAGTGCCGTATATTGTAATTTTTTTTCTTTTCCTTCTTTGTTTTTTTTTTATTTTGAAAATAATTCAGATATTCTCTTTTTATCAAAAACCTAAAAAACAGCTGATATATAGAAATTTGTCCAAAAATCTATTATAGATACAAATACAAAGGATGAAAAAAAGTACCTATAACAATAAAAAAAATAAAAAATGCAAGTAAAAATAAAAATATATGACAGGAAGATAAAAAAATGGTACAACAAAAGGAAATAACAAAATGGCAAAAAGTCACAAAAATTTATTAACTGTGAATTGTGTGAATTAGGAAATACCTCTGTAGCACCAATACAAAAGTAACAAGCATAAAGAACGATGACTTTTTAAATGAAATAAAAAAAAGTATATTTTGCTTTTCAAAAGTGTAGACTATAAGTTTTGCGATACAACTATAAAAGTGAAAAGTAACGAATTAAAAAAAAAGCACTATAAAAAATAACACCTGGATAAAACGTAGAAAGAAAAAAAAATCCTCTATGAAAAAAAAACTACATATCCCGGAGGCGATTGGCATTTTCTTTATTTCCATTTTCTGAATTTTAGCTAAAGGGCAGGGTGTTAAAGTTGCTTAGTTACTGTTTCAGAGTCTTTACGAATTCATCTATTGGTGAATGTGTAACTGTTGGTAGTCGTACACACCCTATCTAATTTTGTTTAATTCTACTTTTTTTTTTTCAATTTTATATAGTTTGTAGATTTCACCGTTGACTATATTAAAACATGATAACGTATTTTGGATTGAAGTAAAAGAAACTAATATAAGTAGATATACATATGTATATGAAAAAAATATAGATTGAAACGAGTACTCATTTTCCGTTGTTACAAAATTGCATGATGGCACGCGATCTGATATGTTTTTTTTTACATTTTTCGTATAGTTTGAAATTGGGCTATACACAAGACAAGGCTAAGTTAATATATGTATGTATATACTTTTAAGATATCTTCCACCATCAAAAAAATACACAAGAACCAAATAGATTCGGAAGTTCTATAGTAGTTGATAAGGGTGCTAAACATATATACATACATACATATGTACATACATATATAAAAATAGTGTATTCCCGTGTAATACTTTTACTGTTTAGCAACGTTAGGGTTGAGTTTGGAAAATATGGGGTTTAATTTAGCAAAAAGAAATTTAAGGGTGGCTTAACATCACACACTTGAATATATACACAACATTATTTTCATTTTTCTTGTACAATTTGGTGTTAGGCGTTTTTCACGATTTTTTATTATTTTTTTATTTTACCCATGATTCGTTGTCATTCATATAAGTTTTTTGTGTTGCCTTTAGTTTTTTTTTTTTTATTTTTTTTTTTTTTCTTTTTTAACTTTTTGATTATGTTAAGTGTTCCTATTCTAATTTTTATTTTATATACTCTTTGTGATTGTTTTTTTTTTTCTTTTTCTACTTTTATGTTCTTTTTAAAGTTTTGTTTTTCGAATGGAATATTAAAAATTGTGACTTAGTTTTATAAAATGCCTATATTATTTTTAATTTAGGTAATTTGTCATATTTTTGACTGTCTAAAATTTCACTTCAGGTGAAATATGAATAATAAAATGTAATGTAGATTTAGTGGGTGCAAATTTATTTGAAATTGTTTATTTTTTATGAGCATTACAAATGAAATATAAAAAAAAACTAACCTATTGTAAATTTGATTTTGACATTAAATGTTTTTCAAATAAATTAACTTATTTTTATCTATATAGATTGTTGTTTTGGTATTGTATTACAATTTATTACAAGCAATCAACGATAAAATAATTTAATTATACAATGATGTTCAATTGTGCGAAATATAATTATGTCTGTTACACATAATTTTATGTAATATATAATATCAAACCCCTGCATATATAAAAGGATCAAAATTAACGTTAGATATTAATCGTAAAACAATATTATATCGATTTACAAAATCGTTGTATAAAAACTTTCTTTTTAGTTTAGTTTTTCGATTTTTTTTTTTTGTTTGTTTTTAAAAGACCAAAAAGAGAAGAAAAAAGATGGTTGAATAAATAATGGATCAAACACCCTCATTCTATCAGACATTAAGAAATCTGGTGTGTAGATACAATTGATAGTTGATTTCAGTTTTATATGTATGTTTTCCCAAGAGGGTTACCATTTATGTACATGTGTATGTATCGTAGATATTTTTATAATATACTTAGAAATCCTTTTCACATAATATACCTAATTTTTTGTTTTTTCTTAAACACATACATATAGCAGAATAAACTATTTGTAAAATGACTGTACTTCTAACGCATCACATAACATACATGATAGTTTTATTAGATATATTTAAGAGGGAAAACATGTTCATAAAAGTTTATACGGTTTATGTAATTTCTGAGAAAAACAACATCAGGAAATTCTCTAATTCTATATAGACAAGGGTAAACAAAATTATATTATATACTTGGTGTTTTTTCATATATGTATGTATAATACTAATTTTCTCTTCATTTTATTTTCTTTAATTTCTATTAAAAATAAAAATAAAGATAGAAAAAAAAATATATAAGAAAACCTTATACACACATGTGTTCATTCTCATCAGTCATCAACGTTGATATATACTTACATATGTATGTATGTATATTTCTTATTAATATTAGTACTGTGGAAAATATGGAATTGTTGATGGCTGAATCAAATAAAAAATAAAAAATAAAAAAATATTCAGAAGTAATAAATAAATTAGAATAATATTCTTCTTTTATATCTTTGTTGTTGTTGCACCTTATATCATCATTTCATTTTATTTGATTTGAAAGTTCCTTTCAATTTAATTAAATTTATATTGTTAAAGAAAAATGAATAATTTTTGTTACTAACACATTTATTTTTTACTTGAATTTTTTAAAATATGTACATATGTACTTATAAAGATGCACTTGCAAATGAATAATGTGTTTTTGTTTTCAAATTTCCCGTTCTCATATACAAGTACTTACACTTGTGATTAGATTCAATTAGAAAGGAAAAGAATTATTTCTCATTTGTTCAGTGAAATAAACTTGGAACCACTTTATCTGTTTAATTTTTATTTTTATAAGAATTTTTTTTTTTAATTTTAAAAACCTTATAAGAAAGTGTAAGAGCATGTAAGATGTCACTCTAGATTCTAGAACATATTCTTATTCTGAAATCTTATCTTTCTTTCAACTAAAGTGACTTAAAAGCTCATTCACGAGCTGGTGCAATGGAATTCATCTTAATCTTTAAGAATATTTTCTATATAGGTACATATGTACATACATAAGTATATGAATACCTGTTAAATGTGCGTATTCATAATAATCAAGTGTATATTATGCATGGGAATGTAACATGAAAAATGTAAATTAGATTGTAATAAACTTGTTTTTTTATCAATTAATACCTTTTTATAAATAACAAAAGAACTTGAAAACAAACCAAAAAAATAAAAAATGTATCATTTTATTTGTAAATAATGTTAAAATGTGCTACTCATGATTGACAATAATATAAATTCAACACACCAAACGACTAATTAAATTTCCACTTATATTTAATTTCCAATTTGCACCTTTTGAAGTTTGCTGTACAGAATTTCAAATTAGTTTTGTGCAAAAATTAATTTTTTTTTTCTTCTTAAATTTATTTTTATAATTTGATTTACTTTTGAGTATTTAAGAGCAAGTTCATTATTTATTCGTAAAAATAATGTACATATATACCATCTCTCAATGATTTCTTGTATCGCACTTGTGACACAAGTTATCGTGATCAACAATTCAAAAGAATACGCGTTTATAAACATGCGTATTCATACATATATACATGTATGTATGTATACACAGAATAACAGATTACCTGTATAAAATGAATTTCGAATTCGACTATATTTTATATGCATTTATTCAATACTGTAAATTGGTATATTTGTTTGGTTTTAGTTTTGGGATGAAATGATACTGTGATTACTTTTTAGATTAAAATTGTAATGGAATAATTTGAAATTAACTGTTCAATCAAAAAAAGAAGAACATTGTAATAGAGAGCATATAGGTATATAGTAAAATCTGTGTATATATTTTATGTATACATATTTTCAATGATATTCAAGATTGGACTAGAATTACTTGAGGAATTTCATGATGCAATGAAATGAGAATAAGAAAAACAAAAATAATGAAAAAAAAGTAAAGTAAAAGAAATAGCTAGTTGGTTTGTAGATTGTTCAGGTGCTGGGTAAATTGAAGAAGCAACATTTTTAAGATATTTTTTCGCGGTTATATAGATGACAAAAATGGTAACATATCATGCATATAACCAAGTTGATCAAGAAGACTGTAAACAAAGATAAATGTTACATGTATGTATGTATGAGTATACGTTTATATAGTAATAGTAAAATATTTTAGATAGATACAATTTTATTGTGCATGAACATGAACATTCAACATTTTAGTAAATATCTTTTATTTAAGACATTATGGAAAGATCTAGTTATAGAAATGCCACTCACTTGGCACTCGTTTAATGACTCAATTTAATGCAGTCAAGTTTTTCCGTCAGTATGTCTCACAAGATCACACTAAAATACACGGGACATGTCTGATTGCCCAATGATGGAAGCTCATTCCACCAATAGAGCATAATTAAGAAAATTGTTGATATATGTATAAAATTGAATACATATTATTGTAACAATTGCAATTGCACAGCAGTATACCAACCATAATATATTTACAATATGGTAATGTAGGTAGAAAAAAATGTTTCAAATTTATAGTCATATATAAAAATTTTACCATTTCAGGGTTTATAGGTAGATCATGGTCACTTATAATATAGATAAAAGAACTTTATAAACGAAAAAACAACGGGAATAAGGATATAAAATTATTATGAGCAATTGGAGTGTCCAATGTGTCCATAAGTGATGCGTATGTACATATATACATATCTATACCTACGTACCCACCTTCTTATTTTTATAAATATTTTTGCAATTGTAAAATTTTCGCACGCATTCTCACTCATCTCAGTGATCTGAAAATTACATGTAATGATGGATTTTCACATGACGTTTTTATGTTACCACGCACGACATTACTGATGATCAACTGATGATGGCACTTCACACACAATAAGTTTATACAGTGAAGAAGACGTTACTTCTTAAATGTTTTGCCATAAAGGTGTTCAATATAATTTTTATTCTCTAGGGTCTGTTTTTCCCTATATAGAGTGCTGCTGTTAATGCTTGCATATTTTCCAAATCAGGTTGTAATCGTAAAACTGGCTCTTATGGTAAAGCTTATGTCCGCACGTTCTTGTAAATAGTCTTTTCTGTCCTATTTAGTAGTCATTGCGATATCTTTTTAAATATTCTTTTTTTTTTCGAAAAGTTTCGATGTTGTTGTTGCTTTTTTTTGTTGTTTTTTACTAAAAGTTTGTTTTAGTTTTAAGGGAAGTTTTTGTACATTGTCACATTATTGTCCTCATCTTAGATTTATTACCACTAGAGATTATTTTTAATGTTTTTATATAAATCCCAGGTGTATAATGTCGAGTTTTCATTCTAATATCGCAGAACGATCTAAATCATAGTTATATACATTTAAGTACTTTTTTTAAGTGCATCTTTTCGCATACATTAAAATCTATTTAAAAACATTAAAGCGGGTGTTGGAATTGATCTTTATTTTTCTATATTAGTAACAGATACTGTATATATTTAAAGTATTGAAAATATTGTTTTGTATGTAGTATGTATATACATAGTATCTTTGCTTGGACATTATGTATGCATAGCACAATATATTTACGAATACACGAATAAAAAAAGAAACAGGAATTTTTGTGATATTGTCTGATGATTTCTAATTTTATCATCAGGTGAGCAAATAAAGTGTTAATGCATTAATTTTGCACTGATCTGCTCCTATATGTACCTACATTCAATTTTGCTTTATATACAAAAACAGAATAAAACAAAGAAAGTAAAAAAAAAAGATTGAAAATGTATTTCATTTAATTAATTGTGAGTAAATACACCTTTGATTACACCTGCCCTAAAACAAATATGGTATGAAGTTTGTAAAGCTACTTTTTCTTCTTTTTTATCATCTCTTTTATGTTTTTTTCCTATTCAATGTTGTTCCTTATTTTGCATAGTTGTATTGGCAATTATGTAAGATCTCAGGTTTTGTTTTGTTGCTTTAAAAAAAAAAAAAAAATGATTTTATTAGAGCAAGTAAACTTTTTCTCATTTTAAAAATCCCATTTTTGTAATACGTTTATAGAATTAAAATTCTTTTATATTAGCAATTATTTTTCTATTATGGCAATATTATTGGAATTAACTTTTGAACGTGAAGACTTAATTAAGTGTTAAAAGTTTGTAACGATTGAAAATATATATAATAGAAATATTTAAGATACGTGTTATACAAGTCTTAATACATTTATTTTATTAATTTAATGCGTGCGTATATATGTACATATTCCATATTTGATTGTCTTTAAATAAAAAAAAAAACAACATTGTATTTTACTTATGTAAAGTAATTTTTAGAAAATCCTTTTTTACCATAAAATAAGTCATCAGTCAAATTTATAAAATCTCAAAAGAGTTATTTATGTCTTTATTTCAAATAACTTGTTCAATAATTTATTTTAATCAAAAGTTATAAAAATTCAACCTTAAATGTTTGCCTGTAAGTGGAATTGCAAAATCAAGATGTTTAAGATATTAATTAATTTAATTGGTATTTTAATTTCATTTTTAAGATAAAATTGTTTTAAACTATCTATTAAAATACAATCTACTGATAAAATACATACATACATACCATCCTAAATGATCGTTTACTTTAGTGATTTTTCAAACGTTCATACTAGCTTTTCCAGTCCAGATTCAAAGCTAAGTAAACTGATATCTAATCTACAACGAACAGCATTATTATTATAAAAAGTGTGTATCTTGCATCTATTATACAACAATTGAATAGAGATCTAAACTGTTGTACTATAAAATAAAGTGATGGTGATTGAAGTCGAATGAACGATATGTACGACTATGGTTATGTTATGTATATATAAACTATCAGCCATTTTGATTTACGACTTTCTCCCTCTTGTTTTGTTTTATGTTTATTGAAGCCATTCGCCATTCCTCATAATCGATGATGGTGGTAAAGAAAACATGTTCCATTTCGACGATATACCAAATGCATTTCTGTGTATGCGCAACTAGGCCCCATTCATATTAATCGTTGCCGTAACACAATACCTAACAGGCTACCATTAGTGTATTGCTGGAAATAATATTCTGTATAGTTCTTTTGAAAATTTTAAATAGGCAATGTTGCCAAAAATTTTTTTTGCAAGAAAAATTATTTTACAATGATGGCTGCGTATAATTAGATTTCTAAGTAGAATAGTATTGTATTTAGTTCTTATGCCAAACTAAAAAATGTGAATTAAAACGAAAGCAATTATTTTTTACTTGCAAGAAAATCAGTTAGTTATCACATTCATATTTTTTTTTAAAAATAATCATTCTTTTAAAATTTATGAATTTTTAATTACAGTCAACTGCATTTTGTTGAATTTCACTTTATTAAAAAACATAATTTGCTTTTATTATTTAAAATACTTTGTGGACTCAGAATAAGATTTGTTCGAAAAAGTAAACATATTATAGAAATGTTGAAAAAATGAGCTGGCAACACTAGCCTCATTTCCGGATTCTTAATTTATGATTATTGAATATTCTAGTTCCAAATTACTTGAATTACTTTAATTTTAAAAATGTATTGTTTTAATAATTTCTAGCAAATAAAAAAAGCATTCCATTCCTTTATTCCTTTTTCCAGTATATATACGCATACATACATATGCACACACTTCCTGTCGTCATAATCCGTATGATAACCATACTGACATTCGTAAGTAAAACAAATGTCTGGTTCGTGGGAAATTATTCAAATAATGGTTAATCCCCTTTTACCTTTCTTCTTCGCCATCTATTGAACTATAGAATTAAAGCAGACATCACTCAGCTGGTTTTAAAACCTGTAGTGAGAACCCAAAATTTATGGGTTTTGTTTATGGGAAGTTATAACAGGTGGCAGTTCGAATAAATTTTTAAACAAATAAGGAAGGGAATTACAAAAGATATAGTCGACTTTTAGGAGTTTTTATTTTTAAAGACAAATAAAATTTGACTGTTCCTGTCAGTTGTGCAATATCCTTTGTAAAGAATTTTAAAAAAATGAATGGAAATTTCACCTTTTATTTGTTTCATATACGAAATATGAAAAAGTCCTTTTTGAATAAATTCAATCAGAAAGTTTTAGTTTCATATAAAATTGAAAATTGAGTAGTTGCTAATAAATTGTGCAACAATTTAAATGTCGAAAAAAGGATGCGTTTTTCAAAAGATGTTTCACCAGAAATTGAGAAAACGCAAAGTACTTTTTTTAATTATCGATCAAAAAAAATTTTTTTGATTAAGATCGATTTAATTATGAAATATGATAATTCAGGACATTCTGATCCCAGATGTAAAAATTATTCCACTGTGCGACTCTTAATTTCTGATATGCAGCTTTTCAAAGTTCACATTGCAGTCTTTCAGTTTGTTACTTTTGAAAATCATGGATATTTTTTTTAAAAAAGTGATTATTTAACGTTTTTGTAAATTTTTGTTTCATTGTTGTAATTTATTAATTTTTAATAATTTCTCTGATGTTTTCTAAAAATAAAAAGTCATAATATTTTCATTCATTCAAAATTTTATTATGTATTGTATTTCATGAATGGAGCGGACAAAATTTTAAAAAGAACAAAAAAAAAAAAAAAAAATAGAAACATAAAAAAATTGATTGCTTAAGTTAAATACCGTATAAAGCATCTAAATAAATCTTTTTTAATAATTCATAAGGAAGATCATATTTATGTATATGTATGTGTGTATAGGGAAAAGGCGCCAGCTCATATTATTGTAAATTTCTTTTCATTTCCTCCAAAAATAAAACATCAATAATTCATATG
This sequence comes from Bombylius discolor, assembly GCA_939192795.1. Taxonomy (NCBI): domain Eukaryota; kingdom Metazoa; phylum Arthropoda; class Insecta; order Diptera; family Bombyliidae; genus Bombylius; species Bombylius discolor. The sequence continues at coordinate 1,849,862 of OW584241.1, read as the reverse complement.
CTGGATTTTCTTTTCAAAAAAAAAAAAAAAATAAAAAAATAAAAAAAAAATAAGAAGAAAAACATCAAAGGAAACAGAAATTTCTGTATTAAGTGAGAGAGAAGGTGAAATACATAAATTCACGTGATTTATAAATTTTATGATTTTTATTTTTTTGTTTTTTTGAAATTCAACAACTAACTCTTCATCACAGTGTACAAGTAGCTATACAGATATGTGTCTCTTATTTTGTAATGTCAATTTTATCCAATTTAAACTCAGATTAACATTTTTTTTATACTGTAAATGAAATGAAAATCTCTTGAATACAGGAAAAATATAAATTTTCCTAAAATTACTTAAAATTTAATTTATTTATACTTTCATTAATTTGAAAAAATAAAATAAAATAATATGTTTTGTCTTCAACTTACATGTAAGCAACAGCATATAGGAGTATATATATTTTCATAATTCACGTGTGTATAGAAAACAAATAATATTATGTATGTTTATGATGTTGTTGTTGTTGTTGTTACATAATCATATAGTTTTTTGGGGAAATCATTGAGGAAATAAATCAAATTTCACTATCTCTTTTGCTTGGATGATTTTCTCGTTAATATTTCTCTGAAATATCAACTTTTTTTTTTTTTGTTTTTTCTACATTATATATAAAACTAAAATTTTATATATGATATACACTATATGAAATCTTGAAATTTTCTATAATCTTTTTCTCATCCTCATCTCAAGTATATATTATACACTCTTATATTTTCTTCTACCATATTTATCTGTATTCCATGTTGATAGTCAATATTTCAAATTTTACTTTGAAAGCGCAACATCACAGAAATAATGAGATATCACAGTCAATGAATATTTCAAAAAAGTGTATGAAAAAAACAAGAAAAAGAAGAAGAAGAAGAAGAAAAATATGCAATGAATGATATCCTTGATTTCCTTCATATAATAATTTTGGAAGGATTGTACATATTATGTACCCTTAACTCAAAGAGTTGTAAAGGTGTTGATATTCATGTAAAAATTGTTGCTCAAACACATGTAAAGTGATTTTTTTTGCAATTAAAATCAATAAATTCCTTGCACGCCTGCCAAATATCCTTTATCATGAATATACATATTCGTATAATGTATATCTTATATTATAAGGGTGCAAAGAACTGTTAGGTAAATTTATTACATTATGTGTACATACATATAACTATTCTTTTAACTGTAAATATTTTAGCAATTTAGATTGGATGACAAGATGAATACATTTTATACATACGTTATTTTGTCTGCTACAAATATAATATAGGAGTTTGTATAAATGTAAAAGATATGAGTGTGTCTGTTGATTTTATTTTATATAGAAACAGAAGCACTGATTCAAATGATAATCCTTTTATATGTGGTGATAAGTGGAATTAATCAAATCACAAAACCGAATATTCACACCATTTAGCAAGAATTTAATTCTTCATGGTATTTTTTTATTATTATTTTGTTTTTCTTTTTTTTTAATTTCTTTTAAACAAAATAATTTTCGTGAATATGGTTAATGAATACTGAATGCAATTTCCACAAAAATTTTCTATTTAAATTGATATTCCAAAAACTGGAAATTCAGAATTTAATTTTGGAATGTCACTTTGAGCAACAACAAAAATACCATTGGAAAAGTAAAATTTCATACTGAAGCTTACAAAATCAAAAGAAAAAAAAAAGGAGGAAAATATAAAGGAAAAACTTATAACGATGTCTGAGTTAAAGTAATCACGAAAATAACATTCAATTCGTTAGGTCAAAATCAGAGAATAAGATTACCAAAGACTAAAAACAAACAGAAAAAAATAATAATGTGCTCGTGTATCCTTTTATTTTTGTATTGCTCAATGATCATCATGCATCGAATGTAAACTCTTGAATGGTCCATTTAATAAGCGATTAATTTCTGTCTACAAAAGGAAGTTTATGCTATACGACGTACCGTACCTCCAACATTTTGCCATGTACCTAACGTAAAGAAAGGGATACACAAAGATTAAAATTTTTTTAAATATTTTCACATTTTTTTTGTTGTCTTGAAATGATATTGAATTTGGTACAATTTTTTCTGTGAAAATGAGTAGATGTGTAGAATAAAGCCGAAAAACAACAAATATAAATATGTGTATTTAAAAATTAATTATTTCGTCCGCCTCCCCATAGATTTTTACATATACTGGTCTTTAGTAAAATTCAAAGAAATGTGTCACAAAAACAGCAAAAAAAAAATATGACATGCAATCTATCAAAAAAAAAAAAATATATATATATATATTAAAGAGAAAAATTACATTTTAAAATATAAGAATATACATTTCAAAGTTATTATGGTTTTTAATATTTGACTTCTTGAACATTTTTCAAAACAATATTCGTTTATAATTTTTAAGTACAAAAATTTCAAAAATAAAAATTTATTTTGATTTCTTAGTTTTTGACTTCAATTTGACATGATCACATGTCAATCGTATAATTTAAACTTTTTGTTTTTGTTATGTTTTTAGAAAAAAAAAAAAAGTGAAATAATAGATTGTTAAATAATTTTTACATAAATTAGAAAATGTAAATTGAAATTTTGAAAGAAAAAAAGTTATTTGTGTTTCATTTAAAATTTTTTTTTAATCTTTTGTTTTGTTTTTTCTTCAGGTTAGCGTACATTGTGGACTATCAGGAATATAAAGTGATCGTGAATGAAAATATTAAAGTGCGTTGGAAACGAAAGAAATAAGATAATTGCAATTTTGTAGCTGTATCATTTGATTTTATAAAGAGAAATTAAGAGAAAACAGAATAATATTAATAATTAATAATAATATTCCTGTTTAAAAGTGATAATCGAATCCTTAAACGGATTTCGAACACTGCAATTCGTTTATACCTCATATTACGTACTTAATCATTAAGTGTTCAAAAGAAACAAAAAAAAAAAATTAATTTAAATAAGCGTTTTATATAAAATTATATAAAAAAAAACGCTTTTGTAGAGTACTGATTGATTTTTATATAAAAAAAAAAAACTAGTTTATATGAAACAAAACACTGTAAATTCAACGACTGTGTCGGCTTATAACCAACAAGAGGAATTCCTTTTACATTGGGGAGACTCAGAAAAAAGTGAACCTTCGAAAATGACGATGAGTACAAATAATTGTGAAAGTATGACATCATACTTCACAAACTCTTACATGGGTACTGAAATGCATGGTCATTATCCAGGTAATGGAGTTGCAGACCTGGAAAGTAGTCAGCAAATGCACCATTATAGTCAGAATCCTAACCACCAGGGCAATATGCCATATCCTAGGTTTCCGCCTTACGATCGAATGGGCTATTATAACCAAGGTATGGAACATCAGGCATATTCAAGACCAGACAGCCCATCAAGTCAAGTCAGTGGTTGTATGAATCAACCTCAACCGAATGGAACACAAATGGGACCTCAAACTCAACCGCAACAACCTGTGGTATATGCCAGTTGTAAACTACAAGCAGCTGTAGGTGGTTTGGGTATGGGAGAAGGTGGTTCTCCTCCTCTTGAACAAATGGGAGGCCATCATATAAACTCACAAATGACAATACCTCATCATATGGGTCATCCACAAGGACAGGTAAATTGATCAAAATTACAAATAAATTATTTTTATTAGTTTTCGAAATATAAAATTATTTTTTCCTTTTTATCAGGTCCATCAGAATCCACACAATATGGGTATGTACTCTCAAACGAGTGCTGCTCCGGCACATGGAGCACCTCCACAAGCAATGATGCATCAACAACCCCCACAAATGCATCAGGGACAACAACAACCACCTGCAAATAACCAAAATACTCAATCATCAATGCCCTCGCCCTTATATCCTTGGATGAGAAGTCAGTTTGGTAAGTCTATGGCAAATATTATGAAAAACGAATTTACATTTTAAAAAAATAAGGACAAATAGGAAATTCAATTTCACTCCAATTGGAATATATCCAATAGGCTTCTAATAGCTTACATTAAAATCTAATCAGACAAGAAATAATTTATTTGAGATTGTTGGATAACGTGATACGTACTTACAACACATACAACTACAAACCTTTTGATTCATTTTCACTCAAAGAAATGACACCCGGGGCAATTGTTAAACTGTAAAAAGAAAAGAACTTGAATTATCCACTTAAAAAGTTAAAAACATATCTGTATCGACCATAAACTTGAGGGTAGTTATCTAAAAACCAAAAAAGCTCTTTATAGTACATCAAGATGTCTACAAAACGAGCCACTTGTTGCAATCGTTGTTGAATGTCGTTAAAATTTATGGCCCTCCACTTGGAGTAATAGAGAGTAAAAATAAGGAATACATAATACATATATACACATATGTATGTACATATTTGAAAGAATAAAAAAAAGTTATATATTTATATTTTTTGTAACGACACACACGTACATATATTAGTTAAATAATATAGAAAATCTTATTTGAATTTGAAATTGTATCTGAAAGGAACATGATGTGATTGTGGTACATGTATGTAAGTATGTAGCCTTGGGTGATTATATCATTGAGAAGAGCTTTTATCCTTCCACATGCTGAATAAATATTTGTTGCTTTTTTGTGTTCATTGTTTTTATTGTTGCTGCTACTGCTATATTATTATTGTTGCTATCAGGACATTACTAAAATATATTGCTGCAATATGTATATTATAGGCACCTATATTTGTATCTGATAAAAAGTTCTAAATGAATGTAGATGGGTGGTTGTGAGATGCTGCCTTACGGCTATCTAAATGCATTATGCTAATTGGTTGGTAATTTTGTGGTCGGCTTCCTGAAAACAGGTGGATTTTGAGTGGAAATTTAAAATATAAAAAAAGTGAAGAGATTATAAAACCAGTGTTTAGTGGTTTGATGATGGAATTTAGTTGTTCTGAAATGGAAAAAAAAAATTATTAAAGAAGAAAAGAATGTGAGGAAGGAGTAAAATTTTAAAATTTTACTAGTAGATTGATGGAATCAACTTTGTCTGTTTTTGGTTATGAACTGAATAGTTTAACTATTTCTTAAAATAACATTAAATTATGATACATTCATTTTGCATTGCGATACATTTGAGTCATAAATTTAGTTTAGAATGCAAAATTTCTTCAATAGATTTTTGTTTTTTCACTTATATTTTATGACAAAATTTATGATCAATAAAATTGAGAGATTTATATTTTAAAATTGTCTAATTCTATCCAAACAAAAGTGGTGGTCTTCTTTATTTGTTTTAGCTTCTGATTCGGTACACTGAGAAATTCAAATAGGATTTAGATATTGTAAATTCTTTTCATTTTATAAAACAAAAGAAACAATTTTTAAAATTGAAAGTAGGTAAAATCAAAATTGGTATTTAAAAGATAACAAAAAATAAAAATTGTATTCTGAGAAGGACATCAGAAGTTGAACAGTTGCAAAAATGTGATAAGAAATTGCATGTATATAGGATTCTTTTGTTTATGATTAAATTTGAAATTGAAAAATGAGAGCATGAAATTTTTAAGTATTGTGTGTATGGCAGGTAAGAATTACGTAAAATAAAATTTTGAATTAACAAAAGAATTGAAAACAAAATTTTTGCAGTCATAAATTTTAATCAGTTTGCACAACAGGACTTCTTGAAGTGAAAGTATAAATCCTTACTGTTGAAGGATCTCTAAAATGAAAATTGTTTTTTTAAAAAATTTTTTTAAAAATTTATATACATTTTCATTAAACAAGAAAAAATCTAAAAACAAAAATAACAATTTTATGAAAGGACTTATCTTTATTGTTTGGATTTTATGATAATGTGCTTGTGAACATTTTATTCTTGAAAGTTTTAGTTTGCAAAATTTTTCGCTATTGAATATTCAAATGTAATTTATCAAAAATTTCACAAAAAAATATCAAGTATAAAAAAAAAACATAAAATAATGAAGAAGAAAAAAAAACTACCAAAACAAAGACTTAAACTTGATAAAATAAAAATGCATAAGAAAAAAAAAAAAAAAAAAAAAAAAAAAAAAAAAAAAAAAAAAAAAAAAACAAGATGGTATTATTACGAAGAAAAGAAAGTAATCTACATGAAAATTTCCAATAAAAACTTCTTTTAAATAAAAGCCCACCCTTTTTATTTCTATGAATACGTTAAAAGTTTTATACTTCAATCGATTTAAAAGCAATTTTATACAATACTGAAAAGAATTTAAAAAGTTATGCGGTAACTATCTTCTAAAAAATATTTTCTTAATGTTTTCTTTTATTCTTTGTTTTTTTTTTTTTCTTTTTTCTCCTTTTTTTTTATTTTATACGATTTTCATTTATAAGCAACATAACACTTTTAATAAAACAATATAGGTACATACATATATGTATGTATATACATATGTATATTAAAATTTGTATAGCTGTTGCTACAGAATTCAGTTTAAGGAAAGAAAAAAATTAAATAATAGAAACAAAAAAAAAACTTAAAGAATAAAAGATACATTTAATGGTAAACTATAAAGGTTAAAAGCTTTTATCCTTGCACAAACAAGGACTCAATGTACTCAATGCAAGTAAAAGTATTAAATGAATTGCTGATAGGAGAAGCTTATATGTCAGGATTTCAGTAAAGTTGAAATTTTCTACAAAAAAAAAAAAAAAAATCTATGTGTGTGCATATTGTACTTTTATTTATATTTTTATGTAAAAAAATTTATACAAAAGGTGTCTTATATCGTTTAAAAATGAATCCTTTTCGTCTCTAGAATTTTAGTATTTTTAGATCAAAAACATTTCAGACATGAATATCATGGAGTTGACTTCAGAAAGTGTAAAACGGTATAAACTTGCTGAAGATATTGTGTTTTGAAAAGATTACTATATTATTATAAGGGTTGTAGAAAGATTGTATAGAGAAAAAACATGTAGCGTTATAAGATATGTATGTACATAAATATATTCCAGGTATTGAAAAAGAACAAAAACAATATTATTTCGTATAGGTGAAAATGTGAAAGGAGACAGGAAGTTAAAACGAAAATGTTGAGAATAAGAAAGTTTAGAAGAAAAATAAAAACTTTACAAGTTCATTATTTGAAAATATATCTTTTTGTTTGTTTTGTTTTATGTTTATTTGGAGAAATGAGTTTAAATTTGAAGCTTAAAAAGGATTTTATTTTTCAATTTAAAACAATAACAACAACAAAAAAATAAGGAAGAAGAAATGGACGAAAATATATTTGTTTGAAACAAATCTTAATGAATGGTATTTTGATTATTTTTGATTTTATCGTTTTATGTATAGTTAGTATGTTTTTAGCTCAATGGGAAATTTTAGGGATTCTGAGAATTTTCAAACTTCTTAAAATTTGAAAAAAAAAAATATATATACATATATATTAATTACATATGATCGGTTTAAAGTTTTGAAACAATTTTTTACTTGAATAAAATGGTAAATTTATTCAAAATATTCAATCAATACTTTTTAATGGAATTTTATTTCAAGTAATTTATTTTCCTAAACTTTTTCGTTTTGTTTTCTGTAGCTTTTATTCAGTGTTGTTGTTTTTTGCTTCCTTTTCTTTTGTTTCTTTTTCAATGATAATAAAAGGAATTTTGTAATCATTATTTAAAAATAAACATGAAAAAAATGTTAACTCTTTTGTAGTAAATGTACTTCATACTCGTACTTCCTTGTATCGTGTTCAATTTATGTATAACAAAAAAAAAGAAGAAAAAAAAACATACAAAATAGAGAAGAAAAAAAATGAAATCTTGAGTGCTTTTTAAAAAATCAACTTTAACAATGTTGCATCCACCTTCTCATATTAAAGGACTTTTTTTTTGTTGATTGCATGTTGTTGAATTGCTATTTTGGAATCACAAAAGCCCTAGAGAACTGATTACTTGAAACCTAAGAAGGACGATGAGGAAGAAAAATTTTCTATTGTTCGTTAAGTGAGAATGAGATTTCATGTGATGCCTGACTTTTTTCTTATTTCTTTTACATTTTCATTTTATTCATTTGTTAGTTTTTTTTTTTTTTAAATTTTATTTTTTTTACCCTTTTCACTTACATCTTCTTTAAGATATTGACTAAAGTACTATACAACACGATTACTCTCTAAAGCCTTTTTCTTAAGACATAACTTTTTTTTCTTCTCGATGTTGGTTTATTGTTGCCGAAGTAGTGATGTATAATTTTATTTTACTTTAAACTCTCCGCAAATGAAATACAACAAACATTCAACTTTGTTGTCCTTTATTATATCTATGTATGTATATATGTACCATATGTATGTATATAATAGGGAATGTTGTATAAAATGTTTATGTGACTGCTTGGATGGACTATAATCCATGAAGTTGGAACTTGGAACTCTAAATTTATATAAAAATAGATAAATAGATAGATATTGGTGTAAATGATTCAAAGTATATTTTTTTGTTAGTTTGTTACCTCATCTAGGACGCCGTTTTTATGTGTACAATGATTGTTATTTTATATGAACTTATGTATGTATATATGTATTTATGGTCTCTCTAGTAAACTCAGATGGTTGCCTTTGCTTTCTTCAATAAAATAATATGAACTCTATAGTGAGCTGTTTATGTATATAATAATAATAATAATAATAATAAGAGTAACTATGGTATCAAAACGAATGAATAAACGAATGAGTATATATCGGAGTTTCTGATGGTGTTGGCTGTTAGCTGTTTCAAAAAGAGATTGAGATGTAAAGCAAAATTGATTACTGCCATTAGTTACATGTTATATGCAATGGAAGCCATCAATTTATTTATCTTGGATACACGTTTTAAAGTCGAGATATAAACAGTTTTTTTTTCTTTTTTAAATATCATTCTTCTATTCTTATGCTATGATATCAAAATAATTTTTTTGTATTTATATGATTTTTATTTTTTCATTTTATTTAATTTTTTTTTTTTAATATGTACGAGTATATGTATATTTTTTTTTTCTTGTTTGAATCCTAAGTCGTGAGATTTGAAATCATTGTATAATCTGCTTATGGACTGAGAAGTATGACTGAAAGATTATATCATGTATCATTGCATTCATATATGTTACGCATATGAGTGGAAATAAATATTATATATAGTTTTTTTTTATTATTATTAAAATATTATACTATGTTTATTATTTTTTTTTTTTGGATAGAAATCTAAAGATAAAAAACAACTATTGAATATTTGACATGTACATACAATTGAATTGGTTGTAAATTTTATAATAAAAATTCAATTTAATATCAATGTTGATAAATTTAAATGATTTCATTTCAAAATAGAAAAATAAATCTGATTTTTATTTACATGACATTAGTTTTTCAGTTATGATGTAAAATATTATTTTGCGAATTAGTTATTATGAAACAGCATTTAATAGTTAGTTTTTTATTTTTATTTCTTGTAAAATGCATATAATGTGTTTGATATCACATTTATTATAGGTACTTATATAAAGAAAGTAAGGTAGATATAAATACTGAAGACTTAGAAAAATGTTTGTGTATACAGTCCAACACTAAAAATGCATTAATCACGTACATATATTTTGTAATTGTCCCACAACAACATTATTAATTTTTTAATTCAACTTGAAATATGGCATAAAAGGAATTTTTTATTATTTTTCAGTCAAGGAAAATCTGAATATATTTTCAATTTATAAGTGCTAAATATATGTATATATTTTTTTTGAATAATCACGTAGAATACGATAAGCCTGAAGGTATATAAATGAGTTGTTTCGATTACATATAAGTCAACATTCTTTTTTTTTTTTTTTTTTCTTAAAAAAATCAATTTGTTTTCATTTTTTTTATTTGAATTTTTATTTATTTTTTTTTTTGTGTGGAATGTAGTATCTGTTCATTCACTAAAATACACTGAATTTCAATTAATTTTCCGTATATACATTATTATAATTATCCGGACAAGATATTAGATAAATTATCTAAGAAAAGTATTTGCATTAGAAGATTGTTCTTTAAGATTACGAATACGTAAAATGTAACCAATAATCTGATTTTTATATGACGTCTTCAATCAAGAAGACAACCTTGAGTTCAACAAATTGAAATGATAAATTTCTAAAATTGTTCTTGTGGCAAAAAATTAAAACTTTTAAACAATTTCATTTTGAATGATTTGCCAAAAAATGTTGAAACATTGTTTTATTTTTTAAAATATTTTTATTACATTATGATTTGAAACGCACTAAAAATTACATTATTTTTATATACGAGTATGTACATAGTATGATGGCGGGATGATAATCATGTTTGGCAAAGACACCAATTTTATTAATTGTATTTTTCACATAATTTAATATTTACATGTAAATAAAATTTATATATTTCTTCTATATACAATTATATATGTACATTGTATTTATATTTTTCAGTTTTGTTAAATTCATAGATATAATTTCCGCAATTAAAAAATCATTTTTCGTTGCATGCATTTTGTATTTAAAATCTGAAAAAAAAAAAAAAACAAAAAGTCAGCAATCATGTATACTTTATTTCTAAGTAAATTAATATAAAACTAGTTAGATATATATTTTCAGTTATATGTGTATCTAGCCTTTGGAATATCACAATCACATCGATTTAATTTTAAAATTACAGTTAGATTTATACTATACACATCTATTTAAAAGTTCATATAAAAATATATACATATAGGTATATGTATGTATATTTTTTTATTTCAAGCATGCTTTATATATTAATAAAACGTACATAATTGAAATGAATATAAAATTTAAGTATATAAATCATTAGTAGGTTGTACCTCTAAATACCAAACAGAAAATTACACAAGAAAAATAAAAAGTCAAACAAAATCGACAACAGCAACAACATCAGCAGAGAATAAAATTATTACTTCTTTTTTTTTTTTTTTTTTCTTTTTCGTGTTTTGTTTTTCTTTCATTTCTTATATTTCAACTGAAAATTGCTGAGCCATTCGATATAAAAAGCATAAAAAGCTGCAATTAAAATCGAATCAAAGATCAATTTGAAACACTAAAACGGATGAAGGTTGTTTTCATGCATGTTCACATATTTTTTGTTTTTATTTCTTCTTTGAAATTTTTTTTTTTTTCTTGTTTTAAATAAGAAAATTACGACATAATTCAGTTTTTCAAAAACAAATTAAATAAGCTTTTTGGAAAGTCACTTAAAATCAAGTTTTAAAGATTATTTTTTTTGTTCCCAGTTTGTGAGTGTATAAAAAAGAATAGTAATTTTAAAAATAAATTATTGTTTCTTGGCATTATTTGAAATAATTACAAATTAATTACTATTTATGTTATTGTGTGGTCTGCTTATGGAAAATATGTCAAAACAATAAAAAAAAAATCAAACTTGTTCATTCAACATGTAAAATGAAAATGATATTTATATTTTTTTTAAATGTGTATACGTTATGTTGTTGTTGTTGTTACAAAAGCATTTATAAAACTCTTTTGATTTTGAATTTTTCAAATACTCAATGCCATTTTTTCGTTGGCTTTTTTTAATTTAAAATTGAAAAACTGGCAAGAATTTTAAACTTTTTTTTCTTCCATATTTTCCTCCATGTCCTTTTTGGTTGCTATACGTTCATAATGTATACAATAGAATCCATACATGTTAAAAAATAAAAGATTTTCACTGTTTTCCTTTGGTAAAAATGAAGAAAAAAAATTTTCCAAAAAAAAGAGAACCAAAATCATCATACACATATTTTCATATACATATGTACATAATACGTTCAGTATGTCGGTACACATAGAGGGAATTTTCTTGTGACCATCAACCGCCCGTTTTTAGTATTCAATTCGATTCTATATATGTATGTACATATTATTTATATTGGAAATAAAAGCAAAACAGGAACTCTTAAAACCAGTCTGGATATAAAATATCATTGAGAAAAATATGGAACCCATATCAAAATATTTGACAGCTGACTAGAACATGCCAGCGGAATGAAAATCAAGCTCCACGAATTGAGTGTAAATAAATACCATCAGGGACGTAAAATGGGATATATGTAGAAATTATAAATACAGACCGATATAGCTATATGTATATTCATACATATGTACGTTGGTGGACTTAGGATTGTATGGGTATATGGATCAAAAAATGTCAGTTTTGTGAATACAACAAAACAATGCCTGTTAAATATGGAGGAGGTAGAGAAAAAACTGTGAAATTTCAGAAAACAATTTTAATATCTTGTGTTTTTTTTTCTGTTTTCTATTTTTTTTTTTTTTGAAGTTTCAAACATGAACGTATGGGAAATAGTAATATAAAAAGAAGAATTTATGTATATACAAGAAAGAAAGTTTCATTTTATCAATTTTACTTACTCCTGTGAATCTGTATAGTGAATCCCAAAATCAGTGATGTAGTATCTGCTTTAATCCGTTTGGAGATTTCTATATAGGAGGACACTTTATTTTATATCAAAAATCTTTAAAAGCCATCATATTCCTTTGTGAATTTTTCTAAATACTAAAAAAAAAAATGCGCATATAGCAAAAAAAAAATTTTGAAAAAAGTAAAAGAAAACTATAACGCATTTTTTTATATTATTTTACTTCTTAAGAATCAAATTGTTAGCCTCTGACTACAAGGGTCGATACAAAAAAATTTGTCTTTTTTTTTTTTCGACTCTAGAGACATTCCGAAAAAAATTACACCATATGTATCTAATTTATAAAAATGGATTTGAACTAAAACGGAAAGATAAAAGAATTTCTTTTTTAGATTGTTTTATATAAATTTTTCTTTTCCTTTCCCTTTTTTTTTTTTGTTTCAATTTTCTTTTGATTTTTTTTTTTCGCTTTTGTTTTTCATTCCTTTTACCCAACTGGGAGGATATTTTTTTTTTATATCACTAATATATATTATTTTGCTTTCATTTTACTTTTGTTTTTTTCGTTTTTTTCATTTTGCTTCTTCTTGATAAGAAATTATACTTTTTCATTTAACGTAAAATTAGTCTGAAATCTTTTCATTAAAATTGTAGTTTGTTGTTGTATTTTTTTTTTTTCAAGAGATTTTCTTCTGCTTCATTACCTGATAATATTACATACTGCAAAACATTTAAAAAAAAAAAACAATTAAATTAACTAAAAATGAGTATTCGAATGAATATCTGCATCAGATCATACACGCATCAATCAAAATAAATATTGAAGAAAAATTTCGCGATTCATATTAATTTGTATATAAGTATATGAATGGCTGCATCACACTATCCTTTATTTCATTATATTTATCTTTTAAAAATGATGAAAATTAATTTCGTGTCAAAATTCACCTCAATTAGATGAGTTTCAAAATGTTGTTTCATTATTTTTATTTTATTTTATTTTTTTACCGTGTTAAATTTTTTTTTTTTTTTTTTAAATTTTTTTTTTTCATTTTGTAAATTCATTCGAAGGTAAATTTTAATTAATGTCTACTTTCTTGTGTTTTCTGCGTCTGGTGATTAATATTATTCCAGTTTTCTTTATATATTTTTTGTATAAGAATGTGATGTACTATATTTTTTTTTCCTACTTTTTGTTTCTACAATTTTTTTTTTTTTTTTAATTTTCAAAATATATACAAGATGTTGTATTTCATTTTGGGACATATAACATGTTCTTTATTTTCGTGCTTTTTTTTTTCTTGTTACCTTATAATATTTTGAAGAAATTCTATGATCTGTTCGTAAAACTTGTCTATGATTGTTTTATGTTGTTTTTTATATTTTATTTTATTTTTATTTCATATGTTTCATTTTGCTATTACCATTAGGCGGTGGGTGTGATCTTTCCGCAGGCATTTTTAAATTATTTTCTTCCTCATTACTATATGCACGAATATTATGTATGTTCTTTGATTTTGATGCTGCAAGATCTTTATATTTATATTTTTATCTATATCTTTTTGTATTTTCTTTTCTTTTTTGTTGTTACATTTCAAAAATATATAGATATTTATTTTTTATTTGTATTTTATAAAATTAAATTTTTCAAAGATATCATTTGAAAAAAAAGACTATGCGCCCATGATAAATTCTCATGTCAAATAACATGTATCATATAAAAAGTTATACTTTACTGGTATAGATACAAAAAATGAAGATGATATTTGAAAATGAAAGAGAAATAAATAATTTGTTAAATTATATTTCAAAAGGTATATCTAGTTGAGTTGATTTTTATTTTTCCTTAAACGAAAACAAAAAAAGCATACAGAATAAGAAGAAGAATGGCGAGACATGTAAAAGAAAACATATTAACACAAGGTTAAAGACATCTTTAGAAAATAATGAAAAAAAAAAAAAAAAAGAAACTACTTATTAAGAAAAGTATCTATTATTGTTTGTATGTATACCTATGTATATTTTTGTCAGAACTTTATATAACATATGTTCTAATCCATATGTAATTAACACATCCTTAAGAAGAATATATCTCATTTGAGTTTTGTGAAAATTCTACATTTCATTTTCATTAAACCAAACGGTTGTAAGAAGTTGGTTTTTATTATCTTTTTTTCGCTTTGATATGCTTCTGAAATTACATAAAAAACTTCGAGAACAGATATAGGATATATGTATATGTAGGTTAGTTGAATAGTACATATCTTCATAAAAATTTTAACTAATGTTCTCTGTCACATAAATGTTATTCACAATCGATCTTCACTTTTAATTAGTTTTAAAATTTTATTTTTCTAAAGAGATTCAATTTCGAAAATATAATTAATTGCACTTTTTATGATTATAAAGAAACTATATGGGTGCATCATATTTATCTTTAATTTAAAAAGAAGGATGTTTTTTTCGTAAAAATTAATATAATTTTTGATATTTCAAAGTATTCAAACTGACAAAATACATGACTCATTGTAACGTGTACTTTTCGTAAGTATAGTTATATCCTCAAAGGACTTTCTTACATTGGATGACAATAATAGAAATTTTTCGATTTTGTTTGACATGTTCAATACGAATTTATATTTCAAATTATATTCATGAATATTTAATTGACTTTTATTTGCTTTGGAATATAATTCTGTTGTCTGATATTCAGTAAATCAAAAAAATTGATAAGAAAATTAATCAAGATATTTTGAAAATGGAAAAATAGGTAAATTGAATTATTCTCTATTATTTATTTAATAACATAACGAATATATACAAGTATAAAAATAAGCTAATGGACATGTGTTCCAAATGAACATACAAAAGATATAATCGATGAAATCTAACAAAAACAATCGATTTTTGAAATAAATTATACATGAGGAAAATTATGATGTACTCGTACATGTTAGTAAAATATCTACATTTATGATTGTATGGAGAGAAAAAAAAAACAAAACTTTATATTCTATTTGTCTGCGGTAAATTTAAAGTAATCAAAGAAGCAAATCTAATTGAAGGTAAAACGAATTATCACTGGAAAAATAAAAAAAACAAGCAGCAAAATAAATTGTAGCACAAACAAAAATAACAATGGAAAACCACCAAAATGAAAACGCATGAGAAAATTATTTCGATGTTCATTTAGTTTTTATATACATTTTTTTTTTCACTTTAATTTCGACACAAAAGCTTTTTTTTTCCTCCATTTTTTTCCTATTTTATGTTTTTTTTTTTTTAGTAGACACATTTTATTCGTGCAATTGACTGTGAAACGAAACTATCGTAAATTCATTTTTAATAGCAGTACAATCATCCTCAAAACTCAATGATGATGGAATGATGATCTATAAAAGGTGTGCTAGTTTGCTTGGGTGCACAAAATAATACCAGTAATACATAATATAAAAATAATAATAATAATTTTTTTAATTTTTTTTTTATAATATGTAGTATGTACATATAATTTTTTTTTTGTCTTGTTTTTTTTTTTTTTCTGTTTTTTGATGATGAGTTTGTATAGAACGGAGCCGCCATATTCATGTCATACTTAATCTTCGTCATCTTAAAGTTGCGTTATATTGTTATTCGTTATATGTTGTTACCTACTTCAGAGATTTTTTTTCTCTTCTGTTGATGATGATTATGCTTGTTGGATGCTGAATGTTTTGATGATATTATATACTATATACTATTATATATGTACATATACTCGTATAATATGTACATAGATAGAATATGAACTCTTACTGATTTGTCTAAATGATTGATGTTATGCTCGTATTATGAGATGAGCTTCATTTGTAATAGGCTCCAGGCTTTAACAAAAAAAAATAAAAAATCAACAATTTCAATGTTTTCCATTCATTTATAATTTTACTATAAGATAGAAAAATTTTCCAGATTCATTTGTAGATCAAAATTTTCTAAATTTTTATATTTTTATGATGATGAATCCAGAAAATTTCGTTGTTTAGTTTTTCCTTGTTCTATGTAAAATATATTACATACTTCTAAATTAGAAGGATGAGTTCAAAGGTGAAAAATATATTTTAGCTGATGTATAATACTACTTCTATCTTGTATATTTATTAACAACAACAAAAATAGCGTAATGTTATGTATATATGAACTCAATTAAATTAATATATTTTTATCTAAATATGTATATACAAAAAAATAAAAACTTATAAAAATACCTGAAAAGGTATGAATATAAAAAAAATGAAAAACTTAAGGGAATGATACATGGTTGAGGGAATACAAAAAAAAAAAAAAAAAAATTAAGGAAGAAAAGGGAAAGATTACTGTGAACAAAAAACTACAGTTAACGATTAAGTATCTCAAACATGGAAGAACGATTAAATCGCCATTAGGCCTGAGTTCTGTATGTTTTCCGTTCTTTTATTTTATTTTACGTTTTTTTTTTTTTATAATGATGATGATGCCATGATTTCGTGCTTGAATTGTGGCCACGTAGGGAGTGGCACGATTCTACACAATTTCTTTCATTTCACATGAACATTGTGAATGAAAATAGTAAGTATATTATACCTAAATTGTATGTTTTCTTCATTTTTTTTTTCCTACTTTTTTTTTTTTTTTGTTTACATTTTTCCTTGGAAAATATTGTTTTTGTTTTCCTTCAAAGAAGACTAAGTTTCCTTTTATATACAATGTCATTTACTTTCTATTCGAATAACAAAACTTTTTTAAAAGTAAAACATAAAAAAAGAAGAAAACAATGAAAAGAAAATACATTTTACTTGATGATTTGGAAAATATATTGAGGTCGTTTTATTATACGTTTTGATATAATGAAGACAAACCTGAAAAAAAAGTTTATGTGTTTATGTAGATAATATTTAGCTATTTTATTTTATAAACAGAAGTTTTTTTCATTCTGAATTGAAAAAATAACTTTTTTGTTAAAAATTCCATAAATTTAAGCTTTTTTGAGTTTTAATTTTAAAATCTCTTCAGTATATATTTCACAAGGATCAAATATGTTAAAAATTTTCCCACACATCTTTTAAGTATAAATTTTCTAGACATTGTAATTAAAAATTAAAATAATTAAATAAATTTATAATAATATATTTTATTTTCAGAACGAAAACGAGGTCGTCAAACATACACCAGATATCAAACATTGGAATTGGAAAAGGAATTTCATTTTAATCGGTATTTAACACGAAGAAGACGAATTGAAATTGCACATGCCTTATGTTTAACTGAAAGACAAATAAAAATTTGGTTCCAAAATCGTCGAATGAAATGGAAGAAAGAGAATAAAACTAAAGGAGAACCAGGATCTGGAGATAATGCTGATGAGATTACACCTCCAACAAGCCCTCAATAGAAAGTTTTTTGTTAGTAAAATATTATTTAAAGAAAAACAAAACAAAAAAAAAAAACCAACAAAAAAAAGAAAGCAAAAATTTGTATCTTAAAAAAATGTTTAAAAAAAAAATAGAATAAATTCCTACCAAATAGAATATTTTACATAACTAAAAGTAATATGTCCTTTTTCTGTTAGCTCAGTTTTTCATTAAACAATTTTATATTTATTGCAAAATGATCTTTAAATTAAATTACAATTTTTTGAATAAATTTAATTTTTTTTTTAATTACAAAAAATAATTTTTCAATTTGCTAAATTTCATATGAAAAATTATAAAGGAGTTTGAAAATAGAAAATTTGACATTAAAAAATTAAATTTAAGAAAGAAAGAAAGAAAAAAAAAACATAATAATAAAACACAACCAACTCATGTGACCTCAAATTAATTAAGTTATAATTATATTGAAATTAATATAAATTAAAGAAAATTAAAAATAAATTAAAATAATTATAATGTAAACTTATAAAAAATAAAATTCATCAAAAAAAGAATAATTTAAAAAAAAAACAAAAACAAAATCAATGAAATAAAATAAGATAATATTTGTATAAAAATTTAAAAATATTTTTATTATAGATTATAAAATTTATTTTGAGTCTTTTTTTTTTTTTCTATAATTATGTTGTATTTTAATTATTATTATTATTTTTTTTATTTGTTTCTGTAATGTATGTGTGATAAATGGTTTTTAATTATATGAAATTCAATTTGCACGGAAAATTATATGAATAAATTATATATTATATTTTTTTTTTTAAAAAAAAGACATTCTTCCTAAAAACATTTTTTTTTTTTTGACAGTAAGTAATTCAAACGAAAAATAAGAAAGGAAAAAAAAAATTAATTTCAGAATTGTTCATTTGTTCATCTAAAAACTTGAAATATCTTAAAACACATTTTATTTTTCAATTTTTTTCATATTGCTTATTTTGCAAATTTTTTTTTTTAAATTATATTTTTATTTCACACTACGTAATCCCAATGTGCTCATTAATAATGTTTTTTTTTTTTTCGTTTTCATAAATTTTTCATATAAAATGTGTGCAAATAATGATGTGTGTGATTGTGTGTGTATAATTGTATGAATGAAACGAGAGGCCAGTGATTTTTTTTGAATCAGTGCAATTTGTAAAACAAATTTAATAGTGAGTATTTAAAATTAAATAATAATAATAATGAAAAAAAAAAAAGAAAATAAATTTTATTAGTTAAGTAAAAATGACAAATTCATATTTTGCACAATAAAAAATAATAAGCAAATTAAAAAAAAATTTGAAAGCAATTTTATTTAACTTTTCTCTGTTTGACATGCTAAAAATATTTAATTTTTTAGTAAAAAAAAAATAATAATAATAAAAAAAATTTTAAAAATAATTTGCTACAAATACATTTTGTCTTTACATTTCTGTTTTGAAATTAATATAATTTTATTTCCTTTATGTAGCAAAAAAAAAAAAGAAAAAAAAAGCGTAATCATGAAATAATTTTTCTTGACAAACTCCTATTAACAACAAAAAACTTTCTCAAAAAAATTATTTAAAAATAATAAAAATTAAATTATCTTAAAATACACAAATTGGATGATAAACACTATATATTTTAGAATTTGTAATTTTAGCTGTTTATTATTGTATTTTAAAAAAAATAAAAAAATAAAAAACTCATCAAAATTTAAATTTAGAAATTATGAAAGAAAAAATTATAATGAAAAAAAAATGAAGTAATTTAAAAGAAAAGAAATTAAATTTAAAAAAAAAAAAAAAATTCTTATACAATATTTAATAAATTCGTTTTAATAGTTTTACTGAACTTTACAGTAATAACGTTCAGAAAGGATATAATGTATACCGGAAAAAAAAGATATATAAGGAAAAAAAAAATTACAAAAACAAGAAAAAAAAAATAAAGCACATTTTTTTTTTTTGTATTAATTTAAATCAGGGAAAAAGTTTCTATTAAAATACTATGTAAAGGATTTTCTTGTAATTCTAATTGGCATGTATTTTGAAAATTAACTAAAAAAAAAAAAATATGTAGGTATATTCTCAAATTATAATTTTTGACATAATTTTAAAAATAACTTCTTTATGTTGGGCTTTTTTTTTTTTGAAAAATACAACCAAAATGACTCCAGAAAATAAAGAAATAATAAAAATCAGTTAGAACAAATATCAATCACATTTTTTTTTTTTCGCTATTTTCATACTTCATTTTACTTCTTGTCACAATTACTTAACATATTATATTAATTTTGAGAATCACTTTCATGAAAAGTCTTTTTAATTACACGTGAAATTGCAATAAAAAAAAAATTAATTTTATTTCAAATTGATTTTTCTGTTCTTTTGAATTTAATTAATTTATTGCTTAGTCTGTAATGTTCTTTCTTTTTTATTATTTAAGTATGTAATTTGAAAAAAAAATTGGTTAAATAGTTTATAAGACTTTTCATGTAAAGTGACACATCAATGAAAAAAAAAGACTCGCAAACGAGATTACTAGGATGAAATTATGTAAAATTAATATAAAATAGAATTTATATATAAAATGTAAATGATAAAGTTTAAAAAAAAAATAAAATAAAATAAAAACCAAGTCTATAGACACCCCGCATACCAAAGCCATAATAGAGTATATTAAATAAACAGATTTGTAAAAAGGATAAATAAATACAATAAAAAAATGTAAAATCTATATTGAAATACTAATAAACCTGATATGACATATAAAACAATTGTAAATCAATAGCGAAACATGTGTGTATAAAAGAATTTTTTCAAATACAAAACAATAAAAAAAAAATGTATTAAAAAGAAATTAAATTTAACTGTGCCCACACTTAGAAAACAAAATTTTCCAGGAAAACTCATATACGTAAAAAAACAAAAATACCATCCCAGTGATTATTTTATAAAAATTATAATTTTAAGGTTTCCTTTGGTTAAGAAATAATTTTTTCTTATAATTTGGTTATCGTAATTTTATGTATCGTGGATAAAATTGAAAGAACACAAAAAAAAAACGGGTTAATTAATTGAAACAAAAATAAACAAAAAAAAGTTAATATGATTTATTACAATTAGAAAAAAATAAGGTAAATTAAAAAATAAACAAAAAAAAAAAAAAAATTAATAATAAAATTTGAATAATTAGAATTAAAAACAAAAATTTAAGAAAAAATTATTTATAAATGAAATTTATATATACTTACTGTAAGTATAGACACCAATATTACATATTTTTCAAAATGAAAAATTATTTTAATAAAAATAAAAAAATTAATTAATTAAAAATTCTTAAGCACAAATTTAAAAAAAAAAAAAAAAACATTTTCTTTCAAAATTAGGTTCCATAGAAAAGTGGGTACATATATGAAATTATTGTAAATTTTTTTTGTATGTAAAAGAAAAACCAATAAAATACGTAAAAAAAAAAAAACTTATTAAAATTATTCTAAATTAATTTTCAAACGAAAAAAAAAACAAAAAAAAACAGAATCAGCGAAAATACAACAAAAAAAACAATATAGTAGATTTTGAATAAAAAAAAAAGGATATTCATAAAACAAAACAAAAAATTTAAAAGAAATAAAAAATTAAAATACATAGATAATATGATACATTGTAAGATACATAAAAATAAATAATAAAAAATATATATATATACAATTTTATTATATATATAAAAAATAATAATAATAATAAATTTAAAAAAAAAAATATACTGTAATGTGAAATTGTGATTATTTTTGTTAAAATATATATAAAATGTGAAAAAAAAAAAAAACAAAAAAAAAGGAATAAAAATTAAAAAAAAAATTAAATTATAAAAAAAAAAAATAAAACACAATGAAATACGTAAATAGTACACAGATTATATATATATTATATTCATATATTTAGGATTTAATTTAAAAAAAAAAAAAAAAAATTAAAAGGAAAAAAAAAACAAACAAATAAAAAAAAAATTAGAGATAAAATGAATAAAAAACAAAAAGCATACAAAACAACCAAAACTTATATTAAATCAGATTTAGTTTATATGTATAATAAAAACAAAAATAAAAAAAAAAAAAGAAAAGAAAATGAACAAGTAACAATTAAAATAATTAAAACTAAAAATAATTATGTAATTAAAACAAGAAAATAAAAATTATATTATTAATAAATTTAAAAAAAAATAAATAAATAAATAAATGTCATTAATTTACAATATTTCATATTTGGTATATATATAACAATGTTTATTTATTTAAAATTTAAAATATATATATGTATACATATACAGATTAATTTTTTTTTTTTTTTGTAAATCAAATTAAATAAAATCTGAAGAAGAAGAAAAAAATACAACAAAGAATATTGTGTTAAGGATAAATTAACAAAAGAAAAAAAAAACAAAAATAGTAATCTGAGAGAGAAAAAAAAAACATGTGAAAATTAAAACGATTTTTTTTTTTTTTTTTGATGATATATGAGTAAAAATTGAAATTAGCACTACAAAATATATATGATAAAAATTACACAATGAAAAATAAAAAAAAAAAAACAAGAATAAATCCAAATATACGTAAGAGTAGGGCCTCATTCTGTAAGAAATAATTTTAAAAATAAGAGATTTAAAAGAAGAAAAAAATAAACAAAAAAAAAAAAAAATATATAATAAAAAAAAATATGATTTAAAAAAGAAAAAAGTGAAAGAAACTTGTTGTAAATATACTTTTTAGAGTCAAAACCGTGAATAATTATTTGTTTTCATTTTTCTAAATAAATTATTGACTTTCATTATTTAAAAAATGAACCCAATTCCTAACAACCCCCACCCACCCAATTCAAAAAAAAAAAAAAAAAAATACATACATTCATATCATATGTATTGCTAATATATCCTTGTTTGGTTTTTCTGCCCTATGGATGGGGCAATACAAAAAGAATACATCCTTAGTTTTCCCTTGCTTGTCGTAAAAGGCGACTAAAAGGGGCATTAAAAATTTATTTTTTTAATTTTTCATTTGAAGAAAATAAAAAATCACATAAATAATATAATTTTGGGAAACTAATAAAGAAAATTGTTTATATGATCATTTTAAAATATTCTTGAAAATGTCCTTCTAAATAATTTTTGTGGGAAGGATTAATAATTTATTTTCATGACAATGAGATTACTATTTTAAGGGTTAAGTACATATGTATGATACATATATACATATCTACATATACGATATGAATGTCGTATTGTAAAAGGACATGGAAAATTTTCCGCCAACACAAAAATCAACACTTTATTATTCATTTGTCATTTGTGTGGGAAATGCCTTCAAATCAGTTCTTCGAAATTATTTATGACTTTTTTTTGTATTGCATTCTAAAACAACAACAACAACAACTTCTATTAAATAAATGAAATTTATATAGAACTTTTCTTAACTTTAAAATCCAAATCAACCCCTTTTTTCAATTATTATTATTATTATTGAAGGACTTATGTAAAAGATGACGATTATGTCTGCCTGCAAGTCTTTTTAATACTTTTATTTAATTTGTTAAATTTCATCTGAATCCTCTGTAGGTATTAAAATCAGATGAGAATTCGCATATATCTTCCTGACAACATACTTACATGTCTTTGTTTTATTTATTTTATCGCTTTTTATATACATACATAGTTTATTTCATTATTTAGCTAAGTTTATACATATAGCTACATATGTATAACAGAGAAATACGTTCATTAGGCAGGAATGTAAAGAGGAAATCTGTTATGAGAAAAAAGGTTAGAAGAAAAACATTTTTTTTTTTTTTTTTTTTTTTTTTTTTGACAGTTGATTTCGTTTAGTGTACGCGCAAATGATTAAAAGAATTCATGAGTTGTTTTTGATAAAACAATGAAACACCAATGATTTTGATTGATTGTTGAAGATTAAAATTCATGAATTGAATACGATGTGGTTTTGATTGATTTCATTTTATCCAAAAAGTAGAATAAATATAAAAATACTATAATATGAAAGGGGATTGTGTTTGTAAAGTATGTATAAGTTTTGTTCATATAAAAAAAAAAAAAAACAGCAAATTAGATTTTGCGGGGTTCTTGAATATTTTTTTTTTTTTTGGGGAGGAGGAGGAGAAGAAATTTCAGTAATTACATTAAATTACATTAGATTTGTGTTTTTGAAAGGGAGAAAAATTATCGGTATCCATGAATTTAGACAATTGTTGTCAGTAGTTATTAATGAGAAAATGCTTGAGGCTTTTATTTTATATTTTTGTGTATGTATTTGTGTTTTTAGTTGTATATGTACCTATATAATTTTTTTTTAATCGAAACTTTTCATGCAATATTGCTATTATAAAACAATTTATTTTTTGACAGGTCATGAAGTTAGAAAAAAAAGGTGTAATTATTATTATTTCAATTTTTCTTTGTTTTAATAATTTTATTAAATATTTTATTATTATTTTTTTTAAAGGTAGAACAATTATTTTATTTTTGTTTATTTTTGTTTTTTAGAAATTATGATAATTAGTTTTAAGAATAATTATACCAATAGTTATTATGTTATTAGTATTTTAGGAAAAAAATATTTGATTTCTATCAAGTACATATGTATATCTAATAAAATGTGACTGTTGCTGTGCCAAAATTTTCATGATTTGACAGCTTAAATGCCAATCATTTTAAAGATAATATTTTTGCAGAGATTTTCTTAGAAGATAATTAGAGAATTTTGGAATATAGGTATTACTTTAAAAAAAAATTTTTTGTGAATCAAAAATAGCACGAATGAATGAAGTTTTTCGTGAAATTGACGTTACAGTTACAAATTATACATATTATATACAAACTAAAACTTTTTTTAAATAAAGTTATTCAATCAAAAATTACATCCATAGATTTAATTTCTAAATATATTTTGAAACAGTATGCTTTTAATTTTTCTTTTGCATGTTTTTTAGGTAAATTAATTATCAAATATTTTATATATATTTTTTTTAATTTGTTTTATTGAAAATGTAATCTAATTTCATGTTATAATTTTTCTTTTCTTCATTAAAATACATACAAAAGAAATGTGTCATACTGATTATTTATATTATTTTTTTGTTGTTTTGTTTAATTTCATATTTTCTTATGTTAAACATTTATTATAATTTCATTTCCAGAAAAATTATTAAAACTAATTTCATATTTGGCGTATAAAATAAATATATCAACCTTAAATGAATAATAACCTGTTAATTTTTCTAACAATTATAATTCCCTTATGCGTATATACCGTGTTGTATGTATGTACAAGATACATATAGTCAATTTATATTAAATGTTTATATACATATTTATAAAAATACCTGTTGTATATAAAAAAAAATATACAAAATAATGATTAAGATATAGCAGATATTTAACAAAAAAAAAATATTCATTATAATGCATAAACATAATACTAGGCAAAAATTCATAATTAATTCGATCAAATAAAGAAACTGTCAAACACAATATGATAATTCGTCAAACATGGTCGCTGCGTATAAAGACGTATATACCTACAACATTTTATTTTAAAACAAGATTGAACAAAATAATAAAGAAACGACAATACGGTACGGACATATATAACCACCAACAATTCAATAGAATGTTATACATTGCATATTATTAAAAAACTAATAATAAATATAAAAATAAATAATAAAAATGAAAGGAAAATCTGAAGACAAAAAAAAAAAAAAAGAAAAAAGCAGAAACAGAAAGAAGTATTGGTTGCTCAGTACTGTGAAAAGCCAGTAACATTTTTTAAAAAATGATCTTATAAATCTGACATCATAATAAGCCATTAATCAGGCATTAAACATTCCAGAATACAATAAGAAAATATTTTTATTAATATTTATTTTGCTCTTAAATCTGCGATATCAATGATATAAGTATTTTGCGTATTTTTTGAAATGGATAAAATGACAAAAAAAAATTAAATATAATAAAATAAGAAAAGGAGAAAAATGTACATAGACAAAAAGAGCTACCTAAACTGACCATTCGGAATTTGCAACGAGAAAAAAAATGAAATAAAAGGACAAGGATACCCGCACAGCAGTTATAACATTGAAACCGAAATGCACTTTGCAAAACATCCTGTTTTTGCAAATGTGTATAGTATGATATATTAAGGCTCTAAAATAAAACAATAAACAAAATTTAAATGAAAAACAATACTTTTTCTTCTATTTACCCTAAAATTACATTCACCTAATATAAGTAACAAAATTTCAGAGTTCTAAAAAATAATTTAAAATTATTCTATTTACTAGAAAGTCATAGAGCAGAAAGATGTTTTTGTGTGAGTTTTTAAAATTCGCACACATATGCAAAAATGAAAATCATTTCACAACTACATTCACATTTTACGCACACATTTCAATTCAATATCCAATACATAACCTCGAAATTTCAAAGGAGGATCATTAATCTATGACCAGGATAACTAGATCAATCGATAATATAGTCGAACTATTCATATTACGGAAATTTTCTGGGAGCCATTATAAAATGGGTACCTGCTAATCAAGACTCCGCCTACGTTTAAAGAAATAGTTGAATGATTTCAATATGGCTACCAACATTATATTTGCTGGATTTTGATATTTTTATAAAAAAATATTTTTTAAAAATGCAGTTTTCGGAAAAATTTAAGAATAATTTTTCTTTAAAAATTTCGAAAAAGTTTTTAATTTGTATAAATTTTTGCAATAAGTGAAAAAAAAATTAAATTTTAAAATTTGACTTTAAATTAAAAAATTAAAAAGTTTTTTTTTTCTTTTTATAAATTTAAAAAAAAAAGTAGGTATTGGTAAAATTTAGTTTTTAGGTTACCTAATTTAAGAAGAATCGTTAATTACAAGAATCCTAGTGCAAGTGTTTTTATTCTATAAATAAAAAAAATATTTAAAACAAGGATATTTTTGTGAATATTGTGTATATCGTGAATTTGAAAGTTTTTAAATAAAAAATTTTTTTACTTTAAAATAAATTGGAGTTTTTCTTTTTCATAATTTGGGTTTAATTAAGGTTCCATGAATGTACTCTAGAAAATATAATAAAGGTCTATTTTTTTTAAATAACTCTCGAAATATTGCATTCCATTCTTTTTTGAACTTTCCAGTCAATTTTTTTTATCAATTTTTTTTATTGCACCGGCGGTGTAAAATATTAAAATATGAAATTCAAACACCCAAAAACCGTTGGGAATTTTCAGATAAGTTTTTGTTTGTTCAATAACATAAAAATGTGTGTTAAAAGTATAGAACATATTAAGAAAATAATTTGTTTAATCATTTAAAAGCCGACGAAAGTTTAATTTAAGATTGAAATTTGAATTTTTTGAAATTTCGTACACTTGTACTTTCACTACAATTAAATTTTCATAATATACATACTTTCTTATTTCTAAAATCTTCACAATTTTGCGTAGCCATTGTTAGATTATATATCTTATTACTTTTTAAATTAAAAATTTGGAAAAAATGTGAAGAACATATATATGTATTTTTTTACCCTGCCTTTGGAAAAACTTTAAATGACATACCTACATATTATGTATATTTATGTTATCATATAAACAATTTGGAATTTTTAATCAAACCTTTCAGAGCTGTGTTTTATCTAAATATGTTAATTATTAATTTTAAATATTTTTTTATATGTACTTTTGTGAAACCATTAGGATATGAAATATAGAAAACTATAGCTTTGTATGCAAATTGAAAGTAATTAAAGGAAGGATATTCATTCCATGCCCATGAGGTTCATTTTGGGATAACCTAAATTAATGATTGATTGAAATTCCAAAAATTTCAAGGAAATCATGTAGTCTAAAGTTGCTTTTACTTTTTGGCAAAATTATTTTTCCATAAAATTGTTCTATTATCCTGTAAAACTTAAACTAATAAAAATAATCTTTAAAAAAATTTCAGAGTTGAAATTTTCATTAATTAAGACATTTCTAGATGAAAGGTATATGTAAGTATTTTTGTTGTGAGAATTTTCAACACTAAGTTTAAAATCTCCATTATTGATAATGTTTCTAAAGTCATATAATGAAATGAATAAATTATTCCTGAAAATTATCAATTAATTTACTTTAAATGTATTTTGGAACATAATTCATTACCTCAAACACCAGAGTAATGGAAAAAAAAAATAAATGATAAACTTCCTGTTTATTAAGTATTCGAAAAAGAAGAACAAAAAATCACTTTTTTTTACATTAGGTACATGTGTGTATACAGTCAATTTGATAATTTATTGGAAAAAGATTTTAATTGATTATTATTTAAATTTTCACTAAAACGTAAATAAATTTCTTTGTTTTTATTTTTTTCTCGAGAATAATATCGAAAAAATTTCATTTAATGGTCTCAAATAAATCAATTTTTGAAGAAAAAAAAAAAAATACAACATTTTGCAGAAACAACCGCCATCAACATGGCTAATCAGAATTAATAAACGATCTCAGTCTGTAATGGGATGCCATCAAACATTCAAGTGATGACACTTTTTCACCTGTTCTGTCGATAAGCATTGTAAACTAGCGCACAGAGTAAAAAGGCTCAGACAGACAATTCTAATAAAAAACAAAAAAAAGCTCTCAGGGTATATATTACTGTTTAATATCATGATAATATATATAGGATAAAGTATCTACAACATCTTTCCACATTGTACATAACCTATGTTACGTAGAAAAAGGTGGATGAATGCATTATCGCCCCATCAGTTGAGGAGAGACAGGCAGACGACCCGACCTGTAGAAATTCAACCGGGTAATAGGTAGCATTTATATGAATAGTATATGTATGTTTGTATGGACTAGTAAAGTTTTACAATTCAGCAAAATATGTACTTTCAGAATAAAATACACCACTTCATTTCAAAGTTTTACCTATCCTGCTATCCTATATGGTACTACAATCTGAAATCTGAATGAATAGTGTACTTCTCAGTCCTCACTTTCATATTATATAGTAGTGTTCTATCTACAATATATACATACCTACTTATACTACTACTTACTATACTTGGTTTGCATGTACTAAACATGAAACGGGTTTGAAATACTGCCGCATCATTAAATTTAATATGCTCCTCATTTAGTCAAAGTGGTGCCGATTTGTTTCGAATATTTATTGCGGAAAATAAATAAAAAGACTTCACTTTTCTTTATATACACCGTATATAATATTGGTTCCTTGACTACACATTATGATGTGTCTTTTCTGTTTCTTCTTCTTATTTTTATTTTTTATTTTTTATTATTATTTTTGTTATTTCTTATATTATTTTTTT
This sequence comes from Bombylius discolor, assembly GCA_939192795.1. Lineage (NCBI taxonomy): Eukaryota > Metazoa > Arthropoda > Insecta > Diptera > Bombyliidae > Bombylius > Bombylius discolor. The sequence continues at coordinate 1,820,632 of OW584241.1, read as the reverse complement.
TTTCTGTTTTATTTTTTTGGATTTTTATGTTTTCGGATGTAAAATCTGCCACTTAAAGAAAATGAAAGCATCATCATCATTATCATCGTCCTCTATAGTTTAACTATACAAGATTATTGGCATATCAATGTATCTGAGTATCATCATCATCATTACTATTTTATTACCTGATGAATGCCGTAATTTTTGATGAGATTATTAACACAGTTTAACAATTTTCTCTGTTTTATTTTTATTTTTTTTTTCTCCATTTGTTATGATTTTTCGTTTTTTTTCAATAAACGATCAATACAAAATTACGCTGACAAATTTTTTTTTTCAAATTAATTATGAAAAAAAAAAAAAATAAATTCTTTACAAAAAACAAAATTGAAATCGATCAAAATATATACATACATACATACATATATGGAAATTAAGTTTTTGAATAATTACAGAAATTAATTAAAACAAATTTAATAGATGATATGAAATTATAATGTCGCATTTTTCAAACATATTTCCTTGAATTAATAAATTCGATTGAGTTTGATTATGGAGTTGAAGCTATATAATAGAATGTTTATTTTTCATTTGTGCGATATGTAATTAGAATTATGTATGTTATTCGCAGGTATTATGTGACCTGTATTGTAGAAATATATTGAATTTTCTCATGTACCTATATTTCTTAATTGAAAGGAGAAAAAAAGATTTCTTAAGTGGGTTGGTTTGGCTTGGCTTTTGGAACTCAATGTTGAAGATTTTTCATATTCTTCCATTTTAGGCTCATCACTTATTTGATTAATTTTTTTTTTTTTTTTTTCATAAAATAAAATACATAGAAAAAGAGAGAGAAATACATTTTAATGAAAAAAAAATGATTAAGTTGATTTAATTTCTAGAAAAATAAAATTAATGCCTAAAATCAAATTGTATGTATATGGCGTTTCTTTTGTTAATATAGAAATTTTCTTTGTTAAAAAAGAATCGCATTTGTTTTTTTTTTAGTTTTTATTTTTGTTTTTCTGTTCGTTATTTGTGTTATATAACCTTTATAGGGTACTGTTTTTATATTTTTGCTATATTTTTCATTCTTTTTTTTTTTTTTCATTTTCCAAATTCTTATTTATTTTTTTGTTTTGTTTTGGTTTTGGGGATCAAAGACAAATGGTTCATTTCCACATCTTTTGTTAAAGTCATCAATCGATCTGTACGACCACACGCGCCTTATTAATACTCAGTTCTGGAATATATTTCGTTCTTACGTTTTTTTCTTCCTTCTTCATGTTTTTTGAGTATTTTTTTTTTTTTTGTTCTTTGTTCCGGTTCTGTTTTATTTTCACTTATAAAAAGAATTTTCCAAATAAGAAATAATAACAACAACAACAAAAAACTGAATATATAAATTGAAAGGGGTGTGGGTGGATAAAGTGGGTTTTTCTCTAGAGAACACTGAGTTATATTCGACTTCAATCTATCACTTTTTGTTTCTTATTTATCTTTTTTTTTTGTTTTTGATTTTTTTTTTTTATTTGAAAAATGAAAAAAAAAGAAACTTATTTTTTTATGTTGAAAGGAAAAAAAGGATGACAAAAAATATAGAAAAAAAAAACAAAATAAGTGTAGATCGCGTATTATATGATGTAGGAGAAATTATATATATTTGTTGTATACATACATATATTTTGTCCTTTTTGTATGTTCACTGAGGTTTAAATGAATGTTTGAACGTGTTATGGATATGAAGTCAGATATAAAAATGTAAAAAATAAAAAAAAAACGGAAAAACAAAAAACTGTTCTTGAAACACCCCATTTTTAAGGGTGAACTTTTCATTTTTTTGTTTGATGCTATATAATAATAGTCTGTAGATACATTAATGTACTTTACTCCTAATATTAGAAAAGGAAGAAGAAAAAAAAAAGTATATGTGTTGTACATGAAAATATGTGAATACTGAATGATTACATATATGTACATTCATATACATATATGTATGTATATACAACAGGGTATATGAAGCTACTATATATAAGTTTATATTCTTTATATCCATGCATTAATCCGAGTGACATTTTCAGTTTTTCGCTTTCTGTTTCACTAATCCATCAATGTCATGAACGTATTCCATAGTGCCATCAGAGTAACACCAATTCTCTACTCCTATATACATATACATACTTTGTACACATATATTGGTAGTTTTCTCTATATACATATATACATATATATCTAATGAAATATCACGAGAAATTTTTTCTGGCACTTACATCAATGTTACATACATATATGTATATTGTATATACTCGTACTACATACTGTTCTTTCTTTTTTTTTTTTCAAATCGAATAAGTCGAAAGTATCCTTTTCGAACAGAGTTTATACATTTTCCTTTTTAATCAAATTAAATTTTACTGTTTTTTTTCCAAACGTCGTACATTTTGATGTAAAGAAAAATTTCTATTCTCTGTGAAATCATTTTTCCTCTAATTTACATAAAACATGTCTTATACATTCATTATATACATACATATATACTTATTATGCATGCGTTTGTACATTATACACATGTGTATTAAGATGAAAATGATGTTAAAGATAATTATATAAAGATTATCCTTATTTGGATGAGATTCACTTATAATATAAAATTTCATCATTTTTTCTTCTCATTTTTTTTTTTTTTCTTTCGTATATTTTCTTTGTGTTTGAATACAATTTTCTATCTTTATAATAATTTATCATTAACTATTTCTCGAAATTATTAGTTTTTAGAATTTACAATTTCTATTTTTCATTTTAGAAATTATTATTATTATTATTTTTTTTTTCTTCGTTCTTCTTTAATTTTATTGTCATGATCATCATAAATTGGCATCATCAAAGAAGAAGAAAATATATATACTATATATACCTATATATATATTTTTTTTTTCATTTTTTCTTCATAATTTTTTTCTTCTAGCGATCTTTTATATATACAGTTTTGTAATTCATCAAAATGTAACTCAACTCTTTAATTATATTATAAAGGTACATATATCTTTAGTCATTAGAAAATACAAAATATACTCGTGTTCGTATTCTTTCAAATGATGAAAAAAAAAAAAAAAAATTTAACTAACATATAAGATTTTATGTAATGTCAGATAAAATGACAGCTCTTGAAGATTTTTATTTGCTATTTAAAAAATAAAAAAATAAAAAAGAAAATTAAAAATTAGAAAACAAGAACAAGAAAATACTTCATCACAGTTATTTTTTTGTATAAGAAATGGCACATTTATATATATACATATGTTTTTTTTTTCTTTTTGTTTGTAAATTCATTATTATTATTATAAAAAGTGGTTTCATATAGCGAGAATATTAACATTTTTACGCATGTGGATTTATTACACAAGAAAAAAGGAATTTTAAAAACAAACAAAAAAAAAAAAAACAATAAAAAAATTTATATAGAAAATTAGAATATGTATAAAAAGATAGATACATATCATGACATGTAATTTTAATGTATAATATTTTTATTATATTCACAATATCTATGTAAAACTTCCTGTGTAATTCAAATTTGATTGCAATTTAATTACATGTATGTACATTGTGTACTATAAAAGAAATATACAAAAATTATAAAATTGCCTACATTTTAAAATGATTTTATAGTTTAGAGATAGTTTATAACGTTATCTCTGGCATTTCATGAATATCAACTTTATAGAATTTATATGCATATTATTATTATTATTATGGAAATGTTTTGTTTTGAATATGTACATACGAGTATATACAGATCTTTAATGACTAATGAATGTTTGCAACAAGTTATCACAAATGAAGAAAATTCTGAAATAGTTTGTATAAAAAGCGGTTATTTTCTTTTTATTGCGAAAAATTTTTTTAAACACTCTAAGAGAACAATTTTTTTTTCTACTAAGATTCCCATAATTTATTATTAAAAATATAGTGAGATAAATTACTTTTGATAATGTAGAATAATAATTAATTTATATTTGAAAAATATATATACAATCAAGCCTTGAAAATTTTTTTTTTTTTTCAGACAAGGATAACTGCGAACAGAAATATTGAAATGTTATGGAAATACAGTAATGTTCAAAGAAATATTAAAAATTTCTTTAATTGTTTAAAAAAATATTAAATTAATTTTAATAATCCTTTAAAACCAAAAATTTCAATTTTAAAACAACAAAAAATTCTATATGTATGAAATTCACCTGAAAATTAATTTGTAAAAAAGTTCCACAAGTTCTGGCTTCTTTTTTTTTTTTAAGTTTGTTTGGATTTTAGACCAACACTGAATTTGAAAAAAAAAAAAAATGAACAAATAAACGTAAACAAATTCATATATGCACCTTATCGTTTATATAATATATCATTGATTTAAAAGCATTTTGTATTTCATACTTTAATTTTTTTTTTCTTCAGTGTTTCTGTTTTTACTCTGAAATTTAATTTTTTTTTTTTATTTTTTACTTTTTTTTTTTTAATATTTTGAAATTTTTATATTTTGTTATTTGGTTTATTTTTTCGTTTAAAATGTTTTCTCTGTGTTGATGTTTTTTTTTTTTCGTAGTTTCATTCGTATACTCTCTTGATTCCTGCATTAAATTAATAAATGTTATCCTAGAGTCTAGGGGGATGATGACAACAAGACCAGGGAGAACATGTTTGGCTACATATTGCAGAATTTCCTTTTTGTCGGTTTTACAACATATACAAGAGAAGCACTCAGCGGTAGTGCAGGAAATTAAAAGTCGTAAATCATATCACACGCCTTCATTGTATACATTTTACAATATATATTTATATGTACCTATATATGTAAGTACATAGATATATATATGTGTACATTATTATATTAATATGTACGAGTACATGTCCTGACATTTGTAGGTGTTTATATATGGTAGGTACATAATATAACTTTAATACCTATACCTTATTTTTTTTTTTTCTCATTTATTTTCACCATATAATATATGTATGTATGTGATATTCAAATAAATACTGACATTTTGCAATCCAGAAAAATATGAAGATGACATTCCCAGAATGTTTTTTAATACAATGCATGTCAAAAGTCAGTCGCGAATAACACATAACATTCTTTTCTGTTGAATGAAAATAAAACAAACAAAAAATTGAGGCACAGAAAAAAAATTGTGTATATAAAATTTAAAAAAAAAAGTAATAACACATTTTCCTCAGTTATTACTTTTCTTTAAAAAAAAATCACTCAAAGTACAATATATATACATATAAAAAAAAGATAGATATAAAAATCTGAATACCAGTAGAAAAAACGCTTTCCATCACTTCATTTTCTTTTTTTTTTTTTTTTAATTTCTAGTCTAAATGAAATTTTAGCTAAATAATTGTTATCGTATCCTATTTGAATTTTTCATTTTCCATTTATTATTTTATTTATAAATTATTTTTCCTTGCATATTTCTCTTTATTTTTTTGTTTTCCTTTTGATTTTGAGCCGCAAAATATTTTTATGCTATCATTTACGGAGAAAATTTTAATTATGTCAGAATTAAAATGGAATCAAGAAAGAAAGACTGATGAGGTTTATGAGGTTACATTTTTTTTACGGACATCTTTTTGGTTTTTTCTATTTTTTTTCCTTGTACATACATACATATACATATATACAACAAAAAGTCCCTCGGTTTAATTTATAAACGTATTTTTTTTTTGTGTTTTGATTATAATTTTTGCATTTTTTTTCTCCTGAATTGGGAAATCCTAGTGGAAGTTTTTGTTTTTTAACATGTATTTTCATCACTTGAGAAAAAGAATTGTATTTATTTTATATTTTTTAATCATTATTTTTTTTTTTATTCATTTGTTTATTTCGTTTTTAATTAGAAAAAACAAAAAGAAGACATATAGAAATGATATGTTTTGTATAAAGTTTCTCTTCATATTAAATCTGTTGGGAAATAAACGGCATATTAGCTTTTCAAATTTTAATTTGTCTCAACAAAAAATTAAAAAGAACAAAAAAGATGATTTTATATTGTGATTCATGTGAATATCATTTTTTTTCTGAATTTTTAGAAAATATGTAGTTTTAAAAAAAAGTTTTAAATACACAAAGCATATTTTTGACGAAATTTAAGTACATAGGTATATACTCTATATGAATTTTTTTTAATACATACATTCTTATATGAAAAATTTGTTTCTCTGTTATTTGTTTATGCTTGACTGATGCCATATTTTCTCTCAAAATAACAATGCATTCATAGAGGTAACATATTGCAAAAAATATATTCAAAAATTTTAAAGGTTTTAAGCTTCTGTATGTAATTATGTAATGATATGATATGGAAGAAACAAAAATAATTAACTCACAGAATAAGAAAAAACTTTAAGATTGGATGCCAAATTTCGAAGAATCACTTTAGTATATTCTCAATAATAATCTATAAGAAAAAAACGCGAATACATCTTATAAATAAAATTATCTTTTAAAAATTAATATGTATGTTAACACGTAAATTATAAAAGCTATTAATAAAAAAACAATTTTGTATCTTCCTGTACAATATATAATAACTCAATTGCATTTGAATTATATTTAATTTTTTAATCATAATGTAACATGATTTTATTAAAACAAAAACCGCACTTGTCACGAAAATTTTAAAATTCCAACACCTTAAAACAAAATAAGCAAAATTTTTTTCATCATGATTTTTTTTTTTTTATCTTTTTAATAATAATAATAATTTTGTTGTTGTTTTGTTTTTGCATATTAAATGAGCAATCATTTTTCATGCTACATAATAATAACACGAAATATCATCAGTATTCTGTTTTATTCATCGTTTTGGTGTTCTTTTATTCAATATTATAATTTTGGTTCACTATTTTTTTTTTCTTTTTTGGCGATTTAAGTTCAAATTTTGGTTTTTTGGTTAAGATACAATGATGGTTTGAGATACTAATTTTTGTTTATGTATTTTCTTTTTTTTAAAGAAGATTGTTTTAGTAAAATTGTTGTCAACACAATTTTTGAGGACTTACAAAAGTTGATTAATAATTTTTAGCGGCCTTATGTTTCACATGGTTTAATTTTCTTTTTTCATTTTTTCATTTTTTTTTTTTTTTTGACTATATCTCTTTGAATTTTTTCGTTAATAAATGAAGTTATTAATTTTTATTTTACATCATATGTTCTATAGAAGCACATTTTGATTTTGTTGCTTTTTATTTAGCAAATGTTTTTTTTTTCTCGTAATTTATTTCACAGCCTTTTGAAATTATTTAATATGAATTTTGCAAATAAGTTGAGTATATAATAAGTATTAAGATATATAATGACTTATGAACATGATTGTATTCAATTAAATTATGTATGTAATGTTTATGTATAGTGTAAAATTATATAACGAACGCGCACGGTAGCTTAATTTTCTTCATATTTTACAGTAAATTAAATATTCATTATAATTTGATTATTATTTTTTTTTCTTTTCAAAATTTGAAAATGCAAAAATTTAATTTAAAAAAAATTATTTTCATTTCTCACCCTTTTTATATGAAATGAGTTAAAATTATTGACAGTCAACATGTTTCACACATATACGAGAAAATAAATTCATAAAAACATTTTTGGATTTTGCAAGGTGTATAACGAGCAATAAAACACACCTTTGAACGTATTCCATACTCAAAATTAATATGAAAATTTTTTAATTCCTTGAAGGACCTTGAAACCTTTTCTTATATGTACTTTTTCCATACATCCTTTTTTAATTAGTTTTATTTTAAAACCAAAACTAAACCACATTGTTTGTTTAACAATTTATCTAAATACAAAATATTTACATTTGAGAAAACAATTACTTTAATTGCTGAAAATTCACAACAACAAAAAAGTAAAAATCATAAAACTAAAATTGATAGAAAAATAAAATTAACCTTGACATGTCTGACAATAAATCTTAGAAGAAATAAATTGTCAACTGTGGGTAAATATTTGAATTTTTAACATGAAACGGTTAAAAAGTCATAAAAATCCTTTTGAATCTTTTAAAATAAGGTAACTGAAGAAAATATAAACAATATATTTATAGTTTTGCATATACAATTGCAAATTTGTTTAATTTTATGTATTCTAAATTTTCAAGGTTAACAAAAACAAAAATTTGTATTAATTGTCCACAATATGTTTTTGAAATTTTCTTAAATTAAGCAGTTTTTAGATGAGACTATGTATCACGAGTTTTGTAATTTTGTTTTTAGTCAATTTTTTTAAGTGATTCGAGTAAGATTAAAAATACGATATGAGGTTTCATTAAGAAATATGTTTGTAAAGTGGGAAAATTTTTTTACTGATTAAAAGCTTTAATTAAAATTTGTATCTTGATAAATTCTTCAACTTTCAAAGCTTAGTGAATTTACAAATGTTTATGTACAGTGAAAAATGTTAAATTAAAATTTCAAACAGATAAACTGATGTGAATTAGGAATGGTCAAATTTTCATTTAAACCTTGAAGATATTTCAGATTTTAAAAACTGTTTAAACGTTTCAAAATTAAGTCTTAAAAATCTAATTAGTAAAATTTACGTGAAATTACCAATCAGTAAATTTTTTCAACATAAATGTTCTGTTTTTTCAATGCAATACTTTAAAAGGTTAATTTAATCTATAAGGATTACTGCCACAAAGTCTTTTTTTATATATTATTATTAATATATATAAATAACCTAAACCACACACCGTAAAAAGAAAAAAATAAATAAAATCAATCAAATTTTTCTGCAATAACAATTCTAAAATATAATCATAAGCATACATAACCGCAATTTTATTGGATTGAATTCTCATAAATAATGGATGCATACTCAATCCTTAAAAAAATATGATGAATTTCATTCTATTTTCCCTTCAGATTATTATATTACATTATTTACTAAATTTTAACGGTAAGAATAAAAATCAAAAAAAAAAAAAATAAAAAATAAATAAAATAAAAGAAAATTCTGTAAACGTTCCTGACAAAAAAGCTACTTAAGAACCATGAAAAAATTCGTTTTGGTCAAAAGAATGATGATAAGCAAGGACATGATAACTATTGTATACAAATAGCAACAACAACAGCATCTTAGCATTATAACAATAGCAACAAAAAATCGTATATATAAGCAATCAAAAAATGATCTTTTGAAGAATTGTTTAAACGTAGTCATACATACATAAATCGGGAAAAATAAAGAAAATAAGTCAAAAAAAAATAAATAAATAAAGGCGAAAGAAAGCTTGATGTTGCCTGCCATTTCTTTATTATTTTAATGATGGAAAGACAAGTAAACCCTTACTCACTTTGTCTATAAATTTGACCAGTATTATTTATTGGCATTGTAAGAAAATAGAAATAAAAAGTGTTTCAAGCGATATTTCGATGTCCTTTTCTTTCAAGTTGAAATATTTTTCTTTTCTGAAGAAAGCAATGTTGCTTTCATCTCTTTTCTTTTGTTACAGAAAAATATTAACCACCCCATATCATATAGTTTTACTTTTTTTCCAAGGAGATTTTTTTTTATTTTCTTCATTTTGGTTATTCTTTTAACTCGTCCACCTTCTCTCCCTTTTGTTAAAAATAGAAGAAGAACAAAAAAATCAAGTATAATAGTGCTTTTTGTTCTATGGGAGACGATTGCACACACAAATCCTCGTATATGATGTGTCCTTATCCTATTTTATCCTTTGGTTAAGACAAGTCATTTATCCTTATTCAACACTACTATATGATATACATACTTTTACATTTCTTTTTGGATTATTTTAGCCCTACGTGCTCTCATGGGCATGCATGAATAGATGTTAGCTGTAGATATTATTATACATCTTATAGGTATGTGTGTGTATGTGTTGGTGTGTCATACTCCAATCTACATCAATCTTATCCTTGCAATGACGGATGACATTTGTCAATGTCAGACAGCACTCAGAATATATACACTCAACACATTCCCCCATTTTTTTTTTTTTTTCATCATTTTATTTTTAATTCTTTGTCTCTACAACCCTAAGGAATTTTATACATCCGATGATATTTCGAATGTGTTATATTGTGCCTAAGTGTTATTTCAAATATTTGCATTATAACGGGATTTTATATAAATAGAAAACAAAAAAAGAAAGAATGAAGAAGAATGATCTGATGTGAAAGTTGTTATTGGCTTTGATTTCTTCTTTTCATATATCCTTTTCTTTTGATTTACTTCCATAAAAATGAAGAGTATTGAAAATTGAGATTATTTCTTGTTTGTTTCGATTTTAGATAATCATAAATTTGGAATTTTTTTAAAAAAATGTCAAAGAACATTTTTCATATCACAAAGCCAAAGCCATTTAAATTTTTTTTTGTACAGTTAATAAATTTGCATTTAATAACAATGAATGTCAAGAAAACAAAATTCTAATAACACTTTGTCTACATGATTTTATTTTTATTTTACTCTTCCGCATTTTAATCATTAATAAAGTAAACAATCATAATTTTTAATCTTGTTTATGTCTTTTGGATAAAACTTTATAATTTTTTACATCGTCATATAACAATCAAAAAGTTCCCTTTACAACATTCAAGTCATTATTTTAATTAGAGTTCTTCAAACAATAATAAGAATGGAAAATTGCAAATCGTTTTATGAATTCTTTCTCTCTTTTAATTCAAAAAGTATAGAAAAAAAGAACAAGTAAAAGTATAAAACAATTTTCTGTAAATCACTGAAATGGGATTTGAATTTGAATTTTTCAAACAAACTTTTACTTAAAAAAAAAAAAGGATCAGAAACAACTGACAAGAAAAAAGATGAAAAAAAACTGAAATTTAAAAATTTCTATTACAAATAAATTTAACCCTTAATTTTTAGTTCCGCTATTTTTTATCTCCATACAATTTTCCATTGTTTATCTAAACTTAATATCAATTTTCTGTTTGTTGTTGTTTTCTTTTGAAAAAAGTATAAAAAGGATATTAATAGTTTCTTTTTTATGTATCAGCTGTTATAGATAACTATTAATAAAATTGTATATAAACCCTTTTATCATTTGTGATTATACACTTATATAAAACGATGTGCAAAAAGTGTTCATGATGATATGTAAAATGATTGAGTTTCCTAGGATATTATATACAGTTATCAGTTCCTATATGGATATAAACTAGAATAAACGCACATCTAAACTCTCTGTTTCATGAATATGTCTCTCTAGTATCCCATTTAACACCCTCTTCTCTATAGTCATTCCTAAAATAATATGTATATGTATTTTTAGATACAGTAACATAGATACATATCCATATACATCAAAATCTGGATATATGATTTTATATCCCACACACTATATTTAAATGTATCCAAATTCATAAATACATACAGACGTAAATATTTTTCTATATAGGGCTAGTAAATATACATATGTACATACTCGAATGTACCTATAATATTAAAGTTTGTCTGATTGTGAATCTTGAATTCAAAATAAATATATTTATTATATACATAAGTTCCTCGATTTACGTCTGTCCTGCATTTCAACAGGTGGGTAGTTGAAATGAAATTTATATAGAAAAGAAAAAAAAAATGACGTCATCATTTAAATTATTGCCTCGGATATTTATTTAATTTGTTACTTGAGTAGTTTTGCACGTTAGAAAGTCGTCATTTTGATGAGACATCATATTTTTGTACTTTTTTCAGTATGTATTCATTTCAATGTATATGTATGTATAGCTTTCATGTGTGTATGTGCTTTTTAAGATTTATGACAAATAACATAAAATAAAATCCTTTTTAAATGTTTCTCATAAACTTTTAATGAATGATCATATATTTCATTTTCTAGTTCATGTTTTATTTTTAGGATTTGTTGCATTTTCAATGTAAAGAAAAACAAATTGAAAAAAAAAAATTAATATGGAGTAATTAAAAATTATTTTAAATAGAAATTTATTTTTTTATTGATTGTTTTGAAATTATTATTTAGATTGCAAAAGTACTCTTTAGAATAGATGTTTAAACTTGCAAGAATTTTTTTTAGCAATTTCATTTAAGTACCTATAGGTCTATAGGAAGTCAATACAAAGCAGTGGTTCGCACTCCATATAAAAATGTAGCTGCATGTATAACAGAACGAAAACCGATTGAGTTAACTTAAGGTATACGCTCAGGCTTGAATTTGAGCTTTTATACTATCGAAAGAAAAAGAAGAAATAAATAGAAGGAAAAGTCTTCCGAATGCATGACGTGTGACATGATCAATTTCTTAATCTAAAAAACAAATAAATAATTTTTCAATTGTTTTTTAAACCAAACATTCTCCTTTGAAGCAGCATATAAAATTAATGAACTTCTCTTAAATATCAGTAGACTATAATTGAAAATTGATAATATATTTATTTTTATGATGATCATCATTAATCAAACACCTTAATTTCTGGCAATCATTAGCTGTCAAAACAAATCTTTAATATTATTTTCATCAGACCGTTGTAATATAAATTATTTATACAACAACAAAAAATATTAAATAATGTATATTATGTGTATTTTCAATTAAATGAACAACAAAAATATAACACTTACAATATAACAGCTATCACTGGTTAACATCATTAATTTTAATCCATTCCTTCAAATATCAAAATGTTTATATTAAAAACAATTTGAATTTTCATTAGCTCCATAAACATTCAAGGAAAAATTATAAGCGTATCGGGAAAAATAAGGAGCGAACAGAATAATATAAATGAGTTTTTTTATTTTTTTGGTTTTGTAATAGTTCTTTGAAAAGTTACAATTTTTATTTTGGTGTTTGTGTGTGTGTTTTCTTTAGAAATTTGTGAATTTTGTATAATACAACTGTTAACTTGAGATATAAAGATATAATTTTTAGATACAAAATTTCTTAAATAAATACAAAACGTGTCTTTAAACATTTTTTGTTTTCGTGTAACTTTTTTGTTTCGTTTTCGAAAAGAACAACAATTATAAAATTTAAACAAAAATGGAAAATGTTTTTGATTCGGTTATCATTTTGTGATTAATGAACAAACGCACTTTTATCACATTATTAATGATGTACAAAAACAGTGCATACTGTGTGTGTTTTTTTTTAAATTTCATTTTCATCTAAAACCCAGGTGTTCGATGCACACATAGCCATGATATACATGACAAGAAAATTGAAAATATTCTAAAAGTTAGTTTTTCTTGTACCACATATGGTTTTTTGAATATTTAAAAACATTATAATAGTAATTGGAAAACATAACTAAATTCCAGACTTTAATCTACCACGGTAATATTTTTATCTTCATGTTAACACCCAGGTTCAAAGAACAGATGTTTTTGGTTTTGGCTTTATTTTAAATTTACTACACAATTCTTAGTGGTAAAAATTCGTTCAACTGAAATAACTTTTCACTCTTCTCCAAAATCCTTTGATCCTTGAATTTTGCTAGATATCATTTTTTTTTTAAATTCAAGCCTGGACATATTTTTTTAATTTGAATATTATAATTTATGTCTTTCAAACACAGGATCCATTTTAGCCTAATTCCATTCCAAATAACTGAGTGAACACAACTAGAACACAAACTTTTTCATTTCGAAGGACGATTAAAATAAAAACTTTCAGTGAAAGAAATTTTCCCTTGGTTCAGCAATAGGCCGGGTGTTACTTAAAGAAATGAATAATTTATTTGTCAATGTATTAAAGATAAAAATAAAAGAAAAATGGAAAATAAAACAAATAAATTCTAATAAACAATGAAAAAAAAATATAATTTTCCAAAATAAAAATAAAAGACACACACCAATAAATTCATTTGATTTGCTTAGTACTGTCACACATCAAAACATTGTATTTATTTCCACCTCCTCTTTAATTTACCGTCAGGCAATTATTTCAATTAAATGAAATTACTGCGGCCACAAAGCATATAAATGACCCAAAAAATCATCGATAAAACTAGAAAAAAAATACTTAATAACAAAATAAGAATTTTTTTTTTTTCAAAACGGTACATTGTTCATGTATAATTTAATAGTTCTATTTTTTTGTGTATTTAATTTTTTTTTTTATATTAATTTGTACCTTTGGTTTTTTAGACTGTTTTTTCGTTTATCAAAATATGAGGCTTACCAAGATAAATTGGAATCATTAAATGATTGGAATATTTTCAATGAAATTAAGTTGTACTTTATATTTAAAACTATTATTATTATTATGTTAATTACTAATGACATAATGCAGGACATTTTTCTAATGGTCATGATTAATATGATATGATAACAGGACAATTATCACATTCAAATTTTTATGTTTTTATATATTTCATGAGCGCAACTAATTATCATTAGTCCATTAGTTATTTCGTTTTTTTTTTTATTAATATATTTTTTTTTCCACAAAAAGAATTTATACATAAATATTTTGGCCTTGGTCATAAAATCATTTACATATTAAATTACCTTTTTTTACAAAATAATTTTGAACACTTGTCAATATGTTTGTTTTATGATGTTTATTGTTGTTGTTATTTTTTTTCCTCATTTTCAATTTTGTATTTTTATATGTTATTATACCTCCTTTAGTATACCCTTTGACAGTTTTAAACCTGTTCCCATAATGAATGAAATAGAAAGGTGTAATCATTTTGCAAAATTTTATTGTAGTAGCAACCTTGGAACTTTATTTGCAAACATCATTAGTCGATAACTATTACCCCTTTAGAATAATGAGCATCATTATTTCTTAGATATACATATACATATGTACATATACTAAAAGTATCTATAGGTAGGCTTTTTTTTTTCTCATTTATATTCCAGGAAATCCTTTTATCATCATCCTTTTAAATGGTGTTTTGTATACTTAGATAGATTATTATTCTTGTCCATTTCATTTTCAGTATAAAATTTTTAAATACACGCAAGATTCAATTTTCTGAAGAATAAAAAAAAAATGTGTAAAGGGATCGTGTAGAGAATTACTGTGTATCATGACAGCTTTAAAAGAAAAATATAAAAAAAAAACACGAAAAAAAAACCTACAAAATTAAAAACGAAAAAAGAAAGAAAAAAGTTGATAACAAATATTCTTAATGGCACTTAAAGTTTGTTATTGTGGCCGCCATTATTTTCCGCTGTCATGCGGATACAACTTCATAAAGACAGCACCCTACTAATGTTTCTGAACTTATTGAAAACAGCTCCTTTCGTTATTTTTACATTATTCTTTTTTTTTTTTTAATTCGAAATAAATAGATATGTTGCGTTGTTATATAGCTGATATCTTAAAATCTATACCAGAGTCTAAATATGTTTTGGTTTGAATATACTTTGGGTTATTATTATTATTATTTTTTCTTTAAAGATCCGAACAAAATTAATTAGCATGATTCCTAAGTACACACTAAAAAATATGTTCAGATCTTTTAACTATAAATCAACAAAAAACTTCATGCAAACGAGGTTATCATGGCTGCTTGATTCTTTCTGGCTGGTTACCTTTTTCTCTTGTATATGTAAAGTTTTTCTTTCTGTGTTTTCTTCATTTTTCTTTTTTTTTTTTCGTTTTATAAAAATACCAATACATTTTTTATTTGATAATGTCATGAAATATTCAAAAGCCAAATAAGAAAAAAATAATAATTTTTATATAAAAGAATCATTCTGTGTGAAAGATAAAATGAAATCCAGAATTAAGATTTTATATTGATTTTACTTTATTGGATCGTCTTCATCATTGAATGGTACAAAAAGCAAGCTGCGCGATCGAACCATGCTATACGGTTTCTAGGAATTTATAATATTCTAAAAAAAACCCATGTACCTATATGTATCATTCAGGTAGATTATTATTAATATATTCATATTCTGGAATGGAATAAAAGAGTTAAAAATGTTACAATAACAAAGATAGAAAGATATTTCTGATTTTATACCTACATAGATGTCTTATTTTTTAATTCGTGGATCAAGAAAAATATTTTACTGAGATTCTTCGAAAATTACATATGAGTGTACAATGGATTTTTTCGATGTTTTAATTTTTTATTTATTATTTTTAGTAATTAAGACTGGCATACATTGAACTATAATAATTTATAATTAGGTAAAAAATTTTAGCTGAAGAAAAATTTATTTCTAGAAGAAAACAAAAGACTTGATTATTTCCGGACATTCAATTATTCGAGGTTCTTCAAATGATTTAAAATTAAGGTTTCGAGTATGAAACAAAACCTTTTTTGGATTAATTTTTGATTAGGTGATTCATTAGAACGATTGATTGTGAAGAAAACATTGAGAATATTTTACAAACTTTTAATAAAAACTCATCGTTTTGTTTTTCGCCCTCCAGAGAATTTCCAATTTCGAAATCTTCTTCGTTTTTAGAACAAACAAATTTTCATATAATTTTAATCCATGTTATCATTGCCACCCTTGTGTTTTGGTAACGCATGTTATACAAGAGATTCTTTTTTTAATGTTGCTGTTCTTTTTGCACTTTTTATAATCCGGAAAATTTTAGCAGGCAATATAATATAGAATAAGAATTTGGAATTGATATAGGTATGGTAGGTATATATGACTTTGATGGCTAATTCCGAATTCAATGAACGTTTTCATTTGAAGGATTTCATTACAAAATATTCTATATTGTATGCACACGGTTTTTTGCTATTTTTTGATTTTGTTTTTCCCTTTTAACTTATTCGTTTCGCTTGTAAACTCTGATGACAGCAGCAATACACATATCTGTATGTACATACAATTGAACCATATACATATATACATATATTACGTTATATATCATAACAGTACCAAAATTTTATCAGAGAAACTATACAATAATAAAGAATGAGGAATGTAAAAAGCAGAAAAAGGACTTTTTATTCATCCCTGTCGAAAAATTCTTTCGTATATTTTATTCCATTTTAATGTTTAAGCCTGCCAATTCGTTGTGTTATACATTCAAATATATTGTACATACATACATATACATATGTATATCATACACATTTTTATATTGTATATACGTGTAATAATATATACAATTTCCTATGGTAGTTGCGTACGTCATAGATTAATGATGCCAATCCATCAAAATCACTCGATGGACATAGAAATACTGGATGTACTTTTTTTTTCTCCATTTTTTTTTTCTCATTTTGCTTTTTCAACATTATATTATTATAAAAGGGAGAAAAACAGAAGATTTTGATGTAAGTAAATAACTAAAATCAAGCAACAACAAAAGATCTTTTTCATGGCGTTTATTTTCTGACAGTATCTCCCATGGAGCTTCGCATAATTTCATTTCGTTAAAATTATACGTATGTATGTATGTATATATGATACATTCTGCATACAAACATACATATAATGTATATATAGCACACAGGATGTTTGAAATGAAATTTTTGCCAGCAGGACCCATATACAAAAATAAAAATGAAAATAAAAAATAAATAAAAAGAAATATAAAACTTTTTCCTTTTTAGATTATATACACAATATCCTTGAAGTGATTTTCTGTTCATAACTAGAAGAGTAAAACGTCTTGTGCCTTTGTCATCTGATTGTTATTTTATTCTTTCTCTTATATAAGTTGTCTGTATATAAGTACATATACAATTTTCCTTTTATTTTGTTTTTTTTTTTTTCATCTCGTTTTTTATTCATTTTTCTTTATATCAAATTTTTTATGATAATCCACATTGGAATTAAAAAAATTGTTTCACATCACAAAATGAAAAAAGAAATAAAGAAAAAAAATATGAAATTCAGCAATAAAAAATTATAATCGTGTCACATTCTAAACAAATATAATTATTCATTAAATCTCATTTAAGATCAGGGGAAAAATTTGAGGTATAATTTATTAATAAAATAAAATTATGAAATAATAATGTATATATTAAATTCATATCCTTGTTCATTCTAGGATCTATTACAAGAAATTTAGGGAAATAAGTAGACTTTTTTCACTTTTAAATTTTGATTAAAATCAAATTAATTTTAAATTATTTGAATTTTCGCAGTAAGTGGCTTATATTTCAAAATTAAATAATATTTTATAAAATAAATATAATTTGTGTCCACTTTACAAATACATAAATACCTACATACATGTATGATCTAAAAATAGACAAGAATGTGATTTTATTTTATTTTTCTTATTTCAAAAATAAATTGAAAATCGGAAATTCATAAAAAGCAGTTGTTCACAATTAATAAATTCGAAAATAATTTAAAAGAGGAAGTTGAAAGCCCGGAAAAAGGTATACCTATGTATATACATACTGCATTTATTCGATATAATGTATATATATATGTATGTAAATAGAAAATGTTTCACATGAGAATGTAGATATTTACAAAAATAACAAAAAAATTCCTACATAGTTAAAGTATCTGCATCATTGGAGCACGCATTCGAGTACCATCTCATTTATAATCATCCATTCTTGCCATCAGGGTTTTTTGTGACAGTATGACACAAAAAATGTTTTTCTTGTTGGTTTTGATAGAAACATTAGTAAGTGATTAAGAGATATCATTTTTCTGTTTTGTTCAATTTTCGAGACGATCATTAATCGCTAAAAGATTAACATTTTTCTTTTTTTCTTTTCTTTTATATTATTTTATGTGGTTTTTTTTCGTTTTTGGAAATTTTTATATATAGGTAAATATATACATACATATATACCTACATGTATATATTTTTTTCAAATATTTTATAATAATTCTTAAAATTGTTTAAAAAAAATTATAGTGTCATCGTGGTATAGGTTATGGCATACGTATTATATAAAGAAGATTTTATTGATTTTCATTAATCATTGTTTCTCAGATTGTCTTTTTGTTTTTTTTTAAATCTTTTTTATTTTATTATTTGTTAAAAGTCTATAAGAAAACATCAAATCTCTAATGGATTTTTTTCCTAAAAATTGTCTTTAGTTGATGTGAATGTATTAGAATTTCTTTGTTGTTTTTTTTTCTTCTTTTTTTTTTGTTTGATCGACCTTGAAAGATATAAAGTGGTGATATTAAATTAATATTTCATATGTCATCAAAAATAAATTTAATTTAAAATATACGAGATTTTAAATACAAACAATTTTTCAGATAAATTAAAATCGGTATAAAATATTCATTTTTTAATTTAAAATAAATTTCACACTTTTTTAAGGATCCACACAAATATCTTCATTACAAAATTTACTAAATTTCTTTTAAATTTTTTATTTCTTTTCAAATAAAAATAAATATATAATCTATTTAATGATCTATCAATCAAACTACCTAAAAATAAGTTGTAACAATCGCCATTTTGACAACTCAATCAATAATGAAGTATTGCAAGTCTTATAAAAAATTAATGAAATCTCATTAAAAGTAAATTAAGCATACAAAAACCACTTGGTGTACTCTTAAATGGTAAAAAAAAAAAAAAAATCTGTAAAAAAAACAACTAGAAAACAAAATTAACTTATTTTTTGAAATAAGTCCAAACGTATCAATTTATCAATCGATGGGTGATTTAAAAAAGAAAATAACAAAAATATATTAATTTTTTTTTCTTACTGAAACAGACCATACCATTATCTAATCACTGCAATAATGATTAAGAACAATTCAATAAATTTTAAATTCTTATTCTAACAAATACAAGTCGATATGATTGAACATCATTTTAGATGATGAACATCATCATCATCATCATCACCACCACATCACTTCATTTGATGATGAGTATCTCTTGAGTGCAACTGACATCTTAATATACACACATATGTATAGAAAAAAATTGTATATTATTACATTCAAAATTAACCGAAAAAAAATACCATCAAAATTATCACAAAATTTTAAATTACTTTAATTAATCTGCAGAGTTAGGTAACCAAAAAAGATTGAAATGAAAAATAAAAAAAATGTTGAACAAAAAATAAACAACAAAAAAAGAAAAATGATTAAAAAAAATAGAAAGAAAAAAAAAATTTTTGATGTTTTAGTTTGAAATACTCGTAGATAGATTAAAAAATAAATTCTAATGGATAAAAAAGAGATAGATTTACTCGAAAAAAACCTTTACTTTTTTGTTTTGTTTTTTGGTATGGCGTTTTGATTAATGTATTTGTTTCTGGGTTAGGTGGAAATAACGTGATGAATGACCAAAGTCGGAAAAGACATTTGTAATAGAATCGAATAATATAAAAAGTGCAAATGAACTACCACTTCAGGAGGGAACAAACCATTTAAAAAAAAACAAGAAAAAAAATGAAACCTCAAAAACTACATAAATAGATATTAGATATTATGCCTAAAAGCTAAATAAAAGTAACAAAATGATATAAGCAACAACAAACAACTTTCATATAATGACAATTTGTTACAATGTTAGTTGTTAGTTGATTCAATACCATGTTACTTTTATCTCAACCTTTCACTCTAAATGCCTATGGGAACTGCTGTATGCCATATGCATATACATAAATATATGTATACGATCTAATACAAGGGATATTTCATCTGACGGCCATTATTACTTTCTAATCTTTGACCACTTGCCCAACTAAAACTCAAATTATTGTAGATAGTTCAAAGGGAAATAGAAAGAAAGAGGAGGGTCATAGTCATAGAAATCCAGGTATAACAATAGCAAGAGAAATTATGTACCTATATTTAAAAGCAATGTCAAAAGGAAAATAAAATAATCTGAATTCTGAATCCTTTACAATTGAAAATACGATTAAAATTCTTCATATTGAATTAAAAAAGATATTTTTGAATTTATTTTTGAAAATATAACAAAACAAATTATGGAGACCTTGCAGAGTATAGTTTTTTAACCGAAAAGAGTACATACTTGTTTCCACTGTTTTTTTTTTAAGAGGTCGAACAGCTATTTAATTAAGTCAAATTTGACACTGATTTATTTTTAAACTGTTTCATTGTGAGCTAAATTAAAAAGTAGTTTTTTGTACGAATGACGTCATAATGCAAATTAATATTAATTTAAAACTGTAAAATGTCATACAAAGCTTATATGTATTTTGCTTTGTTAAAATCGTTCTATGAAATGTTTTTGTTTTTTGGTGTTCGTTTTCTTATAAACTTAAAAACAAAAATGTGAATAGAAATCACTGATCCGGTCATGAAACTCATTTTTTAAGTTTATGTTTTTTTTTTTTTTCATAACACACCCTCATCATATTAATGAACGGTTATGTAACACATTGAAAGCCAAAAATTATTTTTTTAGTAATCTATCACTGTGAATATCTAACACCGAGAATTTTTCATATTTTTTTGTACCCTTACTTTATTCCTTTTTTTCGTATACAATATTATTGGAATTCTTATTGAACGAAAAATGAAAATTATGTATGGAGAAAAAAAAATATAAAAAAGAAAAATTCACGTAGATTTTATATTATGAATATATAAAAGGAAAGCAAAGAACATGTCAAGGTACCCATATCAGAAATATACAACAACAAAATATTAAATTCGATTCTCATGTACCTATATGTGTTTATATGTATGTATATGTAGGTATATGTAAGCGGCTCGACAAGATGAGAAATTGAACTTCTAAACGAATATATGAGAGGTTTATTTTTTTTTTTTCTTTTCTCGTGTTTTGTTACTCCTCTTCTAAAAATTCAAGATTTTTCATATAAAAAAGATGGATTTTTTATTAGTACAACATATTTTTATAAGACTTTTTTTTTTTTCTCTTTATCCTCCACTTATTTCATTTCACTTTTAGAGTAACACAGAAAATCAAAAACGAAATCCATGCACAAAAAAAATACATTTTTTTTTTTCAATATGATAAATTTTATCGCATATGATGTATTGTACAACCAATTTTAAAAATTTTTATCAATAAGGAAACTAAAAAAAAAAAAACAAGAAAACAAAACTGAAACATTTTTTATTTAAGTAAAAAAAACCTTGAATAAAAAATGTATACCTACAACATGAGATACATTTTCCTTTATTATTATTTTTTCTCTGTGTTTCAAATCGTCATTGAGTAATGTGTAAAGAAAATATTTTTGTCATTGTAAATGTAATAAGCATTATGAGAAATCAAAATCAGCATGAAATCTTCTATTTATTTTTTTTATTATTTTTATTTTTTATTTTATGTTGTGTATACTTATTAAAAATTCGTTAACACCATGATATAAGATGAATTGAATTGAATTCAATTGAAATTGAAGGGAATTCCCTTAAAATCTTACGAAATTATTATTTTAATAATATACAGAGAATGTTTTATATTTTGGTGACGTCTAAATAGATATAATACCCTGTCTGAAATATTGTATACTATATACATATGTATGTTATCTATAAACAGCAAGAGAGTTAAATTTCGACATATGAGAATGCAAGAAGGGAGTTTTGAATAATGACCAACAATTAATCAGATCAGATGAATCCCTATGGATTGAATTTTCGTTTGTTTTGCTCTTCATTTCTGATTTAAAGATATGTACATTTTTTTTTTCTATATACTATAACCAACTGAAAAAACGAAATATTTTGTTTATATGTTTTTTTTTTGTTATTGCATAGGTTCGTTCACGCTCACATCACTCATGATGAATTCATTTCGCAAAAACAAAAAACCGAAAAAAAATAAAACGAAAATTTAAAAATTTCAAATATTTTTTTTTTCTGTGAACACAAAAACAAAAAAAAAACAAAACAACAAAAAACAAAAAAGGTAAATTTAAATTAATTTTCATCAATTTTCTTAATTATTTTAATTAATTTTATTTTTGATATTTAATATCAATTTGATAAATATTTAAAGAATTTGAGATTTTTATTTCAAAAAATTAATAATAAATAAAATTAAAAAAAAAAAAAACAGAAGAAATAATAAATTGCCATAAAACAAGATGAACTATGTCAATTATTAAAATATTACTTATTTAATATTAAATCATTTTTAAATAATTAAAAACTGTTTTCGTCTTTCTTTTCTTTTTAATTTTTTATTTTGAAAATGAAAAATTTTATAGAATTTATAAAAGCTCACAAATGAAAAAAAAAAAACAATGAACATTTCTTTTCTATTAATTTTCTTTTTTGTTTTTTTTTTTTTGCTTCATTTTGTAATTTAAATTCCTTTTTGTACATTCTATATTAAAATGGTCTCTAACCCTATTATACAAAGTTTAAGAACAAATACAAAAGATGTAAGAAAAAAGAAAGAAAAAAAAAGCATATTTATAAGAAAAGAAAATATAAGAAAATAAATTCGCTTTCACTATGTGACTCCTTTGTGAATGGAAGTTTTTTTTTCTTTACTTCTTTTTGAACATCTAAAATTGTGCCACATTCACTTGTTCTTTTAAAAGCTTTACAAAAGAAAATTTTGTGTATGTTTTACACAATGTATATATACGTAAATATATGTATGTATGTCTGTATATATAGGTTGATGTACTGTGTGTATGATGTAGGAACAAATACATTATAAACCTAAAATGCTTTCATGTCAAATTCTTCCATGTTCTTCCAAAAAGGCATCTGACGTACATCTTGTATTATATATCTATGTACATTTATGTACATATACATAATGTTATATGAATATGTAATACCTATTTAGATAGTTATGTATATATAAAGAACATTTTCAATGGTATATCCTTTTGGGAACAGATGACAAATGGTAGCGAATTCGTCAATGTCAAAATCAGACTGTAACTGTGCAAGAGATAAGTATTTTCTTTATTCTGGACGGTAAAAATATATAAAAAAAAATACAGTGAAAAAAATATAATAATAATAGAAGAAAAAAACAGGCTATAACCAAAATTACAAACTGATCCTATATTCTAAAAAGCAGGTTTTCTGTTCTTTCATAATTTTTTTTTTTTTTTTTATTATTACTGTGAATCAACATTTTCAATGGAAATACAAAAGAAAACAAAAAAGCTAAGCATACACAAACAATATATTTTCATATTGTATTTTCAAAGATAAAAATTCTTGTGTTCATGGGATTATGTTTCTTTTATGTTTTTTTTTTTCTTTTCTTCTTAATTATTATTTTTCACCTAATTTCTGTTATTATGCAAAAGAAACGGTCTTGAAAATCTTACGGTTTCACATACTATTGACTCGCAATGTAATCATTTTTATAAAAATTAAACATGTACACTTTACGTAAGAATCCACAAAGAGCTAAATAATAATTTTTAAAATTAAGCTTAAAATTATTTTTTTTTTTGTTAATTGAAATTTCAAAATTCATTTAAAATTTTTTTCTTTCGTTACAGATATCTCTGCGTCAAAGGAATGTCTTTTATATTTGAGAACTATCGAAGGTTTTACATAAAATGAGGATATTTTTATACCCTCGACTCTCTGGAACCCTCTGGAAATTTAATAATTAATGAGTTATGATAATAAGAAATATGATTACTGATTACACATTTCATTAAAAAAAATGTTTGTTTTAAAAAATGTATAAAAATATGTATTTTTTATTTTAAAAAATAATAAAAATAATTCAATTAAAATTATTAAAAAAAAAAAAACTAATTAAAATGTATTTTTTATCAAATAACATTTCTCATTTAATAAACAAATTCTTTTGCTAAGACAAAAAGAATTAAATTTTATATACGAGTACAAGGTGTTTTTACAAAATGATATTTTGCTTAATTAATAACTGATTCGTATAGGTCGTCGCCTAAAAATCCAAAATTTCGAAATTACAAAATATTTACGTCTTATGTATTTTTTTTTCAATAAATCAAGTCTTACTTTAAAAAAATTTCTGTTGATCTCTTATCTTTCCTTTTAAAACATTTCATTTTTACACCCTGTTCATTGTTATATTATGCATAAACCTTTTTCTTGTTTTATTTCGAATCAAATGTTTTTTCTTTTTTTTTTCTTAAAAAGAAATATTCATAAAAGTATACCCAAACACCCGCAGTACATACATATATATATATATACATAAAGTTTCCATATATCAACAGATCTTAAATGAAAAAATACCTACGAACTATAAGATCTCAGTTGAAAATTTTTTTCTTTATGAGGCCTATTATTTTTATAAACGTAAATACTTTTCATGCGTTAATTGAGTTGTATCTGTATAATATACTAAACACTAGAAAAAAAAAAACAAAAACCAAAAAAAAAAAGAAAACAAATAATAAATGCAAATTTTTTTTTGCATAACACATCTTTATCTGACATAGTCGCCAAAGGCGTCCCTTTATCATTCGATCACAGAACCTTAAGCATAAATGTACAGGAAAAAAAAACCATCATGAGACTTTAAGAAGGTCTTTTTCTTATATGATATTAAATACACATACAAAAAACTAAATAATAATAATAATAATACTGCAATGATCAGATTTATATACTATGTATACTGAAACCAAATCAAGGAAAAAAAGAAAGTCACATAGTCAGGCACTTGTTTAATGGCTATTAATTAATTATGAGGTGAATGCCGCCTTTGATGATTCCATTTTAATGAAAATTTATTAATTTTCTTGTAAAGTATTGGTTTGTTGTTTTTAAGTTTAAGAATATGTTACTTATTAGTTTACAAAAAAAAAAGAAGAAGAAAAAAAAAACGTATTATATGTACATTTATAATACGTTTCTATATCACATCATTTTCTAGGATATATGGACGATATGTAATAGAAGGTGCGGTATGTTTTGTTTTTCTGCATCGTCAAATATGTAATAATATAATCTCTGTAAAAAGTTTACTTTGAATTTTTTTTTCTTCTTTCTTTCTCATTTTGTTAATATTTATATAAAAATTACATGAATATTCTTTGCAAACGATAATCTTTAATTTTATGTGAGATTTATGTTAACAAATACACCATAAGGTAGTTATCGAGGTAGATATGTACATTTGTATTTACTGGTTGTACATACATGAAGAAAGTGAAATCATTGTGACGGTATGAAATATGAAGGCGTTATGAAATGATAAAAGAGATTTTAGTCTAATGTGACATTAGGTTTAGAAAATTCGTCTCGGATTATGAGTGTGTATATGTTAAAGGAAAAGTGAAAACTGTGTAACGTATTGTATTTTGAATTTGAAGTATTTTCTGCAGCAATGCGTGTACATATAATGTGACATGATTTATAAATTGATCAGACAAAACTGTAATCTGAATGTAGTTGACTTTGTTCTTATTTTAACACGCCTTATTACGAAATATTTTTAGAATCAGTTATCATTTCGATAAAATCAATTAGATAAAAATATAATTTTAGAATAGAATTCATTGCTTTCATTTTACAAAGTAATGCATTGAATAAGAATGTAAACGAAATTAGTATCATATACGTTTGATAAATTGTTTTTAAAATGAAATAACGTTTCACATCCTAACACGATAAAGTTGATATCTTCATACAGTCTTCATGTACACAAATTCAAAGAATGAGTAGGATTGAAATGATAAACAAACAATTCGCCATTTAATATGAGTTCTACACTATATGTACATCACCAGAATCATTATGAGCAACTTCCTTTTTCATTGTCTGCTAACACCTACAATTTCAATAAAATTTTCCATATTTATTACACATGTACTGTAAGAAGTTTTAATCATCTTTTATACTTGTAATATATTTTTCTATTTAAAACGTGTATGATTCTTTTTCGAGAAATTCATTTCGATCGATATTCTAAAAAAAAATAAGATATATAAAATTTAAATGCAATTTGAAAAAAAAAGGATACAAATATTGCCCACCCGCATACATAGCATCATCGTAAATTACTATAACATGACTACATACATTATAATTTTCTACTAATTCTACACTCTTAATTCTAGACTTTTTTTTAAGTAGGTATACAACAATCATGAAAAAACTATGAAATTTATCTCAAAACTAATTTGTCTTTTAAAAAAGTTTTCAGTACCATCTTTTTAAATTGATTTTAAAACTTGCCAACAACTTGTTGGTTTTAAATAGATTTCAAAATCGAGATGAAGTTATTATTTTACATGTAATTTTTTATGTATATACACATAATTTTAAATCTACAAAGTATATATAATCAGGAACAGATAGAAATTTTCAATTTAAATATATGACGTATAAGTTTTTGCCGTCGACATCGTCACTCAAAACTCTTTATTAGTATAAAATTTGTATATTAACAATTCCTAAAGAAAAGATAAAATCATCCTTTTTCGGAAATTAACTACTTTAAAGAAGTTCTCATCGAAAAATAAGATGTTGTAGGCTGTTGTAAATATACTTTTAGAGTTTTAGACACAACGTATAACAACCCTTTAAAAATGATAAGCATATACTGATTATACATAAATTGTATATGTATGTATATACATATGTATATTGTATGAATGTCGTTTAACATAAATGTCGCGTACATATAAACGTATATCTTCTTATACCCAGATTATATTTAAGAATAAAATAATTTTATGATTGAATCACAAATTAAACTCATTAATAATACAAAAACAAAAACAAAAAAAAAAAATAGAAAAGATCTTTTTTCTCTGAAAGCGGATGAAAAACAGGATTAATTTTGTTAACAACACAGATAAAAGTGGAAATTTGATTATTATTTTTTTTTCTTTTACGGAAAAGATGAAAAAGTGTCATTCAACACATACATACAACACATTACTATTATTTAATATGCTTAAAGCAAAATAGAATATTTACCTTAAAATTTAAATTTATTTCAACTTTGAATAATTTGTTATTCATTTTTATCCTTCTGATTTTATCAAATACAATTAGTTTTTTTTTTTTTTTTTTTTGAGAAAACAAAAAATACGGTAAATAAAATAATTTTAAAATTGAAAAATTAAATAAATATAGTTTTTCTGGTCTCTCAAATTCTGTTATGCATTTATTTTATATACTTTTTTGTTGTTGTTGTATGAATGTATTCAAATCATAAGAAACTGTAGAGAAAGTTTTTCATAATTTTTTTTTTTGTATTTTCTCCCAAACTTCTATGGTATAAGCGTGTTAATTTATTCCGCCTGAAAGGCGTTACTACTATAGCTATACGTAGAAAATTTTTTCTTTTTGTTGTTTTTCAACATTTCTTCATAATCATGCCATAGATCGGTTAGTTCATTTTTTTTTCTCATAGTTTTTAGTTTTTCTAGTTTTATATAGTTGGTATTAAAAGAAAAAAAAAACACGAACTAGCAAATAAAAACCGCATTTGTATACATATATATAAAGGTGCGTGCTAGTATTAATCAAACTATTAAAATGCTATTAGGGCGTTCATTGTATATTATAGAATATAAAAAAAAAAAATAAAGGAAAAAAAATGGAAAATAATAGTGATTCCTTGATTAAAATTTCTAGTGTCATTAGTTTTAACGAATCGAAATTATTGTTGATATAAATTTCATTTCATGTATAAAAAATATTTTAAAAGAATTTTTTTCTTTGTTTATCGGGTTTTATTTTATTTATTTATTTTTTCTGTTCCAAGATCATCATATAAGTGAATTTGTTTAATGTAACAACATTTTTTCAATAAATTTCAAAAAAAAAAAAAAACAATAAAAATAAAAGGTAGGTAAATGAAAAGTCCGGTTTTTTGTGTGCAATTTTTTATATAATAACAATTAAATTCTTTAGAAAGATTTAAGTTGAATTTGTTTCAAAACAGGAAGAAGTTATCCATTCGCTAGGCGGTTTTTCTTAATAAACGAAAAAAAAAAAAGGTACACAAACTTTGATTGAAAATTTGCGTGTTTCTAATAGCAGGTTTGGTCTACCGAATAAATGTTTAAACATTAACCTTTTGTGTGTACTTTTAAAGGAAAGAAAGCAAAAATAACAAAAAAACAATATTTGAAGATTACGGAAAATCATACATATAACTTAAATTAATACAGAATAGCTTAGATAATAATTATCAATTAATAGCACTTAGTAGATAAAATACCTGCCATGAAAGTTCATAAAAATAATTATTGAAATAATTTGAACACATAAATAAGAGAAAAAAGGTGAAAAATTCTTAAAGTTAAAAAGGGAAATAAAATGTATCTGGTTCTAGTATATTAGGTATGTACCTTTGTTGAAAAGGAAAAAGGTTTAAGTTTTTCCTGTGCAACTATAGAGAAAGGAAAAACTTCTAAATTACAACAAAAACTTATCTTAGCTTATCTATTTTCAAATTTTTCATCTATCCCAATCACCATCCATTTTTCATTATATTCGAACTGCTATACCGACGATGGTTTGTGTACAAACTTAATAATTTTAAAATTTCAAATTTCTTTCGTCGAGTTAATTTTCCAACGAAACGTACTGATTTAATGGATGTTTTTCAATTGCAATAAAATATTCAATCAAATTTTTAAAACATTGGTTTTTTTTAAATAATTATTTAGAATAAGTTTTGGAAAAATTATAGAAATTATTCTCTTGACCTTCGTGTTGGTAATGTTCATAAAGAAAATCCAACAGGAATTTTTTCATTTCATTTCGATTTAAAAAGGATACAAATCGTTCAGATAAAAATTCGCAAATTTTTAATTTGCAATTTTCACTATCAGATGCCTCTAGGACATTTTCAAGATTATTTAAATTTGAATCTTATTAGATGCAATTTTGTCAGTTGAAAAGAAAAGGTAAAGATAATTTAGAATCCTTTTAAATAATATTCATTAAAAAAAAAATTATACAAATAATTTGCTGAGAAATATTCTTACAAAAAACATGAAATTATCATGTAGAACGAACACTATAATGCGAATTAGTTGTAATAATTAAAAAAACTACTGAAAAGCATTACATTAAAATACAATTTCAGTCTTTATTTATCGTATGTGATTTTAATTTTTTTATCAAAGCCACAATGATAATATTTCATGATTGTTACGGGCCATAACAATTCTATCATACGAAACCAATTATTTTTTTCTTGGTATATAACATATAAGGCCGACTCTTTGAGGAATTTCTTTTTAATAAACGTTCATATTTATGCACATTTTAGCATAAAGACTAAAAAAAAGCCTCATACTGAAATGTATGAATAAATTACAAACATAAAATCAACATTAGAATGAAATTTTTGTTTTCATTCTTTATAGGACGAAAAAAACAAAATTACAAGTAAATAAATAAGCAAAATTATAATGGAGTAACATATAATCAAAAGTGTGCCTCTGTATTTTCAAAATGAAATTTAAAAAATCAAATAAAATTCGAATAAAATTTTCATAGACTTTGTTTGCCGCTAACGGATTTACTTGCAACGTGGCGACAGATTTGGGCCATTTATAATACATGGGGCGTACAATATCTTTTATGTATATATCTAACCGGCTAAAAAAAAAAAATATTGTACATATTTTAAACATACGAGTAGATTACACTTCTTACGGATGTATAAATATTTAGTACACATATTTTAATTCTTTTTAGAAATTGAAAAAAAAAAAAACTAAAATTGAATTAAAAACAACAACAACAACAAAAAAAGAAGAAGAATAAAATTCTGAAATTTTGATTAGAAATATGCCACATATTTATTCATTTTTCTTTTAATAATTTATAAAAATTTAATAATATTTTATAAAATGATTTAATGTCAGATGAACGGTACAATTATTTTTATTAATTTACTCTTGTAATTTAATTAATGAGGTCTGTTATTATTTTGACATTTCTAATTAAAATATTTTTACAAAATTGAGATAAAGTGCAGGTATTGAGTATGTTATGCAAATTTAATGAACAAAATTCAAAAAAAAAAATGTTTGGTATAATTTATTTTAATTTTTTTTCTTCACACATTATTAAAATATTGATTATTTTAATTAACAATATAGTATGTGTTGAAGTTCTTAAAATTGATTTTTAAGTATCTATTTACATTATCACATATCTTTATTTTCAAATTTTTTCAGACTTATCAAAAATCTTTATAATAAGAAACGAATCATGAAAAAACCTATCCCGAATCAACATTTGAAAAAAAAAATGCATTTATTATGATTGATTAATGATAAATCACAGACAGGATATTTTTTTTTCAAGTTTTTTTCTGTCTTTTTTATTGTCCAATTTACTTGAGAAAATTGAAGTTAGATTGGAAAAAAGTATGAGTTCTATTTTACCAATAACTTTTATTAAATTCAATTCAATTTCCAATTAATTACAAATTACATATACTTATATTTCATCAAAGCAACAACATGTAATTCCTTGTGCAATCGACTAAATTTGAATACATTCTTCTTCTTCTTCTTCTTTACTTGATCTTTGTTTATACAGAAAATAATTTAAACTACTAATATTGACCTTTTCCAACAATTACTTAATTTCATGGTAGCAACAGGAGTTTTCATTGAAACTTAAGTAGCCTATGGAGAAATTTATCATTTTATAATGGGTAATTGTTTATGAAAAAATTTTACCTTCAATACGACGTACGACCAAATAAACTCAAATAAATATCACTTCGTGCGAAAAATTATTTTTAATGCCTTTTCCTAAAAAAAAAAAAAATTTTTTAAAAGCAAATTATATACATACATATTTGTAAACTAACAGATTATATTGCATTTTGAAAACAGTAAATTCCCTCTGTTAACCAAGGTTATGAATTATTAAAATTTTTCTCTTTCTAATTTTTTTTTTTTTTTTTTCAAATGAGATCTTATAGATTTTTAATTAAGTAAATTAATTATTTTTAAAAATATACGTATCAATCTAATCGAATAAAAAATTAATTGAATTATTTTAAATTGTATTTTTAAATAAAATCGTGTTTTGAAAAAATTTTTAAATATTTTTTTTTCTTCAATTTTAAAAAACTACCTCTTATAAAATGTAGACAAATATTTTCGATAGTAATTACAAATATGAAATTTATGAGAACAAGCAGAATATACCTAAAAATTTTAAAATTTCAAAAAGTAAAAAAAAAATGAAATTACCTTTCTCTAAAATTTCTTCGGTTACTTTGATATTTCTTCTGAAGGATGTTCACACCATAAATTCATAAAATGAAATTATTATAGCACCTAATAATTGTAAACGAATAAAATTTTGAAAACTAAAAATTTTATTTTACCTCGAAGAAAATCTCATTACTTTTTCCTTTGAAATTTCCCCTCCAAGTCACATTCCAAATATGTATGTATGTACTATACATACATATATACATAATTAAAATTCTCCTTATACATTATTTTATGTATTCTCAGTATTTTGAACAGAGAAGAGTGGATAAATTTATTTCGTATACATACATATGTGAATATCACTTTTAAATTTTTTTTTTTTTTTTTTTTTCAAAATTCACTTGAATGTGTGTGTAAAATATTCGTGTGCTATTTTACAGTCCTCACGCGACTAGCATTCAATTTCGTATCCAAGGACATGAAAAATCTCTAAACATAGAACAAAACCGTTTAAAGCGTGAATGCAATTAAAGGATAAACAATGTCGTGTTATCATTGAAATATTTCAAAATATATAAACATACATTTAAAAGGACATTATATACCTTTTATTAAATACAAATCCTGAATAACAACTAAATTATCTATCGAAAATAACATTACGAGTATTTAAAAATTATTTACGCAATGTGTTCGAAATTTCAAAATGCCTACTTTTTTTTACAGGAAAAAAGTGAAACTAAGGAAAAACATGGAAATTTTTCCAAAAAATTATTAATCTCCTGTTTCACACCGATAATAATTTTTTGTAAATTACAATGAGATTATTTTTTACTCTGAAACGTGATAAAATCATAAATTTTCTTAATTAAGTTCCCTTTTATTTTCAATCTTGATTTTCAGTATTCATTGCCCAAAAAGAAAAACGGAAAAAAAAAATGTTTATAAATTTACCCCACAGAAAAACACGAAATTTATTGTACTATATATGATGTAATAGTTTCGATATTGTACCATCAGGATATTGAGATGTTAACTTGTGATAGTGGAATGCAAAAAATTAATAAATTACCTTGACATTGACAGCCAGGATCTACCCACAAAAATGCAACAACTATTACTTTTCAGCATCAGGATAAGGGATCAATGAATGTATGTATTTTTTTTTTGTTTTTTTTTTTTTTTTTGAAAAAATACAGATATACATTAGATATATGTGTGCTGATACATTTACCTCTAATTCAGACCATGTTAAGTGCATTAATGAAAATGAATAATGATTGTGCCCTTGATTGTTCATTTATACCATCATCAATGTGAGACCCAAAAAAAAACCATGTGAGTGTTCTATGTATTTCGCACTTTCTTAGGGTTTAACGTTAATAATTTTTTTTCCATCGTTACTTTTTTTATTTGTTTTTCTTGAAATGTAAAATGATATCAAAACCGTTTTAGTGACTCCAAAGAAGAAGAAGAAGAAGAAACTAGACTAAATTAACGATGCATGTTCACATTTCCTATCAATGATCTTCAATCTGATATCACACATTGAAATAGGTCAAGAACAAAATGTAAAGAAAAAAAAAACAAACAAACCTGTTTCAATTTAATATTAGCTTCTGTTTAACTATAATCAATTGAAACTTATTAACTTCCGCATTGTAATGCGTTCAATTCTCATACGTAAAGGTCAATATAAAACTAATAAATAAATAAAAAAAATATGAATAAAAAATATTTAAAAAAAAAAACAGAGATAAAAAATTCAAAATAAAATAAAATATAAAAAAGAGACTTTTTAAAGATCCAAATACCCTACAGCTGGCTGGATATACATATGTATGTATGTATCGTATATAAAGGTAATCATACTGAGCACTCATTTTTTTTTTTCCTTACAATAATTAATTGATTTTCACTCGTCCGAATCAGATAAGAACAATGTTTGGTGTGCAATTGCGAATTCCATACAATCCGTGCTGTCACGTTTTATCGTAGTTTAAATGTGATCTAAAGACCTCCTGTAATCGAAAATATTAATGACTCTTCATAAACATTTGTCGAAGCTAAATGTGTGTTGTTTTGTTGGTCCATCAAATATTGTTAAATGTACATAAATTCCATGGCAGCAGCAGCAACATCAGCATCATCAGAATCATTTTCATGTTATTTATATAAAAATACAACAAAATAAAATTTATTTAAAAAAAATAAAAATAAATAACAAAGAAAAAAAAAACATTATGAAATGTGTACACAACATTTTATAGTGAATTGTTGTAATCAAAAAGTCTATCAAAAAGTAAGTTTATAGTATCATATCAGACAGTGTTTTAAAAGTTCCATGATCATATATAATTTTATAGTTTTGTAATAAGATTTTTGTTTTCTTATTTATTTTATTTTTTTTCATATTATTTTATTAGAGGTATTATAGGAGGTATTAGCTCCAGGTTGTCTGAGACAACAACACATATACTATATGTACATACAATATATACTTTTAAAAGCAATCTTGTATAACACAATATTATATTAGCGCCGAATAAAAATAATTTGAGTTGGCGCGATATTAATATATGATATCTCTCAATATGTGTCTTGCTTAATGGATTCTTGTTCAAAATTTGATATCTTTGACATGAATTCATCAATTATTTAAGTCTGGCGTTTATTATTGTTAATGATGTCATATATGGTAAAATAAAACAAATACAACATTTAGAACATATACAACTTAAATTATATAAATTTCTATTTAGAAGATGAATGTAAATTTAATTCCTAATTTAATTAATTTTAGCATGTTGCAATTCATGAGAATTAAATAAACATTAAAATGAAGAATATATAACATGGATTTTGTATAATAAGGGATTTTTAATATTTCTATATATAATATTATGGAAGCTTGATGTATAACTACTGAATAATTTTATTTAATTTTTCATGAAATATTAAGATATCATTAAGTAGCTTTTTTTTTCTTCTTCAATTCAAATTTATTTTTAAGGCTTGGATAAAAAAAAAAGAGAGAAGCAAGAAATATTCATAAAATTATGTAAAATTATAATACATATTTTCTCTACAGGAACATTAAAATCTGAATAAAGAAAAAAAAAAATGCATGCTTGTTGTTTGATTATTCTCATTAGCATTGTGCCTCATTAAATAATTACTCTTTACCTAATATGTATGAATTATACACATACATCGGTTTCGGTATGATACTTCAACTTTATTCAACGAGTTAAAAGCCATCATTTCATCATACATATAATTTTATTTTAAAGTCCTTTATAATTGAGCAATTACTTCCTTTAAAGCAACACCTTTCCACATCGTTCGGTTTTCTTAATGACTTCTTTACCCGTGTATTTATTTTTTTACGTACACACATACAAAAAAGGAAAACAAAAGACAAGAAAAAAAACCGATCTAAAAGGTATTTTGAATTTTCTAAATAGCTACTATTTTTTTTAACTTAATCGTATATTCCATCAATGGAAATCTACATTTTCATATATGTACGTGTTTTATGCACGTGTGTTTATATATACTTGCAAAATTCAATTAAATATTAGAAAATTATTCGTATTTTTAAGAAAAACACTCACCCCTTATTCATATAGTCATTTTTGTTAAGTCTTTGTTTCATTTGTGGCTTTGTTGTCCATTTTTATTTTTATCGATGTGAAAGTAAACGAACACCCAACTTAAAACTCAAACTAATATTTTCTTCTTTTCTTTTTTTTTTCATCAAATCTTTTGGATTTTCTGTAACATGATGATGGTGTACAGACGAAAAATTTTCTGCATTAATCATTAATTATATGCGATGTGTATTGAAATCAATTTGAGGTCATTTTTCATGCCAATTCGAAAAGAAGAGAGTATCAATTCGACAGGCATTCAAAGAATTTTTACCCTCGATATTGTAATTATGTATATATTTTTAATTTTATGTGAAATACACGTATAGTGAAAATTTTCAAATGTCTCTTACATTTAATGCAAGAATTTTATGATTTATTTCTCATTTGATGACTTCAATACTGTTTTTATAAAATTAAATTTCTTTCTTCAGTTTCATAAAAAAATTTAAATGGGAACATCTCTGAAAAGTCATAAGAAACCGAAATACAGGATGTTCTTTTAAAATTTTTAATTGTTTCATGCTCAGCGAGAATAACATATTTCAAGCAAAATATTATTGAAAACAGAGTAATCATGAAATTTGTAGTCGGCTTCAACAAAGTGATTTTTGCATACAAAAAAAAATTATAAGTATCCTAGTAAACAAATATTGACTATAAACTGCAATTTTTGTCACGAAATAGTATAAACAATTTTTTTCACAGCATGCATAATTTTCAAACAGAATGTGTTAATCTATACTTTCGCCTTGAAAACACAAAAATGTTTTTAAACATTTCACAAAAAAAAAAAAAAAAAAATCTGTAAATATTGACGTTCATTATGTCTTTTTTTGTTTTTTTTTTTTAATGTCCTCTACTGATGACAATCTTTGTCCTTGCCTTTTTTTTTCTTAAATGACAAAAATTAATGAAAAAAAAAAAAAATTATTGACCATTTTTGAACAATAAAAAACAATCATTTAGAATAATGAATTTACACACACGTTGAAAAATACTAAGTAAACATCGAAAGCACGTGTTTAGCTATATTTCAATATACGTTTTTTTATTTTCAAATTTTTTTTCAATACGATATTTTCTCCAAAACTTTCGTGAATATGTTCAACAACAAAAAATCAATGTTAATCCTTTTAAAAGAGACAAAAAATAATAAAAATATTCGAATTCAAGTTCGCTCCAGATTTAATTCAAAAATTTCAATAATCACCCCAAAAAAATTTCACATACCATAAATACACAATATTTCACAGAAAAAAGAACAAAAATATATTTGAAAAAAAAAAAAACAATATTTCAATTTACAAATTCCCACCCTATTTTCTTGCCTTCTTCAACATTATTGTGCCAATTCTATAATATTTTACGTGAAATATGTTTATTTGCGAAAAAAAAAAGAAAAAACTTTTTACCCCTGTAAATTTAATTCGACCTTCATTGATTCATATACATACGTGCACACAATATCTACACAATATGAAAAAATTCTTGCCTATTCAAACGTGTCGAGGGGGTGGATTACATTTGTAAACCAAATATAAGTTACCCTTAATTTTCAAATAAAATGAAAAAATAAAGTGTGTAAAAAGAATGAAAAAGATAAAAAAAAATAAAGAAAAATAACATTTCCGAATTGACTTTATAAGCGACAGATGCACTATCCGATAGATTATTATTTGTGCTCGATTTTCACTGATAAATTTTTTTTTTTTTTGTTTGTTTTGTAAAACCTCGAAAGTCAATCGGATCAATTCACCCCAAAAGTCTGATTTTGAGGATAAAAATATGAAAATACAATAACTGAAAAGTAGCTAATGGCGGATTCTATGCGAATTTGTGTGTTTTAGATTTTTTTTGAAAATTTTCATTATACTTAGATGCAGAAATTTAATTATGAAATGTTAAAGTGAAAAAAATCTGTCAAGAAAAAGAATATCATGTAAGTAATTTGTGAACCAAATAAATATGTCTATAAAGGACCTGCCTGTCTTCTTTCTTTCTTTTTTTTTTTCTTTTTTTAATACATATACGATTTTGTAAAATAATTTCCATGAAGACAAGATCACTCATAAACATATTCATTAGGACCGGAACAATAAACTTTAAATTTTTTATTATTTTACGATTATTAGCAAAACAAACGGCACGTTTTTAAAGTTATTTTCTCTACATATACCTCTTCTTTCTCCTCGGAAAATTAAAATCATAAACATACGACTACAGTAAATCCTTAAAAAATATTGTTAGTGCATTGTACACTGATATATTGTACTTATATCCTGTTTGCCTGTATCCTAACATAATTCCCCTCCTTCGTTAGTATGACAGGCAAATAGTAATAAATAAAAATATGACTAACTTCATTTAATATATAGTGAAGGGTAGTTTCTATGTAGTTAGTTGTTCATTGAAGCATCCCTTCTGCAATATATCCTTGTAGTAGGGGTATAAAGCAAAAGAAAAAAAATATGTTAGAGAGTTGCAATGCAATTGTATACCTTTGGTCGTGTGCCAAAAATCGCGGTGACATTGATATTGATCATCTAAAATACAAATCTAAAATCATTCGTTATTTTGGTCTCGTTGTGACCAGTTCGTTTTTATTTTTTCGTATAGTGTTAAAAAAGTGTTACTTAATAAAAATTGTGTAATTGTAAAATTATATTCGATAATGGCTGCAACGCACTATTATTCGGATTACTCTCAACAAGATTGTGTACCAAATGAATCTTATTATCCTTATTATCAGGATTATGGACACTATAACAATGGATATTATTCATGTCAATCTACAACAGGATGGGAAGTGAACAGCTCATATGGAAATAAAACAACGAATCAACAATGGAATTACGATCAGGAATATATTGCTAGTTGTTTTGCATCTAAAGAAACAATACCATATCAAGTAAATTCAAAATGTACAAAAAATTCAGTGCAAAACAGAAGTGAGTCATGTGAAGAAAATCCAACTAAAACAAAAGAAAAACTCAAAAGAAAGGATGATTCTCCTGCATTGCGTGCACTTCTCACTAATCCAGTGAAAAAGATTCGATATTCTCCTGAATTTTACGATAAAATCGATCAACCGATACAATCAGCTCATCAAAGTTCTAAAGCCAATCAAACATACAACAATGTGGAAAAATTGAATTATTATGCCACCCCATACAATACTACTGGAACATCCTACCAAAAAAATGAACAACAAAAACTAGATTTCAAATCGGCCATCCTATCACCGAATGGAAGTGAAAAGGATTATCATGGATATTCACCAAAAATGCAAAATCATCCTAGCAAAGATGGATTTCCAACACCACCGCCATTAAATGTAGCTGCTTCAACGCCATCGACTGATGTATGTTCTGACAGGCTTCTTGATATGGGTTCACCATCGTCATTGATAGAAGGTATTGGTACACCACCCTTATCACCAAAGGACTTGACAGCTCAGTTGATGGATCAGAGAAGTGATGTGTCATCACAAAATATGACATATCAATGGACTCAAAATGGTGTCCTTACAGGTAACTAAACAATATTTCTCAAATATGATAGGTTGAAATTTTTTTTTAAATTTTTTTTTCATTGTAGGCCAAAAGGACTCTAAAAGAACTCGTCAAACTTATACAAGATATCAAACTTTAGAACTAGAAAAGGAATTTCATTTTAACCGTTACTTAACAAGGAGACGACGTGTTGAAATTGCTCATACATTAAGTTTATCAGAACGTCAAATTAAAATTTGGTTTCAAAATAGAAGAATGAAAGCGAAAAAAGATCGTAGAATAATTTCTTCACCTGAAGTACCATCACCAATTGCCAGTGTAAATTCCGTTCAAGAGGATACATTCATTTCCAATCAAACATCATCACATCCAGCAGTGACCACTAGTCATTCTTATTATCATCATAACCCGTATAATTCAGCTTCTAATCATCATTTATATTCCTCACCTGCTCCTTATTCACATATACCAAACTCTTCTTCTCTTTATGGATACGGAGATGTCACTTCACAACAACAAATGCCATCTGAATCTGTTAACTTTGCGTCATAGTATTTTTGAATTAATTTTTTTTTTTCATAAAACTATCTAAGAAAAAAAACGGTATCTGTATTCCGTGTCATTCGGGTCCTCTTCTATGCTACTCTTGAATGAAACACCATATGCCAGGAAAAAAAAAATAAAAGGAAAATGTTTGTGAACTATGAGTCAATAAATTATCATCATGACATATTCTCTATAGCATGAGAGTTACAAAATTGTAGATTGTAAATTCATTATACTTTTTTTTCCTATATATTTAATTGTGTAAATATCCCTTTACTTTCATGTATTTATTTATAGAATTTATAATAGGATTTAATATAAGTAATTTTTTTTTTAAGTGTAAAAATTAGATAGATTTTAAATTCTACTTTAAGAATGAAAGAGGCCTGTTTAGTTCAAATATGTTCAAATTTTAATGTAAATATGTATTTTGTCTTGTTCCTATAATGTATTGTAATCATTATTTTTGTAATGAATTAAATCATAATTAGAAAGAAAAAAAAATTAAATATAAATAAAAACACGAATAATTATAAAACAAAAAAGTATGTTTTTTCTATGTACTTTTTCGTTTATTTAAAAATATTCTTTAAAAGATATCTGAACAAAAAGTTTTTAAAAAGGTATGAGTTGGATAAGCTGACTAAGTGAATTTATAAAACTATTCCTATTAAATTTGTCGTTTCGATTTAATTAGAAAAAAAAAACTTTCTTCTATCAACAAAAAGTACAAGAAAATTTACAAAGTCAACGTTAAATTTTCCTTCTGCTAATAACATTGAAAGCAGCTGCATTTTTTCAGCTAAGATTCCCTTATTATTTAATTTTTCTATGTCTCAGTAGGGAAGATCGATTTCATATACTTATGTATACAATTTTCTGCTATCAATTCTTGTGGTGGTTGGTGATATCAAATGCACTATCGGTTGGTCATTTTTCATTTCGTCAAATATACAAGGGGGATGCATTTAAAAAAAAAAATTTTTTCTGTGGTCACACATTCAGCGAACTAAATGCGATTCTTTTTTTTTTTTAAAAATAGGTCTTTTCGTACAATCGGTATCGTATCCTTTTTTCACTATTTATTTTATTACATTTTTTCCCCACAAATTTCAAAAAAATTTCCCGAAAAATATGTGTCGTGTTTTAATTACATTTTCTACATTTATATTGTAAAAATTCTTCAGGTAAGATAATAAACGTTCAACCCCTTCTAATTTGTTTACGGTAAATATCAGGATAATCCTTTAAAATAAAAGTATAAAAATAAAATAAAGATACATAAATTGAATGTACATGTATGTATGTATAATATATTTAGTTTTTAAAATTTGCAAAGATCATAAACAAAACAAAAAAAAAATTAAAAATAAAAGAGTTTGTTGCAAAAATAGGCGGATTTATTTGGGTAATTAAGGAAAAGGATTTAAACGAAAGGATGGGTTAAAATATTAGAACATAAAAGAATTTGTATACAAATTTATATATTTTTATCGTTTTTCATTGAAATTGAAATTTTATTATTTCCTAGAAAAAATGTATTTCTGTTTTACATCAATGTTTTTTTGTTTTGTAATTTGAAACAAAGTTGCAAAAATTTAAAACAAAAACAATTTTCTTCAGTATTAAATTACAACTTTAAACATAATCCTGGTAGCTGGTTTATGTAAATATAAGATATTACAGCCTCTATATAATTTTAAAAAGTTCATAAGAATTACAAAGTGCATATTACTTAAAAAGGATAAAATGTAAAAAAATAAAAATAAAAAAAATGGGAAACAAACCCTCGAATGCAACCTCCAATCCATGCAACCCTCGAATGATCATACTCTAGATTTTCATATTTTCACTCCATCAATTTTATAAAGAAAGCCTAGTAGCAAAAATGTTGTTAACAGGTTTTAAAGTTATATCAAATTAACGTCGTCTATCACTTTTTACGACCAATCATTAAAATGTTTTTACACTTAAAATATGCAAATAAGAGGTTACTACTTTACTTTTTAAATTAAAAGTTACGTTAAAAAAAAAATAAATAAACTTCAAATTATGAGCACACAAATAAATTTAAGTGCTTATGATGATGTTGATGCTGTGTTCTGTGGTGTTATTTTATTTTATTGAGTTAAAAAATAAAAGGAATGTAGATTATGTTACCTGGAGCATCATTTCACACATGTTCATATACACACATACATCTGAACTAAGAATTGATCTTATATTTGTCTGAAATCAATATAATAAATTTTTTATTCAAACGAAAATAAGTTATAAATTTTCTTTAACAAATTTGGAAATGTCATTTAAATAGTTTAATACAAGAAAAAAAAAATCTTTTTTAATGGATCTATCTTCTATACATACATATAGCAGGGTGATCACGTTTTATAAAAGACTAAACTAATTTAAATGATTTTACAAAACACCATTTGTAACACTTTCATGTTCTCTTTTTCTTTTCTTTTTTTTTTTTTACTCTTGAAATGTAAACAGTTTATTTTTCATTTTTGTTTGGCAATAATTTAACTCTAATTAATTTAAAGTAATTCGTTTTATTTCTTTTTTATTTTTTTATTTTTAAATAAAAATCTTAATTTAAATCAACTTTAGTCGATGAATGAGTTTCATTTTAAAAGTAATTTACCAAACAACCTACTAATGTGTCACACAAAACACATCATCAAGTATATAATGGACAACAAAAGAATTTTCATTTCTCAAAATTTGCGTGCAATGTTCTGTGAGAAAATTCTACATAACAAAATGATAGACATTCGTTGGACATACATACATACATACATTTTCTAACCTTTATAATGAGTGGTCTGATATTAAATAGATACATTTACTATATTGCATGTAGGGCTAAATTGGTATATGCAAAGCTATATTCTCCATGTTGTATGTATATTTAATAATACCCATGTTACATATAAAATCCTTGAAAGTGTGTGACGAACATCCATTCATCAAATTGAAAGTAAGCAGCTAACATTTTTATATTTTGCTTCTGTATATCAACTCTGCAACTTTAAATATTTATCAAAAAGTAACGTATTTTATTTCTTTTTAAAGGTAGACTCACCTTTGATTTTTATATTTATTGCTATCAAATTTAAATTATGAACTGTTCATTCTTTCATCAACATAAAAACGCACAAGAAAAAATATTATAATTTATGATATGAAAAATAAGAAACTTTTCATTTGTATCAGATTATTTTCAAATATAAGAAATGATAGTTATACAATGTGACAGTAACCAAAATGTAAAAAAAATTTCACTACAAACTTCGATTACCTATTGAAATACAAGTGTACATATAATTTTTATAGTGAAAAAATACACCTAGGGTAAAGTTACCAGTCCTGAGTTTTCTTGAGAAAAAAAAAATTTTTTTTAATAACCAAAATTGAGATGAATAGCATGAAATGAAACCATTGTGAGATTGCAAGCTCAAAAGTGTCTAAATTATCAATAAGCAAAGAGAATAAGCAAAATCTCAGAATAAAAAATAAAAAAATCGAAAAAATGCAAAAAACAATCGGATGATCCTATGGCAAGAATTCATCCATTTTGAGTTTGATTACTAATTACTGTTGTAACTGAATACACGTCATTGGTATCCCAGGTCGAAACTGGTACCACTACCTTACTACTACTTTTTATTAAATTTTATATTAAAATCACATTATAAACAAGTTTGGTTTCCAACGAACAAGTATTTTATATCTAAAATCAAAAAAAGCTGATTATATTAAGGCGCCCAATTCCCCAGTTTATACAATATCTTCTCCATACACACTATATGTACATACATATATGTAAATGAAAATTAGACCTTTTTC
Organism: Bombylius discolor; assembly: GCA_939192795.1. Lineage (NCBI taxonomy): Eukaryota > Metazoa > Arthropoda > Insecta > Diptera > Bombyliidae > Bombylius > Bombylius discolor. Next base: position 1,777,056 of record OW584241.1, on the reverse strand, counting down.
TGTTTTTACTTTTTTTCAATGTATAAGTATTCATCGGATTTCATATTAGTTTATTTTTGATATAGAAAAGATTTTTATTTCTTGTCGCATATATTTTAAAATTTTTTTTTTCAGAAGTTTTTTTTACATCGAGAAGAAATTTATGGAACCTTATAGTACTAATTAATTCTTACGTCATATACAAAAAAATATATACATAGGTAATATGTATGTATATCAGGCAAAAGACACAAAGATTTAAATTATAATAACCTGAAACAACTTCACATTTGTATGATAATACGACGCAAGTTCTCGATTTATGGCTTTTAAAATGCTTTATGTTGTGTTTTATTTAATTTATATGGGAATCATTCAGATTTTTATTTATGAATATCAACCGGCAATGACTTCTTATATGGGCATATCATTTAAAAGATTTTCTTTATGTATCTTTTTCTATTCTTAATTTTTTTTTTTGTGATAAAGGAATTTAAAGTTCTGACCTCGTAAATTAGTTTCTAATAATATCAGGTATGATTTCGTATACAAAAAAAAAAAATATATAAATTTTTTATTTTAATTTCCTTTTATCTAATGTGCGGGTTTTACGTTGAATTAAATCGTTCATAAATCTTTATAGATTCAAATAAATTATTTTAGCTAATTTTAGACTAGATATATTTTGTTTTAGTATGAGTACGATAGGGTTATTACTCATATAATTCTATTTTATACTAAAATTAATATAATTTTATAGAAATATGTTAAAATGTACATTTTTGAAAAGCATTAGACATTTTTTTTAAAAGTTTTTCTTATTCTTTTTCTTTCAAATAATGTGGTGAAAAAGTTAGTAAAGTTTTAATTAAACAAACGCGAAATTTTATAATTTAGATTTTATTTAAAAATAAAAAAAGTTTTATTTTTTTCATTTAATGTTCCATAATTAAAATCATTGTTCATACTGACTATGAATGTAATACAAGGAAGTAATTATTCGAGTTTTAATTACTTTTTCACTTATTTTTGCCTTTTTTTTTTAATTCTCTTTTTAGCTGCTTTGCATGTCTTTTTGTTGAGCAAAAAATTGAACAAACACTTGTTATACACTCATCATAAGAATAAAATTCTGAAATATGATAAAATCGACATGCTAAAAAATATTTTTATAAAATAAAAATAATAAAAAGGGATTTATTATTAGATAAAAGAAACAATGAGTTCAGTCTTTACAAAGTTTTATTTAAAATTGAATCCTTATTTCAATGTACGGCTGTATTTTTGATGTAAACGATAATAAATTTTAATGTTATGATATTAAATACAGTCATTCTTTTTTAAGTTTTAATTTTCATTTATTTCGAAAGAAAAGAATAAGAACAACTGAAAAATATATGAAAAAATAATTAAACTTTATGATGTTTCACTTTCTTTTAAACTTTCAATACCAGGATCTATGTATATTACTACATGTGAACATAAACCCATATTACAGTTTAACTTTAAAAATAGAAATTCTTAATACATATACTAATTTTGTTTATCTTTAAAATTTTTCTGTAAAACAAAACAATAGAAAAGTTTGTTTATTTGTTTTTTATTTTTTATTTTCTATTTTTACGTTTCGCCTGTCAAAATTGACAACATGAATTCTACAATCATTCAATTGTTGTAAACGCATGTTGCTATTCTTTCTTATACTTTTTAACTGAAGACAGAATGATAAATGATGTTAACAACATTTAGAGAGAAAATAAAAATAAACAAACAAGAAACAGTAAAAGCCACCCTTTAAAGGATCCGTCGACCTTATTCACACATTTCAATATTTACACATTTCAAATTGACTTTACACACATTTTTTTTTTTTTTTAAATATTCAAGCAATTCAAGTAAGCATATGAATTTTCTACTCACGGATGAATGGTTTGTAAGCAATTTCCATTCCATTTATTCTTTTTCAGTTATCCTTATGATACAAAATAAAAGTGAAGGAAAATATGAGTTAAACCTTGAACTAAATTTAAAAATAAATTAAAAAATTCTTGAATGAAAATGTCAAACAAACATTTTATTTTGTTTTTGCATTTTCCTATGTTTTTGGCTGTTATTAATTTTTAAAAATTAATTGAAAAAAAGACATTAAAAAATTTGCAAAGCAAAAATTGCAAAAATATTTCTTTTGAAAGTGAAATAAGAATTTTCCAATAGAAAGGATAACGAAAAGAGACATCTAAATGTGAATAGTATAAAGTTGTTGCATGTATGTATTTGTAATGTGATTTTTGCAAAAAAAAAAACATATAATGTCACACATGTTTTAAACAGAAATATGATTGGTATACAGGAAAATAATGTACAAACAGGATTTGTATTTAAAAACAACGAAATAAAAGAAAAAGTTTACATCATGGATGTGTGATGATAATGCAGTTTCATGTTGTGAATTACGGAAAATAATATATAAAAATCCTTGTTTCGTACATTTTTGTAACTTAAAAAAAATTTTTTTTCTTCACTTTATTTTTCTAGTCGTTGATTTATTCTATGAATTTTTCGAATACATTTTTGACTAGTATGTGGGAAAATATTTTTTAATTGAACTTTAAGTATTTTATTGTTTAAAGAATCTATAAAAATTAGAAAAAAATTTCCCATATTTTTGTTTTTAAATAAAAAAGTAGTTTTTACAATTTTCAGAGCACAACAAAATAATAATTATTTTTCATTTTGCTTGTACTATAATATTACATTGAAAAAAAAAATACAAATTTTTCATGTGGACATAAATGGACACTTCAGTAAAAAGAAGAAAAAAAACTTTGAAATCTTTCTAATCTTGAAGAGTTTTCCAAAACAACATTGATTTTTTGTGAAATAATAAAAAGAACCAATGTTGATGTTCCTATACCATACTATATATGTATGTATGTATGTACATATATGCTTGGTGTAACATTTTAGTATGTACCTATTTACATTCCAATGACCAAATGAGCTTTTCACAACTATTTTTACACGAAAATTTAAATATAAAAAGAAATCTATAAATCATTCTTTTTCAAGTGCATCCCACAGCACAACGAAGAAAGTGTTTGTGAGTTTAGTAAAAAAATTTCCCAAAAATTAATTTCATTTTATATTTCTAAATTATTCAAAAAAAAAGTGCAAAAGTATTTTGAAGTTTTTTTTTTCTAGAAATTCAAAAACAAAGTTGAACACTAAATAACCATGGCAAAAGAATCACACATAAAACAAAATTGTCAATATTTATCACAATGTGGTCAAATTGTTATAATAGGTTCTTTTTCATTCAATCTTTTCACATGTCTCAAAACAAAGCATTAAAAATCAATTTTGGTATTTGAAAGAATTTTAAATCAAAACCTGATCATCAACTTTTATGAAATTTGAATAATACTTTAAAAGTAATTTATCACACAAAGAGTCTATGACAAAGGCAAATTGCGAAAAAAAAACAACAGCAAAGAAAAAAAAAAGTTATATACTATATATACGTATATTTTTCATACACGAATTTGATACGTGCAAAATCGAAAAGGATATATATTCCCCGTACATGCAATAAAAAAAAATTTAAAGTAATTCTAGTAACAGCAGGATATTTCTTCAGGTGAACTGATTTAAATTACTTCAAAACTCATCCTAATAATGACCTATCATTTGAGTATTTGTAAAGAATTCTATTTTGAAAGGAAATCGAATTCAAGGTCACTTGTAAAGGTTTGAAAAATTTGCAAAAAAGGATTCAAGAACAATATTGCGATTCATTTAAATTGCTTAGAACTATATACTCATATTGTTTTACTCTTTTCATATGTTTTTTTGGTTATTTTCTATATGTGTATTTTGTATTCGCAAATAGTTTGTTATTCGTACCGAAAAAAAAACATATATACCTAAGCATATAAATTTTATGTTTATTGTATTTGTGCACTTGCTTGAATGTAGAACAGTTCTCTAGAATTCAATTTATCACTCATTCCATTTAAATGTAACATCACGGTCGAATAATTCTTTTAGTAAGCACTGCACGACATTTACGTAGAATCCAACCAAAAGAAAATTCTTGTGGTGGCACTTATTGAAAATCAAAACCCAAAAAAATAAATATATACATACAAATAAGGACAAAAAATGCGCAAGGATAAAAATAAAAAAAAAGTATTCTTAAGACGATGATACTTTCAACATTTCCAATAAAAATTTAATTTTAAACTTTTTTTTTCTTTACAATTTTATACATATTACAAGGAAAAAAAAAGGATATTCAAATGAACTTTATAGAAAAATCACCTTATACCCTTCGAACTTAACATTTAATATTCAAATTGTGTAGTAATATAAAATAAAATCAGAGCACATGGTAAAGGTGGGGCCATTTGAGAGGGTGTACACCTTCATCAGATATAATTTACGAGCAAAATATTTGATGTTGCGCAGTTCCAATGTTAACAATTCGAATAAAATTGACTGGGAGTAAATGAGATAAATCGCTAATTTCGAATTCTAAAGCTTTATTTGGTTTTATTTTATACATTTTATATTTTTATATAATATTTTATTGCTCCTTGTATTGGACTCCAATTGAACAGAGACAAATCGAGAATCACAGAAATTCGAATGGGACATAGATGGAGATTGTATCCAAATTAAAGTAACATGCAATGGATATGGCAGCCTGCTTGTTATATGTATAATATGATCATACACATTATATAGCATAAAATATCATATAGCCAGGCAGAAAAGTTTAACGAATTTTTAACAAGCTCCCGGTGTCTTGTCTTCTCCTTTGAAGGAGGCAATTTTTTTGATCGCCTGATGAACATAATGCTTGCTTTTTTGTAGTTTTTCTATAATACATATTATATCCCAAAGTTATATATGTTTTATTTTCTTGTTGTTGTTTTTCCTCTAAATTTTATTTTTATTTTTATTTTTTGCAATGTTTTAACTTTATTCCAGATCTTGCTGTTTTGTGAAAACAAACAAACCTTTGTACAAAAACAAAAATAAATAAATATATAGCACATGCATCAGAAATTTCTTATATCTTAACGTGAATCAAAAGACATTTTAAATGTATTCGCCATTAATCAAGTAATGTTGACGTTTATTTTTCTTTAGTTTTTTTTTTCAAAATTTTAATTTTTATTTTTACACTCTCGATATATGTATATGTATGTGTGTACATTCAGTTTTTAATTTGTGCTTTTTCTTCTGTGACTCTTTTATAATATGTTCTAAAGTTTTTTGCTTGTACCATTTATTTATAACATATTTTTAAATTTATTTTATTTTCCTTTTATATTAAAATATATGTATCTTATGCGATGAGATAATAAAAATAAGACATATGAAAATATATTATCTTGGTATTATTATATGTATAAAATTACCATAAGTTAGTCTATGAGAATAAAACTTGATTTGTTTTTTTAAAGGAAAGTTATTCGAGGACGTGAAGGAGGAGAACATTTTTCTTTTTATTTAAAAAAAAAATAAATAAATAAAAGAGGCTATAGTAAAACCGCCAGACAAAATGAGAAATTCATTTACATTAAAATGCAATTTAAATCAATTTACTTAACTTGACTACCTGTTTTAAGTTTTTTTCGGCCTTTTTTTTTTTTTTTTTTTTTTACCTATACATATGAATATCTATCTAGAAACGATTTTATTTATACTTATTGTTTTTTTTTTAGTTTTTTTATATTTTATATGCTTTTTTTGATATTTTTTCGTCCATTTTAGGCTCGAGTAGTTATTTATGAGGTGAAACAACCATGAAAACATGGCTGATAATTTACTAAAGCTTTTAAATATATGTAGGTATAACGCTATTGTTTCAATTAAATCTGCGTACATGTAAAATTTAATGAGAAGAAAAATAAAATAAATAATATGAAATTTAATTAAAAAATAATAAAACTGAACTGTCGAAGTGTAATTTATTACAAACTCATATGAACAAAATAATTAAATTATTTTTTATTTATTTATCTTTTATTAATGACTTTTCATTCGATGACTGCTACGAGACTATATGTACGCATATACACCTTAATTACCTTATATAAAATGCAACGCCATTAAAAAGTTATAAGGTCAATTTCAATTGAAACATTTCATGAGTTTTAGGTATTTATTAATTTAAAAAAAAAAATCGTTGTTTAGTGAACAAAAGACTTTTCATAATTTTTAAAATTATAAGGCAAAGTTATCAATTGGAAGCAATAGAAACTAGAAAAAAGGAACGCTCCTATAGGTGGATATGCCTTCTGTAAATTTTAACTGAAAAACTTTTTCAATGGTCAGAACTTTTGAATTTTAAATCAATATGAAAAATATAAATATGTATACGAGTGTGTAAATAATTACTCACTTTGAACATGAGACCGTCCATGGTTTCAGATTTCATTTCGATTTACATATCCTGTTTAGTTTTTAATACAATGTTTTTTTATTATTTTTGTTTTTTATGTGATATTCATGAAAAAATTTCATTCGATACATTCAGCAAAATAAAAAGTGGAATACCTATATATACTAAACTGTTTTTTAATTTCTACTTATTTAGTAATAATTTGTAAAACTAAAATATGTCAAATAACAGAAGGAATATCTAAATAAATTTTGCAGATTTCAAACCACTTATTTTATTGAATTTTTTTGTCAAGCTCTGTCGTGTTGTTTATTTATTTTAATAAAATTTTTTTAGTAAAAATTGAATGCAATTCAATAAAAAATACTCAATTGTCTTGAGACAGGTTCTACATATAGAAGAAAAACAGAAAATAGTCAAATTTAGATTGAAAAATCGAAAATACATATATTTTCAAAATATACAATCAACTTTTATGTACTTCTATGTCCTTGCCAGAATCCTGATGGAAACTGGTGAACCTTTTATCTTAATTTTGTTCTTTTTTTAGAATTTATATTTTCAAGTTCCACAGCTCACTAAATTTTAATTGGAATTAAAAAAATTAAACATATAGAAACAAAGCTGTTAATCTTTCACAAAAAAATCACTTTTTTTCCAAAAATTTCCTAAACCGTTCGTAGGTATAACGTCCAGCAAAATTTGAGGAAAAAACAAAATGTAAAATAAAATATTTAAAATTTTTTTATCTAACCATAAGATAAAATACCTACATATTTAAGTAAATTTGTATGTAAAATTGTATAGATATATAAAAAAATTTATCTATAAATGTTGTTTATTTTTACATACTAAAAATATATTTTGATGACTAATTACCAATCAATTCTCCCAGTATTTTCTTGTTAAATTTTTCAATGTTATTTAAAAATTCATAGATACATCTAAAAAGCTTTAAAAAGTCATGAATAAAAAATTTCACAACGTGTGTATCAATAAATCAAAATTAAATTAACATTAAAATAAAATTTCACATGCGGTGGAATTTTTGCACTCAAAAAACAATTTTAAAACATCTTTTGGAAAATGTTTTTTTTTTGGGTGTTATGTAAAAACAAAAACAAAAAATATATATAAAAAAAACAAAATTAATAAATAAAAAATAACGAAAGTAGAAAAAAGGAACATATAAACGAGAAAAGTCATTAACCCAGGTGCTTCTTTCAGAAACAAACAAAAAAAATTGTTACAAAATTTTATAGGTACATATACCTATACAAACATATGTATGTATATATACTCATATTAGGTAAATTATTATTATTACTTTTTAAATTAAGTCAACAAATCCAACAACAAAAAATGTATTTAATCAATTTTGCAATAAATTTGAATTCAATGTTCGATTTCACTGAAAATCATAAATTTTATAATATGAGTAATTAAACAGAAATTAAACATTAAATTACCACATCATTATGTACTTCACATTGCCCAACAAAATAATAATAAAATAACAAATACCATAAACTTTGTGATCATCTTATATTACTTGGGTATCCTTTTATTATTTTGTGTATATTTTCTTAGTTGTGTTGTATGTTGTGTGTTCATAATATGCAATAATGTGTCGTTTACGATGTGGCTGAACACAATCATAAAATAAGCATTCTTCTGATTCAATAAAATAACTAAGTTTTCTTTTTAAAATAATAATGAATGCAGTAAACACCTTATTCAACTACCTGTTTATCATTTTTCCAACTATTCTTTTCACTCTTAAGTTTTTCCTAATATTGCTCGCACTGTTTTACAAGAAGGCGGTACTTTTTAAAAAAATAGATAGCAATATGTCAGTATCTCATTCTCACATTTGATTTACGGCTTTTTATATTTCAAGTAGAATGTTATTTTAACTCTTCCGCCGTATGTGACGAATCGGATTCTATATATCCTGCTGTCCGGATGACTTTGAGTATGGAAAATAAATATAAGTACCTATGTATATATAATTTTTTTTTGTCGGGAAGACAGGAATTTTATCGTTTATCCATTCTATTGTATGTGGTCTAATCGCTGAGACAAAAAGTATAAAGGAATGTGTATAATTCAAATAATAATATGTACTAAAGTGTATCTATTGTACGGTATGTATTGGAGAATACATATATATTTGAAGTTCCATATTAATCGAATTGTATAAAGTATATAAAGGAGCAAGGACTATACACCCCACTTTCTCCTCTTCAAGGAAAGGTCATCTGTGTGATAAAGCTTCAATTTCGTAGACTTCAGGATATGAATCTGGGAAATTCTGTTTGTGTTTTCTTGTTGTATTCTTGTTTTAATCAGAGTTTTGTCATTTGATTAAATTTACGGTGAGTTAGTGCAATAGTAAAAATGAAATAGTGTTAGTGACTTTGGAAGTAAACAGGCGGTAAATTATTATATTATTACACTTTTATTTTTGTATTCTATGTAAGTACACAATAATACACTTCGTGTAAACATATAATCTAAAAGATACTTTTTTGTTATATTTCTTTTTCTTATACAATACAACATATTATATACATATAGGCATTATATTGTAACAACTTTTTTTACTATATATTTATACGAGCATACACACACAATTTTGTATTCATTGTGTACAGATATAATGTGTAATAATATGAATAAAATCAACTTTACACAGCATGAATACGTATTCAAAGAAAAATGTTCATGTAGGTACATAAAAAAATTATAAACACACTACTTGAAAAATAAATGCGATATAAAATGAATATCATCGTGTATCATATTGATGCTGAGATATTTTCAATTTGAATTATGTCCAACTAGTCAAACTGAAACACTGGCGCTTTAAGCACGTATTCGCGGAAAAAAGTTTATATGATTTTATTTTTGTTTTATTTTTCAATAAAATTTAATAAAATGAACTGTGTACAATTTTAATAAAAATGGTGAAGCTTAATTTCGAGGCAATAATGATTAAAAATAAAAATTAATTGAAAAAAAAAATTAACTGAATAAAAACTAGTGGATTTCGATATTTTGAATATTTAATGAATATTATAATTCGATATTTACTATTATAAATTTTTTTTGAAATACAAAAATTAAATTTTAAAACCTATAAAGATAAAACAATTTGATAAATTCTCAGTGGAATATTGAGGATACAAAGTGCAATAGTTTAAAATAGTTTAGTGATAAATCAAGTGAACAAATTTAAAAAATTTTCAAAAACCAAAAAAAAAAAAAAAAATCTTTTTTTTTGTGAAATTTTTCAATTGAACAAAAAGTAATAATTCATTTGGTTGTTTGTGTATTCGTTTTTTTTTTCTTCTGTGACATCATACACAATAATAATAACAACGATAATATGTAATTATTGTTATTAAAATCATTTGAAGTCAATCGTATTACAATATACTCAAGTTATACAATAATATAAAAATAAAATAAAATAAAAGAGATAAAATCGCACCTTGTGGCATCCCATTGCTGATCCCTTACAGTCAATTTTCTTGTCTGACTACTGAGTGTGTACATTAAAGTAAAATTTATGAGGTGAAACTGTCATAAATTTTTCTCCCTAAACAACAAAACAGTGTTTTTCCTGACCAATCTCTTGTCATTACATTTTAATTTATTGTGCTTTTTCTTATATGTTATTTTTTTTTTAAATTCATATTTACTAAATACATATTATAACCACGTGTTTATTTAATGTTTAATTATTTTTTTTTTAACCGTTTGTAACTATCATTCATTATCGTATAAGTTAAAGTTTATTGTAATTTTACAGGTTGTTAATTAATTGTTCTTTTATTTATTGAAACAAAAAAAAAGAAGTATGTATAACAAGTGGTAAGGAAGATAGAAAACCTGTTTCTAAGGATTTTATGTTTTGTTTTCTTTTTCATTTTTTTTTCCAATTATTATTTTAATTAAATATTAATTTTTCTTTTTAAGTATTTGAATATTTGAATTTTAAAAAGAAAAAAAAAAAGGTATTTTTTTTAACACGGACAATAATTATACGATTTAAATGGTGTGTGAGTTTTTATGTTATAAAAAACCGTGATAACATTGGAACAAATTCTTGTTATGTGTTTGATTAATCTTTTAACAATCGTGGATTTATTGGAACAAACAATATTTTAAGTTCATCTTATGATTATGGACATAATTATTTCCATAATAATTAATAAATAATTAAGGTGAGTAAAACAGTAACTGGAATAATTTTAACAAGCAAAGCCATAAAATTTTCTAAAACGTCGATCGATAAAATAACATATTAAAAACCAAATTCTATATTTTCTTCAGGTTTATCTTTTTACCGATTGTTCATGTAAAAATTGTACGTTGTAATGTAATTTTAAATTATTGAGTGTCACTAAAAATACTATAATTAAGCGTGTACTACTCAGTTTCAATCAACAACTGGAAACCATTTCCTTGAAATTTGAATTCGCTTTAGGCTAAACGAATTTGCAACTTTCAATGAACCTTTGTTCTTGATAAAAGCGGTAAAATGTTAACAAGGACTTTTTTTTTAAATATTACTGCAAATATCTTTTGAATTTTTATTCATATTGTTCCTATAATTTTTTCATTTTTATATTAAATCAAAAAATGAAAATATAAAATTATGATTAACAAAAAAAAAAAAATCTAAAAAATTTTCCTGTTCATCGTGCATGCAATATAATTTTTTATTTTGCATGCAAAAAAAAAAAAAAAGAACTTAAAATGTAACATTTCTATACAATTCTCACTAACATGGTTAATATGTATTTGAATACAACATTGTTGCAAAAAATAACCAGAAATGTGTAAATTTTTTTTTTTTCAATTGTATAAGAAATAATAACATATCTAAAAATATATAATTACAATTAAACAGAATTAATTTTAATTGAAATTTCAATAATCTATCATTATTTCAATTTATAAACCATGAGTGTGATTATTAAGGAACAATTTTCTAATTAAAGAACTGCAATGGTTGAACAAAAGCATAACAAAAAAATACAAATTGAATTTCAACTATTATTTGATTTCTAAATGATTTCAAATAAATAAATTGTAAGTTTTATATTAATTAATTAATTTTTAAATTAATAAACACTTTAATCAATTTTTTTTTTTACAAAACAATAATATGAAAAAAGTCCTTGTTGTGTAGAGTACAAGAAATGTAATTAAATTTATAATTAATTGAATAATTAAACATTTCAATGGAATTTCCGATTAATCTGTACTTTGAATAATATATAAATAATTTTTAATGAATACTTATTTTGTAAAATGTGGAACTTTGGAGTTTGGACAATGTTGTAACACTTCAGTTTATGTGTTTTTTTACTTATACATACATACTTTCTTATCTTCAAATGTTACCGTTTCTTATTCACTTTTATTTAAACTCAAACGGCGCAGATAAGGAAATTCTAACTGATTTTATTATCTTTTATTCAAGTCAGTTTTTATTACTGTCTAATTGACGTTAATATTGTTTGGAAATTACAAACAGCAAAATTTTATATTCTTAAGGCGATTGAATTGAGGATAACCTAACTTACAAAATTCGCAACTTCAGTTCTTAACTAATACTTATATGAATAAAAATATCCGACGATACTTTGATAGCCTAATATATCTTTTCCGAAATTCAAATAACAATTAAGTAGAACAATAATAACCCAAAACTATCACTAAAATTAAAAGTCATTAAATAAATTGAACAATTCATTTAAATTTTCAAATAACATTTTAAAAATACATACACAAATCCTTTAAAAGCAAACATTTCCATACAATGTATATCACAATATAATTGAAGAAAATTTAAAATAAACATTTTCAACATATTCACTTTATTTATGATGACTTTTATGAGGTGACTACAAATTTTATGAGTATTTAATTACTTCTTCCTTGTACAATAAAAATTTTAATGACACGAGTTGTAACCATAAATTTTTTTGTGTTGTTAAAAATAAAAATAAAATATAAATAAAACTGGATTTGATTTACCTGTGTAAAAGAAATTAAAATGATAAGGAAGGAAAAAAAATATGATCAAAAACTGATAAATTGTGGATATGATTTTTTTAGACTTGAATTGCTACACATGAAAAAAAAAAGATTCGAAAAGGAATAAGATTTATCTCGGTTACTAAAATTGAAAAGAAAAACTTCAACAACAAAATAATGAAGAAAAAAAAAATTAAATTGGTGATGGTATAATTGATAAAGAAAAATAATGTATAAACATAGGGTACTGTTTTGTTTTAAATGATTTATGTGACATTATTTCAACTATGTATGTATATGATAGTATATACGCGGGTCTTATTTAAATTTGATTCCTAAAATCTCAAGGTGTTTATTATGATACCATTATGCATGGTATATTATAGATTTTTGCATTGAACTCTTTTTGTTAAATTCGTTCTGTAGATAAAATTCAATTATTCACAAACCCTTTTTTGAAACCTTGACTTAAGAAAGCATCTTATAAATTTACATATGTATATATGTATACTATACCTTCTTGAATAAAAAAAGATTTTTAAGAATTAAAATGCAAAGTAGTGCGGAATATAATAATACTTTCTTTATTTAAATTTAAAGAAGAAGAAATAAAACAGAAGAAGTAAATTTTTCTGAATAAATAAAATTCAAGGTTTACCGATTCTTCAATACAAATGTCTTTTGATGTGTATATATGAATTTCAAACAACATCTAAATGGTCCCCTCCAAAATAAAATAATTTATGATCTGTTTTTTAATACTCGTTTAGGATTTAATTAACACCAATTGATCTGTGACTCGAATGAGTGATTCTATAAAATTTATGAGCTCAAAATGTTATAAGATATTCATAAATTCATGCGTACGCTTTTATTAAGTAAATTATGTGAAACTATAAATATATAGTGAATGATTTTTGTTTATTAGAAATTAATATTGTGTGATTTTATTTCTCTAAGTTTTAATTTTAAACTTGTTAGTTTTTCACTTATGGCTAATTTATTGACTTTCTGATAAAAAAAAAAAAAGATTAATTTATGCCATAAATTGCGAATTTTTTAAATTTTACATTTGATTAGATCTAGTTTTTCTTCTGTTTAAATTTAAATTGAATAGAATTATGATAATGAAGCTATAAGTTACTTAAATTAAATATTATATAAGCTTGGAGTTATGAAATCTTTATACCTATAGAACTTTATTCTTGCATTAGTTTTTTATGAAGTTTACTATAGGCTCTTATCAAAAGAAATCGTTTAATTCAGAAATTTAAAAATTTGAAAATAAAAAATATATTTTTTTTTAAATTAGCCTGAATATTATTCAAAAGTTGAAAGTTCAATACTTTTCAAAATTTTATAATTCAATAAAGCAAAATTGAAAATATTAGAAGTTATTTAAAAAAAAAAATACGAAATTGTACTCTTTCGATGCTTTTAAATTTTATCTGTACTCCACCTACCTTTATTTTGTGTAAAAACTAAAGAAATTTTTTAATAAATAAAAAAAATGTACACACATAGAAATCATTTTCAAATTTACACAAAAATTATGAAATTCCTTTTTAATAAATTGGAACCGTAAGAAAAACAATAGTCAGTATGTGAAAACAAACAATTGCTTTCTGTGTTATATTAAATTGTATATACATAGTTCATTCCTTTCTCACCCTAATAAGTTGACTATTTATTTGAAAAGAGTGGTTATCACATGTTAAATTACAGAAAGAAAAAAAAGTGAAAGGACAAAATTAAAGAAAGGTTGACTAGGAAAAAAAATTGTATACAATCATACATTATTTGGACAGCACATATTCACTGAATTATGTAATATTTTGTTTATTTAATTTGAAAAAGTTTGTTAAAAAAAAAAATTGTTTCCAGTAAATTTACCATCAAACATTGTACAACATGTGCTTTAAGTAAAAAAAACAAACATTTTTCTGTCATTTCAATTGTTAATTTCGAATTACTCCCTGTAGTTTCGGAATTTCTTTTTCTTTTTTATTTTTTAAAAAAATTCCGTAAGCAAATTTCCCAACATATTTTCTCTGGTTTATAAAAAAAACACTCATGCTGATAAAGAAATGCTACTTTGGTAGGTCCCTATAGATTGATTTATATACATACATATTTTTATTTAGATGCGTGATATGTGAAATTGTCCATATGTAATTTAGAAAATGAAAGGTTATTTGAAATGAATTAGTTCAAAGATCAAAAATCAGTCTTATTTGTAAAAGAAAGTTTATAATCTTGTACATAGATGTAAAAGTATTTTAAAATCATTTAACAATTTCATTTAATATTTCATTAAATAACTTATGTATAATGAAATTGTTAGGATTTTGTTAAACAAAAAGAAATCTTGTAAAGGCTTCGTTATACATGAAGTTTATTCCTCTATAGCATGTTGACGAAAATATTGTTCTGATGGAGAGTTGTTATAGGGGGTTATGCATTTTTTTTCTCTTTGAATAACAATATCCATGCAATGTTTTCTTGCATATACATATGTGTACATGTTTTAAAAGAAATTACTTGTTTACAAAAAAGCGTTATCATATATTGTACATCTTATTTATATTTTCAATGGAACAAGTTGTATCTGAGACTTGCTTTCAAAATATGAAATTATCGTAATTTCATGATGGACCAATTCATTGAACATTGTATATACCATGTAATAACTGTAATCAGTGATGAAAGTACCAAATCAGTTAATGTTACAAAGAAAAAACAAAAAAAAAAAAAAGGATTTAGTTACATATAAACGAATTTAATCAATAATTTAGCGTATCTTTGTTGTTTTTTTTCTGTTCTTGTTTAATGTTAAATGTTTAATAAAAATTAAAAAATAATATACAAAAGGAAAAAAAAAATTAAATCACCTGAAATTGGTCAAAAATTGATTAAGTCATTAAATTGAAAGCATGCCATATCAAAGCTTATAATGTGTTTTTCTTTTCTTTAAATTTTTCTTCGTTTTATGTTGGTCCTTCCAATCAACAAATACATTATAACTCTCAACAGGAGTAATGAATAAACAAAAAAAAAATGTTTCTGAATTTATTATGCATTGCACATGATTTAAATTCGAGATTACTGTTTATTATCTTCGAACAATTTCGCAAATTTCAACAAAAAAAAAAAAAAAACAAAGACAAAAAAAATCAAGCGCAACATACATAAAAATTAAATACAATTTTACAGTACGAGATTGTAAAGTAGGCAGAGAAGAAAGTACACTTAATTGGAAAATACTTAACGTATTTTTAATGAATTCCTGAATGCGAATTAAAAAATTTAAAAAAATAAAATAAAATGCCGCCATCCATATTTCTGCCCGTAAAAAATTACTGTATTTTTTTAAACAAAAAACTTGATCTGGTCAGAACAAATTTTTTAAACCATCCTCCTTATTGTATTCCTTTTTAACATCGTTTATTTATTTATTTATTTTTTATTTTTCAGTTTTTTTTAGATGCATGCATGCAATCAATTTTAAAATGTATGCGATTGATAAAAGCAGGTTTCTGAACTTTTAAAAGTTTCCATGCGAATTTTGCCTTGGGCCGAAAAAAATAAATAAAATTAAACAAGAAAAAAAAAAACACAAATCAAAAAAGAAAACTTATTTAAGTTTTTAAAAAAAAGGAATGCAATAAAAGAACTAAGAAAAAAAAGGTAACCATTCACGAAACCCATAATTTCGAACCAATGGGCAATTTAGCCCTTTAGCATGTTCTGTCCAAGAATTAATGAAAAAAAAAAAAAGAAGAAGAAGAACAGATAAGACACAACAACATAAGGTAAAAAGAAAATATACCGGCCGGTGATAAGAAGTCTCCTTGTCGAAGAAGTCTTATAATAATTTGTTTGCTATGTTCTTATTATAGAATTCGAAACAACCATTCTTTTATAATGCACATAAAAAAATGAAAAAATAAAAAAAAAATTGGATGGCTGAAATATAATATATTGTTGTAAAATGGAAGTTAAGAAAGACTTTATAAAGTTTAGGGAAAAGGATTTTTGTGTTGTTATAGACGTGCAATGACCTATTGACTGGAACATAGAAGAATACAAAATTGTAGGTATCAGTTTTTGTAAATAGGAAACAAAATTGTTAAGAAAAGAAAAGAAAAAACAAATTGGGTCAAATTAGTTGCATAATTGAATTGTAAATGACCGTTATAATTATCTGTGATAAATTAGATAGGTGGAGTCGATATGATTCACGACCTTGCCAAGAAAAATGTTTTGAATTCATATATGCAAACATACATACATACATATGTATTTTATATTTTTGAAATAAATACGAAAAAGTGTGTTTAATTTCTTTCTAACTTGTATTTGATATAAAAACAAAAAGGAGAATATCACCTTCTATTTATTTAAATTTTAATCAATATTTTTTAATGAAAGTAGTATTATTCATTTTATATTTTGTTTTATTTTCAGATTTTATCCAACAGCCAAGGCTGTTTTATGGTAGTTATGTCTGAAATACAGAAATATCTTTAGTAAAATTGATATATAGATTTGAACAAAAATAAAATAAAAGTAAATAAATATCGGTAACCAGTTTATCTCTGACACAAGATACCAAAATATTTAATCAAAATGGATCCGGACTGTTTTACAATGTCGTCCTATCAATTTGTGAATTCTCTGGCGTCATGTTATCCACAATCACAAATAAATCAACAGCAAGGACATCAATCTAATAGCGGTGGTAGTACAACAAATGCAAGTAGTGGAACTGGAGGTGGAGGTGCTGGTGCTGGTGGTGCTGGACAAACTTCAGGAAGTAGTGAATATTTTCCAGCAGCAGCCTACACTCCAAATTTATATCCTAATACCCCACAAGCACATTATGCTAACCAAGCATACAGTTTAGGTGCCCAACAAAATACTTCTGATATGGTTGATTACACACAATTACAACCACAAAGATTACTATTACAAAATCAACAGCAAACACAGGCACAGCAACAACAACAACAACCTCAACAACAAAGCTGTAAATATGCAGCCGAAACTACTCCTACAGGAAATAATAATCAATCATTAGCAAGCCCTCAGGATTTGTCAACTCGAGACATATCTCCAAAATTATCACCTAACTCTGTTGTAGAAAGTGTGGCCAGATCATTAAATAAAACAGCAGCGACAGTAGTATCGTCCACAAATGCCAGTAGTAATCATTCAACATCCGGCCTAAATAGTAGTAGTAGTACAACAAATGTCCCAATGCATAGTCCTGCCGGCGGTGAATCAGATACATCTAGTGAAAGTGGTAATGAGGCTGGCAGTAGTCAAAATAGTTCCGGTAAAAAATCAAATGGACCTCCACAAATTTATCCTTGGATGAAACGAGTTCATTTAGGTCAAAGTAAGTATATAATATATCGATTCAAATATAATTTATTTTTTTTACTGAGCTATCTATAAGTGATTCTGTTCATTCAGATAAGTTGAACAGCTGGTTCCAAGCTATTAATAGTTCTCAGTAATCAGTTTTTTTTTGAAATTCTTTCAATAAAATTATTTATATCTTCTGGAAAAAAAATACATATTCTTCATGCATAGAATACCTCATCCTCATTTCTGCATTTCTATTAAATTGTTCGGTATTTGTATATATGTACATTTCAAACGACTGACAGACTAGCTATATACATAGTAGCGAGTGTTAAAGCTATATTTCATTTAATCACTTGTATAAACTTTGTTATACTGTCAAAACAAGTAAACACCCGCAATTTGAGAAATTATTCAATGTTCAGATACGATATCGAAATGTAAAAAAGAAGAAGAAAAAAAAGTGATTGTTGAAAAATTATATTTGTTGACTGATAGTTTTTCAGATGCTTTTCGATACATTTAAATTTTTAATAAAACTAAAACTGAATTGATTTAAAAAAAAGAGTGGTGAAACTGAAACTATTTTTATAAATATTTTGTTTCGTTCGTTTTTTTTTTCTCACTTTTAAACAGCATTAGACTCTAAATAATTCAAATCGAAAGATTCTTGCATGAATAAACTACATGTATTGTAAATATATTGATTTTAAAATTATGTGTTTCATGAAAAAAAAATCTTAAAGGATTAATAATTTTGAAATAAAACAAACAAACAAAAATGTAATATGCAAAAATTGTACATTTCATTGCACTAAATTTTTGACACAAAAAGATTTACATACCACTCCCGAAGATTGTGTGTCATTCAATATAAACATAAAAGACAGGTGGTCAAATGTTTTAAATGATATCACTATTTGAATTTTGTGGCCTTCAAGAGAGAGAAAATATAATATGTAAAATGCATCATGTATATCGTATGTTATATGTCTTGTGTTTTAAGTTGATATTGTTGATGTTGATGATGATGATGATGATGATGACAAAGCTCAGTAAAATTTATTTTATGCAGTTCTCATGTGCATATAAACATTTTGACCACGTCCATCAATACTACCTTGCTGTAGTTCATCTGCATTTCTCTTAATCTAAAATGTATAAAAAGATATTTGTATAAAAATGTGAGGATCTACATATACATATCTCTACTTGCTGTCTACCTTTACATAATTCTATGCAAGTTTGTTCGATTCAAATCAAAACAATACGATATAATTTGCTATTCATCATATTTAAATTATATGGATATATTTGTGTAATCCTAAGTTTTCAACAAAAAAAAAAAAAAAAACAGGAAAATTTGTATATAATTTTTATTTGTTGATTTGTTTTTCTGTTGTTGTACGATATTGTCATGCTTAGGTACATTATTTGAATTTAAATATATTGCAATATGCAAAAAAACCAGCCAGTAAAAATTTTCATACATAATACGAGTACATAAAATTTGTTTTGAGTATACAAGTGGTACAAAGATAGATTTTGAATGTCAAATTTTTGTTATGCTTTCTTTTTAACTTTTTTTTTTTTCATTTACTTTTTAGTAGGACATGAATTTTTGCATACAAAATAACTTTTTTCGTATATAAACTGAGCTGATTCTTCATATCCTTGCTTATGTTGTCTCTTCTTCTTTATTTTTATTTATTTATTTTATTTTTTAAATATTTTGTTAGCCTATTGTCATTTTAATTTAATATTAACATGCATACTTAATGTCAATCTTATTGATTTTACATGCAAAAAAAAATTATACAAAAGTTTTTATGAATAACAAAATTCGATGTATCTATACTACATTATAGTTTTTTACAAAAGTTTCGAATAAAGTTATAAATTTGTGATTAAAAAACTTCTGAAACTGAAAAACTGAAAATATTCATAACAATATTGAATTTTATTGCATATTGAATATGAATTTCATTTAAAATTTATATACATACATACTTGTACTGTTAAAGTGACTAACTAAAATCTTAAGAAAAAAAATAACGATTATTTCGAATTTAAAAAAATATATACATACATATATTGAAAAAAAAACTAGTATTTTGAAAAATTTAACAATTTTTTTTATTTTTGTAAAATTGCCAAAGATGAAAATGTTTTTTGTTTTTTATATTTAAAATGTTGACAACGCAATAATCTGACTAAGTAACTCTTCAATAAATCAAGTCTAATATTTCAATTTCAAAGAATGTCGAATGTCAAAATTATAAGCTTTGTGCATTAATCATTACATACTTATAATTATACAATTTTTTTTTTATATTTCAAGGAGGTGGCTGATGAATCTAATGAAAACTATTTTTTTTCCTATATGATTTTTATTTCTTTTTCTTCTTCTTTTTCTCTAAGAATATACAAATTTTACATATTCGCCAACATACATACTTGTTGATTTTCAAATGAAATATGTTTATACAAAATTTTTTTGTTTGTTTGCTTGTTTCATCTCATATGATGTACATTAGAAACAAACAAAAAAATAAAATAAAAAATTATCGGTAGGTATATGTTTTGATTATTCTTAATGCATTTACTTACATGCATACCCATAGAATTATAATTGAAAAGCATTAGTGCATAAAGTCTCATGAGTTTTAATTAAATTTTCATGCTGATATGCTGTTGAAAATCTTTTGGTACGACCTTTATAAATCAGACAATCAATTAATAACAACACATATATGTATATGTGATAAAACAACAACAATAATCTACACTAGAATAAATCAGTAAATTTTATGCAAATTTAAAAACTAAATTTATGTGTGATTGACCGGGAGTGGGTAAAAAAAAAATGTTCTTTTTTTGGAAAAATAAGTTGTAGGTAAATAATTAAAATGTTAAAATAAATATACCCTTTTTGGAAGATCATATATGATGCTAGACAAATTTTCACTCTTATGCATCACGTAATCTAGGTGGTAATGCAACAAAAGGTATCTAATTTAAAAGAAGAAAAAAATTCGGTAAAGATAAAAAATACCAGGTGATTGAGTATTTTTTTTTATTTTCATCTCGGTTTCGTGGTGTAATTTTTGAAATAATTTTTTGTTGTAAAAGGTTTCAAAATCTAAATATGTATGCTATTTTGCAATATATGTAAATAGTAAAATCACCCTGTATACTAAACTTATGAATATGTTACCTACATATATATTCTCGATTATTAGCATTATAACCATGATAGTAATTCTATTGAAATTGACTGTGTTCATTTTAATTTTGTTACCCATGATCCAATGGATTTTAAAATGCGCCATTTTCAAGTAATTATTAATAATCTTAAGGTGGTGTGATGCCATAATGCAGTTTTAAAGAAGGAATCATATAATCGTTTTACACGCGATGTATCATATGGTCTTCATAATATATACACAATCATGAAGTTCGTGTTGTAAATTGATTAGTCATAAACACATTCATTTTGTGACCAAGAAAAAAAATAACAGGCATGAAAATATATTTAAAAAAATATTTTATACAATATTTAAATTCGCACCATCACTAAGATACTTAAATCATGATATACACCAAATTTAATCAACTTTACTTTTTTAAATACAATATTAATGCATTATGCCTATTAGGTGTATGCATATCTAATGAGTCTACATATAAAATTTTTTTTCTTCTAAAAATACTCTATATGTTAACGTTATTTACATGCAAGAAAAATTGAGAAAATTACTTAATTATTAACTTGTAAAATTTATATGTTTTATTTTGTTTTATTAAAAGAAAATTTCCTTATTTTGAAAACTTTTAAAATGTAATACAATTTTGTTTTTTTTTTTTTTTTTTGTCTATTCAAATTGTTTTTTAAATCATGTTTACTCTTAAACCCCTTATTTTATTTTATTTTTATTTGATTTTATAATTTTAAATCTTAATGCAAATCGATATGGTTACTAAATAATGAATTTAAAATATGAAACAGCAGTCAATTATTATGTGGGAGGATTTTTTTATATACATATATGTACATACATATATGATGTGCTTGAAATATCAATGAATATTTCCTTATACAGATTTCCTCATATATACATACATATGTTATATACAATACAAATTAGTTACTCAATACCCACTTAAAATGAAGTATAGATACATGTATCTCTAAGAAATATTTTACATTCTTCTCATTCATTCTCTTGATTTGTTTTTTAATGAACCGCGAAGAACTACATCAAACCGCAACGTAAAGTTTATTTTAAATTAAAAGAAAATAAAAACAAAAAAAATCAACAAGAAGAAGGAGAAAAATAAAAAGAAATAAAATTTTTTAAAATGAATGTCCATAAAGTTCTTCATTTAGTTGAGCATTCATATTGTGTAAAAAAAAAAAAATCTAAAAATGTATTACATTTGTGCTTTCAAGTCCTTATTGCAAGCAAATAATATGGGCGGGAATGTGTGAACAAATTGCAATTGTTAGGCTTATTGTTCGTATAGTCTTCAAGTAATTTACTTTAACGCCGATTCATACTTGAAGCGTTTTTTCTTTAAACGAATTGAATTAATATAAAGTAGTAAGTATTATAAATACAACAAACCCTTTTTTTTCTGATTACGTTTAGATATTATATGGATATGTATACCTTTAGATTTTACATTATAAAAAGCATGAACATTGAAAATATGTAGGTACATATGTACATGCGTGAAAATTTCTTAATATAAAAACCTGAAGGTTATAAAGTTTTGGTAGTCTATTTTCATTCTGACCACATTCATATACATACATATAAGCATATACGAGTACATAATATGTATATTGAAGTCCTTGTATCTCTAACTAAACTATAAATAATTCACACTATACGAAATAGTTAATTTAAAAATGTATTTTATTCAACTGAGTACATAAAAGTATATTATAGCTTTAATATTCGATTTAGTCGCTCCCATTATCACATTGCGCGTCTACTAGAATATGTGAACATGTATGTATCATATGTACATAATATAACTATTTTCGTTATAAATATTATCTGAAAAGTAGCATACCTGTGTAAATTTTTCTATCTATTTCTGTTTTTTTTTTTTTTTTTTTGGACACTTGATAAATACCCCCGAGCCGATATTTTGACTTAAGTAAAATTTATTTCTTTATTTTTGGTGTGCATGCCACGTAATCCAAAGGAATTTCTAAAAGGATGTACATATGTATCTACTATCTATAGACTAACCCCTGCTGAGAATAGGTACATGTTTTTTTTCTATTAAAAAAATTGTATCACTTTAAAAATATTAAAGCAAAAAAAAAAAAAATACAATATTGCGGAACATATTGCACATCAATCGATTGATTTC
This sequence comes from Bombylius discolor, assembly GCA_939192795.1. Taxonomy (NCBI): domain Eukaryota; kingdom Metazoa; phylum Arthropoda; class Insecta; order Diptera; family Bombyliidae; genus Bombylius; species Bombylius discolor. Next base: position 1,753,853 of record OW584241.1, on the reverse strand, counting down.
AATCTACAATAATTCTTGTATCTTATCGAACGGAACCAAATACAGAACAATATTGTTGTACTTATAAGAAAAAAGAAAAAACGTTTGTATACAGCATTTTCTATAGAAGATTATTGTTTCTATAATGTCACGAATAATTAAAATAAAATACAATTTCCGAAACAATAATTAATCATTTAATCAAAGGTATTATTAAATTTGTAATAATTTAAAAAATTTTAATAGTTTTTTTTTGTTCTTTCTTTTTTACTTTTCTTCTTCGTTAAGACAAAAAAGGATATTGTTTGATGACAATTTAATGCGTTCAAATTTAATTAATGACTTTTTAATTTTTTGGAACCTTCTCAATAGTTTTAAAGACACATCATTAATTTTATTGTAAATGATGTACTGTGTGTTGTTGATATCCATAAAGTATATATTATACAGTTTAATAGATACAATATAATGTACATTAGTTGTTTTAGTGAAATAAGAAAACAATCAGCAGAAAATAAAAGAAAAAAAAGGTTACTAACGTAATAAATACGCCCAGTAACAAATAATTACGCCTTCATTATGACACGATCTATTCAAAAAATCAATACATTGATCATTAAAGTCGATTTGTATTTTTATACAAATAATTTTCAAAATGCATAAAATCTATATACTGTAAAATAACAATCTAAAAGAAAATATATGTATATAAATTTTAATATGTGCGAAGTTTATTTATTCAAAAAATCATAAATACAATTCATAGTGATCAATCACATCAGCAAGATCAATTTGGTTGTGAATCGATTTATCATTGATCAACGTTACTTTATAGAAAATATTATATTCGTTGATGGATATTCATGATGATGCTCATGATGATGATGATGATGATCATCATCATCATCATACGATTGTTAGTACTCATCTCATGTATAAACAAAACATTAAAGTATCTGTTTATCCAACAGATAAATTTTATACGGTATATCAACATTTTAAATTTTTTTCCTTTTTCCTTATTTTTTTTTTTTATTTTATTTTATTTTTTTTTTTTGTTGATTGAATGTTACTTAAAACAATATTTCTGATTTATATTATGGTAAATTTAACTTGTTGGCTGATGTTTTATCTTATGTTTTTGTTTTTCTTATTTTTTTTAATTTTTTTATTTTTTATTTTTTTTTGTAATTTTATAAACGATCTTTTAAAAGTATATACAGATATTTACCAATATTTTTACATGATGTGCATTATGAAAAGAGCAAGATATATCGTTTCATTATTGATCTTTATTTGATTTTATATCATCTTGCAATTTGTAATCATATCATCAATATATTTATGTATATTTTTATTATTTTTTTTAAATTGTTTTTACAACCATTTACACATTTATAAAAATTTTGCATTTTTCACTGTGATTTTTACTAAATTAATGCACCAATTGTATTCATTTTGATTATAACAAACAATAACCAGACGACAAACTGTCAAATAGATTAATTTTTTTCTTCAAATAATTTTGACAAATTATATGTGATGATAAAATATTGAAAAAAAAAAATTGATACTACCTATACTAATAATTTTTGATAAATAAAAAATTGATTGATTGTCATAAATTAAAATTTAATGTTCATGCATTATGTATATGATTTGAATACAATCTTTGTATTTTGGATCTTTTAATTTTTAAATCGATTTTTTTGTTATTTTCAATTTTTTTTTTAAATGATTTAAATTTTTAATAGATTCTTTTAACGGTTAATTATTTTTTTTTTTCAAATATTTTGATTGCTTAAAGGATAAACTACAGAAAAAAAAATATATTTAATTTTTCAAATGATAGTAAATACAAAACCACACCCGTTCCTATGGCACCTTTAAGATGTTATTTCAATAAACAATTTTTTTTTTCTCTAAAATGTAATTCAAAATTTGAAAAAAGATTATAATAAGCACATTATTATAATGGAAAAATAATATGCAAAACAGGTTCTAAACATATTATTTATAAATCATAATTTTCTCTCATAAGCTTCCTGTTATAACTTTAATAAATTTTAATACATGACGAGCTTGATTTGTCGTACATTTATTAAATTTAAAAAAAATAAAAAAACACGAAAAATAAGTAAACAAATGAAGAAAAAAAACCGATTTCTTGCAACAATGTAAAAATAGGCAATTACATATAAATAAGCTATAAAAACTATTTTAATACTTTTGCTCTAGAAAATTATATGTTTTCAATTACACTAACGATTGACTTTGTTGAAATGATTATTATCTGTTTTTTATAGCAAATTATAATTTATATTCAAAACGCATTTAAGATGTAAAATTATTATGTAAGCAAAAAAAAAAAAAAGATAAAAACACTGTTGTTAAATTACAAAGAAAAATCTGAAAAAAAAAGAAAAAATGTAAATTTAATTCTTATAGTTCTTTTCAACGGGTTTTTGTACAAGTCAAGCATAAGAAAAAAACAAAACTGATTAGTATGTATCTTTTTTTTTTTTTTGTCTGCAGTAATCATTCATTATCATGATTACAACTGAAAATAATCTTCACATGTTAAAATTAATATTTTGCGTTAGTTACAGCAATAAGAAAACAATGTATATACCAAAAACCCGTTAATTAATGAAAGAATCATAAGGTGTGATTTTAAAGTTATGTTTTATGAAAAAGACAAAAAATAAATAAATGAAAAAAAAAACAAACAAAAAAAATATATACATATGTATATACCTATGTACATACATAATTTCAATATTACATAGTTCTTCTATAATCACGAAATGTTTAATTAATAATAATTATGAAAATCTTTATTTTTTATTTTTTTTACATTCTATAGAAAAATTCATTTTCATGATCCTTAAAAGAAAAATGTATTCTATAAAATAAATCATATTTCAAATCATAAACATTTACAGGTTCATTGTACTTTCAAAGTTGTGTCAAGATTTTTCATTAAATGAAGTATTTAATATTTTTTTAACCTATAGTACGTGCTTTTTATTTTTCAAATATGTTTTCTTTCTTTCAGAAAAAAATAAAAACTTTATTTCATCATCATCATCATCATATTTATTCTCTGATAATTTTATTTTTATTTCTATAAACTAAATTTCATATATAAAATTTAGTTAATTTTCAAACGCATATTTCATTTAATGAATTCATGACAATTTTTCTAAATACATCTGTCCATCTTCATCATGTTTTAGATATACTTTTATTTCGCATAAACAAAATAATATTTTCTAAAAGTGAAAAAAAAAAAAAAACATTATATTAAAACAACAAAATAATTATGTGTCATTTATGTATACAAGCAATAAAACTTGTCTAACTGTTGGCTGTGGTATAAAATTTACGCGATTTTAATAGACTATCTTATTTATGAACTCCCCTTTAGTATATTAAAAAAGCATGATATTATCAATTTATATATGTATGTATTGTAGTATGCAGAAGTAAATTATATGATAGAAGAGTGTTGTGTAAAAATAAAAAAATGCTATGTGTTTATAATGTTGTAGTTTTCTGATTTTAAATTTGTTTTTAATACACGTTTTTCATATATACAATTGAATTAATTTTATATTGAATATAAATTTATATGTTTAAAAAAAAAAAATAATTTCTGTGTATATAAATGTATCTAATGTAAGACTTTTTAATAGAAGATACAAAAAAAAAAAAATTAGCAAAAAAATGAGAAATATAGTAAGGGAGGAATTTATAAATTGAAAATGAACTGCAAACTTTTTTCATAGAGCACTTGCGCAATAATAAAAAATTTATATATAGGACGGGTGCATTAAGTTAACGTGAAAATTGATCGAATCTATACTACGATTCATGTACCTTTCCAATGTTAGTTTAAAATACTATGAACCTATTTTAGATATAAAAATTAGATATTTTTGTCTCTAAAGTAATTTTAATGTATACTTTAAATTTAAAAAATTGAAATAAAGAATTAATAAATCACAACAAGATTGTTGTAAGTTGAGAAATAAAATTTTGTAGGTATTGTGTGTGTTTATATTGTTGCCCTTGTAAAATTTAAAAAAAAAAACGTATTACAATGATAAAATTGAACAAAAATTGAAAAATTAACAAACAAAGAAAAAAACATCAGGACTAGTACTAATATTTGAAAAGCTCATATATAACTTTTAACTCGAATTTGAAAATATTGTTTGTAAGAAGGTCATGATTCTTGATGTAATTGAAAAGATTGTACTTAAGTTACTTTCAGACCTTCTTAATAAGATTTAATATTTAATTTCAATTTTTAGGAATTCTTTTCACACCATGTATAAAACTTAGGTAATAGAATATTTGCACAGTAAAATTCTCATCTTTTTTTTTATTTTTTTTTTTTTAAATAAATGAAAATATAAATTAAAAATGTGTAAACAGATATGAAAGTTGTACATTAAGTTTAGAAACCACAGAAGGAAAGAAAAAAAAAAATTATGTTTCCATATTACGTTATCTTTCATGTACACAAACATACATGTATGTATTTAAATAAAAAAAAAAAAATTTATGAAAAATGAAGATTAAAACCTCATGTAATTATTCAAAGCAACAGGTTGCTGTCAAGTTCAATCATTTTTCACACCTGTCTTGCTTTCATAAATTTCGCTATCGTCCTAAAATCAGTGTATTTGAACACATAGGTACATATGTACATATACAAGAGGCTCAAGAAACAAATATATAAGTTATTTTTCTTGTTTCTTTTTTTCATCTTATAATAAAACTGTATATTTAGAAATTCAATGAAATACTAATTGCAAAATATATACTCGTATGTATGTCATTTAAAGTATGATACCTTTCTATTGTATCATAATTTTAAAAAAAATCTTTATGAATTATGAAGAAGTGAAGGTCTCCTTTTTTAAAGGCTATGATAGAAACATATACACACGAAAAAATAAACCAAAATAGAAAAAAAAAGCTTACATTTCTCACGCTTTTAATTGAAAAATCGCACAAATCTCAAACACTTTTATAAAACTTCATCGGTAATTTAAACAACAACAAAAAAAAAATCCCAAATCCGGTCCCATGCAGAAAAACAAATAGTAATTAATCTATTAGTATGTTTGGAATAATTTTATTTCATTTTAAATAATGTGTTGTTTTGTTTTTTTTTTTTTGTGTCTCAAAAATATTTTTGCTTGTTGTTTTATTGCAATAAAACACCATCGGTACACAAGAAATCAACATTTTTTTATACACACATATATTGAAATTATGTACATATTTTTATATACAAGCATACAACATGAAAAACTATGTACATATATAGGTACAATGTACATACATATAACAATCCTATATTATAGGTTTTTATTTTACGTCTAATCCAGCTTAATTACTATTAATTAATTACATGTCATTTAGTCTGTGCCCTCCCGTTGATTTTTAGCCACATGTAATAGGTCAAAAAATGAAAAAAAACAAAAAAAAACAAAAAACAAAAATTAAAAATATAAAACAAAACAAAAAATGCTTTAGATAACTCAACAGCACAGTGCATCAGAATACAGTTTACCTTACTATAAAAAGCCACTAAAGAGTTAAAGAGGAATTTGAAGTAAAAAAAAAAAAAAGAACTTTATCGTAAATACAAATGCATTTGCATTATTCTTCTTTTTTCTTTCTTTTTTTGTATGTAAACTGATCACCCTTTTTTATAAGAAAAAAGTTTCATAATTCTCTTCTTTTTTTTAATATTTTTACTGCCATTCACTTTTAATGATTTTTGCTACTTGTGATATCTTAAGAAATTTGTCTTATCTGTGGCCTTGATATCCTCTTTTAAAAGGCTTCTTTTTTTTTTTACTTCATTTTTTATTCTTTTGGAATTTTTTTTCCCTTTATTTTATTTTTTTTTTTTTTTGCAAACTGAAAAGTTTTCCACAAGAGAATTGTGTACTTTATGTATATATTTTCAACTTTAACTTGAACAAAATGAATTCAGTCATATTACACCTGAATTTGAATCATATAACATCAGGTAAAATGGTAAGGTGGTATTTTATAAAGTAAATTACAATAAAATAAAAAAAATACTCCGAAGAAAAAAAACTCTAGACACGACTGACTACAACAATACATACATACGTATGTGAAGTAATATCATGTAAGGTATACATTTGATCATCATCAGACAGACATCAGAAATGGTTTTCTTATATGTACACTTAAAAAACAATTTTCCCGGACAGTTTTTCATTTGATTTGACAGTTACATTTACGAATTCTTAGAAAGAAAAAAAATATAGCATATTATTTTATTATATTTAGTGTTGTACTTTTTGATAAAACAGAATGATATTAAAGTAGACATCAACGAAAATAGTAAATCATAACATAATAGAATATAGTGACTATATGAAACTCTGGACAAAAAAAGGAATAATAAAAAAAATTATAAGAAAACAACAACAAGAAAAAGTTTGAATTCACTGTGAAATTCCACTATGTTGTCTTACTTTTTTCACTCATATTTTAGATGAAAATGTGTTACATAGTTTCTGTATTGAAAGGATGATGAATGTTTTATCCTTACCAGAAAGGACATATTACATACACATTCATATAATTGATATTAGTACATTATATGCTCTCTTACTGTGACCCTTTTTTGTTTTTTTTTTTTTTTTACCCCGACGGAAAACTTAAAATAACGAGGTAAATTGTATTTTCAATAAATACCAACGACTTTTAAGACATCATTTATTTTCATCCAAACTTAACATCACCATCATCCGACAAGTAAATTATTTCCACATCATACATACAAGTACATTTATACATTATATTGCTTTGTGGGTGTTAAAGATGAAAAAAAAAAAAACGAACATTTTATACTTTCGGTGATGTGATGATTGACTCCGTCGGCTTTTATGCTTAACTTCACTTTAATTAAATGGCCAACAATTAATTAAAAGTTTAATCAGAAATTCTAAACACGAAAGAACCAAAAGAATTTTCAAGTTCATGTCAGCCATCATGTCTAATGTATGTATTATGTGTATGTGTTCATTTTCTCCTTTGTGAAACCATTGGAAAATTATAATAAACTAAAAAAAGTTTTTCGAAAGTTTTTTTTTTATGTTATTTATACGAGAAAAAAAATCTGCATGAAATCCTAAATATTTTTTGAATTTCTGAAATTTATATTTTTTTTTTTTTTTTTGTTAAAGGATACATGTGAATAAAAATACATATTTATTATCCTATTCTATAAGATAATATTTTTTGTTGGTTTTTTGTTTTTTTATTGTCTTGAAATTAAAAAATATAAAATATGTATAGATGAAACTTTTATATAAAATATTCAAAACAGACGACACAAGTTAGCCCCCTCAAGGTCATTGTGACGGATATTATGCATTAAACTTTAGATATATTGAATTGAAAATTTTTGCGAAAGAAGTATATAATGAAAATATAAAAATTTGCGTAAATCATGTAAAAATTTTTCAATAAAAAAAAGAAGAAAACAGTAAAATGTCATTCTGTTCAGATACATGCCAAGTTTAAAATATTGTAAAAAAAGTAAATAAATATGAAAAAAAGAATAAAATAAAAAAAAAAGAACAAAACAAATGAAAATAAACACGTAATTTGAATTGCCAATTTTTCTGCATGTCATCAAATCAAACTGAAATGGGAACTCAATGGTATAAAGCTATCAAGAAAAATAATCGTAATATGTAAAAATATTGAGAATATGTACCTACATATGTATGTACGTCTTGATGTATCAAAGATATAGATAGATACATATACCTACAATAAAAGAATAAGATGAAAACAAAAAAAAACTTTCAGTTGTTGTCAAAGTTGTTTAATTTTAAGACATTTGACAAAAGAAATAAAAGCATACATAAAACAAAGATTTTTACCCATATAGTTTTTTTTTTTTTATTTTCAATTTCTTTTTTAAATAAATGAACATTGACGTTGCCACAAAAATGTAATTCTTGAATGATATCAAACGTCAGGTGGTTGGTGCAATACTTTTATTTTTTGATATATATAGGCCACATCATATTCAGTTTTTTTTTAGGTTGGTAAATGAATTTTTTTATATTTTTGTTTTTCGCAAAAAATAACTTTTATTTATAATTAAAGCGTTGGAGGTGATGAATAAATAAGAATAAGTTAAGTGGCGTAAGACAAAAGCTATTTTTCATGAATATTTCAGGAATGAGTATAAAATTAAAAAGAAGAAAAAAACAGTTACTAACATAAGGAAAATATCATGATATTATTCAAAAACAAATACCACCCAAATCCCTTCCTCTAAACTTATGTTGAATTTTTCGATTATGCGTCTCAACTCATTCATTTTTTTATACGATTATGACTTCCAATTGAAAGTTTGATAAGCAAAGAAAAAAAAATACATAATTATTTTCCACGCTTTTCAAATTATTAAATATTTTAATAATTATGACATTAAACCAATAATTATTGTGTAATGTGGAAAAAATATAAATTCAACTATTATAAAATTACTACTCATCTTCAGTTTTTGAAACAATGTTGCTATCTGTGAAAAAGGAAAATATTCAAATGGGGGTTATCATTAAAACGTGCGCATTCTATGTAATAAGCGAAAACAAAAAACGGCACAAAGTATTTGTAATTCTTATTTTTTTAACAATTATTACATGAACAAATGATTACCTATATTCTTTCAGGGTAAAAAAAAAAAATATAAAGAAGTTGATTTATAACGAGTTTTTTTTTTTTTTTTCAAATTTAGTTACATTTTCATGTTTTCTTCCTTTTGTTGTTTTGTTTTTTTTTTTTTCTTTTCTTATTTTTGAACGTCACAAAGTCGTACAGAATTAACTAGTAATTTTTCTTCGTCGTACACAATTAATCGAGTTTTTAAGGCATATCACTATGAGTATAAATTTCATTTGAAACTTTCAGACATGCACGCATTATTAAGTGACTGTTTTGCATGAAAATTCCAACTATAAAATACTTTTAATATATCTGTTTACAATATATTGAAATCGAAAAAAAAAAAAACAAAAAAAATATATATGTATATAATTTTTTTCGTGTACTTCTCTTGTATAACAAAATAATATTAACAAGCTAATATTTAAAATCAAAAACTAAAACCAATACTAATGGAAGAAACTTCTTATTTTTCTGATAACTAAACTATAAAAATGTAGGTATAAGATATATTTTCATATGTACAATCTACAGATACATCTGATACTTTGAAGAAAAAAATAATAACTTTGAATTCATATTTTTATATCAGGTCTTTATAACCAACAACCAAGTGCATCAAAAATATTAAGAAGAAGAAAAAAAAAGTAATAAATAAAAAATAAGATGGAAAAGATTGTTAAAACCGGTTCGCGGAAATTGAACAATTATTCAAAACCCTTTCCTGACAATGTTCAAGGTATATTACTATACTCTATTCTTTAATTTTTGTTGCTTTTGCACTTAATATTATTTAATACACCTCTCATATCGTCCAGCCAGGTGAGTCGGATGGAAGTATGTATGTATGTATGTACATATATAAATATGAAAATTTATATGTACGTTTATGTATATATTAATATTGGAAAAAAAAAACAAAACAAAACAAAATTTTTAAATAATAAAAAACAAAAAATATCAAAAACAACTAATATCTGCAGTATAGGTGGGCCTAGTGTAATGGTATTATAACTGTGTCGGTGATGATGGCTACGATATTCAATGTTAAAAATTACCTTTCGTTATGATTTGTTGTTGCCGTTCAAAAAGTCGTGTTCAAAGTTAATGAAATTGTAATTGAGTAACGATCCGACACCGCTCTTTTTAAGCACTTTTAAATTCATGCAAAAAAATAAAACAAAAAAAATCGTAATAAATAAATAAATTTATGACAATTTAAAAGAAGTTGATATTACATTTTATTGTGGTACATATTAAAAAGCTGAATATTAATATCTATTATTTCATTTTAAAATCCATGTACACGATGAATGTATTTTCAATTTGAACTGACTATTGAGAAAACAAAAATGGTAATTTTTTTTTTTTTATAAATCTATAGATACTCATTCATAGTATGTATATTTTGTTTTGTGCAAAAAGAATGTTAATTGCAGATTTTCCTTTTTAAAGCAAAAAAAAAAAAAACTAATTCAAAATTGCCTAAATTTCATTTTTAAATTTCGATAAACATGTAATAAAAGTCAAATTTAAATTGAAAAAATTTTTACAGGGATCTTCAAGTCAAATTTCGTTATAATAAAGCATAAATACTTAAAAGTAGTACAATAAAAAAAAATAAAAATGAAAAGAAACAATAGAAGTCTTCACAGAACCCACAATGATATAAAAAATACATACTTACCACCAATTCCTTGTGGCCGTCGTTGGATTGTCTTGAGTAAAAAAATTTTACATTGTTGCTGCTGTGCTAATATCCCACGCATATCTTAAAGGAATTGAACGACATTCATCAATCAAATTCTACGGGTTTTCGTGACAGACGTATACATAATAAAAGAGCAATTCAATTTCGTCTGTATGTATGAATATTAGACGAGTACAAGAAGGCTGTATTTATAGTTGAGAACAATTTTCTTTTATTTTCTTTTTTTTTTCCAATTTCTTAAAGTTGTTTTTTACTTTTAGTGAAAATTGTACTGTATTCAACTGTTCAACTGAAGTTAATTTTTTTATTCATTCAATAAAAAGTAGCTTGTTTTCTATGTATTTCATATGAAAGGAGAATACATGTACGAGTATATATGGATGTTCTAAATTTAATTTTGATACAAAAATATGATCTAATTTTGTACTCATATGAAATTGTTTTTTATCATTTTGCAATATTTTGTTAATGGTTTATCTTGAGATAGGTTAGTATATTATTCTCAATAAAATTTCATTGATTTTTGATGTTTATAAATAAAGAAACTATTTTTACTCATATTTTTATATCTTTTTTGCAAACTTTTTTCATATCCTTTTCAATTTATTTTTGTTTTGCTTGACTATAAAAGTTTGACGTGTTATGAAGCAATTTTATTTTGCTTCTCTTTATTTAGATTTTTTGTATGCTTTCACATTGTGCATAGAAACTTTTGTCATGAAATTTGAATTTAAATGGCAGTAGGACAAAGATATAGAAGAAATATTTAGTCGGTACTTTGTGGGAAAATTGACATATGATAAAGGTTTCTATCTTTCTTTTTCTGTTCTTTTTGAGTTTTTTTTTTTATATTTTTGCAAAAGAATAAAAGTTATTGTACAAGTTTGAACTTGATAAAGAATTTTTAATTATAACTATGAATTCAAAAAATTGATTAAATAACAAATTTCAGAAAGGAAGGATGCTATTTAAACTATTCTATTAATTCATAAATAAAAAAAGGAAGGAACAATAATGATTTTTTGTGTGTAATTTTCTTGATTACAAAATTTTTTTGCTTTAAAAAATATGAATTCTTAATATAATTAATTTCTAAAATTTTAAAAAAAATTATCCTTTCAAATTACTAAACATCCTTCAACGTATTTATGTAAAAACTTCAAATAAGTTTCTGTCTAATATTTTTCACTACAAATTATTAGTTTTGACAGTAAACATATTATTTTAAATTTCAATACATAAAATCAATGAAATTTAAAGATAATTCATATTTTCAAATAGTTAATTTTCAAGAAGAAAAACTAAGAAAAAATCAAATAACAAACACTTGCATCAATCCATGAAAATATTCTGAAAACATGTTGACAGCTTTGATGTGAATTTTATAGAAACATTTAAGCAGCTGATACATTTATCCTATATGTACGTATGTCTTTAAATATTTTAAAATTTAAAGCAAAAATTATTTTATATAGTTCAAAATGAATTTAAGATTTTTTGATACTAATCCTCAGTATCTGTACATTATTTTAACATATGCGATGCGATGAAAATATAAAATGAAAAAATTAAAAAACAAAAAAAAAACAAAAAAAAAACCAAAAAAATAAAATTTGTGTCAACATGGTTGGTAACTTGTAAAGAGTTAGAAGAATATGTCTGACACATATCTGTAACAAAGTTTAATATTAAAATGAATATTAAGAAAATTTTGTATTCTTACAAAATTTCAACATCAACAAGTACTTGATAGGAGCCAAGAACACTTTGCATTTCACACGGACGATTACTTTTGACATTATGTCGTCTTTGGTTTATACGACAATTAGAAAATGGGTGACGAGAAAAAAAAACTTTTTCTTAAAGAAATCAAAAAAGAAAAAATAAAATAGGAACTTACACATACTACAAATTAATATGAGAAATTAAATAGAAATAGATCGCTGTTTAAATAAAAAAAAAAAAGAGCAAAAACAAAAACATAGAAAGAGTTATATCGTTCTATTGAAAAATTGATAAAAGATACATTTTCGTTTTTTCTTTTTTTATTTCAATGACATTTGAACAAATTTTTTTTACACGCTACGCTGTTATTGTAGCTTTAGATAATTTCATGATCGGATTAAACTTTCAAAAATACATATTATGTATATGTATTTCATGAATAAAGAAGGAAATAGAGAATTAGTTAAAAAAAAAATGTTTTATGGCAATCAATAGAAAAAAATAGATTTTTTTTTTAAGAAATAGAAAAAGAAAAATTTCTTTGAATGGTCAGAAAATATGTCTTCCTTATTCAATTTGTTGGCTTGATAGACAAAAAATTTCTTCTTAAATTTTCCGCAAAATTAATTTGAAAATTTTTTATTTGTTTACACATTCTAGCATGTTATTGACTTTTGTTATATATTTAAAAGAAAAAATTAAAACAAAGATTAAAATTGTTCCAAAACAAATTTTTTCGCAGCTTTTATTGTCAATCATTGTGTATGAACAATGACTTCAGTATGTATTATGAATAATTTGACCACAATTGAAAAAACATTTAAAATCTCACATAATCTACGTAAAGTTTGCATTCTCATTAACAAAAACAATTTATTTTACAGACAATATCAAATAATTTCAAAAAATAAAATGAATCTTTGTTATTCAGAGTAAAACATTTTTTCGTTAATCCTAGCATTCAAATTATCCTCATTCTTTCTTTCAAATATTTTTTTTTTTCAATTTCGAGGGTAAGAAATTCTTAAAATTCTTGAACATGAAAATATAATGTAGAAATTTCCTTATAAATAATATGAAATTTTTTTTACTGTTAAAAAAAAATTAAAATAAAAATTGAAAGAATTTTTGATTAATTTGAAAAGAAATCTCAAATATGCACTTTTTAATTTTTTTTTTTTCTTTTTTTTTGAATTTTTTCCTTTCAAAATAATTTATTTCATTTTTTTTCTTGTTTGTTTCTATTTTAGGTACTGTTAATGCAAATGGAGAAACAAAACGTCAAAGAACATCATATACTCGCTATCAAACATTAGAATTAGAAAAAGAATTTCATTTTAATCGTTACCTGACAAGAAGAAGACGAATTGAAATAGCACATGCCTTGTGTTTAACTGAAAGACAAATAAAAATTTGGTTCCAAAATCGTCGTATGAAATGGAAGAAAGAACATAAAATGGCATCAATGAATATTGTACCTTATCATATGGCACCATATGGTCATCCATATCATCAATTTGATATTCATCCGTCACAATTTGCACATTTGAGTGCATAGGACGCGTGGCACTTTTCGGGTACTGGTTAGAGACTCAATCAGTTGTATCAAGAACCATATCAGGGATATCAAAATAATCAGGATAGCAGCAATTCATTGTTTAGCAATTCTGATTGTACAAAATATCCCCAAGAGTTCTGATCTCAAATTTAGAACGAAAATTAAAAAAAAAAAAAAATGATAAATATTTAAAAAAAAAAAGAATAATTGAAAAAACAAAATGTTATTTTAAATGAAAATCGAATTCGTAAAAAAACAAAAGTGATACAACTGATTTGAGAAACAAATATGTGATGATCGTGGTTTATGATACTGGAAAAAAAATGATTCGTGTATTTCATTAACGTATCTGCTTTGATTCTTTTAGTTTTTGAAATTTTACTTTTTATTTACTAATTCTACAAAATTAAAAAAAAAAAAAATTCCGAGTAAAAGACTTCTTCTAATCTTGTTTCAATTTTTTTTTTTCAAATTTAATTAACTCTAATACAACACTTTCAACTACTAATTTCCGTCGGAAAATAAAATCAATAACACATACTCAAGTGAATTCGGCCTGAAACATGACCAAAAAATAATTAACAAATTTTTGAATCAGTTTTCATTTCAGCTAAATTTTTTTTATGTTATCCTTTCGTTTTTTTTTTAATTCAAAGAAATATACGAAACATTTTTTCAATAATTTTCTGTAAATAATAAACTAACTTATCCTTTTTTTTTCTGTCTCTTTAAATATCCAGTATGATAAACCGTAATCTCTAAGCAGTATTCGAAAAGCCACTAGGTTTAAGTACTATCTATATAATAAGGTCCTTGAATTTCATTTTTCCTTTTTTATGTTCTCATCTTTCACATAATTTTCTTTTATATCCTTTTTCTCTCAGACACAAACCAATTATAATTTTTCCTGAAAGCTCTTATACAAAAAATTTTTTTTTTTGTTAAGAACTTTCAGAAAAATTTATAATAAGAAATTTTCTCAATGAAAATCAAATAAAAAGCAAAAAAAAAAATCTTCAATTTCAATTTTTATTTTTCAAATTCGTTGTTTCATTACGATTGTTGGATTTTTCTTATCATTTAATTTTATTTTATTTTTTAATCTTTTTTTTTTATTGTTGTTCCTTTAAATCGTTAATTGTGTATCGTTTTATTTAAATAAAAAAAAAACATAAGAAAAAAAAATTAAATTATTCAATAAAACTCTTTACAATTATGAAATAATTAAATTAAAATGTAAATTAAAAATTAAAAAAAGAAAGTAAGGAGGATAAATTTTTTTTTTGTATCTAAATTTTCAAAATTTTCTGTAAAAAAAAAAAAAATCATTTATTTAGTGATATATTTTGTAAGAGACAACATAATTAAATCGTTTTATTGAATACTTATTACATGTATGTATGTATATGTATGTTTACACTTTAATTAATTTTTGTGTGTCTGTTGTTTTTGTTTTTTAATTGTATTTTTCTTTGAATAATTTAATTTTAAATATGTAAAGTAAAAATAAATCACGAATAATTTTTATAGAAATAATATATACCTATTTTTATTTTTATAATTTTTTGTTTCATTTTAAAATTATACATTGAATTTTTTTTTTTTTTCAATTTTGTGCATGAGAAAAGTATATATTTGAAATTTTGCACATTATATGACAACAAATTCGGATTACACAGGGCTTTCGTTCCTTAATTAAAATTATTATTAAAGATTATTGTACATGTATCCTTCTATGAAAATGAACTGGAAAAATAGAATTTATATTTTCAACAAATTCTTCATTTTTTTTTTTTTGTTTTGTATTTTAAAACAAATTTAATTTTTTTCAATTTCTATTCTAGACAAATTCAAAAAATTCGAATTCATTAACACAATTCACAGTTTACATTCACATTATCAATTCGAAAGTATTTTTTTTTTTTTTTTTTTTCATGTGTATTGAAAATGCAATCATTTGTAATTTTATAATTTTTTTTATACAAAATATGTTTTATTTTTCTGTGTTTGTTGAAATTAAACATTAAAAAAAAAATTTATCAATATTTATAAAAATTTTATTCACAAAATGTATAAGTTTTTAACAAATCGTATATAGGGACACATAAATAATAAGGGACACTATTTATATAATGCATAAAGAAATATAGTTTGTACACATAAAATTTAAAAAAATAAAATTAAAAAAAAATAAATAAATAAACAAATAAATTTATTAAGAAAAAAAAATCAATAAAAATTGAAAGAAAAAAAATGACAAAAAAAACCTATTAAAAAGGAAAAAATTATCTTATAAGGTTAGTGCATTCTTTTTTTTCTCTTTTTTTTTTTTTTTTTTGAAAAAAAAAAATAAAATAAAATAAAATTGTAAAACTTTTACTTTATAGATAATTTAATTAATTTTTAAATGTAATTAAATAATTGATAGAAAAAAATACGTAGAGATATAACGTAAAAAAAAAAAAAATATTTAAAAGATTAAATTTTAAAAAAGGAGGTAATTTAAAAAAATTATAATTATTAAAAAAAAAAAAACAAATATGTATTGTATAAAAAGTGAACAAAATGACACTAACTTTTAAGTCTATTTATATAAATAATAAATTAATGTAAGATGTAATACACTTATTTGCATATAAAAGTAATTATCGATAATTTAAAAAAAAAACAAAAAAGTAATAAAAGTGAGAAAAAAAAACCCACACACACACAATAAGTAGAAAAATTATGTAAAAAGAATTACAAAAGAGAAAAAAAAACATTGGAAAAATTATTGAATTAAATTTAATGTAAAATTTAAAAATGAATATAAACCTCGAGTATTATAATTGAATTACATAAGGACATTATTAAAAAATATATATATATAAAAATGGAAAAAAAAATAATAAAGAAATTAAAAATAATTGTAGTGAAAAATTGTAATATAATAATAGTATATAATCTTGAAAAGAAAACAAACAAAATGTAAACCGTTCCCATAGAAAAACAAAACATCCAAAATACTCTTTTACAGAAAGAACAAAATTAAATGAATTATTATAATTATGACAAAAATAATTTGTTTTTTGTATTTTTAATTTGAAAAATAGAAATAAAGCACATTTTAAGTAAATGATCAATCTGATTAGATTTAATTTAATAAAAAAAAAAAAAAGAAGAAGAAGAAAAAACAAATGATTTACTCAGAAAATGAAAAAATATAAATTTTAAATAAATTCAAAATAATATAATGCATTCCATGTATAAATTGAAAAAGTTAAATTTTTAAGTGAAATTATAAATTGTATGTATGGTAGTTTCACGATGCGTTACTTAAATAAACTATTATTTTGAAAAATTCTGTAAAGTTGTTTTATTTCTGAGAAAAACTAAAAAGCGATAGAAAAAACCAAAAAAATCAAAATAGAAGTTAAGCTTTTTGAAAATTTATGCTTACTTACTGTTACAAATATGGAAAATTTAACTACACATGATATCACAATGGTACCACATCGCAGATAATTTAAAAAAATTAGATTAGAACTGATTTTTTCAAAACTCTTTACCCCTTTTACTGCCCTTATCCATTATTTGAACATTATTCTCAAATGCACCTGTTACATTGTTACATTACATAATTTTCAATTTGCATACATTCTTTTCTCAATTAGATTACTATTCAATGTTGTCTCATATCTCAACATTGTGTTCATACAAAATTATCCGATTGTTAAATTAAAATTCTTATGGAAAAAGTTCAAAGAAAAAATGAAATACACCACATACAAAGTAAAGCAAGTAAAAAAGAAGACAAATTTTGTACTTACAAGTTAAAAGCACTACAGCAACAACATCCACGATCAAATATACTTACAATGTTAGTGTTGCTGGAAAATAAAAATGCAAAAGTTCGTCTGTAAGTACAACTTTTATTTCTTTCTCATTCGTTTTATTTTGTGTTCTATTTTCCCTTTTATCCTTCATAATTCAGACGTTTTCGAGTAAAATTTTATATCTTTTTGGTGTACTGTAACTTTAATTGTTGGCTCAAATCAGATTGACTACCATTTCACATTTTGAATCTCGATTTAGACTCACAATCCACTTTGTTAGTATTACAAAATTCCAATACGTGGCGTAGCGTCTTTCAATATAATCCACATTGATTTTCTCATATATGTGATTCGGAAGATCTAAAATTTTATTTTTAAATTTAAATTCAGTTTGTTTTATAATGATGTAATTGTTAATTTAAATATTTAAAAAATAGTGTTAATACCTTAATACTTCCTAAGTAATTTCAAAACAATTTGAATTGTCGTCTAATTAAATTAAATTACATACTTATTGGATTTTAAAGATTGTGCTGATTTTTTAAAACACATTATTTAAAAGAAACAAAAACTCAAGTAAAAAATAAATTAAACTTGTGAAAAATATTTAAAAAATGCAATCTTAAATTATTTACAAATCACTTTTACTAAAGAAACGTTTTCACGTTGAAATATACCTTATTAGAACTTAAAAATCACTTTTGTTTGAAAACCGTGAAGAAGTTTTATTCATCATAAAAGTTTTGTGAAATTTTGTATTAAAAATTAAATGCATTACGTACCTAGATACTATCCGGGATACAAAACATTAAAATTAAAATGAAATATTATTCGTAGATGTCCTTAGTTCAATAATAAACATTTTCCAAATCAACTTTCTTCAAATCCTAAAAAAGAAAGTATCCAATTTAATAAATATAAAACAACAACAAAGAGGACAAAAATATTCAATTATTTTTTATACCTGGGATGCAGTTTTCACTTTCAATTAAATGTTTCCATTCAAAATTTTAATCCATTTAAAGGATTCGCCAATCAGAATACATAATTCATAAATGATATGATGGCTTCAATGAAAGCAACAAAGCAACAAAGTACTTGCCAGCCAGCCCATACATCGCATTGTTTGTTTACATGTCAATCATCCTGATCCTGTATTCTATATTCCCTCCACATTTTTTTATTTTCTAACATTCTGCTGGTTTTAGCAATGAAATTTAATCATTAATTAGCTAATTATTCTTATAGTGTTTAGTTGCATGTTAATTTATTATTTTCTTAATTACAATTAAGGATAATCACATCACAATTCACAGAAAAACTTGTAGATTATTTGATTTACCAAACTAAAATGTCATTTCATCTTCTTGTCATTCTCACAGTAAAAAAAATTTTATAATGGCGGAAAAATATTATTTCCACATGGAAGAGTTCGATTATTGTACGCAGGTGTCTCTGTCGTGTCGTCTGTTAAATATTAAATGTTGACTGTTGCTCTGAGAAAAGAAATTGTAATATTAAAAAAAGTTGGTTTTTAAAAATAATTTTAAAGTTAACAATTTATATAAAATGTCATGTTTTTATTTCAATAAAGTAGTTTGAAAAGTGTTAGTTTAATTTTTAAACAATAATTTAAGGATCGAATTTGGTAAGTAGAAGTGTGTTTTTGTTTTGAAATAGGTATAAAAACTAACTTTTAAGGTCCAATCTACACGGACAGAAATTCACTGTTTCTTGCAATAAACCGATAAAATTTTAAATATTTAAAAAAAAACTCGTACCTATGATGATCCAATGAATTTTAATTTTTCAAAATAATTTCAGAGCAATTTAAATAGTTCGTAAACTTTAAACAAAACAAACTTATTCAATGCACACACAAATAATAAACATTTCAATATTCCTACAAGCTATAAAATATTATTGATTCATTTCAATAACTTTTATTCCTTGTATGATTCTTCTAAAACTTTTAAATTTCGAAAATATGTTATCCTTATTTGATTAAAATCGAATATTTTTTTCATTATATAAGGAAGTACATATAAGAAATACAAGCTATTGACCTCTAATCGTTTCTCAGAAGCTCAGAAAATTGTATAGAAGTTTCTCTGTTCATTTATCTGTTAAAAAAATACTTTCAGCAACTAGCTTGTGTAAAGCATATCGTAGAATTTACATCTTGTCCGCTCAGAAACTATTAGCTAAATTGCCAAACTTCTAAGACCTAGAAAATACGCAGTGATTATATAAGAGTTGAATTCTGAAAAACTATATTTGCCATATTTATATGTATTTCAAAAAAAAAAATGTTGAAGAATATTTTCACATCAATCATGTCTTTACTTATACCTACATTTGTTTTAAAACTCATGCCAAAAATTTCAACATTGCACAAATCAAATTTATTTTGTCACCAAAAATATATTGAATGTCCTTTGTGTCCTTTTGGTTTCGAATTTTGACATTTTATAAAGACCATTAAGTTTTTTTTTTTCGAGGTTACGATATTGTTCTTATGTTTGAATAATTTCTTTAAAACTAAAGTACATATATACATACATACATGTATCCTTCAGCTCCTACACTGGAAATAAATTTCAATATGTAACTATACATAATGATATGCCTTTTTAACATTAATGTCATTACATTACTTTTTCATGGAAACTTTCTAATTATATTTCTATAAAATAAATTAAACAAAATAACATAAGACTCACCTGCATTTAATTTAATTTAGTAAACAAAATTTCTTGTATATATGTATATGTACATATATTATGTATATACATATGTATCATATATATCATATATTCATTTCAATTCTGTGTTGTTTTTTTTTTTTTTGCTTTTATAGAATAATAAAGAAAAATATTAAGTTATAGGCGTAAAAACAGAACAACAAAACGATAAAATATATTACCTTTAAATCCTTTCACATATTTTTTGTATAAATCCTCTATATATGGATGCATAAATGTACAAAAATGCTTGTTTACCATAACATGATTTTTTTTTTGTTTTTCATTTTCAAAATTCATATATAAAAACAAATTCAATGGTTTACCTGTTAAAAACTGAACTGAATATCATGTCATTCTGTATACCTAAAAGATATAAATTCATAAAAATATAAAATAAAACTCCCTTTTTTATACAAATGTCTACATGTGGCTCAAAAAAGAACTGTGTGTGTGTATTTTTTTTTTCTCCTGTAATATGTAGGCCTCTGTATAATTTTTTTTCTTATTTTTATCATTTTTCAAATAATTTCTTTTTCAACATTGTCATTTTTCTTTTTCCCTTCTTTTTGCAAAATATAAAAAAAAATGTATTTGTTTTTTTTTTTTTTTTTTAAATTTTACAGTGTATCTACACAACAATATACGGTATTTCAGTCGTCACCATAAGCATCAGTAGTTATGTTATAACTTGAATTTCAAAAACATTATCATGCGCCCTTCATGCCTTATAACAATTTTTCATTTTCATGAATTTCATAAAGAACTTAATCAATGTTGATACAAGTTAATTTCACTTTCATCTGCACAACTCGTTTTCATATACCTATATAGATACATACATATGTATGTATATATACATCCAAGTATGTACATATATAACCATCCCATACCATCTAGATATTCTTTTCTTATATGATTTGATGCAAGCTAAAAAAAAAAAAAATTTGAAAAGAAACAAAATCATAGAAGTATTTATTTTATTTGGTAATATTTGATATTTCAATAATCAAAATTTAACATAAACAATTAGCAACTCTTACTTTATATGTGTTGTTAAATAAAAATCCGTAACTATAATTTATAAATGAAAAAAAAAATAAAATAAAATAAATTAAAATCTATCACGATTTTTTAAATAATAATATTTTTAATAAACTTTCTTATACATATGTATACATAAAGTGCTTAAAACTACTCATATGACACATTATAATATGTTCAAATGTACACATATGAAAATTGGTTAATAGTCTGACATCATTTCAGGTGCAAAATTCATGATATTCCAATTAAAAATTTTCTATACATATATGTTTACCTATATCATAGATTTTTGTTTTTTTTTTTTTTTTGTATTTTTATCGATGTTTTAAAATATAACAGTATACTTAAGTATCTTCCTACCTATATTCAAAGTAAAAAGGAAAAAAAAACTTCTGTTATAGAGATTAGTAGAATAAGATTTAGCAAAAGCAAAAAAAAAAAAAACACCAACGTTTTTTATCTTCGTTTTCTTTGAGAATTTATTATTTGCTTTATCGTTTCTCAAACTGAAATTTCTCTTTATTTTTTTTTTTTTCATTTCATTTTTTTTTTTTTAGAAAAATCGACCCCAAAATCCCAAAATCATTGTAGTTTATGATGCCGACATTTCATGTATACTGTACACCCTTCAGTCAGGCGATCGTTTAAAATCTTATGTATATCTTTTTGGAGAAAGAGGGTATATATGTATATGTATAGTGTGTAATAAAAGTAGATTGGTTGTCGATGTTTAAGGGTATATTTTATATTATACCCTTATAGAATTTAGTTATATATTTTGTTGTTGTTGTTTTTGATATTATTATTTTGTTGTTGGTTTTTCTATTTTATTTCATTTTCTAGAGAAAGCTATATCCTCTAATAGCTTCATGAGTATGCCAATATATATAGATACTTTTACTATATATAGATATAAAACAATTCATATTTGTACATATGTATGTATGTATAAGAAAATTTCTCGTAGTAGTACTCAAATATTTTGAAATCATTTTTGAGTTTAGTACACTAACTAACTTTTAACCAGGACGGCTGTTTTTTTTTTTTATTAAATATTGTGGAGTCAGAGTCAGAGCCAACAGAGTCCAACAACATAACAATCAAATAATATTTGCTTTACTTTACTTTTTGATATATCGTCGCCTTGGTGCATGGTTCAGTCGAAAACCAAACGCCATACAAGTAAGACATAATTTTGAAATTAAAAAAGACATATCTAAATATTGGAGAAGAATAATTTCAATTTGTGTTTAATATAATTTTTCTTTATTTTTTCCATAATAGAAAAATCATTAAAAAACAATTTCATGGAGAAATTTTTCGAAAAATAAAAAACAAATTTTGTGAAAAAATGTGAATTTCATGTAAAAACAAAAAAATAAATTGGTGTTTTTAAGTATGATATACAAATACTTTACCGGTAATAAACAATTCACAAAAAAAATGTGGTTTATATTTAGCTTAAAGAACTAAAAAGAAAAGATAGAAAAAGAAAAAGCTGAATCAGCGCCGGCCAAAAGAATTCAATAATGATGATGATATTGTACCTGATGAAGAATCAAAAGAAATGTTATCAAAAAAAAAATTGTGCAGTCGTCTACCGGTTTTCAAAGTGAGTTTGAAGAATTTTTGTTAGATAGAACTTCTATGAATTTATTTATTGTTTTATTTTTTTTTAAAGATATTTTATATAATTTTGTTGTATTGAACATGTATAAGCGTGAGTCTGATGGAATCTTTAGGGTAAAAAAGATACCTTTTTTAATTGCAAAATAGGCAAAATATTTTCCTAAAATTGTAAAAAAAAAAAAAAAACAGTTTCATTTTGTTCAAATGTAATTTCATAAGAAATTGCATAATTTTACCATTTTTATTTTAGTACTTCAAAAAAAAA
Organism: Bombylius discolor; assembly: GCA_939192795.1. Classification (NCBI taxonomy): domain Eukaryota; kingdom Metazoa; phylum Arthropoda; class Insecta; order Diptera; family Bombyliidae; genus Bombylius; species Bombylius discolor. Next base: position 1,730,635 of record OW584241.1, on the reverse strand, counting down.
AAAACATCCAATTCCAATTAAAAATACAGAAAATTAATTACAAAAAAAGATTAATTGATAATTATCCCAGAGGCTATAAAAACTTCAGAATGAAGCTATATAAATTTGAAAATATAATTCATGTTTGTACGCACATAATTCCAATATTCTTATGTATGTATATTTTTTGTGTGTATGTAAAATATGAAAATTTACATGTTACGCACAACCCGTGACATTCAAGAGACTACTACTTTCACATAATTTTATGACATTTCCGTAACAGAATTTCATGCGCAATGTCATTCACTTCAAGCATCAGGATAATATTCATATTTGAAAATAAAAATGGAAAAAAACGAATATTTTAGTATACGTGAATAACGCATCGCGAAAAAAGATAACGTACAAAAGACAAAATTCATACATTCAGTATGTTCACACACAGCAAAAAAAAAAAAACAGCAGAAGATTAAAAAAAAAAGAGGAAAAAATGAACGCCTGGGAAATTGAAAATTTCACAGCAGCCCGGAAAGTAATATGGCCGCACCCTTTTCCTCTTTCTTTTTTGACAGTGCGCAATTAAACCATATGTCATTTATACACTCCGTTTTATTTTACGAGAGAGTATATCCACAAGAATATTCTCTCTTTTTTGAGTACGCATATTTTCACTAACTTATCGTATCGTATTGTGTCGAAACATATACATGAATAAAATCACCCCATTCTCATATAAGTACATATTGATGTTTTGTATGTGTTGTATTTTGTATTTTAGGGGTTGCGCTAATACTCTTTATTGGTTCTGCTCAGAATATTGATGCTCTTTCCCAGCTTTCTTTTTTCATTCAATGTTTTTTTTTTAATTTACGTATTTTTTTTTTTTGCCTAAATTCTTGCTTGCTTGATGTTTTTTTTCTGTTATTCGCCTGTTGTTTGCCTTTTAAAATGATATAAAGGATACAAGAAAATGATATTATTTCTACAAGTATAACATTCATTTTAAGTATGTGAATACAGAATTTATTTTTACATACATACATACAATCATAAAATGAAATCATTCGTTCGTTCGTTTTTTTTTTTTTTTTTGCTGTTCAGTATTTTGATGTGTGTAAATACAAAAATATATATAAATTTTCAACCCTTAGCTAAAAAACATAGTTAGCCCGGGATTTATGCTATACACTCAATGCAAACACATAAGTTTTCCTTTTTATGTTTTTTTCTTTCTTTTTCGTACCAAAAAAAAAAACTTTTCTGGTGTTGCCTTATTTTATTTTTAAAATTTAATTCAATTTTATTTGACGTGTAATTTTTTTGCACTTAAATATTACGTATTTTACGTTATTATTTCTTCTTTTTTTGTGAATTAAAATACACTTTAAAAAAAAAATAAAAAATAAAAATAAAAAGAAAGATAATAATTTATGTACATATATGTATACGATTTTAGGGAATGAAACTATTAAATATTGATGAATATTGCAGTAATTCGAATATGAAAATATCCGAACGTTTAATGTACGTCAATACATTTATTTAGATATACATATGTACATACATATATAGAAAATATATGCTGGTTTATTGAAGATTATTTTAATCAAAAATAATGTGAACAAATTTCACATGTATAAAACATAAAGATAACATAAAGAAAATTATTTAAAAGGATTTTATTTAGTTATTTTTATTGAATACATTTTTTTTTTATATATATTTCGATATCAATATCATTATCATGAACAAGAAAAATTACAAATCATTGCTTAAATTTAGTAAAAAAAAAAAAAAGTGATTTTTTTAACACTTTAATTTTGGGATATTTGAAAAAAAATATTTCCAGAGATAAGCTTTTAAATTATGTGGAAACTTTGTTTTTATTTAGCGTGTATAAAAAGAAAATTTATAAAGGACTTTTTGTTTTGGCAATTTCATTATAATTATCCTATATAATAAAATTTTCTTTTGTTTTTCATATTATTTACTGGACGTTTTTTTTTTAAAGCACAAAACAAGGCTTTCCTTACACGTAATATCTTATTCATGATTATTATAAATTATATAACTTGAAAAAGAACAAAAAAAAAAAACATTATGGTCATTTTATTTTATTTCTGAAAACATAGAATAATACAAGAAAATTAATAGTGAAAATAATTTTAAAAAATTAGGAAAAGCCATGATAAGGACAAAAGTTAAATGTATTTTAAACACGAATGTTCAGTAAAAAAAAATTTCATGTTGGGCAAGTAGTTTTAATTACATTTTTTCGTTTTTTGTTTTAATTACTTTTAATTTTATAGTCAAATTTAAAAAAAATGTACATATACCGCAACGCAATTTAAAAGTATTTACAGCCTACTAAGTAGTATTTACGTACTAATTCGGTAAATACATATTTAAAAAGAGGGTTTTATAAGACAGAAATTTTTCAATTTTTCTTTGAGATTACTAAAAAATTTTTTAAAACTTGGTTTCTGTAAATATGATTTTAGATGTGTTAGTTTAGAACTAATTTTATCCTTACTTAATTTCAGAAACTAAAAAATATCATTCTTACATTCTACTTTCTCGGTTTACTTAGTTTTTTTTTTTTGTTTGTTTTGTATTTCGAAAATGTAGCTTCAAAAGTTCTTTCGAATGACTTTCATATTTTTCTTACTTGTTAAGTATCAGAATCTTAAGCCTCACATTCAGGATAACCCGTTTGCATAACTTTTCTGTCTTACAGAAGTTTGTCATTTGTTTTAGAAAATCCTTACAGAAATCTATGGTTTTTTGCACCATATTTGCAGTCATTATATCTAACAACTGACAACTATGCCGTATGTATGATTTTTGGTATATGCGTCATTTTTCATACAAAAATTGCTCGATAGTCAACGTGTTAAAATTTAAATTTTAATCTAATTTAATTTGATTTTGTATTTTCACAAATAATCAATATAATGTATTCTAATGTTTTCAATAAACATTCGCGTAGTATTTTGAAATTTTTGTATAAATAATGTCTTGGATCACATGATGATTTTTGTTTCGAACAAAAAATAAAAAAATAAAAAAAATAGTGAATCACTTTCCATTCAAATTAGATTGCATTTTTACAATAATAAAAATAAAATAAATTTAGTTACCAGCGATATTTATTTTTTATTTTCAAATTTTTATACTAAAAATTTTCTAGAACATTTTTTTCCAACAACGCAGCAATTTGTAATTTATCTTTCATGAATTCTTTAATTTTAAAATATAATCTGCAAGTCAATACAACAAATAATTCATTTTAAATTACAATGAAGGAAAAAAAGTAAAAAAAAAAATTATAAAATTTTAAAAATAAAGTAAGAAACATTTCTAGAACTTAATAAATTCTGGTAAAAAAAAAAATTTATACTTATGAGTTGAAATTTTAAACTCATTCTAAAGTTACAGTGCCACCATACAGACTACAAAATTATGCAAACACGTTTTATAAATTGAATTTGCAAACTAATTGAATAATGACTTTTTGTTTTTTATATGTATTGCTGTTTTTTTTTAAGCTTTTTGTCTTTCGTTTTTTCATATTTTTTTTTGTTTTTTGTTTTGTTTAGGTATTTGTACCTATTTTCTCATGTAAAAATAAAAAAAAAATAATTTTGATTACCTAAAAAAAAGTATGTAACAACAAAAAAAAAAAAATTAATAATTCGTTTCACATGACAATATTTTTATTACTTAGGTTGTGTTTTAAATATATTTTAAAATTGGTCTTACATTTGTTTTGTTCGTTTTTTCATTTATTAAAATACAAAAAAAAAGCCATCATATGCATATTTCATAATACATATATTGTAGTTTATTTTTTTCGTATAATAATGAAGTATGTCTTTTTGTCGTTATACATACATATCAAAACGTCAAAGTTCAACGAATTTTTTAATCAGATGTGTGACATTCCACAATGGAGTAACCCTCCAAAATAATAAAAATAAAAATATTTTAAAAATAAAAAAAAAACAAGGAATACAACAACTAACAATATTTAAGACCAATTTTATATTTTGACAAAAAAAAAAAAAAAAAAAAAAAAAAAACTAAATTATGCATGCGCACCAAATACTTACTCATGCGGCCCTATAGCCATATGTGCCATATTCGCATACGTTACGTACTTTATTATTATAAGTACATATCAGGCAAACAACACATATATTTAATTTTTTTTTTTTTTTTCAGTACAATATATAATCATATCACACATATCAAATATATATTATAAATACAGTTACAATATTTAAGTTTACGACATATTTTGACTTTATTTATTTATTTTTATTTTTTTGTAAAATGCAAAATAAAGAGGTCTATTTTCTATATGCCTTTATTTGGCTCCCTCATATAATATGAAGTTTTATTTGAAATAAATGCAAATTAATTCAATCGATTTCATCAGGCAGAGTATGTTATTTTTTTTTCCGATATAATATTCTGTATGTACGTACATACATATATATACCCTTGGTCTACCCACACACATCCCTCTTCCCTTACCTTTTTTCTGTTCTAGATTACTTTTTTTTTCCTCATTTTTTCTCTAAAAGAAAATATGTAAAATTTTCAAATTTAGTTTAAAATCGAATCAATTTATTGAGTCGAAAACATTATGGTGACAGCTTGTTTGTGTGTAAATGTTTCTTTGCTTAAAAATTTATTCTAAAACATTCTTTTCATATTCGTTTTTAATGTTAAAATTTCAAAAAAAAAAAAAAAAAGGAAATAGAAAAAAGGAATTTATTTTTTCATTAAATTTGTGACTTTTAAAAGGAAGTGAATTTCACAAATTATTACATACATTATGGTGTATTTAAAAAATAAAAAAAAGATTTGTCGTGTCTCACCTAACCAAGGATAACTTCTTGCCATCACGCAACAATTTTGTATAACTACCCAACAATGTACATCTAAATATACCATAATTTACCTTGTATATATACATGTACATATAACATACCTGTGTATGTATGTAATTTAATAATACAAAAAGGATACTGCATAAAAATCTAAAGTATATATTATTACAGTGTTAAAGGAATGTTTGATGATCACCACTGCTCTGCTGCCATAAGTTAATGATGCTACATTAGTGACTCGATGAATTTTATTATAAGACCGTCTAATTGCGTCATTAGACTCCATCCTCTTATCGTTTTACTTTAAATTTAAGTTCATATACCATTTTTCCGATTTGTGTTTATGTGCAAATAAATACACCTGGGTAAATTTTACACATTTTATAGTAATAATAGCTATAACAGTAGTATAACAGCGATTATAATGGATGGTCGGTTAGGTATCATGAATAAAATTTGTTCACAATATATATATACGTGTAGCTATGTATATGTATATGTAGGTACATAAAAGACAGATGAAAATGGGTCGGAATCTGTATGGTTTGAGGGTAGAAGATTGAATTAATTTATCCACCTCTGCATAATTATTAATGACATAGAGTAGTTGTAGTACAAAGATTACATACATACAGCAAAATATCATATACAGGTATATGTACATGTGTATTCACTTAAATGCTGTAACACACAATTCAACAAATAAACATTTAGCGTACATGTTTTCGTAATACATGTATCTAAGTATATATGTATATTATAAAATAACAGAGTCCTGACAAAAGGAAAACTAGAAAACTATTGTTATTTACCGAGAGTAAATTGTTTTGAATACAACACGTTTTTGTACAACAAATATACAATTTTGACTACATGAACTAAAACGACCAAAAAACAACAACAACAGAAAAATATTATACTGCCTGAATGAACTATAGCATGTCCTGTGAAATTATAAATTTCATTGAAAACAGCATTTCATGTAACGTGATCAAAGGAAATTGCTATAACTATTTTATGATAACATTCAAATCAGGCTATTCAATTGCAATGGTTGTTGACATTTCATGACAGCCTTCCTGATGATTATATGCGGTGGTAAGTCACACACAAAATATATAAAAAATAAAAATAAAATAAATATCCTCCAAAAAATTGGGTTGAATTTTGAATATATAGGAACAATATACAGAATATACATATTTTTGTTTGGTGGAGCAATAAATTTAAACCATGTGAATAGCTAGTACTTCCGAAATACCATCAATGATGTTGCCTTTCTTCGTTTTTTGCAGTTTTTCAATTTATTATTTTTTTTTTATTTCCTGTCGATGTTCCTTTTTTTATTGAATTGAAAATGTAACAAAAAAATATAAAAATAAATAAAAGATACAATTGTTTTTTTTTTGACTTTTTACACATTTTATATGTGTATGTGCATTTAACTTTTATTGCATTGCATTTTAATGTCATTTTGAAATAAAATTTGATCATAGAGATACTGAAAAATAATGAAAAGTATTTAGTGGTTTTTTGGAAAATTTATATTACTTTTTTTAGTTTTGATAGATATTTTTTTTTTGTAAATATATTTCATGAATATATTTATTTTTATTTATGACTTGTATATTTAAAAACATTATTCTTGTGAATGAAAATTGATAAAACCAACTTTTTTTTTTTAAATGCCTTAAAAATCAAAAAAAAATTTATGGAAATTTTTATTGCTAAAACTTTACACTTTAAAACAAAAAACAGCAAACTAATTTTCCAACAACGTATTTTAATAATTCTAACTTTTCAAAATTTTTCATACTAAAAATATTTCAAATATTTTTCACAAAAATTTGACATTATTAAATAAAATAAATTACTATTTTCATTCTCATTAAAAATGTCGTCTTTTTTCTCATTTTTTTATTCATTTACGAAAAATACATTTTTCATTTCATTTGCTAGTTCATAAAATTCAAATAATAATTATTCTTAAATTATTTGTATTTCGGATAACAAATAGCTTTGAACATTGAAAAAAAAAAAAGAATACGCAAAGAAAATGAAATACTAAAAAAAAAAGGATAATAAATGATTTACTCTGAAGGTGATGATTATTTCTGTCAATTACTGTCTAAATTCAATCATCAGAATTAATGGTAAAGTATTGTGATATATGAAATTACGTTACAATAAACTTTATATAGAAATGTGTATTTGTAGGTGTTTACGTATGTGTATGTGTGGGTTGTGATTTGAGAGGGTGTGCCAAGTTTAATTTTATTTAAAATTGAAAATCGATTTATTTTTGTATTGATGAAAAGTACTTTTTCTTTTTTTATATTTCTATCAAAATTTTGTAACAAAAAAAATATATAGGACTTTTGGCAATGATTTAATCGTTTGGACTATCAAGAGGAGAAAAAGTTATGTTTTCAATACTCTTGAGTTTAAATTGAAATTATATACATATATACATATATTTTTTAAAGAATCGTATTGAAAAATATTTTAAATTCTTTTACAATCCCATCAGAGATTGCTTTTTTTTTAACGTGTGGGTTGCATGAAAATTTCAAAAATTGACATTCATAAAGCCAACAATGATTTTTGTAATAATTTTAATGTTTAATTTCATTTTTTTTATGATTTATTGTATATTCTTTTCGCTTCCTTGTTTTTATGGGTTTTTTTTTTAAAGAAAAAGTAAATATTTGCCAAGAAAAACTTAGTATCTGTATCTAAAAAAAAATGTTTGTAAATATATCATATATAATTTTCATTATCCCCCCAGAAAAATATTTGAAACTTGAATCACGACTATCAAACCTCTGGGGGAGAATCAATTCTTCATCTCATCCAGGCAAATGATTCAGTTGAATGTATTGTAATTGTTTCGGCCGTTCATGCGAACATTTCAGCGAGTTTCTAATATCATAAAATCATCCTGGCAAGTATAAATCTATCCCTTCGGCCATATCTTCAACAACCTATACTGTATATCCTTGCTATTGCCTATATATAACTGTACATGTATATATTATAAAATACACATCTTTTTACTGTTTTCATTTTTTTCAATGACAATCATACCACCACATTTCATACAACACAACATTTTAAATGGGGTAGTAAATTATATGGTGGTATTGGTAAAATAGTATACTGTTGGCAGCATATTATAGATATAACAGAAACAGCAAGGACTTTTCTAATAATATGGAACAAAAACCATCAGGCTGTAGCCTGATGCCAGCCATCATTTTTATATTTGAAAATTTTACTATATAAACTTTTCAACGCTCAGATCTTTTCTCTTTTCTGGGTTATGTCAGAAATATGCTATCGTCACACCATTTTGACTGTTTTTCATTTTATTTTACTTTGGTGTTGGTTTTTATTTTTCTTCTTCATTTTTTTTCTTCTGAGATTCAACAAAAGCTATGGCAGCCGACAGTATAATTTCATGCGATATTGAAAATATTTTTTGTCCTTTTCTAATTATCGATCGATAAAAATGTATGTATATTAAATTGTGTGCGTAATACACACACAAGGGGTGATATTCCTGTTGGGAACTTTTAAATATTTCTGTTATTATAATACTCATATCTATGTGTATATATATGTATATGTGTATGTATATATGTATATTTCATCAAGTCCCAGGACCTTTTTTTTCCAAACATACATATAAATACATTTTTTTTTCTTCTTTTGCTGACTGAAATCCTTGCTTAGCAAGGATTAACTTTGAAACAAGGGTAATATTTATTTGTATACATACATTTATATGTATTTATATAAAGTTTTGTGTTTGTGTTTATGTTTAGAATTATAGATACTATATATATATTTTTTTTTTTTGCCACAATCATGTAAAATTATTTGGTGAGTGGGTGTATGATCTTGAAAAGGATTAGCTATAGTATTGAAGGATAATCCTGCTATAACTAGACTTGAGACTTAACAAAAAAAAAAACAAAAAACTATATACACCGTGTATATCACATTACACACCGAATAACTGCCATGTACTTTATATAGTTTTCAAAGTGAACGACCAAATTAACAAATTAAAGAGATTACTTAAATTCATCCTGTTTTTCTTTTGTTTTTTCCTTTTCCAGATTATAATGCTATTTTACTTGTTTTTGTTTATTATTATTTGATTTGTATAATATATCTTTTCGTCCTTTAAATTTTTCGGTTACCTTCACATCCTATTAGGATATATTTAAAATTTATTTTCTGTTTTTCACTTAAGTGCCTGCTTAGGTTACCGTGAAAAAAAAAATATACATACATATATTTTAGTGACACTACATAAAAGTCAAATAAAATTAGCGTAACTAAAATTTTTTTTGTATTGTTTTTTTCTGTAGCTTAAACAAAATTTAACATTATAATTGCCTGTATGAATTGTATACTCGTATATGTGATTTTTTTTTTTTGTCTTTAAAGGTATAAGGAAATTTTTTGTTGCTGTTGTTGTTCTTGTTTTATTATTGATATTTGTCCTTTTAAATTTACGATATATGTATGTATGTATGTATTTTTCTAATGACATTGCTGACGACTCCTGCTGATATAGAATATAAAAATGTATAATGTACATATACATGTACTTACATATAAGTTTTTGTACTAAAAAAAAAAAAATTAAATATAGCTTATAGTTAAAGCAGCTGATTGCTGTAGTTATATTTTTATACAAAATCATCATGACTCAGCAAGGAATTCAGGATACAACAAATAAATATACAATATGTATAAATACAAATACATTTTATTTTATTTTATATACATTTTTTTTTGTAATAATAAAAAAGGATATAGAGGGTAAAATTTGGTAACAGGACATATCATAGCTATAAAATTTATGACTTCAGCATTGACCCAACTTTTATATAACTGCAAACTGGCAATATAAGATTATAACAAGAAAAAACCAAACGAAGTGAACCAGAAAAAAAAAAAAGTATAAAAAATCGAAAAAAGAAAAAAATTTCTCTAGACCTAAAATATCCTTTACCCAGCATGTTGTAGTTTTTCTTCGGGAATCCTTTTATGCCTTATGGTGAATTTGGTTTTATGTGAATATATTTTTTTTCTTGGTTTTTATTTCTACTTTTTTTTTCGCCAATGTTTTTTTTTCTTTAATTTTCTCAAATATACTGTTTCTTGTTTTTCATTTTTTTTTTTTTTTTGTCAAGTTGGACACTTTTTTTTTTCCTTTTTGTCCATGTGTCAAAATAATTTCAAAAAATCATTCCAACTTTCTCTTAAGCTTTCATTTCAAGTATTTAATATCATCATTTCATATATAAATTTTAATGCTCTTGTGAAAAAACCGAAAAAGGAGAAAAAAAAATGTATATTCCACTATGATAAAAGTTTTATTCATGCACGTGTGTTTTTTTTTTTTCTTTTTTTTTTTATTTTATTTTTTTTTTCTCTACATTTTATTATGTGCAGGATTTAAGGTTGTTATAGAGCTATTACATGTGGAAATATCATTATGAAAGAAGAAAAAAAAAAGTATATTTTATGCTTGTCATATTTTTAGTCGAAATGATGTATTAAATTTGAAAAATAACTTTATCTACTTAATGCCATAAAATTAATTGTTGAATGAACTAGAATATACTTTTTTTTTTTATTATTTTTATATGAGAGTATTATGAAAATGATAATTTTTTAGGTAATCATCAAATGTTTTGTATCACAATTTTTGATATATTATAAAAACTTTGTCAATAAAAAATAAACTTTTCTATTTTTGTTTTTTTTTTTCGTATTTTTTAGTTATTTATTTATTTCAATAGAAACTTTTTCTTGGAAAAAAAATACTTTGAAATTATGAAACCATAATAAAGTTTGTATATATTCAAACTACCAAAAAAAAAAAAAAAAAAAACTAATAATAATTCCTGTTTCCAAAAACCATTTAAAAAAAAAAAAGTTTGAAAAGTCTTTAAAACAACAAGAACTTAATGAGTTTTTGCTTAAGCAAAAAAAAAAAAAAAGTTTCAAAATTTCGTATGCAGTTTGGGAAAAGAAAAAAAAACTTTATCGTTTCGGAATACCGAACTTTTTGAATTTGTATTGAACTTTATGAAAAAAATAAAAGCAACAAATAAATACGCTAAAATTTATTAATGAGAGAAGAAATAAAATGAAAAATTAATAAAACTAAAGAACTTAAAATGTGCAATTTATTTTCGATATGTTTTTTTTTTTTTTTTGCTTTTTCAATTTAAAGGAAAAAAAGCTTTTAAGGAATTTATTTATTTTTTATTTAAAAGAAAAAAAAAACGTAAAGAAAAAACTTTCTTAATTCGACCCTTTCACGCAAATTACTTACCGTTTTTTATTCTTCATTGCTTCACGAAAAAAAAAACTCTTTCAGGAAGAAAAATATTTTAGGTTATTCAATATTTAATTCTGAAGAAGAAAAAAAAAATTAACTTTCGAAGAAAAGAAAAAAAAATGAACTGTTTTAGGGAAAATATATCGTTTTTTGAACAACATACAAATTTCAAATTAATCACATTTCTATAAAATATTGCTGAATAGGAAAAACATGTACAGTAATCATTTATTTTATTATTGCGTATTTATTTTTTTTCTACACACACACAAAATAAAAATAATGAAAAATAATAAAAAAATAAAAAAAAGAGTAAAAACGTATTGGAAAAATTAGGGTTGAAAATAATATTGAAAGAAAATAAATCATGCAATTGATCTATAATACATTTTTTTTTTTTTCGTATTTGAAATTTTTTATTTTATGTGTGCTTATTTTTTATAATTGCTTACGATATATTTTCTTAGACAAATTTAAAAAAAAAAAATTAATAATTTTTTCTTTTTTAATTTCAGAAATTTAAATCAACAAATCAGCAACAATAAAATTCTTTGCTCTACATCCACCCTGTAGATCCGAATTTGTTTGTATTCAAACGACAAATTCGGTTCTAGAGAGGTTTGTGTGGTGCATATACCATCAACCATCAATTAGTCAACAAAAAATTAAAATAAGTTAACAATACGAAAATAAAAAAAAAAATAAAAAAACAAACAAACAAACAAACAAAAAAAGAATAAATTAATTATATCACGTATAAGACACTAATTTCTCATTAGCATTTACTTTTCATTTGTTTTTAACAGAATATAAAATAATTTCTTTTTTGTATTTATTAAGTTAAAGTAAAAGAACACGTAAGTATTATTTTCATCATTTCAGTGATTTTCATTTACGGATTTTCATTTTATGCGAAATCATCATGATACCTCTTACCCTCAAAAGAATAAAGAAAAAAAAAAAAGAAAAAGAAAAACTTGAATCTGAAACTGAAAGATATACTAAATGAAGTTCTCTCTACCTATATGTGTGTAATATAATATTTAGAAAATCAAGAAGACTAAATAAGAAACAGGATAAGTATACATACTACATACATGCAGATGACAGGATAACAAGAAGTCATGTAATGATAAAAGTACATGAGAAGACGTTCGAAATTATATTGTTTGTATATATTATATATTTGTGTATAATATATGGTGTATATTTAGATATTTCTAAATATTTCGTTCTGTATTTGAAATTCGTAACAGGAAACTTAATTAAGATAAATAGCAAAGATAAATCTTTACAATCCGAGGTTAATCGAAATATAGAGTATCTGTATACATACAAATATGTATATTACATTTAAAATTTATATATATACATCTTAAGAATATAATAATATACACCTTACATATTATTATTTGAATTTCTATAAAACAGGATAACAAAATAAGATATTCCCTGATGCTGCCAATAAATTGGGTAAGATTTTTATTTTTATTTTCTGTAAAATTTTAAAATACACAAAAACATTTTTAATGTACTTAAGAATATAAATTTGTGTTAATTAGTATGTGATGTTATTGTTTTTTGTTTTTTAATTATTATTATTTCTTTTATTTTATTTGATTTTTTTTTTCTTTTACAGACTTGGTCTATTCCATTGATTATAATCATTCTCTCTATGGTTCTGAAGCAGAAAAATGAAAAAAAAAAAAATAAATAAATAAATAAAACAAAATACAGGATAATTATGTGAAAACAACCGCAATTTAACATAACAAAAAGGATTAAATAACTTTAATGTTTTATTAGTGCCAATTAAAACGGATTATTTCATATTGACGTAGAACAATAAATAAAACTCTTCAAGTTTTTATTTTTTTATTTTCTTTTTGATAAGTTTCCTTCGTTATTTGCAAATGGACTTTTTTTTTTCTTTTCTTTTCTTTCGTTTTTTTTTTATAAACAAAAGTCAAAAGTCAAGTAATTTAATTTTTTTTTAACGAGAAATCTTTTAAAAAGTTTTCACAATACATATGTATATATACAATTGAACAATTGGACTATAGGGTGTTAGTGGTTTTAATGTGGATGATAACGATGATGACAATGACGACGATGACGATATGATAATGATGATGGTACCGGTGTCATAAACATTGAAACTTAAACATTGGATTATTAAAACAGAGTGCAGTAATTCTATTTTCAAAATGTCATATCATGCAGTTGAATAAATTTCTGCATGAAAAACATTTGGGTCAATTATACAACAACAAATATGTACATACAATATGACATAAAAATGAATAAAAGTAGATTTGCATAAATATTTTGAAGGACTTTTTTTTTTTACATATAAATAAATGACCAACAAATGGATACTTTATATCTATCTACCAACTATCTACATACATAAATATGTATGTATTATTTTAATAATAAACAAGGACAATATACAGCTAATGTCTATGAAATTTTCTAATATACTACAAAATAAACACATAAAATATATATTATGTAAATTATTTGTTTTTATTCATTTCTATTAAATTTATAACGAAGTTTTACTGTTCTATAATAAAATAATGTCCTTTTGTTTTGATATAATTTTTTTTCCTTATCATTGCAATTTGTACATATATATTTTCTACATTATTGAGAATTATACATTCTATTTAAGACAGTTTGTAATTTTTATTACTTAAGTTTTTTTTTTTTTTTGTTTTTCTTTTGCCATTTTTGTTGTGAAATTTATACGATGTAAAAAATTATAAAAAAATTTAATGTGATAAAGTCAAGTAGTTTATAGAAAAACATATTTTATGTATTTAACCCTTTTTTTTTCTACATTAAAAAAAAAAATTACAGTTATACTTTTAGAAAGAAAATTGCATTTAAAAAATAAAATAAATAAGTTAAGGAAACTATAAATTTGGTAATTTTATTTGTTTTGAAAGAAAAAAAAAATGAAGACATCAATTTAAATTATTTTAATAATGAGATAGTATCCACTCCTATCCTATAACCAAAAATTTGTCTTAATTTATTTGAAGTTTACACATTTTACAAAATAAAGTTCTTTGTTCAACAAATTTTAAACTTTTTAAGTAACTAAAAAGTAATAAGAAAACTTGAATAATTTTCAAAAACTTTGTAATAAATGCAAATTATTTTTCTTACATACATTCAGTACGGATAACTTTATTTATATATGAAGTTTAGAAACAATAGATAATAGTTTTTAATAAGAAAATTTCGGAAATCCTTTGGAATTTGATTATTTGAATATTCAATTTAATAAAAATTTTGATATTTTCAATTTTGGCAACAAAAAAAATGCACACATTAACATGACACTTGTTAAAGCGATTTTTAAATAGTTTTGCCAAGAAAATTACAGATTAAAAAATGGGCATAAAAGAATTTCCTGATACTGAGTAAAAAATATGTCAGAAACACAATTCAAAATTTAGAATATAGAAGAATAAGTTTGGAGTTTTTATTCCTTAAAGTTTTTGTTTAAAAAAAGACTCACCTACAAGTTTCTGGCAATCTGGTTTTTCCTTTTATTTTTCGATAGAGTATTGAATGACTTCTTTTCTTTTGTTGACTTGGCCTTGACAAGAACAATAATTTATTTTTGAAAATTAAAGAATACTTAACCACAGTAGTATATGAAATACTTTAAGAATTAAAGGAGTTTTTTTTATCTCGAAAAATTTAAAAAAAAGAACATTTTACTGAACCATAAATTAAATTCTTTAAATTGAAAATTTTCTTTTCAATATTCTGTATGTTTCTGTGAAATTAGAAAAAAAAAGTATTTTCGAAAATTTAAATTCAAAAAATAAAAATCCCCAAAAATTCAAAGAATGAAAATGGTTTGTGTCCAAGCTACATTCGGGAGATATTATTCGAAACTGAAAAAACATATAAGTAATAGTTGTACTATTCAATAAGAGAGGGCGCAGCTAGCAATTGAAAAATTTTAAAATTTTGAAAGTCGTTATTTTTTAATGATGATTTTTCAACTGAACTTTCATTAAATAGAAAAAAATACATAGAATTGAAATCTTTTCGGAAATAATTATTATTTTCTTACTAATGTGTAACCACCTTGTTTTAGCAGATAAAGTGTTAAAAGCTAAACGACATCTCATATTTTTCATCTGCTTGTGCACACAATTCCAATCCAAATATGTATTACCAAAATAATCTAGTAAAATTTAATAATGTTTTTTTCTTTTTTTGGTTTCACTTTCCCGCTGAGTTAAGGCTAATTTAAAATGACTTGCATTTTATTAACGTTTATAAAGTTGGTATCAAAAATCATCCAAAACACTATGCCTCAATGTAATAATCATCTAATGAGTGCTTCTGTGGTGATCATATTATTTTCCTCTTTTTTTCTTTTCTTCTTTTTTATCGAATAGGTCCATAATGTCTATAGTACTTTATTTTCATATAATCTGTATTAAATAAATTAAAAAATAATTAGGTGGAAATAAATTGAGATAATGTTTATTTAGAATTATAATTAAATTTTCACGGTTTAAATAATTGTGAATAAAATGTTTTTGAACAAAAACTAATAAGCTTTTGTTTTATATTTTTGTATTGGAATGATGATAAATTTCTAATTAAAAAGAAAATTTAATATTTACTCATTCATTTACACAAACATTAAAGGTTTAAAGTTTGAGTTCAAGTTAAATATCGTTGGTTTTCCTCAGAAAATTTTACCCTGAAAATTTTCATCCGAAAAAAATTGTCTTTTCAAGTGAAAATCTCAAATTTCTATGATTTTTTTTCTGCACATCAATTTCGTTAAAATATTATTAACATGTAACATCACATCAAAAGTAAAAAAAGAAAAATTAAAAAAGAATATAAAATCAGAAAAATAATAATGGAGAAAATGGAAAAAAATATTAGAAAGGATGATGGTTGCTTTTAAAAAGGGATCAAAGGAATTACATACGCTACACAACACTATACAGATGACGACAAGAATAAAACAACAAAACTAAAACTAAAAAAATAAAAATACGTATTCTAAAACTAAAAAAAAAAATGTAGTATATAAAAATGGCCGAATAGGGAATCCTTCAGGTTTTCACATGTAACAAACAAAATCTCTTAAAAAGCATGAGAGTCGAAATGAAATTAATGATTTCTCGTCATCACATAAAAATGTTTTTGACGTGAAAGACAAAATTTCTTTTTTTTTTCTAATTTTTTTTTTCTTCCTTGTATTTTTTTCTTTAGTTTTATTTTATGTCGTATTCATTTTTTTTTTCTTCCTTTTTAATTTTTTTTTTCTTTCAATAGTTTAGTTTTTCATTTCATTTCTTTTTCTGAAAAAAAAAAAAAAAGAAGTATGTGTGTTAAGTTGTTTGTAGAAGTTTCTAATACCCGTATATATCGTCAATTTTGTAACTTTTATAAAAGTGAATTTCAGGATTTATAATAAAATCCATTTTGAAAGCGAAAAAAAAATAATCACAAACCAACAAATACAACATGAATGAAGAGAAAAATATAAAATGAACGGAAAAATGGAAAGAAAAGAAATTTTTTTTCCACAAACAATTCAAACTGGATTGTTTCCTTTCAGTATGATGCTTTCTCCAGAAACGAATAAGATGGCATCATACATGTATGTATATATGTATGTTCATTTGTGTGTATATATTTCATATACATATGTTATAAATACAAAGCGAACATATATGTAGGTATATTGTTTATTTTTTTTTCTATTTTCATTTTTTTTCCATTTAAGTCCATGGGAGAATCTTTTAAATCAATAAAAGGTGACAAGGATTGACAAGCTTGACAGACAAGTCGATTGGAAACAAGGATAAAAGTTTAATTCAGTGAATTTGTTTTGCCTAAAGTTTAAAAGGGAGAAACGTATTATATGATGACAGATGAAAAAAAAACAAAACAAACGATATCCTTGTACCAATTTTTTATATTTCTAAGTCTCTGTTGTCATTCTCTTTATTAAATGGATATGAAATAAAATACATCAAAATGGAGGTTTGAAAAAATTGAAAAAAAACATTGCGTAAATTTAAGACTTTAAAAAAGAAATATTTAAATGATTTTTCGGAAAAATTCTTCGAGAAAACATAAAAATTTCATGAAAAAAACATGGAATATTCATGGAAGCAACAGAAAAAATTACAAACATTTTTTTTTACTGTAAACTTCATCCTTTTTTTTCGGCTTTTGTACATCCAAATTCAAATTATACTCTTGGGAGTACCTATTTCAAACTGATATTGTTTTCTTTTTTAATAAAGCTGAAAATAAATCCCAAAAATTAAAAAATAATTTAGTAATTTGTTACAGTTTTCAAAAAATTTTGATTGACTATCACAATCTGCTTATGACAAATTTAAAAGCAATTACCAATCAATCATATTTGCAAAAATTTTCTACAAATATTTTGACAATTCATTGACCAAAAATGACAGATTATGATTAAGAAGATTTTTTTAAAAAAATTTTCAAGTTTATTTCATTCAGATTTATTTGCATTTTAAAAAGATGGTGTTTCTGCATTTGAATTTATTATTAAAATTTTATATATTTGGAAATCATCCGCATAAATAATTTCAGAAGCTTTCGACAGAAATATTGTTTGGCGTATTTGATTGGAAATTTCGAATTTAATTTTTCGAGAAAACACAAATTGAAAAAAATTTGATTTAAACTTTAGCGACCTTAAAAACAAAAACCGATACTTCAAATATTGTATTGATTTCCTTTCTTCTGACGGAAACGACTTCATTAATTATTTCAAATTAAAACGAAAAAACGAATTATTAATCTCCTTTAAATCTCATTTCTATTAAATAAAAAAAATTGAATAGATTCTGTCGAACAAAAAAGTTTATTATTATTTTTCAATTGAAATATATAAAGTTTTGTGTCTGAAAACATTTTTGAAAGAAAACTCTATACCTTTATGTGGACGTTACATAATAATTTTCAAATTTTAAAAGATATCCTTTTTAATGGTTTATTCTTTGTGTCCTTGTGTAAATTGATAAAAATAAGATTTTGTCTCATAAGAAAAGACTTTATTTTCCTTGAGTATAGAAGTATATTTTTTTTTTCACATCAAAAAAATAAAGAAGAAAAAAGGAATACATACGATTTTGAAAAACTATGTCATAAATATGTTCATAGATTATACCATATATGTGCGTATGTCATTATAAAAATAAGATAATTTATATGATGTATCTAAAAGAACAGTTTTCACGCAGAAAATCTAATTATTATTATGAAGGTGTCTGAATGACGTATTTTGAGAAAATCAGTGAAAATCATCAATCACTCGTCACGAACTGTGGTAAATTTCTTATATTTTTATTCTTTCGTTCTGTGTATCCATCGTTATTTTATATATGTATGTAGGTATGGTTAAATTTTTTTTCTCTCGTATAAGGAATATAAAGAATAATAATAACAACAACAACAACAAATCCATTATATATCTATACGAGTTCTGAAATCTCTTTTTTTTCTATAGGGTTCATTATGTGATTTTGTATCTGTATCTACTTAATATACATTTAGTTATCTTTAATGATGATTTTATATAAGATTCAAAACTTTTCTTGTTATCTTACAAAAAAAAAATTCAATATAAAAATACTAAAAACACACTCACAGAAATCAAACTTTTTTAAAATCCATGAAAAAAAAAAAAAATAAAGAAAAAAAATACAATTCGTGCTAAAGAAAAAACAAAAATGACAAGCATCATAGATAAATTTTTCATGTATGTATCTTTGCTATCGTTTGTTTCGTGTATCTATGTATATACCGAGTACAATGAATTTAAAAAAAAATAATAATAAAATAGTATGAAAATTGGTGTGAAAATATATTCTGACAAAATAACAATAGAAAATAATTCAATTATTTGGAAGTCCATTCAAATGAATTGAGGTCATATATGTAATGTTTGTATGTTTGTTAATATATTATAATAAATATTTCGTGTATGAAAACGGTATCGTGATTTTAATATATTATATTGTACATATATCTCATAATTAAAAAATGAAAGAAATAAAGTGAAAGACAGAAAAAAAAATAAAATAAAACAACCCATGTATAAGGTATTCATAGAGTATAAAGACCTCCGGGAAGTCCACGTACGCACGAGAAAAAAAAAACATATCTTGTATATGCAAAACGAATTTAATAATAATAAAATAAAAATGGCTTTGTATGATATTTTAATCTATACTTGACTCTTTAGCTCATATTATTACGATTATTTACCTGGTAATGAAGTAAATTGGATTTATTATTTGTTTCCTTTTTATACCAAATACTCGGGTGGCCGTATGGCATACCAGCATGAATATTATAAAAATCTATGTCTTTACCACACACACATTATATGCTTGATTTCATACCGTTAAACAATAATACCTAATTAATATGGCTAAAGAATTTTTTTCTCTTCAAGTACCTATATGGTAAAAATTAATTAAAATTTAATTCAAAAAATTGCAATAAATTAAATTTATTAATCTGAAAATTGAGATACAATCCAATTCCAACGTAGTCCTTTATAAGGTGTCCTATGTCTGCGTCCTTGAGAATATCCTTGAATTTTAAATATTCTCAATAAATCAATTCACAGGTGAAAATGTGAAAATTTTAAAAAATAAAAATAAAATGACATACTTTATGTTTATACGCAAACCCCACTAATTTCACAAGCCAAACCGATAACAAATTTTCAAAGGTATTCCATTTCCATTTATTTTCTACATCTTTTTAGCTTCTTTTATTATGTATCTTTGATAATATTCTTATCATATTTACATAGGTACATAAATAAAATATATATAAAAGTATTTTCCTTTTCCTTTCTTTTTTTTTTTTCTTTTTCATTTAAATTCTGTCAGAGATCAAGATATTTTTCGGTTATACACTCAAAATAATATACGCATAATACACATATTTACATATCTATACATAATGTAGTATCTACATATTAAAATAAATATTCTTATATAAAACAGGATACTGACAGTTATAAATGAGTTTTTTCTCCTTCATCACATATACAGCTGATTATAGTCATTTTATATTATATGAAAGAATATATGTATGTACATACATATACAATGTCAAGTGATATTAGCCGATCTAAATATCAAAATCTTTTTTTTTTTTTTTTTTTTTTTTTTTTTTTTTTTTTTTTTTTTTTTTTTTTTTTTTTGAATATTAAACATGTTACTACATACGTATATAAACTCTTACACCTCTATCTTCTGAAAACATAACAGAAATAATAATCATTATGATATATTTTTTATGATTCCTTACATGTTACAAAAGGAAGAAAAAACAACCTTATCAAAATTTATACACGAAATTCATTTCCATCTTTTTTTTTTTGCTTCTTTGAATATAAAAGCTTTTTATGTTACTTATATACTTTTGCTAAACTCGAATTTTTAAATAAAAAAAAAAAAAATTATGTATACTCCGTAGATATAAAATGATATCTTTCTGAGTTGAAAATGCAAATATTCAAGGTTAATAAATATTATAGGATATCCCGTCAAAAGAATATAATGAATGATTATGAAGGTATGGTTATAATGGTGTCCCTTATATGTACTTGTATACAGAGTGAGTTCCAGTAGCAATCAAAGATAACGTATCATTTTTAAAACATACTCAAACACAGTATTCAAAATATCAAAATACTATATACATATATTTAATAATCAAAGTAAAAGGAAAAAGATAATAAAAAACTAATAATAATAATTTATGCTTATATGCGCATATAAATATTTTTTTTAACAAAAATTTATAATATACACTTACGTACATGTATACCATTATGTATTCGTATATGTATATTATATAAAAGTTGATTCTGTTGTGATATGAATGTGATTCTGACGATCATAAATTATTAATTTTAATTCATTTGATGGCAGCGATGAAGTGACAACGTTCAGTACAACATTATCTGCCCACTTAATTAATGACATTTTTAACGTGTTTTAAAATTGATAGTTTTGGGTGGGTGGCTTCTGAGTTTGTTTATGATTATTTTTTGTATATATTTTTGTTTTATTTTCCTCTTGTTTTTTGTTCTTCTGTTATATTTAAAGAATCCATCAACATAATTAAAAATACATAATAATATTAATTAGTATTTTTTTTTTCTTTTTGAATTTTATTTCATGTACGTTCTCAAAATTTAATCCAAATTATTACAACAGTCTTCGATTTCTCGAGTTTTTTCCTCTTAAAAGAAAACGATCTCGAACTGATGATTGTATCGCTCAATTGCCAAATCGATAACGCCACAAAAAAGATGCGTCGTACCTAAAATAAATTATTTATTATACAATGGCAAAAAAAAAAAAATCGTATAAATTTATTTCGAATATAAAAAATTAAGAATCAACCGAGTTTTAGCAATAAAATTTAAAAAAGCTCAAAAAATTTAGTTAAGCAATTACGGTTGTAAACTGCTCAATTGTGGTTCAATTTTATTGATTAAATAATCGATTTTTTTGTTTTTGCCAATAAGAATATCTCGATTCATTCAATTCCATAAGAAAGGTAAAAATAAAATAACGGTGTAAAAGTTTACTGCAGGGTTGTATTTCCTTAAAGAAAACAAAAAATTGGTTTCTTGAATGAAAACTTCATTTTAAGATAACTTAAAAATATCCTTTTGACTGTTCTTCTTTTATGTTTTTAAAATTTCCAATTTACGAATACTTTAAAACAAAAGATAAAAAATTCACCTAATTTGAGCACCAGCATTTCAATTTATCATTTCTTTTTTTTATTGAATTCAATTTTAATATTTGTATTGTTTTTGTATTAATAAAACCATGTGAAATATTAAGGAAATGAAAACTTGTTGGTAGACAAATATAATTTTATAAATTGAACATTGATAACATATTATTTTCGAATGCAAATTACATTGTAAACCGATGGGATGGTGGTATACTAAAGTGGTGCTTTCATATATTTTGATTGATTCAATGAAAGTAAATATTGACGTCAATTAATTGAATATTTGTTTTTATTATTATTTTTTTTTCATTTTGCAGTTTTATACCATCAAAAATGTAAATAAATTTTTTGTGTCTAATATTAATGATTTCGAGTATAAAAACTTGTGTGCTATAATTCAATTGACGCTGTAGGACATGAAAAACAATTAAATTAAAAATGAAAACATCTTCAGATGATTTTTTTGGTTAAATTGATTAATTTTTTCTGTGTTTGTTTTCGTGATATTCGAAGAAACCTAAATTTATAAAATCATATTGATATTTTGATTAATTTCAATAACTGACATACATATATACCTATGTAGGTACATTTTTTTTTTTTAAATATACATATCATTTATTTATCAAACTTGTACGCCATATGAATTTTGGCTACTTTAAAAATATTTCGAAAACAAAAATCATTACAAAAGAATGTTTAATTACAAATTATTACTTACCATTGCTTTCATCTTTTTTTTTTTTTTGTTTTATTTTGTTTTTGAAAAACAATTACAAAATATGTCATTTAATTTCTTCACTTTAATTTATTTGTCATGTCGACGAAAATTAATTACAATTTTTATTTTTCTACTTAAAAAGTACACAAACGTTTTTCTTCTTTTTTTTTTCAGTACTTAATAAATAACATACATAGATTAAAGACAAAACATTTTTTAATGTTTTTTTTTTTTACACATTAAATAATTTGCTTACAAAATGTTTACGCTCAATTTAATTCAATCAAAATTTTTAAAAAAAAAGCCAACTGTACTCTATCTTATCAATTGCCTCTTAAAATATGTTAAGGAGAGCATAACAAGTCCATCATTTTAATAAATTTGAAAAAAAAAAAGTCAAAATTAGATAATAATTTCTTATTTTTTCCTACAGTAAATGAAAAAAGATTCTATCAGAAAATAAATGCATAACAATCAATCATTTATTCATATAATATCTGTGGTGTAAAAAAATACGTGATACATAATCGCGATCTTTGCACAGATACATAATAACAGAAATACAAAATAAATTAAATATTCAACAACAACAAAAAAAAAAAAAGCTACTTAAATTAAACATAATTTCCTCTTTGCAACTAGGTACACATATAATTTTTCAATATAATAATTGTCTTGTCCGAAAAAGGTCAACCTACTTATATTACACTGTTGTTTTTTTGTTAGTATCTGCAATCCACCAAGTATCTAATACGTACATATTATAAAATTCACATATTACTTGGAATAATTTGAAAATGATTATCAACATCAACAACAACAAAAAAGAAAATCTATTAGCAGAAAATTGATTCAAAAAATAATTTGATCTTCCTATTAAAACTGTAATACACCATATGTATGATAAAATATCTCTTTTTTTCTTCTTCTTAATTCTTTCATATTATTATTATTATTATTATTATTAAAAGATAAAATATTAATAAATGGATTAGCATATACTTACAGCATGATTAGCATCGGCAAATTCGACACCATTTATGATCATAAATCTTATGGGAAGCACTTTCATGCCAATTAGTTATTAGAAAATTGAAAAAAAAAAAGGCCAACAAGTAGCTAACTTATAATAATAATAATGAAAAAAAAAAAAAGAAAATCATTAAAAAAAATTACATATTTTAATGGTATATTATTATTTTTATTATTATTATGTATGTACTATGTGAAATAAGTATGAAGTAGTTACATAAATGAATGTAGTATATCGCAGCTATGCAACTAATATGATTTAAAGCAAAAAAACAAAAAAAAAAGATGTGTTTTTTTTTTTTTTTTTATTTTTCTACTGAATATTAGAGAACCGTCTACAGTAACTCTGACACTAATTTGACACCATCGGTCAATTTATCATTTTCTTGAAGAACTCACTATATATTGTAATGCATGTGTTAAATATACAATTTTTTGGAGCTTTATATTTAGGCCTCTTTGACTCCTTATAGTTAGATTTTATTAACAGTTGTTGTTGTTTTATCATAACTAACACATCATTAAATATGATTCGTTACAAAATATGAAATAATGAGTACATACTACACTTTTCATTTTTTTTGTTTTTTTGTTTTTTCTTCTTGTACACGTAATAAACCATATAAGTATCTTTTATTTTGGACTTTCTTTCATTATTTAATTTAATTTTTATTTTTACTTCTTCTTTTTTTTTTTTTTTTTTTCGTTGGTATAGAGTGTAAATTGGGTTGTTCAAGCTACCATTACGATTAAATAAGTTATGCGTGAATTGGAAAAAAAATATATACATACATATATAATTTATTTTTAATCTTAACATCAGTTATTATTAAAGGGGAAGAAAAAAATAAAATTTCGACCGCCTTCGGTTTCCTTACAGGCGGTAAAAATCATATTACATATGTATATGAGTATGTATGTACAAATAAATTTAAGGAGAAGAAGCCAGCATCTGCATACCATTACTCATTTATTATATTATATTATGTATAATCAACATTGGTGGTCGTCATGTAAATTATTTTTGATAAATACCTTTATTTGACACATTTAAAAAAACAAAAAACAAAAAAAATTCAATGTTCTGGTTGTTTTATTTTTGCAAACAAAAAAAATAAAAATAAAAAAAGAAATTCTTCGCAGACTGATAATTAGTATAGGTGCATTGTCCTTTGAAAATCTTGAAGAATAAAAAAGTGAATAACACTTTATTTTTTCAGGAAATTAAGTCAATTTATAAATGATCAAACAGATCCTGAAAGAGGATGGGTATTGAAAAAATTAATTAAAAATCTTTTTCTTTCTTTATTTTTTAGCTTTTCAGTCCGTTATGAAGCTTAGGCTCTGTGAATTTATCTGCTTTTAAGTCTTCGTGTTTTTTGCAATTTCTTTTTACTCTTTCTTGTTGAACTTTATCACACTTCCAGGCTTTTATTTTCCGCCATTTTGTTATTTTTTTTCTATCTCAAAGTTCTACATATGTAGTAGAGCTTTTTGCCTTCTGAGATTTTTTTACATAGTCAACATACTCATCCTGAACCTTTTTGATTCAATTAAAAGATGTTTGAACTGTTTCCCTTTGACACAATTTCTGGTGGTTCAAAGAATCTTTTTCTTTTTTTTAAATTAAAATGTTTCTCTAGAGAATTAATGGAACATTGTCATCTATAGAAAACTTCAAACTAAAAATGAATCAAAAGTTTTAATATTTTTTATAAGTTTTTTTTAAAAATTCTTTAATAAGTACAATATAACAAGTTTTTGGACAACATTATGGCATCATATTAATCCATTCGTGTTCGAGCCAACTTAGAAAAATAATGTATCCTTTCATAAGATATTCTTTTCAAAGTTCTTTTATAAAGGCACTTTCAAGTGACATTGAGCCCTTACTTTATTTTAATTTTTGACATTCGTTTCAAAGGTCGTTACATAATACATATAGGGGTTGAATTTATGTTAAGAAAATGAAATAAAATAAAAAAAAAACACTTTTATAAAAGCAATTTCCGTTATATTCAACACGCGTTAGAATAAAAAACACATTTTGGACATTCATTATATACTAGACGCATACATACATACATACAGAATCACATTGAATAACTTTCTTTTGCGTGTTCTTTTTTTTCAATTTCACTTTATTCTTTTTAATAACTTTTTTTTTCCTTTATTTCTAAATAGTAAATGAATTTTCTAAGTTCTTTTTCATATTATCATAATTTTTTTCCATTCAATTCCTTTTCTTTCCATCGTCTTTAGTATTTTTTTTTTCTGTATTTTTTTTAATTCTTTTTGTATATTTCTTAGTTGTCCCGAAACAATTTCGAGGTCCATAGGCCTTCTTTGGTATTTATGTCCCACCGAAAACATCATTAATCAACTGATGATGTTCACTGTATATGAGTATATATATGTATGTCTATCCACCAGTCTCTCTTTTTTATAATAAATATACGAGTATATACATAGTTAACGCTATAGAAACGTATTCATATAGATTGCAACTCTGCAGAACCCAAAAGGAAATTTTTCTCAATCTAATACATCTGTCAATCAAAATACGATACTCTTCATCTCCTTTTCGTGGATAAAATTTTTTTTTATTATTATTATTATTTTATCTTTTTTATT
The DNA here is from genome assembly GCA_939192795.1 of Bombylius discolor. Classification (NCBI taxonomy): domain Eukaryota; kingdom Metazoa; phylum Arthropoda; class Insecta; order Diptera; family Bombyliidae; genus Bombylius; species Bombylius discolor. Next base: position 1,704,189 of record OW584241.1, on the reverse strand, counting down.
TTCAATTTTTTTTATTATCTTGTTTCTTTTATTTTTTTTATATTTTTATTTTTTACTTTATTAGTTTTGTATACTTTAGAGACGTATAAGTTATATTATTGTCGATAGATAGCTTTCATTGCTGATATAAAGATTTAAATTTATAATAGATAGGTGAATTTATATGATATGTATGCTTTTGTATAAAATGAAAGATAATATTTTTTCTGTTAAAAATATATAAGTAACAATAAAATGTTGAAACAATTAAATTGATGTCAAAATAATATTTATGAAATTTTTACTTTCATATATATTACATAAGAATACAATTTTTACCGTTAAATCGATCTTATGAAATTTTCTGTAATCGGAAAATGATCCTTAGAAGACGAAAAAAGGTAATAAAAGCAAAAAAAAGAAAATTTCGAAAAGTTTTTCGAATTTTCGAAAATCAATCCTTTAAAAATTATAAAAAATAGGTAGAATTTTTTTTTATCAATTTAAAAAAAAAACAAGCAAAAAATGATTAAAGATGCTCTAATTGCTATGTGCATCTAAAAAATCATTAATTATCTTCACTTACAAAAGTAAATCAGACTATTTCATTGCAATTAATTTTTTTTCCTTTTCATGATTTTTTTTTTTTTCTAGAAAGAATATAAAATAAAATTTGCTCTTTTTCAGTATTATTTAAAAAATCATATAGAAATTTATTTCCCATTATAAACATATACCTTTAATTATGAATAATGATTATTATTATTATTATTTTTTTTTTTTCAAATTTCAATTACCTAATTATCATACAAAAGAAGTTTAAAATGAAACTACCGTATTACGTGTGTGATTGAAACCGTAAAGAAAACATTTTATAAAAATGAAAAATTGAAATATTTTTGAAATAAATTTTTCACTTTGTACAATATACAATATATTTTACAAACATGATATTTGTATCTTTTAATATACGAATTTAAGATAACTCTTAGCAAGAGGTCGAGGGTATATGTCATTTTTTTTTTCTTCATAATAATTTGTATTTTAAAAATTTTGATATGTACTACGTTTGAAATGTTTCTGATGGTTTAAAAGAGTCTTACATAGGATATATAATAGAAATTGTAATACGGTATACAAAGAACACCTTTGATGACTTGCAAAAAATTTTCTTCCATTTCTTTTGTAGGATTCAAAATATTTCAGAAGGTAGCTAGCTGCTATACATGTTTGTCACGAATCTTCTTGTATTGAAAATAGTTAACCTATACTATCAAAAAAAAAAAAAAAAAAATTTTTTTTTGAAGTATTTTTCTATAGTAGAATGGTATAGAGACGACCGATGACAATGTATTGTGTGGAAAATCAAATTGAAAAATTATTAATAAGAAAATTGTAATGAACTTGTTTAAGATATAATTATAAAAAGAAAAAGCTTTTGAAATATTGTAGATTCATTCTAAGTAATGTTGTGGGAGAAAAATAAAGACAAAAATTCTTTTTTATATATTTTTTTGCTTGAAGATTTTTGAAGATTAAAAAAATAAAAAATCTAATAGTTTTTTATCCTATCTATATTTTATAAAATATTTCTGTCTGTATCTGTTCATAATTGAGACAAATTTTGAAAAATATTACTTTAAATTGGTTTCATCAGCTATCAGCATCATCATAGAAAATATGGATTGATGCTGACGCGATATTACAGAGTCAATTGTCTTGTTCCAATTTATTTATCACATCGTGTTTATTCCTCGTTCTTCCATCACATACTCTTCATCGTTTGCCTAACTTTGTCTATAGTCGTTTTGTTTATTTATTTTTAAATAGATTTAGTTAATTAATTTATTTTCAACTTCAATTTAAATACATGAAAGACAAGGCCTTATATGTCCTTATACATATATGTAGTTACATTCTATCCTACAATCAAATCCTTTAAATCCTTCTATACTAAAATACAGAAAAAAAAGTGCTATATCTATTCTAACGCTATATCTACTTTCTTTCAAAAAAAAATAAACCAAAAGTCAATAAATCATAAAAAATATATCAACAAGAAATGCAATCTTTTTATTATCCTCCAACTTTTTATTTCTTTTACGATTTTCAAATTAAAGTGAAATAAATTTCGAAAATAATGCAAGTAATGTTACTCATGACAAACATTAAGATATTTTAGGCCATTTTATATCATCATTTAAACATCATTAACAAAGTATATACACAATATATTTCTTTGAAAAATGAAAGATTAATTGAGATTTAATTGAAGAAGACATTCATTGGCTTTCAGTATTGTAACTTGATCCATATATTGAAATGTATATAGTGTCTGTTTAGTATATTTAAATAATGCAGTAGTAATTTATTAATGAATTTTCTGCATATGAATTTAAATTTATCCACACATTATGATGATACATGTCTTAAACTTTATTATGAAAATAATATGTGTCATGAAAAATTATCAAAGGAATAAAAATAAATGTCTGAACTCATTTAACTTAATGACATGAAAGTGTTAAACTTTATCGTGTTAATTATCTAACATTTTATAATTAAACACATACTTTATAGACTCATTATGGCCTAATTATCAAAATATGCACCTATATGTATATGTATATTATGCCTACATATATGGATAAAATCTAATCATTTATAAAACACTTGTTTGATAATGGAAAAATGAAATGTACCACAATCAATATATTTTTTAACAAAACAAAAGCATACCTACATATGTGTATCTTATGTACATATACATGTAGATACATTATGTTTATCAAAATCTCTTTTATCTACAACAGAAGATATAAACATATATTAAGTACATCACACATAGTGTATAACTTCTTCAACATATACTTACTTGAAATTTATTGATTGCCCTTTTATTATGTAACAATTTTTTTGTTTGTTTTTTTCTTTTTGGAATTTATCTAAAGTTTTCAAAATAAATTGAAATTGCAACTCTTCAATTCATTCAATTATATTATTTTTTTTTTTTTGTTCTTTAGAATCATATGTAAAATATTTTAATAATATTGAAGGAAAAAAATTTTTAAAAAAATACAAAGGAACATAATCAAGAACAAAAAGGCCATTTTTAAAAACTCGCCATTACTCCAATCAAAGTATTGTACAGCAGAGCGAAACAAAGTACAAAAAAAAAAACATGAAGTACAGGCATACTGAAATCGAACACAGAGTTATACATTTTAAAGATACACAATTTTTTAGATACAAAAAGGAGGAGTTATTTTAAGTAAAAATGCATATTTAGAAGAAGTAAAAAAAAGAGATGGAATAATTTATAGATGTGTTTTTTTGTTATACAGCCATGCGCAAAGAAAAAGATACTTGCTTTTCCATATTTATATCTAAATGAGATTAAAATACACTGAAAATAAAATTTAGTAAGTTGGTGGATTCTAGTACAGTGGTTCAAACATTATGATATTCGAATGCTGGAATTCACTTGGATTGCAAACCACAAATGGTACAGTGTGAAGTTTATTTAAGGAATTACATCCGAGCTTTGCCATTATTGTAAGTAGTTTATTTCTAATTTACTCAGTCGTTCACAATCCCTGTGTTTTTTATTTTAAGAAGAAAACTTGAATTCAAACTTTTCGTAACAGGGAAATTATTTTAAAAAATTTTTATCACAGTAATTTGCTTTGAAAGATTTCATTTTATATAAACCTTATTTCAAACTCTGTAAACCTGGAAAATTACAAAAATATCAACCAGACTAGTTTTCCTGTGAAACAGTTCATTTTATATGAATCTAACTGTAAATTTATAAAGAAAATATTTGAATTGTTTCTTTATATATTTCAATGACTCCAAAATCTATATTCTCTCGTTTTTTTCAAACTAATATTATAGGCGGGGTTTACAAAATCTTGATTTATGGCGCACAAAAAAATTTATGCATACTATACAGATACAAGATACAATGGTTTTTCTTTTTTAAATAAATAAAAAAACACAAAATAAAAATTTCTTTTATTTTATAAATTATCATAATTTTTTTGTCCATTCCATTTCGAGTTTTCCAGCTGTAAATTTTTTATTTAATTGTACATATTATTTCGAATGCATTGTGTTATTTATTTCTGTGTTTAGAAGTAGTTTTATTAAAAAACGGGCGGTCGGTGTATCTATCAGCTGAGTTCTTAAAAGGTACGTCATCATCATGGTAGCGCTCCTTCACAATACAAACAACAGTGGCGGTTGTACCAACAACAAAATTCCCGCATAACAAACGAGCACCTCGTGATGAACGGACGGATATTTTATTTAACTCTGTTAAATGTAAATTTTTAAAAATTATAGCGCGTTCATAATTTTTTTTTCTAAATAAATAGAATTTTAATTGAATCCAGTGGCGTATTTGAATCTGTATTTTTTTATTTTGTTGTTTTGTTTTGTCAAAGTTAAAACTCAACACATTTTAGATAAATAAAATAAAATAAAAATTTGGAGCGCGATATACAAAACGTGCGGTTACTTTTTGTTGGGGTGGCATTGAATTGATTTAAATGGAATGACTGGCGATTTTGCATTTTATCATTATTTATTGGTCGTTATTGTATTGATCGTCGGCAATTGACAAAAATAACAAAAGTCGTGCATGGAATTAGTTGAATTAATTTCATTTATATTTTTTGATAATAAATAATAGCGTGATAAAAGCTTTGTATATACAGAATAATGTGGTTCATCATCAGACTATTTATAATAATGTGAATTATTTTTATTGTAATCTCTTTTTCTCTATATATAGTTTTTTTTCCTTAAAATTTAGTGTTTATTGTGTTAAATATAAAATGCTTGACAAATGTCTTTAAGTGAATCAAATAATGATGAATTTTGTGATTTTATAAAATATTTTTTAATCATAGTATTTTTATTGTGTATTGAATGTAAAAAATTAATTGAAACAAAAAAACAAGTGAATTTTTATTTTATTTTTGTAATTCAATTAAAATGAGTTCATTTCTAATGGGTTATCCACATGCACCACATGTTCAAAACCCAATGGGAACGGGTATAGATCCAAAATTTCCAACAGCTGATGATTATCATCATTACAATGGATATTCAATGAGTACTGGAATATCACAAACTGGTTCTGATTATATGTCAGCACATCATACTGGTGGAATACATCAAAATTCAAATAATTTTAATTATACACATCATCAAGGAATTGGAGGGCATTATTATCATCATCATCATCATGGTTATGGTTCACAAATGCATTCTGTACAAAATAATGCCTATACAAATAATGGCTATTATGGTAGCTATTATAGTAATAATACTCATCATCAAATGATGGATTTACCAATACAGTGCCCTAATACAGAACCAACAAATACAGTTTTAGGTTTACAAGAATTAGGTAAATTTTTTTTGTTTACAAACAAAAAGTACATATACATAATTTAATTTAATTTTTCTATTGTACTGAATGCCTGAATGAAATTTAAAAAACAGTGAAAATAATTTAATTGTTCGACGATAATTATTGTTGTTCGTAAAAAATAAATATTGACTTTAAAAAAATTCCAATTAAAATTAAATTATTTCTAACAAAATTCTAAGCTCCTTATACACATCATTCAGCCTCTTTTCAATTCAAATATTCCAGAAGACTTAATTTTGTTCCTCCAAAAATTATTAATCTTCATTTCGTCTTAAAAAATTTGTCATTTATTTCAATTTAATTTTTTTTTTTTTTTTGTAAAAATTAAAATTTTTTAAAACTAACCGTATTCTCAAGAACAAAGTAACAACATAAACAAAAATTGTTGCATAAGAAACAGGCAAATACTCTTCTTAATATGTTCCTTAGTCCAGTAATCAACTTTAGCATGCAAATTTAAGGACCTACGTAGGTCCAAAATATATAAAATAATTTTGCGTGTCAAAAGTTCCAACTTTTTTTGATAAATTTTACTCAATTTAAGGTAAAAAAATTCTAGTTATTAATTTCTAATTTAAAACGTTTCTGTGATGAGTTTGTTATCACCTAAGATTTATTTAATGCTCATTAATTAATGTTTATCCAATTTATGGAAACAAAAACAGATCAAAAGACATTTAAAAAAAAAAAACAGCTTGTAAACAATGCACTCATTAGTGGTTATGTCAGTTAATGATTTTTGTTTCCAAAATAGTTTTTTGTTTTTTTCAAATATTCGTGTCAGTAATGACAACCAGTATTTAAATGCATCGATACACTTCATCACTTGATATTTTTGGAATATCTAAGTACATATTTCTAAATATAAAGGAAGTATGATAAATTAGAGTTTGTCTAGTCTTTTGAACCATTTTCTTATATTTTAAATGAAAGTGTATTTTGTATTTTCAAAAAAATAATTTTTTGTCTTAATTAGCCACATGGTAACTAATGTAATTTTTAAATTTGAATATTTTAGAAGCAAATGGCTTGAGAGTAAAAAAGGACTAAAAATTATGGAATTTTTTTCTCTATTGAAATTTGCAGATTTTAAAACTTTGTACTCTTAAATAGAGTTTTACCCAAATTTTGATCTAAAGAGAACGCACATAATCAAACTGAAAGAAATTTATCTAAAAGATAATGATTCTAATGTTTAGTTACATGTATTATTTTATTTTCAATTTTCATAATTCAAGGACCTTTAATTTTTTTTTAAATTTTAATAATACATAAGTTACATGATCTGAATCAGTGAATGTTGAACAATTTTACGATGGTTCCAGTACCGTTGGAACTTCTAATAATCAAGTAAAATCATTAATTAAAAATTTTTTGAATTTAATTGATTTGTATTGTGGGTGTTAGTTAACATGCTTGAGGTTTTAGTAAACTGAAATTTTTTTAAAAAATTGTGTTTCCCCAAAAATGATTTTTCTCTTTATAAATTCAAACTTTTTAGGACCGTAGAATTTTGTTAAAGATTCTCAGTCAATTAAAAAATTACATTCCAATATAGTTTTAAAAAAAAATCTTTTAAAGCTTGTAAAAATAAAAACAAGACTAATATTTTCTTAATTTATTGCTTCAAACTTTTTACATCTTCAAAATAAATAACAAACAATACAATATATCATGATTTTAGCTAAAAATAAAAGTCTTTTCTTTCTATTTTTTTTCCCTATATTATTTTTCCAAGCTTTAAATAATTTGAATAATTTCCTATTTAACTTATGATTCATAAGAATTTTTTTTAGGAATGAAATTAGAACGAAGAATAGAAGAAGCTGTTCCAGCAGGACAGCAATTACAAGAATTAGGAATGAGACTGCGCTGTGATGATACTAGTTCAGAGCATGTAAGTACTTTTCCTTTTCTTAACAATTTTAAATCATTTTTTTTTCTTTTTCAATTTGAAATCTTTAAAATGCAATGACAAAAAAATTTATTAATTCTAATAAAAATTAAATTATTTCAGGATGATCTGCTGGACGAAGATCGCTTAATGTTAGATAGATCGCCTGATGAAATGGGTTCACATGGTAATGACGATGATATGATTTCAGATGATTCTGAACATGGGGATGGTGATAATACGGGTGGTGAAACAACAGACGGCGAAAGAATAATTTACCCATGGATGAAGAAAATTCATGTTGCAGGAATCGGTACGTTATTAAAATTATTTATTTTTTACATTTTTTAAATACTTTAATCTCCCATATCATTTGACTGCAAAACTCACTGAACCAATCAAACAAAAATACAAAAATTCCTAAAATTCCATTTCTAAACAAAATGGACATCACAAACAAAACCAAATCACAGAAAGGTTGGAATTCAAGCAATTCATGTATTTAAAAAAAAAAAATCTCTTTTATTCCTTGTTTCTTTTCGGAATTGGTCATTTTCTTTATTTTCTCATTTTTCATATTTTTATGTTATTTAGGGCAGGAATACACAAAAAAAATTCAACAAAAACCTCCCTTTTGTCTTTTTGTTTTTTAAGTGGATTAAAATTAGGGATGAATTACCATTTTTCATGTTATCGAAGGATACAAACAAGATCTTTTATTTTCAAGGGATATTAAATTTTATTTGTACACAATATTCGCTATAATTTTGTGTTTTTCTTTTTTCGTGCCTTAGTGACGGCTGTTAAAATCATTATTTAACTAAAAAGAAAAATAAAAACTAAATTTTGTATTCATTATCTTTGATGAGCTTTTAAAGTGATAGAATACAAATTGCGACACATCAATCAATTTTTCAAAAATATAAAAACGAAAAACCCGAACTACAGAAAAAAAAAATAAAAATATATTATAGTTACTCTTAATTTTCAATTCTTAAGAGGCATACCTTATCTCATAAAAAAAAATTATATATACGAATCGAATGTATCTTCTCGCAGTGAAACAACTGTTGAATGATAAATTTGACATGTCTTGACGGATGTAAACAGACAATTGTTTGTTGAAGAGCCTCATTTATTTAATTTTAATTTCATTACTTCGGGGTTTTCTCATTATTATAAAAAAAAATAGACTTCATTTCTGTACGTGTACTGTTATTATGCTTAAGGTCGAAATTTAATTTTGAAGAGGCCGCTGACACTTGTTTTTAAGAAGTGAATAATGTCGCATAGAGATTTTTCACCTTGAAATACAAAGAGAGAAAAAAACACCTTTGACTCTACTTAAATATATTCACATATAAGATATTATCTATTTATAATAATGTGCATTGATTTATTTTGTAAACATAGATTTTTAACCCATATTTCACAACAATACATAGACTTTTTAGTTTTTTTTTTTTTTTTTTTCAATTTTTTTACCTGAATTTCGAATTGATAAATTAGATGTAATTTGTTTAGTTACACATTTAAAGTAATTCGCATGTTGTGTGTATTGACGGTTTTACAAATCTTTATGGTATTTTAACGATAATAATCAAAGTAGAACAATTTTATCTCTAGAACATTAAGAAAAGGGAATAAACGTTTAAAAAATTGTTTTTTGTTTAAGAAAAAAGAACACCAAGAATACCAATTTTTCTTATTTATCTATATAGGATTGTTTTGTTTTTTTTTTTGATAATGTGGAGTAAGATTAAAAGACCATTATCCTTGATGCCTTACATTAATTATTCTTAAATTAAAATAAATAAAAAATTCAATAAAATCTTATAAAATTCTATTACAAAAAAAAAAAACTTCTATAGTAATAATTTTTCAACAAGTCACTGAAGTGTGTGATAATATTTTTTTTGCATTATTCTTGCGAAAATTTCCTGTATTTTTAAAAGTTTTATATGTTATCTGTATATGCTTGATATAAAAACATTAATAATGTGCATAAAATGTTCAAATAATGTATATTTTACATATAATACGCTTTTTGAATGAATAAATACCATGAAATTTTTTTCCGTGCAATTTATCTACTGGTTATTCATTTAAAAAAAAAAAAAAAATCTTCTTACGGTAGCTGAACATGATTTTTTTTTTTTTTTAAATATTCTGCTCCTGTATAATGGCCTCTTATGTATGTATGTATATATGTATGTATGATATGTATATAGCCTATAGCCAAATTATGATACCAAAGTACAATATATACTTTTAGCAATTATATTTTTCAAAGTACATACATACATACATAAAATGCTTTCCATTTTTCTTTTTAATCATATTAAAAGGAAAATGAAACGAATATGAAATTAAAAAAAAAGTAGTCACGAATTATAATATTAATAATAATAATGATTTCTTATTTCGTGATTACGTCGCAAATGGCTATCCAATTCAGCAATTGGTGGTCTCCATTAACGAAATTACATGCTTACTGTTGTAAATCATGTTTTCATATAATGAAAAAATTATTATTTTTATTATAAATTTAAAAAAAAAAAAAAAAAAAAAAAAAAAGTAAAAAAAATAAACATTATCGTTTAATCTCTTTATTAGGATAAAAACACATTCAGTGAAGATGACTTAATGAAACTATAAAAATCATTAAATTTGTTAGTTTTTGTTTTATAATTTTCTTCTGATGTTGTTTTTGTTTTCCTTTTGAGAATATAAATTCAATTTATTCATGTTATTTATACATACATAGAATGAGTTAATTTTTTATTACTTTCACGACGACCTGTACAAATATGTACATATAAACATTTATATGAAATTCAACTGAAAATAAAATACACCTATTATATGCGATTTACACTCTTTACTCTACGGTGCTACTTAAAATTTTTTTTTATATACATATGTATGTACATACATGAATGTAAAATTAATTATCCAGCCATATAGTAGATGAGAGATCAGTTGCAATTTGCAGAACTTGTTTTCACGCAATGAAATTAAACTTATTTATTTAATTAAAATGCAAATTAACTAACTCTTTTTTATTATTATTTGTTTTTGTTTTTTTTTTCTATTCTCATACAAAAATATTGTACAAACAAAAGTAACATTTTTACTTTATAGATAGATACAGTCATTTATTGTGCAATTTCTCAACTATTAAATTCAAATTTAAATTTTTTTCTTTATCTTATATTTTCTTTTTTCTTCATTTATATACATATTATGTATGTAAAAGTTGTATGCAGTAAAAGAATTTAAACAATAAAACTATAAGACTTCAAAGTCTGTAATTTTTTAGATAAAAAATTCTAGTTTCACCTTGATTTTCCATTTACAATTAAAGAAATATTATGCTGCTTTTCAAATGTATGATACATACATTTATCTGTATGTATCTGTATGTATATACATAACTTAGTGCCTTATCTGTCATATTTGTGACTCCTAACATTAATTCAAGTTGTCACTTCTAACTAGAGGCTAACGTCATCTCGTTGTTTTAGTTACACTCTATCTAAAGGACTTTTCATTCTTGAATACATGTGTCTACATATATACGAGTATGAATGTAACTTAGTATATGTACTTTAAAGTTTAAGAGTTTCATTGTATCATATTTTAAATTTCTTATAATAATATGTATAATATTGTCAAAAAGTAAAAATAAAACAGGTAGGGTTGTGGCATTACACGCAATGTACATCACATTGCTGCGCGAAGATTAAAATCAGACAGGAGTATACAACCCGCATAATAAATAAATTCATGACACAAATACCACCGTAGCAGAATTTAATTTTTTTTTTATTTAAATTCTTATTTAATATTAAATTGAAATAATAATAATAATAAGAAAAATGAGGATGATATGATAGCATACATGTAGTTGTAGTATTCATATACATACAAGTAATAATTTTACTTGTGTGTGTATTCTCTGTATAATTTTATTTTTTTTTTTAAAAATTAATATTGAAATTCCGGTTGTACTGATACATTTTAAAAATTGGTAGTCGTCGGCCTATCTCATGATCAGATATTTTTGAACGTTTCCAATTTATAATGTTACAAGTACAACAAGTATATTGGATTGATTTCGTCGTGAATTCCATCGTTCATTGATTGTGTGGTCTTATGTCTTCGATGTCGTTCTCAATCGATTTACTTTTATTAAAAATATTTGCTTTTTATTTTTTTGTTTTGTTTTATTTTAATTTGTGTATTGATTTAGTTTAGTTGATGAAAAAAAATATAAAAGGAAATTTTATTATACCAACATCAGAAAATGAAGGCAACAGTGACAGTATTGGTTCTTTTGGAAGATTCCGAAAAACTTTTTAATAAGGAAATAGGTAGTTCTGAAAATTTTAGGGCTCTAAATTTACAACTAAAGGAGAAATTCCAAATTTCAGAAACGTTTCAAATTAAGTTCAACTGCCTGAGTTTTGGAACAAATGTTCCCGAGAAAATAATTACTGGAAAATAAATTAATAGTACAGAAATACCGCTTCGTCTTTTGAAAATTACCCGAAAGCATCCAAATTCGCTTCTAATTTCCAAAAAGCTTTCCTTGGAAGTTGTACATCTTTTATAAATTGAAGTATTGAACAAGGGCTTCTGAAAATCAGTTTAAATTAACACAATGACTATGAATAAAAATTAATAATCCAATAGAAAATTTTTCAATCAATGATATTTTGTATGACATACTGTCGATTCTTAATCAAGAAAAAAAGAAAAATATATCAGATAAAATCAAATCGAAATATAAAAAGATAAATATCTAATCCGCTGTCTTCAAATTTCAAGATATAGATGAAGTCGTGATGTTGAAAATAAATCATTCTGTTGCTTCTGAATTAAAGTTATATCCAACATATGTATGTACATATATGTATACATATACATATGTACATAACTACCTTTATATTTAACTAGTTATGATTGTATTTTATCTGATTATGGTGTCGATTTAAATAAGAAGCCATATTTTTATGTGATCTATTCATAGTTTGTATCCATATGAAGATATGTGTGTGATAGTGAAAGCAAAAATTATGTAAAATTTATTCAAGTTCAATAAAATGTAATAAATGAGATTATTTTTCTTTTAAAATTTCATTTTCCAGAGTTCTCTTGGTTTTTTACGAGAGCTCCAGCTTTTTAAACCCTCACACAACGTTAAGGTGAAACCCATTCGTGAGAAAAAAATAAGATATTGACCTAAAATAAATTTTATTTACAAAAAATTTCAAATTTCAGGAAAATTTATACGTGGATTTTCATCGGTTTTTCTTTATGTAAAATCAATTTTTTACTAACCAAGAATCTTTTTTTTTTTATCAAATATTGCTTTTAAAATCATATTTTCAAATTACATCCTTATACATTCCACAATACACAAAATACCATATTTAAATAAATTACTTCAATTATTAATTCCACTTTTTTTTTTTTAAATCACAACAATGACAACTTTATTTACAAGTTAATAAGATTATTTATATACTCTAAAGCATCTTCATTACATAACTTTAATCATTCATTATCAAAAAATGAAAAACACTTTTTCTTAGATAAATACAATAAAAATCATATTGAATAAATTCAACAAAAATGACATAAAATTCATGAAATTGCCATCCGTAAAAGAAAAACCAAAAACATATAATTACATAGCTAAGTAGTAAAATTAGATAGTGAAAAAAAAAAAACAGAATGTTAATTTTATCTCAATCCATCAGAATATCTTCACTATGTCACGAAAGCCAAAGTAGTTAGGTGAGGTGTCATTTATCAACCGTCATTGATAAATAAGTGAGATGGATTGGGTTAACACGGTTTCACTTTAACTTTATGCTTTAACATTATTTAGCACACACAAAATGTTTTCTTATATTTATTGTAAATACTTATATACTTTTGTATGTATCTAAGTATACATATATGTACTATTTAGATACATATTTGAATATAGTATAGATATTTTATGGAGTACATTTTGATGAACGAAGGTACTGGAAATGTGATAATCAGTTTAAATAGACGTTAATCAAAAATGAAAAATAATATACAAGAGTTTTAATAATGTGTTTTAACTGTGTATGTTGACGATTACATTTATGTTAGTTTGCAAAGAATTTAATTACTTTACAAAGTGGTCTCATTAGGCTTGAAACAGGTTATAATTGTATAAAAGTATGTAGCGTATATCTAATAGTCCATTTTCATACATAAAAATACTAGATTCTTGATTAATGTTAATTTTTGGTTATATATACATATACGTACATATACATACATATATCAATTAACATAACATGACTTTACGGATTAATGTGCGCTGATGTGTGTTTATTTAATCAATTGCTATTTTAGATTGTTTTTTAAAAAGATTTTATATAAGTATAGGCGAAGGAAGGTCTAGGTTGTATTTATTATTATTTACAATTTACAACATGATATGTAAATTTTATGGTTTTTTTTTTATTTTTTTCAGAGAATACATGCGCATAATATATAATGAATTTTAATTGATGATTATTTATTATCATGTAAAATCATATGTTTTTTAAAAGTTTGTGATATATGGTTTATAACTGACTTATTTTATAAAAAGTTGAATTTTTATGAATTTTATATGGAAAATATTCGTTTCTTTACTTCGTTTTTTTGTTTTTTTTTTTTTTGATAAAAATAATATGCAAACTGTACCTAATTTTTAAATTTGCCTTAAAAATTTGATTGAGCACGTACTAAAATAAAAACCTTTTTTAATATGATATTAATATAATTTGATTGAACTAATAACAAATAAAAATTAAGAAAAAAAAAATTATCTCTTACTTGAAATGAACTCTAATTAATCAAAAACACAAGAAAGCCCGGAAGTCAATTTGATAATTTATAAAATCTGTTTCAGACTTTAAATTTCTTAAGTAGGTATATCCATATATCTAAAAACAAACAAAAAAAACACACAGAAAAAAAAAACAAAAGTCGTCATATTGAGATAACAGTGGCTACATAGTACTTAAAAGATATCAAACTTCTTCGTCACAAAATTTTATGATAAATCATCCAATATCCCGCGGAATAAATCAAAGAATATTTCATCGCGTGTATATATTGTGTTCATTTTAATAATCATATTCCACTTATGGTATGGATTTTAAATTAGTTAGTTAGTAATATTATTTATTTAGTTACATAGTTAGCTATAATTTTTATACAATTGGATCTCCTTCAGGTCATATTTAAAATATAGTAGCAGGTATCCAACACAGAATAGTGACGGTAACATAGAAAAACACTGTTTCATGACAAAAAAGAAAAACAAATATTTTGTATAGAGATATGTATGTATATATACAAAAAGATTTGTAGTAGTTGTATTTTTTTTTTATTTTCTTTTCTTTAATTTTTCTAAGTATCACGATATCACCTTGGCACATTTATAAAATAGCTTGAAAAAGGAGGAAAATGTCTGGCGGCTGATTCTTATACATATTCATATATTAACATCGTCATCATCATCATCATCATCTTCCTCTCAATCCTACTGGGTCTGACCGTGGCCATAGAATTTTCAAACTTTGAATAAACTCTGAAAAACCTGCGTCAGCGTCAGTCGTATGATGACTTGCATATTGCAGAAAAACAGCCGTTTCAAATATTCAACACATTCAAAGTTGATTATGATTAAGCAAAAGAGGCACACAGAATTTTATTTTATTTTACTTTAGTTAGTTAATGCAAGGGATAATACCACAGATACATATATACTATATACTTGTATAAATATGTACATACATATATCCATAGATCCAGAAGGCCGGAATGGATGAAAAACATTGAAAAACATCAGTAAAGTTTATATTTTGTATACATGATGATAAGAATAAATGTATTAGTTACTTTTACTTTATATATTTAATATCTGAATCTATAGATACTTTATTTTTACTGTACAACATTGTAAAATGAAAATATACAACTACATTAATATATACTATATATGTATATACGAGTACATATATTCAAAGATCAATAATAATGACTTGCAAAATAATCATTTTATTTGATAATACAATGAATGTACGTACAGACTATGCATGCATGACGACGACCAAGTTATATAAAGCACATTAGAAAAAGAAAAAATGAAATGTGCTACAGCATAATAATGTACAGAAAAAATGTAGTTTTGAATTACAATAATTATAATTATAATAATTGTAATGTAATATGCTACTCATATTTTGATGAAAAAATTGTACACATCATTCAAAAGTGTAAGGTCGATATAGAACGTAGAAAAATTAAAAATAAGGACATAAAAGACAAATTAAAGTCAACAACAACAAAAAATAACGAAGAAAAAAAATTAATTCTATTATTTATTACAATTAAAATACTCCCAATATTGATTTAAGTCCGAACACCAACGCTTTATGGCTCACAATCCTCGTAAAATTGTAGCTACATATGACAGTATGGAAAAAAGCTCAATGATATTCTATAAAAAACATAGTTTATCCCCCGACTGTAGGAAAATAAAAATTTATGAGATCGAAATTGTTAAATTTCTAGAAATGAAAAAATAAAATAAAACGGAAATACTTCCGTTCGATTTTAATTCAGATTGAAGGATAATAAAATTTAAAGATATCATGTATGAGCGATCTTATAGAATTTTAACTGAAAAAAATCATCATGCGCGAATTAAGGAAATTAAAAGAAGAAGAAGAAGAAGAAGAAGAAAAATAAACAACAAAGAAGAAAAAATAAACGAATTAATTCTTTGATGAGCAGATAAAGTTTTAAATTAAAAATTTTATATTGTTTATTTATAGTGTGTGTATTATGAAAAAAAGTAAAACTTGTTGTTATTGTAAATTCTGCCTACTTACGAATGTCATACTGAGAATCTTTTCAAGAATGACAGCATTACATTCATGTTTTGTTAAAAAGAAAAAATTGTATAATATGTATAAGAAATTGGCAAGTCATGACATATATCAATAAATGCGAAAAGGCGAAGAGAGCTTGTAATCAAGTTTCATGCAGTTTCATCTACAATAACATGAACAACAACAACAAAAAAAGATGAAAATTTAATATAGAAATATTGTATTGTGTTAAAAATCAATGTCAATGCATCATTCTGATTATTCTTAGTTATTTATTTCTTTTTTTTATTCAAAAAAAAAGTATTCTTTGAAAGAATTTTATACTTTTGCAAAATTTTTCTGTTTTTATATTCAGAAAAATTCACAAAAGAAACTAATTAAATTTAAAATCTTTTTTATTTTTAAACATTTTTTCTTAACCCTCTTGTACAAAAATTTTCAAAATTAAACTTACTGTAGTTCCTGTTCAAATTTATGAATTTTCTCAAGTTATTTAGAAATGCTTATTTTTGTTTAAAAAAACATTAAAAAACACCTTGTAAAGGGTTGAAACATATTTTGTAAAAATCTAAATAAGAAAAAAAAATTTTCTTCAAGAAAACTTCGTTACAATTAACGAATTCCACAATACACACAAACAATTTCCTTTATTACAAACACATATACAAGTATGTGTGTAAACATACATACATATATGTACATAGGTATAGTGAATTTTCAAATGAAATGCTACCGGATAAATATTGTGTATTTATTTATCTTTTTTGTGTATTTTTTTTAAATTTTTTTAAATTTGTGTACATCAAAAATTTGATTAATCGATTAATCAACCGAAAAGTTCATCATTATGCCATAGCCGTTTGATATTAATAAACCCTTTCTTCCTTTATTTTAACGTTTTGTGTCAAAATAATGTTTCATTTGAAAACATCTGCGAAATGATGTAGTTCTTTAAAAACAAAAGTAAAATAAACGAAAAAAAAAAACAAAAAACAAAAAAACAAAAAATTTACTTATTATTCCTTTGATCGAAATCTTACATTATTATGCCATGGTAAACTAGAAACTGTCAAAAAGAGAAAAGAAAAATTAATTATTTGTATTATACTTTGAAAAATATACAGCGTTTATGTAAAATTTTAAAATTTTATTTTTTCAAACACAAAAAAGAAGTTTTTGTTTTTTTTTTTTTTGACAATTTGGACACGAAAATCTATCTTATTCGCCTTAAGAAATTACAAAAAAAACATTTTTTTGTCGAAAAGGGTTAAATTTTAATTTTAAAACTTTTCCAGAAGAAAAAAAGAACAAAACAAAGAAAACTTATTTTTCAAACATGAAACACAATTAAAAAACAAGAAATATGCACGAAATTTATGCGTTTGATAAATAGACATTTTCATGTATAAAAGTTTTTCCTTGAAATTTGTGACGTACAAGGATCTATATATTGAATTGTTTCAATTTGAAATGTCTATGTTAGGGGAGAGATGGAATTCGTAACGTAACAATCGACCGACGGTTCAGTTTGAAAGGGGTTGATTGTAGAAAATATTTGATTAATCATAATTTTTTCTTTATTTGAAAATTTCCCAGAAGCTGTAGATTATATGACTTTTATTTTATTTTATTTTTATACTTTCGAAGGATATTTCTGATAGACAATATTTGAATTATCTCATTCAAATGTTAGAAAAAGAGATTCTTCATTGAACGTACGATTTTGTAATTCAATTTTAAATAATTTTAATCAAGATATTGAATTCAATTATACATAAATATGATTACAAATACTTTTGAATAAATAAATGTGCTTATTGTAAAAAAAAACAAATTGAAATTAATCAAATTCAGACTTCTAAAACTAAATTATTTTGTGAAAGTATACTAAAAAATATTATACACTTTTTTTACCATTTGAATATGATTTATTTTATTCAAAAATCCATTTGTTTATTTTTTTTTTTTCTCTTCAAAGAAGGATTTTTTATGGCAATTCAATTTAGTATGCAATATATACATCTATATTTATTTGACATTTCAATGACCAATAATCACAGTCTGCAAACAAAGTGAAAAACGATTGTATGCAATCAAATCAATACATCCAAGTTAGAAAAATTAATGGACTTTTTAAATTATTGACAGTTCATTCTAGTTGAATGATTTCAATTCATACAAACAATTTTATAAATATATCTGTCTTTCGTCCTTACATACTCGTATATCACTTTTTTTCCTTCAAACAATCAAATTTCAATTTAATTAGATTTTTTACTTTTTTTTTTAAAGTTTTTTTCAAATTTAAAATTCAATTTACCAAAACCTTGATGTTAAAGTTTTTTTTGGATCGTATTGAAAACGTTTTGTTTTTTTTATTTTATCCCTCAGAAAAGATTGTTTAATTTTTACTTCTGTTGAACCAAAAGCAATTAAATTATCTTGACTTAAAAAAAAATATATATTTCCTTAATTTTTAAAATTTTTCAAAATTTGTTTATATTATTTTTTTCAGCAAATGGATCCTATCAACCTGGAATGGAACCAAAAAGACAACGAACTGCCTATACACGACACCAAATTTTAGAACTAGAAAAAGAATTTCATTATAATCGTTATTTAACAAGAAGAAGACGTATTGAAATTGCTCATACATTAGTATTATCAGAAAGACAAATAAAAATTTGGTTCCAAAATCGTCGAATGAAATGGAAAAAGGACAATAAATTACCAAATACAAAAAATGTCAGAAAAAAAAATGGTAATGATCCAAATAATCAGACAGCAACAAAAAAGACAAAACGTTCAAATAATAATAATAAAAAACAGGCTGTGCAAAATGAAGTGAGTAGAAAATTTTGGTACATACATACATAATATTTTTTTGTCTGTTAGATAATAAATTTCCCCTGTGGTTTTCAAACAGTATAGATTTTTAAAACGTGGAACATACCTGAAAACTTCATTATACATGTGCGAATCATTAAGTTTGTAAAAAAAAAAATTGAAAAATTTTTTAATTCCGGCAAAATCTCAGACTTTTAATTGAAACATTCTTCAAAACGTGTAATGAGTCACTTTTTTGCTCTTACACGTTTCAATTTCAAATATCTAATTTCTTCCTAGTTTATTTTTTTTTTCCACAACGAATATTTAATTTACTTCAAAATTTGTTTGTCTTAGTTTGAAAAAAAAAATCATAAAAATATTCCTATACAAACAATTATAATAAGGTGTGGCAAAAAAATTGTTTTTTTAAAAACCAAAAAAAAAAAAAAAATGATAATTATGAATGAGAGAAGAAAAAATTCGATTTTTAATTAAAAAACTTGTTCAATTTTTTTTTATATTATTATATAGTGTATGCGAACAGACAGTTTAGAAAGTATGGGAGATGTGAATTCATCACTTACAAATCCGCCATACATTCCAGCAGCCAGTGATTGTGTAAATATGATGAATAATCAACCTTATCAACAAAATTCACAACAGCAACAGCAACATCCTCCACCATCAAATGGTCATACCAATCATAATGGTTCCACAAATGTTCAAATGCATCAAACAATGCATCATCAGCAATCATTAACAACTCATCATATTAAACAGGACTATGATCTGACGGCATTGTAGGAGCAAAAGTTCCATGAAGATGATGACGACGATGATGATGGAGTATTCCTTTTATAAACATCGAAAATGAGATTTTGTTAAAAAAAAAAAAAAAAAAAAAGAACAAAAGGAGAAAAAAAATCTTGTACATTTTGATGGTGTGATTGTAAATGCTGATTTGAAGGTACTTATTGTGTTGCATTCAGAATTCTTCATTAGCGGCTAGTGTACAAATTTGTGAAATAAAAGTAATTATTATTGTTTTTTATCGTTTTTTTTTTTTATTTTTGTCTTTTTGTTTTTATTTAATTGTATACAAGTTTGAGTTTTAAAAAAAAAATTAAAATAAATAAAATCTATATAAATATTGTAAGGACCAAGTGATTTTAATCATAAAACAGATTTTAAATTTTAATTAAATTAATTTTCCTTATTGTTTTTTTTATTTTCCTCTTAATTTTAAGGTGCCATATACCAAAATTTTGTGTAAAATTGAAAATAAAA
This sequence comes from Bombylius discolor, assembly GCA_939192795.1. Classification (NCBI taxonomy): domain Eukaryota; kingdom Metazoa; phylum Arthropoda; class Insecta; order Diptera; family Bombyliidae; genus Bombylius; species Bombylius discolor. The sequence continues at coordinate 1,683,821 of OW584241.1, read as the reverse complement.
AATAATTTTAATAAAAGGGAATTAATCTTTTTTTTTTCTTTCTTGTTTAGGATCCTTTTTTAAAGAATTTTTTTATTTTTCCTTTGAAGAAAAGTCGCGAGATGTTTTAAAAAAATCTTTTTCTTGATCTCATTAGAATGTTTTCTTAGATTATTAAAATAATCGTAAATCATTATTAAATTAATTAACGGACGAATTCAAATCACAAATTGTTACAAATAATAATTGTATTGATTTATCGTAGCGAAAAAAAAAAATGATGTCCGACATCTAAATGCATGTAGCAAAGATTTAATTTTGATTAATTTGAAAGTAATTTTTTTTTTTTGCACACTTTTTTTTTTGTTTATTAATTTTTTTCATAGAGATTTATTTTCATGGAACCTAACTTAATCAATTTTATTAATAAATGCACAATAATGTTCAAGTGTTAAAAAATCAATTTGCAATTAATCAAAATTTATATTTAACAATTTTCTGTATTAAGATGTTAACGATAAAATGTTAGTATTGTTTAATGACTTGAAAAAAAATATATATATATTTTGAAATTGATACACAAATTATTTTTGATTATTTATTTCACTTGCAGAACTATTTTTCTTTTTTTGTTTTATTTTAATAAAACTTACACTTGACTTAGCCGTCTTATGACGGTCATAACAACTGAACTTGAGGCGGCATACAGTCAATTTAAGTTTTTGCTAAAATAAATTTAATTCAGTATATTCGGTGATTATTTAATTTTGAAAAAAAAAAAGCCAAGTAAATAATGAAGGACTTAATTTATTTATAAAGGATTTAATTGACTGAATTATAGAACTTAGGTCTACCAAAACTTCAAAAAAATTTTGTTTTTGCTTTTGGACTTCTCAATTTAATTTAATTTACATAAAAGTAGATTTTAAATAATGAAATTCTCTTTTGAGAAATTTTTTTTAATGCTTTTTTAAATTTTATTTTCTTCCTCTCACTTCCTTCCTATAACAACATTCTTTAAATTAATCCTGTTTTAAAATGAAAAATCACTTGGTCCTCTCAGTCAATTCGGAGAACACAGTGAATTAGAATATAAGTGAAACAAAAAAACAAGAAAAGATATTGTTAAACCTTTGAATTTTTGTAAATATTTTATTTCAAAGGAATGTGATTAATTAATAAGAAAAATAAATTTGTAAAAAAAAAAATTTAATTATAGTGGCTTTGAGATATTTAGGAAATGATTGATTTTTTTTTGATTTTTTGTTTTTACTTTATCCTTTTTTTTTGTTCATAAAACTTTTCAATTACAGTTGATACAATTTATTACAGAGATTTTTATTCAAGGATAACAAAAACTTTTCATATTATGAAATGATGTGCTTTTTTCTCCTTTTTCATTGAATAAAAAATTGAAAATCTCTGTAATATATTGATTTTTTAAATTTTATTAATAATTTAATGTATAAAAAAATAATATACCATATGTGTAGCATAAATTCCGACCTGATAGACAATATATTGTGTATAATATGTAAAAAAAAAAATAGAAGAAAAAAAAACAGGAAAAAAATATTAAAAATCAAATAAAAATATGTAAGAAAAAAAATACATACATGTATTGAAAAACACATGATATGTCAAGTGATTTTTTTTTAAGAATAACGCTAAATTATACAAGTTTATGACACATTTGTATTTATATATTCTATGTTTTAGAAGAACCATGAAAAACGCAGATAATGTAAAACACAAAAAAATATATTCAAAGTGGAAAAAAATTTTGAAAAAAAAAAAAAAGAAAAAAAAATTATGTAATAGTCAATAAATGATAAGAAAGTTTGAATATTTTCTTTAGTTAAAATTTTTTATTTAAAATTAATATTTTCCTTACTGGTTCCAATTTTTTTAAATTCAAACCTTTCAAATCAGTATCCTAGATTTTTGTTTTATAGCAGCCAAAATCTCGCGATATAGAACGTAAAGCGAACATTTTGAACCTGGATTCAGTGCAATGTTTGCTTAAATCAATTTCACAATTTGAAGTAGTTGAAAAATTTGCTCAAGTTACTTTTTCTTTATCATTAACGACTAAACTCAAATAATTTAGAAAACTTGAATTGTGAAAGCCAATGTCTATCCCATGGTTCTAGAATTAAAAAGAAGAAATCTATGACTTTCCTTATCTATTCTTTGAAATTAACAAAGCAAAAGAAATTAAGAAACGTGTAGCCCATGTTTACATTAAAAAAAAAATTAAGATAAATACAAATAATCAATCAATGAAAAAAAAAACTACTCAAAAAAAAGTCGTTAATTATTATTATTTATCAATATTTTATCAATCACTGACCCATCACAACACTTTCATTTACATAAAAATAATAATAAAAAATTTTCGTATAAATAAAAAAAAAATTTTCAACAACTTACACAACTTTTTTTCAATACTCACCTTCATCCACACTACGTAAAGTAGCTTCAGAAAAAAAAGACAAAAAAAAAATTGAAAGTTTCCTGTACTTATACGAACGGACTAACTTTTTTGTAAATTCAAACAAGAGTTCTTAATTAAAAATCGATTCAGAAATGATTGATTAGATTCCATTATTGATGCACATTTGGCTTCTGTAAGGTGTTTGACATAATTTCGATTTTTTTTTTTAAAAGTATAATCCTTTATTGTGCTTATACTTTTCTTCTTTTTATTATAAAACATATTTTGACAGTATAAATATTGTGAATCATACAGAACCCAGATAAAAAATAAGAAGAAAAAAACAGAAAAAAATAAACCCAAAGATAACATAAAAGAACTTTACATTCATTATCTACCTTTTTTTTTTTTTTTGGTGATACTAAGGAGTGGCTGTAGAATATTCAATTTTTTCATTTACTTTTTTTTTGCAATTTAAAAACTTGATGCTTTTTGCAATGCAGATGTTTTATATGTGTGAATTTTTTGTTTTTATTTTGCTTTTATTTCGTAAAAAGGAAACTGTTGACACATTTTTGCTTGATTATATTGCAATCAATCTATACAACAACAAAAAAAGAGATAAAATTTGCACAAATATTAAACAAGAAAATGTTTTTTTTTTTCTTTTACTTTTCAAAGATAATTTATCACTTTATGCCAACAATGATGCATTTTGGAAATTTTAATATCTTTTTTTCGTTTCAAATAAATACAAGTTGCAATATTTATAAACGAAAAGAAAAATGTTTTTTCAATGAAATTAATAAAAATTTTAAAAGTTCATTAAAATTTTAATAAATGAATTTGTTTATATAATTTTCGATTGTATACAAAGTGTTCCTTTGATAACGTACACATACGTTGAATGGCAAAAAATATTTAAAAGTTATTTTTTGAAGGAAAGAAAGTGAAGGGAAAACTTGGAACAATAATTATACTGAATAAACGCATATTAACACGTTGTAGGCCGGTAATTATATTTCTAGCTTCACCCAGAAACAAAGTTAACACCTAAGAATCCAAAAATTGTTGTAACTCACAATCTAAGTATTCTCGTATTCGATCACAAGCACCAGAACAGAAAACCACAGAATTTTCGATTTAAAATTTAGCTTTTTTTTATACTTGTTGAAAAGCACGTCAAAAACAGATCACATGAAATACAGCTAAGTAAAAAGCTTATTTTATTTCATTTTGAAAAAATTGTCATTTTTCTGGGACAACTAACAGATTCTATATCTTTCGAGATAATTTTTCTTCAATCTTATATGCTTATCAGTTACATCGTTAACTCAGGCTCAACTGAAACTTTAATTGTGTCAAATGTCTATAAGGGTCAAATTTGTGACCTCAAATATTTTTAATAAATATTTTTGAATGTTTTAAAAATGTACTGGCAAAAATAATCCTATAAGAAAATTTCTTTGAAAATTTGACATCATTTTTTCCACATCAAAATGACAGAAATCTTGAGGCAAAAAACTGTTTTTCTTGTTTTTCCCCACTTTTTGTTTTCAAATAATTAATCACAATATTTCACAAATTATTGCATATACAAAATTCTTTATGTACATATTTATAATTACTATTAGAGAAAAATTTAATAAATTGCATACTATTTGCATTACGCCATTAAATTCTTTTTTTTTTTAAACAAAAAGCATCTTGAATAACCTTTACCTTGAAATTTTTTCACATTTTGTAAAATTTATGAAAAAAGCAAAATCATACACAAGAAATATTTAATTTTTTTTTAAATTATTTTTTTTTTTCTGCAATTATTTGCATGTACGATTTTTTCTTTGTAATTTCTCGTTTTTTTTTTTTTTTCTTGATGCTTTAGTAAAAAGAAAAAAGTGTTAATTACTATTTACAAGTTGACATTTGATAGATGAATGCATTTTTTTTTTTTTTAAATTCCTATAGTCATCATTTATGTGCATTCAAAAATTTCAAGGTTTTAGTTAATCTTTATATGTTATATAAAAATATCTATCTATATCTATTACATTTTTTTTTTTAATTTTTCAATTTTTTTTTTTTTTTGACTGTAATGGAAAGATACTTAAATGCAAATTGAAAAACTAATTTTCCATTTTCTCATACTAAGAAAAAAAATAATAATAATAGAAGTACATATAATGATAAATAAAAAATAACCATTCGACATCATAACGTAATGATTACAAATTGAGTGTGCTTTGATGATTTAATAAATGATTTCACATCAATATTACGAGACGTTAACGGGCCTTGTTGTTCGGTGAGAGATTTTATCAGCAGATAATTCATTGATTTCGGTTAGTTCATATACATATTTATGTAAGTATATAATATATATATGATATGAAAAATACAAGTTTTATACTACACATATCATATATGTATGAATTAAAATAAAATAAAAGGAATAACATATGAGTTTGCTCCAACTTTATGGTTTCTTTATATGTACAATGAAATATCAGTTATTAATAAAAGTAATTTTATAAAGTTCATATGTATGTATTATGTATGTACTATGTATGTATTTTCAACTTACAATAATATTACTGATTTATTTTTGTTATCAATATAATTTCTATTTTTGTTTTTGTGTTTTTGTTTTTATCTAAACACATTACGTATACACAATGTATGAAATATATACAAAAATATATAAAAGGCTTCAAATGGCTTTCAAAGTAGGTGGTATAAAATGATATATTTCAATGGTCATTAAAGAATTACCAATTCGTACCTACACACATCATATTACTCGTCGTATCGTTCGTATATGTAATATGTATGTACATATATTGAAGGGAAGTTTTCTCTCCCGCACATAATGTACAACATTTTGATTGATTAAATTTCAATTTTGTTTCTTTTGTGTAAGCTGTTACAATTGATTATTGCCGACAGTATATCTAGTATATACATTTTTACGTTCATATTATATTATTTTGCCAAGCAGTAGAAAATGGACACAAGCTGTGTGTTATGTGTATAACCAAGTATAGTATATACACCAAATCAACAGTAAAAATAACAAGAATTTTCCATATATTTTTTTTTTCTATCTTTTGTTTTTTCTCATTCATTTTTTTTCTTTCTTTCTTAATTTTAGATAGTTTTTAGTTCATGTGAAGGGTCTTCTTAGATTCTCATGTACGAAAATAAGTTATATTTTAAGGAAAGTATACAAATAACTATTTCATTTTGTTCATAAAGATGAACGTCTAATGTATCATTTTTTTTTCTTATCCCTTAAAACAACAAAAAGCAAAAAAGCATTTTTAGACGTTTGCATACTTTTGAATCATAAATCCGACATGTTCAAAATCTTGACAACTGATGAAAATTGAAAAACATTAATGTAAAATACATATATTGTAATATATTTTACTAACTGTACTTTAATTTTCAAGAAATTACAGCATCTTGAAAGTAAATTTTATTGGAAGATGAAAGAATCATCATGCGTTGAAAATGAAACATCATGAGGGGTTCTTTCGGTTGGTTGAATTTGTATTAAAAACAACCCTTATGTGATGGAAGAAAATATTATACACAAAATAATCTATTTTGAAAATCATATCAATATGTGAAAATTGGATGCACATGTTCATATAATGTTCAAAAATTATAAAATGAAGTTTGAATTTGCCGCACCCTTTTTTATTCTTCTGTGTTTTTTTTTTTTTTATTTGAAAATTTTATAACGAATTTGAAGAAAATTCAAGATTTTAAGTACGATTTTTTCAATGGAATTTTATCTTAAAAAATTTAAGAACAAGAATCCATTCGAAGATTCAGAAGTTTATCTACTTCCTCTTCTAGGATTCTTCCTCCTGAATTTGAAGGATATAGCCTCCACTAATTATTCTTTTTCTAATTATTAACATTTTCAACTATGTATAATTTGATTTTGAAAATTTTTAATTATCCTGATGCTGTCTGATTCTATTAGATTGTCTCTAAATTCAATAAGTTAATAATTCTTCACAAAACTCGTCCTGCTTGATATTTCCTTAAAAGAAAATTTTATCTCATGCTAAAAGTCGACAATTTGTACTTTTATTTTAAATTTTAATATTTTTCTTAAAATTATCGAAAATAAAAATTTAACATAAATCAAAAAAAAAATATTGTTTGAAAATGATTTACAATCTTCAAAACATTTATTCAAAATTTACTTTGTATTTTATATTTACGGTTATTGAATACCAAATCTGTGTTTTCTTATTTTCATATTGAAAAATTAGTTTCGGTAATTTGCAAATTTCAAAAGATTTTATGAAAAACATAACTCCTCAGTAATTTACTTTATACAAGTCCCATGAGAGATAAGAATCCTTTTACACAGAAGAAAAAAAAATTTTAATGAAAAGAATTCAACCCTATCTTACTGTATTTTTTTTTTTATTTTTCTTGTTTTCATTCTTAACTTCTTGTCTTTGTAATTTAAATGTAATTTTTGTTTTTGCAGTAGCAAATATGCGGCATTTAAATATATTTCTGTATCTGAATTCAATATTCTAAGTTATCGGTTATTTAAAAAGTCATAAAAATGCCGCCATGAAAAAAAGGTATACAATGAATAGTTAAACAACAAAATAATAAAGAAAAAAAAAAAGGATTGAACATTTTCTAGGGATTTTAAAATATTAGCAAGGATGAGTACATGGCTTAATATTTATTTGCAAAGAATTTGCATACTATAGTATACAAAATATATATATTTAGAGTTTAAGATGGTTTAAGAAAATCATGTTGTGAAATTTTGTTTATTATTTTTTTCAATTGTAGACACTTACCGTTACGCTTTTAAAAGGATAATCCCCAGAAGTCAACATTTTTTATTTTTATGAAATATAAAAGGATTAAATAAATGAAGTGTGTCGGTGTCTTTTTTTTTAAATTAAAAATTTTGAAAGAAAAAATAAATACACAACTTACCTTTGAAGGTGTTTTTAAACTTATAATTCAATTATCTCAAAAATAAAAATAATTTAAAAAAAATATTCAGTTAATAAAAAACCTAATTTTTATGTTTCTTACGCATTCCATGTTTTTTTTTTTAATCTTACATTACTCAAAAATAAACTTTGACAACTTTCTAAGTAGAAAATATGAAATCTAAAGTTTACTTTAAGTACATTTCATTTACAGTTGAAAGCATTTCTATCATGCTATTTAGAAATGTCACTCAGTTTAGACATAAATCCGTTGAGAAAAATAGTTATTGTCGAAAATATAAAAGTTTATACGCATAAAATTGGGTATCCTTAAACATGAAAATCCTCTTTATTCGTTCATATTAAAAATAAAAACTTCGCAAACACACTCTTATATAAAAAGGACTCAACAATGTTCAGTATTAAATGTATGACAAAAAAAAAAAAAAATAAAAGGATAATTGGGATGAGAATAATTGTAGGCTTTTTAGAATTCTATGATATTCATGAAGAAGAATTTTTTTTGATATTGGGATGAAAAACACAAGAAAAGAAAGGCAAAAGAAAAAAAAAAACAAACGAAACGACAAGGAAAAGAAAGTATGAAAAATAAAAAAGGAACCCTTATAATGTTGGTGTTGTAGAAAAACCTTTCTTTTTTCCTTTTATTTATTTTTCTTCTTTTCTTTTTGTTATTTTGCCACACAGACGTCCTCTACTTTTGATTACTTTTTATAAAATAAAAAGAAAAACTGAAAAAAAAAAACAAGAAAATATAAAAAAAAAAAAAAAAATAATAATAATAATAATAATAATAAGGAAAAAGAAACAGAGAAAAATAACAACGACATTCTGGGTCTATGTTGTTTAGCGAAGTTGAACTCTAAACAACAGCACCATACTAATGCCTGTGTTTTGTTGCCTGCACTCTGCAATTTGATTAATGATTCAACGTCAATTTCGAGATACCACCAAGAAATCTAGCGCTCATATGATATATATATATATTTAAAAATATATCCAACTAGATTGTATATAAAAATAACATTTTTTTCATACATATACATAAAATTTGTATAATATATAATAGAGTACTCTTGTATATAGCATATAATATGGCTTAGGGAGTGTATACAAATGCAAATGTAATTCTTATCTCATATCCAAAGCTGTGTTCCATTTAGAAAAAAAGAAAATAATGGAATAGAGAAAATAAAAATTCCCTTCTTACTCCTTTTCAAAATATTTTAGATTTTCTTTATTTTTGTTTTTTATTTTCATTTTTTTGCCAACAGGAATCCGGATTTTATTTAGACTTTCACCGTTCGTATGTATCATACATACGTGAACGACATTTTATATTCCTATAGGATATGTTTTTAGTCCTTTTATAATGTTAATATACATATGTATGTACATAGCACATGTTATATTACATTTTTATATTATGGTTTGCATTATTATATTACCACCCATCTGCCCTTGACGACGACAACAACAACAACAATAATAATGATGATGACGACGTTGCTGTTGTCAGCTCATTTCACTATGAGTGAGTTAAAAAAAAAAATAGAAGAAAATTGTGACAAAGGCAGCTGATGGTTTTTCTTTTATACTGATGAATTTTTCACAATGTAACTGTAAAAATTTTCTTTTCTGTTTTTTTATTTTCTCTAAAAAAAACAAAAATAAAATGAAAAAGGAATAGAAAAAAAAAAATACATAATTTGATTTCACACGCCATTATTATAAAATAACTGAAATATACGAATATGTATTAAGGATAAAATCACAACCGTAACGTAAAGTATATATACTTGACAGTATTTTGCTTACACTTCTTTTATCGTAGAAAGTAAAAAAAAAACACACAATAATATATTGATAGAAGCCAAGAAAATGAAATGTTCTAATGCATTTTCCACTTCTGAAAATCTAAAACAAAGAAAAAATAAAGAAAAACAAAGACTTATTTTATCATCAGAACCATTTTTATGTAGATGTTAGAAATAAAAACAGATATTTAAGTTGGACATAGCAACTGTTGTTTAAACACTTTTTTTTTTCCTCATTTTTTTTTTTTTTTCAAGAATAAGAAGAAGAAAAAAAACAGAGCCATCATAGTTTATATTTACAGATCAACCCAATAAGAACATCTTGAAAAGCTGTCAAAATTTTGAAAACGGTCATCATCAGTAGTCTAAAATGAAATCTTCCATCATCTAGGCTTTATATTCTTCGTTTTTTTTTTTTTTATTATTTTATTTATGAATTTTTTAGGTGCTGATGCTATCCAACTTTTTTTTTTTTTTTTTTTTCAAATTTTATTTTCCATTATTATTTTATTGTTGTTGTTGAAAAGGTCAAAAGTATTGTTTTATATTTTAAATTGTACCACCTACAAAAAAAACTACATATATGTGAATTGAATACTAAAATTCAAAAACAAAAGTAAAACTGAATAAAGAAGCAAAAACTTTCGATTAAATTCGCTATTGAAAAAAGGAAACAAAAAAAAAGAAACTACATTTACCTGTAAAATATAAATCTAATCAAACAAAGTGATTGTTAACTCACATACATATTTAAACAGGTTGATATCGTAAATAGAAACTTAAATGATAATACGACCTTTTTAACTACACATATACTATATGGTATGTCTAGTTAATGTTAATTACTTTCTACTTCAAAATAAAAGGACATAAAATGTATTTAGATACAAATAATAGATACTTAAATGTATACCATATAATATGAAACTGTACAGTATAGATAAAATATACACATAATGAGTACATACTTTGTTTCGTGTGTATTTTACGTGATGTCCTCATGAATATAAGGTTTTTATATGGTCAAGATATGAGGGGATTAATTCGAATCCTTTTAATTACTCTGGACATCAACACCATATTATATCCTTCAAGATAGCTAAAGCAAACTTTTATTAAAAGTATATGTATTATGTACCTTTATACGATTTTTATTTTTGGGGAGATTTTGATAAAATGTTTATGTACATTTGGGAATTGATAAAATTTTGATTACTTTTACGATTTCTTATATCCTGATTTATCAAATGAAGTTGATGATTGTTTGGTAAAATTAAAATAAAATCCGTTAGTAAACGATTAAAATTAATTTTTTATAAGGTGTTTCAGTGTGAATAATAAATTGATAGGAAGAAGATATAAATATTTCAGGGATTTAATTTATAGAAAATTGTTTCGTTTTTAACTTAAAAACGTAAAAAGTAAAATGTAAAATTACTTTTTTGTGTTTACATCAATAAAAAAAAGCACAGGTACAAGGTGAAACAGATACAATCATCAATATTGTATTTTGCTGTTTTGCTAATTCTTTTTAAAAATCTTTCGTCAATTTTTATCCTGATAATGATTTACAAAAAAGAAAATAAAACAACAAAATATAAAAAAAATATCAAAAAATCGAAATAATGAAAAAAAAAAATGTACATAAAAACAAAAATCGACACGCACCAACCATATAATGAAAGGATTGATTAATGATGTTTTAGGTATTTTCTAAAGAAAAACAAAAAAACAAAAAACTAAGAAGAAAAAAAATACGAAAGATCTAGTTTAAGTCTTTTCGCTTTTTTAAAGTATTGTTCACCGCGTGATATCGCATCCTCCTTCATTTTTGAATATTTTATTGGAATTTTTCTTTCTTGGTTTTTTTAATTTTTCAATTTTTTTTTTTGCTTCATACACTTTTAAAATACATTACCTTTTTGCTGCTCTTATTTTTATTATTTTAACATGCTTTAATATAATAAAAATAAGAAAAAACAAAAACATTCTTTTTATGGTGTGCAAAAAACAAAAAAATTATTGGTAGTATCCAGCAGCAGCAGCATGTACCCATTACAAATTTAATGATGGCATCAACCAAAAATGAACAACAACAAAAAATAAAAAAAAAGAACAGAAAAAATTGTAATTTTGTAAAAAGGAACAAACAAGAAAAAAGTTTGATTGAACAGGAAGCCCTCCTTCTCCTTCACCGTGCCACACCCTTGTACTTTCATTTAGTTGTATTTTTCAAGATCCCTTCTTTCATCCCATACAAAAGAAAATCTCAATATGGCTGAGATTCCTTGTTTTTTATTTTTTGAATTCAATTTTTAGTTCTTATTTGGATAAAAACAAAAAAAAAAATAATGGAAAAATTAAAAAGAAAATTAAATAAAAAAATTTGCATTTAAATTAAATTTGCTGTGGATTTTAATTTCCTGTTGTCTATCAAAAAGGCGTTCCTTTTATTATCCTAAATTAGTTTCGAGAACAGCTTTTTCTTTTTTTTAGGGACTTGACCTATGTCCGTGGAATTTTAGCTCGTGATGCATAGATTTTTAAATTATTATTACTGTTGAAAAAACAAAAATGGTTTTTTGTTTTTAATTTCATCGGCTAAATTTTTGCTAAAAAAGACCTATACGACCTTATACTCAATTTCATTTGAATGGAAAATCTTTGACACGAGATCACCTGCAGAGTTGTAATTAACAAGAGAACCTGTTTGATGCGTTTGCGGTGCAAGTTAACAGGATGATTTTGTATTTTTTTCAAGATGGTTGCAAATACATATATGAGAGACACCGACTAAAAGCATTAACATTAAGGTAAGTTGTATTTTCAATTCGAAATTAAATGCTGAGTTGTTATTGTGATGATTCATGTGTTTTTTTTCTTCATTAATTTTTTTTTATTTCATGAAATAATGTCAATAATTGTTGTTGTTTTTAAATAACTTCTTAATTCATAATTTAATCGTATGAATTTTATAAAATTGCATAAAATGCAAACTTTGACGGTAATTCTCAGATGTTAAAAAAAAAATTACTATGATTTAAAAAAAATTCATTTTCTTTTTATAAATTTTCAAATTTCAAATATTTTCGTTACAAAACTTTTTTCAACTATCGCGTGCAACACCTAGTGGTGAATAGCGTAAATAGCCAAGACAATATTAAAGTAAATTCGAAAAATTGGGTTTGAAACTTGGATAAAAATTGAAAATGTTCGAATTAGTAGTTGTACCGGTTTGAGACCTATCTATGGGAAATTTTTATTTCGAAATTCGAAATTCTTTTTTAGATTTTGGTCGTTTAAATTTTAATTTACATTTTTTGAATACAAAGAAACTAAACAAATTAAATAATTCAGTTTCCATGGAAAATAATTCCATGGAAAATTATTTTAGATGTTAAATCCTTAGTACTGAAATGAATTTTTAGAAAAGTATGAGAACGTCATGAATTAAAGTGGAGTATCAAAAATTTAATTTCTCTGTTTTTGTAGTAATCAAAAGAACAAGAAGAAAATTCATTGAATCATCAATAATTTTCCACTTTGTTTTTCAAGAATAAAATCAACAATTTTGAGATAAATAAATAATTCGAAGGCGCCACGACACCCGAATGAATGAAGTGGATACTAAAAGAAATCTTTGCTTCTTTTTAAATCTCTCAAGAACATTTCACTATATGTTTTATTAAATTATTCTGTCATCTAATTTCATTTCTAATATAAAATTCAATATTTTATTGTTTTTCTTACTTTCTTCTGATTTTAAGATTTTACACGATTCCCAGAACTGAAAAAAATGGCAGAAAATCTAATCAAATTTACTTAAAAGTATACGTACATGTAATACATATGTATAAATTAAAAAATTTTCTATTGAAAACACAGTTATTCTTTTGCGTATTTATTCATTTAACATCTAATAAATTTTCAATAAAAGAAATTAAATCATACATTTACAATCTTTATTGTCTACTATTTCAAAAATAATAAAAGAATTCAAAAGTGAATCATAGAATTAAGATGACTAGCAATCTTCACCAAACAAAAGGAAAAATATCCCAAGAGTCCTATAATTCACTACCTTTTTTTTTTTTTGTTTTTCATTTTTCTTGATTTTGTATTTTAATTTTTTTTTTCTTTCGTCGTACTTTATTCTGACTTCAAAATATATAATCCTTGTTATATGAATGTTTTGTAGAAAGCAAAAAAAAAACCACACTTACATACGAGTATATATATATATATACGAATATTTTAGAAAATCTTTAGTATATTTCATACGTGTTATATAGTATCTGACTTTGTTATCTCTTTTGTTCCAAAAATATATATAGAAAGTCTTTTCTTCATCAAATAAATTATTAATGTCAAGTACTTTCTTCATATCATTGTAATATATGTATGTATGTATGTATATATTTATTTACTTACTCACATACATATAATACATAATATTCTACATATTGTTTATTCAGGTATTACATAGGTTTTTTTTATGTATAGTATAAGGGTAAATTGTATATATCCTATGAAAAGTCAGGTGTAAATAGATGGAAGATTTGAAGAAAATCTGAAAAAAAAAAAAAAGAATTAGAGAGGAAAAATAAACATCATGTTGGAAAATTCTATTTAGGTTTAAATAATTAATGAGTGAAATTTTGTTAAAATCTGGGAATTGTTAACAAAAACATTTGAAAGAAAGAAAAAAAAAAAAACAGAAGATTAATTTAAGTATTTATGTATGGATTCCGTTTTCTTTGGGTGTCCAATTATTTTGAATAAATCTTTTTTTTTTGTTTTGTGATTATTGACCATGGGAAAAGTATTCAATTTTCTTTTAATGCTTTAGTTTATTTTAATTTCAATTTATTCACATTTTAATATTAATAGAAAATTAGGGTTTTCGATGTTCGATTTTTTTTTTTTTTTGTTCAAAAATTTTCAAAAATAAAATTCTATAGAAAAAAATTAATTTATCGTCTACTTTATTATTTAATATATTTTCATTTCTTTTCTAAATCTCACATTAAGGCAAAAAAAATAACACGTACAGGGCCAATGAGAAAAAAAAACGAACACAGAGGATTTTCACACCTATTTTAAGTCACAATTCAAAATGTTTGAAACCAACATAATTTTTTGAAATTTAAAATTTCCATGTGATATAATCTTTTATGAAGGATGAAACATTTTTCAACATTAGGTGTTTACTTCATTTTTAACTCCTTTTTAGCCAAAAATACAGTATTTCTAGAATATAAAATTTCCATATCAAAAAAGAAAGTTTTTAAAATGTTTGATATCAAGGATTTATCACACTTATTATCACACTCAATAACATTGAGTGATACTCACAGCGTGATTTTTATTTCGTGCTTCGAATATGCGACATAGATGATAACGACGTGGATTTTAAAATTTCATGAAATTATAATTTGAACTCCACAAGAAAATCTTACAAGATGTCTCAAATGAATGTCCTTGTAAGTTGAATTTAAAGTACTTGTTAAGAAATATTTTTCTAGAAAATATCCTGGCGCTGAAAAAAGAAAAATTATTTTAATAAATAATAATAAAAAAATCTCATAAAATTTTCGAAATACATGTTTTAATTATCTGGCAACAAAACAAATTACAAATTCATTTTTCCTAATATGTTCATTTTTTAAACATTCTAACTTTGAAAACGTATACCTACATTTCAAATTTGTTGAATAATTTATTTTAAAATTTATGTATCACATTTAATCACATATTCATTTTAATGTGTAATCTACTTTTCATGCATATTTAAAAATAAAATTTCATAAAAAATTCATTGCTTTTTGCGCACAAACTAATTGTACGTTTTTTTGTTTTGTTTTTTGTTTTATTTAAATTATTTTTTATTATTATCCAAAATTTGTTTTTTTTCTCTTAATATTCTTTTTCACTTTTTTTAATGTTCATTTTAATTTGAAAAACAGAAAAAAAAAACTCTGTATCATCAAATACATAAAAAACTTCATTCTACAAATATTTTTATTATAAAAATTTTTCGAAAAACAAACAAAAAATATTTAAAAAACAAAATTAAATAAAATAATGCACCTTGTTGCTATGTATTTTGTAGTGATGATGAAAATGATAAATTTTACATGTGTAACATTGTTTTCCTTTTTTTTTTTTTTTTGCTCATAATATGATGAGAGGCAAAAAGTTGATTACATCTACCCTGTGAGATACCTGTAGAGACGAGCTTCTGATAAGCATATTGTGACCAAAATAAACAAAAGCCCGGAACTACAGGGTAGGTCACGGGAGCGCTTTTTTTTTCGTTATTGTTATTTTCTCTCACACAACACAAAAATCATACTAAAAAAAAAAACATTTATAAGGATTTCTGCATGTATGATACACAATAATGTGTATGTTCTTCAAATTTTCTTTTTTCTTTTTCCTCCTTCATTTTATAACACATTTTTAACACGAAAAAAAAAAAAAAAAAAAACATCAAAACTTACCGCACTTAAATTTTATCCTTTTTTGTTATTTATTTTTTTCTTTATTTTTCTGTACAAAAAAAGTTTTAACTTTTATATTAGTTAGATACATATAACATATCCGTATACATATACAATATATTCTTTAGTTAACCTTTACAGGTGGGTAATATTATCAAAAACAATTCATATATAGCTGTTATAGTAAAAAAAAAAAAAAAAAAAAACTTATATGATGAGAAGAAAGATAAAAAAAACAAACAAAACAATTCCGTATTTTATACGAAAAAAGGGAATCAAAACAAAAACTTTTATAGATGAGATCGTACATACACACAAACCCACATACATAAACACACACACACAAAAAAATGCACAATTTTAATTGTAAAACTTAGACGATACAAAAAATAAAAAATAAATGTATCCTAACATGTTACGAAAAAAAAAAAATAAATAAAAAAAAATTAATCTTAAAACTTTTATCAAGTCAACAAAAAATTATCAAATCACATAAACTTTTTCTACATACAAGGACGAGAAAGGAAAGATATGATGTTACTGGTGCTACTGGATGTAAATGCTAACATGAATTCTCATATAATACATTTGAAATTAAAAAAAATATAAAAAATAAGTATAAAAATAGTCTTCTCATCGGTTTTTATGCATATACGGCATACTTATTAGACGCACCATTAAAACGTATCCTTTTTCCGATTTCATCTGCGCACTAATTTCTATACTGGTGAAGTTTTTTTTATTTTTATTTTTTTTGTTTAATAGAGGCAACATCAGCAGCAACAGCAGCAGAATCAGTACCAGTAACACCAGACAGTGAATGGACTCTTTTACAAAAGTATATATATCTACATACATAATATCTGTATCTACTATATTAAAATATTCGTTTATATCTATATATGTATATATATATATTTTAAATGTAAAATAATACACAAATGATGCCGGTATAACTCCTAAAAGGAAATTACATTTAAATTAAGCATAACACTTTACTTACATTTTATACATCTATATCATGTCTCAGCCGCATATATCCAATGAATAATATACCATTTTCTATTTTCTCATATCCCACATTTTTATCATCTTATGTACATACATACATATCTCATGGTGTACATACATATATACAAAATCTTTATAATTTAAAACTTAAAATAAAAATGTTTTTAAAATTATTATTATTTTTTTTTTTTTTTTTTTTTTTTTGGTTTAAGGATTGAATACTATAATTCCTTTAATATCCTTGATGAATGTGTGGTGTCGGTGGTGATGGTAGTGGTAATGATGATGATTTTTATTTACAAAAAAAAAAAAATCTTTCTTTTTTTTTTTAAATTTGTCCTTTTAGATTTAAATAATAAAATATTCTTGTTGTAAAAAAAAAAATGGATCTACATGATAAAATGTAGCCCAGAGTTATCGTACAAATTATTTTTTGTTATTATCGTAATATGATTAAATATATCCTTTTTTTTTTCTCTGTAGTTTTTAATTTATTTATTTATTTTTTTTTTAATTTTTTTAATATTTAAACATTCAAACATGTTCCAAAAACAAAATATAAAAAACACAAAAAAAATAAATTATATATTTTACAACACATTCAGTACATTCGCATATAATGTATTCCAGTCAATATTCGCATTTCCCTATATGCACACAAATGTGTCATAAGTTTTCTCTTATACGTTCAAAAATTTTCGCAAAATATATATATTTATAAAATATACATATATCTATATAAAAGTTTGTTGTATTTGTGTACCCTAAAAATATGTGCAAAAGCATTACAATTTTAACATATAGTTCATACTCATGTTCGGTATGTATGTATTTGAAACATAAAATTGAATGGGGTGCGGTTCTCTCTTTACTAAAATTCAATGAAATCATGTAACAAGGAAAAATCATCATCATCATCATCGTCATCATCATCATCATCATCCCTCTATGATAAATTTAAAGAAAAATGCCACCATCAAATTATAAGCTTGTTGTTGTTTTTGTTGTTTTTTTTTTTATTTCTTTTTTAGTGTGTTAGTTAGTATTACTGTTAATTCCATATTCTACACTTTCTTTTTTTTTTTTTTCTTGTTGATGGTTTGGTGTAAAACTTACACAGGATTCTTTTCTATTCCGATTTTATACTGAATTACTACTGTGTATTATTATAGTACACCCAAAGAAAAAAAAAAATGTTTTCTTTTGAAAAAAAAATCCTTATCCTGGTAAATTCTATAATATATTTCATGAACAAAGAAATACAAAAACAAAATAATTTAGAAACCCTCCTCAAGTTGACATAGCATCAACGAACGAAAATCGTTTCATTTTATTTTTCCTAATTTTATTTTTTTTCCTTTTACTTTTGCTTGCTTCTGAATGTTATATCTATAGAAAATGAGGCTGCTGACACATTGACAGTAATCGCTTGCACTTGTAATTTTATCGTTACATACATACATATTTGATTTATATATACATATATGTATACATACAAAAGTATATACATATGTATGTATGTAAGAAAATTGTAAGTATATGTAAATATAAAAAATATTTTATTCCATTATCACATCCAGGATATTTCAGGATATATTTAGGTATACAAAATATATAGTCTTCTAATTATATTATAATTTTTCTAATTTTTCTTATTTTCGGGTTTATTCACAGACGGAGAGCGGTATATAAATAAAATTTTCATATATAATAAATAAATGGTATGACAATTCCAAAAGAAAAATATACATACATATATACTAATTGGTATCGATTTATCTTTAACTTCCGTTATTAATTTTCTTCTTTATACATAACACACACAATTGAAACAAAAATAATGAAATTCATATAAAAGAAAATAAGAGAAAATTTGTTATGTGCGGATAGTTAAATATTAATTATAATCTTTATCTTAAGTTTATGATATTTAAATGTATATAAATTTGTATTTTTGTTGTTTTTTTTTCGATTTGTTTTTTTTTTTTTTTACATTTTTTGTTGTTGTTGTTTTCATTACATAAATTATTATTATAAATACAGATGAAGTTTATTACAGCTGTGAAAAATTTTTAATTAAGATTACTGTTTTTATTAATGTATTTTTTTTTTTTCATTTTCTTATTCTTCTTCTTAATTTTCTTTTTTAGATTCCTGATTTTTTTTTTTTAAACTTTTTTTTTTTGAATTTTAATGTCTGAGTATTAAATTTAAATTAATGATACGAAAATCAGTGCCAACAAAAAAAACTTTGTAATGATATATACAAGTACACATATACATACGAGTATACATACAAGAAATCAAAGTTAAAATACTTTACATAGTTCAAGAAAATTTTCTCTTGTGAAAAGTTTAAATTTAAGGAGGAAAACTTTTTTACAGTAAATTATGGTGTTTTTTTTTTTTTTTTTTTGTAAATGAAGAAATTTTAATAGAAAAACAAAAGGCTTAATATTATGAGAACGTTAAAATGAAAAGTTTTTTTCGAAGATGAAACAGCAAAGAAGTTAAAAGCTTTTACAGTTTTTTTTTCGGTAATTAATAAATAGAAAAAAAAAATGTATTTTATTGAAAAGGATATTAAGTAACCCATACACGATCAATTAAAATATTATCATTGATAATAGGAGTAGTTTTTTTGCATCATTTATCTAGCAGTACTTTTTTTTTTATTTTAGGAAGAAAAAGGATTGCAGTAAATTGAATTATTTATCGATCTGTATAATGTTTGAATTTAGTCAATGTTTTCCCTGTATCAATTAAAACAGAAAATACTCAGTGTGTCCTTCAAGGATTACTCCCAGCTTGTTATTGATTGAGTGTAAACGCAAACTAATTTTAAAGGACGTTATAATTGAAACATAAAACAAAATTACAACGGATACGTTGTAAAAATGTGAACAAAAAAAAAATAAACATATCGAAAAATTTATGTTACAATTTGAAAAACATGATTGCTTTTGAAAAATTGAAATTATGGCAATAAAGAGAAAACCACTCTGATCAGGATTATGATTAAATTTTGAAATATCAGTAATACCTATATATATATTTTTTTATTCGAAAAATCTATTAAATTTTATTTTTCTTTGAACACTTTCATACCATTTTCAATTTTAAAATCAAATTTTTATTGAAAAAAAAAAAAATGCAAATAAATAATAATAATAATAATAATAAAGCATATATTTTAAATAAAACAAATGTGGTTATTCAATAAAATATAACACAGAGGAAAAAAAAAAAGAAACAAAACATAAACTATTGCTTTAATCTAAAATCAATTTAAACTTTATCTAAAACATCTGTGTTTTATATAAACAAACAAACAAAAAAATATGTTTTGAAAAAAAAAAGCAAAAATAAAAACCAAAAACAAAACAAAAGCTAACAAAAGGGAAAACAAGAAAAACAAATAAAAAGGAATAAAATTTATTTTCCACCAAAAAATTCAAAAAAAAAAAAAGGAAGGAAAAGGAAAACAAAAAAATGTTACAATTTTAATGTTTCAAAATTTTTCAAGCTTAAAGCCGGAATTCTTTTTTATGTGTACATTTGGTTGTTTTCTGTTTTCTTCGTTTTTTTTTTTTTTTGCCGTTTGTTTCATTATTTTTATTACATTTTTATATGTTTTTTTTTATATTTATTTTTTTTTTTTTTGAATTTCCAACGATTTGTGGTATTCATTCTTGGCAATTTTAAATCTGCAATCTGAAAGAGAATAAAAAGAAGACACAAAAAAAAAAAATAAAATAAATAAAAGTATACAAGTATAAAAGTAAAAGAAAATCCTTTCTTTTATTGAAATGAAGAGATTTTAAATTTTCTTAATGGTTGTAAAAGAATTTCATATTATATATACGAGTATGTATGTCTAATGTATATTAAGAAAATAAAATATATATAGTTACAATTTTTATAAGAAAAATAGTAGATATTTATAAAATCACGCTAAGAAAAATTGTTTTCCATATTAAAAATGTATCTATAGATAGATATATACATAGATATACCACATAGAAATATTCTATAGTATGTACATGTATATTTATAATACAATTTTAGCTTTAAGATCTTTTATATAAAAATTGTTTGCTACTTATATTAATTATGTCCTTAAAACGATATATTATAATATATAATATCATTATAATAGATACATTATGTAAAAAAGAAGAAAAAAATAAATATAGTTAGCTATGTTTAGTCTAAACTTTTCATTTATTTCTTAAACTGTGTTTTTTTTTTTTTCTTCTTTTCATCATAGAGAAAAATCCCACAAGACTATATAATATCATATGTACTTCATGTACAGTCTTTTGGGTAGGATTCACAGGATCCCTCATCTCATTTATTGAATGTCGACAACATACAATTTTCTTTCATATACCATATATTGTATATATTTTTTTTTCACATTTTCTTCATCTCTATATGAAATGGTTATGCGCTCCATATTTTTGGGATCCTTCAAATATACGAGTATAAATACATACATATGTATGTATGTAAATAATAAAACAGTAAGTACATCACTTCAATTTTTTATAGTGTTTTATACACGTGTATATTGTTTTTGTATTATACATATCGTAGGCTTACATGTTTGGTATGTTTTTAATGTTTTCTATACATGTAGAGTATTTTAGATTAAACAGATTTATAAACCTACAAATTTATAAATATATGTATACATATACATAGATAGAGAATGTAGGACATACTATATTCATTATGTTTTTCATATTATTATTGTCATCGCAAAATGGGTTACCAGATGG
Organism: Bombylius discolor; assembly: GCA_939192795.1. NCBI lineage: Eukaryota > Metazoa > Arthropoda > Insecta > Diptera > Bombyliidae > Bombylius > Bombylius discolor. Next base: position 1,662,287 of record OW584241.1, on the reverse strand, counting down.
AACATTTTAAAATTGTTTTATTACCTACACATATTATTATAGGAAATAACTGTAACTATACACATTAAATATAATTAAATATATATGTATGTATGTACACAAAAATATCGTATTATGTTTATAAAACTTTTAGAAAATTATAAACGTGTTTAGAGGTTTATCTATTTACGAATATAGATTCTACTACTCTACACCTATACACATTTAATTTGGAATAACATAAAATAGTAAAACAAAAAAAAAAATAAAATAAATAAACAAAATAAACAAATCCACAAGTGAACATACCATAATTGTTTAATTAGCAAAAATAAAATTATTTTTTATTATTATTACCTACATAGATTACGTATACATACTTGTAGATAGAAAATTAGTTTTCTTTTTTTCTTTTCAAATTTAAATTATACATCCTTCCAAGCCATCCGTTCCATCATGAAAGTATTACGTGTTCATATTGTAAAATTAAAAAAAAAAAAAAACTTTTCCACCTATACTAATTATAATGTACCTCCATAAAGTGTATGATCTTACAGGTAATATGTTTTTCAAAAAAAAAAAATGTTTAAAATGATAAAATAGAAAAGCTCTTGAGAAATGAATAAATGATGATAATGATGATGATAATAATAATAATATTCATTATAATGATATTCATAAGTAATATAGAAAAAGTTTTTCGTGAATACGTTATATATTTTCTCTTTTTTTTTTTTTTTTTTTTTAGCATCATAGAGATACTTCTATATATTATGTACATACATACATACATCTACTTTATATTATTTTAAACAAAAGTTCATTTACATAAAACGGATGTGTTTTCAAGTTAATGAAGTAATAATATCCCCATTTTAAGATGATTCTCTAGCTTCATTATCATAATGATTCATAAACTACCGTTATATATGTATATATTATAATACTCATAATACTTATATTTGAAAAAGTTCATTGTATTTTTATTTCCTTTATCAAAAATTCAAGGAAGTTTTTTTTTTTTTTTGTGGAGAGAAAAACAAAAATAAACAAAAAATATTGTAGAAAAGTTATTATAATTTAAAAGTTTTTTCCTATTTTATTTTCTATTTTTCCTCCTCTTTTTTTTTTTTTTTTTTTTTGTAAATTATTTGAAAATTTTTAATTATATTCTACAATTTTATGGCTAATGTCCAAGAAATAATATTGGAGCCTCAAATAACCTTTTACGGTGCGGTGCACTAAGTATACTGGCGCTTTAATGTTTTTCACCATTTTACTTCTTTTTTTTTTTTTTTCAAATATTGTTCAGAGACTTAAAGGTACCCTTTTAATTTAAACAATAATAGAAAAGATAAGTTAGAGAGGGGATAATAAGGTGAACGAAACATCTACAGTCTTTTAAAACCAAAATTTTGTATGAAGATTGAAATGAAGAACTGAAGGTGTTAATCGTGAATAGTCTATCTTCGATGATGACAGTTGAACAGCTTTAAATTTAGGTCCCTAACTACCTTGAATATTTTATTACTCTTGGAAAATTCCTAGCCGGAAGTGTTTCAAGAGATAAATTTTCTTTTCTATTTAATTTTTTTAAGACACATTAACAAAAAAATAATATAATTATTCAGATTATTCAGATACGAAAATTATGTCTTCAGTTTTATGTCATTTACGAAACAAAATTAAGTTTTTAAAGAAAAAATCGTGATCCTGGCAACAAAATCATTTAACGATATAATTTCAATTATTCCACATACAAAATTAACTCAAACATTTAATAGATATTTCAATTTTAAAAATTTGTTACACATTTTTGATAAAAACCATTAAATTTTATGCAAATAAAATTCATAAAAAAAAACACAACAAAACTTTCTATTATCCTTTTTATCTATACAACATTTAAGTACAAGCAATATCTTGTATAATAAACAACAATATTTTTATATCTTTTTTAAATTTACAATAAAAATTCTTGTTCCTTTTTTTTTCCAAAGACATTGTTTTTCTTTTTATGAAATTTTTTATAGCTGATTCACACCTATATATCTATGTATGTGCTTGCATAACATTAAAAATATTTTTATGATATTTCTCAAGTGTATATAATGCACAATGTTTTGTCTTCCTTTTTTTTGTTTTTTTTGTTTTTTTGTTGCTAATATAAAAATTTCATGCACATAAAAGTATCAGACAATAATAAAGATAGTTTCTTTCTTTTTTGAGATTGTATTGCATTCTTAAAAATTGTTATGATATCATTTGATTAAAAATACTAAAAAAAATTACACAAAATAAAATATGAATAAAGCACGTATTTATTGTGAAATAAAATAAATTTTAAATTAAAATTAAAACTTAAAAATAAATTCAAATAAAAATTAACTTAACAGAAATAGCTACATTTATCGCAAAGTGTGTATGTATGTATGCAAAAATAATTATATACGAATTTTATTTTTATTTATATTGCATTAATTTGTGTTTTTAGATTACAGTGTTTTTTGTTTTGCGCCATTATCATTTTTGTCTGTCATAATCTACGAAATAAAAAAAAAAATCTAAATGAATGTTTCATTTTTATTGGTGTCATTCTGTTACCACCCACTCAAAAATTTTATTTTTCATTTTATTTTTTTTTCCATTTTCAGATTATTTGAAAAGTACAATTTTTAATTAAAGTCTACGAAAATTCACTATATGACCACTTCAAATCATATACATATATAAAAACAAAAAAAAATCTCTATAGTCTGCAAGAAGTTTCTTACAGTAAATTATACGAGGAACAAAAAAAAGGACTTTTTTTTAGAGAAAAAGCACAAAAATTTGCATATAATTTGTGCTCGTTTTATTTTCTTTTTTTTTTTTTTATTTATTTTCTCTGTTCCATGGTTCATATAACGTATGTGTTTTTCTTATGAATATGTATAAATACATATATGCAATATATAGGTGTACCTATCTATATACATATAATATCGAATAAAACTATGAAAAGTATTTTAAAATTAGAATGTATATATTCTGCCCACATTTTCCTTTTTTTTGTTTTTTTTTTTTTTGCATACATACATATATCTGATGTATATTCATTACGTCCTCCTTCTTTTACTGTTCAAGTATTTGTGCTTTTAGACAAAATGGAAATGAGAACAAATTGAAGGAATAGCATTAAAAATTTTTGAACTTTGGCATCAAAAATGCTTTTTCATTTAAATCGAAAGACAGCATAAAAACCATGCCCTTCTTTTTTATTAGATATTATTTTGTTTGTTGCAGCGACAACAAAATTTTTCATATACATACATATACATAAATGTATTCAACAGACAACAAACTATTCTTCGTTGTTGTTGTTGTTGTTGATGTATTTTCTTATTCCTTCCATTCAATTTTATACAAAATAAAAAGGATAAATTTTTTTTTCCTATATACATAATCAAAAAGTAGTATGAGTTAAAACTTCAATTTATTTCTTGATTTTATTTTTACTGCTATACAATACGTTTATATTTTTATAGGTTTATGTTAAAATGTCACTTTTTTTCGATTTTTTATTTTGTTATATGTATATATTTTTTTTCTGGTCTTTGAAAGGTCCTTGAATTATTTTTTTTTCCTTTTATTCTTCGATAAACTTCAATACGTGTTATGTAAATTTAATATTCATTCGATATTATAATGAAAAAAAAATAAATAAAATAAAGAGAAAATAAATTTATTTAAAAAAAAAAAACAATAAAATTGAAATAATAAAATTGATTGGTGTCAGATTTATTTTTTATTTTATTTTATAGTTAAAAGGATCATTTTAAAATAAAGAAAATTGAAAAACATTTCATAATCCTCAAAGTTATGGTCAATTATAGAAATGGTCAAGCTAATAAAAAAAATGAAAGGTAAAAATTATACAATAAAAATATTTTCTCTTTTGTTTGCCAAAAAAAAAAAAAAACAAAAATTGAAATCAGGATTTGATAATAATATATTTTATTATTTTTTAAAACAAATAAAAACAAATTTTTTTTTATTGTCGTAATTTAAAGGCACAAAAATAATTCAGTTTTTTTTTTTCAAATGAAATTTTTCTCATATTAGAGAATTATAAATTTTTTATTTCTATTGTTCAATTAAATTGATATTAAATGGTGAATGATTTTATAAATGATTTCAATTTTGTTTCGTGATTACTATGAATTTTTCTTAAAATTCTAAATCAAAAAAAAAAATTTGAATTATTTTCGCTTATACTCTTAATTTATTTACCTGTTTTTAATTATTCAAAAATTCTGTTATAAGATCTAAGATTTTTGCCAAAGCTTTTAAAAATTTTCCACAGTGATTTTGTTCCACTTTATCTTATAAGTTTAAACAAGGATATCCCCCTAACTTTGTTACTTAAGCCCCAACCAAATTAAATGTGCAAGATAATAAAAGCGGTCTTTCTGTTCATCTGATACCAAATTTCCTTTCTACAGAAATATCATAATAGACAGCCTGTAACTGAAATCCAAACTTTTCCATACTATACATAAAAAAATATACATAATTCTAATTTTTTTTTTCTTTTCTATTCAAAAAAGGATTAAAAAACTACACATTTGTCTAAAACTTCATATTTTATTCAAATAATTCTTTCATGAAGTTTTCCTTATCACATTTTTCTTCTTTCCTTTTCTGATATCCTCTGAACTTACAACTTTCAATAAATTTCTTCTTATGAAGAATTTAAATATTATATAGAATGAAAATATAATATCATATATGTATGTACATATGTATGTATGAGCCATGAGGATAGATAATTTTACATTTAAGTTTTCCATACATATGAAAAATATACATTTATAATATCGGCCAAATATTGTATCATCTAGGTTGGACCAAAGATTATCTTGTCTAGAAATTTGAGTAAGGTACTTTTACAGTTACATTTATAACAAATAAAATATAGAATATTTTTACATAAAATAATATTTTTATCTTTTCAGTTACACTTGCCAATTTTTCATCCTTTTATTTATTTTTTCGTTTTCTTTTTTTTTTCTTAGTAAGAATTTGAAAAGTAATATATATATATATGTATATATGTATGTATGTATTTTCGAAATAAATTTTTTGCTGATGTTTAAAACCTCTATACTTCTGTCATATATTTTATTTAAATTAAAATTTAGAATAGGAAACAAAAAACGATACAGTTGTCTTGTCTTGTCACTACTTTTTTGTAATATACTTACCTACATATATTTTTTTGTCATACTTTCTATATCTACATATACATATATATTTAATTTAAATTCTCTGTTGTTTGTTTTTTCAAGTAACTGAGAACAGATATAGAAAAAAAGGGTTAATAAATTTAATTTTTTTTTTAAATTATTATAAATTTAATTTAATCCTTTTTTATCAGTAAACAAATAAATAAATTAATTTTGTAATTAAAATGATAAGAAACATAAATTTAATAGCAACAAAAAAAAAATATACATACATATTATGTATATTTAAATTTATACAATATATATGTATGTATATGTACATAAAAACAAACTAGAAAAAAATAACAAATTACATTTAATTTATTGTTATAAATTTCTCCATCATTATCTTGATTTACTTGAAAATGTTTTTTATATATATACAATTATACATACAAATATAGTTATACATATAATATATACTTATAATTCCCTTACGAATATCAAATTATCATCCATCATCCAATAAGTGCACAATTTGTATTTTATGTAACAGGACCAATTCCAGAAAAAAAAAACGAGAAGAAAAAAAAACCAACCAACAAAGAAATCAGTAATTGATTACGTCAATCAATTTTCACAATTTACGTAAATTTATCTTAACGCCAGAAAGACAAACAAAAGCAACAACAACAAAAAACAAAACATCATCAAATTTATCCCACTAAAAAGTAAATTAATTGTTCACAAAGAATGAAAAAAAAAAAAACAAAATGAAATTGTATATAAATTTTTTTAACTACTTTTAAATTTTTAAATAATTCCTTAAATTCGTTTTTGCACTTGCATTAATTAACAAAAAATAAAATCTTTTTCTACATTTTTTTTTTCATTTTTTTTTAAATAAATTTTTAGTCTAATAAATAATTTGCACTTACTTAACACATTAAGAATATATTCTTATCACATAGTACGTACTGAATTAAAGTATTTGAACAACAACAACAAAATCGAAAAATAAAAATATTTTTTTTTTTTTGTATCCTATTTTCGAAGAACTGCGTTCATCTCTGGTTTAATGTTGAAACCACAATATTCAATATTGCACAAAAGAAACAAAAGGATGCTATTTCTGTTTTTGTACTAACTATTATATCTGATGCTCCTGGATATATTATTCACATTGAGCCGGGTACACGTACATTTAAATAATATATCTAAATAGTATGGTAGATATTCGTGAATTTCTGAGAGATTTTTATAAGATATAAACAAATCAAAAAAAAAAAAAAAACAAAAAACCTTTCAATACAAAATATTCTAAAAATATATACATATATATTTTAATATTATGTACATATACATACCTACTAACATTCTTATATACATACATACATATATTTTTTATCTGTTGACATATCGACACGAGGTTAAACGGGAGAGAAAATCCATAAACTCAATTCCTGCGCACGCATAATATTTTTCATTTGATTTTAACTAAAAAATAAGTTGAATATAATCTCTGGCAAAAAAAAAAATAATGTATATTTTCAAAATAATAGATACACATATTTATATTTCTGTATTTTTCTTTTTATAATACCAAAAAAATATTGTATTATATTTTAGGTATTTTGCTTGAATGTACATGGGTGTGTGTTTCATAGTAATACACATACAAGCTTAAATTCTCAAAGTATTTGTTCGTAGCTTTTTTTCCCTTTTGTTTTTGCATTTATATCAAAACATATTCTCATCGTGTTATTCATTTACAAACAAATAAAAAAATTTGAAGGGAACTGTAAAAAAAAATCAAGAAAAAAAAAGATATAAAAATATTTACAAAAAAAAAAAACAAGTTATAAAATAAGATAAAATTGAGCAGGCATAAGAGATGAAGAAGTGCATTCAAAAATTGTATATAACAAACAACAACAAAAACTATCATCATCATCATCATCATCAACCATTCCGTGATACTTACAGCTTTTGATTCCCATATGTAAACCCGCAGATACTACCGCGAGAAAAATCGTCAGAGATTTTACCAAGGAAAAAGGAACAAAAAAAAAAAGAAGACAATTGATAAGAACACCATGGTACACTGTGTACATACTACATACCATAGTTTTTATACAGCATTACTGCTGTGTGTTTGAGGCTTTTGTTTTGTCCTTACAGGAAACATGGAGGAAGCCATTTTGGAAAATATGTTGATATGTAGATTTATCTTGTTATATTATAGTAGCAAGCAGATATAGTGTTGTTGCTCTCATCTAAAAGTATAGAAAAGGTCATGTTATAGATACAGATAATACTGAATGTTGAAGACATATTATATTTACTTACTGATGCTTACTTACAAGGATACTTAAAAGGAATTGTTGGGTAGTGAAATATTCATTTTGAATGTATATATGGGGTGGGTGGTAGTTGATGTACATTTAAATTGGAAACGAAAAAAAAAAAAAAACAGAACATAACAGAACCCAGAGTATACTGATGATGGTGGTGTGATAAGCATAAGCATACGACGACGAAAAAATGTACATCTTCTTAGTAAAGGGGACCATAAAGGAGAATCCTTTTTTTATTTTTGTTTTTTTTGTTCACGTTCTTCATATTGTAGATCGATAAACTTTGCGCCATCTCGTATTCGAGTCAAGTTCTACAAATGTTTATATAAATTTTACCTGCTGCACTACATAAAACGTTTTATTGCTTCGTTTTTATAGTAAACACAATCACTTGAAATTTCCTTTGATAAGAATATTTATGTTCTTTCTGCTGGGATGTCACAAAATGCTAACTGTGAACATTCAAACAAAATAATATAGATATCTTTATACATACTATATGTATGTATGTATAATACATATATAACGATGTGCATTGAATATCGTTGGTAGTTGATTGCTTTTATTTATTTATAGCTCAGTTAAAGTATAATTTATTTATTTAATTTTTTTTTATAGTATCCTTTTTTTTTAGCAAAGAAAATTTAGATTTTATTTGTGCGTTTTTTTTTAAATTTAATTTTAAACAATGGAAAAACTTTTTAGTTAACCTGCTGAGACTAAATAAAGATGAAAAAAAAAGGATAACGAAAACTTTGTTAATGAGAAAACAAATCACAAGTTTAATGAAGTTAACCATAAAAAAAGTAGATATCTATCTGTCTTTGCAAGTGAACAAGCATATTATCCTTTATTAGAAGATTAACCAGTTTTAGTTCATTTCTTAATTTGTATTCTTTAAATTTTGTTCTAAAAGTATCCTTAATTTTGTAATGAATCAAAAACATGCTTGGTAAAAAACAACACACGAACACGACGTCAAATTTAGTAAAATTGATAAATTCTAAATTTGTATTTTATTTTTATTAGAGAATACCAAGCCATTGAATTTTCAAATTATCTTATAAATATCTCATGTTTTTGAATAAAAACACGCATCCAGAGCTTGTAAGCCCACACTTACTCAAAACGCTGTATATTGTTTGTAATTATAAAATAAAATAAGCCAACGAAATCAGTTTAGAAACTTTTGAAATATTAAAATAAATCACTTAGGGCCGTATGCATCGAAAAAGTTTATTTTAAACTTGTTAATCAAGGTTTAAATTTTAATTTCAAATCTAGTTTTAAGTTACATTCCGGAAAAAAACATTATTATCAACTTGACCCGTCACGATGGCTAAAAATTTTCGCAAGTCGATTAAACTCGTATTAAATTTAATATCACAATTAAAACTGTGTTAGTGAATACTGCCCTTTGACACAATTTATAAACCTTTTTGTTGTTAAATTTATCAAAAAAAAAATTAAGTATTATACTTTAAAAATAAATTTGAAAACTTTTTCACAAATTTTTAACATTCCAATTTTTAGAAAATAAAATCCAACGATTTTAAAGTCCTCAAACTAATTTTTCAATATAAAATTCACAAGATTCAATCACTTTTTAATTTTCTTCAGTTGTACAAAAAAATATAAAATAAAAATATCTGCAAACTAGGTGAATTTCAAACTACAAATGATGTCGTTTAAATCCTAAAATCTAAAAAACGCTACAAGGATCTCATCTCTAATAATAGTACTTCGTTTCATATTATCTCATGTATGTACCTCTATGTATACCTTCTCGAATCATATGGTAGGAATCACCTTTATTTTAAAATGATTGATTACTTTTCAGACCTGATGTACAACTAATAGTTACTTTCATAAAATAGTTCTTCTATCTTTTTATAAAAATAGATCTATGAATGTGAAACAATGCCACAGAGACCTAACTTTAAGGTCAAAATATATACAAGAAAATTAATAACTATACTACGTGAAATATAGTATTTTCAAGTTTTCCCCACAGTACTATTGACCAAAATTCAATCTACATAATATATAAGTATTTAAATGTATATGCGAGTGAGTATAGCACACAACACATATAAATAAATATCATTTATTGTACAGATTTATTTTTAAATATGAAATCGTTCACCCTGTACACATTATATTATTCTACTTAAATGCACATCTGTAGAACATGACATCAAATATATTTTGCAAGTTACTTTTCATTTACTTAGTGTATATATAATATATATATAAATGTGATAGCTACATTTGTTCATTTTTTTTTTCCAAGAGAAAAAGGATTTTTAAATGTATGAATTGTGAAGACATAAAGGAACCGAAGCAACTAAAAATGTCAAAATTTATAATTTATTATATGATTCCCGCTTTTTGAATTTAGGATACGGAAAAATATACACATAATATTATAAAATATAAATGTAATGATGAAAAAATACAAAGACTATATACTATAAACTCAGGGTCAGAGAATGAAAATGTATTCGTTATATACAATAAAAATTGATCCTTTTTTTTAATGACATTTTAGAATGTGTGTAAATTGCTTGATATACACATACATTTTATATGAAATATAATGAGAACAAGTTTACAAGAAAATTATATGAGTATGTATATGTAAATATGAAAATTAATTATATGTAGGTCTTTGTCAGGAATCCTTTTTTAATTCTTTACTTATAAAATTATTTTAATTGTTGAAAATTTAAGAATAATGAAAATTTTTAATTAAATTTAATGAGAGCTACAATATTTTATATTTTCAACAAAAATTTATTCAGATTTTCTCAAATGGAAATTATTATTAATTTATTTTCTGAGATGCAAAACAAGACCAAAAAACATCTAAAAGACAAAATGATTTTTTAAAAATATATTTGAACGGACAAAGCTCTTCTTTTTCAAAGAAAAAGTATATTCTTGTTAGGAAGCAATAGAGACAATTTATTTCTAATTTCTATGATCAAATGTTTAGGAAACACGTATCACAAACACTTTTCACTGACTTCTTAAATTTCGGCAAGCAGTTTGTAGACCAATCTTTAAACAAACAATTTTTATTCAACTTCGAAAAAATATTGTTTGTTTGTTACGAAATTTTTTTTTTATTCAAAAATTGATCGATTTTTCGAAGAAAAAAAAACATTTTCGAATTTTACAAGTTATGTTCGAATTTTTGAATTTTTTTCTAACTTTTAATATTTTAGCAAATGTTTTAGCTGAAGGTTCGACAAAAGCATATACATACATATGTACATATAATAATACAGAGAAATAAGCAATCAGGCTGAAATTTGGAACACAAGTTTTTTGGACAAAGCTGCAATCGAATCGCACCTGTGTTTAACATTATTTTATAAGAAATATGGGAGAGAGGGAGGTATTTACTATCTCTTTAACATTTTTTATAAATTCTTAAAGAAATAAAAATTCAAATTCTCGAATCACCCTATGAAGAAATTTATATAATCTTATTTGGTATATTTATGAAATAGAATATAAATAAATGAACAATATCACACTTAGATGGCAGGCAAACAAGTAAAGCGATCGTTTAAAATAGGATTTTTTATTTTAAAAATTTCAATTTAAATAATTAATTCAGTTTACTGACCGTGGACCTAAAAATGGAATTAGTCTTGATTTTTTTTTTAAATTGTAAATTCGAAAATAGCAAAAAACTTATAAGATGTTGAAGTTGGCGATCTTTATCATCCTAAAAATTCGATATAATTTTTGTAATTTTAATTTTTTTTAAATTTAGAATATTTATCTCTTTCTACAATTATTCATAACGGTATCTATTGTGTTTTTATTTCTTTTCATCCTTCTTGCTATTTGTTAAATCTCTTTCTTTTTATATTTGCATCACTTTGTAACGAAAATCAAGAATTATTTCTCATAACCTGCATCTCATAAATTGCACGACATTTCATTAAATTTTTCCTGTATTCTTAGCAAAAAGTTTTAAACTAAATTTGAAAATAAGTATTTTTTTTTGTTTTTTAAATTATCAGTCTGATTTCCAATTGTTTTTTTAAATAAAAATTATATTGTGATATCATGTACTGATTTACTGACTATAAAAAGTGTGTTTACAAAATCTGTACAAGAATAAAAAATTTAAAGACAGAATGTGAAATGCGGTGTTTTTTAAGAAACATTGAACAATTTCGTTTAAAGGAAAAATTTAAGAAAGGTAATATGAAAATATTTCTAATTAAATTGGATTTAAAGTAATAATAGTTTAATTTAAAAAAAAAAAAATAAATAATAGAAACAGAAATGTCTATAGCAATAAATAATGAACTATCGATACCGATATCTGTAATAAAATTAGAATGGCCACCACCACCACAATCACCATCTATACCATCTCAATTAATTGAACAAAATTTACCAGCAGAATGTGATAATTTTCAAGAAAATTGGACTGAACTGGAACATTATTTGGTACGTGACACTAATAAAATTGAAAAAAGTGAAAACAAATGTGAGTATGATTTTTTTTAAAAGCAAATTTGGTTCAAAATTTGCATCCTTTGTCTAATAAATCTGATATGTTCAATTAAACACGACCATATGTTCAACCAATTTCCCTTTCTTTTTTTCATTTTCAGCATCATCAACATCAATATCATCAACATCATCAACATCATTATCATCATCATCGTCAACAAACAACAAAAAAACAAAAAGAGTTCGAACAACATTTACACATGTTCAACTTGCTGAACTCGAAAAGGAATTCAATCAAGACAAATATCTAAATTCAAATCGTGTTAAGGATCTCTCTGCCAGACTATCCTTAGGAACATTACAAATAAAAGTATGGTTTAAAAATCGTCGTAGAAAATTAAAAATCAAAGAAGAAAAACAAAATAATTTGAATTTTTCCAATGAGAAATCATCAATTGATCTCTACGATAGCAAGATTCTTTCAACAAATTCAAATATGAATAATAATTTTGGTGTTTTTAATCAAATGGAACATAAATTTACAACTGACCATGGATTATCTTCGTACAATGATGTTTATGACACAAATAATAATGACGAAACAAGACAAAATCAAATTAATGAAATGACAAATAACAATGATGAATGCATTCAAAATAATAAAATATCAATGACATTCAATGCAAATAATTTAAATAAAAATGAATATAATAATCAAATTTTCAATAATAATAATAATAATAATAATAATAATTTTTTAGATGCATGGAATGATTATTCAAATAATCATTTAATTAATGATAAACATGAATTTTATGAAGAAATCAATTTAGATAATAAATTTTATCCATTCAATTATGCCACAACAATGAATAATTTCATGGAATATCAAAATTATACAAATGGAATTAATCATGATTATTATTTACAACAAAATTAAATTGTTTTTTTTTTTACAAATTATTCTAAAAATTAATTAAATTTGATTTTATTTTACAATTTGAAAATTTTAGAAAACTTTACTTTGACAAAAAAATGGACTCTTCAATTTAAAAAAAAAAAGCAACATGTTTTGGACATTAAAAATTAATAATTATTGACATTTGCATGTATTGGAACTTGACTAATTTTTTTTAATAATTTTTATATAATGAATTAATTTGACAAAAAGAAGAAAAATAATTTATAATTTTCCGTGTGGACTGTATATAAAACCATAAAACTAATTTGAAGAAAAAAAAATGAATTTTATACAACTTTCTTTTCATTATAATTAAAAGTTATATAGATTTTAATGAATTTATTTAGGGGATCCTCTTTAAAAAAAAAACATTTTAAGAAAAATATGTATTTAAAAAAGTTTTACAAAAGGTATACCGCTTAATTTAACTGTAAATATTTTTTTTTTTAAAAAAAAGTGAAATTATTTCAAATTTTATAATGTTTAGAATTACAAGCTTAATTTGATGAATCATGTGCACACCAAAGGATTTTAAAAAAGGATTAAATTAAAAAATTAAATTGTTTTTTAAACAAAATTTCAAGGTCATCAAGTGAATTATTTGAAAAACGTGCAACAATTTCAAAAATTTAAAGAAAAAAAATCTTGAATATTGAAAAAAAAAGCTCTGCAACTCTATTGGAATTGTATTTGAAAAAACATTATTTCGATTTTCAATGTAATTTTTAAAAAATCGTTTTTTAAATCAATCAGGTATGCACATCCTTCAAAAAATAGCTTATTTTATTCAAAATTACTTTTTAAGAGCTCTTAAAACGAAAATCATTTTTAAATGAAATATTTTGTTAGATTGATATTTTTTTCATCATTTTTCATCGAACATTTTATTAGCTTGTACAAAATTATTTTAACTATGTACATTAAAAGCTGAAAATTATTTTATGAAATTTTCAAAATAAATTTTGAATTATTGATAAATTCTTTAAATTTAAAATATGATATAAAGCGAACTAGTTTGCTAAGAATTTTTTTTTATGTAAAGAATTACACAAAAATAAGATGCATCAATATTGAATTTGTTGTTGTTTAATTTTTTTTTTTTTTTTTTGGTTATCTATCCCAATAAAGATTCACATTTTATTTTATTTCCAACACCCACTTTGCATTCTTCTTTGATTCTTCAACAGAATTCGTAAAAAACAATCTTAGTAGACTGAACTATTTTTATATGCATATAGGATGCATGTATCCTTTTACTTGTATACCTGAGAAAAAATTCAAAACAGCTGGCGACACATGAATATCCTTTGAAATTTTATACTTGAATATCTCATTGTCGCAATAAAGTCGAACAGGCGACAAATAAAGTCACACAAGTCGCCGAGTCATATGAAATTCAATCTCTTGAAAGAGGGTTGGTTATAAAGACAAACGACAAAAAAAAAGTATGTAGGTACATATTATATTTATTTGAAAGAATAATCCTGGTCATAAAGTCAATCCGGCGTTATCACCAAGCATCAAAATAAAATTTATTTTTAATATTGGCACTAAAATCAAATTAAAGGATCATTTTAATACTGATTCAAAAGTTTTCTATTATATTTCAGTAATTTTAGACTGATAGATGCTTTTTAGTATTAAAATTTGAATTATTTTGTTGTTTTTTTTTTATAATTCCTGCTTCTCAACTCTCACAGATTAAATGCGCGTTTTCTTTAAAAAATGTTATTTTTAAACATTTTTTTTATCAAAATTCATGTTTTACTCAAGATGCATATCTTTCGTACTACGTCTAAAAAAATATAAAATTTAGAATTTGTATAGAAAAAAATATTACTACACAAGTTTCAAGAAGTAAAAGAAAATTAAAAAATTTTATTTTCTTGTTTTAAAAATCTGGAATTTGTAGAAGAACTTATTTTATTTTATCATAAACTTGCTACTTTATGCTTTAGGGCATAAGTTCAAAGAAACCTGAAATATTTTTATCTTTTTTAGTTGTATCTATGTACATCGATTTTTTTTTTTTTTTAAATTTTCAAATACCAAATGTTACAGTACAGATACGTAAATGGAATATTGTTTTTTTTTGTTGTTTTCTCTCCATATGTAACAAAAAGAAGAAAAAAAAGTAAGTGACCGATAAGAGAGGTTTTCGACTTTCATTACAAATATGAAATCACCTTTAAAACAATACATAATTTCGTTTAATAAGAGTCCATAGGGTTCGAATGACACGAACCAAAAAAAAAATCAACAGACACGGGTCACTAATTAGATTTAGTTTACCTCTTGTTTTAACCGAATGTGGTCTTTTTTTAAAGCAAAAAAAAAAAAAAGTATATTTCACAAACATTTTTTTTTACTTTCTAAAGATCCTTTTTGGAAAAGAAAATTGTGAAAAATACACAAAAATATTAAGAAAAAGCAAGTGTTGAAATATATCGATTGCAAAATTCATAAGGACAAAAAAAAAAAAATAAAATAAACAAGGATTTACCGTGTGAATGTGAAATATGAACTAAAAACGCCGTATTAAAAATAAAAACAATATAAATAAAATAATTGACTTCTGTAATTGGTGCCACATAGTATTTTTCTTTTATTATACAAGAATATGACTTCTGATCACAATAAGGTAAGGTCTATATGTATACTGAAATTATTATTTTTGGTCATTTAATTGCAATTAAAAAATATCGGCGTGGAAGGATTATCAAGACTAGTCTTATTTAAAATGTAAACATCGTAAAATTTAACATTAGCATTGAAAAAAAAAAATAATCATAATAATAAATTGGGAAAAAACAAAAGGTGAAAGAAAAGTGAAAGCATGATTTTACCTACTGAATATAATATTTTAGGTATTTAATGTAATTGAATATTTTTTGTGCGTACATATGTGTGTGTGTTTACGTACGCGACTGGTTATACGTACTTTTAATATATAATTTACCTTTGCGGTAAATACTCGTATATTGAAATCGCGACAGTCTTATGAATTTATTATTATTATTTTTTTTTCTTCTTCTTTTTCATATATGTTTTGCGATATGAGTATCGTAATTAGAATTAGACTATTGGCACAAAATTAAAAATTAGTCAATTTGTGATCAATTAAGTGGTCTAGAATTTATTATTTATCGTCGTAATGTTTAATGCATAATAATTTATTTTTGTTTTTCTTGAGGTTTGACTTTTTGAGTCTAGTCAAGTAAAATTTACATTATAGAGGTAACGTAAGAGATTTTTATTTGTTTATATGTTTTAGTTTATTAAAAAGGAGTTTCCATTATTGAAATTTTTTTGTATTTATAACATTAAATATGCTGTGCATTGATAGAATTCAGTTTTGCACGAAGAGCTAGACTCATTCTATGGAAATTAAATAAAATTTAAATAATCATTTATATGTGATTATTCCTTTTTGTGTAATTAAATGGTTTTTATGCAGGTTTTATGTAACAAGAAAGCACTACATACTACTCTGACTGGCAATAATAATTGAGACTGTGAAGTTTAGAATGAGGAAGAGGTTAAAAGGAATTATTCAATTTTATAAAAAAAAAATTCGAGTTTTCTTGGACAATAGACTTAATTAAAACTGTATTTAAGAAACCGCTGAAGATTATTTATTCCACTTTCAGAGTAATTCTTTTAAAAGTTTCTTTTAACCAAAGTTTTTTAAAACTGATTGATGAAAATTCTTCCTGAAGAAAAAAAACTTTAAAGGCAATCCTTGTTATTGTAAATTAACTTCAAGAATTTTTGTGTGCTAATTTCGAATGTGATCTTAAAAAATTTCCAATCTTAACTTTTCTTCTTGAACATTTACACGTTCTCTCATAAATTATCCTGTAAACTGTCTTTATTCTTCTACATAACTACAAATTGCAAATTTTTCGAAAAATATTGGAAAAACCATAAATTTTTATTAAATTCTAGAGTAATGGTCATTTTTACTTTTTCACGTAAAAACCCTATTTGTTACCAATAATTATGTCTTTTACGTGATTGCTTCATCCTTTACCATTTTTCAAGCACCAATTGAATTATTAAACTGACACAAAAGTAAAAAAAAAAAAATTAAATGATTCAATGTAAAAGATTAGATTACATAAGTATGTCGGTCACCTTTGATTATGTAACATATCACAATTAATTTAATGTTCATTATTGTTAATTATGTGTTAATAAAGTGATTAAAAATTCAATCAATTTTAATTGATTTACTTTTAATAAAAAAAAACATCATTAAAAATTACATTCATTCATAATTTTCGATTTATTTCCTTATGTTGATTTAGTTACTGATTAAAATTACAAACTCTATTAAGACAACATAATTAAAATGACATTTTCCAAAATTAATTAAAATATGATTAAAAATAACGTAATCAAATTAATCTGTTTCCATTAATCAATGCACTATGGATTTTCCCGTTCTACATGAATTCAATTTTTTTTCCTATTTTTGGTTAAATGAGTCACATATGTACATACTTGTATTTTTTTTTTTTTTTTTATTACTTATGTACTTTAAAAAGGACTATACAGATTTATTTTTTATCCTTTTTCTCGCACATATCAAAAGGATAATAGAAGTATTTGACTTTTTAATGTAAATAATAAAAACAATACAAAATCAAATAAAACAATACGTGACCAAGTTTAAAAATTACCTAAACAAGCTCCTCCTATACCTGTTTTAAAAATAAATACATTTTTTTAAAGTACAGGTACAAAATCTTTAATATTGATTTACCTGGCCAATAAGTACTTAAAAAGATTCGCCAATTTTAAAAATTTGCATAGTTCTAGTTGAACTCATCAGAGAAAGTTGTTAATAATAAAAAAGTAGAAAATAAAAATCTAGAAATTTTTTCATAAATTATTAAGTGTGTGATAAAAAAGTGTTACTTTTGAAAAATTTAGGATTTTCAAAAATACTTTAAAAATTTTTGAGTTGTATTTTTTTTTTTTAAATTTAAAAAAATGTTTTCGAACGATAATCAAACGCAACGTTTTATTTACCCAGATATTTTGCCACCAACATATGATAGTCATTTTAAATCGGTAAGGCTTGGGTTTACTTTAAGTGAAATTTTTTGAAAAGTGAAAAAAAATGACTTTTTTAGTTGAATATTACTAATTCCATTTTTTAACTCAAATTACAGGTAATGGCCAATTCTAACAATAACAACAACAGCATAACGCAAGCAATATGGATTCAAAAGCAAGAACAAATTAATAACAACGGTAAGTTAATTAATTAGAGAACGATTAAAATCAATTTTGTTTTTTATTTTGAAATCAATGCGTGCCTAACATAAAAAAAATCATATCTTCCATTCCAGATAATTCGAATAAAATAAAATCAAAAAGATCAAGAACAGCATTTACAAGCATTCAATTGATTGAATTAGAAAGAGAATTTCATATTAACAAATATCTTTGTCGTCCACGTCGTATTGAGATTGCTCAACGTTTATCACTTTCTGAACGTCAGGTGAAAATTTGGTTTCAAAATCGAAGAATGAAAAGTAAGAAAGAAGTTAGAATACCGAAGGATATCAACAAAATGAGACCAAGTTCAACAGCATCATGTTCTACAAGAAGTAATGGTTCAACATCACCACAAAATCTTCCTCGTATTGATCCAATTTCAAAATATGAAGACAACAACAGTGTGAATGCTCATCATGGAATTGTTCAACGATTAATGTCATATTCACATGATTTTGCATCTTACAATAGATCATCGTCAACAAATGGTAACAGTTTATCAAATTACGTCACATCAAATAGTGTAACTACAGAAAATAGACAATTACATCAATTAAATATGGGACATCATAATTTCAAAGAGCAAAATAATAATGCAACCACATTATTACCAGCAATTTCAAATAATACAAATTTCATACCAAACGGTTATTGTTCACCTTTGGATTTTTATTCTGATTTAAATATGGGAGCAATTACGGATCGATTGGATCATAGAAAAGATGATTTCGTTTTAAATGGTGGTTATCACAAAGAATCTCCGTTAGATTATGCACGACCAATATCGCAAAGAATGTATCATAATAATTTAACAAATTCAATACCTTCTGATACAACCGTAAAAAAAGAATTCATTTCTAGTTCACCTCAACAATTAATCAGCGATTATTCTCCATCCAATTTCTATTGGGAAACAAGTGCTCCTCCACCATATTCAAATGATTTAGCTCATACACTTTTACAGCTTTAGAATTTTTTTCTTTTTTTTAATTAATTAAATATTTAGAATTTAAGATAGTTTTTAGCATTAACATTAAAATATTTCATAAAAAAATGTATACTTAATTTAAAATCAATATTTTGTAATTCAATTACTCGTACTAAAAAAAAATGTAAAGCTTATTTATAGGAATTTTTTTATATTTAGATAAAATAAAGAATATTGTAGACAAAAGTTGCTTTGTACCAGTTTGTTTTCTAAATTTCTTTAATGACGAAACTATTAAGAAAAAATTGTTCATTATTAAAACACGTTGCTATTTGAAATTTTTTTGTCGTAACATTGCTTCTAACCTGCTTCATCGCCATCTATCAGTCGTTAATAAAACACAAAGTGAAAGATATAATAATTTTCTTTAAAGGAAATTTTCTTTATAAAAAATGTTGCCAGAAAAAATAGAATTAAATCAAGTAAACTTAGGGTGCAGGTTTGAAATTTGTCGGGAGTAATTTTATTCCATATTCGAAATTTGACACCCTTTTTTAATTAATTGTTACTGAAAAAACTGGAGGGGAGTTGGTCATCGTACTTAAGTGTAAGAGACAAAAAAAATAAAGTTTAAAATTAATTTGAACGTGCCTGAAATGTTCATATATTAATGTTGAGAATAAAAAAAATATTGATAAGATCCTTGTCATCCTTTTGCAATATTGCAAAAACTTTTCACATTTCTTAGAAAAGCACAATGAAATCCTAACTCATTTGATGTGTATGTCTCAATCTTTGGAATTCTTCTTGGCTTCGGATTCCAAGACCTTTTAAGTCTATGCTCTCCTATCTTACAGTGACCTACCAAACGTTTTTAAACTTCCCTCCTTGATTTATTTTTGAACATCCTCGAAACAATGTTTAGAATAAAGAAAAATTCACAAAAAAACAAATATCCAGTAATTAAAACAAAAACTTTATTTGTAATCAAAAAGCATTAATTTTTTTTTCAAATTTTCTTGAACGAAATAAAATTTGAATGTCATCGTGAAGTAACCCTTTGATACATCTTAACGTATTGTTTTATTACAATTGATTTAGACTTTGGTAGCATATTTGTAGAAAAAAAATTTTTTTAAGGAGAGAAAAGGGTTCGGTCAACCAAAATCGACTTAATTTTTTTTGCTTTTTTGCTACTGTGATTCACTGACTTGCTAAAAATGCGTTATACAATCATTTGTCATATAAAACCCACCGACAGACAGTGATGATAATATAATGTATGTGTATGTGTGTATTTAAAAGTAAGTAAGAAAATTTTAACAAATTAATATCCTACTGACAGATAAAAGATAGTAAATAAAATTTCATAGTATTTTTTTTTTTTTCATAATTTCAAAACAATAAAACATGATTAAGCTATATTTATTATTTATTGTTGTAATACGAAGGATATGTACCATACAAAAGTCTTCTATGTGGATCATCTTAAATTACAGTAAAAATACATACAAAAACAAATGCGAAACAGAAGACAAAATCAAATACAAACACATACAGAATATCATAGTAGTAAAATTTAATCCTTTTTCACTTAATTTACATTAAAATTTATATTTTTTTATGCACATAAACAACATATAGTGCACACATTTCATAAAAAATAATATACACTACCACTTGAAATTCAATTAAAGCCTTTTTGTATACACACTTTGCTTGTGAATAAACGATATCTTGTCTATGTTTACCAATATCCTGTCTACAAAAAAAAAATTTTTTTTTGATATAAATACGTATAACGTTATAAACGTAATAGACAGTGAATATATAATAACTTGAATCTAAAAAATTTTCAATAAAAAGCGCGACATCTGCAGGGGAAGGCAAATTCATATCATATTCCCTTCACAAAAGAGTTTTTTTTTTTTCTCCATTTTTTATTTTTTATTTTTTTTTTGAATTCAATATTGCCCAAAATGACTTTATGATGTGATGGCACCGATTTATCTCATTTGACACACGCACATTTTTCGTACTTCGAATAAGGAAAAAAATATAATAAACTTTTTTTTTCCTTTGTGTATTGAAATTTGTTTTTCGCACTACAGAAAGGTTTCATATTATGTATGTATGTATATGTATATTATGATAAAAAAAATAGATATGATAGAATATTGTGGTAGATGTGTAAAAGGTTTATCGTCAATTGTTCATATATGAATGACATCAAAAATATAAAATAAGGATTCAAATTTAAAAACTTGTTTTTTGTTTGGCTTGTCTACACAATAAAGGTGCAAAAATAAATATAACCTTTCTTTGACAAAATAAAATAGAGAATTATTTAATGAAAATTAAATTAAAATTTAAAACATAAAATTCATAAAAGATTTTTTTTTTATAGTCCTTGTAATTTAAATGAGACCCTTGACATAAATCATTGTCTATATACACACCATACATATATGTACTTGGGTTACAATTTTTTTTTTGTGTCTTTTTGGCTTTCATTTTTACATACAATTTTTACCTTTTTAAAATAACCTTTTCTTTAAAAACTAATTTTGGAAAAAAAAAAAAATAAAAACTGTAAAGAAAATTTACATTTGTGGAAACAGCTTGAACCATAGAAATGTTATGTGAACTTTTATTACATTTTAAATCGTTTATCTTTTTTTTTTTTTGCATTTATATTTTTTTATTTTAATTTCATATTCTCTTTATTTTTATTTTGTATTTTTCATGAATACATTTTTTTTTCTCTTCTCTTCATCAGATACACTGTTCATGCATGCAATACACACCTTTCTCCCACAGGTGTTTCAAAAAGTATATATATGTACATACATATGTATATATACAATGACATGTCGTAACGTTAAAACGTGATAAAAATCCAAAAGCCAAACAAAATGTTTGCAAAACTACTTATTCTCCATGAAAAAAAAAATGTATAATAAAAATAATAACAATGCAAAAGTAGAAATTTTTAAAAGAAAAACCCACACATAAATATAACTTGTTTTTTTTTTTTCTTTAAAATAAAAAGGTAAAGTTTAGAAAAAAAAAATATTTGAAAAAAAAAAAATGGGGAGCCTATAACACAAGCTGCGAAACCTTCTGAAAAATGATTTCCGGCCTTTGAAGGTACATACAACAGTATCTATGGTATTTGCTAATATATGTACATACATATGTATATTTATAGCTGTATATACATATATATTCGGTTTAAAAGGGACGTGTTGTATTTATATTTATACGCTTTTTTATCTGTTTTTCTTTCTTCTTTTTTTCTTTAAAACTAAATGTTAATAAATTTGTTGTATGAAATACTATAATACAGCTACCTTGCTTTATTATTAGAACCTTGGGAAAGGACATAGCTTTATTTAAATAAAAACAATAAACCAAAGATAGTAGAAGAATATATAAGTACAATAACAATGCTGTCGTGGACATCTGAAGCATCAACAAACAGTTAAGATATGGGCGTTTCGTTTGTTGTAAAAAAAATTTTTATTACAGAATCTATCTTTTGCTGCTGTAATATGCAATAAGCCAAATTAAACATATTTTTTTTTTTAGAGAAGAACTCATTGTTTATTCATTTTTATTTTATTTTACTTTACTGCAAGTATTTTCCTTATCCACAGGCCAAATAATCAGTCATCGTCATGGTTGGTGTTTGATCTCTTTCATAAATATCTATCATATGTAATATTACTACATATGTATGTATATGTATGTATATATCGTACAGTATCTTTATATGCAATCTGTTATTAGGCATCATTTTAAATTTTATAAATAATAATTGGTCCGTTTGTTTATTATTTGTATTTTTTTTTAGCTTTTAACTTTAGAAGCACTGTAAATATAACCTACAGTAATACCGCACATTATTCGCATATATGTACATACATATGTATCTTGAAGCGCTGAAGAAAAACTATACTATTAATTTCTTTATTCACAAGCAGATTTTATTTATTTCATTTTTCATGCATACTAAAATTTCATTATGTGTTTTTTCATACAAAATGTGGAATTATGGTTACATTTACAATGAATGAGGAAGAAAAAAAAAGATAAAATGTTAACGCGATATTTCCATATTGCTATTTTCCTCAAAATTTAATTTAAAAAAATTAATATATGGGAAAAAAAATCACATAATAATACATATTTGCATGTAGATAGGAGCAGGATATCAGTTAACTTTTTTTTTTTTACATAATATTCTCTTTTTGTCACATATATTGAACAGATTAAAGGGAACATGTTTTCATGTCCTTCATCATCTTTTCTTTTTTTTTTTTAAATGTCAGTCGAGTGTCAAATACACCCAGTGGCTGCGATGATATTACGATAGATAGAAATTCCGTCAGATAAATTTTTTTTGTAAAGAAATAGAAATTAAGTACATATGTGTATGTGTATGTGTTTGTATATGTACTTTCTTTTTGTGTTTTTTTTTAAACACACTCTTTCTTTAAATAAACCAATGAAAAAAAAACTTGCTTATAATTTTCCTAAATTCCTTTTAAAGCTGTTGATCAGAAAATCTTCACATACCAATATATTGGAAGTCTATATCTATAAAAAGAAAAATGTCAAAAAAACGAAACATCTTTTTTGTTTTGAAATTTGATTTTCTTTTCTGTGTCAATATTTTTTTTTTCCATCGTGTACTTATTCTATGTTTGTAGTCTATAATATTTTTTCCTTATATTTTCCTTTTTTTTTTTTGTACAACTTACAATTTCACGTGATCAGTAAATAAATTTCAAGAAATAAAAAAAAACATTCTACTAGAAAAAAATTTAAACAATCCGTCCCTTTTGCTATAACATTGAAATCCATCGACTACACCACTGAGCTGTCATTCAGTAAAGAAGAGAAGAAGATTGATTACCGCCATGAAAATTGCACTATGGGGTGGGTTTACCACTCTAAATTCACAACAAATACATATACATATGTATGTATATATATATATATATATCATCATTATTATCTATACATGCATATGTATATACATTTACTGTATTTGTTGTACAACTTTTATCCTTCTATATTTTTGCTGCTGTTTTATAATACTACTGCTTTTTCTGTTTTTTTTTTGTTGTTGCTGTTATCCTGCCTGATTCTCGATTTGTGTGTATATATATATTTTTTTTTTTTTAAAGAATAAAATTTCCAATGTGAGCTCATCGTAGCATTTTTATTTTGTAATTCCTTTTTTTTCCTTCATGGTAGCAACATGAATGAACGTATGGCTCAACTTTGTTGTATTTATGCCAAAGTTTATACATGATGGTAAATACCAATTTTTTTTTTTTGTCGGGGGATAAAAATATTTGAATTTTAAATACACATTGAAAAATATTTGTGAAGAATTTTTTCTTTCCTTTCTGTCTCTAGTATCACAGTTTTTGAATAAACTTGAGAAAAAAATTTGAATAAATAATACTGAGAAAAAATTATATTGAAAAACATTTTTTAAAGTTTTTTTTTTTTTTTGTTGAAGAAAGATTTTCAGAATAGAATAAGTTATTAAAAGTTTGAAACTTTATTTTATTGTTTTTCCCTTCTCTTATATTTTTTTTTTATAAACTGAGATGAAAACTTCGTAATAAAAACGTGTTGTTTTGAATTTATTTAATTTTTTTTTCTATTATAAAAAAAATTGCAATCTAACGCTGTAAAACGTTGACAATGAACTTATATAATAAAATAAAATTAAGTAATTGCGATTTAAAATTTAAAAAAAAAATATATACATACATAATTATCAATAAAATGGTCGACATAAAAACTTGTTTGAGTAGATATTTTAAAAAAAGAATTGCATCATTCGTATTCATAATTTCATTTAACACTTTTATGTAAATTGAACATTTTTAATCGACTCCAACAAATTAATTATTATTTTACATTCCCTTGATTTTAGAGTTATCTCACATCTTAGCGTTTTTATTGTAAATTAAAAAAAAAAAATTAAAACAATCATAATGTAAATTATCAACGAATGAAAACTATGAGGAAAATTATTCAAAAGTCTTTAATCGGGAATGCTGATTTTCTAGAACGAAAATGTCATGCATGCTTTCATCTAAATGGGCTACAGAGAGACTTAATAAATTTTTCTTGAAAAAAGGTTGGAACGTTATATAAAATTAGCTTTAAAATTTTTCAATTTCCTTTTTGAAAAATATTAAACTTCTTTTGAAATTAAAAAAAAAAAGTTTAACAATTTCGAAAATTAGCTTTTTTTAAAAACTGTAAACTGGACACAGAAAACCCCTTTAAAACAAGTATAACTTTGAAACAAGTTAGAAAAGGAGTTAGGGAAAATAATTTGGTGGACCAGGAAATATACATGTGATCCATTCAAAAGTCAATATTTATGATTAATCAACTTGAAGTTGATAAAATCTCATCTTTTTTTTTGTTCTGTTGTCTGTCCTGTGAATAATATCCACAATTTTTCCTACATGAATATCCTATGTACATGTCATCAAATAAATTACTCAAAGGCAATAATAAAATTACAAAACACCCTATATATACATGTCTTTATTAAACTGAATTTTCTCAATTCACAGCTCTTTTTTTGTTCCAAACTATTGACAGACAGTATACTTTCATTCATAATCTGAAAAGATTTTCTAACACCGCTCAGTATGATAAATGATTGTTTTTTTTGTAATCATGTGTTACATATTTGTTGTACATATACTATGTGTATACACAAACAGATACTCAGTTTTTTTTTACAAATTTTTTATTTTACACTTTTGAACAATCCGCTTATGATTTACGAATTAAAAACTAGACGACTAAAAATGAAGTCACTCCCAAATACTGTTCCTTTAATAAAAACAACAAAAAAAAAATAAAAATCTCATGAAGAAAAAAAAATCAAGCATAAAATTTTTCTTTATTGATTCGAAATAAGATTGAACATTTTAAAAAATCATTAAGTATATAAGGTACACAAAAAGATTTCTTATAATAATTTTGCTTTACATTAATTTAGAATTCAGAGGCATATAGGTAATCTTTAAGACATTTTAAATAAACCAAATAACAGCAACACCATGGGAGGTTTTTTTTACTAGTGATTATTATTTCAAACTTTGTGTTTTTTTTTTCTTCTGTTATTCTTTTTAATTTCACTTTTTCTTCATCAAGAAAAAAAAAAAATCACTTATACATAGTGGTGTACTGAGGATATTTATGACTTGTGCTGTGATCATTTAACTACTGTGAACTTTCATTAATTATTAATTAATTATTTTCTTTATCGCATACATTTTCTTGATTGAAAAGTTTGTATGGCTTTTTTATTTAAGTTTATAATGAAAAAAAAAAAAAAATTTAAAAAGTAACCTCCATAGAGTAGAAACATGTTTCAGTTATCATGAATTTCGAAAACATTCATGATTTTTGACTTTAGAGTGCCATATCCTTGAAACAAGCCACGTAAAGATATTTTGGAAAGCCCAGAAAATTCATGAAAACGTTTTAGAAGAGTTCAAGACATGAAAAAGTTACGCTGTGTGATTTATATAGAAGAAAGGAAAAAAACAAAAAATGAAGCTTCCTAGTAAAAAACAAAAAGTTGACGTAACGGAAATTTTCATATCATGGTCGAAATTAGTAAGTGGACAACCTTCAGGCCCATCCACATCTTTGGATGTAAAAGCTCGTAATTTAAAGTTTCTCCTTTTATTTATCCATGCATAAATAAGTTCTCGTCTTCCACCCTCCCTGTCAGGAACTAACCACTTTTAAACTTCTAAAGATCTTTCATTTCACATAATTTCTACATCGTCCTAAAAAAGGATATCTATGCATATACACATATTTTCAAATATATACAAATTTCTTTTTGATAAGATAAAACTTAAATTGATAAATTCTTGATTTAAATACCATTAAGAACATGCAATTTATTTTTATATTCGATCAAAATTATATAACCTTTAGAATACAAATTCTATTATTTTTTTTCGAAATCGAAATATCTATCAATTCTATATAATGAGAATCTATTACAAAAAATGAGGGTAACTTTATCTATCACATTTAAATAAAGCTCTTCTTTATTTGTCACAATTTCAAAATAAAAAAAGGTCTGTGACCTTAAAATGTACATACAAAAAAATATTAATGAATACGTGTTAATATTTTCATTTACTATATCAAAATTTACCGGTAATGGTATCACATAATGGAATATCTTGTTTCACATAAAAATGATGAAAAAGCAATCACCTGACTATGATAAACATTTATATCTATTTATAATTTTTTTTTTTTTTTACCCAAAAATAAGTCCTTTTTCTTTAGACTATGTATAGCTAATTTTTTTAAAAAAATTATCTATACACCCCACTGTGAATGAAGGTGCTAATAGAATCTTTTATACGGACACATCATCTATATACATATACTTCTATAAATGTCCAAATATACAACGCAAAATAATAGTATCATTTTTATTTATGATTTAAAATAAGACATAATAGATTAACTTAAAAATTTATCATTAGCTACTTTACTTTCAATATTATGATAATACACAACGATTATAGAATACACACAAATATTAGTATGGGCATGTATGTATTTGTATGTATATTTTGTTGTATTTTCAATTTTGAAGAAGTCAAAAACTTTTTATCAAAGATTATTTAATTATAAGAATATGTATAGAGGGGTGTTGTTATATTATATTTTATTGATATGTTGCACAAGTAAAAACTTAGAGAAAACAGCGGGTTATTTCTCACAGTAAGTGGTATATTTTTACTACTGATATACGCGCAAGTATATTATATATAGAACTGTTTAATATTATTTTAAATAGATATTCGTGAACTTAATGAAATTTTTAATAATTAATCAACACTAAGATACAAATAATTATAATGTAATGTACTTTATATTAAGTATATGAGTGTTAGAAGGTTCATTATGTTCATAATAAAGAAATACTTTAACTAAAACATGAAAAAAAACATGACACATTTAAATTTGTTTTCAAGATACAACAATAACATATGAAACATGATAATAATGTGACATATAATTAAAATAAACGTAAAAATTATTTATCCTTATGGATATTAAATGAGGTTTTAAAAAAATATATTGAAAGTGAAATAAAAGGTTTTTAGTTGGAACTTTTGTTTTTATTTGTTCTATAAAACGATGCAGTGGAAGTTTTTGAATTTTTTTTTTCCAGAACGAATCATTTTTCTAAATTGAAAGCTTCTTCTGCCGAATTATTATCGGAAAAAAAAATTTTGAAACGATGAGGGTTGAAAAGCTCATTGGGACATATTTGGATATGTATTTGCCTGCAATGCGCTTCTTATATATTTACCTTCTATCTTAAAATAAAAACTATTTAGGGAAAATAAATTATCAAATTAATTTTTGGAAAAGATTTAATTATCCTTGAAAACAATGTACATACTCGTATTCTCATTCGTTTTTAAAAATTAGATTACAGAAATAATCTGAATTACATTGACACAATTTTTCTTTATATTGAGATTCGAGAGTGTGATTAAAGATACTTGAAAAATTAATAAATCCCAATTCAATATTATACGTTTTCGATTCAAAATACACTGTGAACTTTAATAATAACCTAGAAACAATGAATATTCAATATTTTTCATTTAAAAAAAAAAAAAATTCTACTCACAATGTATGTAAGACGTACAACATATAATTTTCAATTTATTTTCCATTACAAATAAATATTTAATTTAATTAGTTGAATGTCGAGGACTTCATTTATTATTAATTTACGTGAACATATCGTGAAAAGATTTATATTTCTTTAATTTCAACCTTTACGTAAGTGAAATTTATCCTTGTGCAACAAAAATTCACTGTAAACAAAATATACTCTATCACTTGTATAGAAAAAACCACAATCTTAAAGAATATTTACTATACATATATGTAAAACCTGCTTGAATGTTTTTCATTTTCTTTTTGTTTTTTTGCTGTTTTTTGTATTTTTGTTTTTGTTTTTTTTTTTTTTTTTAATTTTTCAAAAAAGTTTAAGAAGGTAAATTGCTGTTGTTTAGTACTGTTAATTACTTTTGTTTTATATTTCTTTATTTTTTAAAGGTTTTTTTTTGGTTACAAGAAATCAGTAAACGATATAAAACATGTAACATGAATGTTTTATTTCTCGTGGTTTCATCTTTTTAACATGGAAAATATTTACCGCATTTATACAATAATAATATATTTCTGAGATATACACAAAACAGTGAAAAACATGCAATTTTGTATTAATATTGTTTTAATGTTTTATCAGAGGTAAAATGAATAAATTTTCAAATTTAATATATTTTCTTGCTGCTGTAAAAAATATGATCTCATTATTTTTTTTTAAATTTGTATTTAATTGAATAAATTATTTATTTTTTTCGTTCTACTAATTTTTTTTTTTTTTACCATTTTGTTTTTTATTTAATTTGATTTTCTATTGTTTTACAACCATTTAAATTTTCTCTTTCATGTCTTACAAAATTTGAAAAAAAAAGCGAATTTATAAAAATAAAAAGGTATATAAATGAAAAATGAAGAAAAAAAAACAATCTATATCAAAAACCAAAAATGACCATTTATCATTTAATTAAACCTGATGATCCGGAAATAACAAGCATGGAAAGGATGAGAGAGAAACAAAAAATTACCTACCAATGATGATTTTGAAAAAAAAAAAAAATATTATTTAATGTAAAAATATTAATGGAAAAAAAAAACCGTATACCATTGAAAATGAATGAATGAAATCAAGACCAAAAAAATAAGGTAAATTAGATTAAGCGAGGATCTTTTTTGACCAATTATTTTAATATATATAAAAGTACAATTTTTCTTCATACACGTAAAAAAATGTAAGAGGTCAATCACTAAAACAAAAACAACAGCAACAAAAAAAAAAACGAACAAAAAATAAAAATTTATTTTTATACTGAAAAATTAACAAAAAAAAAAAAAAGAATGAACAACGAAAACAACAAAAAAAGAACCATTTCTTTGGGAGGAAAATGGGAGGTAAATAAGAACAAAATGAATATTTTTATCGAAACAAAAAAAAACTATAGATATAAATATTTATTGTAAAAAAAAAAGAATTTATTCCTTAAAATTGATGGGTTGCATTCGTTATGTACACATATATAATTTTAGTTATTGTGAAGTGTTTTTTTTTTCTACTATACTGAAGAATAATAAGATTTGAAAAAAAAAAAAAAAAATACAACTAGAACTTTTGCCTTTAATTTTTGATTATATGAACGAGTATATACGACAAGAATTGTACTGGTTGCGTGTTTTAGAACCATTATTGAGAGTTCTAGATGAAAAAAAAAGTATTCAACAAAAAAACGAAAAGTGTACTATGGCAAAGAGCCAAATAACAAAAGGTTATATCTATACATAAATTTATTACATGAAAATAAAATACATGATAAAATGTAAAATAACAATCATATCATGCGGATACATAAACTGACACGCATTCAAAAATATCTATAAATATGTACATATGTAGATAAGGTGTATATACAAAATATAAATTTTCTGTTTTTCCTTCAGGCTCAAATCTAAAATTATTTTCAATCAAAAATTATAATCAAATATGTTTATAGTATGTGTAACATAGATTGTATCGGAAAATGTAAGTAGTTCCTTGTACAACTACCAATGGTAAATATACATAAAAAATTTAATATTGGGTTTTAAAAACAAATTTTGTTGATTTTTTGAATAACACATAAGAAATTACTATCGAGGATATTTTTATTTTAAAGAAAATATTGTAGTTTCATACTTGAAAAAAAAAAAACATCAAACAGAAAAGGATTTCTGTATTGAAGTTACAAATCTCAAAATCTACAACTACTTCTGCTTTTAGATTGGAATTAAAAATGTTTTTTATTCACGATATCCTTTTTCAAATTACATATAAATACTACATATACATACGAGTAGGTGTATCCATTATGAAATTTTGAAAATTTTTAAGGATATGCGGAAACAATAACGATTTTTAAACTAATCGTATAGGTATATTTAAAATACAAAACATTTAGATTTTTTTCAAATATGTATGTGTACATAAACATTTTTTATATCCTTAAATATTCCTTAAAGATCAATTCAAAGAAAAACTCTATTGTGAAATTCTCAATAATAAAGTTCAATTTAAGTAGTTTGTAATTAATTAAAATCTGCTTAATTTAGATACTTCTTGTATATTGAATTTGTACAATTTACTCCTTTCTTTCGAATATCATTAAAATTATTTGACATTTATTTAACATCTTATTAACTTCACATGTATCTAATATTAAACATCCTTTCAAACCAAGAACACATTTATTATAATTTTCTCTCAATAAACTGTCAATAAGGGTCCATTAAATTGTAAAATATATTCGAATAATGAGGATATCCTTTTATAACCATGTTCAAACAGAGAAATCATGAACTTCAAATCTATGTATGTATGTAACATCCAGAACAAAAAACAGAAAAAAAAAAACAAAAAAAGAAAAACACGTTTGTGGTAATCTTTAGGGAAAACAAAATTGGCGTATTAAATAAAACAAAAGAGGAAAAAAAAATATAAGACAAATTCGAAAAGATGATGATAAAGAAATTGAGAAGTAAAAAGTAAAGAAAAACCAAGAAAATAAATAAATTCAGTATGTCCATCCTCATTTGTATCCCTTGAGGTCAAAATTTGCCACAAGGGTTGAAACCAAAGGACATAACAGTGGTTTTTTTTTCTTCTCATAAATCAAACATTTGTCGGCTTTTACTTATAATACATTTTATTTTCAATTTTTTTTTCTGCATTGGATTTTTTTCTTTTTTTTTTTTTTTAGGTCAAAAACATTTATGAATAATTCTTTTTATTTTTCGTATGCGTTCGATTGTTGTTACGGATTTTTCAACTTGTCAAGAAGTATTTTTTATTTTTCATTATCCTTTGTGTTTGGAAAGAGTTAATGTTAAGGAAAAAAATTTCAGTTTTCATACGTAAGTAATTTGTATAAGAAAATGCAGATGTCTATAAGTCCTTTGACAATAAAGTTACAAAGTTTTTAGAACATATTCACCAAATGGCGAAAGGTCTTTCCACGTGTGCTATTGTGTTGAGGAAACTAAAACGAATGAAATTTTCCAGGTTACAACCAGAGGCATATTTAAATTGAGCGAACATACTAAAAATTCAACAAACAAAATTTTCTTGATTTTTAATTAAAACTTTTGATCGAAACAAAATGTCAGCCACTATGTCTTCCATCCACCTATGTCCATTTTTATTCTTCGAATTTTACGATTTTAAAAGAAAAAAAAATACTTTGGATCGATTCAGTATGTATTTTTAAAAGTTTTGAACGAACGCATTCATAAATTCAAAAAAAAAAAAAAAATCCTTAAAGAAAAATATTTTCATATGGTATATCAAATTCAGAGGATGCATTCAGATATTTGTTTTTTTTTTTTTAAACGAAATAAAAAAAAAAATAAATGGACAATTATACTTTTATACTGTATACTGTATACAGACAGTAAAAATACAATACAAACCACTGCAAAATGATTAATGATGTCAAATAGCAGGTTTCACAAAGAAGCAAAGAGCCAAACATCAGTTTCTTATTTTATTTCTGTAGACTCTAGCACGCAAAGCGGCTTATTCGTAAGAGAAGTAGTACAGAAAAAAAGGTCTACATGCTGATGTTTTACAAAATATATAATATGTATACTATAACTTTATTATAAAAACTTATACGATAAGCTGCTTTTTTTATATACATATTTCGAAAATTGTATTATTTAATACAGGGTGAAATTTCGAAAACATATAAGATACAATTCCATGTGATAAGGTCCAGTCAACAAGGATATTATTGGAATTTTTAATTTAAATTATTATTCAATTGAATAATTGAATAATTATTATTTTTTTAGAAGAAAAAAAAACCCATGGTTTCAAAAGTTTTCAAGAAAAAAAAAAATCTATCTATGTAAGTGATTAAAATGACGACTCTGTGAGTCCATCGACTTAATGTCCTATGAATCTCCATAGAAACTTTGTAGATCGTACCTCAGCAATTTCTTATGAATTTTTAGAATTTGTCATTGGACTTTCACATTAAGTTCTACGGACTGAAATTCTTCCAAGGATTCCTGTTGTCTATTTTCCAAAGAATTGGCTACTAAAATTTTAACTTTAGGACATGTGGTGACTATAATAATAATTCATTGTAATGTATTATTGTACATTTTTCTGCTTATTTTTTTAGTCCTTTGAAATTAAAATAGAAAAAAAACAATATTATACAAAGAGTCCCGCCCTACAACACAAATAATTATTTAAAAATTGAATTAATTTCTACATTAGAATAAATTTAAAAGCTTTACTTATATTTTTCAAATTATATTAAATATAAAAAAAATTAATTTTATACAGTAAGAATATTCCAAGCCTTTGGAAACACACCTTGTGTTGGAAACTATACACAAATATTGTTTCATATAAATGTATACATACATATATGTATGTATGTACATTATGTACACATCGTATTATTGTGTATAAAAATTAAACAAAAAAATAAAAATTGTAGCTTTCACATTTGTACTCAAAATGGTAGCGATATCTACATACATATATCTATATACATATTCATACGTTTTCGTATAAAAATGTTCTCAAAAAAATAAAGTATTATTTTTGGAGTTTTATTTTGAAACATTTTTTTAATTTATTTATTCATCATATACATACATATATGTTAGTATGTGAATGTGGTACATACATAATCTTTTAAGAAAAGCTAAATGTAAAAAAGAAAAAATCCAAAAAATTATATATAGGTAGGTACTTATATTAAAAAAATACGTTTATGTATGTACATACATATGTATTCCAAAAGATACAAATTTCATTGAATGCGGCATCTGTGTTGTCAAATATTAAACAAAAAGATAAAAAATTAAAGGCAAAAGATTCACAAGAGATTATTTTTTATATTAAAAACATTTATTAAATATCATTCAAGCATTTTTGAAAAAAAGTAAAAAAAGAAAATGATTCCTTATAAAATGAAATTGCGCATTTTATAAGGAAATATAAATAAAAAATTGAATCTTTTTGGAAAAAGGTAGAAATTTTAAGCCTCCGTATAAAAAGCTTTAAAAAAACTGTTTTTTAACTTTTTCATTGTGTTTTGTTTTGGTTCTGTAAATTTAAACAATAAAAAACAATAAAAATAAAATATCTTTCAAGTTTTCTAAACTTTTAAAATTCGCATTCTATTAAATCCATTGATCTTTTCATCATAATAAATAATTGAAATTCAGTTAATGTAGGTATTTACAAACATAAAATATAACTTCATTGTTTGTATATAGTATATCTATCCATTCGCATAGACAAAACATTCGTACATATCACCATCAAATTAAATTACTCATTTCCGGATGCATTGACAGAGGAATCACCTTAACGACCTGACCTTGACTCATCAACGACACCCTCTTTTCCCGGAATAATCTATCTAACAAACATCAATTTTGTGCTCACCAAATATACCTATATATAGTATATATGTATATATATATATATATGTTTCTATACTTATATATCAAATTTATATTTACAGTTTAGATATATACATACTATATCTATATAATATTTATTCGCTCAATGTGTTAGTAAAATAATTCGCAGACTTCTAATGGTACCGATAATGATGTTGTAATGACGGCGACGTGTGCAACAGACAAAATCAGTTGTTCATGAAATTAAATTCCTTAACTCGACTTCAAAATTCAGTATTACATTATGGAAAAAAAGCGCGCGATTTTTGTTACTAAAAAAAATTCACCAAGGGCATATTATTACTGTCAGTTTTCAGCAACACGGTATCTTTTTTTTTTGTTTTTATTTGGCACAATATAATTTAAACATCAAACAAAAGATAAATATCTTTTCATACACAAAAAGAAAAAAACAATTTTTGAAATTATATATTTGAAAAACTTAAGTTTATTGATACAAGCTTTTTGGATTTTATTTTAAAAACAACAAAAAATAAAATAAAAAGTTATGTCCAGTGTGACAGGTTCCCATTCTTGTCAATATTTTTATTCACATAGATTTTTCTTTTCTGTATTTTTTTATTTTGTTTTCAATGATTTTTATCTAAAAAAATAAATATAAAACGGAAACGAATAGAAACCAATCAAAACCACGGAAATTTGGAGACTTTCGACGGCCATGAGCACTATCTTATGAAAAAAGTTAATATTTCAGTGGAACCTACTTTAAGTCAATCGGATACATGTTAAAATATCTTATATGAAACTCCTCCTTTTAAATGCGCATGCTTTTAGATATTTTCTAAAAGACCGCCTCTTAAATATTTCCATCTACCTAAACCATTTGAAATTTTTATTCAGTCCAAACAGTATTATTGGTCGAAGAAGTTCTTGTTTAATAACGGATGTTGAAAACTT
The DNA here is from genome assembly GCA_939192795.1 of Bombylius discolor. Classification (NCBI taxonomy): domain Eukaryota; kingdom Metazoa; phylum Arthropoda; class Insecta; order Diptera; family Bombyliidae; genus Bombylius; species Bombylius discolor. Next base: position 1,626,497 of record OW584241.1, on the reverse strand, counting down.
ACAATATTGTCATTTTAATAATAAAGAAAACAATCCGATTGTCGACCGTAAAATAAAAGATTTTGTGCTTATTTTATGAGAAACTATTCACATTATTTTGTTCTTTTTTACAATTGTCAGTTAAAAAGGACAATACTATACAAACAAAGAATTATACAAATGGCTATCAGATGTGAAAAATAAAATAAAACTCACATAACCTATATTTATACGCATACATGTAATTCTTATACAGAAAGGCGTGATGTCTACTGGACAGGACTGAATTTTTTTTTTTCTCTACTTGTTTTTGTTTTTGTAAAAGAAAGTAAAAAAACATTACAAAAAAGGAATACGATTAAAAATAAAATAATAATGAAAAACTTGGTTAGGAATGTTCAAAAAGAATGTAAAAGAAAAAGTTTTTAGTTATGGGCGAGGTGGGGGGCGCGGTTTCAATAATAATTTTTGTTGTTGACAGTTTTGTTATGGTTTGTGTGCTTGTGTGTAAAAATTAAACAAAAAAAGTTTTCTTTTTCACTATGTTATTTTTTGAGCTTTAGTTAAATCATAAAGAACAAAAAAAAAAAAATGAAGAAAAATAAAAAACTTTGAAAATAATAAAGAAAAAAAAAACTTGACGACAGAACTTGTGGGTTCATCCATTGCGGTACGCCCCGCTTCACTAAACATCATTCAAAGAAGCCATAACAGTGCCGCCACATTTGACCGTTTTTAGTTAAAACTTTTTTATTAAACTCGCTTGAATGGAGTCGAGTTTCATTTTTAAATACAACCGACGGACAAAAAAAAAAATTATAGTAACATAATATAGGTACCTACCTCACCTATATTTTTAATTGATTATTAAATATTTAAATTTTTCAATAAAAAGATATAATCAAAAAAATAAATAAATGTGTCGTTATTTTGATAAAACTGATCAATATTCAATCAATATAACACTTCAATCGAAAAAAAACAACAAATTTTAGTGAAAAAAAAAACTAAACGGAAAAATAATAATGTTCATAATTATAATATAAATTATCCTTATTATCCTTTAATTTCTTGTCAATTCAATTATCATTTTATTAAATTGTGTATTTTTTTTCTATTTACATTTTTTTTATTGTGATATACATATAACATAACATAAAGTGATTTTAGATTTCATATTTGTGTAATCAAAAATTTGATGAACCTAATTAATTGTAGGGGGTGTAAAGTGAATAAAAATTTATTACTTTTGATTATTTGTGATTAAAGAAAAAAAAAAAATAAGAGGAGAAAATATTCAATTAAATAAAATTTGTGTACTATTAATCATAATTTGTTTAATCAATTGTGCAATAAAATATATAGTTTTATTTTTAATTTAATAAATTAATATCATATCATTTTCAAATGATACGTACATATATAACTAAGTATGTAAATACGTAAATAAAATAGAATTTAATTAAAAGTTTATAGTTTTTTAGTAGACTAATTTTAATATTTACAACAAAGGAATTGCAAATAAGAAGGTATGAAAAATTATTATTTATTATTTGAATAATTTCAGGATCAAATCTAATTGAATAAGATACTTATTTATAATTTATGAAATTTTTACGCTATGTTAGTTGATGTTAATGTCTCATAAAGATTTTTACTCTTGTCCTTTTGAGAAAAAAAAAAAAAAAAAAAATTTATTTCAATAAATAAACCGCATTGAAATTTCCAAAAATCTAATCTTTATATTTTTCACAATTTATCTTTTTATTTTAATTCCATTTTGAATAGTTAGTATTTTTTTAAAATCCTAAAAAAAATAGAATGAAAGTCCAGACTATACATGTCTGTAAAATTGTATGTGAAAATCCTAGAGCCTAATTCTATTTTGCTAAATATCTGCTTAATTGTCCAGTGGTACTGGATATCGCACTTCGTTTAAACAGTGGACCCCAAACGGTTAAATAAAATTAACATTCAAAAACTTCAAAATAATTATATTATATATATATGTATATGCTATTTCCATATCAGTCATTAACAAATTCAAAAAAAAAATATATATATCTGGAACATTCAAAATTTCCTATAAAAACAAAATCAAAATCCTTTTCTATAATAATTACTTATAGTATCCAAATTAAAATTCACAGTTGTTTGTATATATTTTCAGAATCTTTCCAGGATAAAATTACATTATAGATAACCTGTAGGAATTATGTGTTTTAAAAATGATAAAACATTTAAGAAAACATAACATGAACTATAAAGGCTATTAAAATTTTGTATAGCCAATTAAATACTTTTAGAAAAAAAAATTATATTGAACTTAAATTATATTTGAATCATGCAAGAAGTTTGCAGTAGTTTAGATCCCCAAATGGGTGCTCAAATAAAATCAGAATCCCCACTGAATCCGCTACAGGTTCAAACTGGACAAGGTGCTGTTCCCCCACATACCGCTAAAATGGGACCAAACTGTGATAAACGTGCCGATACGGCATACTGGATGACTACCGAAAGTGGCTTTATTAATTCACAACCTTCAATGGCTGAATTTTTGAATCACTTAAGTCCAGAAAGTCCCAAAATGACAACACCTGGATATCCTGTTGTTCAAAGTGAAGCTATGGATTCTGTACCCGAATATCCATGGATGAAAGAAAAGAAAACATCAAGGAAAAACAACTCAGGTAAGTGCATATAGTATGTCTTACATTACAAATTTTTATTCTTCTACAAACACAATCATTTTACATACAAAATTTAATTTACATTCGATTAATCCATGTTTACAACATGTATTCCATTTCTTTTCTTTTACTCTCTCATTCCTTATATGCGGGATAACCCAGAGCATATATTCTATTTGATATCATTTCCTGAATTTCTGATGAGAATTGTTAGCAATTATTTGTCGATAATTAATCAACAACATATACATTGTATCCTGGATTACTGGCGCCGTTAGTGATAAAATAGTTCGATTTGATATAATCGGTATATACATATGTATATGTAGTATTTACCGCGGAAAATCCTTGATCTTAAACTTCTAATATCAAGATATGTTATTTGCGATCATTTGTAATATCTTATGTTGATGGACAGACGTCTGAGACCTCATTTGTATTCATCTGAAGATCATTTCAAAGTGATGTAACAAATGACGTATCAGAGACTATGAAACACTAACATTTAAAGTGGCCAACCTGTTATTTTGAATCATTTGTCAAACCCTCTAGAGGTACAAATAAATTTTTTTTTTTTCGTTTTTTTTTTTCTTTTAGATTTTCTTTTTAACTGAATAGTATATATTGTATAGAGTTCACATGTTTGCCCTTTACTTTACCTGTAAGGTAAATAATTTTTGTGTTTTGTATCATTCGTTTAATTTTTTTAATTTTTCATTATTTTTTTTTCCCCTATACTATTTGTAAAATTTTCTGTTTTACAATGTGTGATTTTTTCTATTACACAAAAAAAAAAAAAATACAAATTCAAGATACAACCAATTAAAGAAAAAATAAGTTATTATGTACATATATGTATGTATTTGGTAATCATAATTATTAACAATTAAATTTTTAAAATTAATAATATTATGTAAAATCAAGTAAATGATATTTAAGAAGAAGAAAAGAAACAAATGTCATAAAACAAAAATGATATGGAGTGCAAGATAAATTGTTTAAGAAAGTAACCTCATAAAAAACTTATTAGTGATTAATTAAAAGTGTATTTTAACACAACTGTCTTTTTCATGATATTTCTTCTTTTCATAGACACGTCACCTGTAGCAAAATATGTAGTATGATGGTAAAATACCGTTTATATGTTGTTCATTTGAAATTTATATACTTACATATAACTCTCTTTTATCATTTTACTATAGTACGGTAAATTTTCTCGATCATTTTTCTTTTTACAACCTTGAATATTTAACGAACCAAAAAACTTTTCCAACATTTTGTTGTCTTTTTTTTTTTTTCATGTGAACATATTAACCTTATATCACAACGAATATCTTTTCATTTTGATAAATGACCAAAATGAATGTATCACCCAAATATGAGAATATATGTAATATATGTTTACACATTTACAAAAAAGGACGTTTTTCTTTTTTTGTTGTTAGTTGGCGCTTACCTTCTTTTCATATATAGATTCATCATTATTATTTGCAGTTATACGGTTTAATAGCTAATAGGGCATTTAAACGCCATCTACATATTATAACTCTGTTTAATCTCTATTAATTTTTCTAGCTCAATATCTAACAAATTCTTTCTACACCGACCCAGTATATTCTTTCTATATGTTATCATATAGGTAGAATCATACATCTTCTGTGTAACCGACCCCATGCTGTTCTAAAGACAAATGATACGCACCTTTTACAGTATATTTTCAGGGATTATGTGTAGCGGTATTGTTTCAGTTGTTAAAAGATTTGTTCCTTTCACAGATAAATGAGGAAAACAAATGAAAAAATAAGTAGAAAGATATTTTCTACAAGTGCTTTGAAAATTCTTTTATTAGACTTCTTTTAAAATTCACAACAGCTTTAGGCATACAAGGAAGAAGAATTTCATTCATGAAAATTACACTGCATATTTTTTTTCCACAACTTTTCAAACAACATAATAAAATATAATATTTTATATGTCCATATATGATATCCGTATATGTATCTGCACATATAGCTTTAGAAAATGTGAAATTGTGAAAGCCAAAAACGATTACCATTATTCTTTATAGTATATTATATGCTCATGTTAAGTACGCTATTAAGACAATTTTATACAGAAATAAATTTTTTTTGTTGTAGTATGTACATTTTCACATTCATGTGTTATAATAGAAAAGAACATATTGTAACAATATAAACACATTGTTATACAAATTGTTCCTGACAGTATATTTTATTTATATGCGATATTCAGGAAATATTCTTTGTTGCCTATACTACTTATATACTTGTACTTCCACATACTGTAATGGTAAAAGTTTATTCGGTACAAGGATTAAACACGTTATATACATTTTTTTCTGAATGAATCAACAGGCTTTTCCGATAGTTAAAAAAGATTTATAATATCAATTGAACCCCTTTATTGGAATTTATAGAGAAAAAATGTACAAAATTTTAGGAATTTTGGAAGAAAAAAAAATAGCTTAAACTATTTCGAAAAAGGTAAATGGATGAATTATTATTCAAATCAGTATAGTATCCGTTCGACCAAACTGTTTAGTCATTTTTCACATAAAAAATCATTTCAGATCACTAAATAGCGTGGGAAAAAAATTTTAAATTCAGGACAAGAGTAAAATTGAAAAAGGATATTGAGAAATATTTTTTTTGTTGTTGCATTTATAGCCTAAATCCTCTCCTACACTTACATACATATATGTATGTTAATGAAGTTTTTGTACAAAAGTAGAATTTTAAAGTTTTGGCAAGGACATTATTTTCTTCTTTTTCATATGCTCATTCCGAACTATACAAAGCATAATCTGAAACAGGTGTATAATTTCAGGTAGAAAAACATTTTTAATTAATTCAATTTTTGAAAATTAGGTCGATTATATACTTAATGACTTATGGAACAAAAATAAAACTTTTCTGTTCTAAACAATTTAAAAACTTTAATTCCCGCAAAACAACATTCAATTGTTATAATTTTTGCACAATGTGTTCGATTTTTCTTTTTCTTCTTCTTTTTTAAAAATAATTTTCAAAAATATTTACTTCAAAACTTTTATTAAAGAATAATGCTTATCATAAATGTGGACTCAATTAAAAATCATTGTCTTTTGATAGTATTTTTTAATGTTATAGCATTTAACTAACTCTGCTGATGGCAATTCTCTTTAATTTTTATCTATCCTTTATTTTTTTAATGAAAATACAAACTGTTTAAATGAATTCCTTTTTACCACGTTTAAAAACTCTCAATTTCATCCCTTTTAATGGACTACAATTAATTTAAACAATGAAAAAGGATTTCGTCTATGGTCGAGTTTTTCAATAGATATAACAATTAACCGCATCTTTTACACCGCTAAATTAGCATATTGTCTTACATTTTTTTTTTCTGTTTTGAGTTTTGTTTAATAAAATGGAACATTATTGCATTGAATGAAAATTTCACTGTACGCACGTATATGTATAATACATATTGATAGATCGTGTAGATAGGATTAAGGATATACAAGCAAACAAGTGGTACTTTAACAAAATTAAAATAAAGTTATTTTTATTTTCATTATCTAATTAGCGGAATTAAAAAATATTCTACCATAGAAAATTTAATTTTAATTTAGTTTTAATTAACTGAATAAAGGACATTTTACTCACTCACATATATGTATGTAGAAAACTTGATGAGAACACTCTAATTTTTACGTTTGATTTTTTTTTTTCAAATATTATGACGTTCATATTAAAATACTTTTCACATTGTATTAAATCATTGTGCAAGGACATTTAACATGATCGTAAAATTTATTTTTTATATTTTTTTCTTCACTTCGGATATCCTGGCCTAAATCTTAACAGTTATGCCATTAATTCAATGTTTTAATAGCGGTAAAGCAGGTCGTAAAACAAATTTTTTTATTTATTTAAAAAAAGAAACCAAATTTTTTCACCCTCCTTACGTCGAAAATAAAATGGTTTATTTTAAAAAAAACAGAAGAGAAAGGACATTATGAGCAAGCATAAAGGGAGGAAATCATTCAACAAAAATAAACAATCACGGCAGGGATGCTTTTATACTAAATTTTTCCATTTAAAAAGAGAAAAAAAAAAACGATTTTTTTTTGTAATGTCATCGTGTTGATTTGAAACCGTGCACGGGTCAAATCGCTTTTCACAATAAATAAAAAAAAAAACATAAAAAAACAAAAATTTTAAATTTGGTAAAATTCTTATTGTTTTCTTTATAATAACCGTATGATGAATGGTTAATTTTTCTCTTTTTTATGTGTAAAAATTGTTTAAAAAAAAAAAATAATAACAAAACATCATTTAATAAAATATAAAAGCGAAAAAAAAAAAACTTGTATCAAAAAAGCTATCAACAAATGGGTGGTTGTTCCTGTTGAAATAATCAAAAAAGAAAAATAAGGATGACTCATCTGAAAAGTTTATTATATTTTTTAACAGTTTTTTTCACTTTATTGTAAAAATTAAATTGTTTTATTGTACTTTTTTTTTGTTTGTTTAAAGGTGAGGGAATTTAAATATTAAAATATTTGTGAGTAGGCCATATGGCCTATAGACGTATGGAGAGGGTTATTAAAATTTTAAATTATACTTGTACCACAAAATAAAAATTTTCACCTTCGATACAATTCAATTTTTTGATACAGTTTTTTCATGTGATCTATGCGGTATAAAAAAATGATGTATAAGGACCCTTATCGAACTCATTTTAAAATCTTCTTTTTTTATTATTATTAAGGAATCCCTTCCACCTTGTTTGTATAATATTTATTTTCCTTTATTTTCAGTTAACATAGATGATAATTATCGAAGTTATTTATGATATAGAGACCCTTATTACTTTATATATACTCGTTACTCGTATTTCATATTTAATAGCTACAGTTCAAGTTTATAGACGTAGAGAATTTTTCTCATTTATAATTTAATTTATGAGTTTGTTTTCACGTCTACAAAAACATTGAAATAAATTTATTGTATACTATACAACAAACTGTTAAATATTAACTGTATGCACATAATAATAATTTTTGTATTTTTTTTTTCAAACTTAAAACAAACAAAATTTATTATTTTTGTTTTGTTTTGTTTTTTTTTTTTTTTCTACAAGTTTATAATCAGAAAATAAAGATATGTATGAGATGAAAATAAAAAAAAATGATGTAAAATTCTCACATCAACATTTTGATTTAATTTTTATGAAAAAATGATTTAATGGAAAAATTAAGAAAAAACAAAAGCATTTTATTTTTCTATAGAAAAGATGTGAGAAAACATGTATCATGAAAAATTAAACATAATTGTGAGAAAATTGAAAAAAAAGCTGGCAGCAATTAAAAGTTATTTTTTCTATAAATTTACATTTTTAAATTTTCATATAATTTTTAAATTTTAATTGTTACAAACTGAAATTTATTTTCTGCTTCTCACTCATCAGCAGATCTATTTCATGAAGGATTTTTCACCTTTCAAAATTCTTTAAAAATTACAAGGAAATTTTCATTTAATATTTTTCATTTTTAAATTTCAACACCTTTAATTCTCACTTGTCAAAATTTTATTGTCAATTTGAAACTAGAAGAAAAAAAAGTCAAGTTTTCTTTGGCCATTCGAATTCTTGCCAATTGTTTTTTTTTTTTTTTTTAAATAAAAAAAGGCGATGTCTAAAATTTCAATTTTTGATTTTTATGTTCAATGTGATGCCAAAATTAAATTTATTTTTAGATATTTGTTTTTTTTTTTTTTGTGATTTAAAATTCAAATTTGTTTCATGCCAAAAAATTAAAAAAAAAAAATTCTCATGCAAGTTCGATCGATTCTTAAAGGCAAAAAATGAAAAAAACAAAAACAACTAAAAATAAAAGAAAAACCGTTGTTATTTAAACATTTAACCCATAGCACTTGTTCAAGAAGCTTGTCATTTCAAAATAGAAAAACAAAACAAAAAACTTAAAATAAAATTCTCTTAAGGCGAATCATAAATCCTCCGCAAATTGGAGATAACTTTAGACTAATCCACAACTTCCTAATAAAAATGCCCGTTTTTTTTTTAACTTGTCCTCCTTTTTTATTCCCTGTTTTTTTTCCACCTTTTTTTTTAGATTTTTTCGTCCTTAATAGAAAATCATGTCATCTTTATAGACGAGGGATAAAATTTACTTTTTGCACCCCGTAATATAGCTTTTTTTTTTGTTCTCATATACTCGTACATCCTTCAATATGAAGAAAAAATCTAAAAACAAATTATTCCAAAGACTATAAAAGGAATTTTTTGAGAGGCATGTGCCAAACCCAAAAGTCTAAGGCGAGGCATATTCCAGCTTCATTACTTTAAAATTTAATCGAGAAAGAAATTTGAATGACTATAAAAATTGATTTTATTTTTCTTTTTTCTTGCTTTTCGCTTTTGTTTTTTTTTCTGAGTACGTATTTTTTTCAACAAGGACTTTTGTTAATTTTTGTTTTTGCTTCGGAAAACTTTTTATTTGGTACTTTTTGTCCTTTTGTATTTGTAAAGTACATTTTAAATACAATTACGTTTTATATATTCAAAAAGGAGGACTTTAAATGAGCCCATTAAGAAGAAAAAAATGAAAAAAGAAAAATTGAAAAAACAAAAAATAAAAATTAAATTGATTATTTACTTTGGTTTTTTAGTTAATGAAATGAAGTGTTATTCGTTGGTTTAATTTTATGGGGAAGTACTTTTTTTTCATATAGTATCTCTTCACAGAATTTTCTGTTACATAAGATTCCTTATACTGAAAAATAATAATAATAAGTGAATTTGAACGTTGAAAATTATTCACTAAATATTCGCAAATTTTGTGGTTTTGTTTTAATTTCTTCTAATGAATTCATTATTTCTTTGTTTCCCTTTTTCTTAAAAAAAAAACATAATAAAAGTTAAAAGATTTTACATTGAGTCCTCTTTAATGAGTATTTTATCCTGTATTAATTTTTTTTTCTTAATCTTTTCTAAGATAGCTTATATTTGCAACTATATAAGGATATCTCTTTTTTCAATACGAATTTCACATTTTTGTTTGTTTTTCTACATTTAACCTAATGTTTTTTTGCACTTGATGTTTCTATTAACTAAGGTATATATCCTGTGAGATAAATACGTTATAAGAGTAACATAAAATTTCACCCCAATGACTAAAGAATGTCAGTTTCTTCTTGAACATCATCTATCACTCTTGACTTGACCTTTTTTTTTTTGCCTGATGAGGATATGTTATACTCTCTTGAATTTTCATCCCTGCTTAGTATTATATAGGAATCAGTTGTATCAGCAAGGATGATTACAAATGAATGTTACACAATGTTCTTATCATATCGTATATACAATAGCGGTAGTCTTTAAATTACACATACACTTTTTTTTTTAAAAACATTGTTGTCTTGTTGAGAAACAATAGCCGATGAAATTTTGGATACGTGTCACATTAGAACAGAATTATTTACACACTGTGTTACTTAGATTTATCCTTAACAGAAGTCCTTGCATTTTTGTATACTCGTACATATACCATACATCTATCTTTATGTCTATGTGACAGAGTATCATTTTTAAACGGATAACTATAAAGAACCACTGATTTGTCAACAAAATCGTTTTACTTGTCAATGTGGCTTCTATATTACACGTTTAAAATGTCCTTTGAGGAAATACTCAGAGCATACAAGAAATGATTTTTTTTATAGGGTCAAAGACATCACTAACAAAATTTATTCTGATGGATTTGCATCACAATTTGATTGTCTGATGACATGATCGAACTTTGATTTTGTCTTTATGTGCTGTGCTATACAGGATAGAACAATGTAACGTGATCGATCATTTTGACAACAAACGACAAAAACTTACAAGAAATTATTCAAATTCGTATTATGTGCTATGATGAATTTGTGCATTTCATCAATTATTCTGCGTTATGGGAAAATAAAAATTTTCAAGAATTTATTGATTGAAGATTTAGGTTTTTTTTTTAAAAAAAAAAGTATAATTTTTTAAATTTAAATTGTAATCTTGTGAAAAATTTATGCACTTTTTTGAATGAAATGCAAAAATTAAGGACATGTGTCTTCATTTGAATTTTTTAAGTTATCTAAAAAGATGATAACACTTTTTTCATTTGAAGAAAAATCTTTAAATTGGAACATTATCCTTTCTTTTATTCTTCCATGGCGTTAGATTTCAAATCGAATTAGGTTCTTTTCAAACTGATTTAAAGTGTGACCTTTTATTTTTTGATTTTTATGTAAATCACAAAAAATAATCATTTATTTATTTAAATTTTCAATAATTGATAACATTTTCATGGTCATGCTTACATTAAAAAAAAAAATTATATCAAAAAACAACATGAAATTAGTCTTGATAAAAATCATATTGTCTGTTTGTTTGTTTTTTTTTTTTTTTTTTTTTTTTTTGTTTTTTTTTTTTTTTTTTTTTTGTCTAGTTTCAAATCTCGACAATTTAACGCCACTTGAACAAAATGTCATTATTAATTTTTGATAGATGATTTTGTATGTTTGTAATCTGTATCATATGAGTATATGTATGTATATACCCTATTAATCGGAAGTATTCCTTTTTCTCATTTATTACGAAAATTTGTAAAAATTTTATAAAAATATTTTTAACTATATTTATTAACCACAGGGCATAAACAAGATTTTTTTCTATTTGAAAAAAAAAATCCAGAAAAGAAAATAAAATACAAAACTTTTCATAAGCTTTTTAAGATACGCAATAATTTATTTTTTTTTTTTTCAATATTTCTTCCATACTCATACACACGCTTAACTTGTATTTTCAAAAAAATATATATTTTGGCTATATAAAAAATTAAGATTAGCTGGATTTGAGGTACAAAATTACACTTAAAATATCACTATTTCATTTTTTTTTTATTGTATTACAAGTGTAGATATACAATTATTTCGTGTATATAGTTTATGTAACAGGTTAACGTAAATGTTGTTAATCACATTTTTAGATGGTATTAAATTTGTTATTATTTAAAAAAAAAAATTTTTTTTCAAGGTTACAATAGATGCAAGTTACTCAATAAAATATAATCAAGTCATAATGATGATATAATATTACACTTATGATCTAAATTATGCGTGAATTTTACGAAGAATTAAAAACGAATATACATATGTATGTACAATAAAACAACAATAAAATACATGAAGTGTTAGATTTTTTGTTTTTTATTTTGTAAAAAAAAAAAAGACAAGAAAACGTTGTTTTTTTTTCGAATTTTAAATTATAAAGTAATTTTTGAATTACATAATTTAATGAAAATAAAATGGAAATTTATTAAGGCAGGTTATTTAATTTTTTTTTATTCCTTTTTTTTTCTTGTTAATTTTTCTTTAAATGAAAAAATATGAGAGAAAAAAAAGCATAAAAGGAAACTAATACAGAATAATCTTGATTAGCATACATAAAAGCCATTACTTCCGCATCATAGGCTTTTTTCATTAAAGCACTAAAAATATAAAAAGTAAAACGAAGCCTAAAAGAAAAATAATGATAATGATTATATTTTCTTTTTCTTTTTTTTTTTTTGTGTACAGTTTTCTACTTCACTTCCTTTTAAAATCGATTTATTTTGTAATTTTTTAATTTAAAATCAATTTCGGATTTTTTTGTACATAATTAATTTTTTTTTTTTTTTTGTTGGACTATTAACTAAAAAATTATGAATTTTAGCCACCGAGGTAGAAAAGATGAGCAAGGAAATAAGTGCAGGATATATTCCAAGGAGCAAAAATTACAATTTTTATCCTCCATTTCTGTTTAAGATCAGAAAATATGAAAAAAAAAATAATAATCAAAATTTACTTCCTTTTATTCGATAACTTTATTAATTTTCAATTTTTTTTTTATTTCTTCACTTTTTTTTTTCTTTCAATTTTAAACGAAATAATAATGTTTTTTATCACATAATTTTCATTTGATCCTTGTATGATTTTCATTCACACACCATACCTATATATGTACAATAAATTATTTCAACAACTTTTCTTATCTGGTCTTAAAAGCAATTTTTGTTCTTTTCTATAAAATCTTTATTTATAGTCTTCGTTTATATCTTGAACAACCATAAAAAACAAGTACTAAAAACCAAAAGAACACACGAAAAAAAGAAAAAAAAAACATTTTTTTACTATTAAGTAAATTTAAAATCTATATATCGAAGCAATGACAATTTTTATGCGCGAGGGTGTACATAAATTTGGCTTCGACTCAAATTACACCCTCCTTTTTTTTCATAGTAATTTAAATACATATTTGCAGTTATTATACAATGAAATGCAAATATTATATAATAAATTCTATATAAATATACTTGCTTACTTACCTGTTTATTTATTGGAATTGTAGTTGAAAAGGTGAACGATAGACAGTAAAAATAAAGAAATCTTAGGTTTTTCCTTCTTAGTTAGTTATTTGAATTTAAGAAGAATTTAAAGTGAAATTATTTTAGAAAGAATTTTTTTTTTTTTGAAAATTTCATCATTATCTATTGACTCACGATTTAATAAAAAAAAAATCCTTTATCCAAGAGGACTCAATACTAAAGTGGAAGAATTTACTTGAAGTTCTAAAACTTTTAAAGGAATTAATCACAACCCACTATCGTCCAAGAAATAAGAAAAAAAAGTACAAGACAAAAACATAGTGGGATTCGGTTGACATTAATTAAATTCATTAACCTTTTTGTTTTAGTCTAGAAAAAATAAAATGAAAGGATTGGAGATCAATCTAAATCTATGTATAGATAACCTGACTTGAAAGGCTTGCATTCCAAAATCACAAACAAACAAACAAAAACCTTTCATAAATTTTTATTTTCGTCTAAGAAGAAAAAACTGAAAAATCCACTAATAAAAAAATCTCAAAAAGGATTAACTTTTTTAAAAACTATGCCTAAAAAGAAAGTCTTCATTTTTTTTTTCTTCTTATCCAACAAGTCAAGTTAAAGAGACACAAACAAAACAACAAAAAAATTGAAAAATGATTCGCGTAATTTAAAATTATTTATAAAAATGACAAGAAGATACACAATATACGGCATAAAATGCTTTTACTTTTTAAGATTTTTCTCCCTTTTATCATTTTTTTTCTTCTTTCATTTTTATGGAGACTAATGAGAAGTCATTTGTTCATGTTAAAATAAAAATTTGAAATATGTCATGAATATCAATTTAATATATAAGTATTTTTTTTAAAAGGAAAATATTTTTTTCTTCATCTACTTATGCCTTTTTGTAGATTTATTTTCCCCTTCTTTGAAAAAAAAACAAACACTACACTCTTTATAGAGTAGTTAAAATATTTTTTTTATGAACGAATAATTATGCAAAATGTTATCATTTTATTTAACTTACACTTTATTTATATACGAATGACAAAAAAAAATTAAATATTTAGCATGACCTTTATTCTATAGAATATATGCTCAATTTTTTTTATTGTCTTCTTTTCTCTCTTCCTAGTGTGTAAAACAAATGAGAATAAGTCTTTAAAAGTAATCGTGAAAAAGTTAATCTTCTAATTAGCCGCAATTTATATCAAAACCTTGCGGTAATAAAGAAATTTTCATTGCTTTATTATAGGAGAAAAAAAAATTACTAAGAAGAAAAAAATAAGTAAAAGAAAGAAAGCGAAAAAAAAACTTTCCAAAAAAGCATGTTTTCAATAAGATAAGAAGTTTTTACTGCGATTAAATGGTCTTAGAAGCTTTTAAACTAAATGTCCTTTTCTCTAGGGAGTTGATTTTTTCTTTCTTCCTTTTTTTTTTCTCTGTGGTTTACCATCACAGTTTACTATAAACTCACACACCACAAAATAAAAAAAAAAAGTTAAATCTTATTTAAAAAAGGAAATCAGTTCTTGAAATATTCGCGTATAAATACAATATTTCTCCTTAGTGACACTAAAAGAGAAGAAAAAAAATTGCAAAATAAAAATTTATGGGATTTATTGTTAAACAGGGGTATAAAAAGAATAAAATTTAAAATCTGTTTTACCGGATCATCTTAATACAATGTATCTATATGAAACCATATACTACATACATTTATATTTTTAAAAAAAGGATAACAGATTATTTAAATATATAAAAATCAACAAACACATGCTTATATATGTCAGCACGTTTATTTCATATGATAATGAGAGCATAAGTCCTATAAAAGTCATGTATCATTCTAAAACGGAAACAATATTTGAGGGTGAATCGCGTGGTTGACACGTGATTCCGCGACTATAAATTACTTTCAGATCTACATGAATGTTTTGTATCTAACGTGAGTTTAACAATAAGGACTAAAGGACTATGTTATTTTGAAATTTTACAACGTTTTTTTTTATTCTAGATCCTTTGATTATTATTAAGACATTTTTAAATTTTGTGACTTTTTTTTTTTTTGGTTTTATATCTTTTTCTGAATAAAAATTTGCGTATAATGCTTCTTTAGAAGAAGAAAAAGTGGTTTTGGTGGGCCTTTAAAGGTTTTCTAGCTAAATTTGTTCTAAAAGGACAATAAGAAAAATTATTTAAAATTTAGACGTGGTGTTAGAATTTATAACACGGTAAAAATTAAGTCTAAAATATTGTGGAAAATGTAAAAATATTTAAGTTATTTAGAAAAATGGAAATTAATATTCATTTTCTGAAGGCCACTACACGTACATTGCTCCAACGTTTAAAATATTTACAAAATTAAATAGACGTAAAAAAAAATAAAATTTAAGCTTGAACGAATTTATATTAAATTTTAATCAGTACTTAGCGAAAATTACTATTCAGACTCTCGTGATCTAATTTCTCAATTATATTTACGTTCTTGCTTCTAAAACAAAAGAGACTTGAACGTCTTTAACCTATCGGCTGAGTTAAAAAACTTTATAGGAATTAATTTCATTTTAGTCCTTCAAAATAAATTACCTTGAGCATTAAAAATAAGTCCATTGACCTTATTTATTTTTTCGCTTTTAAACACTACCAAAAAAAAAAAAAAAAAAACTCCTTCTTTCAACTACAAAATGGTTGTGCTTCGATTTTTTCCAATGAATTCAAACCTACGTGTCACAATTTTAAATCGTAATCACACATATTACATTATCTTGCTCTAATTAAAAAATATTTACAAACTTCATAAAAGTAATTAGTTTATGAAAATGCAAAAATGTTCTTTTTTTTCGCTAACTTTTTTCTTTAATACAAAAATTTTATAAACAATTGCATGTCAAATGATGTAAGATGAAATATATTTTTTTTTTTGTTATAAAAAAAACTCAACACTAAAATGTGGTCAAATGACATAAATTTTTGTTATATTTTTATTATGATATAAAATAAAAGCTTATTGCGAAAAAATACATCAGGTAGGTATATTTTCTCTTTTTTTTTTTTTTTTAATTTTTGTTTTTTGTTTCAATAATTTTGTATAAATATCTCTGAAGCAAAGAAAAAGAAAATATGTAAAAGTTGAATGAAGTTTGAAAATTTTCTTAAACATGAAAGCAAAAAAATTGACATGAATAAAAGCAAAAATAAAAGCAAAAAAAAAAAATAAAAAAAACACAGACAGGTATTATTTTTGATATTGCGAGGTGAATGCAATGTGTACACGATATTTAACAGAGAAAAAAAAAACAACAAAAACAACAACAACAAAATAAGTATAAACATTTACAGGCAGGCAAATGTTCGTGTTTACAGCCATTTCTTTAGTTACTTTTCATAATAAACTTAGGTACATATAAAGTTTTATTTTTGTTCCCTCTGGCACTTAAAAAATTATTCTAAAAAGTAGTAGGCACCTATAATTTTCGATTTTTTTTTTATATTGTACATTATACATACATACATCTACAAATAAATGTAGCTAAATACACCTGAAAAATAAAGTAAAAAAAACAAAAACATTGTACAAGAATATCTTTTTATAATATATGTACATACATGGATGGCTTGGCTGGTATACAATATCATTGTACCTCATGGGATTGGGAGTTGTTTTAAGCCCCATAAGAATAAAAGAAAACTAAACAGAGAAAAAAACAAAACTCAACCCGGTATTTTATACACGATGGAATGGTAGGTTAGGTATTAATCTAACTAAAAAAAAATATAATATACATTGAAAGAAAAAAAATAATAAAAAATAAATAAATGAAACGAATATGTTGTTTCACCGCTTATTTTTATACATTTTCAATGTTTTTTTTCCTCATTTTTTTTTTTTTTATTTAATTTTCTTTATTTATTTTTTTTTTATCGTATAGGAAATAATTATATGATTGAAGTACGTATACGGTGTTTTTTTTTCCATGCCATTGAAGCGGCGACGTCTATAATATATTGAAAGGGACTCGCTATATAACACACATAAGTACATACAATTTTTAAATGTATGCGGGTATACATTTGGAAAAAAAAGTACATCAGAAAAAACAGAGAAAATATAGTTGGAAAAAAAATAATAAAAAAATAAAATATAGTAATATCTAAGAAAAACACAATGAACAAATAATTTGAATAATTGAAAATGGCGCTTGTTCGATAACATTGGAAAACTTATAATTATGGTCGATCAGGGTTAGTCTGAATTATACAAAACAGAAAGAAAAAAATATAGAAAAAATTCTATGGTATATGTTATGTTTTACTTTAATGATAGGGTTTATTTAATTGTCAAATATAATAATACTGATAATAATATTAGCTCAAATTTTATTGTATAATACATCAGTTTGTATCCTCCATTAAAAATAATATGAACGAAAATTTGATTTTTATTCATCTGACTTCATTTTCGAATTTTTCGAAAATAATTTCGAAAATTGAAAATTATCAAAATTTCAAATTTTTTTTCTTTCTGTATTTTTTTTAAAATTATTTATTAAATTTAATGTTAACGTATTTTTTTTCATTCAAAAAAAATTCAAATCTTTATAAAAGTATAATTTTTTTTATATAAAACGATTTTCAATAATTTTTCGAGCAAAAATTCAAATTTTCCTTACAATATAAATTCAGAATTGTAGATTTTTCGTACTCAGATACACAAAATATCTAAAATATATCGTGAATACATTGTTTTTTTTCTGCATTATCATCATCTACTTGTCAGACAGTATTGCTCCATTGCGTTTTACTATACGAGTATACTACATATCTATACTATGATTTGTTTTGATTATAAAAAAAAATGCTAAATCATTTCTAAACCATCATCAAAATATTTAATCATGACATGATATTTTCATTTTATACTTGTACAACTCAATAGTATAGTCTCAGAATGATTCGATTCAGGAAAAATTCACCACCATGAAAATAACGTAAAAAAAAATCAACTATTGAATTATTCCCCCCGTTTCATTTCAAAACAAATAATAAATATTTACTCACTCCAAATAATAAAAACATATTATTCTTCCTCATATAAAATTATCTATTATAATAAAATGTATCTAATATATACATTGTGCAAACACAACTCATCTTTTATATACTTTAACATGCTTGACCAACATTATCAATACAAAATATAATAAGTTATTCAACACCCAACACACAATATAGGAAAAACCACATTCATACACACAAAAATTGAAGTTTCATAGTCCTTTCATATTTATTTTTTTATTTTTTACAATATAAAAAGGACATCTTAACTGTATATAAAAGCAATTTAAGAAGTTTTTGTAATGTCTATTAAAAACATTGTGTATCTTTAAAATATGTTTCAATCTAATGAAACTAGCTGTACTTATTCTTCTTAATATTTTAAAAGTTAACATCATAAAATATATATTGAGATCCTTCATTTTAACCCTTTTTTTTCTCCTTCATTTTTGTTGTATTTTGAGTGGACATCATTCAACTAACCGGATAATGTTTTCTTCCTTGCAGATAACAATGCTTCTACTACATAAAATTCTTGTATCTTAAACTTTGAAATAAAAAAAAAAAATTTCAGTATTATTATTAATTCAGTTTGAAGTTAACTTTTTTGACCTTACGATAAAAAAAAAATAAATAATAACACAAATCTTTTCATATACATATCCTTGACAGACGATGCATTATCATTATGCCAGATTAAACCACAAAAACAAAAGATAAGTTATTGCAATGGTAAATTTTTAGTGCATTAGAAATGGTATGCAGAATTGAAAAGAACTCAAGCAAAATATTAAATTATGTTCGGAAATATTTTTTTTTATTCTATCGATAGCCAAACCAAAAAGAGCTTTCAAGGACTTTAAACGAGATTGAAAAAATTATAAAGTGAGAATTTTTTTTTTAAATCAAGCACATCTGAAAAAAAAGTCGTAACTACGATACAAAGTTTCTGATTTGTGTTTTTTTTTCTCAATAAATAAAACATCGAACTGTTTTCTTTTTGCTTCAATTTTTTTTATTCGTTCTCCTTTTTACAAATTCCCCATATGCAATCAAATATCAATTTCAAAAAGAATCATATAAAACATAAAATTAGTTTTCATGTAATTTATTTAGAAAAAAAATATATGAAAGTTCGTATATACATATGTATATCTTTTATCAGAAAACTTTTTATTATAAACACATGCCAGTTATATATACGAGTACATAAATCCATGCATACGTATGAATGAGGTGTATAGACGAGTATATATGTATGTAAATACATGTGCTACATGCTTATACAAAATGTTTTCCACAGGGAAGTTTTTTTTTATTTCTTATTTTTGCTGCTTTGATTGACAGGAGGTGTGGACAATCAACCCCAAACTTTTTTTTTTCAAGAGGATGATCCGTTACATTTGGTGTTTGGGCGTCATGTGTTCTAAAATATACCATATACAAATTTCATGTAATGATTCGATTTAATGCTAGGTCTGCCACGTTTTATTTATAAGTTCACTTGGGTATATCACAAATGTAGATCATCAGTTTCCTGCTTACAGTATTTTTATTTTTTATTACTATTTTTTTTTTTTTTTTTTTTTTTTGCCTTGTTTTTACTCGTCCTTTTATTTCAAGGTAATTACTCATCAACTAAACTTAATCTATACATTTATATGATGAAAAAAAAAATGTAGATAGATGTGTAGATGTGTTTAGTATCTAAAATAACTTAAATTAGTTCTTAAGGAAGGTAAAAGTTGAAGATTTTTCGATAGCTTTCTTAAAGATGTCGTGAATGCCAATTTTTCGGGATAAATTTGAAAAAGATCTTTAAGGTAAAATTTTCTTCTAAATTAATTAAGCAAATTAAATAAATTGTCTAAAATAACAAAACTTTTTCGAACTGAAAAACACAATTTTTTTCCTTCATTTAAATTTCAAAAGCTTCAAATTATTTTTATAATATTTTTAAAGTTAATTTCAAAATTTAAAAAAAAAATCTTAATTATATTATCTTTTCTGGGAACCTGTGAACATACATTTGAATTATGTAAAGAAAGAGAAATGAAAAAAAGCCTATTTTACAAAAAAAAAATGTTAACCTCTTAGCAAAAAACAAAAAGTAAAAGCTTTTTTTAATTGTTTTTCATTTGATTTTACAATTTAAAATTAGGAACACAGACACATAAAAATGTTTCTTATAAAATTTATGAGATGACAAAAACATAAGCTTGTGGTTAGATGGAATCTTTTTAAAAGTATCGCCCTAAAAGAAATTCAGGAAATAAAATATAAGAAACATTTGAAAAAAAATAATAATAAGAATATAATTTTTTTGTTCTTTGGTTTTTTAAGTTTTTTCTTTCGTTAAAAAATATTGTTAACCGGAAAAAAGGGTAATTAATCGCAATATGGTTTTAAAAGGAAAAAAACAATATTTAAAAATGAACAATTTTATATTCAGTTTCATTCAGAATATGCGGTTTAATAAAATGCGTGGATAAAATTTATGTGATTGTACATTGTACGCGTACACCTTCAGACAAGTAATTATTTTAATATTTTTTTTTTTTAAATTTATTAAATGATGCAGAAAAATTTAAATCGTAAAAAAATAGAAAAAATTTTAAATTTTGGTATTTTATTCACAATTTAAAATTTAAGCTTCTTAGAAATTCGTTATTTTTTCAATTTTTAAATCAATGAAATTTTAAAAGCATGAAATAAATGTCTTTTTATCGACTCCCTAAAAATCAATTTTTAAAAAATCAAAAAAATATAAACAAATAAATTTATTTCTAAGAAACACAATTTTATCATATGTTTATTTTCAATACAAAAACACAAAAAAAAAAAAATTTCACTTTTTACACTTATACAAAATTTCCATATTTGAATATATCTATGTATGTATATACTTTTCCAAAGCACAGATTATATCTTAATATTTATATGGGGAGAAAGTAATTAACGAAGTACCAATCAATCAACAGAACTGTTTGAATGTCATTTAAAATTTTATATCTGCGGAAGTAACAATTTCATTCAAAAAAAACAAACAAATGACAACATCAAATTTTCTACAATATTATGGATTTATATTGAAATTTTTCAACTTTAAAATAAGAAGAAGAAGAGAAGAAAAAAATCAATAATGAATTTAAACTGTTAACAGCATCATAAACATTTTTATGAAAATTCTTGAAAAATATTTCTTGTTTTCACAAAGAAACAAAAATGAAAAAAAAAAAAAAACATTTTAAAAAAAGAAAGAAACAAAAATGTTTTTCTTAAATTTATTATAGTCACTGAAGCGGATATTAAAGATATGCAACTGAAAAACCATCTAACGTTAAATACATAGGTACTTTACATCTGCATATAACCTACGAAGGTATACAAATAAAAAGCTTATGACATTGTGTATGCGATAATGTTATTTTCATGGTGCGACAATCTTCTAACAAATACAAATTTATAACTTGTGCAACAGTAACAGTAATGACACCTAATAGAATGAGTACTTTTGATAATAAACGCATACATTTACTCATATGTGTATATATGTACATATATACTTGACAAAATCTCAAAAGAGTTTTATTTTCAATCATTTCAAAAACATATCCTTTTAAATTTCATATCTTTACAAAATTAATACGTTGTATACCTCTAGGAAAATATTTATGTGATTGAATAAATAATAAAATAAAAGAGTATA
Source organism: Bombylius discolor (assembly GCA_939192795.1). NCBI lineage: Eukaryota > Metazoa > Arthropoda > Insecta > Diptera > Bombyliidae > Bombylius > Bombylius discolor. The sequence continues at coordinate 1,604,635 of OW584241.1, read as the reverse complement.
TAAAACGTACAAATCATATATTACATATATTTATATATGTATGTATGTGTGGGTGTATTTGAAATATGGAGTATTTTAGCTTGAACAGAAATTCTACCGGGAAATCGAATCCTCCGGAAAATAACAAAACTTATCTTAGTGAAAAGCAACATCTGCCTATCACGGACGTCGGTTTTCCGTACCTGACATAAATTTAACATTCATTTTTTGGTACTTTATATACTTATGTGTTTCTATATTAAGTACGTTTATAACATAGGTACTTATATAAACCTATACCACAAAAACTTATTTATACTTTCAATAAATTTACAAAATATTGTAAACATTTTATACAACCATCCCTTCTATCTTGATAAGAATTTCATGTTTAAATCCATTTCATTTCAAAAAGCTTCCGATTCAAAGTTACTAGATACTTTATTCATTTTATTTAACCAACCCATCCACCCACAATCATATCTATTTCACTTTCATTCAATATATTTCTTTTGAAAATGTTATCATCGTGTAGAGGTAGATACTTCAGCATTTAAATGCGTGTTAGCGTTCTAAATTATATATATTTACCTTATAATTTCTGGAAAATGATATTTATGTATTGAAGGAAATGAAAGGACTTTAAATTTTTTAAATCAAGATTTTCTTTTAATATTCTTTTTTTCTCATAGAATAAAAAAACTAGTTTTTTATTAAAATTCTCAAACTACGTATCAGGTTTTTAGAAATTTTCGAGTTAAATGCGTCGAAAAACAACTTTTTCGTTTTTAAAATTTTATTATCAAAATTAAATAAGTTTTCCACGTAATTCACTTGAAAAAAAAATTGCCTGAAAAGTCCTTTCACAAAAAATATTTTTAATTTTAATGTCCTTCGTTTGTTTTTCTTTACTACACAAATATAACAAAATACATTTTTCTTTCCAACTCACCAGATATGAATATTCCTTCATTCCTTATTTAATTTTCTATAGCTTTTTTTTTAAAAAAATCCCATAAACAAAATTCCAAATTAAACTAAAAAACAAAAATTGTTTAAGGATAAAAATACCTTGTTTTTAAAATTGAAACGACATAAGGTTTCTGGAAAATATTTTTTTTTTGTTTTTTTTTTCTTCAGAAAATAACACAATCCTTACTATATCCTTTTTACTATATATTTCAACCACAAATGACAAGAATCAGGGTAAAATTTACAAGGGAGAAATAAGTGTCTTTTTTTTTCTTAAATTTTTTGTTCTTCTTCTTCTTCTTTTTTTTTTTTTTGTTGCAATATATTCTTCTATGTATGCCATCAGTATAAAAATTCTCATTAGGTTAATTGAAACCATTTAAAAAGTCATTAATCACACCGCATACTGCAACATATAAAATACATTACATACATATACACACACCGTAATATATGTATAAAACACATTCTACAATATATACAATATTTATTAGAGGAATATAGAATTCTTGATTAAACTTTATCTCTCACCCATTGAAATTGAACAAATGTTCGAAAATAGAAATTGTAAATTTCATATACGTTACAATGAGTATGGTATGAGCATGATATACATACTAACATTAATGATATACCTATAACTATACTAGGAGTAGATATAAAAATAAGAAATTTGAATATATAGTATAGTAGTAGATATTAGTTGCTATTTTATATATGTAGATATGTATATCTATAAAACAAAAGTGTCCTTTAATCTCTTTCGACATGCAGATTTAAGTTTTAATGCCATTCTGATTAAATAATTTCATTTTAAATAATAAAATAAGATAATTTATGCTATCAGAAACTGAAATATTTTATATGTATCTACAAATTTATTCGAATACAATACTATACTTCATAAGATACAGTAAATGCCATATAATTAAATTGACACAACCTGATGAAATTTCGAATTAAAAAATAAAAATAATATGGAAATATGGAAAAAAAAGGAACAACAAAAATTCATTTAATATATTTTCTTGTGTGGTTATATATTTCACTCTGTTAACAATATTGCAACATATTGTTTTAACTTGTTTTTATCTTACTTTTCATATTACATACATACATATGTACATAGGTATATGTATAGATACATCTAAACATATAAATTTTCCTATATAAAAGTATAATTCAGTTTCAGGAGTTAAATTTTACTTCCTTTTTCCTTTCACATTATTGCAAAACAATTTTCATACTTTCAATGTGTATTTCATACACATAAACACACATACACACTCTTTAAAAAAATTCTTTACTTCTATTGGATAACAAGTTACTTCCAAAATGTGAATTTGATTAGGACATTTGCATATTTTTCGTTTACTTATACTTTTTTTTTTCTATAAGTCTCATAACAAAAATTTATATACAACGCGATTGTAAAACGGTAAACGTGAAAAAAAAATGACAACAACGACTGTGAAGAACAAATTTCCACAGGATAAACAATTTTTGTTTTTTAATATGTATACGTTTTTACGGATATAAGTCCTCATATAGATGGAAAAAAAAAACAAAATACTGTTAAAGTGAATTTCAATTAATTTAATTGAAAAAATATATTTTTTTTTTATAATTTTTTTTTAATTCTTCACTTTTTCAACTTGGGTTTTTTTTCTGTTTATTTTTTATTTTAACAAATATTGGATTTACTGCATAATGTAAATTAACAACAAACAATAAATTAAATTAATAAAAAAATATATATGAAGAATACCTATAGTTTTTTTTTTTAAATATTTAGTACTGACAGAGAAAAAAACAAATATGATCAACGATTAGGTGAAAAAACTTTGATGAGAAGGATTAAGATCGAATTTCGGCTAGAAGAATATGCTGTGATAGGACTCGTCAAGGCTAAAATTTTCATTTCGAAAACATACATACATATGTGTATGTACATATTAGGTATATTGGTGAGGGCATGTTGGAGATCTTTGATTTTTTTTCCTCAAAAAAGGATATTTATTAATTTAACTGATTTTGTACTATGACTTCGAACAAAAAGTAGTTCATACTTAAAAGAAGATTCAAAATCGAATTACACATAATTTGAGGATTCCTAAAATTTAATAAGAATACATTAGAAACACACTATTTTGCCAATAGATTTTTGTTTCATGAAATATAATTACATATTTTCATATTTTAAATTTTATTCAAAGTTTGAATTTAAAGTTTTCGTGGTAGCTTTCAAAAAAATGTTTTTGCCACAAGACTAATAAAACGAATTTCTTCATCGAAAAGATTTTTATTTTTCTTTCCGATTTTGTTTTTTTTTTTTATCAGAGAAAAATCTACGCTTTACTTTAAAAAATAAAAATTATTTTAAAAAATTTTTTTTTAAAACTTAAAATTTTATTTAGATTTAATCTTTAATGGGGTGGTAGTGGTTGTTGTTGTTGTTTTTTTTTTTTTTTTAATTTTACCACATTTATATCGCACTACCATGATTTTAATAGCATTTATGTAGATTTTTTATTTGCACCCTAAATATGAAATGAAATGACTTGCTTTTATTTTATACAAATTTTTCTTTATTCATTTAATACAAAAAAAAACAAAAAAAACGTAGAGGAAGAAAACGAAAAATAAAGCATATCTTCTAGGATTCTGCATTGACTATAAAAGCATCAAAATCATCCTATCTTTTGAAGGGGAAAAAAAACATGAAAAATACAACTTCTGGACGATTACACCCTCTTAAAAAAATAACAATAACAAAAATACAATAAATGAAATGATTACGATACGTTTACACTATTTTTTTTTAAATCATACTCACTACATTTATCAGTGGATGTATACTTACTAATACACTCGCCGTATACAACAAAAATGTTACGTTGCAATAATTTTAACTTTTTTTTTTGTTTATAATAAATTTTTTTTATCTATTTTATCTTAATTTTTTTTTTTATGTCGAGATGAGTTGTTTCTTAACTTGACCTAAACAAAAATGTTAAAGTAAAAACCAGACATAATTTCCTGAAGCAAGTTTTTATTTTATATATTTTTATTTTTGCTCTGAGAATATAATAATTTCTATAAGCATAGATACATTCAACAACAACAAAAAAACAAAAACAGAAAAAAAATTAAATGTTTTTTATTCTGATTTATTCTACGACAACGGTAGAAACAGAATAAGTTTCAAAGTCTTTAATTCTATGGATAAATTGCAATTAAAAAATTCTACTTTTTTATTTAAAAAACAAAATTACGTTGGATTCAACTTTGGAATATTTTTTTTTTTGTTAAATCGGTTGAGAACGAAAAAAAATTACGTCAATAGTTTTTGTGTTTAATGTGACTTTCCTGTATCCGCTTGGTTTTAAAAGGTTACATCAAAGGCGGTACTTTTTTTTTTCCTCTAAAAATATTATTGCAAATTTGTTGCAAATTAAGTTTCCGGTAAATGAAGAACAAAAGAAACTATTCGTAGTTATTTTTTAAAATTTATTTTACTTAACTTGAAAAATCAAACAACCTGTTAAACTTGGCACTTATTTGCTAAAACAATCAAAGTGCATGATAAGATTTTCGTTTGATTTTTTTTTTACTGTTCAGGAAAATGTTACAAGCCCCTTTGAAATAATTTTCATTTAAAACTCATTTTTTTCTGGTAGGTGGGTTTTTGAAAATCTCTCTTCCTTCACTTCATTTTCTATTTCTACTTATACACGTTGATTATGTTTTTAAGCCTTTGAATGAAAAGATCTTTCACATAAAATTCATTTTTTAACAGTATCAACTTTTTTTGAAAATATTTTAAATTAAAAAAAAAAGTCCCATTAAGAAGTTTGGAACTTTTACCTTTCCAGAACCTTAAATTTGGCAAAATATAATACTTCGACAAAATTTGATACATTACATGTGTTAAAGATTAACGATGCACATTCTACCACCACTACACTTAAAATCTACCTTAAATTGATATTCATTTTTTGTTTCTATATATGAATTTCTAATTCAGGATAAGAAATACTATCTTTTTTGTAACAGATGTTACAGGTTAAAGTATTAGAAAATTTTACTTTATTCTTCAAACATTTTCAATATAAATAAACGTGTGTATATAATCTTAAGAAATACATAAATTTTACCTATACCAATCATAACCATACTTGTTTCAGCTATAGTATATAAACGTGTGTCTCCAATGTTTTATTCACGCTCTAAACTTTCATCATTCATCCATAGATTCATATTATTTTCAATGTACATATATATTTATAGAAACTTTCTCTTACCCAGATGTATTTTTTTTTTCCTATATACATACTTATGTATATTACAAATTACAATATGAATATCATATATAGCTTTTTCACGCACTTGTTTCTTGAACTTCGCAATTGCAAAAACATTTCACCCTCTACTGTCAGTATATCACTTTAAGTAATACTCATCTAAAATAATAATAATAGTAATATAAGAAAAAAGAATATGTAAAAGTATCTTTAGATTATTTTTTATGATTTTTCTTTTTCGAACTTCGACTTCATAGTTATGAAAAAAGTAAGTAAAAAAAAAAACACATACAGATACATTCCAATAGCCGCCCATCGAATTTTTTAGATATTTTTCTTCATATTATATTTTTTTTTCATATCAATGAAGATTATTGAGAATCGACTTAAGAAATACGTACGTATTTGATTTCATAACAACATACTTTCTTTAAAAGAAAAAAGAAAAAAGTATATTCTAAATGGGGAAATTATACACAAAAACTTTAGGTGAATAAAACATATGTAAGAATACATTGTATATATTTACAACATTTGGCGACGATTTATATAATGTTTTTACATGCATATTTAAAGTGATTTAAATGATTTATGTTATAACATTAAAGAATTTGATTTTGTCACCCATTCCAATTTACATACATCCACTCATACACATACATAACTCATACATATATAACATGAAAAATAATCCATATATGTAGATATTTTTGTGTAGTATAAAATTTGATAAACAAAAACGAAAAACTTTTCTTTAACAAAATATGAAATTTGAAACTTCTCTCTATAGAAAACCCTTTTCTAAGTATATTGACATTAAATTCTAGATAACATTAAAACACATCATATATGTATGTATCTTGCTATGTATGTGTATACCTTTTTATCCCCGTCAAATGAAAAGAAACAAAAAAAAACCAAAGTCTTTTGAGCTCTTCTTATATATTTCAAATTTCCAGACATTTTCTTCAAAATATATACATCACCCTATTAGAAAACTTTTTTTCAGTACATTTTTGATTGACAGTTTACATACCAGGATGGGTTTAGCCATTTTATTTTTCTCTCTTGATATCTTTATTTTACTTATAAAGATGGCAATCTTATCTTCAAAGTTTTCAATAAAAAAAAAAATCTTTTAATTGAAAAAAAGAAGTAACATTATTGATTGGTTTTCTTCGCTGCTATCTTTTTGGCTTTTTTATTCTCTTTTCTTCAAAGAAAATTTAATAAGAAAAAAATACTTTAATTAAAAAAAAATGCCACAATTATTTTAAAAAAAAATCAAGCTCTTTTTTAAAGGGAATAGATAATTTTTTTCCTTTTTTTTTCAAATATCAAAGCATTGATAGATTCATCATAACTTTAATTTGAGTTAACATAAAAATTCCATTTTCTCCAGCACCTTGTTCAAAACAAGAGCAGAGAAAAAAAAAACTCTTACACAGATGATATCATTTTGTATATGTATTTTGAGTTCATTACTTGAAACACACAAGGATTAAACCTTTAATTCTGTAACATTTTCATCTCTTGTAATCAACCCTTTTTTTGTGTGTATACATATATATACATATTCTATTTACTCTTGAGACATTATCGATACCGCTAATGTTCTATAAGATTATCACAAATTTAATTGAATATTCACCCTTCCAGTAGAATAATACAAAAAATTATAATATTTGGTGTTTTTTACACACATATCGAAATAAATATAGCATAAAATTATTTACCACACAGTCAATATTTTTTTGTATTTTTTTTTTTTGTTTTTTTTCTTTGTGTTTTTGCATGTAATTTCTCAAACAACAAAGCCCTCAAAATTTCCCTACATGAAAAATGCCTTCACAAATTCATTTAATTTTTTTTTTGTCTGTAATCAAAAACAAAAAAAAAAATACACAAACCCACAAAAAAAGGTCAATTTTACTTACAAAAATCAAATATATTATCTCAAGAAGGTCTTTAAAAAAACCGCAATGTCCTTTCTAATTTTCATCTAAGCAAAAAACGCATTCTCTATCTCCATATAATGTATCCCTTAAGTACTTTCTTATTTCATAATATTTTAAATCCTCAAAAATGTACTACACGACAAGATATTATATTTATTATGTACGTTAACACCTTATAACAAATATGTACTACATACGTACTCTCATTTTTTCTAAAATATTTCATTCAAGATAAATAGAGGTCATTTCTTATCCTGTGGTACAAGCTGTGGTGACCATTTTGACACTAAAGACAAAAAAAAAAACTCCCTACCGAACCGAATACTTATTTTTTACAACAAATGTCCTTTTTGTTAAATTATTGACCGCACATACGTTCCTCATACTGAATTTTCTATTTCTCATATTTTACACACCAGAAACAAATACAAACAACTATAAAATTTCTTTTTGTTTCACTAACTTTATTATACGGTATTCCTTTTTTTATTTTTTGTTTTACATCAGTTTTTTGCACTTGCTGCAAATTTACACATTTTTACAGTTATTTCTTATCTCCTTCAATGATAAATAAATTATCCTTAAACTCATATGTATGTATGGAGAAAATTTCAAATTTACAGGATATATTATGTTCTCGCTTATTATGTGAAATATGTATAAAACGGTTTTTAAGAATTGCTCGTAAACTATGTATGTATATATTCTAGATGATGTATTTAGATTATTCTGTACATACAGATATAAGATACTTTAGGTATTGTTATGTTTTTGATTGTGTTATACAAATAACAGAAAATTGAAAGTGTTGACCTTTAGGGATGATACTCAATGTTCACAAAGGAATTACCTTTGATGATGGTATGTACATACATACATATAATATGTATATACCATATAGTAAAAAGCTTAAGATCATTATTATTTGTGGATTTGAAATGGTTTACGAGATGAAAAATACGTTTTAATTTATTTTCAATTCATTTTTCTTTTATCTATTAATTTTTTAACCGCAACTATTTTTTTTTTCTTAATCTAAATAAATTAATGTGTTCTTTTTTTTCTAAATAATTAATTCAATAGTATTTTTTTTTTTTCAAAGATACAAAATAACATAATAAAAAAAAATATTATGTTTCCTGAAGAAGGCAAAGGCATTATATATTTGTTAAATACAATAAATGATGAGAAATGACAGAGGTACTGTCAAATTGATTGATGCACTTCTGACCTTGAATGAAAATTTATTGATTTTTTTAGGTCCCAAATTTTTTGGTTTTTTTTTTTTTGTGTTTATATGTATGTCTATAATGCAGTCATCACTCTTTAATATTTAATTTTTTTGTCTAAAGGTGTATGATATATGAAATAATTTTCTTGTTCTTATCCCCAAATCGATTCATTCTAAAGCTGATTTTTTTTTTCTCTTCTTCTTCTCGATTATTATATTCCAATCTAACTTTAATTTAAGAAAATAATTTTAATTATATCGCATGCATGAATGTACATATACATATATACATATGTGATGATGGAAGAAAAGAGAGCGCCGCACCATACCGAATCGGCTGAAAAGCGATTGGAACAAATTCAATTTAAAGAAGCCAACAACAAAAAAATTTTTGAAAAAAAAAGCAGAAAAAAAAACAAATGAATGTTTAAACATAGAAGAATAAGTTAATTGAGTTAAAGTTATAGAAAACCACCGTAAAAGATTCCTTTCTTCACATCACTTCATTATATACATACATACATATGTACATATGTAACGTTCTTATTAATATATACGAGAAATTTTCTCTTGAAAAACTGATACAATTATAATTCTGAAATCTGGACTTAAAATGAATCGTTTGAAATTATGAAAAACTACCGTATATCAATAATCCAAGCAAACACATTTGTACTACATATATACGTATATACACGATCCAGATCACATTAGATCTCTTGCATCACAGAGAATGTATCTTTTATGTATGTACGTACATATACTATATAGTATATATTTACCTGATCTGATTGTTTTGTTCTGGTTATTTTGCTAAAGTTATGAAGTTTTCTGTATACCCTGATATTTTTTTTCTTCTATTTATTCATCATTTTTTATCTGAATATTTTTTTTTTTCAGTTACTTCATACTCAATTAGAGTAATTTGTCTTTTGTTTTGCTGTTTTTATTCTCATTTTTACGTTGTTGTTTTTTTTTTTTTACCTATATTTTTAAATTTGTTTTGTTAATAATATTTTTTTTTAAAAATTTACATTCGACACACAAAAAAGGAAAAAAAGAATGACCATATAGACATCGTATTTTTAAAATTGAAATTCCCTTCCTCTATGACGGTTTCTTAAGGTGTATTATTCATCTTTTTGTTTATTGTTTTTTTTTTTAATTTTTGTAAGAAAAATTCTAATATTCTTTTCTTCATTTTTGAAATAATTAATTATTTCGCTAAAATATAATTTTAAGTTTTTTTTTTTTTTCTAAAGAAAAATATAGCAAACATGTAGTATTATGGAGCAAAAATTAACAATTATGTCAAAGGTCTAATTTTTTTTTATAATACACGACTATTATTTCATTTTTTTTTTTTTTTGTTTATTTTTAAATAAATATCGTGAGAATTTTTGTTTTAAACACGGTATAACTTCATAGGAAAACAAAATTATTTAAAAAAAAAAAAACAATAATACATAAAATTATTCTATAATAATGGAATTATAATTATGAGAGGAACAGATAATTGTTGTCATTGTATGAATGATATTTTGCAAATGACCACAGGAAATTTAAAAAAAAAAAAATAAAAACAAATAAAAAAACTTCGAAAAGTAAACAAAAACAAAATTAAAATCTTTATTGTTTTTTTTTTTTTTTGTTTGTACTAAAAAATTCAACATTAAATCTCAGTTAAAGCAGATTTTCTACAGGAAAAATAATTCAAAACATTTTTTAAAAAATTTTTAAGTCTTATTTTTTAAGAAGCTTTTTTATTATTATTTTATTTTTTTTTTTGAATTATGTAACATTATTATCACGATTTATACATAATTAAAATTCGTAAATGTTACATCGTAATACAAAACTCACATACGAGTTATGTACTATCAATTTTAGAATGTGTCACTTTGTAACATGACAAAAAAAAAAATTCTTGTTCTTATCTTCATTCCTTACAGAGAATGCTTTTCATCATTTATCATTTTAACAAATTAAATTATCATAATTTACATTTTCAAATCAAGATAAACACCGAATAAATAATTAAAAAAAAATTATTATAAACGATTTTTATGCATGAATATGACATAAAATGTACAATTTAATAGTTTTCAGGTTTTTTTTTTTTTTTTTTTTCAAAATTAACACTTCGTTCTATTTTAAAATTTTCATCCACGAATCAATTTTAAGTATCAAAATGTCACATTTTTTGACTATTCAGAAAAATATGATATTCCTTGAATGGTCTAATATTATATGAACTTTGAATAGCAAATTTGCAACACAGACCGAGATATAAGAGTTCAAAGTTGGCAAGTCACATATTTTCCTCTGCCTGTGTCTGTTCCTGTGTGTGTGTCTGTGCTTATGCTAGGAATATCCTAGCCAAATTTAAGCTTCCTTATCTTACAAGAACATATTTTTCTAAGCAGTCAAAAAATGGAACATTTTGATACTTAAAATTGATTCGAGTGAGTTTTATGTTTGGCGCCCTATAACTCATGCCCTGTTGCAGGGATTTTTTTGTTGCGAAAAGGTTTCAAGATATTCAACTTTGGAAACAGATTTTTGACGAAAACGGTCTAAAATAGAATAAAATGTTAAATTGAAATTAAACTTTTTACATGCTGTAGTTGTTTTTTTTTTTTTTTTTTGTAGAGAAACAATAAAGATTAGAATAACAAAACGCAAAAGCTCACTTGACATTAATCAATTCTAACTTTTTAAAATCATTTATAAAAAATACACGATTTTTTTTTGTTGCTTTCTTTTTCCTTTTATTTTGTTTTATGGAAGATGTGTAATTTTTTTCTTGTGTTTTGTTTACCTACTATTACAGCAAAATCCAAATTGGTGAAACAAAAAAATAAAAAGAATAAGGGGTGGTTGTATTAGAATATAGTAATCGTACTTAAGAATCACCCACTATTTAATCGTTTTTTTGTTTTTAAATTTTGTTGTAACATGTACAAAAAGTATCTACAATTTACTTCTGAGATTCGATAAAGGCGTTTTTTTTTTCTGCTTTTTTTATTATTAAATTCAAACCGCTCCTTCGTTTTTTTTTTTTTCTATTTTTCACAAAAATTTTTTTCCTACTTTTAGCGATGTCTTCCTTTAGTTCGTTTCACGTGTTTACATCATTTATCATTTGGCACCGAAACTTTTGACACCTTTGCATTGCGATATACATACTTACATACATACATCCAATTTTTTTTCTCTTTTTTCTCATGTGAAAATGTATCAGGGTGCGGATGTTAAACTAATTTGTAACGTATATCATGTGTATTATATCTATGATATACCTACATATGTATTTAAATATACATATTATGTACATTATAACTAATATTCAATATAGAATTTAAAAAAAAAAATCCATCGAATATTAAATAAAAAATTTTTTTTCAAGAAAAATTATCTTATTGAAAAGAAAACTTTAAAAAGATGCCGCAAGCAAAAAAAAAATTATTAAACGTTTTTGTTTTTTAAATTATAGATTAGACGGATTGGTCTGTTAAAAAAAATATGTGTGTTGGTTTGTTGAAAAATTTTAAAAATATGACTCATTCAGTTAACATACATTATGATTATTGCATTACCTTGAATAAACCTTGTGTTATAATCTGCAGTTTATTTTAGATGTATGTATTTTTTTTTTAAACTTATAACGTCATCTTCTATAGATACTCTGTATTTTTAGATGTCAATTAATATAAGCTTTATTATTTGGATATGATGTTATGTATAGTTTGCACAGGACTCTTTAAGGATTACAATTTACAATCAATTAAAAATAACTATGAGATATTGGCAATTAAAAGATAAGAAATTAAAGATATTACTTCGGGTTAAGCAGAAAAAAAAAATTCTAAAATATTTACAACTCTTTCTCTTATTCAAGGACTATTTTAATTAAAAATTAAAATTAAAAGAATATTAGTGGAAAAATTTGCAAACAATTCTTCTGTTTACAGCTGAAACATTCTTGTAATTCCATATGTAACACCTTTACAAAACAACCTATTTTCATGAATTTTTACATTATCTAAATTATAAAACCAAATTTCATAACAACAAAAACAACAAATTAACAAAGAAAAAAAACATTTACAAATTCATTTAAAATAATTTTTATTCCGTATATATTTATAATATTCATGAGAATATTTTTCATTAAATTCAAACAGTAGTGACAGTTCAATAATAATTGTTACCTTGTCAAATTACAATGAATTAATTTTAATTTTATCTAAAATGTTTGTACATGCATGTAAAATATACGTACATATATGTATGTATGCTAAAATCGTATAATTAATATCCTTTCAAAATTCATTTATTCATTCTTTTATCCATCATTCGAATAAATAACCTCATATTACATACATATATGTATACGTGAATGTATTTGTTCATATTCATATATGTATGTATATTATATTTATTTATTTTTCAGTGGCAATAATTTAACATTTTAGTAATTAGTTAGCCAGTCAGTCGAACATTAATACAGAAAACCAGTAATCTTTGCTTAAAACTCTGACATGCAATGGAAATTAGCTTAAAAGGTTCCAAATTACATTACTAAAACATACTATATATAGAGAGATACAATATATTTATAATATGAAAAAAAAAAACAAAGATTCCAAAATATTTGTTATGTAAATTTCAGAGCAAAAACAAAAGTACAAAACAATATTTTTTTTGTTTTGTTGTTTTTTCTTCAACATATTTTCACGTATAAATTGTATTTTGAAAATTGGTATATGCTAATTTTTTTTATCTTTTTTTTTCACATCATCATTTGGTCGTATCAGCATTTATTACATGCTAAATTGTAATTTACAATTGTTTTTTTTTTTTAGTTTCATGTACAAAAAGTACTGCCCACTACAAAAAACAAAAAAAAATATCACGATTTGTATAAAAAGAAAAAACTCCAAAAAAAATGTTCAAGACAAAAAAAAAAAAACAATCTGAAGGAAAAAAAAATTAAAAAATGCATCAAAGAAAATATAGAAAAAGTTTATAAAAAACATTAATCAGATTTCATGCAATGGGGTTTTTGTCAAGAAATCGTCTGTATATGCTGTTGACATCACAAAAAAAAAGAAAGTCATTAGAATAAATAAAACATTAAAAGGCTTGACCTTTTATCCTTCTGTACCAAAAAAAAAAAAAAATAAGTATAATAAAGGAGCTTTGTATTATTTGGACAATATATTTAATTTTTTCATTCTATGAAATTTTTTTTTTTCCTTTGAAATCATATGAATATTATTATTAATTTTTAAATAGCTTTTCTTTTGAATTTTCTTAAAAAAAAAAATAAAAAGTACTCTAAGTACATTTCTTCTACCAACTACTATTACTTTCTATTCAAAATTTAATGCGGTCTTTAACTCCTTATTCAAGTTAAATCCGCGTCTTATGAAAAGGATTTTTTTTTTTCAAAGAAAAAACACATCTCTTTTTTTTTTTGTTTATGTGCGGAGAAAAAAAAACAACAACAAAAAAATGAATTTATATAATATTTATTTTTATTTATTCATTTTTTTTTTTGTTCATTTTACATTTAAAAGTTGAAGGAACAAAAACAGAAAAAGAAAAAATCTCTTCAAACTGACTTTACTCTACGAATGATTAATGATATATTTTTCTGGTGATGCGTTTTTATTTATTTTTTTTTTCTTTTATTTTTCAAATTGTGCTACTACTACCGTGCTGTTTTTTATGTAAAAAAAAAAAAAAAAACAACAAAAAATCTAAAAAAAAAACATCATACCGACTGATACTATGATTCCTTTCTTGTATTTTTTTTTTCTCTTTAAATGTTTATTTTGTATTATATTTTATGTATTTTTAATATTTAGAAAGAAAAAAAAAATGAAATGTGACTTAATTTTTTTTTTCTTCTGTCATTTTATTTTTATATTTAAATTGTTTTCCTTTTATATGTGTGTTGTTTTTTTTATTTCACTTGTAAAAGTATTTAGAAATTTCCCTCTATATTTTGACAAATGTTTAGATATGTTGACGACAGGTCATTCCTATGATTTTGGTGCATGAATAATTTATCTTCTCTATGTGATTGTTTTTTTTTTTTTTTTTTTTTCAAGAATTTTGTTCAACTAGAATATAACAAGAAACTCTTTTTCTTTTAATTTAATTTCTTTCACAAGTTTTTTTTTTTTTTTTTGTTCCATTAAATAATAAAAATTTCATGGTCGAAATGTAATAGTTATAACTTATAAGCATTAATTGAATTTATTATTAATGTCTTTTTATACAATTATATATTACTGTTATAATATATTATATGATTTCAAATTGATTGTATGTATATGTACAACGTACATATGTAACATATGTGTAGTGTTATAACACCCTACTATAAGAGTCAATGAATCAATTTTTTTTTTTTTGCAAAAAAAAAAAAAGAATAAAATATTGAATAAAAGATTACTTTTGTTTTTTTTTTGCGAATAAGAATGATTTAAAAATTTTTCAAATTAATTATCAATTTATTTCATTAAAATAATAAAATTTTTGTATAAAGACATTCAATATGATTTTGTGAAAATTATTTCCAGGTGTTACAATTTTTTTTTTTTTCGTTATTCAACAAAAGCTTTATTTTTCAATTAAAAAAAAAAGAAAACCAATTTAAGTTGAATTTATATCAAAGATAAAAAATAAAACCGCAAACATCTAGTTTTTTTTTTTTTTTTAATTTTAAATTTTCAATTCAATTGAAAAGATAACATTAATTTTTAATCAACAACAACAAAAGTAGAAAAGATTTTTTTTTAAAAAAAATAAATAATCGAATAATTTTTCTTGTTTTTTTAATAAAATGGCATGGTGACTACTTATTCACTTTTCAATACAATTCTTACAATAATTTAACAATAAAACAAAAAAAAATACTTTTTATTTTATTTTAAAAAGAAATACATAATATTAAAAATTAAAATGAATTAATATAACAAAACGTTTTATTCTTTATTCATGCTTTATAAAAGCTTAAAATTATAACCCATTAAGGTCACTTTTATAATCGCCAATGTGGATTTCAACAATACTACATCAAAAAATGTTTATAAAATTTTTCAATAAAATTATCATTATTAAATTATTGCTAGAAAAATTCATTCTTTTTATTCATGATGTATTCTATACTCTTATTTTTTGTTAAAACCGATATAAAAGGAGTACTTTTTATATCATTTCAGACTTTAAAAAAAATGAAAAATTCAAGAAAAATTATTAATCGAAGTTCTTTAAAGCTTTTTAAGAATTATTCGATTCAAAAAAAAAAAAAAAAAATACTAAAACCTAACAGAAATATATGACAAGCAAAAACTTCATAAAATGTAAAATTCAATTCAATTTCCAATTCAATATATGTACCTTCTCCTCATCATCCCACATTCCCTCCCATTGACAATCAAACATGTTTCTGCTTCTTTTTTTATTTTCCTTTCTGCACTTTCTTTTCATTTCTTTTTTGTGTTTTTCTTGCTTATTTTGTTTTTTTTTTATTCTTTATTTTATTTTTTCTAATTTTTTTAAAAACATCATATTAAAAAAATGAAAGAAGAAAATTTTCAATTGCAGCTAAAAAACTCGTTGCAGAAAATGGTCTGCCAAGACGTCTTCGGACCGCATATACAAACACACAACTATTGGAATTAGAAAAGGAATTTCATTTTAATAAATATTTATGTCGACCGCGAAGGATTGAAATTGCAGCAAGTTTAGACTTAACCGAAAGACAGGTAAGTATGAAAATAAAAACATACATACATACATACACATTTACGTAGCCATTTATACAGACAAGATGAAAGTGGAATAAATTTTCCATTTATATTGTTTTCAATATAAATATTTTCCCCATTCTTTTTTTTTTATTTGTTTTTATATTTTTTTTTTGTTTTTGCTTCGCTCATTTATTCATTTTAAATTCCACGTTATATTGATCGTCTTTGAAGCATACAATAACCATTAAGATACAAACATACATAAATATAAATTTCACATAAAACGTTTCACTCTAATACTTTGCTTCAATTTTCTTTCTAATTTCAATTTAAAATCAATTTTAAGAATTTATCCATGGCAATTGAATTGCTATTTTGAGAAAGAAAAAAAAAACATTTTTGTTTTTTTTCATTATTGATTTCTTGTTATATTTATTATTAAATATTTTGTTTTAGGTGAAAGTATGGTTTCAAAATCGACGAATGAAACATAAGAGGCAAACTTTAACGAAAAATGATGACGAGGATAATAAAGATAGTTTAAAAGGTGATGATGACAATGAATCTGATAGTAGTAAGTTGGCATGTATTAAATCCTTGTTAAAATTTGAAGAAGAAAAAAATAAATATATATTTAATTCACTAATATTGCACCAATCAAGGATTTTTTCACACACACTTTAGATTTGTTTTCGTTTTTATTTTTAAAATTGATTAGTAATGATTAATAATAATGAATAAATTTTTTTAACGTACTTACCTTCTTCACCATTTCATATTAGATTCAAATGCAAAAAAATCTTGTCAAGGATGCGAATTACCATCAGATGATATTCCTGATTCAACATCAAATTCTCGTGGGCATAATAATAATACACCAAGTGCAACAAATAATAATCAAAGTACAGGAAGTTGTAAGTATTCTATTTTTAACATATGTATGTATAATCAATCCTTGGTTAATTCAATGGGTTTTTTTTTAAATATTTTAGCAACTCCAAATTCAACTTTAGACACCGGAATTTCAACAAATAATCCTGGAAGTAGTAGTATATCTGGTTCAAATGTGATAAGTGCTGATTCTAGTGTAGCTTCAAGTGTTAGTCTAGATGATGATGAAGAAAGTCCTGTTAAAGTTAAGAAAAAGGATGAAAGTCATGTGAGTTATTCAAAGAAAAAGGTTTGATATCATTTTTTTTTTAATTTCAAATTTTCTTTTCTATTACTTTTGAATACAAATTTTCATAATGTAAATTACATTTTGAGTTTAGAATGTAACCGTAACAGAAAAATCGTTACTCTTCTATGTTTCTTAGATTGTTAAAAAGGAAGCCGTTTCAACATCAACAAAACAACCAAATTTTAATAATTATGAAATTTATAGAAGAGATACAGAATCATCATCACATGGTTCAGCAACGTCTCTTACAACAAATCCATCCATTGTCGTTAATTCTACACCAACAATAGTTGCAAATGCTACACAATTTCCTCCTCAAATTTTACCAACTGGCAAGTCAAATACAAATGCACAAATAGTTACAACACAAAAAACACGTTATCAACAAGCAATTTCAAATCATATACAAGAAAATTACTTTTCTGCTCCTGCAGGATATTATCCACAAAAACCTCAAGAATATTATGGCAAATATGATATTGAATTTACACCACATCATCAACAAAAAATGATTAATGCCCAAAATCATGGTGAATATCATATAACAAAACCGGATTTTATTCCACATCAAAATCATCATATGAAAATTGATATGAATTCAAAAATTCATGAATTCCATATGAAATCGCCGCATCAACAGAATTATCATCATCAACAAAATCACCATAACAGTAATTACTATAATCATATACAAGAACCTGGTTGTAATCCAACTCAATATGCAAACCAGTATTACCATAATGAATATGAAGCACAACAGCAACAACAGCAACAACAACAAGCAATGCATCCAAACGGTAATGGAAATTATTTTGAAACAAAATCACAAACCGGATATTATGAAAATTTAAATGCATACCATCAAAATCAAAATGATTATACAAATGATGCATACATGGCAACAGCACCTTCCAATACAATTCCAATTGAAAATTGTGAAAATTATTTTCCATCATATTATGAAGGTCCAACAACAAATCCAACAACAACAGCAGTAAATTCACATTCCCAAATGCAATCACATAATCAACCACATCAATCAGCAACACTTCATGCTGCATCACAACCAATTACAAATGCAGCATTTATAAATGGACAAAATTATACCGGTACAATGAATCAAAATGCTGTTGCTGTAGCTGCAACAACAAATATGGGATTAGAAAATTCAAACAGTTCATCAGATTTTAATTTTTTAAGTAATTTAGCGAATGATTTCGCACCAGAATATTATCAATTAAGTTAGTTCAATAATTAATTTTAAAAATGAAAAAAAAAAACAAGAAAATTAATTAAAAATTAAATCAAATCTGAATAAATTAATGCATATTAATTATTATTAATTAAAAAAAAAAAAAAGAAAGAAAGAAAAAAAAAGAATAGACAAATCGGAAATAGTTCATAATTAATGTAAATTAGAAATTTTTAACTTATAATGCAAAATAAAATAATAAAAATAATAATTTATGTTAAAATATTCAAACTACACTTAACAAACAAAAACACACACACACACACAATAATGAAATTATCGATGAAAATTATAAAAAAAAATAATTTAAAAAAACAAAAAAACAAAAACAAATTATGCTATGAATAATTCTTCTTTTTCTTTATTTTTTAAATTAATTATTTGTAAATATTTGTATTTGTAGAAAATTAATTAATTAATTATTATTGATTAGTAACGGTTAGGGATGTTGATTTATAAAATTGTAGCACAAGCATGTTTTTTTTTTCTCAATTTTTTTTTTCCTGAAATCGTTATTTTGTATTTTCGTTTTTTTTTTTTTTGTTGCTGTTATTCATTTTTTTTTTCCTTTTTTTCAAATTACCAAGATTTTTTGTTTTCTCAACGTATTTTTTTTATATATATAAAAATTGAAGTAAATTATAAGATTAAACGTAAATCTTTGTAATACTTTTCTCTTATAAGAGGAATTTTGAGGGTGTGGGAGTAGTATTAATTTTTTTTTTTCTTTCATGATATACTCCATTCCCCAAAAAATGAGAAATTCGAGAAAAAAACAATGATTTTATTTTGAAAATTTGAAACAAGATACACAACTTTCACCAAATATACTCTTCCACACCTAGAGTTAAAAACAAAAATGTAAGATTTTATTTTGAAAGTGATCTAAGCCCCACTTTGAATGGGTCAAATTGAGTATTACGTTAAGGCTAGTAGGGTTTATCACATCTCCAGTTTTTCAATTATTTTTATATGTTTTTTTTAAATTTTACAGGCTTTTAAAATATAATTTTGAAACATAAAAAAAATTATGAAGAACAATTTATTTTTTTTTTTTTGCGACTTTTACAACAATCATACATATAGGTATTTGAAAAACAAAACAAAAATTAATTAATTAATAGAAAAAGGAAAAAAAAATACGTTGACATTTAACACTTTGTAAAATTTTACATAAAAATATTGTAAAATTCTGTACTAAAAACTAATTATAATTATAGAAAAAAAAAACAAACAAAAATTAAAAAAAAAAACAAATATCTATATATGTATAGAATAACATATGACGAATAATTGCAATTACAAAAAAAAAGTTATGGCTTAGAAAAAAAAATAAACAAATTGAATAATGCATCTGAGTAATTAACATTATTTAAAATATTGTAAATAAAATTATTAAAATAAAAATCGTATTAAAAGAAAGTATTATACAATTCAACCATTTTTCAGACCATTTGCATTACCAATAAGCCACTTCCATTCTAAGTACCACCTACATAAGTACTTTGTTAATGCATTTAATTTTCACTTATTTAAAGTCATGAATTTTTTTCTTTTCAAATTTTATTTAAAATTAATTCCAAAAAATTATAATAATTTGCATCAACTACTAAAGAATTTTATTTAATAAAAAAAATCAAAATGAAGCAGGTACAAATTCCATAAATTAACATACCACCAACAACAAAAAAATCTCTTCAATTTGAAATTGTATTGAAGCAAAAAAAAATCTTAAACTTCAAATGACTTAATTAAAAGATATTAGCTTTAAGTAATTAGATAAGAGTGTGCCAAAAGTATTTCTGCATTCATTGCTTTTTTATTTTCAAAATTTAATCCGTATGCCAAATTACAGTGTTCTAGTTTAGAAAAATTGCTACTTTTTAATTGAATTTAGCTAAGTAAATATCAATTTAATCAATTTAAAAGACAAGAAAATAGATACTTTTTTTTCAAA
This sequence comes from Bombylius discolor, assembly GCA_939192795.1. Taxonomy (NCBI): domain Eukaryota; kingdom Metazoa; phylum Arthropoda; class Insecta; order Diptera; family Bombyliidae; genus Bombylius; species Bombylius discolor. The sequence continues at coordinate 1,584,033 of OW584241.1, read as the reverse complement.
GAAACTAGTATACTTATCTTGTAATAGCACTAATCAATTGAAAATTCTTTCATACATAGGATACATGCATATACACAAAATTCTCGTGTATAAGATTTTTTTTCTTAAATATCTTTAATACAAATCTGCAGAAATACAGAAAAAATAAGATAAAATTGTCAGAAAAATAGAGAGAGAAAAAAAACTATCAAACTGACATTCATTCTGCAGAAAAAAAAAAAACAATTTTATGTAAATGCTGTGAATATGCACTTAACGTAACAACAGCTTGCCAAAAGGGATTTTTAGGCGACAGAATGATGGATGATTTTTCAGTCACTCCAGGATGTTTTCACTATGATTAGTACATACATTTATATTATTTAAAATATCAAACATACATAAATACATACATACATACGAATATAGTACACACATCTATAGGGGCTTTTATATTGGTTTAGTCTTAAATTCTCAGTAGATTGGTTGATCTCTCAGTGGACTAAATTTTTATCCTAGAAATTGGAAAAATAGCCAGTCCCAGAATTTAAAAAGAAACATTCACATTTTTATAAATTGTACGTATAATAACACATAACTAAGTCATTTAGGCATGTCAACAACTTTTGATATTTTATTACAATCTGCTTTCCTGCCTCTTGTTTTTTTCTAAACAAAAAAAACAAAATAGTTACTATATTTTTTTTTTGTACACGATGAATACACTATACTATCTGTAGTACCTCTGAAAGTATGTATGTACAATGTGCAGCAATACACACAGCACAATGTTCATATGCGTATCAACGTCATTGTACATTTAAAATAAGAGAAAAAAAAAACTTCACCTTCAATAAAATTGACAGAAGCGTGAAAATTAAAGATTGATCACTTTTATATGGAATAACCAGAATAAAACTATAATAAAAGAAAATATGCTTTATAAAATTAGGAATATGTATTTTTAAAGAAAGAAAAAAAAAAACATGCATGGATTATTTAAAGGCTTTTTTTATACTGAAAGAAAATATTTCATTTTCCTTCAATTGAGGCTTAGACTATTTTAATTTTTATTTTGTGTACGATGATGACTCGTTTGATGAAAAATCTTGGAGAATAAAACGGAAATTTAATAAAATATTTAACGAAAAACTTGGGTATAAATTCCGAAAACTGTGTTGCAATATTTTTTTTAATGCGTAATCGGAACAAAACGAAAGAAAAGTAAGATCTGTGTTATTGAACTGAATTTTAGGAGTCTATTTAACTTTAAAAAAATCCGAGTTACAAGAATTATGAAAGAATAAAATTATTTTAGAGATTGTAGTTGGTAGTTTGGACTTAATTAAAAAAAAGCTCAATTGTATAAGTGCTTATTGGTCTTGTATCCTTAATTTTAAATGGAAAATTCAATGTTCTTAAGAGTCTATAAAAAAAAACTCATGTTTAATTATTAAAAAAATTAACTAATTGACTAAAAATAAGAATGAAACAAAGAAAATAATTCAAAACCAATTTATTAAAATTTTCGGAAATTGTACCAAAAAAAAAAAACTTAGAGAAATGAAAACAACAATTTAAAAATTATTTTCATACATCCCGTAATTCCCATGTAAGAATTTTTAATTCCAAATTTTTTAAACAATAGATTTTTTTTTACATGAAAATTACTAAAGAAACTAATTATTATCGCCAACAGGCACTATAATTGTTAGTTACAGTGCAGTCTTTGTTTTGTGAAGATCAGTGTTTGTGCTTTATTTTTTGTGTTTTTATAAATTTTTATTTTCTACTTAATTTGAAAAAAAACCCCCCCGTAAAAATGAATATCATTGGTAATATAAAAATTTGTTTATTTTCATAATTTTAATAAATTTTTGAATCATTTTTATTTTTCTAAATTTACAATTTATAGAAACATCAACACCAAAAGCCGATTGTGAAACTCCAGTTATGCTTGAAAATAGTTTTACACGTTTTCAATTTCCACCAGTTATTTTGAATATAACGGATATTACAACAAAAAATTCACAAAAAAAAATTCCACCACGTAATAGACGATCATTTACTCCAACAAAGAATCTTCATTATCTTGAAGATATTGAAATTTCACCAATTGAATTGAATGAACATCAAAATAAATTTCATATTATGAAAATTACTACAATCGATAATAATAATAAAATTCATAATAATTCAAATTTAGAAAATTTTACAAATCAAACCAATTGTTTAATGCCTCCACCAATGATGAATATTGTAAAAAAATTTAAAAGTCCTGTATCAAGTGATCATGAGGTATACAAGATATTCGAATTAAGCTTATTTTTGCTTTTAATTTTCGTATGTTTTCTCTCTTTTTTCTTTTAGAAATCTTCAATTGATGATTCAAGAAACTCAAGTATTTCTGATGGCCAAAGCATTTACAATGATTTATCAGAAATTTCATCAAATATCTCAGGAAGTTTTCTTAATAAACGTTTAAGTATTTCTTTAATAATGAGAAACTATGGTTTAGGTGATTATTTACCACATTTTTCTCATGTATGTTATTATTTTTTTTTTTTTCTAATTAAAAAAAATATTTTTTTTTTTTTCGAAAAGATTCATAAAAATAATTCTTTTTTTTTTTCATTTTCCAGTTGAAAATGTTGGAATTCATTAATTTGAACAATGAAAAACTGAAGGAAATCGGAATCAATGATTCAAAGGAGCAAGATAAAATTTTAAAAGTTACTCAAATTTTTAAAAATAATTAGAAAAAAAATTTTTTTCTTTTTGTTTATTTTTAAATATGTTAATTAATTGAAAATTCAATGTAATTTTTTTTATGTTAAATTTTTATAGAAATTATTGATTTATAATGTTAAAATTTTAAAATTGAAATTATTAAAAAAAAAAAAATCTGTAAAAGAGAAAGCAATTTTAATTGAAGAAAGTAAGAACCTAAAATTAAATTATAATTAAAATAAAACAATTTTAATTTACTATTGTAATTTTTTTTTTCATTTTTTTTTTTATTTTTATTTTTAAATGAACTATCACAAATTTATTTTTTTTTAATATAAAAAGTTATTTAGCCAAAACGTCATTAATTGTAACTCCAAGAATATTTATGATGCGCCTATATTTGATTCAATGTTTTAATGATGAGCCAATGCATATGGTGATGCTTTAATAAGTGCTGGAGCTTGTGCAGTATATGCTAATTGATGTGCTGGTGCAGCATAGGCTACTTGATGTGCTGGTGCAGCATATGCTAATTGTGCTGGAGCTGCTTTAATAAGTGCTGGAGCTGTTTTAATAAGTGCTGGAGCTGCAGATTTTACAACAAGTGGTTCACGGCTAACAACTGCATTAAAACCATTAACTGGATCAGCTGAATAATCTACAGTCCTTTTGTATCCATCAGCATCAATTAATGAATATTGTCCACGAACAACATCACCATCACGTGATTCTACTTGACTTTTTGAATCTCCTGATAAACTATCTTGAATATCATATGCGAAATTATATTGTGGGTGTGGATCGTATTCTTCAACATTTTTAGCTAATACAGGTTGGGCAACTGCAACTGGAGCAGCAGTCTTAAGGATTGTTGCAGCTGGTGCAGCATGATATACTTGTGCTGCGGGAAGTAATCCAGCATTAGCAGCAGCAATTAAAGCAAAAAATGCAATACACTGTAATAAAATTAAATTTTTTATTTTAAATTTATTATTTTTCCTATTAAAAATTTTATTTCAATTTTATTATTAAAATTAACGATTATTTTCATACCTTGAATGCCATTTTTAGTTAATTTAATTTAAATGTCTTATTGAACTCAACACAAAACACTGAATGGTCTCCTGTAGATTATGTTGCCCTTTATATATGGGAAACTTGCCAAAAATAAAAATAAATAAAAATACAATGATGTAAGGCAATCAAGTTTCGATGAAAGGAAAAGCAAAACAAGTATTTTATATTTATTAAGATAAACATCAAAAAATGCATGTTTTGCGAACTCGAAGAAATTAAAATCTTTTTTTTTTTTTTTTGGCTTTTTTGCTTTTTAATGAGAGCAAGTAAGTTCGACCTTGAAGACAATGAGACTTAATAAGAGCTATACCTGGAGTGGTTGAGTATTATTTATTATTATAAAAAGTATTGAAGAATAATTGCAGACATAACAAATATAAGATGCTTACTTGCAGATTTTCGATTTTGTTTTTTAGTCATTTTTTTGTTATTTTTTAAATTTTAAAGCCTTTTAAGAGGGATTTTGCACAGTTCAAGAACCCGTGATTATAGTAAAAATATATAACGTATATTCCACGCATACAAAATAATATTCATGATTTTATTATGCCAGTACATTACATTTGATAATCTGACATAAAAGAAAAAAGTCTTCGTTTAATATTATAACATACAATGATTTAAATTTGCACACGTTTATCTTTTTGTTGGGAAGAAAATAATAACAAAATAAGAAGAAAATACAAATAAACAACAAAAAAAATTTTAAAAAAATTGCGAATAAAAAGAAAGACGCAGGTGGTTATATTTTTTCTCGCAAAACAAAAAAATATATATCGTATGTGAACTCTCTTGTAATTGGGTTAGATTGAGTACAGAAGACATACATAAATACGTGTATCTTATACGGATTGATTATATTGTACAACATCTGATGACTGGTTTATTTTTATTCAATTTTTTGTTTTTTGTTTTTTTTTTTAAATTTAATTTATATCGAATATATATCAAAAAAAAATTTATTTTATCATACATGTAAAAAAAAATGACTCTCAATAAATTGTATTTCTTGTCGTTATTGAACTATTTTCAATGTTTTCAATTAAAAATTAGGTCACCATAAAATTTTATGTATCTTTTGAAAATTTATTATATTATTTAATTAAATATCTCATGTTAACATTAAATAATTTTTATGTTTTAAATATGTTTTTGTGTAATTAGTTTGGTAGATATTTTAATTTTCATTGAAATAAATTTAAAATGTAACACAAATTATATATTTAACATAATAACAACGTTCCTTGACATCCACATGATTTTTTGAATGTTCACAACCGAATATTAGGCTGTTATAATTTTTTCACAAATGATTATTATCCTTTTACAATAAAAAAAACGTGGTAAATCGGGTGTTAATCGATTATAACATATTTAATATACATATATGAATTCTATTAGGGAAATATTTTTAAAAAAAATTTATCAAGATAATCTATAAACTCTACCAAACAAAAAGCAGAAAGAAAGGCGTACATATAAAGGCCTTAAAATCTGAAAATTCAAATAAAAATCATTTCAGTGTAAATTAAACACGAATAAAGGATCCTTAATCTGTGCTCAAGCTCTAAATTCGTATTCGAACTTTTATGAAATATTACTAAAAAAAATAGTGCTGCACAATAAATTAACCAAAAAAAAAACATTTGGCTTAATGGAGGAAAACAAAATTATCATGACAGCATCTTCATATGAAAAATTTATGTTGTTTACTTATTTTTAAACTAAATTAAAAATTAAAAATGGCCTTGAGATAAATTTATGTCGAAAAAAAAAAAACTTTTATGAAAACAAAATGCTGATGATGATGAGACTATAAAATAATAAACAAAAAAAAAAATTGGATAAGTTTTACTGGTTTTCAACAAAAAAATTGATGTTTTACTTAAATTTTTTTCTTCTTTAAATTAAATAATGAATTTTTTAAATTAATTATTTCAATTTTATACTTTAAAGGTCAATATTGATAATGATAACAATAAAAAGGTCATTTATTTTGTAAAACACAATACTTTTTCAATCAATCAAAAAAAAAATAATAATAATTTTATTTTTATCAGAAAAATTGAATACAAAAGCATTATTTTGCAATATCAGACATTTAAGATATATATTTTATTTCAAAACAGGAATTCTTTTCTTTCGAAAATAAAAAAAAAATTGATATATAATAAAATGATATTAATTTTTAATAGGTTCTTTACTTCTGCGTATTATGCTATACGCCTACCTTTTAAAAATATTACGTGATGAACAATACATTATTGTTAAATTTATTTTATTTCTTGAACTGATAAAAATTATTGTTTATGTAATAAAGTAAAAAAATATATATATACATATAGGGTGAGTCAAAAAAATCAATTTCAGATAATCTATAGTGAAAGTAATTTTTATTTTTAAATTACATAATTAAATTTAATTGCAATATTGCAATAAAATACAAATTTACATTACAGTTTTATTAAGTTCATAAATTTTATAAAACTTGAAAACTTTGATAACAGCTTTAATGTCATAAAGATTTCCCTAAAATAAATAAGCGTGTAATAAAAATTATATCAAGGTGTGTTAGTACGACAGATTTTTGTAGGTCATTGTAAAAGATGTTCCAAAAATCAATTTTTTCACTAACCAAAAAAAGTAAGTGTTGAAGATAAAGTAATTTTGAAAGGAACCCTAAACAAAATTTAGAAAGATCTAGAAAATGAGAACACAGTCGCTTAGAATCAATACTTCGATTGTACAGACAATAATTGACCAACATTTTAAAATTAGTTTGTTCTTCTACGACATTTTGAGCACCCTTTGATCAATATTGTTAAATCCGTGATCAACAAGATAACGAAAATTAATCGTTTCAATTTCGCTTTTTTTTTTTCTCTTTTAATTCAAAACCATGAAACACCCTCTGTACATACTTTCACTAAGCTCATTATAATCTTTTACATTGTCAAATATTCAGGCCATCGTATACCTACTTATGCAAAAATATTATATGTGATTTTTTGGTAAGTTGAAGAAATTTGACTTGATCTTGTAAAGCCTGATTTGAAAAAAAAAGTAATAAAGCAAATACGTTATTATCAGATTAATATCGTAAAATAAAAAAACATAAAAAATGAGCTACAAAATTCAAGAAATTAATAAAATTAAGTTATAATCATATATGAACCTATAAACACGCGTGTATCATGCAATATTTAAATATTTAAAGCGTAAGCTTTTTTTTAAAACTCTTTATACAGAATTTTATTTTCAGTATATCATTCATATGAAATTTTCTGATGCAATTCATGCAATAACTGATGCAGTAATGCACTAAAATGCAATATAAACTTTTCATTTATATCAAATTTTCGTAATTATTAACTTTAAAAAACAATATCACAAAAATATCGTACATTCTATACAAACAAACAAAATCTAACCGGTATTATTCAAAGGCCAAGGAAAATCTGATGTAACATTTTCCGTATAATTTAAAAGTGTTACAATTTTTATAAATGCAAGTAAAAAATGGAAATACATAATAATAATAAAAAAAAACAAGACGTTATAGTCGTTACGCAGATAAAATATTAATGTCAAGCGGGCGTAGTAGTAGCATGCAAGTAAAGTAAGAGTATATAATATAACTAAAAACCAGTAGTTATTCGATTGCATAATATTAAAATGTATCTTTTCTGTCTGAATTGAAAACAAAAAAGAGTTGTAATGAGCATAAATGTATAAATGTAATATAAATGAATATGTACATAAATTAAATGTTGGTCATAACATTTTGAGTGCAATATGAAAACCTTGAAAATTTGGAAGTATCACAAATTAATTCTCTTTTAAAGAATCATTAAAAAAAAACATACAAATGAATTTTATCTTTTTTACAGATTATGCGATTTATTTTAAATATTTTCTCATATTCAATATGATTTAAATAGTACACGATAATAATAATTTTTTTTTTGTAACCATTTTAAATAGACAATAATAAATTTTTTATGCTGAATAAGAATATGATACAATTGGTGATGCATATGATGATTTAATAATTGTTGGTCCAGCAGAAAGAGATAGACCAGGTTGTGATTTAAGAAGAGTAGGTGCAGGAGCTAATACAGCAGATTTGTAAAGCCCGGATGAAGATAATGCTAATGGTGATCCAATAGCTGTTCTTTGTTGAGCATAAGCTAATGGCGATGATAAAGCAGCAGATTTCAATAATGTAGGTACACCAGATACAGCTAAAGGTTGACTTCGGATAAGAGCTGGTTGACTTTGGTAAATAGTTGGTTGACTTTGAATTAAAGTTGGTTGACTTCGGATAAGAGTTGGTTGACTTTGGATGAGATTGAGACTTGGTTGACTTTGGATGAGATTGAGACTTGGTTGGCTTTGGATTAGAGCTGGTTGACTTTTTATCAGAGCAGGAGCAGCTGAAATTGATTTGACAACTTGAGCACCAGCAGCATATTGTAAAGGTTGTCTTTGTACAATTGCATTAAATCCATTTATTGAATCAGCAGAATAGTCAACAATTCGTCTATAACCATCGGGATCATTCAATGCATATTGACCTTTAACTATATCACCATCTCTTGATTCTACTTGACTTTTTGAATCACCTGTTAGTGCATCCTGAATATCATATGCAAAACTGTATTGCGGATTTGGATCATATTCTTCGATACTTTTAGTTAAAACTGGTTGTGCTACTGCTAACGGAGCTCCAGGAAGTAATCCACCATTAACTGTAGCAATTATTGTCAATCCTAAAACAATTAACTGAGAAAAGATAGATTTAAAAAAAAAAAAAATTAGAACAAAAATAAAGTTCTTATAGAATTTACAATGTTCTTACCTTAAACATTTTACGTCGTTCCTTTTTTTTTCTTTAAATATAAATTCACTTCAATATTTGATTTGAAACTGATATTCGATCAGCAACAACTTCACCTTTTATACAAAAAACTTTAAGTGAAAAATGTGATTCAATCAACCCATGTAAATTTCACGAAAAAATAAAACAAGTTAATATGATATCAAAAAAACCATTTGTGAATAGTATGAAATTTTTTAAATTATTGCGTTTTAATGGAACTACTATTTATTACTTATATATTTTAATTATTGCATCAACTTTTTTGTTAACAAAATTATATTAAATTTTCATATGAAGAAGATCAAGGATACTTTAAAAAAAAAATCCTTAAAAAATATTTAAAAATAAATTTGATATACTTTTGAATTTAGTGATAAATTAAAGTGGAATAAGTACAGCCCAATAAAGTGTAATTGTCACTAAAAGTTAAAAAGCGTTTTAAATTACCAATAAATTTGCACGAAGGAAATGTTGTTTTCTTAAGAAACAACAGGAAAATTTTATCAACTGATTTTTTTAACTGATCATAATGGCTGTAATTTCAGAATATCAAAGGACAAGTAATCCTTAATGCATCTTGAAAATAATTAGGATACTCAATACTAATGGAATCTATAATTATTAAATGTTTCACATTGAAAATTTTAAACATATTTTAGCACACAATAAAAACACAAATTAGCTTTTTTTGGAATCATAAAACCAATTGACTGTACAAAAGAAATCATAATTACCTCCATCATAGTTGCAAACATTTATTCAATTAGAAAATATATTTTAACTCTTTCGACCACCAACTGTGTGAAGGTGGTTTGTTATTCTTCAAATATTCAAATAATAATGACAAGAATGTAGGTAAAAAAAAAAAACTAATAATAATAATTCCAAATATATCTGGTGTCAAGATCCCGTTTTGGATTAGATATCATATTCGTAGAATAGAATTATAATTTTTTTTTTTTTTTTTTTTTTTTCAAAACATATGAAACAAATATACATATTGTGCACATTGTAAAATACCCAAAGGAATATCTTATATGATGCATCAGATCATTGATATGGGCACGTCACTGTTATGACATTTTAAAAAGAATTTTATACCTGTTTGAAATAAAATAAAAAATAAAAAATAAAAAAATAAATAAAAATAAAACAAAAAAATAAAAATCATGTACTCGTACATTGTATTTTCATAAAATGATTTTAACAAAAGCTAATCCGCTTAGAATTAACAAGATAAAATGACATTATCCAAGATATTCATTAGTTTGTTTACATATTCATACAAATAATCTGTGCAATTATTCAAAAAAATGTGGTAAATTTTGCACATATTTTTTTTTCCTTGAATCACTTTCTATAGAGAAAAAAAAAAGAAAACACAAAAAAAGATATTTTATTTTTCTAAAATTACAGACAGGTTGAAATTTTTAGAAAACGAATTTTTTTTTTTTTTTTAATATTAAGAACTCAAGAAACACCATGTTCTTGTTAACATACGAGACATTTTTTTTTATAAATACAAAGTGTTACTTCTATTTTTATATCTAAACGAACACTGTATATTTTATGACATCGAAATGACATTTTTCTGTTGTGCCAATTGAATTGTCAAGCCATTTTATCTAGCTAGTTAACTTTGTCACAATTATTACAATATTATTATTATTTTATTATTATTTTTAAAAGATATACGAGTATATTATACATCTGAACATGTATATATACTTATGTATTCATATATGTATGTGTACAATTAATATGAATATTACAATGGCATTGATAGTATGTCAGATGCCTAGTGAGACAAGTTGTATAAAAGTGTCAAACTGACACTCATATGTCAAAATTTTTACCTAAAAATACTATAAGCATGAGCATCACACGGTGAACCATCATAGCTCAAGAATATCTGAATGACCTTTTCTTAAACAAAAAAATTTTTTTTTATCTCATTATACAAATAAAGATATACGTATGCATTTATATATGTATATAGTACATACTTATATGTATTATTGTTGTACTTAATGTATATACATATATATATGTAGATACTATTTTAATGTTACAGTACGATTAGATCTAATATTAATATTTTTCATGATTGTCTTCGAAGTACCACATTTAATTTTTTTTTCTATAAAAGTACACTAGATTGAGCCATTTAGATTTTGTCAGATGATCACTTTTTGTTTTATTTTTATTCTTTGTTTTTGTTGTTGTTGTTGTTGTTTTTTTTTTCTAAATTCAACTCATGCACTTACAAATTTTAAAAATTACATGAAATTGATTGTAATAAAACATTTACAAAATGTGTATACATGATTAAACAGAGAAATTATATCTATGATAAAATCATGATTATAAAAAGAAAAAGAATCAAAAGAAAAGACATCTTGTCAAAAATGTTCAATTTTTTTTAATCATTTTATTTATTTTATTTGCCTTTCTTTTCATTATAAATTTAAGTAAAAAGAGTTTTTTGAACTTTTGCATTTAAAAATGACATCTGACACTTTCTATTTTCTGTGTATTTTGAAAAAAAAAAAAAACTCGAAAACATGAACATAAAAGTGAACTTGTTGATATTAAAACATATGGTGCCTGTTTTAATTCTTTCCAGAAAATTAAAAAATATGTACATATTATTGAATCTTAAAGTTACTAGAGGACTCATTATCATAATTTTAATTTTTCGAAGATTTGGCTTCGATAAAATAAATAAAAGTTTTGTATATGAGACAAACGTTACTTGTATCAAAATTACTAGCTTCCACTGGTAACCACAAACAATTTTTAAAATGTTCCAAAATTAACGCCTTTTTGTCTCATGTGTTCTTTCTTTCTTATGATCAACACGACCTTTCCCCCATGACCTTCAACCTCATTTGAAAACTTTCTTATTGAATATGTTATAGAAATTTCCAATGTAACAGAAAAATATTCAAAAATTAAAATTTTAGTCTGGAATTTTGAGATAAATTAACAACACTCGGATAAATGAAATTAAAAGTATAATTTCTCTATTGTCCTGCAAAATCCTTGTTCATTTAAATTTTCATTAAGATTTTTATTTTAATTTCTCCACTTTCTTTAAATTTTAAAAATATTAACTAGGAAACACTTCGAAACATATTCTAAAAATAATAATAATTTTTCCGCGATGGTCTAAATTTATGTTGCACAGTGTAAAAAAAAGAAAAACAAACAATTACACAAGGTAAGATACAGTTTTATGATTTTATATTTCTTTTAAATGTTTTTCATGTTTTTTCATACTTTGTACCAATTTTTTCTCTTTTTTTACCTTTTTTTTTTTGCAAAACATTTCTATGCCAACACCAATCTATGTTACATAAGTTAAAATGAAATAAAATAAACTGAACACAGCCTCTGACATATTTTCCCAAGAGACTTTAATCAAAGAAAAAAGGGTATATCGCCCTTCGTTACAGATTAACACGTATTCCATCGAGAAAAATATAATTCATAAAAAAAATAATAATACCAAAGCCAATTTAGTTTATGTAGTAGATATGTATAAATGTGTCTTACATTGTATAAATACTTTTTTTTACCTGGGTATGTACCAGTATATACATTCTTTAAATTTCAGGTTGGTATAAAAACATATTATACTCACGTGAGACGAATTAATTTGTTGTTGTTCATAATATATACGAAGACTAAATAAAATACATACATATTTATTTTGTGTATAGAAGAAATAAACTCATACAATAACTTTGTGTATTATATTATCCAATGGGAGTGGAAAAATTTTAAATAAATAATTTATTGGAGGGAAAATTTATTTTATCATAAGCTCCACCTTGCTGCCATTTCTAAATAACTTTATGAAAATTTGAAAATAAAATACAAAACGGTTTAATAAAATTATAAAAATAAAATTAAATCAGATTTTTTATTTGAATCAATTTTAAATATACTCCAAAGGATTTATTTTATGAGCCAAAAGTGAACAACCTTTAAATTTGAATTCTGAAAGACATAAAAAAGCTTTCTTTACTTGTTCATCTTGAAAGAAATCTCATGAAAAACAACGAAAACTAAACTTTTGCATTCGGACAAATTTTATGACACGACTTACATAGCTACTTTTCCGTTTAATGTGATCGAATTTTTCTTGCTTCAATTAACAATTTTCAAGGTGTTGCAATATGTATTATATGTGCGCACGTATCCTTAGGTAGATAGATATACGTATGTACTTACTTACATCATTCAATTCAAAATCTGAATTAGACAGCAATTTCAAGATTTTAAAGACTTTTTCTGAAGGACAATGAACTTTGAATGACAAATAATGTTTTTCTTTTAAGGAAAATTTCATCCCCCTTCCCCTAGAGACCGGTAGAACTATGAAGTTCATTGAAGGTTTTTGATTTGGATACGTTCAGTTTTCAAGTAAAAAGTGGAGCATTTCCGAGTAACAATAACTGACATTTCCTTCAAGACTACGGCTATACTCATAGAAAAATATGTACTCAAGTACTGCCAGAATATCAAAAATAATCTTAATTATTCGTTACAAAATTTAGCCAAAATACATTCTGAAATCACAAAATTTATTTTCCAGGAAAATTGAAAATGATTTAAATGTAATATGTTCAAAAAATCGAAGGACATTAATTCTAATTTTTTATCAACGTACAATCAAATTCACATCTTTAAATATTCCAATTAAAAACCTATAAAACAGCTAATTAAGATTTTTATTAAAATATGGAGTTTTCAATTCGTTTAGTATCTTTAAAGTTAAAAAGAATTCGATTATAAATTTTACTTAAGATAAAATAAGATACATGATGGGCGTAACAATAATATAAAAATTATTCGGTTATATGTGTGTATATAATCAAAAATTTCATGTATGTGTGTTAGTTGTAAAATATATTTCAAAAGCACATGTTCATTTTTCATGCACAATAGAAACATTAGAAAAGGATAACCAGTTTGAATGTATCAATGAGGCGTTAACTTTCTATTGTGAATGATATAAAAATGAATATACATTTTGATTTACCTTGTGGTTATCATATATACATTTCAAAATTATAATTAACGGTGTGCACACGTGTTAAAAGTTTCTTTCTTTTATTTCAAGTATAATAAACTTAAAGTAACATTTATACTGTTTAAATTAATTTGTCAGTTAATGACTGTGTGTGTTATTTTTAATTACTTTTGCCGTCGTACAAGTAATGGATAAAAATATCTATAAAAAGTGAAGTTTTTCGTACTTTCGAATAAGAAAAATAGTTAAAATGGGTATTTTTGTGAAATAAGTGTTTTTGGAAAAGGTGTATTTTAAACGGAAAGTGATTATACTTTTCGAATAATAATAATTATTATTATTATTTTTTTTTTTTTTGAAAATTGACATTAGGTGTATAATTTAAGTTGTAAATTTGAAAAAGTGCGACATTAAAATGTGTGGAATTAGTAGAATTAAAAAAATGTAATCATTTCCTTTCAGTTTTTGTGAGTCTTTTTTTAAAGAACTTCAAAAGCTTTTTAAATTAAAATAAATTGTTTTATTTTCAATTTGTTTCAATTAATGTTTCATGTGGAAAATTAGAAAAATCAAGTGTTTATTGTGTGTTTAGTTTCATTCAATATGATGGACATAAGTATGTATGGAAATCATTCAAACAATTATCATAATGCAGATTTTACAACTGCTGGATATACATACTTCCCATCGGCACCTCATCATCATTTACACCACCATCATCATCATCATCATTTGGGTCATGCAAATCAGGCACAACATTCTTTGACAACAGGAACAACAAATGATTCAAATCCTATTTATCCTGGTTCTTCGCCATCTGCTTCGAATGTTAACACTAACAATTCAACCAACAATACCACAAACACTTCAAATATTCCAAATGCAACAGGAAATACATCAACATCGAATCCCATATATCATCCGCATCTTTATAGTCCAACAGCAATTGAATATGGTATAACGACAACAAATCAACATCCTTCAAGCAATTCACCTACAGACTCTTCATATTACGATACAGATAGTATGCATTCCTATTACGGTTCTACTGTAACCCATCAAAATCCTTCAATTTCACAGGATTCTCATATAATTAGTTCTGAAAATGGTCTAAGTTATACAAATTTAGATTGTTTATATAATCAAAGTCATCATCATTCTTCAAGTACAACATTTTTACAAGGAGATGATAAAGTCGCGCTACATTCACATTATAACCTGACACAATCAGATGCAGATACATTAATAGGTGGACAAAATCATCAGCATACAAATCTTGTATGGCATCATCATACATCACCACATTTACAGCATGCAGGATATACTGTTGAAAATTCACTTACACATCAAATTAGTCTTGATACAATTTCAGGATTAACAAATAGAAATCAATTAACATCTTTAAATTCATCGACAATAAGTAATCGAAGTCATCTTTCACCAGGAAATACATCACAATCACAAACTCTACAAAATTCACAACAACATCAAACTGTTCCTACATACAAGTGGATGCAATTGAAAAGGAATGTGCCAAAACCTCAAGGTAAAAATTGTTTGCTATGATTTCAACAACAAAAAAAAACTACTCGCTGATTTTAATATTATTTTCCTTTCCGTCACTCCTTTCCTTTTGCTAAGAAGTTTTTAATTTCGAACTTTCTATGCGGATTTCAAGAACATACAGGACAATAATTGCTTATAAGTAAAACAAATATATGAAAAATACGTATAAGGACTTTTTATTCTGTGAAATATGCTTTTAAAAAGAATGATTTAATACTGAAAACTTTTTTTGTTTCTTTATCCGCAACTTAGTCACGCAATATGTATATTCAAATTAGGGTCTAATCGTTCTCAAATTTAAGTGGGTGACAAGGATCTCAATTCTTATCTACCCCAGCTGGAAATCAAATTGAAATTCTTGAAGGGTGAAAGTATAGTATGTAGTTATAAAGCTTAAAATAATAAGGTAATATATTCATTGTATGTACATATTTTCACATCAATGAATTTATTTTTTAAATTGAAATTAATTTGAATAAATTTTTTTCACGGTATAAAAACAAAAAACTTTAAAGAAACATTGAATAAGTTTCGATTTTTAGGAAAAGTGGTTTTTGAAAAGGGCTTTTTTTATAATAATAAATTGATTATTGCTTTTTAATCTACTTCACCTTGAATAATTTTCTAAAATTTTGAACCTATTCTTCAACTGGTTATGTTAAAAGCTTCAAATAACTTTTAAGGACATATCTTAAACAGTAGGGGAAATTAAGAAAATTCTAACAAGAATTGCAAAAATATGAGAAATAAATTGCCCTTTTATCAACAATTCAATGAACGTCATGTTGACACCAAATTGGAATTATCTTTGGAAAAAACGAACTGTTCCAATTGTCCTGGTGCACAATACTAATTCTTTAGAGAATAATTCCTTCACTAATATGGATGAGGTTCATCTTCACCACTTACTTAATTTAAATCATTTCACACTCACAGGATAGAAAATATTCTGATGCTAAAGTCATCGAGATTTGTTCACTATTTAAAAATTTACAGGATTTTAACCTGAAACACCCTGCATGAAAAAATCTTCTTTCTGAGCACCTTCACGTTTAATATTTAACTTACCTTTTTTGGAAACTTTATAGAATTTTTATCGTTATTGTTGTTGTGGAACAATTACATACAACCAATTTTCAATATTTTGATTCAAAACAAATAAATATTCTTATCTTCATTGATTCATCTTTTCTATATTAAAGTTGCCATGAATTCTACAGAACCTTATGCTTCGTATAATCTGTGTTGTAAAAATCTTTGGAATAGAAAATCAACAAATACCAAAAAAAAATAATATTCTACATATTAATAAGATATCGATATTTAAAAATATTGACATTTCAATTTTCAAACAGAAGTTCATAATAAATGTAGAGATATCCATATTTTGTTACATAATATTTATTTTAAGACACATTTCACTACTACTACATGAAAATGTCATTAACGTATGACAACAAATAAAAAAAATGCACGATAGTAAAATGTGGTAATACGTTTAAAGTGCATGATAAAAGGGACATATACGAGTACTATCATTTTGGTGTTTTTTTTTTCTGCTTTTATGAAAACTTAAACCATATAAAATTATTCAGTATATAATTTTTAAGGATTATCTAATCCTATTTTCTTATGGTTTTGAATTTAGTCTGTTTATGGCGCCAAATATTTGACATATAAATATCATATTTCTATTTATATTTTCGATTAAAATTTTTGAATTAATAAATAAAGAAAAACATGCATTTAAAAAGATTAAATTCATATTATATAATATGTGCATTAAGCATTTTTCATATCTTTCAGTTTCATGTGACAAAATAAAAACAAAGTTTTTAAAAAAATTTTCCAATGTAATTGAACTTTTCTGACACTTGTTATTTTCATTTTTCTTCTTATCATTTCAACAAATTAGTCATAAAATTCTCACCTATATAATAATTTAATTATATACTCATTTATTAATTTTTAATTCACATACATTTTTTTAATGATTTTACAAAAAAAAAAAAAAAGACTAATAAAAAAAGAAAAAAGAAAACATAAAATCAAATTTACAATGTCACCGAACTGTCTCATTTCAATATCTAACATTACTGACATAAGATTCAGTGAAATGTAAGAAACTCAGTCAGACAGGCTCCATCCGTCCTGATGCTGTATACATATATAAATCTCAGAACAGGGCTAAAAGATTGGGTATATAAGAAGAAAAATAAAAGATCCTCAATCGTGATAAAACATCAAACAGGTCTGTGCGCTTCTGTCAATTAAATTCTTTTTTGTTTTTCATTTTCTTCACTGATATTTGTGTAGATTTTTCAAATGTATAAAACTTTAGTCGATAAAATTAATAAAATTATGAAGAAATGCCGACAGCTATAAAAAATTTTCATAAATATATTTGATATGTGAGATATTCAAATGGATATATTTTTCAGGCATACGTACTTATAACATGTGATAAAGAACACAGAAAGTATAATTTAAAAAAAAAAAAAAAGAACACAGAAACAAAAACAACATCAACAACATATAAAACAAGATTTTGTGAATATATACAATTCTCAGGAAGACTCTGAAGGAGCATTAATGTAAAAATATACAAAACATAATATATGAGGTGTATATAATAAATGTATAAAACTGATAGAATCGTCAATTTCATCTAATAATCAAATGACAACCTTAACTGACTGGTCTTGAAATTAATGAATTACAAAATCAAGTAACAGCAAATATACAAACAACAAAAAAATCTTAAAAATACATTTTAATTTTATTCATTCTATCTTTTACCACCTCACTCCCTCTCCTAACTTTTTCGAAATTACATACCATAAATTTTTATCAGAGTTTCATTATAAAATGAATAAATGAAAACATATCGATGTACAAACTCATGTGATGAAAAATGAAGAGAAAAAAAATTAATGATGATGATGAAAAATTGTAAAAATTAATTATTCTCTGATAAAATATTTGTTTTTTTTTTTTTAATTGAAACTTTTAAGGGGTTTTTGTTATTGTTTTTAGTACCTCATAAATACATGACAGATAAATTAGCAACATACTGAACGAGTTAAAAGCAATTAGCGTTTTTTGGAACGCATTATAAATATAAAATTAGACTTTGAAGTTTTCCTTTTTTTTTTTTTTTTTTTTTTTTTTTTTTTTTTTTTTTTTGAGCTTTTTAACTAAAAAAAAATCCCATAAAATAGAATCAAAAAAAAATCTTAGACATTTTCATAATAATATTTGTCTTATCAATTATGACATGAATTTGTTATGATGAAGGATACATATATATGAAAACGTATAACCCAGCCCTTTTTTTTCTCGAATTTAAAAAAATCAAAATTCATTTTAAATCAGCAAAAAAAACAAACAAAAGATACACATAATAAAAGGTTGTCGTGATTTTTTCCAAGGCGTGGGTTGCCATTTCATTAAATTAAATTTGACGTGGTCAATGAATTTTGATTTTAGTTAGACACCAAAAAATAACAGGTAGACTGAAAATATTATACTGAAGATACTTAGAATATCTTAAAATACAAATACATATAAAAAGAAATTAAAACAAAGAAGAAAACAAAAAATTGTTTAATATGTATCAATATCATCTCACATATCATAACATAGTGATGACAAATAATATTTATTGACAAAACTAGTTTATCTAGGTGTAAAAGATTGGATTTATATGACACAACTTCATTCTATTCATCTAGACCGCAAAAAAAAGAATACATATTATGTATGTACATACATATATGTATATACATCATTAATTTCGTGTATAATTAAAAAAGTGTGCCTGATCTCAATTTTCATTCATAAGAAATATTTGTGTCTATACTTTTTTATTTTTATTTTTTCGAAATCTTGTCAAAAAGATATTTTTAGGTTTATTTATTTTTATAATTTTATTTGGGATCCAAAAATGATTAACGATAAAGATTTTGTTATCTTCGATACGACCTTGATTTATATGTACATACATATACAAAAAAGTTAGATAGATTCTAAATTAAAATTGAGTAAAAGTTAAAAAAATAATCCTTCCTAAAAATTTTATGAAATATTTTACTAATTCAGTCCTAATTTTTTTTAGTGAATTACGTTCAATAAAAAAGTTAAATTTCGCTATTAGCAACATTTATCATAACAGACAGTCTTGTTTTTTTTTTTTTTCTAATTTCTAATTCATATTTTTTTACTTATTTTTTTTTTTTTTCATTTAACGTATTTTACGGCACACTGCATCGTCACGAAATCATTAAAATTTTACTGCCTGTTCATTTATGGAATTTATTTTCATTCACGCAATTTATTACATTTTTTTTTTTAATTATTAAAATTTAATATGTGTTGTATGAAAAGAAAAAATATAGGTAAAAAACGTGCATTATATGTTATTCCCAAAAGGTGCCAGAAGTTCTATTTAGATAATTATTATATTATTGTATGGAAGAAAATTTTAAACATAACGTTATTTCAGAATATATTCGAACAATTCAGGCATATTGTATCCTTAAACATAAATTGGAGCTTAAAAAATCTTATATCTTGGCTTCATCACATATTTGTATCTTGAATATTTTCAACGGAATAGAAAAACATGGTTCCTTTTTAAACAAACAAAAAAAAATACGTACAAGTATGTGATACTCTTTATTCACTGTTATTCAAAAAAGCTTTTTTTTTTCTGACGGCCATTTTCCTTTTTTTTTTCGTCTTTTTTTTATTCATATACAATTTTACAAACCCAAAGGACATTTGTGAATGACATTTCAATTTGTGTTATTTTCTGTAGAATTATTATTAGCTCTTCAGATTCACTCTAAGCAAACAAGTTATAACAATGAAATAAGAAAGAAAAAATAATGTAAAGAAATGAAAAGACAACAAATAAAATATAACAAGGGTTCTTCTGGACCTTTTCGAAATTGACAGTTCACTTCCCAGATATTCGCTTTTTTCTTTTTTATTAAAGAAAGTAACTTTCACGAATTCATGTATGAACCCTTAGAATAATAAAAGAATATTGTACTCAAAAAACAAAAAAGAAGATGAGAAAACGTGAACAACATAATTTAATCAAATAAAAATGGCGTTTTTCAAACATATTTTTATTTTCCACAGGATACATAATTAATACCTATAGTAATTGTGTTGTTAAAAGAAAAACAAATTTATTTATTCCTTTTTATCCTACTTCTCTAGAAATTTCATATTTTTTTAGTAATTCAGTTTTGATACTAAAAATACGTTCAAGGATTTCAAAACATTTCTTAAGTTTTTCACTCACATTTTCACACCAAAAAAATATAGTAGTATAAAAGAGCAAAATGAAAAATTTCTTATTGTGTTATTATTTTGTTTTTCCTCACCTCTAGTTTTTTTTTGTTTTTTTTTTTTTTTGCCAAATAATAATTTTATTTTTTCAAGCTTTTATCATTGTTTAGCTCCATCTGCGTTAATTCAATAGCAGAATCTTAATTCGGGTAATACAGTCTGACATCATGACGGATCACCATTTCTTTTTTTTTCCTATTTTTTTTTTTTTTCTTCATTCAATTTCCTTTTTTCCTCACTCACATACGTGTACATAAAATTACAGCAATCTTACATACAAAAAACAAGGATTTTTCTTCACCCTATATTTTTTTCTTCTACTTTTTATTGGTGATTCTGGTGAAAGAATTTTCTACTCATATTTTTTTCTCATTGTATTATATTACAAAAACAATGCAATAAAACATGTCCTTGTGAATATAACTTTTCTGAAGGGTAGTTTTCGAAAAATTGGATCAATAATTTCATTGAAAACAAATAAAATTAAGTTTTTTTTTATATTTTATTATAAAGGACTGCTTTTTATATAAAATTTTTGTTCGTCTTTTTCTTTGGAATGACCCTAAGTATCCACAGAAAGCCGATCCTACACCAATATTTAATTTTTAAAGTTTTTCAATTTTATTTTTAAAAAATATTTAAAAGTCAACGATTACAATAAGCTCTTATATTCTGTATTGAAAAGAATTTACCATTTTGTGGGAGTGAAAGAATTCCTTTATTGAAAAGCTTATTAAAAAGTCTCCTCCGTTTTTTATTTTTTTATTTTCATAATCATTTTCAATATTTTAATCCCCAGTGATTTTTTTTTGGTATATGACGCCTAAATTCTTAAGTAAATACCGACGTTTGTCGTCATCTTGATTTAAATTTCAATTACTAAATGGAATTTTCTTAATGGTGAACGCCTTTTTGACTCATTTCTTTTCCTTTCTGTGTACGTTTTTTTTTTCTTCTGTTTTCAATGTTTTTTGCTTTCAAGATCTTTTATATTTTTTGACAAGTATTCAAATTTCATAAAAATTTATAAATAAAAAATTATAAGGATATACATAGATACAAAGATGGTTGGTTTTATTTTCCAAGAATATAAACAAAATTTTCATGTATGTGAGGAAAAGCTATATATTTACTTTATGGTAGATGATAAAATTTTCAATATTGATAAATATTTAATGTGCTTTCGTATCATTTTCAAGAAATTTTAATTGAAAATTTTTTCCTCATACTTTTTTTGAAAATGCTAAGCGTGGAAGTAAAATACTGAGGCAGTTAAATAAGAGAAGAAAATTTAAAATTAATGGTGAATAAAATTTTTTTTATATTATCAACCCTTCTGATAAATAATAATTTATTTTTAAAAAAATCCTGCTAGCGGTAATAAACACGAAAATTACTTTGATGTTTCAAAAAAAAAAAAAAAACAACCACAAAAAAATTTAAAGCATATCATAAAAATGCCACATTTCGCGAAATAACGTTTTAACTCAATTGAAGTATTCATGTCATATTTGTCACACAATATACCTTTTACAAAGCTTTTAATTCTTAATAAACGAAAAAAAATATATTATAATAATGATTGATGATGTTGATTATGTTTGATTAATTCATTTTTTTTTTTTTTTCAAAGGTGTGTTCATATATCAGCGCGGCACTTTTTTTTTATAAAAATAATGCAAAATACCAAAATTTATATCATACATATTCTCAATATCGAATCTACAAATCTAATCTTATTTTTATATTATTCTTTTTTTTTTACTGAAGAGAGCATTAATGTGTATTTAACAGTAATTAACTCATTGATAAGTATCTGTCAATAAAAATGAGCCATATTTAACGTATTATTCAAATAAATTTAACTAAATTGAAATCTAATTTATATAAAAAAAAATAACAAATCATTCTTTCAGAGTTTTTTTTTTAAATCATTCAATAAGCATCAAACATATTCATAAAAATGATAAATTAAACCCTTATCCGTGTTATTCAAAGCTTATAATTTTTGTATATTTAACACATAATCAATGTCGACAAATCACGATAAAAATAATTTATCTATGTACCTAATTATTATCTATGTATAATTTTTTCTTTATTATTTTTTCAAATAATTAAATAAACTCTATGTTTTTTTCCATGATGGCTGATTAACTAAAAGGTAATAAAATATTTTGGTAAATTTTTTATTTTAATAAAAAATGGAAAATCCTAAAGCTTAACTTTTTCAGATACTTTTTTCCATTTCACATGAAAGATAAATTAAATTTACACTTTACAATGAGTTTCGATTATCTTTTCTTTTCTATTATTTTGATTTAATTGAAAAGGTCCATTTTTCTCTTACCACAGAAGCTTTTTTTACTATATTTTTTTTTATCCTTGCTGCTTTTAATAGATATCTTATGTTCCTTTATTAATTTAATTTTTTTACCGAAGAAAAACATAGAATTTTTCAAAAAAAAAAAAAAAAAAAAAAAAAAAAAAAAATAAAACAGAACCCTTGTTTATTAAAAACAATATTAGATTGGATACATACATGGCTGTTGAGGCCTCATCCATTAATTAAGTGATGACAGCAGAGCTGAGAGCGTGTTTATAAAATAAAAAAATAAATAAATAAACTAAAAACTAAATTAAATACAATATATACGAAAAAGTATATGAATGATGAAAAATTTTAACGAATTATTGGACAATGTAAAAAACTTTTCATCCAATTAATGTCCATTTACCATATCTTTTATACAAAAATTATGTGTATATCCTTCACATATGTATATACATACTCTATTACATACATATATGATATACATATTCAATAATATGTTCGGTCAGTATTTATTTATTTTAACACATTCATTTTAAATAATTTTAAAAGTTTCGACATATTTACAGAAAATTTCGGAATGTTATCTTTCAGTCTTAATTAATGTCATTGTTACAAATTTTATATACTATTACATTTTACTTATATGAAAAGGAGGAGGTGATGATGGAGGTAGTAAATACATATAATAGTATAGTGGTAATATAATCACTTGAGAATAAAAAAAAAATTTAAATTGAAATAAATAAGTGATAATATAATTTAATTGAAGAAAGTAAGTGATAACTTTATTTTTTTTATATATTCTAGACACAAAAAGGTTTTGATTAAAATGAACAATGGTTAATTAAAATAGTATTCTTTTGTGAATTTTGTGAAACAAAGAAAATTTCAATTAATGATAATGTAACGGAAATATGAACTGTTTCAAGAGAAGAAGAACATTCATAGGCATTCCTTAGATAATACGGTTTCCGATTTCATCTGAAAACATGACCAAAAATTTTACTGTTCAATTATCTTGAATGCTTTGAAATTTTTTTTTTTCAAGCTACTAGGACCACTCATTTTTCCAATAAAATTTTTTTTAAAAATTACTTCAAGTCTAAAGACAAATTTTTTGATAGTTAGTTTTTGAAGAAAACTTAAAAAAAACTTTCTATTTTTATTTTTAAAATTTTTTATAAAACCGCGTTGTTAAACACACTCTTTACAAATTTTCTAATTGATATTTTCTCTGTAAGATTTGTAGACAAGGTAGGTACTATCGATTTTATATGGACATGATAAAGACCTTTTCTTTACTCTTTTTTCCTATATGAAATTTTTCACTTGTTACATTTCTTCCATTGGTTCAATAAAATCAAGAAAGAAAATTAAACTTGAAAAAAATTTTCAAAAATTAAATTGTACTTGAGACAAAATTATTCATAAAACTTAAACACCTTTTGAACACATTTTTTTTAAATTATTCTTTTATCGTGTAATTTATTCCAATTTCCTTAAATTTTTATAAAAATAAAGTTTTTAAAAAAGCACTCCATAGCGGCGGAAATTTTCAAAGAAATTTTAAACGTATAAAAATAATAAATAAATGGAAAAATAAATATTTATAAAATTGAGTGGCATTAAAATTATAGAAAATAAATTTTTATATCGATTTTATTATTTAAAAAAAAAAGATAAAGATAGAAATACCAAATTGATTTAACATTCAAATGATAAGGTTAACTAGGATTAGACAGTCATAAATGATTTCAATTTAAATAAAGAAATATGAAATGTTTGTAACAAAACTTTTAATTCTATGATAAGGGCTTATTTGAATTGAAATTGTGATTGTCCAATCAGTAAAATCATTTGCTTGACTTCTTGAAAATAAAACCTTTTTTTTTATAAAGAAATAAAAATGAAAAGTATCTTTTGTCACAACAGAAGAATAATTGTAAATGAATTTCGAAATTTTAATTTCAGTTAACCGAAAATCAGCAAATATTGACTATCATCTGAAAATCAAATTTGTGAATTTTCACAATCAAAAATCTTCTTAATTAAATTTGACCTTATTATCAATAAAAAGAACTCTTTAACCTTATTTTATTTAATTAGTTACTTAATCCAAAAAATGTGTACAAATATTATACAAAATTTGAACACAAAACGAAAACGAAAACAAAAAAAAAATCTGCAAATAATTTAATGGCGCTTAGTCAAGTCATCAAAAGGATTTAATTCTTGTTTCAAATCAAAACCAATTTTTATACAATGATACGCAATATCTGTAAATTATATTTACAATTTGACAGATGGTCAGTGTCATTCGTTGCAAATACATCAACTGGACATTGTTAAAATCAGATATCCTTAATAAGATAATAACTCTGTAGATATGTATGTCTGTGACTATGTGAATATGACCTACCACGAACACACACATATAAACAAGAATTAGCTATTTCTCGTCAAAAAAAAATATTTACTTAAATTTATACATGTCATGGAATTCCCTGAAATTTAGAAATCAAGAAAAACAAAACAACAAAAACAAAAAAAAAGAAATAAAAATTGTCATGTCAAAATATCATTTGAAGGGTTTCTTCACAACGGGGGTGAATCAAATATCATCATAATATATGTATATGGATATATACGAGAAAAAAGAAAGGGTTAATTTCAAGACAATGACTTGACGAAATTCTTAATCTGTCATTTGTCTCTCAATTCTTTTGAAGAACGATTAACTTTATATATTTAATATTTGTATCTACGTCATGTTTTTTTTTTTTTTTTTTAATTTCTTGTCTTTGGTGTTTTTTTTATTTGTTTTTTTTTTTTTTTTTTTCATTTCTTGCTCATCTTTACACAATGAATTTGAGTGTTAGTAAATGTCTTGAATATTTAAAATTAAACTGAAAATGATTTTAAAAGAGAAAAAAAAAGGAAAACTTTTTTAGTTACAAAAAAACAAATTCTGTTCAAATACTCGTACACACGTTTTTCTTAATTGAAAAGTGAACTGACAGAAAACATAAAATTTGTGCCACTTTTTGTTAACTTATTAGTCACGATTTATTTTAAAAAACAACTAATCAAAATTTTATGATACCTGGATTGTTGTGTTTCGCTGTAGGTAAAATTTGAAAAACAAGTGAAACCACAATGATTAGACAGACAATCTGTTTGTAAACCAACGCAATTGTATTGCATTTGAAAAACAAATAATTTAGAAAGATGAATATCTATCATCGACAAAAAAAAAAACAAAATTTACACTGATTTGAACTGAACACGCTGAAAAGGTGTAGAAAATGATTTTGCAAATTCAGTTTCATTTGAAAGTTAATAAAGTGTACGAAAAAGCACACTGGAAGTACTGCTAAAATCCAATATAAATTCAATTTTATATTCTCTGCATGTGACGTAAACTTTATCAAATTTACTTTTTAGAATCACTTAAAACACATTTATCAATTTCCACTAAAAACAGTTTTGAAAAACCAATGCAAAACTAAAGAAAATCCGTAAAAAGAAAAATCAGAACTAAGAATTTACAATTCAATACAAATGGAAAAATTTTCGGCTTCTTTTTTCAGTAAAGAAGTCTGCATATTAACATTTTTGTTAATTATTCAGTTTGGAATTAATTAACATAATGCAATTGTAAGGGGTGGTGGGTGAAGTTGATAGTTTTGTGTGAAATAAAACTAACTCCAAGCAGATGGAGTCAGGGTGGTGAAAAGAAAATTTAAATATTCAAATTTTATTATTTTTTTATTCATTTGTTCCAAAGGATATTTATTTTTGAAAATTTGTTTTTCAAATTTTTTTTTTTCTAAAGAAAAATGTGTGCGTCTTTTCTTTAAAATTCAATTTTAATTTCTTATATTAACTTCTTATTACAAAATTTTATTGATTTTACTAAATTCTGTAAACAAAACTAAAAGAAAAATATTTGTGAAGTTGTCATACATATCAAAAAATGATAAAAAGTTTTTTTTCTTTATCATACAAACATATTGCTACTGGAATTTTAACTGAATTACACAAATATAAATATTACACGAGACTGTTAAAGTAAATAAAAATAAAATAAAATCATATCAAAATCGTAATCTTCGCATGCATATCATTCAATTTACATCGATTTTATTATCCTTTTTCTAAATATGTATTTTTTTGTTTGTTCCCATACTAATATTACCATTTGTCTTTATATCGCGTATAAGTTTTTACCTTTAACACCTAATGTCGACACAATTCCATTCACATACATAAAAGTTTGTATTTTTTTTTTTTTACCTATAATGTGGGAAATTCATGATTTTTGATAAGACACCTTCATTCGACTTGTCCTAAAGTGAAAAAGGTACTTTTTTTTTATACAAAAAAAAAATTCAATAATATTTACATATTCACCCACTAACTAAATAAATGTAGCTAATGTAAGTGATTACGACAAAAAAAAAAAATTAAATAAAAAAAATTATAACAACAAAAATTTAAATAAGTGACATGAAGTAAGTAGCCCGATCATATAGCTAACACGCATCCTGAATCCCGATTTACAGTGACGGTTTCAAGTGATAGACATATTTAAGTATGTATTTGTATATATATTGTTGTTTTTTTTTTTCTACTGTTACAGTTTAGAATTTAGCATAAAATATAATTTTTTATGGTTCTTTTTATTCGTTCTCATGAGGAAAAAAAATTTTAAACATAGAAGAAATTTTTTTTTTTCACTGTGCCCATATAAAAAACTAACCAGTCCTTTTGATTCTTATCTTGAATTTTTTGACTGACTTCTGTAAACTGAATGAAAATATAACAAAAAATTTGTCGTGCTCGTGTTGTTTTTCCAAAAAAGTTCTATTTTTTTTTCTCTTTAAAGAACACGACATATTATATTTTATATATCGATTTCAGTTTTAAATTTTGACCTTTGCATGTTTATTTAACACAAAAACAAAATATACTGTTAAATCAAAAAGTTAATAAACCATAATTTTTAAGAGATATCCTTACACTTTAAGAACACCGTTAGTTTTGAATTATAGATTATAGATATAGAGAAAAAAAGTATAAGTGATAAAATTTGGTAAAAAAAAGGAATAAAGCTCTCCAGAATTACTTTCAAATATGCAATAACAATAAAAACCCCTAAAATAGAAGGACCCTTGCTATATTCGAAAGGATCACCTTAGAAGCTCCAAAAAAAAGTGTTCAAGTCGGAAAAAAATAATCTCAAAACAAATAAATGTCACAAAAAATAAAATTTGAAGAAGGTCATTTCAAATTAAATAATGTAATCAGTTGCAGGTAAATAAAATAAAATTATCGTGATTTAAATTGTTTTTGCTTTCTCTCTATGTTTTTTCAATGCAAATAAAATTAAATTTTATAAACATTAACAACGCTTTAGATTTTTTTTGTTAAATTAAATCTTCTTTATTTTTTGATAAGTGTTTTTTTTTTATATTTTCAGTACCAAAGTTACCTGTTAACCTTCATGACTATCAACTTAGTGGGCAACAACTTGATGCCTGTCGTGGAATATCTGGTCAATCACCTAACTCCCTGCTGTTAGCATCTAACAATAATAATAATAATAACAATAATTCTGGACGAACAAATTTTACTAATAAACAACTAACGGAATTAGAAAAAGAATTTCATTTTAATCGATACTTAACACGAGCCAGAAGAATTGAAATAGCAAACACATTACAACTTAATGAGACTCAGGTAAAAAAAAAAAAATCAAATTAAATTAAATTAAAAAATAAATGAGTAAGGAAGAAAAAACATTAGAAAAATTAAAATCTTGAACATTTGAGTGATATTTTCCTCATATTGTTCCATTTTTTTTACCCTTTTCAAATTTTTAAAGGTACTGTTTTTTTTTACACTTTTCAAATTCCAACAAAACATCCTCAACATGTAGCTAGAACATTTTTTCAGATGTATAGAAATCTCAAAATTTGCTTCTCATGAATTCATGATCATTTTTAAAGCTCGCTACTGAATCAAATTAAAAAAATATTGATTTTTCTAAATAGCGATTTTTTTTTATTTTGGAATAGGTAAAAATTTGGTTTCAAAATCGTCGAATGAAACAGAAAAAACGAGTTAAGGAGGGATTGATACCCGCTGAGCCCATTAATCAAACGACTTCAGCAACATCTACAACAGTGCCACCACAATCGACAGCAACATCCAATGCACAAGTTAATATCAATGAGAACACTCTACCAGGCAGTAGCGAAAACAGCAGGGAATCAAACTAAGTTTGCTATTGCTACATTTTGCTGTTTGGTGTCATGGATTTACTTGAATTTCTTCTTCTTCGTATTTTGAAGATGTTAAATGATTGTTCAAAATTATTTAAATTTTCATAACCGCCAGCCAATTAATTTTATTTTGTAGGTCGATGAAGAATATTTTTTTGTAACGTTTTTTATTCAACAAGAATTTCAAAAAAAAAAATGAGAATAAAAAATTTAGCTTCTGACACGTTCAGAATGAAAAGATGTATTCAAAGTTAATAATTTGTTCATCACAAGAATTTAAAGATTTTTTACAGAGAAGAAGCGATTGTGATAGAAATGGCCGACTTGTTTTAATGTCTTGATCGATCATTTTAGAATCAAGCATAGAATTATTGAAGGCATTATTAACCGTTCTATCGCGAAATTACTTTTAAAAGTTTTACGCTCATGGAATATTTTTATCTCTTATTAAAAAAAAAAATCTTTTTTTGAAAGAAAAACAACACAGAGAGCATATAACTTTAAGAAGTCTATACTACTAAAAACAAACTAGTCCAGAAAAATTATTAAAAAAAATTTTAATATAGCATTTTAAGTTGTATTATAGCAAAATTAAGTTATAATTATCCTTTCTTTTTTAGTTTTAATAAATCCCATTTGAATTTTTATCGAAATGAAAAATGAAATTTAAAGATTCTCTTTGAAACAACGTAAAAAGTAGTTCCTTATGACGAATTTATGAAATCTTAAATTTCAATTAATTTTTTGATGTTAAAATAATTTTTATACTGTAAATACAAACAATGTTTTGTTCGTGGAAGTATTGACAAATTTTTTTTATTCTTTTTTCCCAATAAACATCATAAATAATTATTTTGATTAAAATTAATGTAGTGTGTTTTAAATTATTTAAAAAAAAAAAATAGAATTTCAATGTATTATAATTTATAATTATTTTTAAATGTATGTATGTAATTAAAATAATTAATTTCATATAACATACACATTACAAAAAAAAATAATAAATAAAAAAAAGGAAATTTCTAAGAATTTTAAAAAACCCATTTATTGAAAAAAAATAATCTGTTAAAAATTTGTAATTCTATAGTATTTTTCTTGTTAGATAAGTAGAAAAATAAATAAGGAAAAAATAAAACATAATTTTCTTCCTGTCTCAGGGACTGTATTAATTGCAGAAAAATATATGAAAAATATTATTTAAAAAAAAAAACAAAACAAAATAATAAGAAAATTAGTTTTATTTATTGTAGTTTTTAATTATAGATAATACTAGAATTTAGATACATACAAACATGCTTTCTTTACTCTTTTACCCTCATACAATCTCTTTTAAAGCTTTTAAAAATATTGTTGAATGGAAAAACTATCGTTTAACTCGATTATCTCAATGAATTCAATTGTATAATCGTAGGTATGTATGTATGTGTTCTATATATATCCAAAACACAATACTGCACACATTCTTGACAATTCTTACATATTACAACGATAATTCCTTTTTTGAATAAAATATATAATAATTATGTAAGATAACATGTTTTCTACTTTATCTAAAAGCTACTAAAATACTATCTATAGTATTTTTTATTTACTATCTTTGTTTGCTTTTTTTATCTTTTTACATCGTGAACAACATGAAAATTACATATATGAGTGGATAACCGATAAACCGTAAAAATTTACCGCAAAACTTTTATAAAATTACAAAAGATATGTGTTATGTTTGTACACGATGTAATATGCATCTAACATATATGAGAAGAAAAAGATGTCATTTGCACATTTCAAATTTTTCTAACTTCAGATACGTGGTCAGCATTGATAAGTAATTTAAAAAAAAAAAAGTAAATATTACAAATAAGATATTTTTTTTTAGAATGCTCGTATTTAAATAACTGCGTTGTAATTAACATTCATACATTATTTGATTTAAATGAACTTTTTTTTCAAGAATAGTTTACAACATAATTGGCAAAAATTCAACTGTTCTTGTTTTTATTCACTCATTTCTTTATTTATTTCTTTTGTTTTGTTTTTGAATCAGGTGCAAAAAATATATAACTGAAAATGACCATGAATATTGAAAAAATAGGGTTTAATTTATTTTCATGCGGTATAAACAACTGTTTTTCTAATTACCAATGTGATTTCCATGTGAAAAGTAAAGATATTTTTATTTTTTAGATTTAGAACATAAAGAAAATTCATAGAAATTTTGGCTAACGAATTTTATCTTCTGAGCTTCCAAACAAACTTTTTCCAAAAGGACTTCATTTTTTAAAAAAGCCCTCAAGAAGTTTTCTATGAAGAATAGATAGTTTTTTAGAGTTGTTCTAAAAATATTCGCCTCAAAATAATTCCTTTTATCAAGAGAAAAAATTAATATAGGAAATAAATTTTAAGAAATCTTCACACATCTAGCAAACGAATCAAAGACAAGTTTTTTATAGTTTTTTTTTAAATTTAATTTTCAAGTTATTTTTGAATAATATTCAACAAATTTCAAGTATATTGAATTTGAATTACAAAATTTTGCGTAAAAAAATCTAACACCAGTTTTTATTCATGGGTGTGACTGCTAATGAAAATGTCATCGGTCAAAAATGTTCATTATAGATTTTGCAATCCAAAGTAATTGAATTCTTTTTTTTTTTTTTATTGATTTCTATCTTAATTTGAATTGAATAGACTTTCATGTTTAATAGAATCTTCACACAAAACACAATCGAAGTATTTATCAGTGAAATAATTAATACCCTTAATTAAAAGATATATAAAAAAAAACACATTAAAACAAAACAATAAAAAAAATTAAAAGCAAAAACAATTGCATTCAAGTTTATTATCGTTTATTATTTTTTATTTTCTCCATCATCATAATAATATACTTTCTTCTTTTGCATGTTTACAAGTATATTGCGTGATAATTATGAGAATTTTTGATTCATTATTTTTCTGAGAAAAAAAAAATACATTACTCCTAGCTTTTTTTTTTCTTATGATTACTTTCTGTTCTGTGATAAGTATATAAATTGTATGATTTTATGTTTTTTTATATGAAGGTTCACAAATTATATTTGAAATAAAAATATTTTTAAAAAAAACATAGAAAATGTAAAATTTATAAATTTTAAGTAAAATATAAAAAAAAAAAAATTACATTTCTGTTGAAATATGTAGTCTGAAAAATTTTTTTTTGAAACAAAAACAAATTAAATAAATAATAACAAATGAAAAATGATAAAAGTATCTATTTAGTATTTCATCATCAGAACTGTTATAATTAACTTGAAAATCTTGAAATACCACATTTTTTTGTATATACGTACATATATATCTATGTTATTAGAAAAACCATATCAAAACAAAAAAGGACTAAAAGAATACTTGTAATAGTTCAAAAACAAAAAAAAAAAAGTCAAATAATATTTTGAAAAAAAAAAAAAAAAAAAATACATATTCTTCTTCATCATGTATAACATGAATTATCATCATCTTTTAGCTGAATACAACATTCTTTTATTTTATAGGTATAGGTATATATTATACCTGTTTTATAGAAATGATTGATGTTTTTTCAAACTAAAAACAGGATATTGAATATAAGAAATCAATCTAAAATAAGAAAAAAGAAGAAAAAAACAAAGGCAAAAGAAAAATAATAAGTTTCCTATTGAAATTCTTTAGCTGCTACTGATGCTGTTGACGAACATTACCTGTTTACGCAACTTTGTTATTGTGTGTGCAATACAAAAATAAAAAAATAGAAAAAAAAAGTTTATATATAGATTAAAATAGATTAAAATAATACTTTATGATGCTCAAAAAAGAAAAAAGAAAAATGAATATTCATTTCCCAAGAAAAAAAAATAATCATAAACAAAAATCAACTTAACTCGCCTCATATTAAAAAACAAAAATTAATACCTTTTTGAGAAACGCCCACGCACACATATGAATGTTACTATCGTTTAACTTTGACTTTTACTCATCAAGATTAGAAGAATTTCTCTAATATTGAAGAGTTTAATTTAAAATAGCATACTTTTTCTGGTTTTTATTTTCTTCTTGCCCACATTTCAAAATGCATTTTTCGAAATGAGTAATAGTTTTAGAATTTCCAATCTAAAACATAATGATTTTAATGTACACATTAAAATTAATGTTATCGTTTTTTGTTTCTTTCTTTTTAATTTTTGTTTTTCTCAGCATCTATAGCTTCAGATCTTTTTCTTTAAAAAAAATAATAAAAAATTAAAATTAAAAAAAATCTTTGAATCTTTGTACACAAACAAACATCCAGTTTTGTATTGACTTCTAAAAGAATTTTTTATCGAGAAATCTTTCCCTCAAGGTATAAAGATAGTCAAACAACTTATAGAAATTGAAAAAATAAAAAAAGTAAAAATAAAAATTGCCCGTTGATTGTTGGTTTAGTGTCTAACAACATGCAAGTAATGAATAAAAGTCCACAGACCATAGCTGCCATGGATTTGATCATGTCGTTGTTGTTAGTTATAATCAAGTTTTTAACCCTTCTATCTGCATATGGTCACAGATACATCATTTAAACTTAGGAATGTACATTTCGCACAACTTACTCTTATTTCTAGGAGATCAGTAATTTCTTCTGATTACCACTTGATCTTGAACAATTAAAAGGTATGTACATATATATGTCCTGCATCCAAATTTTTAATATCCTCGAAACCAGAACGTCAGGTAATTTCGAAAAATCAAAGGATCAGAGATATGAACATTCTTAAAAGACAATAAGAAGGTCGTGTTTTTGCTTCAAGAACGATTTTTTAAAAGAAAATGTATCAAATCTTTTTTTTCTTTTTTTTTTAACATTAAGAGAAAAGTTTAGCCAATGATGTCGAATCCTTTGAAATGAAACTTCAAATTCCATTTAAGCTAAAAGTTTTACATCGTTTTCACATTCCAACTTTTGATGTGTAATTTCAAATAAAGTCAATTATTGCAGACACAACTCGATTAAAACTATCACATTTTAAAAACTTGAATTTTTTTTCTACCATCATCATCACACTCTAACTTGCTTTAGCTCTTACCTCTTACCTTTACCACAATATTTACCCACCTGTGTTATTATTATTAAGATAAACGGTAATTCTTCTTTTATAAAATCATACCTTTGTCAGTTGGAGAGAATTGATCGAGAAAAGCGTACACATTGTACCATATTTTAACGCAGTGGATTTTACTAATCTTTAAAACACTTTTGCTTCAGTATAAGCAAAAAAAAAATATAAAAAATTGAATCTTTTATATGAGAAAAGGTGTTTCGAAAATATACTTTTGTTTTAATTTTGTTTTTGAATACATTCTAAATTTTTTCGTGTAAATTTTTTTTTCCACATCAATTTTTATTTAAAAATTTTTTTTTTTTAAATAAGTATAATATTTTTGTATGTATGGCATATTTGAATATACTTTTGTGTGAAAACAGTGAACCGTTAATAATGCCCGTGTCTAAAAGTCACCGTCATCATTATCATTGTCGATGCTAAAAAAAAATCTAGAATCACTAGGTCATCGTCATCATCATCGCGACATCATTGTCTTTTGCTGTTTTGTGAGTTAATATATTTTTTTTTTTTGTTTTTTTTTTTGTATCTGAAAGACGTGTGAAAATTTAGAAAGTTTTTTTTCCTTATTATTTCATTGAAAAAAAAATTGTTTTGTGAATAATGAAGTTTGATTTAAGATTTAAATTGAAATTATAAAATGTGTGCCTAAACATCAATGGTTGTTTTTTTTTTTTTTTTTGTCTTCAAATCAACAAAAATCTAATATCTAAGAAAGTAAAACGAACGACACACCGGATATCAACGGAGATTGGATTATAAGAAATAAAAGCTAAATTCTTATTGCTAATATTTTGTTTTTTGTGTGTTTTTTTTTTTTTGAATTTTATTTTATTGAGATCAGAACAGTTTATAAGGAATTTACCATTAAATTTATAAAGGTAAGATTAAAATAAATGAAATATAAACCGGTTTAAAAAATTGTATCTATAAAATTATATATTACATACATATACATATGTATGTATGTATATAAAATGTTTATTGTATGTAGATGTACACAATCATAAAATGTTATATTGCAATACGACATGAACAACAACAAAAATATTATACATTTTTTTTTATAGATATAACATACAATCTAGAAGTTCTTTGCGGTTACACGATAGGTATTTACAATCAATAACCACCTATAACCAGTAATTTTATAAATTACACAGGTATAAACAGAAACTTTAATGATGATGGACTTCTTGAGAAATCTTTCGATTATTATCGATAGTTTTAACTGCTTTAGACAAATAAAAAAAAAACAATCTTCTGAGAGTAGATAATTTGGAGATTTAATTCTTTAATTTGTTTCGGTTACATTCAAGGGCATTAAATGTTAACGAAACTAATAAAACACAATTTAAATCGATGTTGTTTTTTTTAAATACCTATATATAGGTACATTAAGTACAATTTGAATCAGTACTTAAATTAGTACTTGTAGTACAACCTAAATATACTTAACTCTTTTAGTTTTTGTTTTCTTAATCTTTCATAACTGATTTTATTTTTTTCCCATATCCTCAATACCCATATATACTGTTGTTCTTGTTGTTTAATACGAAATAAGTACATATAGGTATTCAATATTCAACACAATCAACAAAGATCTTTTAAAGATTTCTTAACGCAAAAATTACCAAAGCAAAATTATGATGAAAAGAAAAAAAAAACAGAATAAGAAAAAACATTCAAAGAGGAAGAAATCAATATTGTTGTACCTTATGATCTCGTCTGAGTTGTATATTTATGGTAAAATGATGATGTGATATGGATACCATTGGATACTATATCATCATCAACAACATCATCATCAATACTTAAAATGATGCTGATGCTGTTAATATGATGATAACTGTGGTATTGAAGAATTTTTGTGCAATCAATGAAACATAATATGATTTTTTTTCTCTTATCTTTAATTTTTTCTTCTTCTTAAAAGCACTAGACCATGCAAAATATTCATAATTTTCAACAAAATTAACCATTCAATTTTTACACTATTTTCACATAGAAATATTTTTTAATTTTTAATGATTTTAAATTAAAATAAATAAAACGGATTAATTGATATTTAAAATTTTTTAACCAGGTCAAACGCAAAAAAAAAAAAAAAAACTTAAAAAGTATGTAAAAAAATTTTTCTCCAAAATTTTTTACTTTTTTCTTTTTTGTTACTTTGTCTTTTCAATTTCTTTTTTCTTTTTTAAAAAATATTTTATTTGACCTTATTTATTTGATTTCATCTCGATGAATTTCGTACGAAATATTTCAAGTACCACATGTGTTTGAAAATAAAAAAAACAAAAAAAAAAAAAAACAACAATAACTACAACGAAAAAACAAAAAGTGAATGTCTTAGTGCATATTTCATCGAATTTATTCAAATAGTGTTTTTTTTCTCTCTTTTTGGTAATTTTTTCATTAAAAGTAATACAAATTTTTTTTAAGGAGAAAACATGCAAAGAAGATACCCTTGAATTTGCTAAGAATACAAAAGTTGATCTATTCACTAAATGTATTTTTTTTTAAATTTAATTTCGAAAATAACCACATTTACAGCTGTTTAAATATGAACAGATAGTTAATTAAGTAAATTCAAATCATGTATTAAATTACATAATGCACGCATGCTTTTTTTTTTCCCAATTCACATTTTTCAAACAAAAACTAAAATTACATAACAAAAAATTCTTGAATATTTG
This sequence comes from Bombylius discolor, assembly GCA_939192795.1. NCBI lineage: Eukaryota > Metazoa > Arthropoda > Insecta > Diptera > Bombyliidae > Bombylius > Bombylius discolor. The sequence goes on along the minus strand of OW584241.1, from coordinate 1,546,965 downwards.
AATAACTAAACTTTTTAAAAAATAGTTTTTTCATTAAACATAAAAATTTCAAACAGGTTTCATTTTTACATAAAATGCGTTTTTTTTTTCCAAAAAAAATGGTCACCAAAAATCAAAGTTTATTTTAAAAAAAAACGAAATACCTGAGCTTTTCATCAAATTAATCTAACATTTTGTTTTCAGTCTAATGACTTTTTGTCGTAATGCGCGCTGCTGATCATTATCATAATACATCATTACTAGGCGCATTCAACGACAGAAAAAAACATATTTTCTATGATATAAGTTTATAAACACACAAAAAAAAACAGTGATTTTATGTAAAGATATATGAATATATACAAGTTATTACAAATTTTACAAATAAAAAATGTAAATAAAAATAAATAAAAGTTGCATATCAACTTTGATTTGATTACGATGACGATAACATAACAATTTTTATTCAAATTTTCTTTCTAAAATTTTTTATTTCACACGAAACCTTGAAAATAAATTTTCAAGGTGATCAGCCCAAGTCCAAGCCAAACAATTATTAAAGTTTTTTTTTTTCTTCATAATGATGACTGCATATTATAGGTCGACATGGTTTAAATTGTTTAGATACGATACATATGCCTAAAATGTAACGCATAAAAACACAAAAAATAAATCTTTTTTCGAAAAAAAGAAAAGTTAAAAATATTGATCATGTGTAAAATATTGTAGGAATAAGTAAAAACGTGAAAAATTTTCAAGATAAAAAAAAAAAGATTTATTTTCCTACACAAAATTTCATGAATGAAAATCGTTTTTTGTGCGATGAAATGGATCATTACTTTTTTGAAATGAAAAAAAAAAATGTCACATACCACAAAAAAACATCTTTTTTTCAACTTTCCACTTGTAAGAGAAAAAATATAAATATTTTGAATGTGAAAGGAAAGGTATTTTAAGTAAAGAATGCATTATTGCAAGGATGAATGGATAAATTCAGTGAAATTTTTTTCCAGAGGAATTTTCGCCTCGCTTCACTAAAATTTAACACCATAAAATTTTGCTTGTGAATGGAATAACTTCTTAATCTAATTTTCAAAATATTTACAAAATAATATCTAATTAAGCTCTGAATTAAGCAACAAATAAAAATCTATTATGAAAATTTTGTTTTATTTATTATTTAATCCGTAAGAAAATATATAAAATCTCACAAAAAACCGTTACAAGCTTACTAAAAACAAATGTGAATATAAATTAATTTTTTATTGCCATAAAATTAATTCAAATGATGCATTCACTCTAAAAAATAAAAAACTCTAAAAATTCTAAAAATAAAAAATAATTAACTGAAAAATCATAATTTTTAACCAAAAAAGAACAAACTTAATCCATAACGTTTTTTTTTTTAATAAAGATACTATTTTTTTTTTTAATGATAAATTTTAATTGCTTTTACATAATTACAAAAGCCGCATGGTTCAAAGCTTCAACTAATTTTTTTATATACATGAATTTTGAGAAAAGATAATAAAAGTGTTATTTTTCTTAAAAAATTTCAATTTGTATCTTTCTATAGCATGATTAATGTAATTCTTGTAGTATAGTAGGTTTATGGCATATTATCTTTTTTATTTGACTTTAATTTACCCACTTTTTTTCAAGTTTTCGTGATACTTAAAATGAAAAAAAAAAAAAAAAAACTTTTTACAAGGGTCATATCTTAAAAACAAATTGAAAAAATATATGTATATATAAACTTGTTTATTTCAATGCGAAATAAAATAATTACAACAAATATTACATTGTAAATTATATGAATTAAATATCTTTTTTGGAAGAAAAAAAAATCTGCTCTAAATTTTAATTCAATGGCAAAAGCGTAACGAAATCATTTTTTTTTTTTAAATATTTATGAAATGAAAATCATTTCACTGACAAAACAATAACATTATTATTTTTATTTTGATTATCTTTACAAAATATTTCAACATTTTTCTGTAGCTATTTTCTGTTTTTCTTCAAATTTCATGAATTTTCAATGAAAAAACTTAAAGATTTATAATAACATCGAACCTATTTTAGATAGCAATTATTAAAAACAAAAATTTAATTGAATTTCTAAAATAGTACAATCTTTTTCTTGTGTTTTAATCAAATGCGTGATAAAAATCATTTAACGCATTTTGTTAATAATTCAAGTCAAACATGAAAAATTATAGAAAAGAAATGATAATTTATAATTCAAATCGTAAATTGTTTAATTTTTTTACTCTAATTAAATAAATTTCACTTTACAAAAGAAAAAAAAAAAGAGTCATGGCAGAAGATTTAGGGAAATAAAAAAATTAATTCAGCCACTTGCTATATTTGAAATTAAAAATATTTTATTCACAAGTGAAAAATCACGAAGAAAAATTAATTTTTTTCTAATCATTCATAAAAGAGTCCTTACAAATCTTGGACTATTTTTACCTTGGTGTATATTCACCTTGAATTTTTATCTTTCATGTTTCAAATTCAAGATTGAAATCTAATTACATACTAAATATTCAATTTATAAATTTAATAGAGGCTTACAGTCTCAAGAAGTAATCAACATAAATTGGCTAAGCCTTATCTCGAATGAAAATCTAAAAAAAAAAAACTATAAAAATTGTACACATTTTCGAAAAAGTCAAACATTTTTTAAATTAATTACATATTTTTAATGTCATTTTTTTTTTCATATTTTATCAATTTCGAAAAAAAAAACAGATAAAATCTTTATTTTCTTTGAATTAACATAACAAAACTTCCTAGTTGAACACCACCTTTATAGGTAATATTTCACTTTTCATTCATTATTCAACTATTTGTCCATGACTTGCTATCTCATATTCTATACATAAAGTCGTCCTATATATTTTTTTCTCTTATAACTCCGTATTGTGACGTAAATGATTATGAAATCTTTTAACTAGATGAGTTAACATGAATAAATCTTTTATTTTTTCTTTAAGTTTTTTGTTTTTATAAATTAAATTAAAAGTAAAAATAATAAAAACTGTTTCAGTAGAAACACAAAAAAAAAAAAAAAGTAAAACAAAAAAATATTTGAAAAAATGTTCCGTATTAGAAAATTTAATAAACATTATACAAATAGTTATTTAAAATTGTTTACGGTTTACTGAAAATAGCAAAATTTAAATAAATCTTTTCCAAAACATTACATATTCTTTCAACAGTTTTTGTAGTATAATTAAATTTCTGTAGCTTTTAATTTACTTGAAATAAAAAAACTATGAAATTTACATACAATACCAAAATATATCTTTTTTGTTTTTCTCGCTATAGGATATTTACGGTGTGAAACAATGAATTTTAATATTAGTGATGATGATGTTGATGATGAGATTCAATAAAATGATTATGTACGAAAAGAATTCTGTAAAAAAAAAATTTAGAATTAAAACAATAAGAAAATCGTATATTCAATTTCAATAATGAGTCATATGTTAAGAATTGAGTGTTTGTTTTAAATCGTTTTTTAATTTGAAAAAAAAAAAAACAATTTAAATTTCAGAACCACTCTTTGAAAATAAAACTTTCACTTCTAAAGTAAAACTTCAACGATCCAAATAACTTTGATATACCTTTTACAGAAATCTTTGAATAAAAATAAATATTTCTTGATAATTTCTCATCAAGTTTTCTTCAAATTTATACAAGATATTCTTACATTACGGAACGTGAAACTCATATCCGAGTAGATTTAAATTTTAGACCAAATTTCAGCAAAATCACACAATAAACAATGGAGATATTACAAATGAACAATTTCTATAAAATTCGCAAATAATTTGTAAAATTTTTTTCAGAAATTTAGAGTAATTTAAAAACGAAATCTATTAGTTTCAAAAAATTGTTTTATAAAAATTTTCGAATTTTTTTTTCAAAAAGTAAAATACGAGTATGTACATATGTATGTATGTATCCTTTTTTAGTTTTCCATTTAGATTTTTTTTTTAAATTAAACTTTTTTTTTTCGTTCCAATTCTTTTTTTCATCTTATACGAGTAGTAGTTAATTCATGGTAAAATGCCAATGAAGATTTTTTATTTAAACAAATACATATGTATGTATGTGTAATCTGATCGGTCTAAAATGGCAAGAAAAAACACGTTTTCTTTAAACAGTTAAAACCTTCAAAACTACTTTGTTTTATCGCCTCACCACCTCCAAAACAATTTTTTTCTTGCTTTCTGAGTTGGGTCAAACCTGTCAATTGGTTCAATCATTCGAAAACAAAAAGATTTTGATGAATGATTTTAAATGTAGGGTAAAAAACGGCCCCTAATATACGAGATTGTAAAATACTTATAAACAATAAAAAAAAATACTCTTATGCAGAAAACCTTCATTAAATTATCTTTGGTGTTTTTACAGTTTAATGGTTTTTTTTTTATAAATTCAACTGCATGCAAAAAAAAAAACACAATAAAGCAGGTTATTATGTTTACATCTGCACAAATTAATTCAAACAAAGAAAGATATTTAGAGTACCGACTAACCACATATACTAAACATATGTAAATCCGACCCACATATAATTTATAATTTATCTATCAATCAATATTCATAAAATTCAAGAATAATAAGAAAAAAAATTTAAAAAAAAAAAAAAAGTATAAACAAAAATGAATAATCATTTTGTATAACCTTCGAATAACTGAAATTTCTGCATCTTAAATTTTTTTAAATATTATCAATTGAATTCTTTCAATCTTTATCAATTTTTTTCTCCAATAAAAAATTTTTAATAGAATTTCATTAAATTCTTAAATTCTCGTAAATAAAAGGAAATTTTTTTTTTTCTCAATAAAAAAACAGTAATTGTTTCTCCTGCAAAGTTCATGGTAACTTGCATAATATACTATAAAAAAAATTATCTGATTAATATAATAATAGTAAAAATAATGATATTCGTGCAAGATACATACACAAAAAAATTGTATGTAACGTGTATAAATTTTTAATATTAAATGCATCAGGTATTGAATGTATTTTTATTTTTTTTTTTAAGATAAAATAATCAAAATTAATTTATATGTTTAATCTGAAGTCGAAAAACTGGTTTGTTTGGTATTTTTGTTTTTGATTGTGATGCAGTATTGTGATTGCGTTAAAACCAAAGTGGTCAAGTATATTTTGTTTTTAAAAACAAACTATTTATATGAAGCCAATCAACAAATATTACACCTTTATTTTATTATTTATCAATTGGCTATATGAAACTTTAAATTTACAGATACTCTGTAGAGTACCTGTAGTATCTGTAGTATCTATAAAACTTTTTAAAAAATTTCGTTTTTTGAAAAATGAAAAATAAAAGAAAAGATATTTGCGTAAGTGAGATTTATGTTAACATTTTCTGAAAATATACATACATACATACATACACATGTATATGAAGAAAGCAAAACAAATCTTTACTTTACTTATATCGAGTTTCTCCACTTATTACATCTTTTCAAATGAATATCATTTTTTTTTTTCTTTTTTTCAATAATTTATCTTTTGAACTTTTTTATATTTTATGATGTAGCTTTTATGATATAAAAAATAACATATGTACAAGTACAAAATATTTTTTTTATTATAAATATATAAATTTTGCTATTGCATGCCAAAGTATAAAATTCTTCCGACTCATCATGGTATATTATAAATACATATATGCCTTCGGGGTGTGCCTCAGTAATAAATATATGTATGTCTAGTTTATAAAACATACATAAATATCTTTTGAAGAAAATAAAAAAATAAATAAATAAAAATAAAAACATCATAGTTTTTTTTTTACTGTTATGTTTACTTTTCAAGGTGCTTCAAGTGATAACTTTATGTTTAAAGTATTCGGAAATCATCAGTTATATACTATACACAAATATACATATATCCAGATTACACCTAACATATCAATGATAACTACAAATTTTACTAGTTTTAGTTTATAAAATCATTTTACTATAAAATACAAAAAAAAAAAATTTATATTACTTTTTACAACAACAGTATCCTCACATACTTGTTACACATATTCACCATATAAATAAATAAAAATACTACCGTTTAGATAAGGTAATGATGAATTTTCAACAAAACAGCATAATAAAAATAAATAAAAAATAAAACAAAATTACTTTATAAATATTAGAATGAATTTCTCTTAAGAAAATGGAGACCTATTTGACGAATATGTATATATGAATAACGGAAAAGTAAAGTTAAATTGAACATTAAAGGATAGTTCAAGGTATCTGTTTTTTTTTTTTTTTTAAAGTTGATACATACTAAAATGGAGGTCGCAATCCGGATTAAACACTTAATTTTATTATTAATATAATTTTAATATTTTAATAATTTCTATTTTCTATGAAATCATGAAGAAAAACAACAAAAAATTTGTTAATAGAATCCCACCCCACCCCACCTTATATTCAAAGTATTAAATGAAAGTTCTCGTTTTAGTTCACCTTTGTAAATTTTAGATTCGTATTTTTTGAGGCGTTTTTTAAATTTTATTTTCAATTTTATAGAATTTTTTTTGGCTAATTTTAAAATTCATTGCACATTATCATTTTATTTCGAATTTAAAACTTCAAAAAGGATTAAACAGCGTCAGTCCTGTGCGTTTGAATAATTTACAGTAAAGGAATAACACTACATTTTGACGGAAGAAACAAAAAAAAGTATTAAACTGTAGCTTCTTACTAGAGTCCAGAATAGATAAAATGGAGGCTTCAGTTTGAGCATGAAGACCCTATATGGTCTGTTGCATTATTTGAATGTTTTAAAGAAACACTTTTAACTTCAACATTAAAGCTTTCAAGAATGTTTAGGATCCTCTCTACTCTACCCAAACACAAGCGTTTTAGTTGAGAAAAATTAAGACTATTTTAAAAAAATTACAAACTTTTTGTTTTGCTTAAACGTCCTTAACAAGCATTCAGAAAAATCGTAAAATAAAGTAATTTTTGCCAGAAACCAATCAAAAACATGAAAGAATGACAACATAGAAAGTTTTTTTTTTCCTTGAGAAAAAAATTAAGCTTTTTTTTCTCATTCTACACGGAAATTAAAAATTCAAGATCATGGTCATCTGAAGAATTGCATTATTATTTTAATTTTTTTAAAAAAAACAAGAAAAATAAAGTACATAGGTACATACTTAGTTTTTGCTGTATGTTACAATTCACTGAATTACCACATCATTTTTGCAAAAAAAAAAAAAAAAAATTGAGAGAGGCGACCAGGCTACTTTATATACTGTTATTGCGTACGTAATTAGAGCTTACCTTGTGTATGCGTTTTCAATTTATATTAAATTTCATTACATATTGGCGTTGTACATACATATATATGAGATGTATACATACGATCATAATTATTCTGATGTAAATAATACCGGTATGCATTTAATAAAAAATACATATATATATAGGTATATTAATTTATTGTGGCTATACTAACCTATTCTAACCACCTGTTCCAGACTTTATTTCTAATACATATGTACTACATTTTATAATATGCATCACTGATTATAATTAATCCGGAAATTAATTGAGTCACACAACATCAACATACACGTAGTATGTGTGTATACTTGTATATATTATAAATGCAGAAATTTTAAAGAATAAAGAATAGAAATAAATAACTGTTATTAACAACAACAAAAAAAAGTGGTAATAATTACAATTATTAACAACAAAAAAAGATTTTTTCTTTTCAAATGGAAGTGGAAGTATTTAAAAAAGCAACATTATGAGAATTATTTAATATGAACATAAATTTTTTTTCTAAATGATCGATCCTTTAAAGCACATTTTGTATTGTTTTTTTTTTTATGAGAATCGAATGGTCATTCACACTTTTTCATCTGTATTTTTTTTTTTCTATGGAAAATTTATTTAAGTATCAGTTTTTAATATCTCAAAAGAAAAAAAATTATTTTATATTATTTATCATTCACAATCGACATTTTTGTATATATTTTGTGGGTAAATACAACCTTGATTTTAATATGTTTATTTCTACCACAATGCATACAATTTATCGATTTTTTTTTTTTTTTAATTTTGAAAAATCTTTATATTCTTTTCATATATGGAAACACTCTTGTATCTTGTGATTCTTGAATGAATATACATATAACTAATAAGATTTTATTGTTTACAATTTAATATTATTTCTCATTCGTTTTTTTATACATACATACATAAATTGAAAATAATTATGTATTTATTCCACGTTCGTATATTGAGAATAAATTTATTATAATGATCTACTTTGTATCAATTTTTTCCAGTAGCTCTATAGTCAGTGACCTTTTTCATGGTCATATTTCTTATGTGGAAATTTTGCATGAGTTTTTTATTTTTCTTGTATTTTTTTTGTTTAACCCACGAATAATGTATACAATGTAACAAGGACTTCCATATATGTATGTATGTGTGATTTGCACACTACAAGCAATGACAAAGCTTATACATATATATTTAAAGTGCACACTGTCAAGCATGAGCTGACAAGACTAAAAACTTCCCCACTTTTAACCCTTTTTGTATTTTTTCAGTAGATTTTTTTTCGTTTCTGAAAATATTCGATAGAATTCCTCAAGTTAAAGGTTAAAAGTTCAAAATCGATATAAAAATAAAAGAAATCGTTATTGAATTTTTTATGCAGGTGCTAAAGAAAATCCACAGTGTCATAGACTAAAAAAAGAAAATACGTTAATTTTTATTTGTAAATTTTAATTTATTTTATTGTCTTATTACCAAATGAAGATGACCGTGCAAAACATTTACTTAACCATTGCTCGTGCCTTCATAAAACACATCAGTTTGCTTACAAACGTATTACCTTACGCAATTTTGTCTTTTTTTTTTTTTGTGTGGTAACGTTAGCTAACTTGAACATTATCTAATTTTATTTTAATTTTCTTTCAAATTAATTACCAGTACATATAAAATTTTAATCACCATCTTTTTTTTTATTACAACATTTTATTTTCTTTCAGAAAATTAAAATAAACGAACAAACAACAATAACAACAACAACAAAATCATGACACGTATGAAAAATAAAATTTTATTATTATTTTTAATAATAAATTTATCATCATTTACAAAAGCATGGCGACCATGTGCTGAATTGAGTCCTTCTTTAAGACTTCCTTGCAGGTAAGAGAAAATGATTTCTTAAAAACTTTCTGAGCAATTAATTTTTTTTTTTCGAAGTTCAAATTTTTACAGTTATAATTTATTTATGTATTTTATTATTTTGTTTTTTAGATGCAATGTTGAACTATCAATATCAACAGGTCAACTTGGTGCTGTTGCCATGGATTGTGATTATGTTGTATTCCATGGTGAAGCACCACAATTACCGGTTGCAGCTCCTATAATTTCATTTTCACAAAGATTTAGCGGGCAGCAAGTTCTTCCGGCTCAGGTGAGTTATTATAATATAAACGTTATACACAAAAAAAAAAACATGAAAATATTGTATTTTATCATCATTATCATCATCATCATATAAAATAACTCATTGTCAGTTTTATGTATGTAACATACATTTTGACTGTCTGACGATTATAATGCGGACAAGAAATATTACAAGAAAACCGCGATGTAATTATTAATTCTTGAATAATAGCGTAATGAAAATAACAAATATGTAATTATGATTTTTTTTTTTTTTTTGTAAATGGAAATAATTACCGAGAGTGTCTACCTACTGTGTGTGTTGTGTGTACAAACAAACATACATACATATTCGAAATTCATTCTTGTGAATTAATGCAATTTTCTAAATCTTTTGTAATTTTTTTTTTTTTTTTTTTGTTAATTTTTTTATTTATTTTTAAAAAAGAGTGAAATAAAATTTTCTCATTATTTTTTAATGTAATATTTTTGTTGTTGTTGTATTACTTTATTAACGGTTTCTTTTTCTTCTTTCAATTAATCGTGGGAGATTTTAGTGAAAGTATATAAATACTTTTATTTAATTTTTTTTCTCTTATTAAATTACGAACTGTTTAAAAATTTAATAAATTCTTTGTCATTGTTGTTGTTGTTGTAGTAATTATATACATACATACGAAATATCCCGCAATTTTCCAAATTTTTTTAAAAGCCCTTAATGGTTTTTGGGTCCCTATTTCCGATTGTATTGAAATTTTAGAAAGTTTATAAAACAATTAAAGCAGTTCTAACTGAAAGAAAATTTTGTTTTTCCCGTAATTTGATGTTAAAGTTTGAAATTTCGACCTTTTTTCTAAGGAGGTAATACTTCTGATGACTTTGAAAAATTACAACCAAAATTTTTTGTGTCCAAAAGATTACAACTTTTTATTATTATTATTTTTTTTTTTTTTTTGCAGGCCTTTGGTACACTGAAACTTCCAATTCAAAAATTAGATTTTTCACATAATTCAGTAAGAAGATTATCTGAGAAAATATTTTTTGGATTAGCGGTAAGTTTTCTTTCTCATTTATTTAATAAAATAATTCTTTGAAAAATAAAAATATAATTTTTTTAAATCTTTTTTTCTTTTTTCAAGGAGACATTAACTGAAATTCATTTATCTGATAATTTACTTGGAGATAGTTTAAATCCAATATTTTCTTCAGCTGAATTTCATCCTTTACATAATTTAAAAATTTTAAATTTATCTGGAAATAAAATAAAAGCTATTGAAGAAGGATTACTTAAAGGATGTGAAAATTTAGAGGTGAGCTATTTTTTGCACTTTAAAAATTTTTCTAAATACTTTTTTCTATTTAACGACAAAGAAAAAATTGTAAACCATTGTTTTTTTTATTTAATTTCGAAAAATATCTAATTATAATTTTTTTTTCCTTTTGAAATTTCTTAATTACACCTTTATAAACAATCAATTGTACTGATTGTGATTACATATCTCTATACAGACAATGCCTTTATTGAAATTTATTTAAAAAGAAAAACAGAAGCTTAATAATTACACAGAAAAATTATTATATTTTCACAGTAAATAAAATTTAAAACTTAATTACAATTGCATTGTGATAGGTCAACGAAATTATTATAAATAAACGTACATACATATTTGTATGTATGTATGTATATCTGTTTTTAATACCCTTTGTTTTATGCTTTTTAACTTTTAAGAGCACATTCCAGTTTTTTTTTTTTTTTGCAATTCAATTCAATTCAATTTTATTTATATATTTTTATTAAAAAATCATGTATGGCAATCACGCAAATATTAACTTTATAAATATACACAATATATTCATTTTTATTTAATAATAATTACACACGATAAACTTACATACATGTACATAATAATATGTATCTATGTAAATATACGAATTATTCAAGACGAACCAATATAAATTTTCTTTATAGATTTTAAATTATATATACAGAGTTACTTAAATTGTATATATTGTACAGATTATATACTTTATATAATACATAAATTGTATATGTACGCATATTTATCAGATAATAAATTCCAATATATAAAATGATTGCATTGCAAATTGTTATGTGTGTTGTTAGAAAATCTATAGCTATAGCCAATACCAAGAAATATATACTTTTTGTATCTACATAAATGCACATTGAACAACATTTTCAGCATACGAATTAAGAATTGTGATTTTTTGAATTCATAATTATGTTACGATATTTTTGTTTTTCTTTTCTTTAAAAAAAAAAAAGTCTCAAACGTGTATACACAATATGAATTTTAATTACAGTAAAGAAAAAAATTATGTATTTTTAATTTAATAAATCAATTATTCAAAATTTAAATGCAACATTTTTCTGAATATTAATTTTTAATAATTAAAGAGAACACATAAACAAAAATACAGTTTTTTTTTTTAAAATTTCAATTTTTTATATTTTCATTTCATTCATGTAAAAGAGAAAGTGTTTTTTTTTTACAAAAAAAAAAAAATGCAATCCATTAAAAATGAAAAATTCATTTCGAAAAAAAAAAATTGTAATGCAATGCAAGTTAATGAAACGTAAAACTTCAAAAAAGAATACCAAATACATTAATTTAATTTAATTTTAACATTGAAGAGCTCCATTTAAAGTAAAATAAATAAGGTGATTTTTTTTCTTCAAATTAATAGATTAAAACTGAATATGATGAGATTGACCATGCATGGTTATTTCCTTGAGAATATACATACATATTCTGGAAAATATCTCATATAATCTCATCAGATTGTAGGTGGTTATATCAACCCTCGTATATGGATGATTTTACTTTAAATTTTTATAATTTTTAAGCTTTTTTCATGTGATAAAATATAAATTTAGGAAAAAAAAAAACAAAAGATGAATTCTAATTTATTTTAAATGATTAATTTTTTTTCTTTAAAGGAATTTTATTTGGATCGTAACAGTCTCAATTCAGTACCATCAACATCTTTAAATGGACCGAAAGCATTAAAATTGTTATCTTTACAACGCAATAATATTGGTAAAATTATTATTAATTTTTTTTTTTAAATACAATATTAAATGAATTTTTTTTTTCTATTTTACAGAACATTTAAGATATGAATCATTTATTGCACAAACAAATTTAGAAATAATCGATTTACGTTATAATCGTATAAAATCAATTGAAGGTTTATCATTTATAAATTTGAAAAATATTAAAAAATTATATTTAGGTGGTAATCGTTTATCAACATTAAATAGTGATGTATTCGATGGTATACAAACATTAGAAAAACTTGATTTATCGAAAAATTTCTTTATACAATTTCCAACAGTTGCATTAGAAAGTATTGATAATTTGAAAATTTTAAATTTATCATCTAATATGTTACAGGTAATTTTTTCTTTTAATTATTCATAAATTTTACAGGTATTTAAAATAATATATGAAATAATTTGTTTTTTTTTTTAATTACAGAGATTAGATTCTTCACATTTACAAAGTTTTAAACAAGTTGAAATTCTTGATTTAAGTCGTAATGGTATTACAACTGTACCACCAGGTACATTTAGAGATTTAAGCTCCTTACGGTATTTGGATTTAAGTTTGAATTCTTTGAGAACGGTAAGATTGCTTAAAAATTACTTTAAAATAAAAGTTTCTAATTAAATTGAATATGTATTTTTTTTTTCTTTTGTAGATCGAAGACGATGCTCTAGAAGGACTTAATAATTTACAAACACTTATAATTCGTGACAATAATATACTTTTAATACCTGGCAGTGCATTAGGACGTTTACCAAAATTATCTAATTTACATTTAGATTTTAATCGTGTTGCTGCATTATCATCTGATATTTTAGGATCAATTCAACCAGATGATATAACAACAATGACATTATCACGAAATGTTATTAGAGAATTACCGGCTGGTAGTTTTCAAATGTTTAAAAATTTAAAATCATTAGATTTATCTGGAAATTCATTAGCTGTTATAAGTGCTGATATATTTATGGGTTTAGAAACATCATTAAATGAATTAATGTTATCACAAAATAAAATAACTGGTGTTGGTAATATACCATTAGCACTTGGTGAATTGAATAAATTTGATTTAAGTTCAAATAATATTGCTGATATACCACGAAATGCATTTAATGGTTTAGAAAATTTAAAATATTTAAATTTAAGTAATAATCATCATTTATCACCGATACCATCACAATTATTTCGTTCATTAACAAAATTATTAATAATTGATTTAAGCTATTGTGGAATTAAAAATATACCAATTGAATTATTTTCAAATACACAAAATTTACAAGTTATTATATTAAAAAATAATCTTATTCAAGAATTAAATGAAAATACATTTGCTGATTTACGAAATATTACAAATATTGATTTATCAAATAATCATATTACTTCAATACGACCATCATCATTTGTTAATGTAATGCATTTAAAACATTTAAGTCTTAAAGGTAATCAATTGAATGCATTCAAAGGTGAATTTTTCAATACTGGTACAGGTCTTGAAGAATTAGATATATCAGATAATCAATTAAGTTATCTATTTCCATCATCATTTCGTATTCATCCACGTTTACGTATATTACAAGCATCAAATAATAAATTCAGTTTTTTTCCATCGGAATTAATTTCATCATTACAATATTTAGAATTTATTGATTTATCAATAAATCAATTAAAAAGTATTGAAGAATTAGATTTTGCACGTTTACCACGTTTACGTACATTAAAAGTTGCTTATAATCAATTAGAATCATTAAGTGAAATGGCATTTCATAATTCAACACAATTACAAATAATTGATTTAAGTTATAATAAATTAGATCGTATTGGTGAACGTACATTTGAAGGTTTAGTACGTTTAGAATTTTTAAATTTAGAAGGTAATAAATTAACTGAATTAGCTGATACATTATTTGAACGTAATAAATTACAAATGTTAGAAAATATTAATTTATCAAATAATAAATTTGAATATGCACCACTTAAATCATTACAACGACAATATTTTTTTGTATCAAGTGTTGATTTAAGTTATAATAAAATACGTAATATACCAGCTGATGATAGTATTATGGTTAATATTAAAAAATTAGATTTATCATTTAATCCATTATCATCAGATGCAATTAAAAATATTTTAAGTGAACCAAAAACAGTACGTGAATTAAATATTGCTGGTACTGGTTTAAAAATAATTGAATCATTAGAAACACCATTTTTACAATCACTTAATTTATCATATAATGAATTAACAAAAATTGATGAAAATGTATTTCAACGTACAACATTACTTGAAACAATCGATTTATCAAATAATCAAATATCAGATTTAAAAGAATTATCAAAAATTTGGCCAAAATTAATTATGTTACAATATCTTGATATATCGAATAATTCATTTGAAATAATATCACAAGGTGATTTTGATAATTTAGATATGCTTAAATATTTGGATATATCAAATCTTGATAAATGTACAAAAATTGAAAAGAATGCATTTAGACATTTACCAAATTTAATACAATTAAAAGCATATAATCTACCAGTTTTAGGATATCTTGATATACAAGGTATAATGGAATATTTACAAGGTATTGAAAGTATTGATGTTGAAATAAAAGATTCAGGAATTGGAACTGATCAAATTCAACCAGCTAAACATCCACGATTAAAAGTTATTGGATTAAGAGGTGATAGATTAAAAACAATATCATCAGGAACATTAGCTGGTCTAAAAAGTGGTGATCTTATTATTAAACTTCAAAATACATCATTAACATCATTACCACCAGCTTTACTATTTCCAATTCCCCGTTCTTCACATCTTCTTTTAGATATAACCGGATCAAAAGTAACTGTTTTATCACCACAATTTTTAACAGCTCTCGAAGATCGAAGAACTAGTCTTAAATTAAAAGGTCTCAATACAAATCCAATTCATTGTGATTGTAATGCTCGTGCATTACGTAGATGGTTACCTGGTTCTCATATGACTGAATTAAAATGTAATTCACCAGAATTTCTAAAAGATAAACTTTTAATTGAAGTTGGTGATGATGAATTAACATGTGATTCACGTAAAGTTACAACAACAACAACAACTGGTAGAACAACATATCAACAAACATTACAAAAATCATCATCTAGAATTGTAACAAGATCAACAACACTTGAACCACTTATTATATGGAGTTTAGAACCAACAGCACCATCACAAAAAATTAAAACAAAATCACCACAAATTAAACAAGCTGCAATTAATAATGATGATACATTAATAATTGGTATTGTTGGTGGTGTTGTTGCATTTATAGCTATTTTAATTATAATTATTTGTATTGTACGTTTAAAAATGAGTAGCCCAAATTATCATAATGCACCACCAATTATTGGTGTACCACCACATATACCAATTGGTCCAGGAAGTGTACAAGTTAGTTATAAAGGTGGTTTACCACCACCAGCTTTATATACTGTACCTCCATATATATCACAAAGTTATGCAACATTACCACACAAGGGTTTACATCATTCACAACAAAATTTATCACAAGGACGAACAGCATATTCAACAATGGGTAGATTATCATATTTTCCACAACAGCAACAACAGCAACAACAGCAACAACATCAGCAGCAACATAATGGACAACCTTATATTATTTATTCTGATGAGAAAGCTTATAGATAACACAATACACAATTAAAAAAAAGGACAAGAAAAGAAAACCAGAATAAAAAAACAAATCCATTCAAATTTTTTTTTTCTTTTTTTTTTTGTAAAAAGCAATGAACGCTTAATAAAGTCATCATCGTGTAACATTTACGCGATTTTTCATTGTTAATAGATTTAAAAGAAAATAAATAACGTAATAATTAAAATAAATAAAACACATTTTGTATATAGAATTTAAAAAAAAAAAACAGAAAGAAAAAGAAAGTAGATTAATAACATTTAGACTTTAAGTTTGAATAAGTTTGAATAATTTGAAATATGAAGAAAATAAAAAAAAAAGAAATAACGATAATATTAGAGAATAATAAATAAAAAAAAAATTACTTTTGAAACATTCAAACTTTTTTTTTTATATACACATTTATTTTCAATAATCACATTTAACTTACACTAGAAAAATTATTCATATTCCTGATAAGTATTCAAAACGGTAGACATTAAATTCAATAAAAGTAGGTTTTTTTTTAGTTTATCAAGTCTTGTAAAATATACATTATTTTTTCCATCTTAATTATCTTTTGTTTAAAAAATTTTTCAACATTCAATATACAAAAATTGTTCATAATATTTGCAGTCTAAAAAAATATTCAGTACTTTGTAAATATACTGACTGATCAATAGAATTTTAACAATCAATAATTTAAAGGCAATTTTATTTTCAAATTTTCTCTTTCTTATTTTTTTTTTCTTTTCTTATTCAACATCTAAATGTAAATTATAATCGTAGTAGTTTCTTCTTCTATAATAAACAATTCCTGAATAGAGTATTATTATTAAAAGGATCGCTGTAGTGGTTCCAGCAAGAATACCTGATGAGGAAAAAAAATTTATATTTGCACATTCTTTACAATTTTAGGGGAAAAAACAAATTCAATAGAAAGATGTAGATAAAAAAAAAAAGTTTTAAAGAAATGAAATTTGTATATAAGCTTCCCTTCCGACCATGTTTACATATGACTTGTGACCGGAACCGGGCCGGATGTAATATTCATATAAAAATGCCTGAATCTGATAGGACGGAGGGAAACTGGACGATCGATCTTAATTCTTTTTTTTTTTTCGTCAACTTACCTGTAGCGTATCCAATATTAGCTTCTTCATATGTCATCAATAAAGTTGATAATTTACATTCTGAGATCCAATCTTTTGGTATAACATCATCATAGAGATCAAACATTTTTGATAAAGGACATGCTCTATCACATCCTGGAATTATTAATGGTGGTGGATTTTCATCACTTGTATTTTTATAAAAAATCGAAATGTATGGTTCATTATTATACGTTCTTAATTCTAATAAAACACATGCAGTATATGGTGGGCTATGATACTGAAATAAACAAAACAAAAAAAAGGAAAGTAATTAAAATTGGAACATTAAAATTTTTAAATCTTACTTCAAATAATTTTAATGTATTCAAGAGATTAGCAACAGTCAAGTCATGTCCACTATAAATCCAAAGTGATCGATTTGGTTTTAATTTTAATTTAACTTTATCGTCGAAGCGTGTTAGAATGTCTTTAAGTAGTGGTCCAGTTTTTAAACGTGCCATTTGTCTTGTATATGTAGCAACAGCAAAAGAAAATTTTGATATCCATTCCATATCACCACCTGGAAAAACTGATTTTGTCCATTCTGGTAATCTGAAAGAAAATATGGAATTTAAATAAATGTAAATCCTGAAAGAATAAAACACCTACGTAAAATTATAGAGACTTTCAATCAAAAGACAAGTGTAGATATATTCAACATCTTCAAAAGATTTAATAGTCCGGCCAGTATTCTCTGTTAAATATTTGTACAATTTGCTGTATTTTTTATCATAATTTTGAAATTCTTCAGATTGTTTTAATTTCGATAAAGCATAATCATAAGCTGAACATGGTCTTTTTGCAGCCAAAACCTTTAAAAGTGAAAAGTCAATTAGTTTTTTTGTACTTTTTAAGGAAAAGAAAAATTATTCACACACCTCATCTAGCTTCTCTGGAACTGTATGAACTGGTATTGGTTGCCATTCAATATTATTATTCCAGGTTTCATTATTTGTTGGAGGAAATAAACCAGCTAAATTTGATTCAGCACTCATTAATGTTCTATCAACGTCTGTTGAACGGACATAAACAATATCTCTTGAATATGGTGAAGTTATTAAATGCCGATAACGATGTCTTAACCATTTACCCAATTGATAATGTTGCATTTTTCCAAGCTGAAAAAAAAAAATACAAGGCAAACGAATATGAAGCCGGTTTTTAATCATAAATATTTTTGCCTTGAGGCTTTTTTGAAAAGTTGCCAAAAGTAGTAAAATTGACACCTCATCAAACAAAACCTTAGACCTTTACACTTTACACCTACTAACATTTGTAAGTTGTCCCCAGCCGGTGGGCCAATATTTCAAATCTCCCCATGGATCTTTTGGATATGGATTAATGGGTGTACGATCACCGTGTCTAAAAAGCTTTATTATTGAATTAGTTATTTGTAATATTTGTTTAAAAAGAACATATTTTACTTACTATTTGAGCAAATTCCAATTTTCCTTTAAGAAAATATTCATCACAATTACAAAAACATATTGAAATTAAAATTAAAATAAAATACGAAGAGAAATTTATAATTTGAAAACTTTTCATCTTAACAGTGCATTATTATTTGAAAATACAAACTTTCTTATCAATAATAATAAAATAAAAACAATACTTTAAAAAAATACTTTTAAAGCGTAAAAATCACCTACGTTTCAAGAGAAATATGATATGACACTAATATGATGTTCACAATCACAACCCATGCCATGCAAGCAAAAATCCAAGAAAAACATGTTTTTTGTGTTTTCTAATCGAAATTAATGAATTTGTTTGAACCAATTTTATTTTTTATTATTGAAATAATGTTTTAACCCATTCGAGACAGCACATATTTTTGGAGACCATCCCCAGAATCCAAAAATTTTTTTTGCTTTATATTGGCCATTTTTGGTTAAAAAACATGTTTAAAATAGAAATTAGTCGCTTTGTAAGTCCCTTTGTACAAATAAGATGATTGCACACCATGTGTGCTGTTTTTATTACGAGGAACGGATTGCACACCAGGTGTGCAATATAAAATAAAATAAAAACACATTAAATTGAAAACATTTATTCCAAAAATAGTCGGGTAACATGAAATCCTTATTTTAGGTTCAGTAATGAAGAAAAGAATATAGTGGTCCTGGCTTTGGGTCATTCATTTTAGGGGCTAGATTGAAACCAACATCAAATTTTATCTTTACACACTTCTAGGATAATTTTTGTTTTAAACCAGTTTTGTTCTAACGGCCGCTTTTTTCATACTGACCTGACTGATAATTGCAATTCAAGATCATTGCACACACGGTGTGCAATCGGTCTCGAATGAGTTAAATAAATTTCAAGAAATTCGTTAGTTATTTTAGATTTTTTTTTCGTGTCGTGATTTTCGACTATTTTGGGATGATGTTCCCTTAAAAATTCCTTATATTAATTTTTAACCTGTCAATGTAAAAACTAATTCGAATTATATCCGATTTTGGATTAAATTGGAAGTAATGTATAAACGGGTAAAATTTGGAATTGGGATTTAAATAATACATGCAAACGTTGATACACATATAGTATCCATACATGTTTTTCTTCTTTCTTCTCCACTACACTACGCTACACAAGCATATACAAAAATTTGGAAACCCAAATAAATTGATTATAATCCAAAATGCGAATTAGCGGGTTTATACTACATGAAATTGGCCAAAATTCGTATTAAAAGTGGATTACGTATAAACATAGAAAATGATAATTATCAACATAAATCATTGCCATCATAACCATAAACTTAAAGCTGTCATACATTTCGGAAAAACTCAGTTTTTAGCCAAAATAATTGATAAATTTTTACAGGAAATTGTTTTTTCAAGTTGTTTTTATGCTTATTTTGCCGAAAAACATACAAAAATGTCGAAATATTAATCTGTAAAATTGTCCTTATTGGGATTTTGACTCGATGGTAATTAAATTTCCTGAGGCGGAGAAAGAAGTATGCTAACAACACTTAATTTTCTGAAATTGTGGAATTGTCATCTGATGTCATTTTTCAGTTGTCAACATGGTCCTTTGAATTTTTTTGATCTAGCAGCCGACTTTTCAACATTTCAACTTTTATGCCACTTCTTGCGTCATAAACAGCAGGTTTTAGTTTTAATTTATTTTAGTTTCATCGAATTAAATGAGCGCTTCCTAATATTTTAATTTATCAAAATGGTAAGAATTAAATACTCAAAATTTTAAATGAAAAGTTACAACAATATTTCAATTTCTGAGGTTATGATTACTATTTTAGCAAAGAATTTTTGGATCAGTGAAATCAGTGAATCAGGTGAATTATTTACGAACGATATGGATGTACAACAACGCAGAATGCATATCAACAAAGGTTTGTAACAGAATTCCAAACAGCACTTCTTTTTAAATTGTTTATTTTAAATTCCACAGAGATTTTATTCTGCCAGAAGACCGGGATTTTTATCCCAATTCATCGAAAACATCAAGCAAGAAATGGCAAAAAATAAAGAAATGAAAGAAAGTATAGACAAATTTAGAGAAGAAGCACAGAAATTAGAACAATCTGATGCATTAAAATCTGCTAGACAAAAATTCAATACAATTGAATCAGAAGCACATAAAAGTAGTGATGTTATAAAAGAGAAATTTGATACAATTAAAGAAAAAGTACAAGATGTTCTTGAAGAAGCTAGTAAAACAGAAATTGCTAAAAAAGCAAGTCAAATTGGTGAAGAAATAACAAAATCAGCTAAAGGGGTTACTGATACAATTGCTGATCGTAGTCAACAAATTGGTAAAAGTGGTGCTTTTCAAACTATAACAGAAGCAACAAAAATGGTTAAAAAAGAAATTGGTTCACAAGGTATACATGGCAGAGTATATAGAAGCCCAGATAAATTACGTAAAAGAATTGAAGTATCTGCAGCAAATTTACATAATCGTGCATATGAAGCAAATACAGAAGCATTAGGTGTTGAATTACATAAAGATTCAAAATTTTATCAATCATGGGAAAATTTTAAAAATAATAATGCATATGTAAATAAAATATTAGATTGGAAAATAAAATATGAAGAATCGGAAAATCCAGTTATACGTGCATCACGCTTATTAACTGATAAAGTATCTGATATTATGGGTAATTTATTTTCAAAAACAGAATTATCTGAAACATTAACAGAAATATGTAAAATAGATCCAAATTTTGATCAAAAACAATTTTTAAAAGATTGTGAAACCGATATAATACCAAATATTTTAGAAGCAATGATTAGAGGAAATTTAGAAATATTAAAAGATTGGTGTTTTGAAAGTGCATATAATATAATAGCAACACCAATTAGTCAAGCAATTAAAGCCGGTTATTATCTTGATTCAAAAATATTAGATATTGAAAATGTAGATTTAGCAATGGGTAAAGTTATGGAACAAGGACCAGTATTGGTTGTTACATTTCAAGCTCAACAAATAATGTGTGTTAGAGATCATAAACATAAAATAATTGAAGGTGATCCAGAAAAAATAATGCGTGTTAATTATGTTTGGGTATTGTGCAGAGATCCAAATGATTTAAATCCAAAATCAGCATGGAGATTATTAGAATTATCAGCAAGTAGTTCTGAACAATTAATATAGAAAATTTAAAATAAATGAAGTAAGGATAGAAATAATTGACAAAAATTGTTGTATATATGAAAATATATATGTTAAACTTAAATAAATTGGCTTTTATTAATAATCAACGGGAATTAGTATTCTTTAAAACATACAACTTTTGCTAAAAACAATTCCAGTGGAAATAATAACCAAAATAAGTATAAAAGACTGCGTTTCAATATTCAACATGTTACACGACCTTCCGCCAAAATCCCATTTCAATGTTTCTAAATTTTGTTTAGATTCCCCTGTTGTAACCCGTATGACTGAAAGTACTTTCTCTCTTTTCCACTTTCCTTTTTAAGTTCTAAGTAAATCTGACAAGAAAAAAAACACTTATTTTCCTTTTTTCAATTCTTTTGCTCTCTAAAGGAAATTTCAAAGGATTAATAAAAGCTTTTTTTTGAGCGAACATTGAAATTTGATCAATCGTTCATAAATTGCAGCACTCTTAAATTGTGGAACACCCTTCCATCCTTCTCTTATAATCTACAGAAGTTCAAATTCATCAACACTTGTTCTCTTCCTCTTTCCTCATAACATCATACACACGTTCGCCATTTAAATCCGTTTTGGCTCATTCATTTAAAAAAAAAATTTACAAAAAGAGGGAAGATTATCTTTATTTTTCTTCAAATTTCCAAATTACATAAAAAAAAGTTGGTTATTCACTTAAATCTAAAAAACACATTTCATTTATGTTTTTTTTTTAAGAAACAAAAAAAGTACAAAAAAAAAAAAACAATATAAAATAAACTCAAACAATTCACAAATATCCTTACGAGATCTTTTTTTTAAAACAATTTTTTTCTTAAAATCGTGAATGGACGTTACCTTAATCAATTATATTTTCAATGTTATTTTTAAAATACTTAAAATTAACACGAAATCTTTATTTTTTCAACACGATTTAAAAATTTTAACTTTCAATTTTTTTTTTTTGTTAAAAAAAATGACATAATAAATATTTTAAAAATTGTAGCCTAATTGGCATTTTTCACACAATACATTTTTTTTTATAATTATTTTAATGATATAAATTTTTAAATTTATATTTTGGAAAGACAACGAATAATTTATGGAAAATAGATAACGATAGCGCTCTTCACGCTTTGAACGCTTAATTAGTTTCTTATGGAAAATTTTAATGAGATTTTAAATTTAAAAATTTCTTAACAAATACTAAAGTATTTAATGCCACGAAATTAAAAATTTAAAAGAATTTTTATATTTGAAATATTTCTTTTTAATTATCAAGAATTTAAAAAAAAAATAAAAAACGAGATAGGGTTTTTTAAACAAAAAAAAACCAGAATCTCTTGCATATTTTCGTCCTCATTATTCAAATTTGAAAATTAATTCCAAAAAAAAGGAAAAAGAAAATAGAAAAAATAAAATCCTTAAAAGGAAAAAACAAAAATATAAGTTCTCGATTTTCGAGAATATAAAACAAAATTGCATTTCTAATGCATTAACATAATTCGATTGCACTCTAATGCAAGAATCATATAAAAAAAAAAAAAAAACAAAAAACATAGTTCATTTTTAAATTTCCATCCCTCAAACAGTATTTATAATGCATATTCCTCTTTTACGTAACTTGCTCTTAAAAATTGCATTCTTGTTGTTTGTTCCATTGTAATAATTTGTTTATTTGGGCAGTATTTTATAGTGTGTGCATTATCACCGGATGCTCCACAAATTGGACAAACATAAATTCTCAATTTTGGACATAATACTCTTCCAAATACATCACGCACTGCATGACTTCGAATAACATCTTCTGGTTCATTGTTATTCTCACAAAAAACACAAAACTAGAAAATTTATAAAGAAAAATTGATTTTTTTTTTTTAAATTTTATCTAACAACTTACATTACAAAAATATCTAGATTTCCTATTGCGACGGAATAATTTCAGATAATCGAAATTATCTCTTTGATTCTGAGTTTTTTCCAGAACTACACTCAAAATATCATTGTAATAATTTAGATTTTGAGTTTCACTCTGGATTTTAAATTGAGATTCACTTCGGATTTCAGATTGTATTTCATTTTGTGTCTCATTTTGTTGATATCCACTTTTATTTTCGTGATTTTCATCTTTTTCATCACAATATCGTCCATTTGATCTAAGATCTGCCCATATTTCATCTAGCGTTAGCTTGTATTTGTCTTCTTTAGAAAAAATTAGAATTCAGATTTAAAAAAAAAATTAGAAAACAGTAGATTTCAATTATAAAATGGAAAATAAAAGCCAAAATTCAATTAAAAACAGAGGAAATAAATATTGTGTGCTTTTAAATTTCAAATAACTACAAGCGTTTAAAAGCACTACTCAACGAGGCATGTGTTTTCACTTTAACCATTCGTGGACTAAAATTTTAAATGAAGTTTTGGCAATGAAGCTAGTTTTTAAAAATTTCCTTTTATTTTATGATCTTACCTCGTTTGTAATTTTTAATTTTTGTTCTTATTTTTTTTACCTGCTTCATAAAGTTCAAGCAAATTTATTTGTTTGATAGCTTTAACTATTTCGTCATCTTCACTTCCTTCAACGATCAATTGAGGATAAGATTCTACTTTTGTATTGCAGGAAAACATCTATAAAATATAAGGAGTATTTAAATCTCACACAAAAAAAAAATTTTTATAAAAGAAAAATTTGAAATCAAGAAACCTATTGGAACTTAAATTATAATGAAAGGGGATCTTAATCTTCTAAGATCTTCCACAGGCGACAAAATGAAATTCAAAGAAATCTTCTTTGAGAAAAAAAAATTAGTTTAGAAATTCTGAGAAATGCCGGTACTCCTAGAGCTTCTTAAGTTCAAAAGAGAAGGTAGGAGGGACAGGAGGATTAATTATTTCTTTTCTGGGATCTAAAAATTTAATTTAAATTAAATAATTTAATAATTCTTACCGTTTAGGAAAATTCTAAAAATTGTCGAAAATTAAAAAAAAATATTTGAACAAACAAAAAAAAAAAAAAAAGACACCAGTAAAATTCACGAAACGCTTGAAAACTTGATTGAGAAATTCAAAGAAAAATATTAAATAACAAACTAATTTCAAAAGGAGAAGAAAGAAAACAAAAATGACGCCTTAAAAAACGGTATTTTTCCTAAATTTTCTTTGTTTGTTTTTTTATACAATAAATTAACCTATAGATGGCGTACATACTAGTGCTACCGTTTACTGTTGTATTGAAAAAGAAAGTCACGAAACATGGACATTTTTACTATTTTTCTTAATAATTGATAAAATTTAGTTTTCGAATACGGGAAACTTTTACATTGCATTTCAATTCTTAAGCGTAGTACTCAGATGAAAATAAGATATTTTGCCTATACAAAACCTATGTAAAAAAACCAAATTAAATAGAACCGAAAAAAATTTCTGTTTTGATTTCGTAAGTGGTACTCAGCTGAAAATAAAAAAAAGTTGAAAAACTCTTTCACATATGGTGTTGGCTATCCGTGCGGAGACCTTTTATTTTCATATCAACCGAAATAAATGGAACTTCGTTTATTTCGGTTCGATATCAAAATAAAAGGTCTCCACACGGACAGCCAACGCTATCTGTAAAAGAGTTTTTCAACTCTTTTTTATTTTCATTTTTTCGGTTCCATTTATTTTGGTTTTTTTTACATAGGTTTTGTATAGGCAAAATATTTTATTTTCAATACGCTTTATTCAGTTTTCGAAATTACAACAGAAATGGCTTTTCCCACAGCCACAAGGAACGTCACATAAGTTTTCCTAAACAATACAAACGTATAGTGTCTCAATCCGGTGACTTGAGTGACTCAATCCGGTGACCTCATTGACAGTAGAATTTAGTCACTAATCTTCTTATGTTTGACACATCTTCCATTAACAAATTACACTATTCTTCTTCTTCTTGAAAATAAAGAGAATTTTATTAAAAATAAAGAAATTTTCATTAAATTAGAACAATTATTGAATTCGTTTATTATTTTAATTATAAAGTAAAAAGAAAAGGTGAGTTTTTTAATAAATTAATTTATAAAATAAAGAAAAATTGGAAGAATTATTTTTATCTTGAATATTTTTCCAGGATATTGTGTGAACAAAAAAAAAAAAAGAGAAAAAAAAAGTGCACAACAAACAATGGTTCCATCACCTCTTGCAAATTTGTCTGTAGATTTTTGGCAAAATGATCCTCCTGACTCAGTGGAGGTAATGTGTCTGATGCCAAATGGTATGGTTATCCCAATGCAAACATTTCCTACAGCAACTATTCGGGAAATTAAAGAAGTAAGTTCAATAGTTTTTTATATTTTTTACCTGAATGGTGTTTGTTGTTGTTTTCATTGTTGTGTGTTATTCAAACAAAAAGAAGGTGATGATAATGAATTAAATACAACATTCCTAATTAGCTAATTTAAATGTTATTTATGCATTTTATTGTATTAAATTTAATTTGTATTTTCTTTTAGGATTTATGGGCATTAGCTAAAAGTTATCCTTTATACAGATTTCTAAAAGAGCAATCAATGTATGTTATAACAGCAATATCAGCTTTTGCTAGTTTAGATAAATTTACAAATGAATCAAAAAGATTATGTGATATTCAACCATATTTTTGTATGTTACAATTAGCTGAAAGACAAGATCCACATGAAATATCACATGATTATGAAATATATAAAGTAATTGGTGTATTAATTGGTAGATGTGTTGATGATTTTCGTGCATTAAAAAATCTTGAAATAAATGATTTTCGTTATAAAATGTCATTAATGGGTGAAGAAATTGATAATGAACGTAAAACGATGTCATGGCGTGAAAAATTAATATATCAATATCCATTACGTTTAGCTAAATTACCAATAATGCCTGAAACAATAAAAGGACGTTTAAGAAATGATAATTTTGTAATTGTTGTTAAACAAGAAAATGATGAATCATCATTTACATTTTGTGTGCCATATAGTATATCACCACATAAATTTGCTGAATCTGTATTAAAAAAAATGGCACTAACTAAATTAAAACGTGGTGATCGTGCTAATGATTTTATATTTAAAGTATGCGGTCGTGATGAATATTTATTTGGAGATTATCCTTTAATACAATTCATTTATATTCAAGTAAGATATACATGTTTTTTTTTAGTTTTAAACTGTTAAAAATAAATTTTTTATTAAATTTAATTTTAGGAAACTTTATCACGAGACGGTGTACCAGCTGTTGTCTTAAAACATATACATAATTTAGATGTATTTACAAATATTTCAAATTCACCATTAGAACCAAATAAAACCGAAACAATTAATTATAAATCATCAGCAGCAACATTACGAAAAAGATCAAAACATATTTTATCATGGAATATTGAAAAATCATTTCAAATAACATTACATTCAATTGAGAATCTTAACTGTGATCCTAGTCGAACATTCGAAGTAAGTAAAAAAAATGTGCAATAAAAAATGATTTCTAATTCTAATTACTTATTTTCTCTCATTTTGTTTCCTTAAATATTTTTAGGTTGGTGTACATTTAGGTTTATTTCATGGTGAACGTTCATTATGTGCTCATAAAAAATCAAAAGAAGTATCAATAAATTCATTAAAATCAGCTAATTTTGAACAAACATTAATATTTGATATAACATTACAAAATATACCAAGAATGGCTAGATTATCATTAGTTATATATGAAATAACAAAATCAACAAAATTAGGTGGTTCAAGAACACGACGTGTTAAAGATAGTAAAGATTTATATATGAATCCATTAGCATGGGCAAATACAACAATATTTGATTATAAAAATCAATTAAAAACTGGTTGTTTAACATTATATACATGGACATATGCTGATGATATACAAACAGATGATATATTTCATTCCTTAGGAACAGTTGAACCAAATCCAAGAACAGAAGAATGTGCTGCAATTAATTTAACATTCCACAAGTAAAAGAAATTAAAATTTTTATTTTGAAATTGCCTTTTTTCTTTTTCTTCTTATATTTTACTTTTTGTTTTCTTACAGTTATGATTGTGAAAATACAATTTTATATCCTTCTGAAGAAACTGTTTTAGCTCATGCATCGGAAATAGCTAGAACAAAATGTTTAAATCGTGATAGTGCACAAGATACAAGAACAATATCTGAAATTTTAGCACCATATTTAGGTAATGATAAACTTTATGAAATGCACGATCAAGAAAGAAATGCAATATGGTCAAAAAGGTGAGATATTATTTTTCTTTTAAACTCAAAAAAAAAAAAAAAAATTTAAGAATTAATTTAAAATTAATTTTTAAAATAGACTTGACTGTTTAAACGATGCACCAGAGGGTTTACCATTCTTATTACATTGCGTTGAATGGAATAATCGTGATGAAGTTTCAGAAATTTGTAATCTTTTAAAACAATGGCCAATATTACCAGTTGAAAGATCTCTTGAATTATTAGATTATGCTTATCCTGATCCAACAGTACGAAGTTTTGCAATAAGTTGTTTAAGAGAATTAAGGTAAAGTGAACTAATGTAACCTTTTTATTTATTGTGATCTTAATTTTTTTGTTTTCTTTGATTTTTAGAGATGAAGAATTACTTTTATATTTACTTCAACTTGTACAAGCAATTAAACATGAATCATATTTAGATTGTGATTTAGTTGAATTTTTATTAGAACGTGCATTAAAAAATCAACGTATTGGTCATTATTTTTTTTGGCATTTACGTTCTGAAATGCAAGTACCAGCTATGCAAACACGTTTTGGTTTAATATTAGAAGCATATTTACGTGGTAATAAATTACATGTACCATTATTACATAAACAATTAGAATGTTTAGAAAAATTAAAACATGGTTCGGAAATGGCAAAAAAAGGTAGTAAAGAAAAAGTCCGAACAATGTTACAAGATTTTTTAGCTAAAGAACGTAATAGTGGAGTTTTTGAAAATGTTGTTAGCCCATTAAATCCAAGTTTTCGTTGTAAGGGTGTAAGGTAAATTTTATTTAATTTTATATAGATGTTGAATATTTTTATGATTTCTTTTTTGTTTTTCGTTTGAAAACACAGGCCAGATAAATGTAAAGTTATGGACTCTAAAATGAGACCATTATTTGTTGTTTTTGAAAATGCTGATATGCATGGTGATGATATTTATATTATATTTAAAAATGGTGATGATTTACGACAGGATATGCTTACATTACAAATGTTAAGAGTTATGGATCAAATATGGAAAAATGAAGGGTAAATATTACAAGGGTTGATTTTTTTCATTGATTAATTTATTTTATTTTTTTTTTGCAGATATGATTTTCGAATGAATATATATGCTTGTATTAGTATGGATAGACGTTTAGGTATGATTGAAGTGGTACTAAATGCTGAAACAATTGCAAATATACAAAAAGAAAAAGGTATGTTCTCAGCGACATCACCATTTAAAAAAGGTTCATTATTAAGTTGGTTAAAAGAGCATAATACAAGTGAAGATCAATTAGAAAAAGCAATACAAGAATTTACGTTAAGTTGTGCTGGTTATTGTGTTGCAACATATGTTTTAGGTGTTGCCGATAGACATTCAGATAATATTATGGTTAAGAAAAATGGACAAGTAAGAATATTATATTTTACGTTTAATAAATTTCATTAACGATTTCGTTTTTTTTTAATTTTTTTTTTGAATATTTTCAGTTATTTCATATTGATTTTGGACATATACTTGGTCATTTTAAAGAAAAATTTGGTGTTCGTCGTGAAAGAGTGCCTTTCGTTCTCACACATGATTTTGTGTATGTTATTAATAAAGGCAGAACTGATCGTGAAGCTGAAGAATTTCGAACATTTCAGAATCTTTGTGAAACGGTGAAAATTTTACTAAATTTTATTATTAATTTGTTGTCTAAAACAAACATTTTTTTATTTGTAATTTTCTTAGGCATTTCTTATTTTAAGAAGACACGGATGCCTTATATTATCACTTTTTGCAATGATGATATCAACTGGTTTACCAGAATTATCTTCAGAAAAAGATTTAAATTATTTAAAAGAAACTTTGGTAAGTTTAATTTTTTGAATCATATTTTTTTTTTTAATTTGAATTTAAAATCAGACATAAGGAACTCGAAACAAAAAATTGAAACAAATTACATATGTACTTGCTTCCATTTGAGTTGTTGAACTTCGTGAACTTGATGATCACTTCATGTTTTCGAAAAATTCTCTAATTTACATAAATTTTTCTTTTTTTTAAAGGTACTCGATCTAACTGAAGATAAAGCAAGAGAGCATTTTCGTTCAAAATTTAGTGAAGCTTTAGCGAATTCATGGAAGACTTCATTAAATTGGGTATCACATAATTTTTCGAAAAATAATAAACAATAAAAAAAAACTAATTTAAGAATTTAAAAAAAAAACAACTATTAAGTACATTTACTTGAAGAAAAAAAAAAACACAAAAAGCTGAATTAATTTGTAAATATTTGATTTTTTATTATACTATGTTATTTTGTATTCCTAATTCTTTACTCTTTTTTTTTTTCTTATTTTTATTTTTATTATTATTTTTTTCTTTTCGTCTAAAAGCGTATTAATTAATTTATTATTTAGATGAATATTATAAAAAAACATACATCATATTAGCAATTCTTATTAAAAAAAAATTACAAAAATAAAATATACATATATGCATTCACTTACACATATAAAAAAAACAACAAAATATATAGTAAACACACATATACTACACACGTGATATAAAAAAGGTACGTGATTTAAAATGAATTAAATTTAAAAAAAAAAAGTAAATAAGATAAAATAGAATTAAATAGAATAAAAATTTGTTAAAAATTTCAATGCAAAAAAAAAAAATAAAAAGAATACATTTAAATTATTAGAATTATAAATACACAAAAAAACAAATAAACACCCCCCCACACACACACACACACACACACACCCACACACCCACACCCATATACACTTATTTAAAAATAGATAATATAAAATTTATTAAATGACTGAAAATTATAAAAACAAAAAAAAATTTTTTTTTATTTTTAAGAAAATAATTATTTTGATTACTGATTTAAAAAAATACTTTTAAAATTCTTTTTACTTTTTAATTACTTTTTTTTTTCTATTCATAAAATACTATAAAAATATACAATAATAACATATACATACATATACATTATATATAAATATTATTTAAATAAATTTTACTTTATTGCAATAAGAGAGAGAGAGAAAGAAGAAGAAAAAAATTCAAAAAAAAAAGAATGAAATTATACGTGATTTAAAAAAATAAAATAAAATAGTTTAATTTAGAGAAGAAAAAAAGAAACATATGAGTCCTATTGTGATTGTCGTAAAAATTCACCGTAATGCGATGTCGATTATTTTCTTGATGAGAAATTGTCATGATTCTGATCGATCTGATCCATACCATATATGTAATTGTAGTGTGTCATATGTAAATCGATTTACATATGCTACACTTAAGATTATTGTGAATTATTATATTTTTATTTTTAACCCTTTTTTTTCAATTCTGCACTATAAAAAATGGCATTTTATTTTATTTTTTTGTTTTTTTACGATTAAATAAATTGAATTATGAATTAAATATATTTTTTTTAATCGTTTGAATGGAATTTATATTAAACAAAACAGTTTTTTAAAGAAATTAATACATTTAAAAAAAATAAAAACAAACGTTTATTAATAATTTTACAGTCGTCAATATAAAAGTCATAATCGCAACTTCGATAATCGAATCAATTCACGACAATCACAATAATAAGGCTCATAATTACGAAATATATAACAAAAATACGAAAAACAAAAAATGTATTATAAAACTATTTAAAAACAAATAAAAAACAATTATCCCTAGTCGATTTGAAATTTCGGCCATTTTCAAAAATTCAAATTTGCTGTAAGATTGACTTGTCAAAGACTTTTTTTTTTATATAAAATCAAACTTTGTAAGAAAATCTTGTGGCAGTTATGCAAGCATTCAAGGTGATACAGACAAGCTTGAACTTTTGAAAATGGCCTTCATTTTTGAATAAAATTTAAAAGAAAAAAAAAAACAAAGAAAATTTTGGATTTAGATTTTTTTTTTTTTTTGGAAATTATTTTTAAAATTATTATTTTATTAGAAAATGAATTATTTAGTATAGATATTCTTTATTTGTATATTTCCGGTTAATAATTATTGATTACTGAAACACAGATGTTACATTTTCTTTATTTTTTTAAATTATATGTAATTTTTATTTTTATTATTATTATTTTTTTTCATTCATCCTGCCCAAGCATTCAATAAATAATTTATTTTAAAATACAAGATGTATGTATTTCCTTGGGAAAAAAATTTTATTAATTATCCTAATTATTATAATTATTAATTATTATCTTAATTTTTTGGTTAAAAAAAAACAAAAAAATAATAAAATTCTAATAATTAAATATAAAATGAAAAAAAAAAATATTATTTAGATTTTTTTTTTAAATGTATAAGAAAAAAATAAATAATTTACTATAATTATAAATTAATTAATATTATCAATCACGTAATAAGTGAAAAAAATTTGTAAATATAGGTTGGCTTTACATACATCCATATACATACATTAACGAATGAATACATTATACATACATACATTATTTAGGTAAAAAAAATAAAAATAAAAGAGGAAGAAAAAAAAAACATACAAAAACAAAAAGTTAAAATAATTTTCTTACGAAAAACAAGATATAAAAAAAATTGGAATGTTGTATTTAAATAATTTTTAGTAGCTTTTTTATTATTATTTTTTCTTTTTGTTTTTCAAATTTTTTTTTTCTCCAGTGTTTGAAATAAAATAATTTTTATAAAAAAAAAATAATTATGACTTGTTTCTGTCATCTTATTAAGTGCAAAAAATTGCAAGTTTTTTTTTTTTTTTTTTTTTTGAAAATGGTATATGTAAGTCCATTTTTGACCTCATAACTTTTGTATTAACTTAATATTAAGAGACATTTTTGTAAAAGTCTGAAAGTTCTCTTTTAAACTCATTCTCATTCATAAAATTTCTTTGACCTTGAATATCTCGGAAACCATTGAGAAATCCCTTTTATATAAATATTTTCATTTCACCTTGCACAGTTTAATGTATGGTCCGTCGAAAACCTCGTAGATTATTATGCCCCAAAACTTTTCACCAGAAATTAAGCTCTTATATAGGAAGTGCATGGAAATTGGAATAAAAAACCTGAAATATCTAAAAATAAAACAAAGTGAATTTATACCACTTTCAAATTATACGACTCATATTTTTCTTCCAATTATTGTTCACTTTTTTTTTTTTTTTTGTACTAACAGCGGCTTCCAGATGTTTTTCTGTACATTTAAAAAACTACTTTATTAAAAATAAAAAATACAATTAAAAAAAAACCGAAAAAAACTTCAATTACACATACTATTCATTCAGTACTCCTTCGGCTTGTAGTCTTTTTTCATAATATGTATTTCCTTATTTCCGAATTAAATAATTATCATCAGATGATGATCATAATAAAATTGTAATCATTCATTTAAATGTCGGAACGTGAAGTGGAAATAAAATTATGTAAAAACATTTTTTTTATTACTTTTTTTTGCCATTTTTTTACAAATAAATTTCATTGAAGGACGGAAAAGATTTTTTAGATGAGATAATACAATTTTTATATGTGTATTACATATGTGTCGGCAAAATATTTTATTATATGATCCGACTTTATGATTTATTTTTTAAAAAAAAACGAGAAGAAAAAAAATCTAAGTAGCAGTTTTAATGCATCATTAAGTTTATGAATGAAGTAAACATCCATCTCAACGTGGAATATATACTTTATATCTTTAAATATACATAATTGTAATTCATCATCGTCATCGTCAGTATATAAAAAATCATCGTAACATTACCCTTTTGCCCTATATCCAACTTAAATATGAAAAACAAATGACGTGATAATAAGAAGATTCTATTTTATTAAAAAACGTACACGAAAAAAAAAAATGATTTTAGAATAAAAAAATTGGAACATTTGGTTTTTTTCATTACAGGTGTTACATGTTAAATTTACATTTGATTGGCTTGTGAATTGTATTTAAAGATTTAATTATGTGCATTCCACAAAATGATCATTTTACATTTTATTCTTCAGTTTGGGTAATTATAAATTAGGAAAACATTGTGGCTAAATGAAGAATGTGTCATTTACGAAAATTTTAAATAAATAAACAAATTTTGACACTTTTTTTCGTGTTAATTATTTAGATGATCAAAATATCATTACTTACTCGCGTTATCTGAAATAGTACACGGTCATATGAAATTTTAGAAACTGATTTGGATGTAGCTACTTTTAAGTACCAATTTATTTTATAATTTTGATTTGATATTTTTGATATTAATTGAAATATGTTCTGTATCATACGTTCAAGAAATTTGACAGTAAAATATTTTGAAGAATCTAAAGAATTTGTTACAATGAAAAAGATGAAAAAAAAAAAAATCTATTTAAAATTTAAAAAATTGAAAAAGACAAAATTGTACTGTAAGACCCCTTTTTTATTATTAATCGACTGTATTTTGAATTTTCAAATTTTAAATTTATTGCCTCCTAAAAAAAGTTCTAAATAAATTTTAAAAGAAAAATAAAATTCCAAAATTATATTTTAATTTTTTTGTTTGTTTACAAATGAAATCTTTAAGAAAACTAACAAAAACAAAGATTCGTTAAAAAAACACAAAGAGTATCTTTTATTTTATTTTTTAAATCGATAATGAACCCAGGCCATTATATAAATGTTAAAATAATAAAAAAAAATTAAAAAACAAACTGAATTTATTTCGTATTAATAAAATTGTCAACAAAACGGAGTAATAAAATGAAAATGAAAAAAACAAAAATTATGATCTCATAAATATTTCATTGACACCACGCCTTAAATACAAAAAACATAAGTTAAATAATAATAATAATAAGAATTTTTGTATCTTTCATAAAAATTACAACCAATCAAATTTAAGCAATAGATATTTGTAAAAATAGATTGGTTTATATTTTGCCATACTGAGCCAGTGCAGTGTGATGATTTACAGAAAAATCCATTTAATGATCTTAAAAATCATCAATGAGAATGAATTGAGGATCATTTTAAAAGTGTTCTTCATTGTGAGCATATTTAGCAGTAATTTGTGTTCTTTTGAATTTTACTTCTAATTAAATTTTATAATTAAAAAAACAAAGTGTAATCTGTAACGGTCTTTCTAATAAGAAAAATTTAAAAAAAAAAAATGTTTCCTAATGATATACAAAATAATTGTGTTAAATTGAATTTAAGTGATTGCTGTTATGATTTATCATCAGCTCAACAAATAATCAATCAAAATCCTCACCAAGAACAATTTTACAATAATAACGGTGATTTAAATAATTGTCATTCATTATTAGTAAATTTTCAAAATTCTTATGAAAATCTACCATCAAATTATAGAAATCAGAATTTTTTAATTAATCATCAAATTGATTGGAGAAAAACATATCAAAATAATTTCGTGAATAATTATGAAAATTATCAAAATAAAATAAATGATTGTCAATTTATTGAAAATAATAATGAAAAATTTAATTGTTTTAAATATCTAACGACACCCATATCATCATCATCAACGTCATCGATTGAAAATCAATGGAAAAATTTGGTTTTATTGAAAGAAAATGAAAATAGTGATGGAAAATCAAATCATCAATGGATGTATTGCAATAATAATAATAATAATAATAATAATAATAATAATAATAATCAAGATTTTGTGAAAAGTAATTTTGGAAAGAATGAAAATAAAAAAGACACAACAACAACAAATCATTCATTTGATAAAAATGTGGAAAAATTGCATTTGAAATCATCGAATCAAGGTAAATAGTATTAATTGTTTTTATAGATTGAATTTCGGATGATATTTCATGAAGATTTTGTGATTTCATGATGTTTTGTGGCAAAAATTAATTATTTTTTTCTGTGATAATTCAATTAAAAAAACTCTAAAAATTATATTTTATTTTTAACCAACATTCAAAAATTCAAAAGGTGAAAAAGATAATAATCAAATTTCAAATATTTTCACATTAAATGTTGAATATTTTCGAAATTTAAGCTTGTTAATTTTTTTCAAAATTTAAAAAAAAAATTTTCCAATAAATTCGAAAAAAAAAAAATTTTAAATAAAAAGATTCCGTAATAATTGTTTTTTTCCCTTTTATTTCAGAAAAACAATTTCTATGTACGATAGTTTCGAAAAAAATATTTTTTTAAAATTTTTGAGGAGAATTTTGCCAATAATTTCGGAAATTCGAAAATATTTCTAATATTTTTTTTCAAAAAGTTCGAAAAATTTGTGTTTTTGAAAAACTTCGGAAAAAAACTCTTTAAAAACTGCAAATGCAAAAAAGGAAGACAAGATCTAGCGTCGTCTAAATCGTGATGAACAATTGATCTTCTTTTATGTTTAATTCCAAGGAAAGTTTAGCGTTTTAGAAAATAATTTCAATTTTTGCCTTAGAAGTTTCTTACATTGAATAATCAAGCTTCTTATTTTATAATTTTTTCAAATTTCTGTCATGTAAACGAGAAGCATTTCTGGACTTCGCGATTCTTATTTTCAAAGAAGGAAAAAAAACCTAATGAATACGAAAATTTTCAAAGATAAAAAAAAAAATTTGTTGATGATTCGTAATTGTTGCGGTAAAAACGAAGTGTGTAATATAATCTTTTCCGGTAAAATAATTTCTAAAAACAAATAGTTTAACAAATTTACACTTTCTAACAGAAATTACATGATTTATTGTTTTAAAAAAACAAATAAATAGAAGCACAAAAAAAACATGTTTCATATGACACGTTTTTATCCTCTATTTTTATTTTCCTTTTCCTTTTTTAACCAACTTTTTGTTTTCATGTTAGATTTTGATGATACCCTGAGTTCGGTTAAGAAAAACAAAAAAACATCAATAAACAGGAAGGAAAGAACAGCATTCACTAAGGATCAAGTGAAAGAATTAGAAGCTGAGTTTATGCACTCAAATTACTTGACAAGATTACGACGATATGAGATTGCAGTGGCATTGGGTCTTACAGAGAGGCAGGTCAGTATAAAAGGATGAAAGAAAAAAAATTTTTTTCAACACATGTTGGATTTTTTTTTTTTCAAAATTTTGCATCTGTGGATATTTTGAATCATCTCAATTCTGTGTACAATGACTAAGTTACGTAAAGGGTCATTCCATGAGTCTAAAAACAGTCTTCTATCATGTAAACTTACCATAAAACACTATGAAAAAGAAGCGGAATTTTTCACTAAATGTCATTCTTTATTGAGTCACCATGTGTAAAATTAAACCCTATTAAAAACAAACATACTGTTCATTGTTTAATACGAATTTTTTTTTTCTTTTTCAGATAAAAGTTTGGTTTCAAAATCGTCGAATGAAATGGAAACGAATTCGAATTGAAAAAACAAAATCAAATGTTACGTTTGAAAAATCATAAAAATTAAATAATTCATTTTTATTGTTTCAGTATTTCAGTAAATTAGAATAAATGTTTTTTTTTCTTAGAAATTTAATTCAAATGTGTAACAAATTTTTATAATTAAAATCCATTTTTAGAAAAACCTTTCTTTTTCTCTTATTTTTACAAGTACTTTGAAAGTCAATCTAAATTTCTTTTAATCTTTTACAATAATAAAATTTATGGAAAAAATATTGTTTTAAAATTTTTAAAATATATACTTTAATTTCTTAATTGAACAGTAATCAGCAAATTAAAAAAAAAATTATTAAAATCTAAATAAAATTTTTAACGGTATAAAAATGAAAAAAAATTACTTAAACTTTGATTTTTCCTTACCAGGACCTTTTTTAATATTTTTAATTCCATTTTTACTATTTCCAATCATTTCTTTAAGTGTTTCTTCCATAACCTTACTTAATTTATCATTCAATTTAACGTTTCCTTTTTTATTTTTAAATTGTTTATTTTTAGCTTTTTGTACACCTTCCAAATGCGTTTTCTTCTTTTTTGGTTGCTCTGGCGATTTTAGAACATTTCCTTTTAAAGAAGTTTCATTTTTATTTGGAGACGAACCTTCACTGAGGTTTTGCTTCTTCAGCTTCTTTTTTTCATTCTTAGATAGTTCCTTAAGCACAGGCTTAGTTTCACTGCTTTGTTTATTTTCAATGTTTTTTACACCTTCTAAATTCGCTTTCTGCTTTTTTGGTTGCTCTGGCGATTTTAGAACATTTCCTTTTAAAGAAGTTTCATTTTTATTTGGAGACGAACCTTCACTGAGGTTTTGCTTCTTCAGCTTCTTTTTTTCATTCTTAGATAGTTCCTTAAGCACAGGCTTAGTTTCACTGCTTTGTTTATTTTCAATGTTTTTCACACCTTCTAAATTCGCTTTCTTCTTCTTAAATTGCTCTGGCGATTTTAGAACATTTTTTTTTAAAGGAGTTTTATTTTTATTTGGAGACGAATCTTCACTGAGGTTTTGCTCCTTCAGCTTCTTTTTTTCATTCTTAGATAGTTCCTTAAGCACAGGCTTAGTTTCACTGCTTTGTTTATTTTCAATGTTTTTTACACCTTCTAAATTCGCTTTCTGCTTTTTTGGTTGCTCTGGCGATTTTAGAACATTTCCTTTTAAAGAAGTTTCATTTTTATTTGGAGACGAACCTTCACTGAGGTTTTGCTTCTTCAGCTTCTTTTTTTCATTCTTAGATAGTTCCTTAAGCACAGGCTTAGTTTCATTGATTTGTTTATTTTCAATGTTTTTCACACCTTCTAAATTCGCTTTCTTCTTCTTAAATTGCTCTGACGATTTTAGAACGTTTCCGTTTAAAGGAGTTTCATTTCTACTTTGAGATAAATTTTCAACTAGGTTTTTGTTTTTCAGTTTTTTTATATTTTTAATTAATTTTTCAGGCACAGATTTAGTTTCTTCGTTTTGTTTGTTTTTAGCTTTTTGCACACCTTTTAGGTGCGTTTTCTGCTTTTTCAATTGTTCTGGTGATTTTTCAATGTTTTTCTTGTTCGTTTCAAGTTTTAAAACATTTTCGTTTGAAGTAATTTTATCATTTTCACTAGGGTTCAAATTTTTACCTAAAAGGTTTTGTCTTTTCAATTTCTTTTTTTCATTTTTAGATAATTTTACAGGTGCAGGTTTATCAACATTTTTTTGTAATTCTATTTTACTTTTAACTACTTTATTGTCAGTTTTCTCTTTAAGTGGTTTTTTAATTTTTAAATTTTCATCTGAACTTTTACTATTTTTTCTCTTACGTTTTTTAATAAGCAAAAGACTACCACATTGTGGTGAACTGGAATTTTCTGATGAATTTTCCGATACCACTGATGCATTTTCTTGATCAGAACAACCGTCAGAATCACTTCCAACATGTTTTTCATTATTTTCGACACCTTTATTATTGTTTGATAAATCAAAATTTTGAAGATTTTCAATACCAAGAGTTAATTGATCAAAATCAATACCTGAATCTCCATATTTCTGTTTTAATTTCTTTAATTTCTGCAAAGTTCTTTTATTACGTTTCTGTATTGTTTCGTCATTCCAATTATTATACAATTTCATTTGATTTACAATTCTCTGTGTTGTACTTGAAACATAAATTTCCTTACCTGCTTTATTTATTACTTTCCGAACAGTTGTTTTGAAATAGTCATATTTTTGTTCTTCTGGTGGTATGTAAGTTGCTTTAACAATTTTTTGAAACATTAAATAATTATTCATTGTTTCGGCAGCAATTTTTGCAACTTCTGGTACAGCAAATTCAATATATGCAATACCTTTACTATTCCCTGTACGTCTAGAACGCACCAATCTTAAACGTGTTATTTTTCCAAATTGTTTAAAGTAATTTGTCAGTTGTTCTTCAAAGAATCCATGTGGAAGATTTTTTATAAAAACAAGACCTCTTTTCTGGATTTTCTGTTTTTCTCTTTTAGCTTTTTTTTTAACATGAATTTGCTTTTGAAGCTGAAAAAATTTTAGAATAGAAAATTAACCTAAAATTCTATACGATTTTCTTTTGAAAATTATTTACCTGACCAGAAATTACTTTCTGATCTCCATCACGTTTTTTGTTTTTTTTATTTGTTTTAGATGAAATCTTTTCTTTAAATTTCTTAGAAACTGCTGGCATTTTTTTAACAAAAATAAAATTTTCTGATTAGCACAAACACAATTCTGATTGAAGTTGAAGCACATAAGCACATGTAGAAGTACCATACGGCAAACGACAAAAACAGAACTCTCAGATGTATGGATTGTGGAGTGAGTGTCGGTCGAGTGTTGACGTGTGGTTGATGTGGTGAATAAAAACAGTGATGACAGAAAGTTAAAATTTTACTTCTCACTATTTTGTAGGTTTTTACTTCTCTACTATCCTCTACCAATTTTGTTGGTTAAAAATAAAAATAAAGAAAATAATAATTCAAATGAAACTGTAAATATCAAAAAGAATTGGAAAAAGGTATCCAAAGACCGAAAGACGGATTGGACATTGGTGGACGAGGTTGAAGGAGACAGTGGCTCGATTTCTGTGGTAAGTTATCGAAGAATTTTCAGGGATTATGATTTATATTTTTTCGAACTCTAATAAATAACTGATTCGAAATTTTGACAGCTGAATCTGATTGAATTTTCCATAAATCCACACACAAATGGGAAATTTTTTTTATCAAAAATTTCCTCCACATGATTTCATTAAATTTTAAAAACGCATCCTAGACGGTGAATTTTTTAAATCACACCAATTTCAATATTTGTATATTGATGTATTTCATTCATTCATTTTTTTCCCTTTTTCTTGTGTGGTTCCATTCAGTGTTGTGTTGTCCTAAAAAAACTATAAAAATTCTATTTTTGCAAAAATTCTTGAAGAAAAATGGAAGTTTTTCAAACTGATCATTATTATATATTTGTAAAACGTGAAAAAAGTTTATGGTGGAATCGAACAACATCCGAATTTACAATAAAAGCAGGTGAAAAATTCAATTTAAATTGCAGAGAATAAAATTTCGAAAATTTTTTTTCTTTGTTTTACTTTTTTTTACTCTTATCTTTTTTTTTTTGTGTATGTAGTCACTAGTCAAATTTGATTTGTTTACATCAGTGCTTCTCAAACATGAGTTTAGGTGCAAGATTTATGTTTTATTTTTATCGGGATTTCCAATTTTCATAACAATCTTTTTTTTTTTTTACTATTTTAAATAATAGATCGAATTTATTACTCATTTAAAAAAGTTATGTGATATGTAGGTGATAGTCATATTATATTTAATAAATTTCCTTCCTATTTTATTCACTTTGATTAATAATTCCTGAACGGAAGTTATGTTGCGTGTCGTTTGTTTTTTTTTCTGGTATTTAAATCGGTCATAGTTTTACGTAGCTACTCATAAGCTTTTAGAAAATAATTGAACACATTAAATTAATAATAATCTAAGTACATAATGTATAAATATATAAATTACATGTTTATTAAAAGAAAGAAAAAAAAATAGATCTATATATGTAATTTTTTTTTCTTCTATTATTCTATTTTTGGTAAAAATCCAATTATCGACCAAATTATAGAGGTTGGATACGAAAATAAATAAGCAAATATGTATACAATTTATTGTATGAAAAGTGTAATTGTTTTTTTCTCAAAAATAAAATAAATAATAATAGTATTTATCTAAAAATAGTGTTAATATGTTTGATACCTACATATATACGTATATTAAATAAATTACACGTTTTATAAAAAAAAAATGATAGATTGATATTACTGTTTAATTTTTTTGTTTTTGTTTTATTTTTGGTAAAAATCCAAAATACATTTTGTTTTTGTAATTGGCCAGATTTTATTTTTATAAAAATTATTAACTTTATTTTTAAGACTTAAAATAGTATGACTTTTCCCTCAAGTATGCCTCAATAGTACTTGAAAAGCCAAGGATAAGAGAAATATAAAAGTCGAACAAGGTCGAGATTTAAAAGTATAGTAGGCAAAAAATTACAATTTTTCTTGTATTTTTTAAATTTAATTTCAGTACTATTTTATTCAGAAAAAAGGTTATAGCTATGTCATGAAGACATTAGAATCATTCCAATTTTAATTACCACAAGTATCTGAAGAAAAATGAAAGTTAGTAACAAATAAACAATAATCTGATATACATATCACTAATACCCTTTATTGTTCCTATTAATATCGAATGTCCTTCATTATTTAATGATTTTAATCTCCCTAATGGATAAAATACTTAAATGATTTCAAGTACAATTTCAATAATGTATGAGTTATCAGGTAATAATGTCAGAAAATTATATTTCATACAATTTCCACGTGCCTAAAATGAATATGTAGGGAAATACTTAAATTATTTGGTGTTGATTACATTTAATCAATATAAATAAACATTAAATTGTTGTTAAACATGTAAATCGTGCTAAGGAAAATATAAATAAATTGAATTAAAAAAAAAAAAGAAATGCAGATATCGGGGCAAAATTTATTTTCTAAGTATGTACGTACATACCTACTAAGTTTTTTTTTTTAACACGTTTCCTACTAGACTGCTTATGGTTAGATGCCATTTCCACGTCACCTGTTATGTTTTCAGTACACGCTAATATGTGATAAATATGTAATAATCCTTTTTTTTTCTTTAATAAGTTTTTTTTTTCTTTTTTTTGGAATTTTGGCTTTCGGGCCATTTTTTTTTGGATATAGTAATTTTTTTGGAGATTTCGAGAAGTTTCAATTCTTATCTTGCATTTAAAAAAATCAGCTTGACAGGAATATGAATTTTAGTGTGTACAGAAAATGGTACATGTACATGATAGGGAACGTGTTAATTTAAAAAAAAAATTTATAAATAATACGCCCTATAAATTAAATTCAATTTTGTTATTATTTTATTGTTTCTAAAGTCCATTTTTTTTTATATTTTTAGACTTTAATATGAGCGTAAATTTTCATTCCAGTAAATTTTTCTTATTCTTCTTATAAATTTTTTTTTAGGATGGGATTTATCTTCTGTTGATGATATAGAATGCCTTGGTATAACATATGGTATTGTTGGTGTTATATCATTACCTGGTCTATTTGAACCACATTTAATTATAATTAAAGAGGCTACACCAGTTGGTGTTCTATATCCTCCACATTTAGTTTATAAAATAAAAAGTATATGCATTTTAAGTTCAGATGAACCAGATACAATTCTTACAGCATGTCCACGA
Organism: Bombylius discolor; assembly: GCA_939192795.1. Lineage (NCBI taxonomy): Eukaryota > Metazoa > Arthropoda > Insecta > Diptera > Bombyliidae > Bombylius > Bombylius discolor. The sequence goes on along the minus strand of OW584241.1, from coordinate 1,503,635 downwards.
CACAATAGTTCAAGGTATAATTTTTTTTTGGTATTTGAAATTTCCATTTTTTTAAATTATCTCAATTTTTTTCCTTGTAGGATATCGAATACATCTTCACCACAGAAATCACGTTTATTTGAAGGTAGTAGTCAATTAATGAATAAAACATGGGGTGCTGTTAAAATAGCTGGTAACACAATTAAAAATACAACACAACAAGCAGCTGCATTAGCATCAAATCAAGTTAAATCAACTGTTGGTATTAAAGATCCATCAAGAATTGAAAAAAAGATAACTGATGAATTACATAAAGTCTTTGATGATACAGATAGTTTTTATTTTTGTTCAGAAAATGATATTACAAATAATTTACAAAGACGATCTGAAAATAGTTATGATGAACGTTTCTTGTGGAATTTACATATGATTGAAAAAATAATTAAATTAAATGATAAAACATGGATATTACCGATTATACAAGGTTTTATACAAATTGAACAGTGTGTTATTGGTAATGAGTGTTTTACATTAGCTTTAGTCTCACGTAGATCACGTCATAGAGCTGGAACACGGTAATTTATGAGAAAATTTGAAAATGTTTAAAAAAAGAAAGGCCTAGAGGTAGATTCACATACACTCGATCTTTTATTTAGGCTAATCTTGTTCTAAATAATCCAATTGAATATTGAATGCTGTAATCTAAAAATGGCATGGTAATTAATTACACTCTTACAGATACAAACGCCGTGGTGTTGATGAAAATGGTCATTGTGCCAATTACGTTGAAACAGAGCAAATATTATCTTTTCGATTACATCAAATGGCTTTTACTCAAGTCAGAGGTTCTGTTCCGGTATTTTGGAGTCAACCAGGATATAAATATAGACCACCACCTCGTTTGGATAGAGGTAATATTAAGATTTACTTAAAATTTGCTTGTATGTATATTAATAGGCTTTTCTTTTTTAGATGAAAATGAAACTCAAATAGCATTTGAAAAACATTTCGCCAAAGAATTAGACATCTACAAAAATGTTTTCATCATAAATCTCGTTGAACAAAATGGCAAAGAGAAAATAATTGGTGATGCATATGCAAATCATATTTTAAAATATAACAGTGATCGTTTAATTTATGTAACATTCGATTTTCATGATTACTGGTAAGCAAGCGGAGTAAATCTTTAAAAAACACCTTTTCAGATAATTGATTTGTTTTTCATTCAATTTACAGCCGTGGTATGCGTTTTGAAAATGTTTCAACATTAGTTGAAGCTTTAGCTCCAGAAGCTGGTGCAATGGGATTTCATTGGAGAGATGGAAAAGGTGTTATTTGTGATCAAAAAGCTGTTTTTCGTGTTAATTGTATGGATTGTTTAGATCGAACAAATGTTGTTCAAACAGCAATTGGTAAAGCTATACTAGAATCACAATTGGTTAAATTAGGGTTAGCACCACCATATTCACCACTTCCAGAAGAATTAAAAATACCATTTATGGAATTATGGGCAAATAACGGTGATATTATAAGTCGACAATATGCTGGAACGAATGCGCTAAAAGTAAATTTGGTTTTGAAATTTTTATTTTATTTTTAAATTCGCCATTTTTTTTCAAGGGTGATTATACTCGGACAGGTGAACGTAAATTAACGGGAATAATGAAGGATGGAATGAACTCCGCAAATCGGTATGTAAAATGTTCTTTTTCTTTGTCATTTTCGTTTTTTGATTTTTTGGTGTGGAAATTTTTTTTATTGCTATGCTTTTATTTCCGTTAAATTAGTATGTTAGTTGAAAAATTAAAAAATTGAGAAAGGATTTTGTTGTAAATATTGTGTATACAAATTTTAAAGACAATACTACTCTGTAATTAAGCATTCTTTATTGGCGTTTAATTGTTTATAAGAAATTTTCAATAATTTTTCATTTGAATATCCCTTATTTATATTTTTTCTAAATCTTTAATTGTTTTAAATGAATTGCTTTTTAGTGCTTTTTAAGAAAAAATTATATTGAAGTAAAGGATTTTTAAACAATCTTTCAAAAATCTGAATTTAAAGTTGAAAAGGGTTTAAAAAAGCATTAAGAGGCGTTCTATCGATGTTTCGCTTAATTATTTTTTTAAAAAAAAAAGAAACTAAACTCAATGTAATTCTAAAACAATTTTTGTTTCAATAAAAAACATGTTTTTTTAGATGTTATTCATTCTGATTCTGTTCTAATATCTTTTTTGCTACTGTTGTCTTTCCGTTTAAAAAAAAAAAAGATTTACAATTGCTTTCAAAAAATAAAACAAAATAGTATCTTACACAAAAAAAAATTTTTGTAGTTACATCATACAAAATTTTGCGGATTCATTTCGTCAGAGCGTGATTGATTTAATGCAAGGCAATATAACTGAATACACACAAATAACAGAAGATGATGTACTTGATACGATTTGTGAAATTGCACAGGAAACACTTGTACCATCGACGCCAGCTCCAATACATGGTTATTATCATGCTGGCGTTCTTGGTCCAGAATTACGTCTTGCTGAAGATTTAGTTTTATATACAAGGTCCGCCTCTATCACAATAATTTTAAAATAAAAAAATAAAATATTTAAAGCTTAGTATATTTGTGATTGTCCAATTTATTTTTAATTTTGTTTATTTTTTTTAATGCAATTTTTTAAGATTGATAAAAAAATTAAAAATCAAAATTGTTTCTTACAGTTACTATTTGGCACGATTCAAAGATTCATATCGACAAGCAACAATTGATTTAATGTTAGGTAATCAGGTATCACAGGAGTCTTTAAACGTCTTAGGGGGCCAAACGGCCCCAGATGACACCGATGCTTTGGAAGGTGCCGAGCACGCAAAGTTGCTAGTGGAAGATTGCCGTAGACTATTGATAGGATCAGCACAATATCCAGTAGGCGCATGGGGTTTAATTGATGCTGATCCAAGGTTTGTTTATTTATTCATGAATTTTTTAAAATATTTAATAAAATACTTTACTGTTATTTGTAGAACTGGCGATTTAAATGAAACAGAAGTTGATAGTATCTTATTGTTAACAGATGATTGCTATATTGTCGCAGAATATGATTCTCATTTAGATAAAATTGTCCGTTATGAAAAAGTCTATTTGGGGAATATTACAATGATTGAGCTCGGTATGTTCCAACAAACAAAAATATTTCAAGGATCAGCACCAGCATTCTTGTGTTTACGTATTAATTATGTTGTCGATGGTACTGATGGTTACTTTCACATGTTTCGATCACCAAACATTCGTTTCTTCAACAACGTTGCAGTTGTAATTAAAACACAGGAAGAAGTAATGGGTAAGTCTTATTTAAAAAAAAAAATAAAAGTGCAATGCAATAGCAAAAAAAACTAAATGATTAAATTAAATTTGTAGAATCGCTCACAGCAATTGTGGAATTCTTCCGAATAGCTTTAGAAAACTTTGGTAAACATGATGTCCAATTTACAAGTGGGGGAATGTTGCAAAGAAGAAAAAGTAAAACTCCACTTTTAGATGTACCAAAAGTAATTAAACTGTGGAAAATATTTTCGAAATACTTACTTAATATTTTATCCATTTTTTTTTTCTCTAGGGAATGCCACGTAATTTATCAGAATCTCATTTAGTTCAAGTTAGTTCAAAAGCACTCAGTAATGTTGCAGGTCAATTTACAAAATTAGGTCAAAGTTTAAATCCAAATAAAAATAAAAATAATAAAGGATTCGATAAAGCTGGTAATGAAATTGCTCATTCAATTGAGAAAGCAGTTGAAGCAGCTGAAAAAGCAGTTTTTACAGTTGGAACAAGAAAAATAAAAAATTCCGCATCAAGTTCAGATTCTGAAGATAATGAAAATAGCATTTATGAACCAGACAATGATAATAAATGTGCTGGAATTGTATCAGAAAATGTATATAATGAGAATACATTTCTACCAAGTGTTGGAATTGTAATGGCAAGTAATGAAAATAAGGGACTAGTTAGTCAATTAGAAGAAAAAGATAATATGGCAAAATTATCGGAAGATGTTTTAACAATTTCAATATCATCTGTAATGGATCATGTTAGTTTACCAGCTGGTTTATTAGAAAATGCTTCACCAATTAGACCACGTAGTCCAGCGCCAGATATAAGAATCCATGAATCAGATAATCCTAAACAGGAAACTGTATCAGCTCAGGAGACTCGGTAAGTTTTTATTCTTTTTCTGCTTACGTTAAGACTGGGTCCTGTGTTTACCAACATTTCTTAGTCTTGAGATGCTGAAGTCCAGATTTCGTGCCATCGTTGTGAAATCTGGAATTGTTACGTATTCAATTTTTTGCAACTTTTGGCAGTCGGTCATTCTTTCCTCATGGTCTTTCCAAGGCCTTCTTCTTCTCACTCTTGCCCATCTTACAATATCCAGAATCTGACATGTTTCTCTTATTTCTTCACTTCTTTTTATATTCTAAGTTTTTTTATTCTAATTCTTAAAACTTGGTCTTCTATTTAGATCTTCTTCACCTCGTGATTTTTCATTGAATTTAAGCGGATCCCAAAGTGATAACACATTAAAACAATTAAAAACACTTACAAGTCCATTATCAAAGTTTGCTAAAGGGATGCAAAATCTTGGCATGAATTTAGATCCAAGAAGAATAGCAACTAAGGTAAGTTAGAGTTTTTTTAAAATATTTTTTTTTTGAATTTTGTTTTTAAAAATTTTTTATATAAATTCTAAAGACCGGAATAACAGTTCAGTCACATTCAGCGGATTCTACACCTCCAGAGAAAACCAAACTCCAAGAAATATGGGACACACAACACTGTCGTACTAAATTAATTGCATTGTAATTATTTTTGTAAAAAAAAAGTATCAATTGTCGTGTAATGTGTAAGAATGTTTCATAGTCTGATTGTTGATCGATTAATGTTTTTAATTTTTTTTTTCTAAATTTTAATTTAATTTTTTTAATTATGTGATTGCCGAAAAAGCTTTTAAATTTTATTTTTGATGAGGCATAACCTCAAGAATTTTATTTTTTTTTAAAAATTAAAGTAGACAATTTTTGTTTTTAATTTATTTTGGAATAATTTAAAAAAAAAAATTGATTACGTGCAGTATTATTGGAAGTGATGATTACTAATTATTCATTATAAAATATCGCATCCTTTTAATATTAAATGAGCTAATTTCATGATTTGTTCCTTTAAAGTAAGCTTCTTTTTAGAATCCAAACGGTTTTCCTTGTTTTTGTATGTCACACTAATGTCTAATGTGATATTTTGTTCATAAAGAAAAAGTAATTATAAGTTTTTGGATGAAAATTTTGAAAGAATATTCAATAAAGATTTGTATGCGTGTAATTGGGATTGTTCGATTTAAATTTCTTTCAAATTGGTAAATATTTGTCGGGTGTTAATAGCTTAGAATTATTTTTTTCTCTTGAAACTTGATTTGTTATTTGTAATTTAGAATTATATATATAAAAAAAAAGATTATTTACATTAAATATGTACGAGAAATAAATAAGCAAAATTTGTTAAACAATTAATTAGATTAGAAATAGTTTGTAGAAATTTCTTGGTAAGTAATTTTCAATTAAATATTTTGTAGATTTGAAGAAAATAATTATAATTGCAATTAAAAAATCATCGTTAAAAAATTTTTTTCGATGATATTTTTTGTATAATTTCGCGATTTGAATGTTTAAAAATTGAGAAAAAATGTAAAATAAATTTTATGAAGCGTTTTTTGAAAAAAATAAGTTATTTTAAAATACTTGAAAATATTCAAGGCTCAAGTATCTAACGAAAATTGTCTTAGTTTTTATTAAAAATTTTATCCTTAGTTTTTATTTATTTTTTAATCGAAATTAAAGGAATTAGAACCCACATACATTCCATTTTTATTTTATTTAACTTATTCATTTTTTTTTCTTTTCAAATTCTTGTAGACTCACTCATTAAAAGATGATTTTGAACCTTTCAAGAAAGTGTTATTGATAAGAACAATCAATCAAGACTTTTGCATTCTATGAAACTCTTCCAGATTTCATCCAAAGAATTTTTTCTGAATATTGTTTCTACAGAAAACTATTACAAAAACCTTCCGAAGACCTTCCAAAAGAAAATTCAAGAAGAGTTTTTATTTATTTATTGATAATAAAAAATGTTCAATTTAACACTTCATATTTATTTTTTGTGCAATCAATTTTTAATTAAAAAAATAGTACATATTTTTAAATTTTGCATTTTAATTCTATTTGTGAATATTTTCAAGTAAACGCTTCGAGTGATAATAATTTTTTATACAAACAAAAAAAGAATAATTGTGATTGATTAAATGGTGATCATACATCTCTATTGTATATTCCGATCGAATAAGAAAATTTTGAAACAAATATGCTACTACATTGTTAATTTTGTTCTTCAAAAAGCTAATGACATTCGAAATTTTTTCGCTTAATTTACACAAATCCAATCCGGTTCCAGTCACAAATCAGGAACTGGAGCCGGATCGAATGTACATGAATCGATTTTAAAATTGATGTTGTAGATTTCATTCGAATCATATTAACCTATCCAATTTTATGTTTCAACTATTTTTCGCAATGATCCGATCGAACATATTTTTCCGAATGGATTTTACAATACCATTTTTCAAAATTCGTTCAAAAGGAGTGATTCGAAACGGTATCAACTTACGATCAGAATTTACAATAGAGTTGATGATTCTTTGTAAATACAATACACACATCGAACAATCCAAATTTTTGCATAAAAATTTTGAAGTGAACATAAAATCATATAAAAAATAAATTAATATACATAGCGACTAATGAAAAAATCGAAAAAAAAAACAAACAAAAACAAAACTTGACCAAAATATATATGTACCAACAAATGTTTTTTGCAAAAAAATGTTTTTTTCCTATTGTTCACAAAATTTATAAGCGTATTACAAATATTTATTAGCTATTATATAATATAACAAATAATAATTTCTTATATTATTCCTTGTATAAGTAGAAAATGTAGAAGAAAATTAATAAAATGAATAAACCAAAGTCAATTAAATCGATAAAAAAAAACAAAAAAAATAAAAGAAAAAAACAATTATACTCAAATTTAAAATTTTATTAAAAACAAAATACATATATACACACGCGCATACATTATATACATAAATATATTATACAATTAATATATATACAATGAATATTATACAAACAATTAATGAATAAAAATAAATAGTAAAATGCTTACTGAAAATTAACCGTTAGACCTTTGGCGGATGGTGATGTGATATAACAATTTTTTTTTTTTTATAAAAAAAAAGTGTTTTAAGATCGATTCACACACATAAGCGATTTGGCATTGGTCCTTCCGATTAGGTTCAGGCATCCGTCAAAGAATTAGAACTTACCAATAAATATAATCTTATAATCTGCGATATTTATTATTGTAATACACATAGAAAATAATAATAATAGAGTAATAATTATGATAATAATAGAAATTGTTTGCTGAAAATATTAAAATAATAGTAAAATTTATTTTTAAGTCAAATTAAGTAAGAATTTTCAATGAAAAGTACTTAAGAATTGGAATAAGGGTAATTTTACGTATTTTTGGGACTTTTTCCGAATATTCTTTTACGTGTGAATTCTTCAAATTTAAATAATTTAAAATTGAAGAAATAAAATTGGAAGTATCCATTTTAAAGAACATTTTTGGTGATTTAAAAAATTCGTGAAAGTCATTTTCAATCGGTTAAAAATTCTAATCAAGAGGCTTTAAGATCCCTTGGAAGTATGTTACATGGAACTGCTATTGAACTTAGAAAAAAAAAATTCCTTTGTAAATAGAAAAAGTCGTTTAATTACCCGAAAAGTACTTTTTTTTTTACTTAATTTGAAAAAGAAAAAAAAAATTTAATGTAATCAAAATTTCGAAATTTTTGAATTGTATAATTGAGTTTTTGATTATTTTCTCTATTTATTAATTATTTTTGGAATTCTATTTAAATTTAATATTTAATATATTTAAAAATTTGTCTTTTTTGTTTTAAAGAAGCTTTTAATATATAATTTGTTTTTTAAATTCTGGTTTCGTGAATTCGATCTGATCTAAAAGACAGTCGAATTTTTGATGCGGAACTGGAATTGGTCCTCAAGTTAAGTTTTAATAGAAAAAGAAAACAAAATAATTATTGAAAAAGTAAGTTTAATTTTGCTAAGTTGAAAAGAATTCTTTTTGAATTAAAATGTGAAGTAGCTTTTTTCTTTATGCAATAAGGATTGTTATTTTGCATGTAGAACGTTTTCGAAATTCTTCATAGTACATTAAACATAGGACAGAAATAGTACATAATTTGAAAAAAATAAATATGTAATAGTATAATTGTTCATATACTGTGATGAAATTTATTACTTACAGCTTTTTGCTAGAATATAAATTTTACATACATTTAGAAATCATAATTTAAAAGAAGATCGTGATAAAAAAAAAACAACAAAAAATTGTATATCGAAAGTGTTTTGAAGCTTGTTTTATTGTATTATTAAAAAAATATTATAAATAAAAATTAAAAATAATTGAAAAACAAAACGTTTTTGTTGTCCAAAGTTAAGTCATTGAATAATTCTTAGCAAAACTTATTTTTAAAAGCTCGTTTTTCACTTCAAAATCCAGAAAAATATAAAAAATAGTACGAATAACTTCCGTCTTCAAATGATGTAATTTTGTTGCTGATCCTTGAAAAAAAAGTTTTCGAAAAAATGCCGTTACAAATAAATGAATAAAAAAAATTGTTTAAAAAAAAAACTATTGTCATTTTCATAATACCTTGTGATATTTTTATGTTTTTTTTTTCGTCACTTAAATTTTTTATAACTCAATTACAACGGAAAACATAAAATATATTTCATATTAGTCATACGTAATTGCTTCTACGTTCTGCAATAAAATAATAATCAATTCGTCATCTGGTTCATATTTATCCCATTTATCCTTATAAAACAATATTATTTTAACCCTCTTTAGTTTCTACAATATAAAAATAATGTCATTCGTTTCGCAAATTAATTTTATTATTATGGCAAATGTTTAACATATTTGTAATTGAGTATTTAAGGAATAATTACAATATAAAAAAAATTCTGTCATTCGAAATGGATTATTTTCAGATACAGAAGAATTGTGATCTTTTTAAAAATGTTAGTCAAATACAACGAATTAATTGAAAAATATCTATCAAATATGATTTGTTCTCTTCATTTTCTCAAACGAGAGGGTAGACATGCAATATGGGTAGGTACATTTTCGAAAATGTCAAGTGATCATTAGTTGAAGAAGTTCAGTAACTCAAAGTTTTAAGTTGAATTTAATCAATTGACGGATCATTTGACGTTTTCGAAAATGCACTAGCTCAAAGTTAAGATTTCATCCATTTGATGGGATTTTAAATGCAAAAATCGACTAAAAGCTTGTATGTATAAAAAAGCCAGATAAGTGATTTGAAAAAAAAAAATTGACAGTGACCTCGCAGGATCAATATAAAAGAATTAATGGAAAAAACAATTATTTGTATGATCAGCAAGTAGTGTGACACAAATAATTTCAAAATGTCTTCATTTTCTTTATTGTCTTGCTTGGAGAAAAAAAAATTATAAAATAATTTTTTGATAAAGAAAATAATTCAACCGAATAATCAGCAACATTAGCAAAAATAAAATGAAGAAGATAACAAAAATTGAACACATCAATTTCATGCTTTCCTTCAATTTCATCTATTGAAAATGTGTTAGTTGCTTTTGTATGCAACTTAGTCGACCAGAAAATTGACCTTACACTTGCCGCCTTTTAAAAGATTTTTTTTTTTTAAATATATATTTTATGTATAGCTTATATGTGATATAAAATAAAAGGATAAAGTATATGTCATATACATTAGTAGTTATTACATATATGAAAGTATTTTTATATAAAGAATATACATAAAATTCTCAATTTTACATATCCATCAAAACAGAGTACATACATTTATATGGAAAGTAAAATACTTGTATCTAAAGAGAAAATAAAATTAATAGTTCACATAAAAAGTAAGACACAATCTTATTGTATAACAGTACTTTTTAAGATTTGTTATTTATACCCTATCAGTTGTTAAACATTCAAAATAGGAAAAAAAAAAAAACTTTGTCGTGTGAATAATACTCCACTTTGTTGTGTGTTGTGTACTTTCTTGTATATTGTACATATAATCGAATTGAGGGTGGTAGAGATAAATTGAAATCACAATCGACAATCTAAATGGAAATCTTTATATCTGTTTTTTTTTATTTGCTGTCTTAAATCTGTAGTTTTATTTGCTTCCTTTTTATGTCCTATTTTTTTTTTTTTTGAAAGTAAATGAAGAATAAAAGGACATACGAGTATGAAAAGGATTCAATTTGTATTTGATATAGTTTATTTTAGATTTAAATATATGAGAATTTAAGGGTCAATTTGAAAAATCCACAATTTAATTGAAAGTGTATAAATACATTCAATTGAATTTTAAGTGATGTTATTTTTTTATATCATAGATAGAAAAAAAAAAATATGATAGAGTTTGTTTAAAAAAAAAAAAGATATTCTTCTAATTGACTAGAAAAAGTTTGATGGAAGGGAGGACAAATTTTTTTTTTTTAATTAACAATCATTTCTAATTATTAAAAATTTGAAAATAAAATTAAAATTTAAATACATACCATTTTTTTCAATTAATTTATTAATTGCATCTAAATTTGTATAGTATTCATTTTTTATTATAAAATCAAAAGAAATGAATTAATTCCTTCTTTTGTATTCATTAATTACTTTCTTATTATAAAAATAAAAATAAACTCACAAAAGAAAAAAAGAAAAAAAAAAACTACTTAAAAAATTAATTTTCTTTACTTTTTAATGAAAAAATAAACTTTTCTAAAATAAATATCTTTTTTGTTGTTGTTTTTGTTTCTTAAAATTTATTCTTATAATAGGCTTTATTTTATTTTATTTTTATCCTAATTAGCAAATTCATTAAAAAATAAGACTTTCACAATTACCATTTCAAATTCCAATTAAAAATGCAAAAAAACAAAAAAAAAAGGAAGAAAAACTTTTTTATTCTCATACTAAGTTGATCTAAATCGAAATTCTTGGTCATTAAATAAAAAAAAAGTAGCCTAAGTAGTAGTAGGGGGAGAAGTAGGAGGAAAATGTAATTTAAAAATGGCACCATTTCATTCATATAGTCAACATTCATTATTTTTGTTTTTCAATTCGCATCGTATTTTTCTTCATTTTCAATAGAATGATGATGATGATTACTATTACATGGGCTGTCACAATCTGATAAATTAAACTTTAGGTTTGTGTGTGTGTGTGTGTGTGTATGTGCCTATCGATATCTAGATGACGTTTTTTTTTTACTTTTTTTTTCCTCCTTTTACATATTATTTATTTTTATTCATTCATTATATAAGTATTATTTAGTTTCTTTCATTTATTACAACACATTCCGCCCTTCAATAATAATAATCTACGAATTTTATAACATCTATATTATACATATATTCCAATACAAACTTAAGAAAAAAAAAAAATATATCTATTCTATAGATCCCGTTTTATCAAATCACCGGACAAATTTATCTCACAATATCCTTCGTTTAAAAACTAATCGTTTTCTAAGACAGTTTACCATTCAAGTAGACAGACTGAAGAATTTTCTGAATGTTTCAATTACACGCCTTCTTAGGCACAGCATATCCCAAATTGGTGTCCCATAATATCTATGATATATCTGTATCTTTCTGTATTTATTCTTCTTTTAAAATTGCTCTATGTATGTACATAAAAGTATAATCATAATATAATATTGTACAATGTATGTATGTATGTATCATACTATGTACTAAACAAATCGAAATGAAGTTTTTTTTAAAAAAAAAAAAAATTGTCACATAGAAAATTATCCTTAAACATAAAAACGAAGTACTTGAAGTGTATATTAAGTACGATGATAATATGTATGGACGTATTTCTTGTATCCTTGTATAAAAGTAAATCACCTTATAATAAGTTTAAGAAAAATACAATGAACAATAATAAAATACATACATATATACTACTGTACACACAACATATACATACATACATTTATATGCACAACAACAAATTAATGGGGTGAAGTGGAATGCGAGCAGATAAAATCAAATTTGGTTTATTGGCGAGTGAAAAGCAATAACATAATACTTACTTTAAAAAAAAAAAAAAAAGAAAACGAATTTTGCACACAGTATAATACAAGAGTTAAATAGTACCAGTATAGCAGTATCTATGTGTAACATTTTCTTTTCTTTTTTTTTCTAATATCCTTGAAATAAGAAATATTTTCGACAACATATCAATAATGGGGTGACTTAAAGGATTAAGAAAAAAAAAAAAAAGTTCAAAGAGTGTAAAATGTGAAACGAAATTATAAATTGTATTATTTTATATTGGAAAATTATAAGTAAAATTTTTAAATGAGTTTACATCTGATATGCGAGTATTAAATAAAATTGAGAAGATATGTATATAAGTATAAGTACGTATAAGAATGGATGAAGGAAGGTAGGAAGGATTGTATTGGATTGAATGTGAAATACTTAATCGAATACTGATTTAAATTTTATTGAAAAATACAGTTTTTTTTTTACGTTTTTTACTTTTTTCAAAATTAAATGAGTTTAAAAATGAATCAGATGTGAGATGATTGAAATTTTTTTGGTCAATTACATGTTAGAAAAGGATGAGAATTATTATGAAAATTTATGTGAAAATATTTTGAAAGTCATTTTTTTTTAAACAAGGTTGAGAAGCTCAAATTCAAATTTTAACATAATTTCTTTCAGTCCAAAGCAATGGAAATGGAGATAAAATCCAGGATTTACTTTTTTATTCAAAACAAAAAAAAAAAAAATTCTCAACTCGTTTTTTCTACTCTTTCAATTTTATTTGCTTCACGGAAGTTTCTCCTTAATTATCCTTGTAATTTTTTAGTCCTCATTCATTCTCATATTTAATATATTGCATAACACAACCTTTTTTTTAAAAAAAAAAAAATTTTTGCTTAGCAAACAAAATTTAGAAGAAAAAAATATTTTAGAAGAAAAACAACAAGAAAAAAAAAACGTGTGATGCACGTGTCTAAATTAAAATCCAATCAAATAAAGTTTGCCACAAATTACTTTCTTTTATATTATCCACAATAAACATATTAAAGAAACATTAAGTTTCTTCATTTTTATAAAAATAAAATTATTGTAATTTATGAGGGTGGTTTTTTTTATTGTGTATATTTTTTGATTTATAAACTATGTGTTGTTATATGGAAAAATGATTCGTTGTTTTTTTTTTTGTTTTCTTCAAATAGATACAGGAAAAATTCAAGCATTAGCCAATCGTTGAATGGTATTTGATTTCTATAAAATCAAAATATTTTTAGTTTACTTTACAACGAGTGCTTGTTAACTGATAAGGACATATATGTACATATATGTACGAATATATATATTTTCAATTTCATATGTGTTATTTACACATATTGTAGTTTATCAATTTCTGCCTATACATATTAAAGATTCCGTTATATTGAAATCACATTATATCATCACAGCAATGGTCCATTCATGCCTAATGATAAATGAATGACCAATTGTTTTCCAATAAAGTGGTAATCCATCTTCAACAAATTGACAGTATTTGGATAGAAAACTTTTTTTTTTCTGTTTTTAATATTGTTTTCTTTTTGTTTTTTTCTTTTTTTGTTTTTAGAGAATGGGGTGAAAAAGGATGCTTCTTGATAAAAGATTTACTAATAAAAATGATGGGATTTTTGTTGTTGTTGTTGTTGTGTTAAATGAAATTGATAAAAGTATAACGCAAACAAAAAGATAAATTGATTTTGAAAAATCAAATTGTTTCATATTAATGTTCTGTGGAAAGGTATTGTAATAGGAAAAAAATGAAAATTCGCACTTTTTTTGAGTTAAAACATTTGAAAATTTGAAATTTGAAAATGTTCTGTTTTCAGAAACAAAAAAAAAAAATCATCGTCATCATGAAGCCGTTCAACCTATTCAGAGCCTTGTTCTACCAACATTAACTTGAGTTCTTCTGAAGTTTTTTTCAAAGATTATTTAAAAATAATTTGGCCATTTTAACTTTCGAGTTTTTCTGAATTTCACAATATCAATATCGGAGAAATTGATTTATTTCCAGTGATTGTAAGTTGTGCGGAAAATTTTTAAATCTGTATTGCGATTCAATTAAATTCATTCAAACTTCATTTGGTGCTAATTGGGTCTTTTAAAAAACTACCTCAACCAACCAAGGTTTTAAAGAATCTATGTCGAAAACTTTGCTGTGTCTGAGAAAATTCTTTACAGTGTAAAAGTACGATCAAGGCAGTACAGGATGATTTAGAATATGTGCGCAGGCATTAATTCAGAACATAAATGGTAAAATATATCCTAAAAATGACTTCAGTTAAATAGTTTAAAGTAAGGCATCAAATTTATTGACTTATTTATTAAATTGACAGTTTTCCAAATAGAATAAATCATCATATAGAATTCGTTGACATTAGCTGTAACATTTCACGAATATGAAAAAGCTATCGAAATTCTTTTTTTTTTTCCACTTTATTACGAATTAAAATTATGTAATTATTTCATGTAAAAATTTAATATGTGAATATATCATCATTTATTATTAACTGCTAAAAGTATGTTGTTAATCATATTTACCGCAATTTATAATAATAATCGAATCATTTGATATTAAATATAATTTCAACCCTTTTTTTTGTACATACATATACATAATAAGAAATTTTATGATGAACAATCATTAATGTTTGATTTCTACAATATAAACGACGATTCATTTAATAAATGCCGGGAGTTGTGGGTTGAAAAAATAAAAAATAAAAAAGAAATACACCAGACGCAATTCTTCTAATAAATGTTATAGAATAAAATCTTTATTCCCCCATATAACATCATACACCTAATACATAATGTATTGAAGGAAAATAGAATAGAATAAATAGTTATATACCTACTACAACAGCATTAAAAAATAAAAAATAAAAAGGAAAATAAAATAACAAATCTCAAATGATGGTTGTTTAGAGGGTGGTAAGTACCAAAATGTCGATAGGTTTATATGAGTATATAAGAAGTTATGTGTGTATACCTTTTTATAAATTATATTATTATGATGCCCTGTTTATGCACTTGTATTATTGGTTTGTTGACTTTTGAAATTAGTTTTGAATTGAGGCAAATAAAAATAATAAGAAGAAGAAGATTAAAAATAAAAAAAACATTAAAAAAATAAGGTGGTTAGTAGGTTTTTGAGAAAAAAATAATAATAATTGAAGTTTATTTTTATTTTTAAATATGAACAATTTTTCAACGGAAATTGTTGTTTGTTTATTTCTTTATTTTTTTTCTTTTCTTTTTATTGATATATGAAATTATTTTATATCAAACGATATAGGCTTGAATATTACGAGAGAAAAATAACATTAAATAATTCTCTATTTATTCAAACAATACACGAGTAGGAGAAATTATTTTGGTCCAGTTTTCATATTAAATGCATTCCTGTGATTCATTTAATTTTCTAATATGTTTTTTTCTTGAAAAATTTATTTTTCTTCCTTTTTATTTTTTTTTTTTCTATCCTGTAACACAAAAATCTTTATTTATTATTAAAAATAATGTATGTACCAGTGTATACTATATATACTATGTACTATACTATATATATGTATGTACTACACGAGCTGGTATTATTTTAATATAATACATATATTACGTGTGGGGTGCAACACAGAAAACGACTAATGCATTCTTAATAAGATTGGCCTTTAGGGCATTTTTTGTGGAAAACATTTTTATACGGATCCACTTTTTTTTCTTTTCTATATTTCTTTTTTTTTTTTTTTATCAAATAATTTTTCATGTTTCGTTTTATTTTTTTTTTTTTTATTACAATTCTATTGGGAGTAAAAAGAAAACGAACTTTTAAAATTTAACAATCAAGTTAATAGCATATTTTTGTGGAGGAGGCTTTACATTAGGAGAAAAATAAAGAGAAAAGTTATGAAATACAAATTATTTTGAAAAATGTATATAAATAGCGTTTTAGAATATTCTTAAAACTTGTTTTTTTTTTTACTTAATTTTTTTTTATTTGTTGAGAAATTATTTTTGTTTTCTGATGAAATTTTTCAAATATTCGTAAATTGAATTTATCAATAAATTTAGTTTAAAAATAGACTTTTTCACTTGAAGAATTTGAAAAAGTTTTGTTATTTTATTTATTTTTATTTTTTATTTTTATTTTTACATTTTCACAAACGTTCAATAAACTTTAATCTAGGAAATTGTGTTTGCGGATCTTGTTAAGTAATAAGAGTCCTTCTTATATGATATTTATAAAAAAAATAAATAAATTGGAATAAATTTTTCTATTAAAAAAAATCATTTTTTTTTTCCTGTAACCACAATTTAAATTGTAATCAAATTTATTTTCTGTTGTATGAATATGATTGAAAAAAAAAAATAATAAATAAAAATAAATATTTCCTTTCGTAATATGTAAAATTTTAGGTAAATTATAAAAATGAGGTTATATTTTATTACACCCGACCAATGTAAATATTTGAAATCACATCTTAAGTGAAATTGAGTAGATTTTAAATAAGATATATCGGAAGATAAACTATTATCCTTTGTCAATAACTCTTTTGAAATTTTTATATAATAAAATTTCTCATATCATTTGAACACTAAAAATTTTCTGTTATACTTGAATTCTATTATATTTTCAAATTGATCTAGGAATTTGTTTTTTTTTTTTTCATTTACTATAAGTGTTCAATCGAAATTATTGTTGTCAATATATATAGAGGAAAAAGGGTTAAGTACCCTTAAAAGGACTATTTTTTTTTAAAATTCTAAGTAAATATAATCACAATTGTATGTTATGACAAATATATATGTACATATATCCTTCCTTATTTTGACAAAAAAGGTTGAAAAGTTGAATAGAAAATGAATTGAAAAACGGAAATTTATTTGTTGTATAAACATAAATTGAAAAATTTGAATTTTGCCACCTCATTTGATTTTTGTAACAAAAAGAATGAAAAAAAGAAATTGAAATGTAAACTTTTTTATTATTTTTATTTTTATTTTTTTTTTTAAATAGGGTTAAATTATTAATGTAGAGAGAATTTAAATAAAAGAAGAAAAAAAATGATAAATTATGAAATTTAAAATAAAAATATACTGCATATGTGCACTTTTTGTCTTTTTTTTTTTTAACTTACATATCCTATGAGGCACATATATTATCACCCTTTCTAGTGTATTTGATTGTATTCATATATAAAAACCCATGGGATATGTTGTATGGATAATAAAACAGCATATTATGTAATGTGCATACTGTATTTAAGTTTAAATTAAGGGTTTTGTTAGTTAATTTGTTGTTCTTTTTATGTTTTTTTGTTTTTTTGTTTTTTTGTTTTGTTATTTGTTTGTTTTGAATTGCGAACATTTGTAAATGTTTGTAAAGATAATTTATTTTTTGTACTTTTCAAATGTGATCAATATCGGTAGTCAAATACTTTTAAAAATCAAATTACATTAAAGTTTGTTTGATTAAGGAAATAAAAGCAATGGATTAATTTCTTTTAACTTTTATAATTGATTGAAAGAAATTAAATAAAACAGTATACTTAACCAAGTAAATTTAATCTTATGTTAATTTGTTAAAATTTTTAGGCGGTTAGTTTTAAAAAAAAATCAAAGCTCTATTTCAAGAAAAATAAACAAAAATTCAATAAAGACTCTAGAAAAGATGACTTGGTTCTATAAAAGGTCTGTGGAGGCCCAGATACAATATAAGGCAGGTCACTTAATAAGATGACACGATTATGACCCTGTAAAGAAGGTTTTCATTTTAAAACCAGTATACTGGTTATACTTATAGGTTCAAAGAAACGGCCAAGACCAAGAAAAAGATGCTCATCAGATGGGCATTACAAACTAAAAAATGGTTGCAACATAAAGAGATCCTTAGTTGATGATGACTTTTCATATTTTGGTAAAAAGGACATATCATATCCTTAATCACTAAGATTTTGTTCATCTTTATTAAAATCGTGATCGTCAGAAATACAAGGTCCTAAAAATTTCAGAAAGTTCAATAAAATCTAATATCAATTTTTATCATAAATTTTTTTTAAAATAAATAACTTTTACTTTCATTACAAGAAAACACAAATTACATCCTTCATATTTTTTTCAAATTTGTTTAAAAAAATCAAAAGGAAAATTTTTTTTTTTTGCCATTCCATTGTATTTTTCATTTAAATTTTACTTTTTACATTGTTTGTATATCATTTTCATTTTATAAAAACACAATTTATATATGTACTTAAATAAAAGCTTTTAAAAGCTTCATAATCAAATATTAAAATTTTTCCATTTCACTTGTTTATATAGCTTAATATCACAATAGAATTTTCTTTCGTTTTTGTACCCCTGATTTTATAATTTTTGTTGATTTTTATATGAGACAAATCTATTGACAAAAAAAAAAAAAAGTATGAGATAATTTTCTGAAGATGTCAAATCGGCTTTTAACAGCCAGAGTGAATTGTTTTTATTTTAATTTTTTTTTTGTTTTTCTCACTTTATTTTTTTTTTGTTTTTAAATTTTTAAAAAATATGTACATGTAATATGTGTGTGTGTGTACCTATGAATGTCTTAAAAAAAGATTTTTTTTCATTTGATTTCAAAAAGGATAGAAAACTTTTCAATTTTTTCTTTGTCTCATTCTCTAGACGTACATATGACACTTTTCCCAAACTCCACTTTACTTATGCTTAAAAAAAAAAACTGAAAAAAAAATCTATGATTATATGAAGAGAATAATCAAAGAGGAGGGTGGTGGAAGTGGTAGTTATAATAATGTCATCCTTTAAAAAAGTTTAACAAAAATAAATGTGTTCGTTAAGTGGTAGTTATTGAGTAACAGAGAAAATAACTCGGATTTGTCTGCATACATCAGTAGCTTTACACACCTCAGTTTTTTTATTATTTCACTTTGTCATTATAAAATAATGTGTAAAGAAAATATTATATGGTTTGAAAAGATCCGTTTTTTTGTCTCCTCATAATCAGTTTTATCAGTTTTGGGATTTTTTGAAAATGAATATGAGCTCTCTTTACTTGAGATTTATTCTCACATGTGTGTATATCGCACCCTTTTTTTTTGGTTTTAAAAAATTTTTCCTTGCTCAATTTTAGATATTTTTTTCACATTTTATGTCATATCCTTTTTGCATACATGTTCATGGTATTTGAATCTTCTATTTCATCCTTTATAAATTCTTATATGTAAGTAGTAAGTACATTACAAATGAAATTTTAAATTCACACCAAACTATATTTTAACAACCTTATAAAGGATTCTGTTATACCGCAAGGTTTTATATTTCTTCTCTAGACATTTACTTTATATGTTAAACGTGGTATTTCATATACTTACAATACATATATGTACATAATATGGATATTCTTATTTGTTGACGATATTTAAGTGAAATTTGTGTAGATGATGATGAAGTTGTCGTTATCATCCATTGTCGTCTATACACCTCATATGGACCAAGAAAAATATATTTTTTTTTGTAATCAAATTTTTGTGTAAAAAAAATTAAGTAGAGATACTTAACTTCGATCGGATTAGAGTTTCAAATATATTCTACAACATATAGAAAAAAAAATTGGTTCAATGAACACACATACATCCGAATTTTTCAATACGTAAATTTTTTTTCTTCGTGTTTTGTCAAATATTTTTTATCCTTGATAGAATTTTTTTTTTTTTTAAATTATTTTTAAAACAATTTTTTTCTTTCACAGGTGTGCATTTACTTTTTACCTATGTAGTAGAAATAAGGATAAAAGAAAAATTTTTAAATCGGATTTTTACAACTAACTCTTACATGTTTAATGTTTTTTTTCTTTCTTCTTTTTTTCGAATGAAAAAAAAAAATTAACATTAAAAGTTCGTACAAAAATATTTTTCTATTTAATTTTTATTTATACTTTTGTTAAATTTTCGTTCTAAAAAAATAAAATAATAATAAAATAAATTTATATGAAATTTTAAATTTAAATTTGTTGCCACACCAAAAAAAAAGAGAAAGATAAGAAAAAAAATCTCATTTCAAAAACCATCATTGTCCTTAATGAAGATGAATTGGTTGTGTTATTCATTATTACTTTTTTTTTTTTTCAAATTTTTTTTTTTTTAGGAACGCATTTTCTCTAATAATAATGAAAGTTTAGATTGTCTTTTTCAGGTTGTTAAATAAAAAAAAAGCCATGTGTTATTTGATATCATAAAAATGCTGTAGCAGATTTTTCGAGTCAAAAAAAAAAAAAAAAAAAAATCAAATTTTTGCCATTTTTCACAGAGTCCTGGTCGTCCTGTATATTATATTCTGCTAACATTTTATATACATATATACATTTATTTCAATACAACTTTTCTATTTATTTTTTATTTTTTTTGCTGGGTGCTCCTTTTTTCTTTTGTATTTTGCTCCAATATGTATAATGTATATCCTTCGTATCCACATTTTTCATGTACATTTTTATGTCTACATGAATATATAAGAATACATTATAGACTTTCGAAAAGCAACATCAACAACAATTTTTGATATTAAAAAAAAATGCCATAAACGAATAAAAAAATGTGTCGAAAAGAAAAAAAAAAACAAAAAATTCTACTACTTCCTCCTCCGTATGGAAAAATTATAACATGCCACGGTTGTCACATCAAATGAAAATTATTGCTGTGATGCCATAAAAAGTAATTGCCCGAGAGCCAAGAGAGTTTTTTGCAAAAAGTCAAATCTCGTTTAAATTAATGAGTTTGGCCATTGTTGGATTCTTTATGATCATACCGACTTAATTTATTAACTTAAAGCTTACGTATTACCAGTACAAAGTTTTTTTTATTTGATGTTTTTTTTTCTCCATTATTGTTTTCCTCATTATAATTTCGTGTTACTGTTTTTATTTTATTTCTTGTAAAATTTCTATCTTTCACATTATTTTAGGGATATACTATACATATATAAAAAATATAATTTAAGTACATGAAAGCATTAATGTAAATTAGTTCACAATTTGATATTCATAAAATTGAAGATTTCAAGGATGAAGGTTTTTTTTTTTTTTAAATAGAGAAAGATTTATAAATTATGTGCTAAATAAGTTGTAAAACATATCAATTTAGGAAGAAATTAAATATAAATTTCAAGATCATAATAATAATAATAATTTTAATGAATTGGAATAAAATTTGATTTGAATTTTTTTTATTTTGGCAATTTACAAAAAATAAAATCTTAAATCCTAAAACGATTTTAATTTTTCTGTTTATTTTTTATGACTTTAAGAAAATTTATTTAACATTATTTTTCTTTCAGTGTTCTTCACTTTTTTTTTTTTTATTTATTTTTCTGAGAAAACATTAACTTAAAAATGAATATATTTATTTTTCTTCAAAATTCGATTCATCAGAAAATATTTCATAAAAAAAAATCAAACAACAAAAAAATTATAAAAATTTTTTAACACCTACAATTTTCAAAAAAAAAAAAAAAAAAAATTTCTCATCTGCTAAAACAAGATATTTTTAATTCTGATGAAACCATAACATAAAATTAACAATAAATATTACCTTTTTAACAGAATTATTTTCATTATTATTAATTCATAAATTTTCATTTTTATTTTTATTTATGTTTTTAAATTGCTACTTAATTTATGTTTAATAGTACAAACTGCTTGAAAAAAAAAAGAAAATAAATTAAAAACAAAAAAAAAAAAAACAAATTAATTTCAATTTTTTATTTTTTATTGAGACAAATTTAAAATAATGAGAACATCATCATCATCATCATCATCACACATAAAAACAAATAACAAAATAAAATTTTTTCTTTAAATCATAAATGTAAGAAAAAAGAAATCATCACCAGAAAATTCGCACACAATTAAATTCCGGAAAAGAACTGTGTCGAAACTCATTTCCTTTCATTAACAAAATGATGAAAATAAAATTGAAAAAAAGAAAAGAACAAAAATTGAATAATTTTGTTTTTTTTTTTTTCATTCAAAAAACAAAATAAAACAAGACGTTAAAATTAAATTTATGAATGTTCCTAATAATTTGTTGAAAAAGAAAAAAATAAATAAATAAGAAGTATCTAAATAAAAATATATTTGATGAAAAGTGTAAACGAGTATTCGTTAACATATTAGATACACATTAAAATATGATATAACAGACTACATATATAGCTACTAAAAATTCGTATTACACATATGATATTGCTCATTTTTAGTAGATGATATGTGAAGTTGAGCATTTATATTATAGATACAATTACTATATATACTTACAAAATATTTATTAAAAATAAAATCCATAGTGATCAGTTAATTGAAGAGAAAAAAGTTAAAGAAATGACTAAGTTGAGAAGGAGGTAAAAGTAAACGAGTAAAATGTCATTCAAGAAATCTATTAAATGTTTTAATTTGTTACAATTTCTTAAAAATAAAGAAAAAATATTAAAAATGCCGCACCGCATGAACTCTTTTTATCTTTATTTTTGTTGTTGCTGTTGTTGTTTTGTTTTAGATTTATCAATGCTGATTGAATTATTGCATTAGGATGTGTTTTTTTTTAATGTATGATATTTTATTTTTAAATTTGTTTTGTTTATGAGATATTTTTATATTTGAAAGAAATTTAGAATTAATTTATGTCATTTTTCTTCATAAATTTGTCAGCCTATAAAGTTCACCCTTTTGTTTTTTGTTTTTTTTTTTTTTTGTGACAAAGAACCTTTGAACTCATTAATATTTTCTTCAATGAGAATTAAAAGATCATCTTCAAAGTATGTACCTTCTTAGGTCCCAGATGTTTGATTAAAAGTCAAAAATTTTTTGAAGTGTAAAAACTCCAGGGTGCTGTTATACACAACGATATTTTCAGATTTCACTTTTTTTAAATAAGGTTCTTAATGCTAAAGTGATGAAGTACTTAGTAGTAAACTACTCCTCATTAAGGATCTTATATTTAACATTCATCTGTCCTACGAATAATTTTGTTCTCTAACTACAAGCCAATAGTTCCCAATTCACATGAAACTTTTAGCTATCTTTGGAAAAAAATCTTTAATTTAGGTGCCAACAAGGAAAAATTAAATTTTTTGATTGTCTATCATATATGTATGTACCTATATAAAAATTTGTACATATTCTGTTTATCATTCAAATTTATCATAATACCGTTACAAAATATAATTATTGATTTTTCAGTATTTTTCGTACCAAATATTTTTGGTTTTTAATCATTTTCTTTTTTTTTTTTTTGCTCTATAATACTAAATCCAATATTTTCTTTACCTTTTATCCTATTTTTATTCATATAGTCTCTAATTAATTGAATGTCTCTACTTTTGATAGAACATTTTATTCAAGCTATTACCATAGCTTCATCCAACTAAAATAACATTCTTCATATATTTTCAAAATGAACCCTATCATACCTATATATATGAGTATACATATACATATGTATATTAATATCTATGATAACAACATTGTTCAATATACAAACATATTTTAATTTTTAGAAGTATGAAGAGATTACAAAATAGAAAATTTTTTGGCCAGTGTATGATGATGACAGTTTCTTTGATGAAAAAGATATCCTTGAATATATGTATGTATGTACAGACTGAAAGTAAAATGAGTCAATGTGTATTAAAATGTATATATTAAAAGAGGGATCCCCATTTTGCAATGACTTCTTGTTAAAATATGTATGTAGATGATGATGATGATGATGATGATGGTATTATTATTATAGATGGTGTATGTATCTATGACAACCGCAAACAATGAATTCATTTATGGATTCAGATATGGGGGCGGAGTTGTATATATATAAAATTATTATATATAGATAGATATTGTTATATTTTTAAATGTTATGATGGTCCTTTAATATATGTATACTTTTTGTATACCCTGTATATTCGCGATAAGCGATTTTGTGTTTATACAGTCAAAAGCTTATGATGATGTTGATACTCAATTTCATTTTTTACATTTTTATTTCTTGCTTGCTTTTTTTTGTTGTTTTTCTCATTTTATGATATTCATTTTTAGTGTTTATACAATGGAAAAAAAGGGAATTTACCTAAAAATATCTAAAAAAAAATTTGTCTATTTTGTATCTATAAAAAAAAAAATAAATAAAAATAAAGAAGAATAACATAAAATTTTATGTTTATAGTAAGCGGTTTTAAGTTAAAAGTATAGTATGAATTAGAAAACATAAAAATAAAAACGATACATAGTGTTTTTGTTAGTTAGTAACAATGTTGAAAAATTGACACATGAAAGTCTGACAAAAAAAAAACAAGTTATATTCTTTTTATTTGGAATCGTGAAGAGCTAAACAAAGAAGTAGTAAGTCCTCATAGTTTCGAAATAAAATGCAAAATTTTTACTACTTGGAATATGTCATTTTTTAGACAATACCCAGTTAAAGAGCTTTAACTTATATAAAAAAAATTTTTGAACAAGCATTTAATAGAAAATTTTTGAATTAAATCGATATGCCCAGATTCGACTTCTTAAACTTCTACCAGATGAAAAAGAAAATTCAAATACATAGTAAAATTCATAATTATTTAAAATTTTGTTCCGAATCATAATTTCATTTTTCGTCGCTTCAAATTCCGAAAAAAAAAATAAAAAACTTCAAACCTAAAAAAGTCTTAATTACCAAAAATAATTTCGTCACAGATGCGTTAAAAATTATTATAACATTTTCTTAAATTTGTAAAGAAATTCAAATAATTAAAAGAAATTTCTAAATTAACGATGAATATACAAAATCGTAAATAAATATTCTATATTTCATATTAGATATGCTTTTCATGCTATCTGATGTATTTTTTGTCTCATATTAAAAAGTAATATAAAACCAAAATATGTTTTTAATTTTTACGCTTTCCCTTAATGAGCTGGAGATTTGGTCTATTTGATTTTTTTGTCTTTATTTTACCACACATTTTGTTTTTATTGACAACACAAATGGAGTGAAATGTTTTCATTTTTGAAAGAAAGAAGAACAAGAAAAAAAACATTGACAGATTTTTATCAGAAGATTAAAAATTAGACAAGCTTTACTCATAATTTTTTTAATTGCTTAGAAAGAAAGAGAATAAAATTTTAATAATAAATTAAAAATAATACAACAAAATAAATGAATCGAATTAACATACAAATAAAAAAGAAAAGTAGATACAAAAAAATATTCTCTTAAAGAAATTTAGATCATTTATAAAATCTAAACGAAAAATTTCATGGAGAAAAATTTTCACTCTTTAAATTAGAAACAAAACAAAAAACTTCAGAGCAATATTCTCACAAAGTTAAACAAAAAAAAAAAAAAAAAATTAAAGAAAATTCAGCAAAATTTTATTTACCATTCGAACAAATTATCTGTCTTAATGTGAATGATGTTAAGCAATTAAAACAATCTACTTTGTAGCAACCGCGAATTGCAATTAAAAGTACATTTTATAGATATTTTCAAATAGAATATAATTTACTTTTATAATGTTAGTGAGTATGTGGATCATTATATACATGCACTATATACGAATATATGATATATAAGCTACATATTTATGCACAAATAATTGTATTATTTGAAAATATTCTGCAGAATATTTAACAATTCAAAAGATACCACCCATCTATTCATTTAATTTTAGTTTATCCATTTAAGAATCATCTACATAATTGTATACTATATGAGTTTAAAGTTATATGTTATAGAATTCTGAATAGATAATAATAATAGCAAAATTGTATAAGAAGGTCCTTTTAAAGTTTTAACCTAGAAATGTATATTTTCTATATATGTATGTATGTATACCACAAATTAGTTAGATGTACGTACAAATTTGCATTCGACTGTAGTAATTGTTGTAATTATATAAAGAAAATTTGTTACATTTGTATTTGTGTAGTATGTAATCAAACTTTAAATTCATATACAATATATATATGTATGTATAATGTATATGAATATGTGTATTTTTCATTTTATACAATTGTGGTTTTAGTTTATTTGTGGATAAGTAGTATGTATGAGTTATGTAATATTGTTGAATACTATTATAGTTTCATCTTTTATTCTTGACTCATTATTATACCACCAACAAAGTTAGTCCTTTAGGAATTTTATTATAAATGTATGTATGCATGTAAAATAGAAGAGAATGATGTATAAGGGCTGTTCCAAAAAGGTGTAGCTGTTGTAAAAACTGAACTTTGACAATAAGTCGCCGAGTGGTGAATTTCGAAATTAGAGATCGCGGATTTAAATCCGCTCAAATATGCTCATCTTTAAATGAGCTGGTGACACAAACCAATTACATGTATATTAGTGAAGAGTCCTGCCATACAAATACAATTTATTTCTCTATCAACAAAAAAGTGGTTCACATAATTCACTTGAAACTGTAGGTATGTATGGCAGTACAAAAAACGGCTAAGTGTTTTCAGTTCAAGCGGATTTTTGCAAAAAATTTTGTTTACTTAGTGATTTTCATAAAATTATTAAATTTCATTATAAAATATTTGGAATAACCTTCGTATTCACACATACAAGCAAGCATAAAAAAGTTTTTTATTCCGTTGTATATTATTTGAATTGATGATTCGAGAAATTATGTTTTTTTTTTCTTTTAACATCATTAAAAAATTTATTTGATTTTAAAATTACACAAAAAATTATCAATGAAAATTATAAAATTTCAAAATGCAAAAATATAAATTAATTAGAGTGTGTACGAGACTTACAAATGTCATAAAAAAAATAAAATTAATAAATAAAGTTACTATAAATTTTATATTTGGAAACAATAGATCGGTACATATAATAATTTTTAATTGGTGAATCAACAATAAAATTAAAATTAGAAAAAAAAAATTTAAAGCGTATACATACTACACTAAATCTGCCTCATGGGAGCCATTTATTTATTATTATGAATTTTAAGATATTTATTTCATATATGATTTTAAATTGCCATATAGAACATATCAGATTACACAATTTTAATAATTATTATATTGTATGGAAAAAAAAGTACCTTGTTCACTGTATTTTCTTCTTATTTTATCATAATTACCATGAATTTTTGAAATTAAGTATATATTATTTAGTTTTTTCTTCTTCTTTATATACATTTAATCATTTGATACATAATGTACATACTTAATTTTATTTTCTTTGTCAGGTTTTTTTATTATTATATTTTATGTTCCCTTGATATTTTACATGATTATAATATGTGGAGAGGATATTCGCAATCGTGTATCCTTGTATTTATTATTCTTCGTGTGTATATATAATAATAAATGATGATAACCGAAACCATTATAATTTGTTTCATTTTATTTAAATTTCACATTTACTAAATAAGATAATATATATACACAAAGTATATTAATGAACTTAATTATCTTTTAGTTTGCTTCTGTACATTTTGTAGAATTTTTAAATTTATACGATATTTATATAAATATACATATAAACTTTGTATTTGTTATTTTTTTATAGTATCTGTATAGATACATTTATCTATGTAAATATATAAATAAGATATTATCATCATCCCTTAGCATCTATTATTTTGGTAAAGATAAACGACAAGGAGTCCAATATTATCCCAAAGGTAATGTTTTTTTGGTTGGTATGATATAATTAGAGTCATTAAGGTAACTAAAGTGCTAAATTAATCACAGTACATAACCAATTAAAAATTAACTCGTAATTTTATGCTGGGAATTACTTTATACACCATACAAAGTATTTGAATCATTTTCTTATTCTTTTCTTTCTTTTTTTTTTTTAAGGTTATAGATAAAAAAAGCTAACGTATAAAAAATTTACTTATACAAGAATCTTCTTATTTAATATGAATTTTTAATAAATGATGCTAAGAATTAGAAAATTCTTGAAGATTTTTAATTACATAGATTTTTTGAATGAAGAAAAGATTATGTAGAAAAAGATTTTTATAATTTATTTTATGATTTACTCTTTTTTTCTTTTCTCGATTAATCACGTTTTTATTTTAAAAAGGTCGTTGATTTTTCATGTTTTTGCACACTTTTGAATTATTTTTAATGTTATCATGTAGGAAGACTTTTTTCATTTGAAAACGTGGAGGAAAGTACTCAAATTATAGGAGAATATCTGTGTCCTTTGCAAAATTGAAAATCTCCTTGAAATTAACATTACATTAAATTTTTTCAACAATCTTGTAATTTGGCTACATTTGCCATTCCAAAAAGATTAAGATACTTATATCTGAAAGCTTTGTTGAGTAGATGAAAGTAAGTTTTTAATATATCTTTCACTTTAATAATTCATGATTTAGGATTTTAGAGAATTTTTCCTTTTCAAACAAATGCACTATAGTTTAAGTTGTAATAGTTCAAATTTACTTAAAAAAAGGGGTTCATTTTAAATTAGTTACATTAAAAACTTAATATATCTACATATTGTATACACTGAAAGAAAAACATATCCATTTCATATGTTAAAATAATACAACATTTGTTTAAATTATAAAGAATTTATTTTAATATGATAATTAATTCAATTTACTATGCAAAGTGTAAAGGTTTAACATTTAATCCAGTCATCTGTAAAATTTTACAGCAATCTCTTTAGTATATATGTATATTTTTAGCAGTTATATTTCGTGAACAAAAAGTATATGTATGCAGATGCATTTTAAATACTCCTGTTTTCAATTTAAATGAGTGTATACGATACGAGTAGGTATTTTATCTCATTTAAAATTGTGTACATTCAAATTAAATGATCCGATAAAATGTTAGCAATAATTCAACAAATTAAAAATATAAAAATTTCTTCATTGATTTTAAATAAAGAAAAATTTACATTTTCACATTTTAAAATGAGTGAAATGTATCTGGTTAAATTGCAAATTGAAAAAAAAAAAACTATTTGGTTGAAATTTTACTTGATATAGGTAAATTGAATTACATACAATTTTGTTTCACATACAAAAATTATTTTACAGATTAATTTTTCTTCTACGAAATTTGAATCTTTTCCCTAAGGTAAGATTTTTCTATTTAAAAAAAAAAAATTGATATTTTTTGTGTAATATCATACATAATTGAAAATCTCCCCAATCATCAAAGTATTAGATTTATTGGATGTGTACAATGTTGTGGGATTTTGTGATTTTATTAAGAATTTACATTGTTAAATATTATTAGATACTTCTTTATATGTATATAATAGCACAAGTATAAAATGAATATCATCCATCTCCATCGGTTCGTTGATAATTCACGGAATGTCACATGAACATTTTGTATGTTAAGGATATTAAATATACGAGTATGTTATGTTATGTTATGTATATGCACAAAGAAATATACCGATAATATACAACAAGTAAAATACAATACAAAATGTTGTACTGAAATAACAAAAACAATATATACAATTTACAATGTGAATTTGATACTGATATAGATTCTTGTCCTTCGTTCGTTTTTTTTTATATGTCCTTTTCGTATAGTACTCGTATTAATGTTAATGTTGAAATCACTTGACCATAACTAGGATTTCTGAAGGATTATATCACGTTTACGGCAATGTACTACTGAATAAACGGTTTGTATGAATTCTTGTTGTCTTCTGTTTTTATATATGTATGTATTATGTATATTTTATTGTACATACTTACATGTGTGAAGGTTGTGAACATGTGTGCTTGATCTAGCCACTGAGAATATTTCGATTAATGCACCCTCTAAAATCTTATAGGGTGAACAAAAAAATGCCAATTAAGGGGTTTTTAGTATCAATTACGTAAAGAATTTCATCTGTCATTTTTGTATACTCTGGGATTTCATGATTTATTGTATTTTATTTTCCTGTTTTTTTTTTTATTAATTAAAATTAAATAGTATTTTAACAATCAACAGTAAAAAAGGACATACTGCTTATATTGGTAGTATTTGCACAAAAATTGAGTAGCTCAAATTTTAATTATTAAACTTGAAATTAATTTAAAAAAAATTAAGGATCAATTTTCTCACACATTTCTTTTTTGTTCGTGACATATTAAAATTTAAAAAATGCAAAAATTATGGTTTAATATTTTAAACGGTTGACTAATAAAATTTCTACCGACAAAGATCTGTCATTTTACTGACACGCCTTGAATTTACCCTTTTTGTGGTTTCGGATTTTTAATTTTTGTCTCCTAGGTTTTTTTTTCTTTGAGTTTTTTAATATTTTGTTTTCTGACGCATACAGATGCAATATGTGGTAAAATTATTTAGAAGGTTAATAAAGTATTTTTAAATTTTTGGGTTTCAGTTTCGTTTTTATTTTTCCTTTTTTTATTTTGAAATTTTAAAATGTGTGTTTTTTTGTTAGTTTTTAAATTATTTAAGAAATAGATGTTATCCCTTTCGCTTGCTTGGCCTTTTTTCTTGTACAGATGTCATTCGACACATGATTAATGACTGGTAATTAAATTGATATATTAACTTATTTGTATTAAGAGGTGAGAATATATTTTAATCAGTGCGTAAAAAATTTCACGCCTTTTAAATCTGTGTACATTTAATAAATTTTAAATTTGAAGTTAAGAGTTTATTGAAGATTTAATATGACATTTTGGTATTTGTGTTGGGTTTTTTATTAATATGAGACACACGTGGAAAAAACTTCATAGAGCTAAATATCTTTGGAAGTTTTAAAAGAAGAATATACGATTATAAGAATCTACTTATTCTTATAAGTATTCTTATTCTTATTCCTAAACTCAAATGTTGCACTTGTTTTAAATGAAAAATGAAATGTGCGGTTTCTAAATAGCATTCTAAATAAATTTCACATATATTTCTTTATTTTCCCATTAAATTTTTTGTTTTGAAAATCCATCTATTATATAATTAATGTGGTAAAAAAATATCTATTATTCTCAATTTGATATACTTATAGATATTATATAGCATATAATTTTAGACACGTGTAAGTCACGTGTATTCATTGTGCATTATGTGCAAATCTGACATGGTTATGATGACTTCTATATACTTATGTATGTATGTACATATGTATATATACTCACTTCAATTTCAACTGTTACAATTATGAATTAGACAAAAAAAAAGATGATACTTTGAAAGATTTTCGATTATGTAAACATATTCATTGAGAAATTTTGTTTGTTCAGCACTTTAAAGATAAAAATCTTTCAATCTTCATCTCTTTTTAATGAAATTAATGTTTTTTTAACTGTTGTTTTGATTTCATAAAAAAAAATCAATTCTATTTTAATTATAACGTTTGATTTTCATATTTGTTTACTTTTTATTTTTTTGAAAAAAAAAAAAAGGAAAGAAAAATTGATTATGTGATCGATTTCTTGTTGCGGTCTTGTCAATGATATGTGTATCTATATATATATTTTTTTTTTTTCAATTATATGTCATATAATGTGTTACATATAATTAAATTTTTTTTTTACTAGTATTGTTAATTAATAAAATATATTTTCTTAAATTTCACAATTAAGTAATTTCTTATAACATGTAATAATCATTATAATAAGTAATTTAATACACAGCTGTCATTGTATAGCTTTGTTATCACACTTACCCTTATTTTTATATATTTCCCACACACATATAGGCAAACGATATCACTATCATCATCTCATCATCATCATTATCATTATTATGCTCATCATCAAAGATGACAATATATATATATACATACATATATGTATATATAATTCCCTTGTCATCAAAATCTAATTTTCCTTTCAATATAACTAGCTCCTTTTTTGATATTGGGCGAAAACTCATTTATGTATATTATATATATATAAAAAAAAACAGTAAAAAAATTTAACCTTATAATATTGAAATAGTATCTTACATTGAACCCAAACTTATTATTGCATTGTTTAATACATTTTTTTATTTATCGGTATACACATTATACTCGTATAGTCAGTCGTATGTGCATATATTGAGAACTCTAGTATATGTAGAATAAGGGATAAGCAATAAGTTCTTAATAAATAAATAAATGAAATAAAATAACTCGTAATCGAGATAGGAAATCTGTCATAAAAATGAATGGAGGTATTTTGTACGCAAATATCCTAAAGAAAGGACCCTTGGGGCCTTGTTTATGTCAACGTTCACTCTTCTATTTTTTTTTCTCTCTTCTTGTCTTGTGATCTAAATGATTTTCACAAGATGTCCTCAATCCTATTTGATTTTATTCACTTTGTTATATTATGACTATAAAAGTGGTTTGATGTATACAAAATATACACACATACATATGTACATATGTATGTAAATCAATGTATGTGTATATATTTTTCCCCCAATATCATAAAATAATGTTCTTTCTATCATCATGTATGTATACGGTGAATCTGTTTGAGTTCGGTTATTTGAAATAAATTGACAGTAGAAAAGTTTAATTTGAAGAATAAACTGGTACATATGTCGTAATTTGTGGAAATTGTATTTTGAAAACGTTTAATGTCACTTAGTTTTGATTGAGTGAATATCAAAATGAAAAAAAAAAAAAACAAGAACAAATAATTGTGGGTGTCCTTTATTTGTCAAAGAGTTAATTGAAATCTGAAATTATTATTACATTAAAAGATTTCGATTATTGAAAAAAAAAAAAATGTGAAAACTACAAAAAATAATCTATTTTATATTTTAGAAATGATCCTTGATATTTTTTTGAAAAAGAAAAGCTCATGTTCTAGTGATCCTTTTAAATTTGAACTGGGAAATTTTTCTAAGTATGTAGGTAGTAGATGTGATGAAAAATTTCAAAAATATTAAAATCCTGAAACTGTCACATAAAATACAATTTTTTTGTTGAATAATTTTTAATTAATTCAATTTTTTTTTTTACTTTCCAAAAATCATATATGTATGTATGTAGTGTGAAAAAATTGTATATTCCAAAAATACAATGAAAAAATATATGGTATATATCTTCACTTCAGTTTCAATTCATCAGCAGATTTAAAACTATTGTAAAAAATATAAATATATATACAGATATACTGTATGATGATTATAACAACTCAATTTCGTTTATTACGGTTGGTTGAATTATCCTTTTTGAATTGTAATTTGAATAAATTATTCCACCTCTTCAATTATAAATTTGATTTGTATATTGTTAAATGGAATTCAAGTTGAAATTGTTTTGCGTGTTTTTGTGCAATTTCTATATGTGTATACATATAAGTATATAATTCACGCCTCACCCTATTTATTAAATAATATTATTTATCTTCACTTTTTGGATTATTGCTTATCATTCAAGTCGTACAGTGTCATTTGTTATATGTATGAATGTAAGTAAAATCCGACTTTTCCGCATACCTAGTAAATTTTTCTTTTCACTTTTATTTTTTTTTAAATCTCTATACAAAAAGTTAATATGCATACATAATACATATATCCTTTATCGTTCTATACTAGAACTCGTTTTCTATTTTTCCTCTATAGATGATGATGATGATCAGGATCATGATGATAGGAATTTGTCAAAGTGCGAATGACAATTTTCTACCCCTAATATGAAACCCTTAATCCTTAACCATATCAAGAAAATATTTTTTAAATGTTGTAGTACATTTTCGTGAATTTTATATTATGTAAAAAAGATATTCATACATTCAAGTAATATATTATAAAAACATTTACATGTTCAACACTTTATTTTTTTTTGTCTTGACTCCTAAATAATAATAATAATAGAAAGACAAAAATATAGGATTATATGAATTGTATGTTACATACAGAATAAGTATATGTATATGAATAGGAAGTATATTTATATCACCAGGGAGACACACGACAAAAATAAGTCAAGTGTAAAATTTTAAATTTGGTCCTCATTTTAACAACAAAAACATTCAATTATGTGAAACGAATTTGTTAATCCGATTTAGTGTTACATCGTTTATTTTGAACAAAAAAAAAAATATATATTTTTTTTTTTTCTAAACAATCTTTCATTAATTTTTCTTTTAAAAATTTTTTATTTTGTATTTGTCTAAATTTTTATTTAAAAATTTAAAAAAGTAAACCAAGATAAATTAATTGAAATTCGATACAGAAAAAAGATAATAATTGTTTTTTCCGTGGAAATTTTCGAATTGAGTGCGATTGAATTGGAAAATTTTGGAAAAAACAGAACTTAAGTCGAAATGAAATTAATTTTTCATACGCCAAAGATTTCACTTACAAGTTTAATTTTGTTTTTATTTTTATTTTTATAACATTTTCGTTTTATTTTGTCTGAAAACAGTATCAAGGTATCTGAATTTAATTCCTAATTTTTTTAAATAAGTTAACTACATAAAAAAACAAGACTTTTTATTTTTTTATTTTCCTGTATTAAGGATGTTAGTATAAAAAAAATTAAATCCGTAAACTAGCAAGTGTTCATTGTAGGTTTGATAAATAAAAATTTAAAAAAGAAAAAAAAACGTGAAATAAAGTTATATATGTACTTATATTCGATGTTAAAAGGATTTTAACACTTAATAGTAAAAAGGATCAGTCTAATGTAACTGTGATTTAATTTCTGTTTTTAAAACTTTCTTATATTTTTTTTTTCTCTCTCTGTATTTTTGTTGTTGTTGTTGTTCATTCAATTTTTTAAATTGACGATGTATAATGTGAACCGAAATACTGTCCTAAAGGGATTATCTTACATAAAGGAGAAAGCAAAAAAATAAAAAATAAAAGTAGAACAGAAACAGGAAAAGGGTAATTTTTTTTTTCTTCCACAATATGAAAATAATTGTCTGAGAAGGAAGAAATTTGAAAAAAAAAAGAGTTTTTTCTTGTAAATACAACATTAAACGGACAACTAATTAATAATGAATAACATAGCTTGTAATTCATTGTCTAGAAAAAATAAGTAATGGGAAAAATTTTTGAAAGTAAAAAAAAAAGCTTAGTAAATTCGAATTATGTTCCTTAAGCGCTTAAGTGCTGAATATACACTGTACTATTTTTTTTTAAATGTCAAATTAATTTAAAATTTCCTTTAGCATATGCATTTTATTTTGTATAAAAAACATTTCAGCATTATCATCCATTTTGAGTTGATTCTTTTCATATTTTTTTTTTCTTTCTTATATGCATGTGATTCTTTTTCTGTGGAACCCAAGAAAATGATTCAATTTTCTTATTTAAACGAAAATTTTGTTTGCATTCACTTGTAAAAAGGGTATAAATTCATGTTTCTTAATGGGTTTCTAATTGAATAAAGGATTAAGTTTTCGATTGAATGACATTTGTTTAAAGAAATTTACATACATTATTAAAATTTTATGTGTGCGATATATAGTATGTATGTAGTCGTAAATCTACACACAATACAAGTGGAATTTTATGTCCTTCTGAAGAAGAAATTTGTATTTTAAGTACAAACCACTTTTAATTCTTTTTATTTGAAATTATCTTTTGACCATCATTCTTATTCAGTTCCTTATAGAACCTTTAAAATTTCGAAAACTATTATTGCGTTTTTCATCTTCAATCTTTAAAGGTTCAAAAAAAGTATAAAAACTTTGCTTGTATTTCCGTTGAATTTAAAATTAAAGTTCTAAATATTTAGAAAATTTTCACGGCACTAAAAATTACAATAGTGCGGGGGAAAACAGAAAATGTACAAAAGATACAATCTTTTGACGTATCGCAATCATAATTTTAAAGTATGAGCACATTAAAATTTGAACGTTGTACAAATTTTTTTTTTATTATTTTAATTTCTTATTTGCAAACACAAATATAACCATTTGTACTTCAATGAAAATTTAATTTGATCAATTTATCCTAATTACCTTTTATCTAACATAACAGTAATAAGACTAAGACTTGAATTTTCAATTAATTATAAAATTACACACATAGCCAGTCACATTAAAACTTCAAAAGTAATTCATTCACCTTTGATGAAGTTTTAATGATGACGATGAATTAATTGCAATTTTAAATGACATTAAGTTGATGATCTAAATCCGTATATCATAAATGATTCGCGGTTCGGCAAATTTCAAAGAACGTACTACAAAATATTTTTACTTTCGGTATAATTTTCAATGAATAAACAGACAGTTAAGTACTGAAAATAAAGATGAATTATATTTTATTAACCGGGAAATTAACAACTTGTCAAGGATAATAATTTTAATGATCATAAGAATTATTTCTTACATTTCACTAATTTGTATTGATCCTTAATTTTATTCTCAAATTTAGCTTGATATTTAGTAAACATAAAAATAAATAAAGAATTTTCTCTTTTCCACGTACGAATTGGAAAATATGAAATTATTCATATTTTTTTTCTACATTTTCCATTGTCAAAAATAAAATAGAAAATCGAATTGGCGAAAAAAAAAAGTGATAATAAAATATTCTTGCCAATTATTTGTTTCCGCTAAGTGAGCAATGCCGATTTGAATAAAAGGCTTACTTATATACAAAAAATTGACATATATGATGGTGATGATGATAAAAATATAACAATTATTATTATTTTCTAACGTCAATGTACATATATGTATCTATTTATAGATATTTTCATATATCGTATAAAATTATTTGAACCATGAAATGGAACAAAGGTTGAATAGTATTAAAATGGTAACCAAATCAACCCCCTTATACATGAATGAAAATATAAACAAAAATACAATTTTTGTATATGTATCTTTCTATATCCATATACATACATATGTATGTATGTATGTATTTTTTCATATTTTTGCATCAAGAATAATTCAAAACATTCATTCGTTAAAAATTGTTGAAGCGATTAAAGTTTCTTCATGGATGATAGCAATTGGTAAATGATGTATTTATGCTACCATAGAAATATTTAAACAATACAACTTGAAGTATCTGTAAATGAATATCTAATTCAAATGTGGAATAAATAATTAATGATAAAAATTTCAATTTTAAATTTAATTATGATATATAAAATTTTTTCTTAGATACGTTCTAATGTATCTTATTGTTATTGACTACAAAAGTTGTTTTATTTAATTTAATTTAATTTTAATAAATAAAGTTTAGCAAATCAGTAAATATTTTATATTAATTTTTTTGTTTTAGAAAGTACCTTGAAAAATATAAAGTATGTATATAAAAAAAAATCTATGTTAGTTATTCAATAGTTTGTATTGAATTATTTTAATTTTGAATGACCAGAAAATTTTAGAAAATACAAAATAGATAATCCTTTTTTTTTTTGTTGTGAAAGAACAGAAATAAAACAATTTATATTTTTCAATCGATCTTAAAATTTATTTAATATTAATTTTTTATTTTACACAAATTTACAATTATTTTTTGTTTTTAAATTTGTT
Source organism: Bombylius discolor (assembly GCA_939192795.1). Classification (NCBI taxonomy): domain Eukaryota; kingdom Metazoa; phylum Arthropoda; class Insecta; order Diptera; family Bombyliidae; genus Bombylius; species Bombylius discolor. The sequence goes on along the minus strand of OW584241.1, from coordinate 1,465,931 downwards.
TCAATTTTTTTTATATAATTTTTATTTTTTTTTTACAAAATTATTTCTTTAAAAACTATTCGACAGAAACGAAAAATAATATTTATGTTTTTTTTTTTTTTTTTTTGTTATTTAGTCACTTAATAATGTTTAATGTCTTTTCTTGCTTTTTAGCGAGTTCTGATTTTTTTTATTTGAAATAATTGACGAAACATACTACAATAGTAATAAATTTTTGCTTATTTAAGTAGTTGTGCAAAAGGAAAAAAAAATTGTTTTTCTTGTTTGAATTGAAAATACTTTTTGACTAATTTGCACTTGCACTGACCCGACCAAAGTGAAAATAAAAGAAAAAATTAAAATATGAGAAAAAGAAAAATTTAATCACAATTTTAAGTAAATTTTCAATTATATTCTTTTTTTTTTTTTCAAATTTACTACAAGCGATAATTTTTAAAAATTTTATGTATGCGAATGTCCTAAATGATGAGTACCAAGAGGATGAAAATATGGTGCATATGGTGGATAAGGAACTGCATGTGGATAAAGTAGACTACTTGCATAAGCTCCAGGACCAAATGATGCTGCTGTTGTTGGTGGTGGTATTGTAGGACTATTTACATCCATACCAGGATTTTGTTTTTTCCATTTGGTTCGACGATTTTGAAACCAAATTTTTACCTAAATATTTTTAAATTTAATGAAAATTAAAAAAAACAACTAATTAAAAGAGAAACAAAAAACAATGGAATCTTAATTTATCTTACCTGTGTTTCAGTTAAACTTAAACTTAATGCTAAATTTAATCTTTCACAAACAGATAGGTATCGTGTTGTTTTAAATTTATTTTCTAATGAAACTAATTGTTCATATGTAAATGCTGTACGGGCACGTCTCGGTTTTGAACTACCACTTTGTGTTTTACCATCATTTGAACTACCACGTGAATTACGACTACCACCTTTTTTAGAATCTGTTTCACTTGTATGATCTTCTAAATCACTTCCGATTGTATCATCACATATTTCTTCTTGATCCATTTCAGCTATATCTTGAGCTGTAGGAAAATAAAAAAAAAAAAAACAACAACAACAACAATCAAAATAAAATTGATTTTATTTTTAAAGATTTATTGAATATTTAGCAATAATATAGACCCAATTATTCAATTCTTATTTGAAAATTTTTTATTTTAGATAGCCTATAGTTATCAATTTATTAATTAATTATGATTTTTGATTAAACATTATTATATTGAATATTCAAATAAATTTATTGTGTACGAGTATACTATAGTATCCTATAAATTTTTATATCGATAATAAATTTATGATTAAATCAAAATCACAAACACTCATGTAAAATATATGTAGGTACATACATCTGATCTTTTACAAAATTTGGCATATAAGTAAATTAATTCTAATTTTGATTTGATTGTATATGTGTATTTTAGAAATCATGATAGATTTTGAGATTGAATTGATGTTTATATATGTATGTATATGTATATGAATGTTTTAAGAATAAATAGAAACGTACAAAAGAAAATTTGTTTAAAAGGGGATGAAAGTTTGATTGAATTTGATTTTGGTCATTGCGTAAATATCTCATACATTTTAATACAAATTTTTGGGGTAAATCAAGGAAATTGATATTACTAGAAAATCTTATGCGTATACATATACATATAAACAAACATGAATATAAGTAAAATCAAATTGATGCTATTCACATAAAATCTTCTAGTTAGATATATATTTTCGAAATGTCAACATTCATATGTTTTATGTATTAGATTTTGTTAAAAATAGTTAACAAGCTTTACATATATAAATCTCAAGAGGATTTATATTATAAACTGTTCAAGGGAATAATTTTCAATAGAAATTTCGAAAATAAAAATTTTATTTGATTGTATGTACTAACACACATACAATTTGAATATAATTGTTGAATTCAGTTTGTGGTGAAATAGAATAATTAATTTATGAAATTAAAGAAGTTTTTTTCTTTGATAAAATAGGACAATGTTGAAAAAAAGTTATAAGCTTTTCAAGAATTTTTAAATGTTCTTCTTCTATTATCTTTTTAAATTTTTTATTTAAAAAAAAAAAATTATTCCAGAAGACAAAAAAAAGCTCTCTCTCCCAACACAACTCGATGTGAGCTAAGGCGCCTAACCCAAGTTAATTTAACTTTTTCAAGACTATTTTTCTGTCAAACATGCACCTACAGTTTTGAGTGGAATTTGAACTATTAATTCATCGGTAGAAAAAAAGGAGCACATATTCATATTTGGTACATCTTCAAGAACCATTTTATAATATCGTTAAACATTTTCTAAAGAATATCCGCAATATTCTTATAATTGTTTTTCATTATTTACACTTAATAAATGTTTTCAATCTTTAACTAATCTGTTAATAATTACATGAAAATCTCTTAAGAAAAACCTTTTAATTTTAAATTCAAGGCATAAAGCCAAAAAATTTGTTGTTAACAACATTTTCCATAATCCACTATTTTTGAGGTGAATGAATTCCTTGTACTTTATAGCTTCAAAAATTATTATTATCATTACTTTTAGCGTATGTACGTTATGTATGTATACATTATATAAACAAAAACACAAAATTTGTCTTTTAGTATATAAGTATATTCAAGAGAGGTCAAAATGTATATAAAAATTGTATTCAAACATTTAACTCTTTTATGTTTTTTTTTTTTTGTTTTTTTACTTTACATTTTACTGATGCTAAGAAAAAGAGCTTACCATAAAATCCCATTTTACGAGGCTGTTAAGCAACCCTTTAACCGTATAATATAACTTAAAATTCAACAAGAATTACATCAATTTCACCCTCAACTGAAGATGATAGCAAACAGAAATTCATTCAAGCAATTTATGAAGGAAATAATATTCTTTAACATTTTGAGAATAAGAAAAACCCTTTTTTTATACATTTTTTATATACTACACAAAAAAATAAAGATAAAATGGAGAAGAAATATCATATTTTTCATTATCGTAAAAAGAAAAGAAAAGATAGAAATTATACAGTTATAAATTATATATACTCGTACAAAAGTATATTAAAGTAAATGAACTCAAAAATAATTTTGATATTCCTTAGATTTTTTTTTTTTTTTTTTTTGATTTGTGAAATAAAATGTAGATTTTAATAAAACATACTTCATTTTCTTCAATCCCTCAAAATCCTGTATAGCTAATATTTAATTTTTAATGAATCTCTAAATTTTTGAATAAAATGCACATATTATAATATAGATTGTGAAATTATAGATGTTTGTCAGAATAATTCGTTAACACGTTTCCATTTGCTTGTATAATATATACATATATACTACATCAGACGCATCGTTGAATTTATTTAAATATGTTTTAAAATAAAAAATCAAATAAAATGAAAGTTTATACAACATATATTTATGTATGTATACATATATATTAACATTATGGTTTATGGTTAATGCACTTCAATGCACTTAAACATATACTCATATAGGATTGCGTAAACAATCATTTAATTACCCATGTATACGTAATTAGGTGCACCTGTTAATTAATCACCTAATTAGCATTATCGCTTCATTTAATATTTACGTGAATAAACTTAACAAGAGTCGATATTATATACATACATATACATTTACATATACGAGTATGTCTATACATTTATGTATGTACATGTGGTGTATATTTATAAAAAATATTTGATAGATACTTCGTAATTCCATTTCCATTTTAACTCTACCTCATTAAAATATCACCCACAAATCTACATTCACCTGATGGATACCGTTTTCGACTTTTACAATTACTCTACAGTCTGCACTATACAACCGATTGAATGTGGTGATTTAAGGGAATGAGAGGATATCATACAGGTCCGCAATAAGCGAAATTTGGATAGTATGTTATATGTATATATTTATTAAAAGGATATACGGATAGGATATGAAGAGTGTCGCAAATGTTCACTAACAAATTAATTCAAGGCTAAATCAAACCACAATATGATGTTTTAGTACATCGATAACCAACCAGACAGTACATATCGGTGGTAGTTGTATTGTATTCAATCACATAAAGTTTTCATGAGTCTGTTAGGATATAGCAAATTAAATTTTCCAAAAAAAAAAAAAAAAAAAAAAATATGTGGGTGGGTTATTATTGCGCTGACGGATGGTATTTTAGGGGGGATTTCATGAATATAAATCGTAATCATTTCGATGGTGTCAAACCACCGACAAGTGTTCAATGAGTTAACAAAATAATTGTCGATTGGCGGTCAAATAATGAGATTTGAAATTGCATGTGTGATTGAACGTTTCTCTACTTTTTGTTTTTTTTCTTTAGTGTACCACTAATAATGGTGGACAATAAAAGACGTAGTGGTTAATGAACTGATAATGACTATCATATTTTATTCTTTGTTTGAAATTTTAATTGAAATTGATATTTTGTTGAAAAGTATACAAGGATATAAATTATGTATTATAAATGAGATTAAAAATTTTGAACTTTTGTTTTTTTTTAAAATTTTTTTCATATTTTCAAAATTTTATTGGAAAATTTATAATTTTTTATTTGCCAGAATTTTATGAAATATTTCTGAGAAACTGTGGAAAATTATATTTTCTTAACACTTTGTCGTCCGGTCATTTAAAAAAACAGTTTTCGTGCATGGTTCTCTCAATGAAAAATATCACTTATTTACAAAATTACTATTTTGCTAATTTTTTTATATTTTGGCAAAAATTCTCTCTCATCTGTCCGGCTAAATAACACAATTACATGAAGAGCATTCATATACTTTTTTGAACGCCAATGTGTTGAAAAGATCTCTGATCTGAGAAAATTTTCTTGCTGAGATTGAAATTTTTTTTTAGAAATTGAAAAAACAAAAAGAAAAATTATTGATTTTTTCTCTAACAATAAAAAAATTTTAACAAATTTACACTAATACTTAATTATAAAATAATCTAAATACTAAATTATACATAAAAATCAGTTCATTGTGCTATAAATTTATATAAACACAATTATTATACATATATGTACATATAGTCGGATTGGGTGGTGTATACATATGTATATGTATATAGTACATATAATGCAGTCGTCTGTATAAAAAGTTTACTTTTAACAAATAAACCTGAAAATTGTTTCATGGCGTCTGCAAAAATCGTTAAATTGCTATGCAAATAAAGTAAAAACCCGATCCGCAATTGCGCTTTATATTACTGCTGAAACAAATTTACACTCAACCAAAAAAAAATATATCGTAGTACATATTCCTACAAAAATAAAATAAATCGAAAATTTTCCATGCAGTAAATGATGTTTACAGATAGTATATGTACAAATGTACATATATGTTTGTATTCTGTAGATATATCTTTTTGTTTATACGTAGATTTCACTATACATACCCACCGGCCTAAAATTGAAGCGCTTCCAAAAGAAGCGCATTGGAAGCGCTTCTTCGTCATAGTTTTTAGGAGCTCTTTTGGAGCTCTTATAATTTGTACACTAAATACACAATTACATATGAATTTTTTTATTACGTAGACGCTAAGCTATTACGAAATAGTCTCATTCTTTTGTGTGAAGTGATTAGTTTATTAAAATAACTTAGTATTTTTTTATTATAAGGTTAAAAAAAATAAACAAATAAAAAAAACAAAAAACAAAATTAAATAATAAATTCGTAATTAATTTTTCTATTTAACAAAGTAGTTTAAATATATATGTAATGATTTTTAATAAAGTTAAAGAAACTATTAAAAATTAATTAAAGATTGAAAATTTATTAACTTATATTATAAGTTGAAAAATCAATATTGATTTCGAAAATAATAAAAACCACTTTACTTAAAATATCATATAAATTCCATAAAAGCTTTAAAAGCTTATACAAATGTGAAGTGCTTCTAAAACGCTTCCATCTGAAGCGCTTCTGAAGCGCTTCTATGGGAGCAAAATAGAAGCGCTTCTTTCTGCGGACATCCAATGATAAAAAAGAAATGAAGAAGGATACAAAGAGGAAGCGCTTACTGCATCAAAAGAAGCGCTGAAACAGCGATGTTTCAGCGCTCCTTTAGCCGCTGGGTATATACTATATAGGCTCTTTCATTACATATACACACATAAAATTACAATGCTATAAACATACATATGTATATCCTTTTTTTGCTAGGATATCGTTAACACAAATATTACTGAATAATAAATGTCGTTAGTCCCAGCTAATTTGTAGGCTTAACAACCGCGTGCGACATCATTATAATAATATTCATAGTAAATGAATTACCCCCCGATTAATTAGCAAGGCAGTTAATTATTGCACTTATAACCTACTATAATACATATTTAAGAGTTTGTACATATATGTATGCATATCATTTTAAAATGGAAAATGTACATATAATCATTCATTGAAGGAACAAAATTGTTATATCCTTTCATATACATATATACATATTTTGTCTTCTACATGTAGACAAAATATCTTCATAATACATATACATACATATATAACCCACCATTCACTTTTCCAACCACATTGAAAAGTTTTGCGGCAAAATTTTCAAAGTTTTTCTTCATTTTATTATACTTTAACAAAATATTGTTAACCGGTACAATATTATATCTTTCTTGATGATGATGATGATGATGATGATGATATTTTTGAATACATTTGCTTAACTGGTATATTAAAAAGTACCACCCTTTCAGGATTATATTACATAAGCAAAATAGAATACTGAGATATTTAAAAAAAAAAGAACATTGGTTTATATATTTTCTCATACTTTTTAATGATCTCAAAAATGTGGAATGATACTCTAAAAATATGTGACGATTTTATACATAAACAGTTATTTTCTTGGTATAAGAAAAAAAATTAAAACAGAACGAGTACTTCAATAATAAAGATTGTGTTGATGTTGAAATGTATCCTATTACTCAGTAATTAAAGGATGAGTATATAAAGTTAAAAGTAGTATGTTTTTTTTGTTTTTGATTGTTAATAAAAAAAAAAAAACAACTGATGAAAATTATGATGATGATGGTGGTGGTTTTGGTGGTGGTGTCGCATTCATCCCTTAAAAGTACTCATACTTCAATTTAAAACATTATTGTTATTATTATTATCATGTTATTGTTGTTGTTGTATGTAAAATACAAGTGTATACTACATATGTAGGTATAGGTATATAAAACATTTTTATTCATGTTATATAAAATTATGGTAGAAAGTCGAATTATGAAAATGAGATAACAAATATACCCTTAGGGATGATATAATAATCGTATATATATAGTCTCATTCTATAGATAGTAATTAACACTCTGATTTTGTAATTAAGTTTATGAGAAGAATGATATTTAAATCTTTGTTGTATTTATTACCCCAAGGGATATGATATGATACGATGCTCGTTTATCGATTAAAAATGAATAAAATGATGATGACACCATCAAATTATTATTTATTTCAAAAAGGAATGATAAAAAAAAATAAGATACGTAACAATAATAATAAATATAAAATGATAAAAAAAATTTCATACATATGAGGTTTTTATTGTTGATTTATCGGGTTTATCAATGAATAAAGAAAATGTATAAAAGGTGTGTAACTGGATTGTTTATAAAGATTTTAAAAGAACATTTTAACTAGGCTTTATTTAAATTTTTTAATTGGGTTAAATAATTCGGTTTTCATTGATAGCAAATAAGAGAATTTGTCGATAATAATTTTAAAGGATTTTTGGGAAAAAAATTGCAAAATAAGGGATAAAATGAAAAAAGTGTAATTTATATGATTTGATAAATAAAAAATTATCTGAAAATTCGTGAATCACTCACACTTGACTCTCTTTCCACGGTCTTTTTTTTTTTTTGTTTTAGAGCGTTCGGACGAATAAACGGAAAGACATGGTTTTTCGGGATTTATTTTTTATTTAAAAAAAAAAAAGGTAATGCGAACAATGTACAATTTTTTTTAAAGCTCAAATTCTAACTTTTGTTTTTCGAAAGTACTTTTTTTTCTTAAATTTATTTATGAAATTTTCAAATACATTTTTTTCAATTTTAGAATAATTCTGAAGTATGTGCTTGCTTAAAATTATTACATTAAAAAAAACAACAACAAAAAAATCATGAAATTTTGCGTACGATTAAGGTTAAAAAAAATTAAAAAAAAAATTTAAATTACAGAACACAACAAAAAAAAATTATTTCAATTTATCTGTAAAAAAAATATTACTTTAAATCATCCTAAAATGCCATTACCACTCATAATCGATTCACCTTTCAATTATAATACCGATCAATTTTAATTAAAACATCAATCAAAGCGGTACCATATAAAAAACTTTTTTCAATTTTTTTCTATCCGTTTTTTCTCTCTTGTTTTAAAGAAAAATTTAAAATAAAGAAAATAATATAACTATAGCTGCATCGCTATCTAAAAGTTGAATTGAAATTGGAAAAAATCCTTTACAGTAATAAAAACAATGAAAAAATAAAAATAATAATACAAAAAAAAAAAAAGAATTGAATATCGCACGGCTGTCAAACAAACCAAATGCTCTGCGCCATTTAGGAAAATTAATGGAAAATCGTAGAAAAACGACGAATTGAAAAGTATGTATATTGAATTCGAATGAATCGATATAGAATTCTGCAGAAAAAAAAACAACAAAAATTGGAAAAAAAATTTATTTCTCCATATATAAATCTATTACATACATATAGGATAAAATCCGAAATAGGATTGGTGGGCATTGGCCGTAGAAAATGAAGTGTACACTATACCGAAATACGTATATGAATATGAAAATGACGACGGTAATGAAAATCAAAAGAACAAAAAATCTAATAGAGATTTCATTGCAAAAAAAAAAAAAATTGAAAAAAAGGAGAATTTAGTGTGTTCGAAAAAATTGCATTTAACTGGAAAATCCTTTTTGCCTAATGTGCATTTTTCAATATATGTATGTACAATGTACATATTATATTTATATACATATGTATGTATGTATATAAATTGCATGAGATATGAATTTCTTTTTTTTTTTTCAATTTAATTTTTATATCCTTTCAAGGATAAAACTATAATAACTTTTAATAAAAGTAAACAGAAAAAAATTGTATAACTTACCGGATGTAGATTCACTTTGTTCATCATCTAAACGTTCTCTAGTATCATCTCTGTCATAACTCCCACTACTACAACTCCATTGTTTTGATGATTGATATTGTGATGTATTTTCTTTTTTACCAGTAAATTTATTTGGATCTAAAATATTTTCAACTGAAAATGCTAATTTTCTTGTTGTTTCTTTATCTGAAGAGGTACTTATTGTAATAGGACGTGTAAGATCAACAGGACAAACCTGGAAGAAAAAAAGTCAATAAGAGGTTTCTGAATTGACTCACATTTTAAAGTTATTGAAACTATTCGAAGAATTATGCAATTTTTTTTCATAAATTTGTATACAAAATCATGAATAGAAATTTCAAGTAATTAGGTATGAGTTTTTTGTGCCAATTTTCTTAATTATTGATTGACAGGATAATTTAAAAAAAAATGTCAAAAGAGGAAAATAAAACACCCAGTTATTATGAATTACAGTTTTTTCAAGCCAATATTTGATAATTGGCAAGGATATTGGAAAATATCCTTTAGAATACTGGTAATTTTAAAAACTTAGAAACTTTGTAGAAATTATTCAACATCGTTTTCAGAAAAACTTTAAAAGGACATGTTTTTAAAAGTTCTTTGGAATTTAAGTGGAAATTAATTTTTTAAGGAAAACATAACCGACGGCATTGATGACAAAAATTGTAACAGAATAAATATAAAATGATTCAAGCCAAAATTGAAAAAGGTTTAATAAATCTACAGGACAAAGATACAGGCAAGTGTGATAGATCCTTTTGACATAGTATTTCATAATTAGTACAAAAATCCTTAAGATTTTTTTATCAACTTCTTACATTAAATTAAAATTTAACTTACCGACGGTGCATCCTGTGAGGTGCTATCCTCATTACCATCAACAATTAATTCTTCACTTGTATCGCTTCTTGCATAATTTGATGTTGGTAAACCACCCAATTGTATTCGGAATCCATAATCACTTAGATCCCTGCCATTTGTCATTGTTCTTGCAGCAGCAGCAGCTGCTGTAGCTAATTTTATCCTTTCGATATCCAATTCATTTGTATTTGCTGTCAATGGTGTTGTTGGAATTGTTGTTATTGTTGTTGTTGCTGTTATCGAAGGATTAAGCTGTTGCTGATGATGTTGTGGCGAATGACGTAACATTGTAGATTGTTGTGAACTGGGTGAATGATGATGTTCTTGTTGTGATTGAGACTGATGAAGATGATGAGCTGAAAGATGTGCCAATTGATGCACAGAATGATGATGATGGTGATGATGATTATGTGGTGGTGAATGTGTATGAATTTGTTTAATTGAAAACGGTTGCTGTTGTTGTTGTTGTTGTTGATGATGATGATGATGATGATTATTATAATGATTAATTCCTAAATTGTTAATTTGCCGTGTAAAATTACGTGAATTGATTTCAATATCAATTGAATGTTTTCTTTGAGGGGATTCATTTATTTTTGATGGACTAACTGATCTATTGTTACTTGCGATAATATTATTCACACTGTTATTGTTGTTATTGTTGCTGTTATTATTATTATTATTATTATTATTATTATTACATCTTTGTTCTAATGAATATTTTCCCGATGTATTACTATCATCAGCTGATGGACTTAATCTATTAATACTATGATCTGTTAATTTTTTTAATCTTTCAATTGAAAATTTTCCATTGTTTATATCTGATTCATGAATAGTATCTTTTGAAACACATACAAATGATTTTTCACTAGTATTTTCATTATCAGGAAAATGTCCAGTTATAATAAGATTTTCAACTTTTGTTTGTCGACCTGTTTCAATTTTTGGAAATTTATTTGTAATATCTGGTGATGAATTTGATTTTGGTGATCCTGGATTCGAATTTGGACTCAACTGCGATGAGTGAGTATCCGAATTTGCAGAATGCATCATTACCATATTATAAAATAATTATCAATTTTTATTTTTAAATAAATTCACACAATCTATTTATTTAATTCTGTTTTTTCAATAACTTTTTCGTTTTTTTTACTATTAAATAATTTTTTAACTCACTTCAATATATTTTTTTTCAGAAGAAAAAATCTAAATTAAAATTATTTATATAATTTTAAATTTCATATAAATTTTATCAATTTGTAAGCATGTTACTACTAACTTTTATTTTAACACATCATGTCTAAAAACACCAAGAAAAACAAAAACCAAAAATAAATATCTTTTTTAAATCACACGAACAATTTTTTTTTAAGAACATCCATTCAGTACGATATGAACACGATGACTAAAAATGAAAATCCTTTTTCACAGAAAATCTACCGCATCATCATCATCAGGGATGAACCCATTTAAAAAAAAACAACAAAATTCTTTTTTTTTTTTTTTTTTTGATTACGTTCTATACCCTAATGCTCGTTTACAACAATTTAATGAATGATATTGATACTGATACAAAAAAAATTCAAATATATTTTTCGTGTTGTATATTAAACGTTACAAATGGCGGTAGAAGAATTCGTTTTTAAAAGAAAATTCGTTTGTTATTTTTGTTTTTTTCTTGTTGTTGTTTTTGTCTTGTTTTTTTGGGGTTTCATTTTCCATAGTGTATATTTTATTAGAATGTAAATTGTTTGTAGTAAAAGCTATATATATAGAGATTTTTCACAGTAAACGCCTCTCTTTAAGTGTATTTAAATTCTTGTTGTTGTTCTTATATGTACAATGTGAACATTTTATCATTGATAATGTTATTGAGAATTTTCTCCTTCATCTTTTTAAATTGAGATTATGGGTTGGATATTTTGAAAATATGTTTGCATATATGTATATATAGAAAAATTTTCTGGTTGGTTTTGTTACTCCGCCTTTTATACATAGCTAATAATTTAATTTTCTTATTTTCGTATTTTTATTTGTTTTTGTTTTATTGTATAGAGATATATTTCTCATATCATTTTCATTTACGATAAACGGTTGTTCACTTCATTTCCTTTCTTTTGTAACAAAAAAGCAAACACACACACACTCACAAATTGTATGTGGTTTTTCATATTCCTTGGAAAATTCTGACAAAAAAAGTGTTTTTTTTTTAGTGCTTGTTCATGAACACATACAATACTAATAGATTGTGAATTTGTTTTTTTGTTGTTTTTTTATTCAGATGTTATTGCTTGTGGTTAGGCTATTTTATTTTTGATATAAAGTAAAGAGAGAGTAAATCGTTTCAAAATCTACGTTTACATACTTATGGATTAAGGATATGTAGTATGTATTTTGAGTTCTTAAACTTTATAAAAGACATGCTGATATACTTAATATGTGTGTTGTATTTAGATTCAGGTAATATTATTATAGAAAAAAAAAATGTATATATCAATGGTTTAATCTGTATTATATAAATACAAAAATATATGAAAGAATGAGTATAAGGAATTTAATTTTCTATATTGCTGATTCTTTACATTTAAGTAGTTTGGTCATTTTATATTGTGAGTAAAAAAGAAGTAACTATCTACACATTTGTTTTTAAATGGTAAGATAACGATAACAATGATGATGATGTTGGTAATCATCGTCTATCTGTATTTTTTTTTTTAAAGTCATATCATCAACATCTGTTAGTCTTAAATTTTATTTAAAAACAAAAAATATATGTAAAAGCATGAAGAAAAGAAATACTAAAAAGGCATCATTATATGATTTTATATACCACCCACAATTTTCTCATCCCATCAGATTCTCAAAGCATTTGAATTCTACGCAGGCTTTTTGATGTAGAATGTATAGAGTAAAAGGGTAAATGAATATATTAAGAACGTAAACTTTTAATACTTTTATACTGTATACATATACTTACATATACATAGGATACATATGTATGGACATTTAATGTTCACATTTTCATTTTCACTAAGTGCTCATGTTTAATGACATAAAGCTGAAAAACAATTTGTTTGTGACTAATTAAATTGGGGGGAGAAACATTTTCGATTAATTAATTTGAAACTTTTATTTTCATCTGAAATGACAGCAGAAAATGTTTTCTTGTGGTGTAAATTATCATTTTTCTTAAGTAATTATTGGACAATTTATGAAAGAAAAAAAAAATGAACGGTTTTTGCGTATGATGATGATGATGATTTTATTTTTTTATTTTTGTTTTTAATTAAAGATGATGTATTTTAATTACCATGGATTCTAGATTTTTTTTCCTAATTTATGACACTTATTTCATCTTATTTTTTGTCTTACAAAAAAAAAAAGATTTCTTTAGTTTTTATTTATTTATTTTTTTTTTACTTTTAATTCCGACATTAATCTGTGTATTTTACTATATATTAATTAAAATTCAGATATTTTTCAATATTTAAATATCAAAAAAATCTAGATGTCATTTAACCAAACTTCATTTTTCTTTTTTTTTCCTTGACAAACTAGGCGTGGGAGAATACCATTCAACTTTGACCTTTTTCTTATTTCTTTTTTTTTTATAATCTTTTAATCAGTCAGAAAATTAAAAGAAGTATTTTATTTGATTTTTCTTTTTTATTAAATAAAATTTTTTTAATTTAATTTTTTTTTATTATTCATTACAATTCTGAAAATGTAACCCAATTTCAAATATTAAATTTTCATATATTTTTCACCTGAGACTTTTAATATTGTTATTCCTCTCTTTTTCTTCAAAGGTTTACAAAAATAAAAATTTTTGATTTTTTTTTTTTTACAGTTTGTCGTTGTAATGAATATATTATCATTATATAATTTTCATTTGTATTGTGGTAGATTTTTAAAATAAAACCTTAACGTACTATTCACTATGAAATAATAATTAGTTTTAAGATAATATCATTCCCTGGAGCGTATTTTCATATAATTGTTGTTAAAATAATTTTTTTTTCTGCCTAACCTTAAGCACCCCATTAAAGGTGCAAAATGTTTTAAAAATTTATTATGTATATGTTGTAGGTATCCTATGAAAGAAATGAAAATTCATACTTATAATAGAGAGAATATATGTATGTAAAATTAAATGAATAGAGAAATCAAATGGTAGGTATAGGAAGTAAAATGAAGAAGAACAAAAAATAAAATAAAAAACGTGTCCTGAATTAAGTTAACCGCATTCAAAGTATATATGTAACTATACCACCTAATATGAATATTATTGTACATTTTATAATTTTCTCCCCTTCATCAGAAAATAAACAGTAAAAGTGTTAATTGCTATAAATGGCTGTCATTGTAGACAGTCTACACGCGAATTATATATGAAAATTATGTACAATCATGTAAACGATAAAAATATAGATTTTTTTTTTATTATTATGTACAAAAGGACCAAGAGTAATTGCTTGTATATTGTTTATTTTACTTTTTTTTTCCTTAAACCCCTTAAATGTTTATTATCCTTGAAATTTTAAATATTATTGTAGTAGTAATATAGAAATTGCGCATGACTTTATTATATAAAATGGTTTCATTTATATTATGAGTGGGGATAAATTTCCTAATAAAATAAACCACACCTTATCACATAACCAATTAGAAAAAGGGGAAATAAATTTATGTATTCGAATATTGTTGGGGTAAAATTGGGGTGCAAAATTATTATTCGAGCATGTCTGATAGAATAAAGAAGACAAAAAAAAAACATTATAAATTACAATTTTCCTTACATACATATATGGTACATAATATTCTCTAATGTGTATAAAGTCTCATTTGTACTTTATACCTACAACATTTTGCCATTCGATGTGATTCTCAATTTTCAAGAATATCACATAATCAGTATTTAAGGGTTGGGGAAATTATTGTGATTGTTTTCATGACAAAAAAAAAAAGAAAAAAAAAAAAGTCTAAAGAACAAATTGATGTGTGCATATAAAACTAAAGTACAGTTTAAAGAAGAAAAAAAAACACAAACATCAAATACATTTAAAACATTGTGGTGGACTATTACCACCTAAATTCATTCCTCGTATAAGATTGTTTTTTAACAGAAAGTACTTTTAAATTTGATCTTATTTTCAAGAACATGTTCTCATCCTTTTACATGGAAGTTTTTTTTATTTTTATGCGAAGGACGAGGAAAATTATTTTGCAGTACATTTACAAAGCTTTTATTATAATTCTTGTTTTTTTTTTGTTTTTTTGTTTTTTTTTTTTCATATTTTATTTCTCTTTCACTCGTTTTCATTTCTAATTTTTGAAAATCCTTAGTGACACATTTGTCTGGTAATACTTGTAAGGATAATTGCAGAGAGTGGAGGATTTTTAGTAAAATTTTTTGAATGTACATAGTTTGAGTTTTTACTTTAGAAAATTGTTGTTTACACAAACTGATCGTTCTGGAAAAAAAGTAAAAAACCATTGGCATCATTTTATAAAATGGTAGTACATTTTTGCTGTTGTTGTTTTTTGGATGAAGTTAAAATAAATTCAAAAGTAAAGAGAAAGGGAAATTTCAAAAATAAAACAGTAGAAAGAGTATATGTCAGCACATTTTCGGTCATTGTCTAAAACATTCATTGTAACTTTCATTTTATATTTAATAATTATATATATTTTTATGTGTATATAAACTGCCTACATTAAATTTCTTGTTAATTATTCGTTAAGGATAATTATTATTATTATTATTATATCAAAAAATAAATACAGAAAGGGTAAATAAAAGATATAATAATTATGTTAGCGCATTTGTAAATATTCAGATTGATTTATGTTTAAGGATGTTTTTTTTTTTAGTTGAAAGAAGGTTGAGTATACTGAATGTTTTTTTTTTTTTAATTTCATCAGTAATGTAAATAAACAACAGAAGGACAATAAATAAATAAGACAATAAAATATCGTAAATTTTAAGAATTTTATGCTACAAGCAATTAAGTTATGATTTTATCAATTTATTAAGGACTACACCAATTACTTAATTTTTACAAAAATAAAAGAAAAATAAATTTAATGACCTTGCTTTCTTGATTTAAGATTTGTGAAAATTTTTTAAATTTCAAAAAGATTATGTATAATCAATAAAATATAAAGGACTTTTTTAACTTTTCTATATTTAAAGAATATGTGAGATTTTTTTTTTATGTTAGAATATAAAAAAAAATATCAAAGATTCTATAATTTTTTTATCTATGAAATAGTTATGTGTAAATTTATAAATTTATACGCGATAAAGTAAGATTTTTTTTTGTTTCAATTTTTACCAGATGTAACCCTTTTGAATTTTGAATTTTTTTATTAATATTATTTGTTTTGTTATCGTAAAATTTTTTTTATCTTATACACTAAAACTTTGTTAGCGAGCATAAATATTTTTCTTTTTTTTTTTATCTTTAAAATGAAAATTGCGAGCATTTACCCTAATTTTTGTTTACGTGATCATTTTTTTCTTTTCAAAAGTTCTTCACAGAACAGAGGTAATTTCTTTTAGTTTAAAAAAAGAAGAAAAAAAAATTAAATTTTTCTTAACACTTATTCCCTAAGGACAATAGATAAAAAAAAACAAATGAATATCTAAAAGAAAGAAAAAAAAATTGTATGAAATGAATTGTAAAATAAATTTGTATTTTTTATCTTGGGAAAGTTTTCTAAGAGAAAAAAAAATATATTTTTTAAGAATATTGCATAAATTTGAATTTTATTTTATTTTTTCAGAAAAAAATTGCATACTAAACTAAACAGGACAACAAGAGCATGAATTTAAAGATGAAAATAAAAATATTTGTAAAATTATTATTGTGATGAGAAAATTTTTTTTAAAGAAAATGAAAAATATTTTTGTTGTTGTTTGTTCAACTGAGTTGAATAAATTTTACAAAATCTTAGGTGAAAAAAGAAAAATCAATCTCTGATGTCCTTTCTTTTTTAATTTTATTTTTTATTCTTTTGTGATTTTATAATTGATGTGAAAAATAATGTACATACATATATGTACAAATATTTTTGTTTTGGTGAAAAGAGCAAGAATTTGAAAGTAAATGCTAAAAATTTTTATGAGTTTATGAGTTTACATATTTGTTTCAAAATACAGTGCAGTTATTATTCCATAAGGATTTAAAATAACAATGATATTAAATTTATAAACTTTTATATTATTTTTCGCTTTTTTTTTTTTTTCGTTTATAAATCTACACCATACATATGTTTGTATCCACAAATGTATAAGTATAATCGAATGTAATGTAGATTTCGCGTTGAATAGAATTCCTTAATAACCTACATGATATCCTTTTTATTTATGGTTTCAGTTACTTATTTATGCACATGTTTTACACCAAACATCATCCATTTTCTCATTTTTCATAGACCGGTTGGTTACGTTTTTTTCTTTCTTTTACTTTTTTTTCTTTATACACATATGTATATATGTATATATTTTTAGGATATATGTAGTACCTATCTAAACCACGACAATATAAAATACGACTATGAATGGTATGGGCATCAAAAATTTATTTCGCAATCTAAACGCGTGTGAGAGTTCGTACATTTTTAATCCTATCACGGATATTTGAAATGTTAACTATACATAAAAATACATACAATATTTGTATATACATATATGTATTATATTGATGTTGTTCCATTACATAAAGTTGATGGTTCAGCTAACACAAGTAACTTAGATACATATAGGTACTTATTTGCTTGATTCCTAATATACTAAATAAAATATACATATGTATATAAATAAACAAACGGTATATGTATAAATAAAATATATATGTACATATATTTATGATGTATATACATACATATCTACATATACTGCGGACCAAAAATATTATGAACAAAAAAAAGAATTCAAATAAAAATTTATATTTGAATTGTTAAAATCTTCAATTCAGTACCCAGTGCAGTGCAATGTACTTTTATAGCATAGAAATTTTTTATATCATATAAAAATTTTCCTTAAAAAAAAAATAAATAAGAAAGATTCAAAATAATTTTGTATATAGACATTTTATATGTAAACATAAATTTACTGCAATACGAATTAAATTAAAAAAATTTGCTGAATTTATATCGTACACTAAATATTTATTTTAATAATAAATGATACATACATATATGTATATACATATACATAATATGAGAAAAATACATATGGTTTCGTTATAGTGTTGTGAGCTTTTAAGGATTAAGAGGATAAAAAACAACGAATAAATGATGTTTTTTTATATCTTAAATTTATTTTCAATATGAATTTGGATTTATTTTTAAAATTTAATTTGTTAGACAAATATACCATAATATCGTTTTATTAAAAATATTTTTCATTTATTAACTGTGAAATTTTTTAATTTCGAAATATGAAATGTTTTTCATTTAAGGATCTAAGGCATGTTAGGTTTCTGTGTGTATCTAGATAATTATGGTTCTTTTGGAATTTCTCACTGATTAATTATAATGCAAAAATTGTTTAACAGAAGTTTAAAAAAATACTTCGTCCTCTGCATTGCGTATGGACCTCTGTGGAAGCTTTTATTGAAGACTTTAAATAAAACTTTTGTTAAAAACTTCAGAATAAGCTTTTACCAATAATTTCGAAAATTCGAAAATAATTTCGAAATTCGAAAATCATTTTCAAAAACTTTTTTTTTTCCAAAATTAAAAAGATTTGAACACTAATAATTAAATTTTCTAGTTTTTTCATCTTTATTAGCTACCCTGTTGTTTGTACCTATATTCTACAAAAAACGATATCCTATAAATTAATCAAAAAATCTTTTATTTTTTTATTAAATTTTTTTTATTTGTCAGTCATATAAACACATCACAAAATAATATTTTAATACAATTTTGATGGCAATAAACAATCAAAATTATTTGTACATTTATCTCAACCATTTATAAACTATATATTTTAAATATCTTTTATTTTTGAGTTTATTTATAATACAAATACATAAATTACAACAACAATATATTAGTTAAGTATGTCACCACATCAAATAGAAAAACATTCAAAATTATATAAAAGCAGGTAATTTGTCTTCACTCATCCATTTAATATAAAATTGAGTTATTTTTTTTTTTTTTTCAAGTTGGTTTTCTATTAATGAAATTTTAATTTTGATAAATGCGACACCACATAGTCGTGATTCGTGAAAAAAACATGTATGTATGTATGTTGAATTATATTTTCTTTTTTAAAATTCTTTTACATCTTTAAAAAATTATTTTGTTATCATACTCATATAATAAAATTATATTATTGCACCCACTTAAAAATCAGTGATTGCTGGGGTAAATTGCTTAAAATATTTTACTTTCCAAAAAACAAAATTCATGAACCGTAAAATTTATTTATGAATGCTTTTTACTAAAAAAAAAAAAAATGAGAAAAAAAAGGGGCAAAAGAAATTTCACTATCAATTGAAAATGTATATGTAATGTAACAAATTAAGAAAAAATCGAAAAAAAAAAACAGAATATATCTGTGTATATATATGTATCCATATGTAGGCTTCAAAAGAAAAACTTATTTAAAAGAAAAAAAAATGAGATAAAGTGGAAAATCTGTTGTAAAAAAGTTAGTGAGTCAATGAATATAAACAGTTTTTTAAAATTCTCTTTTCTACCTCATTGAACATTATATAAAGTAAAATTTCAAAAAAAGGAACAGGAAGTTTTTTTTCTTTTTTTTTTTGTATAAAACAACAAAAACTATTTTGTAAGAAAATATTATTTTTAGATAGTAGATACAATATATTTAAAATTGCCAATTATAATGAACATTTAAAAGAAAAGTTTTTTAAAGATTTAAATATACTATATACATACACAGTTTATAATGCTATTTATGGAATGCACCCCAATTAGTTATTGCTTAAAGAGTTATTATAAAATTAATAGAAAAAAAGAATACCGACTTTTTCATCTTATGTACATACATACATATATGCATATGAATATTCATTTTTACACACCATCTATTATAATATAAAGAAAAATTTATGTTTAGATACATGTTGTATCTTCTTTTTGACTATGTTTAGTATAGTTCAAATATTATTGTCACTGATGCTTTATACACCACAAATGAGGGTAATTTGAAAAAGAGAGATGAATCATTAATTAGAAACAAATTGGACATGTTAATTAGCTATGAATACAAAATGATCTCGTAGTTGATACTTGTGGAATTGTACTTTTTTAATTTTTGTTTTTTTTTTGTTTTGGTTGTACGATAAAATAAAAGTATCTTTTTAACAAGTTTCGTCTAGTTTATGATATGAAAAAATATAAAAGGATGCAAATGCAATTGAAAAGTAATAATGAACACAAAAAATGTATATACATATGTGTATACATAAATATGCAGTATGATATCTTAGCACTAGAAAGTATCTTGTATATATGTATGTATGTACATATTTTATATATTGAACATATGGTTGGCATTTATGCAATATGATAATGCAGATATATACAAAAGAATTTTGTATATATACACGGATGTGACAACGAATGATCAATAATCATAATAATAAGAGAAAGTTAAATAAAATTGGCTCCATTCAGACTGCAGATGTCATTATTTGATTGCAAATTAAGAAATAATAAATAAGATGTATCTATAAGACTACAAATTTGAATATGTATATAATAGAAAAAATTAAAATTTACTATAAACACATCTTTTATTCAGTTGGTATAGTTGAAACTTTTGGTGTTATAATTAATATTTATTTTAGAAAATTTTCTAGGTAAATGCAAAATATTATGAGTATATGATTCGTAAAATTTGAGTTAAATGTTGATGATAAGTGCCGTCAATTATAATAAATTTTATGTGAAAATGTGAAAATATTTATTTCAGAAGAATTTGTTTTTTTTTTTTTTTGTAATGTTAAAATATAATTAGTTAAAAAATTTGTGAAATGATGATGAACGAATTTGCTACATATGAAATTGTATGAAAAAGATAAACAGTTAATTATGTATAAAAATCTAGATATGTATATATGCAGATAATGGTATTTAAAATATATTTAATTATTCATGCAAAATAATTTTTGTGTTTAATGTTTTTATTTATTGAATGATTTTTTTCCTCTATTTTTTTTTTTTTATAATTTAAAACATATTTAAATGTTACATATTTATCATCACATTGTTAATTATTTTATTATTTTATGTTAAAGTTTGTTGGTTTTTTTTATTATTATTTTTTTTTTTTTTTTGACAGAAAAAATTATTATTTACAATTTTATAATTAAATTCGTAGGTGTTTAAAAATTTTATAATTGAAAAATTATTATTTTGAAAATAGAAATAATTAAAAATTTTTGAAAATATAATTTCAAGAAAGTTAATGAGTTTGTATGTCTGTTTTATTTTTAATTGTATTTTTATTTGAATTTATGTAATAAAAATGAATGAAATTTGAAAAGATTTCAAGAATTTTAATTGAAAAAAAAATAATTACAAGGAAGCTTTATGAAAACATTGAAATACTTGAAAATAAATCAATTATTTGAGGTTTAAAAATTTGAAGTTATTTAAAAATGTTTACTAAATTCAAAAAAACCTATTGTTTTTTTTTTGAAGTGTGTAATGTGCTAAGACGATAGGTATTTTCAAGTGCGAAACGGAATATCTTTCAAAGTTTTTAAAAATAAAAAAATCACGATTTCGAAATAAAATAATGCTTTTAACGAAATTCGAACGTAATTTCAACATGAAAAACTTATCAGACTAGCAAACAATTGTTTTTTAAATACAAGAAAATTGGTTGGAAAAATAATAACGAATAAATTCTTGAAATAAAAGAAAATTTTAAAGATATTCTGAAGGTATATATATGCTTTATAAAATCTTTGTGGCTTAGCAACCATAGAATAAATGATGTAGAATATAATATTTCATTGGAAAAGAGTTTAAGCTTTATCATTTGTTTGAATCAACCATTTTACGTACACGTATTCATATCAATGATTAACAACTTTTAACTCCTTTGAAAATATTATTTTCTAAACGATAATATTTCATAAATATTTTATATATTTAATCTAAACGTACAATACTTAATTATACCGAATGCAATGATACCCATGATAATAAAATCACATATATACCTACATATGTACATACGAGTATATTATGCACATGTGCAAAATTTAATCAAATTATAATCTCATGTGGCAAATGAATGTTAACTATATAAATAAGAGAATTTTGATTAATTATGAAATGAAGTGTAAGATTTTAAGTGTAAAATGTATTTTATTTCAGTTTATTGTAATTGATGATATGTGTTACTCCTATAATATAATTTTGAAATGAAACTAATTAGATTAGTATATTAATGTTTTGGGAATTTTTCCAAATGAATTAAATATTTGAATGTTATCGAATTAAGTTAAAAATTATATGTATATGTAAAAAAACATAGAAAATTCCATTTTCATTTATTATTTATCTAAAAACAAATTAAAAATCATGTAAGTATGTGTTTAATTTGTTTCAAGAAATGGAACAAAAAACATGGAAATAAGTATTATTGTTGTTCGTTTTTTTTTTTTTTTTTTTTTCAAATCATTCTATGTATATATGTACAATGTACATATATATGTATACTGAATAAATTTTTTACGAGTAAATAAAATTGTAACTAGGAATAATTAATTTTTTTCCATGTATGTTTTCCATATCATTAAAATTGCTACTAAAAAAATAAAAAATAAAAATCCATACAAGCAACAAATTTTATTTTCTTCTAATTTATTTTTATTTTTCTTTATTACTTTCTCCTCAAACTAACTAATTAATCATTAGTGATGATCTTATTGTTTGTAATATACTAATAATTTTTTAACAACACAACAACATTATATATTTTCTTATGAATGCTTAATCAAGCGCATGAAAATGTCATTTACATTATGATACACGTGCATAATTTATGAAAAAAAAAAAAAAAAAAAAAAAAAAACAACAACTTTCTATTTGATTTTAAAGGCATCGATATTATTAAGTATACTGTAATGTATAAAGTCGGCTTTCTTTTTTAACATAAAATTTGTCTTGTTGAATTAAAGTATATTTACGTATATTAAAATTTTTCATGGTTCCTAAATGTCTATAAATTGAGTTTTTTTTTTTTGTCTTGAAAAACATGAAAAATCCCAATGAAAATCTGGTAGATACGATAACATATTATCTTATCCACCCTCAACAATATATTATATACATATGTATGTAGGTATAATATGCTACTACATACAACATTTGTTGTTTCTTGTTTCCTAATGTTGACGGTCGTAGATTATCTTTTACAACAAGTTCGGCAGTTTTTTATATCCTTTTTACTTGGACCTATATCGTTCAACTTTTAGATTCTTTTTTTTTCCGTGTTTGAACATCTTTTTTAACGTTAACGATGCGATGCGGTGAGTTCATGTTGTACCTAGTTTTTTGTTTTGGGTGTTTACAGCTTGTTTTGTGGTAGTAAATGACAGGAACTTTTTTTTTTAAATGTCTATTTGATTTAATGTGTAGCGCCTTTCTTTTTTAGCTAAAAAAAAAAATATATTTGAGAGGAATTTTCAGGGAATTTTTCTTTTTTTATTCTTTTACAAAAGAAAAAAATTCTTGTTCTTTTCAATGTAAGCTTTCTTTAATGCATTTTCAATTGTATGACAGTTAAATTTCGTTTTCGTTGTTAATTAATATTTGACCTATTTTACGGTATACTAAATTTCATGAAAATTAATTTAGAATTCTTTTAAGATTAGCAATTATAATTTGTTTTTAAATAACTTGTAAGGTGTTCATTTTTCATTTGAAATATCATCTTTTTCATTTTTTTTTCATCTGTTCAACCTTTGTATCTGGATTTTCATCATTTCATGACAAAATGAACAATATAAGATTTTAAATATCTTGAGTTTGTCTCGTAAACATGTGTTTGAATTGATGGAATTTGTTTTTTTTTTTTTTTGCTTTCTGTGTTTTATAAATTTTATTTTAACTTTGAGCTAATTAGCTGTCACTTGGGGTGATATAAAGATATTTCTTCATTTTATTTTATTTTTTTTTTTTCATCATTCTTTGTAGTGTATGTCATTTTTGCCGGTTCAAATTTAAAGAGATTAATTTGAGTAAGTCATTTCAAGAATTAGTTGTCTCGTTTGTCAGTTAGTTAATCGGAAAATTTATCAAAATTTTATTTATTTTATTTTTTTAAACGTTGTAATGTACTCGCGTAGTATTGATGATCGCACATTGTTGGTGGTACTTGTATAAAAATTTAATTATCACAATTAATTAAATTTCTGAAGAGATATATTTTTTTTTCTTAAGTTTTCACAGACAAGTACGACTAATAAATTTATAAATAAATTCATAGTTTTAATTTTTTTTTTACATATTTGTTGAAAATTTTGAATAAATCTTCGATGATGATAATAAATCAAATTTTTATATTGAAAATACATTTAAAAAAAAAAAAAATCATATCTTAAATACGCAGTATAAGCTAAAGCAACTGTTTTCTTTTTTAGATATTTTCAATACTAAAAATCTCTTTAATCTTTCACGGGATAATTTTTGAATAATTACCTTCAATTGAAATATGTATACACAAAAAAAAAATATTAAATAACAAATGAGGGAGTCCTTTTATAAATCATTTTATCTTTCATTCGTTTATTTTTTCAGTCATTTTTAAGTCGAAAAAAAATTTTTCTTTGTACTGATATCTATAAAATGTAAAACAATAAGACACACGTTAGTTAGTTATTCCAATTCATTTTTCTTTCAATTCATAAATCAACATTTTTTCAACAAAAAATTTTTTTTTTTAAATTTAGCTTTGTGATTCTATTTTAAATTTTGTGATTTTCCTTTCTTTATGAGGATAATTGTAGACAAAAAAAGAGATTTTAAATAATATAAATTTGTGGTGTCTGTAATTTTAAAAATAGCAATATGATTTTTTAATAATTGTTGCAAATGATTTGTTTTTGTTTTTTTTTTGTTTTTTTTTTTGTTTTTAAAATATGAATAAAGAAATAATTAAAAAATGAAATTATCAACAGGTCTATCTTTTGAAAACTTTTTTTTTTTTAACCAACAAAATTCTAGAGTACCTATTTCCATATTTCAAATTGAATCAAAATTCTAAGGAAATTTTATTATTTCAAAATATATTTTACAGTATATATGTACAATATACTCACTGTAATAGTATTGAAATTTGAAAATATCGTTGAATATTCTAAAATTAATTTTTTTTATCAAAAAAGCAAACATAAATACCATCCCTGTTTTTCTTAAAATAAAAAAAGAGTCATCTATAAAATAATTTCTCACTTTTCATTAGCAACTTCGTCAAAAGCCTCAAGCTTTCGTAAAAGTACAAATATTTTACCATTGTACAGGGTAGAAAATATTTTCGATAAATTTTCAAGTACATGAACCACTCAAAGCCTACAAATTCAAAATTTATTAATTTTTTCTGTAGATGGTTCTCAACGTTCATATGACATATCCTTCAAATCCTTAAAATCATATTGCATTTGAATAAAAAAAAACAACAGAAAAACAGAATGAGTCATTCATTTGAAATGTAATGTAGGTTACTTCTACGTCATATACCGTATTTTACAATGATTCATAGTCGTGTCCTTTTCTTTTTTATTTCTTTTAGCGCAAAAGGAAATTCCATCTTATTTTATGTATCAGGCGTTCAGAATGAATAGTATGTTAATAAACGCATTCCATTGTAATTTTTTGTTCTCACTCAAGTACGTAGATCCTTTATTATTACTTTTTTGAAATAGGAAAAAAAAATTATATGTTTGTAACTTGATTGCCAGGATATGATGACGAAAAGATGATAATGGTGTATGGTGGTTCTTGTATTTTTCTGTTAAATTTTCTACATATTCTTAAATAGAAACTTTGAATCGTTTTCAAGGAAAATTACATTCAAATAAAACCCTCCTCTTTTTTGACTGGAGTTTTCTTATTAGAAAAAATGTTAAATAAGATATTGAAGGCTGGCATTTTATACAGGAAGAAGCCAAAAAGATAAAACAATATTGTAAAAAATTTTTTCCACAAAAGAAAAATTATTCTTACTTTGTTGTTTCTGGTGCTGTTGGTATTCTTTTCTTAAAATTCTTATTTGAATGTAATTTCTAGACACGTGTCTATCTATCAATCGTAAATTTAACCCTTCTCAAGGTAACGCCCATGGTAGATTAGGCAAACATAATAATATAGAAAGTTCAAAAAGGATATGAAAAATAATAATGTTTTTTTTCTTCTTCTTCATTTGAAAATAATTGTAATACACTGTTGAAGTTAGCTACAAGAAATCGATATTCTTGTAAGGGCGGTATAGTAAATTTCATTTACGTCGTAAGTCAGTTCAACCTTTCAATTCTAGGCAAACAGAAATTAATGTAGTTAACTTGTTACTTCGTTGTTACAATGTTTTAAAAAGCGGGAAAATATGTACTGTGAATGTATAAAAACCACCAATTTAAGGGATAGAGGATATAATAATAAAGGACTCAAAATATAGAATATAATATGGTGTATATTTTGTTCTTACACAATTCCAGTACACACACACACATATGAAAAAGAAAGAAAAATAAATATTGTATTGTGTACAGGATATTTGAATGTTTGTAATTCAAATGTTTGGAATATGAAAATACATAAGTAGTGTTACCAGTGTTAATTGTATAAAAAGAAGTAATAGCAAGTTATTTATTTTTAATTTATTATATGTTTATTATTTTCCATAAATTCAAATGACAATTAAATTAAGAAAGAAAAGTATTCCAAAAATGATAAATCTTCGGTTTTATATTAGAATAATTTTGCAAAATAGTTAAAATTATTTTTTTCACATTGAAAATTAACTTTTTTCAAAATTAAAATTTCTTTCGAACTTAGAAATGGTAACACAAAAAAAAACTACCCAATTAATAATTTGTACTAACTGAAAGAAAAATTTTCTTTTTACTCTTACGTATATATGTATGCTCAATCTCACAAATGTTTTATTCACTTTTCTATCACATTTAACATTTATTTATCCTTTTCATGTAAATACGTATTTTTTTTTCTTCTAATTTTTTAAATGAAATAAAAATGTCATGATATACAACACAATTGTACATTTGAAGGAATACCTATACGGAAACCTTAAAATATTTTATATTTTACATATAAAGTGAAGTTTTTTCGTCGCCCTTTAACGAATACACACTCTTTAAGGGTGAAAAACATATTAGGCGCGCAAGAAAAATAGTAAGAAAATTATAATCATTGAAAAAAAAAAGAAATTTATATGAGAAGAGAGAAAAAAGAAGGATATTTTGTAGTAACAAATGAAAAAAATATACATTTTTACATACAGGATATACACAGTAAGGGCATGCGCATATAAAATCATTGTATTTTCAAATTGAACAGCTGAGGTTGATTAGAATCGATGTAATGGAATTTTTTGTTTTCTTTTAAATAATATTCATTGGTGTTGAAGATGTTTTGAATTATTCATGTAAGGATTCTTAAATATGTGTATGTATGAATTTTTATGGTTTTGTTTCAGGATAAAATGTGCTCAAACAGTGTTGACGTTTTAGTTTTTTTTTAAATAATTTTAAATAAGTATTTAAAATTTATTTTTGTTTGAAATTTGAAAACTTAATATAATTTCATTTGGAATTATTTAGGACTTAAAAGTTCAGAATAAATTTTTGCCTTATAAATTCATACGAATTATTACAATACTTCTAAAATAATAGTGTGAAAAAAATATGAAAATATGTTCTTTGATTCACTTTGGATTGTCTATTAGATTAATTTATTTTCTTTCATTAATTTCTTTTATGATAATATTTTTAGTTTATTCACAACATAAACTTTTTGTGTGTTCAAATAAAGTTCTAAAACAAATGCAACAGTCAACAAAATCTTTGAAATTTTATTCCTTTTTTGTTGACTGACTGGAAAAATGATGGAGTCAAATTTAAAAATATATGTAGAGGACGAAACAAGAACAGCGGACTTTTGATTTCTAAAGTGAGCATTCTAGAATCAATGTAAATGCACAATATTGTTTTGAAATTTCCAGATCCTATTTAAGGACTTAAACAAAAGCTTACATAAAAAGTTCTAATTTGAGATAGAAATTAAAAATGATTTGAATACTTTTTCTACAATTTTTAAATTTCGGTAACTAATTCACAAAACAAAAAAAAATAAATAGAGCCAAATAAACAATTATAATTCGTTGGTTGTTTAAAATTAAAAAAAAAAAATATTTTAAAAAATTAATGCATACAAAATTTTCATGAATACATTTAGAAATTAGTTTTTATTTTCCAAAAAAAAAATTATTTGTATGTACCTAAATTATTCTTTTCTCTTTTTAGAATATCATTTTGCATTACGTATAAGTACGTGTATAGGTAGTTAATTTGTGTAATCATAATCATGAAGTACGTAACATTTTTATATTCAAAAACAAAAAAAAAGAACAAATTTTTTTTCATTTTAAATTTTTCTGTGCATACATTTTTCTATATTTTTCTTTTTCATTTTGTTGAAATGTGTATGGTTGGTTGAATAAAATACAAAATATATTCCTATTTATTTTTTTCTATTTTGTTTTCTATTTTTGATTTTGTCATTTTATTTATTTATTTTTTTGTTTTCATGTATTTTACATATTTTTGCTGTTCCAATTTTGTTTTTTTTTTTGTCTTTTATATAATCTATGAATACCAATTTTTATAGATACATATTATTATTTAAATATTATAAGGCTCCACCTTGTCATATTATCATCAAGTTTAAATAAAACTGGGAATATTTTCGTTTGCCAAGATTTCTCGTTTAGAGCACCTCAATCTACTTATATTTTAACAATTTTATATATTTTTTTCAAAATGTACATAATGCGAATATAGTGACAGTGTAATATACATTTTTAAAAGTATATATGTACATATATATTTTTTTTTGAATGAGAAACAAATAGAGCAATATGAAAAGCAAAAAAAAAAAAAAAACAACACATACTATAGATAATATAAAAAATTTAAAAATCATATTACATCTATTGTACAGGTGAATAGATACGTCAGAAATGTAAATTTCTTTTATTTTACTTCATTTTTTTTTTTTTTGTACATTCTCATGCATTCAAATAAGATAAAAATTTTCTCATACTCTATTTTGTTATACAATTTTTTTATTATTATGTATATGTCCTCCTACATCAGGATGTTATATAGATAACAAACTGAATATACGTAAATTTATTTAATATAACATTTTACTGGTTGTTATAATTTGAAAAAGAAAAAAAAAATTTCTTTTTTTTTATAATGATATTTCCATTCTATTTGCCATTCAGTTGAAGTAACAAAACTAATTTAAAAATTCAAATTTTGTTTGAAACAATTTTGCATAAAATAAATGTAAAATATACTTATTTCTATAGTATGACTTATATGTTATTTTCTAAATAGAACTTCCATTTTACCATTTTTTTTATGACATCTCATTGTATATATTTTTTGTTTCTTTTTTTTAATTTTGTTTTTTTTTTTGTATCTTGTTATTCTTTGCAAATTGAGTACACAATATGCTTTATAATATGTAACTAAATTTTCTAGTGTTCTTATTTTTAAGAAAAAAGTAAAAACAATATGTTAGAGCAAAAAATTTAAAATTCAAAATAAAATTCTATTAAATATTTTGAAAAAAATTTAAAAAAAGAAAAATTTTTGTTGTTTTTTGATCACAAAAATTATTACGAAGAATAAAATTTAAAAAAAAGAAAAATTTAAAAACTTTTTATTTTCTTCAATCCTTAATCCTGATTTGAAATTGTAAGTTTCCATTTGAAAAAAAATTCAATAAAAAAATTAACTTTTTCTTTCTTCTAAAGACCCTAGAGTTCAACTATGTATGTATGTTCTGCAGTTTTTTGTCGTTAGGTTAGGTTATTTTTTTCTCCATTTTGTCGTTTTAATTCTAGCAGCCAAAAATTTTTTTATGAAATTTTTCTCAACAGCATACGAATTATGGACATTTTAACATCCTTTTTTTTTCTATATATATTTTAAATTTCTTATTGAAAATCGCTAATAATTACATAGTTTTTTTTTTGTCTTGTTTATTAAAAATTTAGATGTTTCTTTAACAAAAGCTTTTACATAATTTTAATTAAAAAAAAAAAACTCTTATCCTAGTTTCACCTAAAAAAGGCTAAGATTCAACTACATTTTTTGTTTTTACACCTTTTGTTGTATTTTTGAATAAAATGAACTACCATTGTTTTTATTTTCATTTTTTCCATTTAATTTCCTACATGAATGGTAAATTATGTAGCGGTACAAAATCTACATATTCATTTTCTTTTCTTTACCCTTTTTTTTTTCAAAAATAAAAATGACGTAATTATCCTGAATATACATTTAGATTATTTAAAAATTTTTCTTTCTTTTTTATATGCACCTACATAGAATGAAAAACACATCATAAATATAAAAATATTTTCTTCAAAATATCAACTTTTTTGTTGTTGTGATATACATATATATTCATTCATACATAATATAGACATACATATTTTTATTCAAATGCATTATCTTCTTCACATGAAAAAGAAGAAGAAAAAGAAAAACAAAAATTGTGAAAAAAGAAAGTTTTTTTTTTTTGTTTTATTCTTTTTATTTTGTAGAAAATTTTTCCTATGATGAATGCATTTCTGGGAAATCTTCAATCCTGTTCTGATTTTATCCTTTTATAACAATAACATATGTACTCAACAAAATATATGTATGTATGTGTAATTTTTTATTTTTATTTATTTATTTTTATTTTTCATTTTAAATTCTGCATGTCTAATATACAAAGTTGTTTTATATTATCTTTTTCGTTGTTTGTCGTATATCCTATTTTCACAAATATTACCATCACCCAACAGTAAACAAATCATCATTGCTTTTTACCTTCTTGTTTTTGTGTTTTGTTGTTTGTGATGTATTTTAACATTTCCAATGGAACTGTTTATATGATGTGATGATTTAGATTGATATAAAAACCACATAAATAAGAATCTACCACACAGTGTACTATACAAAGAGTCAATAGTAAAATGTGTAATGTTCATGCATATTGTGGAAAAAAAAAAAAAACAAAAAAAAAAAAAAAAAGTTTTTTAAATAAATGTAAGGTAACGTATCCAAAAACAACCTCCACAAGAGAACCTTGAAATCGGACGTTGAATGAACTCAAGAACTTAAGAAGTCAAAAAATTCACAAAACGTGAACTATGAACACTGATAGAACCTTTTTAAAGGACACTGTCTTCTTAAATACGACTTGGTAAAAGCTGCATTAAATCTAATCTAAAAGCCATGTGTATGTCTTCGAAAATTTTAAATTGTTCTAGATTTCATATGACGCAAATATATCCTTTTTATTTTGTATAGTTTAATATCTAAAGGATACTATTTTTTTTTTTGCATTCAATATGTGAGATCATATCAGAGAGAAAACCAAGTAAAAAAAAAGAAATTTTCTAATATTTGGTACACTCAGGATTTCAAAGGAGATTTAATTTAATTTCAAAATTTAGTTTTGAAAAAAGGATCAAATTCTAAAGTAGTCTCTATTTAAATCATTACCCTATTTCCTAATGTAACCACCTATTTAGTTTATTTTATTTTCATTTTTCTTACATTTATCTACATAGATTGTTTATTTTTTTCTTTTTTTGAAATTTTATATAAAAATTAAGGCTCCTGGCTCCTGCATTAGTTTATGCAAAAGTTAAAATATAAAATACAATGTGTGCCCATCCTTCAACTGAGCGCATTTTAATAGCTTTTTGAATTGTAAAAGAAGTAAGACTTCATGTAAAGTTTTATAACTTTCATTTTTTTTTTTTCGTTTAACAATAGTACGAAAAAAAAAAAAATTTAAACAGGGAGAAAAAAAATTATGATGAGGTAAAAAAAAATGAAAATAAAAAGAAATATCTACCTAGAAAATGTTGTAGAAACATAATAAAATTCTGCAAATGGGAAAAAGTGAAATGTATATAAAAAGAAAAAAATCTTAGAAATGAATTTGTAATAGGAAAAGAATCTGATGATTTACACAAAGTGTAAAATGTAACTTTGTATTTAAAAAAAAAAAAAAAAAAAGAAACGAGAATTGTAAAACCGCACCATTTTCCACTTTTTCTCCATTCTGTTTATCTTCCTTAAAAAAAAAAAAATCACTCCGTTGTGTTAACATTGATGTTTTACATTTTTTTCCCTTATACAAAATTTTCCTTGCTTTTATTTTCATTACAATAATTTTGTTTTTTATTTTTACCATTTTGTATTTTTTTTTTGCCTTGATGTATTTTCATTTTCATGTGGTGTTTTTCTTTTAAAAATTATTTTTATTTAAGCTTTTTGTATAATTTTTTTTTTTATTTTTTCATTCACTTGAGCGATATTTTGGTTTCTTATTTGCTAAAGAAAAAAAAACAGTGGAAAATAAAATGTAGAAGGAAAAAAAAAGAAGATACTTTTAATATTTATTGTTATGGTTTTTTCAGTTACTTTACTTTTCATTTTTCTTCTTAAAAGGTATAATTATAATTGAAATTAAAAATAATTGCAATCGTAAATTTAGCAAATCTTTTGTATACATTATTTTTTTGTTTTTTTTTTTTTTTTAAAATGGTAAAAGTTCAAATTGATTTTAGTTCTATAAAAAAACTTTTAAAAAAGAAAAAAGAAAAGGTTATTTTTCTTTACTGAATTTTGAATAATTTTTTTTTTCAAATTTCCATAGTTGTTTTTTTTTTCGTCCGTAATTTACATAAGTGTTAGTTAATTATCCATAAATTTGTGTTTGAATAAATTAATGATATATAATTGATCATAATATGTAGAGGTCGTTATTAATTTTTTCTATAAAAACAAAAATATTCTATAAAAATATTCTCGAAAGGATAATTAATCCCATGATCACATTTAGTCTGAATTAGTTTCATTTATCTAAGGAATAAAACTATGTAAAAGACTAAAAAACAAAACTATTTAACTTTTTATTCAACCCGTCGTTTAGTTTTTCACATTATTTATTTCCTTTTTGTAATTTGTGTTTTTTTTTTTTTTTTGGCTTTGAATTTTTGAAGACTTATAATGTTAATTTTGAAATTTTTCTTAATACATATTTGTTCAATTGTACATTTAAATATACATTTAATTATTTATATTATCTTTGAATTATACTTTTTTTGTTTGTTTCTATTTTCTTTGATAAATGGTCATTTTACGTGTTAAGGATACACCAGTCATAATATACTGTCAACATTTTTCAACCTTAAGGGGGATATACACTTGAAAACTTAAAAAAAAATTTTTTTTCAAATTTCTTTTAACATTTTTTTTTTTTTAAAGTCAATTTGATGAAATATTTTATAAACTATTTTAAGGATCCACTATAAATGTTTTAGCATCCACGGAGCGAAAGTCATACCTTAAGTGTACTAAAAAAAATGTAGAATCACTTTTTCCTGGAAAATTGACGAGAAACCATTTTAGAGTCAAAAGTCATAAAAGGATAATTAAAAGTAGTAATTTCTATTTCTGAAAATTAACTTAGAAGAAAAAATACCTTAGATTCGAATGTGTTAAGACGACTAAACTTTTTTTTTTTTTAGCTGAATGAAATATATATTTTGAGGTGAACTTCCCCCTTAACATACACTATTTATATTCAATATCTAGATATTCTTTTTAACTTAAGTTTTTTCGTGCTTTTTCACATAATTGGAAAAATTTCCGTTAAAAGAACAAATTTGTTCTTTTTCTATACTGAATGAATAGTGAAATTGTAAACATAACAGACACTGAATTATTTATTACTTTGTTCTAAATAATATCAACAAAATAAATGTAATTAAATTAACAAGGTGTATCGGAGTAAATATTTGTTGTTTTTTTTTTATGTTTGTATTACCATACAAGCTACAAGGATAGAAATAACAAAAATATAATGAAGTAATTTTTAAATTGTTTTTCTTGATTTGAAATAAAACTGTGAATTATTGCGTGATTTTTATCCTAAAAATGTGATAAATTTTACAATTCACATATACAATACATTTTTTTTCTTCTTTGTTTCTAAATTTACAATCTTTTAAAACCATTATCAATTTAAATAATTAAAATTTCTTTCTTTTTTTTTGTCTGTTTTACATTATTGAAATGAATTATCGTCCTTTGAACAATTTATCCTTTTAAATTTCGCTTTCGTTTTTCTTTACTTTTTTAATTTTTTTCTCATCAAATTAATTTTGAAATAAATAAATAGAAAATTTAAAGAAAAAACATACCCCTTACAATTTATTATTATTTTTTTTTTAAATAATGTAGAAATTTATTTAAAAAGAAATTTTTTAAAAAAAAAACAACAAGGAGAAGTAAAAAAGAAAAGAAAAACATTTTGAACATGTGATTATCCGCCTTTTTAGCACATGCTTGCTTCTCTATTGTTGTTCAGTTTAGACATGTCCTGATTAAAAAAAGATTATACAATTGTTATATGACTTAAGGTGAAAGCTACTACGACATCATCATCATCATCCTCATCATATTCATCGTTTTACAATTACAATTCTGTAAAAAGAGTACCATTTGTACCTCATTTATTTTTGTGTTGTATTAATGTAATGAATGTACCTATAAAAAGGGAGCAATCTTTAGATTATTATTATTGTTGTACTTTGTGTAGTATATATTGTATGTAGATTGTTATTATAAGCAATACTATGAGGGTGCTACAATAATATAAGAAAAGAACTATAATATTGTAGGCTTCTGTAAATTTTTGCGTTAAATATTCTTATTCTTTTGTTAATCGGTCATATTTAAAAAAAAAAGTCTTTTAAAAGAACCACACATGGTTTACGAAAGATACGATAAATTTGAAATATAAATTGAAAAATTCATAGCTTTTCTTCTTTGTATATGATTGATTTGACGCAATTGAAAAAGGGGTTTAAAATAATTCATTCACACAAAAGCACATACATTCATGAAAAAAAAAAATAATAATAATAACAAAAATCATAGTATACGCTGTTTAATTTTAATTTTCATTTCATCATCGTTTTCTTTTCTCCTCACAGAATTAAGGATAAAAACTAAAAATATATAAAAAGCGAATATATATTTTTTTTAATTTTCTTGATGCTTTTCATCGTAAATAGAACGCAAAGAGATTTTTTTTCCTTCTTTTATAATTTTTTTTTTTTCTAAAGAATTGAATTGCTTTTCGTTCAAAAGAAATTGAATAGAAATTCAATTCCTGATTTTTCTGTAAGAAGGATATTACATATATATAAAGTACACCATCAGTGTACACATATACATTCATATATTTTAATTCTGTGTATATATGTACATATGTACAACAAAATTGCAATTTAAAAATAACATTTGAATATTTTATAAAATATACAACAACAAAAAAAGAATGAAAAAAAAAAAATATGTATAAAAAAATCAATCATTTGATAACTATGAGTACTTAGTTCTAAAGTATTCTCGATTAATTCAGAAAAGGATATTCATTTTTATATTTAGATATTTTTTTTATTATTCATCTTTCATTTCTTTACGATGTTGTTTTTATTCTTCTTTGAATTAATGCATCAATTCTCATTTATCGTTTACTTTTTTCTATTCATTGTCCTTTTTGTTTTAATATCGAAATATTTTTTTTTTTTTTTGCTATTTCAAAAAAGGTGTGCAGATAATTATTTGAACAGCAAAAAGGCTCCACATTTAGAAAATAAAAAATTTTATGTTTGTTTTTTTGTTTTGTTTTTGAATTTTTTTTTCTGTTCATTTTCAATTATAATTTTTTGAATATGAAAAAAAAAAAGGCTGTTGTAAAATTATAAAAATAAAAATATTCAAGATGATGAGAGAAATAAAAAAGTGATCAATGGTTGGTAAAGAGAACAAAGTATTTTAAAAATGAAAACAATGAATAATGAACATTTCTCTTTATTTTTAGTATAGGGTGGTAGTACCAGTTTTGGGCCTTATAGTTTGAATTTCATTCGAAAATAAAGTGAAGTTAAGGTGAAATATTTCTGAAGATAGAAGCTTTTAATCAAAGCTTTATCCAGACGTTTACGCATCGTTTTGACGCGTTGACGTACAGACATGACATGATTTAATGTGTTTTTTTCACATTAATCGTATCAGTTCTGGTGAGCGAACCAAATTCAAAGGAAAAACTGTTAAAGGGGTCTCCTTTTTGCTATCATTACCCTCTATGAATTTTTTTGATATCCTTTATGGCAATTAAAAGGAGAAAGCTTTCTATTATTTTGTTTTTCTTATTGTTTTATGTACAAAATACAACACAGCATCATTAGTTCTTTTGAGCTTTCCTTATTTCCCTATTTTCATTTTATGTATACTCGTAATATTGATGTTTTTGTTTTTTTGTTTTTTTTTTATTTATTTTTTTCTATGATTTCTTTTTTTATTCACTGTTATAATATCCTTTTATATTTCAAATGACAATCATTTTATATTTTTCTTCTTTTAAAAATAATACACAACAATTATTCTTTTTGTATGCCATCAATATTTTTCTTGTACAATTTTATATTATGCACTACATTTTTAATTTATTTTAGAACCTACTTTGATTCGCCTTTTAGTCAATTCTTGTTGCTATTAATTTTTTTTTTTTCAATTTTTTTTTTTATTTTGTTGTTTGTAAATCTCTTATTCCTTTCACAAAGAAAAAGCATTTTTTAATTTCCATCGGGAAATAAAAAAAAAAAAATGAAATTGTGCTTTTTTTTTTCAAATTACATATTTTCTTTTTGCATAATACAATGTTGAGTTGTTTTGAGCTTGTTTTGTGTTTGATGTTCTATTCCGTTTTTCTTTTTCTTCCTTTTCTTGTTTTTGTTTGTTTTAATATTTGAAAAAGTTATCCTTTTTGTAAAAGATTATTCTTGATTTTTACGAGTGAAGTGGTAATTGAACAAAGCAAAAGAATTTTTTTCCTTTTGATAAAAATATTCTCATTTAGTAATGTATTGTCATTTTATATGCCGCATTAATTTTTCATTTTTTTTAATGATTTGTGCTTTTTTTTTCCAAAAACAAAACAAACAAAAAAATCATTGTGATTTTTTAAGAATTATATCGAATATTTCTTTTATGTCGATGATGTGTAAAAATGTAAAAAAAAATTAATTCTTTCATTTTTTTTTTACATAATTGAAATTTGTATGTTTGTTTTTTTTTTTTTCTTGAAATTGTGGCTGTTTGTTGTAAAAAACCCAAATATTATTTGATGCATAAAGGAAATTATTTTTTGAGGAAGAAAAAAAAGCTTGATCTTGTATTTATTTTGTAATTTTATTCACGTCCTTCAGTAAATTTGTACATACATATATATTTTTTTTCAATACCTTTTAATAATTAATATCCTTATGTAATTTAAATTAAATTTTTGTGGTTTGTTTTTTTTTTTTCTTCGAAAATATTTTTCTTCTTTTCAAATTTTTATCATATGCAATCTACTTATTCAAATTGTTTATTTTTTATTTTTTTCTTATTTATTGTTCCTAGTTTATTTTTTGAATTTGTGTATAATGTTGTTTTCCGTATATCACTTTTTCATGATTTTTATACATATACATAATATGTACATTCTTATGTATACGTTCATATATGAATTTACTTTTCTTTATGATAAATTATGATTATATCCTTTTCATATATTTATTTATTTACTTTTTATTTATGTCTTTATTATAACTTTTTTTTTTTGTAGAATTATTTTACCAAAACCGCATATTATAAAATCATTCAGGAAAAAGGAAATTCTTCTTTCATTTTCCGTTTCTTTTTTTTTTATCTCTTTTTTATTTTTATAAATGCATTTAATATGAAGATATTTTATGTACACTTTATATTTGAATATACGGGGTCTATATACAATGTGTATGTTGACTATATATATATATTTTTTAAAATAGAAAAAAAGGCCGAAAAAAATAAGCTTTTGGCAACAAGGAAAAAAAATTTGTGAACCTAAATTTGAATATCTGAAAATATCTAGATGATGTATCTCCTCTTCAATATAACATTAATTCACATTTGATATGTTCTCATCAGAATTTTTTCTTTTTTCCATTTTTTTTTTAAACTTTTATGTATTTTTTTTTCCTGATTTCTTTTTAATTTTTTTCTTCTATTTTTCAGTAATAGTATACGAATTTTTTCTTTTTTTTTTTTTGGCAACCAAAATGATGATGACTATAGGAAGGTATGGATGAAAATGGATAATATAAAATGGTTTATATTATTCATATTTCGTCATATATGCAGTTTTGTTAAACTAAGTATGTATATACGAGTATGTACATATATATTGGTATGATACATATTTAGGTACTGTCTGATTTTGATTTGAGTGAATTTTTCCAGAACTTTTAGCTATAATAGGTAATAAAAAACAAAATTTCTACTCTGTATGTATGATGGTTACTTTTTTTTTTGGCAGTATGGAAATTGCTGGTATGAGAATAAGGTAAGTGAATGCTTTTATCTATCCAAAAAAAAAAAAAAATAAGAATAAAAAAAAAACAAAAACCATTTTTCCTTCTTTTTGATTTGTTTAAAAATGTTTAAAAAGAATGATGGAAAAAAAAAATTGACTGTCGAAATGATGTGACGAATGCCATGTATGTACAGTGTATACACAATAATGTCTGAAAGATAGATTTGATTTATTTTCGGATTTTTTCATATATTTTTTTTGTTGTGATTTTTCTTTTTGATAATTTTTTTTTAATTCATTTTTTATCCTGATATGAAAAAAGGGTTATTTTTTTTTTGTATCCCTTTAGTGGAAATGAATATGAAAATATTATCAGAAAACGCAATGAATGTCAACTTATCAAATGCATTTTTATTTTAGGTTTTTTTTCGGCTTGTTTTTTTTTGTTTTTTTGTTTTTTATTTTCGTTTTTTTTTTCGTATAATTTTGCTTTTATAAAGGAATAGTACGGGTATTACTGATGATAGAATAAAAATTTCTTTTCAAAAATTTGAAAAAAGTAAAAGAAAAATAAAGAAAGAAAAATGATAACGAAAAAAATGTGCTATACAAGCGATATTAACAACGATATCAATGAAAAGGATTTAATAACGTAAAGGATATATCTTAATTAACAATGTCAATATAGATTGAAGTCTTTTATTCATATTAATGACAAGTATATACTCTGAATCATCATGAATGAAGTTTTTGAAATGAGAAGGATAACATTTTTATGAAAAGTAAAATTTTAACAAATGAAATGTAATTTGATAATACATGAGATTTGGTTTATGCAAAGCAAATCACAAATAACGAACAATGCAGATTTAAATTTAATTAATTTTCAATGATAATATTTTGTACTTAAGCAAATACCTATACGTTACATTTAATAATTATTTTATTTCTTTTTTCATACAAATTTATTTTTTTCTTCTGCAAAACATCCTCCACTATAATTTAATTTCGAAGTTCTCTAAGTTAACTTTTCAATTGTCAAATAAAAAAGCAAATACTTAGTTAAACAATTACTTTTTTTTTTCTATACATAAAAAGATTTTGTAAACTTTTAAAATTTCAATACTCAAAGTACCAATCATCCTATTCTATTTTCATTTTGTGGAATCTCTTTTTTTTTTTTCATTTCAACGATTTTAATTGTGTATACAACATAAACAGTAAGAATTGTAATAAAATGGTTAAAAAGGGTTTGAAATTTTTCCAGAATTTTGTTTAGAAATTCAGTTTTTTTCAGTTCAGTTTAATTCATCTATATAAGATGATAGCCCATTTTGTATTGTATTTTTTTTTTTTTTTTTGATAATAAATTGAAGAAGGACTTTTTGTTAAATCAACAAAAACCCTTTCTTTTTCTCTGTTTAGAAAAAAAAAAATTCAATATCTCAATGAAAAATTTCAATGTTTTGATACAGTTTATATTGTGGTATTTTTCGAAATTGAATACAAAACAACAGATGAATGATGAATTCTTTTGTTAAACAATCTTTTTAAGGTTTTAGGACATATCTTTTCATTTAAAGTAAAATGTATAAATAACAATTATATGAAAAGTTTACAAGATAAAATATATATGTATGTACTTCAATTATTCATATACATATATGTATATACGAATCTATCTAGATATTGTATAAAAGAAACATTTCTGAATCTGATGTATTAAGACAAACACATACACACAGACACACACATACATATAACAATATATGTACTTGAAATGTTAAAGATTTATCTCTAATATGAAGAAGAAACACATTTGTTGTCTATAAATGAATTGAGCCTAAAAACGATAAAATTACAATTTCAACAATCCTATCGAATTGTATCTTCAATTCATTTTGATTGAATGTTTTTTTTTTTTCAAATCTATTCTTTAGATTTGTTTTTGTGGACAATACAATACAATCAAATGTGTACTAACATACCATTATATACATACGTATTTAAGTTAAAAATTATAGTAGCTATAATAAAGCTTTTGTTGTTAATTGAAACTATTTCATGAATTTGTGGCAACCAAAATAGAAGTGAATAAATTGAAAAATAAATCTAATTAAAAATATAGATATACATATAAATAAATAAATAGGATATAAAATTTAATAAAACAAATGGAATTTAATTTTATTTGAAATTTTAATATTTTTTAATCAGGATTTATTAAAATGAAAAAGTACTCATGGGAGTCATAAGGTACAGTAGA
This sequence comes from Bombylius discolor, assembly GCA_939192795.1. Lineage (NCBI taxonomy): Eukaryota > Metazoa > Arthropoda > Insecta > Diptera > Bombyliidae > Bombylius > Bombylius discolor. The sequence goes on along the minus strand of OW584241.1, from coordinate 1,424,873 downwards.
TTAATCTTTTGGTGGACTCTGAATTTTTCAGGAAGTCCTCTACAGGATAAATTTAAATTTTTCAAAAATCGTTAAGATATTCAAATTCATGAATTTCAACAAATAAATTTTTATTTTCGCTGGAATGAACTCATTCTAGTTTATTTTCACACTATATTAATTCAAAACAATAATGATAAAATTGTACAATCGATTGATTGCTCTTTCTACACACATTTCCATTTATTTATTTAAATAAAACTTTGTGGTTAGTTTATTTTTTTTTATTTCCTTAATGAGACTATTATAACCTAAAAAAATAAAACACTTTAAAAAAATAAAACATAATAATCCAATTCACCATTATCTTTTATTATTAAAAAAAAAAAAAAAGGTAAGCTATTAGTGAAGAATAAAGGTGTGGCCAAAAGTTGACCTCGTGTTAAAAGTTTAATATTCATCACAATATACTCATCATTAAAAAAAAAAACACACTTTTTATTTGTATATACCTACATACATATATATAATATTCATTCTGGTAAAATACATGATGTTTCATAATTAAATGCTTGCTAAACTGTGTGTTGTTGGTTATTATGTTCCTTTTTTTTCAGTTTTTTTTTTCTTCTTTACTTTTTTATTTTAAATTGAATTGAATCTAACCAACAACTAAAATAAAATTAAAAAGAAACAACAACAAACAAAGAAAAATTTGTATAAATTTACTATTTATCAGGTGTATCAAAAGTTGTATGTATAAAAAAGAAAGGATATACAGTGTTAGCTTCTTTTTTTTCTCTCTTAATATCTTGGGTCATCATTATAATAATAATAAAAAAAAAAGCTTAAACATTTCCAAATTAATTTCTAATTGCGTTCTAGCATGATTTGTTGAAATTAATTCAAATGCGGGAATTGTGAAAGTTTTAGATAAGCCGCAGTGATATAAAACGGAAATGGAAAATAAACAGTTTTTTTTTTCTTCAACAAAAAAAAAAATAAAAATAACACGCATAATAAATGAAAATTTCGTTGTTGTTGTTTTTTTTGTTATTTATTAAAAAAAAAAGAATACATATATGCATAACATATTATATAAATATTTTATAGCAATTTTTTTTAATCATGATATAGGTAAAATAGAGTGTTTTTATGGTTGTTGTATTACGGCTATTTAGTTAAAATAGTATATTATGTATATATGTATATAGTTGCTGGGCATTTGAAGGACAATTTAACTTTCAAATACATTTTAAAAAGGATAAATTAAAAGTGAGAAAATTTATTTTTAACTAGCTCCTTTTTTTTTTTTTTTTTTTTTAATGAAAAAGGACAATTAAATAACAACAACTGCATAGTTTTTCAATTTTATTTTTGATGATTGACTTTTATAAATGATCGCAATTCCGTTAAACAATTGAAGCTTTTTTCAATTAAATATTAGTTGGTGATTTTTGTTTTTTTTTTTTTCAAATTTACAGATGAATAATTTTTAGTGATATTGTGACTTTTAAATTTAAATAGGACTCACGTCAAAAATTGAAATGTTAAAAAAGAAAATTTTAAAGCTTTTTTGTTTTTGTACGTATTTTGAGGCTTTCTTCAGAAATAGGCATTCACAAAAAGTACCCACAAATTAAGCACGAAATATTACCGTGAGATAAAATCTGTTTTCTAAATCATGTATGTATATAAAAAAAACCTTTTAAAATCTTTAGTCACATTATTAAGTTCAATTTCCAGTTCAAATTTTTTTTTCTTTTAAAAAAAAAATTCAACCCTTATTTTTTCGATCTCATCATATCTCATATTACCTAAAAATTTGTTTATGTATCAATACCTATTAATGAATATTTTTCTCAAACAATATGAATAACATTTCTATAACATATTGACACCCTCTTATTTAGTTTTCAACGATAATTAAATCAAAACCCATAAAACCATAACAACATAAGAGCTATATACCAATTGTATTATTGTATCTCATCAAATAATATATTTATGTATATATATTTAAATTATTTACATTAAAATGCATTCTTGTTTTCTTTTACATTTTAAGAGGACATTCATTATTTACAATAATTTTTGATACAGTTTTCTTCTTATTTTTTTTTTTTTCTTCGATAGAAGGGCGTACGATAGCATATTGTTTTGTAAATGAAAGAAAAATACCATGAAATCTATTTAATTTTGTTGAAAACTTCAAGAAACAAAATAAATATAGTAAATATACATAATAACCGGAAGAAAGTCCTTATGGGTTCATAATTGTGACACGTGCCTGAAAAAAAAGGCATCATATAATTAAAGCACGTTTACACTCTCCTAACTTTATATGCTACATAGTATTTAAGGGCTCTTCAATTATTATAATGCTTTTTGGAATCATTTTTTTAAGGAATTGTAATGTATAAGAGAAAACCATAATTCCATACAATTTTGTTTTTTGTAAGAAAAAAAAAACAAAACAAAAAGAATTACTAAAATTGTTTACATTTAACTAACAAAATATTACATCGTTGATTGAATTTATAAAATAAAAATATCGTAAAAAAATTTTATGATTCAGTCGACTGATTTTTCAGTTAGTTTTTTTTTTTTTTTTTTTTTTTTTTTTGAGATTTTATGTAAACATTGTGTACATAGTGATGAGTTGATGGTTCACGTGTCTCTGAATGATATAGATACTAATAAAGGATCATGAGGATGATGTTGATACTTCTATATAGACCAATGGGATAGTGAACATAATCTGTATTTGTTTTGGTTGACTGTAGAGTGTCATCAAATAATCTGATAATTGGTGTGTAAATGATATGATACTAAAGATTTTCAATAAGCTAATTATACATAACAAATAATTTTGTATCGACAATAATAATTATTTTAACAACATTTTCATGTTATTATTTGTTATTAAATTATTAGTTACTGTTGTACTTTTACATGCTTGAATAATTATTAATTATATATTTACATTTAAAATTGTAACTCATTATCCAAAATTTGGAAACATAATACACGAATTTATAAGAGAAAATAGTAAATACCATAATAATCACTTTTATCATTTTTTTTTTTCCTTTCTTTTGTAAAAATAAATCATAAAAATCTGAAAATCGATTATGTAATCGAATCCCATGAGAAAAAAAAGGATATTTTTATTCTTTTTTGCTCATGGATTTTAATCTGTAATTATTATATTAAATAAATGTTGAATATAAAACTGATTGAAACAAAAAAAAAAAAACAAAAAATAAAACAAATGCTTTACATACTATACAATGATAAAGGCAATTTCTATAACAAGAATACTAGTACAGAATCTAAAATAAGGGATTTTCACACTTCTAATCTTCAATTTCACACATGAGTACCCTTTCTAATTTTAAAAACTCAAACCGAGAATGAATCACTGAAAGTATACTATATGTATATAGTAAATACTTTAGTGAAAGATGAATGAATTAAGTAAAAAAGTAAATAAAACAAAACAAAATAAAAAAGGAGAATCATAAGGTGAAAATAAAATTCCTTTTCGAAATTGCCATCCACTGTGTAATAACTATAAATATTCTGACAAGATGCTATATAAAAATATAGTCCTTCAAAAAAAAAAAAAAAAAAAAAAAAAATAATGTAATGGACTATAATACAATATGATACAAGTATAATATGTGATATCACATACATATAAATAAAAAAAAATAAAAACTGCTTTTGTTCTCTTGATAGCCGTTTTTCAATCATCAATTTAATGTTATAGTGTAAAAAGGACACATTTATGTTTTCATTGATAAAAACTATATATTTATGTATATACAATAAAAAAAAAATGTTACCGTTTCTATTAACTTTTAAGGATATGAGTGGGAAATTAACTTTTCCTATATTGAGCATCAACTGTATACTTATTTGGATCTATAGCTGTGGTCCTTATAAGAGGATTTTGACCATCAATAAATTAGTTTTTAGTGAACTCTGCAAAAAATATCCTGGCTAAATTTAAATTCTCAATTCTCTCGTGTACCTACTTACTTTTTCAAAGGAAGGAAAAAAGTGTCTACAATGAATTCTTAAAATTTGTTGTTGTTGTCCTGTAACTTTTGCCAAAATATTTTTCATGACTCATTCAATATCAAACATTGTAAATTTCATCAGTAGTCTGTCGTATGATTATTCCGTCCTGTTTTCAGTTTTTCTTTAAATTTACTTTTCCTTAAGTTTTCCACATTTTTTTTCTATTTTGTCTGAATTGGTAACATTGATCAATAAACGAAATAATTTTATCACAGAGGGGTTATATCATACCTCAGTCAAAATAAAAATCAGTAAAAGCGAAATTCAATCTGTCAAAAAGATTACAGACCAATTACCCGCTCCGAGGGTTATTGTTTGCTATTACCGTACCACATTCTTTACCACTTTATACCAGTACACATGATATGAATTTTTAGTTATATTGTACAAAGTAGAAACGTGTATATTGGAAAGGATCAAAAATGAAAAAAAGAAAAACATAATAAAATTTCAGTAAATTATATTTTTACTATAATATTGGGATAAACAGAATGTGTATTACAGAGAAAAGAGTTTTTCTTGTATGTATCAAGATTTTGAACAGGAATATAAGTAGCAACAACAACAACAACAACAACAACACTAGTAGCAGTAAGCAGCATCAAAATACAATTACAACTACCCTTCAACTTGTTTTTTTTTCTTTTCCTTTTTTGGTGAAAGGTTTGAAAGAAAGGGGCGACTTTAATAGAGCAAATCTTTTTTTGATATCAAGAGCCAAAGACTTTATTATGATTGCACCAGTCAGTAAAAGCATTTTACACTGATTTTTATAAAAGTTTGCTTGTTGTTGGGTATACCAGATATTTATTATTATTATTTTTTTTTCTTTTCTAAATTATAGTCAATAATGATCATTTTCTTTTAGTTTGAAGTTTGTTGTTGAGTCGTTGATATTAAAGATGATAATCGTTTTAGTTAGAGAGGGTGAAAATTGAGTACACATGAGAGGATTAAAAGTGCATTCAATTTTGTTTTTTTTTTGTATATGTAAGATTCCCTTGAGGAAGTCATTTCGTTATATTATTTAATACAAAGCGAACATATGAATATGTGTATCTAAAAAAAAAGGACTATATTATTACAAAAAAAGGAGAAAAAAAAAAAACACACACACACAACTTTAATGATGAAAATCATTTGATTGGTATCATGTGGGCGGCAGGGTGTAACAATTCATTTATTTGTTGTTTTTAATATGGCATATGGTTGATAAATGATTGTTTTATAAAAATTTTCAAATGTTTAATGGTTTTTTTTTCCTTTGTATGAGAATAATAGAAATACAATTGTATGATATCATACTGATTTTAGTTTTTTTTTTTTTTTAAATGCAATTTAGAAAAAAAATAAAACATTCTTTGAATTCTTTAGCTGAAAATTAAATAGAAATAAATTTTATATAAAACAATATTTTTTTTTTAATTACAATGTAGTATCTCTTTAAACAACAATATAATTGCTTTATCCTTTTTCATATCTCATCCATAGAATTATTTTAATGTGTTTATACATAACACATATTTATCAAAGGATTAGATCTATTCATAGCATTTACCTTTTAATTTCTTATCTACCCTTCGAAAATAAAAAATTATCAGCACGCGCAGCCGCTAATAGTGACAATTTTACATTTTCTTTCTAGGAGACTCAAATGCATAAATTAATTTATATATGTACCTACATACAATAAACTCGTATGTAGGTACATACATATATAAAAATACAAAGGGAGTATATCGTATTAAAATTCGATGTGGACTGTTGATTTTGAATTAATAGTTACAATAATAATGTGTATTTGTTTTTTTTTATGGGAGTCATTATCATTAAATAAAAATAATTTAATTAGAATACATTTTTATACGAAGATGAAGAGCATATGGTAAATGATGAAAATTAAAAAGGATAACGCAACAAACTTTAAACAAAGTCTATCTACGTTCATAATCATGTATGCAATATTTTCCAACTTTTTTTTTTTAAACATTTCAAAAAAAATAAAAAAAAATAAAAAAACAATGATGATTGTTGATGATCTTTGTGTAAAATAGTTTCGTGGATCATCATGACATGATAAATAGTCTGACAGTGCATTTAAGACCGAATGGGCTTAGGTCAAATAAAATGTCGTGATAATATCTAATTTGTGGTTGAAATATAGAAAATAATTCAATGAATAAAGGTAATAGAGTATACTAATTTTTAATGCCGTAAAAGTGAACGTAATTCTTTGACAAGATACATGATAGTTTTATAGATCATTCACATTATCATCATCATATGGAGAAGGATTCAAATTATTATTATAAATTTAACACGTAAAATCGAAATTTATCAGGTAATTAATCTTCGATTAAGTAATTGAATATACTTAAAAATATTGTGTATCGACCCTATTAATAGAGTTGTTTTCAATTAAACAACATGGTTATAAATTTAAAATAGGACTAGCACACCTTATACGTTTTTAAGTACATTTTGAGACAAAACTATCAACTTTTACGCATTGGTAAGAAAAAAAAAAAGAAAGAAGAATTACACATCATGTGCAGTAAATTAAAAGAGTTAAAAAAAAAGGTGTCCCTTAAGCGGCCTAAAAACTTTGTCAGCGCACCAAATTTAGAAAAAGTTGAAGGATGCTACATTTTTTTTTTTTAAATAATAAAAATTTTAATCTGAAATTTACAAAATCTTTTTTTTTTAAATTATTAAAATATTTCCTCCCCTTTTATCTCTTGACATTCCTTAATTGACAAATGTTATGCAATAAATGAGCTCTTTAAAACTTTATTAAGTTATAATTCGTGTTATAAACATCGAAAATGACTTAACAATTAAAACATGAATCTGTTGAAGTCAACAAATAACTAAATTGCCATTAAAATGAAAAAACCCTTATGCATATTTGCACTTAGCTTATTATTATTTACATTTGTTACTGTTAAATAAGTATCCCCCAAGAAAACAAAAAAGAAAAAATAAATAATATGAAAATTGCCCTCCTACATCGTTTTATTAAGTTATCTAACAACCCCAATTGAATTTATACTTTTAAAAAAGTGCCAAACCTCAAATATCGTAATTTTCCGGATTTCCAACCCTCATTTTATTTTGAGTACACAAAATGAAAATGGAAAAAAACAAAGTAGAGCAAATATGAAAAATAGTATATTTTCTATACAATTATTTTGGTATGAGAATACCAACACAATCAAATTCACAAAATTCATTTATTTATTTCTTTTTTTCTTTCTCTTCGTATAATTTGGATAATGTTAGATTAATAGAACTTGTATAAAAGTGCTATACTATTTCACTGCTGCCAGGGGATGTTATCATTAAAATTGAGTTTTTTTTTCTTTCCGAATAAAATGGTAAAAGCTATAATTCGAATAAATACTTTTAGAGGGAGAATAAAAAAAAAATGAAAAATTCATATGATGAATGTGATTAGGAAGATGAAAAAAGACACTACTTATATTGTCATATTTCACTACATGTTTTCTTTTTGTAGTTTTTTGTTAAGAAAAGTGATATATTAACTGCGTGCGCATCATTTAATTTTTGCAAATTTTATAAAAAAAAATAAATATCTGATTAAGTGTCAAAAATAATTTAAGTAAAAAATTTGAGGAAAAAATTATTGTGATTTCTTTTTGAGAGCAAAAAGAAAGTAAAAGTGAAAGAGAAGCCAAAGGAAAAAAAAATTGTTACTTCTTTTTTGATGTGCTTTGATGATGTTTCTTTATTATTATTTTTTTTTTTTTTGTTCTTTGTTTTTGTTATTTTTGTAGCCACCCTCTTTGTATTTTCGAGTAAAGTACTTTATCTTATTGCCACTGTAAGATTTCTATTGGGGCTTCAAGTATCACAAATTATAATATTATAAGTAGCTACTTTTATTTATGTATGTACCTATGTATATTTATGTACGCATTATTTTCGTAATAAAAAAAACCACCCAAATCATTTTTATTTGTGGCAGAAACAAGAAGGAATATAAAGGTCGACTTCTTAAAATCATAATAAAACAATGATTATTTCATTTGTGAAACACATTTTTTTGTTTTGTTTTGTTCTTTTTTTTTTCTTACTAAATAAATATTAAGATGATGTGTATTTTTTTTTATTAGAGAATTTTTTTTTTTTTTTATGATAAAAGATACGACAGATTTTCATATTATCCTATAATTCATCCCCCTTTTGTCTTGTTATACAGTGATAATAATAATAATGATGATGTTGATGAGAGAAGATAAAAGTATAATGTTCATTCAGTTTAGTTATTATTTTTGTTTGAAAAAAAGGAAGAGAAGTTCTTTTTTTTTGTTTTTTTTTTTTGTTTTTTTTTTTTTTTTTTTTGGTTATAAAAGAAGACCCAAGTGAGACGTTTAAGATGGATTTCATGTTTTACAATAATCACAGATGGTGTATAATTGACAGTAATTACATGCCACCTTAAAAGGTTCCGATGGGATTTTATGATTGACGAATGATGAACTTTTCTGTTTGACATTTAATAAACATTTTTACATAGATGCTCATTTTTCTTTTTGTTGTTTTGATGTTTTTAATAATGAAATCTGGTTTTTTACTAATGAATTCTGTCCTTTTTTGTTTAAAATGTGAAAAAGTTATGAATTTTTAATTTTTATCACGGATATTTTATTTAAAAAAAAAAAAACAAAAATTGTTACACTAATTTTTATTAATTGGTTTTGGTCTTCATCAATCATTTTTATTTTTACTTTTTTTTCAATTTTATAAATCAATATTAAATTTCAGAACTTTTATTTTGCATTCATGATTTTGTTGTTTTTTTTAAATTTACCCTACAGTTACATATTCTACAATTGTAGTATCATTTTTTTTTTCGCTTGTTTTTTTTTTCGGAAGTGCCTATTAAAAAAATGTTGCAAACATTTTATATTAAACAAGGATATTTTTTTTTATATTCGTATAATCCGATATTGTATTCTGTATAGGATGTTCATATAAATTGTCTGCATTTCATCATCAGTGTAGCAATTGCAATTGTTATTTTCAATTTTAACAACTATATACTAAAGTTGAATTCATTTTTTGTTTGTTTTGTTCCTGTGTGCAATTTTTTTTTTTTTTTGCAATTTCACTAACCGAGTATAGAAAATAGAAAATTCATCGTTTTTTGATTTTCTATAGTGCAAAAAAAAAAAGCAGTTTTAAGCACACATATATAATGTACAATACTTTTTTTTTTATTATTTAGAGAATTGAGAGTAATTTCTGGTGAATTACTTTTTATTTAAAAATAAAAAATAAAAGTAAAATAAAGATAAAAATAATAAAACGTTTTTCTATATTCTCATATCATTATATTTGCTATTTTAATGCAAAACACTTTCTGTTGTATTATATATGATTGTGGTATAACATAAATGCAATATTAACACATGTTTGTTTGTAGATAGATTTTTATATACGATATATGGAAATTTTCAGGAAAAAAAAAAAAGGAAAATTTAACATTTGAAGTGATAGATAGGAAAAAAAGTTAAAAATCAGTAAAATGGTAAAATGTGATGATAAATCACAAAAAAAAAAACAAAAAAAAACTAATATAAAAGCGCATTGCACCATATAAAATAAAACAAACAATCAAACATGTATTATATTTTTTTTTTATGAAATACTTATGCACGTGAAAAATTGCAATGCATATTTCATTTTGTGATATGGTACACATTCAATAGCCTATTCATTAATTTGTTGTTACGTTTTTCCGCCATGTCAACCAAACAATAATACCAAGAGATTATCAGCAATAAAAAAAAATAAATAAAAAAATAAATAAATAAAAAACAATTTATAGAAGTAAAAAAAAAATCTCAAATTACATCTAAAATGTGTCATATTAAAAATGCTTTTATAAAAATTTGTTTTTAGTTTAGATTTGTTATTTGACACACATATTTTTTTATATAGATGAGAAATCAATGGAAAATTTGAAGAAAAAAAAATGTTATTGTGCTGATAATGTAAGGTGACAAGAAGTAAATCAATAATTTGTTAAAAAAATCAATTTGAGAATAGGTCAAAAAATGATTTGAACATAAAAAGGTCAATCAATTATCCTTAATAAAAAAAATTTCAATGTTACAGTTCTGTCTAAAGATACAATAAAACTATAGTAAATCGTGAAGTATGGTGGATCTTCACGTTAAAGAAAAAAAAACTTATTTCTTCAAAAGTGAGTTCCTAAGATATTTTTAAGGATCTTTAGATTTTTTCCCTAATCTGTAAAATTCAAATTTATGGATTTAATATTTATCGTGTTGTTGTCCATGGCTTTATATATCTAATTCAAAATTTAATTTAACGCTTTGATTTTGTGATGATTGATCACATAATATTTTCCATCAGACACAATCTTTGTAGCAAAATTTATTTGAAAACTACAAAAATTTTGCACCTTTCAATTGAACGTCCAAAATAAAAAAAAAAAACAATTTAAATTTCTGACAAATTATATTTCGTTAACGTTCTTAATTCTTAATCTGCAGCAAGAAATTTTCAAAAATATATCATTAATCATAATTCAATGTTGAAATTTTCAATAATAATTGCAAAAAAAAAAAAAAAAAAAAAAATTTGGAGAAAAAATAAAAAAGCTTATTAAGAAAACAAAATCGTTCAAAAAATACATTAATTTATCTTTTGCAGTTGAAATAATTGAAAAAAAGATTAAAATTTTAAGTACTCGATAATAATTATTGTCTTTAAACAAAACGGGATCAGAATGCTGAAGACTCTGGTAAAAAAAATACAAACACACAAAAATTAAACAAAACCACCCCAATAATATATGTATGTATGTTTCACAAAAATGTAACATTTATATTATTGTGGATTTTAAATAATAATCAACCAGAAAATGCGGTTAATGTGTAACACTTCGTTTACATTAACAAGTCCAACCCGTAAACTTCATAAATTTTTAAAAACAGGAACAAAAAAAAAATATATAAATTTACATTTATATGATGAGGTAAAAATAACATTAAAACGCCATCGTATATGTATCTAAACGTAATCCACACATTATACATATGTATGTACGTATCCATAAAGGATGAGTTGTTTTTTGCGTGTTATTAATATAAAAGGTGTACGTGTACAGTGTAAAAATGTTGGAATACCTAAAACAAAAGAACCAGAAAAAAAAAAATCGACAACATTAAATTCAAAAACCAAATGGTAAACGAATTACAAGAGGAAGTCATTACCAACTGTACAAAAAAAAAAAAAGATTAATAATGATGATGAACTGTATTCATATCGTTACTATGTAGTATCCATCCGTATGTACTTATTTATTCATCCTGCTATGGACTCATACATATTATATGTATGTAGCATATTCCATACCATTTTTAACTACTTTTAATGTCCATATTTAACTAAATCCGCCCTCCGGAATTTAACATTTTTGATGACTTAACACGAGAAAGGCTTACTTCGTGTTTTTACTTTATTATTTTTTTGTTTTTGTTTTTAATGTTACCTGTCGATTGGATGTTTTCTTGATATTTATATGCATTACATTTCTGATGATAAGATCAAAATTTATTACCTGGTAATTGAATGAATGAATTTCATGCATATATACAATTTTTTTTTTTCATATGCTAAAATGTATACACAAACGAAAAAAAAACAAGAAGGAAGAATGTATTTAAAAGCAATAAAGTACAAAAAAAAAAAAAAACAAAAAAACATATGTATGTATGTATAAAAACAACTTGAATGTTTAACATCGTTATGCTTTGCACCTTCAGCAAACATATACATAGTAGTTACATTTATTAGGAAGTAAATCAATTATTTTGTCTTAATCAGAGTCATTCGTATATACATAAAGTGTATTCAAGTAAAATATAATTAAAGGTATAATAATGCGGTAGTAAAATATAATCAATTTCATTTGACTCTAGGCTATGAAAAAAAAAAATGAAAAATAAAAAAAACGTACACGGGTGTTAAATATGACTTTTAGGTTTTAAGTATGTGTAATAAATTCTCATATAATAAATTAGAGAAGAAATTAATATTTATTTTTTAAAATGAAAAAAACACAAATAAAACAAAATATCTTTTTTAAAAAAAAGCTTTTTTAATTTCACTTTTTTTTCTCTAAATTTTTCTTCTTATATTTGCATTTTATTTTTCAAATATCAATTGAACTGAAATGGAAACGTTTAAAATGTTCTCCCAGAGATCTTTTCATCAGTAATTTTCAAGATAACAAATAAAAAATAAAAACAATTTTTATTTCTCACATATCACTTGATACAAACAAAGTGGATACATATTGCATATCAACAATATGTAATTTGGTGCAATCTATGTACACAACATATGCACTCAATTCAACATTAACATTGATTCTTTCTACCACATGGGGAAAATTGAAAATATTACGAAAAATAGAGAAAAAAATAATGTGTAAATATATTTAAAAGAATACGTAACGTCGTACATATACATACACACATAGTATATATGTATATGTAATGAAAACGAGAAATAGAAATTGTTCAATGATTACAAAAAAAAAAAGATAAAAAAATCATTGTAATGCACTGAAAACAGAAAATTGCTCTAGACATTTAATATGTATTAGAAAAAAAAACAGGAAATGTTCATGCGGTAAAGTTAAGGGTTAAGGTTAAAATTAAACAGTAAAACTCTTAAGGGACCTTGATGAAGTTCATTTGGAATTTTTCAATTTTTGAATGATGAGACTATTATTGAAGTTTTTTTCAAAATTAAACTTGTTTTTTAGTTTGAAATTGATTAGGTAAATGTGTTAGATAGTGGGTGAGAATGAGACCTAGTCTGAAGTTACATTTTGAAAAAAGAGTAAAAAGCTTTGTGTTATAGTTGAAGCGTTCACAAGTCAAATCGACTATCATTATAATGGGGACTCCTTTTGAAAATAAAAATAATCAATCGAGTTCTAAAATTTAAAAAACTACTCAAAAAGTGATGATAATCGATTTGGCAGAAAGAAGCAGAAAGAAAAAATAAGAAAATAAAGGATAAAACTTGAAATCAAAGGTCCTAAATCCTAAAATTAAATAGTATGGTCATTTAAATTGATATGCAAGTGGTAAGTCGTAATTTAGGTCATTGTAAATGCAATGAAGATCTTAAAATCCGTTTTTATCTTTTACTTGTTTTTTCTACAATAATTCTGAAATTTGATTAGAATTTTACTAATTGAAACTTTAATTTTATGAATAGAATCAAATAGTAATCAATCAAATTACATAAAATTATTGTAATTGTCAAAATTAATTAAAATAGTTTATAATAGAAAATTTATAAAATATCTTGCATAAAATACACATTTCATCTACATAGGCACATACACTTATTCAGTACCTACATACATATATGTATATAAATATACAATAAATAGCACAATCAATTTCAAAAAGGATATTTAGTAAATCAAATTTCAAACACAAATCTCTATAGATTCAAAAGCCTGTTCAATTTACTTGATTGATTGATTGATTACATTAAGAGCATTTCCAAATAAATTTCAAATGTTTTTGATTTTAAAAATAAATTATATAATTCATACGCTAGAGATAACAAAAATATATCTATCTGTATATGTATATGTCTATGTATGTATAAATCAAAGAACGTACATAATAATAGTACATAAAAAAAAAAGTATAAAAGCAAGAAAAAAAAATAAAAATCAACAAAAAAAGGGTTAAAATTGATAAATGTCACATTTCATTGACATTGATTTAAATAACATGACAATAATAATGAAAGTTTGTGTAATGAACACTAATGATAAGTCATGGAATGTCTTTATATTTTTTTTTATTTAGAATTAAATTACATGTTTGTATTTTTCCTCGCTTTTGTTTTTTTTTTTTTTTTAATTTGTAAATTTTTTGTCTATTTCTATTTCTTATATTATATTTTTCATTAAAAGAGCGTTTTAAGAATTAAATATTTTTCGTTCTTCAATTTTTATTCTGTTAAAGCTCCAAATAAAGCGTTTGTCAAAAAAAAATTCCGAATATTCGAAGTCAATTTCGAAAATTCAATCTCAATTTCGAAAATGTTTTTACAAGAAAAATTCGAGAAAGATTTTTTCGAAATTTGAAAATAAATTTTTTCAATAATTAAAAAAAAAAAAAAATTATTAGTTTCGAAAAAAATTTTTTCAAAAATCTCAGGATTTTATTTAAAAGCTAGAAAATGTTTTCTTAAAGAATTTTAAAGAAAACTTTCGTCAAAAACTTCGATTGCAAAAAAGGAAAACAAGACATAATGTGATCTACATCGTGATGAACAAATGTTTTTTTAAACATGAAATTTGGTTTATTTTTTAACAATTATAAGAATATTACAAAAACATTGAAGGATTTATTTTAGAGTTTAATTGAGGAAGAATTATTATTAGCTTCATTTTAAGATCGATATTTCTTAAAGTAAGTTTTTTTATAGTTTTCTTTTTCTTCTTTTAATTTTTCCATTTAAACAGTTTCAATTGATGATAATTACTTGCTACTTGAACTTCAAAATTAAAATACCGGATGGCAATTTTAAACTTTATTATTTTATTATTATTATTATTATTTTTTTTTTTACTAAAATTGAAAGACAGAGATTAAAAGACACCCTCCATGTCATTTTCTCATCAAGTCTAAAATGCCATAATTACAAAATACCCTGAAAAAAATAATATGAGAAGAAAGGAAAAAAAAAATCATAACAACAAAAATCTTTTGTCGCCTATTGTAAAGCTATTACGCCTGCGGCTAAATCCATGTTCCTTTTGTTGCATTTTCTATGTAAAATTTAGATTATATTGCGCGTTGTTATACATTATAATCTCAATCTCGGTAGCAATAGCAACAGCATCATCATCATCAAACTGTCGGGTTAATAATTGTAGTATGTATACTGGAAGTGTTATTTGTATAGCATTAAAAGAAAAAACCAACAATTTTTTTTTAAACTAACCATGAATATATATACATATGCGAGTACAAACTGCATTTGTATCCTTCGCGATTCAAAAAAAAAAAAAAAAATTAATAAATTTAAAAAACGTATGTATTACCACATTAAATTAAATTGTATATGATGTGATCCAAAAAAGAGAAATAAATAAGAACCACTAATGTAGATAGACATGTCGTATAAATAAATACAACAACAACATCATAATCATCATTTCAATAAAAATAAGGACTAAAAAAAAATAATATGCCTAAAAGAAAATGTAGATATTATGTTTTTTCGTAGATTATTGAAAGCATTAAAAAAGAAATCAATGTTAATGGTGTTAAAAAAAAAATTGTTTAAAAAAAAAATTCAATAAAAAGAAATTTAAAAAAATTTTTTGGAAATTGGGCGTTATCAAAACTTCAGGATATCATGTCGCCATGTATTCAAACCTATTTTCATTTTCTTCGAAATAAAAAAAAAAAACAATGAATAAAAAACATTAATACATATTAAAAGTGTTATTAAATAAATTTTAATTCATAAGTTAAATTGACAATTGGATAAAATTACAGGTTGCAAAAAATAAAAAAAGTAATGAAAAAAAAAAATGGGATGGATTTAAAAACAGGAAACTGAATTATACCCTATTTTTGATCTTTTATTTTCTTAGCACTCTGAAAGAAAAAACAAACAATACCTTTTTTAGTATTTTTGTAGAAGAAAAAGAAGAAAATAAAAAATACAAATTGATAATAATAATATGTCACCTATATAAGGTGTGTACATGAGAAATTATTATGTTAACTTTTAAATTAAAATAAAATTGATTTATGAGATTTTCTTGATGAGAAATTGCATGTGAAAAGTTAATTGTGTAAAGAAAAAAAATTTTTGTGCAGAATTACGGGTAATTTTGAACATTAAGAAAGAGCCTAAAGGAATTTATTTTTAAAAAAAATACTAAATAACTCTACAGGATAATATGGGCGTTTTGATATTTAAAATTTGTTTCATAACCTTGAATTCTGGACGACAAATTTACATATACAACAAAAAGATAATATTTTTTTTATGTGTAATTAATTCAACCAACCAATTAAATAAAATACCAAATTAAGTTTTACAATACCAAAAATTTCCGTTTTATTAAAAAAGATCTCAACTAAAAACTTTCCAATGCATTTTATTTACTCACTTCAAAAGCAAAACAGAATAATGTTTGGTCCTTTTTTTTTTTTGTTCTTTAGAATAATTATCACAAAAATAAAACTCCCTTAAACAATTATGTATTTCAAAAATATTCATAAAAATGTTAAAACAATTTGGGAGATCTTCGTTTTCATTAATTAGAACAGCTCTAATTAATTGAAAGCTGTTTGATGGTCATTAGACCGTTTATATAATATCTATTCATATAAATTTATTATATGTACATATGTACATACATTTTTTAGGGTTGTTGTTATAAAAGATATTTTTATGTGTATATGAAATTTTATTCATTCTTTTATTTTTTATATGTATCACATATTAAGTATATGAAAGTGAAAATGTATAGACAAACACATAAAAATAATTTTACGAAAAAGATTAATTGTGTGTTCATTTTGATAGCTTAAAGGCTATTCATTTTGTAATTTGATCATGACAACTAATTTTTATATTTAAGTTTTTTTTTTATCATGCTTGTTTTATTTTTATTTTTATGCAATTGAGAAAAAAGAAAATTGCATACAAATTGTCTTAGTGATTACTTTTTTTTTTTTTTTCAATCTAAAAGTTCTACGAAAGAATTAAGGATTTTTTGTTTTTAAACATTTAACGTAATATAAAAAAAATGATAACCAATCAAAAGGAAATTTATTTTTAAAAAGTTTAATTTACGTTTTTTTTTTTTTTTTTAAAAGTATGTAGGTGGTATAGATACATATATCTTCAAATATATGAATCATTTTATACACAAGTACCTACACACATTTTAATAAATAATTTTAATTTTATTTTTTTTTTGTGGAAAAGTTTTTTTCCTTTTCGTTTTTTTTTTTTTTTTTTTTTTTTGAAAAAATTTAATGAAAGAAAATTTTGTATAACCACATTTTGCTTTTATACTCATAAATTTTGAAAGACATGAAAAATAAAGAAAAAGGTAAAAAAAAAAAAAAATTAAAATGAAAAAAATTAAATGAAAAATTGTGGATATATAAAGGTACATGAGGATAACGAAATAAAATATTAAGGAAAATAAAAAATACAAAAAAAAAAGAACATAAGTATAACAACCACAAATTTAAATGCGCAAGTCATCATATTTTTAGTTAACTTCACGTATGTATATGCAGTGAAAATGAAAATTTGTGTTTTTAAACTCATATGTTAAGATAAAAATTCCGAAAAAAGCAACTTTTCAACGTATTTTAAGCCGTCATGAAATCTAACAATTTGATTCTTTTTTTATTGCTGTATTTTATTGATTTAATAAAATTTTTAAAAAAATTTCAACGAAGTCCTTCTTCATTTTCTTATAGAAAATTTCATTATTTCCATTTATTCGGAAGTTGTATCATATGTAAATGAATATGCATACATATCTATATCCACGTGGTATTGCATATGTGTAAAAAAATTTTTAAAAAAAAGGAAAAATTTAGTGCCGCAACCAAAAAAAAATTTATATACCAATGAGGTATGTATATTTCTTCCTTTTAAGCCTATCATTTTTGGGAGTAAAACACCATTTAAATGTATATTTTACATGTAATATATCTGACTTAAATATATCTTAATCAAGTTATCATGTAATACGGAACAGAAAAAAAAATTATAATGTTTTCATCTTGCGAATTTATCATATTATCTTTCTATTAAAGTTGAAAAAGTTTAAAAGTTTGAAATATGTGATATATGTACGAGTATATCATACATACTTACATGTGTGATTAGATACAGGTATGTATGTATATATGATACAATTTACTGTAATAAATTTTCCAAATTACATTGGATACGTAAAACATCTAGAAAATTTTAGGTTTTTTTTTTTTTGACACTTTTAGAAACAAATATTTCCTGGTAAGGGAAATTGCCCCGGTAACTGTAAAAAAAGAATTTAAAAATTATTCGATTAAAATTGAATTTTAACTCAGTATCTCAGTATTTTAAAACTGATAAATCAATTTTTAGTTCGACGAGAATAAAGGTCTTGAAATTAATTAAAAGTTTATCTTCTTTTTTTTACAATAAAAAACCTTAATTTTGTCCACATGTTTTTTTTTCTATATTCACTAACAGCAACGAAAAAAAAAAATTATTGTAATCATATAAAAAAGGTCAAATTCAATTTTTGATTGGATTAAGTGCTTACATTTAAGGTAACACACGTCATTCATAACCGTCATCATTGAATTGTCCTCAAATTTCATTTAAAGATAAATATAAAAGCCAGTTTTGAACGTAACACGTCCTTTAAGTAATTCTGTCCTCATCAAGAAGAAAAGAAAAAAACTATGTACTTATACTCGTACTTTCTTTAACAACAATAATCTATATTTCATAATTCAAAAATCAAGTATTTCATTTTGTGATTTAACAAAGGATAACAGAAACTGCAGATATAAAGATCCTCTACTTTTTTTTTTATTCTCATGTTCACTAGAATTTTAAGTGAATTTAGTTTCAGAGATGAGGATAGAGAGTGAAATTTGAGATGATAGTTTATTTTTATTTTTTTTTGTGTTGTTTGATAAAACTACGTTTTATATATTTTATTTTATTCCATTCATTTTATTTTTATTCACATATAAAAAAAAAACATAATATAATACAAAACGAACATTATACATGAAGTTTTTAAAAGACGAGCTATTTTATATACTCAAACTCCGTTAAATGATGTCCTTTTTTTTATATTTTTTATTTATTTTGTTATTTTTTTTTTTTTTTTTCCTTCTAAGGTCATTGTATTAAGAGGGTGTTTTTTTGTCTGGTTTTGGTCCATTTTATGATAACATATATTGTTAGAATTATTGTCATATATGAACATGTATCATCATCATCATCATCACAATAATGTAATCCATTCATACATGTGTACTTAAAAATAAAATAAATTCTTATGTTATGGGTGACAAAAAGATGTGTCTGTCCATTCTATTTTTTTATTTATTTTTTATTTTCAAACTTACATTTTTTATTTTTGGTTTTATTATTATTTTTATTTTCTAGTACCCATATTTTTCTTACTTCTTTTTTTTTTTTTTTTGTCATTAAAATGAATCCATTATGGTCGAGTTAAATTACGCTTAAATAAAGTTATAACATTGTTTTTTTTTTTATTCTTTTATTTGCCATAGAATTATTATATACTAAAAGCAGTTCTCTAGGGAACTCTTTTAGTGCATTTTAGATGCTTGTAAATGAAATCATTTTATTTTTTTTTTATATATAGAAGTATGAAATGTAAAGCTATTAGTGAAATGGTTATATATGTTGCTTTTTATATCATGAAAAGACCATTAATCTTCTTAAATTGAAAAGATTGTTTTTTTTTTTTTTTGAAATATTTTTTTGCAAGTTTTTTATTAATATACACGACCAACAAGATAAAGAATTATGAATAGTGATTGTGGTTGTATAAAAGCTTTATTTTAAATCAAATCTTTAATTTTTAAAAGCCTTTCAAGGAATAACTGTAAAATGGATTAAGTTTCCGTAAGCCTTCGTTCGTAATTGTCATATGAACAGCAAATATTTTGGATTTATGGAGCCATTAATGGTGGATTTCTTCACAATTTCTGGCTAACTTTCCGACGGCTAGAATAAATAAACTGAAGGTTAGCCAGAAGTTTGATTTCCTTTATAATATCTTTTGATTTGAAATAAAATATAATAAAAATAATATGAGAGGTGAAGGTGAAGAACTTATGTATGTATGTTCAAGATAACTTTAGCTTTTAGCTGGTTGTGATGAAATCGACTATAAGATAATGTAGAGCAAATAAAGTGTAATGTATTCCTACATCCTAGAAAAATGAATAATAAAGCCTTGAAATTGTGCTCAATTAATTCTTTTGATTATCGTTTTTAGAGGTGCCTTCTGAAAGTTTATCGTTGAGAAATTTCTCAATTTCTACTAATTCAGGAATAAAAAGAAAAAAACATACTCATATCCCGTTATACAGTTTAAATTATTGAGTTAGTGTCTACCTAACATGTTCATACATTTGTATTATATTATATATATCTAACGGAATATTAAAGTCGACCTCATAAACAAAAAAATTTTATCTCTTATCAATTACAAAGCTTCTTCTCTTTTTTTTTTTTTAATTCATGTTATTTTATTTATATTGCACATTCGTTTAAAAATAATTGCTTCCAACGGAAAACGCACGTTATTATTTCTCTTCTTTTTTTTTTTTTTTGTTGTTGTAAATGTAAAATCAAATATAAAAGTGATTTTTATATCACGAATCAGGATAACAGAAAAAATAAATGAAGAAAAATAAAAATAAAAATTGTGTAGTATTTCATCATAAATTAAAAAATCTCTCTTTGAAGTAATATAATACACAAACATCAACGATCAGACACATCAATATACGAAACCTAAAGGCAATTTTTCAATATCCTTGTTTTGTTTATTGGACAAAAAAAAAAAAAATAAATAAATAAATAAAGAGTTATCAAGCAACGTAATCGATGAATTCATTCATTTTCAACACAATATTCACATAAAGAAAAAATACTGTATAAAAAAAATATAAAAAACAAATGTAAAATCCTGCATGATACATACTTTCCTTTTGATAAGCTGCTATACGATGGATTTTACATTGAAAAATCATATTGGAAAAAAATAAAAATAAAAACCTATAAAAAATAACGTTCTCTTGTACGATATCTATACCTGATGAAGTATTTACTTTGAAATGAATGAGAATTTAAATTGTGATTTATAAAATTGAACACATTCAATATTTTATCATTTTCTTTCGTAACATTTTTTTTTTATTTGTTTTCTTTTTCTAAATCAAAAAATTTACTTCATACCCCCTTGAGTTTATTTAAAAAAAACATATATATATCTATTTGAATTTTCCTTGATTAATAATTTTGTTTTTAAATGATAAATAAAAATACAATTCATAATAATATATCAACAAAAAAAATATATATATCTTGTATATTATAATGGCAAAGTGGAAAAAAAGTATATATTGCTTATTATTTGAATTTCAATTAATCACAAATAGGTGGTTTTTGTTTTCACTTTAACAAAAGAATAAACATAAATGTTTCATTTTGTATACTAAATGTGATGATAAAAAAAAAACATAAAATAAAAAAAATAAATAGGAAAAAAAAAATAAACTTCTGATAAATTTCCTATTTAGGTGAATCTATAGAATTTATATATAAAATAAAATAAATAAATAGGTAGTTGGTTTTATATATGTACATACTACATACATTTATATAAAATGTGTTTAAAAATGTGGTTGTACAAATGAATACACATTTTGGTGAAAAATAAACTAACGATAGCAATTAATGATAATTGTGCGCGATTAAAATGTGCAAAAAAAAAAGAGGATATTCGATAATTTTCTGTATAATGATTTATTTATTTATTTATCATATGAAAAAAATAACAGTAAAATGTAGATTTTTATGAAATGTATGATTTTTTGTTTTTTGTTTTTTTTTTGTTGTTTTTTAATCAATTAACTTTTAATTAGGTAAACATACTTGTTGCTATTAAAATGAATCCTTTGTCCTTCTTCGATTGAACTACATAGATCATACCGATCCACAAGGCCTACTTATATGAATCAGTGTTTCCTATAATTATTTTTTCTAATCAGCCTTGCATAAACATAATTTTATATATTTTACAATCTCTGTGGAAATATAATATAAATCTCTAAAAGATATTTTAATTCATACAAGATGGGGAGTTTTTTCACGTTAATTGAGAATACTTTTTTTTAATTTTTAATTTAAAAATTTACTCCACAAAAAATTTATCTCATTCAACGCCTTATACATACAATAACATAAGGACGAAATCCTATAAGGTGAATTCGTGCAACGCATAACTTATTAACAGCTTTTTACGGCAATAAAAAAAAAAGAAGATAATATGAAGCTCGGGTAAAACTTATCTGAAAAAAAAAAATATTTTTCGTTTCAATTTGGGCAATTTCGAATTTTAGAATAAATTTTTGAAAAAAGTTAAATTCCTTCATTAGTCATATTTTTATTATTTTTTTGTCTTAAAAAACGGACACTGTATTTTTAAATTTTTCTGAAATAAAGTTGTTTTTTTCTCTGTTATCTGAAATAAAAATTTAAAAAACTTCTGAATTAGAATTTTTGTATAAATTAATGTGTTCCATATGAAACATACCGTCGGAAAATAAATTGGAAAATAAATATGAAAAAAAAAAATAAATAAATAAATAATTACATATAATAATAAAAATAATTAAAGCATTTTGTTTTATTTTATTTTTATATGATAAATTTAATAACTTTTTACATGCTTAAATTTTTTTTTCTTCTTTTTTTTTTTTCAATTCTTTTTAGTTTGGTTTTTTTTTTTTTTTAAATTATAAATAATTTAGCTATAGAAATTATATTTCACATCTTAATATTATATTTTAAATTTATATGTAAACATTTATACAGCTTTTTTGTTTTTTGTTTTTTTAAATGCTATTTACAAAGAAAACAAAAAAAATCTTTACTATTACAATTTTCTTTTTTCCATAAAATACAATACTTTTTTCATCAAAATGCATTCAAATTATAATTAGTTTTATTTAATTAATAGCTAATTATTATTAAATATACCTTTGAACTTTTTACACACTTAAACCACTTAAACATTGCAATTTATTTTTATTTGGTTTTTTTTTTTTACACAATTAATATGTTTCTTTTTCTTCAATTTATTCTCTTTTTTTTGGCTTTTTAAATTTACAAAAAAAAAAAAAAAAAAAAAATAGAAGTAGGAGAAATTTGAATTATTAGTTCATAAAAAAAAAAAAAATTCATCTAGAAAAAGAAAACAATCGATTTTAAATTTAATATTACACACAATATAATCGATATGTCAATGAACAATTTATAGAATTTATTTTTCCAATTATTACAATACATTGTATTAAATTTTCATTTTGTTTTTCTTATTGATGTGACAATTTTATGTATAAATTTACACATACATATGTATGTATATAATTATGTCAACATATGTACTATACTATTATGTAAGTACATATACATACATTTTATGAAGTAGTATTTAATTATATATTATTTTGTTGAAACCCAATTGTCTGTTCACAAAAATTTCAAACCTTCAATATATGTACACATATAAATTTTTTCTATATATAGATCCCCAAAATGGCTATTCTCCATATATCCTATTTTGAGAAGTGTATGCATGTATTTGTTTTGGTATTTCACATATATATTCGTTTTCTTGTGACTATATTTGTACACGAAAAAAAATATATATATGTATGTACATTGTACACATTTAATTTTTTTCGCATAGTTTCAATTGCTATTCACATTTTGTCTGGGATTATTTTGATGTTAATTTTATTTTTCCTTTTCTTTTTTGTCTAGCTATAAGAACATAATATAAGGAATATATTAGATATTTTGTTAATATAAATGTGGGTGTATGTGTGTGTGAATTGTACGTGCTAAGTGTACTCCTTGATAATCGATTTATTGATATCATTCTATACCAGAGACGATAATGGTGGTCTTGGTGGACTACCACCTCGAGGATAATATAATGCTGTACTATGCGGATGTGGTGGAGGTGGTGGAACAAATCCTGTTGTTGCACCTTCATGATATAATACTGGTACACGAACAAGACGTTGTGCCGCATGCGCCATATTTGCCATATTTGCTGCCTCTAATTCAGCAGCCAATTGTCTTTTCCATTTATTACGACGATTTTGAAACCAAATTTTCACCTGTGTTTCGGTTAAGCGTAATGATGCCGCTAAACCAGCACGTTCAGATGAGCTCAGGTACCTTTTGAGGTCAAATGTCGATTCTAATTGAAATACTTGTGCTCTAGAAAATACTGTACGTGTTTTCTTTTTACGTTTTGTCTGTTGTGAATTATCATTACCATGTGGTGATGAACCATCTGATGGTCCATCAGTTGTACAACCATCATCTTCTTCAATTATTTCTTGAGATTCATCATCTGATTCATTTTGATGTTGAAGATAGGATGGACGTGGTGATGGTGATTTTGTTTGATTTGATGGTGGTGGACTTAATGATGGTGATGGATTTTCTGTTGTATTTGTTGAAGAACTATCTGAAAATAAATAATCGAAAAAAAAAACTTTATTATATTTTTTCAATCTATCTTTTTCATAATTGAAATTTATTCAAAATTAAATTGTCAATTTACCTCAAATTATACACATTGTTCAATAAAATCGTTATTTAGAAAAAGAAAAAAAAACCAGAAAAAAAAACATACTAAAACTAAACAAACAAAAAAAAAAGTAAAATTTATACGATTGATATAAAATAAATACGCAAGTGACACATAATTTTATGTCATGCAATTTATTTAAAAGCCAGATTAATAGAGAATATTATAGTTTATTTTATTTTATATGGTTTCGCCTGTTTGAACCAAAGATTCAATATTAGAACGTCGTCGCTTTAATAAGGTTTCATAAAAACGTTTGTGTTTCGAGAAAATTTATTTTAACTAGCTTCTATAAACGATTATATTGTGTACAACATTTAAAATGAAAACACCAAAAGAAAATCGGTTGACATGAGAAAATCCCTTAGACCTTCTTTTCAACTTATCGCATTTATTTTGTATCTATTAAATGTAATAGGTTTTTATTTTGTTTTTCTGTTTTTCTACATACATATACATATGTATGTATATTTTTTCTTTCTTTTATTTATAACACGTACAAATAATTATAGAAATTTACTAAGTAAGTGTATATATATGTATATAATATGTATGTATGTTTGTACGAGGGTGTATAGTTAAAGCTTAGGATGGTATAAACAATTTTGTTGTTGATTGGAAAAGTTGTATATGACGAGAGCTGATAATAAGCTGCAATGCTATTAAATGTATAAAGGTCGCATTTAGAACGATGTTATAATTATAATAATAAAATGAGGCGAATCGTTAATATGTATGTATTTACTATAGTACCTAGTTTTGTAGTGCAAAAAAAAAAAATAAATAAATAAAAAAATAAAAAATAAAAAATAAATTTTATGGTTATTTGAATAGACATTGTTTAATTTCGCTATATACCATCATCATTATCATCATCGATTGACAAATACATTTAAATTTAATCAGTTGTTCTCTACCAGGTATCACATTATATTCTTGTTATTTGTATATAATAATGAAATGAAAAAAAAAAAAAACATATTGTAAAAAATTAAATTCATCCTATTCTGTGGCTTGTAAATTTCCACTTGAATGTTTCACATTATAGCAACGAATTTATTTACAAAAAAAAAAAATAAAATAAAAAAAAAAAAATAAAAAATAAAAAAAAAAACATACTCTATAAACAAGTACTTAACTTATACAAAACATAATAAAAAACTGAGTACCAATATATGTAAATAGAATTATGTAGAATGTAGTAAAATAGACTAAAAGTTTAGTCAAGAATTTAAAACACCTTTCTTCTAACTCAACCTATATTTTAGTTTCATTTTTTTTTTTTAAAAAAAGGTTAATTGGCTTTGTAAGTTGTTTGTTGTCCATTAAGTGTTCAATCAATAACTTTAAAAGTGCTTCGTATATTTATTTATTATTTAATTTTACTTTTTTTTTTTTTTAAAAGCAAAATTTATCATAGTTCATTGTGTGTATGTGTATGAGCTATCCATTGTTCTTGTTTATTTTTGTATTTGATAAACGACTTAATCAATTTTAAATAAAATCGAAACAAATAGTCTATACAGATTATCCCATTATATTGAATCTATTGAAAATTGTATCAACCAGTAATGATTTTGATTGTGTTATTAGAAACAATGTTGCAATATTACATTTTTCGAAAATTATTATAAGTCGATAAATGAACGATAATCATCGTAAGTTAATCGATCAAAGAAAACTGTCGTAAGTCGTTCGATCAACGAATGATCGGAGAATGCTGAAAAATAAACTAAACTAGCCAATAAATAGGAAAAGTCAACAAAGCCTCTCATTGCAGTTTTTCATACCAAAGCTTGAAATAAAATATACTATACTTTGAAGACCAAAAAAAAAAAAAAAAAAAAAAGTTAATATTAAAAATAACTTCCATAAATTATAATCTTTCTTAACAAGTAGGTATATTACGATTATTAGAAGAAAAAAACATCAAAGAGAGCAGATACTTCGAGCATAAAATATTATGTTTTTCAAAGCAAATATGCTTCGTCGATTGAAATTAAAAATATAAAAAAATACACACACACATACACACACAAAGTAGTGAAAATATTCATTTGTAAAACTTGGAGCTTGAACCTTTTAAATGAGCGGCAACCAGTATAGTAATCAACATAAATATTAACAATAAATAATGTAAACATGTCGAGTATATAATAAAAAGTATAAGTGGTTAAAAATCAAAGAGAAAATATGAAAACGAAAGATACAAAAATACATACATATGTATATTCTACACATTCAAAGTAATTACTTACCATGCGTTGGACTATGAAAAGGCATTCGTTGCGGTGCCCACGGCCATCCTGGAGGGCATAAGGCAGCATAACGTCCAGCTAAAGCTCCCCATTGTGATATGAAACCCAATCTGTAATTAAGAACATATCATGTCATATTTAAAAGAACACAGTTTTTTTTTCTTCAACAAACGCGTTCTTTTAATTTTTGTTTTAATTTTTTGTATGACTTTTTTAAAGTAATAATTCACGTACTAAGCTTTTTTTCAAATTGCTTGAATACTTTTCACATTTAATTTTACAAATTAATTTTAATAGCATTTTCTAAAAATAATTCGTACAATCTTCATTTTTAATAGCACAAAAAAAAAATAACCTACAATCTTTAAAAAAAAAAAAGTGATACAAAGTACCTTTTTATGTACATAGGTAAAATATCAAATAAAAATAAAATTTAAAATACGTATTATTTAAAGTCGGAGAAAAAAAAGGATAATATGAAAATTTCTTTACAAAGGAAAAAAAATATAGGATTTTCATCATCTTGTTTTTTTTCTTTTTATTTTTCCTGCTTCTTATAAATCCGTTAATGTTTTTTGCCCTCAACATTTCCGTTTTGAAATTCTATCCGTTTTTATCATCCATCATAATATTAGGTATATATACGTATTTTTATACAGTTTATATATGTATAAGTATATATGTATTGGTATATAAATAAATTTAACGTATACAACAATTCCCATTCGTCCGCCTATTTTCTTTTGCTTTTATTTGGAAAATTTGTCTGCTTATTTTTATAAGATATAAAAACGGATAAAATAAAATAAAAACAAAGAACAAAAAAAAAAACTCTAAAACAAAATGTATATATTTATATGTTTATATATTTATACATAAATATTTAATGCCAATTTGAAAAATATTAAATAAAAGATGAAAATATCTTAAATATAAAATAAGCAAAGAGATTTATCTTTTAAGTGAATCTTTGCCACTTAACATTAAATTTTCAAAATAAGGTATAAAGTTAAAATCTTATTGAAAAGTCAAAAAAAAAAAAAAAAAAAAAAAAAAAAAATATATATATATATATATATGTATATATATAATGATGAAGGAAAATTGAAGGGAAATAAAATTTTGGAATGAAATTGGGTTGTGTATTTAATTTATTTATTATGTACAAAAGATAAAATTTGATATATTTATACAAGAAAAGAAAAAGATATATTTAATAAATATACATAATTTGTATTTATAGAATGTATGAGTATGCATGCGCAGAAAATTTTTATTTATCGATTAATGATCTTAAATGAATTTGTTATTCTTGAGATTTTTTTTACTTTTTTTTTTTTTTAAATGAGGATTAAGATTTATTGGTATTAAGATTTGTGAGTATTTAAGATAAATGTATGTATGTATGTATTTATACATATTTTTGAGAAGATATTTTTAATATCTTTTTGACTTCATAACTCCATAAATTGTATGACTCGTGGTGAATAACGTATAAAGGTCATAAATTACACCAAATTTTACAATCCCGCCCTTTAAACTAAATTACCCGCGCAAATAAGCAAATAACTATACTTAAGTATTTAACATTAAAAATAAAAGCAAAAACAAAAAATTTAAAAAAGGACCTATGAGGTTAAAATAACAAAAAAAATTATAATTACCCTACGTAATGTTAAACAAACACGCAAATGAGAAAACACAACAATTACATCACTCAAATGTCTTCTCCCCATTATTTCCGGAGGCTAAATCGCGCCATTAAAACGGATATTTTGTCCAATCTCCAAAATAAATTAAATAAAATAAATTTCATCCATTAAAATTTAAAAAATAAAAATAAAAAAACACAGAGACAACAACAACATAAAAGGTAACAAACTGTAGAACAATGTTAAAAGTGAAATTAAACAATTTTCCTCTTCGAAAAAATGAAAAATAAAATAAGGAGAACAATGTCCACCTTTACCCCCCACTACAAAGTACAAAGGTTTTTGTTTTTTTTCTCTGACATCAACTAATAAGAGAATCGTGAATAATAAAACAATAACGTAGTTAAAAAAAACCATTGAGGTCTACGTTAAATATGTATGTATGTACATGTGTATTGTGGAATTAAATTAAACGAGAAATTAATTGAAGATCCACGCAATGATAAAATGAACTGCCACGCTTTTGTATTGTGACAACTGGCGGTCATTACATACATACATACATAATATGTATAAATTCTACGGTTGTGAATTATTCATTGCATTTTCACTCTTTTTAAAAACATTTCCGATAATTTGTTACAAGGAAATATAAAATTCATGTATTTTGCAATAACATTTTACATTTATTTGTATTGAAATATATAACTGATAAAATCAGTGTTCCCACCCTTTAACATATTATTGTATAAGCGACAGATTGTATATAAGAATATATAGCGACAGATACGTGATGATGAGTTTTATTCGTGACATATGTATACATACATACGAGTATATACAGCAGTCATACGTTTTTTGTTGTATGAAAATTCTGTGTTTTTAAAAACTTAAAAGTTGAACTGAAATTTCCAATTTCGATTTGTAATTGTGACAAATTGATTTCATATCGAAAAACTATCAAATAAACTTTTATTATTTTAAAAAGTAACTAATTAGAAAAGTCCATGATGACATTATCATCATTTAGTTTACGAGTATAGTTGATCAGATGCGATTAAAACAATTCATTTTCCAATAAAGATAAAATATCACAAATATCTTTTGAATTGAATACAATACAAAATTTATAAGATATCTAATTTTTGGAATCGAATTAAAATCGAATCAAATAATCGGATCAAATTACAAATATCTTTTAATGGTCTCGTTTAAATGCATATCACATTATTTATTTTATTTACTTTTTTTTTTGTATACGATGGGAACATTTAGTATTATGAATTTTGTATGTGATGATTATGGGCTGAAGCAGGAAAAAAAAGAAGAATAATACGTGTATAAAAGGGTCCCATTTGTTCAAAATTAAATAATATGTATATAATTGTTGTGTTATGTCCTTTGTAATTCCTTTTATACTTGGTACATTGAGAAAAATTCATCCATTGTACACAAAAAAAAAAAAACAGAAAGCCTTTCAAGTGTTCAATTAAATCTATTAATAATTGAAAAAAAGACGGAAGTAAAAAAACAATTCCCTAATTTATCCAAGAGTGTTGAACCATTTCTTAATTTAATTCAATTTTTCATTTTTGTAATTGAATATTACACACATTCACAAATAAAAATTAGGGACTTGTAAAATTTCTGATATATTATCATAATTTGTGCAATTTGTTGAGGCTATCAAGTATCATTCAAATTTTAAAACAATCTGAAGCAGCGTTTCCCAACCGTTCCTTTTTTTTTCGATTTCATTAAGTGTTTTCCCGAAGAAATTAATTTTTAAAAAAAATAACAATAATTTTGCTCAGAAAATGAAGAAAACTGTAAAATGCGTGTCTGCATTAATAAATGAAAAATAAAAATGAAATTAAATTGAAAAAAACAAAACACAGAAAGAAAATGCTTGACCTTTTCACTTTGATCGTTTTAGACAAAACGGTTACAATTTAAAAAAATAATACGATTGAAAAAATGATTCAAGTTTTAAAAAAAAAAAACACAATAAATTAAAAACCAATAGAAAAAAAAAATTATAATAATTTTCTTTTTTAACATCGAAAATCCTTTTTAAACTTATAAGATCTTTAACTCGCCATTTTGTAAATTAATAATACTTCAAAGCTTTGTCTGAGAACTTATAAGCATTATAACTATCAGCTTGCTATGCAATATATTTATTAAGTGCCCTTTTATAAAAATAAATAATAGTACTTTATTATTGCTCTAAAATTCATATTTATTTTTTCGTATACGATTTTTAAATAGAAAATAATATTGTACAGTTCAAATCACAAGGTCTATAATCGTATTTCATTTCACAAGGTTATCATTTAACATTTTACAATTGAAACTATTGTTTAATTTTTTTTTATTTACGTTTTTTTTTTATTTGTGAAAAACAAAAAGAAATTTAATTTTACATCGTTCGAGAAACCTCAATAATGTCAATTTTATTTTATTTTTTTTTTAAACGCGATATTATTTATTCGTTCATTACCATTTTCGCAACACAATATTGCGAATCTAAAATAAAAAAAAAAAGTATTATTGAATGTGAAGTGAGGGTGGATTATGTTAGTGACAAAATTTTTAACCCTCTTTCTTAATGGTTTTTTTTGTTTGTTAAATTTTTACCTTTCAATTAAAAATACAGAAAATAAACCTTTTGTCTTAATTATCAATTCATTTTTTTTTTTCTTCAAGTGAAATTCAAATAACTTCTGATACAGGGTCACTATGAAAAAATATTCATATCTTTCTTTAAATACTTCAGGTGAAAATTTATATTTGAAAAATCAATTAAAGGTATCTAAATTATCTGTGAAGTCTTTCAGAGTGATTTGCCAGCTTATAAAAATATATTTTTCGTTTTTTTGTGTGTTTTCAGATCAGATTTTATAATCCACTTTTAATATTTTTAGTTCACCCTTTAAAATATTGCTTGAATCGAACTAAAATATAAGTAAATACATACTTTTTTTTTCTTCAAATTATTGTGTAGAAATTAAATGTATATTGAATACGATTTTATCGATTTGTTCAGTGGGTCAACAAGGGCATGAGATAGAAAAGGTTAATACTTCTGTTTACATTGAAATTGCAATTAAGTACCGTGGGATTATTGTAATTTGAATATTGTACAATATTTAAATAAATAAATAAAAGTGTGTGAATAAAAGAAAAGACAAGAAATAAAAATTTAAAAAAATTAAATAAAAAAAAGTATGGGAAAGTCTATACAAAATTTCAATCTAACAAAATACAATTTAAAAAAAAAAATAGGTACAAAAAACAAATCTATTTTAAAACTTTTATTAAAAATAATAATAAGTCACATTTCATTTTAAATAATAATTAAAATTTTTAAGAGAATACTTGAACTTCAAGTGTGTCCTTCTCATATTCAATAATCAAACAAAATCATTCTTTTTACATCCTTTTTGTAAAAGTTCTTTTAAAACCACAATATTTTGGTCAATGACACAATTATATGTAATCCTGCATAATGGCACTTTAAAATTCACTACATTGTGCATAAGTAGCTATAGTTATGGATACACTATACAAAAGGACATAATTTTTGTAATAATCCAAACAGCATCAGCTTATTCAACCGATAAATGTAATACATACATAAAATTTTCATAGAAAACTAATTTCTAGTAGAGTAAAACTAAAATTATATTTTGATCCTTTTTTTTTCATATCCTAAATAGTACATAGAGTAAATACAGTATCTACTTTGACTAAAGTAGTCTCGAGAGATAAATTTTAACATTTGCTACTACAAAATGTTATCGTTTTTACTTGCACAATTTATTCGCATCTATACGATCGATTTCACTCTGAAAAAAAAAAAAACAAAAAAATCCACATGCATTTTAATAGTACAACTCCATAGTTGATACTTAAATGTTCGTTGAAAAACTTTTTTTTTTCTAGTTAAATACATTTCAAAATGTATTTGAGAACAAAAACTGATTTTATCCTTTAGATTATTATAAAATATCGTATGTATGTTTGTAGGTACATATGTATATACAAAAACTTAGAAAGTGAGAAAAAATATCTCAATTTCCTAGTTTAATGTATACGTGTACGTTTTATATAAATTTTTCGAGAAAGAAAAATAAATATTTTAACTGAAAGGATTCAGTCGAGCATAATCGATTAACTGTCAACAATTTTTCAGTCAAGTGGAAATAAAAACGATATTTACATCATGAATATATAATAAAAATGGTGGTATTATGATGATGATGATGCTGGTTAAAAACGATTTTATGATGCGATGAAAAAAATTCATAAAGTATCTATTAACCATATATAAAAAAATAAAACATAAATTCAATGCATATCATTATTTTTATGAATTAAGAAGTACAAGAGAGAAATAAATAAATGTTTATTTATTTCAATATTAAAAAAAAGTTAAAATTTAAAAGAAGAAATAATGAAAAAATTTCGCAAATTAAAAAAAAAAAAGAAATTGTTCTTTGAAATGCGCATTTTCTAGCACAATTGTACTTTTTTATTTTTTAATTCGAGGGTTCAATTCAGTTGCTATTAATTTGAAACTCGTGGTATCTGCACCCAAAGGACTAGGCCATTTTGTTTCGAATTATGAAAGTAAATTTTCTGTCTTTATCTGTTAAAAATTTTTTTTCTATTTTGGCCTTTTAAAATTCACTCAAACTTCTAAAAGAAATAAATTCAATTCCCACTGTATATTTCACAAATGAATTGAATGTCAGAAGTTATCCTACCTGAGTCATACAATCGTACTAAAATATTCTTGTTGACACTTTGTTATCCTTCACATACTTTTTGCACATATGTTTTACTGTAAAAAATTATCATCCTTTGGAAAAATGAATTCTACAGAACACCGTTTTTATAATTCAAAAATTTAATAATGACAAAAAATCGACGGCAGATATCTTAAAAGTTTTATGTCAATTTAAATGATGAAATGTTGCACGAAAATATTATTATTATTTTTTTTGTTTCTTAAAAATTTTGATTAAAATTCTTTTTTAATTAGCAAACTTTTACTCATCATCATTTAAGTAATAAATACTTCATCTGTCCGTCCACTTAGCTCACTACTTTTTCTTTCTGAGAGAAAAAAAAAATGTAATTAGAATTAAAAAAACGTGAAACATGAAACACATCAAGAACAATCGTTTGTAATCACCGGTAATTATCTAAAAAGTTGACATGCTTTTCTGTTCGTCAATTTTAATAAAGTGGCAAGCAAATAAAAAAAAGGATACAAAAAAAAAAAAAACATATTTCCAGATCGTTAGTTAGTTGATTATTATTTTTTAATGAAAACCGGGAAAATGCATACAATCTAATTTATCTAATCAGATAAAGTTGCATGCGCATGCTCAACCACAAAAAATACAATTTTATCCTTTTATCCCATCTTTATTCTTTTTTTTTTTTTTCATTTATTATATGCAATTCGTGTTTTATAATTTTGTCTTTGATCCCCAAATTTATTTATTCATTGTTCATTTTTAATTTTTGTTCTTGATCCTGTCATTATTGTTACAGTTTAGTTATATATAAACTTAAAAGGATTCCTACTTTATTATTCTATCTTGATTTTAATAAACTGAATTTTGAATATGTGTGTAAGGATACAAAATACTGGTTAATTATTATTTTATTTTTTTTTATGGTTATACTTTAGTATAATATTTTTGATCGTTATACAAGTGGGTGATATGCGTGCAACCACAAAGCTTATTATTTATTCATTATTGTGGATATCATACATACAAAATAAGAACTGGACAAAACATCATATTTATGTATGTATTCAAGGAAGAAAAAAAAAAACAAATACATACTTGAAAATATAAATAAAATTTTACAATAATACCATCGACCACATCATCTTCTTCATCATTTAATAATAATAAAAATTTGATAATGAAAAAAGGGATAAAAACGGGATTATATGATGCACCGGTAAAATTGTTCATCCCTTTTTGGAGATTTCAAATTTTGATAAAAAAAATGTTGACTAAGAGGTGGAGAACCATAAAAGTTAATTAGCATGTTATACTAACGGTGTAAACGTTCAGTTCCTTTTTATCTTTATTTCGAAATTTTTTTTTTGTTTATTTATTATTTTTTTTTTTTTTCAATTTTTATTCTTTTCTGATGTTATCTTATACGATTAACATTGACTCGTGTACGAGCATGCGTCGATGCACTTAATCGAAGTTTGTTGTTCTTTCATATCCAAGTTTTGATCAAGAGTTTATGTTTTTTTTTTCCTGTTTCATTGTTTTTTGTTAAATATTTGAAATATGATCCAAAAGAATTTATTTTTAATGGAAATTCTCTTACTAATAATATGAAAAAAAAAAAAAATGGAATTAAAAAAAATAAAGAAAAGGAATACATTTTTTGACTTAAAAATTTATTTTTATATTATTTTATCTTGCTTTTTTGGTCGTTGTCGTCAATGAAATTCAATATCATTTAGGGTTGATGAAAATAATTTGACCTTAAATTGATAGATTTAGGGTTAATTAATATCCGTTTTTATTTTTAATTAATTTTTAGTTTACAAGAAATATAACTTTATTAATGAGAAATTTTCTAATTAATTGTGTAGACATTCAATTTAAAAATAATGAACATCATTTATGTAGGTACTTTTTTTTTTAAAAGGGATTTTTTTTCATATAAAATTTGTTGAATTTTGTATAAGGAATATTTGTAGAAGAATAATTTCTAAAATAAAACTGTTAGTAAGAAAACTAGTTGAAAGATCCTTCACAATTTTTCTATTCGAATGCTAGACTTTTTATTATTGCACTTTTCTAGTTTCAAAAAATAACACTGGTTTTTTAGATAGAAATCAGTAGTACTTGACAGAAAATATCTCCGTAAAACAAAAAAATTAATAAAACGCAATGAAGTGTAAAATTGAAGTGTAAAATCTTCTTAAGAATTCATAATAATGGTAACTTCTAAGATATGCGGTATTGAGCTTTAATACCATTTATCCACATAGTTTTTTAAATACATATTTCCTATTCAAATAAATTGTTTACAATTCGAATATTTATATACAATGACAATAATATTTATACAACAAAGTATATGCTTACAGAATAAATACAAAAAAGATTAAAAACTATTTAAAGAAAATCGCTAAATATGTATATTCACAATTCTTTTTATAAATTCAACATCTTTAAGCTGATTTATGTCAACACTCAATAGAATATATTAGAAAACACCCACTTATCCCATTCACCGTCGGTACACTTAGATTGAATTGAAGTGCTACTTGACTTGATTTAAGAACCGAGAGAAAGAAAGAAAAAAAAAACACATATTCTATTCCTGTAATTGCGCTTTTAACTCATTCTAGAGCAAATTCCATAAAGATTTGTCCTTCTGATTATTATCATTATTCAAAGAAATTGACACAATTCGAGAAAAAAAAGTAGAATAGTAGAAAAAAAAAGAAAAGGAAATTGAAAATCCTGAAAAGGATAATCTCACAAACTAAATGTAGAATTTTTTTAAATTGTTGTTTTCTTTTATTTTTACCTGGATAGCATTGCTGCATCCTGTGGTCCTCCAGCGCCAGTTTGTGGTAATTGAGGTATAGGAGCGACTATTGATGAACCTTTTTTTGAAGGTTCTGTTCTACTTAATATACTAGATATTGAAAAACTTGTATATCCTCCACCAGGTGTTTTACTATTATTATTATTATTATTACTATTATTATTTATATTATTAATATTATTATTATTATTATTTGTATTATTACAACTATTTATTTTATCCGACGGTGATTTCGGAGGACTAAGTCGAGATTCAGTACTATGATTAAAATGATTTAGTACTGGATGATGATGTAATACTGGATGAGCAGTTAATGTAAATGATGGATGAATATGATGATGATGTGTTGTATGAATATTATTTGTTTGTTGACTAGATGTTATACTAAATGCTGTTGTTGCTGATGATGATGTTGCTATTGCAGATAAATTTAATGATTCCGGCCTTGTAGGACTTTCATTATCACATCCACGAGGACTAGGTTCTGGACTAGAAACAACACTTATATCAACATCAACTTCAGGTGATGACATTTTGTTGTTGTTTTTTTTTTTTTACTTTGGTTTTTTAATTGAACAACAAAATTTTTAAAATTTTATAATTATTTAACACTAAAAATAATTTCTCTATTGTTATGAATAAAATTTTGTTCTTAAATTTAATTATTATCATTTAATTTAAATATTTGAAATTTTCTCTTGATAATAAGAATTTTTATCATTGTAAAATATATTTTTTTAAATTTTTTAATATTTAAAAAAAAAAAAAAATTATTAAATATCACTTAACATTTGAATGCCACTTATCATAGAAAAAAAAAATTGTCACACATATATAATTTACACATAATTTAGTCAATTAAATTTATTTAAATAAATTACATTGTTTTCCATTTTATTTTAACACTTTTGTTATTTCATATGGATAACAAATTCCGACAATGGTCAAAAAAGTAATGATATAATTTCGAAAATGAAAAAAACTTTAATAAAATTCCTTTTTTTATTTTTCCTTTCTTTTTTTTTTTTTCTGTTTTAAATTGGAAAAATTAATGGGAACAATTTTCACAAATTACCTAAATAAAATATATATTTTTATAATAACCGCACAATATCCGCCGTTCACAACAACGTATCAAGTTTAAATGATTTTTGAATAACCGACAATGTGATTAACCCCCAAAATGTCTAAAAAAAAAAAAGTTTGATCTAGTTGCGCGCACACAATCATAATATAATAATAACAAGGGTGGAAATAAAATTAAATATAAAAGAATAACATACAAAACAAAAAAAACTGAAGAGAAAATACTGTTAGGGCTGGTAGCAATCACTTAAAAATATAAATAAACCCTAAGAAAAGAAAACTAAACAGAACAAATAAATGAAGAAAAAAATTTTTATTTGAAATTCACCCATGCACAATTACGCAAAACTTCTTTCCACTACAACTTCACCCTATATATATGCTTTAACTATCATTCCAAAAGTCTAACTGATAATGGTGATACATACTTTACTTCTTTTTTTTTCTGACTATATCTTTCTAGTATCTATGTTATATTGCTTAATATCTTTTTTTTTTTTTACTTATTCACTTTACTCATATTTGCTGCCATTTTTCCTTTTTTCAATGAAAATTCAAAGATTTGAATGTATTTTTACTATTTTATGTTTTCTTTTTTCCTCTTTTCATAATACATTTTTTTTCATTCATTTCAATTTTTGTAAATCTCTTTTCCCCCTCTCAAAAATTTTTCACCCTTACTACACAAAGACAACATTTAAACATATAATATGTATGGAAAAAAAGGGATGATGATGATTGTACAAGCCCAATAACCGCTAATATCACCAAATAACAATATGACAACAACAACAACGAAAAAAAAAATAAATAAATAAAAATTTTCTTTAGTATGCGATTGTGTGAAAACACCCTGCAATAATAGAAAATTTAAAAATGAAAATGATAATAGAACCAAAAAATCACCCCACAGGTAAGGTAATTTACACTCATACTTCGAATAAAATTCATTTTCTATATCATACACATACTCGTATACACTTAAAAAAATTTTACTCACTTTGGCTGTACTACTTAAGGGTAGTAAATAAATATAAAAAAAAAATGTTTATAGAATTTTAATGTGTACATGTATTTGTATACACAAAATTAAATTTAAAAAAAAGGAAACAAGTTGAAGGCGTTCACAAAATTCCGACATATTTTATGAATTTTATTTGACTTTTAAACCAATAAGGGATAATAGGTGGTGCTTAAATATTACCCTTCAGAAGAGAAAGTATCTGATACATTTATACAAAGAGGGTTAATTTTTAAAATGCATTCATGCGCATTTCTTCATTATTATATTTTATTTTAATAAATGCTACTGTAGTTGTAGTTATCCTACGAATACGAAGAGAATATTAAAAGCAATTTTCTATTTGACAAAAAAATAAAATAAAATAAAAAGAAAATTTTCATTTAATTTTTACTTAACCTACGACTTACCCCAATGTATTTCTGAAGAACAAAGAATTGAAATGCAAAATTATTTTAGTATCGTTTAAGTATTAGTTATAAAGGTATTTTACTTTCTATATTTATTTTAAAAAAACATACATACATAGACATACTTATAATAATTTATTATGAAATATTCAGTTTTAGGATATCATATACAATATCACAAGCCAATCAATTACAAAGGCGTAGTATGAAAATTTGCATTCATTGAAGGATATGATTTTTTTTTTCCTGTTTTTTGTTTTTTGTTTGAATTTCGAAATTTTTGAAAATAAAATTATGAAAATTATCATTGTATCATGTATTTTCAGAGAAAAATTTTAATCAAATTCTAGTAAGTTAATAACAATTAAATATTGGCTTTTATCGAATACATACTGAATTTACAGTTATTTGGAAAATATTTGAGACAATTTTAATTTCGATTTTGTGTGTGAATCCTTCGGAAAATAAATTTATTTTTTCTATTTTTTTTTTATAGAACCGATTGAATGACATTCTGTGAAATTTTCGTTACTTATGATTGATGCATTCTCAGATTCCTACAAGGAGCAAATGGATTTAGTAAAATGTTCTTAGCGATTTTCTTTACTTCGTTCAATGAATTTCCTAAAAGCTGGCAATTATTATCCACACTTCTTTTCCAAGTCATTCCATCACATATAAAATTTATAATTTTCCCTTGACAAAAAAAAAAATATTTTCATACACCGTCACTGTTATTTTATCTGCATAATTTATTTTTAAATGTTTTGAAAATATAATTTGAAAAATAAACATGTTTATGTGTTAAAATTACACAAATACGAAAATTTATATATATAAAATAAAATATACAAACACACAAAAAAAAAAAAAATACAAATGTGAATTTATAAGAAAATATCTTATAGTATGCTATAAAATTTTTTTGCAAAAAGAAAAAAAAATCATGACGAAAGGTAAAAGAAGGATATACGTTTAACACCTTAAACCAGGGCGGACTAAGTTATTTTTCCTATTTTTCCTTATGATTTTTATTTTCTTATCTTATAAGAAGAATAAAAAATAATAATAAAAAAACAACAACAAAATAACATACATATTTTGTGAAATCTTTTTTTTTTTTTTTTTTTTTGCTTTTTCATATTATATTTTTTATTTTTTACTATTTATCCTCCTTCAAATATGAAATTGTCGGAAATTTGAGATCATGTTGTAGAAATTTTATGAAGCGATTTTGATTTTCATCCACTTACTGTTGCTATCTAATGTTTTCAACTTTTAAAATTTAAGTCTAGAGGGGGTTTGGTTATATTATATACAAAAGGATTTAAGATAAAGAAAAGGATGATGATGATGATGATATTGTTGTTGTTGTTATGTTGTTATTTTTAAAATGAAATAATAAAAATGTAAATAAAAAATATTCGCATACATATATGTAGAGATAAAGAAGAAACGATGAAAAATATAGAAATAAAAATTTTTGTTTTTTCTGTCTGAAAGTAGAAAGTATTTTCTCATCGTATCGTTCTCTTTTTAGCTTTCAATTTTAAAATGGAAAATGAAAAATATAAAAATAAAATAAATTTTTCTCTGTGTCATGTATTTTCTTTACGAGTGAGTGTATACATGCAAAAGAAATGAAATAAAATTTTCAAATAAAATAAAAAAATAAGAAGAAGAAGAAGAAGAAGTAGTAGTAAAAATAACATACATATGTATGTACATATACATATGTACATAAGTATATGAATAAGTAAAAGAGATACATTTTTTTTTTGTAGCTAACTTTAGTGCTTTTTTAGTTTAGTTTGTAATAAAAAGCAGAAATGTTGAAATTGAAAATCTAAAAGTTGGTTGGATATGTTTTTTTTTTTTTTTAAATATAAATGTTGTTATGTGTGTATGAATAATATATATAAAAATTTTAAAATGTATGAATAAAAATATAGAAGTATAATATAAAAACAAAAACAACAAATAAAAAGAGAGAAAAAAAAACATTTTTGCGGATATACGCAAATTATAAATACACAAATACGTGTAAAAGTTTGAATGAAAATGTCTTGTAATTGGCAAAAACACTTTTTTTTTTTACTATATAAACATTTTAACTGTATGCTACTTCTGAGGGCTACGTTTTGTTATATAAATTGAATGTGTTTGAAAATCCTTTTTATTTACCAACCGAGAAAATGGGAATTCCTTTTTTCCTTTAGCAATTGCTGACATGAAAAAATATGTATTTTAGCTTTTTGAGTAAAGCTTTTTCGTTTTAATGTTTTCTTCATTTCACTTTTTTTTTTATATTTTGTTTTTGGTTTTTTTTTTTTTTTTTCTTTTCATTTGTATTGTTTTTTTTTCTACTTTCTTTTTATATACTTTTTCTTTCTAGTTGGAATGGAATATAATTTCTCATACTTTCTTCTTGTTTGTGTTTTTTTTTTATTTGTTTTATTTTTTGACCAAATAAATTATACATAAAATGTAATACAGATCTCTATTTAGGATAAATTTATTTTGATCTCTTTGATACAAATGGAAATTAGTTTCAGATTTATGAGATCATTATTTTTAATTTGAATGTTTTTTATATACATTTACGTAAATACATATTTATAAAGGATAAAATAAAAAAAATAAAATAAAATTTTTATAAGTGATATATTTTCTTTTTATATTTTATTTAAAAGAAGATTTACATGATGTAAGATAATTTTATTGTAACAAAAGAAAATTATATTTGAAGAATTTTCAAAAAATAAGAAATATACATAAATTTAATTAATTAAAATATATGTATTATTATTTTTTTTAGAAATACGATTTGATGAATGCTTTGATACATAATAAAAATTTATCTTTAACTTTCAATTATTTATTTTTAATACAAAAAACAAAAAAACAAAAAAAAAATCAAATAAAATAAAATTTCTATAAATTATGAAATTAAGGATAATAAATTTTTCAAGATCCTGAGGAATGTATTGAGAAGAAGTTTTCAATTAAATCGTTCAGGAATAAAAAATGTACTTTTTTTTTAAATTTAATTTCAATAAAAAAAAATTGTAAATCTTAAATTCCCTATTTTTTTTTTTAACTTTGCCGAGGATAATTTTACATTTTATTTGTTCATTCTCAGGAAATTTTCTTTTTTTTTTTTTTCTTATACTTTTTCTGAAAATGGTCAATTTACTAACCGATTTAAGTTCCGTTATAATCTCTTATTACATTGTGTATTCAAAACTATTTAATAGTCTTTTTTGTTTCCTTTGTTTTTAGTTACGTTTTATATACATATCAACATACTTACATACATACATACATACATTTATCGATTCTATAAAACATACAATTAATTTTTCCATTTAGAATTTTTCTCATTTTCACAAAATAGTTTTACTTAATTGAAGCTTTTGTATACTTACAATGTAAATGGAGGAGAAAAAAATAAAACGAAAAATAAAAAAAAATAAAAAAATAAAATAAAGAAGACTCTTAAACAATAATAAGAGTAACATTATTGCTTTTGTTAGTTTGTTTTTATTTATAAAACACGAATACATGTAGACTAAAAATAGAAAATCTGTTCTTAACACCTACGTGTAAATAATACATGTAAGTATATGTATATATATATATATTTTCATGTAATATCATATTTTCTACAAAATACATACTTAAATATACTTGTACATATTGTATGTATATATAGGCATTTAATACCTTGAATTTCTGTTCAAATAAACTAGACAAGAAAATTGAAGGCGATAATAGAAAAACCTTTTCTGTTATGTATATCCTTGCTATAATATTATACATATTTAGAGAAAATTTTCCTCTTGTGGATAATTCAACGCTTGATTTTAGTCAAAAAGTATGGTTTTTATACAATAATAGCTTTTGATGTTTAAAATTATATAATACATTGTACATAGATATAATATACATATTTTTGTATAGATACTCACATATTTAGAATTATAAATTGTTTTTTTTTTTTTTTTTTTTTTTTTTTTGAGTTTCATTTTAATATTATTTTTATTAGTAAATTTTTCCAAATGAATAAGAGTTAAATGGAAAATTTGTGTAAATATAAATTGTTAAGAGTACAAAACAAAAAAAAAAAAGAAACAGAACAGAACAGAACAAACATTAAGGATTCACTGCTTTACATAATTATTCAATTGTTGTATTAAAAAAGTTTATACAGATTTCAAATGAAAAGAGTATAAGGATTAAAAGTTAAAAGTTCTACAGTAAAAAATACTGTTTAGTTTTTAAAAATAATTTAATTTTTGAAAATTTAAGTATTTTCCATATATGTACATATGAAAATTTAGAAATTATCATAAAAGAAAAAAGTAATAAAATAATACAGAGATTTTTTGTAATAAATTCGAACATTCACAGGATAATTGAACAATTTTCTTATTATTTTCAAAAAAAAATTTATGTAATAAATATTTTTTTTTGAAAATGAACTAAATCTCCTTATGGTTACCACGTTGTATGTTGTTTGCAAATTTACAGATCACATAGTATCTAATTTAATTCGATAGTTATTTTATTATTAATCCTTGAACAAGTATTTTAAAATTACAGCAGTAGCTACCCGCCGAATGTATTTATTAAAATTGAGTAAATTATCTTGTCAATCAAATAAATTCTTTCACTTATTCTAATGAGTTGTCCGACATATGCTTCTCAGTCCTTCGTTAAGTCGTGTGCCGTAGATCATAATTATTTCAAACGATTTGTAGATCATATGAACCTTTATTTTTTTTCACATTTTTTTCATATTTCAACTGGCGCCAAGCAAATCAAGTAGAAAATTTATAATTTTTAAACAAACAAATTTTTTTTCTTCAATTTTATGATATTTTCTTGAATATTTTTTTTTTTAAATTCAAGAAAAATCGTTTTGATTCCTTGTTACTTGTCCGAACTTAAATATGAAAAGGCCAATGATCGATGTGGGTTTTAATCGCTATGGAAAATGAGAATGTACAGATTTTTGGCGCCATTTTTAAATATTTTTAGGCAAATTAACGACGTTCAAAAAATTACAGCGTTTAAATAAAAGAAAATTCATAAATAAGTAAACGTATTACAAGGATAATAATTAATGTATTTTCTCAAGAAAATTAGAACTGGGCAAAATTTGATTTTTAAGGACTCCAGAAAAATAAATCATATGTGAAAAAAATTCATTTTAGAGCGAAACAAAATGTAAAATTAAAACATTTCGTATCTCATTACAAGCATTTATCTAAAAAAAAGACTTTTTTTTATTGTGATTAAAAAACAGTTATAATAAACAATAAATAATTAATTCATTCATCCATGAAAAATCTTTTTTCTACTCTAATAAAAAAAAAAAGAAATTATTAAATTAATTTCAAATTAAATTGAAAAAAACTGCCGATGAATGCACACAACTTACTTCAAAACGTCAGCTAACGTCCTCACGTCTAGACTTTTCTTAAATTTCAAAAAAGATTAGCCGACATTTATCTATCGAAATCCATATTTTTCGGTT
Source organism: Bombylius discolor (assembly GCA_939192795.1). NCBI lineage: Eukaryota > Metazoa > Arthropoda > Insecta > Diptera > Bombyliidae > Bombylius > Bombylius discolor. Next base: position 1,380,716 of record OW584241.1, on the reverse strand, counting down.
AAATGCATAAATGTAAAAAAAAACAAGCAAAATTAAAAAAAAAAACCAACAAGGAATAAAAAAATTCCTAATAGGTAACTAAAACAAATTTTCCTAATTTTTTTTTCTACTATTCCTCAAAAGATACGAGTATTATTCTAGTTGAATGCTCAACTATTGTTAAAACATTTGTTGTTTGATACTTGTATCTTTATTCACAATAATAATAATAATAATAATGAATAATAGATAACAAAAGGATAAAAGTAATCTTTTATTATCTACTGTTTTTGTATATAAAATCCCATTTTTCAAGGTGGTCTATTAAATCAAATTAAATTTATGAAAACTATTTTCAACAACTTTATAATTTTGTTGTTTTGTATATATATGTATATTCTTGTACGTATATGTATATAAAAAATTATCTTATACATCTAAATATTTAAATTTAATAAAATCGACAATATAAATGAAATTTTATAGTTATATGTAATGAATATAAACGATTTTCAATTCATGGTATCCAACTGTTTTGAAAATCGTATCATTATCGTTTTATAAAATTTTACCACACTAATATTGTGTACTACATACAGTTATATAATAATAGATAGATTATATAGATACATTTTATAATAATAGATAAATGCTGTACATATAGTTTTTTTTTTCTTTTCTTTTCGATATACATATAAACTTTTAATACTTTACATTATCCCTATTTTATCTCGTACATGTATGCATACATACACTTATATAGATGTATATATAATCAACCTTGCAATTAATTGGACCACCTTATTGTTCGACAGTAGTCACTATAACGATCATCATCCCTTTAGGTGAGCAAATCAAGATATATGATTCCTGACATTAAAAAAACAAACATATAAACAACAATATTCTTTCTCTTTTATCGCATTTCATTGTTGTTGTTTTTTTTTTCTATTTTTTTATTTTTTTTTATTTTATTTAACAGATCGATAAACAAACAAGGATAAATTAAAAACAGGATTATATATCCTTTGTATAATATAACATTTAGAACACTTCTGTGTTTTTAACATATAAAACATATATTGCAAAAAAAAAAAAAAAAAATTACAAACAATAACAACAACAAAAATGTTTGAAAAATTGATACCAAACGGTAGGCATTATATTCATTATCTACAAATAATTGTAAATTGATGATAGAAAAACATTTTTGAAAAAAAAAAAAGAAATAAACAATTGGAAAATATCGTTTGAATTTTATGTAAAATGTGAACGATATATTCTTTTAATGCATTTTGTGAAAACAAAAAAAAAAAAGGATGAAAAAAATGCACATACATGTTAAAAAGAGGGCAAATAACCTATTAAACATATACAGCATGTACTTTTTTTTTTTTTTTTTTTGCTACACATGAGAGTGCTATTAGAATAATTTACCCCTTTTTAGTTTTTTTGTTTGTTTGTTACTTTGTAAACTTGATCACTAATAAATTTTTAATCTTTTTTTATATAATTTCGTAAACATTATATTCCATATAATAGTTATACTAAAAAGGATTTATATACTCTTAATTATTATATTAAAATAAAAAACATTTACATATTCATTGGAATATGAATTTTAATACGAACAACATAAGCAGGATAATAGTGAAAATTTCATTATTTAGTAATTAAGGATATAATTATTGTTTATTCGATATAAAATATGTTTTTATTTAAATTGTGTTCCATACCATTTATTCAATTCAGTAAATAGCCGAATTAAAATTTTAAATATGGAAGATAAAAGCAAAATGTTTATAAATAAACTATACATAGAAGTTAGAAATAAGGTATTTCGAATGTGAAATTTATAAATATATAGTATAAGTAGATACTCTCATAGATGGCAAAATTAAGATTTTGTAATGATTTAATTTTATGTTATTAACTTTTTGTTTAAATTATTTTTAAAACTGATAACATTTAAAATTCAAGAACACAGAAAGAACATAAATTTTCTCATCCAACTTTTCCAACCGTAAAAATAAGATGAAGAAGAAAAAAAAGCTAAAATTGGCCATTCATCAATAAAAATTAGAAAGTATCAGTGGAAATTTAAGTAACAATAATTTCCCTACTTTTATTCAAAAGTCTATCCTATCACTCACCAATTAATTTTCCATCTTTTTCTTTATCACTCCTCAAGGAAGAATAGGACCAATTAAATTACCAATCAATTATTTCTCTTAAGCATTGGAAGAAATCAAATCAACTTTATAAATTTTCGAATCCATAATCTACATATACGTTATCAATAAAATTATTTTATTTATTGAAATTTTTTAACATATAATCCTTATTAAAATTTAAAATAATCTTTAAATCTACTTCAAATAAATTCTGTTGTAATGTATTGTACATACAACAATGTACCTACATATATTTATATTTTTAGTGAATTAACAATAAATGAAAATTTCCAATGAGCCGATTTAAAGGACGAATGCACTTTCATACAATTATAATATTTTAATATTCAATGAGAAAAAAGAAAATAAATAAATAAATAAATGCATTTATGTCCAAGGATATACGCATTTATCATACAACATATAATGTACATGTCATTACTTTTGTATAAAATAGCCTAAATATTTTGGTTCTTAAAAAAAAAGACTTTATTTATTTTCCACTAGGCGTGGATCCAAATGAAAACTAGAAAGAAAAAAAAAACATAATAGTTTCAAAATCTAAATAGCTAGTTTATATATTGTGTATCTTACACTTATTGAAAAAGAAAAATATAAAAAAAATACTATACATGAGAAATACGGTAGTCTTTTCTTGAGTATTGAACTATAACGTGAATCTATTGTAATGATAAACCACTATTATCTATTGTCCACTTATCGTCACTCAAAGGAAAAATGAAGATACAAAAAAAAAAAATTTCACAATAGTTCTATTTATTTTTTTGATTTTCTACAATTTGCAAAAAAAAAAAAAAATATATATGGGTCGTTTCACGGAAAGTGGTCAATTTTATGTCCTTGTGCATTAATATAAGAAAAATTAAAATATTACGATGATTTTCAATTAAATACAATTGTTTAAATCTTTTACTTTTCGTTGAAATTTAATCTAGAATCGAATCTTTTTTTTTTAACGAAAAATTATCAACTTTACTGTCAGTTGGTCATTACCGTGGCTGTCGCCACGGTAACTTTTCAAACACGCATGCAAAATATCGTTATTTGTTTTAAATTAAAATGCCTCTAGAGTTTTCTATTCAAAGAATAATGTCTGCGGATCTCTTAAACCATGCCAAATTTCAAAATGGGTGCATAGATGAGTTTATCTTACGATCTGTTTCTCTGTCTTCATATTATGTTAACGCCTATACTTCTCTTAATTTTTTTTAAATTTCTAAGAGATTAGAACTCCGTGTAATAAGTACTCTTCATCATTATTTTAAAAAACATCATAGCTTCTAAATTAGTCTTTCTTGAACTGTTTAGTGGTAAGGTTGTGTTTTTTTGTGTAGTGTTTAGGTGAGGTTTCTGCAGTGTCACAAGTGTATCTGTCATTTCCATGGTAAGTTAATTTTTTTATAAAAAATATTAAAATATGTTCACTTGTTTCAATTCCACTTATAATTTAGTTGTCTCTACCAGAAAAAAAATTTTAAACTAAATTTTTCTATATTTTTTCTATCGTTTTGTTCGAAAAACTTTGAAATTGTCATTACCGTGGTGTCATTCCTTTGTGCATTCCATTAACACGGAAATGACTATTTTGACACGAGAATGACATTTTCTATATTTTCCAAGCGTATTATATAAATTAGTAAAAAATCACATGTTTTTTTTATAAATATTATTCTTAATATTAGATGGCATCAAAAAAAAAAACTCGGGAAGAAATACTTCAAAAAAAACGAGAAGCAGAAAGAAAGCGCCGACTAAAAATAAAACAAGACCCTGTACGTAATGAAGAACAAAAGAAGAAAGAACATGAAAGATATTTGAAAAAGAAAAGTCAGAAAAAGGTTTTGCCAATTAACGAAATGACAGACAGAAAGCAAAGAAAGCAAAGAAAAATTTGGAGGGAAACAAAAAGAAAGTCAAGAAATAAACAAAGGAAAGAACAAGAACTTGAAAGGAATTTGCGAGAAAACACTCCACCTGATAGTGATGAAGAGATGGCTCAACAAGAACCTCCAATTCCTCGAAGACAACCGTCTCAAGTTAAAAACAGGACTGAAGCTTTAAAAAGAATTCGTGCAAAACATAGAAAAAAACGATTTCTACTTTCAATAAAACAAAAAAAACAAATTGACGAGTTACGGTTAAAAGTAAAAATGTACCAAAAACGATATGAACGCCTCAAAAACAAAGAAAAATCTAATTTAGAAAAAAAAGTAGAAAATATAATAAAATCTGGTTCCGCTGAAATATCAAAAAATTTAATGAGAGGGGAAGTTTTAAAGGAACAATTGAAATATAATTATTTGAATTTGAATAGCGAAAAGATGAAACAATTATTTACCAACATGATTTGCGGAAAAATTTTAAAAAAATATAAATTATTATCAAGGTGCCACTCATTTTCAAACAGAAGACAAATTAAAAAGAATGAGTTGAATTATATTTCATCGAGAAAATCCAAAGCAAATAAAAACATTAAAAATAAAATTAAACTATTTTTAGAACAAGATGAACATTCTCGCATGTGTCCAGGGAAAAATGAATTTGTAAGAAAGGGTAACCAAGTTGAACAAAAAAGGTTTCTTAATGACAGTCTTAAAAATTTGCACCAAAAATTTAATTCAATGTATCCAGAATATAAATGTAGTTACACTCTGTTTTGGCAAAATTGTCCATTTTATATTAAACATATGAAAATACAAGATCGAGAAACATGCAAATGTATTATTCATGCAAATATGGAACATCTAATTTCAACACTTATAAGAAATAAAATTATAAATGAAAAAAACCCAAAGGAGGTAATAAATTCGGTCTGTTGTTCTTCATATAATACTCAATGTTTACTAAGATCTTGTTCTATTTGTAAAAATAAAACAATGCATATTGCTAACATTCCTGAAAAGGAAATAAATTATTTCAAGTGGATTAATGTAAAAGAAACAATATATTGCCAGAAAAGTAAAAAAGAAAAAGTAGTTAGCAAAATTACAAAGAAAGTCCTGTCAATTATGTTGAACGGTTTAGTAAATGAGTTCAATGAAATGTTACCAAAATTTTTGTGCCATGAAGGCAAAATATTGCACCAGTATATCGAAATGCGACAACTAAAAAACAACTTGAACGAAAACGAAGTTCTCATCCATATGGATTTCAGCGAAAACTATGCCATTAAATATGGAGAGGAAATCCAAAGCTTCCACTTTGGTGCATCTAGAAAACAAATCACCTTGCACACTGTTGTTGTTTATTCAAAGTCTAGTAATGGAATAAAACAAGATTGCTATTGTACAGTAAGTTCATCATTAGCACATAATGTACCTGCTATCTGGGCCCATCTTTTTCCAATTTTAGAAAGACTTCCAAAAAATATTACTACTCTACATTTTTTAAGCGACAGTCCTGCAACTCAATACAGGAATAAAATGATGTTTTATTTTTTAGCAAATGAGCTACAAAAGTATTACTCGGAACTTGTAAGATTCACTTGGAACTACTCTGAAACGGGCCATGGAAAAGGGGCACCAGATGGAATTGGGGGGACTTGTAAAAGAATTGCAGATCGCTTTGTAAGTTACGGCAATGACATTACAAACGTTTCAACATTAATGGAAGTCCTGCAGTCGAACTGCACAGGCATTAATTTTTTTCAAATTGATGATAATGATATCCAAAAAATTGCATCATCTTTACCTAAACATGTCCAACCCTTTAAAGGTACACTTGAAGTCCACCAAGTAGTTTCAGGAGTAACAATCTCAAATTTACATATGAGAAAATTAAGTTGCTTTCAATGCCAAAGTGAATGTTTACATTTTGATCTTGGATGTTTAGAATATGAGAATGAATTTCTTGAAGAAGAAGAAGTCATTAACATAATTCCAATTAATAGTCATGCTGAAAAATTAAAATACAATGATGTGTATTCATCTTCCTCATCATCAACTTCTTCATCTCCTGATTGTACACAGGATATTAAAAAAGGAACATTTGTTCTTGTGACTTTTCCAGGAACAAAAGGAAAGAAATATAGGTAAGAGTACTATACACTGTACTGTATTTACTTTCAAGAAAATTTAAAAGAAATTTTTCACTTCTATTCTAGGTATGTAAGTCTATGTCTTGAAGATCCTGAGATAGAGGAAAGAGAAGTTGAAATTAAAGTAGTATCTTTGAAAAGCATTAACACTAGTAAAACAAAATTCAAAATACTCGACGATGACGAATCTTATGTGAAATATACACAAATAACAAAAATATTAAGTGAACCATGTCTTACAATTGAAAACGGACAACAATTATATGAATTTAAAAAGAAAATTGACGTATATGAACTTTAAATAAAAGACTAATGTGAAGGTTGTGAATTTTTTATTCTTGAAGAATATTTTTTTTTTTTGTTTTTCATTAAAAAAATTAATTGAATTAAGAAATAAATTTGTTATGTTTTGTTATCTTTTTTAAGTTTTTTTTTATATTAAATAATAAATGAATTATAATAATTAAATTTATGTATTTTATTATTTCCTTGGCTTTACATTGTTCAATTCCGTCATTCCCGTGACAATAGTGTCATTTCTGTGTCAACTAAATCCTCAAAATCCTTAATAAATCCTGTAGAACATCATAAAAAACGTGTTCCTTTGTATAATAGACTTGAAATTTTATGAACAATTCTTTAAGCATTAAATAAAAACCAATATAGTAAATTTCATTTTTTAAAGATTTTCAACAGTTTTTGACCACTTTCCGTGAAACGACCCATATATATATAATATAAATTGTCGGTACTTTGAAGTTATGAAATAAATAAAATAGGATAAGACTTTTAAGGATACACAATACTAAGCACTTTAATGATACATACTTAATTTTTTTTTTATTAATCGATGATCAATATTTTATAGAAGGAAATTGTGGGAATAACAGTAGAAATTTTCTACTATAAAATAAACTTTTTTTGAAAAAATTTAATAAAAAAAAAATTGGAGAATTTAAAATATTAGCGTATTGATACCACCAGTGAGCTTTTGGGACTCACGACTGAATCAAACATCCACGCATTTTTTGGACGCATCCAAAGACAGAAACAGTACTTGAATAAATTAGTTTTCCTTTTTCAAACACCTCTTAGCCACAAAATCTTCCAACAATTTCCTTTCACATAAGTTCTAATAATTTCCGTGAGCCAACAAAATCGAAAAAAGCTCCAGGAAAGTCTCAGAACTGGTATCATTATCCTAGCTAAATAATAACAACAAAAATTTCATTGAAGCTATTTTTAAATCACCAAATTCAATTTATTCTCATGTAGGATGCTTCCGTAATTTCGTATGCAATTAGATCTTCCTTAACTGCGTGTGAAATTATCTATTAATAAAATTTAATAAAAGCAGAAAAGGCTCTAGAAGCTCCTAATGGACTGCAATAGGATGGAAAAAAAAATAAATCAATAAAAAACTTATGAAAATCAAGTATTTATAGAAAAAAAAATAATTATTTATTTAATGAAAAATTCATTATATTTTTTTAATTGCTTTTCTCTCAAAATCCCAAATTTTTCAAATTTTCCTTTTTTATTTTTATTTTTGTATACAGATAACTAAATTAAAAACTTAAATTTAAACTTTTCAAAAAATAAAAGCAAAAAAATAATATTTAATCTAATTAATGAGATTCACAATACAAAAAAAAAGTGTATGAAACAAGTTTTACTCATTTTACCCACTAAAGAAGAACAACAACAAAAAAAATGTAATTTCAACCCACTTTTAAATGAAATCATTTATACAATCATCATCACGTTGTATGAAATATCTAACCAATCTATCTGAAATGTGTAGGTATGTATGTATATTCATATATAGGTAAATCTGTGAGCATGTATACGTGTATTACAACAAGCAAAATGTGTTTAATGAATTGAAATGTTTTATATATAAAATACATTAAAATGTAGGAAAATTTTCTTTATACATATATATAAAAACGTATAATTGGAGCCTTTTAATTTTTTTTTTTTTTTTGAGTTACAGGCAAAAAAATAATCATATCCACCTTCTCCCACATACACATAATGGATTTTATGTTCTCAATTATCCTCCTCTATTTATACAAAATAACTAAGGCAAAGCAAATTTTCTCATTAGCCAACAACAATTTATATACGTATGTACATACATATCACAGTTACTGAAAGCCAAACACTCACTTTAATGTTTACTCATCCTTATCATCATCTTGATTATTATCGTCTTTTTTTCAACAACAAAAATAACAGCCGTATACCACCCTCTTACACATACGTATTTCTTGGCCTCCCATGTTAATATAATACATTTTTTTTATTTCTACATAGAAAATATAAAAGAAAATTTTTAACTTCCCTCCAATTCAACCTAACCAGCAGGCAGCAGCAGCAAAGAGATACATTCTTCATTATATGAATGGGATCCGTTTGAATCTCTTTTACATTTTGATAAAATAATATAATAATATAATGTTCATCGTTTGCTGTTGTATATTCATTGTAGTAAATTTGCTACTTAATTTACTCCATCTACATTAATTGCATTTCCCACTTCATCTCTTATATTCGCACATTACTAAAACTTTTTATATAGCTTCGAGATTTTCGTAATTTAACTTTTTTTTTTTGTTCTATGAATTTTTCCAGATTGGATCTTTTTTATTTTGGTTTTTTTGATTACATGAATAAACTTATTCAATTTATACGTATGTATACGAATGTGTGTGTATGTGTATGTGTAAAATGTTTTATATGTTTTATATATGTATGTATATAAATTTTCATTATTTACGTGAATGATGTGTAGAAATTTTTAGAAAATATATTTAGATACATATTAGCACATATTTATATATGTTTATGTATGTTTAATTATCTATACTTTTTGATTCTAACTGTTTTAAATACTATAATATGTAATATGTGAATATGAGGGGGTGGTTTTTTTGTTTTTGTTCTTATAATATATGAAATAAAAGATGGCTTTTATTGCTATCATGTGTAATTTCATTTATGATGTACAAAAATATATCTTCATTTTGTTTTAAAAACAAATATCGCGTTATATATTTTATTTATATGAGTTTTATGTATGTATGTTTATATTTTGAAAACGAATACGTAGCTTTTCAGTCATTAAAAGAAAAAAAAAAAAAGGTAACATAAGTTATTTTAAATTAACTTTTAAATCACATAAGAAAAAAAGAACCGAAATAATAAAAAAGTTTGAAAAAAAATATCTAGAAACAACTACTTTGTATTTCTTATTTCAAACTTCTTTTTTTTTTTGCAAAGTACACAGTTTATATTATATGAGTTTTATAGAATCTTTCTTCTTAATATGATTCCTTTCAATTATCTCCAAATCCTCCTCCTTCTCGTCCTTGGTACTACAAACTTCTTAGGTCTTGGCCTTGGAATCCTCCCGAAGCATATTATCAAGTCTCAAAATTGTATATCTTCCGAATTTAGGTAGTCAACCTCACATCCAACCCCCTGTAGAAGGATCACAGCACTCGAAATTTTGGTCAATTTCCAGGGGCTACCGACGTTTCAATACTAGAATGTGATAAAGCAAGGCCTTTCACCGACGGTTCTTACATGCTCTGTTGATCCCATCTCAAACCTCCTGATCTCCAAATAAAAGAATAAAAGGTACAGCACCGCTCCTTTAAAAAAAATACAAGAAAAAAACTAAAATCAGTAATCAATTTAGATTTTATGCTTTAAAAGAAAATGATAACTAAACGTAACGTATGCAAAAAACAAAAGCATTACAATATCTTAGTTTTTTATACCTTGTGTAGATCACCCTGTTTTCGGTGTGTACACTATAATATATATGTAGCTTGTTTCAAGAGAAAAAAAACTTTCACTTTGGCTTTTTATGTATATTTAAAATTTACATCTGATCTTGTCAACAATAATTATCCTTTATCAAATATAAAAAAAAAAAATTTTGGGGTATGAATAATTCACTTTGAAATACAATACTTTTAAATACGATGAATTCGCGTATACTCACTTTAATTCAATTACCTTTCTGATTGCCTATATATTTTATAGTAGCGAAAATTCAGTTTTTGATTTTCTGATTTTCTCCTTTTTTTTTTAATTTACTTTTATTAAATCCTTTTATTCACAAACAATCCTTTTTATAGTACATATCATCGTGAACAAACTTTGTTGATGTGATGTATCCATTTTTATTCAGGTATAAAATATAAGTACATAATTCTGAAAATATTTTCTGATATCACACAAGCAAGGGTGTCTCTTTTTTTTTTTTTTTCGTCCATCAGAAAAAAAAGGATAAACTTTTAGCATATACAATTGCAAAATGAATATGAATAAAATGTTTGTCGGTACTTTAATTTTTTTTTTCTCAGTTCTTTTCATTTGAAAAAAAAAAATTGCGTGTAAAAAATTTGCACTCAAAACATCTAATTGTTATTTGTCATGATTTTACTTTTAGATAAATTACATTTTACATTTACACAAAAAGATGATAACAAAAAAAAAAAGAATTATATACCATTTTATCCTTTTGTGAGAAAGTCTTTTAACAAAAATGTAAATAAAAGGAAAACATTAAAATACATAATGCTTTCTTTAACTAAAATATGATGGACAAGGTAAAAATGTATTTTTAAACAGAGAAAATAAAGGATCTAAATGATCTAGATCCGATCTAGATTTTACAGATTTAGTTCAATTGTAGTTTTTTTTTCTCTTTTCTTTGAATGTCCTTTCCATTAGCTATATACATACATATATGAAAATTTATAGAATTTATGTATAGGTATTGTCTTCATCAAGATAAGATTTACACTTAAGGTGCGACATTACATCAATGAATTATTCATTCGAACACAAAATCATTTTTTTTTTCTTTTTTCATTTTTATTTGTTAAAGTAGCTTAAATATTCAAGCCTCCTTCGTATTGTTGTTGAATTTATTATTATTATTATACGACAAGTATACTTGAGTGGTTTCTTTTATATTTTAATCCTGGTGTTTTGGAATTATTTGAATTTTATATTTTTAAATTACAGAAGGTAGAGAAAGACATATGCTAATTAAGGCAAATTTACCGATTAAAATAACTTGTTTTGATTAATGTCATCAAATATTGTGCAAAATTATTAATCCAATCAAAAAGTCTTGAAGAAAAGTTCAATTAAATTAAATAATCCAATTAAAAATAACACAAAAAATAATTAATTTTTTTCCTGAATAACGTTTCATTTTTTTAAAACCCATTTTTTTCATGTTATTAATTATCCAATGTTTTGTTTTTTTTTTCACCTTTCACATTTTTTTTGAGAAAAATAAAAGTAAAATTTTATCTTACATCTTCTTTTTTTTTTTTTTTTTTATGAACAAACTTTAAAAGGAAATTTTTAAGAATTTTCTTCAAAAAATGTTAAGTTTCCCCTTTTTTTTAATTAATTTAATAGAATATCATTTTACTTTCATTTTACGTTATTGATTCTAAAATCTGATGTCTATAAAGATTCAAAGAACTTTTCATAGATGTTTTTTTTTTCTTTTCCTTTTTTCTTTGTTCTTTGAAATTAGTCAATAAAATCAATGTACCTATAAAATAACCTTTACAATGCAACAGCAACAACAACAATGTAAAGTGTGTAAAATCAAGTAAATCATCAGGTATTTTATTTTATATCATTTTCAAAAAATCAATTTAAAAGGAAATTAACTTTTGAGCCATTAACAAATTACTTTCAATTAAATCACACTCGTTTTAAAATAGATAATATAGCCTGAAGTCCTTTTTAAAAGTGATATTACAAAATGATTGAAAACACTTTCCTATTTAGTTTTTTTTTTCTTTTTTTCTTATTTTCATTCAACACAAAGTAGGAAGAAAAATGTTGTAGCAAGAAGAAAAAAAAAAATAAATAAAAAAATCGTCATCTAGATTGTATTTTACAAATCAAAGTCATCAGTTTATAAATATGTACAACAAAAGTGTAAAAAAGTCCACCTTCCTATACATACACTATAATTCAAGAGAAGAGAAAAAAAAAAAACATTTTCATTTACTAAACTAACCCTCCAGGATTATTTTTTTTTTTTTTTGGCCAAATATCATTGAATGTACACAGCTTAGGGCGAATATAATGATGGTTCGCCATTAAATTCAACACAATATATTAAGAGAGGGATATGAAAATAGCTACCACCTTTTTTTTATATTTTTTCTTGTTTTTGATTCCTAATAAGGATGAGGATGATAAGGATACTATGGTAGTATAATTTAACAAATACTCACATAATAATGCTTAATGGTTTTTAATGTAAACAAACTTTTATAAATTGTGTTCATTTTTGCATATAAAATTTTTTTGTTGTTGTTGTTTAGAGAATAAAAATGACAAATTAATTAATGTTACAAGGTGAACAAAAGTAATGTACCTACTAATTTTTTTTTTTTTATCTTGTTCTCGTTTCATATGAAAAGGAAAATTTTTTATTTGATAAAATCATAAAAGATAAAGTTTTTGTGAAAAAATAAATTACTTTTGAAGTACTCATCAATTACATGATTTTGTTTTTTTTTTCTTCTTTTAAATTAATTACTTTTGTGATTACATTTTTCAAAAAGGAAACAAACAAAAAAAAAATAGAAAAGAAATGAAAGTATATTTTTAACACCCTCATTTAAAATATTTAAACGTATGAGAAGGTCGACACAGATTAATTTAAAAAAATAAAAATAAAATAAATAAATAAAAAAAAAAACAATATTAAATTACACACTTTTCATAATAAGTTCCAATTATAAATGGTGTGGGGCGGGTGTTTTGGTGTTTTTGTTTCATAATTTTTTTATTTTTTTTTTTCAATTTGAGAATTCCCTTACATGAATAAGCTTTTAAAAAGCTAAATAAATATACCACACAATCATTATTTATTGTTAATTAAAATACCATTTAGTGATAATGTTTAAATCAAAAAATTTATTTGTTAATAAATTTTTGGAGAATAAAACAAACAACAACAACAAAAAAAAATCTTAATTTGAACAATTACTACAAATCCTCTTTTGTATGAATTTATTTATATATGTAGGTACATATTTTTCATGTACGATGTACAGAATGTGTGCAAAAAAAAAAAAAAAATAAAAAACCCTTTATAAAAATATGTACATAACTGTGGCTACATGAATATTTAACCATATAATTATAACTGAATGTATAAAGGATATGTGAATGCAAATTTTAGTATAAATACTGATAAATGTTAAAAATATTCGAATGCAAATATATAATTAATAATTCATATTTATATCTACATATATTCTATATGTTCTCGATTTTTCGTATTGTAATATTTTTCATGAACTCATGAACATTTAATTCCAATAATTTTACATATTTATTCATTTTATTATGAAGGTTATATTATTACAATTATTACACATCTATGTACATACTGATATATATGTACATATGTATATATTTTTTAAATTATTTTTTTGTATGTTATTTATTTGATATATATATTTTGATATATTTTAAATATAACAATAATTATATTACCATTTTTTTTTTACGTAAAAATTATTAAAATAATAATAAAAAATATTGATAATTAAAGTTTAAATTAAATTATTTGTATAATTACATATTTATTTAATAAATCATATTGTATTTATTTATATTTTTTAATTAACATTTGATTTTTAATTTATACTATTAATTATTTAATAAATAAATAAAAAATGTTAATAATTTAATTGCAATCACTTTAGGAATTATTTTCAAACAAAGAAAAGTTTTTTTTTTTTTTGTTAACATCTCTTTTTTTTTTTTTTTTTTTGTGAAATTTATGAAAGTTGTAAGTATCAGAAGTCAGGTATTTCAAAAAATGCTAAAAAAAAGAGATATTGAAATGGAAATAAAAGATGCATCTTAATTAACATAACTGTTACTTTTTTTTAATTGCAAAAAAAAAAAAAACCCCTCTTCCTCTTGGTACACGATTTATTTTTTTTTTATGATTCTCAAGGATATAAAATTACAAAAGAAAATTAAGCACTCAGATTGAATCTATAGTTAAAAACTTTTCATAAAATCAAAAACTTTCCGTTAAAGAACATTTTCATTACTCAAGCATATTTCCTTAAAATTTACCCAATAATTCTCTTCGCATTTCCAACTCTACTTTTAACCTGTTATGTAGAATTTTTTTTTTTTCGTCCTTTTGTTTGTTCTTCTTATTCTTTTTAGTTTTATTTTTTATTTTTGTTCAATATTGCAAATATTACGAATGAAAGTTTTTTCTAAATTTCTATAAGAATTCTATGACGATGAGGTTGAAGTTAAAGTTCACATTTTATTTTAAATTCTGACTAATTTTTTTCATGGCTTTTGGCAATAATTTCAAAAATTCGAAATAATTTTGAAAATTCTAACCTGACAACAAATTTTTTAAGTTATTTTTTTAATTTTTTATTTTCCTCTAAAATAAATCAAGACACTGATTTAATAAAATATTTCGAGTAAAAAATTTATTTTATTTTGAACTGGCAATGATGATTAAAATAGGGTGTGTTTTGTTTTTGAATCATTTGTTTTTTAAATTTAAATAAATTTTTAACAGTTTTTATTTTTGTGAGTGAATATTTGGTTTATTATTAAATAAATATCAATTAAAAGTAAAAAATTCTAAAACCCACCCCTTTAATATTATTTTTTATGTAACAGGGGAAAGTCTTATTATTTATGCAATTTACGAGTATAAAATATTTATCTTCATAATGATAAACATGTGATAACAAAGTTTTTTATAAGCTTGGCGTAATTTCTAAAGTATAAACTTCTCGGTCCTTTTTCTACTTTTCCATGACGCTGTAGTCGTCTAAATCGGGCCCTGACTTCTTGTTTTTCTAAAACCTTTGTATTGCCATTGGCATATCCGTGAACTGTACGCAGCTGTACATTTCCTTTAAAACTCTTCTTAATTCTAAACTGTGTTCCCAGTCCCTAGTTTCACAAACAACTTTAACCTATGTAGAAAATTTAGGAACACTTTTTCATAAGTTCATTCCAAAAAAATAGTGGTACATTTCAATAGCAAACCTCAACATTGTAGATATCTTTGAGCCATGCCCGTTCATGCATAATATCCTTGATTGAAACCCCTATTGATGCTAAAATTTTACATAGTTCAGCAATACCACCAGGTCTATCACTCAGTTCAACACTGAACCGTAAAAGTCTACCTTCAGCTGCTAAACCACGTTCTAAACAACGTCCAAATACAGTTGTATCGATATTACCACCACAAAGTAATAAAACTACCCTGTAAATAAAAGTGAATTCTTTAAAAACATTTGCCAAATTACGAGCAATTTTTACTAACTTTTTTCCTTTAAACTCATCCAAATGTCCAGAAAGTATTGCTGCAAGACCAGCAGCACCAGCCCCTTCTACCACACATTTTTCTAATTCTACCAGTCTTAAAATAGACAATGCAATCCACTCTTCTCTTACAATTACTACTTTGTCCAAAAGGGGAAGTGAAGTTGCAAATGCATTGTATCCAACCATTGGTACTGCCAAACCATCAGCTAAAGTATTTAGAATTGGAGTATGAACTGGACCACCATTTTCTATTGCTCGTGTAAAACTTTGACATTTTTCTGATTCTACACCCTAAAATTTAGAGAAAAGGATGTGAACAGTTATTCCAGTTATAAAACGAAACAATTTAAACTTACTATAATTTTTGTTTTAGGATTCAAAGCCTTAATAGCTGTTGCTATACCAGCTAAAAGACCACCACCACCAACAGGAATTACAACAGCATCTGGATCAGGGACTTGTTCTAAAATTTCTAAACCAATTGTTCCTTGTCCAGCCATTATATGTGGATGATCATAACCATTTATATAAATTAATCCTTTAGATTGAGAGATTTTCATTGCAAATTGTTTTGCTTCAGCCATATCTTTGCCTTTAACAACAACTGTAGCACCATAATTTCGACATTTTTGAATTTTCATAATTGGTGCTGCTTCTGGCATTACAACCGTTACAGGGATACCAAGTTTAAAACCATGATAACTCAAGCCCTTTTGTCGTTATAAGAAAAACGAAGAATTTAAAAATATTTAAAGTGGATTGACAAAAGCATGTTAATTCACTCACTTGCGCATGATTCCCCAGTGAAGCTGATATAACACCTTTGGATTTTTGTTCATCAGATAACATTAGAAGTGCATATCGTGCTCCTCGTTCCTTGAAACTTTTTGAATCAAAATTTGGCATTAATTAAAAATTAACTGCAGGTAAAATAAAAACATCTCACCTTCCTGTATATTGCAGAAACTCCTCTTTTAAATAAATTTCCATGCCACATTCTTCGGATAAGTGTGATTTCTGGAAATTAGAAATTCACCGATAATATTTGTCTTTTACTTTTTTTTCTTCATTTAATTTATTTTAATTTACCGGACATGGTGTATTCACGATTCCACCTTTAATTAAAAATGCAGCTGATGTAACATCATGAAATGAAATTTTGTGTGGCATTTCAGCATTACAAAATGGATCAATAAATTCTTCATTCTCAGCATCCATATTTTTCGGATGATCATTATTATTGGTCTCAATTGAATCATCTGATGATCTTGTCGTCGTCATATTAATATCATCAATTTTATCTTTTAATTCGTCACCATTTACTGTACTGCAATTTTGTGTGCCAATGACTGAGTCCATATTAGTTCCCATCGTAATGATTGGAATGCTTGTGGTAGTAGTAATTTTACTGTTACTAATTATCGGCATTCTAAAATGAAAATTAAACGAAAACAAAAACACCCTGTAGAATTACTTTTCTTTTTTTTTTTTTTCTTCACTTTTTTCAGTTCTTATCTACAATTTATTGGAATGTATGTCGAATTATTTTCTAGACTGGTTATAGAGTTTAACACAAAAAAAAAATAAAGATTATATAAAATCGGTTTACACTCGATTTTTAAATTGTGACATCAAAATCGCATGCTTCGACCTATGACCCCTCTAATATTTAATTATGTAATCTAATAAAGATTTAAAGATTTATCAACGTTGTGTGTTATTAGACTTTTTTTTTTAAACAAATTTCTTAGACTTGATAAGAAAATCACAATTATGAATGACCAGTTGTGTATTTCCGTTCAATAAGCACGTGAAAAATTCAGCTTAATTTTTTTAATTAGGCGAAAAACGCTTGATAAGACGTTACCAAAATAAATTTTCAATGTTCTTTTAAGCAAGATTTCGAAAGAAGAAAAAATTCTAGAAATTAATGATAAGTTAACACGACAAGAGACTTTGGTTTCCGCAGATATCAAAAAATTATGTCTGAATACCAGACGAGACCATAATTGTTCAATTGATAAAGAACTGATCGAATTCAATAAATTGTATTGTATGGCGGGTATAACTGACAAAGCGTGGAAATATCCTTTAGGGACAAAAAACTAGAATAGAAGCAAGTAATTTGTTTCAATATGTTTGTCTTGAGCTCTTTATGACTGAATTTGAATTCAGCTTAAGCAAGTTGTACAAAAATACGTTAAAACAAAGTTACTAGCTTCACTCGTGATTTTAAAATTTTTTTTTAAAATGTAGAACTGATCCTTTCACATCGGTATATTTAAAAATCGGAAGTTGAAAGCAAATTTTACACTAAATTCAAATTTTTAGGAATAGGAAACTCATTGCTTTTTTTTAGAACAAATACCGTCTTTTTTAATCACAAAAAAAAATCTTTAATCTTAAACGCTCTATGTGCACTTTTTCGTATCGCTTAATTTACAATTTTAATTTTCACTTTTCTTATTTTACTTGAATTTTTCCACAAAACATTCAAATTCCGTCTTTATTTCAAGGTATTGACTAATTTTTAAATTTTATTCATACTACAACTTACTTCTACGATGCGCGTTATATGCAACTTTCCTTCTGATAACAAAAGTTCAAAGTAAACAGCGACTTAAAAATTTTCGAATCTGTGCAACGCTTGAAATGATCTAAATAATTTTACTATTCAGAGAATTTCAGTTAAATTAGATTATTTTAAAAATAAAATTCTTATCATCTCTCTAAAATACGATCAATAATTGGAGGGGAATTTTTCAAAAATGAACTTTAAATTGTAATTAAAATTATCAGACATAAACAAAAATATAAAATACAAACTGGTACTATCAACGTTTTTCGGTGTTTTTAGATTTCATTTTTTTTTAAAAAAAAACTGTTCATCAATATTTAAACTCTGGAGTCCATGATACAGCTGGTTAATAAATTTTTTCAAGGATTTCTTATTACACAAATGAGCTGTTCAGAAGCCAATATGAAGTAAGAAAATACATTGGTGATTTTGTGCCCAACTTTCTACATCTGAAATGAATTCTCTTGTTAGTTACGTTGAGCATCACTTAACAAGGGGATTTATTTACCATATATTCCACTGCAAAGGTACATACAACATACTAAATTTTCTCAATTTTTATTTATCAGATTGAAGATTGGCTTCTGAACGGCTCAAATAATGCAATCAAAATGTATTTAGAAAAAGTATAAAGCTCATAATTGATAATTTTTAAAAATGATTAATCGAAAAATTATCAATAGCGTCTATTTACAAAAATAAAATAAGAAAAAAGAGGGGTCAAATTGAGTCCATCAATTGAAAACAATCACCAATGTTCTATCAGACACAGAAAAACAATAAACAAAAATTCCATAAAATAAAACACAAATAATTTTTATTTTATTTCAAATAGACCGTTTTTTTTTTTTATTTCATTTTATTTTATCTTTTTTTTTTTTTTAATTATTATTTTAGTGATGAATTTTTATTTTAAAAACTCACATTTATGCCAGAAAGAAAAAAAAAATAACTATAATAAAACAAAAAAAAAAAAAATAATTAAAAATTTAAAAATAAAATAAAATTAAAAAATCGTCATTTCGCGATCTCCGTAAAATTATATCTACTTAATATTAAAGACAAAAAATATTTATTAATTATTAATCATTATTATCAATATTTATTATTTTTTTTTTTCTTCTTTTATTATTTAATTTCTACAGTCAATAAAAATAAACCCTAATAAGATAATACATAATGCGTCGAGGATAATTCATGTTCTTTTTATTTATTTTTTATTTTTCTCATATTTTATACACCTAACATTTTTTTTTTTTTTTTCATTTCAAAATTTTTCCTTTTTTCGTTTTTGTTTTTAAATTCACTTTTGTTTTTCTTAAATTTTTGTTTTACTCTTTTTTTTTTTCGTTTTTGTTTTTAAATTTCTCTCATATTTATTTTTTCATTTTCTTTATTGTTGTTGCTTTTAAAAATTTTTTCTCTCAATGTGTTTTTTTGTTTGTTTTATATATTTTTTTATTTTATATTTTTGTTAAACAGTATAATTAATTAGCTATATGAAGAAGAATAAGAATAAAAATAATATTTATTTTAAATATACATATATTTTGTTTTTAAAAAATTTCTTTTTTCTCTTGTTTATTACCATTAATTTTTTTTTTCTCAACTTTTTTTTTCTTTAATAGGTATATAATATTTTTACGAATTGAAAAAAAAATATATATAAACAATTAAAATTACAATAAAAGAAAGTTGAACGATTATAAGAACGAAATAAATCCGTTAGATTAAGAAACGAAAAATATGAAGATGTGATGAAAATTATTTGTTTTTTATTTATTATTTACATATTTAAAAATCAAATTAGAGAAAAAATAAAATATGAAGAAAAATATTAGCAAAATGAATATGAAATCTAAAATTAAAAAAAAAAAAAAAACAAATACCCCAAACTTCACTTTTTTTTTTAAATTTCTTTCCTTTTTTTTTTACATTTACAACGTATTTGACTTTATTATATTTTTACTTACAAAAAAAAAAATTACAATTAAAAATGAAATAAAAAAAGAAAAATATTTTAATAATAAAAGGAAAAAAAACGTAACTTCTTTTTTTTTTAAAAAAACACATTACTTTATCAATTATTTTTTTTTTAAATTTTTTATAATTCAAAATTAGCGAAATATAAAGCAATTCTCCTAATACATAATATAATAATAATAATAATAATTATAATAATAATAATAATAATAATAAAGGAAAACAAGAACAATTAAAAATAGATCTCATTAAAAAGAAAATAAAGAAAAAACGCGATATATTCATCAATAAAATTCATCTCACACATTAAAGCCGAGAGCTTTGAGCTTCTCCTCTTCCTCTCTTTCTCTCTCTGTCTGTCTATCTGTCTATCATGAAAAATCACATCGACTGAAATGTTTTTTTATTTTTTAATCGTTTACTATTTTAAAAAATAAATGAAAACATGAAATTATTTCCATATGTGTGGATTCTATCTTTAAATTACAATATTTATCAAAATAGTTTTTTTTTAATTTATTTATTTTTGAAACAATTTACATATTTTCACTTTTTATTGATGTAATTTTTCTTTTCTTTGTTATTGCAATTTCATAATTTTTCTTTGTTTCTTAAAATGAATTTTCTTTACGTTTTTTTTTTTTTTTTTTTTTTGGTATTTTCTGGAATTCAGTTTTAAAGTATTTTTTTTTTATTTGTTTAGGTGTTAAAATTCCCTATAAAAGCATATCGTGTGCATATTTAAAGAAAAAACTGTTGTCTTTTACTTGATTGTTTTTTTTTCTGAAATTTATATAATTTTACTTATTATTAACTTCAATTGTTTTTTTTTCTTGGAACAAAATCTAAAAATCGTGTAAACACTAATTTATTTTTTTTCTTTATTTGTTAAAAAACTATGCTGTTGTTTTTTTTTTCATGTGTGAGAGAGTTTTAAATTATTAAAATAAATTATTGAATTTTGGTTTTTCTTTAAAGGAAGAAGAAAAAAATAAAACTCAAGAAAAAAAACTCCTATTGTTTTTTTTTTTTGTATTAAATTTTGTTGTTGTTGTTTTTGTTTTTTACATTAAAAATTTTTGTATATTTAAAAGAAAAAATAATAATGGAATAATTCAAAGATTTTATTAAAAATTTTTCAATGAAAAAATTAAAGATTTTTTTTTTTTTAAACTAGGAAAAGAGAAGAAAAAAAAACTTTTGTTTTTAAAGAAAAAGATAAATTGAGTAAAAATTTCTTTAATAATTAATTAATTATATATTGGTAATTAAGAACAAACAGAGAAAAAATTTATCGTTTTCTTTAATAATTTTGTGATTAAATAGTTTTCTGGTATTTTAATTTTTTTCGTTTTCCTTTTTTTTTTTTTAATTTTTTTTTGTTTTTGTTTAATAAAAAATAGTATAATTTTTTTTTAATGTTTTATTTAAAATTTTTGTTTAAATTTTTCTCATTTTGGTGGTTATTTATTGTGTTTTTATTTCTTCTTTCTCTTTTTTAAAATAATTTGTATGCGCAGGAAAATTTTTTTTTTTCTTTCTCTTCTATAATTAATTTTTTTTTTATATTTTTGTTAAATAAGTTGAATTTTTTGTGTTGTGTGTAAAATGTACTTTTTGGTTTATTTTGGTTTTTTTTTTAAATATCTATTTTTTTTTTGTTCATTTGTGAAATGCAGAAAAAAAATTGAAATAGAATTAAAGTAAAATTTGAAATAGTTCTTGGGTTTTTTTATTAAATATATTTTCTTTCTAAGGTTTAATTTCTTATTTATTTATTTTTTTTTTTTTTTTCATTTTTCTATTATTTTTATTGAAAAATATTTACTTTGTTTTCTATTTCATTATCATTTTTTTTTTTTTTAAATAAGTGTCTATTAAATTCATATACATATTTCTACTATTATCTCATTTCAATTTATTGTTAAAAACTAATTTTTTTTTTTTTGTTTACTTTTTTTATTCAAAAAAAATTTTCCTTCCATAATATATATAATTTTTTTTTTTAATTAAATTTTTTATATTTTTTGTTTTTTTGTTTCTTTATTATCCACTTTTATTTGCTTTTTAGTTACTGATAATTTTTGTTTTCTTCATTTTTTCGTATTTCCATTCTTCTTTTTTTCTTTCTTGTAATATTTTCTTCTTCTTCATTACAATTTTATTTTTGTTTTTTTTTTCGGTTTGTTTAAATTACATATTATGCAAATTTTTCTTTACTCTCTTTTTTATTTAATTTTTGCAATGTATAATCATACTATATATATTTTTATTTATTTTCATTGTTTTTTTTTAAAGTTTTTATATTATTAATTATTAATGTTTTTATTTTTTTTTTTTTTTATTATTTATATATATAAAATTGATGGCACAATATAAGTTCAAATTTTCTGAATTTTTTCGCCAACCACTACTGGATTATTGCGTCTAATTTCTTGGGCCCCGTGTTCCCTATAGTCAAATGTGCAGTCATGTTTATCACTGTATCGATGTACAGCACAAAAAAGTCCTCCACATCGGCATTCGAAACCTAAAAAAAATAATAATAATAATGAAAAATTGAAATAATTGAAACGTATTCGTCAAAAATTCGAAAAAATGATATTTTAAAAGTGACCTAAGTCCATTTTTGGTGGAAAATAAGTAAAAGTAAGGGCCCTATTGTGGTCATCGATCGAATTAATATTCACAATGCTAATATGTATATGCTATATGAATTTCATTTAAAATATCTAGTGATTCTCTCTTAGAATCGTCACTTACAGATTTGAAAATTTTAATGCTAAGTTAAAGTCGATTCCTTACATATACGATCTGGCACTAATTCGGTTTCCCTCCGTTCAAGTTTTTCGTGGTTTGTCAACCAGGACCAGATATGTATGTGTGAATAGATTACATTCAAATAACGTAAAAACATGTAGAAATTTCTGAACCTAAGTTCCGACAAAGGGCTACCGCGGATCGGATCGATCGCTCATGACAATCTATGCTTGTCATTTAATTTTTTTTCTTACCTGTTAATCCGACCTTCTTACGGCATACAGCACATCGATTCTTCTTTTTCTTTGCATCTTTATCACCTTCATCTTTATCTTCTTCTTCATTATTTGTGGAAGTTGATGGACCTGCTGTTGTGTTATCTGCTGTTAGACTGTCTTCACTTATTTTCTAAAATAAAATAAAAATAAACAAAAATGAAATATAATTAATTTATCAATTCAATTTAAATTCAATTAAAATAATTTAAAAAAAAAATACTTATAATATAAATTAAAATTAAATTAAAAACAAAAAAAAAACAGTTAATTATAATTCAAGAGATCACACATTTCTCCTTTCTAATTTGGATCCTTTTCATCATAATTTCATTTTTATTATTATTTTTTTTTTTTGTATTTTATTTTGTTAGAGAATATTTCGATTGCATTGAATGATACATTTTTCTTATTTTATTTCCAGCAACAAAAACTCTAAAGGCGTTTTACAAAACTTATGTATTATTTTATTTGTTTTTATTTTCGTAATAAAAGGATACAGTGAATTAAAAAAAAAATAATAGGCCTTTAAAAAATACGTTTCACTAAAATATTTTTCTTAAAAAAAAAAAAAGATTTGTTCTATAATTACTACAACCAATTTTTTTTTGTAATTTTATTATTTTTTTTTTTAAAAAAAGAAACTAATTTGATAAAATACCCTTTTTCTTCTCACTTGATGATTTTTCATCATATGATTTTCATGTTGTTCATTGGTTGATGTCACATATTTAGTTGTCATCGTTGACTCTAATTTGAGATAAGATTTTGTAAAATCCATTGAATTATGTTTGTTTGTTTCTGTTTCTGTATCATTGCATTGTTTATTAACGATCTCTATAAAAGAGAACACTAACTAAGTGAATAATGAATAACAAAACAATAATTTTACAACACAAGGTAATTATTAATTCACTTTAAACTTTTTTTTAAACACGGACCTGATATTTTATTGTTATCATCATTTGTATCATTCAATCCTTGCATATTATGACTTATTGTATCATTACCAGCATCAGATATAAATTCTTTATTTGTTGTTGTTGGTGTTGATGAAGACAATGATGCAGATGATGAATTTTTATTTGACAAGATCTTCTTGTTTTGATGGTGATGGTGGTTGTGGTGATTGTGGTTGTTATGATGACGATTATTACTACTTTTTACTTTATCATTATCCTTTTGTGAGCTCTTTTTTTCCGACATTTTTGATTTTTTATTTGGTTGGTTTTGTTTTTTTTTTTTTTTTTATTTTTTTTTGTATTAAAATTTAGAAAATAAAATGGAAATTTAGATATTTTATTGGAAAATTTAAAAAAAAAAATTATTGTTTTTTGGGGGGAGGAAACATTTGAATTTACAGATTAAATTTTGAGACCGTTTCCAAGACAAGAAAGGAAAAAAAAAACAAACTAAAAGTTCATTTTGAAGTCCAAATTGTCAAAATTTTGTGTACCTACTAAGTTAAATTTATGCTATGCTCTTAATTTTTTTTTTTTAAACAAAATTACTCATGTCTATTTTATGGTATGGACGTGCACCTAAAATGACACATTTGCATAATATGAGTGTATTCTATCGAACTAAACTGATGTGGCAACTGATATTTAAAAATCACCATAAAATTTTATTTTCATTTCATAATCGAAACTTCAGGACTTGTTTTTAATTTTGTTAGATTTTTTTTCATACAAAATTCTAAACAAATTGCATATTCCCACCCGCACTCGACGTTTTTTTTTTTATGTACATTTTTTTTTACAGAAAAATACGAGAGTTGACTTAGAATGTAGCTTACATTAATCTTCCTTTAATTGTTAGAAAAATCAAAGAAAAAATAATGCTATGGCATTTCTATTGAACCATTCGTTTCTAAGATATGAAAATATTCTAGGAAGATGGTCACAGATTGTTTATTAAATCGGAAAAAAAAGTGTGAATCCTGTCATCAATGGTCACGAGTAATCAAACATTTTTCAGACCATTGCAGGAATAAAATCAAACTCAAATTATGTTTTATATTGAATTTTGGACAACAAAATTTAAAATCGAACTTTCACTAATTCGATTTCAATAAAAAAAATCCTTTCAAAATCAATATCACTTTGAAAAATTTCTAATAAAACTTATTTTATTTAAAAAAAAAAAAAACAATAAAATAACATAAAAATCAAAATTTAATACTAAAAAAAAAAAACTTACCTCTTTAATCTCATTGTGTTGTTGCAAACTCTGTACTGTTGGTTGTGCTGTATTGGTAACTGTAATGGCTGGACTGAATGTTGGGGTGGTTTGAGGACTTGAAACATTTGTTACTGATGTGCTACTAACAGGTGGTTGTTGCTTTTTTCTTAGTGAATCCTTTAATTAAATAAAATCAAAACAAAGAAATTAAGTAAACAAATTATTTTTAATACAAAAAAAAAATAAATAAATAAATAAATAAAACACATCAATGACATTAAATTATCAAATTTTTGTATTTTTTTTTTTTTTCTAATTAAAATATGTTCCAAAAATTTTTTAAAAATTCCATTTAATTTGATGTCATTGTGTTTATTTTTCTCTATAAAAAAAAAATGTACTTACTTTGTAGCAAACGGAGCAAAGTCCATCTGTAGCTGGGTTACCATAAAATCCACATCCAGAACGGCACATTGGTTGCATTGGGTTCGATTCACGTTCCATTTTTAATTGAATTTAATTTTTTATTTATTTATTGTTTTGTTTTGTAAAAGTATATATTGATTTTTTTCTTTATTATTATTATTTTATTTAAATTAATATTTTTGTTTTAAACTATTTAAATATATATATATTTTTTGTTTGTTTGTATATAATGCGTTTTTTTCTTCTATGTTTTATTTAAATTCTAAATTCAGCCAAAAAAAAATGAATGAATGAAGCTTTGAATTATGTATTTATTAACAAATTTTTCTTATTTTTTTTCTCTTTCTTTCTTTAAAATATTATATATATGTATATATAAAGTCAAAAATATATATCATACACGTTTCTTGTTGGTATTTTATTTGAGCGGATTTTATTTATAAAAAAAAAATATGTAAAGCGATTTTTTTTTTGCGTAATACATAGTTTGTTTTTTTTTAAAAAAAATATTTTGACAATTCGCACAGCGATAAACAATTTTAAAAATTTTTTTTTCTAACTGCTTTGTTTTTTTTTTATGTTTTGTTGGAAATTTTTACAATATTTTAAAAAATTTAGTTTTTCTTGATAAATTGCAAGGAAAAGCACAATTAAAGAAAAAAAGTATCTCAAGAAATTATTACTACTAAATAACTAATTAACAAAAGAACAAAAAAATTTTTTTTTTTAAAAAGATGAAAAATTATATAAGGGTAATATAATATATTAATTTTAATATAGTAAATATGATATATGTATATAATAATTGATAATCACTAAAAAAAAATAATTGATTAATATTTTTTAATTTTTTTTAAAGAAAAACAAAATTTTTAATGCACACTTTTGTTGTTGTTGTTTTTTTTTTTAAATTTTAATTCTTATTATTTACACTCTTTTTTTGCCTTAATTTTCTTCTTTTCAAGTATTAAGAGTATTATGTTTCTATTAAGGCCTTTTTTTATTTGAAAAGAAAAGTTAATTATTTTATTTTTTTATTATATTATTATTTTTTGTATACACTGCACTATTATTATTATTTTTCTTTTTTTATAAAGTTCGATATTTTTTCTTTATTAGTGCGTAATTTAAAAAAAAAAAAGTTCTTTTCCTTTATTTATTTTTTTTTTATTTATCCGAAATTGACGATATCCTCAACGTTTATTACGATTTTTTAAAAATATTTTTGACACGTTTTATTTTTAGTTTTATTTGATGCAAATTAATTAATTTTTCATTATTGAGCGCTACGAACGCATTTTTAAATTCCAACAAATACGTTTGTGATCTCCTTGAATTGAAAAAATGATGAAAGTTTTTTTCAAACGTTTTTTTAATGGCGAGTAGCAAAGGTAGGCAAATGTCAAAACTGTCTGTTCTGGACCTAAAAAATATAAGAAAAATAGTAAAAATTAATAAAATATAATTCATAATTTATTAATTATTTGTTTTAAAATATTTTTAAAAGAAAAAAGGGTTAAATTTAAAAAATATAATATGGCAACATTTTAATTCATCATCAAACAGAAAGCACCTTTCTGTGCTTAGGAAAAAGGGTGGGAAATAATGATTCTGCAAATTCAACGAGTAAGTTTTATAAAAAAAAATTTCTTTTACAGCATAATTTTCAAGTACTATATATACATATGTCGCTGAATTTATTATAATTTTTTTATTTTATGTCCAAGGTTTTAAAAAACTATATAAACCGAAATTAGATAGGTATTTATTCAGCAATATGAAGGAAATGTGTTCATGGAATTTTCCAAATACACACACACAACAATCATATCACTATCATTGTCATTTTCTCAATTTCTGCATGTCATTCAGCAACAGCGGAATAAATTTAAAAATTTGTTGTTGTTGGTTGAAAAAGTTAAATTTGTTACTTTTGTATATAAGTAGCTATGCAAGTATAGTTGTATATAATTTCATGTAAAAATCCACATATGTTTCAATAGTAAATCTAGAGGACAAATAACGGTTTTTCCATATCTAATTAAATGATTTCAGACAATATACTTATTATGTGGGCATATTAAAAGAAAATTATTTTATTTATTTTATGAAATATATGTAATAAAATATAAAAATGGAATATAAATTTATGAAAAGAGAGAAAAAAAAATCGTATTTTAAAGTCATGAAAGAAGAGCCATAAATAAAATGTCATGAAAATAACGCATGACAATTGTCAAAATACTGAAAATACCGATATTATAAAATTTTGTATAAATGTAATTGTAAAAAATGTACACATACATATTCATATGAATTTTCCCCACATTATAGTGGGGATAATAATAATTTTATATGACATGTGAATTGGAGAGAATTTTATTTGTAAGATGACTATATACTATACAATGGAAAATCATATTAAAACTCTCCCCTACTAATTTTACAACCTTGAAGTTGAATTAAAACTTTTTGAATTTTTTTTTCTTTTGAAATTTATATTCCACAAATGAAGTCTTTGTAAAAACAAAAAAAAAAAAAAAGCTTTTTAAATTCGTTTTTTCAGTGTAATTCTTATCATATGAATTTTTTTTTATTTCGTAAAATAGATAGAAAAGATACCTCCCATTGGAATTTGAATAACTCTATCCTACCACTATTCATTGAAACGTTGTTCGCATCGTGTATATTAATTGAAAATTTAATATGGCGTATATACTCTTAATACGATGATAAAGAAAAGAAAGAAAAAAAACATACATAAATTAAAAAAACAAAGTTTTACTGAAGAAACAAAAAAGATACATAATACGAGGAGTACGTGTATATTTAAATACAAATCACATTCATATTTTTTAATCAATTCTTTATTTATTATGTAGACTACATGTTTTCATATTTAATTTTTTTTTTTTTTTTTTTTGAATTTTTAAATAAACATTTTTTTTCCACATATACATAAAACATATGTATTTTTGATATGTTTATGAATAATATAATACTACACCACAAAATTTTATTTTACTTCATACACGAGCTAATACATAAAACGACCGTAATATATAATTATATGTTAATTTGATTAGGAAATTAAATGTAAAATATATTTCATATTGTTTTTTTTTTTTTAAATTTTTTATTTGTTATTAATTTTTTTTTTTTTCTATTTTATTAATTTAACGATTTTTTTTACATGAAAATACAACGTGTAACACACATTATGAATATGTATTTTATTATGATTATTTTATTTTACTTTTCATTAGGTGTGCAAATAATGTGTATGTATGTATGTACGTTTTTTCTTGTCTTTGATCTTTTTTTTTCTTTTTAATTACTAAACACACGTAGGTGTATTATTTTCCACACATGTTCATATTCATAAAAAACAATTCTTTTCATTTCAATTTATTTGAAATTATAATAAATAAAAACGAAACTGGGAAAAATTTAAGTTAAAAAAATTTCAAAATAAATTTAATTTTAACAAGAAAGAAAGAAGAAAAAAAAAAGGTAATTAATTAGTGATAAAAGTGCATTATGCATTAAAAACAACATTGAAGAAAAATAATTCATGGAAATATTTCTATGATCAGTGAAGATTTCGTGATTTTTTATTTTCCTCTTCTATAACATTTATTTTTATTTTCTTTTCATTTTATTTTCATTATTTTGCACATATTATCATAAAAATTTCAGTAAATTTGAAAATAATGTAAAAAAAAAAAATTATTTGAAAAGTACAAGTAATTTCCAATGAAATACAACACAAAATCAATTTTATTTTTGCGTATAAATTGGAATTTGTTTTTTTTTTATTTAATTTTTTAAATGACGTAAATTTTACTTCCAATCGTCCTACTTAAAAAAACCCAGAAAAAGAAAAAATAAATAAAAACGAAAAAAATAAATAAATGAATAAAATAAACAATGATAAGAAAAACGTACTAAAAACAAGATAAAGAGAATGGAAGAAAAAAAACATGTATGTATGTATGTTTCTCAATTTTACACATGTTAATAAATGTGTAAAATATGTATTTAGGGAGAAATCGAAATGAAAAAAATAAAAAATAAACTTAATGAAGTTCCGTCTAGCGACGATGTTTCGCGTGAATTTTATGCTAATGACGATTTTATTTGACGATATATCGTCACTGTATTATAATATTTTTCTCGTGTAGAAGCACATAACACAAATAATACAGAGCTAATATAACAAAAGCATTACTAAGAAAATCTAAGCTTTTTTCTTAAATATAATCGAATAATAAAAAAAATTGGAAATATGAGGTACGTGTGTGTATAATCTACTTTAATACATAACGAAAAAATCTGTATCTATAAATTTTATTGTACAAACACAAACTAAATTTAAAAAAAACTTAATAATATCTTGAAGACCCATACTTCAAATATGTCAAGAAAATATTAAGATGCATAAGATATCTATTTTCAAAATTCATTCAAAAATTCTTTGAGATTTTGTTTTCATATAATTTTGTACGACATTACTGCTTGAATTGAACTTAAAATATAGTGTAAGCGGTAAATGGTAAACAAGAACCAATTCAGCTTAATTTATGATGAGCTGAATTGATTAAAATTAAGGCCTAAAATGTAGTGAGAAAGATTTTTTGTAAGCAGATGCCTCAAATTATTAAATACATATTATACCTAATGCTTAAAAAATTTTTTAACAACACAAATAGCAGACCAATGAGGAAAACACAATTCATGATATTGTAAGCACACGTCAATCTTTGAATAACAAAAAAAAATATTGTAGACTTTATTTTTTCAATTCACATGAAAAATAAATGAATTAAAATTAATGTGAACAAAAAAAAAAATATAAAAGAAAAATTTAACAAAATTAAAACTGAAAATGTATATATATATATGTATATGTATATATATGCTTTTTTTTTCAAAGGAAAATTTTATGTGTCATTTAAAAATTCAAATTGAATAAATTTTAATTTTTGAAATTAAAAATAAAAATTGTACAATAGATGACATTTCACATTTAGCAAAAAGGACAAACTTTTATTGTAAAAAAAAGTAATGACTACATAAACAGAAGAAAAATAATTATTTGCAATTTTTTTTTTTCTGAATAATTTGTGAATGTGATCATCATATCATTAATATTCAAAAAATAAAAAATAAAAAAATAAAATAAATTTTAATTTACATTTTCATTATCTATGACAAAAACAGACTACTTTTCCATAACTATAATACTTTAATATTTTTATTTTAAACCATTAAATTCATTTTCATTTTGTTAACAAATTTTATTTAAATTATAAAATATAAATTAAATGTATGTGTGTTCGTAATGAAAAAACGAAAAACAGAAACAATCAAAAAGTACATAATAAAATATTTAAAAAGACAAATTGAGGAAACAAATTTTTAAGTATAAAAAAAAAAAAATATATAGTTTTGTCATGATGACGTGATCTCTACGTAAAAAAATTTTTTTATTATGATTTTCCATTCTCTTTTCTTTATAAACAGATAAAACGAAAAAAAAAAGCTCGCCTAGATATTTTATGATGTCATTTAGTCGCTAGTTATATACGTACATAATAATTTACTTTTTTTTTTTCTTGTACATGATTTAAAGAAAAAAAAAAGTATCGTAAATGAATAATGACGTCATATTGATTTCGTGCTATTTTATGAGTAAAATCATCATGAAAATTATTTATTAAAAATAACTACATGCATACATATTTTCTAATAAAGCGAACGAAAATGCTTCAGCAAAAAAAAAAAATAAATAAATAAATAAATAAAATATTTTTAAGGTTTAAATTTAGAAAGGAAAGCAATAATAAAATTGTTGAAATCATTGAAAATAAAAAT
The DNA here is from genome assembly GCA_939192795.1 of Bombylius discolor. Lineage (NCBI taxonomy): Eukaryota > Metazoa > Arthropoda > Insecta > Diptera > Bombyliidae > Bombylius > Bombylius discolor. Next base: position 1,349,036 of record OW584241.1, on the reverse strand, counting down.
GAAAAAGTAATAATATCACGTACTTTCAAGGAGGTATTTTTTTTCTTTTTATTTTGAATCGATAATTAAGTGAATAAATAAAAGAAATCATGAACGCACTTACAAACATGTTGCAAAAGAAACATAGTGGAAGAAAATTAATATCGATATTTAGCTTAAAAATTTTTGTGTTGGAATATTTTTATTCTATGTTATTTTTAAATCTCTTATAAAATGTTTGACGGAAAAAGTCGACACATAAAATATATGAAATTTCAAAATTCAGCAACTCAAAGTTTTAAGCTGAATTGAATCAATTGACGATCATTCGGCGTTTCTTCAAGCGGAATGGAACACGTCTAAGATGTTTTCTTCGTTCCATGAAAAGTCAATTTATAAGGAAAATTTTATTGCTGAATTTTACATTTTTCTTAACGATAAATTCCTTTTTTTAATTTTTTCATGATTTAAATTAACCGGACATGCACAAAATTATATTACATAGTTAATTTTCTAAAAGAGACTTTTGTCATAAAATTTGCCTTGCTAAATGGCTGTATAGATAAACTCAAATTTTGTCGTTTGTCACTCACAACAAAAAAATTAGAATAAATCTTAATGTCTTCCCAATGATTAATTATCTTTTACATCTAGTTAAATTTTTTTCGAATAAAATCAAACATACTCATCACTGGATGAATCTTTTGAATTGCACAATTTTATTTTAAAAAAGTTTTCTTCTTCATATTTTTTTTCTTTCAAAGATGGCTGCATCATAAAACATTCTATCTTAAAATTTTTTTAAAGTATCTAAAATTCATTCATCAATTTAGTATCTTTCATCTTTCATTCCAATTTTTTATTTATTTTTTTTTACTCTCATGAAAAATTAAATATCTAGTTAGAAAAATCTTTCATCGGTAACATTATGTACTGCACTAATATGAATAATGTATATAGTGTACAAACAAAGATAAAGTGTATCTTCTAACGTTCATTTTAATTTCATCGAATTAAATTTCAGAAAAAAAAAAAGAAGGAAAAAGCAAAAAAAAAACAGATAATACACAAACACCAGAAAAGATTACAAATCATTTGTGCTTCGGTTCATCGATCAAAACCACAAAATAAATGTTAAACAACAATAGAATTTTTTTCAATTTGAAACATCAGCATCATCATCATCCGATCAAAATACAACATTAAATTCGAAATCACGTATACTTTAAGTATATCAGTACCTGTTTCTATAGAGATAAATAACTTTTGAAATTTAATGTATATTTTTTTTTTTCTTCGTTTTTATGGTTTCCTTTTTTTTTTTTTCTCTCTACTACTTGATAAAATTCTTCTAGCACCAACCAATTTTGTGTATGAAAAATAAAACGATGCGTGTCACAAAAGAAAGGAAAAAAAAAACAACATATTGGACTCAAAAAAACATATTCAATTCATTTTATTTTTTTGGTTTCTTCAACAGCTTGGCTTGGGCAGCTGAATTAATCTTTTTCTTTCTCTTCATATAAATAATTTCATATAAGAAAATATAATCAGAAAAAGAGGAAGACAAAAGTTCAAAAAACCAAAAAGAAAGAAAGAATATAAAATCTGTCCATATATGTTCATATAAATTTTCCTGGAAAGAAAAGAAAAGCATCGTCCACTCTACAATAAAACCTAAAAAAGGAATATAAACATGTACAAAAAAAAACAAAAGGTACCAAATGCATCAAACAATTCACACAACTAATAAGAATGTTGTTGACCCTAGGAGTAGGTTCTTTCCTGTTATATAGATATTTTTATTCCCTTCTCGATTTCAAGATACAATACTTTTTTTTTATGATACAGATTGGCTCAGTTTACATATATCCACAACAGGATGGACACACGTAAAAAAATGATACAACACCAACAATAATAATCAACTTTTTTAAACGTGTTACACTACACATGTAAATATCTAATATGATTAACCAAACTGTAATACAAGGGAAAAGTTGGAAGAAATAACAGGAAAAAAAAAGAGAATACAGCTAAGAAAAAAAATATATATCGGCCTTCCTAGGAGGTAAAGACCTCTTGAGACATTTATATTTTAGCGTCAATGTTCTTTTTCTTCGATGATGGTATACAACAAAGAATATTAAAGTTATGGGAAAAAGGTAAAAAATAAGACAAGCAAAAGTATGCATCATCAACAGCAGCAGTCGTTCAGCCATTCAAGTTGAACTGTTTTTTTTTCTACTAAAAAAAAAAACTTTGCTTGGGTCTTTTTCTGAACTGTCTACAAAACTCTTTAATGATGGATGAAGTTTTTAAGAGTAAAGTACAATTATTATTATTATTTAGCTAGTACAGACAGCATGTGGTGATCCATGTGATGATATAGTTTCATCGAGTTTCATGTACCTATACGTAGAAGGGATTTATCATCTCCATACAAGATACTTTTTATTTTGTACTGAATTTTTAAGCTTGTATTTTTTATATATTTCAGTGCAGATATCATTAGTTTTAGGGAAATATTGTAGTTGTTTGTTGTATCTTTTTATGTTTCGTATATCTTTGATAAACAGCCTAAAGATAATAAACATGTTTTTTTTTTTTTTTTTTTTTTGTGTTGAAGGCCATCAACTATTTATTTCCTCTTATAATTTTTTTTTTTCTCAATTTATTGAAAATAAAAGCATCATCATAATATAAACAAAATTAAATTAAAAGTAATTCATAATAGGAAGAGAAAAAAAACCATCTGTAATGAATTTTGTATTGAAATCAGTGATGATGACAAAATTTTCATCATCAATGTGGTTCTACCAAGGAAAATTGCCTAAGAGTATCTATTTGCATAAATAAAAATAATAATACATTAAGTAGGAAAAAAAAAATGCAACAAATAATGAAATAATGCAAGGAAACAAGGGAATAACAAGCACGTATTGTACTTAGTTCCTGTTAGTGAAAAATGATTACAACAGGAAATAGCCATAGGTAGTCAATGACCTATATACAAGGAGTTGACAGATTAAAAAAAAAATCTCTTAGGATAATAAAAGATAAAACAAAGAATCTATTATAAAACGTGAAATTTATGTATAAACAGAAAAAAAAAGTATGTATATGTTTTAATCTCATCCTCCTACAGATATACATATAATATACGTACATATATGTATTGTGCACGTAAAACAAAACAAATAAACAATTTTTAAAAATGAGAAATGATGATACTAAACTGATGATGATGTTGACAAAAGCAGCTGTCATATAAATATTTTTCCACACAATAATTCCTTACTAAAAATAAAATGACATTATGTACTGTAGGTATAGTATATGTGTAGTTAGTGTTTATTATAAAAAAAAAAAAGTAAATAAATAAAGAAGTAATTACCATAATGATGAAAAATTTAAATTCTGACTTGTATTCAAATCATACAGGAATTTAAAAAAAATGTTTCCACCTACTTTTCTTCTTCTTATTCTTTCTTTATTTGTTTTTTTTTTTATTAACGTGTTCTGATTAAAAAAAAAGTTTATTAAGAGAAGTTTTAATTAAATTTTATCATAAATACAAAATAAATTAATGCCAAAAAATAAAACACCTACATTATGCCAACAAAACCACTTTTATGTGAATCTAAATTCAAATGAAAAATCAACAGCTAGACGACAAATTCATTTGAATTTAATTTTAATCAATGCGTTTACCTCACAAAAAAAAAACATACATATATTCCCCTACATGAAAATTAAAAATTCTACAGAAAATATAAATCAAAATGTATCATTTCAAATAAAGCAATTAATATTTGTTTTATTATTATTGTTATTTAAATTGTCTTACGCAATTTCTTCTAGAGTTTACGTGTACATATTGATTTAAATCTATTGAAAATTAAAAATATACATATGTACATATATACAAGTATATATTTATAGGTACTATTTAATATTGAAGACAATTTTTAACATGATAAATTGTTGTTACTTTTTTTTTTACTTAGACAAACTTTGCATTCTCTATTTCATTTTTAATTTCAATTAAAATGTAAATGAATGACTAGATGATAAATACGGAAAAAAATTTTATGCAAATAATAAAACAGTTGTAAGCCTTCAATAGAATAAAAAAAAAAAAAAAACTTTAAAAATATGGTCCATGATCTTTTTTTTTCTTCTCATTGTTTTACATCATTTTAAAGATATTTTCACAATACATAATCTTTAGCAAAATGTACAAAAATGTACAAAACTAAAAAGAAAAAGAGAAAATCAATTAACAGACTGTAAAAAAAAAAAAAAAAAAAATAAAAAATAAAAAAAAATTGGAAAAGTTCAATGATGATCGTCGTCATCTTCACACAGTCAATATTTTTTTTTGTGTATCTAAATTTCCTTCTTTTTGTTTTTTCATAATCTTTTGTAAATTTATGCAATTTTAATGTTAGATTTTTTCAATGTAGCATCTTTATTAATTTTTTTTTTTATTTAGACAACACAAACAAAACAATAAAGAAAGAGTTTGTTGTATTTTATCAATGTCGTAATCAAAAATTTTAAAAATAAAATTATATTGGTATTCACAAATTAAAATACTCTAATAATATAATACAAAAGTTGTACGAAATTGTACTTTTTTTTTTTAAATCATTAAAAACATTTCAAGTTCTCGAAAAACAGGTATTTTCGCTGACCTCGTTTTCATCATGTTACAAAAAAAGAAAAATCAATGGTTTTTTTTTTAATCTTTCAAATAAAAAAAGATATCCACTAATAAAAATACAGAGGAAAAGAAGAAAAAAAAAGTATCAAAAACGATTTGCAAAAGTAAGCATGACAAGCAACATAGTGTAGAGAAATTGCAGTTACATTTATGCATTTTAATAAGGTAATAATAATAAGTATATAAAGCATGAAATATGATGAAAAAAAATGAAAAAAGAAAATATATACATAATATGTACATATGTATAACCGCATTATGTGTAAATAAAAAAAAAACACATGCTGATAAAACATTGTTTTTAATTCTTTATCGTAAAATAAAAATAAATAAATAAAATAAATTATACACGAATTGTGCATGAACAAAAGTATATCCTTGTTTTTGCAAACAGTAATTTAGATACAAAGAATATTCATTATTATGATATGTACACAAACGTTAATGTTAATGTTGTTTGTGAATGGATTCAATTCAATGATTTGTAAATATATAACGTTATACAATTAATTTTACAATAACTTTTTTTTTTAAATTTTATATGTATTTCAACTTCATTAATTTTATCATGTTACGTAGTATTTAATATTGTTGCAAATATTTTTTCTAGAAATACATACAATCGTATATTGTACACATATCACATTATTGTTATGTAATTGTGTATTTATGTACAATTATAATTATATTTAAAAAAAAAACCTAATTAATTTGAGAATTGCCTTTACATTTTTTCTGTTTAAAAAAAAATTTATAATGTAAGCATGCACAGAGAAAAACTAAATTCAATTTTTTTTTATTCTAGTATAAAAAACAAGAAATTTTTTCTTTTAAAAGTGAATACAATTCAGCAATCAATTTCAGTAAGCTAAATTGTATTACTATAACAATTTCGACATATTAGTGATGCAGAAAAAAAAATCATATTTTTTTAACTGAATTCTTATTAAATTTCATTTATCATTGCGAATTAATTTTTATTCTGAAATCGAACAATAAAACATCGTAAATTTTAAGAAGAAAAAAAATACATGTATAAATTGAATTTTAATCACAATTTTTTACACATTTTTACCAGTTAATTGCTAATAATTAAATCATCCAAGGCTATAAGTCTAGGCCAAAATATGAATTTAAAAAAAAAAATAATAATAATAATTGCGCGATTCAAAAAAATGTAATTATTAATGGTTTTTTTTTTGCAAATACCTACATCAAATTTTTAACAAAAAAATAAAATTACTTTTGTTGAACAGTCAGCAGTCTTCTAAAAATTTCGTTTTACATGGGCTTCAATCTTTTTATGAAAAGCATAACAAAAAAAAAAAAGCGGATTATCTCTCTATTGATATTTTTGTTATTTGTTTGTTAGAAAACTTTGAATGAAATTTTGTTGAAATGTCAAAACTATAATATAAACAATTTGAAAACAAACAAATAAAAAAATAAAATAAATTATGAAGATATTAAGATTATTTAGACAAAATAGATACTTTAGCATAAATATATTCGAATACACACAAAAAAATCATTTTTTTTTGTATAATGTTATTCTGGTTCTTCACAGTCTCTTGTTAACAGTCTTCGAGAAAAATATATATCTACGGAAGAATTATTTAAATTTGATAATCAAAAATACTTTATTTTAACCGCAAAATATATAAAATATTTTTAAGTCATTAAAACCTGTCTGGTTCTCTTGCTTTTCTGAAGTAATTCAAGAATGTTGTCATTAAAAACAAAAAAGGAATTTGTTTTTTTTAAATGATAAACATACATAAAATGAATAATATGAGAAACATTTAAGTTGAGAGTTAATGACGTTCATCAAAATGTAAAGTAATTGTAGATTTTCGTGTTTCACAAGGTTATACACATACAATTTATTTAGGTATGACCAAATTGTTAATCTATGTAAATGAGAAAAATATTTTTAATGTTTTTATTGAATTTTAGTATTTAAAATATTATCAAAAAAAAAATTAATAAATAAATAAAATCTTTTGAAAATTTTATCAATAATTTTTCATCAGTAAAATGTATTCTTAACATCAAATTATTAAAAAAAAAAAAATTAAAAAAAACACCGAACAAAAAAAAGATCTTGAAAATCTTAGACTTCACATGAAAATCTTTCAATTCATTTAACATACATATTTTGTCATAGCTTTTCTACGAAACATCATTCTAATAAACGTGCTTAATCGTTTTGTGTGAATATTATTTATTTAAATTTCATATGAACAAAATCACGATTTTCATTATTTTCTGTTTTTTTCTTTCTGAATAATTGAATTCAAAGAATATATAGACTTTTAAGGTACACAAGATAAAAGAAAATCTCAAATAATACAATAAATACCTGTCATACAATAGAAAGAAGATTAAAGTCCTGCAATTGATGAAATCAAGTATGTACATACGTACGTGTTAAGAAAATTTTTTACAAGAACATGACAAATATTTTCAATTTATTTTCTGTATTCAGGATAAATCTAATATAAAATCTCTCTAATTTGAAAATTCTTAAACAACCACAAATAAGGAAATGAGAATAATTTTTCATCTGAATATTGACCTTTATTTATTCGATTTTTTATAGGAAAAAAAGATCACCTTTATGTTTCATTAAAAAAAAAAAGTTAAGCATCATCATATGGGATATCCGACATTAAATACATTTTTTTTTTGTGTTCACAATTTCAGTTCAAATAAAAATTCCTAAATTTAATTAAAGATGAAGTAACAATATACTTTTCAAAGAAAACGTAAATTTCCATTTTATTTTAAATTATCAAACATTATTTTTTAATACCTGTGTTAAAAAAACAAACATATGCCAATTGCCATTTAGAACTGAGAGTTTTACAATTGTATTGAATATCACGTGTATCAAAAAAAACAAAAAATAAATCTTTTAAAACAAATACCTATATCTTATACAATTTTATATTAACAACGTAACATTTATATTATAATTTAATCACGTGTACGCAAATGTTTAAATATTTATCTGTAGATATTTGCGCGTCACTTTACGTCAGGAAATTAAAATAATATCGAAACGAGATGTTTTTTTTTTTCCTACATTTTCCTACTTTTTCCAATTATATTAGATAAAATTAAATTTGAAAAAAGAGACAATTGTATATTTTTGGAAATAGTACATGGAAACAGAAACAATTAATTAGCTTATGATACAGTTTATAATTAATGTTTATTATTTCAAAAAAAAAATAAATAAATAAATAATAATTAAATTTAATTTATCAGCTTTCAGGTTTTTGTGGTTTCTATATTTATCATCAAAAAATAATCTGATTCTGAGAGTTTATGTTTCACAACAGTATCACACCATTTTATCGTTATATACATAAAACCTCAGTATAATAAAAGAAACAGTAATATTTCAGCAACAAAAAATCTAAAATTACGAAAAAAAAAAAAAATTCTAAATCTAATTCTTGCCATGGTATTTTGTTTTAATTGTGTTCTAATTACGTGTATGTATGTGATGTAATTATATGAATTAAAATAAACAAAAGAAAAAAGCCACGTTTTGTTGTTTTTGGATTATCTAAAATGAGGTCATAATACTCGTTTACAATATGGTAACAAGTAATACAATAGCCTTTGTTTGACCTACACTACATTATATACATATATATATATATATATTTTTTTTTGAAAAATCCTAAATTTAAGCAAACATACACACAAAATGCATACAATTCAGTAATGTATGAAAATGTATCTTATATGGATTTTACCTTCCTACTTTTTTGTCGTCGGCTACATAAAGATATCGATTTTTTTTAACATTTCAGTATATCAGCTGACATTTTCCTGTTCCTTTATTTTATCTTCTCTTCTGTTTTTTATATAAAAAAGGAGAGAATAATACATAAATAGATAAATAAAAATAAGAAGGGTGGTAGTTTTGGCGTAATAGACGGTAGATTGATATTATGATAACAAGGTGTTGCGGCACACAATAAAGTAAAAAAAAAACATGAAATACATAGTACATTTCAAATATATACACACTGTGTGTGTAGAAACAGTAATGTATTATTAGATTTTTGTTTTTCTTTTAAAAAATTCATCTATGCTGTGAGAAAAAAAAATACCGTTATTGCAATAAACTATAAGATTGTATTGAAGCGCCGTCTTTATTGATTTTCTGTCATTTCTGTCTGGGATCCATAGATACCACCCACTTAATGGTAGATATTTATATGCATTAAAATATCTCTGTTTTTATACGTACAACCGTAGAACAAAATTATCCACACAGTATAATATGTTCTTTATGTCAAGACCAAAAGTATATCACAAACAGTTCAACAGTGTACCAACCACCCACAATTATTATACATATATACTAACACTACACATAATGTTTTCTAAAAAAAAAATAAATAAATAAAAAAAATAAATAAAAAATAAAATAAAAAACAATAACAAAAACAAAAAGGAAATAAAAAATAAAATATAATAAAGAGGAAATCAACAACACAAGCTTGACCATATTTATTTTTATGTATAATAAAATACACATTTTCAAGAAAAAATTTCCTTTGAAAATAAATTTTTGTGATTGTATGTATGTAAATGTGTAAGGACGTGTGTACATAATTCAAAAGACACGAGTTATCAAAATCAAGCTTCTCATGTACACGAGTTTCATATAAAATGAAAAAAAGAAGAAAATACATAAAAGCTCAAGGATTTTATTACCTATGTACGTATTTATAAAGTTTTTTTGTTCCTTTTTAAAGGATATATCTCATCTGTTAAATCTCCTTGAAGGAAATTTTATATTAAAAATAAATTTTTCTCCTTGGAAATAAAGTAGATTTTATGGAATACCTACTCACACAATACCTTTATCCATTTGTTTAGTTAGTTAAATATGTATTATAATTCAATATACAGTTTGTTGTGTATAGAGAAAAATGTTTTTTTGTACAGTTATTGGTAGGAAATTTACATAATATTAAATTGAACTTCACCCTTTCATATAATAAAAACTATTGGCGAAAAAAAAAAAAAATAGAAGAAAGTAAAAAAAATCAAATGGAATTTTTACGAAAAAGAATAATCTCTTTACAAATTTTTGTTTGACTTTCTAACAAATTTTTTTTTCCCGATACATACTATTATTTTTCAATTAAATCAATTTAAAAGATAATGATCATATTTTCCAATAAAATAAAAATTTGTGAATAAATCAATCAATCTTGAAAAATGAGAACAACAAAGCACTCAAATGACGCCAATTCATAATTTTTTTTCTTCCCTACATTTTTTGTTGTTGTTGTTGTTTTTTGAATGAAACTTAATATGAATCAGTCCAGATAAATTCCTAATTAAATATTAAAAAATATATTATATTTATTCTCCTAAGAGAGATGTTTTTACATACCTTCATACATATTTCTTTTTTTTTATCGTTAAGGGGAAAATGATTTTGCGCAAATTTTAAACCTTTTTTTCCAACATAGTTAAGTTTTTTTTTTTTACAAGTAAATTTGTTATCTTGTGTATTTTCTAGGTTTTGCGCATGCTAATAATAATTTCATTTATTATTTCTATCTTAAATGAAAATAATAAAACAAAAGTGAGAATAATTTTCAATTGTGTGCATAATATAAAATAACCATTATACGTAGATATACATAATATACTCGATATATGTGCATAGAGTAGATAAATTATACAAAAATATAGGAATATAAATTCGCTTTCTGTATGACAATCGTTACATATGGGAAAATACTTTCATGTAAGCATCATATAAAAGTTAAACCTATATGCTTGATACACGTATTAATTTATATACATATTACTAAGGTATTGTATTGAAAAAACTAGACTCCATAAAGCTACCAAGGTAGGCACTTACTAAAGAAAAATTTTAAATGAAAATTTAAACTAAAAATATAATTTGTAGAACGCATTTATAAATTTTGACACAAAAGATTTTCCATATGAATCACACACACGACACAAAATACACATACAAAAATACGAAAATACAAAAAAAAACATGAATTTTAATTAGCAAATACCGTATACGTATGCGATGTAATATATGTATGTTTTATGTATATATATTTATAGAAACGCAAAATATTGTTAAAAAGGACAATAAAAATAGCTTTTCTTTTTAGATACGTACGTACTTCTTTGTGTACCAAGGTTAATAACCTTATAAAGACGATGTACATATTTTTAATGAATAATGAATATGATCATCATAATGATGTGACTGGAAGGGTAATGACTCAGTATATAAAATGCAAAATTTTAAAATAGGTACATTTTACATGTTGTAAAAATAAAAAATAAAAATATATGTACTCGCATTTTATGTGTAATTTATTAATTTAAACCAGTAGTTTTTCAAATGTTCCGTTTGGTGGAAAAGTTCACGCCCTTAGCTTCATAAATTTAATTTCTTTCTTTTCATATGTTAGGTAGATATTTTTTGTATAAACTATACTTCGTATCCTACCAAAATGATCTGAATTCTGAATTTATATAATGTAAATGTGTGTATTAAGTTTATTTTAAAATACAATATAGGTGTAAGAGAAATATGTACATATAAAGCAAAAACCTCAAAAGAATTTTATATTAGCATGTCATTTTCATTTCAAAATAGGTAATGCATGTAAATACATATTATTTCATATGCACATAATAAAATCACGGTTTAAATTGCTGAATGCGCAATTTTTACAGTCGTATTATTATTCGTATTTATTTTTTTTGAATTTATTACAATTAATTTGAAAATATTTTATAAAGAATAAAAATATAGATAGTAGGTATTAACATGTGATTTTTTTTTTCTTTTTCATTTTATTTTAAAAATTTTTACGCAGAATTAATAAATTAAAAAGATAAAATCTTAAGACAGACATAAGAAGTACAAATTTCCTGGTAAATGAAATCGTTAAACTGAGACTAACTCACAATAATTCTGATAATCTATTAATTATGTTTGAATTTTTCTTCGTTTTGTTTTAAAATGAAGGCAACATTACGTAAATTAAAAAAAAAATTTTTTTTGGCATCATCATTTGTTATCTTTTGCGTTTTTTTTTTTCAAATATCAACACCATCAGAAGCTAATGAAAGTTTTGTTGGATTGATGCCATTTAAAAATTTGTTTCATTTGAAATGATTTGTTGAAATTTCAAAGAATTTTCATCCTTATTTATACGTTTTTTTTTTATAGTTTTTATAAATGCGAAAAAATACCTCCCAACTAATCTAAAAAAAAGTTAATTTTTTATCAAAAAAACAAAAATCTAATGTAGGTAGGTAGGTGCTTTTTTTTTGTCAGACACACAGTCTGTTTCTTTGTCATGCTCAGCTGATAAAAATGATAACCTTGAGCTCATATGTTATAAATTTTATTACCTGATAATTCCAGTTTTTTTTTTAGAATTAATTAAAATTTTTGAAATAAATAAAAACGTAATTTTCATGTTGAAAGACATTTTTGAAAATTTCAAATATGTATTGTAATTTAAAAGAAAGTTGATTTATAAATCCTAAGAAGAGTTTTAATAACCTAGGTCCATTGAAATGTGTAAAAATAATGCAATTATATCTACAATGAAAACATTTCTATCCTTGCAACACAGAGATAATTAATACCGAATCAATTCATTTCATCTTTGTTCTTTTGTTGAGATCATTATTATAATGCAATTTAGGTATAATTTGTAATAAAGCATCTGTTTGTTCAAGAAAAAAAACAAAACAAAAATTGTTTTGCAACAAAATTGCAATGTCTTTTGTTGCAGCAACAAATTACATATGAATTCTTTGTTTTCCATTGTTTAGTTAGTGCAATGCAAAAATATTCTACGTAGCAGCCATGTAATGTTCTTTTTTTTTTCTTTTTCTTTGTTAAAATTACAATACAGATATAAATACAAAGAAAAACTGATTATTTACAGAAAATTATAATAATAGAAAGAAAAAAAAAATATACAAATTGCGAATAATTCGCCTAGACAAAAAAAAATAATAAAGAAGTACCAAAAAGCAATATTTTAAACGACAGCACGATCTTTTACACACGCCATTTTGAACGACCTTCAATATATGTACTCATTCTGTAATCTATTTTATATTTTTTTGTATATACATATTAGGTACATATATATGAACAACTGTTGTAACAGTGTTGACAAATATGTGTATTTGGTTTGTACCACATAATATGTATATAAAAATTCAGCAATAAGAAAACGAAAAATAAAACAACCATATCGACCATTTATGCTTTTTTTTCTTTGTCATTATCTTTATATTTTCATATAGAATGTTGTAGAAATCAAGAAAATTAAGTGCAAATGAAGTTGTTGTTATTCAAATAAACGTCGACAAAAAAAGCAATAAATAAATTTAAAAAAAAAAAAACATGTTTGTTAATTTGGTGTTTCAATTGAATTATCAAGTTGTTATCACTGAGCTGGCAGCAACAAAAGCACAATCAAAAAAAAAAGCTTTTTATATTGAATTTCCATGAGTCATTGCCTTCCATTCCATTGTAAAATCTATGAATTTCTCAATTTTTTGTAATCCACTGTTGTGAAAATAAAAAAAATCAAATTTTTCATCACCAAATTTCTCACAGTGTAATAATAAAGGACATTTTTTTTCCTAAATAAAACAAGAAAAGGAAATAATTTCCCCAACCAGGGAATAGCTTAGCTTAGTATTGGTAGTAATGGTAGTGGGGGAGGGATTTTTCATCAAATTCTATTCTTTTATCTACTTTGAAGGGAAAATAATGCATTTTCAAATTGAATTGCACAATCATTTTGAAAAAAAAAAATAAAATAAAAAAATACAGTGTAGAAAATTTACAGCTAATTGAAAAACAACAAATTCAATTTTATGTAACAATTAAGCAAGTGAACAAAATAGAAAAAAAAATAGCAACTATGTTCTTGGGTTGGTATTTCATCATATGTATACATATTTTTTTAATTTAAAATTTTTAGCTATTTATCGAACTGTTATGTAGGTGCACTACACAAAGTATGGTGAAAAAGTTATAAGACTCACCGTATAATTAAAATTTCCAGTCTAAAAAAAAGATAATGACGATGAGTAATCCAATTGGAAAAATTACGGTGTTTTTTTTTTGTAATAAAATATTAGAGGAGTGATATTAGCGTTAATCCAAATTATAATTTTCACCTTTTGTCTTAATAATATAGAAGGCAGAAGGTAATTTCTACGTTTTTTTTAAATAATTTTCAAACTTATTAAGAAGTTTATATATCTCTTTCTTACGAACAACAAAGACTATAATACACGAACGACACGATTTTAAAAACGTATTCAAGAAAAATTCACAAAATGATGAAATTTATAAGAGCTCACTTGTAATTTTTTTTCTTTTTTATACTTTTTTTAAATTTTTTTCAGACTTTTTATTGTGTAGCCTATAAAATCTTTAATATCACAATTTTAACACTTTTTTTAAAGTTTTTATTCTTTTTAAAAACCAATTTTCTTAACTTTAAAAGAAAATTCTTTTTTTTTTTTCACACTTCGATTAACTAATTTTTTTTCACAAAGTATATTTTAAAATATTGAAGTAACACCCATTTTTCTGTCACTACATATATTTAAAAAAACAAAATATTTAAAAAAACCTTTACTTGTATTTTCCCCAAGAAAATGAAAAATATTTTATTTAGATATATTTTTTCTCATACATAAAAAAAAACTTTTTTTTTTTTTTGTAAAAATGAACAAAAGAAATAACAAAGAGAGACTACTAAAAAAATCTTTCAAGAAACCGCTGCTATAATTTCCTACTACTCCTTCTAATTTTTAAATATCTATCCGTCAAGCACTCGATTATTACTAAATTTCTGAACATTTTATGACATTGCTCGTACCTCTAATAGATTTCACAAAACCAAAAAAAAAAAAAAGTAATTTTGAACCAACGTCATTATTGAGGAAACAAACAAAAAATTATAACAGTGTATTAGAAATTTTAATTATAACAGTGTATTTGAAATTTTGAAGGAGAAATCTTTACTTGTATAGAAATTTTGAATGTGTGTTGACTCGCACACAAAAAGAGGGGAAATTTATACAAAAAAATTTTCTTTCAAAAGAAAACACACATCCAAGGCAATTTTCTTTGTGATCATTATATATTATATGTATAGAAAAACATACATGAATAAAATGCAAAAGTCAATGAATAAAAAAAATCTTCGGAGTTGGCTTTATGGAATTAACAACAATAAAGTGCTATACACAACGTTTTTCGAATAATGATGATAATGACAAAGCAAAACAACAAAAGTTATAATGAACGTGAACGTCCATTTAGTTATCTTCAGTTCAGTTAATATCTATTGAATATATTTCTCTGACTCTATAGTGAATCTATATTTTTATCTATACAGTGAATACTCCATGGACTTTCCATATCCAAAATCCACTCATTCCATAATAACAAATCATATACAATGTACAAACACATTTTTATTCTGCAGTCGCGTTGCTTTGCCTTGCCACGTTCATATTGTTTGTATTTTGTATAACAATTATATCAATAATAATAAATGATGTTGTGTGTCAGTTGGAAAAAAAATAATAACATTAAGCTCTTTTGTGGCATTTTCTTTATAATAAATAATAATAGATAATCACAATACCCCTTGGCCCTTTTTATTGCGACGTTGCTGCTGTTTATGTTGCATTGCATTGCACTCTCTTATTCCATTCCATACCTTTGTTGTAAACATATTCCAAAAACATTGAAAACAAGAAAAAAATAAACATGATAAAGTATAAATTTGTACAAGGATAGACTGCAGGGGGGAATCATTTGCTTCGTTGACTCTGACTTTAATTTAAATAAAGAACTTGCAACGTCGTCGAAGCAACATAGCATTTTCATACAAAAATTATTATACATACTACCTTGTTTTTGTATTCAATTTACGTTTAAATTACTCAAAAAAATAAAAATATAAAAAAAATAACAAAAGAAAAGAAAAATCCAACTTGATCCGAAAATAAAATATTTTTTCGCAATAATTTATAATGAAATAAAAAAGCTTATTTCTTGGTTCGTCGTCATTACACTCTTCTTCTACAACTACATGCTACGTCTAAAAACGATTGTTTTTAGCGCGTGAAGGAGAATGATGCGTGTTTTTCTTTATTCCAAAAGTATCAATTTAGCTATGCCTAGTTTTTTATTTTTATTATTTGGTTTTTTTTTTTTCATTTTTTTTTTATTGTTTAAATTCGAATTAATTCAACAGCTCTAAATACTGAATTTTTTTTTATTTATTTTTTATCTTTTCGCATATAATTCTCCATATTAATTTTTGCCAAAAATAAAATTTGCTATAATTGGAATAACGAGTTTTAAAAGTTGACAAATATTAAATAAAATAATAAAGAAAACTACTTATTCGAAATGCCAAATAAAATTACACAAAAAAGACAAGACCTTTTACGTGTAAAATAAGTATAAATTAAATTTTCCTAAATGTGTACACAAGCGTTGAATTTTTTTTTCTACGTTATGTCGAAAACACAGAAAATCTATGTACGTATTTTTTATGAATTGCTATAAAATAAACTATAGGATCTCAACAGAAATATTTTTCTTTTATAATGTGACTAGGCGTAGGGTTATCTCTTTACTGATACAGTGTTAGCACATTACGAAAATATACATTTAAAGATTGATAAATGATTAAAAATTATTCAACTAAAGTGATAAATTAAATACCTAAATAGGTCGTTATAATTCACCAACAAATTATTGATCCGTAATCTTTTCCAGAAGAAAAAAAAATTAGAATAATCCCCACAGCAATACAATGAATTCTTAATCTAAAAAAAAAAAATTTAAAACAAACAAAAAATATCTAATTTAAATTTAAATTACCTACTTTAGGTTTCCACTCTTTCCTTTTTTTTTATTATTTTGAAATTTATTTCTCAACTGGAAATAACTCGAAAATTTATTTTAAATGTTTATAAAATGAGAACTAAAAATTTTCATAAATATGAAAAAAAAAAAAAAAAAACAGATACGGCCTAACATCTTTTCATAATTTAGTGTATCGTAAAGTAAATATTTAAAACAAATACATTACACTGCCATACAAACTATCTAATCATTATTTTTTGAATAGATACTTAAAAACAGATTAATAAATCGTCTCAAATGCATAAACAATTCCCTTTTTCATTTGCATGCTATTTGCTAGCCATAATAAAGTTCATTCTAATATAAATAAAAATAAGTGAATAAGCTAAATCCTAATATGTATCTACCTAATATAATCAAAACCAGACACAGAAAATAGAACAAGAGGACAGGTGAAAAGATGATACATGCAAATAATAACCTAAATTCCTGATGTATGTTTTTAACATTTGAAGAAAAATACAGGTTTGGTATGTTTTTATTTTTTGTTTTTTTCTTTTCTTTTTGTTGTCTCCTCTTTTTCTTTTAAAGTTTTATCATTACTTTGAAAAAAAAAAAATAAATAAAAAATTCCCTTGGGATCTTAGGAATACTACAATAAACTTGTTAACTACGATTTTTTATTTTTGTTTATATTTTAAATGTGAATTGAATTTAGGATCAAAAAATACAAAACACTGTTGAATTGGAAAAATCTCGATAATTTCAAAATAAAGATATTAGTAATAAATCTCCCTTAAGGGAATTTTTTTTTTTTTTTTTTTGGGTTTGTTAATTCATCATAATTGATAACACATACGTTATGTTATCATAAAATAAAAATGTTGCAACAAAGGTCATATAGCCCAGTAGATAGAGTGCTTGTTACTAGTACCTTGACTGATTGTTGGCATCGTTCAATGATTAAAAAACGTAAAAACACGTTAAAAATGAAAGAATTTGTTTTACAAAAATTTTGATTCATTTGAAAAGTTCGCAGACCCCTCACTCCTGTATTAAAGATTATTATTACAATATTTTATTTTTAAGTTTACATTCATGAATTCTGATCAAATTTCTTATCATGATTTCGTCAGCAACTACTATTGACTTTATTAATAAAATATGAAAACATGAAATTGTTGAATGTTTAAATTAAAAACAGAACATTGAGAAAACACGCAATAAAATTTGTCTTTATTATCAATTTTTTTCCACCCTGGAGTGCATTCGCTTCAATTTAACGATAAAGATTCTTTAATTTATATTTAATTACATGAAAATATTTTATTTTAAATAAAAAGAAAAAGAACAAATGGAGAAAAAAAAATTAACACTCTCTAAATTCAATATGCATGAATTTTAAACGTGTTTCTTTGGAAAAAAAAAATCTGATCTGATTTTTTTTCTTCTGATTGTTCATTTTTTCTTCCAAAAATAACACAAATAGCGAATATTGTAGTTAACTAAATTGAATTTTATTGCGTTGTTTTCTTAATAATCTTTAAGAATATATAAGAAAATATATTGTGAAAGTATCTTAAAGATAACCAAAAAGACATTCACCTAAAATATATGTATAACAGCACCAGTAAAAAAAATAAACAATTCAATAAAAAAAATTAAATGAGATAAAAAACAAATTGTTTTTTTTTCTCTGTTTTCTTCATTTAAAAAAAAAATGAATTTTCATGGAGAATATTGCTGGCTGAATTTACAGCAGGCTGATTATAAGAATAAAGAGGTCACACACAAAATGAGAATATTGATTATATTTTAAAGTTGTGATTTGATGATGATGCTTACATATGTATGTACATATATGAATTTTAAACGATAAAAAAAATAAATAAATAAAACTGTTATTTGTATTTTTATTTTAGGAAATTCGAATTTTTAGATTATTTCCTGATTTTTTAAAAATAATTTATTTGATTTTGTTTTTTTTTTTTTTTTTTAACAGAATACTTTCATTTTGTGTTAGCAACAAGACATAGATTTTAAGGAAAAAGCTCGGACACAAGTATATGAAATACTTAATTTTTTTTTCGTCAAAAATGACTAAATATTCAGTTTAAATAAAATAAAAAATTTTAATTTGAACAACAGGAAATTGAAAATAAAATAGTTCTCCCATGTTGTTTTAAAATTTGTTTTCATCATCTGGACTAAGAAAGAAAGGAGAAATACAACTGTATGCAATTTGTGACAATTTAAATTCATAGAAACAGTAACCGAAAGATTGTTTATTCATTCTTATCCAACCGATTTAATTGTGATTTCTTAATGTTTTTCAAAATTTCTTTTGTATTTATTAAAATGTAAATACGTTGTTACGTTGTCGACAAATGCAAAACTGGATGATGCAACAAAAAACAAAAATTTAATTTATTCAAAGTGCATATGTGCATAAGTAGTACTGAAGGATTTAGAAACAGCCGTTAGTGGTTCATTGGTATCATAATTGATCTGATGATAATCAATATGTAGAAATTCAATGTTTGATTTCATTCTCAATGCTCGTGGATATACATTAATACTAATTGAGTTAAGAAGTACGGACGGAAAAGAAGAATAAAAATGTAAGTACTTTCTAAATGTAATTAAAATCACGTTTAAATATCCTTTATGCAACTTTCACAAAAATTTCAACAAAATATTGTGGTCACACCCAAAAAATATGTGTGTATTTTATGTGCATGTTGTAGGATTGTATTCTAAATTAAAGAAATTCTTTGGCAATGTGGATATTATGTTATATAAATTGTAAAAACAAAATTTAGGTATGTATGTATTTCTATTCTTGAACTAAATAAATTCAAAAAATATTAGAAATGAAACAAGAAATTTACAACCTCTTAGAGGAGAA
The DNA here is from genome assembly GCA_939192795.1 of Bombylius discolor. Classification (NCBI taxonomy): domain Eukaryota; kingdom Metazoa; phylum Arthropoda; class Insecta; order Diptera; family Bombyliidae; genus Bombylius; species Bombylius discolor. The sequence goes on along the minus strand of OW584241.1, from coordinate 1,329,470 downwards.
TTTATTTAGAAAAATAGAAAAAAGAAAAAAATATTAAAATACGAATAATTCTCATGACATTGATAAGTAGTGTGGTTCACAACTAACGTCATTTTAACACATAAAATTACTTTATTACTACAATTTATATGTATATTTCGCATCATTTAGCGAGAGAACAAAAAACGGAAACACCTTGAAAGAATTAAAATAGAATCGTTGTTTTTTTTTTTTTTTTCGGAAAAAAAGGCTTGAAATTTTATTTATTCGTACACAGCAATTTATTAATTAAAATTTGATGCTATTTGTTGTGTTTGTTTGTTTTTATTACTTTCTTCGTAAAAGTTTAAAAATGTTTATTGCCAAAACAAAAATAAGTCATATGATAAATTTCTTATTTAAAAAAGAAAAGAAAAAAATACGGAAAAGAAAACAAAAAGAGAGATAAGAAAAAGCTCAAAAGAAAAAGTTCTATATAACGGAAATAATATTAAATCGACCTTGGAATGTACTTTTGTAAAAAACAAATCGTTGTAGTAGCATTGTAAACACCCCATATTAAGCTATTCAACAAATTTGAAAAAAAAAAAATGAAAGCAACGGTAATAACCTTCTCATGAAAAATATATTTTTAAAAAGTAGATAAACAACTAAAAATGGTTATAAGCTATAATAAATTATGATAGGAAGGTACATAACAAGAACAAGACACATATTCATGTTATTTTCTTATCATTTAGGAATGTTAGATACGAGTATACGTCATTTCTATCAAAATTTTTAACTGTATTTTTCAATTAAAATTTAAAATATAAAATTTATAGAGTACGTTTAGTTTAGGAATTAGTATTTTTATTTGAATACCGAATAATTTTCTATTAGTCGATCTATAAGTTTATTATGTAATATTTCTTTTTACAAAAATATTCAAGAGAAAAACAAGAAATTTTTAATACATTTTTTTGGTTTATAATTTACAAAGGACAAACATGTGAAAAACACGAAAAAATAAAATAAATAGATACTTCGTAAATCAACTATGTATACAAAAGTATCTACTTACTAAAAGGTATTGCTTCTATAGATTACAGAAGTAAATGTATGAAAACAAGTTCTGTGTGTTCAAGAAAATTAGTAATTTAAAAAAAAAAAAAAAGGATAAACCTTTTCATGTTAAAATTTATTTTCCATAATAATTAGATGTCATTATCATGCGAAAAAGTATATAAATATATGTATGTATACATACATGTATTTATCTATATGAAAAAAGGTCAGGGGCTAAACATGCATTTTAGTATATTAGAAGAACAAAAAAGTGAACTCTTTTTACTCACAATATACAGCTAGCGACATTAAAAGCACTCAAAAAACGTTCCGATCCTCTCTTTTCGTAATTTTCTTTTTAGGACCACCAATTTTTTTTTTCTCTAAGATACTTGCATTTTTTTCCGATAGATTCCGCATAGCCGAAGACTATGGTTTACATAGGTTTACATAAGTTGCAGAGGAACAGGTCTTATTATAAATGCAGAAAAGTCCAACATTAGGAGTCATAAAATGAACACAGAGCACATGTGTTTTTGAAAATGTATGAAAATTAGCAGTGCGCACTTTCTTATGTCGCTAGCTGTATGTTCAAATAAATTGAATTTAAAAAATGTACATTACACCCCTTGAAATAACAATTACAATTGATTTTAAATACATTTTTAATGCTTTAACTTAAATTCTACTAGGTATTGTAGTTTAATCGTTTCATCGATTTTGTAACATTTTTTTTTTTTTTTCAAATGTTTTATACATATGTACATATTATGTACCTACATAAAATTTCATACCTATCAAGGTGATTTCAAAGTTTCTATTTTTTTTTATAAAGAAACTCAATTAGATACATAACTAAGAAAAATGTATAGCAAAGCAATGTAGCAAAAAATAGATGTTTCGCAGTTCAACCTAACAAGAGATTGCACATAATTAGCAATATACAACGTAATAATAAAACATTGAGTAAATTGATCGAAAAAAAAGCAAATCTGAAGTAAAAATAATATAAAAATAAAAACAAGATGTGAAGAAAACGAATACAAAAAAAACTGCATTATATTTAAAAACAACTCTCACATCGAAATTGTTGTGTTGAATTTAAAAAAAAAACGAAAAAAAGTTTTAAAAGTCGTGCAGGGAAAGAGGTCATTTACCATATATTCAAAACCACCATGTAGCCAACCAACCAACCGATCTCTTTTTTTTTTTTTTTTTTTTTTTTTATAAACAATTAGAAAAATTGCTCAGCCTCGTCTGGTGTATATATACACAGAGTTGGACTTCTACTTACACACATATTTTTCATTTCAACAATATAATAAATAATTTCAATTTCCAACCATATGACTTTTTGTTTTTGTTTCCCATTCTCTCTATCTCTATCATTGCTTTGCTAAGCATATATTTTTAAAGAAAATATGTATATCCAATCCAACACACGCAGCCTTATCTTCAATACAAGCAATATGGAACATAATTTTCTGAATGATTACAGGCTTATAAAAAGCAATTTGACTTTATACATGTTGAGAGAAGAATTTTTACTGTGTATACATACGATTTGTTGTTGATTTTGGTGTAGTATTCAATTCAAAATAAAAAAATCCATTAATTCAGTGAGAAGAGAGGAAAATAATAATAAATAATAATATACCCAATACATTTTACGCATTGTCACAAAAAATGTAATGTTTGACTTCAACAATATTCAACATCTCAACAATGATGACGATAGTCATATTTCAAAAGGACCGACTGTGGAATTGGAAAATTGGAATATATAGCTTTGTTACACACCATATTTAAACATCACCATGTATCTATCACAGACATTTTTTCTTTAAGAAAAAAAAAAAAGATACTGAAAATATATATTAGGTATGTGAAAGTTTATAAGTATGTTTTTATGTACTTGACTGCATAGCAGCATTCACAACAATATTACTTTGTTTTTCATGTCTCTTTTCTTATCAGCTCTAAAATATATGTGTACCAAATTTTTATTTATTTATTTATATTTTTCAAATGAAAGTGTCTTTACTTTACTTAAGGAGAAAAAAATATATTAAAGAAAATGCACTTTGCACATGCTGTTGCCACACACTGTAGAAGAGAAAAGAATATAGAGTGACTGGCAAAGCAATATAACGAATAAACGATTGTTCGTTGAATGGGTGATGATGAACAACCAACAACAGACAGTCCAAATGACTATCAAGTATTAGGAGCAGTCTGACATTACTAATGCTACTACATTTAAATTGGTTTAAAGTTACCCTGTACACAGAGCTGAATGATGCAGCTTACATATTTTATTTTAGAGTTTGGTTGAATTTTAAATCATCATCATCATGTAGGTACATATAAATGGTCCACATCATTAAAGGCGAAAAAAAAAAAAAAAACATTGAAATTATTAAACTGAACTGAATAATATACTGAATACTGTAAATAGAAACAAATAGGTGAGTATATGTACATATATTTTTAGAAAAATATATAATAATGACAAATAATTGAAATGAAAAGGTGGCACTCACTTGTTTATTACAAACAGTGCAATTCAATTGAGAGGAATATATCTACATACTTAATATAGGTATCTATATAATTTTCTACAATTATGTATTATGTATTATTATTCTCTCCATTCACAATTTGTATTATTGATTTATTGAGTTTTTCCTTTCTATACTTTTTCATTTAAATTTACTTTATATTTACTACACACACACACAATATTTACGTCTAAATTTTATATTCAAATAAAATTCTAATTTATTTGTGATTATACAATTTTGTTAAATCAAGAAATTACGATAAATAAAAAAATACATTTATATTTATCACTTACCATTCCAGAAATGTTGAAAATAATGTGAATTTTTTTCAGTTGTCCATAAATAAAAAACTAATCCCAATATTCAAATTCAAAAAATTAATCCATGAATAATTCAAATTGCTTTAAAGAAATAAAAAAAAAAACAACCTATTATTGAAGAAAAATAAAAAAATTCTTAAATAATAGGTGTATCGAGTCTATCGACTATGCAGCAAAAAAAACAAATAGCTGTATTCAATATATGTATTTAAAAATGTACATTACACAAGTATGTAATGCACAAAGGGTTATCTAGTTATCTATTATTATAGATATTTTTTTTTTCTATTGTTTTTGATAAAAATCGCTACTTTAGAGATTCTTTCGCAATAAAAATTGAAATTTTTTTACTAAAATCTCATTAATTTTCTTTAAAATATCATGATATACTTTTGTAAATGTAAAAATTTTTATATTTTTTGTTGAAAAAATTTTTTTCATTATTTAAAAAACAATTTTATTGGATTTACTTTGGCAATTATCATAACACCAGCCCAGCCATTTGAAAAAATGGCCGCCATGATTTTCACAAAAAAAACCATTCGTGGTATAAAATTTCAACTTTTATGCATTTAATTTTGAATTTTTTTATAAAAATTTCAACTTAATTATATTCTTTAATTACTTATCTATTGAATTTTTCTTACTTTTTTAAATTATTTAATTTTTAAATGGTCCAAAACACAAATGAAAAATGACACAGCATACCCTAAATCACCATTCACCACTCGAAAAAATTCCAAGTTCAGAGTTCTTTCTTCTTAAAAAAAAATCGAAAAATTTTGACAAATACATAAAATGAAGTTAGTCATGTGATTCTTTCGGAAACACATGTTAAAATCGATTTTATATTTATATTTTTTTCGATTCGATACAATTCAAACGGGACAATTGAATTTATTAAATGGTTGTTAAATCTTATTAGTTTAAATTTCTGGCTTAACTAAGGGAAGTTTTCCAACAAAATGCAGTTCATATAGGTTTCAACCACATTGTTTGATCAAAATGAAAAAACTAACTTTATTTATATTCAAGTATTAAAAAGTTTAAAAAACGTTCGCACCCCTAGAAATATTTTTAACCGATTCAATTCTGAGGTTAGATTGAAACGTAAAATAAAAATTTATAGTTTGACATAAATCAAATTTCGACAGTCTATTTTTGTAATTTTGTTAAAGATTTTGAAATTTTTTTAAAATGCCTGAAACAAAGTATAATAATTTTGGTTTTGGTAAGAATTAAAAAACGTCTAAAATCAATTGTAAAACTGACAAATTAATTTTAAAATCCTTATAGATGTTATGGAGTATTTCACAGAACTGATGAAAAAGGACGAGAATTTATCGTCAGGATTAGCTGCAATCAAAACTCTTCTTGTGGTTTTAGAGAAATCAAAATGTAAGTAAATTGGACGTGTTTCAAAATTATTCTGGAATTCTCCGTTAAAAATTATGTGCTTGGTTACCACACACTAAAGTTAAAGAATAACACTGTTGTGGTTCTCTTCAAATCTAAATCCTTCAGATCATAAGAAGTAAAAGGATATACATACATTTAAGTAATAGTGAGGTTACACGACAGGAGACTGGTTTCCAAAAAATGGTATCTGCAGACCATGGAGACCTTTGGCGTCTTACATATTTTTAGGTATCTTGAATGTTTGTGCATGGAGGGACTTATCTAAGGATCGAAAAGTCTGGAGTTCATTAGTAGAAGAAGCTAAGGTCCATCAAGAACTGATACTTATGATGATGATGATTGTTACCATTTTTTTGGTATCTGGAAACCAAATTCTTCTGTCGTCTAAACTTACCATAAAACTTTTAATTAATTAAAATTTAAAATTTCATCAATTTTTTTTTGTAGTTGACACTGTTCACATTTTGGATCAAACAATTCAAGCAGCAATTAGAGAAATGCGTAACACAGATTTATCAATAACAGCAATTGTATCTGGTGGTGCATTATTTTCACGTTTTATAACATTAGCTAAATTTGATGATAAATCAATGGATGAATGTAAACAAATAATGTTACATCGTGGACAAATATTTTTAGCTAAATTACTTGAATCAAGAAATATAATTGCAAGACAAGCTGAACAATTTATTGTTGATGGTTCACGATTATTGGCACATTCACGATCACGCGTCGTTTTACAAGCATTAATTACAGCTAAAAAGAATAATAAACGTTTTCATGTTTATGTTACACAAGGAGGGCCAGATAATTCTGGGTAAAGTACTTAATTTTTTTTTTGCCTGTTTTTGATTATAACTGTAATTTTTGTAATTTCATGTAGAAAACAAATGTGTTCAGATTTAGAAAAAGCTGAAATTGATTGTACACTTATATTAGATTCAGCTGTTGGTTATGTTATGGAAAGTGTTGATTTTGTAATGGTTGGTGCTGAAGGTGTTGTAGAAAGTGGCGGTATTATAAATCGTATTGGTAGTTTTACAATGGGATTATGTGCAAGAGAAATGAAAAAACCATTTTATGTTTTAGCTGAAAGTTTCAAATTCACTCGATTGTATCCATTAAATCAACGTGATCTTCCCAATGAATACAAGGTATTAATTGTTTTTTTTTTATTTATTGAAAATTATGCCTTAAAAGAGAAAAATGTCTTTTTTGAATATTTTTTTTTCCTGAGGTCTTTTTAAATATTCCAAATTTTATTTAATTTCAGTATTCAAAGAAGAATTTGGGTGATGTTACAAAAGTTCATCCAATTGTTGATTACACACCACCATCGTATATAACACTTTTATTCACTGATTTAGGAATTTTAACACCGTCAGCGGTTAGTGATGAATTAATTAAATTATATTTATAAATAAAAGAAAAGTTATTTTGTAAAAAGAAAAAAGGTTTTTATAATATTCATTATTCAATCACAGACTGAGGCTTATTTGTGTGAGATTGTTGTTGTGCGCTTAAAGTTGAAAAAATTTCATGGACCAAACTCTAAATATCAAGACTGATAGCCTGGTTTGAATTAATTTTGTTCTGACGATGGTTATGTGTTTGAAAAAATTCAGTTCGTGTTCGATGGGAACCAACCATTTTAGAGATTTTCGACTTATGTTGTATTTCAATACTTTTAATCGATTCTTTACACTGTGCTGACGAAATTTTTCATTAGAAGTTCGGGCGCCAAAACGACTAGCAGTTAGCACTGGCACTGATTTTAGTAAGGAAAAGCAAAAAAAAAAAACAGTACAAACAAAAAAAAAATCTTATTTTCTTCCATTATTTTTTTAAGACTCAAATTTTTTATGAAAAAATTTTGAAACAGTTGTTTTTGTATTTAATACAAAAAAAATTTTATTTTTTTATTTGTGAGATTACAAAATACAAAAAAAAGAAAAGAAAAAAAAAAAGATTAAGATTAAATTGTGAATAGAAATGTAAAATTACACATGTATGATTTTAAATTTGTTTTTTTTTTTTAAACAATTAATTTATTTATTTATAAAAATTTTGTAAATGATTTATTCCCCTTTTTTTTTATTAAAATTTTGATAAAACGAAAAAACAAAAAATAAGAAACATAAAAAAAGAATGTAATAAATAAATTACACTAGCGACGATTACTATACATTTTTTTTTAATGAACAGAATTTATTTTTTTTTTTTTTTCATATAATTTTTTGTTATCTAGAATTTTTTTATACGCATTTTTTTACATAACGTATAATATTTTTTGTTCCTTTAAATAAATTTTTTTGGCACTTGGAGTTTTCATTTTTTTCAGTAAATTTACAATTACAATGCACATTATTCTATTTTTGTTTTTGTTTTTTTATTTTTTTAAATAACGAAATTTATCACGATTTTTATATTTCTATAAAATTATTTCCTATGATTTAAAATTTTTTATAAAATAATACAAATAAAATCTTTTTTTTTTTTAAAGAATATTTTTTTAAATACATAATTTTTTTTTCTTTAAAAATTTCTTAACAATCTTGACGTAACAATAATGCATCAACAACATTATAAATTTCATCAAAATGTGGACGAGATTCTGGTTCAGCAGCCCAACATTTTAACATTAAACGATACATTTCTTGTGGTGTATTTTCTGGTGCAGGCATTCGATATCCTAAAATTAAAAAAAAAAAAAAACAAGAAACGGGAGTTGAATTAAAACATTAAAAACATCAAATTAGTTCTGGGACATTGTGAACAATTGAAATGACATGCCAATCTTTATATGAAATTTATTTTAACTCATTTTACACCAAAAGTGGACTTATACCACTTTCACGAAAAACGTCTCAAATAATTATTAATTAAAAGAATTTACATACCTGCATCAATTCTTTCTCTAGCTCTTGAATTACTCATACCAGAATATGGTGTATCACCTTTTGAAAATATCTCCCACATTAATATACCATATGACCACACATCACACAACGATGTATATTTACCAAAATTTAATGCTTCTGGTGCTGTCCATTTAACTGGAATCTGTTTCATACCATCAGATACTAAAAGAAGAATTTTATTTTTGTTAAAAATTTTTTTATTGCCACTTTTTTTTTTAAAATTTACCAATATATTCCTCTTCTTCTCTTGACATCCCAAAATCTGATATTTTTACAGAATTTTCAAAGTCTATTAAACAATTTCTAGCTGCAAGATCTCGATGTATACAATTTTTTGATTCTAAGTATCTCATTCCTAGGGGGAAAAAAAATGAAAGACAATAAAAAAAAATTGAGAAAACTAGAAAATTTTACCAGCTGCTGCATCTTTGCACATTCCCATTAGTTGCTTTGTGTTTAATGTATTTGAATTTTTTCTCAAGTAATTTAGAAGGGAACCTCCTAACAAAGATAGAAAATTTCATAAAATATTTAAATTGTAATTTTTTTAAGGATCAGTATGGTAAATTTACACGACAGAAAACCATGGAGATCTTCGACCTCCTCCTACATATTTTTACATATTTTTAGTTCTCTTGAGTGTTCACACAAAATCTCCTGGTTTCTAGACACCATTTTTTGGTATCTGGAACCCGAAGTCTGTCTCCTGTCAATTATCCTGTATCTTCTTACCTGGTACTAACTCCATGACAATCATTATTGGTTGCTTTTGTACACAAATTCCAATTAATTTTACAATATTTGGATGATCATATTGTTTTAGAATTCTTCCTTCTTGAAGGAATTTCCGTTTTTGTTCTTCCGGTAATGTCATACGACATGTTTTAACAGCTACATCAATTTTGGTTGATTTTAATTTGGCTTTGTAGACATCACCAAAGTTACCCTTTAAAAAATAAAAAATATTAATTCATTTCCTGGTCATGCAAAGAGAAAAAAATTTTCTTACCCTTCCAATTTTTTCAAGTAATACAACATCATCATTACTTAATTCCCAACGTTCTCTCATAACTGGTTTTCTTAATATTGCACCAGATTTAACTGTAACTGGTAATTCAGATTGATATTGATGCATTATTAATTCTTGTATACTTGGAAATGGTGGTCCTTCAAATCTATAATGTCCTTCAGCTGTTGTTTGTACTATAAAATGTTTATGACCATTCCAACAAACACTTAATACAATTTGACTTTCATCATTACGTATTGTTTCACGTACTAAAAAATCACCATCAATTTTTAGTAAACGTACAACTTCTTCACGTGGTAATACACCATGAAACCATTCTTCTTCATATAATGGTCGATTTGGTGAGAATGACATCTAAAATAATTGAAAAAACCAAAAAAAAAATACATTTTATTCTTAGGTTTTTAAGGATCTTAATATGGAGCCATTTTATATCTCAAACTGTATGCAATAAAAAAAAAATACTAAAAATATTTTTACATCCTACATAAACACTTTATTTAAAAAAAAAAAGATACAAAACTAAGATATTCTCAATGTACAGACCATAAATGAACGAATCCTTTTCTTTCGAATTGGAGGTTTCGGCCGAAAATGAGGATCACCATATGTTGATGACGAGCATGTACTTAATTCTGAGATACTCATTTTTTTAAATAATTTTTTCAAGCAAAAAGTCCTTTTTTTTCAACACACAAAATAACTAAGTATATTTTTCTCACTAGCCAAAACAACAAAAAAAAAAAAAAAAACCGTCTCGTTTGTCTTTTTTTTCTCAAATCATCCTTTTTTTTTATTTTTAAAATTTAATTTTGTAATTTTTTACAATTTTTTTTTTCTAATACGAAAAATCTAATTTAAAAATTATCACGATTTCTTACATTTGAAATTTTCTACATTATTCTAAATCGTACTAAAATGCTACACAAATGCAAAATGAATTTATTTAATATAAAAAAAAAAAAAATTACACAGAATAAAATTCAAAAAAAAAAAAAAAAGAAAATCAAGAAAAAATAAAGAAAACAACATCCGTTTTTATCTGTATCTTTTATTTTTTATTTTTTTTGTTCTTTAAACATCATCATGATTACGTTTGAAAAAATTATTGTGTGTGATGTAAAAAAAACTATACCGAGGCTATATATCGGATCACTTGTAAGAAGATTTATTCATTTAATTTGACGGTATTTTTATTTGTAGGTAGGTTGATCTCATCACATACAAAAAATAAATAATACAAAAATAAAAAAATAATTGAATTCTATTTTCGGTTCATTTAATGACGTCTAAGAAAAAAGTATCTTTTCAAATGAGACATCACTAATTAAATTTTTCTTATACACACATACATATGTTATACGGCTCATGAATGGTAAAATGATTTAAATTAAATTATCATGCGTAGGTATCATAGGTGTGAAGTTCTTGTGATAAGAAAATTCTTAAAAAAAAAAAATCATTTTGAAGGTAATTGAACGATATGCGAAAACTAGCAGAACATTGTAAAAACTACAAAAAAAAAAAAAAAAAAAAAAATCTTAAAACAAAACTAATTTCCGCAAATCATAAAGTTTGCAGTTTAAATTTTTTTAAATGCCTATTTATTCGCTGTCGATGCTAAAATTGCTATACACTTTGTTTCAAATACTCATGTTGAAGAGAATATTGTAGATATAAATATTAGAACATCTATTTTCGGAATATTCTCATGTACATTAGGGTGGCTCGAAAAAGTTAAAGCGTTTAAAAATACATAAATTCTTATAAATTTTAGTTTGTAAAATATTTTTTTTAATAGAATTTAATTTCGAGTAGATTTCTTAATCGTTCTTGGTGTTTTTATTAAATTTTGTAAATATGCAGTACAAAAAAAAAAAAAAGATAAAAATTCAATTTTCAAGTTCATCCGAAAAATTCTTGTTCCAAAAAAGTGGCGCCATAATTTTGTAGAAAGTGTGAGATGTGAATTTGTCATATTTTAAAATTTTAAATGAAATTTACAAGGATGAAATTGAAATATTGTTTTCATTTCATTTCACCGATTTTAGTCTAATATCTTGGGAAACATTCTCATTGAATATTCACGGGTGAAAAATTGCAATTCAGGGAAAAAACAAAACTTTGATCCTAGTAGTAAATCCTTCAAACAATGTCCTTCTACTTCCACAGGAACATGCTTTAAAAAATTCTAAATCCTTTTTTTTTTTTTTTAAATTAAGTAATCGTTAAAAATACATTTTTTGTTGCCTAAAAAAGTAAATAACATCCAAGCTTTCTGGCAAAATGCAATTTAAATAATTTCATGCAAAATATTCTACATTACAAGCTTTTTCTTTTAATTAGTATGCCAAAACAAAAAAAAAAAAAGCCCAAAAAATTATGTTACTCACACCAAAGGGTTCACAATAAGTATGTTCCTTAATACAGAGAGGATCATCATTACAAGAGGAATCTAAAAAATCCTTGTTAATTTCATTACAAACACAAAATTCATTATTAGATTGTTGTTTTTTTTGTTCTGATGTTCCAATATGAAATTGATTTTCAAAATTTGTAACAATTTTATTTATTCCGATTCGTTGTTGTTTCTTTGAACATATTTCACAAATTTTTGTTTTACGCATAATTTGAAAACGAAATAATTTTGTACGAAAAGTATTTCTCATCATAATTTTTTTATTTCTTGGTGATTTTTTTGGTGTATGATTTATTTTTTGATCATTTACACATTTTTTAGATTCTTTATGTTCAATTTTACCGTTATTTTCATCATCTTCTTCAAAAATATTACTTGATAACGATGGTATCCTTTCTGACGAGGAATGTTTTAATAGTTTTTGTTCGGTAGCCAATTCATTATCATTTTCATTAGTTTTTTCTTCAATTGTGAAATTATTTTTTGAAAAACTGAATTCTTTTAAATTTGTTAATAAATTATTTAAGGGTTTATGTGAAAATGATGATGAACGTTTTTTTATTTTATCTTTATCTTTTTCTTCAGTTTTTTTACGTAATTTTTTTGCTAATAATTCAACTTCTTTTTGTTCTTGTAAAATTTGTTTTGGTGTTGGTTTTATGAAATTTTTTTGAATTAATTCTTGTAATTCTAAATCTAGAATATTTTCTGAACTATTTACAGTAGTGTCAGTATTTTTTGATTCTGTCTTAATGGAATCTTCATTATCATGTTTTTGTAAAATTTCTAAAGATTTTTCTGATTTAAGATCATCAATTGGCAGTGTCTGTTTTAATTTATCATCCAGTGTTTTATTAATTTCATCAATTTTATCTAAATGTGCATCAATTGAACATTTTATGGTGGTGATTTCTTCAGAATTTATTGAATTTTTATTTCGAAAAAGAAAACTTTCAGATATCAGTGTTAGATTTTCTGTTTTTGAACATTTTGTTTCGACTTTTAACGGAATGTCTTTGGAATTTTCAGTTAAAGAATTTTCATTTGAATTTTTCAAAATATTTTGAAGACTTGATACTACTGGAATGTTTTCGTTGGTCGTTTTTAATGGAATGTTTTCGTCAGATTTTTGTTCTTCATCTTGTTTTGTTGTTTCAAGTGATGTTAAATAAATTTCAGCATAAATATTAGTCGGTTTATTAATATTAATTTCATTGGAAATTTTGTTAATATCATCAAAAGATTTTGTATAATTTAAAATTTTATTATTTTCACACTTTTTTAAATTATCTTGTGAACAAACATTAATAGCATCAACATCAGCAACAACAGATAAATTTGAAGAAGAATTAATATTAATTACCGTTAATGATCCCATACTACGAGATCGATCACCTTCTGATGCACTTCGGGGTCTTGTTTTATTTTTTAATATTGGTGATTGTGGAATTGGTGTTGTTTTTCTTTTAAATGGTGATCTTATTAATGACATTACATCTGCACCTTTTTGTAATATTGTTGTTACAGAATTAGCGGGAATGATTGAATGATTTGCCTAAATATAAATTTTGTTTGTTTGTTTTGTTGTTGTTGTTTTTTTTTAAATTAGAAAATTTTTAATATAACCCATTACCAAAAAATATTAATAAGAATTTTTCATTATTCAAAGCCTAAGAAAATTAATTAAATCGATTTTGAACGAATTAAAATTTTTTTTTCCATATTCCGTTTAAAATCGATTCATATTGATTATTCAATAACCCGTAATTACATCCTACTAACCCAATAAACATATAAATAATTTTTTTTTTTTTTTTCAAAGAAAATAAGAAATTCTATTTACCGGTTGTTCATTACTAAAACCATTATTTTCAATGAAATTTTGTTCAACATTTGTTAAATGATCATCACATCCAGAAGGTAATTCTTCACAGCCAACTTCACTTAAAGCAATTTTTATCATATCAGCTAATTTTTGCTTTTGCTTCTCTTGACAACGTAATGAATTTAAATCTTTCGATTGTCTATAATAAAAAGAAAAAAAATTAAATATCATTTTTAATTATCGAAAACATAAATTTTCAAAAATCTACTTAGGCTAAATTAGAGAACCAGCCTTAAGGATTGGACGTTTAGTTCCCTCATTACTGCGACTCATTTTTAATCTTTTGTATTACCCTAATGCTGGTTTTGACCTTAAAAGTCACACTGGGAATCTCTCAAAATCCCCAAACCCAAAATTTCCATGGACAAAATCTCCAAAAAATGTTTTTCGAAAAAATGGCAAAAAAAAAAGAAAAAGTTAAAGATTCTGCATTCTAGGGATTCTTGGGAATTTTCGGTGGATCTTGCCCATTGAGATTTTGTCCATTAGATTTTTAAATTAGCATTTCGAGAGTAACCCGTCACACTTCGTCCGATACCGCTAGGTTCATTTTGGTTTACTTACTTTTGTGTATTTTCTTTTCCAATTCCATTAATACCATTCAATAAAGGTGCACTTCCATTTAAATCACCACCACCTAATTTATCTTGTTTCTCTTGACATTCTTTAACTGAGGTTTCTAAATCATTCAAACGTGATCTTAACCAATCCACTGTTAAATTATCTACTGTTAATGTATTCGATTGTAATTTACCAGGAATATCTTCGATAAGACTTTCATCAAATTGAAAAATTACTGCTGATGTGGGAGATGTCCTAAAAATATACAAAAGAAGATTTTTTTAAAAATTTATTTTTATTTTTAAATAAGGTTTTGTTTTTGTCGAATTACTTATGTTTTTCAGTGAATTCTCGATATTCTTCGCATGGATTTATATTATTTATGGCTAATTCTATACGTTTTTGTATTTCTTTGAATTTATCCGATGTTAAATCGGTGTGTTGTACTGCTTCTTGGAGAATTTTTTTCCTGAAATATAATCAAATTGTTCAATTAATAGAAAAACAATTTAATATTAATAAATGGAATTTTTGTATAAAATTAAAAAGTCATCGTTGCATAAAGGATAGCTCTGTTTACGCATTTGTGTGTACCTATCTATACGCGTTCAGGACAGATCACATTATAAAAAAAAACTCACCATAATAAAATAAAACTTTCTTGTACTGATTGTTGATGTTCTAATAAACCTGGTAATAAAATCGTTCTAAAATCTTTTTCAACTTCGATAGCTTCAACAATTGTTAAAACATATTCATTATGTGTTAAATGTAATTTTCGGCAGGCTTTTTGATATTTATCTCTAACATCATCTAATTTACGGCCACTTCTTCCAGCTAAAATTATAAATAAACAAAAATTATTAAAAAATCTGAAAATAAATTTGAATCTTATCAATAAATTCAATAATAAACAAATACTCTTTTTTTTTTTTTTTTGAATGATTCATGTTTGATTAGTTCGAATTCTTAAGGAATAAGTGATTTTTTTTTTGCTTGTTTACATTTCATACTCACATTTTACATAATGTTCCTCAAATCTTGTTCTTAATGTTTTATAACCTTCTAAATGTTTTTGATATTCACTTCTCTTTCGTACAACTTCATCTGTTAGCTGGAAAAAATATAACAAAAACAAAAACTATTAAATAAACAATTTTTTTTATTATAATAAATTTTTTTTTTTTTTTTTTTTTTAAATAATAAAACTGCATTTCATAGAAATTTAACTTGAAAAGTGAAATTAATATAAACAAATACGGTGAATCATATATGTACGAATTTAAAAAGCAAAAATATTATTTTTTCAAAAAAATTATTAAATTTAAAATGCAACGTTTATTTAGAATGAGATCATCTTTTTGAAAAATATCAAAAAAAAATCAAATACGAAGAAATACATATGTAATAGATATTTAATTTCTTAACATACTGCATAGTCTGATTAATCAGATTGCGTAAATTTTAAAAATATTTTTATGTACAGCAAATCTGTATAAGCAAATTTTTGTTATGTTAGAATGTGTCATGATTTATTAACGAGATTTTAATTTTTAAAATTTCTATGAATTTTTTTTAGAAACCATAAAACATTTTCAAAGACACAAAAAAAAAAACTTTAAATTTCGGTATAAGAATTCTAGATTTCTATAAAGTCTCAAAAAATGTCTTGAAAAAATTCTCATTTTAAGCAGTCTTAGTTCTTCTATTCAATTTCATTGGCAAGGCTTAGATATGATCAATCTTTAATTCATAAAAATATCAAATTGTAGAACGTTCTTTTAACCTACAGAACTTCAAATAGAGCATTCATCAACACTAGTTTTTTTTCACTTTCGTAATATCTTTCAACCGATTTTAACTGTTTTCAAGGATTGTCTAAAGGATTTCAACGCGCTGATTTCAAATATGATTTTTGGAAAAATGTTCATTAGCTCAATATTTTCCATCAGAGAGATTTTTCGATTTTCCACTCCTTTTATAATAAATCACCCTGAAACTTTTTTCTAGTGAGTCATCATATTTCGTAATTTTCCGAAAGGTTGTTTAAAGCTTTTTCACTTTTATGAAATACACTAACATGAGATTTTAGGTACAACTCTTCTAAAGAAGTAGTACTTCGAAATCATTACTAAAAACTAAATCGTTTCATTATTTTTGATGAGTCTTCTTTCTGTTTGTTTCATGTGTTTTTCATATTGTAAATATGTTTTTCATTATTTTCTTAATTCTTTTCAAATAATTAATTCTCTGAAATAAAATGAAAATTATCTGATTGTTTTCTTTTTATTTATAGCCATTTATTTATTATTTTTTTTCCTTCTTTTTTGGCAATTTATCAAAATAAAAAAATTGCACTGTTTAATATGGAAAAATAAAACATAAAAATTTTCCTTTTGAAACGAAATATAAATTTACAAACATAATTTTGTCATTTTTCGAGGCAATAAAATGACAATATTCCCTTTTTGAAAAATATCACATACTCATACATATTCTTGTACATATATTTTTTTATGATCCACATTACAGAACAAAGTTTTATTAACGCATTATATATGAAATGAGATTCGAGTTCATAATATTTTCGTTCAAATGGTATTTTTTTTTTTCTATAATGAAAAATTCCTCACTAAATTTATATCACCCTCATAACAATTGTCGTTCTATATCACATAAAATATATAAATTCTACGATAGAGTTGTTGATTATATCATTTCTTTTATGGAAAATAGCTAGATATACGCTTTATTAAGATTTTCTGATAAACATATTATAAATTTGAAAAAAAAAAATTTTTTTTCAAACAAAAACGAAAATAATTTTTTTGAACATTACTCACAATCCCAACAAAGTTTGGATTCCTTTGCCCCTTTACTTTTTCTGTTGAAAATTATGATGTCCATGTTAAAGAATAAATTTATTCTCGATATCTTTTTTTTTATTTTTCATTTTTATTTTTATTTTTATTGCATTAACAATCTAACAATAAAAAACTTATTAAAATTCAAATTGAAATTTTATTCTAAATCTTAAAAATAAAAAACAATCTTTTAAAGGAGAAACTTTTTGGATTTCTTATTTTTTAATTTCTTAATTGTATAAAATTTCAATAAATTTTCTATCTTAATATTATTGTATTTTCTGTATTTGATAAATTTAACAATTGTGCAGTAAAAGAAAAATGCATTAGGAAAAAAAAAAAACAACAAAGTGTTATAAATAATAAAACTCTTATTTTCATTTCAATTAAAAGTTCATGTACATTTTGTGTAAAATACATATTCAAGTACTGTACATACTTTTATGTACAACAACAATAACAACTAATAAATTAAGTAATTACTCAAATGTAAATAAATTATGATGAGAATAAAAATGTAATTTCTCACGGTGAATGATAAAAATAAAAATTAATTAATAAAATATTAATATTGCTTAGATGCATTAGGCATCATAAAATAACTAACGTGAAAAATTATGATGATAATTTGTTATACCAGGTTTTTTTTTCCATTATGAGAATAGTCAGAAGATAATATAAATTAATGACTTGACTTGCTAAGATGATTTAAAATTAATGTAAAATGTAATTTTAATATTAGTGAAAATCTCAGAGTACCTATACAAAAAGTGTAATTGTTTGATGAGATATAAAAAATATTATCAGGTTAAATTATGGATCATTTTTCAACCATCTTTCCAAAATCATCTTTGTGTGATTTTATAGATCACCACCCTTACCTCGATTTTTCTAATAATTTCGATCATTTGCTCAAAGGTTACCTACTTCATATCTTCAAAAAAATAATAACCAATCAGTAAAAGTAGTCATTTTTTTATAGATAAAATAGCACTGGACCTATTTCTAAAATTCTCATAATCATTCATTCAGATGATGCCTGAAATAACCATGTCCTGTAATCAAAGTTGTAAACTACTTGAGGATTTCTTGTGTTATGTCCAATTTTATATTTCTCACTTATCTGTATTTTTTATCAGTCTTATTTTGCATTTAGAATGGAATTTTAAATGATTCAGGATTTAAAGCTTGATAAGAAAATAAAATAACAGTTATAAACTTTGAAATTCAGGACTCTTTTAAGGAACCTAAAGTAAAGTTGGTATTGTATTTACTTTTAAGTTTTATATTTTTTATCAGCAAAAAAAAAAAAATGAGTCTGATTTAAATATAAATTAATTTATTCCTATCCATTAGTTTTATCGTTTTTCTTAATTTTACAATCTTTTGTACATCTAAGTATGTAAAAGATATATCATAACAATTTTATTTTCATCGCAGACATAACACATTAAATGGAGTACCTACATATATTCTTTTGTTCAAAATCTCTTTCTTCAATTTTATGTTGAAAATTGTCTGTAAAGTTTTATTTGATTTTTGTATTTATTCATTTTAAACATCAAAAATAATCATTTTAGAATGCAAAATACAAAATATAAATAAAAATAAAATTTGAATTACATGTGCAGTAAAATTTTATAGACATATGTATGTGATAAAATAAAATTATTATAAACCATATTAAAGATTGTTTTGGATTTGGATTTTATTAAAGAGAGAGACTTATCTTAGTCTTATATGTTTGTTAAAAGTGTCTCTAGTGTTGTCTAGAAATAATATAATAGATAAAAAAAAATATGTATATACCAAAACTAGAGAAACTAGTTAGGCAAGAGCTCAGGTGTGTATATTCGATAATTTTTTTTAAATATAACTTATATTCAAGGAGCAATGTCTTCAGCTGACTACCGCAATAAAATGTAGCACGAGCTAGATTTATATATTTTATATATATTTTATTATAAAATATACATAAACTAAATATATCTTATGCAAGTATTTAGATCTTTTTTATTCAAGTATATTATATGTACATACATATAAACGAGTTCAAAGAAACGATTTGTTGTTAGACCAGAACAAAACTAGATGAAATGAGGTTATATATGACAAAGAATTGACTTTCATAATAAGTCAATGAGCTTTATTTTTATTATTATTATTATATAGATACTTAATTTTTATATCCAATTTTGAAACTGAAAAAGATACATATAACTTTTTGTATACATATATGTATATTTAAAAAATCAGTAATCGAAACAATAAAATTGACCCATACTGCCCATACAAATTAAACGCTTATTGCGATATATGGAAGTTCTTTTTAATTGCATAAAAATTACTTATGACAAAATATTATTTCTATGAAACGTTTTTTTTAGGTGTTTTATTTTTTTTATTTTTCTTGGTTTTTTTTTTAGAAAGCCGTTGAGCCGTATAATATGATATTTTTATTTGGCAATTCAAATAAAATTTGTAAACCCAGACAACAGACTTGTACATTTGTCATTGCAAAATTAAAATATATATGTAGGTATATACATATGTATATATATGTACATATATACATTTTATATTCATGTGTTGTAAAAAAATAAATAAATATATTTATGTATGTATGTACGTTTGGTTTTTCCTTCGACATTCGTTGTGTGATTTTATACTATGATTGCGACAATATAATGATGATAGCATTAAAAATGTGCCTGACACTTTTCTAAAAACAATTTTTCTTTAATATTTATACAACTGACACACTCTTCTAAAAATAACATTATATATAAAATTTTATTTCTATTTCGTATAAAATAGAAACGGGTTTAATATATATAGACCAATGCTCTATAATTTTTAATTTTTTATTTTTGTTAAACAAGTTCCACAGAAATTGTTCACAATGTTTGAAGAAATAATTTTTTGTTTATTTGTTTTTGAGATTTTTAATTACTTTTTAATTATGATTTAAGAGGAAATTAGAAGAAAAAGAAATTCACTCTCATTCGAGATTCTTGGAATATACCATTTCTACACAGGTTGAGTCCTATCGCAAGAATTTTTAGGAAATGTTCCACGAATGTCCTGTTCGAATTTGAATGGTAAATTTTTAAGGACTTCAAACTGAAATCAAGGGGAAATTTTGTACCAATAATGAGCCTTTAGACCTCCAATTAAATTTGATTTTCATAAGCAAACAGCCCGAGCTACCATAAAATTTAGAAGCTCCGATGAAATTTCTACTTTTTATTGATAAAAGTTTCTTTTTTTCTTCTTTATTGTTTATGGAATATTCCTTATATATATTTTATAAAAAAATTACATATACATAAATTGGGAAACAAAACAAAAAAATTATTCAATATCTGTCCACATTTATTTATTTTTTTATTATTATTTTTTAACATAACGGTTAGCTGGCGCTATCTTGTATATTTTTCGTAAAAATTTCTTCATATCAAAAAAATTATTTCAATTAAAAAACCAAAACAAATTAAAAAATAAAATTAAAATAAATAAAAAAAACTAGAAAAAGAAAGTTTTCTTGGATTTACGTATTTTTTTTTTTTAAAAAAAAAAGAATACTTAAAATTTAAAATATCTTTTGAAAAATTGAATTTACAAAATGTATAAAAAACCTGTTAATTAAAATTTTATCTGCATTTGTGTAAAGTTAATTAATTTATTCATGTTCCTAATATTACACGGATGTGTGATTTACACACAACCAATAAAAAATGATTATTTGTGTTTATGAATTGTCATAAAATTTTATAAAATATTGTGTGTATTTTGTTGCCAAATATTAAATCATATGTGAAAAAATATCTAAAAAGAAATGTAATGTATGAATGAAATGTTGTTGTTATTGTTGAAAAATTATAGTTGACGAAAACATAAAATGTTATAAATGAATGTTTGATTTTTAATTCAATTAACTTCTCATATACGTAAATATCTAAATTAAAAAAATAAAAAACAAAAAATAAACACATGTGCAAAAAAAGTAAATAAACGATAAATTTTCTAAGAAAAATGAATTATTTTCAAAATCGAAAAGATTTATGTATCTTATTCTTGTGTTTCTTTTTATTCAAAACATTTTTCACATACGAAAAAAAGATAAATGTGGTGTTTTTATTGTTAGAAAATTAGCTATTTTAGCATTAGAATTTTAAAAACGCGCAATACAATTTTTTTTTCTTACAAAATTTTGATTAGATAACACAAATAAAAAAACCACAATCCAATACAAAAAAAAAAAAATAGAATAAATATATAAATACTTTTCTCAATGACAACTGAATTGAAATTTCATTCAAATGCTGTAGTAGGTAATAGGCAATAAATCTAATAATCCAAATGAAAATTGCACACGTATGCATTATAACATATTGATTAAAAAAAAAAAAAAAAAAGTTAATATCTGTGGGAATTAAAGTTGTAAATATAATTAAAAGTAAAAAACCACAATGAAAAAAATACTCTATTAGAAAAAAAAAATGACAATAATGAAGAAAAAAAGCTATTTTCAGGTACAAAAAATAAAATCGAAATTGAAATATTATATTGAAATACATTATTAGCACATACTAACTATAGGTAAAAATATAAAAATAGAAAGAAGAAAAAAAGTTACATTTAAAAGTAGTCATATAGTTGTGGTTTAAATTTGTTGTAAAAGGAAATCTATTCGTATTTGTTGTACATACGTATATGTATATGAAATGAAACAAGAGTATAACATTAATATAGTGTATGTTCCATATAATGATGATGATATGTTGATAAAGAAAAATAACAAAGGTCTAAAAGAGAATGCACCACACATGATTAAAACATGTGAGGCATCCGTATAAGCGTATATGAATAAATGCGGAAATAAACCTGTCCTACCACAAAATATTATTATTATTATTATTATTTTTTTTTTTTTGTCAGAAAATAGCTTCTATTAATTTATTGATATTTATGTATTATATGCATTGTCCACTTAGTATCAAATGACATGTAACATTTTTTAGAAATTTTCCATAATAAAGAGATTGTGAAAAATTTATAAATATGGGAAATAAAAAAAAGAAAACGTGATACATTTTAATTTATGACAGAAAACAATTTTCATAATTTATTCATTCAGAATTCTTGTTTTCCACTAAGATTTGCGTAAATACATACATGGAAAATTTGAAATTATTCATTCCACAGATATTTGTACTTTTTTTTTTAAAGTTTTGCTATTGAAAACATTCAAGAAAAAAAAATAGGAATACAAGAAGCATCTTCATTTTAAATAATTTGAATGAAAATTCTGCGTAAACTTTTGGCGCAGACGTGCAATTGTTTCAAATGTTTAAAATAAAAATTCAAGACGATAAACCCATTCTAATGAAATTGTAATTGAACAAAAAAGCCTTTAAAAAGCAACCTTTACCACAATCTAAAAAATACCATATTTTTAAAAATTCAATAATGAATTCCAATTTAAAATATCTGATGATTAATTGGAAACCAGGATAATAATAACCCGCAATTATGTATATAGTTTCACAAAAAACAAAAGAAAAACAACAACAAAAAATGAAAGTTTGTGTATGTATTTGTGTGAGTGAGTATGTACATATGTCAAAATAATAATTTCTAAATAAAATTTATCGCTGTAAAACATCGTTTTTTTTTTTTACTTTTCATATGAATATTAATGAATTTAAATTGTCTCATTAAAATTATGACAATTTCTAAGAAAGTGACCGGCGTTCGGCATGCAAAAAAATAAATAAATAAATAACGAGTACAAAAAAATTAAATATGTATGAAAATTTCATGATCATTTCAAAAAGATATCAAAATCAATAATAATAACTTTTTGATTAATATAAAGTGAATGTGAATTATATATGTATAATGCGGTTATATGTATGTATATTGTAGGTAGAAGGTACTTTTACATACGTACAAAGATTTTTATTTTCTTTTACTTTTTTTTCGCAATAATCTTCAATTTCACTTAAGCTTACATTAAATGCGGCAAATGTGAAATGTATTTGATCAACCATCGTCATATCAACATAATTACATCAACGTATTCTGTATACATATTCTCTATAGCAAGATACATTTTGTATATACATACCTACGTGTATCTAAAACTTTTTTTTAATAAAAAAAAAAGTTATTATACTCAAAAAGGAGAAGAAAAAAAAATACATACCAGCAAAAGAGTTTTGGTGTCAGATTTGTGGTGAATGGATTTTCTTCGAAATTGCAAAAATAAAGAAAACAAAAAAATAAACCCAACAAAATAAACGTGAGAAAAAAAGTTCATGTAAAGATATTTTGTATACCTGATGATCCATTAAACGTAAAGTCTATAACCTTTCTTTTAAGACAATATCTCAACTTCTCAGTCCAGTTTATTTCTTTTCTTTTTTTTAAGTTTTGTTATAAAAAGCCTGAATTTATTTAGCTTTAACATGTATTTTATTTAAAGGTAATTCATTAATTTTAAGTTTTTTTTTTGTTTTTCTTTGGTACGATACATTATATACGAGTATCTTACCTATATTATGTGCGTTGTTTTTTTTTTTCTTTAAATTTCCTTTTATGATTTGATTTGTGTGTTTTTTCTGGATTTATAATAACTCGTTGAATGCGTTTTTATTCTATATTTTATTGTATATAGACTTGTCAGGGTGAGATCAATGATTGGTTAACTTTTAAATGAAATACTCGTACGTATGTACATACATATATACATACGTTTATAAAAATATATAGATACTTAATATATGTATCATATGTATATAAATTAAATAGAAAAATATTATAACATTAATGTAGGTTGGCGTGTTCATATCTCTCAATAAAGTGGAACACTTTGTTTTTTTTTTCTTCTTTTCTTTAGAGTCTTTGACAGAGGAACACCCAAAGTAACTATAAAATGAAGGTATCTAGATAAATACATAAAAAAAAAAAAATATTATGCCAAATGTAATATCATAATATCTATCTGTAACAGATCATAGTTATATGTATGTATGTATATCGTATCTGATTTGAATGATGAATTTGAAATTATTATGATATTATAAAACCTGTTTTTTTGTTGTTTTTTTGTTTTTCTTGTTATTTCATAAGTAAAAAGTAATGATGTTTTAATTTTTTGTTTTTGTTGTTGCTGCTGTTTTTTTCCCCTTGATTAATTCTTTTTTGCATCATTTCTTTTTTTTTTTATGACAGTAACAATTATTATGATTTCGTTATACAGATACATAATTGATTGTAATAGTTTTTTTTTATTGCTGTTTTTGTATCTGATTGTTGCTATTTTTTTTTTTTTTGAACATAAATGAAAAAAAAAATGTATTGAATTGACATTTATTGAACTAGTTTATCAATTGTATCATCAATGTTAGAAGAGTCTGGTTCCCATTGTCAACCAATTAGTTAGTTTTTATGAAAGATAATTGAATTCTTGTAGATTGTACGCCCAAACTTAAAAGCTTTTTTATTTATTTATTTTTTTTTTCTTTTTAAATTCAATTAATTATTAGTTAATTTTTTGATGTTTGTGAGGAATTACTTCATTCTTAGCCAATTATTATAGCAATAATTTTTCACTTGAAATTACAAAAAAAAAAAAATAATAAGTATCTTCCACAATACAAGATTATTGTTAAAAGTTGTTCTAAATTTTTAAAATGTATTCATAATTACATTATGGTATTAAACTAATCTTTTAAATAGATTTACAAGTTCATAAAGAAGCCTTTTTAAATTATATGTGTATTTTGTTATTATGTACTTTGTTGTTTATATTTTATTCTGAAAAAAATATGTAAATTTAATAAAAAAATAAAATAAATATGTGTACCCTACTTTTTATTTTTTATGATTTTTTTTTTTGCATTATTTTTCTGTTTTCATGATATTTTTTCAATTACAAATAGCCTTAACGCTTCCATTCGAAAACTAATAAGTAACAAATGAAAACAATTTCTTCAAAAGGTATTTTGGGATTTTATTTTATTTTTAGTATTTAATTTTCAATTTGTAAAAAATTAAATTTCGATTTAAAAAATATTGAATTTGAATTTATCTTTTCCTTGAAAATTTAAAAGAAAAAAAAATTGCTTCAAAATAAAACAGTTGTAAATAAAGGTATTTTCAAATAAATTCTAATTTATTGATTTATTTTGTTACTCGTATGTACATACATATTTTAATCTGGTGTATTTTAAGTATTGAATGTATAACATGCATTACGTGATTAAAATTAAAGCTTTTGCGAAAAGCAAACCACAATTACTTTTTTTTCTAATTTTTTTAAAGCTTTCAAAATCTTTCAATATTTAAGTACATGAGATGATTGAAGCTGTGGCTAATAAACTCGGGGTACCATCGAACGTCTTTATTTGAAAAATAGCCTTCAGGCCTCAGAGTGGAATTGCATCTTATAAGCAAACAGCCCGAGTTACCGTACCTGTACACCATAACACATCATTAGAATTTTTACCGAATGGATGCATTCTATATTTCTATAAATTTGTTTTTCAATTAATGCTCCATTACATTGTTTTTTTTTTTGTGCTAAAATATTTTGATAAAAAAAAATAATTATCACAGAAAAATAATTGAAAAAATAAAAGTGAAAGCAAAATACGTCAAAGATTATGAATAAAATTTTAAAAAATGAATGAAAAAGTAGTACATAATTTCTTATCAATAAAAAATATGAATATTCCACTAAATCTTGTTTTTTTATGTAACCCGTTTATATGTTCCGGTAATAAAATATAATATTGAATATTTTCATTCATTTAAAAATTACCAACATATATTTTTTATTTTACTAATTTTAATTTAAAAAAATATTTTATAATAAGTGCAATAGATATGCATTATGAACAGTTAGTATAACGAGAAAAAACATATTCCAAAGATGAATTAGTTTATCTTTAGAATGCAAAACATGAGAAATCAAATCGCAGTTATACTTATATCTTACGGTAAAGATATTACTTTTTTAAAAAAAAAAATTAATATTCATTACAAATAATATTCAAAGAAATTAACATTTTTATTAACGATAGATTGGTTAAATAAATATTGTAACGTAATGAAAAATATTTTAAATGAAAAAAAATAACAACTAAAAATTGAAAAATTAAACAAAAACGGAAAGAAAGAAAAAAATGATAGTTAAATCGAATGTAAACTGTTTTAAAGCTCCAATAATCATGAAAACTTTCTTGTGTAATTTTATCAAGATCATTAAAATTTTTATTTACATGAGAAAAATAAAGGAAAGTAATTCAACTGGAAAACTGGAACAAAATGCAAAAGATTTTATCGATAATTTTAAATTAATAGATTAAATTATGAAAGATAAATTATGATGAATTCATTTAATTTCGTATTACACTTACGTCAGGTTTTGTGTTTTTTTTCTTACGTCACAAATATTATAGATAATTGAATAATATGTGTAATTAAATATGTAATTGATTATCTGACAATTTACACCTTTTTTCTATTTCGAGATAAAAAAATATTACATATTAAGAATGAGCTGATGTAAGATACATTCTTTATGATAAATTATACTCCTTTTATGTATCTTGTTCTCAGATTGTGGAGAATTCCTTGAAACGATTTAATTGTTGATTTATTCCAACATTTAAATTATTAGGAGTATTGTTTTTTTTTTTTAAATATACATACATACATATATGAAAAATAAAAAAATTAGATTGTTTTTTTTATAAAATTTCATGATTTTGTCAAGGACATACAATTTGTTTTCAATTTTATTGATTACCAAAAAAAATTTCTTACACACATTTTTCATATTTTCAATATTTTCAAATTGGAAAAGTTCATTGCCTTTAATGCAATTTTTTTTTTTTTTTGTAATATTTTAAACCTTCATCAATCATTGTTTATTATTTTTTAATGATTGTGACATTTAAAATTATGTTGATTCAATGGCGCACCCACAAAAAAAAATACCAACTTACTATACTACGTATGTATTTATTAAAATATCTTTTTTTTTCATAAAATTTTATCTGTTTAGTACTCTGTCAACGTCATTAATATTTTTTTTTTGTTGTGAATAATTATAATTAATACTTTTTTTTTCAATGATTGACAAATAAAAAATATTGATTATTTGATCTGATATCTTACAGACTTCAAGACAAAGATACTTAATTTGCTGTTATTTTTTCAATTTTTTTTTTTTTTTTTTTGTCAAAAAAAGAGAAACAAATTATTAAAATTATTGTACAAATTATTTATAACACAAAAAAATTATTTTATGTTAAGAATATAATTTAAAAACACAAAAAAAAAACCATTTCTTTTGTTGATAAATTTAAGCTTTTAGTAGTTATTATCTCAGGACTCGTGTAAATCTGAAAGTTAATTGGCTGTTTTATTTTTTTTTTTTAAACTGAACTTTTATCTCAAAAGTAATTAATAAAAGTGCGGTTTACTTTGTTGATAATAAATAATTCGTTATACATTGTTAACTTCTTATAAAAAAAAAAATAATAATAATAATTTAATTTAAATTACATATGTTATTTCTTTGATTCATTTTATTACTTTTGGTACGGTTTTTAATTAGTTTCAAAAGATATTTTTTTTCTGGTAAAAAGTGAAGAAGAAGAAAAAAAACTTTCAGTTAATTTGAATCTGAAATAAAGTTTCAACGCAAGTTATATGTAAATTGTGAACAAATTTTTTTTGAAGCTGCTTTTCGAGAATATTTATTTTTTGAGTTATCAAAATTTTAGTGATTTCAGATAATTTCCATTTAAATAACAGAATTTTTCTTTTTATAATATTTTTCTCTCTTCTTTGTTTTTACTAATTTAAAATAATAAATGTTTTATGAAAAGTTTTGTTAAAATAATTTTTTTTTAAATTTTTTTAGACTCTACAAGAACTCGTACATCTCTTAAAAAATGATTCATATATTTTCTTTTTGAATATCTTTACACGTTATTTTGTAGATAAAAAATATAAAATATGATAATTTTAATGATATCTATCTAAAATTTTATTTAAATTTCTTTTGTACATTTTAAAGAATTTAAATGTGTAGCTCATGTAAATAATTTAATAATTAAATAAATTTCATCATTTCACCTAAAAAAAAACTATTATAGGAGTATGTACATTATTTTTGATGATGTAGCGCAATTCATAAATTCAGGTCATAATGAAAAAAAAAAAAAAAAAAAGCAAGCAATTACAATACACACTTATTTTTATCGATGATAATATGCAACATTATGTTCAACAGTTCATTCACATTAATTAGTTCGCATACCTGGCATTAATTCAATATACCTTTACAAAAAAAAATTAATAAGCCATAATGAACTAAATAACAACAACAAAATTTTGTTTGTAAAAGTTTACTGATTTAAGCATAATTTGCTAAAGAAAATTTTTTTAATTTGTTCAAAAATATTGTGTTAATCAATTTTAAATGAGTTTCTAATTTTAAAGAGAGAAAAAAAAAATCTACACGAAAAAAAAAATGTAAGATGGTCTGTTTTTTTCCTTTATCTGGTCTGTATGTATATCTAAAATGAAATCATGACATAATAATAATAAAACGTTATAGTTTAAATGTTTATCAAATTTCATGCCAAAATATATACGGTATAATTGAATTCAAAAAAATAAGAAGAAAAAAAAAACAGATGTAAATTGTATCTAAAAATAAAATATAAACATTATATTAAAGTGAAAATTAGTAATGAACAAAAAAATAAAACGTATAGAGAACAGCATTTTTGATCTAGAAATTCAACAACGAAAATAAGAAGAAGAAAAAATGCATAGTATGCACATGCTTCGTTATGCATCTTTTATATAAATTTTAAATAAAATTCTAAATAAATTACACACAAAATAATGTACATACCTACATACTACAATCAAAATAAACTTGAACAAAAGTATTTTCGAATTAAAAATGAAATTTTTTACAAAAGATTCAATACCTAAAATTAAATATCAAATAAATCGCCTGACAAAAAATTAACTAAAACAAAAACGAAAAAAAAATTTAAAAAAAAAAAAGAAAACAAAACAAATTACATAAATAAAAAGCAGCACATTTGAGATTGTGTTCCCATTCTTTTTTTGAAACAGATTTTTACATACAACACCATATCACACTAGAACTAATTAAAAACAATTTTTCTCTCACGTTTAAGCAATATCTCTACTTGAAAAAAAAAAAAATAAAAAATAAAACAAAAAAAAAGTAAGCATATCAAAACATCAACCATAAGTGCCTTTCGAGAAAAAATGAAGAAATCTGTTACACAATTTTTTTTTTCATCGAGGAGTTCTAATAAAGTTTTTTTTGATAATGTAAAAAATAACGTTATTTAGGACACGCACTCGAGAATTTAAAATTTTTCATCTGTTCAAACATATTGAAAAATCAGGTTTTTTCTGATAAGAAAATTAGTAATGCAGTTTAAGTT
This sequence comes from Bombylius discolor, assembly GCA_939192795.1. Lineage (NCBI taxonomy): Eukaryota > Metazoa > Arthropoda > Insecta > Diptera > Bombyliidae > Bombylius > Bombylius discolor. The sequence continues at coordinate 1,299,946 of OW584241.1, read as the reverse complement.
TTTTTTTTTTTTTTTTTTTTTTTTTTTTTTTTTTTTTTTTTTTTTTTTTTTTTTTGAATAGAAAAATGAAACTTACATGATTTAAACGTGCAGCAATTTTTGTATGTTCTTCTTGATATGCTTTACGAGCCTTACGTTTATCCTGTGATAAATGTGTTATTTTTTCACATACAATTTCAAGAAGTTCAGCATTTATTTTAAATTGTTTTGATTGATGATCTAATTCATCCATAAATGTTCGCCATGATTTTGTAATGAGACTATCTGTTAAAAAATCATTAAAAAAAATATATATTGAAATTTTATCACACTTGTAATTGACCTCTTTTTTTTTTTAATATTTTTATGATGGAAAATAAAAATATTAAACCGCAAAAGAATTTTTTTTTTATAAACCACAAAAATCTTGCTTTTCAATTTCACTCTTTAAGAAATTATTTGTTTTTCTTCTTGTTTTTCAAAAACTTGAAACGAAAATAAAAAAGAAAAAAAAACAATCGTGTGAAAAATTATTCTTGAAAACAATCTTCTTGATTTTTTTGTTGTTTTCTTGTTTTTAAACCTACAAATAGATGTTGTCATATTGTCAATAAGGATTGAAAAAATCTATCTTGAAGATTGTGGTATTTTATAAAAAATCAAATGTAACAAACAAATTCAAAAACACGTTTGAAGAAAAAAATTTATTAAGAGTTTTCAGTTTATTAATTTTGAAATCGATACTTCAAGAAAACTAGGTACATACATATTTTCCTTTTTAAATAATAATAATAAAAAAAAAGAAGTATTTACATACGTCCATAATTGTTTGCTAATAACACCAATTTTAATGAAAGACATAATTGTTGAAAAAAGGAGGGTAATTGAAAAATTTTACTTGAAAATTATTATTTTTTCTCTTTATTTACTTTATTGGTCTTCCGTGTAAAATTGAACATCTGTACAATAAATAATTTAAGTAACAAACATAATTAATTCATTATTTATTAACGTCGTATAAATACAATACAATTGTACACCTTTTGAAAAAAAAACAACATAGATTTGATTACAAAGAACTTTACCTTCGTTTATCATGTGTGTTTGAAGTATGAGGTGAGTCAACTTATTTTTGCTTTTATAAACCACAAAACTTTTCTGATAGGCTAATAAAAATTTTTACTTCAACTTCATTTTAATGACTAAAAACAAAAATCTGATATTAAAAATTAAAAAGAGAAAAAGAGATACAAATTTTACCAGAAATTTTACACCCCCACAAAACATAAAAAAAATTAACAACCTTCAATGTAGATCTACAATGCATATATGGAGAGGGAAAGTCATTTCTATATGAAGTATTTCCTTTTTTTTTTTTTGTAAATATTTTATTTAAGAAAAAAATGTCAATTTGAATTTATTTTTTTAAACTAATAGTGTAACCCCATAACGATTCATGTTTATTTTATTTTTTATGGCAATTTAATTCGAGTGAGTAAGTAAGATTGTTTTCTATTGAATAGCAAGCTACCCTAAATAAAATACTGATTTTTAATTCTTTAATTATAAAAATCTTTGTTTTTTTTTTTGTTTTTTTGTTTTTTTGTATATTGGCTTACCTTGTAATTCATCAGCTCTATCAATTTTTAATCCTTGTTGAGCAACAGCAGCTAAACTAATTGCATATTCTTTATCACATTTAGCTTTCATTTGTATTGAACGTTTCATTGTTTCCATTAAACGTAATTCAGCATCCTGTCTTACAATTAATGCTTCATGGGCTGCACGCCCTTGTAGGGCTGTTGAAAAGCCCATTGTTTTTCTTATTTTTCTTTTTATTTTATTGTTTAATACTTTCTTTATATAAAAATTAAAATTGTCACTTTTGATTTTTTGTTTTTTTGGACTTTTTTTTGTTTTTAAATTTAAACAAACAATTTCTTTTTATGATAAATCACTAAAAACAAATAATAAAGCAAAAAAAAAACCAAAAATTATAATAAAAATAAATAAATAAAATATTTAAAAAAAATGAAAATAAAAATACATGTCTTTTTCATTTAATATTTATAACACGCATGTAATAAACACATAGCGCACATTATTTCTTCATTTCATAAAAAATTATATGATGGAAAATTTTATTTTAGATTTTTTATGAAAATTTTTTAATTTTACTTTTTTTTTCACTTTTTATTTTTTTTTTTCTTTGTTTAGTTATTTTACATTTAAAAAAAAAAAAAGTAAATCACAATGAAAAATTAAAATGTTAAAGTATGTGACATATGATATTTTTTTCCGTTTTCTTTTTTTATTATTATTTTTATTTTAATTTTTTAAATCTTTACATATTAAATATTTTTTTAAAAAAAATTATTACTTTTATATGTTTAAAGAGCAAAAAAATATCTTCTTTTTTTTTAAATAAAACAGAAAAAAAATTTCAAAGAAATACAAGAGCAAATTTTAATATATATTTTTTTCTTCTTATTATAAAATTGTTATAATATTTTCTTTTCAGCTCTATATTTTTATGATTTTATTTTATTAATATTTTTTTTTTCTTTCAAATTTTCATTTTTAACAACTCAGTTTTGTTACTACAATAGAAAATACAATAACAAAAAGATGATAAAATTTTTCGAAATGACATTTACGTGATATGAAAATTAACCAAAAAAAACCGTAAACTTTTTTTCCCTTTTTTTTTTTAATAAATTTTAAAGAGAAAAAGTTTTATTTATATATTTTTTTTTTAGCTAGTTATCTAGATAGTTAATATTATTTATTTAAATAAGATACCACACACATGTAAATTTTTTTTTTTTTTTTCAAATTTAACTTTCACAAAAATTTTTAAACGGACACCGAACTCAATTTTACAAATATGTGATGTCGTTTGTTGTGTATATTCAAAAAAATAATATGAAAATAAAATAAATAAACATAGGTAGTCATTGTGTATAGTTAACATGTTTATTACAGGTAACAGTAGAGAAAAAGAAAGATAATGTGTCACGAATAAAATACATATAAATAATATGCTTAATAATTTGTTTTTTTTTTTTTTTTTTTTCAATTTTTTAAATAAATATTAATGTGTATATTAAAATTCAATTATATATAAATATTTTCTTTTATTTCTGTATCTTCAGATAATACAAGATACCTATTAGAAAAAAGTACAGAGTTTTAAAATAATCTCAAAACCATGGAACCTATTCAAAATTTCCATTCGTGTACTAATTAATTTTTTTGTTTTATTATTTTGTACTTTCAATGTGAGAAATAATAATAAAAAATTTTTAATTTTAAAATTATGCAAAAAACCATTATCGTTTAATACAAAATCTACAAATTAGAGAAAAAAGTTAAGAGTATAATTTATTTATTTTTTATTTTTTTATATTTTTTTCGATATAATTTCAGTACCAACTTAAAAATTATTGTTTTTTTGAATATGTGAAATATTGACCTCGAAAAATTGAAAAAAAAGCAGAAAAAAATCGTGATTTGCACGTTTTCTTGTTTTCTAACAACTTTTTATTGTTTTTTTTTTACGAACGAAAAAAACAAAACACAATTTATTATAACGCAGACACCACACTTTAAACTTTGCTTAGAGGGAAAAAAAATTATTAACAAAAATAAAAAGTAGAATCTTAAGAAACTAGAATAAATTTTAAAAGAAACTTGTTTTTATACTACACAACACACCAACGATCCAATATACAATAAAACTACATTTTAAAAAAAGATTTTAGTTTTAAAATTATTGACGACCGTTTATTGTTTGAAGAAGAAAAAAAAGAAAGAAAAAAAAAAAATGTTGCACCACACTACTAACTAGGGGAATATCAATATTGATATCAACGAAGGAGCCGATAGAAATGTTGTGTTGTTGACGCAGTCTGCCGAAGTCTGAACCTGAAGTGGCAATGGGGCAAGCTCTAGACTAAAGATTACGATGAGAAGAGAACTGATTCTGTCTTATAAAAATGTTGAAGTGTTAAAAACTTAAATGCTCTGAAGATGATGATGATGACTATGTTTTGTGCCACCGCTATTGCACTGATGCTGCTGTTGCTGTTGATGATGATGTTGATTACTTTTCTTGGTTTTACTAAGCAACTTAAGAAAAATAAGTACTGAGAGATTGAAAACAAAAAAAGCTATAAAAGCAGTTTACCAGTGCAATAGCAATCTCTTTTGACTTATGGGTAACAACCAATCAACCATATTATAGTGGTATATCCAATAATCTCAAACTAACAAAGTATGTAACTAAACATTGAGGCCACAAGACGACTAATAAATATTTACCTATATGTACATTTCCGACAAGATACTTTTAGATATACCTACATATATGTATATCTATATTAATGTTCATAAAGTAAGTGTAGATACTCATATGTAAGCCTACACTATTTCAATCTCAGCCAAGCAGCACTTAAGAAAGAAAAAAACTAAAAACAAATAAAAAAACAAGAAAAAACAAAGAACGTTTTAAACTTATTCGTGTCTTATGCGGTTTAATTCAAAAAAAAGTTTTTATATGTACATATATATTTTATAAAATCCATCACATTCAATACATTTAAAAGACTAAAACCACCACCACACAACGTATATTTTTTAGCCTGGCTAGAAATTTAACGAATTGCCACAGGTAAGAACAAAACAACAACAACAACAACAATAACAACAACAAAAAGACAAGGTACCATAACATCTTTTATTATATTTTTATATATTTTTTAAAACGTGTGTGTACATGTACGATTTTTTTATTTTTTATCGACAATCGAGCGCATACAGTTCAGATTATAAAGATTATTTTTATATGAGAAAGAAAAGCAAATAAAAACAGCAAAAAAAAAAAAACTAATAAGAATAATGCCAAGATGCAGGGTGTTTTCAAGAAGATTATTTTTTTTATTCTATTCTTAGAGACTAATTTTTTATTAATTTGATTCTTAATTATTAATTCGAATTGAATACATTTCAAATTGTATATAAGATTTAAAATAACTGGTGAATGAATTTTTTTACTAGGATGTAAAAGGTGAAATTTCAACCTTCTTTTGTTAAATCAATAAAATTATCTAGTAAGATGCTTCAAATTATTCTTTTCGATTTGTGTTACAAAACATTCAAAAAGTTTCATAAATTCTACACCACAACCATACATTGACCATGTCAGAAAAATATAGTGTAAATAAAAAAAATAAAAAATAGATACAACTTGAAAAAAACAATCTACTAATGGAAATATGAAAGGTTCCCTAAATCATGTTTGTTCTACATACTTTTTTTTTCAAGTAACAATTAAACAAAAATTTCACAATTACATTTAACTATTTTTTAAATTTTTTGTTTTTCCATCCTGTCGATTGTCTTTTTTTTTTTTTGTTTTCATCATTTTCAAATTGAAAACACAAAATTTAAACAGCCAATTGGTGCTCCATAAAAAAACATTCATAATGGATCAATTGCCACCAATTAACTTTAATTGAATTTTATCTTTTAAAATCATTGTCTACGACAAAATTATGTATAACTCTCTCTAAATATACATGTACACAAAAATGTTAAAAAAATAAACATTTTATTTACTGTACTTATTTTCAGATTCAAACAATATTTAAAAATATTAAAATGAAAAATCTACAAAAGACAAAAGACAAAAAAAAAAAATAACAATTTGACTTCGTTTGGTTTGTGGATTGGGGGTGAAGTGGGAGTGTTAAAATAATAACAATACAATCATTAATACATATTGTCTGTGCATATGAACTCAAAGGAATTTTATTGATATGAAATGATGATCATAATTCATAAAATTTTAATCATAATATTATAAGGAATACTGAATGGATGATAGGATGGTACTAAAGTAGTGATGATGACATTATTTAAAAAATCAAATATAAATTTAAAAAATATTAAATTGAAAGAAATGAATTCTTCTTAGTTGAGAAAAAGAAAAAAATTGTATGCATATTTTAAATCCTTTGTTTTGTTCATTTTGCAAAATATTTGCGTAAAAATATTTTGTTTAATTTTCTTTCTATTTTCACATTTATTAATTTTATATGATTGTGTTTTCTTGTCTTCTATTTTTCTTTCAAATAAATGAGCCGTTCACAAGCCAAATCGATTAACTCCACTTTTTGAGATTTTTTTTTAGATTTTAATTTCAGAACTCGATTAATTCTTAATTTTTCCATAATTAAAATAAGTTGATGTGATGATAAGGCGTTAAACCACTAAATTAAAAACTATATTTGTTTTGTGTGCATCTACATAATTGATTTGGCTTGTGAACGGCTCAAATATATATGTTAGAACGAACTGATATCTTGATGGAAAATAAATATTAGTAAAATAATTGGAATGCTATTTGTGTTGACAGTCTAGTTATTCAACTTTCAAATAAGAAGAAAAAAAAAACATTGTGCAGTCAGAGATGATAAACGATTAAGGTAACTAACAGAGTGTAATGTTTTTACATTTATCTTATAATCGACATTATTTTATCTAAGATACATAAATACAACATTTGATTTTTTTTTTGATTTTTTGGCCCACTTTATAGAAATTACAGTTAAAAAACATCATATTTAATTTGAAATATGTTTAAATAAATTAAACACAAAATAAATCATTTTTTTACCATGAATGAAGTGTGTTTTTTTTTTAATTTCAAATTTAATTTTTCATGAACGCGTAGAAAAAAAAAGTAAATTAATTTAAAATTCAAAAATAATAACTTTTACACCATGTAATCACATCATAACTATATATTTTCATAATTCTAGTATGTATTTTGCAAAACACAACATATTAATTAAATAAAAATCAAAAAACTAAACATGTATCCTACACATCGTCAAACGAAATGAACATATTATAAGAAACCAGTTATGTTTTTTTTTGTTCACAAAATTTTCAAAATATAATATTATAAGTAAATTCTACGATCTACAACAATATTCCAGTACAATTAATTTATTGTTCTTATATTAAAATGTATATAATATATATTTTTATTTATGTTGTTTTTTTTTTTCTTCATGTCTTGTATGATGTGTACATAAGGGCAATTTTATGGAATTACCGAGTGATTCTGGCTCGTCTAAATGGTAAATACAAAAACGATGTATGTATGAAACTAAACCAAATAGTGGAAACTATACTAAATAAATTATATACAGATATAAAGAAATCTTAATTAAAATTCTCCACACGACACCTCTCTTCGTTTTGTTGACCACACTTAAATCTATAGATATACAATTTTACTTTTTTTTTATTCACATATATAGAATAGACGACGACGGATTAACTTAGTTTAACAAACCACTTGAGCTCAACTTTTTAAATGGTCTCTCATAAAAGAAGAAACCCTTTTGTGTTATCAACTTGAAGAAACACAGAAGAAAAAATAAAATAATAATAAAATAAAAGTGAAAAAAAAAAAAAAGAACTTGCTTTTTTTCCTTCTACAGGTTCGTGTTTTTTCTGTTTTTTTTTTTGTCATGAATACATACATATATGTATATTTTAAATTGTACAATTCGATTATAAAATAAGATAAAATAAAATCACTATTCAATATTTTAAACACGAAACTTTTTTATATGAAATTTTATAATTTTAATAAGAATAATATACTTTTTTTGTTGTTATATTGTTCAAATTTTTGTTATTTAAAAATAGTGTGTATATTAAGATTTAAAAATTTTTTTTTCTCACAATTTCACAAAAAAATAATAATTTCAAGATTATTTATTATTTTTAAAAACCCCTCTAATAGAAAGTTATCCGTTTATTTATTTTTTTTTTCTTTTTCACAAAATCAGCGTTTTATTTCATTATTTTATATCAAAAAATTTTTAAAAATAGAATCTATATTAATATAAATACACTCTGTACATATAAAAATCGAAAAATAAAAAATAAAATAAAATATGTTACATACTCGAATTTAAACAATAACAATAATACAACACCACATCTAAACACATCGAATACCAAATTACTTCTGTTGCTTTTTCAAAAGATACCAAATTTTATTGTCGAAGTTTAGAAAAGCAATATACATAAGTGTATAACAGAAAGTAGAAAATTTAAAATCGTCATACACACATATATTGTATTTAAAAAGACGACGTTGTGCTTTTTCTTGTAGAAAATAAACTAAAAACATATCTGAAGTTGATAAATTATGTTTTAAAGACAAACTGAGACTTCTAGTTGTGTAAAAAAAAATAATTTATAAGTGACTTCATTGTTTTTTTTTTCGTATTTAAAAAAATTATTCTGTGGACTAAATGAATTTAATCGTTCCCATTGAAGAGAATGAAAAAAAAAACATTAAATTTAGAAAATTCTAAAATATTTTGAGATTCCGATTTTTAAGTTATTTATAAAATTCTTTGGATCTAAATATTTTTGGAAATCAGGGTGATGCTTGAAACTTCGAGTGAAAATATTTAGGATGGTAGAAAGGGTTGCGCAAATTTTAATTGGGAAATTAATATTTTCATTTGAATACAAATTTTTAAAAAGCCTAAAATGTATTTCCACCTCCCTGGCACTACAATCCCTAGAGCCTTAGCCGCCTCAAGTTAACTTGAGGTTTTGTGACAATTTTTTTTTTCTGATACACATGCACTTACAGTTTAAAGTGGAATACGAACCACTAATATAATTGGTAGAGAACGAATTTATTCGTATAACAGATGTGGAATTGATATTTATGTAATTGCTTGTACTACATTCTTCAGTACCTGAAGTTCAACTGAATTGGTACTCATTCAGATTCGAACTCGAGACCTTCATAGCATCAGAAGCCATCAATTCACTATACTTCTTCGACCACTTCGGCCAATTAAAAATGAATTGGTATATTTGTGACAATTTTTTAAAGGCTATTTTGAATTATAACCCTTTTATTGAAGGCCGAATTTAGAGTTTATTTCCACAAGTTTAATTTCAATCTAGCATCTTAATAAATTTGTGAATTTGTTTAATTCTTATTCTATATTCAATTTAACATTTTTTTCATACATAATACAATCAATACAATTTCAAATTTAAGTACAAGAAAGATATTTTACATTTCGATTCGAAATTGAGTCTGAATCAAAAAACATTTTTTCAATCAAGAGCTTTAGCTTGAAAAATCAAGTATTTTTGATTAGAAATAAAGTAGGTGAGAAAAATGTAACATAAAAAAAATTATTTTGTTTCAAATTATGGCCTGAATTTTTAAAAACGGATTTAAAAAAATGCATAATTGGAAAATTTCATATAACGTTTTTTGGAAAATAAATTGATAATCACGAAGAATTGGCTTTCTATTTAAAATCATTAGCACTTAATCAATTCTCCATGATTGAAAATTTAATCATTCGAATCGAAATGTAAATTACCGCTAAATAACATTATTTTTTTAAAAAATACATAATTATAGCAAATATACCTTCTCAAATTGCTTTATTTAACTACTATTTCTTCTAAATTGTTTAACAATTACTTTTTAAATTTCATTACCAAAAAATTTACGTTCTACATATTGAAATTATTTTGGATCAGTTGGTAATTTAAAACCAACAATATCTGCAGTTTCTTTAATAGATCTTTCACCTCGACCATGATATTGTGTTTGAATTTCACTATATTTTCGTAAACTATTTAAATATGTTAAATATGTTTTAGCTAAAAAATGCATTTCTTCTTTAGCTTTACATAATGTTTCATCAGTTGTTTTATATTTACGAAATTGTGAAATAACATATTCTGCTGCTAATGAATTTTTCAATTTACCATCTGGAGACGCTAATCGTAGTTCAGATAATATACCACGTAATGTTTTTATTGACATTTTTGATTCAAAAAAAAATTCTGAAAAATAAAAATCATTTCAAATTAAATACGTTTTTTTTTTTCATTTTTTAGAAGTGTCCAGCAGATAGAAATTGTTCAAGACAAAAAAAAAAAAAAAGAAATGCAATGGATTTTGTGTATTAAGTAAGTGAAAATATATGTGTGTGAAGAGTTAGTTAATTGATATAAAAATAATAAATAAATAAATTAAAAATGTTAAATTAAAAAACAAAATTTATGAGTGATGTAATGTTTTGAGGTTATGATTTGAAACTAGTGTTTTTTAAGCATAAAATTAAAATCAACTTCTAAATTTTCATGCAGAAATAATAAAACTATTTAAACACTTACGAAATGTTTTTCCTCACGTTCAAGAATCCTCTGGGTTTCTGGAATTGGTTTTTGATTAAATCTCCCTTTTCTCCAGGCTCCAATCTACAGCAAAAAATTAGCTGTTTTGACAATTGACTTTTAGAGTAATCTTCTTCTTTGTTGTTTGTTACTCCTAACCATTCATCATTTTACAAATTGATATTGTTAAAGTTAAAAAAGGCTCCTAAATTTCATGAATTAAAAAAAAAGTTCTTTTGAAAATAATTTCCAATTTATTTAACATTTTAACTTCATTTCTAATTCCTTTGTTATAAGTTCCGCATCACAATATTCTGGAGGTTTATTATTTCGCTTCCAAAACGTTTCAGGCACCTCTTTTAATTTATTTTTAGAAAATATATGAATTGATGTATCATTAAATACATCTGAAAATTGATAATTGTTATTAATTTCATATTCTTGAGCATATTTGGAAATTTTTAATATATATTCAGCATCTTGCTTTAAGAATCTTTCTGGTGTATTTTCTATTAAATTTTCAAAACTGTTACTCATTAGTATTGTTTGTGTTAAATGTGTTTCATTCCAATTTTTCCATAAAAGATTATTTGTTAATTGTTTTGGACAATGAGGCAGATAGCAAAGTGTTAAACTTTCAATTTGATATTTCCCTTCACAATTTTCTTTTGAAACTTCACAACCAAATTTATGGAGTATTTGTTTTTCCGTTTCATTAAATATTGGGTCGTGAAATTCAATTTGTGGGATTTTAAAGTATTTTTGAATTTCTAAAATAAAAGCTAATTGATGAAGGGATGTTATACTGAATGATCCAAGTCCAAAGCACACAATTTTTTTAATTTCACCAGAATAGTTTGAAGTGATTAATTCACGAATAAGATTTTTAGCTTCGCTGTAAAAATCTGTGATAGATATTTCGTTCCGAATTGAATTTAAACGCCTGAAAAATGTGTAAATTTAAATAAAAAACCACAATTAATAAAAAACGTCTTCTTACCTTATAATTACACTTTTCTCCTCATCTATATCGTTTATATTTTTTAGTTCCTGAAAGGATACTGACATATTTTGACCCTTTCTTCTTAATTTTCGTTTCCCAGTTACAATTTGAAAATCACTACCATTTTTAGACTGCATTTTTTATTTTTCAAAGAATTTTAATACTTTAATACTTTAATGACTTTAATAAGAATAACAACACAAAAAAAAACATATATCATTAATGTCAAAAAGTCGTTTCCCCAACTCTTAACCAATACACTCTGATGCGACGTTCAATTGACAGTACATATTTTGTCCGCTATAGGAAGAAGTGGCACTATGGTCGCTAAGAATGCAAAATACATTTGTACAAACTTTTTTGTTACTCAATGTACGAAAGTTTGATAACCATTCAAGGTTCAAATTTCGTTCTCTACAAAAATTATTTCATACTCGTTTATTTTTACTCCAATTTACTACATTTTAAACAAATGAATGCAACAGGATATCCGTTTTAAAATACAATTTTTAACGGAAATTTTATTTCAAAAATTATTTTTCTTTAATTGCATTTTTTTAAATTATTTTCCAGTTTATTAATTATTGAAACAGTAAATCATTAAAGAAAGTAATTATTAAAAAAAAAATTATTTATTTCAATAACACGTTTTTATGAATATTAGTTAAATTGCTTGTGGGTTGCATGTACACAATGAACCATTTTTCAACCAAAAAAAAAATAATAAATAAATAAATAAATAAATAAAAAATAAAATCTCTTTTACTTAAGACTTGCATTTATTTCAACGTCATATTTTACAAAATGCAAATATAATTTTAAGAAAGTTCATAGAAAGGTCTTGCAACAAGAAGAAAAAAGGAAAAAAGAGTAACAAAAAAAAAAAATGAACATTCAAGTTTTTCATTCATTTTTCATTGTAAAAATTGAAATACCAAGTAACTCCATTAAGATGACTATGACTTAACATAAAAATCCAGTATTGTATGTTTTTTTTTCGTGCTTTTTAGTAACGCTTTTATTTTTTTCTTTAATGTTATAATGCAATAAAGCAGTTTATGTCTTGTTATTTTTCTTGATATTTCTTTTTTTTTTCGTTTATTTGTTTTTTTTTTAAAGTTATATACAAGTATCTTGTATACCTACATATATTAAGTTTTAAAAAAGTAAAGATGTTATAAAACGAATAAGTATTAAGTTTTCTTTTTAACCATCGAAAAACTTTGTACAACTTCAAGATCGGATCGGAATCGAACAAAAGATCAGTTATAATTGAGACGCTGATGAGTTGGTTTCGGATTTTTTGTATCTTTAAATAATATTTTTTCTTGTATTTGTTTCAACGATCACCGCATTCATTCTCATTGAAAAATCATCAGTTTTTAGTGATTCAAATTGGAATTTGAAAAAAAAAATACAAAATAAAAAATAAAATTGGAAAAAAAAAATACTCATCGAACTTAAAATTTTTATTGAATACTTTTTAGTAGTCAAAATCAATTCGAACGATCGAAAAGACATAAACGTGAAAAATAAAAGAATCTTTTTTTATTATTGTAAAAGTTCCGCGTTAGTAGTTCAATATTTCCTTTTTTATTATTCGGTTTTTTATTGTTCAGTTTGTATCTTCATCGTCGTTATCATTAAGAGTTCAACATTTTCATATCGCAAATTTGATTCCATTATAAAACAAATGATAGTTTGATGGTGTTTTAGTATATTTTTATCTTTTTAAGAATTTTTAAATAATATAGAAAAATTGAAAAAGTCGTGAAAATTATAGCTAATTATGAAGTGAAGTGATATTTTGTGTCTTCACTCACATTTTAGTAGAATTTTTTTAAAACGAAAAACTAAATAGACATACCTACTACTATTTAAATAAATAAATAAAAAGATACAGATACACATATGAATCGAAAAATATAATCATTGTCTTAAATTACATTCAAATACGATTTTAAAAATCGTCATTGTAAAAGTTAATAAATAAAATAGTTTTTTTAAAAAAAAATGTATCTTCGTGATTTTCAATAAAAACTGTTTAATTTTTTTATAAAATCTAAAACGTCCAGAAAAAAAATTGAAAACATTTATTTGGAAATACTTTTTTTTATTTTCTTAATTAAAATTTTGTAAATATTGCATAAAGTTTAAAGTTGGTTTTTTTGGATCAAGTAACAAAAAAATCTTGAAAAAAAAAAATACAAATTTTCGATGATCTAACTGAAAAATTATAAAAGTTTTTTTTTTTCCATTAAAAAGTTGCAGATTTTTGGATTACTTTGCTTCTCAAATTTGTAAAATAAACAAAAAAATTTTTTTTCGATGCAGTTTTACTGAAAGGTAAGTTGCGCAAGAAATATTTTTAATTTTTTATGAAATTTGCTCTTCGCATGATCAATTGAAAAAAAAGAAATAATTAAAAAACCGAAACGGAAAAAAATACTTTTTTGATATATGAGATGTACAGAATTTGATATATGTAAATTTTTTTTTCTGACTTACTTTTACTTAGTTTTACATTTATTAAGGCTTGTATTATTCTTACAGACTATGTGAAACAAACACGTGTTTTTTTTTATTGAAAGTCCTATAAGTATAAAATAACAAAGATATTCAAGCGCATATATTGCTGAAATTACTTAAATTGTAATGGTTGAATAATTTTTGCTTATTTGCATATTGAATTGTAATCAACTTTTATTTTTCATTTTTTTGAAATATACATACGAAGTATTTTATTTTATTTTTTTTTTTTTTGAATTTGTTAGATGTAGAAAATATTTAATCATAATATGGAATTTTATATACAATCTGATATTAGTTTTACGTTTACTTTCAATAAAAATAGAATATCTGTCTTAAACAAACCCTTCTGTTTTGACACAAATAAAGGAAAATTTTTTGCTTGAGCAAAAAAAAATCTTTTACAAAAATTTACTACTTTTGGGCGTGTGTACATGTGAGTAAGAAAAAAAAAACATTGTTTCATGCTAATTTGAAAATAATTCCTGTAAAGATTTTAATCTTTTAAAAAATAAAACTGAAGTTTTCTTAGCGTGCAGGTAATTGCAATTTAAACTTCTAAACAAGATCAAGATTAAAATTTAAATACAATTTGAAATTTAGTGAAAGTTTTCGATGCCATTGGAATGATGAAGTCTCTATCTATTGTGTTTTAATAGAATGTGAATTATCTTTTCAATGTTTTGAGTTTAAATAAAAATTATAGTAGCCAGAAATAGAATTAGAAATTACATAAATATCAATTACTTGATGTCTTTGAAATTTGAGAAGTTATTTGAGTCAATAAAAATGAACATAAAGATATATTATCTAATACATTAAGACTACGGAACTACAAATTTCTCAAAATAGATACTCATTAGAATTTATTTTCAATGGCAATCGTTTATCTTTCTAGTAAATGTTTTTTTTTGTCTTGAAGACCCACCGATATCGTTCAGTTTTTTTAAAATTGAGGTTCAACTTTAATACTTTTCATATATTACATATTGGTGCTTTTTAAGGTGGTGAACAGAGATTTTTACTTAAAGGTTTAGAGTTAAATATCATTTAAGATGGTAAAAAGTCAATCTTTGACCTTCTATTTTGTTACAAAAGGAAAAAAAAAAACACCAATAACTGCAGAAAAAATCACCACAAACTTGAAAATGACTTTCATTTAATAACCGTAGAATTTTTTTTCTTCAAAAAAATATTTCACAAGATAAATAAAAATTTGGTAATGAAATTTATTCATGCAAAACAAATTCATTAAATTTTTTATTAAATCATACTTGAATTAATTCATAATTAAACACTTTTTTTTTATTTTTCATTATTTTTTTTTCTATATTAATTTTTGTAGATTGTGTAGCATTTGATAATTTTCAATATAAATTGAATTATTTCAACCTTTTTTAAAGTTTTTCATAATCGTATAAAAATATTAAATCATATGTGCACACTTGAAAATATCTTAAATAATATCTAATTAATGTGTAGGATGTAAAATCATTATTATAATTCAAATCTTATTATTTTTTGTAATAATAAATTAAAGATACTTATTTTGTAACATATTTATCATTTCATAAAAGAAAAAAAAAAATTAACAAACGTGCTTAGCATGAATTTATGAATTTTTATCTACACACATATTTATTTGTTATTATTAGTATGTACATATGTATATATTTTTATTTTTTTTATTTTGTACAAATTAGTTTTGACCTAATAAACTTCAAAAATTTATTATTTCATTGAACCATAACGAATGAGTGATGTTTTTATTTTTGATCAAAAAAAAAAAAAGACTTGAATTACCTGTATGTATGCTAGCACATACATACGAGTATAAGTTTTAAAAAGCCAAAAATAGTTGCTAATTTACTCGAATATTGATGAAAATACATGAAAAATAATGAATCAGCATTTCAAAAATTCTTCTTTTTCTGTTTTTTTTTCTTTTTCTCTAATCAATTAGTGTGTATGAATCGTGCAAAACACGTTAAGTAGTTAAAGATACAAGATACAAGATATTTTCAACTTACTTAAAAAGCAGGTATAAAAAAAATAAACAAGTCAGATTTTTTTCTTTTTTTGATTTGATTTGATTTGTTAAAATTAAACTTGAAGAAAACAAAACTACTTATTACTTCAATTTTTCAAACATAAAAAAATAAACATTAAATCAGGTGCAATAAAATAAATTACTGAAGCATAAACTATATTAGTCCAGAAAATCAGTTTGTATATATTTTTGTTAGTTTTAATGTCTGAAAATGTTGTTTTATTAAATTGCTATTAAATAAAAGATATTATTACTTTTGACTTAAATATTTTCTTTTTGTCAAAAACTAGTTTGACTTATAAATTTTTTTTTGCAAGGCAGAAAAAAAAACCGAGACGAAATAAGGAGGTTTGTCGTGATTTTTTTTGTTGTTTGTTTTTTTTTTTGTCTTCAAAATTTTATTTTTCTTATTTAAAACTCATTTCATATTCATTTCACCATTCACAACAGTTATCATTTTTACAATTTATATTTTATGTTTTGAATTATTTTTTTTACTTCATTTTGATTTAAAAAAAAAAAAGTAACTTGGTTTGTTTTTCTTTTGTGTTTTGGCATATTTTCATTTATTTGCAAATATTAAAAAGAAAAATATGAATTTAAGCACGAAAAAAGAAAGAAAATAAATTCATAAGTTTATTTTTATTTTAAATTGAAAATATACGAAAATAAAATAATTGAATAAAAAAATTAAAAGACAAATTTAGGATGAACAAATATGAATAAAATGTAAATTGAAGAAAAAAAAAAGAAAATAAATTAAATTTTAATTAACCCGTTACATTCCAAGCACCCAAGCTTGAAAATTCATTGTGAATTGGTTTTTTTTTTTTTGAAGACATCAAAATTAGGCTTTTATTAATGAGCCATTGAGAAAATTGAATAAAAAAAAATAATTGAAGAAAGGGCATTAATGTTTGCTTCAAATTTATTGCAGAAGGTCTTTTTGGTTAATTTTAAATTAATTGTTGCAAAAAAAATTGTATTTAATTAGATCACGAGACATTTAATTCGTTGAATTCATTTAGAAAAGAGAAAAAGTGATTTGAAGAAAAAATTAATAATAAAAGAAAGTTGAAGTACGTTATATCTAATGTAGGTACTTGAAAATACACAGTGTCCAGAAATTAAGTCTTAATAAAGAAGTCTTAGAAAATAACTGTCATTTCTACTATTCATTTCATATTTAACGAATTTATTATTTAACTCAAAAATGTGCGTTTGTCGGGAAAATCATCACGTTTGTCGTTTTGTGTTCAAGCACATATATTTTTCTGAATACCCTGTCATCTTATAATCAATTAAGTGTACTTAATCCATCTAAACATACATTTTAGGCATTAATGTACAAGTACAAGATTTATTTAATGTATTTTACTTTTATTTAGTACACACAATAATTTACTTTTTTTTTCTTGAATTGAATTCACTATCTTTTACATATTTTTTTATGATACATGTATCTAAACTTTCATAATTTCATGTAATATGAGCATACATTTTATTTTTATTTCTCATCTTTTTTTTTTTTAAATTTTTTTTTTGTTTTCAATTATTTTATTTCGCAGAGTTTCATTATCACACGACATTTTACTTGTTTTCATTATGCGTATACTTATTCAAGATCAAGTTTTGTTTTTCTGTGTTTTTTCTTCTTCTTCTTTAAATTAAAAAAAAAAAAAAAGTATCTTTGATGATATGATAGTGGTATGAAATTTCATTAAATGAAAAAAAAAAATATGAAAAAGTATATTTTTTCTCATAAAATTAACACTAAGACTAAATACCTGCTTATTGTAGAGTATGTATACTGCATCTTTAAATTAATGCTACTGTATGAATATGTGTATTTATATGTATGTAACATCGCATGTGGTGTGTAGATTTAATATAAAATTTTACACACGTTTCCCTACATGTATGTACATTTTTATTTATCTTGATTGTTTTTTTTCTTCTGACAAATTTACTGCAAATACTTATATTAATTTTACTGTTATTAAAAAAAAAACTATTGTTTGTTGTTTCTGCATAAATTGTTTTTTTTGTTTGTTTGTGAATTTAAATGAAAAGCCACACATTAAGAAGAAGAAAAAAAGCTAAAAAACAATATCGAAAATTTCAGTTTGTATACTGAATTTTAATTAAATATATTTTAATTGCTTTTTTAAATATAGTATATTTTTCAAAATAACAATGATTAACAGTATAAAATTTAAAAAAAAAATGTACATACATAAATGCATACACACATTTTAATAGAAAAAAAAATATTTATAAACACTGAATTTTAATTATTTTGAAATCACAAATAAACAAATTTTATAATTTCTCTGAATTTTCTATTTTTTTGTTTCCATTTCTTAAAGAAAGTTTATATATTTTTTTTTGTTGTTTAATAGGCCTTCTATTTTTTTTTAAAAATTTATTTGAAAATTTTACACGAAAATTGCATGCAAATTTGTTAGTTAAACGCACGTTTTGAATTCTTTGTTTATGTTCGTGATATAATTTGACAGTAATTATATTGAATGTCATTAAATAACTTATTTTATAGAAAATTACCTAAAGCATTTTGAAATTTTTTGAAAATTTTTATTATCAAGCAAATATCTCCTTGAAGCAATATACATGATTTGGTACTCGTATATTATTAGATCTTGCTTCAATGTAAAAGGGCCTGAAGGTTTATACATTTTTTTTTTTCTTTTTTCAATAAATAATAATTAATGCATCATAATAATATCACGTTATGTACAGTTAATAATAAATATAATAAAATAAAAGGAAATCAGTCAAAATATAAATGAAGATGTATGACCAAAAAGCAAATTAAAAATAAATTATAAAATTTTTTTTTTAATGTAAAGATGAACCATCTTGTACTTTAAAAGTAAAAAAGTGAACATTAAAAAAAGATTTAAATTCAATTTCGATGAAAAAAAAAGCATGATATAATCAGATTTTTGTGATTTTGTGATAATCCAAAAATCTGTAATTTGTAACAAAAAAAATAAAAATGTAACTGGTGTCATAGGTCCTATAGCACGCGAACCATAAAGTCATATAATTATTGTAGTTCGAATGGACCATAGAATTTTTTGTTATTTTTGAAAATATTTTCGTTAAAATATAGTAATAAATTTCACAAGTAACTCTTTGATAAACAGGTAATCATTTAATATAAATATTATTCTTCGAATAAAAAAAAAAAAAATGAATTTTCCCATTTATAGTAATCAAGGTGGCATGCGCAAGTGAGTCACTTTCAGTCATCATCATTAAAACAACAACATTTTCTAAATAAAATTGTTTTTTTTTTTTAAATAAAAATAAAAATCCATATATTTTATTTTTTTTTTTGTTTATTTTCATTTTGGTTTACCATCAAAAGCTGCCACAATGAAATACAGATCTGTTTAAATATGCGATTTAACGATATACATACTTTCATTTAAAAACTCACTCAATTCATTTTCCATGAAATAATTATGAGAAATTGTCTATTTGAAATTTATTTGTTTAATAATTTTCTTTTTTCTTTAATAAAAAGTGATTCAAATGTGCATTTTAATGCATAAAAAATTTTTTTTTCTTGCAGTATTTGCACATTTTCATTTCTTATTAAAATTAAAATTGATTGTACGTACATTTTTCAAATATTTGATAAGTGTAGCACTCTGATTTATTTATTGTCTATTACAACTTTTACTCGAAGGAGTGGTTTTAAAAATACCTCATCGAAAACATAAACAAAAACGGTAATTAAATATGCATTACAAGATTAAAGAGAAGAAAAAAAAAGTATTTAAACAAAGAAAACAGGAAGGAAATTTTTATTTTATTTTATTTTTTTTTTTTCATTTACGAATTTTAAAACGCAAAATAATATTTTAAATATTTTTTTTTTTTGTGGCATCACATAATAAAATTTTTACTTAGAAATTTATAGAAAAATGGAAATTTGTTACAAGTACACCACGTATATCTATGTATCTATTCACGTACATGAAAATGTGACTCGTCAGTAACAGAGGTTGTACATATATGGAATTTAAAATTTCAAATATCTTCATAAATTAATGCTTGAATTGATTTTAAAGTGTTTTGGTTTTATGAATGAAACAAATTAATCATCGATCACAAAATCAAATATTCTTGTATTTTTAAAAAGCCATTAAAACACTTGAGATCATCATTTTTTCTTTAGAAAACAGATTTAAAAAAAAATAAATAAAAAAAAAAAATTGGAATGATTTCATAATGTCGACACGGCGCCTGGAAATTTTTTACTGTATCTTTATAGAAAAAAATGTAATCATTACTTTTTACATTCATTTTAAAATACAAATCAAAGTGATATACATATTTTATTTTTTCTAAATTAGTGCACTTAAATGTCGTGTCTGTCTAATAATTATTATGAGTGTGTATCTTTTAAAATTAGAAAGCAATTGAAATTTGATCGGAAATCAATTTTTAAAAAAAAACTTGTAAAGTTCATTTTTAATTTTTTTAAAATCTTAATTAGAACGCGAAGGGAGAATGTGAATTGAAAAAAAAAATAACAAAAAACAAATTGAAATTGGCTGATAAAATGCATTTTTAAAAGGCATTTTCCTCTACTTCCACAGAATCGTATATATAGTTTGATCGAACATATAGTACAAGTGTGTAGCATATAAAATATACTTTTTATAGATATACATATGTACCTACATACTTATACATATATGTAGAATTTGATAAAGATTCTTCTTCTACACTTAAAAATTTAAAAATATCTTAATGATCGTCTTCAAAAAAAAATTTAAGAATAGGCGAAACGACATACGTGAGAAGACATAATTCTAATACCATTATATTTCAACAATATCAACAATATAAATGAAAAAAGTTCAATGGCCCTTTAAAACGTCTTCATTCGAAGGGAAAAGAATATACAAGGTTCAAGATCAAATTGTAAACACCCAAAATGAACAACATTTAAATTAAAATTTTCTTTTTTCAAAATTTTCTTAATTTTTTTTCTCCACTTTATAGAAGCATTTCAATTAATTTCCTGCGGTTTTAATGATTAAAAAATAAACTGGTTCAGTGATACATGAAATTTTTAATATTTTTTATGTTCTACAATTTTTTTATTTATTTTTTCATTTAATTTTGTTTTTTATTAAATATTATGAAGCCCGGTCTTATGAACACACATTCAAAAAGTGCATCATCATTTTTTTTATGAGAGTTTCATCGTCAGTATCCGGTTTAAAAAACCTAAATAAAAAAAAAAACACCACCCCGAATATACGTCATAATCCTGTAACCTTTTTTTTATTTATTTCTCTTATAGTTTTTTTTGTTGTTTTTTTTAAATTTTTTTTTAAATGAACATCAGAGTGTATTAAATTTTCTCACAGTTTTCATTTAATTTCGTAATAAAATAAGAAAAAAAAAGTTAAATGAGCTTCAAGTTAAATTCTTTGAATATTATTATTAACATATCATAAACATCAAAACATTTGTCATATGTAATTTATATTCGCATTTTATATAAAAATTTATGATCATATATGCAATAACATGATTTATGATCGAATTAATTATATAGAGGGTGTTCAAAAATAAATGGTTATCCCAAAATTAATTCAGAGTTAAGTTTATTGGCTCATCGTTCTAATGATAAAACTCCATAATATCCTTTTAATACTTATAGTTTTGTTATTTTCAATTTCTTACAAAAAATATGAAAAAAAAACATTACTTTGCCTTTTCAAAGTTCATCTGTGGTTTTATTTTGATAACTGTACGATTGGACACCTTGTGCTTATGATAAAGAGAAAGTTTTGCAAAAATTTCAACAAAATTTTTATCAAAACGGATGTACCTATCTTTTTATTCTTTTTTTTTTGTGATTTATAATATTTTAAATTATAATTGACTTTTGTTTACCAGTAAAAACGTGATAAATTAATCAAAAATTTTTCCCAGTTTTTTTTTTTTTATTTTTTTTTATTTTGAAAATTTCATAATTAATTAAATTTCAAATTATTTAGTCAATGTAATCAAAATAGTTTCACTTCTTAAATTTTTTTGGATACATTATATTCACTTGAATTTTGGTAAAAAACAAAATTAAATTGAAGAGTTCAGTATTATATATGTACATATAACATACAATAGACACGTTAAATACTGCTTATCTGGCCTTTCAAGGACGATACCACACCTTAATTAAATGTTCTAAACATGATTTTAATATAGTTACACGATTTATAATTTTCTATTTAAACTTTATTAATATAATAAGAGTTTAATATGTTTTAGAATAGTGGTTTACATATCATCATACAATCAATACACGTATAAAAAAAAAGACATTGTCATGCCACACCTCAGAAGGTTTACGAACATTTGGCCTTTCACGAACACCTGATAAACGGTATAATTCTAAGAATTATATTTTACAATTTAATATATATTGTAAATTACAATCGATTCGCTTATAAATTCTTTTGAATAAGAAAAAAAAAAATACAATGCAATGATATATGAAAAATTCCATTTTTTTTTTTTCTCAGTCGTGCACATTCTTTTTATGGACATGATTTGTTTATCAAAATCACAATCAACTATAATCGAACTAAATAATTTATCTGTATCTGTAATGAATACAATCTGATTGAATATTACTGTAAGCAACTGTTACATGACGAAAATTTTGAATTATCAAAAATAACGTAACGAATAATGACCTAGTTCTACGTGAATTTCAAATCTTAATTCAAAGAAAAAGTGAAAAATATTCAAAAACAAAGAAAAATAAGATGTGTGCTTTGAAAGTAATTGAAAAAATATTTTTGGGTGAAAAAAAAAGGTATAAATATTTTTATTTAAAATTAAACAATTAAAGTGTCATAATTTCTCTATAAAAAAGAAAATAGAAAAACATTTGAATTCCAACACCAACTTAAAAAAATAATTAAAAAATTCAATAAGGAAAAAAAGTAGCTAAACATGATCATCTTCTAAAAATCTATTCCGAGAATGTAAACGACCTTTGTTAAAGAAAAAAACAAAATTTACATATTAGAAATGTATTCTTCAAACATTCATTGTATTTTTGTAATAATAATGCGATGAAAATTATTTTTAAAATCACTGAAATCATATTATGATATACACACACTTCCAGTTCGCCTACTTATTGTAATAAATTCTGTTTTTCATTCACCTGACATTTACATTTTCGACCCACATAAAGATATAAAAAAAAAAATTTCTTCTTTGCCGGTATAATAACATCTTCTCAATATAAAAAAAAAAGCAATACGTGTGCTTTAAATCATATAAATTTTCTTACATAACGTTATAAAATTCTTTTAATCAAACATATTTTTTTTTTCTAATTTTTATTTTAAAATTTGGGTGTTTGAAGGGTTATAGCGTCGAAATACACATCACATAATTGAATGAAAATAATTTATTCGTGATATCTATGCTTAATTTTTTTTTCTTATACGAGTATATTATGACATTCACACATAATTACAAAGGGAAGCAACAAAAAAAAAAGGTGTGTAAAAAAATATGATGTAAAACATAAAAAAAATGGAATTTAAAAGGTGCTTGACATCATGTCAAATGTTGTTTTTCATCATCATCAGCACACATTACAACATTACAAA
Source organism: Bombylius discolor (assembly GCA_939192795.1). Taxonomy (NCBI): domain Eukaryota; kingdom Metazoa; phylum Arthropoda; class Insecta; order Diptera; family Bombyliidae; genus Bombylius; species Bombylius discolor. Next base: position 1,276,455 of record OW584241.1, on the reverse strand, counting down.
GTGGCATAATGATAAATTATTTGAAAATATAAAAACATAAAAATTGAAAGTACCAAAAACATAAAATTTTTTTTTAATTTCCCAAAATTCTAAACAACGGTATCTTTATGTCATGGAAGAGTTTATGTTTTTTATGTTTAGAGTTTTTAACTATAAATGTAGATTTGTGTAATTGCATAATTTCATGTTTGCAATTTAAAAATATCTACGATACAACTATATAGTAATGCAGTTGAAATGAAATAATAAAATTCAAGTAACATTTCGCTGATGTTGTGTTTTATTTTATTTTATTTTTATTTTTTTTTGTTTTTAATGACAAAATGACCCGTGATATTATAATTTGCATACAAATGACCATTTTATTTTATTCACATTCTAGTTACCATATTCGTTTCCTTAAATCTGGAAGATGACATCATATTCTATAAATGGTACCTGTTGATTACCTGGTATACGCGTATACTTGAAGAAAGTGTACAAAAAATTTATTTACTGTTGTGGAACGTTTTAATGTGACAACAATTTGTGATTTATTTTAGGAGTTTTTTTTCTGTTGTTTGTTTGTTGAAAGCAAAAATTAACATTAAATTTTAAAACATAGAAATTTATAATATTTGAAGGATAAATTTGTTTGTGGCCATATTCTAAGAACTTGTTTGAGTTTTTCTTAGATAAGATTTTATTTTAAAACGTTTCAAGAATTTTATAAATATTTTTAAATTTAATTTGAAGTAAAACTACGAATTGGAGTTTTATCGTTCGTTGCTGATTTTTTCTATCATTTTTGGCTTTGAAAAGGTCCTGATTTATCGGTTTATTTTTACTCTAAAAGGAAGGTAGGCAAACAAATAAATAAAAATTAAAATCGGTAATATCTAGAAAAACCTTTAAAATCTTGTTCTTATCTAATGCCTACTTTCTAGACACATTGTTTTAGGCAGAAAGAAAAGTCTGTTATTTAAATACTTTTTTCATATAAAATTCACAGTTGAGACAATAATTCTTCGAGTTCTTAAAAAAAAGACTAAAACAGCAAATTAATATTTAAATATTGAGTGGAAAAAAAATTTACAAATACTTTTCATTGACATTAAATAGTTTTGAAAATTACAGGTTAAGGACAAAAAGTACATTATTACATCCTCTTTAGCTCTTTTTTTTTAAAATTTTTATAAATCCGGAACATCAAAAACTATTTACTGACAATTTAGCCATCATATTGATTCCACAACAAAAACAAACAAATGAATAAATAAGAAGCTTAAAGGCATTGACAAACAATATAACAATAGAAGACATTTATACATGAACACACCTGATGAAATGGACCTTGTGGGAATTTTTCGATTCATGCACAAATTACCATTATAATCGTATACATTTTGTTGTAATAAATAACTTCAAAATAATGTTCAAATAGTTGTAATTTTTTGTTTAAATAAAAGAAGTATATTTTGCATTTGATAATGAACTTTTCAAATCTAAGAACAAACAAACAAGTATAACTTGAAGGAAAATAATGGAAAATAATACAAAAAACAAACAAACAATTTCTTAATTAACAACATTGACCAATCACGGTTCTTTTATAATTTAAAGCCAAAGGCTTTAATAAAAAGTAACACCTATTTTTTTTTTTTTTTTTTTGATAATAACGGTTCTAGACATGACTTAATAATAGCACTTTGTGTCATTAAAAATTTTTTGAATTACACTATAAATAAACCATCAAAAGATACGGTTGATATTTCGATGTGTGTAATGAAGAAAGCTTTTAAAAAGAAAAATTGTACCTATTTCATATCAATAGGAGATATTTTCGAAATATTTTTTCGAATTTCGAGTTTTTGAAATTATTTCACAAAGTTAGAATTTTTTGAAATTACTTTACGAAGTTCGAATTTCTGAAATTATTTTTTCAAGTTCGAATTTTCGAAATTATTTTTCGAAGTCCGGACATTCGAAAATACATTTTTAAAATATCGTTTCCAGTTTTCTAATTAGGTTTTGAAATCATTAGTATGAAATGAAATGACAATGCAATAACTGAAAAAAAAAACCTTTGAAAAAAGACTTTTATTTCATACATCACTTTTCTTCGTATTACGTGTTTATCTTATAGTGGTTAATTTATGAAATATATACTTTGTTCAAAGCTTAAGAATCTAAATGTGTATTTCAATGTTCATTATAAATACTTGGTACTTGGTACATTATTATTATCTGTGCACTTGTGCTCGACTATTAAACCAATGAATTTTAAGACGTTTAAGCAGGGCCGGATCTAATGAATTTGGCGCCCGGTGCACTTATAATTTTTGCCGCCCTTCGTTATGAAATTTTTTTAAATGTGTACGTACATGTATAAATGCATGTTCATTTTCCGCGCCACCCTGTAGGTAGAACATAAAAGCCCCTTTTTTTTTAAAGAAGTATCCCCAATAGGCCTAATCCTCATTCAACATATTTTTTCAAACGAAAACATATTTCAAAGCTACTTGAAATACATATTTTCATAATATTAATCGATTATTTTAAAATTATCATTTGATTTTGACTTTTTAATTATTTAAAATCTAAAAAATTTATTTACTTTGTTCCATTTAAAAAAATATGTGATTGTATCTTAAAAAGAAATAAAAAATATAAAATAAAATAATAATAATAACAATTCAAAACAATAACATAATCAATAGTAGTTATAAAAATTAAACAAAAATTATTCAAAACAGTCTTCTTAGCAAAACAAAAAAAAAAATAATAATAATAACAATAATAATAATAATAAAACGTTAAATAAATAGAAGAAATTAAAAAAAGTATTGAAAGTAGCTTCCTTAGCAAAAAACATTATTTAATGAATAAATTTGTAGTTATCGTTCATTTATTTTTCAAATTTACACGGCGAGCTTTAAATTCTTCATAATCAAAAATTAGAGATGCGATGGTGCAAATTTTTTACTTGCACCATTTCAACGCAAGTTTCATTGTAAAAGAGAATAAAAGTGAGTATGCGATGAAATTCGTTATAATTTTTTCATAATCAAGAACTAGATATGCGATGGTGCAAATTTTTTACTTGCACCATTTCAACGCAAGTTTCATTGTAAAAGAGAATAAAAGTGAGTATGCGATGAAATTCGTTATAATTTTTTCATAATCAAGAACTAGATATGCGATGGTGCAAATTTTTTACTTGCACCATTTCAACGCAAGTTTCATATTAAAATTTAAAGAAAATGTTTGTGCGATAAGGAACGATATAAATTTTACCATATAAAATTTTGATAGCGTTGGAGCAAAAAGCTTTTCTGCTCCATGAGTTGAAATTGAAGCTGATGCCTATATACAGTCGCATTCTGTTTTGACGTTATATTTCCTCTTAACACACAAAATAGTAAAAATAAATGCAAGTATGTACATACATACATACATATGTAGTAATATTTTTAAATAAATGAACACCGAATATTAGTGCGTCGAATAAAAGGTACTTTTTAGAAATGTTATGCATATAAGAATCTAATATGAATATATGTACATATTACATAATACATACATATGTATATGTATGATCATATATATTTAAATTAGTGAACTTTGAAAATTGTTCTCTTTTATGTTATTTTTTATTAAACAAAATTTAAATAAGTGAGCAGTTATTTTCAGCGCCCCTAAGTTTTAGCGCCCGGAGCGAGTGCTCCAGCTGCTCCTATGGTAGGGCCGGGCCTGCGTTTAAGACATTTAAGAAAAATTAAACTGAACCGGATAAACAAGATATTTTATGCAAGCCATTAAGAATACATTTTATTACACATTTTATATATAAATTCACACATACTACATTGTAAACACAACGGAACAAACTATTCAATTTGTTTTATATGTACATATATCATTGTAATTAAAACACACAATGTAGGTAAGTATTCTAAAATAAAATATTTTCTCACAATTTAATTCTTTTCGTTTTTTTTTTTGTTCATTTTGTTTTGCTTGTACTTTTTTTAACGTTTGTATTACATATTTAAAATGACACAAAAAAGTAATATCGTTTAAATAATTTTTTTATCTTACATCTGTCACAAAAACGAATGCCATTGCCATCAAGGTCATTAAATTTAAAGTATCTACATGTTATTTTTGTTTAATTAATCATTCTTAAATTCTTATTACTGTTTGAAATATAATACAAAATGACATTCATTATGTTTACATAATTCAGAACCATTGCAAGCTTTTCGGTTACAAAAAAAAAAAAAAAAATTTCTTTAAATTTTAATTCTAAAAAAAAATAAAATAATAATAGTTAGAAAAACTTTTAATAAAATTTAACAAATACTTCTTTTTGTTTTAGTTTTCAAACTTTTTTTGATAGATAAAAAGGTTAAGAAGATTAAAATTTACTTAGCTGCTTTCGGAACTGTCAATTTTTAAAATAAAACTCTTGACGGTGGCATCAGTCAGTATATCAAAAAGTGCTGTAATAAACATTTCAAACAAAATTGCATACTGTTTTATTCCAAAAAAAAGCTTACACAGATATCAGTTAATGTTTCCCATAAAAACATTTTTTTTATTCGAAACTTCTTAATTATTTCAAATATTTTAATTAAGCGTTAATGAGATCAAATAAAAAAAAACTATTTATGTAATATCTTTATCTGTATGAAATGACGTAAAAATAGAAAACACGATATAGCTATATTTTATTTTTTTAAATAATAATAGTAGAATTACCGTAAGTAACGGCATTATAATGCCTAATTTCATTAAGAATTTATGCATTTTCTCGTACCCTATTTTTTTTCTATAAGGCTTTTATTATCTTTTATTATCTCTACTGCAGGTAAATTAGTATAATTGTCAACTATAGATACTCTTTAAGAATGTAAAATAGAAGAAAAAAAATCAATGTTAATTTCCGATTTAACTTGTTTGAAAGAAAACCTGCTTTATATGTATGTAACTGATGATATGTTGTTAAACTACAAATAAAATTACAGTACTGTATTTAAGATATTTTTTTATATTCTTTTCTTAAAGTAGGTATTTTCTTATTGTGTATATCACCTTAATAAATGCGTTTAACAATCTTTCATTTTTGTTATTTATGCTTACGGCATCTGCAAAAACCGCATTTTAAAAACACAGACCAATAAGGTATATGAATCAAATACACAGGCTTTTAAAGATTTTACTTAGAGTAGTTTCAAACTGCACTCATATCTACAGATATTATTTTCAAAATTATATATTTTTTGTTGTAGGTAGGTTAGTTCTGTTTTAAAATTTTACTCATGCAAAAATATGCAATCATTTTTTATTTTAACCAGTTTCAATTGATTTTCAGTTCACAATCGGATGAGTGCACCTTAAGGTATGTGAAACGTACATGTTGTTTGCGTTTTAAAAATATAAATGAAATGAAATAAGGTGTCGAATATAACAGAGGATTAAAAGTAATGCAATTTGACCTAAAAAAAGAGAAGTTAATTCAATAAATAAATTGGTCAAATTTGATGGTAAACAAAAATACATATTTTAAAAAAAATTCTGTTTTCAAGATAAAACTGTATTTCACATATCTACATTACGTGAACCGAATAATTTAAACATTAATTCATTTCAAATATAATTTTTTTTCGAGTTTATTTATTACTCATATGACTCTCGAAGGTGACTTCATTTATCTGTTACGAATTCAGAATTATAAAAGCGATAATCAATTATCATAATGCTAAACAATCTGATGTCATTAAATGCACATTTAACGAGTATTTTGATATATGTAATTTTTTTTTTTATTTCTTTGAAAGATTTTTAAGGTTTTTTTGTTATTAGAAATTTACGTAATCTCAACGTATTATGGGAACGTGTTTAAGTCTCTTGTTCGAACTTTTTTTTTATTTTAAAGATTGAGATTTTTTTTAGTGCATTAATTTTGAACACTACACTTAATTTTGAAAAACTGTTTCGAAATAAGTAAATGGAAGACCATATAAAATGTTTTTGAAATATGTAAATACTTTTTTTTAAAAGCCATTTATATTTGTACGTGATAAAAAAATCAACACAGGTAGTCAAAATTTAATGTTGATTTTCTTTTTGTATAATGGGAACTGAGTTCTAATCTTAGAACAAAACTACATATAGAATTTTTGCTTTTTGTTATTGTAATTTCGAAAAAGTTTTTTCTTACGAGAAGAAAAAAATCCAAAGATATTTTCGAATTTCATTTTTTTGAATGAATTATTCATATTTTGTCAAATTCATAACAATTTTCGTATATTATTATAATTTATGTATATATGAACGTATAACGAAAGTAGGTACGGTACGGGTTCTATGATTGTCCTATATTTCAATTCAATCGTATTCTGAAAAAAATTCCGAATAAATTTGTATAATTTTTGCATAAATCTAACATATAAAAATTGTAGGTTAAATTTATTTTGAAAAAAAAATTCCAAATTTTTGCAAATTATCAATATTTTTTTCTCATTTGCTATCTAAATTTAAAAATCAATAAAAGTGTTCAAAATAATCAATAAATATTGACAGATCGATAATTTGTGAATATTTCCACCAATATTCAATGAAGAAAATAAAATTTTATCGAATATGTGTGTTTAACCTATTTCCGCAGACCGCAGTATCTTTTTCGAAGATGTCAAAAATGTCTTGTGTGAAGAGAAAAATTTTTTATTTTTTTAATTTAATCATTAAGATGTCATTTGATATGAGATAAAAATATCCATATAGATAGCTTATTAAAGCTCATTGACCTTATATCCATTTCCTACACACAACATTGTTTATTTTATTTTTTTTTCCTATAAGAAATTCAAATTCGAAATGAGAATTGATTTTAAATTAAAAAGAAAAGAAAAAATAATCAAATAAAAAAAAACAAACAAAAAATGCATTTTAACAATTTCTCTTTCTGTTTTAATCATGATTTTATGACTTTTATTAATAATTTATTCATAATTAAATAGCAAAAAAAAAAAAAAAAACAAATACGTTCATTTCGAATGCAAACAACAAAAATTAATTCGAATTTATTTAGTAAGAAAAACTGTTTTCAATTCATTTTTTTTTTTTGTATTAAATTGTTTGAATACGTGTCGTGAATATTCGAAATTAAAAAAAAAAACATGAATGAATGAGCGAAATTTAAAAAAAAAGACAATTAAATCAAATCAGCATTTAAAAAAAATGCATTAATGGAAACTTTCGATTTTTTGAATTGTTTTCATTCAAGTTTTTTTCCAGAAAAAAAAAATATATTAATTGGTTGATAGAAAAAAAAAAGATTTTTATTAAATTTAATTCAAAGATGGTGTTCATTTTGAAAGTTCATTTACTCGGTAAGATAAAACATCTTCGATCTTTTTGATCTTTTTTCCTGCTGAATAAAATTTTAATCTCAATTTCATGTATTTTGTCAATTTACAATAATTACGTGTTCAAAATTAATTCTGATATCACAATACGTCATTGATGATTCATTCAAGAAAATAAAAAAACTGAATTTCAATTGTTATTGTATCTAAAAAATATTATGAAATTTATCTATATAGATTGCGTGACTAAAAAATATACTTTGATGAAATCAACAAAAAATTTATTGACCCGCACATTTTTTTATAGATTCAAAAATATAAATCAAATTAATTCTTCCCTTATTGTATGTATGTATGTATGTATGTATGTATTTATTATAATGAATGATTACTGAATTGGAAGAAAATTTGTCTTTTTTGTCTAGACAATTACATTAATCATTGAAAAGAATCTTCCTTTCTTTTCAGTTTAATTTCAATTTAAGAAGTTCAAATGTGTAGAAAAAGCCCTTCAAGTTTTGAACACTTATTTAATTTAAATGTTACTTATTCTGATGTTTTTATGTATATTTTTTTTTCGTGATCGTAGAATACACATTCGATTCATAAAAATAAATTTCTATTTTTCAGTTTGTTGATATGACACTCCCCTACACAATATGTAGTGCATATGTAGTACGTATGTAGGTACAATGTAATATGTCAAAGGCGTTTTATTCAAAATTTTAAATTTAGTACTAAGTCATTTGAAAAAAAAAAATTCTTATTTTGCTTATATTTTGTAGTAAAATTTTTCTTAAAACGGAGATATCAATCAGCTCCATTGATTCCATTTTATTATAATTGCAACGATAAGTGAAGGAAAAAACAAGACTTTTTTTTAAAAAATTTTTTTTGTTGTTTTTTCATGAATGAATAAAAATGATATTTTCAGTTATCCAGTTAAAAGTGACACTTGAATTTTATTTTTCGTAATAAAAATATTTTTTTTTTTTTCGAAAAATTATTGAAATACTATATTAAATTTCCGGTAGATAATTTTTAAAAATACATATTATTAATATTTATTGAATACTTTGTGGTTACTTTAGAGTAACGAATGACTAAAGTATATAAGTAATTTTTTCTTTAAAAAAAAATGTTTATATAAGATAGCAAAGTAATTTGCATGAGTCAACAAAAATTTTTCGTACCTTTTGACTTTTAAGTAAAAAAAAAATTTCATAATAAAATAAGTTGTGTAGGATTTCAAATTAAATGTGTATGTATTTGTTTTGTATGTTTGCAAAAAATATTACTATAACAAACTAGTTTTTTGCACAAGATAATTTTTAATAAGATGTTTTTTCATAAAATTACCATTTATGATTTTTATTAAAAAATTTTTTTTGTCACATTATTAATTAAAATTTTACAAAATTTTTGTGTAAATATTTAAAAAAATTTCATGAATTTATGAATTATTACGGTTTATGTGTAATTTGACCCCTAGAATATACATAAATATTATTATAGTGCAACACAATTGTGAATTTTATGAATGCGTAATTTATATGTTAAATTTTTAACCTTGTTCACATTATAGCAAACCGTAATAATGGAGCGGTATGCGACATGATAATAATGAAAGCTGCATAATTTGTTTTTCTGTGAATATACTTACAATATACATAAAATATTCATTTTTCTTTTAAATTAAACTGGAGTTGATAAGCCTTTCATCTTTTTGAATTTTCTAATATTTTTTGAAAAAATTTTTATCTGATTTTTTTAAATAACCAGATAAATCTTTGACTTTGCACTGTCCTTCAAATATCACTCAATTTTTAAAATCAGCCGGAAACACGATTTTTTCCAGTAAAAAAAAAAAAAGAAGTAAAAACGTGACTATACAATGTGTGATGTATCTATAAAATTAACATTATAATAGAGATACATACATATGTACTGACGATGTAGTTTCATCATCATCATCGATTCAATTGTCTTCTTTTTCTACTTTGCCAGTAACGTGGTTATACCCGTGAAATAACAAGGGTCACAAACTTATCTCTTGACCCTATATTTTTTGTCCAATTAGTCAAGACTACTCAAGTTAAGTATATCTAACAGATTTTTGTTTTTCTTGTTCATCTTCAAATAATAGACTTTATTTTCTTCATCAATTAATCACCTGTCTACTATGTCTACTGATTGTGTTCATTCTGGATAATGAAAAACCAGGAGAATAAAAGTATCTACATATATATGTATGTATATGTATAAAAAAAACTCTACCTTTGTGCATATCTTATCATTTTAATCAGCTTAAGAAGATTTGTTTTCTCCCATTCAATGCATTGTCTTCTTCTTTTTTTTTTTTTTTGTTCTTTCCAAAAAATCTCATATTTTCTAAAATTTAGTAGTAGTTATATAGCCTTAAAAGCTAGGGTTTCAATATCGTCAAATTATCAAATTTAAATTTGTAGTTCTCACATTAAATTTTCATTCATTTTTTTCTCCTCTTGATCAAGTATACGCATATATGAACTCGAATATGTTTATATGTACACATGTACGTTTGGTTTTTGATATACCTAAATCAATTCAAAAAAAAAAAAAATTTATTGTGTTCAAAATGAATAGTTGTTGTTTATATATTTTATTTAAATTTTTATAGAAGGGCATCAACCTCTTAGATAACCATTTACACTATACCTTCATCGAAAAAAATAAAAATAAAAAACACAAATATTACATTTCGATCAGTTTTATTGATATCATATCGTTCAACGTAAATTTTCTAAAGGCATATGTGTGTACATATTACGTATGCTTAATAATTTTTATTATGTATATTTTTCTAGAAACTGTAAAAAAAAATATATATTTTTTTTTTCGACTTTTTTATAAATTTGTAAAACTAATTTTAATAAATAAGGTATTTTTCCTAACATACCTATGTAATTAATTTTAACAATAAATTTAAAATACAAAAAAAAATTTCGTTCCATATGTGTATAGTGTAATTTTTCATTTTTTTTTTTCCGGCATATAAAAAAATAAATAACTGACCACCATGTATAGACTTCATATTGTTTTATAGCTTTTCGATGATAGTTGTTATAATTACTCAAGCGTTATGTGATTTTCAATTTCCATTATTTTTTTTTTTAATATTTAATATTCGTATAATCATGCAATCGATTATAAATAATAACTTCTTTTTTTTTTTTTTTTTTTTTTTTTTGTAGTTCAGGTGAGGTAATGTTATGAATTTCAAGAAGTAGAAACTTAAAAAGAAAAAAAACATTAATTAGAGGGAAATTAATGGAGAATGATTAATGGAAAATTTAATTATTAAAATATTTACTTAATAATAATACTTATTTGTTATTTAATTACAAACTGATTTTCATTTTTAATTAGATTTGAAAAATAATGTGAGTTTCTTTATGCGCATAGTCAACTTCATGATCCTGCGCAATTAAATTAAGGTAGTATTTTATTTCATGATACATGTATTTAATTACTTTAAATACTCAGTAAAAAAATTTTTCATTAAGATACTTGAAATCTTCTGTTAACGTGTTAAATCTAAAGTAAACTTATCGTGAAAAGGTTAAACAGTGTAATATGTTCACAAGTAATTGTAGGTGTCATCGCAACGTTTAACCACACTCGATTACCACTCTTTTCATTTTGTTTTCTACGTTTGTAAACTCGATATTGGTCGAAAACAAGTACATATACGAAAAGAAAGAAAAACCATGAAATGTGGCTAACCACAAAAATTTTAGCGGTAAAATAAAAATTAAACAATTATTTTTTCTCCGTAACTTATTCCAAGACTATCAAATACTGCAACGATTGGAATATTAAATAAATATTTTTAACTTCAAATTCTTGAGAATATTTTTTAATTAAAAGGAAATTTTTGAATAAACAATAATATTGCATGCAAAAACTTGTTGCTTGTACGTATCATTTGTATTTTGCATACGCTCTAAAAGCAATTTATATTGCACAATTCATTGAATCATTGACTTTTGAAAGAAAAAATACTCAAAAAAAAAAAATCTTTTAAGATCCGGGTCCATTACTTTTACACATGTTCAAAATGTACTGAATGAACTTATGAAATTAATATTCATATGATTCTTTGGAATTCAAAAAAATTAAATGTTGCAATGTACTTAATTCTCATTTCGGAATGCTTATGCAATATGCTAAAGAATTATTTGAAAATTTTTTACGCTGGTCATTAACCACAAACAGAGATCTTATTCAAAAGTCTAGACTAAGTGAAGGATTTTGTTAATTGCATTGTACATTCATATGATGTATTATGATTATATATAAGGTGATTCGAAAGAAACAAAAGACTCTCTAGAGAGATTACATTTCTGTTCAAACCTTCTTGTAATCGCCTGTTTGATACAAAATTTTTAAAATATCTTATCCACTGTATCTCATGACCTTTCCACCCTTTTTCCTATGTATACTATGTGCCAGCGCTGTGCGTTTAGACAATGTGCTCTAGAAGGATAACGCGAGGAATTTAAAAGAAAATTTCACATCATGTGTGCAATTTACACATTAAATTTTTAAATACTGCATTATTTATGCTTTAACTTTGTCGGTTTCACTTTGTATGTCATTTTTAACATTGAATAATAGGGCGCCTGTATTGGAAACACCCTCTTTCTAATACAAAAAATGTTTATAAATTTTGTTGTTTTTTTTTCATTATAAAATAATATTAAACTAAAAATTTATAAATTAAATATGATTAACATATTGTGTCCATTTATACAAACGGTCATATAAACAATGTGTTTGAAATCTGCCTTGCATATGGATGATCGCATATAAAATGCATTCAATTTTTTTTTGCTTTTTGTATATACATTGTACAATTGCATTCAATTTGAAATACATATGATGTGAGAAATTATTAAAATAAGCAAAACAAAAAAAAAACAAAATGTGTGTGTTTTCTTATTTCTTCTTAGTAGGAAACCTTATAATATTTATTTTTTTTCTTATAAAATAATGCAATGTGAAAAATAAAGCAGCAGAATAAAAGTTGAATAAAAGCAAAAATCGTGAGAGAAGAGATCGAATTCATTTTATGTATATTATTTTACTTTTTTTTTTTTTCATCTTTTTCAATTTCATTTCTTTTACAATTGTGAAAAGTGAAATTAAATCACGTGGACAAGAAAAATAAAAATTGTATTGTAAAGGGAAAATTATTTTAAATCGGAAGCATTGTATACTATGTACACGATTATTGTTTTAATTATAACACACAATTTATATTTTCAAATTAAAATTCAAGAAAACAAAGAAAAAAAAAATACAAAATGAATGTAAACTAAAAAAAAAAAAACAAATGCATTTTATGCAGCAATAATGTTATAAAATATATATATATATTTTTTTTTTCCTAAAAAATAAATAAGATTTTTATTTATTTACTTAATTTCTCTTTCTTTCAGTTTGCACCTATAGAGAGTGCATTAGTATTATAAAACTAAAGCTAACAAAATCTATAACAAAAAAAAAAAAAATTAAAAAAAAAAAAAAATCAAACATCTTTCATTTTTCTTTTGCTTTAAAGTTAAGGAAATATTTCTTATTTATTTCTATTTTTCTTCAAAGTTTATTATTAGAAGTATTATTTTTGCAATTGATAATAATCAAGTAGTTATGGGGTAATTGCCTTTAAAAATACAATACAATTGAATTCTGAATATTCACAAGCGAAATAAAGAAAAGGAAAAAAAACACAAAAAGAAGAAGATTGAATATAAACTTGAAAAAAAAAAACGACAATTTCTTATACATATATGTGATTATTATACATACATATGTATGTATACTATTATGATAGTTCAATCAATCTATTAAAACTGAAATGATATAGAAAAAGCAATAAAGAAAAAAAATAAATGTTGGAAAAAAAAAAAAAAAATAAACGTATTAACAAATAAAAATGACTGACAATTGAAAAGCCTTATAAAAAGTATATATATTTTTTTTTTTCATAAAAATATAAAGAGAAAGTAACATAAATACTAAATGTGTATGTTGACGTTTTTTTTTTTTTTTTTGCCTCCTTTTAACTAGAAGTTATTAACAACAATTATATACAATTTTATGTACATATGTGTATAAAATGTTGGATATTATTTTATTGAATTTAAAAAATAAATAAATCATTGTAAATTATCCGTTTTGATACATTGTCGTGTGGAATATGTAGTATGTACATACATATATGTATATGTATTTATTTATTATTGAAAAAAAAAATGTATAATGAAATGCTGGGAAATTTATAAACTGAATAATGATATAAATTAGTTACACGGTTATTTTATTTGAACTTCAAAAAGGAAAAATAATGAAAGAAGAAAAAAAAAACAATAAACTACTTATTATGGAGTCTAATTACAATCTTAAGAAATATATCTATAATGTGTGCTTACAAAAAAAGTACAGAATACACAGAAGGTAAAATTTATACAGCTAACTTCTCTAAGCTTCTTGGAAACTTTAGTTGAAATTTTCGAAACGTGTGGATGATTCCAGCTCACTGTGATTGCAGGCTATGTTTGAAAACTACTGGACTAATGGAAGCATTATAAACACAAATAAAATTTGTGCTCAAAATGAATCGGAATGCTCACTTTATGCATTGAAATTTTGTTCCACAATCTGAGTTTCAGTGTAAGAATTTTTTATTCGCAAAAAAAAAAATAATAATAATAATAAAAATTTAAAAAAATAAATGAAAAATTAAATGCACTTGTTAAATACGAAACTACTCTTCAAAGGGTTAAAATATCAATTGAAACCTCCTACAACTTTCATATACATAAGAACCGTTACAAATAACATTTAACAAGAAATTATATTCTACTTAAATTAGTTTTCTTAGAAATTTCATATCTAATTATAAAATAAATTTGTTTGTTTTTGATGTCGATTTTTTTTTTTTTTAATTTCAAAATATGATATTTTTAAATTCTGTCTTTTAATTAAACATGAAAACTTTCACATTCAATTGACGACATTCTGAATGAATTTCAAAAAATAATTATTATTCTATTGTTACGAAAGCAAACAAGAAGTTCATCATTAAAAACGCATTTATACTCATTTACGAAATTAAGAAATTAGAAAATAAAAATGGGTGTCCTAATTCTAAAAATATTTTCTCTTTTCTTTTTTTTTTTAGAAATGCTAGATAAATTTATAACCATGAATAATTTAATCTTTCATACAAAAGTTATTCTATTTTCTATGTTTTTTGTCTACAATCGTAGCAATATCATGATCTTCGCACTTGTATGTGAAAAAAAAAAAAAAAACTTTTTATGAAAAACACATTTTGAAAATAAATTTTTCGTCATCATATATTGTTGATTACCACCATTTAACCTTAAATACTTCAAGTTTAATAGATGTATTAAAAGAGAAGAATAATATTTATTATATAAATACATGTTATAATTTCATTTAAATTTTAAAATGGAATGCCTAAATACATGTAAACGATCAATCGAGCTATTAAAATGTTTATCTAGTTCAGTGATGAAAAAGAAAAAAACACTTTTATTTATTTTTAAAATGTATTTTATTTTCTAGTTTACAAAAAAACAAATTACTTAAGCAAGTGAGAAAATAAAAACATATATTTTTAAACACCTGTCAGGCCCTTTAAATAAAATTTACATCATTCCATGAAGAAAGTTTAGAAAAATAATTTTGTATTAAAAATAAAATCTGAAATAATAAAATTGTGAAATACTTGTGCCGGACGTATTCAAATCACTTAAATTTTCTTCGTGTGAATTTTTGGAATTCAAAATTTCAAAAGTTTTTCTCATAATTAAAAAATTCTACTTTGTAAATTAGAGTGGTTGTAAAATGATAATTTAACAGAATTAAATTTTAAACGTAATTTGAAAAAAAAAAAAAGTTACTGTTTAATTTTCAAATACTGGATGGAATATGGCTACAAAACCTTTGGTTTTAATGCAGGTGGAAAAAAACGAATCGAAAATATCTTTTTTTTTCTCTTCTTTAAATGCCAATGCCCTGTTAATACAAGGAGCTAAGCCAATTTTTAATTATGATTAACTCATTAGCATATTTTAAATTAATTTAATGCGTTTATTAAGACAAATCGAAAAATGACAGTAAAATCAAAGCTCGGCATATTTTAATTAATGAAAAAAAAAAAAAAACACGAAATTTTACGTGTGATTAAAAAAAAAGACTATAAAACCATCTTCAATATATGAAATATGTAATTTAATTACGATAATTTCAGTTCGATTTGTTAATAATAATTACTTCGTGACTTGCATTCAACAAAAAAAAAATAAATAAATAAATAAATAACATTTTCTTCCATCTTGCATAATTACTGAATTGAAAATGCACACACATCACATATTGTAAATGTAATAAATCGTACGATAGATACATCATCAAATTATCAAATTGTCGATTATGGATATTTTTTTTTTTGTTTTACTTACGAACAAAAGTAACATACTATAATTTTATTCCTACACATTCAAATAAAAATTTTCAACCAACACCAAATCACCTTACAAAAAAAAAAAAAAATAATAAAAATCCCCGTGATAAATAAATGCAAGAAAATTCTTTTAACTGGCAATTTTATTTTACAGTTTTTTTCAAATTCCATTCAATTTAAATAAATTAACCAAATTCTTTAAGTTATTGGCATAACTTTTGTTTTGTTTTACATATTTTACATTTATTTTATGGCGAAAAATAAAAAAATTCATTAAAAAAATCGTTAATTGAAGTTTAAGCTATGTGAATTGGAAACTGGGCGTATTTTACATCGATTGATATTTTTTTTTTTTTTTTTTTTTTTTTTTCAAATAAAATAAGAAAGTGTTGAATAAGATCAATCGATTGTTGGATATATGCAACCGGTGCCCGAAAAACGTTGCGGTCATCATTCAATTCATAATGTCATTGATTTTGTTTTGCATTCAATATTTCTCAACAGATATGAAGTCCAATCAGATACATTGTATGATTTTTTAAAATTTTTAAAAAAAACAACAATATTTTTTAGAAAGCGCAATGAATGCCGGCTTTCCATTTGGATAATAACATTAATAACTATAATAACCCATCATGACGGTATATTATGATTTAAGATTATAACAAAATGCATTTTTATATAGTATGAGATATGTAAGTATGTTGAACGTTATGTGATAGCTATAGATACTCAATTATATATAAAGCAAGTAGTAGAACAAAAAAAAAAAAACACTGTTTTTGTTGTTGTTGGAAATTATGAATGAAAATGCAATTGTATATTAATTTATTATTAACCCGAAGCAAATCAAATCAAAAAATAAAAATAAAAGTATAAAATAATTGATACTTGTTAGCATACTTTCGTTATAAATTATAAAATTTTAACTTCATTTCCATGATAATTAATTTTCACATAATCGAAAGTAATATATATGGTCAATCATAATGTGTTGTACCTAATTATATACATTGATTTTGTTTTTGTGTTTTTCTTCTTCTGATTTTTATTCCGATTGCAGCACATACTTTTGATTGTCAACGCCTTATTTTTTCTATCAAAATGAAAATAAAAAATCCGATACTTTATGTTTATTGAGGTATGGATATTGGTCAGTAAAAAGTGAAAACTATATTCTTTGAATAATAATTAAATACACAAACAAAAATATCAGACAGTGAAAGTTATTACACATACAATTTTTTATTTTATTTTATTTTTTTTTAATTTTTTTTTTTTAATTTACGATTGATAAGAAGGTGGATTTTTCTGTTGTTTTTTTTTTTTTTTTTTAATTTTGTTTATTGATTACCTTTGGTAATTATTCAAATTTCTTTTTTGGGGAAAAAAAAGTGAAGTAGTAGATTAAAAAATAAAATGGGAAAAATATGGATGAGTTTTTTTGAAGATTTCATTCGGAAATGTATTTGAATAATCTAGAAAAATAATTCAAAAAAAAAATGGTATTTAAATATTAAGCGTGAACAAAATCAAATGAGCTGTAGTATAGACGCACTCAATTTAGAGACACTGAAAAAATTTCTATTATTTGTTTATTGAACTTTGATTGGAAAAAAGTAGCTTGAAAAACTCGAAAACTATTTTAAATGAAAAAAAAAAATTAAGGGTGGCCCAAGATATAGAGAACTGCAGAGTTAAAATACACACTAAGTTTATTCTTAAGGTTTCTTTGAAAAAAAGTGAAAATAAAAAATTGAAACAACTCTTTTATTTAATTTGAATTTTATATTTATGTTGGCTATTATTAATTAATGTTCAATTTAATTCAACTTCTCAATTTCTTTTTAATATTTTTCCCTTTAAAAAAAAAAAATTTTAAAAAAAAATTAATAAATAAGACTACAAAAAATCACTTTTAATCTACAAAGGGACTTAAAGAATTTATTTCTGAAATTAAAAACCTCAGGTGTCGAAGAAAAACCAAAAATTCGAAAGTCTAAAGCTTTATTTAAATAAAAGAATAAAACATATTGCATTATTGTAATCGATGAATTTATCCTGTTATAATTTACCTATTAGCCTACCTATTTACCTATTAAATTAATTACTTAAAGATTTTTAATTAAATTTCTATTAAAATGACAAAAATCTGACCTACAATTTAACTTATGCACATATGTATATAGTATTTACATTGATTCATTTATACATAAATTTATACATACATATTATGTATCACATTCCATAGTATAATTACGGTTAGTTTAAGTATACATATGTACATACATACATACGATAATAAATGCAACAGCATCATCCAGCATCCGGTTAAACAAAATACAAATACCTTAACTTTATAACTAAATAGATACACTACCAACTTGCATTTAATCTATGATACATAGACGTTTTATAAGATACTTAACAACAGTATGCAATTATATAAATAATAAAATAAACAAAATAGAAATGAAATAATAAAAAAAGAAACAGACACATCAGAAAAGATTTAACACATAAATTTACTAAGATTTTTTTATTTATATATGTAGATACATTATATTTTATTTTTGCACATTTCCATAATCGGTTAACAGTAAAATTCATAGAACATTATAGACTTATATCTTCTATTGTACATTATTATTATTTTTTTTAATATTACATACCTATTTAGGTACATATGTACATATATCGAAAGATATTTTACTTCATCCTTATGTCAGCTGCAGTAGATACTTACAAAAATTATATGTGTAGAGAAGATAATGTGTGTACTATAAAATTTCAAGTTTTATATTTTACTGTATTGTTGTTGTTGTTAATGCTGATAGATTAATGCAAGTTATTAAAAGATTCTAACAGTTTAATATTTTCTATATGACGTACTATTTTTTAACCACATAGTATTATTACATTATTAATGCCTTTGGATAAATCTTGTTTAATAAAAAATATTTACGTGGCATTTTGGCTTTTATTCCTTTTTTTTTTTTTTTTTTTACTAATTTTTACTAAAAGAAAATTTCCGTTATTATTAACATCATATATGAAGATAATTTTTTAGATAGTATTATATTTTTTATCTGAAAACAAGAAAAAAAACATATAACTTTAACTACCCAGAAATATTATTTCTTGTAAACTATGCAATTTTTTTTATATATAAAATTTATAGATACATGAAAAGTTCATAATTTAATTAAAAAGATTCTGTTATAATTGAACATGCACGTTTATCAATTTCCTTATTTAAAAAAAAAAAATAAAAAAAAAATAAAAAAATTAAAATTATAATTGCATCAATAATGACAAGTGTTTCAAATCATAAATAATATGTAAAATATATATAATAATTTCCTGTTATAACATATCAACAATATCTTTAATGTTATGTAAATGATGATAATAATAAAGATGATATAAATAAAATATTGAATGTTTTGAATTTTGTAATAATTGAGTTTGTGCTGAAAATTTATTTTAAATTAAATTGGGTTAAATATGTGCTTTATTTAAGCTTTTTAGAAAAGTGCTAACAAAGTCTAATGAGATTTTATAATTTTAGAAAATTTCATTGACACTAATGAGGTAATTTTGAAGAAGCTTTTAATTTAGATTCTATTATACTCGTATAATTCATGAGAAAATTAGATACTCAAGAAATGATCTTTTTAGCACACATTCTTTTGATCTAAAAAAAAAAAAAAAAATTGAGGATTTTAAAACATGGGAAAACAGTGAATAAAAAGACGTCCAGATAAAATTTAAAAAAGAAAGTTATGATAATGAGCCTTTACGGCTTTAGGCATCCCATTGGACTTAATTCTCATAATTAAACATCCTTATATACCAAGATACATTTGCTGAAAAGGACTTTCTTACTTACTGAATGAATATACCACCCACAAATCTACGAGTATATAATAGAAATTCATAAAATAAAAGAAATAAAAACATTAAATACTATCTTCCATTTTATTCATTAATTTTCTATTGAATTGCACAAGTATGTAGGCTAATCGTTGTGAAAAATTCAACAGGTAATTCAACTTTTAAGAGTCGTTTACAAAGTTGTTTTCTTATCAGTAAAAATCTAAAATAAATAAACATTTCTGTCAGGATTGTACAAAATATTACCACTCAATAATCATTGATTTTTATAAAATGAAGATCTTAAGAAAAAGCTGTTTGATTACACGTTTTTAAAAACAGTTGTTAAACTATCATAAAACCGGTTCATTATCATGATATATCAATCAGATGATACTTATGTATTTTTTAAAGTGATTTATCAAAATTATAACATGTTTCTTGAATTTTGAGATTTATTTCTGAATTTATTTTCATTTTTTTTTACGGACATATGTACATACATGCGTAAGTCTAATGTAAATTTCAACAAAAATCATAAAACTTCAGGAAATGCAAAAAATCTTCAAAAATTTTTATGAATGAATCTAATGAAACACATCTTTAAAAAAATCAAAAAAGAGTTAAACACTAACAATTTTTTTGATTAATTGCTCATTAACAGAATTTTATGATACTATAATAATTTATAGTCTTAATCAGTTTCTAATAATTTTTTTTTTTTATTTTTTGTCAGTAATTCAGAGCCTTGACATAAATCAACTTTTTTTCTCTTCGAAGAATGAATATGTGAACCAAAAAACAAAAAGAATTAACTAAGCGTTATTGAAAAATAAAAATTATTAATCGTTAAATCACGAAATATTTCTATAAAAAATAAAAACTCAATAAAATGCAGTACCAACACGTATAGTTTTCGATTGCAAAATTTCACTATTTTTTCAATCTTTTTCTGCAATATCTTTTGTTATAGATTTATAATTTCTTCTACAACACTTTTTCATGAAATTAAAAAGAAACAAAAAAAAAACATGTATTTCCATATTGAGTCTCAAAATTATTACGAGAATTTAAACAATAATGTAAAAATTTTAAATAGGATTCTCATTTATTCAACATAGATTTTTTTACTTCATCTTGTATCTATTTATTTTTTCTTACACCATAATAAATAATTAGTAAAGTATTTATCAGATAAATTATTATTTCTTCATACATCTCATTTACTTTAAACTTTTTTGAAAGCTACTATTACTATTTTTTTTTTCTTCATATTATATGAACGTATCATACATTCGTTTTTATACAATTAAAACGCATTTGCAAATCTTTCATTTAAAAAAAAAATGATGAGTTTTTATTTTCTTGTAAAGAAAAAAACGAAAAAAAAAAATAATAATAAGAAAATATAAGAAAAACATATTTGTAATTATTTTTTTTTAAAAAAACTAAAATGTGTGTTGCGTTATTTTTCTTTACTTAAATTCTTTTTTTTTTTTGTTTTGTTTTTCTTGATGGATGATACAACTTTTGATCCATGTAACAGATCTGCAATAAGTAATCTTACGTATTGGTACACGTATGAAGAATGTAGTACAACACTATAAAAATACTTTTTTTTTTTTTATTTTTTTGTTAAATTTTCTTTGTTGATTTAGAGCGGATATGTGTGTTTTTTTTTTAAACGAAATAATGAAATGAACATTTTCTTTCGTTTAACTCTTTTTTTGCACTTTAATTTGAATTTTTTCTTTTAATCTTATTATTCTTCTGAAAAAACAACAAATATTTTTCTAAACAAAGAGTTTGAATTAAAAAAAATTAAGATTAAGATTCAATTTAGATACAATACAAATGTAATTGAAGATACATTAATGTTAGATACATTATGTGATTACATGAATAACCTAAAGAAAATTCGTGTCAAATTTTTTAATACAATTTTTTGTCCACCTTATGTACATATGTATTTTTATTTGTTTTTGTTTCTGTAAAACTATGTTGTTATTCCACAATTCAGGTCTCTAAGAATTCTGATATTTCAGAATGCAATTTTAAAATTACAAAAAAAATTTATATTAGTCTAAAGCAATTTTGTACAAGTCATAATGGGTCTGATCATAAATGTCAAGAGAAAAAATTGTTACAGAGTTCAAAGCGTGACAATATGCAATCGTCATATAAAAATGAAACATAAAACACTAAAAAAACGAGGAAAAAATCTTTAAAAAAAAAAATAAAAACTAATAAATTTTAAAGGGTTCTTAAATGAGTTTGAATGCCTTTTCAGTTTCTTAATAATATTTTTACTTTAATGTACATACATATGTAGGAATATGAGAAACACATGTGTTTTATTTCTGTGGTTATCGCCTTTCATTATTATAATTATAGCGCACACTTTAAATATTAATAATTGAAATACAACCACATTCACACATTAAAAAATTTATGTAGCATGTTGAAATTTCCTTTTAGAATTTAAACATTAAAAAAGAAGACGTTGACAAGCTCTTTTTACCGACAAGTAAAAAAAATAATTAAAAAAGAACTTTGCCTTTTTTATGATGTCACTAATCCTTTTTTTTAAATTTTTTTCTTTTAGGAGTATGGCCAATCAATGAAAGTATAAAGTTGAAAAATCAAAATCATACGATTATAGTTATAATCTCATTGGTAAAAATGTCAGCAATCTGTCAACGTTTCACTCAAAATGCATGGAAAAAGGATTTATGTTCGAATTGTTTTAAATTAAAAGACGAACATAAAATTCAAACACCCACTGCATCAAATAATACCACCACTACCACCATAACAGCAATAATTGAAAAGACTGATACCTCACAAAAATTAAATATAAATGATCAACCAACAAAAAGTATAATTAAAACATTTGTAACAAAATCAAAAAAATGTCAATCAGTTAGTTTTCCAAAAGAATTAACAAAAATTATTGGTTATGGTGGTGAATGGTCTGATACAGAATTTAGTGATGATGATAATGATAATGTAACACCATTAAATGGTAATGATGATTTAACATCATCAACAGATGATGAAGAACATCAAGAATTAATACGTTTAACAAAATCAAATACTGATTTTAATATGAATAATGGAAATTTATTAGGTGATCCTGAAGAGAATATTAAAAAGACATTTGCTGCACTTCGATTAGGTACACCACAAGTTGATTCATCGGGTAAAAAACAAACATTGAAAATTAGTGTAACACCATTTGGTACAGGATCGAAAACATCAAATCTTAAATCGAAATTTGAATTTGGTAATAAAGATGAGAAACGGAAATTTTCCAAAAAAGAGGACAAAATACAAAAACAACAACAACAACAAATCATAACGACAAATAATAATATTCTTAATAACAACACCAACAAGGATACTTCAAAGAAATCTGATTCTGGTAATGTTAGTCCACCAATTGAAAGAGCCATGGAAAAATCATTGCTTGAAGAGATATCTGAAACGCTTGAGAAGAAGCAACAGCAAAATGAAGCAAATAAAAAAATCCAATCAGATAAAGATGGTAAAATAAAATTCGAAATAACAAGCTTATCATCAACAACATTAAGTCCAGAATTGAAAAAATCTGTAATTTTACGTAATAATACTGCAATTGCAAAAGATCAAATGAAATTATCGTCAAAAATTAGTATTTTTTCAAAATGTTCAGACAGTGAAAGTGGCAACACATCTGACACAGATAATAGTATCTCGGCATACTATGATGTAATTGAAACATCAAATGCATATGAGAACATTCCTGATGGTCATGTACAGATCAAGGATCAAACAGATAATTGTAATAATAAAAATGGCAACAATACGTCTAATGTAGATGATAAGAAAAACAACAACAATAACAAAAAATCGATTTATTCAAATTCACAATATATTACGGATATGCTATTGTCATCAAAAACACATTCAGCATCATATTCTTTACATGAAGGTAGTTTCATGACAAGCAAGATCACATCAGATGGCCTAATCGTGACAAAATGTAATTCTGATGATGCTCTCGATTCAACTGAATCCAGTTTTGATGGTAGCAGTGATGAAGAAACTTCATACAATATGAATCGTAGTGAATCTGATAGCGGTATAGGAATATCAATTGGACACGAATATCAATCAATACCTGACAAAGATCCAAAAGACAACATGAAAATTAGTTCAAGTGTAAATAATTCAGATTATGAAGATATACAGGTAAGAATTTTATTAAATTCTATTATTTTTAAATTTCATGAATTTTTTTATTTATCAAAAAAAATTTCAGATTGTCGATGAAAAATGTACAACAAAGATGAATAAAAGAAAGACTGATAAAGTATTTACGATTGAGAAAAGTCGTGAATTAGCTGGTGAACCAGATGGTAGTGCTGATCCAGATGGAAGTGTTGAAACAATACCAGCATTACCAAAATCTCCACCACCAAATAAAATTGATGCGCGTGTATCATTTCTCCATGGAATGCAAAAGAATATTAATAATAAAAAACCTGAAGTACCAGCTAAACCTTCCGTTAGTGTAATTAAAACATTTACAAAACGTACACCAACAAATGTTGAACAACAAGTTATCACTCAATTGCAACAAGTAATTAAACAATCACCCTCTTCTGTTTCTGATTCAAATCAAGAAAAATTAACATTAACAAGAAAAGAAGCAAATGACTGTTCAAAATTACTTAAAAAGAATAAAGCACCCGAACCTCCTCCAACATCTTCAAATGATGATGATAAATTTAATTGTTCTGAAGTTTTTGAATCTGAAAAAGATGTACAATCAATAATTAATGTTGGTAGTGAAGTAAAACAAATTAATGCAAAAAAATTTTCATTATCATTATTATCATTGACTTCATCTTTGGATGTGGTTAAAAAAGATGAATCAACAAAATCTCAATTATCACCATCAAAAACCACAGAAGACCATCATACAACGATATATACAAGAAATCCATCAAACGGTATAAAATCAAGTTCTCCAGTTATCAGAGAAAAAGATAAACGTGAAAGGGCAACAATAAATCCAAAATTTCGAAGTTTGAATACATTCAATACAAATCGTCGTAATCAATTGGTTAAACCATCAACACCAGAACCATCACCACGTAAAAATTTATCAATGTCCGAAGAATGCCTTGTCGATGAAAAGAAAAAGAAAAGTAAATTTTCAATTAAGAAATTTTTAAGAATGGGAACAAGTAAAACCACAGATAATTTACATAAAAAAGATGGTATTTATTCTGAAGTTGTGGCTGGTGATGAACCAGGTGTTACTGGTAAACCACGTCTTGTCATTATACATCCAATTGATATTAATCCAACCGCAGTCGAAGTTGTAAAAGAAATTAAAACATCTGAAACAATTTCGTCATCGGTAATTGTAACAGGCAAACCACCCGCTCCACCACAAAGAACAAATGCTGATCGTCTATCAGAATTAAATAAACCAGCAAGACCTCCACCACCAAAAAGTGCAGAATTACGAAGAAGGCAAAAAATTGGTTTCAATATTAATGGCACAGGATCTGTTAAATGTAAATCAGATAACGTTTATGCCAATCTTGGTTCGTTAAAAATTTTTGTATTTTTTTTTCAATTCGAAAATGTACAACCTGTTTTGTTTTTTTCTTTTTTTAAGGTGAAATCCGTTCAGCTATTGCTCCAAGAAAGCCTGAGAGAACTGCCAGCATGAGAGAACGTGAAGCACAATTAGAATTGGCTAAAAAACGTCAGGGTAATGAAAGTTCGGATACAGTTTCTGTTTGTTCATCAAACGGAGGAAATGTTCCAAACGAATCATCATCACTATCGGCATCAGTAACAACAGTACAGGGTGCAGAAAATCAACATTGTGCAACAAACAATAAGAAAGATCAAAAACAACAACAAATTTCAAAATCATCTATTATTGATATTTCTCCAAAAGAAGAACGTTTAAGTACTTTTGAACGCAAGAAAATATTTGAAAATGATGGAAAAGTTGCTAGTAAATTGGAAATATTTGAAAGAGGCTCGATGTCTATAGAATCTGGAAAATATAGACAGTCATTGAATGATGGCTTAAAGAATTCCGTACTCAAAATTAATAATACAATCGATAGCTATTTAAAGGATAAAAGAGAGGCATATGAGGCATTATATGAAAATTGTCAGGATTCTGTAGCAACAACAACAACAATAACGACCTCACGAGATGTAGATTTAAGAAGAACAAATTTTGAATCAATTACGACACCAACGAATACCGTTAATCGACAGTCAAGGTCCAGTTTCCAAGAAACGGGATCAGTATCAGGTGTAAGCTGTACAAGAAGTGAATATGGTGCTACTGGTCGTTATGGGTTAAATAATAGCTATGGTAGGACGAAAAAAAGTATTTTTTTTAGTAAAGAAAATAAATTTGTTTTCAAATTTGCAGCAAACATTCCAAGAGTTGTATCAGCTTCATATTGTGGAAGTGAAATGGGTGAATCAGACATATATTCTCCGTATAGTTTTTGCGGAAGTGAAGCTGGTGTGGATGTAGCAAATGACATTCACGATAGTGTATGGGGGGGAGTTTCAACGGTATTTTATGATTTAATTTTAAAAAGCTTTCTCTTTAAAAACAATGTTACTTTTTCCGATAGGGCACAAAATCTCGTGTTAAAACCACAAATCGATTGAGAATGCGTAAGGGACGAAGCGTTGTTCATAAAAATATTGAAGACAATTACAGTGCTGTAGTTGTTGCAAATCATGAAGCTTTGGCACAAGTACTTGATCAGGTAAAAAGACAAAAAAATAAAATGGAATCAAAAAAATTTCGAAATTAATAAATTTTCATATTTTTTTTTTTTTAGCTCCAACAAAGCCCTTCAATTCCACATTCATTGCGTCCACTTGCAAATGCAATTAATTTACGTTTTGAAGATTTTACAATACTTGAAGGTGCTCAAGCATTTGTCGTTGGTAAACGTGCATTTCATGCTGCTTTATGGACAACTACTCCAGTTACACTTGCCCTTTCTGCCGATTGTAATGCAATTTCTGGTGTTAGTGGTGAATTAAATCAACTTTCTGGTGGAATTAGTGGAGCTTTAAATCCTATTACAGAATTTTGTGATCTTGTTCCAAGCTATCATTTACCATTAATGCCAAGTACTGAAGTTCGTATGCTTCAGGCAACTATATCAGTACTGCCACGTTTACAATTAGACACATTACAATCAATTGGTTCAATTCTAAAGAATAAATCACAAATACTTGATAAGCAAATTAATAATTTCCGTGGATCAATTCCAAACTTAAGTGGCCAAAAAGAACAAAATCTCACACTAAGAAATGTTTGTTCTGTTCAAAATTTAACAACATTGAATGAAGAATCATCGAATGAAAAAACTGATGAAATACTATCGATTCCTGGTATGCCAACATTTGATGATGTTTTATGTCGAGAAATTGGTTTCATAATGTTACAATTAGTTAACGGTTTGAAAAATCTTCAATCTAAAGCAATCGAAGAAATGCCACTTAGTTTATCGAATGTTATTTTATGTAAAGAAGTTGATAATAAGGAAGCTCAAGCTCGATTGTGTGTTTTACAAGGGTAAGAAAGTGAATAGGATTTTGTTTGTGAATTTATTTAATTTAATTCTTTCTTTTTTTTTTTTCTAGTGTTAATAATGATGAAGATGAACCAATGGGAACACTTTGTAAATGTGCTCATATTGCATTAACGGAAATGTTACCATCAACAAAATTAACTCAACTTTTATCAAATATTTTCTTACAAGAACGTTCTGAATCATTATCAAAAACAAAATCAATTTTAGAATTTGTACTTTGGGGACCATCTGATGTCGCATTAAGCGGTTCAATAAAAGAACGTGAATTAGCACTTCAAAGATGGTTAGATTTAGAACGTGCAACTGTTTTACATGGTTTAGTTCGAACACGTATCGAATTAACAGTTTATGATGAATGTCATTTAATGTTTTTGGTACGATCGAATGCAAAAATTATGAATGAAGCTGCAAAAATTGTATCGAATTATGAAAAAAATGATGAATACTAAAAAAAAAAAAAAAAATAAGTAAATTATTATTTTTTAAGCATTTCTAAAAAGTTTTGTGCCAAATTATAATCGAAGAATATTTTCAAGATTTATTTCTTTTCTTATATTTATATGAAAAAAAAAACAACATGACAAAATTATATTTGTTTTATATTTATAAATTTTTTTTTTTCTAAAAATTAGATTACGTGAAATTATTGTTAATTCAAAATTTAAACTACTCTTTTATGGCAACCAAAACCGCGGTGTTAGTTAAAACTCAAATGAATAAAAAATATTAATTTAAATAAACGATGTATTGAATTACTTATAAAGAAAATTTGAAATAAAGTGTATTAGAATATACATATATATGTTTTTTCATTAACGAATCACTAGGATAAAGGATCCGGTTCCGATCTGTTCGATTAGATTCAAGCATTTTGAAATGTTTTTTTAAAAAGATCTTAAG
Source organism: Bombylius discolor (assembly GCA_939192795.1). Taxonomy (NCBI): domain Eukaryota; kingdom Metazoa; phylum Arthropoda; class Insecta; order Diptera; family Bombyliidae; genus Bombylius; species Bombylius discolor. The sequence goes on along the minus strand of OW584241.1, from coordinate 1,248,145 downwards.
TTTCTCTTTCAAACTGATCTTCATTTGGACCTCTACATTACGTAAGCCCTGGAATAGATTGTAAAAAGTGAAACCGGTCACTTTTCATTATAAAAAAAAACTTTCTTTGATCTTGAATATCCCAGGAACCATTGAGAATGTACCCTCCTCCCCCCTTGTCATATAATTTTCTTCATTTATCAGCGAAATCATCAACCCTTCACAGTTCGGCAAACGCTCCATAAAACATCCTATAAATTTTAATTGTTAAAATTCTTCAGAATTTTTTACGCAATGGTCTTATTAAAAAAAAAAAATTCCTTATTTTGTTTTTAAAATAATAGATAATAATTTATTCATCTTTCCTCTAAACATAAATATAATATTTTTAACATCAAAGTTAATATGTATTTTGAACTTTTTTTTTCCAAATATAATAATTATCAACTAAATAGATCAATACACCGACTCATTAATTTGATTTTTTAATTGATTTTTTTACAATTTAACTAATACCACTTCACTAATAAATTCTTCTATTTTTTTTTTTTTTTTTTTTGATTATAATTTTATTTGATAAAATAAAAATATATACTATACGTACATACATACATATATGTACCCATAAAACACCTGCTTTTTTTTATAAGATATTTTATAAAAAATTATAATAATTTTGAAATTTTTCTAAAATGTTATCTTCTTCTTCTTCTTCTTTTCCTAATTTAAATGCATCGGAACATCAGACTATTTATTAAACATATATATATAAATATATTTTTTTTTTTTTTTGATATACACATATTTTATATGTTGACTAATATTAATATATTATGCATATTTTTTTTTTATCAGCATAAGTATTCATCAAACCAAATTTACAACAGTTTTCTAAGTTTCAATTTACAACAATAAAAAAAAAAAAAAAAAGCATAATAAAATAATTTGTTTTTTTTTTTTAAACATACATTCAATATATCAATATTGGTTCTAAAAGTATTCTTGTAATACAACATATACCTATTCATAATATAATGTCAGACATTAAAAGCTATTATTTATTTAATTTTTTACCATATACATATAAGTAACTATAATATTACAATTTATCATTTAATAAGGTGGTAGCATTACAATAAGTTATGTTTCTTTTTTTTTTTTTTAATTTTTTATTTTGCACAAGAATTTTTTTTCTGTCACTTATTTTTTTATACATATATTTTTTTTTTAGTATTTACTAAAAGCACCTATGAAGTTCTAATCAATTAAGCTAATAGGTTAAACTTTCATTACAACTAATGGAATTAATTTTTGTTTTAATTTTTTAAAATGCCAGTAATTAATTTTGACGATAAATTTAATTTATTATTTTTTTTTTTTCATTTTGTTTTGTTAAATAAAATCAGGAATTATACACCTTTTATTTTTAAAAGAATGAAAAAATCACGATATAAAATTTAAAAATTTACTAAAATCATTTTATCCAAAAGAATAATATCTAAAATTTTTGGAAATCATTTAAATTGATCCTTCTAATACGTGACTAAGAAGAGCCAGTTGAATTTTTGAAACATAGTAAAGATATTATAAAGTTTGGATTCTGAAGGATACCAAATGAAGATAATGGATATTATTATTCAAAGTTTTTGACGATATTATTTTTTTATGATTGTCATGGGAAAACGGTCATGAAAACGGTTGAATTCAGAATTTTTAAAACCGTAGAATTGAAAATGCATCAAAAAAAAAACAATGAAACAAAGTAAAATTTTTCTAGTTTGAATAGTTTTTGTGTAAAAATTTAATTTCTGTACAGCATGTACAAAACTGAGCAGGGTAGTAGGTAGATCTCGACGAGAAATGAAAAAAAAAAAAACTGTATGAAAAAGGAGGATGAAGGACCAATTTAATTGAGTTTCGTTTTTCGTGTTGGTTTTCTAAATTTACTAATTTTTCTGCATTATAAAATTTGATACATTATGATCTTTTTTATTACCCTGTATCACGGATTTTCTACTGATTTATATAGAATATTTTATTTTTTATATGTTTTCATTCTTTTTTTTTTTTTTAGTTAACTACTTTTGACCATTGATTATAAGTAAGTTTAGTCACACATATCATAAATACAGATACACCCTGTATACATTTTTTTTTTATTTGGTTTTTACTACTCTTACTGAATGAAGCTATTAATTTTCATAGTAATCAGCTTCTTCTTTAATTTTAATCAATCAAAAAAACAAAACAAAACAAAAACTCTTTCATATAAAATGTCTACCGTTATTCAAGATTTTTTCTTTCTACATTGAAAATGTGCTTTTATATTCTTGGTCCAAGACGTTTTGTGAGGAACACACGTACTGTTAATATTCGTTCACTATAGAATTTATTGTTTGATTACTATAAATAACGTTTTTATTGTTGTTTTTTTCATGTAAATTTATCTTAATAACTAGAATATGTTCATTTTGTAAGAACTACGATACAAGTAAATATGATGTAAAGCTTCTTTCTATTTTTTCTAGATTTTGTTTTCTTGTTTTTTTGGAAGCATTCGGAAATGTTAATATTGAACTTTTTTGTATTGTATTTTTATTTAAAAGGTTCAAAAAAAAATTCAATATACGACGAAAATAAGTAACAACTTTGTAAGTCACACATTTCTTTCTCTCGAAATTATACGCTTTCATTTAAGAAAAACTAAAACGTTTCAGAAACTTGTACAATTATTGATCTTTCCTTTATACGCCAGAGTATCACCAGTATACTCATGCTCATGGTCGAATCACTTTTCCTCGTAGTCGAAGTCACTGTCGTCGCTTTATGCTTTTTAGACAATATGATGATAGTCGTGAGAAGTTACGACAGTTCAGTCGTCCTTGTTTCGAGTATAAATCGACACTTGTCAATATAAAACGTTAAACGAATATCATTATAGAGACAGCGTGGAGGTATATTGCTTTCGCTTTAACATCTCAGAGTGAGATTGTAGAATAAGCGTCAGATTATAGGGTCTATTGCTTCATTCGAAAACGTCGAATGATCGTCAATCAACAAATTTCAGCTTAAAGCTTTAATATGCTGAATTTCGTTAATTGACGATCATTTGAAGTTTTATAAAATGCACTATGTATTTCTACTTTTCACTTTGGATGTTCGAAAAATTAACTTTAATGTCAATTTAAAAAAAAAAAATCTACGGAAAAAATTCGTATTTTTTTTAAAGAATAGAATTTATGCGTTTAATATTTTTTAATGACAGTAAAAATTCATTTGTTTGAATTTGAATTTTCAAATGTAAAATTCGAAATTTATTAAATTTCACTTAACACTGAATTCTAAACAGGTTAAATTTTTCAATATAGGATGTAAATAAAGCATTAAACCACAGATTCCATTCATAAATCAATTTTTTAATTTTTGACTAAAATTTGCTTTTAATAAATTTCAAAAAACACAATACTAGGAAAAATCTATGTCGAAGAAAAAAAATGATATGAATGATATTTTTAATAAAATTGTGCGGACTATAAACAATTTCTTCATAAATTTTAATAATTTCAATTTTTTTTCAATTTTTTTAATTTCAAAGAGACAATATGTTCTTTACTTGTAGGGAAACGAAAGAAATCATTATCTTGTTCTCAATAAATTCAATTAACAAATCATACGTTTTCTTCTTCTTCTTCGTTTCATTTTTGGAGCATGCCTAGCCTGAGATATTAAAATATTAATAGCTGTATCTTCAACATCATAATATTAGCTTTACCTGATCAATATATTTACGTTTCTCTTCTGCAGACATACTATTCCATACTTTAGCACCATTTTTTGCTATTTCAATTATACTTGGACCACAATGTTCTTGCCTATAAGTTCTTAGAAAATTGAAAAATGGATTTCTTGTTACAATTCCTGCACGGTAACATCTTTTTCCTCCACCCTCTTTACTAGCTTTGCGTTTTCGAGGTCGTCGTTTACGGCTACCACTACGTTTTCTACTACGTCTTCTACTACGACTACGACTACGTTTTCTACTCCGACTACGACTACGTTTTCTGCTACGACTACGACGACTACGACTACGATTTCGTCTTCGAACTAATATTCGCGGTGGTCGTCTTTTTTTAGGACGACATACTGGCATAGGACACACGTCAGACATTTTATCTTTTTATGTTTCTGATAGATACTTTTTTTTTTTGCTTGAAAATTAAATTAACAAATACTTATGAGAAAATATGAAATATAATAACAAATATGAATTATTTTAATTTAAATTTCAACGAGCTGGCAAATAAAAATTTATAAAAAATAAAGAAAAAAAGAATGACATATGATTTTTTATGCTAACGTGATGAAATTTAAAAAACAAAAAAAAGAAGTAGGTTTTGAATTTGTAATTTTTTTTTCAATTTAAAGCTTTCTAATTGGGAGGAGAGAAACTGTAGCAATTAAATTGAACAGCTCTCCTCCCTTCAGCAAATATATTTTAAAACTATTTTAAGATTTTGAAATACCTCGTTTTTGTTTTTGGAAAATTAACTCTAACGTTCTTCCGTGTAAAAAAAAAAAAGAGAGACATGATGCTTAAATTAGAAGAAGCAAGAATTTTAAAATTTATTCATAAAAATCTTTGATGTGTAAGATATTTTGATATGTTGTTATGGTGTGGTAGCTCGGGCTATTAGCTTATAAGAAGCAAGTCGACTCGGAGGCCTAAGGGCCTATTGTGGGAATAAATTTGGTTTATCCTGAAAACCATCCCGAATTTTTAATAAATCAGTTCAGATCCTTTAATGTTATCTCAGCTTTGTCGAAACCTTGCTCCCAAATAAGTGAGCTTTTGTTTTTTAGAGCTGAACAGCTCCGACGATTTTTCGAAGTTTTTTTTTTTGAACTACATGAAGAATTGCGGTCTTTTTTAACTTTTTGATATGTTGAAATTTTCTAGAAAAAAATAATAATTTGATGAAAGTTGAAATCTTATTTTCACAGAAACAAGTATGTATGTGAAAAACTTGATAATTACAAAATGGATTAACAAGTTTGAATATTTTTACACGGTAAAAAACGTGGTTAATTTTCAAAAACGAGGAATTTTAATAATTTTTAAAGAGGCACTATATTTTAAAATATTGTAAATTGTACATAGTAAAGAATTGGTTTATTTTTTAAAAAAAATTGTTGAATACCTTTTTTGATATCGTTGATTTTGTTTTCTTTAAAATTGTTCTAGGTACATTTACTTTTTAAAAACAGTCAAATTTCCTTAAGTTGCCTTAAAGCTGCCATTAAGTTTATTTTGACTTAGAGAATTATTTTTGCATGAAAAATTTAAGAGCCGGCTGACTGAGGAAAATTTGACTGTATTTTATTACTAATTTATGACATATTTGTAGGTTTTTCCTAATAAAAAATTTCAATTTTGGTCAAATGATACACTTACAATGTTTTATGTACAAGTTTCTTGTTTAAAATTCAGAATTGATATTTTGCAGAAAGAATATTCTCAAATTTTTTCACATTTATCATTTCATTCCTGTTTACATTTCTTAACAATTTTTTTTCAGCTATTTTGATTTCTAACAAACAATTTATAACTTTGTTATTTTGCATAGGCATTTAAATTGTTCCCAACTATTTTTTAACAACAAAAAAAAAATTATAATAATATTTTCTAATTATAGTACTTACGACCTACTCCTGGATTAAGTAATCGACAAAAATGTGGTGTTGTAACGCGACAATCAACTTGAATTGCCCGTCTTTGTCGCATTGGTCATTGACGCGATGATGATGATGAATTTCTAATGAATTCGTCATGTTTACGAACCTAATAAATGATAATTTCAGAATTTTAGAATTTAATAAAAATAAAAATGATAATTTTAACTTACAACATCAGCAACAATGGGCTCTTCAATTTCTAAGCCTGATAATGCTTGCTCTCTAGTTACATGAACCTCATATGATGTTGTTGGTGTAACGAAAACTACTCTCTGTTTCCTTGATTGTAACATATTTGCAATTACCATCTTTAAAATGAAAACAAAAAAATTATTTCACAATAATTTGGAATATTCACCTCAATTGTAGATTTCGATTGAAAGTCGATTCCATTCGAATCATTCTTTTCGAACGAACAAATAGATGATGCATAAAATCGGATAAGTTATCACGATTCGAACGAAAGAATTTTGGAATGCCATTAGTTTTTCGAACGGAAATGCCAATTGCCAATCTACAACAGAGGGTGATTATTTCATCAAGAGCATACCTTATGTTTATATTTTGCTAAACTATCTCTGGCTTTTGCAATCAGTAAATTTTCATCAGTTTCTAATTTAAATGATACAACAAATGCATTCGGTACCCATAAACTTACTAATGGAGCCAAAATTTTTGGCACTAATTGTAACGAAATTGTCGGAGCACCTTGACCAGATTGCATTTTATGAGTTGGCTATTTAGATAAAATACAATTGAGACAAAATTACAAATAATTTTTTTTTTTTTATTTTATAGACAAAAGAGTAAAAAAACTCACCATTTTATCTGATGGAACATAAAAATCAGATACAGCAGCTGCTAAATATAATAATGCTCTTTGTTCAAATGTAGCCAAACATTCACATGTAGCACGTAATAGCCACATATAATCTACAACACTTGTAAAATTAATATATAAAATTTTTTGATTTTCTTGTGCGTTCTTATATTTAATTAATATTGGTGCCAATACATCAACTGAACTTGGTTTAACATTTATTGTTGAATTTTGATCATTTTGATTTAAATCCAACATATCAAAAATTTGTTGTCCAGTAAAATGTCTTGTAAATGGTTCTAAGGATTTTAAACGATACATAAATATAACAGCATAATCATGATCTAGAAAATATTCAGCTGATGCTGAACCTCTTGTACCAGCACTAAAATTATCTACAAATCTAACTGTATTATGTTCTAATGGGACGGTTGTTCCTCCAGACTAATAAAAGAAGAAAGTAGTTCATCATAAAAACATTTATTTGAAAAAAAAAAAAAATACTTACAGTTATTAGAACAATGTTATTTTTGAGTTCATTATGTCTATTACAAAATTCCTTCAATAAGGATCGATTGTCCTCGAAATCTGCTGGTGGAAGATGGGTTGCATAAAATTCTTCCCAATGAGTTGTCATTTTTTTTTTTTTTGGTATATATGATAGACGAAACTTCTTAAAAGTAGAAAATAAAAATCAATTTTTTTCTAATGAATCATCGAACACTTGGGAAATTAAAAGAAAAAAACACTGAATTTATAAAAAATTCACTACAGAGAATAAAGTGTAGACTAATTAATTATAAAAATGATATTATTAGATTTAAATATTAATAATTAAAAAGTAAAATGATGCGCGATTCCCTTCAGGATTATTTCAGAAAAAAATTAATTTCTGCTTCATTTCAGCAATACAGCAAGCAGCATGTGACAACTGACAGTGACAAGCGACAATCAGCCATTTATATTATTATAAATAGAACTGCATTTCCAGCACTGCATTACCAGATTATAAATATAATTCTCTCTCGGCCAATTCAGCGGCTTGTTCCATTTTCCATTTCATTTCAATGTAATCATTGTAAATTGTAATCACTAATTTATTTTTTCAATTCAATTGGGTTTGTGCTGTTGTCTTGTTTGTTGCATTTTAAAATATAAAAAAAATTTAATATTAAAAAAAGGATTTCCAGTTAAATTTTTAAAACAAGAACAAACTTTAAATTAAATATATTTTTAATTCAATATTTTAGGATTTAAAAACAAAAAACAAAGTGATTCAACATAAAAAAAAATTTAATTATATTCCAAGTGTGTGATTTTATCCAATAAATGTTTTCCAACTAGTTTTACCGATTTTTGGAAAAAAAAGGTGTAAAAATTCATCAAGATTCTACAATTAGAAATTCATAAACGTCAACAGGTTTGTATTTTTTTTTTTTAAATCAATAAAATTATTAAAGGGTTCGGGATTTAAAATTAAGAAAGAAAAAAAAGCAATAAATCAATTTTTCACTTTGAAGAAAGGCTTAGATGATTTAAAAACACCTACGTTTTACATAATCTACTTCAATAATTTTGTTTTTTCGTCATTTTGAGCTGGAAACTTCCATTTTAGTTCTTACAAATATTGTCAGGTAATAGGTATTGTGATATGCTAATTAAAAATCACATTTGATTACGTACTTATTTCTATTTAATTTAAACTCTATAAATTATATATTTCCCACATATGTTAGTTACCTGATATTATTTTTTTTAAGTATTTTATATTTATTAAATTGTGTGTGTAATAAGAGGTAGGAAGCTGAACAATTTGAGTAGTCTAAAATTTAACTAAACGACTTCCTTCCTTTTTCAGAGCTAAAGAACTTTAATTATATACTTACATGATTTAAAAAAAAATATATATGTATGTACCTAACCTACGTACGTACATATTTGAATTCGTTCTCTTGAAAATATTTTCTATTCGTAATTTTTATGCTTTTAAGCTTTGAATAAGAAATAATAAAAGTGGCGTGAGAAGAGTTAAAAGAAAAAAATATAGGTCAACAATTTTGAACAGTTTCACTTATTTTCCTATAAAATAAATACAATAACATAAAGAAGCCCTAATGCATTTATTTTCAAATTTTTTTATTTTTAAAATTGCAATTCAATTTCAACAATTGGTTGTTATAAAAAATATCAGAGCTTAATGCACAATTTTAAGGGCGAGATGAGTTCACTAATCTCAGGCTTAGTATAAACTCCTTTCCAGAAAATAAAAGGGAAAATTTAAATGAAAACAAAGTCGAATTTCTAAAATTTTTATCAAAAAATCAAATCCTTGTATGTCCACCACACCTGTCTATGCATAACAAATTATACACTATACCTATAGTTATCAATTTGGCAATATGTCACGGCTAAAGATTTTCATAATAATACTATTGTATTTGTAACATCAAGCGAAAAATTAAATATAAAAAAAAACAGGGAACGAAAATGAACTCATTGGCCTAGACCGTGACTATACTTTTTTTTTTTTTTTGAAAAACTACATCACTTATACTTTTACTCACATAAAATAATATTCTTTTTAAAATAACCCAGGGTAATTACACCTATGATGATAAAAAGGTGAATGAATAAGCGCATATGTTACGTATACTATGCATATGTGTGTTCTTAACTTCCGGTTTATAAAGTCCCCCTCATTGAAAGAATGAAAAAATAAAAACCAATTTAATAAATGGAATAGAGGATACAATACCTAGAATATAGCACGAGACATAAACATTAAACATCGTACAGAATGTGTCTATAACTTTGAATCCAGCTATTTTTATGCATTTATTCAAATTAAGCATGTAATCAAAAGATGCGAGTGCCTGATACAAAAAAAAAAAGAAGAAGCAAATAAATGATTAGTATGTACGTACATCATATATAATGTCTACTTGATATTCATGAAAACAAATACAAGCACATATTAACAACAAAATTTTATCCTTTTTATAAAATAAGAAAGAAAAAAGCCTATTGAATTTATAGATGAAAACTTCCTGTTTAAAGTAGTGAAATAATGAATTTTTCAATTAAATTTAAAATTGACCGAAAGAAAATTAATTCACTATAACTAAATTATTTTCAGATTTTAACTATCGTTTTGTTTAGAGTCTGACTAATTCATAAACTATATAGATACTGTAGGTACTTGAAAGTTAATAAAGATTAAATTGTAATTTGTATTAATTTGTGTAATCTATAAAACAATTTATTATTGCAAAACAATTTTTATTGCGCAATTGCTTTAATAAATTTTTCTTGATCTCATTCGCATTCAAAATTCATAATTTAGCAATTAATTAAATTTTTCACAGCTGTTCAGAATTCTAAATATTAAAAATAAATAAAAGGGAACTAGAATTGATTTAGATTGATCGAGAAAAATTAATGTGTTCAATAAAGAGTCCATTTTCAATAAAATTTTCCAAACTGTTATTAGTTTTCATTGAACACAATGCTATTTTGTAGCTTGTTCATTTTAGTGATTTTTCAATTTGTATAAAATAAGTGAAGGAACCCTATGAAGATAATATTCACGTAGAACCCTCCAGGAAAAAGGGACGCGAGTCATCCAAAGAGAAGATTTATAGATGCATTCAATATACACTTTATGTAAAAAATTTAATGTGAAAATTTATCAAAATCAACATTATTTTCAAGATAAAAAAAAAACAATGATTATTCGATCCCGTAAAAAGATACAAAAAAAAAAAACCAATTTCAAAGAATTTTTCAAATAAAATTTCTTCTTGAATTGTATTGGAATCAAATAAAAGTAGTTCATGTTTATAAAAGCTTATGTAGATCATAATATATATATATATATAAGATGGTATATTTTATGTTTTTATACATATTTTTTTATTATGTATTTTCACATTATGATGACTGGTTTTTCATATGATTACATATATGTGAGACTTGTATATTTTACGCTACGGTTATTGAATTTCCTTATAACCACAAAACTAATATATATTATATACTTATGCGAGTATACAGATACTTACAAAGATAACAATTAGCATTTACTTTAATGTTCATTGAACTTGAAAAAAAAATCATAAAAATGATCAACAACAGAAAAAAATCATAAATTTCGAAATATGTATAGCTAAATATGAACTATATGAGTACCTATATCTTATAAGTTATCGATAATAATCGATCACAACGACTAACGAATTGAAAATGTGAAATTTTGTACTTTCTTTTATCTTTTTTTTTTTTATTTATATACATATATCAAAAACTTTTAGTGTGTCACATTCACAAGTAACTTGATTCCAATTTACAATGATCTATATAAATAAGATCGTTTTATTGGTTTTTATATATCTAAAGATATATGTTGAACTACATAATATGAACACAATGAAGATTTCGATTATCATTCATTCATTTATTTTCTTCTTCAATTTTCTCAAAGAGATCTGTTGTTTTTTTTTTTAAATTAATTTTTCAATTGATAAAAAAATTCTTCGAAAATTTAATTTTTCTAATTAGTTTTTTTTTTTTTCATTGTTTTTGAAAAACGTTTTGTAAATTCTTTCTTTTTCTACAACACAAATTAGATACACACTCACAAAACAAAGCTTCATTTTTCATATTTTCATTGATTTTCTACAATTTCGTCTCATGTCATCTGATATTTGTGTGATTTTCATTTTTTTTTTTCTTTAAATTTGATTTACCTTTTGTATGTCTTTACATTAGAATTCTCATCAATTTAACATTTTGTACTATCCATCAGTTTTTAATGATTTTCACTTATTTATTTATTTATTTTTTTGTTTTCCATCTCATCAAGGTTAAGGTGGAGTTTTAAATGTTCATAACACTTGCTATTTTTTGCTTTTTGTTTTATTTTCTTCGTCTCACTTTTTTCTATTGAAATTTAAGAACTTGTCTACTAGGCTTACAATGACCTTTTTGCTTTTTTTCTTCATTTTTTACTTTTATTGAAGCCATAAGTTTAGAAACCTTTCGAGATAATAAATAAGAAGAAATAATAAACAAACAACAGAAAAATTTTTTTTGTTACCTATAGTTATATGAACTTTGTGCAATGTAATCAATCTTTTGTTATATATGAACAAGGTTGCCATTGTGAAAAAAAAGAGCACTTAATCTAAATTGCAAAAATGACTGAACAAGTAATTCTTAATGATTATGTCTATACATGAGGACAATAGTTCATTTCTTAAGATTACCGGTAATCATTAGGTTTCTATGAATTTTATTGTTTCTTTTCATTTTTGCAAATAATAAGTGCATAGGTGTTGCTTTTATTCGAATTTTTTCTTTTTATAATTTCATTATTACTATTTTTTTTATTCAGGTAATTTGTAATCGAATAACTCTTAAATTAAATGAAATTTTCTATCTATACAAAAGAATCTAAAATTCTAAATTCAGATGTAACAAGATGCAATATTTTCATTAAGAAAATTTTTTCCTCAGCCTTACTACAGACCACTAGCCAAAGCTTCTTTTACAATTCGCCTCCATTCCGTCCTATCTTGTGCCAATCTTTTATAGTTTCGCACTTGCACTTTTCTAAAGTGCACTTCTACAGCATTTAAACATATATTTTTCGGTCTTCCTTATCTTCTTACACCTGACTATTTTGGTTGTCTTATTTTAGAAAAATTTAAATATTCATTTTAATATCAAATATCTCAATTCGATGACACATCACTGCTTTTCAAATCTTGATAAAAATTTATTAGTAAATTTATTGAAAAATTAAATCTAAGGAATTTCTACGAGAGCTATTAAAAATTCATAAAATGTTATTAAACATATAAATTACATTCATGTAATAAATAGTTAAAAATTTAAATTAATAATTTTCTTTATGTTTTCATCAAGTTTGTATTGCTCATTCAATATTATTATAGATTTTAATCGTGAACTGTTTTTTTTTTTTCAATTTTAAAGACGTTTCATTTATTAAAATTTTTACCTTTCATAAGAAAAAAAAAAATTATTTTCGCATATAAATGCTGTTTTAATTTACTTTTTTTTTCTATTGAATTTGAAAAAAATAACAAAAAAATAAGAAAAATAAACTTTAAAAAAATAAAAAATTAACAAACTCCTATTTTTAGCTCTCCATATGAGCTTGCAATCATTGTAAAATATTTTTTATTTTACTTTCACATTTTCAAAGGTGAAAAAAAAAAATTTATGTATGTTGTTTTTTTTTCAATTTTATTATGTTTTTTTTTTTTTTTTTTTTTTGATAAAATAAGTAGAAACAGTGGAAAATCCATTAAAAAATGTATAAAAATTAAATTACCTGTAACAAAAACAGTTTAAAACAACAACAATTACCTACTACATACATATATGATTAATTTTATTTAAAGCTAATGCATTAACTGGTACTTGCTCCAGTAATATACATACGTAGATATGTACTTTTTTTTTATCGACAAGATACAAATTATTGTTACGTTACCAATGCTGACTTTTATAAATTCTACAGAAAAGATACATATTCCTCTCTATAATTTTTCTTCAAAATTTATCTTGATGGGCTTTTTTTTTTTTTTTTTTTTTTTTTTTGATTACTGTTATTATTATTACTTAAAGTAATGTAAAAGGTGAAAACAAATTTTTAATTGAAAATTGCTCAATTATTGTTTTATGATTACAATGCAAGAAACGTAAAAATAATAATAAATTTTTTTTATTCCATACATTCAAGTAAAATATTTTATTACAATCAAGTAAAATTATGTATTGGAAAGAAAACAAAAAAAAAATAAATAAATGAAATAAAATAAAATTTTAAAATGCTGATTTTAAAAAAAAATGATTAATTGAATTTAATAAAATGTTTCAAGTCAATAAAAAAAATTGATATCATTTATGTAAATACGATAAAAGTATATTTTTGTAATAAAATCACAATTGTTGATAAAAGAATATGAAAAAAAATGTATATTTTTTCTTTATTTATTTAATAAACAATTAAATTCAGAAGAAAAACAAAAAACACTTGCTGTTAGTTTTTTTCTGGATTTTTATTGGCATATTATTGTATAATACACGCTCTGTTGCTTATGAATTTTCAGTCGTAAAAGTGTAAGCATTTAAAATAATAGAAATACACGTAATCATTACACTGTTAATTTTTCTTATTTTTAATTTTTTTTTTTTTTCATCTTATTCTAACTTTTGTTTGTTTCAAATGAGTAAGCTTGAAAAAACTAAAAGAAAAAAAAACAGTAATTAGAAAATTATTATGAAATCACATCTTACGACACATTTAGTTTTTTTTTTTATAAAACGAATTGTCCGTACAAGTATTACTTGATATTACCTCAAAAAAACGCAGCTATATCGAGATACATTGTAAGAATTATAACTGTACTCGCACTTTTATTTGAAAGTACATAATATAATATTCATTTGTTGTTAGACGAGATTTTTTTATAATAATAAAAGTTGACTTAAGATATATATTTTTTTTTTTTGTTGTTGCTGAAATTGTTGTCTTTTTCAAAGAAAAGATACTTAGATAAAACATGAAATTAAATGAAACTTGTATGCATATATGTAAAATATCTTTATATATTATGTACCTGTAAATATATCTTCACTTATATACATATATACATATATAAAAATTATATTATTTATACATATGTTTATAAATCGCATCCGGTAAAACTGATGATGGAATTATCTTTTATTTTGCAATCAAAATGATCTGATTGTCTTGTTGTAAATGTAAGTACACATTAAAGTACTTATTTTCTCTCTAAAACTATACAAAAAAATATATATGTTAAAAACAAAATGAATAAGTATATATTCATAAAATAAATGCAATTTAAAAATAAACAAAAAATATATAAAACTTGTTTTATAAATTTTACAGTAGGATACTTTTGTCGTCACTATTCTTAAAAACACCTCTTTTATACATTTTTCTTTTAGATATATTTTTTTTTATTATCTAGTGTAACAATTCGTGTCTATAATAGGAAAATGTATCTATTTTTTTTGTTAAATATGTACATACTTGATTTTTACATATATTTTTAAATATGATTTAAAAAAAAAAAATAAATTATTTAATTGATCCTAATATTATGTAATTATTTTTTTCTCTCAATTTCATATTTCGTTTTTTCTTTTTTATTTTTAATTTAATTTTAATTCAACTAAAGATATTTATCTGTCTCCAATATCTTAAAAACAATAAAATTTAAAGTAATAATTTTTTGCACGTAATCTAAATACATTTCTACTTCTATATGTGATCAAGTGTTTTGTATATTTTGTGATTCATGATGAAAAAAAAAATATATAGGTATTATGATAATTGTATGTGTGTAGATTGTGACGATATAGAAAAAATCTATATACGATAACGAGTAGGTAACATATCGTTGAAACAATTTAAATTTAATTTTATTCAGTTTAAAATTATAAGTACACCTCTGTTTTATTTTTAAGAAATTAAAATTTTTTTAAATTGTGAATTAAACAAAATTATTACAAGAAAATTACGAAATTGAGGTCAGTTAATTATTTAATTAAATTTTATTATTATAATCTTTAATTTAACTAAAAATGTTTTTATTTTATATTATTCTTGCATGATCTCTGTTAATTGGTGAAATTTTAGCTTTCTGTGAAAATTCATGTGACATAAATTTAAAAATTAATTTTGTCAGAAAAATTGAGAATTTTTTTTGTTGTTTTTGAATGGATATCTCGACTGAAAGAATGCTAGATAGAATTTAGTTGTGTAAAAATAATTTTTAATGCATTATTTAAATCGTGTGTATATTTTATTTATTTTTTGTTTTTGTTTTTTTTTTTTTTTTTTTCAAATAAAGGAACTCCCCTACATTGAGATTCATTAGTTAAAAAACCATACACATACATATGTATGTACGGATGTATGTATGTGTATGTCACCTGGGTAATTTTCTTGTGAAAGTTTTAAGTGGTGAAAAAAAAATTTTGTAGCAACAATTTTATAGATTTAAAAACAATAACTTTTGTATCGCTAGAATCTAAAATCAGATAACATTTATGACAACTTGATTTTTTGTAGCTGATAAGCTATGACATCATATTTTTGTACAATTTGAATTATATTTAATATCTAATCAAGAACAAAAAAAATTTTATTAAAGTTCAGAATTCTAATTTCATTTTAATGATGTAATTTCTGGTTATTTATCTAAAAAGAAAAGCTTCATTTTTTTGTCGCATAACAAAAAGGAAACATTAAAAACAACTTTACGAAATTAATAAATTTTTAAATAAATGTCAAGTAGATACAATCAAAATATTTAAAATGTGAGTAAAAACTTTTGAGAAAAATTTCAGAAAGAATTCTTAGTAAACTTTAAGCACTTTATTCAGTCACAGTTCGAGTAAGAACAAGAAATTTTCGAAAATTCAAGTCAAAAATCTTTTAAAAAGACTTCTTATTTGAATATAAGTTTTTGTTAGTTCACTCTGAACGGTTCAGTTTCAAGTACAAATACATTTCACTATCAAATTATTCCTTGATCTAATTTCTTTAAAAAAACAATAAAAATGGTTAATCTCTTTTTTTTTACAAAAACAATGAAATAACATTGAAGATTGAAGTTCTTTGATAGATAACCAAATAACCACTTATCCATGTAAAAATGAACTCATGTCATATATGTACATACATAATATATGTATGTATGTATGTTTGTATGTTAGATATAAGTACATCGCTGTTCACATGCAAAAAAATATATTTGACTGCAATTTATTAACAAACCTTGATATACTTTTTATTCCTTTTTTTTTTTTTGTTAAAGAAAAAAAAAATGAAAAAGTGAGAGTTTTCACGAAGTTTTTCTTTTTTACATTTTTATGTTCATATTTAAAAAAAAAAATTCATCCATAAAAATGGTTAATTGTCAAGGTTTTCTATGAGTATCTAAACTTTCATTTTTCACGTATGTATGTACATATAATGTGTGTTTTTTTTCTTTTTTATTAAAGCAAATTATTTTATAAATAAATCATAACTTTTTTATATCGTGAGAATTTTTTTTTTATTGTCTATCAAATTTTATTTTTTTAATGACCAAAACTCATATAAGAAATGAATTTTGGCGAATCATGTGAATTTTACGCATGATGATTTCAGCAAGAATTGCAATAATTTATTTGATTATGCTTTATTACGTTCAATTTTTAACATTTTGGCTATATTTTACTTTTTTTTTTCTTCTTCTTCTTCTTCTTTTGTTTGTTTTCTTTATTATAGAGTATTGAATAATTTTCATGCTTTAAAATCTTTGAACTACATAATATCCGTTATCGTGTTTAACATGCTATGTACATATATAAAAACTCAATTCTTTAAAAGTCACTACGTGTATTATTAGTTATACCTTTATAGATACATAATAATATCTATCAGATATTGAACTTGTTACTACCTTTTAGATAGTTTTATTTTTTTATATTTTATTTCCCCTTCATGAATATTTTCATTTAAACTTTTATCATAATTTCCGGTCTTACATTCGCCCAGAATTGGGGAATGTTTTTTATTCATTTTCAAATTGGGTTAAAAGTCATATGTTTTTTTTTTTTTTTTTTTTTTTTTATCAGTAAACATTTATTTATGTATTTTTCGTTTATTCAGGATTAAAATGATACTAAGTATGTAGGTCAATCTTTTAATGTTGTTGTTATTATGTATACAAACGTACTTAAAATGCAAGAAGATATTTCCGCAATGCATCTTCAAATGAAGAAAAAAAAATACATTTTTTTTGTTTGTTTTCATTTCAGTTGGAAGAAATGTTCTGTAATAAAAATAGATAAATGATAACGGTAAAATGGGTTACCACTATAATATAAAAATGAAGAAAAACAAATTGTTAGAAAATTTTTTTCTTTCTCTTTTAATACCAACTATCATTCGCATAAGAATATTCTCTTCGTAATGACATGAATAATTTCTGATTTCTGGAAAGAAAAAATAAATGTTATATAGAAAAAATAAGTAAATTTTATTCTATTGTTGCTGTTCACATACATATGTGTTAAACAAAATAACAGTTTTCATATATGTAGATTGTATTATATTATAATGCAATATGGAATTTGAATTTTACATTCATGTTGCATTTATTAATTATTAAAAAAAAAAATTTAATTCACCACTTTCACAGTGTAACATTTCTGCTTATTGCACCCGTTAATGAAAAAGACCTTGATAGCCTATTGAATCATAATAATATATACCTAGATTATGAAAATTATTACAAATTTATTTCATACGCATATCGTATTTACATATATATATAGATTGTAGGTATTCGTTGTATATTATCCATTTCGACAATTCATCATTATTAATATTTATTATCAGAGAGTCGGTATCTACTATATTTTAACTATTTATTATGAACATTGTGTTTCGTTGTGATTCTAGGTACATACTTGTACTCTAAATAAAATAATTAGATACAATTGCGAATTATAGTCACATCTGATAGTGTATATATATGTAGATACATATTCAAGATATATAGATATACATATATACAGATTAATCTCATATGGTTCACTGCAATTCATATGAAATGGACATAGGTATATTGTACATAGCCAACAACAATAACAACAAGAGTAAAAAGCTGTTATTCCAGTGTGAATATCTACTTTATTACCCAGAATTATTATTTTTTTTAATATGGTGCTTTTTTTTTAAATAATACTTCAACTGAATTCTACTTTTAACGGTGACGTAGCAGCTATATTGCAAATATATGTAATAAAAAGAAAACAATGTGTAAAAACAAAACGGAAATCAAGTTACTTAAAATTGCAACTATGTTTACAAAGAATTTCTTATACTAGCCTGCTTTTTCTTTAAAATAAAAAAATAAATAAATTGGAAAAGAAGAAGATTTAAACTAAAAATTTATTAGATACATACATATGTATATCCATTTCAAAAAAAGTGTAGATATAGAACATAAAAGAAGAAAATATATTTTTTCTTTATTGAAAAAAAAAAATACAATTATAATTTTACAATCTTTCTATAGATATATTGTATCTTTACATATGAATGTGTACGAGTATGTATTCAAATTCGAATAGTAAAAGAAAATAATTATTTTAAAATATTAACAGTTATTTAGATATTAAAAGTTCAATATAGAAATTTAAAAAAAAAAAAAAATTAATACACATAATGTGGTATGCAAATTTTATAATATTAATTGTAATTTATTCACTTAATATACCTATATTACCTGCTGCAGCAAGAAATAAAAAAATTATCTCATTATATTTTACTAAAAGGTGTTTTAAATTGCAAAGCTAAGGAGAAATTTTAAATACAAAAAAAGAAAATCTTGGAAGAAAGAAAAAAAACGATAAATTCAATAAAAAAATATGAATAATGCGTGTTTTATTAGCAATAATTGCAATTTTTAAAGGGTAATAACTTGGTCACCTTTTCTCTTTTATTTATTTCTTTTCTTTTTCTTTTTTTTTTTTTTCAATGTTAATTTTATTCATCATATTTTATCACTTGTTTAAATAGCATATTTTTTCTTAACTGTTCATTAATATTTAATGACATGAAAATTTTTTTTTTAAATGTGTAAGAGGTTTTTTTTTTAAAGCGATAAAAAAGCATAAATCATAAATACTGTATTTTTTGTGTATTAGTATTTTATTTAACATTTAAAAAAAAAAAAATACGTAATACCTACACAATTTTTTTTCTTTCAGTTTTATGCTCCGGTTATAAGAGTTCATTTACCTTTATGACTTTACGAAAAATTATTTGTAGGTCAGCATTTAAAAAAACGAAATTTACAGTACAAAATTTTTAAGGTAATTTTGTTACAAATTTGACGAAATTTCACAGATGATTTCTTCTTTACCGATATGATTATTTATTTAAATTATATGTATGTAATTTTGGTTTTACGGAAAAAAGAAACCTTATATACTTTGTTTTTTTCTCAAAGTATGTCAGTTTTTTTATTCAAAAGATTTTGAAATGTTTGTTAAAATTTAATAGTAAGTATAAATTGTTAATTCTGAGTTCTGTAAGAATAATTCTGTGTAATAAATTTATCAGAGAAGAAGAATAATATAAATTTGTCAATAGGAGAGACTGTCGGGCTCTCGTTGGTGTAATCACAGGGCATAACACATGCAACCACTACATGGGAATCATGTAACTAGTCAGAAATCCTACGTGAAGGGCCTGTCTGGAGGAATCGGAAGCACTATCTCTAGGATAAGGATTTGTACGTGGAATTCTGATATAATGAAAATAGAAGACATCTTTTCTAAACCCCTAGACAAGGTTCTCTCGTTTACTAGTTAATTAACTTTTCTGTCTGAACGCTCATGAATGCCTACATCCCCCCACCAACAAACCAAATAAATATAAATTTTCCTTTTGCATTCATTCATAAAATTTCAAATTTTATTAACAAAATTATGTTTCACATTTTAAAATTATTTAATGGTTAATTCAATGCTGAATGCAAACACGATTATAAAGTGTGTCAAATGTTCCATGAAAAAAAAAGTAATAAACTGATAGTTCTTATCAGTATTTATTATACCTGTATGTAACATTACCGTACAAAAAATTGAAAGTAAAAAAATTGCAAACGCTGACTGCGAATATGTGTGTTCGAAAAAAATACATTGCAATTTAAATAAAATAAAACTTTTTTTTATATTATGAAGAAATTAATTTTTTTCTTTTGTTTTTCTTTTTACAGAAATAAACGATGGACGTTCAACTAGTTTGGGCACGAGACCCAACAGAGGGTTATATACAAGCTCGGATAACAGAAATTGGTAATCAAGAATTTGAAGTGATACCAATCGATATAAAATTTCAAAAACGTATTTGTTCTGTTGATGATATATTTCCAAGTTGTGAAGGATCACAGGATCATGATGATAATTGTAAGTTAATTGTTGTAGTGGTAGGCGTTCATCTACTAATACTGAATTTTTTTTTTTGAGTATCAATTTTTTTTTCATATCTCAAAAGTTTCACATGATTCACGAAAATTCAACAGTGTAAAATTTTAAATGAATTTCGTGCATTCATTTCAATTTAAAAATGAAAAATGTAATTAAAGAATAAAAAAAACAAAAATGAAAATAGTTCATGCATTTTATTCATAAAAATCACCATCGTCATCTACAAAAATCTTATTACATTTTTTTTTCCTTCAAAATGTGCATCATCACTTACACACGGCATATGTGTAATTATTTGTATCATCGTCAATGCTTCAGCACGAAATAATTGTGTTGTTAAAGTACTTTAGAGTAATTTAAAATTTAGGGTAGAAACTCAACGAAAATATACAAACAAAAACATGAAAAGTATTTTTATCCTTACGTTTTTTTTTTTGTAAATATGTGATTCTTCTGAAAAAGATGCTTCTAGTTTTTCTACTTTTGAAGAAAAAAATTCAGTAATTTCTTTCTATGGAATATTAGAAAAACTTTATAAAGTAGAAAAAGTTTTAAGCCTTTCAAATTCCAAAATTTAGGAAAAAAAGTAACGGCAATATTTTAAAACAATTTACAGAAACACATTCCTTAATTGAACAGACAGAAAAGAAAATTTTCGAAAGAATCACCACATTTTTTGTAATGTTTTTATTTAACTTAATTTTTTGAGTAGAATTCACTGAAGTAAACTTAGCAGCTTTAATGCACAATGTAAAAATGTATACTTGTAGTGTCAGAATTATGAAAAAAGATACTTTTGAATCTTCTGTTTGTAAGATAATATAATTTGAAAAAAAAAAAAAAAAAAAAAAAAAAAAACTAATTGAAAATTTACACCCTTCTAAAATTGTTAATTATATGCATATGTACGAATATGTAATTCATAGACAATTTTTTTCTTTCTACTTTTTCACTGTCTGAAAATTTAAATGAAAAAAAAAAAAAACAAGACAAAATTAACGCTTTTTTTTTTTTTTTAATTTTTTACAGAAGATATGCTAAAATGTATTCCATAACATTTGTGTTGGTACTTTTTTTACACCATTCAACAATAAAAAATTTGAATATTTTTTTAAAATTTTTTTATTTAGATAAATTTTATGAATAATCATAAAATTTAATTTAATCCAAATTTTTTTTCTTTCTTTTTGATGATATCTGATTTGTTTTTGCTAGCTAATCATCAATTTTTTTATAATTTAGAAAGTTACATGCTTCGTGATCTAATTACATTTCTTTCTATGATTAATTTTTTTTTCTTTTTCTTTCTTCATTTCCATATTACTTTTTTTTTTACATATCATTAAAATTTAGTTGTTTGAATACATGCCAATTTAAAGCATGAAATAAGTTATTTTTCTTTTTATTTTCTGGAAATACTTTTTACTCTTTTTTTTTCAAGATGCGTTCAAAACCATTCATGACACTTATAATGAACTCTTTCGATTTAAAAGCGAAAAAAAAACAAAAAAATTTCCGCCTTGACGATTTGTGCAAATTATTTTCCATTGTTTTAATCATCTTTCCATTTCTTTTTAAGCATTAAAATAATCTACTTTCCTTTTTTAGATTTTTGTCTGAATCACTTACCATAACATTTTTTTTTTGTATCTCAAAACAAAGTCTCAATTGAAACAACAACAAAAAAAATATTAAAAATTGTTGTTCAAGTGTAAATGTGCATTTAGCGTGTATCAATTTAACTTACTAATTCTATATAACATGATAATAATTTGTATTGTTTATTGTAGCTTGCATTAATTAATTATTTTTCATTATAAATTGAATTGATAAATTATAAGAGTAAAAGTATATTGTGTAATAAAAATTTATTAATTTTTCATTTTCAATCAAAATTAAATACCACAAATTATAAAAATGTAGGTACATGTAATTTTTTTTTTTTGTTTTTTTTTGTGAACAGAAAATTCTTAAATTTAAATCATTGAGTATTGAAAATTAAAAATGAAATTTCAATTTAATTAAAATTAATTGATTTTTTTTTCTTTTTTTGTTGTTTAAATATTTTTTTTTCTATTTTACAGGTGAATTAATGCTCTTAAATGAAGCTACTTTTTTAGATAACTTAAAAACCCGATATTACAAGGATAAAATTTATGTAAGTAAAAAAAATATATACAAATAATTTCTAAAGATCCTTCAAAAAAAATTTAAAGTTCAATCCTACTTCAATTCAATAAGACTTTTAAGAACAAGTAAACAAAGTAAATTTTAAGTATTATTTGAAAATTTCTCATTCATTGTTACTTACTCCATGGCACTATACAGCTCATTAAGAGCCTTGGCCTCCTCGATTTTCCAATCATCTGATCCTTGGACACTTGACTTGTCTTTCTTCCATCCGGTTTTCTTTAAAAATCTTGCTCATTGCTCGTTATTCATTAGCCTTGGCCACATGCGCAATCCATTTTAGACATTGAATTTTGCATTAAATTTTTTTTTTGCAGACTTATGTCGCTAATATTCTCATTGCTGTGAATCCATATCGTGAAATAAAAGATTTATATTCTGCAACAACAATAAAGAAGTATAATGGACGTTCTCTTGGAGAATTACCACCTCATGTTTTTGCTATTGGTAAATTTTTTTTAAAATGTACCATAAATTTAATAAATAAATAAAAAAAAAAAATTTGTTATTTAGCTGATAAGGCGATTCGTGATATGCGTGTCTTAAAATCATCACAATCAATAATTGTTTCTGGTGAATCTGGTGCTGGTAAAACGGAATCTACAAAATATTTATTGAAATATTTATGTCATTCACATGATAGTGCTGGACCAATTGAACAAAAAATTCTTGATGGTAAATTTAGAAAAAAAAAATTAATTAAATTTAACATTTAAATAAAAAAAATTTTTTTTTTTAGCAAATCCAATTTTAGAAGCATTTGGTAACGCAAAAACAACACGTAATAATAATAGTTCACGTTTTGGTAAATTCATTGAAGTACATTATGATTCAAAATGTAATGTTGTTGGTGGTTATATATCACATTATTTACTTGAAAAAAGTCGAATATGTACACAAAGTTCTGAAGAACGTAATTATCATGTATTTTATATGTTGCTTGCCGGTGCTCCACAACAATTACGTGATAGATTATCACTGAAAAAACCGGATCAATATAGAGTAAGTAAAATAGAAGTGTACTACAAAAATGTATCTCTGATAAAATTTGTTTTAATTTTTCTAGTATCTTTCTGGTTGTACACAATATTTTTCAAATTCACGTACAGAAAAATTAATACCACAATCTCAAAAATCAAATGATCATCAATCAAAAGGACCATTAAAAGATCCAATGTTAGATGATTATGATGATTTTCAAACATTAGATAAAGCATTAACACGTCTTGGTCTAAGTGAAGATAATAAATTAGGCATTTATGCATTAGTTGCTGCCGTTTTACATTTAGGAAATATTTGTTTTGAAGAGATACCAGATGATGTACGTGGTGGTTGTCAAGTATCAAAAGATTCTGAAAAATCACTATCAATGACTGCAAAATTAATTGGTGTTGATGCATTCGAATTGAGACAAGCATTAGTATCACGTGTTATGCAAAGTAAAGGTGGTGGAATTAAAGGAACAGTTATAATGTAATTGAAAATTTTTATATTTCTTTTTTATTTTTCGTTGATTTTTAAATAAAATTGATTTTTTTTTGTTTTTGTTTTTTGTACAGGGTACCATTAAAAATTTATGAAGCAAATAATGCAAGAGATGCACTTGCTAAAGCAATTTATAGCCGTTTATTTGATCGTATTGTTGGAATTATAAATCAAAGTATACCATTTAAAGCATCAAGTTATTATATTGGTGTATTAGATATTGCGGGTTTTGAATATTTTACAGTTAATTCATTTGAACAATTTTGTATAAATTATTGTAATGAAAAATTACAAAAATTTTTTAATGATAATATATTAAAAAATGAACAAGAATTATATAAAAAAGAAGGTTTAAATGTTCCTGAAATAAAATTTACTGATAATCAAGATATTATTGAATTAATTGAATCAAAATCAAACGGTATATTCACATTATTAGATGAAGAATCTAAATTACCAAAACCATTATCAACGCATTTTACATCCGAAGTACATAATTCATGGCAAGGACATTTTCGTTTAGCATTACCACGTTCATCAAGATTAAAAATACATAGAACATTAAGAGATGAAGAAGGATTTTTAGTTCGACATTTTGCTGGAGCTGTGTGTTATAAAACTGTAAGCGTAATTTTTAACAAGAGTATTCTTTGCCAAAGAAGGTTTAAAAATGAAACTCATGTATTTTTTTTCTTTTTACAGAACCAATTTATTGAGAAGAACAATGATGCACTTCATGCCTCTTTAGAGGGATTAGTTCAAGAATCTGAAAATCCTTTACTAAAATCATTATTCCCATCTGGAAGTACGTCGTCAAGAGGAAAATTGAATTTCATATCAGTTGGATCAAAATTTAAAAGTCAACTAAGTGAATTGATGGAAAAATTAGAGAAAAATGTAATTAAATTTTTAAAAGACTTGATTTTAAGGAAATTTTATTTAAGGAATTTTCTTTTTTTTCTTTAGGGAACAAATTTTATTCGTTGTATAAAACCAAATAGTAAAATGATAGATAAAAATTTTGAAGGTGGTCTAGCATTAGCACAATTAAAATGTTCTGGAACAATATCAGTATTAGAATTAATGGAACATGGTTATCCATCACGTGTACCATTCGGTGATCTGTATAATATGTATAAGTCATATTTACCACCAGAATTAGTTAAATTACCAGCACGTACATTTTGTGAAGCAATGTTACAAGCGTTAAAATTAAGTTCAAAAGATTTTAAATTTGGTATAACAAAAGTATTTTTTCGTCCTGGAAAATTTGTAGAATTTGATCGTGTTATGAAATCTGATCCAGAAAATTTAAAAGCAATTGTTGCAAGTGTTAAAAAATGGTTAATAAGATCACGTTGGATAAAATCAGCATTTGGAGCAATTTGTGTTATAAAATGTAAGTTAAACATTTAAATATAGGATTTTTCAAAAATAACGTCAGAACTTTGAACTACAGTGATAACATAAATCTGCTAGGAAATTTTCAGCGATGAGTTTAATGTTCTCCTTAAGATCACCAAATTATTTATGTCAACATTTTTCAATTTTAGACATAAGTGTTCTATTATCATAGCTCTTTAGCGTTCGTCAAAACATTCAAAAGTTCTGACGTTCCTGTTGGAAATTTGTTTTTAAATTATTAATTGGTTTTTTTAATTTTTAGTGAAAAATCGTATAAAATATCGCAATAAATGTGTTTTATTAATACAAAAAATTGTAAGAGGATATTTAGCACGTAAACAACATCGTCCACGTTATCAAGGAATCGTTAAAATAAATAATATTCGTAATAGCGCTTCGAAAACACTTGAAATTGGAAATCAATTAAAAACTGGTAAAGAAAGTATTATAAATGAAGTTAAAAATATTGAAATACAAATTGATCATGCAATAAATGAAATAAAAGCAAAGAAAAAAATTACTTCAAAAGAAATTGATTCATTATTTAATTCAATAATTGGAAGTGTTAATAAATTAACGAATGATTTGAATAAAAAATTACAGGTAAGTTTTAAGCTTAATTTAAAACGTAATTCATTTGAAAAAGCAAGAAAAAAAAACTCACACTTTGTAATTTAAAATAGGAACAACGTCAAGCTGAAGAACAGGAACATCTAAAGAAAATTCAGTTTGCTCTTGAAGCTGAACGAAAAGCAAAAGAAGAAGAGGAAAAGCGTAAACGTGAAGAAGACGAAACTAGAAAATTGTAACGAAAACTGAGTATTAAAGTTGTTTTGAATTTTTTATTAATTTCATTTTTTTTTTCTTGTAACATTAGGAAAGCTGAAATGGAAGCTCGTAGAAAAGCTGAAGAAGTAAAACGTTTGCGACAAGAAGAAGAAGACCGGAAAACTGCTCTAGCTTTACAAGCTCAACTTGAAAAAGAAGCACAAGAAGATATTAAATATCGACAACAACTTGAACAAGAACGAAGAGATCATGAATTAGCGTTACGTCTTGCAAATGAATCCAATGGACAAATTGAAGATAGTCCACCATTATTGAGAAAGTATGATTCATTTATATATATATATATTTTTTTTTGTGGAAAAATGAAAATTTTCCTCTTATTCTTTTTCTACTTTTTTTCTTTCTATTTTGATCGGTATTTCTTAGTTTATTATTATTTTCTTTCACGTTTTTTAGTCCTGTAAATACGTTATACACCCATTTTTTATTTTTTTATTTTTCTCCTGTCATTTTTTTTTTTGTTTTTTGTTTCTTTTTTTTTTTGAAAAATTTGCATTGCACATCGGTAATGAGACAAAGAAAAAAAAAGTAAAACGAAAACAAATTCGAAATTATTTTTGTTTTTGTTTTCTAAAAAAAAAAAAAGAATTTGGTAAATTATTTCATTTGTTTCCGTTTCTGTTATTTTTTTTTTATTTCAAAGAATTTCTACAAAGCATTTCTCATGTAAAAATAAAATCTTTCTCTCAGTGGTCCAAGTGATGCAACAATGGGTAATCCGAATAAATTGATCAGGTATAGCACATATTGCAGTTATTTTTTAATTTTTTGTTGTTGGGATTTTTTTTAACACAATAAAAAAATGTGTGAAATTGATAGTTAATATATAAAACATGAAGGTAAAAAGAAAGATAACGGTAACTAGGTGAGAATTCAATTTCACATATTTTACTGAATTAAGGTCGATTCACATACATCCAGTCCTGTTCCGGTCGGATGTGGGTGAATTAACCTTCATGCATGCTTTTATGAGTTTGTAAATCTAAGACTAACAGTTAACAGTATGAATTTTTGGTATTATATTGGTTTTCTTTGGGATTTTATCAAAATACTAAATTTTTGAGCATTCAAACTAAATAAAATACTGAATTTTTTGAGTTATAATTTTCTATCAACTACTAAAATCAATATAGGCTGCGTTCCAGAATTTAACATTGTTGAACAACATACCTTCGCGTTAAAAAAGTTGTTACGCTCGAACCTGATCAATCATGCTTTTAAACTGAGGATCTATAAGACGATAATCAAGCCGGTAGTAACATATGCTCGACATTTTAAAAGAAAGTACATGGAGCTTTATGATGACTGTTGTTGAAAGATTGTACATGTTGAATATTGAAACGCAGTCATAATTATTGAAATCTTATTTTGATGTACTTCATAATACAATTTAAAGTTTTCGTAATCAAAGATATGTCCTATCTCATGAACTTACTTCACTTTTAAAAATGTACGTAAATCCTCTATAACAAACTAATTACGTATTATTTTACAACACCATAAAACTATAATTATTTAAGTAAATAAATATTTTAAGTGGTACTTGATTTTAGTTATCGTTAAATTGAAGAAAACAAATGTGTCTAATGTTATTCATAATTACAGTATAGCGCGAGGAGTAAATATGTTTACACACAACGTACATCATAAGTAAGTTTAGAACATAGAATTGGTGTATTAAAAATCTTCAAAATTCAATTAAATTCAACCGAATCAGATTTTTTTTTAAAAAAAGCAAAAAAAAAAAAAATAAACTTAAAAAGCGAAAAAAAAAGTAAAATTTCATTCAAAAGTGAATTTTAGTTAGAAAAAAATTAGTTTTTATTGTTTGAATATTTTTACTTTTGCATTTAACGTTTTAATTAATTGAATTTCATAAAATAATCTCGTAATCGATTCAATCATTCATGCAATTAATTGTTTCTTATATCTTATCTTTATTTTCTTTCAATTAATTCGCTTTTATCGTTAACATTTTTATAATTCATAAAAATTTTGTCTGTTTTCAAAAATTCAGGCTTTGTTGAAAGATTGATTTGTTAAAAGGCTTCATAAAATCAAGCTTGCAAGAAAATCTTGCGCCAGCCTTGCAAACATTTTGAACTACTTTCACTGTAAATTTTGAAAATAAACAATAAGTGTATTACTATGTAAATGTTGTGAATTAAAAATTTTTGATACTCAGCAAGAATTCCTTCAAGCTTGAATTTTTGAAAACGTCTTCGCTTGTGCTTTAAATTGTTGTTGTTTTCTTTGTCGTAATAATAATTCAATACATTCATTCATTTCATTTGTAAATAAAGCTTGAACTTTTTAGAGCATTCACTTTTTTTTTTTTTTTAAAATAAAAATAATTTAAAAAAAATAACGAATTTTTCAAGATCTGAACATATAAGAGCTCAACAACAGCTAATTGGAAAACAAAAGCATGATTTATCCAAATGGAAGTATTCTGAATTACGTGATGCAATTAACACTTCCTGTGATATTGAATTGCTAGAGGTCTGCATTTAAAATTAATTTGAATTTTTACCTTTTAATTTTGATTAATTTGAATTTTTTTTTTAAAGGCTTGCCGTCATGAATTTCATCGTCGTTTAAAGGTTTATCATGCATGGAAAGCAAAGAATCGTAAACGTACAACAATGGAAGAAAATGAAAGAGCACCAAAAAGTGTTATGGAAGCTGGTAAAATAAAAAATAAAAATTAATAACAATTTCGAAATAAAAATAGTTAATTCACATTTTTATTTTCTCTTTTAAAATTCACAGCAAGTAAAACACCTCCTCGTGTACAACCTAAACAAGAGATAACAACATCAAATCATAGATATTTTCGTATTCCATTCATGAGAGCTAATGCAACAGATAACAGTAAGTTTGGATTTTTTTTTTTAAATAATTTTAATTTACTGAAAAATAGTTTCATAATGTGCGTTTTTTATTTTTATTTTTTATTTTTTTTTAGCAAAAAGAGGTCTGTGGTATGCTCATTTCGATGGACAATATGTTGCAAGACAAATGGAATTACATGCTGATAAACCTCCAATTTTATTGGTTGCAGGTAAATGGAATAAGAAATATTACATTTTGGTTATTTTTTCTTTTCTTTAATTGATTTTTTAATTAATTTTTAGGTGTTGATGATATGCAAATGTGTGAATTAAGTTTAGATGAAACTGGTTTAACACGTAAACGTGGTGCTGAAATTTTAGAACATGAATTCAATCGAGAATGGGAAAAACATGGTGGTAAACCGTATAAAAAACTTGGTGCTAATAATAACAACAACAACAGTAATTAATTTTGTAAATTCTGAGGAAGAAAGAAAAAATGAAGAAAAAAAAATTAGTATAACCCGTTCATATTTAAGTGCCTTTTGTTATTTCCTGATATCAAAATTCATTTTTTTGAATAACCTCATTACAAATTTGAATATCAAATTTATTAGCTAAAACAAAAAAGTCAAATGATTTTAATTATGAAATTTTTTATTAGATAAATTTTTTAAAAAATTAACAAAAAATTAAATTATAATTAAATGAAATAAAAAATTACAGTTATATTTATATCCAATAGCTAAAATTATATTTAACGAATTTATTCAATTCAAATACAAAAATGTGAAAGTAAAATTCATTTTAATTAATTTTGTTATTGTGACATTGTAAAACAAATTAAAAAAAAGGATATTACTTCAGAAGTTGCAAAAACTCATGGAAAATTTATTTAAAAAAGTTGAAAATTTATGAATTAAAAAAAAAAGATTATTTACAGGGTTACCAGGATTTTCATATTTTTTTTCGGTAACAATTAAGGTCGATTCACAAACATCTAATCCGGTTCTCCTCCGTCCGATCAAGAGTGGAGAAACATCATTTTTTTCATCGTTTTTTTTCGACTTGCTTAAGCTGAATTCAAATTCTGTCATAATGAACTCGAAATAAAAAAATTAAAACAAATAATGTGTTTCCACTCCTATAAAAGGACGGAGAAAAACCGGATCAGATTGTTTATGACCTTAAAACCTACAAACTTAAACAACGAATTTTCTCATTAATTTGAATTAAAATTAAAAGTTTTTCTCTTTTTTTATTTATTGAAATTTGAAATTCAATTCCGTTTCGTTGAAAATAGTAATCACATCAATTTGAAGAAAGATATAATTGAATTCACAACAAAACAAATTATTAAAAAGTAAAATATTTTAAAGTAAAGTTACTTAAAAAAAAACAAATTCTATGCTCAGTGCAATTTAAAAAATATACATAAATTATATTTATATTAGAAGAAAAAGATTTTTCAAAATATTATTTACAAAAAATAAAAAATTTATACGATTTGTTATTTCATCAAAATATTTATTAAAATAAAAAAAAAAAAAACAAGAAGATAAATTAAATAAATAAAAGTATTATTGCCAAATCAGCATTCCACTGTTGAAAAAAAATTTTATAGCATTTTAATAATAAAAATTTACTTTTTTTCTGTCATGTACACTATAAAACGGTAAATTTACATTGTTTAAAAAATTTTTGAAAAAAATTTAAATTAATAATTTCGATTGTTCAATTGTCGTATTCATTTTCAAGATTTTTTTGAATTAAAAGTTAAAAAATTTAAAATTATAGTACATTTTTTTCACTTGAAAATTTCAATTTCAATAAATCAAAATAAAATTAAAATTTAAAACAAACAAAAATGAATGCATGCTTTTTTTAAAAAATAAAAAATACGTAATTTCAACTTTTTTCTAAAAAATAAAAAAAGTTTAAGATGTTTTAGTTTTTTTTTTTTTTTTGCTTTATTTGTATATTAATAAGAATTTAATATTACAAAAACCAAATTTATATATTTGACTTTATTATTATTATAAAAATCTGTGGTTTCAAAAAAGACTTATGTGTGCATCATTATTAAAATGAAAAACAAAAACAAAAAAATATTCCTAATATAAAAAGAATATGATTTAAAAAAAAAAGTATATTGCCTAAGTTAGTGTGATTTAAAAAGAGAAAATGGATAAATTTTAAGAGAAAGATAAAAGAATGAACTTAGAGTTAAAGCATGAAATTGTTTTTTGTTTGTTTGTTTGACTTACTGAATTTTCTGCAATATTCAACAGAAAAAGCAAACAAAAAATACAAAAAAAAACAGCTTAATACTTTAATTCTAGTATGAAAAAGTATTGACATACAACAGAAAAAAGACAGTTAAATATTTAAAAAATCAAAAAATTAAAAAAAAATGAAGAAATTTAATTAATGTTCAATAGTAAAATATTTGTAATGTATAAGAAAATTTTTTAATACCCATAAAATGACCGTATTAATAAATTGTGTATTAGGTGTTTTTTCTTTTTTGACTTTTTAGATAAAATTTATTATTAAAATTAATATTAATATATATGATATATTATTATATTAGAAAATATAGAAATTTTATCAACATTTACATATATTATAAAATAAAATAAAATTTTCTTGCTTCTTAATACTGTTTTTTCTTCTTTTTTTTTTTTTGCTTTTAATTATACCAAAATTCTTTGTCTCATTTAAAATTGATTAACATATATCCGGTCCGATTCCCCGGTCACAAATCACATAGAAACAAGAACGAAAGAGAACCCGCGTCGTCGATGCCGGATTGAATTTATGTGAATCGACATTATACATCTAACAGATTAAACAGTTTTTTGATAATCAAAAAAATCAAATATTTAATTTTTTAATTTAAAAAAAAAATTGTCCACTTGGAGGAAGAGCTATTCGAATTTTGAAAGACTTAATATTTGAAAAAAAAATGTGTTGAATTTTAAAAAGCCAAATTGAGGAAAACACATTGAAAAAAAAACGCAAAAATAAAAGTCATCAACACTTTAAAAAAAAAAAAAAATTGCTTATGCTCCAATCGAAGATATGTCAGGTGTGGGGTTCGAACCCACGCTCCCTCTCGGGAACCAGAGCTTAAATCTGGCGCCTTAGACCGCTCGGCCAACCTGACTTGTATCAAGATGTTGTCTTATTTCTAATTTATTCTTATTATGAACATATATTACATTAACATGTGTGTATTATTATATTAATATTAATAATTAAATAAATAAAAATAGCTATATAGTGCATTACCACATATTGTATTAAAAAAAAAACAACCCAAGTGCACATGTGTATCAAACTAAGAATAAATACTAAATACGACATCATCTTCGTACAAGTCAGGTTGGCCGAGCGGTCTAAGGCGCCAGATTTAAGCTCTGGTTCCCGAGAGGGAGCGTGGGTTCGAACCCCACACCTGACATATCTTCGATTGGAGCATAAGCGATTTTTTTTTTTTTTTCAAAAAAATTTATTTATTTTTTTTTCGAAAGTTTGATGATTTTTATTTTGCTTTAACTTTTAATTAATTTTTCTCTATTATGTACAAATTTTTTTTTTAATTGACTCAGTTCCTGTCAAACTTTATTTTCATATATCGAATTAAATTTTTTCATTTTTTATAAAGTTTTCATTTTAATTTGTCTTTTTTTTTATCCAGTAAATGTATATACACATGTGCTGTATGTACATATATTTCAACTCTTAACGACCTTCTTCATATTGACCTTGTCCGAAATTTAATTGATAAAATATATAATTTTTTTGAAATGTCTGTTTTTCTTTTTATCGTTTTTTTTTATTTAAATGAATTCTTTTTCATTATCTTTTCACATTCTTATCTAAAACATTAATGTTAAAAATTTATTTTTGTTTTATTTTTTTTATTTTTACTTAACTTTTTTATTTTGAAAATAAAATTTTCAAATATTTTCAGTAATTTTTATTTATTTTTTTCTTTGAAATTTTTTTTTTTTTTGTTGAGTAATAAAAAAATTGACATCTTGAGTTCAAAATGTTTTAATTCTAAAAATAAAACAAAAAAAAAATTCTACAGTTATCAATTCTGTTTGATAATACGGTGAAATGGGCTTTCACATGTAGAAGAGTTCAAAAAAATTTCTTATCAATTAAAATTTTTAAATATTTTTTATACAATTATCTTTTTTTTTAAATTTTAACGAAAATAAAAAAAACTAAAATTTTTTTTATTCAATTTTTTTTTTCAAAAACTGATAAATGTACAAACATACTCGTATATGTATTTATAAGACTGGCAAAATTGACCAAGTGAAATTTTTTAAGAAAAAATCATCACAAACAATATGATTAGTTCTGACCGTATTGAAATTTAAAAACTATAATCAACAGAACTTCAATTAATTATGAGTTTTATTCATGTGTTTTTTTTTTTTTTTTCGAGAGAGCAAAGAAAAGAAATGGTGTGGGTGTTTAATCCTTGACACTAAATGTCGTATGTTTAGAACATTTTTAGATATTTCAAATAAATTAAGATTGAATGTAAGGTGGAGTCAATTAGGATTTAGGATCTTTTTTTCAGATTTTAAATGTATTTTCGTAGCCTTTGTTGTTTTTGTTTTAATTAAAAATTAAATTATTTCATTAAAAAGTAAAAAAAAAAAATGAAATAATTTTTGTAAACGCAGACATACATTTTCAAAAATTTCTATTTAGTTCTAAATCTTATCATTTTTTTCTTCTCTTGTTTAATTTTATTTGACCTTAACAAGCACATAAAAACTATAATGCAGGTTATTTATTTTTTTTTTGTTTTTCTAATTGATAAAATTGAATTTAAAAATTAATTAAATTAAAGAAGGCGCCATATACAGTTAGTTACTAAGGAAAAAGTCTGTAAATTATATTACGATGACAATGATCATTTTTAATTTCTTCTTTTTTTTTTTTCATATTTGAACAAACAATAAAATTTATTTATAAGGTAAAAAAATTGTAAATACTCATACACAACATTTGAACTTTATTTATAATGTGATGTGCAACATTTAAATTGTATACATACATGCATGAATTGAATGTTGCTAGTGTGCTCTTAGAAACAAACAAAAAATGAGTATTGAATTGAAAAAAAATTTTCATTAAAATTATCAAAATTGAATATTGAATTTGAAAAAAAATTAAAAAAAAAAATTTGTCTAGCAATTACTTAAAGTCAAGTTTATTGTTCTTGTGACGAATGTACTCCAACTGATTTTTTTTTTTTTTTCTTCATTTCAATAAACTTTTTTTTGAGTTGAGGTCTATGTACCGCAACGCTCTTATTCGATCCATTATGATTTTTTAATTGTTCCAGTACAAAAATTTATTCCTATTGAAAAAAGAAACTTTTATCAATTCAAAATTTTTTTTTTTTTTTTTTTTTTTTGATTATATTTTTCTATGAATTTATTACAAAATCAATTTGATAATAATTTATTTAAATTTAAAATGAACCAAAACTGTCTGTTGTTTATGATAAAAAAAATTTGAATACACAAAAAAATATTGAAGATTGTTTGTATAATAGAATTAAAATTATTTGATATGTTGTGTCTAGCATGAAAAATAACACATACATATAGTATATGTAGGTACATATATACATACATATATGTATATAATAATTTTTTAATATTAATGTTACATTACATTAATATGTTACACACAAAGTTTAGAATAAATAAAAATTGAATAAAGTAAGAAAAATTGTATTATGTATTTTTTTTCCATGTATCATATAAAATAAAATTTTATATGATATTAAGTTGGACTGTGATTATGATTGTGAGGACAATTGAGTTGAGGTTAATAGCATTAAGTGGTTTAAATGATTGTCTAAGGTCTATTGTGTTACTTCAGTGGGTCATAGACGAGAAATTATAAACATACATATTTTATAATGATGTATTAGGTACTACTATTGTAACGCTAACGCAACATGTGTACTTTTTTACACTTTAAGATTAAATATTAAATCAATTTACAATTTAAAATTGATTTTTAATTATCTTTAAAATGTGATTTGTGATCGTAAAGGATTAGAAACAACAAAAATGCAAAAGGCAAAAACGCAATTAGGATATTATGTAAAAAAATTTTTACATATCTTTCCTCCCACAGAAAAAACAAAACTTTAACACCCTAACACCTCTATTGTATAAATTCCGATCGAATAGAAAATTTTTCGAACGAATATGTTACTCTACATTAACAATTTCGTTCAAATAACTGATGATAGCATTCGAAAATTCTTTCGTTCGAATTGAAAATTACTGTTGTGAATTTCGTTCAAATCATATATCCTATTTTCTGTATCAACTATTTAGTATTTTTCAAAATTATTCCATCGAACACATTTTTCCGAATCGATTCCAAAATATTTTTTCGATATTCGTTCGAAAAGAATGATTCGAAGGGAATCAAATTTCGACTGGAATTTACAATAAAGATTTAAATTTTGAGGAAAGCAGACACGACTTTATTATTGAATGATTGGTTATTTTATTAAAAAAAATCTTAAGAACATGATAAAAGGATAACAGGATATTTTGTAAACATTCTTTTTTCTCAGAATTGTCAAATTTTTTATTTTTCAAGCAGGTTTTTTTTTTTTTTTTTTTTTTATGTCGAAAGAGAGTATACGTAATTAAATTTCAACAGTTAGAAACTAGGCAATACTACTAGAATTTAAGATCCTCAGTTTAATATTTTATTCAGGATATTTTAATTTTTATGTGTAGTCACATGTAACATGTCATATATTAGCAATAATATGTATATTGAAATTAAATATTAATTGATTTATTAATATGTATATAAATTACATCAAGAATTTAACGTACATACATACATAAGATACAAAGTAAAGTAAACACATTTTTTTTTTTAAATAAAACAATTTTTTTCATAAACTAAAGTAGAAGAGATTTTTTTTTTCTCTCTTTATGGATGAGTATCTCTAATAATATAATAAATAAATAATGACAATGATAATAATAGTAACAATAATGATAATATAAAATTAAAAAAGTTTTATAATAGAATCTGGACACCACTTAACAAAATTGTATTAACAATATTGTGTGTGGTATACGAGCGTACAAAAATAATATGTTCTAGTAAGTGCAATCGTACTTAATTTTTTTTTTTTTTTTTCTTTTCAGAATGAAGAATGCATATATGTATGTACTATGAAAGATCGTATAACATAACATACTCGTATAGTTTAAGATATATTTTAGATAAAAGAGTTTATGTGTATACATGAAAAATGTATGTAACCTAAAATATTGTAAAAAAACATCATGCACGTTTGTAGTAAAAGAAAAAAAAACCATATTATTTCTAGAGTGCCAAATGAATTGTATAACAATATAACTGTTCATCATGTATATTATGATCACAATAATAATTCTAAATGATGATTGTTGTAATAAAATTGCTTACATTTTTATTAACACAGTATGATATCTGATATCGCAATATACAATATGTGGGTGCTGCGGTATAATATGTCATTCATATAAGTATGTACCTACTTAAAAATGTGTGTATTTTACTATTACATGAAATTTTCCATTACAATTTTTTTAATTGAAGAAAGTTGAGAAAGGTTTTATTATTTTGTTTACAATTTTGAATTGTTTAAAAAAAAAAAACAATTAGAAAATAAATAAAAATATAATTTGATTTTGAAGGAATTTTTCTTTCTTAAAAATGGATAAGCTCTCAAAACAAACACACATTTTTTTGTATAATGAAAATTTTCTATCCCCTCTACCTCATTGTTTTTCTGATTTTCCCATCCCCCCTAAATGCGACAGCTCTGCGAAGTAAAAGGATCCTTACGCTTTGTCTCAGTAATTAAAAAGAAATCTCATGTTAGGAAAATAACATTTCTTGTCTTCACTCACCCTCGTAATATGCCACAACCCCATTCAAAATGTGTTTCGAAAGTCGAAAAATTTTCAAATTTGCTCAAAAGTAAAAATTTAACCCGTTAGTAAAAAATTTCCTATTTTTGGCCTACCTCATCTCATTTCTATAGCGGATTTTCTTAGAAAAACTCATTCATATTTTAAATGTGTTTTTTTTCATCACTGAAAAACAATAGTAACAATGTTAGAGATATTTGCACCTTTTTCTTCACCTTCTTCTAATAAAGCATTAAAAAAATTAATTACACATACATACATGAAAGTAATTTTTGTTAATTTACATTATGTTATAATTTTCTCTGATATAACAGATTTTATTATTATTATTTTATTATTAAAATTTTAAAACCTATAATTTCAGGATATTGATAAGATCCTGGTTCATTTACATACATACATTTTTTATTGTCCATTAAAAATTGTTAAATACAAATTAAACCAAATTTTTGTTTTTCTTTTTTTTTTTCCAAAATGCGTTTATAAAACAGTCGTTAAAAAATAATTAAAAAAAATTTTTATATTTCCAGAAAAAAAAAATTACTCCTAATTCATTATCACATCGCAACTGGAAACTTTGTTTACTATAATTTGTTTTCTTTTTTTTTTTTTTTTTAATATTCCTTGTTTTCTTTTTCAGTGAAATGATACTGTTTTGTTTTTTTTTTTCTTATGATTCCATGATGTAAGATTAATATCTTATCTTGTATATACTATTTACCTTTTTTTTTTTTTACATTAGCAGCACATGTACATTTTTGTTGATGAACTTTGAATTAAAAATAAATGTTTCTTCTTTTAAAATAAAATTGTGTTTAAAAATAGCCATTTTATATACATTGCGTGGTTTAAAATTATCCAAAGATTATAAATATACACAACATAAAAATTTCTCAACTGTTTTTTGTTTTGTTTTTATTAAAATATTTTATTTTATTTATTATAAGAAATTGTTAAACATGTTTAAGGAATGTTAACGATGTTAATGATAAAATTTTTAATTTATCTTTGGCGCCAGAGTAGGTGATCCTTTTACTTAATCTATATATATCTACTGTTTTTGTATATACATATATGTATATTTATAATATATGAAATTAAGAATTACAAGTGCAAAATTTACACAAATTTTGTTATTTTATTTATTTATGCATATAAATGTTTGTATGTAATTTTTGTGCAACAAACATGCAATATGTAAGTTTAAAATTTTGTAAAAATGATATTACATGCAATTCATGTTTGTGATGGATATCAATTCTATTTTTGATCAAACCGGTTTAATTATTTTTATATTATTATCAATTATTATTAGGTTTTTTTTTTTTTTTTGTAAAGTGTGTATATAATGTTATTTTAGATTTTAATGTCGGAACAGAGATATATCATGATTCATTTGTAAGAAGAAATTTACGCAGATGTTACAGGGGATTCAAAAAAAAACAAAAAAAACAAAAAACAAAACAAACAAAAAACACCTGGATATCTGTATCTAATATCTCAAAGAAAGTGTCAGTCAGCAAACGTTTTTTTTTTAATGAAAGTTTTTTTAGCGTATTTTTTGAAAATCAAGTAAATTTCATTTTGAAAATTCAAATTCAAAAGAAGGAAAAAAAGTGATTTTTTTAAAGGTCATAACAAATGGCAATTGTTTAGATTTTCAATTTTTTTTTTGCCGAACGATTCCTAGTCTAAGAATTTTGTTACACGAGAAAGCATCTTTTAATTACTTCAACCAGAT
Source organism: Bombylius discolor (assembly GCA_939192795.1). Taxonomy (NCBI): domain Eukaryota; kingdom Metazoa; phylum Arthropoda; class Insecta; order Diptera; family Bombyliidae; genus Bombylius; species Bombylius discolor. The sequence continues at coordinate 1,209,061 of OW584241.1, read as the reverse complement.
TAATTTTTTTAATTGTATCTTAAAAAATTAAGAACTATTTTTTTTTTTTTTGAACACCATGTGTTCATGTATATGTAAAAAAGTCTCTATATCAATAATATAGATTCTACATACCTATAATATGTTTTATGTTTTGTTGTTACTTATAAATTATGTAAACAAGTCAATGGTCCAATGGCGACAACTATACTTCATGTTATTAAAATATAATACAGATAAAATTACAAATATAGTATCAACAAAATAATGTATTTTTAGAGTTTTAATATTAAGTTTTTAATGTTTATTTTTTTATTTTTTTTCTAAAGTTACCTGAATAAATATTAGATACATACATAGATGCAGTATATTTATTACACATATGTAACATATTTGGTATTTTAGTTTATTCTCATTTAAAGTGTTTTTGTTAAGAGTTAAAAATGATTGTAAACTAATTAAAATTTATACATATATGTACGTTGATGTTGTTAAGTATATGCACACATATGTTTTTTTTTTTTTAAGAAAATTACATTTAGAGTAGGTTAAGGTATGTTGAAATGGTGCCATGTATCTATGCAAACAAATTTTGTTGTTGTTTTATTTTTGTATTTTGATTTTATTTTATGTTTTGATTTGGTTTTTTTTTTTTTTTTGCAACAACAAGAACTAGATACATGCACAATAACTACATGCATTCATATAGGTACCTCTGCTATCTATTTACCATTATAGTGCTACTGGCTTTTTTTTCTTGACAAGTAAACAAAACAAAAAATTAATTTATAATGAAGGTTTTCTTGTTTATTAATAAATTACAAATTAATTTTTTTTTTTACTAACCATATTTTATTAATTGCGTGCATTTTGTAATTAATTCACGTAGGAGTTTCAAAAAAATTAATTTAATTTAAATTAATGACTAAAAATTCTTTTCACACAAATTAAAAATAAAAAAATTCGTTTTTTTTTTATTTTTGTTTGCAAATATCTTTTTTTATTATTTGAAACAATTAGGTTAAATAAAAAACTAGGTCATCATAATAATCAATCATTATTTTAGTTTCTTTGAAAAAAAAAAAACACAACAAAATTTGATAATTTGAAATATTTTCTTTTCTTTCAATACATTGTCATTTTTTTCAACCGTTGTTTTTGAAATTAAAATTAAATTATAAAAAACAAAAAGAGATTTTCAAAGTATCTGTATATCTGACTGTGTCTAAAAGCAACTGATTAAAGTATAATAAATTTTTCGATCTAAAAATAAGAGATAAAATTTAAAAATGTGTCATCAATTCATCATAGATACATACATACACAGGTACCAGGTGGTACGTACATCACAAAAAATGACATAAATCATCAACCTTTGTATATACATATTTGATATCTAAAATTAATATAAAAAATAAAGGACGAAAATATATGTTTATTTGATCAGATTGTTCAAATTAGAACAGATATACCATGGAACAAAAATTGTATTATTATTTTTTTTTTAAATAAAATAAATCAATTATTATTTTTGGAACAACTTGTATGTGCTCTTGAAAATGTTTGTTTCTACTTTTTTTTTTTTTTTTTTTTTTTTTTTGTAATAATTAAAACCAAAAAAAATAACTTGAATTATTATTTGTTTTTGATTTTAAAAAGCCAATACAAGTGTTTTTTTTCTTCTCTCTTTTAGCTTTTTGTTTTGTTTTTTTTTTACTTATCAACTCCCACGCACTCACCATATACTAAATAGAAAATAACTTGACGACATTAATAATTTAATTCTCATATCATAACAAGTGATTATTATTTGCACATAAAAATGTGTTATATTATAAAAAGTACATATGTACATATATATTAACTTTAATAATATCTTATAATAAAATCATATATGAATATCAAATTTATCTAACGATAAATTAATGCAAATCTTCCGTCTGTCCTATATTCAACATATGAAATTTATTGCTGTTAATAATGAACTAAATCTGAACTGATGAAATAAAATCATCATAAAAATCAACAATAATAATAATAATCATATAAGAAATGCGTCTTTAAGTTTTAAAAATATTATGATGTTATGATGATGAAGACGACAAGCAGTCTTTTATAAAATATACAAATTTCTTTACATTTTTTACATTGCATTGCATTGGTACGATCTTTGGATCTTACACATGTGTTACTGTATAATATAATAAAATAATTTAAACGTACATATGTTCAAAGAATTTGTATAATCATACATATTATATGTACATATGTAATAATATTGTTTTGATTGTTACAAGAACATGTTATCACACAACATTCTTTTTGATACTTTCATCTGGATTTTATGATCGTGTAAGAAAAAATTTATCTGAAATTGCAATTTTCCTATATAGCTTAAAATTTTGAATGATTTTAGTACATATTTGTTTTTGACACACGTTGTATGTGTAATCATTATAAAATCAAATCAATTAATAAAATTTTTGTTTATAAAACAAATTTTTAAAGGATATTTCCATCTTGGTACTTGATTTTAAATAATGTTTTACAACAAGTCTATAACTGTTTAAAATTTTACTTGACTCTTTTTTTTTACGATGAAATTAAAGTCGTAAAACTGGCATTCGTCATTAAGGTGTAAAGCTTTACATTTTTGGTATTTGTGAATCTTTGAAAAATCAAACCAATCTTCCAAGGTATGGGCGGCCCTTGACAATCTGATTCTAGAAATATGGATGTAAAAAAAGTAAAAGTAAATTTCAAACAGGACAAAATCAACAAAAATTCAAACTTTAAACAAAAATTCAACAATATCCTTGACAGTAATCACCGTTTTGTAAGAAAACACCCTCTCACAACTTAAAAACAAAAGTATAGTAGGTTTCATTAAAAAAAAAAAATTGCAATAAAATTTATCAGGTCAAATTTATGATTTTGTTTCTCGGAAAACAAAACAACATCGTAAATTTACTGTTAAATTCAATTTACTTAGAATTTAATAGCTAGGTTAGTTAGTTAATATGAATAATATACGAGTATATAAGATAGCTTTCAAAGCCAATCTTAATGATTATTTCTATTTATAACCAAAAAAAAAAAAAAAATTTAATAGTTTTGGTTTTGAAACTTTAAATGTAAATAAAAATACTTTGTTGTTTGAATGTTACAAATGACATTTAGAATCATGATAAGAAATAATAACAGAATAATAAATGAAATTGAAAAAGAACGCATAACATACATAATATATATAGTTGATTATATATGTAGATTCTTTTTAAGAAATTTTAAACACGTGGATGAAATTTTCAGTTAAATATAAAATTTAATGAAAATGAATCATAAAAAATTTCTGCGAAATATAATATTTTTTTTGATCACATGGATGACATGTGAAAATTTTTCTAATGCAATGTTGCGCAAAATAATTCTTTTATTAAATAATTTATTCTGTTTAAAGAAAAATATATTTAATGAAGATGCAATCTGTGTTTTGAAATTTTTTTTTTTCACTTTCCACTGTAAATTCACTTTTTTTTTATTCTTAAAATGGTTGAGAAAAAAAATTTTGTTCATGATAGATAAATGAAGTGTATCAGAAATCTCCGATTGCAAAAGAGTCTAAAATCTTAACACATTTTGTGGATCAATCACGATAGTTCTCGAAATTTTTTTTTTAATTTATTCTAATTTTTAATAATAATTCGTCATCGTTAAGTTAGAGATAATATCTAAATTGAATTTCACACATCATATATACAGGATGTTATAAAAATTGAATCACAGATAATCGTTTTAAATTAAATAATAGATAAAGTACACTTTGTCTCGACTGTGTTTTTTTTAATGTTATTTCACTGGAAAATGTATTCAAAAAAAAACTTGTTGAAATTGAACCATCCTGCTGTTGTTTTGAAACTTTGGAACCATAAGGAAAAAAAAAACATGAAATAATCATGTGTGCGAAGGCATAAAAGAAAAACCAAGAAATGTTAAACAATTTGTAAACAGCCCTCAAGATTAAATTTCCCAAAATTAAAGATTAATTTAAAAAAAAAGCTTGACGCCTTGATGTTATCTTCCGATTTAATTTTGTAAAATGCAAATCCCGGCACCCTGTATTGAAAAAAAAGTCTAAAAATGTTAATTGTATATACTTATACGATGATAAACAAACCTTCAAAATTAATTTGAAAATATCAAATTTTAAGATCTTTAACCTTTTTTTTTTTTTGTTAGACAAATTTTATGATGAAAAATGTCATTCAACTTCATTTTCCGGCAACTTTTTTTTATCTCTTTAGTATTTTAATATGTGCATATATAGTATATACATATACATTTGTGTGTATTTATTATAAAATTTGACTTATTGTTATTCATAATACAAAGAGTAAAAATCATTTTTAACATATATTATAATAATCAAATTATATTTAAATTATAAAATAAACCTAGGTCATAAACTGAATCTTTAATAATGAAACATTAACGGTTAAGTGTAGTGTCAAAGTTTAACAAAATCTACTTCTTAAATACATATATACATATATGTATACGACTATGTGTTATTATTGTCTAAATTAAAGTATAATTTTTTTTTTTTTTTGATTTTCGGACATCATCATAAATAAACCAATTTAAAAAACGTTAAGTATGATAACGAAGTGCGCTATCTAATTCATATTGAGATGAAGCATTTTACAACAAAAACAAACATGTTTTATTTTATCAATATTTTTTTAAAACTCCAAAGCGATTTTTTTTTATTATCTACATATGAAAATAATATCATCAAGAGAAAAAAAGCTTCATTTACTTGACATAAACCAATAAAAAAACGGCTATTATGCGGCAATAATAAATTTCGATCGTGTCACAATATCATAACTTATGTAATTTTTTTATTTATTGTTCTCTTTTTTTTTATAATATTATCAAAATAAAATTGAAAAAAAAAACCGGTTTATTTAGAAAAAAGAAACATATTGAAAAAATTTTAACTACTTGGAATTTCCAATTTTTTTTCTTCTTATTTTTAAAATTCTTTATATCCTTTTGTTTATAATTAATTGATATAGGTATGAGTATGTATGCATAAAACTTCATTAATTTATTCTAATAAACTAGCTTTTTCGTCCTTTATTCTTTGTTTTTTTTTTTGTTTTACTTTGTTTATGAAACACAGTTAATATCGATGGTATTTTTGTGTACAGGTGAATAGTCTAAAGTAGAAATTCTGTATAGATCTCTTTGGTAAACTTTAAAGGTAAGCTGCTACTGAAGCTTTTTTATATGAAGGAATTTTCGAAATTTTTTTTTTTTTCGAAGTTCGAAAAAGTAAAAGTATTTTTGTGCGGAAATTAAAAAATAATTTTTCGAAGTTCTGAATGGATTTTTCGAAATTCAAAAATATATTTTTACAAAAATTTAAAATAACCGTTTTTTTTCTATAATTTAATAAAAAATTTCTATCAGTTTCGAAGAAATTTGTTTTTCAAAAATTTCAAAAAGTTTTTTTTAAAGTTTTTTTTTTTGTTTCGCTGAAAATTTTCTTTAAATACTTCAAATGTAGACAAGGAAAACAAGATCTAACATCACTTAAATCATGATAAACAAATCTTCTATTATTTTTTTCATGTTTGTTTTATAATTTCTCAAACAGATCAAATTTTCTTTCCGAAATTTTTAATGGTTAATTTATGATAATATTCAGGAATTCACAAAACAAAAGAAAAAATGAACATACGAGTATAAAGTTCTTTAAAATATGCATGAATTTTAAAATTAAAAAAAAAGAGTGATACTAGTTTTAATTTTTTCTTTTCTTTTACAAAAAGATTCTAGAGCTTTATTAAAGTGATAAAGGTAGGTGATCTGAACTTCTGAATGTAGATATAAATATATTTTCAACAGATTTAAAATCAACAGTGGTAAGGAAATTGTTCTTGACACTTTTAAACCACTAAAACTGACCATATTACTTCAAATTTATTACACCACCATTACAAAATGAATATTCATATTATTAACTTAATAATAAATCAATTAATTTAAAAAAATATGTATATAAAAACATTCACTATTAAATTACGATATAATTTTTTTTTTTTTTTTTTTGTAAGTCAACAAAAATTTAAATAACGTCATTAAAAATACCTGAAATAATCCGGATGATATGCGACAATCTAAAACACTGTTTATTGAAAAAGAAAAGAAATTAAAAAAGAAAAACAAATACGAAAAATTTATTTTCTTTCTACATTTTATTTTAATTTTTTGGCGCCTTGAATAATTTATTTTCTGCATATAATTACTGATTAACACGTTCCGTAGTATGTTTTTTTTTTATTTATTTTTATTTTATTTATTTATTTTTTTTTTTTTTTTGTAAATTAAAAAATAATATATTTTTACGAAATGTGCTTTTATATGACGTTTCCTATTGATTAGTTTGGTACCCAATTGGCGCGATTTATAGGCTCCTTCGTTGCATTTTAACCAGTAGTAGCAGCATTTGTAAAAAAAAATTTTTTTTATATATACATATATGTATGTACATATATACATATGTACATATTTTCATATTTACTATCATATAATGATTATTATCGTCATCAATATCATCATCAAAATACTGTTTTTTACTACAATTCAAGACACAAGACAAACAATCGTTGAAAAAAAAAATAGAAATTGCATATCAAAAGTATCTAACTAACAGTTATGTTCATAACTAATAATTTATCAAATTATCAAATACAAACACATAACCGTTAACCAGGTATTTCCACAGTTTTGAAGGATAATAAACTAAATTTTTTATAAAGCGAAAAGTTTTTAGGATCGAATTACAACACAAACTCGAAAAGGATATGAATAATTCGAAATTAATCGAAAAAAGCTTTTGAAAAGATTCACGATTCAAAATACTTCCCGGAAAATTTTTTTTTTTTTTTTTTTTTACCAAAAATTAGAAACTTTAACGATTTTGCTCACAAGTTTATCATAATTTTATTTACAAAGAAGGAACAGATTTCCATCACGATTGTGAATTGCAACAATAGGAAAATTTTCAAACGAATATTTGAAATTCAATGGTAAAAATCCATCTAAAAGGTAATGATTCGAAAGGAATTAACTTTCGTCGGAATTCACAATCGAAGTGTTTAATTTTTTCATCTCTGATTCAGAGGAATTATTTTTTTAATTTTCTTTCAAAAATAATTTCAAATTATTTTGTATCCGGTTATGAATACTCTTACTAGTCAAACAATGTAAGTTCCTAAAGTGAATATACTTATTCCAACATACTCGTATATATGTTGTATATTAATAATTTGTTGAATTATAAGTTACATAAATTTACACTGCATATGTAGATTGTTGTTAATATAATTGCCATTACCATGGTATGTGATAAAGGTAATTGCACATTATAGCAACAAACTGAACATTAGTCATCAGCCGTTAAAGGGTAGAAGGTGTGTAAAACTAAAAGGATGAGGATTATTACAGATTCATATTTAAAAGCTATTTTATACAAGACTTATTTAAGTTGACATAAAAGAAGAACAAATCCTGATGGAGCTTCTTTTAATTTTCTTTTAATTTGTTTCTAACTTTTAAAACCAAAAATCTTTAAAAACAATGCATCGTCCTTTCTTACACTCAAACAAAATATATAATTTATTATATTTATAACTCAAAGAATTTTCTCAGGTGAAAATTAAGCTTAAGATAAATACAATAAATATAGACACTTAAAAAAAGGTACAAATAAATTTCTATCGAGATTTTTGATAAAAACTTAGACCAGTATAGAGTATCTATCTGTAGAATAAAACTTTTTTGTTTTTCAAATTAAAAGTATACATTTTATCTAAAGTATAGTAAATATGATGAATTTTTCAAGCTAAAAATTTTGTTGTTATTATGTTATTATCGTCACACATTTTTATATATGAACATACATACTCATATAGGTATACATACATACATATATGCAGACGCGTTTTATTATTAAAAAAAAAAAAAAAAGTTATTGAATTGTACAATCATCGAAGCTTTTTTTTTCCTATCTTAGCAACCATAAAATATATTTTTGTGTGTTGTCTGTTGTGTTTATCTACGTGAAGTTAATGATAACACCTCTCAGTTGATCTTAGATCGTCGACAAAATAAGACGTTTTGATCATACTATTAAAATATATATTTTATATTATATTAAATGAAATTAGCTGTGAAAATATAAAATATAAGTTCGTAGGTATTTGCAATAAAATTTTATACAAGAAAAAAAAAAATTTTTTTAGCATACCTTTTTTAAATAATAGTTTTTTTTCAAAATAATTGATACAAGATTTAAAATTTAAATATAATTTCAAAATAGTTATGTGCATTTAATACATGTAATTGTCGAGATTGTTTTTTGTTTTTGAAATTTTAAAAAATCGTATCCGTTAAAATATTGATAATTATTTTACCTTTTAATTAATAGTTACTTTTTCTTACCGTTTTGTATCTGTTAACCACGTGTATTCGTCATTTTTTTTTCAATTTTCTTAGTTATTCTTTTTGTAACTTTAAAATAAATAAATTTCATTGCATAAGTTACTGAAAAATTAAAATATTCACAAAAAAAAAACAAACAAACAAATTTAGTCACTTGCAAAATTCATCTCATTTTTAATAAAATAACATTTAAATAGTTTTTATATTTATCTTATTTTTTTTTTACAAAGTGAAAGTGAATTTTTATTATATTTATTATTAAAATATATTCATAAAGTATTTTTTTTTATAGACAATATTTACCGTTAAATAAAAGTTTATTGTGCATATAAATATAACTAGATACATATATGCAATATAATTTATTCAAATAATATTAACATGATATAAACGTCATCATTTTATCGTATTTATTAAGCTGTTTTAATAATAATTTAATAGAAACAATTAAATATTACCTTTTTTCGAATGAGTCAATGTTTTTATCTTGGAATTTTGTCAAGTAGAATAAATTGATATCAAGTAAAAATTGTGAATAATAGATTATAATTGTTACTCAAAAACATACACGTAATATAAAAAAAAATAAATAAAGTATTAAAAAAAAAATCAACAGGGGATTATCAATTCGTTTAATAACTGAAATACCAATAAAAATCTTTTTTATTCACAATGGACATAAGTAATTTCAGTTATTTAATAATTATTTGCTCATTTTTTATTTTTAATGGTAAGTTTTATATGATAAAAATTCATGTTTATTTTTTTAAATTAAATTAATTATAACTATTATAATTTTTTTTTCAATTAAATGAAAACAAATTATTTAAAATTTTAATAAATTTAATAAAAAATTAAAATAAATAATTATAAAATATTAGTTGTTCGATATAGCGGTTTCTAATCATATGTGAAATCTATTTTCAGTTGTGCATTTATTTTAAAAGGAAAAAAAAATTAATTTAAAAATAAAAATCCCCTTTAATTTTTATTTATGATTTTTAACTTAAAAAAAATATTTTCCCCAATTATTCATATACGAATTTCTTTTTAACTTGCAGAAAATCGTCTCAAAATTTTTTAAATTATGATTCATATTATTTTTCGCAAGAAAAGAGAATCATACAATTTAAGAAAATAAAAGATGTAATTAACGACCTTTTTCAATCTAAAGTTTTATTTGCCACTGAAATTCTTTAAAAAAGCTGTATATCAACTGTGAAAAAAATTAGTAAATTTCAAAATTCAATCCGTAATTTTTGGATTATTTTTTATGTTGTAAATTTTAATTGTTTTTCTTAGATCGTTCTAAACATTTTTTTTTTCTTCATTATGATAAAATAAAAGCTGTATAATGTTTTTCATTTTTTTTAATTTAATTTAAAATATCGAAACCGCATAGAAAATAAAAACTTCCATCTTAACAATCTACCTTGTTTCAAATTAAATTAAAAAAAAAAAAAAAATTTAAATAAACCCCACTTCTTCAAGACATTTGTCATACTCAACAAGATACAATGTTGCACACATTATTAATTTTACCCATCAAATATGTCTGTAATACTCTAATATTTTATCCTTTCATTAGAAAAAAAAAAATCTTTTTTAAATTTAATAAACAATTTTCTCTTTTGAAAAAAAAAGTGACAACAATCATAATCAATCAAAACTTTGAAGAAAAACAAATTAAAGAAGAAAAAAAGACCGAAGAAAATGTTTCTATACCTACATTTTAAAAAAAAAATTTAAAAAGAAAGATAAATTGATTTAAATAACTTTTGTATGTATGTAATTTACACGCAACACTGAAATATGTAAATAAACTTGCATGTGCTATAAAAGTAAAACATTGAGAATTCATCAAAGAATGAAAAAACTAAAAAGAAAAACAAACAAAAAAAAAATTGAATAAAAAACAACTAAACAACATTTACTTATATAAAAATTACAATTTACCGCTTATATTATTATTAATAATATGAACTAAAACCACAAATTAACGATACTTTAACATTCCACTAACGATCGTTATCATCATCAATTATTATTACTTCTTAAGCTAGTAGATTACCAATAAGGCGTGTCAAATTGTTAGAGTTATTGACATAAATTGTTGCCACATATGTATATATGTATGTACATAATATATAACTAAAAATAAATTCATCTAAATAAATGCACTTGTTATAATATATGATATTATATGTATTTATGTATATGCTACACAAACAGTACGAGTACACATATGTTTTAAATGAAGAAAAAAAAAAGATACTAATAAGAAAATATGTATCTGATATATGTATGTGTATGATGAACAAATTTAAATTTAACTATTTTATCATTATTATTAAGGAAATTGTTTATATTACGAGTATCTTTTCAAATACATATATTTATTATTTTGATCCACAAGGATATACAAACTCAAATAAAAACATACATATATATACGTACAAACCAATCTTTTAAATATCTATCAAATCAAAAGATGTACGATAATTTGCAATAATGAATAAATAAAAAATTAATAACATAAACTTTTAATCGAAAAAAAAAACACAAATTGTGGCGTCTGGTCTTATGGGAAAGAGGTGTCGTCTAATACATATATGAAACTCAAATCACCTAATAAAATTTTTTACGTATGGATATAATGTAATGATATACAATCTACAATCTTTCTACTATATATTTTAAATATTTTTAACTTTATTTCTGATTATACTGTTTTACCTGATACCTGATACTTTTATATTGTTTCATATGTTTTTGTTTTATGTTTTTTTTTTCTTTTTTTCGAATCAGCTGATCATGTGTTATGATGCAGTATTTAATCAATATATACATACGGTACATATATGTATGTATCTACAAACAAACTTAACAGCTTTGTAATCTTTAAGCTGGTTTTCTTATAAAGTTTACCATAAAAAATGAAAAAAAAAAATGCTTCAATAAACAACAACAACAACATAGAATGTAAACATAATTTTTCCTTCTTCTTAAAGGTTGTTCATCATATAAGTATGTATATGTATATGCAAGAGAAACATTTTTTATGTTTATATCTTTTTTTTTTATTTATCTTTTGTTTTTCCTATACTTGTTTTTATTTTTGTAATCAAGAAAAGAAGATCGAAATCATCATAAAAGTATGGCATGCGCTACTGATGCTGCTAATGCTTAAAATATAGGTACATATACATATAATATGTAAATGTACATATGAGTATATTTATTATGCTACAACTTCTTGCAACCTACTTTCAAAATTGATCATGATGATGATTTGCGCAAGAAAATATACATATTGTAGATATGTTTATTTATAGGAATCAAATATACATATATGTATATATGTACATAATTGCATTTTTAGTAATATATACAGCATAATAATGTTGATAAAATATGTGAATGAAGACAACGCGATTTTTGAACAAGTTTATCATCATATGTGATGAATAAATAATATATTACACTAAACATGGTATTTACGTTTGTTTTTAAACTTTCTCATGTCAATCAAACTATGGCCATTGTGTAGTTTATAGTATTACATAGATACATATGTACATACATATATGAGAAGTAGCAATGTAAATTTTGTTATCATGACCAGGATTAAAGATAAAATATCAAAATATGCATTGAGTGGGTGAGAGTTTTGTAAAAAGCTCAAATTAATATAATAAATGTACATTATAATGTACTTATAAAATGCACAATACAATACAATGGTTTAATGATCCATTGAACGTCATTATCATTATCATCATCATCATCATCAACATCATGATATGATCATCATATAATCTTCCTTTTATACAGTTATGATTTATTATTATACTATATATGTATGTAAGTATACATAATATGTGATATCTGTATATTAAGTTTGTTTACATTTTATTAAAACAGGATTTACGACTTTGGAGCGAAATTATAAATTTTATTTTTCTTCTTATAATTAATCAAGCATTTGAACATTTTCTTATAAATAAGATAAAACTCTAGGAAATTTTCACTTTCCTGATTTTAATTCATTAAAGTGTTACAATGTCCAATGAAAAACAAAAAAAAAAAAACAAAATATGATGTTGTTCCTCATAATTTTGCTAATGACCTACACTATTTGTTTTAAAAGTAGAAATAATTAATAAATATAATTATAAAACAAGAGTTTAAATTTAAAAATAACAAAAATTTTACTTCGTAAAATGCAATAGATAGATACTCGTAAAAGGCTACTATTATACATTTCATGACTAAAAAATAGATGTAAAGTAATAGAGGAGGAAAGCAGCGAATAGGTGGAGAACTCTAGAAGAGGTCAAAGTTTGTAAAAGGCTATCAATTTATGATGATGAATATCCAATAGATACTTTCTTAAGTGGTCTTTACACCATATGATTTATCGTATGACTTTTTTATGTGTTCGTATGTTTTTGTTACAACAACAAAGTACACTAGTCATATGAAAAAGTCATACGATAAATCATATGGTGTAAAGGCCACTTTAAAGAGTTGTTTATTATTATTACTAATTATAGGTACATGTACAATGCATGCATGAGACTCTTCAATACAAAATTTTGACATAGCGCAACTTCGAAAACGTCAAATGATCGTCAGATGATGAAATTCAGTTTTAAACTTTAAGTTGCTAAATTCCTAAGAGGAACTTCATAAAATTTGTGGACTGAACAAAACTTAGGGTGTCACATCCATATTTGGTTCTATGTTTTTTGAAACAATATTTCAGTGTTGAATTGAATTCAAAACAGAACTGAAAGAATTATAAGATAGCGAAGCATTAACGAATTGACTATAGATTTGCAATTATCACAAAGTCACACAATTCACAAATTAAAAATCTTTTGCAATTAATAATCACAAACATTACTCATAATTACATAATTAATGGAAAAATACCCATCAGATTCATTTATAAACTTATAAGATAATTGTAATCTCACAAATATTTAATTCTTGTTAACTTATAAACAAAAATATCAAAAATTAATTGTGCGTTATAAAAATAGAAATTTTTTTTTATAAATTACTATTTTTATATACATAAAAATCAAAACAACAGGTTTTATTAAATGAGACACTTCAATTTAAATCTAGACTTAATTATATTTTTAGACAGACAGATTTATCTGTATTTTTTTTTTTTTTTAAATTTTTTATTATTGTTTTTTTCTACAATGTAATTTCTTGTAATACATACATATATAAATTTTTATGTGCGTTATCAATGCCATTTCATATTATCTTGGAATGTTACAAGCTAAAAAAATAAAATAATCAAAACAATAAACAAAAATTCCACATTTGGGGGTTTAATCAAGTTATTTTTAAAATCTTTAAAAAAAAAAAGAAGGCAAAAGGTTTTTCAAATTTATAAAAGATTTAATTGAATTGAACAAAGATAAATTTTCATTGCTAATTCATGTCTAATTTATTGAAACAAAAATATTTAAAGTTTAATTAAAACGTATGTGATTGATTTATTTTTGTTTTGAGTGTATTAATAATTATAATTATTGTTATTGTTGTTTTTTTATTTGTTGATTTGTAGGTATAGGTTGTTTACAACAAGGGTAAATTACCCCATTAATAGATATACTAAAACAACTTTCTACGTTTTAATCCATTTATAAGCGAGATTTACATTTTTTTTCTTTTATTTGTAATTCACATACACGTACGTATACATGCACGAAGTAGATTACAGCTTTACAAAAATACAAAATCAGTGTTTTTGATTCTTGATATTTTTGAAAATTTCTTCAGATTTGTGAAATATGAAAAACATTTCTTCAGAACACTTACAAGAATGATGCTCACTCACGTACATATGTATACATATAAAATTGGTTCTAAGGTTTCATGGTTAAGATTGGAAAAGAAAATTAAATTTTTTTTATTTTTTATCCTTGAAATAATTAGAATTTTCGACAAAAAAGATTTGATTTAATTTACTTATGTTTATAAACAATGTTTATAAACATTTTTCATATACATGTTGCTATTGAAAGGAAAAATAAATTCGATAAAAAATACACATTAAAATTCATTCTAATTACATGTAAGGAAATTCCTAATAATTATAAAAAAATAAAACGATTCAAAAGATGCATTGGAATAATATTTGTCATAAATATGAAAAATTCCATTACAGTTGTCAACGTAAAGGTTCATGACAAATATGTTTATCACGAATTCCTTTTTTTTAATTATGTATTAGTCGTCTTTATTAAATGTTGTTTTTCTCAACTAAAATGTAAAAATTTAGTTGTGAATTGAATTGAAAAAAAAAAAAAACTACTCTATTTGTTACTTCACATGACTGAAGATCTATTTTTGGAAAATGCAATAATTTTTGGAATATTTTGCGGCCACACTCAAAATTTATTATATTGTATATTTATTATGTTAATAAGCTATTAGCTACTTTTTAAATAAAGTAAATTTTTTTTTTTCGACTTTTCATTTAAAAATTCATTATTTTAATTTTTTTTTAAATTAATTTTATAATTATACTTTAACGCTATAGTGTTAGATTAAATGTTTTTGTCAATCATAAAATCTTTTCTTGAAAAGCTGTGAGTAAGAAGAAAATAACATTATTTTTTCAATTCACTTACGTCTAAGAAAAAAAAATACTAGATAGGTTTATGGGACAAAAGGCGTTCTATTTTCGCATACACAATTTAAATTAAAAATAAAAATGTAACATGTATGTGAAAAGAAAAACAACAATCATTATTAAAAAGACGCGTGGAATTAATTGGTAATATAATTTATGAATAGAATGGGTATAATAAATATGTACATACAATGTCTGTAAGGTACACCTACCTACCTACATACATGAATATATTTTGCATAACAAGTCTCATTTTATTAGATACATTCTGAATTTATATGCTGAAAAATTATCATTAATTCAATTTCATTTAAATAAGATAACATATTATCTTTTTTAAACTAATTCTATAAATAAATTCAAATGAAAAAAAAAAAGAAGGAGAGTAAATAGTTGGCAAGAAATAGAACAGGCGCCAACTATTGTACAATATACTTACTTGAAAAAATATATAAAAAACGTTTTCTGATGATTGATTAGATTATTTTTATTTATAAAAAGATGTGCTTTGAAAATAAGTTGTCATCAATTTTGTTACCGTAACAATGGTATTTTGTATTGAAAAAATGAAAAAACAAAACGAAATGAACTAAATTTTTTCTATCTAAATTTTAAATACATATGTATGTATCTAATTTAATTGAAAATGAATCACCATCACAGTTGTTTGAAAAAATAAAAAAATAAATAAAAAATGTTCGAAAATTTTGTACATTGTGTTTTATGAAACAAATGTATGCGGATTTGATTAACTATTTCCGAAAATGTTTTTTCTTTTCATAAATGGTGGTCTAGATTTATGGAAAAAAAATTTATTAATTTCAAAAGAACATTTTCATCTTGAACACAGGGAGTAAAAAAACAAAAAAAAAAAAAAAAACATTTAGTTTAGAGGAGTAATCTTCGAAAAAAATTAAGGAGAAAATTTCATAGTACCTATGTACATACCTACATAGTTTGATGGCTCTGCTTACTGTCCATAAGCAAGTACATAAAACCAACTACACAAATATAAATTCGTTCTCTTCGAATTTAGTGGTTCGCATTCCACTTTAAACTATGTAGGTGCATATAAGACAGAAAGAAAAAATGGTCAAGAAACCTACAGTTAACTTGAGACGCCTAAGGCTCAAAGGAGCTGTAGTGCCAAGGAAATAGATAGTAGCACAATTAACAAGTATTATACTTTTATAAATTTTAAAAATGGCAACTTTTTTCTGTCTTAATTTTTAATTACTTTTACTCTTACGTTATCAATTATTTAAAAAACAACAAGCAAACAAACAAACATTGGTAAAATTGGTAACTTTAGCTACAACATAGGAAAACACTTTTTTTTTTTTTTTTTCAAAACAACATCTTAATCAAATGATATTATTTGGATAGCATAATGTGTTTTTTAAGAAAAAATCAAGTGTATAACATAAGTTTAAAATTTTTTAAAAAAGAAATTAAAATTAAAATAAATATTTATTACTTGATAAATTTTATTAACAGGTGTCAGTTTACTGTACAAATTTGTTTAAATTTTGGATTATGAATATCAAGTTTTACTGTTGTTTTCGTTTATTAATTAAAGTTAAGAAGAAAAAAATGATAATTTTCTTATAGATACATATTTCAATGTTATCTAATTTTAAATTAAATTTTTTTCATTTTATTTTTATTTTACAGACATATCAGATTGTTTACCATTAACAGAATCTAGTACACCACCATTACCGCCTCTTTTATTCCCACAAGATCCGCAAGTTTATAAAATTGTTCCACCAAATGAAACAGCATTGAAAATTCTTCAAAATTCTGATAAAAATGTAAGTATTTTGAAATTATCTAAGATAAATTAATTTTAAATACAATAATCTTAATAGTCAGAAGGTTTGAAGGGTACTAGTTAGATTTAATCTATATCTAGAGGAATTGCGATGCATTTACAGAAGGCTTTTTTCTGCTGCAACCAATTATTATTATTTTTATTTTTCAAATTCATCAAATCGAGTATGCATCATCATGCATCATCATTAAAAAGCCTTCGAAAATTTTACTCATTTTACTTAGAACATTACTTTTATGCATCTTTTTTTCTGCAACTATGACTAATTCAGATTTATAAAGACAACGATTAAGTTTTTTAAAAATTTTTTTAAATTTTCAACTGGAATCTAACGTCAAGCTGTCTAACCTAACCCATTAAAAAAATTTCCGTTTGGAAAAAAATATGAATAATATTTTTTTTTAAACTTTAGATACATCTGTTTTTCTAGAAGAAAATAATCTTAGATTTTATATACATAATTATATATACACATTTTTCTAAACAATAGGCAGATATAAAATATAAAAAAAACTCCGTTATATTTATTTTTATTCTTTAATTTCGAAAATATCTAATATCTAATGAATATTCGATTATTCAGAGAATTTCACATTTTTTTTAAACGAATCATTCATTTTTTTTTTTTACTGGAATTACCAATAAGTTGTGATTTAATAAATATAGAAAAAAAATTGAATGACTAACATTTGGAATATTCACGTCACATTCATGTGTTGAGAAAGATAAAAAAACAGAAATGAGAATGTTTTTATTAAAAAAAAAAAAAAAAAAAAATACTTTATCACTATTCACCTGTTTATTTGCTGATATTATAAATTTACTATGAACAGACAAAAAATAAAAATTACACTACCGGTATCGTCATTCATTTCATCTTTTATTTAATTTTATTTGCAATGATTTTTTTTAAATGTTTTTATTAAGAATGATATATCTATAGCTATGTACAGGTACATCGTATGTGCATACAAGATACATAATATTGTATATTTATCATTCAAGTTTACCTCCAATATCAGGCAATAAATATTATTATAAATTGTGTGAAAGGTGGAGGAAGTAAAAAAAAAAACGTTTAATGATACTTACAATTACAATATTATTGATTTTACACATATTATAAACATATAAGTAATTTTAAAAAATTGTTATCTATATTTTTTTTTTTTAAATATTATTTATTATTTTTCTTTCTGTTTTCCATTAAATCAATTTTTTTTTACACATATTATTATTATATTCGTATTAGCAATTTAATAACCAGTTTTAAAAATTTTCTATTACGTTTCTAATATGTACATATAAATAATATTAAAAAAAAAAAAATATGGAAAAAACAAAGAAATTAATCCTTTCAGTTTATTTTTTTTATTAAAAACAAGTTCATATTGCAAATGTAATCTGACATCATAAATTCTCAAGTTCACGCGATAGACAAAGTATCTACATTTTTTCAATTCTAATAAATGATAATTTGTTTATGATTTTTTATTATATGTACTCATGAGGAATGAGAATATAGATACATAAGTAAATAATCAATATATTTCTCAGTATGTATAGATATTGGAATTTAAAATGTATTTAATTCAAATTAATGCAATGTAACTGATAATTCAAATTATTTGTTTTTCCTTTTCGTTTTTTACATTCCACATGTGTACTCGTATGTACATTGATATTCTTATCGACAAATAAAATTATTTTATCATTTTAAATTTTGCATATTGGTTATATATAGATTTAAATTATTATTTACAAAATGTACTGGTTGTTTCAAAAGAAACAATTAGAAATTCCATGAAAAATTTTCAATGTAAAAAAAATTAAATCAAATCTCGCCACTTTTTCGTCGTCATGAGAATTAGAATATTTCTCGATTTTTGAGTTTTTACTTTCTTCATAGACTAAACACTAACTGAATGCAAATTTCAAATTTCTAGATCTACGAAAAGTACTATCGGTAACAGAAATTTCATTCTTTTACTCTAATCTATGACAAAGATATTCGGGGCTCAATAGTACCTTGAGTTGCTTCGAGAAAAAGCGTATTTCCGTGCTTTCAGATCAAATTTTACAAAGATTTTTATCAACACTAAGCATCAATAACCCTTTAGCTCAAACGTTGATCGTATTTAGAAATCAATTTGTGTTTACAATTTATGAGACAACTTTTCAAAAATTCAATTAATTTTATTTTTCCATTCGTTTTTTCCAAACAGGTTCAGAAATCATTATTTCCCCGTGAACGATTGTTCTTGGACGATCCAAGACGAGAAGTGTTCAAGATTAATAATATGCATGCTGATGACATTCCTGAAGTATTCCCATCAGAATATGCAGCAAGTTTAAAAAGTGAAGTTGAAGAAATTCAACCGGATGATAAAGAAAAGCCAAAAGTTGAATTAGAAGAACAATTTCGGTTAGCTTTTAAATAAAAGTTTAAAAAAAAAAGGGTTTTATTAACTTTCTCTTTTTATTTTCAATTTAAAATAGAAGTATTGCAGCAAATCTTCGTTCGCATGAAATTTATCCAGAAGATATTGAAACACATTCACCGAAACTTCATCATGGTCATATAACAGCAATATTAGTGGGTGGTATATTTCTTATATGTCTCGTCATTTATGCAGCATTGATTTCATGGAGAACATATTTGGAGTAAGTTTAATAATAAAAAAAATAATATAACTTTTTTTTTTAATTTAGCTGTAACGGTAATAAATTAATTCTAATATTTACATTCTACTTTTTTTAGAAAACGCTATGGAATGAGAGAACGATTAGTGACACAGGATGATTATTGTAATAATGACACAAAACAATTTGATGTAAGTTTTTAATTACTATTTATGATTTTTTCTTTTTATTTTAATAATAATTTTTTCTGATTTTCTTTTATTTTTATTATATTTTCAGATTTAGTGGAATTTAATTATGAAATATACTCTAAATTATCTAAGCACAAAATACAAGCGCGCAAATCTTTATAACACTTTTTTTTTAAATTGAAACTTTTTTAGCCATATAAAGTAATTGCCATCAAATAAAATTTATTTTAGGGAATTTTATTTGCCAAGTAAAAAAAATATTAGATTTTTTTTTTTTAATAAGAAAAAAAAGAAAACGAAAAAGAATTTTACGTAATTATTGTGTGATTAAATTTATTAGTAATTTTTTTTTGTTTTTTTTTTTTTTTGTAATTGTTTAAAGTAAAATAATTTTTTTTTGTAACTAAATTATATTTTAAATCTTGAAGAAATTTATATAAGAAAGAAAATAAAATGTATATGTGTCTAGTAAAATTATTAATTACTGACAAGCACATGACTGTGATATAAATAAATAGAAAAAAAAACATTAATTAAAAAATAAGAAGAAAAAAAATTATACAAAAAAAAATTAAAAAAAAAAATTAAATAAAAATTAAATGAAAAAAAAATAGTGTTAAAAATTTACACACACACTCTTTAATAAAGTATGCAATATTATAAAAAGGAAAAAAAATTTTAATAGAAGAAAAAAAAGAGCAATAAAATTTATATTTTTTACTGAAATTGAAAATAATTAAAAATTTAATCATGTAAAAAAATAAATATTTTAATGAAAACATCGAATTGAAATGTTAAATGTAATTTTAGGTCATTTTATTCAATTTTTCAATAGAAAAATTCGAAGAAAAAAAATGAAGCACAGATTACATGATTTTGTTCTTGTAACTTTTTAACTTTTAATTTTTAATATTCCTTTTACCTTTTTGTTTTTTGTATGTATGAAATAATTTTAAACTTGATATTTACTTAAAAAAGGGCAATTTTGTTTTTATCATCCATTATATGTATTTTCAACACAATCAATATAAAAAATTTTTTTTAAAAGCAATCATTAATGTAATTTTTTCTTGTAAATGGCATACTGTATTTTTTTCTCTTTTTAATGTATAACATTTTTTTTTTGTTTTTTTGCCACATCATTTTAAAATGTAAGTTTAAATAAAAAAGAAAAAAAAATTATTTAGACAAAAAAGATATTGGTTTTTATTAATTTGTGAAAATGTGTTTTTAGACTGTCAGATGTAGATGCTCCTTCCCACAAAACAAAATAAGAGTTTTTGAAATGGTTTTTTGTACAGGAAAAAAAGCTATGAAAGGAAAGCATGGGAAAATCGAAAATGTTTTTTTTTTCTTTTCAGTTTCTTTTTCTGCCAAAAGTGGAAGCACGTAATTTGTTTCAAGTTGAAAGAAAGTTACATGCTTTCACCCCAGAATCTTATGAATATAAACTGCAATTTATTGCTAAGTGAATGTACCAGCCATCAGGAAATTTTCATCATCATTATGCCTGTTTTATGTCTTCTGAAAACACAGACTGTCTACTAGAAACGTCTAATGTACCTTTTGAATCTATTACTTTCAGGAAATTTTAATTATTCATGTTTTTGTTGTTGAAATGCAAGATAACATAAATTTTTAATTTATTTTTTGAGTATTTCGTTGAAAAAAAAAAAACATTAAAAAAAGATTTTCTGTGCATTATATCATACTTGTAATTTACATATTACAATTAAATTTATTCAAAAATAAAATAAAAAATTGTTAAAAATCTCGCCGTGAATACATTTTTTTTTTCCTCAAATTATTCACACAAATACACAATTATACGATGTCTTTGACAGACATTTTAATACTTTTTTTTCCTATGCAAAAAAATACATCATCCAGACCATTACCAAAAAATTCTCTACATTTATTTTTCAACATGTTTTACTCTTTGCAATGCAATATGTGATTTTTTTGTTGTAAGATCATGATAACCTACTGGACCCATGTCACAATCGGCACATATAAGGAACTTTGTATTTTGGACAGAATTTGAAAATCCGATATTTTCGAATGTGAACATATCATCAACGATCCAATATTTTGATATTAATTCTTTCTCGATTTCTACAATATTTTTTGTATTCTTCTGATGCATTAATGGTAAATCAAACTGTAAATTACAAAAATATTTGTCTCATTAAAATTTTAGTTTTTTTTGTTTTGCAATTAATTCTTAACAAACCTCAATTTCTATGAAATTTGCACTCATTGGTTTCAACATTAAAGAATTACAAAATTGACAACGTATTGTATTTTTATTTTTATTATCAACTATTTCATTTTCATAACTATTTTCAGTCATTTTTTAAATTTTTTCTATGAATTCGAATTGATTTTTAAATTAAAAATAAAATTTTCAAGATTGCCTCACTCACTGAAAATAACTGAAAATCAAAATGACAATCAGTCAATCAGCTGATTAATGTTTGAACCAAATTTTGTTTTATCGTTTAGCTTTATTTAAATTACTCCAGTTGTCAAAACAGAATGGCCAATAGAAAAAAAAACCAGGTTTTACAAATGTGGTACAATAATAAATGGTACACTTTCGAAATGAAAAGAGACAAAATTGAATGCATGCGTTTGATTGGTGGTGGTGAAACAGAGAAATAGAGTATCAGAGATTGAAATTTCGAAATTCAAAAATGTAAATGTTTTTCAAAATCAAAGTGTTTCGGATTTTGGAGTTTTCGAATTCCATTATGATAGAGTTTCGAAATTTCAATCTTTGTGAGAAAAAAATTACGCATACAGCTTATAGAACTGGTACATTTAATTTGACGTATGTAGTTACAGTGTTAAGTTGAAATTTCAAATTGTGTTTGTGTGCGTGCGTGTGTATATGCATGGAATCATTAAGACAAAAAGTTAGAATGGGAGAGGAAATAGTGTGTAGTAGAAATTTTCAATTATAAAATTTTTGTCGTTTTTGTTGAAATTAGTCTGATCTGTGGCAAGTGAAAAATAATATTTAGATAAGATTTTATAAAATTTGTTTTTTTCCAATTAAGCATTATACAACGGAAAAAAACAGCCAAATAGAGAGAGAATTAAAATAAATTAATAATTACTTCATAGGTAATTATAATATGTCCATAATTTTACAAAAGTGGCGTTTGTAAGTGATAATATAAGTTTTGAGCGTTACTTCCTCCAAAAAATGCAGGTAAATATTATTTTCTTTTTAAGAATTAAAATAAAATACTTTGTTGAAAAATAATCTAATTTTGTGCTTTCTTTTTAATTTCTTATTTTATGATTACTTCTATTGTGTGAACATATTTTGTAACTTATGACGCAGCAAGTGGACGATCCCCCATCATTACCAGTTGGTACGGAGGTAAGCGCTAAGTACAAGGGGGCATTTTGTGAAGCAAAAGTTCGTAAGGTCGTACGTAATATTAAAGTAAAAGTTGCATATAAACAAGGATTAGGATCTGGTATTGTATCTGATGATGCTATTAAATCTGGTTGTTTATTACGTGTTGGTGCTACAGTTGAAGTTAAACATCCTGATAAACGTGAATATATTGAGGCGACGATAACAAAAATTCAAGATTGTTCACAATATACTGTTGTATTCGATGATGGGGATATAACAACATTACGCCGTACAGCATTGTGTTTAAAAAGTGGTCGACATTTTAATGAAAGTGAAACATTGGATCAGTTACCATTAACACATCCAGAACACTTTGGTAATCCAGTAATTGGTGGTCGAAGAGGCAGACGGTAGGTTCTAAAAAAATTATAATCTTATTTAATTTAACTTACAATTATTTTCTCCCTACCATTTTTAATTTTAGTTCACGTCATCTCCAAGAAGATAGCTCCGATGATGAAGATGAAAATGATTCAAAAAAAGTTGTCACTGAAAAAGAAGAAAATGTCGGAAAAATTGTTTGTGTTGAATCAACGGAAACAAAGAAAAAAGATAAAGAAAAATGGTTTCCTGGTTTAGTTGTATCACCAACAGCTCAAGTAACGGTTCGTATACGCGTTAAAGATGAATATTTGGTACGTTCATTTAAAGATGGTCGATATTATACAGTTCCAAAAAAAGAAGCTACTGAATTTACACGTGAATTAACAGCTAAACAAGATGGTCCAGCAGTTCAAGCAGCTCTTGAATTTCTTGATAATGGTGTTCTTCCACCACATTGGGATCGTGATGCATTATTTGGTTTAGCGAACTTAAGTGATTTCGGTGATTCAGATAGTTCAAATGATGAGCCTCGTGAAGAGAAAGACCATTTTGTTGCACAATTATATAAATACATGGATGATCGTGGTACACCATTAAATAAAGTACCATCCATAACAAATCGTGATGTTGATTTATATAGATTATATCGTGCTGTACAAAAATTAGGTGGTTACAATCGTGTTACAAGTCAAAATCAATGGAAATCGATAACAATGCGTTTAGGATTCACACCACTTACAGTCAGTGTTACAAATTTAGTTAAACAAGCATATAAAAAGTTTTTACAACCTTTTGAGGAATTTGATCGTAAATTAGGTTGCTCTATGTCAATGACACCTAGAAATTCAAATCGTAGTAAAGGTCGTAGTCTGGTTAGAGCAAATTCTGTTGCCTCACCAAAACCAGAAGTTAAAGAGAAACAAGAACAACCGAAATCAGCTTCTGTAGCGACAGTATCAGTTGCAGCTACAACATCAAATCAGCAGCAGCAACAGCAGCAGCAGCAAGTTGCTGAAGAATCAGAAAACACAAGTGAATCAAGTAATATGGATGTGACTAATAAACCATCAAAACGGAAACTATCAACTGGAAGTAATAAAGTAAAAACTTTGGTTGATAAATTTGAAGAGAAAAATAAAGATGAATCAGATCATCCGATAACAGCGATATCAAAATCAACAAAACAATCAACCACAAAGGATGATACAACAAATCAATTACAAACTACACCAACATCAAGCGGTCGAAGGGGAGAAAAAGGTGTTGGTAGAAAAAGTGGAACAACCCCAGTAACAGAAGAGAAACGTGGACGAAAGAAAAAAGAAGTTCCAGTTATTTTTGAATCAGAAAAGCAACATCAAGAAAGGTCTGTAGAACCAATACAAGTTACAGATTTCCCTGTTGAAGTCGGTGATAAATTGAAAGTGTATTATCATGAGAAAAAAGTTACATATGAGGCGAAAGTTATCGATTTATCAATTCAACAAGGTACTCCATTGTATTTGGTACACTATACAGGATGGAATACACGTTACGATGAATGGGTACCAAAAGAGAGGATTGCTGAAAACATTTCAAATAATAAGACAAAACGTACAAAAGGCGCTGGTGCAGGGAATCCAAAATTAAGCACAATGACAAATGAAATGTCTGCAAAATCTGCTGCAAACAACGATA
This sequence comes from Bombylius discolor, assembly GCA_939192795.1. Taxonomy (NCBI): domain Eukaryota; kingdom Metazoa; phylum Arthropoda; class Insecta; order Diptera; family Bombyliidae; genus Bombylius; species Bombylius discolor. Next base: position 1,183,805 of record OW584241.1, on the reverse strand, counting down.
GAATATTTGGTATAATAAAAACTGGAGCGAAACGAGGAAGAGGAAGGAGCGACTCCCATCCGTCTCGATCTTCCACTCCTAGCATTAGTTCAGCCACTACTCGAACAAAATCACCAGCGGTCGCTACGAATACAATGCAACGACGAACTACCCGTGGTCAACAACCAAATGCTACTGTTGCTGCAGTAACAGTAGCCGCCGTTTCTCGGCGAATCTCGAATAATATCTCTGACATATCATCATCTATGCAAACTGATTCAGATAGTGATTCAGATGATGCACCCGTTAAAAAGCCAACGAAATCAACAACTTCGTCCAACGCTTCTGGCGCTTCATCAGTTTCAACTCAAGCTACAGCTGGTTCTGTTAAAGCACCGACACCTGATGACACAAAATCAGTATCATCCACCGCGGCTAATAGTCCAAGTGAAACTGAGGAAGATGAAGCTTCCCTTGGTGTTAGTGGCACCGGTACAAACGGTACTAGTGCAAAAGGAAGAGATTATGATCTCAATCAAATTCGTTCTGAATTAAAAGGCCTGAACGAACTAAAATCGCCTTCACCAGAAGGTGATGCAGTTTCTTCACAATTGACTACATCTTCTGATAAAACTCAATCATCAGTTTTTAGTTTTGGTGGTAGTTCGACAATCGCTGAAGATAGTGTTGAGTCAACTAAACAAATAATGCCTACAAATAATATTGTGTCCACAACAATAGCACCTACAACAACAACCACAACAAAAGTGACGACATCATCTCCTCCAATAAATCCAGTAATTGCCGATTTAAAAGCATTATCATCAACAGATTTGTCTTCTGAAACCGATTCATTTGCGGATGATGATTCTCAGTCATCTGATAAAACAACAACATTGGAAAATATGACTGAAAAATTACAACAAAAAATTAAAGCTGAAAAATTGGCGCAGGCAAAATGTCTTGAACGATTAAATGCAGGTGGCCCTGTTACTGGCGGCCTTAGTGGTGTTACTGGCAAAACTGCAATAGAAAAAATTGCACCATTAAAATCAGCTGGAATTGAGAAAATCATTAAAGAATCACTTGCTGAAAAAATGCAAGAGACATTAAAAGCTGCAAACACCGCAGCAGCTGCTGCAGCTGCGGCATCAAAACCTTTTTTGATTGAGAAAAGTATCTTTAAGCCGCTCATTACATCATCATCTGTGATATCGAACATTGAAAAAGATGAAAAAGCGAAACCATCACAAATTCTTGAAATAAAAACTCCATCAAAACAACAACAGCAACTGCAAAATACATTCTTAAGTAAATCTTCACCAATTACAACATCAGAGAAAAAAATTATTGCACCTTTGATTGAAACGAAAACACCATCATCGCTATCATCGATACGTGGTGGTTTAGAAGGGCGTAAAATAACTCAGATTCTTGATAAGTCTAATACAACACCGCAAATAACAATAAAAACAGTACAACAAAAAGACAGTACTTCAGATATCACCATTACCTCTACATCTCAGCATTTTCATCATAATCAGCCAATGATACAGCAGTCATCTTCATCATCGTCTATTCTATCCGAAAAGAGCCTAAAAGATATTTCAAAATCCCCATCATCTACATCATCGATAACATCTTCTGCCTTGATAAAACAATCACCATCGACTGCTGCTGCTGCCGCAGCTGCTGCTACAGATGTATATGAATTTAAAGAACCAGAACCGTTTGAATTTGAAGGTCGAAAACCAACATCAGTGATAATTCATTCAAATTTAGATGCACCTGAAAGTAAAAAGAAGAAAACTGCAGCACAAAAGATTGAAGTTATGCAAGAGACAAAAATACCAGCAACACTATCAATGACAACACCACCAACGGTTCCAACAACAAACCGAAGAAATAAGAAATCACCGCTAAAAGATCAGCATCATCATCAACAACAATCATTATCAGATACTAGATCGGCTAAGCAAGTAAAAATTGAAGAAAAATCTCTTTTAGCTCCAGAGGTAACTCAAACAACCATTGCCTTGATAACAACGACCGTATCGATAACAACAACAATCACACCACCGGTAACGACAACCAGTTCTGTTAGCAGCTCTGGAGGATTACTTTCTGTAACAAAACCAGAAAATCCTTTTGATGCTTTGCGCAAATCACCAAGTTTCAATTTGAATATAAATGCACTGAATGAAGAACTAGCGACAACTGTACAAGAAACAGCAAAAGCTTTACCTGATTTACCAGCAACAGAACGTCAAATCCCTGTTAGTTTAGCAACACCTTCATCATCATCATTATCAGCAGCAGTATCATCATCTTCATCATCATTATCAGCAGCAGTATCATCATCTTCATCATCACCAGCACCAGCCTTAGTAACACCACAAAAATTAATGCCATCATTTATAAGTCCTTTTGTTGAAAGTAAAACTTATACAACAGATGCACCACATATCTTTGAAATGAAAAGTGATGATGAAAGTACAAAAAGTGGTAGTGATCAAAGTAGTGATAATAAATCATCAAAAAAGAAAACAGAATTTGAAACAGTTAAAAAAATTTTGCTATCTTCAGATTCTTCAGCATTTGATGATTTAGAACCACCAAAAATTGAGAAACCATCAATTGCTGATAAAGTTTTAAAAGCACTTAATCAACAGAAACAAGAAGAAAAAAATATAATTAAAGAAACATCATCACAATCATCGTCTTTATTATCATCGCCATCATCTACATCATCACAACCATCAACATTAATAAAGCCTGAACCATCTTCGTCAGCAACACGTTTATCAGAAAAGTTAACAACAATTGCAGGTGAGTAAAAAAAAACTGTACACACATCCGATCCAGTTCTTCTCCGTCCATTCTTGAACCTGGTCGGACGGAGGAAAACCGGGTCGGATGTGTGTGAATTAATCTTAAAATTCTTAAAATAATTTCTGTTTTCTACCCACAGAAATGGCACAGATTTCATTTTCAATTTCGGAACCACCTAAAATTGAATTACCAGCCGTAATTAAAAAAGAAATGGAAATTCATTTAAAGAAACCTATATTAAGTAGTCCTGAACATAAATTAGATATTTTAGAATCAATAGCACCAAAAAATAATGATTTAAGTGAAACAATACAAAAATTAGAAAGTGTTATACAAAAAACATCAAATGTTGATCATTTTGATGATGATTCATCAGATAGTACAGATTCTGAAAGACGTTTAGTTATTGAAGATGATTCTCAAGATTCAGATAATCAAATATCACCGCAACACCAACAACCATCTCAACAACAACAAATTGTAGAAATAAAAAATAATAATATTTCATCATTGGCTAGTATTTCTCAATCATCTGGAACACTTACACAATCAATAACAACTCCAATAACAATAACACAGATAACACAAGCAATCAATAACACTAAAAAAGAACCATTAAATGATGAAAACAAGGATTTTAAACCAATTACTGTTACACCAATAACAGCAACAATAATTAAACAAGAATCATCAATTAAACCAACAACAATATTAAAAACTGATGATATTTTATCATCATCAACAAAATGTAACATTTCAAATTTCTCAGCATCTAAATTTCATCATCAATCAAGCATTTTTAATATGAAACCATCATCAATAATATTTTCCGATTCATCAATTCTATCAGATTCTGGTGTAAAACCAATTATTGATGGTAGTTGTACATTATCACCATTAAAAATTGAATCAGGTTTATTAAATCAAATACCAAAACATGAAATTAGTATCATTCAACAACAACAACAACATAATCAAGCAATTATGGCATCAGAAAATATTATAACAATTCCATCACACAGTACAATAACAACAAATTCCACAAATCTTACAAGTACAAATTTAATTGGTGCTACAATACAAATTCCTCCACCTCTTCCATCATCATTAAAAGATGATCAAATGTCAAATACAGAAAATTTAAATATTCATAGTGAATCAATAAATTTACTGTTATGTGAAGAAACAATTCCTGGTAGTCCAACACCGATTCGTGATACTGCAATCATTGATATTAAACCGAATATACATCCAATTGAATCTGATATAAAACCAGTACCAATGGATATTGAATGTGATATAATACCAGTTGGAAATATAGCAAATGTGAGAATTATAAATACGTCATCGACATCGACATCGACAACAACATCAATGGGAATTGCATCAGTAACAACCACATCATCACCATCAATGAAAACTTTAATTAAATGTGGAAATAGTGGTGTAGGTGGTGGTGGTGGTGGTGTTACGACAGTTAATACTACTGGTACTGGTACTGGTGAAAACCAAACACCTAATAGTTCACCACGTGATTCAATTAGTCAAGATGATAGTGGTGAAGATATAAAAAAACATATTGAACAAGATATTGTGGATTCAACGAAAAAAAGGCGACGTACACGTAAACATTCTGAATGTGAATTAATATCATATTCAGTATCAAAAAGAAGAAGAACAGCAGCAGCTGCTGCATTAGCTAATGTAACAAATATGACGACGACAGCAAGTAAAAGAAATGGTATGGTGAATTCAGTTTAAAGAGGAGCAAAAAAAAACAAATCTTGAGCGTTATTGTGATTTTCGCAAAGTCATCGATGAAAATTTATCGCGTTATTGTGTAAAATTATCGACAATTAATCGATACATATCGTTTATTGGTTGATGACGTTACGACAAACACAATAAGGCCTCTTATATTTTGTAATTGAGTTTTTTTTTATAAATGTTTTTACTATTTTTCTTTTTTTAATTTTTTTTAGGTTCAGATAGTGAAGATAATTCAGATATAATTATACAAAAAGTTAGAACCACAAGACCGTGCCAATATAATTTCCTTGTGCAATTAGGTTTGTTTAATTATTTATTTTTTTTTTTTAAATTTTAATTTTAAACTAAATTTATTTATATTTATTTATTTTTTCTTTAGATCCAGCAATGAATCCCAATCAAAGGATATCAATTTTACGCAAGAAAATTCAAGAATTACGAAAAACCTACAATATGATTAAAGCTGAATTAGCAAGTATTGATCGTCGAAGAAAAAAATTGCGAAGAAAAAAAAATCAACAAAAATTATTAACATCAAGTTAATGTATAAAAAAAAACAAACGCTTTATATGTTTCATCAATGATAACGGTAATTTGAGTTAAGTTGAAAATACATAGTAAATTGGAATTTTAGTATGATGAAAAAATAAATTGAACATGAGAAATCCCAGGCATAAATAAAAGCAATATTTTTTATATAAATGTAGAAATTATAATAATTAGTAGAACATTGCTATTTCTATTCTATTTACAATGTCGAACTTTGTTTTTTTTTCTTGAATTTGATTCGAAAAAGTGTTACTTAGTAACTTAAGGCAATCTCTCACTCTTACGATTAATATGCGATATAAATAATATTAATATAATGAAAATAGAGAGGTTTTTGTTTTGTCTACATTTGTGTGTATAATAAAATTAATATTCGGGCATTATTTTAATTGTTGTAACGTCGTTAACGACCGATAATCGACGCTCAAATGTGCTACTGAGTCGATTCACTTTTTATCGATGACGTTACGACAAACACAATAATGTTCTTAATTTTTAAGGAGTAGTATAAATGTGGCCTTATTTGAAAATGCATTTGATTTTTTTTTCTTATTAAAAAAAAAAATTATTTTAAGGGACCCAATTATTAAAGAGACATATAATAATGCTTAAAATAATTAATTTAATGTGGGTGAATTTTATATGAAATATCTTAGTGTTGTTAAAGATTTATTATGTCAATAATTTTTTTCTTCTTTCATTTTATTATTTATAATTCGAATAAGGCCCCTATTTTAATTTATATTTCTTTTAATTTTTTAAAAAGAAAAGACTCCAAAATAAATTGATCAAGATTATTGTTAAAATTTTATATCTAGATTAAATTAAAAAAAAAAAAAAAATATTAATCAGCTTTCTTTTGTTGTTAAAATTTGAATATTTATTGTATTGCAAAAAAAAAGGAAAAAAAATATATTGAGATAAATTTTTATTCGTATTTATATTAAAACAAATTTTACTCATAATTTCTGTGTATAAAAAAAAAAATTACAAATAAATTAAATTTAGGCATAATTTAATTCAAATAATTCATAGAAAAAATACAATTTTTCAATTTTAGAAAGAAAAACAAAACAACTTTTTGAATGCTTTTTTTTATTAATTAAATATTAATATTATCAATTAGAAATTAAAAATATAATTAATTAATTTAAGATATAAAAAAAAGTACATAATTTTAATAACAAGATATTTATTAAGAAAAAAAAAATTATTAAAAGAAAAAAAATTTAAATTATTAAAAAAATAAATAAAATAAAACAATCCGGTAGGAGTGAGAATTTATAAAATTTTTAATTATGTATATCAATAATTATTAATATATGAATTAATTATAATATTAGAGTGCATATTCTTCATATTACTTAAAATAATAATAATAATAATAATAATAAATTAATATTATAATATAAATGTGTATGTAATTTAAAAAAAAAAATTTTTTAAATATCCCCAAGATGTTTTTTCTTTTTCTTTTATTTTATAAAATACTTGAAAGAAGTATGATACTTATTCCTCAATTGTTTATTATTAAAATATTTTATTTTACTAATATTTATTGTAATTTAACAAAAAAAAAAAAAAGTGGGTTATGTGGTGTTTTTAATTATTTAAGAGGAAAGAATTTCTAAATAAAATTGTTTTTCAAATACATGTCCTATTACAATGAAACTCCCGGAAATGTAAGAGCGAAGAAATTCATTAAACCTTTAGCTAAAAACTGTTCAACCTCAATAGGAAATAATTAAAGATCATCACAGGTGTTTTCATTGGGAACTGTCCACTCAATTCAATCATATGAGTAGAATAAGGCTACAAGAGGATCACAAATGGAATATCTACAAAAAAGTCAAGAAAAGAAAGGTATGAATGTGAGTCATTGACATCTAAAAGAGTGCGCTACATACATCACAACTCTTTCTCAGACCTGAATAAATATGAAATGTATCTTCTAGTTCCAGTGCTGGATAAATGTGTTACTTAAGGTGAAGTGGTGATTATTGAAACTTCAAAAACTGCAACATGTTGAATACTGAAACGCAGCCCTAATGAGATTGAACTGTAGAAGGATTCATCATTAAAAAAAACACCCTTTTTTTGTTTTTCTTCAAATAATTGTTTGATTTATTATTATTAATTTTTTTTTTGATTTAAATATATGCTTTATTGATTAATAATAATTATATCTCGCGTTTTTAAATGTATAATAACTTTCTTTTTTTTTCTTTTTTCAATTAAAAAAAAAAGAAAAGAAAAATTAAATTTTTTTTTATTAAGGCCCAACAAGAAAATTAAATTTTTTTTTCTTTTTACATTTTTTTTTTTCACAAAAAAAAAAAAAATTACGAGAAATTTTAACAAGAGAGAAAAAACATTTACGGAAATGAATTACATTTTTTTTTTTTTGATTATTACAAAAAAAAAATTTTTTTAAAATGAGTTTAAAATATTTTTAAATGATAACTAATTAATTGTTTATTATTTTAATTACTATTTCCCTTATTATAGGTAATTATTTATTTATTATTTTTTTTTTTTTTTTTCTAGAATCAATATTATAGAAAGTAGGAAATCGAAAAATTTGTAGAATAAATTTTTTGTTTTCATTTTTTTTTTTTTGTATTTTAAATGAATTTTTAAAAGTTTTGCTTTGTGTTGTTATATTTTTATCTATGATGACGTATATTAGAATGATGTTGACTTGGTCCTGGTACAGGTATATCAGGTGATGATGCTGAATGTCTTGTACCACTTGGTGACAATGGAGAAGATGTGGATCTAGTGCTAGTACTTGTGTTACTAATGATATTTCTTGAAGAAGTAGAGGATGATGAAGATGTTATTGTATGAAATGTATTTGGAACAGATGATGTTCGTGTACTTCGTGATATTAATGACGCTGATGATGAAGATGATGTTGATGATGGTAATCCAGTTGACATTGAGGATATTAATTGTTGTTGATTTGATGGAAAGACACTACTATAGTGAATATTTGAGGAACCATGTCTTAAAAATTGTTGCTGTTGTTGAGATGCTTGTAACGTACTGGCAGGCGTATTACCTGATGTTAATTGCCGCTGGTGTGGTAAATTTGAAGATGATGATAAATTACTACTTATTGTTGTTGTTGTGTTTATGCCGCTGGCAGTGTTTGTGTTCGTTGATGTCGGTTGTACTACAAGTGTTTGTAAATTACGTAATTCATTACCTTCACTTGAGGTAAGTGATACTGATAATGGAGAAGAAGCATGATCAACAGAACCAGCAATGTCTGAAAATTTAATTAATTTTTGAATTAAGTAAAAAATTGATTTTTAAGAGTATTACCTGTTTTATCTGATTCAGATGAAAATGTTGCCAAATTTACAGTCGATTGATTTTTATATAATTCAAATATTGTTTGTTCCATGCTTAGAATAATGGCTTTTTGAACTTCATATTTGTTATTTAAAGCCTTTTAAAAAATTTATTAATTAGAAAAAAAAAAAAAATAAATAAATAAATAAATTTATCAGCTTCACTCACCTTAAATTTCTCTTCATATTCTTCTTTAACTGATTTTAAAAGACGTTTTTGATCTGTGAACATGACTTCTTTATTAGATAATTGTGATTGAATTTCATTTAATTTATGTCTAGCAGCATCAAGTTGAGCTGATTTTGTTTCAAGAATATTTCGAAGTTCTAAATTAAGAAAAAAAAAAATGGAAATTAATAACAATAAAACAGTAAAATGTTGGCATATATATTACCTTTTAATTCATCACTATAAGCTTCTTGTATATGAGAAATTTCATAATCTTTTGCTTTTTGATTATCTAATTCAATTAATTTATCACGGCATTTTATTTGATTTTCACCCATTAATAGAAATTCTGATTCTAATTTAATTAATTCTAATCTATATTGTGTACCTAATTCAGCTTGATGTTGTGCTTGTTGCATATCATTACGTAAATCAAATATTTCACCATTTAATACATCAATTTTATCATTTAATTCACGTTTTTGTTTTAATTCATCATTTAAACGTCTCTGTAATTGTTCAATTGTTAAACGTAATTTTTTATTATCATCTAATTCTTGATGATATTTTAATTTATAATTTTGTAATTCTTGTTGTTGATTATATTCTTTTTCATTATATGAATGACGTAATGTATCACATTGTTTTATTAATTTATATAATTCATCTTGTAATTTTAATAATTGATCTTTTAAACGATCATTATCCATTTGTAATGAACGTAATTCACGATTTTTACCTAATAAACGACGATTACGTTCAGCATGTATTTCACGACGATAACGTTCAAATTGTAATTGTAATTTTAATAATTGTATTTGATCTTTAAATAATTCATCATTATTTGATATTGATGAACGTTTTCCTGTTGATGTTGTTGTTGTTGATATTGTTGTTATTGGTGTTTGTGTTTGTGTTGTTGTTGTTGTATTTGCATTTGTTGTATCTTGTTGTTGCATTATTGTTGTTGAATGCTGTTTCATTTTAATTGTTCTTTCAATATATTGTTCTAATATAACTTCAGATGATAATTGTTGTAATTGTTGTGGTTGATGTAATGTTGTTGTTATTGTTTGTTGTTGTTGTGTTGTTGTTGTTGTTGTTGTTCTATTCATTTCAGATGCTAATGCAATAGCAGCCGCTGCTGATGATGATGATAATGATGATGATGAAAATTTTAATCGTAAACGATTATCTTCAGAAAATAAATCAAATAAATTAAATTCATAAATTTGTGGAGGCCATTGTTGAATTGTTTGAGTTTCAGTATCAATTTTTTGATAATTAGAACGATTATTACGATTACTATTTTGATTACGATGATTATAATTATATTGATGATATCGAAAAGTATTATTAGATGATTGAATTTGTTTTTGTTGATTATATAATAGTTTTTTTTCTTGTTTTTGTTGTAATTTTTTAAAATGTGTTGCAGCTGATATTGCATCATCACCAGATGGACTACTTGAATCACCACCGTTTTGTTGTTGCTGCTGCTGTTGAACTTCTTGATGATTATTTTCATCAATCATTGATGATAGTAATGGTGAACCATAACGTTCAATTGCATGCCATGATTTACAACGACGTATTTCAGCATTTTTTAATAGTTTCATATCATCATCATAATTAACATCATCTGAATTTACAATATCAGCTGGACTTGTACCATAACTAAGATATGATGATGTATCATTGTAACAATATGATGCTAAACGATTACGACGTAAACATTGAGCAAAAACTTGCATTGAACGATTTGTTGGTACATGAAGACCACCATTTGAACATGGTGATCTTTCAGTTTCATCATCATCAACATCCTCTTCACCGTATTCATTTGAAATGTCTTGTAAAGTATCTGAATGACGTGGTCCACCATTACCACCAACTTGTTGTTGACTTGTTGTCGTTTCTTGATCATCCTGTGTAGTACTTTCAGTAAAATTTGTTGGAGAATCAAGTGACTGAAAATTAGCACCAGGAACAACTGAACTACTAGAAGTAACAAATTTATTGACGAAAGTTGTTTTATGAGGTTGTTGTTCTTCAATTGCAAATGATTCTGATGGCAAACTTAATTGTCCAATTAATTGCCTTTGTTGAACACCTCTGTTACCAGTATCATCATTGCGACGTTGCAAAGCTGCTGTCGATGATAATGATTCGGGAAAATTAAATGGTGATTGTTCTTTTCTCATGGGTGATGACGGTTGACTTGATGATGGTAATATTGCTCGAATAACTGGTGAATTTGATGCCATGACTCGTTTAACATTAATATCTTTCATTGGTGTTGTTTCTGGGGTAGCTTCAACAGCCGCTTCAGGTGGTGATGCACCAGTCGGTCCTAATAAATTACTTGAGCTGCTTGTAACAACAACTGCAGCACTACTACTGCTACTTACTAACGGTACACCAACATAACTAGGAGTTGGAGTATGTGGAACAGTACCAGTTGATTGTGGTGTTGCTAAAATATCAATACTTGGACTCCAAATTGTTTCAGAAGCAGTCGCAATAGTATTCTGATGCTGATTTTGAGTATCATTTATTTCACGATGTAAAAGTGAATAAAACGATGGTGTAATGGTTGCTGCTTGCTGAAATTGTGTATCACGTAATGATGCTTTTAATTGTGAAGAAATTGGAATTTCATTATTACAACCACCAGAATATGATTCTTGTGAACGTAAAGCGACACTTGCAAAACATTCTGAATTATCCTGATAATAATCAAGTGATAATTTAGCACATTCAACAACAACATCATGCGGTTCCATTTCTTTCCATCTAATATTATTCACTTCACTTTCTTTTGTTGCAGTAACAAGTAATGGATGCATTCTAACTGTTTCCAATAATGGTTTTATGGTATGATGAAAAATGGCACCTTTTTCTTTATCTTTAAATTCTCTTAAATATGAGACAAAGTGACATGGATACATACCATATAAACGATGAAATAACATATATAAACCAATTTGTAAATGAATTAATTGATTTTCATTTAATTTATTTGGATTTTGACAATTCCATGATGCCAAATGTCCAAAAACATCAAATAAATCAGAAAGAAAATTTGGTACTAATGAAGGTATAATTGGTAATAAAGCAATTATTGAAAGTAATGCATTCATTAGTGGAATAATCTCCTTTTCAGTCTAAAAAAAAAAAAAAAAAAAAAAGGAAAATAAAGAATTAGAAAAATAATTAAATGTATTTTTTATATAAATTTTTTTTTTAATTTACCTGTAACAATTTAAGAATGTCTTTCATTAATCTATGTTTTGCAATTTTATATAACCATGTTGGATGTTTTCTCACAATAAAACTAAAAACATTTAATGATGGTGTACGATTCTGTCCACCTCTTAGCCAATCAGATAAACGATCAAATATATAAATATCATGCGGTGGCTGAGCTTTAACTAAAATTTCAATGATGCGAAGTGAATTTGTGATCAAATAATAATCTAACATTCCTTGTACGAGCCATTGTTCTTTTGCTATAAAATTAGAAAATTTCAATAAAAATTTATAGAAAAATAATGCTGATATATAATTATTTTGGTTTTCTATTATAAAGAAGTATTCAGTTACTATTTTCTAAATGTGATTTTTCATACACAAAAAATGGGATTTATTTCAAAACATAAATTCCACACTGAAAAATTGAAAAATGTTAAATGATTCTTCAATATAATTTATCCAGCATTTTTATTTATTTTTTTACACTTTTAAATCTATTTACATTTACATTATAAGTTAGTACACAAGTATGTAATTTTTTTTTCTTTGTAATTATTTTATTCGCAAACAGCTGTTACTAACCAAAACTACTTGCCAATCTCTAATTTCACAAGAATTAAATTCGTATTGTCGAATTTCACAGCAAAACTTTAAAACTATTTTTTTTTTTTTTTTGTAATTGAATACTTCATTAAAATTTTACAAAATGAAAAAATACATTTATGAAAAGATAAATTTAATTATTTCAAGTGTCCTCAAAGGTAAAATAATGATTGAAAAAACAAAAGATAATACACTTAATTTTATATATCTAAAAAAAAATATATAATTAAATAAATAATTACTTTGACTAAAAAGTTCTGTTAATTTCTTTTTTGTATCCTCATATTTTTGTAAATCATAGGACTCAAGATTACTGAACAGCTTTTCCACATCCATTTTTTGTCACCATATTTTTTTTCTATTATTTTGCATTATTTTTTTATTGCAAAATATTTTCTTTAATATATAAAATGAAATTTAAAAAAAAAAAAATACAGTAAATAAATAATTTTAATTAAATTACGATTCAATTAAAAATAATTCATGTTTTAAACACCACCACCTACCTTAAGAAGAAGGATATCTTGCAATTTTTGAATTTGATGGAAATGGCATGTAATTTAATGGTATGATATTTTTGGCTACTGTTTGAAATTGACATTTCTTGATATTGGACAACCAATATGGCGAAAATTTTAATTATGCGTACACATGTGTAATGTTGAATTCAAAGTGTATATTTAAAACGTTCAAATCGATTTCATTTTACCATTAATTCTGAGCTATAGGTACAAAAATCCGTTTCAAAAGACATTTTTCAACAATTTGATTAAGACTTAGCGTTTAAATTGCTTCACGTTTACGCTTTCTTTCTATATATAAACTTTAAGTTGAAAAATTTCAGCTGTCTTGAACTTAAATTTAAGTGAAGTGGGTTACAGAGGTTGAAATGAAATCTACTATGGCACTACTATGCATAGATACTGTTGCCAGTGCCATCTATAGAATTTCAAATATCGTCTGTCAGTGTGAGTGATAGTGAGGGCGATTAGTGAATTTTTATTATTTGTTTTTATTTTTACGTGAAAATACTTGTAAATTATTGAATATTTCATTAAATTAGTTAATTTAATTTTAATCAAAAATACAACAATTTCGTTTTTTATAAAAAGTGATTTTCTAATAATATTTAAGTGTTGAAAAACGAGTACGCATTGCGGTGCAAAGATTGACAGATCGTCATCGAATTTAGGATAAGGTCAGTAAAAAAAAAATAATTTTAATAATTATGGAAAGTTATTTTTACTTATGTGTATTTCAGTTCTTGAATTAAATTTATTATTTTTAAAATAAATTTTATTTCAAAAATACGTATAACTTATACATAGTATGAAGCTGTTTAATGAATTATTTTAAAGCAGCTCTAAAACTACGGAAGAAGATTTCATCCAAGGTCTTTAAAGGGTCAAAGCTATTGCAATTTATGTTATTTAATTAATGCTTTGTTCAATTCTAAAAAAGAAAATTATGCACAATATGTTTTCTAATTCACTCTTCTATTTTATTATTTCTTTGGAACTGCATTCGAGTTCCTACACTACACACTCATTAAGAATATACAATAGTTTTATTGTTGGCTTTGGCTACTTTAATATTGTAGATTTGATCTAAAAAACACAACGATCTTGAGATAATATTTTAATAAAATTTTTCATGAATGTCCTTCGAACTCTATATTCAAATAATAAACATATTTCAAATGGAAATATATTCTTAAAATTGAATATTAAAACATATAAGAAATAATTTTTAAATAAATAATCAGATAAAAATAAATGAGGGTCATTGATTCCGGAGCTTTTTTTTTTCTTTAATAAAACTTTTTAACTTTTTTTAAAAATATGAGTAACATAAATAAGCTACTAATCTTAATATTGTTTTAGCGAAATATAGAAGAAAAAAAAGTGATTAGAATAAAAATCACTTTTCTATATTCAGCTTAATATTAGAATAATTACAGTCACTAATAAAACTGAAAATATGGCATAAAGAATCCTGTACAATTTCTGAACTCATGGATCTTTTGATAATGTATGATGTTTAGCATTGTCATTGGTCATTTTCAAGTATTGATCAACAATTGGATGGTTTTTCAAAATGAATCAAAAATCTTTTAACGGTTGTAACTACATACTTCGAGTAGTAAATCAACTTTTGTCCTTGTCTCCAAAAAAATGGTTGATCAATGGTGTTTACAAAAAAATGATTGATCAATTGTTGGATAATAATAATTTATACTTCGCATATAATGATTTAATAAATTTAATAATTTTTAACTAATTTTTTTTATTTACAAGGTTTGTAATTGCAAGAAATAAAAATTGTTAAGTTGAATTGCCTTTATATTTTGCATTCTTTGTGTTAAACATATTAGCTTTTAAAATTCTGGCTTGAAAATTTTAAGAAAAATTTTAAATCACTAGTACCTTAAAGTCCTCAATTCATACAAAATTGTGTTTGGATTGTATCTTTACTGTCTAAAAACTGTCAAAGCTCTCGCTAGGACAAACAAAGTATATTTAATGTGGGTCCCGCGACATGAAGAGTTCAAGGGCAACGAATTGGCAGATTCCCTAGCGAAAAAAGGTGCCAACTCTGATCTCCTTAGACCAGAACCCTTCTACGGCCTGTCCAGAAGTCACACAAAAATAATAATAAGGAATGGGGATTGAAAAAATGCATCTCCCACCAGAAAAAAACTCCTGAAAATTTAAAAGCAAAGGAACTTATTAAACCTTCACCCAACATTCCAAAAAAACTGCTCAACCTCAACAAGCATTGTCCACTTAACTATCATTTGAACAGGTTAGAATTGCTTACAATAATACCTTAAAAATTAAATTATTAATTGAGTAATGAGAATTTTGTTAAAGTGACATCATTTTATTTATTTTTTTTTCATTTTTATTTTTTTTAACTTCTCTCTTTTAAGCTTTAATGTATTTTTTTTCCGTAAGAATTCGATATACTTAAATAAATGTTTCAAAACTTTGAAAAAACAATGAAACAAAAGATACACACATATGTATGTAGATATATGTATGTATAATTATATATTTTTTTTGAAAATAAAAGGTGAAAAAAAAAAGTTCTCATGGTCCAGTCAGTCGTTATGCACTATTTAACGCCATCAAAGTTAAGTAATTTCATACCTTTTTTTACGAGACAACAATATTAAGAGGTATTCTCGTCAATATACCTTATGCAAAATAATGTACAACTATTGTACTATGAGTACACAAATTTATGTATTATATATTTGAAAGAAAAAAAAAACAGGCCGGATAATTATTCAAATAAACTTCATGAAAACTGATACAAGGAACAAAATAAAAACTAAAAAAAAAGATTTTTAATACAAGTTATTTTAGTGAACATGTCAATTCAGTACATATGTATACAAAATTCAGTAAATACAAAAAAGTATCGTACATATATATAATATCATATAATATGTACAATATTTTTAGTCATCTAAAATAAGATACATACTAGAATAGATACATTATTATTGTTGTTGTTGTTATTGAAGGAGAATTGCATTAAATATATAATGATCAACAAAAGATACTTATTTAGTATTTATGTCTGCCTATTGTTGAAATATGCTTTAAAGTACAAGGTAGACAACCATCATAAAATGTATGTATGTATGTATGTAATAATAAATGTATGCGCCTATATGGAGGTTTTCTTAAATTTAAAATTTACAAAAAAAAAAAATTTTGTAAGAGTCGACATAATTTTACGTGAAAAATGTTGATTTTATTGTGGAGGCGGATTAGTTCAATTGATGATATTTTAAATTTCCATAAGAAAAACAAAAAAACATAGAAAAATCTAATATTTTTATTAAATTTATTTTACTGAAAATTTAAAGAAAACAATGCAAAAAAAAGTAATTTTATAAAAATAGAATTTATTTCAATAAATTTTTTTTTTTTATTTTTTTTTTCAAAAAATATAATTAATCGAAATAAAATGATGAGAATTTAAATTTTCTATTCGGGTGTAACTAAATTACATAAATTTTGTATTTAAATGATGGCAATTGAAATGATGAATCTGTTGTTCTTATTCCTTATTATTGTTGTTGTTGGTTTATTAAGCATTTTATATTGATATTTCAAAATAATATAAAATTTTTGTACGTTTTCATACATACATATTTACATATTTCCATTCACATTTTGGCTTTTATTCAAAAATTTTCATTGATTTATGTATTAGTACCTAAATATTTTGAATAAAAAGAACTTAAAAGAAAATCGTTATGGTTATTTAAAAAATATATATATATATACATATATATATTTAAGACGACAGTAGATTTAAAACGGTTTTTAATAAATTTGAATGACGATGAAATTATTATTATCATCACATCACAAAATCATAATTTTTCTTATTTAAATATTATACATTTTAAACTTTACTAGGTCGAATGGTTCAAGGAGAAGAATATAATAAATATGATTTTATACAGTATCAGTCATAAAAATTGTATCATCCAAAATTTTTAATTTTTTGTAACTTGTAACTTTTTTCCTATTCTTAAAGCAGAAACCTTGCAGAAAAATATGAATGTATGTAGTTAAAAAAAAAAAACGATTATTCATACCCACCAACATTTAAAAACAGTATCGAGAATAATTTCGAAAAATTTTAAGTGATACGATTTTTATGACCGCTACTGTATTTCGCATCATCTTTTAAAATAAAAGAAATTTTTTTCTGGATGATATGATGAAGAGATGTACCGTATATAATTTTTATCTTATTTTTCAAGTAATTTTTTTTTTAATATGTCATTAAATTTATAATGAAAAAGACAATGAAAATAATTTGTTTCTCTTTTATTTTTATTATATCAAATTTCAACAATTTATTTATTTTTATATATTTTTAAAATCTGTTCTTCATTAATGATGCTAATGTGATGATATAAAACTAACGATACACTTTGAGAGTGTGTAAAAAAAAAAAAAATCAGATTTATCGATTTTATCATTTTTCCATTCATGTATGTATCATAAATATTTTCTTAATATCATTTTATTTGGGTGGAAAATCAGAAGGAAAAAAAAAAATGAAAATAAATAAGAGCAAAATCTTTTCTAAAGAATATATTAAAATTGTAATTATTTGATTGATTGAAAAATATTTTGTGGAAAAATATATTTTGTTTTTCTCATTTAGTAGTATCAAATTAGAATAAAGGACAAAAGAATCTTTATTTGAAAGAATATTATATAAGATGAGGTCAAGGGTAAAAGGTTGAAATGACCTTAAAAAAAATCTTATATGTACATACAAATAATGATTATGATGATGTTGATGACAATTTTATGTAAATAAAAAAAAAAACACATTGTATATATTTGAATAGCTTAAAAAGTTTAAATAAAGATCAAGTGGTTCATTAAAGCTTTATAAGGATTTATAAAAAAATATATAAATAAAAAGAAAAATTTAAGAAAATATTTCTGAAAATAAAATTCGATAAGTACTTTTCTTTTATGGATTTTTTTTTCTTTTGCGTTTGAATAAAGAAAAATTTTGTGTTAGAATTTGGAACCATCGACACAGTTTTTCTTCTTTTTTTTTTTTTTTTTTTTTTTTTCAAAATAATGTTTGCCTTCAAAGCACAAATATATTTTATTTGAAAATTTTATTGAAATACATAAAAGTTTCAAATACTCCTTTACAAAAATATCAATAATAATAAATCAGCAAATATCTTGCAAAAATTAATTTTGATATATAATTTTTACTTTTTTTTTCTATAGTAAATGTTGAGAAGTTCAAAACTTTCTTTATAAATTAATACAAAAAAAATGAATATAAAAAGAAGAAGTATTTTTTTTTTTTAACTACAAATTTGCCACATTCAATTTAGTAAATTTCAAAAATCTGTCAACATTTAAATGTTGGTAACATAAAAACAAATTTAATATGAGTATATTTTAATAAATACAAAGATATATTTTCTAATTCAATGTTCACTATTTTATTGAAGCTTTAAGATTAGTTCTGAAAGCAGAAAAAAACAAAAAAAAAAGTCCTTTAGAAAAAGTTTTTGTGTGTATTATATTTTCATTTTTTTTCTTCTTTTTCTGACAGTTTTCTTTGCTATTATATTATTTCGTTTTCATTTTATTTTAGTTCAGATTTTCGTTGTTGTGTGTACAAAATTTTCTTTTTATTTTGTTTAGTCCTTGAAGTTCGTTTCACCATTTTGCTTACTTGATTTTTGTAAGCTTTTATTTTATATATATGTATGTATATTTTTGTCTATAATATTTTCTTTATTGTGGGTGGAGGGATGGCTAAAAATAATAATAATAAAATATATTCAAGAATAAAAAGAAGAAGAAAATTGGTATGGCATTCGATAGATATAGGTGAAGGATGGGTTATTATGATGGTTTTTTTCTACTGTAGAATATGGATAAGTGTGCTTTAAGTGTGGGTATACAAAATTTGTTTTTTTTTTGTTGTTCTTCTTAAATAAAACACGGGTGATGAACATTTCGCACGAATTTGTATCTAAAGATATTCATGTAGAATTTTTTTTTTACATTTAGTTATGTTGTATATACATAGAAAACAAAACAAAAAAATACAAGGATATTATTTATATGTACATATTTATACTATTGTGGTAAAGTACACATTTTATATATAAATAAATCGAGCTCAGGGTTGTTCCATTGTAATATTCAAGGGTCATGGGATGTGTGATGTTATTATGATGAGAAATAGAGAGGTCGAGGTCGAATTTTATTTTTTTTTTCTATATCTTTTTCTCATCCCTTATTCTAATTTAAAAATTTTTTTTTCAACGAATTTGTATATTATTTTTCTTGTACATACATATGTCATTTTTTTTGGATGAATGTAACAAAAAAAAAGTTATCTCGTTTAACATTGGCTATACATATGTATGTAGTTTTGTGTATTCCTCAGGTATAATGTTCTATTAATGGGTTTTCTAACTTTTGTCACTAAAAACAAAATACATTATAAGATAAATGTTAAAAAGAAAATAAATATAAAAAAAAGTTAACAAGCAACACAAGTATGTAAAATTTAAATAAAATGGATTCTTTTTTGTTTGAATTTTTCATTATTGACAATTTTCTTTTGAAAAATTGCACCACCATTTAAAGAAAAATTGTTTTATATAAGGAAAATAATGTACTTGAGAACTGATACAATAGAAAAAAAAAAAACAAATAAAAGTATAAATAAAGACTTTTTTTAAATTTATATACGTTTACATACATTCATATACAATATATACATATGTATGTACACATATATAATCAGATAAATAACAGAATAAGTTTATGTATGGCATAAAATAGATTTAAATGGCTTTAAATATCTAGAATACTAATAAAAAACATACTAATTTCTTCTCTAATGTTCACACACATGTACTGATATTATTTTGAATTATTATCCTTAGAGAATTGTGTTAGCAACGAAGAATAATATAGCTTAACTAAAAATTCTTGTATTTAACTTGTCAACATTAAAGTGATATTTATATGTATGTTTATATTAGAAATTGTCTTTATTATTTTATTTTATATTTTTTTCATTGAAAGTAATATACTTGATATTAAATAAATTTATTTTTAAATTTAAAAATTACAATATAATTTGTTTAATAATCTAGAAAAGATATCTGCCCATTAAATTAATATTTGACCTTAATAAAATGTGGGTTGAACGGCGGGGTATACTCTTTAAAAAATTAAACTTGCCTATTATTCATTTGAAAGAAAAAAATTACATACATACATACATAAATATGTTTCAATAATAATGATAAAGGTAGCTAACAGAGGTGGAAATTTTTATATTTAATAAAAAAAAAACAAAAATTCTGTTAGTGACAAGATTTTTTTACTATAGATATTTTGCTTTAGGTCATGTACATAGTTTAAAAAATTTTTATTTACTCGTACTTCAAATTTTTTTTCCTACGAATTTTTTTGATTCTAAAAAAAAAGTTATTTTCATTTGTACGAACATTTTTTTATATCTTTGGAAGGACATATGTATATGTAGCATTGTAGTATAGATAATTGAAAAAATTGATGACATTTTTAAAAGGTACATCCAACTAGGTATATAATATTTTATATTTCATTTCAATTTCAAACAATGACTAATGATTTCTTAAATACATTATATACAAAAGTATTTGCGATAGATTAAAAATTTTTTCAATATTTTAAATTACAATAAAAATGACCTTAAACTAAATTTTCGAAAGGTTCAGTATTTTTTTATTTCTGCTTAAATGTTACTGTCATGTTTCCGTCACCATCAAACAAATTTAAATTAACGCATAAGCAAAAATATATACCTACAATATTTTTCTTCTGTATATCTTTCAGTTTACTCATACATTAATATAAAAAACAGTAGATCTACACATGGTGATTTGAAGGCAAACAAAAAAAAATTCATTTTTAAATTATACATATTAGAAGGCTTTATTTAATTAATCGAAATTCATTGTTTAGTATCATACATAGTTATAGGTTAATTGTATATATTCTGAATGATACACCCTGTATATTATGATATTGTGTGTATTGTAATGTGTATCTAATATGAAAATCTATCATGTAGACAAAAGAGAAAAATCAAGGTAATCAAACTATACATATTATAGAGCTTTCCTTGTAAAAATTATTTAAAATTGATTTTTATATTAATCAATGTAAAAACTCGCGATAACGGTTTTAAACGTGTCATTTTAAAAGTATTCGTAATAAATATCTATCATGTAGTAAATTTTAATTTACGAGTATATGTATATAATATCGAAATTATGTATTATATACTGATGCGTGCGTTTTTGAAACAATAAAATTGATATATTTAAAAACTTTATTTAAGACAAAAAAAAAAAAATATTAATAAACGTTTTTAAATTTTTTTTTTGGTAGGAAGGAAATGAAAGTACAAAAGCCTACGTGTATTTTGTATAACTTTTGAGATTATCGATGTAATAAGTCACATAATAAAATGAAAACAACAAAGATGATGAAAATTTCCAAAGCAAATTAAAGCACTTTCTCAATCAAAATGTTAAATAAAAGAACAGTAATAAGGTGTGTTGTGTACTCGCGGTATCTTTTATTCCTTTTTAGATATCTACATACAATTATTTGTTTCTATATGATATGATGTCATATTATAGTTACAAAGTTATAATTTTAATGTATATATACGTAATTTTATTTATAAAGGAAAAATTTATGAAAAAAAAAAAAAATTTAAATAAAGAAAAGAGAAAAATGAGCTCATAATATATGTACATATGTATGTATCTTTATATTTCTCTTTACAAAAAGAATGACAAAAAGGAAAAACATTATTGTAATAAAAACATTTGTAATATACAATACATATATGCTGTAACATTTACATACTCCCGCAAATATTTGTAAATAGAATGGCCTCCTTTTTTGTTTATATCTTATACGTTTTATCTTCGTTTTTATATATAATATGTATTTTTTTAAATATATTTTACACACATGTGTGTCAACCATATTAATTTGTATAAGAAAAAAAAATTATCGTGAATTGAAATAGGACGCCAAAAAAAAAAAAATAATAATAATAATAAAAAGAAAACAACACATAACCGTGGAAAATTAAAATTATTCGTCCTCCTAAGAAGAAGAGTTTCAAGGTGCTCTGGTTCCAACTTTGAAGCTGTAATATCCACAATATATAATAATAATATATATATATTTATATATATATATACATATAATCTATGAGTATATAATATGAGTACTTAATAACGCTGTGACCCACTTTGATCCTCTTAAAAGTTATGGGGACATATGGTGATGATGTTTTATTCATTTTTTTTTGTTTGTACTATATATATGTATGTACATATATGTATGTATAGTCATAATATATCTATGAAGAAAAATATAATGTACATATACATACATTTTTAGTAGTATTATTTATCATTATTATAATAATATAATTTTTTTTTCTTTATTATTTCTGCTTATCCTCCCTTTTCATTATATGTATTGTGATAACCTGATTTCGAAACGGAAATTATCGTTAGCATCGATTCAATGAAATTATTTAATTCAAAATGTATAATATGTACGTACGTTTATCTATTTTTATATTCAAATAAATAAAAATAGAAGAAAAAAAAAGAAAAAAGAAAGGGTTGAAGTTAATTTTAGTCATATTTTAAATTACTAGAATTTAATGTTGATATGAATTGAATTTTTCTATCTTTGACGATTGTACCATAATAATAATATTCACCTTTAAAAAGTAAGAAATATTCAGACCGCGTACAAAATAAATTTTAGATTATAAGTTTTTAGTTTTTAATATGTAATTAATATTTTTTATTTTTTATTTTTATTTCAGGTAAAGGATCGTTTCTGATCATTTTAATATCAGGATAATCATAGTTAATGGACAACTCAGCATTGAGTTACCAAGACCTTGATTATCGAAGGTTGGTATTTACATATGTATATATACATTCATTTTATTAACCATTTTTAGAGGACTTCATCTTGCTTTTAGCATTGATAAAATATATCATAAATAATAAATTTATCAGACAATATAAAATTAACATAATATATTTCGCGAGTAATATACAAGCCTCATAGTAACAATGATAGTATTGAAAATTCTACTGGAATAAACTGGAATAAATAAATTCTAGTAGCAATAATAACAGAAAATTTAAAGAACGCATTTTAAACCCTTCTAGGGGATAAAGAATATTTTTTAAAACAAATTTTACAATATTAGGGGTTTAACAGCAAATTCAGAAATCTATTGGAAAAAAAGTTACTGTTGCTGGGAGGGAGGTAATATTTTACGCATTTATTTGGATTTTTAGTAAATTTTATATATGAATATTAAGAAAAGGATTTGTTCCTTCTACACATGATCCATCCATATCACAAAAAAATGTGGTAAGAGAGGAGATAATATTAATGAATATTTGCTTGATTGTGAATAGATTATTAGGGAGAGAAGAAAGAGCTCCAATGAATTTGAATTCTGTGGTTTGTAGTTGCAATATTACACATGGAAAATTTTCGAATGGTAACCCTGTGTTATAAACGGTGCATATAAATATACATTATATGTACATACAAAACGTATTCCCTTCTCTACAGAAAAGAAAAAATTTTCATATAATTCAAATTTTAATTACAGTTTTCAATTTACTTATTTAAAATTCAAGATAAGCATAATAAAAACGAAAAAAAAAAGTGTACAAATTTCAATTAAATTAGCTAAATACTTTTCTTTTCTCTTTTTTTTTTATTTTTTCTTCAATTGAAATACATATTCAGCAAAATATTGTATGTACTTAATTCACGCTAAAATGTTAGTTCACTTTAAAATGCCACAATCAATAACACTCATTCTGTTTTTATACACATTATATATACTTGAATATAATATTGTTCACCATCATTATTTTTCTTTTTTTAAACTTTTTAACCTTAACTTGATAATTTAAAATGCAATATATACATATGCATGTATGTAAGTAACCTATACAATAAATTTTATACAATATAATGCTGCTGCTGCTGCTGTTGCTTTACAACATATACTGAACAACTAAATGTATCTATATACATATATGTATGTCTATAGTATCTATAGAGAATAAAAACATAATATAAAAATTATGTTAAATGTGAAAACATAAAATTCAATGAACATTTCACTTTTTTCAATATTATACAATATACCTATACCTATACTTACCTATTTTAAAATTTATTAGTACATACATATATATATATTGATATTAAACTCCGAGCCACCTATAATAAATGAAGTTGAAAATTGTTCCTTGTGATGATTTTCAATGATGTTGATTGTAAAACGAAAAACAGTGGTGGCTGAAAGCAATATTTATGTATATATTTTTATTAATTGTATTGTTTGTTGAATTTATATACTAGTATATCGTAATAAGAAAAAAATGAAATAAAATAAAGAAAAAGAAAAATTTAAAGTATGTTTATATTGGATTGTTTAAATTATTTAATGTAAAGAGCGCGTGTAAACTGATTAAATAAATGTAAACATAAATGATTTTCGCTTTAATAATGTAAAAAAAATATATAAAATATATCTACTAGGTGCATGTGAATGTATAATTTTTTCTTTTAAATTTTTCCTTAAAGTAGAATAGCTATAACATGTCAAAAGATATCGATCAATAAATGACATAATTATTTATTCAGCTCAAACTAATGATTAAGAAAAAAAAATAAAAATAAAACAAAAGAAATGAAAATGAAAAATTGTTTTATATTCAAAGCTGTTTTCTTAGAAAAATTTTAAAACTTTTTTAATTTGTGAGATACTTTTAACAGATAAAATGATTCAAAAACCATAGTGCGTCAATGCGAACGAATTTGACTGGTATTAGTGAAAATCCATTCGAAAAAGATTTATCAAATTTTATAGAATAATTCTTGTAGATTTGTTCCTTATAATTCAAGTTTTAATAAATACCAAAAAGTTCTAGGTTCTTTGATCGCTTGTTATGTAAGTTTACACGACAAGAGACTTTGGTGCCAAAGATACGAAAATCCTTGATATGTGAGCTTCATATTTATGTAGCTATAGTTTTTATTTTAAAAACAGATAAAGCTTTTTTCTATTATTTTTGATAATATAATTTCAAAGTAAAAAACATTTTTCTAATTGTTTTTTTAAGAATAAGATCATGACTAAAAGATTTCCATAATACATTTAATATTCAAAATTAGAATCAAGTAAATAACCCTGGAAAAACTTGCACATTTTCAAAGTACCGTATATACATACGTAAATCATTTGAAAGGTTAAGCCCTTGAAGCTTAATTATATAAAAATCAGTTCTGTATTTACCGGAATTTGTAAAAAAAACAGTAAGAGATGAAAATGAACAAATAAAAAAAGAAATAAAAGGACAAAGTAGAAAAAAAGAGCTATCGTTTGTGATTTTTCTTTATTGCATTCCATTAGAATTGAATATGCGCTTAAAAGATTTTTTGGAAAAAGCTTCAAATGCCTGCATTTTCAGAAAAAAAAAGAAAAAAAAAATCTGACCATTGATTGTATGCAATACAACTCTAGTTTTCATTTAAAAATTTCAATTTATAATTTTTCAAAGTTCAAATTGGTTCAAACGCTTAGCAGTTATCACCATCTTTGTGTAATTTTGTGGTCCATCAATTTTTTTTCTAGTATCTACTGAAAAATATTTTTTAACTTGGTGTATTTTTTTTATGAAATGAAAAGGTTTTTAATTATGAATAATGTAAAATATGTATAATTTTTTGTTGTTGTAATTTTTGTAACGTTTAGGATGAAATGAAGTCATTTAAGGTCAAGTGTGAAAGAATGGAAAAAAGTCGATATTTTTTTATAGGTATTTATAAATGTTGTATAGTTTATTGTGCCAATATGTCTAGTGTATTGAAGTTTAATACTTTTTTGTTGTTGAAATTATTTTCTTTATAATAAAAAAAAAAATGTGTGAATATCTACAAATTATAAATTTTATTAAATAACGATAATGTATTTAATTACTGGTCATATTCCTTTATCAATTTTATTAATTTTTCATACATAAAATGTGCAATAAATAACATTTTTATCTCCTGCTTTTTTTAAAAATTTGATTACCTACTTATTATTTTTGTAATGTAGAAAAAAGAACAAAAACATGTAATTTACATACATATTTCTCACACGTTATAATATACATTGGCGTTTACACATAAAAAAAAAAAAATAAAAAAGACCCAATTTACAAGATTAGCATTGATAGAGATTAATAATTGATTGATCGTACTGAAAATGAATTGTGTAGATGTAGTGGTATCTTTTTTATTATACAATATATTTTTAAAGTAGTAAATGTGTAGTGAATATAATTAGATCTATACATATAGAATATAGATACATTTATTTGCGGAAAAGAGATACTTTTATATTGAATTTTTTTGTTGTTCTCTTTAAGATTCTCTTTCCAATTTTATTTTAAAAATTAAATAAAAATGAAATAAAAATTGATAGTGTATTTGTTCTCTTTTATAAAGTATATACATATATAAACACAAAGTTATCTATTGTATATTTCCAATTTTCCAACTAGAGTATGAGAAAATATGTGTGGTATGTGGAAGGTATAATAAAGTATCTTTAGAGGTAAAAATATTTAAAAAAAAAAAAAATGAGAAAAAAGTAAAAAGCTTTTTTTTTTTTTCATTTTTGTATCTGCTATCAGCTGCTTGAACATAGGGAATTGTGGTTGTACAATTTTATCGTACGTTTTAGTTCTCGATCTCAATTTCATTTGTAACGTGTAAAAGGAGGTTTCATTGAAGTTTATAATAAAAAAATTAATAATAAAATTGATTTAAAATTAAATTTATTCTGTTGAAGTTTTATTTTCAAATAATTTTTTTATATTTATATTTGTATAAAAATTATTTCCATTTCGGTGATATCGAGAAAATTTTTTGACAAATTCTTTTTAATTTGTTAAACTTTGTTTATTGATTTTTCTTTCATCGTTGTGCTTAAATTCAATATCAGTTTTCAATTAAATTTTGTTCAGTGATTTTAAAAAAAGAAGAAAAAAAAACATCTAAAAAGATATAAAGGATTTTGTAAAGATAAAACTTATTTTACAGTAAAAGGAAGAATTTTTCAATAAGAAAGCTCTAGGTCGTCCTTAATGTTTTTTTTAAATATTTATTGTAAAATATTATACACAACGAGTGTAAAAGAAATAGTACATTGACTTTTAAAAAGTTCAAGTGGGATAGACGATAACAAGTAGTATATCTAAAAGTGTGTAAAGATATTAGAAGGTAAAAACTGTAAGTTTTTGTTGTTGGTTTGATAATGTGTGTATAAAAAAAATCAGCTAAATTTCAGCTGCCGTATCGTGCCGTTCCGTCACATTGATACAGGAAGAACCTTGTATGTGGCTATTGAATTCTCACATTTTGCTTTTATAATCCACAAAATCCACAGAGAACTGCCATCTATTTCGTTACTAATTCAAAAGATTTGTCTTATATATACATTTATATCTTTTTTTTATTAAAGCAATAGTAGCCATATAGTTACATTGAGACGGGCGTGCTAAATGCTCTTTGAGAACTACTAAAATTATTGTAGACAAAAAGTGCAAATGTATAGCGTGATTAAAATTTAACAGTGTATTCAAGCGATGTCAATAAAAGATTGAGATTTTTATTTTAGTCATAGCATATGTAAAAGGTGTAAAAAATCATTAAGAAAAAAAAACTTGTTTTATCTGTGAAATAACAACAAAAACGTGTATAATTGATAATTATAGTAGAATATATAAGATACAATTATATACATGAATTAATTTATTAAAAATTGTACGGTTTATGTGTGTGTGTTTATGATACTTGAGGTAAACATTAATTATTTTATTGCTACTTTATCCAATTTTCAAGCTTATAATCGCGCACCAATCATACATACTTGCTATACTTGGGGGACTTGTTAACCTGATTTTGTCCAGCAGCAACTAGTTCACAACAATTTTCATCATATTTTCACAGGGTTTTTTATTCTTGTTCCGTTCTAGCCTCGTCCTCATTCTTATACTTGAGTGTTTGTCATATACTTTTATTTTTCTTTCTTATTTTAATTGTTAATTTTGCTGGATTTTCTGGTAATAATTCTTCTTCAAAAAAGTAGATACTAAAGAAATAATTTTCATTTAATTATTGAATTGAAAATTGACGGTTATCTTTGTTCATATTGAAAACAAAACAAAAATTGAGGTTATTATAAAAATTTTGGAATTATCTACTACCTACATAACTCTGATGTGTATGAACATATAATTTATAACTTTAAAAAAAAAAAAAAAAAAATCGTATTGGTGAATTTCATGCTCTCTTTCATATAAAGTTTTTTTAAAAAAAAAAAAAAAATACTAAATAAACATCAAAGTGAAAATTAAGATAAGTAAAAGACTAATAAGTGAAAATTAATAATATATCTTTCATAATTGAATATTTCTAACAATAATTTATCAAAAAAAAAATTATTTATAATAAAAGCCGCATAAATGCATAAAATGCATTGACATTGTTTGTAAAAATCTAAAATAGAGAAAATATAAAATAAGAAACATAGAAAGAGAAAAAAAAACAATAATAACAAAACAAAAAATTATACCTAGTAGAAAAAATCAATTTAAAACAAAAAACAAAAAAAAAATTCGCATGTGTGTATAATAATTTGTCATTCGTCTCATCGTCATTCGCATTTGTAGCACCTTGACCTCTTAACCCTAACGTACATGGTGTGTATCGTATATTTTATGTAGATACCTATAAAATATTGAAATTAACAAATCACCATAATAATTAGTGCAAATTATATGCAAAAAAAAATTAATAATATATCCATAATAATTTTTTTTCATTAAAAACAAAAACTTATTTTGTTAGAAAAATTAAAAACATAAATCACGGTTTTGTATTAAAGTTCAGATATAGAAAAAATAGAAAAAAAGAAGTCCAAGGTAAAATTTTGTTGATATAAAAAAACACAAGTTATACACTACATAATATCTACAGATAAAATAAAAATCATCAATTTAAATAAAAGGTGGTTGGTATTCTGTGATAACTCAGTGATATAGGTTAAAAAAAAAAAAATGTTTTAAAAATAAAAAAATAAATTGATAAAAATGATAAGTATCACTTGGAAAACACTTGAATATTTTGGACAATTTGAATTACATCATGAAAATAATAATAACTTTGAATGTAATAATAAAAACAATCACAATAATATAATTGTAGTAATTGGCAATAATTGAATTATCCTCGGATAAATTAAGTAGAATATTTTAGAGAGAAAAACAAAAACAACATAAAAATAAACTAACAAACAAATAAATAAATAAAAAAACTTCAGAGTATTACATAAAAGAGAAAAAAAAAAGGGTTGAAAATAAATATAGAACATTTTCTTTGTGGGTTTTCAATTAAAAGTTATTCACCGTGGATACCATATCATTGCCTCTTGGTGGATTATCACATGTTAGGATGGCTTTAGCCAGGTGAGTTATTTTTTATCAGAAATTATTAATTTACTATATGAATAAATAAATTGTAAAGATGTGTGAAATAGTTCACTTTTACTTAAAAAAAAAATAACTTTTAAAAGCCTTTCTAAAAACTAGATCAAAATGGATGGGCTGAATGAAAAATTCATCCATTTAAAGTTTTCAATTTTTGTTGATCTGATTGTCAAAGGAAATTATATTTTTCTGTCAATAAAAAGTTCAACTTGACATATGACTTATTGAAAAGAATTACAATAATCGATTGTTGAACAGTCATTTTACAGACTTCGAATTCTGTCGATGAATTAAAAGTTTTCTCATGTGTGTGTAGTTTGTATTGTCCAAAAATAAATGAACTCCAAAATCTGAGAAAAATAAATTGAAATATTTAAAAAAAATCTTTTGAATTTTTTGATTTGATAATGAAAACTTGAAATAAAATTCAGTACTTTAGTATTTTGTAAAAATAAAAAAACTTGTAATGAAAAATTAACCCGTAAAATTACAAAAAATAAAATAAAATAAAAAAACGAAACGTCAGACTTTTTTAATTTAAAAAAGGATCTGATGTCTTGTTATTGTATGTATTTTATAAAAGGATCCCTCGTTATTCCACTTTACCGCATAATTTGAATGTTCATTTTACACATATTTGTATCTTTTGTTCTCTATTTTTAATATCTTTTTCCATGTCTAATATTTATATCTTATTTCAATTCAATTATATAAATTATGTATGTAAATTTGTAAAATAAAAATAATAAAATTAACAAATGGTTTCAAAGTACTTATCTATATACCTGAATGTGTGTAATATCAGTGAGATAACATATTTCACTTGTTTCTTTATTCTAGCTATTTTTTTAGACGTCCTTTATTCAAAAAAATATGTTTAAGTATGTAAACGTATCAGGTGCTTTACAAAATTGATACAATTCAGTGGTTTTGAAAAATCGACAAGTAAAAAAAATATAATAAAAATTGTAGTTAAATGAAGTTCCTTAATAAAATTTAAAAATTGTTGAAACAAGAACGTGAATATTTAGATTGAATTGTTGATAAAAAGTGTAGAGGAAAAAATTTCCTGATAATACAATTTTATATGAAAATATAAATGTATTATAGATAAAATAAAATTTCGTTGTATTAAAATTTATATAAATTTTTAAAAAAATCAGTTAATAGCTGTTCTATTTTTTTTTTTAATTTTTATCAATTACTTAATTATTATTAACTGAAAATAGCCAATTAACATGTGTTATTGATTTTAATTTACTAATGATACTTATTCTCTTAGAAACTTACTTAGATACTTATTTTTATAATCATCAGATACTTATTTTATCAAAATTAAGCACTCATTATGTTTATGAAGTATACACAGCTGCTATATGCGGTTACCCATCATCATTATAAAAACAATCTTTATATATGTATTTTCGCTACTTCAAGTATGTACTTAAATTAAATAATTATATAGTATGTATTCATTTTAGAAAAGAGATTAACCTTGAAAATTTAATATACTAACGAGAGAAAAAATTAATTTTAAAGCAAAAATACAAAAAAAAAAATAAAATTTATTATATAAAAATATATACATACATATGTATAATTATATACAATACTCCCAATACTACAAAATATAGATACTATTTAAAATTATGACATAGGTATATATGTAGTATGTATATGAAATCTAAATTTTCAAATGAAAAATATAAATTTAGCAAATAAAAATACAAATACAATTTCAACAAAGAATTTTTAATATTTAAAAAAAAAAGATATAATATGCGGAATTAGAATCAATAATAATAAATTTTTTTATTCTAGTGTAGTCATTGGTATGTGTGTTTAAAACTATGTATGTATATCTGCTACCCTATGAAATACAAAGGTCCTTGATAATATGAATATAAAATTTTTTTTTTTTTCGAATAAAACTGTTTGTAATTAAAGCAATTTCCGCCCATCTACCACCCAGTTTTTTTTTTTTTTAATTTCTGTTTTATTTACTTAAAAGCATTCAAGTTTATATAATTACATGTATTTCGCTCTTAAGAATCTTTTTTTATTACACTCATCTTTGTTTTGTTTTCTTTGAGTGAATTTTCCGATTATATACTAAACATACATATTTTTATATAAAGTATGTATAAAGCTAATATGTTTAGTATACATAGTACAGAGTTTGCTTAGTTAGTAGATTTGTTTTTTGTTTTGTTTTCCATTTTACAAATACTTTCATACATATTTCAATAAAATCTTTTCATATATTTTTATTACAATATTCGACTTTATGTCTTTTACAATTTTTTGTTCCATTACATACCTGAATATATGTATATACATATGTAATTTTACAATCATATAAAGATAAACTTTATACGTATAAAACAGGGAGACAAATAGCGCTGAGATAGAGAGAATATCTTATTGGAAAAGCTTAAACATAAAACTTTACAATAGAAAATGTAATATTACGATTGTCAAAATGTAAATGTTTTATGTTGGGTGTGACTGTAGATTAAATTTTTGTTCGATTTTTAGAAGAGTATTACAGTTAGTTTGACTTTTAAGATAAATAAAAAAAAAACTTTCAAATTTCATGTAACTATGTATTTTATCTAATAAAAAATCTATAATTATAATTTAATATTAATTTAATAAATTAAAAAATGTTCAAATTAAAAAGATATAATTTAATATTGACTTGACTTTTTTAATGGGGGTATCTGCTTAATTTTTTGAATAACTGTATTCAATATTTATATAAATTATAAATACATATTATAAAAATTGAGTATTTTACCTTGTAGAATTTCAAGAGAACATGTACTTTAAATTTATTATATGAAAAAATTTTCATTATTATTATTTATGCAATAGAAAGAGATCATTATTATATTATTTTTTTCATTTATTTTTAATATTTAATTTTTCGTTCCACTTCCAGTACATTTGTACTATTTCCAATTTATATACATATGTACATAAAAAGATACTTTTGAAAATGTTTGGAAAGCTTTTTTATTTTTTTCAAACGCATGCGTTATATTTTGTACAATATTTTTCTCAGCTGATGGAAATTATGTTTTCTGCTGCTGTTGCTGTTTTTTTTTTATTTGTATCTGAAACTTAATTTTTTTTTTTATTATGAATATCTAAATGAAAAATGTATGATTCAATTACATTTTTAGTATATAAAAGTTGCTATGATATTATAATTTATAAAATATTATTATAATGAATAACATTTCAAGAGTAGGTATGTAAAAAAGCAATAGAAAAAAAAAACAAACAAAATTTGTGCTTTTGATTTCAGATACATGTTACATACATATGTATATTGGAAATTGAATTAATATATGTCCCCGGATACAGATAAAAGAATTTTTTATGAGATTTTTCCGTATTAAATTTTTTATTTTTTTTTTTAAGATTTTTGAAAGTGATGCTTTTTTTTGTTGTTCTTGTCAAAAATTTGAAATTACCTATAGGTATAACATAAAAAGTTTCTTTGTAAGTGTTTGTGATCCTTTGAATAAATTATTTTGTATGAGGATTTGAAGTAAAATGTATATAGGTAGGTATGTTAATATGTATATTTTTAGTACTCACTTGAAAACTGAAGTTTTAATTAAATGTATACAATAATTCCTGTTTCTTTAAATTCTTTGATTTACGAGATAAATCAATGTAGGTATCTAGATACATTGAGTAATTAATTAAAAATATGAAATAATTTTTCCAAAGACATGAAAGGGTTAATAGATGTAATATTTAAATTCAATAAAAAATATTTTATTATCGAAAATTAATCTTGTTAAAATAGTTCATTAATTAAAAAAAAAATTATTGAAAAATTAACGGACAGTGTTAATCTTCAAGTTCATTTCAGTACATAAATCTTTGATAATTTTCAGTTGTTTTTTTTTTCACTGTTTTATCTCATAATAAGCTTAAGATAAAATTACAAATGTATATTTTACTAGTTCTATAAAATTTGCTAATTTGATTAAAAAAAGTTTTTTGTTCATTAATTTTTTTCATACTAAAGTGAAACAAAAAAATTTGTTTTCAAGTCTAATAAAATTTTTGTGAAAAGATAAAATTGGAAATTTTTGTTTCTGTTTCTTGAAAAATATAAAGAAAATTGTGTATCTGTCTTGAGATTTTTTTTTATTTTCATCATGGATACATTGTTAGAGAGAATATTTATCTTATTCTTTTTAAACTTGAGATAAAAAAAATATAATATCAATAAAATAAATTTTAATCATAAGACTTATTATAATGCGTACATACAATGTCGTCACACACCAATTGGCAAATACAAATAAAATTAAAATTAAATAAAGCAAGGCGATAAAAAGTCAATAAAGCAAAAATGTGATTTTTTTTAAAAAAAGTCTCAACCTAAAAAGCCAGATGCTTAGTTAGCTTTTCCGGATTGATTGAATCATATACATACATACATATACATATGTATGTACATACATTCATATTTATTAGTATATTATAAATGTACTTACTTTATTGAATGACTGTCCAGACCAAGCCAGGCCACAAAAGTATGTATCAGGCCAGGCATAATATAAAATGAGGTAACCTCGTTATAGAAGGCCACTAAATATAGACCGACACAAATTGTTGTATTAT
The DNA here is from genome assembly GCA_939192795.1 of Bombylius discolor. Classification (NCBI taxonomy): domain Eukaryota; kingdom Metazoa; phylum Arthropoda; class Insecta; order Diptera; family Bombyliidae; genus Bombylius; species Bombylius discolor. The sequence continues at coordinate 1,149,445 of OW584241.1, read as the reverse complement.
AGTTTCAATTTCACAATATATAAAACATTTTTTTTTTCGTTTTTAATTTTAAATTTCAAAAGTGGATACTATACTGGTAACACCATTATATTATTTTACTCATTCATTAAAGAAAACGAAAAAAAAAAACTACTAAATTAAAATTGAAAATATTAAAAAAAAAGCTTTATAATTTTATTTCTTATTTGTGATGATTTGTTCAAAAAAAAAAAAAATGAGAACAAGATTATCGGTGGTGTCGTGAATGATAGATCTAAATTAATTATATTATGTTGCTGATATGTATAAAGAAGAGAAAAAATTAATAGATGCAAGGAGAAAAAAGATACAGATTTAATAAATTCATATAAACATCGGTATTAGACCTGACCTTTGTTTATTCCTAAGTGAAAAAAAATCACAAATATTTTAAATACAAAGAATTTGATTGGCTTTGGCAGAATATTTCTTTTTGAATTTCAATTTTCCGATTGAGCCGAATATACATATGTACATATATAATTTTTAAGTACACGTATACTTCTGATACATGATTCAAATATTTTTTTTCGTTTAAATTAGATCACGATGATCATTCTTAATAATGTCTTTGATAAGTTTTATTTTGAATATAATTTCATAAATATATTTTTTTAGGACAAATTAATTGATTTTTAATTTTTTTTTTTAAATTCTCATATCAGTTAGCGTGACGAAAAAGATAAAAAGAAAATAAAAAGAAAAACCACATATATAAAAATTTTAAATTTAGGACAATCCAATTCAGATAATTTGTATCTTTTTATGTTCAGTTATAACTTACTATACTTTGTATATAATAATGGTCAAGTGGTTTTTTATGATATACCTAGATATATGTACATATACATATGTATATTTATTTTGTTCTTTTTTTTTTTCTTCTTTTTTTGTTGTTGTCAAAATATTCTGATAGTTAATTTGACCAAAATAATAAGTAATAAATTTAATTTTAATTCATTGTGTCATTAATATTTTTTTAAATATAATTTTCATATGTTTGTGTGTATGTACTACAGATACATATAATATGATTGTTTGTGTTTTGTGGGGTTTTTTTTTCTCCTTATTTTTGATAAGTTCATGATAATTAAGTTGTATTTTTTAAGACCTTAAAAAAATAGAATTTTTCAATGAAATGGCATGAAAAAAAAAAATTACAATAAATATGTATTAACAACATTTTCATATCATAAAGAAAAAATACATACATATGTATATAAAATTATAATACATACAACAAAACAATGACAGGTGCAGAGTCCAAAATTATAAATTAATCAACATTGGCATAGTTATTATAATTATATGATGAATTGCGATCGCAAAAAAATTTTCTCCATTAGCATTATTTTATTCACTTTGGAAACAAACAAAAACAAACATATTGAAAACAAAGAGGCACAATAATGTAATAAAAAAAAAATATATATTTTTTTTTTAAATTAAAAACTAAAGTAATAATAAAAATCCAATGAAGAAGAAACATATAATAAAAAATAAATTTAAAAAAAAAAACTAAAATTTTTATTTTTTCGTTGATTGTAGCCTAAATTTGAAATTTTTAGGGCGAATGCATTGACTTTGTTTTTAATGTTTAAATTTTGCTTCTTTGTTTTTCTTTTTCCTTTTTCTTTTAATTTTTGTCTTGTTTTTTTTTTTCTCTCTTATTTAATGTTTAATATTTCTTCATTTTTATTATATTTTAATATGATTTTTTGTGTCGGCGTTTTGTCTTATTATTATTATTATTATTATTATTTTCAAATGCACGATAAGTTTATTTCATATTAAAAATACATTTATAAAGTCTATCTATTATATAAAATGAATACATATAAGAATAAATTTCTCGTTTTAATTTTACATGTCATGTGTACCATACATACAAGTTATTGTTGTAAATTATGAAAATACATATTATAAATTTTCCTATTTTACTTACTAGTTGAACTTTTCACTTGGTTGAACTTATTTTTTTTGTTTTCGAACATTTAATATATATTTATATGAGAATATAATAATTTAAAATGATAATGTGGTTAATAATTTTTATTTATGCTGTTAACACTATGACATATATGTACAACTAAAAATTATAATGATTTTTTTTTTTTAAATATATTTTGTAAGTAATATTATTCAATGAATATATCATCATGTAATATCTTGTTTTCATGATACATGGTGTTATGGTATGGCATGAGTAGATATCATATATGTAGAAGATTTTTTCAAATAAGAAAAATATGATTTTATAGAGGAAAAGATTATCTATTATTTTTCTAAGTTGTCTTTCAGAACGCTCTTTGGATCTTAAAAAAGAAATAAATAAAAAAATAAAATTTACTTAGTTTTTATGCATTTTCTCTTTCACTCGGGTATACTGGACTTCTGTCAACAGAAAATTTGTATGTTTTTACACATATTTACGAATCAGTGCATTCAAAAAAGATGTTTTAAAACTAACATCCTTCTTATAATCTGTAGAATACCTTGTGGCTCAAAACTAAAAAAAAAAAAAAGTTCTAAAAAAATAAATTGCAAAATGATCGATTACAAGAAAAATAAATGTTTGGAAATTACATGTAAAAAATATTTCATAGTCCCCATCATAAATTCTTTTTTTTTTACTTTATTGTCCTATGATACTGAAACACCTTGTACTAAAGTACATATAAATATACTTTAAAAATGTTTATAAGTTTCATAAAATAATGTAGTATATGATATTTAGTTGTTGAAGTTATGTCGTTGCTTTAGTCAGGGAGATGATGATGATAATCATCATCATCATGGAGCAGTGATGAAAAGAAAATGAGAACACAAAGATTAAATTTAATCATCATTTACAATATGAGTAAATCAAGAAAATATATGTATATAAAAATAAATAAAGTAAAATTTGGTTAAATTGGGAAGACTATAGTAACTTTGTATAAATGTATGTATGTATGTATGTAAAATATCTACAATATGAATTTTTTATATTTATTTTTTATTTTTCGAAAATTATCTAAAATGTACTCACAAAATATAAATGCTACTGAATTTTATATTTATGGAATATATACATAAAATGTGTGTTTTTTTTAATATAAATAATATGTATCTTTTTTTCTTCTTCTTCTCTCTTTTCATGTCATTCAGTAGGTGTACAGTTAACATGACCTCAATAAAGAATTCTGTAAATTATGCAATATTATAAATTAAATAGATTTGCGATCGTATCGATTTAAACATTAAATTGATTATTAAATATATTTACGAATCATGATATTTTATGATTGTATTTTTATTTGACTATTTGAAAAGTAATTAAATATCTTCAATAACTTCACAATATATTCTTGTAATTTTATGGAAAATTTTTGTTGTTGTTGTTCCCTCCGATAATTTTGCAAATCTGTATAACATATAACTTTCAAGAAATGTTATACAATAAAAGTTAAATTTGATGTTACACTAATGTAATGTTTGTTGTCAAATTTTGATTGAAATTATTATTTTCAATAAGTAATTGAGTATTGTTTTGTGTGAAAAAAAAAAAGTAAATAAGTATTGTATTTTTATTCATCATTCGCATTGCCTAAACTTAACTTGATGAAAGACCTTGACCCAAAAATACCATTTCATTTAGCAATTTTTTTTTTTCGTTGTTTTTTATTTATTTAATTTTTTTTTTTGTTTTTTATTTTTATTTTAAAACACTTTTAGCAAAATTTTTTTTTTTAAAAAGAAGTTGTCTGCTTATTTGCAGTGGGTCAACAAGTAGGTTTATCGGTCAGTTTGAATATTTTACTTTTCCGCTTTTATTACTTTGTATACGCCATGATTTTCTTAAACTTAACATATAATCTCAATATATACATACATATAGGTATGTATATATTAAAATATATTTTTCGTATGAAAAGACTATAAAAAAAGTTTTTTTTGAAATTTTCTTTAGTTTTTCCTTTATTTAATTTTTCTATATAGCTACATATACATATGTATACTTTACCTACTATATATGCTGCTAGTGTTTTACATAACATTTTCATTTTATCGTTAATTTTTTATTACAAATAAGTAAATATAATAATTTTTACATTATTCTTTTTATGGGATTTTACTACAGAAGTATTTTTTCTATTTAATGTGTGTTTTTCTTTCATTTTTACCTCATGCTTTAATATTTGTAATAATAAATTGAAAAAAAAATAATAATAATAATAATAATAAATAAAAATAATAACAAGAAAAAGTGATACAAAGCAACGTGATTATTATTATATTTCACATTTGTTTTTTTTTTTATTTTTTTTATTTTTAAATATGTGTTACACACATGTAGAATTTGTTTTTTATTATTAATTTCTCACGCGTTACTGATAAGATGACGACGATAAATGAACTCAATTTCAGATTATTATTTTTATTTTTTAGGTTTTTGAAAATTGTGATTTGTAATTGTTATTATATAGTTTACTTTTACAATTGCAATTTATTATTTTTCGTTATTCAAATAAAATCAATGTAATTGTAGCATAAAATGCATTCAAAATTATAAAACTTATGACATTGTAGAATAATGCAAATAAAGTATCAAATTTTTAGTTTTCTTTTTCTATTTATTTTTATAATAAATAATCATACGAGCACGAATGATGTATTTTTTTGTAATAAATTTTGCAAAATAATCATTTTAGAATAACATTGAAATATTTTTTTTTTTCGATTTTTTATTTAAATAGTAATGTGAATTCATTTGAAATTGATGAATTTTTATTGTTAAAAAATTTAACGAAAATATCTTTTCATCATAAAATTTAGAATAAGTACATTATTTTTATATTTTCTATTGTTATGTGTGTTATGTCATATACATATGTATGTCATGTTTACAGTTTTTTTTTTTTTTTTTTTGAGTTCTAATTGTGGAAAAAATTAATATTGTTTTTCTAGGAAATATTGCACTTTTCGTTCGAAACTTTAAACGAAATCTTTTAGAAATTTGTAAGAACTTAAGTATAGAATAAAATAAGTAGTTGCTACATATTTGCTTTATTTTTTCAATTCTATCTCAAAACTATTTGGGGAGTTTCAATCTTGCAAACTTTCCAAAATAAAAAAAAAATTAATTCAGAAAACGATTTTCCCAATAAATAATTCGATTTAGAAAAAAAAAACTGCCCATTGTGTTACTCACGAATTTGTAAATAATATTTGAAATGTTATTCACAATCAATTAAATATCGAATCAAATTATGTAATACATCATTAAGATTGTGCTAAATTTATAATTTATGTAACGTAACTCTATTTTTTTTTTTAAGCCTAGTAAAAAATAAAAAAAAAACATAAAAAGGTATATGGAAAATAATTATTTATATTAATTTACATTAATATTTTAAATTACTTAGGTATATGATTCATTTTCATGGTACTGTGGGTTGTATAATATGTACATAAATACGATATATTAGATGAACAAAAAAAATGTTAGTTATACCAAAGAAACTTAAATACTTACATATAGATTTTTCAACCACGTACTAAAGCAAGAAATAATTTTTCTCGCATCGACTATCAGTGATGCATCCCATAAGCTTTTAATTTTTATTCGTTACTTTATTTTCGATAAAGAACATTTTAAAATTTAAAATAAATTTCGAATGTTTATATTCATTTTCGAAAGCATTATCTTTTTTTATTATTCATCGGACATAATATGATTAACCATTGATACGCATTTGTTGTTGCTTTTTAATGTAAAAAACTGCACAGTCACAACAATAATCAGTATTATATTGTATAAGTTGTATATGCGCGAATATGTATACATATATATGATAGGGTATTGTAGCGAGTATATGTACGTACATACATACTCGTGTGTGGTATGCAGGTAAAAATCAATTGAATAATTTATACCTATAACATGAGAGAAAATTTTTATTTCATTTTTTTGTAATCTTTGTTATTTTTTACATTGTATTATTATTAAACATTTTGTTTTAATTTTTATATATGTACATAATATGTATGTATTTACATATTTTCAAGCATTTGTAAATACCTCTAGTGTCGTAGTGATATTGGGACTTTAATTTCAGATGGTTTCATTAAATGATTCATTGAAAAATGAAAAAATAATATAAAAAGAAACCTTCAATGTATGAAAATTCTACAATTTTTTCCACGTTGTTCATTCATGTTTTTTTTTAAGGAGAAGGTAAAAAAATGTGTAAATGACAAGTAATTCATTTTCTTCAAAAAATTGGCAAAGATGATTTAAAAAATGAAAGTTTGAATGTAAAATTTGACTTTTAATTTGAAAAATAAAACAATATCTTTCCAATCTAATTATGATTTAAAATATTTAATTTAGGATTTTTAAAAAATGCTGTAGAATTTTCTTTGATGCTATTATTTTTCCACAAACAGTTTTTTCTGAGCAAAACTAAAACAAAATAATCTAAAATTTTAATGTGATGGTCATAGCAGGGATTATTTTCGGCAAAAATATTTTGAAGCTCATCATTTGTTTTTATTTTTTTAATGCATTCTAATTTAATAAGATTTTTTATGGAAAGTTTGCTAGGTTGTTCGTTAAAAATTTTCCGAAAAGAGCATGAATAGATTTTGCATATTTTAAAGAAAAATTCTGTAGGTGCATAAAGGCTTCCAAAATCAGTATTTGCTGAAAAATTTTTATGAAAAATAAAAAGTTCAGATGGGTCTTCTAATACTATTACATTTCCTCCTTTTTTTAAAACTTGTTCACAAAGTGAACACTTTATTTTTCCTAAAGTTCTAAAAAGAACAAACCCAGCAAAATATCTCAGTGAAGATTCTTCAACAACAAAATTCATACTATTATCTTCTAAATTTAGTAGTTGCAAGTCTTCTTCATTTGGAATATCAGTTTCCTTTTCTAAATTTTTGAAATCTCATCACTTTGTGAAATATTTGTTTTATTACATAGTTCTTGCATTCCCGGAAATCAGCAAGCGAAGGAATTTATTAAACCTTCAGCTAACATTTCTAAAAAACTACTCAACCTCAATAGGAATGAGTTAAGAATCATTACAGGTCTTCTCACCGGGCACTGTCCACTTAATTACCATTTAAGTAGGATTGGGCTAGAAGAGGATGACAAATGCAGATTCTGCAAGGAGGCCAAGGAGACCTCAAAACACATTCTATGTGAATGTGAGGCGCTGGCCTCTAAAAGGGTGCGACACATGGAGCAGGTTTTCCTTAAACCGGAAGAAATTTGGTGTGCACCTTCTCATAAAGTCTTAGGATTCATTAAAAGCCTAAATCTTTGAGAAGTAAGGGCGGCACAAAAGATCTTGTTAGGTCGAGGTGCACCGAATAGCCCAAATACTATCTATCTATCTTTCTAGTTCTTGCATTTCATTATTTTCAATTTCTTGCAAACAATTGCTTGTTGTTGGTATGTAGAACAGAAATTTATTTTCAATAATTTTTTGCAATGTATTTCCAAACTCGTACACAGAAGGATTTTTTTTATATCCACCTCTGCCTCTTATTAAAGCGAATAAATTTTCAATACAATCTTGATTTAATTTTTTTGTGAGAACAAATAAAATATGTGGATGCTTTTCGAATATGGTTGAAGAATATTCTAGAACTGCTTTAATTGTTTGAATAAGGCCTTTAAAACAATAAATTTTAGAAAAATTATTTTTATTTTGAATGTCATTTAGAAGCTGAGAAGATTCTTCTAGAAATTTTCTGACACTGTTGTTTCGACGTAGTCCTCGTTTATAAAGGCTTCGGTGATAAGGAGATTTAGAATTCAAACAATCAAAACATTTATTCAAAAAATCTAAAAATTTTGCTGTTGGTATGGCTTTTTCTGCTGCATTATTTGAAAATAAGTTTTTATCGTAAGCTGTAGAAATTGCGGCGCTACAGGTATGGCTAAACACTTGGGTAGCGTAAGAGACTCTCATTTTTTGCCACGTATTTGGGTATATGTGTATTTTAATTAACATTTTTGCTAGAACTTTTCCTTGAGTGCTCACATGTTCTAAGGTATCGATTTCGTGTAGAATTTTCTTTTCAGGAATTTTTTGATTTTCTTGTTTAATAGTTTTCTTTTTAAGACGAAACTTTTGTGCAGACATATTTTTGGAATAAGTTTTTAATTTTGACTTAATAATTCGGTATTTTCTTAAAACAGTGGAGTAAAGTTTCCTGTAATATTGAACTGCCTTTGTAGACTTTTTGCACGCCTCACATTTACCCATGATTGATGAATCTTCTTCCTTGTATTCATAAGGATCCATTTTTGCAAATTCTTCAAATGTAAGATCATCATTTCTTTTATTCGAATACGTTTTTCCAGAGAAATTCACCACTATTGCTGAACTTTCTGACGAAATTCTATTAGAATTTTCCACGGAATTACCTTGATTTTCTTCAACAATAGGAGATAAATTTAAGGAAGGAATTACATTTTTTCTTTTTCGGTTATTGAAAGTACCAGCAGCAAAATGATTTTCACATAGGTATGCATTTTTAGCTTTTGGTGGTGTAGAAAGACCCAAAATATTCATCCATTTTTCAAAGATATCTGTATTTCTAGGAGGAAACTTCAAAAATTTCATTGATGGAAATTTCCTTTTAGTATTTCCGCAAAATGATAATTCACATTTCACACCCCAACCCTTTTATCAGATTTTTTACTATTCATATTTTTTTATTTAAAAAAATTGAATAGTTTTGTAAAAAATGTATATATGTATATTCAATAATTTTGAATCTAAGTCTGATGTAGTTATGAAAATAACTGATTTGTGTCAACAAAAAGAATAAGAAGTACCTATCTTGAAAATTACAAACAAAATTTGTAATAATTGAAAATAGTTATGAAAATAACTGATACTCCTAAGAAAATTTAGAAATCAAAAAAAATCTCAAAAATGTATTTAGCTATATTACGAGAGTGGTGGGAAAAGTTGTTGCTTCACTATTGAACACTAAACAAAAATTAAATTTTGCTTTGCTGAATAATTTTTAGAATTGCATAAACACAATGATGAATGAATGTGTATATACCTACTTGGTAAAAAACCCTAAAAAAAAAATTACAGTTGCTGTAGCAAAAACAACAACTAAATAATATAGGTATGATAACTAATTGTACAGGCTACACACGAGTATTTACGTATACTCGCTACAATACCCTATCATATATATGTATACATATTCGCGCATATACAACTTATACAATATAATACTGATTATTGTTGTGACTGTGCAGTTTTTTACATTAAAAAGCAACAACAAATGCGTATCAATGGTTAATCATATTATGTCCGATGAATAATAAAAAAAGATAATGCTTTCGAAAATGAATATAAACATTCGAAATTTATTTTAAATTTTAAAATGTTCTTTATCGAAAATAAAGTAACGAATAAAAATTAAAAGCTTATGGGATGCATCACTGATAGTCGATGCGAGAAAAATTATTTCTTGCTTTAGTACGTGGTTGAAAAATCTATATGTAAGTATTTAAGTTTCTTTGGTTATACATACATACATATATCTTCTAATGATTTCATATAGTTTAGCATGGGTGGAAATTGTGTCTGTTGACTAAATTTGAAACTTGTAATAGCGAAAGATCTGATTTCTGGTTGTTTGTTGTTTTTTATTCTTTTTTTTTTTTTAAATCTTAAATTGTACGCGAAGTATTTACATTTTCCCTTTATTTTTCATTACTTTATTGCTATTGCTTAAATGCATATCGTACATTTAATATTTCTATGTTTTTATGTATATATACATATTTAATATACATATGGACAAAATTGAATTAAAAAATGAGATTTATGGACCAGTCAATAATAAACACTATATCTACATAGTTATGTATAATACTATATTTAAATATTCATATATGTATCTATACAGCATGAATAGTTGCACACCCATAAGACAACTTGCTTAAGCGCATTAATAACAAAACATAAAAAGTAACTAAACTATAAGAAGGTACATGTACATATATTTTTGTTTAACTAAAATAATGTTAGTTTCTTTTGATTTTGCAATATCAGCTTAACTGACAGTACATTACAATATGTACGATCATATTTTAAATAAATAGATAAAAAGATATATTATTAAATTTGTACGTACATATGTATATGTTCAATTATATATGTTAACTAAAACTAACTAAATATACATATAAGCTAACCATGGTCTGTTTCACCTTTCAATTTAATATTATTTGAAAAAATCTCACTTTCTCTCTTCTCTATCAATTTTAATTCCTATATATTACACATTTTTATTTATCATCACATTTATTATTTTAAAAGTAAGTTAAAGTATGTATATATACCATTTTACATTATTATAATAAGCCACTTTCTGAAGTGATTTCATCACTATATATGTAATTATGATATTCTCTCTCTATAGTATAAACGTAGTCATTATTCAGTCAACATAATATGATGATGAATCTTGTCGAAAGTTTTTCACACCATATCAATGATTATAATGATGATGATAAATATATATTTTACATACATCATCATAATAGTACGTGGATGTATCTCTTAAGTTTTTTAAATATATTTTCTTATTTAATCAAATTAACTTGAAGTTCAGTAGCTAAAATGATAAAAAGTAATCAAAACTATAAAATGTTCGTTATTCATTCAAAAAAAAAAAAAAAAAAAAAAAATTTTAACTAAATCGAAATTAAAAAAAAAAAATTATAAGGAATTCTGGCTGATTTTCATCACTTTTAATTTCTTATTGTCTTTGTCGAAGGAAAAAAAAAACTTTCTCTTCCTGTTGCTGTCCTACTCGTCGTATTTCATTTAAAATTTTTATTTTTTCAAAATGTAAAAATGTATCACACATGACTGACTACTTAACATTATAACATGTTAGTTATCTTTATTCTATGTAAATGTTCATACATATATGTAGAGTGTCTTTTATTTAGTAATATAATCATAAAAGTTTAACACTATCTTAAAATATGATGAGCTAGCAAACAATAAATAAATAATAATAATAAAAAAATATATGAATAAAGTATCTAACAAACGATGAAAATGAAATAAACTCTTGCTTTATCTAGGGCATAAAGTTACATCAATCAGAGCTAAACCTAATTTCTCTTCTTACATAATTTTCGAAATCATAGATATTTGTTAATGTTTTTGTTTGTATATATGTACTTACTGATGTACACAGAGAGGAGGAAAAAGAATAAAGAAAACCATATAATATATGTATATATTTTTTAAATTTAATAAAATAGAGAAAGGGACATGTTTTTTTTTTTGTACATACATGCTTTTTTTTCTTTTAATTCAATCAAAACGTCTATCCAGGTGATAAAATTGAAATATGTATCTATTGAAGATGTGCAACACATTATTTTTCAAATGCATAAACATTTTGGAGAGAAAATTATGTTTTTTTGGGTTTTTTTTTTGTATTTCTTTAAAATTTCTCTTTTGATAAATTTCAAATGTTATGTGCTAGCTATAGTCAAACCATTATTGATTATAAATATCTCTGTAATAGTTTTTTGTTTGTTTGTTTGTTTGTTACAAATTAACTTTCAAAATATCTACACAGAAGAAGAAGAAAAAATCAAATCAGGTAGCTAATTGAGAGAAATTTACTTGAGTGAAATTTTGATAGTTATTATCAATTTTTTAAACATTTAAAAAAAACATATTTTAAAATTTATAATTGAATTAATTATATATTATTTTAATACATATGTATATTGAGTTTTATTATCTTAGATTCGAACCAATTTTAAAATGAAAAAGGACTCAAAAAATTGTTTGAAAAGATCACATGTTTCATTAGAGATCGTATTGATATTAGCTTCAGGTCATTTAAAGTTTTTATTTTGAGATGCACTGGATCTCTAACACCATTTTTTTATGCAGATAAATGCAGTTTTGGTCATTTTCCAATAAAAAATTTCATATTTGTCTTGAATCTATGAAATTTGAAAATAAAATCCACTTTATTGTTCGTTTTCCAAATTTTGTGGTTGTGAACAAAATTCTCGAAATAAGTTCACAAAATGAAAATAGATAGTATTTTTCTAAAAAAAAAAAAGTAAAATTTTTAATGAAATTAGCATTGAAAGCTAAATTTAGGACTCAAGATCAAAAATGTGAAAAAAAAGTTGAAAGTGCAAATTTTCCATAATTTTTATCATGATAATAAAATGATTACAGTATATATGTATGTACCTATTATCACCATCATCATCATCATCATCGTCGTCGTCGTTATTACATTTTTATTAATCGAATGATATGAATAATTCATTTATCTGGTATTGTAAATTGTATCTATATAAAATATGAAAGTAAATAGTATTTCAGTAGTAATATATATTTTTGTGATTTGTAATACGAAATCTTATTGTAAAATTAAAAAAAAAAATACAATATAACACGTCTATACGTTGAAATAACATCCACGCAGAAGTGATTGCAAGGCGGCTAAATGGCCATCGGCCCTGTCAATTTTGAAAACGATTTAGTGCAGGTCGTTTCATAGCACAATTCATACATTTTTTCGTATTATGAAAACTTTATTTACAGATAGGTATATTATATTGTAGTAGCTATTCTATACATAAGTTGATGATGGTCATTTTTTTGTTTTTTGAATGGAAGATAAAAATGTGCATAAATGCATTATGAATTTACCATCTACATACATATGTATATGTGTATACAGGTATTATAAATGAATATATGAATGCTATCGTTATTGCTAAAACTATTAACTATAAAACAAGATGTATATTTTTACATATATATACATACATATGTAGCTATGTATATCTATTTTTTAAATTTTTTTCTCAAGCTATGTATGACAGACTTGAAACCATTTTTTCGCTAAAAAATCATTTAATAAATACTCTCTACTTTTCAACTTTTTCTTTGTTTACCTGTCGTTTTTATTTTTCTCTCTTTATTTTTGTTTTTTTTGTTTTAATAATATAGATATTTTCCCGTGGCGCTTTCTGCTGGTTTTCTTGATATTAATATTATTTAGATTAAAAGAAAATAAAAAAAGAAGAAAAAAAAAATGAGGGAAAATAAAATTGGTATTTGGTCCATAGGCGCATGCCGCTGTGTGGAAATCTTTTATAAAAACAATCATATCATTATGAACTCTCTAAAAAATGAAAGAAAATATACGATGAAAATGATTATATTATTATTATTGTTGTTATATTTATGTATAAGTATTTCTCCCTTCAAAAACAAAAAGTTAATTATCTATTCATGTGTAAAATGTTGTGTTAAACTAAAAGATTATAAAGATTAGAGATTTTTCTTGTTATTTTCTCATAAGATATTATATTAACTAATATTTAATATTATACGTATATTATTTTATTAATATTTAACAAGTGTTGTAGGTATAATATAGATGCATGTATTTATATATTTGTATACTATATATTAATTTATCTGTATGACATTATTGTAATGATCATCATAAAAAAAATAGTTGTCTTTTAAAGTTGCGGAAAAGATTTTTCATATAAATGAAAAGTAGCTTTTTTTTTTTTTATAATAAACAAACATGTGAATTTTTACATAAAACTCATTAATATACAAATTTAGTCATGTGGTTGTCAGATAATAAAAATTTATGACGAGTAGATGTTTTATTACTGTTTTACTTATGAGAAATTAATTATCATTTTGCTTAAATATTGTTTAATTACTCATGTAGCAGGTATTTGTTTTTTTTTTTTTTTATTCAAAGAAAGAAAAAAAAGTAATAACTATTAGTATGTTCGTTTTTGTGTTATTGAAATTAAACAAGTTTTTTTTTGTATTGTGTTTTTTTTAAATTGACATGTATTTTTCTTTGAAATATGTACTTTCAATTTTTAGATTCATTTGGTATATCTTAGTAGCTTTCATTTCATAGTAGTATAATGGTATATGTTTAGGAAAAAGTATATACGAGGTCAATATTTAACCTGTTTAGAAAATTTAGATTCAGGCCTATTTGATTTTTAAATTAGAGATAAAAAAAAGTATACATTTGATCATCAGGTTCAGTTTTTATAAGATGTTAAGTGACAAAATTTTTAAGTTATAAAGTTAAAGTTATAAAATGTATGTATAATATCGTTAAATATAGTGACGGTATGGCCTTAATTAAAAATTAATTATAGGTTATGAACTACTAATATTTTATATACAGCCTTGCAAAATAGAATATCTTTCGATTTATCACCATCGTGAATACAAGAGCAAAAGGTAATTTGATGACTGTAATTTTTAAAGATTTTGACTTAAAATGAATGTCCTATAAGTTAGATGTACATTTATGTTGAGGTGCAAATTTAATTAATGTTTAATATAAATTTAATTTAATAAAAACGACATTAATTTGTTTTAACCCACACATTGGATTAGTTAGGTTAATTAAATAAAATTATGGTCAAACATTTAATTGATGCAATATACTGTGTAGGTAGTTTTTTGTATCAAAGAAAAACGACAAAACGTTATTCAAATTCTTTCATTTAACTGCTTATACATATAATTGAATAAATAATTAAGTGGGACAAGATCCATTAGTTTCGTTATGCTTTTTACAAATGTACTCATAATCATAATCTGAAATTATTTAAGCAATATTTTCGTTTTGTTTCATCAGATTGGCTTAACAAGTTAACTCATCTGTAATTTACTTTTAACGTTTTAAAAAAATATGAAACAAATTGAACAATATTATCACATTAATTTTTTATTTAATTTATTTCTAAAATTTTAAATTTATCTATTTATGATTTTGTTTTTTTTTTCTATTTTTCTTCTTCATCTCTTTTTTTTTTTTTTTTTTTTTTTCATAGATAAAAAATTATGTAAATAAGATTTTTTTTCTTTTTAGATTAAAATATTAGTAATTTTCCAAAATCGGAAAAATTAAGACAAACAAAAAAATTAGATTTTTTTTCGTTGTTTTTATATCTTTATTTCTCAAAACTTCTTGCAGACACCTAAACACAACAACCAGAGAGACCTTCAAAGGGTCACTCGGACCCGTTCAACGACCCATCTATATTAAACGCAACCAGTCAAGGTTTGAGAATAGTTTCAAATAAGAAATAAATTGTATATAAAATGTTATTTTTTTTGTTTTTATTTTTTATTTTTTTTTTATTTGTTTTTGTTTTAATCTTTACATAAATATATATTCCAATAAACGTAATATATAAGCTATTATACGGAAAATTATATTTACGTATACATATACGTACAAGAATATTGCAAAAATATATATAATATATAGTTATATTATAGGTATACACGAGTATATATTTTTGAGAACACTTTTATATATGTATATACATATTTAAGAAAATAAAAACAAAAATAAATAATATATATATTATTAAAAAAAAAAACATATAAATAAAATCTATACACATATGTATTATACAGATCTGTTTATTTTAAGAAAAGATAAAAACAGCTTTAACGTATGTGATCGAATAAGTTAGTAAATTTGTATCTCTCTTTAAGATTCAAGATTCAACACAAGATGATGATGATGATGATGATGATTTGATCGTTTTCCTTGTTTTGTACATATTTATATAAAATAAAGTATATATACAAGTACAAAGATGCAGATACAGATATTTCATACATGATATGTCGTGAATTTTTTTTTATATTTGTTGTTGTTACAATAATACCGATGATGTTACCTAGTATTTCTGTTACTTTAACTCTTTTTTTTCTTTAAAAGTCACTTTGCGATCATTGTTCGAAATGGAATTCTTGTTTGAATTGCTGAAACAGCTAATCCATTTGCCAGTAATATACTTTTAGTTTGATACATTAAATCCATTAAATTCATTACGTTATTTTTTATATATTTAATGGAATAATTCAAAAAAAAATCCAAAAAACAAACATAGAATTAACTTCATTGGTTTATGGTTATTATGCAGCATAATAATTTCAATTATTCTGTTAAAAAATTTATTAGAAATGCAAAAATTTAAATTCAAATCGAAAATAATTAATTTCCATCTTGATTTTATTTTTCTTTCAAAATTTTTCTACTGTTCTTTTTTTTTTCGAGAACTTTTATGCATCTTTGTTCTTTCTTTAGAAAACATTGTGCAAGCATTTCGTTTGTTAAAATTTCTAAAACTGCAATTTAGATTCGTTCTGATCTTTAAATTAATTTGCTACTTTAAAAATAAAACTACAAAAAAATATTCGATAGAACAGCAATATATAATTTTATAATAATTTTTGATTGTATATCTGCCAAAATATCTAAACGTTGACCTCATTCATATTATATTCATCCATCTTCGCTCTATATAATAACGTATCTGTAGCTATTCATCAATTCCAGGTAAAATATAATAGTTTCAAATAATCCATAAATTTTTTATTTATTTATTTTTTTTATTTATTTTTTTTCACATTAAGAAGAAAGAAAATGAGAGAAAAAGAATAATTTCACCTTCCTTCTTTACTTTTTGAAAAAGTATGTACATACATATGTATATGTAGTTTATATATATTTTTCTGTATAATCATAATTCTTTTTTTTATACTGAAATCGTCAGGTGAGACGATCAATTATTAAGCTTAACCTCAACTAAACATGATATAAGAGAGTCGGTATAGACGAAAAGGAAATATATTTTTTATTTAAGTTTGTATATTTAGGTAGATGGTTTCAAAGCAAACATATTGTCTACTCTTAAACACTATGTCGTTGTTTTGTTAATATTTTTTTTGTAGTGTTTTATAGTTTAGCTTATATGTATGTATCTTTTGTTGTACGTATAAAATTTTTACATATTGAGTATACACCTTTTTGACGACGTCTGTCGACTGAAGTCTGACTTTGAACAAGTCCTTGAGCATATGTTTGTTTTTTTTCTTTCTTATTGGCGTCAACATTTCAATTGTCCGTTCGTTCCCATTTCATCATTTTATTTTTTCTCCTTGTTCTCCTTTATCATAAATTATTAGTTTATCCACTGATGTTTTTTTCCACTAAATACTAAGTTATTGATCTTTATTGTCTTTTTGATGTATATCTTCTCACATTTGATCATTTAACATTTTTTTTTTATTTTTTTTTTTTTTTGAAACCACATTCTAAGCTGGATTAACATTTATCCCAAAAATATGGACAACATTTTCACAAAAATGGTTATACTTTAAAACGCGATCTGAATATAAATAAATATTAATTACAGTGTACAAAATGTATACTCATCTATCAAGATACAATTTTATATGTATGTTTATTGTATCTTTTTATTTAGGTATAATCATATAAAATACTTTGAAAATGTTTTTCGTTTATTATTATTTTTTTAAAAACTTTAATATTCGATTTAAATGTAAGACGTGCTTGAAATGTAAATTGTAAAATTTTCAAGATAGAAAAAAAAAAGTATGTATGTGTACATATTATATAGAAATTAATTTTTTGTACATGTGATAGATATTTTAGTAAATTCTTTGTTGAATATGTTATGTTTCAAATACCCTTCGAATTCATATATGAATGTGAAACAAACAATAGTTCATACATACATAGGTAGTTGAATAAATCCCTGATCAAATTTGTCATTTATCAAAGAATTTGTTACACCCTCTTTGAAAAACTAATAAACGAATCTATTGAATCATTATTTCTAATCTTCGTAAGCACTTACACAAAGGGATATTAATTTCTTTATATTTTTTTTTCTTACTTTTCGTTCAGACACATTAAAAAGTAAATACTCATCATAATATTTTGTGTGCATTTTCATATTTATAAGAATTTATGTTTTTATCTTATAAGTACATATCTATGAATTTGTATAAATATATATACATTATAATTTTAATTAAGTCCCAAAAAAATATTTGGTAAAACATATAACTTGCATCTGGCTTTTCATAATATATAAATGAACTCAGAAAGTATATAATGTGTATGTACAATGTATTTTATTATACATAGAATAATGCGGTATGTACGTACATATATATCCATGTTTATATAGAATGCATGATATGTATGATGATAATAAAGGGTGGCACTTTCCTGTTCATTGTCCTCTTCTCGAACTTGAATATCCCCATTATCATCAATTCAGAAAACAAAAAATAATAATAATAAGAGCAAAGACCAATTTCATTATATTTATGTATGTATATCATGGTAGAGATATGTATTATATTTTCCTTTAAATATGTACAACTTCAAATATAATGTAGCTACATTTGTTACATGGTTAAATGTTATTGATGCTGCTGCTGTTGTTGCTGATTTTCAAATCGATTCTTTATGTGGAATTTTAGTTTGTTGAGTTTTACTTACATCATGATAATGTTAATAATGGTTATGGGGGAGCAAAATGAAAGACGAATGAAAAACTTTTAGTATAGAATTAATGTACATATATTTATAACTGTATGTAAAAACATGCATATGAAAATAAAATACAGGATGAATCAATATTCATTGATTTTAAATTTCATTTCATTAGGTTTCAATTATTAGAAAATTTCACACTGACTTTTGTAATAGATATACTAAGTTAAATCAATTTTAATAGGTACAAATTAATCTTGATTTTGAGAAAGAAAAAGTCTCATAGCTAAAGTCAATATCAAACACCAGTGTAAGCCAAATCATGACATGGAACTAAGATATGAAATTTAATTTACAAAGTTTAGAAGCTTAAATAAATAAATAAATAAATATTAAATTAATGATAAATTGGATGGACCCTTGGAAGTTCTTCCCAATAAATGTGTTCGAAAACGCACAACAGATAAAAACAGACTAAATTTCAAAACACCTTGTATATTATATGGAAAAATTTACTACAAACAAGAAAAAAAAAGGTATAACGAAGAATAATACAAAGAAAATAAGAAAAATAAAAAAAAAGAATTTTTCAGGAAAATTGCATTTACTATATGTATAGGAATTATACAAGGCTATAGAAACAAGTTCAACTCTTTTTTTTTTGTGTGTGCTTTTTTTACTTATATATTTTTAATGTTCTTGCAGTGAAGGAAATTGATTTTACTGCAATGTATATAATTGCATTTTATGTATCTTGTAGATATTTTATCAAAATGAAAAAAAAGAAAATAGAAAAACTAAAAAAAAGATTCTAGTTACACTCAGATTATAGATAGAGCGCTATATGTAACTATAGAAATAATAAACAAATAAAATTATATAAAAAAAAAAAAAACTATGACAACAACAACAAGAAAGTCAGGTTTCCAGGAGACAATATTAGTTTCGATCTTCTCAAGTCAATAAAAATAAATAAAAATAAAAATTCAGACCGCATTTAATATTGAAGTTATATGTATGTATGTACAAATAAAAATGAAAAACAAAAATAAAATGCATTATACTTTGTATGTTATGTTCGTACAATGTATGTACATCCTCGATAATGAAATTGAATTTATATTTAAAAAAAAAACAAAAAAAAAAAAATAGTATAAATTTTCTAAAATAGAAATTTAAAATATAAAAGGATGAAAATAACGATGATGATGATGATGAGAATAAAAATAAGAATATTTTTTCTAGATTACACAAAAATAAAACATAGTTTTTATAATATTTTATGTTCTAAACTTTGTATTTCTGTGTGTTTTTTTTATTGAAAAAAAAAAAAAACAAAAGTTACTGATGTGTGTTATCAAAATCTTAAAATAATAATGGGCAACAATATCAACAACAACAACAAAAATTACAATTTTAAAGTCGTTGTACTTGAAAGATTAATGATAAAATGAATATGGTGTTGCTGTTGTTGAAAGGTTTATTGACTTTGAAAACAACAAAAAAACAAAAAACAAAAACAAAAAAAAAACAAATATAAAATAAATAAGAGAAAAAAAAATTAAATATTCTTGAAACAAAGTAAAATTACTGAAAATGAACAATTTTCAAGAATTTTCAAGAATGCATACATATGCCATTTTATTTTGTTGAAGAAATTGTGTATATGTATATGTATGTATGTATGTGTGATATATTTAATATTTTCAAATAAGAACATGTTTTTATCTTTTAAAAATATCATTTAGTTCTTTTCAACAACAAGATAAAGTTCTTGTATAAAATAAACTAAAATATTTCAATTTGTTTATGTCAAAAAATAATTCTCTTGAAATCTATTTGTTTAATAAAACTTTATATGACAACTAAACAGTATGTATAATATGTAATAGGTTCATAATTCTAACAATAAAAACGGTAAAAATAACAACTATACATATAAATTGATTCGTCCTTATAGTCCTTTTTATATTTTAGTAAATACATGTTTTTTTTTATAATGTACAAATTTTAACCCTCTTTATTTTTAATATTATATATATTAGATATTTTTTGTGGGTAGATTTTGTAAGTATAAAATAATATGTATGGTGTGAATGTTTTTCTCTTCATATAGTACTCTTTTTTTTTAAATATAAATAAATAATTCTCACAATCATGTAAGTGCTTTTTTTTATATATTACGCCTCCCTTCCTATATTACGCGTTTGCTTTTTCAAGGATATCTCTAAATATTTTATATATGTGTACATATTTATGTATATGTACATATACAAATAATCTGTAGGTAAATTTGAAGGGTTTTTTTTTCATTCGTTAGAATATGGAAGAATTTCGAATCGATATTAATTCTGTACGTAAAAAAAAGAACCTTCAAAATATGTATATATATGTATGTATCTGTATAAAGTATTGTATATTTTTTTTTTGTATATGCTTTCAATTCGACCTCGATTAAAAAAAAAAATTTAAGGATTTTTATTAGACTGAAAGTTTTTATGTACGCTTTTTTATAACGTTGACAATGATGATGATAACTATACCATTATGTACAGATTCTGAAGATAATCATGTACTAGATTTTTTTTTTTTTTTTAAGTTTTCTTTTGTTAAAAGCTCATTGAAAGAATAAATATTTTTGTGTGGTCGTTTGGTTTTTCTATCATTGAATTACATTTTTTTTTTTCAATGATAAAATTTATAATAAGGGTCATTTAATCCTTCAGAATATAATGTAAATTAATGTAAATAAGATAATGTTACCAATGACGAAGCAATTTTCATTTTTGAACAGACAATTTTGAACTTTTTAACAGTAGTAAGGATATTGAAATTTTTAATATAATTGACAATTATGAGTCAATATACGTTTTTGCTTTCGATATCCTTGTTAAATATCACCAAAACAGGGTGTATATATTTCAAAAAATTTTAAAATGAAAATACCATTTCATAAATTTTGAATAAAAAAAAAACTATCAGATTAAATTCAAAAACAGGCCTTTCGAATTTATTTAATTTAAAAGAAATTCAATTTTTTAAATAGCTTTTTGTTTCAATTCTTCAATTTTTGAACAGGTTTTATTTTTATTTATTTATTTTTATTAAAAACAAAAAAAAAACATAGGTCGATATTTATAAATAGCAAATTTTTGTTTATTCATTTATTTATTTTTTTTTTTTTCCAAAAATACATCTGTTGATGACATCTGCCTTAACATATTATATACATATAAAATATATACTTGGTACATTTTGTATTTGTGTACCTTAAAAACTACTCTGTTTCATTGTTTGAATATTACATAAATTTTTTTTGTTGTAGAATGAAAGACAAATTTTCAATATAAAATTGTCGTAAAGTAAAAAAAATTATGGTTTTATCTATACAAAAGCTCAAATACATATTATATAACTTTTTTTTTGTATTTGAAAATTCATACTATACATAAATTGAAAATGATTTTGACAATGCATTATTGCATTTTATTGACAAATTTTAATTGAAAAATAAAACAAATGAAAATTATATTAAAAGAAAATTGTGTATACATATGTATGTATATATATGTTTTTATTATGCAAAATGAGAATAAATAAATTTGACATGCTGTGAGATAATAATTCTTTTAGAATTCAAATTATTTAAATTACTAATGAATTGATTTTCATGAATTAATTACATTTTAGATATATATGTATCTATCTATCTATTTTTTTTTCAACTAATATTTAGTTTATCATCAAATAAGTTAATTTTCCATAGATTTATTGATCTTTTTTTTTCTATTAGAGATACACACATAAATATGTATAATTTTATCATTTTGTTGATTTATTAAAAAAAAATATATACATATATGTATATAAAATCTATCTTTATTATTATTTGAAAATAAATTGAATAAGAAGAACACCCAAGAAGTATAAAAACACATAAAATTTCTTTCCTGATTATTTTTGTATGGTTATTTAGTTGAAAAATTATTATTTTTTTTTAAATGTATCTTATCCTTTTCACGCTAATGTTCACAGATAACTTCTTAACCTACATCCTAGTTTAAACAGAAAAAAGAAAAAAAATTCTATGGGTATACATATGTATTATATAGTTTTCCAATATATCTAAGCCATTTTAAACGAAACGACCATGGATGAATGTATAATATGTATCTTCTTTTTAATAGTAGTGTTATACCTACCGCAGTATAATAATATAAAGTAGAAAATAAATGAGGAAAAAAAAATAATAAAGGACTAAAAATGAGAAAATATGTGAACAGTAGAATATTCTAAAATTATCTTCTTCTTTTACTATATAGTTAAAATATCGTCATAGTAGCAACAAAAAAAAAAAATAAATAAATTCACTCTATGTTGGTACTTGGTAGATAGTAGATACATTTTTACTCTCTCTCTCTCTCTCTCTTTCTCTCTCTCTCTCTCTCTCCCTCTCTCTCTCTCTCTCTCTCTCTGCCTATTATAATTACACTTCTTAACACAGATCCATGGATCATAGTCGTACACAAAATTATTTTACCCGTTTTTCTGAATGTATCAGAAAAATGAATAAATCAAATTAAGGTACACAGAAGGAACAAGGACCATTAGAAAAATTTTTTTAATTCCTTTTGATAATAATATGTATCTACATATATAAGTAGCATTACTTTTATTGTATAGTTTTTAAGAGCAAAATGATATTAAAAATTTTGTTATAAATATTTTATAAATTTATTGTTCATTCAAAATGAATGTATAAATGTTTTTTTTTTTTTTTTTTTTTTTTTTTTTTTTTTTTTTTTTTTTTTAAACGTATTTGGCATGAATTCAAAATTATTAAAATGAATAAACGCTCTAAACGCTCTATTGAAATGTGAAAAATATGAAGAGAAAAAAACAATTTTTGTTTATATTTTATTTTATTTCTTTACACGAAAGAAAATATATTAAAATTTGAAAGCAAGTAAAAATAATAAAAAAAAATAAGTACATTATTTTAAAAATTTATTTTTCCAATGAAATTTTGTAGACTGGAGTTTTCTTGTGCTTTGTTATAATAAAAGTCAAAGTTATACTTTTTCAAATTTTTATTTGTTTTTATTTAAAAAAAAAAAAAAAATTCTTGTTGTTATACTTATATTTAACCGTTATCACTACCACAATTGTAATTTTATTTTTATCCTTCCACTCTTACTTTACTATAAAAACAAAACAAAAAAACAACAACATAATATTGTATATTTTATTTGTGTAAACAGACGTGTATACATTATCCTGTACACCATTTCTATAACTGTAAATATATGTGAATACTTTACGAGAATTTTCTGTGGAAAAATACAAAAGGATAATGAAAATTTGCAATACTCATACCATTCGTATACTTTATTTGGTAATTTTCCAAAATAACTGTATATAGTATGTATGTACATATGTATCTATGTGTACAATTTGTTAAACTGAATTTCCTTTGAATACGAATATATACATACGACATCCGAACATTTTAAAACTGATATAAAAGTAAAATATGAAGTTAAGAGAGAACAAAAAACAAGGAGTGAAAGAAAAATAAAATTCAAATGAGAAAAAAGAAAAGCAAAAAAAAAAGTGAACGGAAAATTTTACGATATGAACGTCAACCGTGATCCTATACTGTATATAAAAAGATGTAGTTGTCGCCGTTATTTTTCTGTTTTTATCCTATCGATGTAGGATGGAAGGATGCATATATTAATATAGAAAAGACAGGATAAAATAAAATATGGTGTTTGTATGGTATACGTTGTTGCCACATACCGTTTATCTAATGTACATATGTATATATATAGAACTGATTGACTGCAGGTTTTTTTTTTTTTTTTTTTTTTTTGCAAAGAAAGAAAAATTAAGTTTTTTTTCTCATGTATAAAAAGAAAAAAAAAATTGCTTTTTTTCCTTGTAATCGTGCCAAAACATTTTTGGCTGGCTCATTCAGATTTTTCTCTCAGATGTAATGCTTGGGGCTTTTTTTCTTTTTTGTATCCATGATCCTTTTATATTTGAATACATATATAAAATTGGAAAATGAGTATTGTGAAAGTTGAAAATGTATGTATGTATGTATGTATGAAGAGTATATATAACTGCTACTTACTTTGTATTCTATAACATTGGGGAGGATAGCAGTATTAAACGATTCATAATGATTGTTGAAAAAAAAACATGAAAAATTTTAATATGTGTATAAACTCCCTTTTGAAAAAAAAAAAGAAATTGTTAAATGTATTAATGTTAAGGCACTTAAAAAATTTTGTTTCTTCATTACAATTATGTACATATATCTGTATGTACAGGATGTTCTGGTAAATTATTCAAATAAATTCAGTAAAGATTTTAAATTATGATTAAAATGTTTTGTCATTCTTTTTTTAAATGTTTGGTAAGATTTAAAGGACGTTTTATTACCAGTTCTTTCTTTTTCTTATCGACTTGTGAAAATGTGAATTATTCAACCCTTTTAGATATTAAATCTATGAATACCTACATAAATGTTGTACTATTAATTGTTATTTTGTTTCATTTTACATCTGTCTTTTTGACATCTGTTATAATAATCCTTAGTTGGAAGGACTATTTGTCATTATTACTTTTAATAGAAAAGTAACTTGAAACAAGTACTTTTGGTGTATTGTAAATTGGGCTAGGAGTAAAACTGGTTATTTTCATCTACAAAACTATTTTAATCAGGAATCTAAAGAAATCTCAGGTTTTTGGGATGTCTTTTTCTGGTCAATTTTTTTTCTTCTTCACTTTTAGGACTGATATGTAAGTTGTTTCAAAGTCTAAAGAGAAGATGATTTCATATTTATACATTAATTTTTTGTATGGGAAAAATTAGAATTGATTTCGATTGATTCTGTTCGAAATTCTCCTATACTGAGGACATGTATCAAAAAGTTAGTGACTTAAACAACCCAAATATCTGTTATATTTTTTCTGAATGTTTTACCATTGTTTTATAATCCATGAAAGTCGAAGAATTTTCAAAATTAACTGATCAAATATTTTTCAAAACTTTTTTCTATCAATCGACTCATTTCAAAAATTCCCAAATTATTTGATTAGATTAGTTTACTTTACAATTTTTTGCCCCAACGTTTATTTTTCGACCTAATTGAAAAATTTTCTCAAAAGATATCACGAAATGTTTATGATGGCGGTGATATGATGTTCTCGTTTCACTTAAATTTTATTTTTATTATTTTTTTTTTTTCGAAAAAAATAAAATTTGCAAAAACCCCAAGAAAAATTAAGAAAGAATGAAAGAAAAAATGAAATAATAATAAAACGGAAATCCTATCAAAATTTATCACTAACCTAAAAATCCAAAAAGAAAAATATTTTTCGTTTGCATGTATGGTATGTATGTGTGTTTTTTGTTTTTTGCCACTTGAAATCCGCTATATAGTCGAATTTACCGCACACTTTTTTTTTATAACAAAAAAAAACATACTTAATATAATTAAAAGAAGAAAAAAAATCGAAATTCTTCATTAAAAAGATCATGACCGCAAAGAGTAATGTGTGATAAACATATGTGCTACTCTTAAATTAAGTACATACAATTTTTTTTTTTTAAATGAAATGCCTCAGATATAGGTGCTTTATTTAATTACCATTAAGTACTTATATACTAACAAGCAATTTTATTATAGTGTAGTGTATTTGTATTAAAGTAGAAAAATATACCGCAACGCAACTGTTAAAATTGATTCTTAACGTCAATGGATAATTATTTATTGACTTTTCATTTTTTTTTCCTTTTAGATTTTATTTGGGTGATGTGAAATAGATAAATTTATAAAAAAAAATATATAGATAAATTGAAATATGTATGTGTATATACAAACAGACGTATTGCAATTTATCGATTTGATGTCATATCACAGAATGCCATCTTATTGCAACGACACTGACGCCGCCTAGTTTTCTATACAATTTTATTATATTATTAATAAACTATACTTGTATCAATAAAATTAAAATTATAGATAATACAAACATACATACATAGGTATATTTATATATTATGCTTTATAGTATAGATAACGTCATAAGCCTAATTTTATGATTAATCCTTGACAATTCTGGATCACACGATATGTTTATATACATACATACATTATACATAACATAAATACATAATGTATGTATATGTTTGTAATTATGATAGATGAATATAGGTATATAAGTTTTATTTTGTTTGGGGTGGGTGGTGGTATGAGGTTAGTCGGTTTGGTTGATTCAGGAAAAAAAAATGAGAATACAATTATTTTTACCAGGTCGAATCGTATTAACATACCAGAAAAAAAAAATTGACCTACAAATGCCGTTTTAGCTTAAAGTTAGTTTTCTTTTGATTAGAATCGTTAGCTTTTTTTGTTAGAAATAGAAAAAAAAAGTGTTTTCATTATTATTACAATCATACAAACATAAAAAATTTCCATTTTTTTTTTTAAATATGTATAATTAATGTAAATTTTTGAAGTATTTAATATACGTAATGGGGTGTATCACAATGAAATGTAAAAAAGGTGTTTAAATAAAGTTCTTAAATTCTACTTTCTAGATATAATTATTTTGTAATAAAAACCACCCTGTACACTTTGAACATAATTATTATTATTGTATTATATTTCATAATATACATATATACATACATACATATATATGTATATATTTATTTTATATCGTTGTGTACTCGTATGTATGTAATTTTTAGGTTCATGTCATGTCTAATTTTTTTTTTTTCAAATTATATTTGAAATAAACTAAATTAAGGCGTTCATTGTGCCAACAATTATTTTGACCGCGGAAACTTGATTTGATTATGCAAAATGGAGAAAATCATTTTTTGAAAATTATTTTTCAAAATGAAATTAAAAAAAAAATAAATAAATAAACACACTATGTAGGTATACTCGTACATATGTATGTACCTATATTTAATGTGTAAGTAGAAATATGTATATACATACATACATATCTTTAAAAAAAAAAG
The DNA here is from genome assembly GCA_939192795.1 of Bombylius discolor. Taxonomy (NCBI): domain Eukaryota; kingdom Metazoa; phylum Arthropoda; class Insecta; order Diptera; family Bombyliidae; genus Bombylius; species Bombylius discolor. Next base: position 1,121,973 of record OW584241.1, on the reverse strand, counting down.
ATTTTTCTATCATGCAACAATTGTTAGAGTTTTATTACAAATGAAAATAGGTGAACTTAATAAAGAAAAATTTTAAATTGAAAAAATTAAAAAAAAAAAAAAAACAAAAAATAAAAGAAAAATCAATGAATAGACTTGTTATATTGGCGTTGTTACTTTTTAGTATGTGCAATTCAGTAGATTTAATAGATTCATATAAATGTGTTGTATGTAATTTTAAATGCAGTTTGTAATATAACTTTTTGCATGAGTAATTTGTGCAAAACTGATAAAATGTTGTGTGACTTGGTCCGCCGCGAGAGAAACTTCATGTAAATAATAAATATTAACTTGTTGATTGAAATCGATAGGGAGATTTGAAATAAAAGAGATTTATGATAATATTTTAGTAGGAAAAAAAAACAAGGGGGATTTCTAATTGCATTTTACAAATTACAATTCATGCTTCTTAAATTTCAATTAAAAAAAAAAATTTTTTTTTCTTCCTTATTTTAATGACTTTTACTTTTCTTATTAGGTGTTTGTGTGTGTGTGTTTGTTTGTATATGTATGAGAAATCTAAAAAAAAAAATTAAATACAACTTAGGTACTAGTTTTTCTTTTTCTTCAAAGAATTTATAAAATTTAAATTATTTGTCACAGACAATTAGATAAATTTATGTGAGGAAATATACCTATATGTAAGTAAAAATATCTATTGAATAGAAGTAGATTTTATTATGAATAAAATATTGTAAGAATTTATTATGATTTTGTACAGACAAAGAAAATTACATAAGAAACTAGTTAAAACCTGTCATATATATTTTTTATTCAAAGAATTTTTTTGTTTGTTTGTTAATGTTCTTGTTTTAAGTATATTTGTAATATATATACGCATTTACGTAAATGATAAATATTATTAATTTAGATAATGTAAAAATTATAAAACAACCGGTAATGATAAGAAAATTACGCATAATAAATTCTATGTATAGGGTGGTTTTTCATTTTTAATTCGATAAAAAATTGAAAAATTATACTACTTTTTTTTTTAATACTTTCAGTATAAATTAAGATTTATTTTATTTAGAATATTTTTTCGTTTTAACAATACTATTTGATTTTATTGCGAAATGTTCTGCACAATTTGATTGAAAATTAATGATTTTGTATTTTTTTTTTAAAAATAATCACCTTTCCTTTAATTACTTGTCTCCAAATATATTAAATTAAAATTTACTGAAAACAAAAAAAAAAAAAAAAAATAAAATAATAACAATAATTAAGTGTTGAAAAATAAAATTTACATAATTTGTATTTTAATACACAAAAAAACAATCGGAATTATTACCTATTTTTGATGTTTATTACGTGTTCAAATTTTTTTATGTAAAAATTTGTATATTCTTTTTTTTTTCCGTAGATCGGAAGGTGCTAGACTATTTATGCTAATTAAATGTCTAAAAATAATAAAATAACTTAAAGTATTGTTAAATATTTTAATTTTCAACTTTATTTTTTTTATTTTTTTATTTTTTTTTTAAATGATGAAAAACGTTAGGACAACAGGATTCTTGTAATTTAATTTTAAGCTATAAACAATTTTTGAAATTTTTAATATTCTGCATTTTTGTCTGTATACAAAATCTTACTAAATGCACTCAAAATTTAACCCTTTTTAGATAGATAATGTTGCTATGGTGATAAATGCCCAGAATAAAAATCTATATACATATTTCGTTTACATTTTTTTTTTCGTTTTAAATATTTTGTGAAAAAAATCTTCCGAGTTCAAAGGGTTAAAATTATTCAATTTACAAAATTGTGTTTGAAGGCCAAAAAATATATTAAAAAAAATTAATTTAGTACGAAAAAAAAAACAAAATAAACTGATAAACACTTCTATTCGATTAGATAAACATAAAAAAATAAATAAATATGTATTGTGTACTTTACATACATATGTCGAGTTTTATTTTTTTTATTTTTTAATTGGAAACTCTGTGCAAATATTTTATTTTGGACAAGGTCAGACAAATTTGCCATTTTTTGTCTTAATTTTTTTGTTGTTTTCCAAATGAAATAAAAACAGTTTTTTTTTCTAGTGTTATTTATTTTTTTTCAAATTATTAATTCAATTAGTGTTATCAATGAGGAAAGAAAAAAAAACGCTTGCCCATGGACTGTTAACAAATTATCGTATAAATTAATAATTTAATAATTTTTGTTATAAAGAATTAGGATTTATTTGAACAATTCGCGTTTGTATTATTTGGAATTTTCCACAGTTGTCTGTCATTTTTTATGAGGATACTTGGCAAATGCTGACTTATAGAGCTAACGCCAACTAAATAGAATCACCCTGGTAGAAAAATGATATCTTGGTTTTTCAAACCGTCGGTCGGAGTATTCCGATTCTTTTGGAATTAAGTATGGAAAATTGTTAATGTCTTGTCTTTGAATCCCAGAAACAAGAATTCTTTTTCTGTGCAGCTGATTAAGGGCGGTTCGAATTACGAGAAAACCATATGTATTTCTTCTCAAAAAATGTCGATTTGATATATAATTACAAAATTATTTAAACATAGGCTAAGTCAATCATCATTATTTTTATTTGAATTACCTTATTCTTAATTTTCCAATGTTCTAATATTCAATTAAATATTTTAATTTAAATAATAAAATAACATAAATAGTTTTTTTTATGTTCTATTATAATTATTGTAACGAATGATTGGGGGCGCATTATTTTTCAATGACACCGTTAAAGTAATAATATGTGAAATATTTGTGTCGATAAATAATATAAAATTTAAAAAAAAAAACTATATAAGATCAAAATACAATATTTTTTTTTATTGAGTTCTCTCGTAAAAAAAAAAAATATCAACCTTGTAACGGCACGAGCGCATTTGTAAAAAAAAAAGCAAATAATAATATTCTATAGAATCACACAATATTATTTCACATAAGAACAAAACAATTGAAATATTTAATTAATGTTACACATATATATATAATATTTTATCGTAAGTAATAAAAACATTTTTAAAATTCCTTCACATATATAAGTTTTATATGCTGCTGCAATTACATATGTACCTACGTACATATATATAATATGTATATATCTCATGTAGTTTTGAGATATGACCCAGAGCTATATAATAATTCGTTCATAATATGCAAAACAAGGTGAATTTACACTTTTTTTGTTGTTGTTTTTTTTTTTTTTTTTATTGTAAGTACACATATTTTGAAAAAAAAAAAAAGTCATTCATGTTTGGTTTAATTTGCAAAATCATTAACACATGTGTGTATTGAAAAATTAATTTTTTTTTTCTCTCATAAATGATATGGAAAATGATGCTCAATTTGAAATAACATATATTTGAAAATTACTTTGACAAATCATTGAATGCAAATTAAATCAAGCATTTCAGAACGATAAAAGAAAAAAAAAAACTATGATGAAATTGATAAATTGCATGTTCATAAATCATAAAAAATAATTTGTTCTACATTTTTGATGAATTTTCAAGAATTTTTTTTTCTTTACTTTTTTTTCTGCACCTACTGAGAGTCGAATTTTTCAATTTAAAAATTAACGTAACGTAAACATAAAAATTTAACTTAATTTAAAAAATTACAAATTTTATTCAATTTATGAGTCTGATATATATAAATAAATTATTTTTTTTTTTAAAAGGTAAATTTAATTTGATTACGTAAATTACAAATTTTTTTAATAAAATTGTGTTACATACTTGATATTATTTAATTAATTCTATATGCACTAAATATTATATATTTATATAGTTTGTGATCTAATTTAATGCGGTAACAGATAATAAATTGATAAGATAAAATTAAATTAGGATCACGTTTTTATTATATGCTTTAATCCTTATAAAATAAAAAATTCTAATCAATATCGTAAAATGTTTTTATCAAAAATTTATAAAAATACCGCTAAAATAGAGTAGATAAATTTAAATTATCATAAGAAATTCATTTAATTTTCTATAATTATTATTTCATATATATTATTATTTAAGTTTAAAAAAAAAATATAGTAACGTTTATATTAATTATATTTTTCTTTTTATACACTTTCAGGTATGTCACCCAAGTATTTAATTAAATAAAAGAATTAAATCAATTAAATTGTGGTAAGTTATAGTATATATTAATTGTAAAGTGATTAAAACAATTTTTAATTGAATATCATTTGTGTTTTAATTGATTATCAATAATTAATGGCTTATACATACAAAATTAAATGGTATAAAATTATTGAATTAACGTTTATGAATTTTTATGAATATTTTCTTAGTTTGAAAATAAAAATCACAAAGAGGAAAAAACTTGAGAATCAATGAGTACATAATAGATTTTTTTTTTTTTAACACTTGATTGATTGGAAAAAATATTTTTATTTTTTTTATTTTTCGATTTTCAATACTTATTAATAAATCGATGAATAATTTAAATAAAAAAAATTTACCATAGAAAATTATAATTACATATATGCGTATATGTACATATATTGAATATCTTGGAACATATTTCATATAGTCATTTGTATACCTACAAATTATCATTAAAAAATTCCATAACGTGATATTTATTTAATTTCTGATTTTCTTGATAACAACAGAAAAAGAATCAATACTAAAAGGAACCAAATTGTTCTGATTAACCTTGTTCCTTTATTAATAGTCGTAATATAATTTGAAATTAGGCCATGGTATTATTTTATTCTTTAAATATTAATTTCTAATTATGTATATAATGTTTAATATATAATTTAATATGAAAAACAGAAATGAAAAAAAAAAAAAAAAAAACAAAATAATATAGAAAACATTTAATCTATGTATGTATAACGGTAAAATTTATTATTTTAATGGATATCAATTTGTAATTGTGTCATGTCTATAAAACTACAATAATCTTTTAACATTAGGAAAACAAAAAACAAACATATTTATCATTATAATCCATATATAAACTTTTGTATCCATTAGAACATTAGTAAAACAAATTAATAGAACAACCCTTCATATCGTATAGAAGGTCATATACATTTAATTTGTATTTTATTTATTTTATACCACGATGTACAACTATAACGGACAACGTAACCTACAAATTACTAATTTTTTTTTTTTTTTTGTAGAAGACCTGAAAAATTTGAATTAACAACCACTTGTTTGTAATATTACAATTGTTGATTTACTTATGGAATTTTTTTATGACGTAGTATTTCTTCCTACGCCATTTTCAATCGAAATTTCATTTTTCAGTTTATTTTTTTTTTTTTTTTTGGTGGATTACCACCTAGTTTTTGATAATCACACAACACAAGTCGATATTGTCTATTTTATTTGATTGATTGTATCTAATATCAAAATGATCAATATCAATTGCAATTTAGAAAATTATAATTTTATTCACAATTTGAGTAAATTAATTAAATTTGTCATTTGATATCGAAGAATATTAATGAAAGATTTTTGTATTATTTTGAATTGGCGCCAATTGAGCTAACTTGCATTCTAAATTGAATTAATTACTCTTCACAGAGTACACAAATTGAACTTAAGTTCTGAATTAAAAGATTTAGTTAATCATTTGTTTTATCTACTTTAGTTTTATTATTGTCATTTTTTGTATTAGATGAATCTACTTTTTAGTGACAATGAAATTATTCGCATATTATCATTTGCATATATGTATATAAGTTTGTTATGGATAGCCCTGGGTTAATTACACTTTTTTTTCTCTCTCTACTTACTACATATTTGCTTTTTTTTTAAATGCAAAATATTTAATTGTTATTAGCTATTGCTATTAATCGTTATAATTTAACAATTCCGACAATTTTAAGTTAGCATTTGTTTGATATATAATTGTTAGCCTAATGTTTGATTATTGAAAATTATTCTTAAAAAGGTGACTTGTCATAGTTATAACTCATATATACATACATATGTATGTATATTATGTATGTATAGATACTAATAATCACCATCACAACTTTGTAAGAATATCCGTTACCTCAAACATCATTTATAATTGCTATGATAATTATAGCTAAAAATGTAAATAGTAATTAACCCCTTGCTTTCAAAGAAGATACTATTGAAACTTTGTTTCACACCTTCGATATATGTATTGCAATTACAAATATTATCTGGCAGTAAAGAGTTAATAGTTTAATATTTAAATATAAAATTTGAAGAAATCTGTGTACATACAAACATTTCATACATTTTATATAAGATACATAGTATTTAAATAATTTTTATAATAATTAAAATGGGTATAATAGCAAAAATCTCACATAATACATAATAATAAATATTATGTATCTAATATATTACAATATGATATTGTGTACACATTATTATACATTTATTTTTTTTTCTATATAATATGTTGACGTGTGTACCTTGAAATGAGCAAAATTTCAAGGTCGTCGCATGCAAGTAAAACGTTATGAAACGCTATGCGTTCAGTTAAATAATATTGACGTCATATATAATCAATGAGTTTTATATGTTTTCCGGTATAAAATAACAATGTATTAGAAAAACATACATATACATAATATATCTACAATGTATGTATCTAAAAGTGAAAAAGGAAAATTAAAAATTAAGTATGTACCTAAAATAAATCTACAAACTTCTAATTCTCATTCGCATTGAAATATACTTGGAAAATACAATAGTTTTTTTGCAAAATGAAAATACAAATGAATGTATTTACAGTTAATATTGTTTATAGATCATTGAATTTTCACAATATTTTCTAAAATAATGTAATTTTTACATAAGCTTGTAAAATTATTATAATTTATTAATAATGATGATATCAGCATAGATCACCACAACCCACAATTAATTTTTAATTACATATTAAAATATATTATTGTTAAAGATTTATAAAAGATAAAGTCTGATATTATTGTAAAAAAAAAAAAAATTAAATTAATTTTATTATTAACAAACTAAGGTGAAGACCTTACTTAAATGATGCGTTTCTAATACCTTATGATTATTTGTTTGTGTACATAGACTGTATATGATGATTTAAAAAATGAATATGCGGTTTATTATTTATAAATTTTTTAAAAAGTTCATTTGACACTGAAACACATACTTAATCCAGCCTTATACCTATACTAATTTGAAAATTTAAAAAAAAAAAAAGTCAAACAGAAAAAAATTTAATTCTTTTGACATTAAAGATGTTATTGGCAAAATATTGTTCTTATTTTTTTTTTTTTTGAAATTTAAATTCAATGATTTACGATTTAAGTAACAAAACATTCAAAAACACAAAATTACCGGAAATAATCATATTAAACGCGTTTGCAAATAATACAATTTGTTATTTTTTTTTTTTTTTTTTTTTTTTTTTTTCAAATAGGAGTATTTTTTTTTTCATTGAAAAGTAATTGTTTTTAGCATGACACACACATACAGTATAAATAAATGAATGTCGTTTCTGTAGTACAAAAATAATGTGTATTTCACATATAAATTTTTAAACATTTCACCCTGTAGTTTATCATCATTGATTATTATTTGACTAAATTTGGCAGTTTGATGAGAAACATTAAATGTTTAAATTACTTTTAAAAGTCATAAAACGCCTGGAGTTAATATTTTTTTTATTTTCGTCACCTGCCTTATGTATGTATGTATTTAATTTTTGTATTCTTTGTTTTATTAAATTCAAGGGCACTTGCATTGTTATATACTAATTTTTTTGTAAAAGTTGATGTCTTCAATTTGATTTTGTCAAGGTGATTATTTTAGAAACATTAAATCTGAAACTTTGTTCTTATGCGGTGGTGGTATTAATTAGGCAAACATTAAAATGAAAATATAAAGTAAATTAATGTTTAAATGGAATAAATCAAAAAATCTATAAAATTCAAAAATGAACATAAGTGATTTAATAAAAAAAAAAGAAATACACAAGTATTGTGACCTTTAACATTTGACATTTTAATTTTAATTATAATTTTACCACATGAAGCCACTCAAATTCATTTTACTTGACAAGTAAGTAAGATTAAGTGTACGAGTATGTCAATGATTTTCTTCCTGTAAAAAAATAACATCATTTACCAAATAAATTTGTTTCCTAGTTGAAATTATTCAACAAGATCCTACAGGATAAATATAACAAACAAAACTCTTTGTTTTAGAATTTTTTTTTTTTTTTTGAGAAGCACTTCTTCAATTGGGGAAAACATTAAGGAGGTTCCAGTAATAGTCATATTTTTACCTTTTATTCTCAAGTCTATTTTGTAAAGGATCCTTTCAAAAAGCCTCTTTCATTTTTATGGAGAATATAGAATATATGAACAATTATTTGTACCCTAACAACAGTGTGAAGATTATTTTGAGAATTTATGAGAGAACTTTTTAAAGAATTGTCCATGAAGGACATTTTTTTATTATTAGAAAATCTAAGGTTAAATAAATTGTAATGTTTTCTTATTTAATAAAAATAAAAAAAATAAAAACATTTAATAGCTTTTCTTAAACTTCCGGCTCTTCATACAATGTGTAGAAAAAATGAGCTTTTTAACCGCCCGTTAAATATGTAGGCATAATATTGTATAATATGTATATATGTATATTTTTTTTGGATTCTATTGTTGTATGACTATGTGTAGTAGATAGATTGAAAAAAAAAGTATGTATGATGTTTTGTGTTATAATTATAGTTGATGATGATGATAATGATTATTTAATATCTTTTATTTAAATTAAAATGAATCTGTGTATGTTTTTGTTCAGCTAATATGTATGTATCTGTGTATGTTTTTGTTCAGCTAATATGTGTGAAATAGAGGTTCTAAATTTGCTAAATACTTTCATGGTCAAATAAGTAATTTTTTTTATTTTTTTTAAATTTGTTTAAATTTTGCTTTTTCATGAATTTCTGTGTAATGGTAGACCTAGTCTTTTGCCTTGAACGTCTGCTGACCTGTTTCACTATACATCAACTAAAAAGCAACATAAATTTTTTGATATTAATATATCAACTACTACAACTACAACTATATTTCGTTGTTTTTTTTTTGCTTCAGATCCATCTCCTTTGTATGGAAAAAAATCATCATTCTGACGATGTTCTTAAAATAAAAAAATAATATTTATAAATCTAATCAAGGTTTGCTAGTTATTTTTGCGCAAAAAAAAAAACAAAAAAATTGAAAGTTGATATATTTGTTATTATTTCCCCAATTCAAGAAGATATAATTTATTTTTTTATTGTTTTTAAATTTAATTTAATAAAATTAGATTGAAATGTTACTTGAATATTTAAAAAACAAAAATCAAATTTATGGAATCTTTTTGACTTTGACATTCGCTGTCATAAAATTTGAAAGTGAAAAAAAAAAAGTACATATATGTATTTGTCACATTAAATTTTTTGTGTTGTTTTAGTTTTTTTTTCACGTAAAACTTGTAAGAATATACCTACATATGTAGTTTCCGGTCTAGAATCTTGAAAATTAAGATAAAAATTAAAAAACATAATAATTTATATGGATAAATTGTATATAAACAGAAATTAACCTTTAAGAAAGAAAAATATTATACTTGTATCTAGTTTTTTTTTTCTTCATTTAAAAAAATCTATATCCTTGTTAGACATTGATTGAAGCAAAAACAAAGATTATAACGAATCATCTTCATTAATCATGTCATTCAGATAATGATTGAAAATCAGTCAATATGAAATTTTGATGAACAAAAATTCAAGAAGCTTAATATTCTAGTTTAACGACTTTTTTTTTCTTCTCTTTTTTTTTTTGTCTTGTTGTTTTTCACGTAGGTAATTTTAATCTAAATGAAATATTTATGGAATTATTTTTATTATGTAATGTTTTTGTATATGTTTTTGTATTAGAAAGTTAAAAATCACATATACATACATAGAAATATTTGCGAAAGTAAATAACAAAAAAAAAGTGTTATTATTATGAAAAAGAAACAATTATTTTCTCTTCCGGTCTGTTTTTATATTTTTTCACAAATTTCATTTGTTTTCACATTTTTTTACTATCTTTTTTTTTTTTTTTTTTTCTTTTTTTATTTAACTTAAATGATGATTTCTCAATTTCCAAAAATCTTATGTATTAAAAGATAGGTATGTACATACATACGTATACATACGACATGAATATTGTAGAAATTTTCATAAAGTCTGAAATAGGAAATGATTGGAAAAGTTATGTGGTACCTACATGATATACAAAAAATATTCATGAAGATATTACCAAACAACATAAAAATAACAACAATGAAATTTTAAGAAGAAGAAAAACCAACAATAACAAAAAATTATCAATTTGTTTTAACAATGTTTTCATTTTAAACTTTCTATACAATACCTTTAATAAAGAGAGAAACAAAAAAAAAAAAAAAAAATTTGCGAAAAATTATAAAAAAAAAAAAAAAGAATTATGTGTAATAAAAATGAAAAGATACACAAAAATATTTATATATTCACTGACAATAGGGAAGTTTAATATTACAATTGAATCTGTGAATGATTAGTAAATCGTGACTGTGAAACTAAATAATACACCAAAATGAAACTAAATACAAAGAAGAACTACGAATTAAAAAATATATATTTTTTATTTGAAAGAAAAGAAAAAAAAACAATCTTTTACTGTTTTCACCTATTTTAATTTATATATGTGAACTCTTTTTTTATATAACATATTAAATAAAGTAACAAAGGTGGAGGAATATCATTTCAAATTTGACCCAAAACAATTTGACAGTAATAATTTCTAATTAATCATTTGTTGTAATTTTTTTCAAAAAAAAATTTCCACAGATTGAAAAAAAAAATACATATATGATAAAATGACAGATATGTCTAGATTATTGATTATCATATATGTACATGTCGAGTAGCTATAAATAAAATAAAAGTATTAATGGATTTGTCACAAAAATTATTCAGGGTATTCAATTTTAACAGTTCATAATATATTTTGTTTTTGTAAATTTAAAAAGTGTGCTTCATATTTATTTGATTTACTTACTAAAATTACCATAATTTAATTCATAATATAAAAAAGATACATTTATTGATTAACTGATCAATAGGAACACATAAGAAAATAACAGTAGCATTACCAGCAGCATCAACATTGAGAGCAGAGTTTCTCTTTAAAAAAAAAAAAAAAAAAAAAAAAAAAAAATTTCTGTGTCATAATTTCCAATTTCGATTTCTCTTCTTTAATAAAATAAGGGAACATTCAAATATGATATGACTATATTGAAACATAATGTGGATAATGTATGTACGATGTACGTGTATGCTTTGTATCTGTGAATTTATTAATAATCGTTATGAAGAACGAATAAATTATTAAACAGTATATATATATTTTTTTTTCGGATTTTATTTGATTTTAGAATGTTTTCGAAAAATTAAAATAAAGAAATTGAGCATGTATTGAAAAATGAGATCAAATTTTTAGTAGAATTCAAAAAGATGACACACAAGAAATTTCATTCTATGGGACGCTGTGATTTTCTCAATAATTCTTAATTACATCCTGGGAAATTTGTCATCAAACATTGAATCCATTTTTGACCCGATCTGTATCGAACGAAATTAGCAAAAATAATTTAAATTTTAAATTAAAGAAAAATATCGAAACCAAGAAAAATTTGAAAAAAAAAAAAAAAAGTTCGAAAGCTATAAATGCAATCTATTGACTGCATTCAAAATTACTTTCTAAATTATCGTAATTGCTTCACAATATTTATAATTACAATATTTTTAAAAGTTTACAGGTAAAAATTAGTAAAAGTCAAATTTCTCCATTAAAAAAAAAAAAAAAAAATTAAAAACCTATGAAATACAGAATACTGAAAAGCATTGTGTCGAAAGTTGGAACGTTGGAAAGTTGAGTTTCTATGCTGGGAAAATTATAGTGATGAATTAAAAAAGTTTCAAACTCGAAAATTTTTTTAGTTTTATTGGAAAAAAAAGTGACTTGGACCACTGTTTTTGTTTTTCCATTAATTTTCGCTGAGTAACTAAAAAATTAAAACTATATAGCTTTCTTTCAAAAAGAACTTAATCTATGTACGTACGTATTTGTTTCTCTTCATACAATTAAAACACAATTTTTTTTTAGTGAAATTAAGTTTATTCATTCAATAAATAAACATACCATTCCATCATACAATTTTATTATTTATTTATTATTGTATTATAGTATACTCTCGCATGTGAAAGGTGAAACTCTATAATAAATTCTTTTTATGTTGTTTATATGGCGCTATATATACATACATACACAGATGCATGTATGTATACAATTTCAATCAAAAAAAGGGAAATTTCATTTTTAATTTTCGTATTACGTTGTCACCCTTTCGCTAGTTAATTTTCATAAAAATTTGCTGCCACGAGAGTTTGTTGGTTAGTTAGTTACTATTTATTTATTTTTATTAGTTTTCTTTTTTCTTGCTTGCTTGCTTTAGCTATTCCCAGTCCATTAAAAATTCAAACTATTTTATTGCGCAACTCCATTTCACGCTTTTCTCAGTTAAAGAAAAACGAAGAATTATTATTGAAAAAAAAAAAAAAAAAAAAAAAAAGATATATAATAATGTAACAGATACAGATACACAAAGTCAAAGATTTACCACAGCTCTAATGTGATAATCTAAGCCAGAAAAAAAAATAATATGTATCTTATTGCAAATATCCCCTACTTATATATTATATTATTTTTGTCTCTTTATAATAGATATTATGGCAGTTTATCAACAACAAACTACTAAAAAAAAGAAAAAAAAAAAAAAAAACAGTACTGATAGTTAATATGATTGTATTATACTTTTTGAAGAAATTAAATTTTCACTTTTGTTAAATTAGGCGTACCTAGGTAAAATAAAATATTATTACAAGACAAGAGTATATAAAAAAGTTTTATGCATACATAATATTAAAAGAAAAAAGAAATCTATCTTTTTTTTTTTCCATCATAGATACATTTTTATCCTTACACATTTTTAAGTAAAAGTTATAAACAATTTATCTATCTAATCACTTGAATATTATTTTTTTTTCTTATTTTGATTAACTCTAGAAATTCGATTAAAATAAGTGAAATGACAAAATTTAGATGAGAAAGCGTACAGTGAAATATTTTATTATATATCTGAATAATACATACAAACATACATATAAATATATGTATATGCTCAGATAATAGTAAGTAGCGCATATGCTGTATGTTATGCATCAAATGAAACAAATTAATGATGATGATGTTGTTGATGGTATATAGTAAAATTATGGTGAATTCAATAAATTTTTTAAAGAAAGTTTTTTTTTAATTTGATGAATGGAGAAAGAAAGAAAAGTAACGAAAAAAAGAAGAAGAAAACACAAAAAAAAAAAAGACAATAGAAAGGTGTAAATTGTTTACTTTTGAACGTTTAATTTAAATTTCATGTAATTTAAAAAAAAAAAAATTTCCACATTATGTAATAAACATATGTTGCTAATAATGTTTAACATACTTGAATATGTTTTCTCTGCTTGTTTTGTTTTGATTTTCTCTTCTCTGTTTTGTGTTTTGCTTGCACTACCATAGTAAATAACGAATATGAATGATGTTTAAGAGTTAATTCTGTTAACTCATAAAAGTTAATGACGGGTATTCAATAATCCATTATTCAAAAAAAAAAAAAAAATTATAATAATCGACAATTTTCGATAATAAACCACAAAATCTGAAAAGAATCATGTTTTTTTTTTGTAAGAATTTACAAATTTTAGAAATCTTTCTCTTATTTTTTTTTTTCTTTAAAAATCAAAAAAAGAATAAAAGAGAAATTTTCTACCTTGATAAATATAATAGAGTAGAATAAAAATAAATAATAAAAAAAAAAAAATTTTTTATCCTTGACACGAAAATGGCTTTGAAAATTTTGAAGAAAAAAAATTGTAGGACAAAATTTATTCAGAGAAAGTTTTTTTTTTCAAGGATAACAAGTTAAATATAATAGATTTAAGTCCTTTTTTTTCACAATTACACAAATTTTGTTTTTTTCTTCTTCTCTTTTTCTTTTTACCAAGTTGTGCGTATATTTTTTACACATGCCATGTTGATTGTGAAAGGATTCAGTTTTAAGTTGAAAATATTTTAAGGGTTGACATTCAATGACTAACGTTTTCAATTTGAAATAAAATTGCTTTCAATCAAAGTTGATAATTAGTTTAATTATTTAAATTTTATTTAGTATAATTATAATAATGAAAAAGTTGTAAAAAAAAAAAGTAGTGAATATATACAATTTGGGCTTTCAAATTTATTCAGGACGTAATTTCTTTTTCTTTTTTCAAGTGATTTTATGTTCTATTTAGCCTCGTTCGAAATGAATTAATTATTTGACTTTGAAAGTCCATTAAATATAATTAGCTACCTTTAAAAAGAAATAAATGTATGAGAGAGAAAAAAACTTCAATGTAAATACAAACGAAAGAAGAAGAATTACAAGAACACAAGAATTACAAGAGAGTGTAAAATTTAGTTCGAAATATATTGCTGCTATTGACGGAATATAATGTTAATCCTTCAATTCTATTGTTTTTAGTTCCATGAAAATATCTATTTATAAAAAATTTTGAACTACTTTAAGATTTAGACTGCGTTTCTGGGTATCTAATTTAAAATTCAATTGATCAATGATATACAAATGACATTGATTCATCTTCTAAAAATTTTTGACTGGTAATTTGGCCCCTGATTAATACTTTAAAAAAAAATAAAATAAACAAAAACTTGATGTATTCCGGAGACAGCTACTAATTAATTGAATATTTTGTCAAAATTATTAATGATGCACATTTAAAGTGGCGTCAGTTTTATAGTTACAAAGAAAAAAAAAACGTATCAAAAAATTTCAAAAAATAAAAATAAAAAGTATCTTAAAAGACAAAAAACATTTCACATTTTCACTTTACTCATTTTATAAAGTAAGAAAGTTTTCAATATTATATTGTAATAATTCAGGCGATGAGAAAAAGTGTAGGTGAAAACTGAAAATTGAAATTAACCAAAAACAAAACAAAGTAAAAAAGTATAATAAAAAAAATGAAAAAGAAAAAAAAAATTAAGTCATTTTCACCATAAAGAAATCTTACCTTTCATAAAAATTTCTGTTAAAGAGATAGTCTTTATTTTATTTTTCTCATTATTGTAACGAATATCGTACATATAAAAATATAAATACATATGGACATGTATGTGTGTATAGATTTTTTTTTTTTTTTTGTTTTTTTTTTTTGACTGAAAGAGAAACGACCAACATATAATGCAATATCGAATTTATTGTGTATTTATAGTAAAAGGTATACAATCTTTACCAATACTCTGTATATTTTCAATTTGATATTAAAAACATTATCGTATCTTTTTTTTTACATTTAAAATTTAGTCAACAAATCAACTATTATCCAATCTAGAGCTATTTTGAGCGTGTGCTTTAATTCAATTCACTTTACTATTAGCAAGTAGTATTAAAATGGTAACTAATAGTTAAACAAAATGTTTTTAAAAACTATTAATGACGATAGGAGGTGTATGATGATATGATATGATATTTACAGTATCTTTTTTGTTTTTTTGCATCATGATTTTTTGTTTTGTTTGTTTGTATTTGTTATTATCGTCACGTCTTTTTTAGAGATACATTTTGCTGTTGTGTAGCAATCATGAAGTATATAAAAATTATGTTTCATTTTTTTCTTTAAAACTCTTTGATTGTTTGATTGTATTTAATCTTACATCATCGTTTTTTCGTCATTAATAAATAGTACAATATATATGTATAAATTTACCTGGTTGTAATATGATAATAATATGTATAATGTTGTAATGGTGGAGAGGTGAGAGAAATCGTTTCGTTTTAATACAGGAAAACTTTTTTTTTTTAAAAAAAAAAAATAATAAAGAAATAAAATTAAGAAAATTTTGTTCATTTACTTTCTAAAATACAACTGAAGGTAAAGTAGTACGTGCTACCTATATAAAAATTTTTAAAAGATCACAAATTAAACTGTAAGCAACATAACAAGGTAAACATAATTTTTTTTTAAAGTAAAAATGAAACAGGGCTTTTGATAACAAGTAATTTAAAGTTATAATGTAAAATAAACAATTATTGGCAATATGATTTTTTTTTAAATAATTGTCATAATTCAGAAAACAAAAATTTTGAAACATTTATGTTAATTGGATGTTGAAACACTTGTCATAAATTTGTTGCAAAAGTCCCAATTAATATCAGATTTTTACTTCAAAATCTTCAGAATGTTGAACTCTAATTAATTTGCGCCAGGATCAATGTGTGTTCATAACAGATGATGATATCCAATGGCTATTTTTTTTTTTTTTTTTTTTTTTTACAAGAAATAAAAAGTTTACTTCCGGTCATCAAAATAAGATTCAACGTAACACAAATTCAGAATTTCTATTTCATATCTAAAATTCAAATTCTATTTCAAAAATTTCAACCGCTATAAACTGTTCTCTACGTAAAGTTATGCATCTCGCTATAAATTTCATTAAAAAATATATAAGTAGATATCTTTAATAAGTCATTGTATTTACTACCAGGTGAACGGCAGTTTACAATGAATTGTATATATAAAGTGATTTCATCACAAAGAGAAGTTGTTTTCGTCATTGAGTCAAGCCCCCTTACTTCTGTTATATACAATTTATTTCGAAAAATTGAAATTTTTGGACTCTATAAAATCATAGACCAGGTAAATTTAAATTACTTTTCCTAAATATTTTGTTGTCCTTCTACCACATTTTTTTTTTCATTTAAAAAAAAAAAAAACAAGAATTACATACCTATCTGATAGATAAATTTTTAAAATGAAACTTTAAAAAAAAACGTTGTGAACACATTTTAAACGTCATCATATCATTCTCTCCTCAAACTGATACTTTTTGTTTTCTTCTTTATTTTTGTTATTGCTTGTATAAAAGGGTGACGACCACAAAACGTGGAGTTTTGTCTGCTAGATGACTAGTCTGGTTTGGGAGTACCTATAATAATGTAACGATGTATTAAAATGTGCAATAGATCCCACCGATAGTTAAGTAGTGTTGGGGAAAAATGAATTGTATTGTATGTATAGTTTTTTTTTTGTTTTAAGTACAGATACTTTTTAGATAAGACGAGAAGATGAAAAAAAAAAAAAAAGTTCACAAAACTTTTAGAAATTGAACTTTATATCAAAATGTACATGAAATTACACGAATAAAAGGTGTATAATATAATCGGTATCGGTATGAGACTCTTTTATTTTTGTATAGAAAATATATGTATTCATAGATACATGTTGAGGTCGTTTAAAAAATTGAATTGAGTATCTTTTTTGTTCATATACAAAGATACTTTTGTAGTTGTGAACATTATGTATGCTCTGTAGTCTATACATTACTTTTGTGTTCATTTATTAAAAGTTCTCTTTAATGAAAACTAAAAATAAAAAATAAAAAGATACTCTATACTAACTAAAGTCGAACTCATGGTTGCTGGCAGCATAAAATAATAATCAAACTTTTCATAGTGGTTTTTAGCAGCATTTCAGTTGTTGCTCTTCCTTCAATAACATCGAATGTTATGTGTGGCCCTCTTCATTGAAAATAAAATATATTTCGTGATTTAAAGTGATTGTAGTTTTCATGTAAATTTTTTTAATTTTTTTAATTTTTTAAATTTGTTTTATCATTTAGTTACAAATTACAATCGTTTATATTTTTAATATTTTATTTTTGTAAAATGAGGTGCTATTGAATTTATTAAAGTGAAATAATGTGCAACTTTTACAAAGGTTGATTGTGTAAAGTTTAACTGAATATTCTTTTTTGTTTTGTTTTGTTTATGAATTCAAAGTTTCAGAATTGTTTTTGACAAGTATTTAAATATCTGATAAAATCATTTATGTAAAAGTTTTATAAAAAGAAAAAAAAACAAAAAGTTATTTTTTCAATTAAACTTCATTGACAATTTTACATTGAATAAAATCAAAAACTGAATATATAGTGATTTTTGAGTGTAAAGAAAAATTTATTGAATTTTATGAAAATTTACAATTTTATTTAATTAAAAATATTTGAATTCTAAGTTTAAAAAAAAAAAAATCGTATATAAATGTTTCATCCTTACGTGAAAATAAAGAAGAAAACAGCTCAACACAGATGTTGTTGTGCCCAAGCAACATATTGTTGTGCATTTGATCCAACAATTGCAATTGGATCAAATAATGGAAATAATGTCAATAATCCAAGTACATCTGCTGCTGCTGCTGCTGCCGTTGCTATTGCATCCTGTAATACAACAAATAACATTAATAACAATAACAACAATAATAATATCAACAATCTTGGTAGTTTACAAAATCTTAATCAACAATCTCCATCTCCAGCCTGTGTTGTATTGTTAATTAAATGTCCAAATTCTAAGGAGCTGTGCTCTGTAAATTTCTGTGATAAAAGGTAATTTTTTTTTTTTTTACTATTTTCAAAAGTATTTATTTTCTAAGTTAATCACGTTCTTTGTTAATTTTATATCTAATTAAGAAAAGTTCTACATAAAGTGAAAGATTCATTGACATTTATAATACGTTTTTTTTTTTTTTTTTTTTTTTTTTAAAAAAAAAAGATACAAAAATATGACCCTGATGGGAGTTTTAAAAATAAATTTATTTATGTTTATTTTTACTTAATAAAATGTTATTGAAAAATTAACAAATTGAGGCACGTGTACGCTATTAAATTATTGCAATATTCTATATAATATACTTATCATTTGCAAAAACATACATACACACAAATAAAACGAATACAGTAGAAAATTTATCTAAAGATACTTTGCACATTGAATCAGTCATTGGCATCGGTTTCAATCTAAACACAGTTCTCTCTGTTATTTATTTATTTTTTTTTCCACTTTATTTTATATAATATTGCATTTCATATGAAAAATTTTATGCATAAAAATTATTGGAAAAAAATAGTTATATAAAACAACCTCATAATTTAAATACATTATATATTTTATTTTTTTATTTGTGTATGTTTGTGTGTGTGTTCTTGTTTTTGTTTTTTTTTTTTTTTGTTTGTTTGTTAAATTCTATAAAATCAACAATTACATGTATGTGACTTTTTTGAAAAATTAAAAAAAATAAAATTAACAATTTTTCTTTCTTTCTTGGAAAAAATAATAAAATGTGTAAAAATATGTTTTTTTATTTTTTTTAAATGCAAACAAAAACAGTAATTGTTTTTTAAATGAATAAACAATAGAATACACGAGTCACTGATTAATTGAAAAGAAAAAGTTTACGTAATAAAATTGATTGTAGTGACTTTGTGATGGAATACGAAAATTAAAAAGAAAAAAAAGTAATAAGATTGTTATTTTTGAATTAACGTGGAAAAAAAGTTCTTTTACAAGAAATTAAAGTTAATAAGAATATTTTTGTTTTAAAATTGTAAGAGGTGAAAAATAAAAAAAAATCCTGTTCATATGGAAGGACGATTAAGGAAAAATTTTATCATTGTTGATAATTACTTGGCATTGTATAACGGGTATTGTAAAATTATTTTTTTAAAGCTTTTTTATGATACAGAAAGAAAAACTAAATATTAAATTATTTGGTAATTGCTTATTAAAATTTTAATTTAGAAATCTTGTTCCAAATGATGAAACATTTCAAATTTGACGGATAGTACTTTCGAAATTTCGCAATTTTTTTGTTGTTGTCATAATCAAAATTCACGATTTTACTCTACATCGATCATATTTGACTTTAATCAAGATGTTCGTGAAATTGTTTATGTAGGAGTTCTTTTTGTATACATAAAATACATGTGTAATATTTTTTTATTTTTTTGTTCTTTTGTTTTATTAAGTAAATTATAAATTTATTTTTGTCTTTTTAAAACTTTGTTTTTAATTATTCAGAATGAATTATTATAATGCCACATGATAAATATACAAAGCTTAATTTAAATTATTTTGTGTTTTTTTTTGTCGATACCTTTTTATTATTTTTTCCCCTTTTTTTTTTAAAATAACAAGTTTATTTAAAAATTTAAAAAAATAACATTTTTGTACATTTAAAAAATTTAAAAATTATCTATTAATTGTATAATCTACCTATGTATAATATATATGAGTATCTGTATATTTATATATAACAAAAAAATTCTATATTTCTTGAAATTAGCTCATCATTTTGGCATTTTTTCATAAATATTGTACGGTTAAATACAAAATAAATATTAAATAAAAATAGTTATATTAATTTTTCACATTTATATTACATGCGCTTCATTATAACAAAAAGTACACACGTTTTTAAACTACAAAAATAAAAAATTAAAAAAAAAAAAAAACGAACAATATATGAATGTCAGCGAAAGCATGAAAAGGGTCACCTTTAATTTTGAAATTGATGCTGATTTTACATTTAAAAGTCATAAATAAATTTGCAAATAAAATATTGTAATTGTTTTTTTTTTTTTTTTTTCAAATAATTGATATAGAAAAATTATTAATACGAATTTAAAAGCAAAAAAAAAAATAAAAAAATAAAAAGTGAAATAAATACAAAAATATGAATACGATTAAGCACAAAAAAATAAATGAATAAATAAGAAAAAAAAAATGTCACGCTAAATACATTTTATTAAAAAAAAAAAAAAAAAAAAAAAAAAAAAAAAAAAACTGAATTAAGTTGTAATTTTTATTATTGACAATTTTGTAAAATTATCTTATTCATCATTTATAAGTATTTTGTTTTACATTACACGTAATAAATCTTTTATTAATAACAGGCTTTTAAGTTTTCTTTATTGAAGGATTGCATTTTAAAGTGGTATGCATTTATTTTGAAGTTTATTTTAACTTTGCTTTACTGTCACTTTTTAACTTATTGTTTCCAATAAAAAAAAGTGAAATTTTTTCTTATCGAATCAATGAAAAATATCAGAAAATTTATCTGAAAATTGAATATACAATTAACGTGACAGTTTATGGTAGTTTTTTTTTCCGTATTAAGAAGAACAAAGTATTATCGAAATAAATCTGATTTCCTAAAATAAAAATAATTATTTTGCAATAACTTTCTTAAAACATTTTTCAAAAGAAATTCCACAATTGTGTAAAAATAAAAAATCTTCAGTAACTCTATCTACTAACTTTAATAAATTCAAATAAGTATGTATGTACGGACTTAAGTATGTATATGTGAATATTTTGCATAGTCGTAAAATTTTGCGAATAAATATTTCCGGCTTTTGAATTTTCACCTTTCTAAATTACTTGAAAATTTTCTAAAGAAATAAAAGAAAAAAATATCGTTTTTAAATGATTTTCTTTTTGTAGATATAATTTGTATCTTTGTATCTATATTTTTTATTTCACTTTTTTATGAATTCATGGACATGTATGTAATTATACATATAATATACACTTTAGATATTATATTAATATAGTTTTTCTTTTTATTTTTCTTGAATTTTACCGGGGCAATTACTAAACAATAATAATACACTTTCTTCGCGCCGTTTTGATCACATTGTTAATTTACTGGAGAGACTTTATTGAATTACTGTTAAATATACACGACAGTAGTAAAGACGGGAAGGGCAAATAAAGCATTTTTTTTTCAACAAGAAAAAAAAAAGTAAATGTAAATTTATTGCAATCCGTTAGTGAAATTTTTCATTAATTTTTACTTAACTTCTTTTTTTTTTTTTTTTCAAAAAAAATTTTCTCTTACTTTTTCTCGATATTTTTTTTCAAGGTATAAGGATTTTTTTTTTTTTTGTGATGAACAAATGAATAATATAATTTTCTAATTTTTTTTTTTTCGTCAATTGCCTTTCATTTTTTTTTTTATTATGAAATTGTTTATTGTATTAAATTAATTATGATTATAATCATGTTTATTAAATTCCTTCTTTCGTTATATACTCGTATTTACAATATGTTATTGTGATGATGAAAGAAACTTGTCACAAAATTGTTTATAAGTGGGTGGATGGGTGCTGTTCAGTGATCACGCATCGATCATTGTCATTTATGTACATTGTACAGTATACAATTTACTGATGATGTCTTTTTATTATATGGGAAAAAAAATTTTTCTTTTTTTCTTTTTATTTTATTAAATGATATTCTTTTATAATAGCAAAGAAAAATAAAATTAATAGTGAAAAAAAGAAAGGAGAAGAAAAAATAAAAAAGTATCTTAATTTAGGCCAATAAAGATCATCTGCATATTATAAATACTTTTTACATATTGCATGCATATTTATACGTACAAAATGTATATGAGATACATTTTAACAAGAAACTATTGAGAGTTTTTTTTATTTTTTTTTGCTTTTCTATTTTCTAAGAGAAAGTCTTGATCTTTTATCGATTAAATTGAAATTTATGATAATTGTGATTGTTTAAAGGTAGAAAAAAAAAAAAGAGGAAATAAAAACTTAGCAAAAATATTGTGTTGTTTTTTGTAATTATTTATTAGAAAAAATTTTTTTTTCTCTGTTCTTGTTAATTGGACTTTTAATTTACAAAATGACGAAAATTGTAGACTTTTTGTTTTAGATTTCTGTATGAATGGAGTAAAAAAATCAATTTGTATTTTAAGTAGGTTGATTTAGAAAGAATTGTAATTTATTTCACTATTGAAAATAGATTCAATATTGTTTTTGTTATTATTGCTATTGTATTTTTTTCTTCCTCACATATTTATTATTTTAAATACTTGTAATTAGAAAGGTGAGAGTATGTACAAAATATGTAGTTTTTTTTTTTTTTTTTTCACTTATCTAGTTAATTGCTTCTAAATAAAGCATTTGTGGATGACACAATAAAAAAAACATGTACCTATTTGTTTCTTTGTTTCTTCTTGATAATTCAATCCATTATTTTTGCGTTTTTTCAGTTTCAATAATCTTGTAATTTAATTATTTGTGTAGGAAATCATTATGAATTATTTTTTTCAATGGAAATTCTTAACTGTAATTGCTTATCTCATCTACTACAGAATTTTAAATCAGAGGTCATTTGAATATTTAGAATTTTTATTGTTTTTGTTTTTCTTTAAAGAATCTTAGAATCATCAAAACTTCTGTGAAAATATTATTAAATTAGGGAATTAGTTTTTTGTAGGTGGAGTTAAACCTAAATTATTATAATAAAAAAATTGACTGATTAAAGCATAAATAAAATTTAAAACATGTTTTTATTACATATAATTGGGCTTATTTATTGAATGGTTTTCACTTTTGGCATCATATAGGTAATTTTTCAAAAAATACAAAACAAATGTAATATATGGCATTGGTAGAATTAGTCACACTAATGTGATGATCGTTTTGTTTTTTTTTTTCCTACAGACTTGAATGATGAGATTTTATATATGTACATATTAGTTTTGTATTGAATCATTTTGACCTTGTATTAAAAAGAACTTCAATAAACCTACGCAAAGAATTAAAAAAATAAAAAAAATAACAATAACATAAAAGTATAGTTAAATAAAATATAAGTAAATCTCATAGGATTTATGAGTGTTTGTATATATATTAAGATCCCCTACAAGAATTCTTTGTTTCTTTTAATACACAGCATCAGCTCTTTCTTGGTTTTAAATATGTTGTATTAATGTTGTCAGATGTGCATTAAAAGTACACATTTTTATACCTTTATTTTTACCTTTTTCTGTTTCAGTATTGTTAAGAAAAAAAAAAATACCATGTCTAAATCATCATCATCCATGCACAATGTATAATACATTGTACGTACGTATATATATATATTATATTTCATTCCTGTGGTGTTGAATTCCTCTTTTTCCTTTAATTTTTTTTTCTCATTTGTCTGGTTTTTTGAAAATATTAAAAATTCCTATATTATATCCTTCTAGATTCGTAATGTACATATACATACATTATAACAAAATCCAGGTCATTCTACAAAGGTATCCAATATTTATCAATTTTTACCTTCATATTTTTTTTGTCCTTAAACGCTTAAAAACATATCCTAGAAATGTATATGTGGCTTACCTACCTATAATAAGATTTGTAATAATTGTTGTAGTAACATTTTAAGAAGAGATCTTGCTTACTTTTTCTTCTTTTTTAAGATACTTTTTTTTTTAATGTTAAAGAAAATATATGTATATATTTTTTTTAAATTCATTAGTACCTAACCATAATTTAGTTTGTCAGACCTTAAAATCAATCTCCCACTCTTATTTCATTTCCTTCAAATTCATTGTCATCATCATCATTATCATTATGACCCTTCAAATATTTGACGAGAATATTTTTCTTATACGCTTTATCAAAAGTTTTGAGAAAAAAAAAAAAAGATAATAAAATTAACTTTTTTTCTTCTTCTCATTTTCCGTCCACTTTTTTTTTTTCTTTTACACTTTTAGTTAATTTTTTTTTTATATTTTATTTTATTAGTAGTTTGTTGATAAATAATGCTGATGTCGATATGTTCAGATGCTAAACTATGTATCTTTTTTTTTTTCCTACATCAACTAACTAATCATCATCATCATCATCATTAGAAATTGATTTTCAAGATCAATGTCATTGTGTTGTGTGTTGTGTTGATGTGTTGATGTTTGTGCATTAATCAAAAATGTGTGTGCACTGTGCATCATCGATATCATTTTCTCATATTTCTCCATATATTTCATTTGAAAAAAGAAAATGAAAAAATAAAGTAGATTTTAAACAATAATGTAGAAAAAAAAAAGATAATACATACCTACATAGTGCATCAAAGCTTGTTTTTATATGTACCTACATATGTATGTATATGTATATATGTATAGAAATATATTTACTGATGCTTCTGTTCTATCAAGAGCTGATTGATATTATGTATTTGAATTTATTGATTTTCTTATAACGTTTTCATAATGAAAAAAGATTAAAAAAAATACAATTAGGTATTTTTGTTTTATTTTAATATTTAACGGATTTTGTTTTGTTTTGTTTTTTTTTAATTTTTCTTTTATAAAAAAAAATAATGTTTAAAAGAGACAAGTAGAAATTTTTGTAATAATAAACAATAATGTTTGATGATCAGAGAGTAAACTGTACAGACAAAAATTGTGATTATGAAAAAATTAAGTTAAAGAATTATTTGTGTGGTGCAGGACATATTTATTTAAATTTTTTTTTTTTTGTTATAAATTTTATTTAAAGTGAATTTTAATTATGAACAAATTTTTTAAATTGTTTATTTATTGTAATTAGTTAATTAGTTGATTGGTGTTATTCAGAAAGTGTAAAAAATAAAATATTTTATTTAATTTTATATTTGTTTTTAAACGTTATGTTGTATTTTGTTAGGTGAGAATTTTGTTGATAGATTTTCTAATTTACTGTTTAAGTTGGTGTACAGTTTTCTTAACAATTCTAAAAATTTTAAAATTTCAGTAAGCTTCATTCTATTGTATATATGTATTAAAAAAATTAATTTGAATTTCCTTTTAATTTTTTTGAAAATTAAATAATCAAGATAAAACGTTTAAAACACAAGTTCGCACCTTCAAGACCGGTGGTATAATTTTACATACATATGTACATATTTCGAAAAATAGATACCATAACGATTTTATTGAAATTTTTGTAACCATTCTCTTATGAAGTATTTTGGTCTTCATTTTAGTAGTTTTTAAAACTTTGTTTTTTCTAAAATATGGTTGATATTGTTTGTATTGTTAAAAGTAATTTCAACTTAAAAAAAAAAAAATACATGTCCGTGTTATTACATTAACCACTCTCTTATACTCTTCCATTTTTAACTTTCTGCATCTTTATAAATAATCTTGTTTGCTTTTTTTAATATTTTCAATCTCATAAATTATTCGATATAATATCTTCTTTTCATCATGTTTATCATATTCAAGATTAACATTTCTCATATACTTTTCGTTTTCACATACACTACATACATACTATATAAAAATTTATCCTCCACTGCACTCGTATTTGACATTGCAAGTAATCAAAATGAGTATGTACATATATTCTCATCATAAATATGAAGTCATTTAATATCTTATTTTATTCTCAGTCATAAAATTTGTTTTTTTTTTCTCTGTTTCTCTTTGAAAAGTCTTTAAACTTAATTTTAAATTTATTTAATTTATTTTTTTTTCTTTTTTTCGTTGAAGGACACATTGAAAATATCGTAAGCAGAAAAATTTTAATTTAAAATAATATCCAAAAATAATATTAGAATAAAAAAAATAAAATAGATATTATGTATACCTACGTTTTAAAAACAATTAACAATATCTTCTAATAATATCAAATATTTTATTTCCTGTTTTATTTTTATTAAATAAATGTTTATATACAAATCGTATATACATACATACAACACATAACATAAAGAAGATGTAACAAGGTCAACAAATACATTTTGTCGTAAATTTAATTAAAAAAAAAAAATTAGTAATAATAATAAAATATTATTTTTCATACGTCAAAATATTGTATTTCATGTTTAATTTTTTTTTTAGTATCGAAATTTTTAAAATACTTAAATTAAAAAAAAAATCACAAATATAATTTTTTGAAATGTTTTTACACACAAAAAAAAGAAGTAATATTTAATATATTATGTACATTAAAGTTATGAATGATGAGTGTACAAAATGAATTTCCGTACATAGAAACGGAAATATGTCTGAGAAACTATTTGGATGGATTGAAGAAAAACAAAGAATTCATTTTATACCTGATGCAGGTGATATAGAAAAAGGTAGTACGTTTTCTTCTTGAATCTTTGAAAGTAACTGCTGTTGTACCATATACGAAAATTTCTTTCATTTATCAAAAAAAGAAGAAGAAGAAAACATGCTTGAATATATGTATGTTTTTATTTAATTTTTGTAAGACATACAAAAGAATAAGTAAAAGTTTTTATTTCATATTATTTGATTACTTTTTTGTTTCTGTTGATGTTCACTAAAGATTGTTTTTATAATATCTTGAAAATGTACATCTTATGACTATGAGAGAAAAAACAAAATGTGGACCTAAGAAAAAAAAAAAGCCCTAAATTCCAATCTTATGGATTTATTTATCAAAGTTTTTAAATTTTATCTCGTAAATCCATATCTGAATCATTTTACTTATGTGCATTAATGCACAGGGTATTGTTGAAAATACAAAAATAGTTTTAGCAGTAGTAGAAGTAGGCTTTTTTGGTCTGTTCTCGAAAAGAAATTAAAAAGTAATTTTTTTTTTTTTATACATACTCAAGTACAATACATGCTGCCGAAAAGGAAACTACTTTATTCATTTCGGGACAATTTCAATCCTTTCAATATTATCATAATTTGTAACTTATTTTGAGATACCCTTTAATTCTATGCACTTATAAAAATATCTTGAATATATGTTTATACAAAAAAAAAAAAAAATATCTAAATTAAAAAAAATAAAAAAAACGTTGAGACAAATTTATTTTTCTTGTTGACCTCCCATATTTCGTTTATATTTCTGTATTTTCTTCACCAATATAAATAATTTTTTTTTATTATATAAAAATAATAAATGTTGAATTTCTTGGCACGAGAATGCAATTTTTCTTTAACATCCTCGCTCAAATTGTACGTTACAAGTAAAAGGAAATTGTCCGTACTAATTCAATACCCTTCTTTTCTCATACAGTTATTACATATTATTGTAAAAAAAAAAATGTATGTACGATATTTTTATTAATACGAAAGATATCATGCAGTAGTATGTAATAAGTATGTGTTTATTTATAAAATGAAGAAGAAAAAAGAATATGTATATTTTTTATACTTGAATATAAATGCAATGCCAATGCAGCATTAAATTGTGATGAACTTGTGTAATTTATTGTTATGCTACTTTATTATTCTGTAAAAAAAAATATTTTTTTTTTATCTTAATGCTCTTATTTTTTTTTTTTTTTAAATTTATTAAAACGTATTTTTATCTTTATTGTCATTGAAAAATAAGAAGAAGAAAAAAAGAAAAGGTATAAAAGATACATGTTTAAAGTGTTTTTAATGAAGTGTTACTTATTGTTATTACAAAAAAAAAAAAAATTTTTTTTTTTCACTTAAATTTTTAATTTCTATACTAATTTTACTTTATTAATGTAGAATTTGTTGTTGTTGTTTTTGTTAAATTTTAGATTGCCGGTAGTTAACGAATGTCCGGCTGGCCAAACTGCTAGAGTCACATCCAATCTGCACTCATCAAGTAGTACAATGGCGGTCAGTCGAGTACCGTCACCACCTCTGCCCGAGGTGAATACACCAGTTGCCGAAAATTGGTGTTATACACAGGTAAGTTAATGAACTTATAATATAAAAAGTGTTTTTTATATCTTTTCTTTCATACCTTTTTTTTTTAATGGCGTGTATTAAATGTGTAGTACCTTTTTTTTATTATTATTTTCTTAAGTACGAGTATCTACATGTAATAAATATAAGAAAATTGAATATACACATAATAATAACGTGATATTTGATGCTAATTTATTTAATACGAGTAAGAAAGGTGAAATAATAATCCGGATGCAATTTTTGTTACCTTTTAAAAACAGAACAACATTATATTTTACCCTAAATTTAATAATAATACATTTTTTTTTTATTTTTTTTTTTGATGAAAAAATCATTGAATGGAACAACAAAATTTAACATGTATGAAATTTATATGGCAAAAAGAATTCCTTTAGGTTTTTTTTTTGAAGGAGGATGTATGCATCCTAATATCTGGGTTTGGACTTTGATGGGATAAAATGTTTATCCTCTTTTTATTTTTCTTCTGTAATATGAGATTTTTTTTACGAATGAGAAAAAAAAAAGATTGTTTTTATATTCATTTGTTCTTATTCAGAATATCACTTTAGGGAAAAGGAATTTTTATGTTTTCGTTGTTCATTCACCTTAATTATTTTCTTTAACGGAAGTGACTTTGTATTTACATTAATGGTCACGAAAAAGAAGAACA
Source organism: Bombylius discolor (assembly GCA_939192795.1). Lineage (NCBI taxonomy): Eukaryota > Metazoa > Arthropoda > Insecta > Diptera > Bombyliidae > Bombylius > Bombylius discolor. The sequence continues at coordinate 1,092,842 of OW584241.1, read as the reverse complement.
AAAACGAAATGTACCTGTCCTATACTCATAAACTGGCATTTGTAATACTGTCGTCAGACATTATTTTGACATTCTAAATTAATAGTCAAGTTTTTTTTAATGGTGCGTGTTTATTAGAATTATTGTCATGACCATCAGAATTATCATTTGTCCAATTATGTAACTAATTTACGTATATCAAGACAAACGTATAACGTAATCACGATAATTGTATAAAATAAAAAAATAAAAAAATAATTTTAACGTTTATTCAATTTTTCAGAATTAAACAAACAAAAAAAATGTTGCCTTTTTTTAATTTAAAATAATTCCATTCGAATAATTTTTAATTGCTTTCTGAAAGAAGAAAAACAAAAAAACAAACTTTGTAATACAAGAAAATGAATTAAATTAGCGAATAAATAATCCTGTTGAACAACAACGTTATTGAATATCCGTCTTTTGATCAGCAGTATTTTTGAATTTCTTTGTTGTTTTTTTTTAAAAAACTTTCTGTTGTGGTTTCATTGAAGTTTCTTTGTATAGTAAAACAGAACATTTGTTCGTCCTCGAATGTGAATCTTCTTCTTTTATACAGGGTGATTCAGTTTAGGTGCCCGACTCGGAAACCCAGGGGCACGCTAGGGTTATCTTTGCCCTGTAAAAAGTTATAGGGTAAAACAAGAAAAAAGTACCAAAAATTTTTTCTCCCTCTAACTCCGTAACGGTTGAGATTGCCCCCTTTCCTCTCCCATACAATTTTTTGTTTGTCTCGCCGAGACCTATCCGTAGTTTCCGGGTCGGACACCTAAACTGAATCACCCTGTATAGAGATATGATAATTTTTCAGAATTCAAATTAAATTTGTTAGTAAAATCTGATATACACAAAAGGCACCTACAAACAACAAGGCTAATAAAGGAGTAAAATAAATGTTTAATATGCAAATGAAAAAAAGAAGTACCTTAGAATTGTTGTGGATTGATATAGAATAAGACTACATACTTATGTACATAGTCATACTGAAATGGTAGCTATTATTGAAAATATATAGTAAACAATCTTATATATGTATGTAATAAAATACTTTTATATATCATGTATGTGCTATGTACAACAAGATCCAGAAACATTGTTGCCGTCTTCATCACCATCATCATCATCATCCAAAGCTTACGTTAAATCAAGACGAAGGAGGATTTAGTTTTATGGTTTTTTTTGTAGTTAGTTGGCTTGGATGACTGGCTGGCATTCCTTTCCCGTTGGCCATTATGAATATATACTATATGTATGTATATCTGTTCGTAGAACACAGAAGTACTACCAACTAAAAAGAGGAGCATTAACCTCAAAACTCTAGCGATTCTGATTATAATAATCATTGAATGTGGATGATGCTTTTTTTTTGTTTGATGAATTGTGAGAGAAAATTTTTGGGAATAAATAAACGATGAAAAAACATCGGCTGACTTCTTCTATTCAATTTTCAGTGGTCAACAACAGATCCATCCATCAGATATACAAAAGGAATAAGTCCATTTTGTTGTAATATGTATCAGTGTTAAATAAAATACATATCAAGCGTGTAAAAGAGTATTGTCTGTAGAATCCCAATAATATTCTTTATTTATAGTATCCATTATTAAAAGCAAAACAACATCAAACTAATTTAATATAAAAGAGGGCTATGGTTAGGACGTCCATGATATGTTATTCACTACTTCATATTATCACGCAGCAGTTAAAGTGCTTTAGTATTTTCATTTTGTCTTTTTTTATTTTATTTTTTATTAATGTTGAATGGTCTCAGACCCTTGGACCTTGGAACAAATAGTCAGACAAAGTCTCTATACACATCACTATATATATATAATATATAGATAATAATGTGTATCCATAATAATTATTATTATCATCATCTCATCAGATCACCAGATTATAGCAGCTACTGGCCAGAATCATCATCATACATTATTTTTTTTTTAAATTTTTTTTTTTTTAATTTTCGAATCTTTATTTTGCAAAAACCTTCCAATGAATACGGCAATATCGAATATTTTTAGTGAGACATAGAGGTCAGTTTCATTTTTAGTTTTACCAGACTTTCAAATAGAATTAAAAATACATATAAAAGAATGAAAAAAAAACATAAATTATAATCATTTAAAAAAAAGAAAAAATACAAAATAAAAATCATAAATTAAAAAAAAGCAAACGATATTGCTTAAAGAGTCAAGTGCGTACAATTTCAGGGCTTTTATGCAATGCTAAATAGTTATTAGCAAAAAAAAAATGAGAAAAAAAATTTTTTTTAAATATATTTTTTTCTACAATTTTGTTTAAAAAAAAAAAATATCTAAACATTTTTAATTATATTTTTGAATGTCATAAAAAAAAATGCTTGAAGATAAAATTCTTCCTCAATATTTGAAGGACACGATAGCAACAAATAGATTAAATAAATTGATAGGATTTTTGCGTGAAATTTTCGCATTTGAAATTTTTTCTTTTTAATAAACCGGATTTTTAGTAAAGAATATATTTTAAAAAATTTAATCATTATTACTTGAAATTTTTGTTGTTGTTATTTTTAGTGATAGTCAATGATTTTCAACTAAAAATCAAATTTTTTTTATGATTCTTTTTGAAGAATACAAATGATGTGAAATTAGAAGTTCAATGAAATGTTTACAGGTGCTCTATTCTTAAAATAAACTCTTTCCATTGATTTTTTTTTTCTTTCTAAAACATAAAAGAGAAAATTTTTGAAAAGAAACATATTTTTTTTTTGTTTCTTTTATTTAAACTGTAATGTAAATATCTGTGTTTTATTAAAAAATCTTTTAAAATCTAATCAAAGATGCCAAAAGTATTTGAATAAGATTCTGATTCTATATCTATATAAATAAATAAAATTTCTAAAAGAAAAATGAATAAAAATTTTGAAAAAGAAAAAAAAAATTAACTAAGTGGAAAGTATTTTGAATGGAAATTAAACCGGCAAGTATATGTACCAACCACAGAGTATCTAATATTTTAAAGTATTGTATAAATACACTATATCATCATACATAAGACAGAGGCCAGAAAAAAACAAAATGATACTAACAACAGCAACATCTGTCATTAGAAAGTATCTAAATGGTGATATGTGGCTAGTTAGCTGGTCGTTACATAAATCTTAATGAGGATGTAGAGAGATTATGTATAGAATGTATTAGATTGGATTGGATGAAAATGTAAAATATATTATGAAGAAGAAAAAAAAAACATGAAGACATAACGATAAGGAATATGTACTCGTATATAGTATAAGAGGACAAAAAGAGTAAATTGTGATCAACAGAAACAAGAAGTAACAGAAGCAGAACAACAAACATCGAATGAACATATAGGAGGACAAACACCTCTCCAGATCTTACATTTTATTTACCATTAAAAGAAAAAAAAAGTAAAATTAGAAATAAAAAAACATATGAAAATAACATAAAATTGAAAAAAAAGGAGAAAAAAAAGTAACGAAAATAAGAAAAATTAAAGACAACGGCATATTCTCTTAAGTTTCATTCTTTTTTACATGTATTTTCTTGAAACTATACAGTCAATGCCATGTCAATGATCCCTTATACTTTTCTTGTTGGTTACTTTGGCCATGCACTTAAAAAATATATAAGAACATATAAAAATATTCTTAATAAAATCAACGCATTGAAGAAAAAAAAACTTGAAGAAATCTTTTTCTTTGAATATAAAAGAAAAGTAAAAGCGTGAATACAATAAAGACTTTTGGGGTTTTTTTTTTCTTCTTTCATTCTTATTTTTGGGTTACAAAATGACAAGATTAATTTAAAATTTACTTCTTAAAGATACACATATTTGTGTTGTTCATATATTAAGAGTCGAAAAAAAAAAATAAAAAAAAAAAACTCATTCAATGTTGAAATAATAAAAAAAAAAACAGACTAAAATTTCATTTTGTTTTGTTGTTTGTGTGTTGACAAATAAAATATCATCTTTAACTTTTATATATGGTAATTTATTTGAACCGAATCAATGTAGAAGGGTTAAAAGACAGATTAAATGGAAAAAGATTCAATTTTTAATTAAAACTAGAATGTGTATGTATACCCAAAATTATCAGTGTAATGTACTCGTAAAATAGTAATAATAAAAATGTTCATTTTATTTGAAAATGAAAAATTATATTATTTGTAGGAAATTTATTAAATTATAACACAACAAAAAAAAATTATATCGATTTGGTGGTGTTTTAAATTAAAAAAAAAAAGACAAAACTGTAAAATATAATGGAAAAATTATTTACTTGAAGAAAAATTTATTGATCAGTTTGTATGAATTTAAGCTGAATTTTTGCTTGTAGAAGGAAAAAACTAAGCTTTATATTTATAATGATTGACTTGTCCATGAATTCACAGGATTGAGGACAAAATAGAAAATAAATAAGACTTATATGTCGATTTCATTGAATTTAATTAGTCTTAGTAATGTATCTGTTGATATTTTATGTGAAATCCCAATACATAGATACTTTTGAAATAATTGTATTATATAAAGAATTTGACACCATGATGTATTTTTATATTTCAATTTCAACAGAATACCTAAATACTTGATTGAAAAAAAAAAAATCCACGTAATTAAATGGAAAAGATTCATTTTCTTTCTTCTGTTTTCTCTAAATAAAATCGATATAACTACACTTGAATTATGATGGTAAATGTCACGTTGAAAATGTATCATTGTTCACCTGCGGCAGTCATTATATTATCTATCTATTATTAAGTTCAAAAATGTGTGGTCTCTTCGAAAAAAAAAAACATATATATAAAAATTTCAAGAGAAAAAAAAGAACAAAGTCGACATAATTGCTTCTTATAATCTGGCATGACACATTGATTACGTGTATGACATCCTATATAATCAATTAATATTTAATTTAAGCTTTATATGTACACACAACATATGTATACATATATATGTATGTACTAATACACTTGATATGTGTATAAAATATATTAGCAGTAATTTTCCTCTTTGTTTTTTATTTTTTTTTTATTTTTCTTTATATTGTCAAACAATAATTGTTCATAAAGAAAAAAAGAATTTAATGGCGTACGTTGTACGTAAGGTACACACAAAACCAAAGTCATTCTCTCTACATATTTGCCCTCTACGATTATGTATTTTTGCTTTGGGACATTGAACCAAAACCTCCAAGCATCGAACCATATCTTTTCTTGTCTGTCTACTATATCTTTCCTACTAGTAAAAGTTATTCTGGATTTATTCTATAAAAAAAAATAAAAAAAATATGTAGAAATATATACTTCAATGTACAGAATATATGCATTTTACAAATAAAATACGAATGTCTCTGCTCCCCATTTATTTCTCATACTTAACTATGTATATAAATGTATGTATGTATGTACTTTAAAAGACAAAATAATAATAAAAAAAAAAATGTATACATTTTATAAAATAACACAATATATTCTATTTAAGATACTTTATACTTTTGCTGTGATAATGTAATGCAATATAAGTATAGATTCCCCTCAATCCAAATGGTGATACTTGGTGTTCTTGGTGCGTATATAAAAATAAAGAATAAGTCAGTGCACTCTCCATTATAATATGGTGCCCACTACACGGGTATTGTACTTTTTTTTTTCCATTTTCAGTAATAAACAGAGAACAGAATTTTTATAATAGTATAGCAGTCAAGAAACGCATAGAATCCCGAGGGTTGGGTGTAATTGCAAATAAGAACAAGATACAAAACGATTACTTTTCTTTTTTAATATACATATATTGTATGTATTATGTACATATGAAATGAACTCTATATTGTGATTCTAAAACATATCTATATATGAAAATATTCTTTAATTTGAAAAAAAAAAAAGAAAGAAAAAATCAAAAGATATGACAAAAATAGAAAATATGGAAAGATTAAAGGGAAGAGTGGATAAAACAACAGATTCAAAAGAAAATAAAAGAAAAAAAGAAATAAATTAATCACGACGAATGACATATCATGATGGCGCCTTGCTTTCCAACAAATTTGTTTGAATCAACCTGAATCACAAAATATGCATGTACCGAGTATATATGTATGTACATAAGATACTATATTATCATCACTTATCATTTAATTTTCATCTTTATTATTATTATTATTTTTTTTTTTTTTGGTTTTGTGTAAATTTTGTTATACATTGTATTTGCATTGGAAAACATTATTCTGTCAATGACTGAAACTTGTTTATTAAATAGTAAACAATGAAACAATATTTTTTATCATAATTACTTTAGAACTATATACAATTACTATAGGGGTCACATTGTGTGAATATATTGAAAAATTTATGAGGTCATATTGTATACTCTTATTGTTTTATTTGATTGATTTTATAAAATGATAAATTTTGCATTTTCAATATGAAAGAATTTCAATTTCAAAACAATTTAAGTTTAGAATCGATAAAATGGCAAATCGATTTTAATAAGTGACTCATGATTAATGTAAGCTTCTGTATTTAATACAATATTCTGTCTTCGATATCTTTTCATGTTCCGAAATTTTTGAATCTTTGTTCAAAAGTATAATTAATGCTTCTATAACACGGTGTGAATGTGTTTCGTTTTGCATGAAAATCGCGTTTTCAGAGTACACTGTTCAACTTTTTTGTCTGTATCTTCTTACTTCATTGTAACTTTTTTGTGATTTTCGTTTTTGTGTTTTAAAAGTTTTTTCTAAAATTTTAATTTGACACGCGAAAAATGCTATTACGGGGACAAAAGATTGCTTTCCTTATATAACGCTTTTGGCAAAGTCAATTTTAAGAGGTTCTTTTATCATTTAACAACAGAAAAACGATTACAAATCGATTTCAAGGATAATGCTTCTTTATTCTTTTGCATACTTACATGAATATTATTAAAATTGTACACCTTTGAAAAATTTACACTTTCGAAAATGAAACAGAAACTATTAAATTTAGGTTAACGATTTCAAAATAAAAATTGTTTCTGTTTTTTTTTTTACCATATGAAAATTTTAATCTTATAATCTGCATTACTTTAAAAGTGTTCATGATAAAATAAAGATATTTGTATTTTTTTTTTTTTTTAATTTTTCATTGGTTCCATATTCCATTAAATACTAAAAGTATTTTTTTTGTATATGTATATGTAGAAATTTAAGGTAGATCGTCAAGGATTTTTCGTCTGTAACACAATTTTTGTTTGTTTGTATAATGCAATAACTCCGAAAAAAAAAAAAAAAAAAAAAAAAAAAAAAAAATTTAATTTCATATGACCTATTGCTTTTTTATTTTAATTCTCACGTTTTGTGTTATAATCATTACAAAGATTGCATTAAATATTTATTTCATATAATAAATTTAGATACATTTTTGACATCATCAAAGTCATTCAAATTTACACGTAAAATTCAATGCAATTTAAAATACTCAAAAAAAAAAAATTTTTTTTTAAAGTGATCATGATGGAATGAATGAATAATATTGTAAAGTATGAGAGAGTTATGTATGTTATGTTTGTAGGTAGTAATTGTACTTTAACCTAAAAAAATGTTTTTGTAAATGTTTAAAATTATATTATTAGTTGAAAAAACTTTTGCAAAAGTACGCACTGTTAGCAATTTTTTTTTTTTTTTTGTATTTATTTATTTATTTATTTATTTATTTTTTTTTTTTGGTACAAATCAATGTTTATTTTGTTAAAGTAATTTGTTTTTATTTTATTTCTTTTTTATTTTTGATTTTTCTCTTTTTAACTATGCAACATAACCTACTTTCAATTTGCAAACAGCACAAATGGATTGAAAATGAAAGTATACATTATATACATACTTGCTTAATACTTATGTTGCATACACATACATATAATACATATATACATAGATTTTAAAAGAAATAAAAATTGAAAGTAAATACCAAATGTTAGTACTGAAAAAAAAAAAAAAATTAAATATTATGTGTAATTACAATTACTAGATAGTAGATACATTAAATATATTGGCAATACGTAAAAGTAACCATATTATTTATTGGTTTTTTCTAAATTTAAAAAAAAAAATATTTAAGATATAAACCAAATATGAAGAACAAAAAACGAAGAAAACAAATAAAAGTTATGAAAAAGAAAATTTAGTAACTAATTTTAAAAAGGCGAGTAAAATAACATACAAATTTTTTTTCATGATGTGAAAATTTTCACCATCAAACAGTTATTATGAAATAAACGCGTTTAAAAAAAAAAACATCAGCATCACACAGGTCAGCTTGTAATGCTTACCTATGATTATATATGTATTGTATTTTTTTTTTAAAATCTTTTTTTTTCTTTTTAATTACGTAAGATTTCCATTTGAAAATAGATTAGAAAAAAAAATTATTAGTAATGCACAAATGCCACTAAATACTGCCGCCATCAGTTTTTTTTTGTTGTTTTGTCGTTTACGTCATAATATAAAGTATCTATTATAGAAACTTAAAAGGAATTAAGCTTAGCTTTACTGGAAAAAAATTACAAAAATATCATATATACAACATATTTATGAATGTACATGCCTACACAAATTGTGCATGTGCATTAATATGCAACTAATCAAAAAAAAAAAAAAAAAAAAAAAAAAAATTCATTGACTTCTTATTATTGAAGGGAACCATTATTTTCTAATTTTTTTTTTTAATTAAAAAAGAAAATTTATTACAAATTTTTCAAAATTATAATTATGACCAAAATATGGAATGGCATAAATATTTAAAAAAAAAAAAGTACAAGCAACAGTTTTTTTTTTAGGAGGAAAAAAAGGAACTTTCACTTTTCCTTTCGAAATCAGCAGTTGTAAGTTACATTACGTTTTGTATATTTCATAAAATTAAAAGATGGGTGAAAACACTTTGCTTTTTTTTTTTGTTATACGATTATTGTGAAAATAGGCACAAAATATCACAAATCAAGCAACAGTCCAACAATTCAATTTTTTAAATGACATCTTTTGAAATTATACAGTTTTTTTTTTTTTTTTTTCAGCATAAAAAGTACATTCATTATTCAGGAATTATTGAAATTATTTCATTATTCTGTGAAATTGAAGAAAAAAAAAATATATTATGTATATATGACCCCCGAGCTTAAACATAATAAATTCATGAAAATTGAAGATTTCGCTTCTTTTTTTTTTGTATTACAAATAATTTTCACATTTAATTAGTGTGTGAGAGTTTTTCTCGTCACCTGAAATATCTAAAGGGAATATCAGTAACTATCTTTTTTTTTTTTTTTTTTAAAAAGTGATTGGTTAAATGCATCATATAATCATGTTTACTATAACGAGATATCTCCTAACAAAGGTGATTTGTTTTCACCATTTCTGGCTAAGGTATAGTAGATGAATGTTTTTTTTTTTTTTTTTTTTGAAAGGCTAATGCGATAATAATGTTCATTGATCCACAATGGTACTAGGTAGTGGATTACAAAAAAAAAAAAGACAAAAAAAAAAAATAAAATAAAGACATAAAGACATGATGATGATGGTAATGTAATGTGGGCAATAAACAGCATTGAGTGAAAATCTTTTTTGTTTTAGTGCTACTGCCTTTAATGTTGTTGTTAGATTTTGTTTTTTTTTTCTCTTTAAAGTTGCAAAGCGCATATCGTTAACGCTTTTCCGCTGAACGCGAAATCAACAACATAAACTTTCTAAACTTTTGAAATCGATAAAAAAATCTGTAAGAGAAGAAAAAAAATATAATAAATGAGAAAAATTAAATTAATAACATCCAAACAGTTAAATAGATACATGAGTATCTATTTCGTATCTACAAAATGAAATGGGCAATGAAAATCAAGAAATCAGAAATACAAACGTACAAAAAAGCAAAATATAGAAAATGAATGAATATAAAAATGAATGAAAATTTATATCATACACACACACACACACACACACACACACACACACACATTTTTAGTGCAATGTAATCGTAGTAGGTACTTAAAAAAAAAAAAAAAAGGTTTTGTTATTTAGAAAATTTCGAAACTTATGAAATCTTTTCAATTTTTTCGTATTTAAAAAGTTTTTATGAAATTATGTATTATACATATGAATTGTATATAAAATATAAGTAAAAGCAGATTAAATTAAAACAGTTTACTAACTAACTAGCTAAACGAATAGAAAATATTTTAGAGAAAGGTTTTTATTTTATTATTTTTTTCTGTACGGTGTGGCACATTTCATACTAAAATGTATATACAAAATGCTCTTCACAATTTAAATGAACGACTTTAGTCTAAAAACGATCGTTTCTTTTTTTTTTTTTTCGCTTTATGTTAAATTAAAGGAAAATTTTCATTTTAGAAAGGGCTCATTGTTGCAAAAGTTTGTTGGTTTTTTTTATCTTCATTTCTTTCTTTATCCCTCTTATCTTTTTTCGTAATTTCAAATTTTATTTTTTCACACTATACTGTTAATAAAAAAAGTTCGAGGAAATTATTATTATTACGTTTTTTTTTTTGTCTCTCTTCTATTTTAAATTTTATACAAAAGATACTCTTATTATGTAACAGCAAGAAAAGCTGTTGTTACAGTATTGCGATGACAAATAAGAAATAAAAGATTTTGTAAAATTGCTTTTTTTTTGTGTAGTAACGATGAAATAGTGATTTTTTTTCTCTGAATTTTCATTGTTGAAAATTGAATTTGTAATTAAATTAAATTTCTATCGTTGTTTTTTTATTATTATTTGTATTTCAAAATTTTATGGAGAAAACAGTATACAGGGGAAAATGTTGAAAATGAAAAATTTGTTTTAATGAACGTACGAAAATTATCACTTTATTTTTTTTTTTTTTTTTTTCATTCAATCCGTGTTATGCAATAAAATTGATGATTTTCAAACAAAATTATTATGAATTTTTTATTAGTTTTTTTTTATTTTCGACTTTCGAAAATTCTGTATGAACAATTGCAATGGGGTCAAAGTGGAATAAATATCATAATGTAATTTTTTTTCAATAAATTGAAATTTCATTTGGGAGGCAATAACAAGGCAGTAATTTGTTGATTTGAAAATTTATTTTCAAAATTGTCTAAATTTGTTGTTTTACAGTAATTAAATTTTTTTTTTTAAATTTTACTTCTAAAGTTCATTTTTTAGAACATTTTCTCTTCCTCATTTATACCTACACATATTCTTTCTCGCTATAATACAAATAATGTTTAGTTTCCTTTCTTCAAAATTATTCATGAATGTCTTTATATTCATTAGATTTCACTGCCAAAATACGTCAAAATTTTATAAAATTATTTATTTAAAAGAAAATACCCTTGAAGGTTAAAGTATCATGTATTTGAAAATTAAATTATCTTTCCTGATTTTCTAACGAAAATTATAAATTACTTTTTTTGTTGTTGTATCTATTCATAGAATTTATTTAAATTTTATCATATAACAGAATCTAACCTTTTTCTTTCAAAAAAAAATGTTATTATTTTTTTTTTAATGATAATAATTTTTTTTTCAATTTGAATTTAAATAAAACGTGTCCTCGAATGAGTCAGTGTTCTAATTTCTAAGCATTTTATTTTTTTCTCAATCTTTTCTAAATAAGTGTGTACAAAAGAAATTATGAATAAGAAGATTTTTATTTTATATTCTATCGTTAAATGTGTATATACTAGAACACAAGTCATAACAGCATAATTTAAGATATCATTTTGTTTTGTCACTCACTGAATAATCATTATTTCGATACCAAATATTCGATAACCTTACAACACCTTTAATACCTGAATTATCCTTTAAAAATATGTAATATTCTGTATTATATACATTTTTTTTTAAATTTTAATTCCTTTACTGTAAAATTATAAAGAAATAAAGTTATGCGTTTATGCCTTGTGACAACAAATAAGTACATCTGTGTTTAGTCATGATTTTATAGTTTATAATCGCATACTTTTTAGATTCAGTTAAATATTGTCTTACCCTAGAATTTAGATAAACAATTTTAAATTTAGTTAAGTTATCATAGATTATATTACAATAATAATAATAATACAATGCCAATATCATCATTGTCGTATTTAATCTAATTGTGTTAGAATATTAAATATAAAATACACATGTCTAATTTACAAAAATTTTGTTATAATTATTTCAAAGATGTATCTTTTTTTTTTTCTGTTACAAGGTATAATATATAACACAATTACGAAAATAAACAAATCAATAAAAGTGTCATGTTGTGGATAATACTTTTGTTATTAAAAATTTTCTTTTAGCAAAAAAAAAAAAAAAAAAAAAACAATCTTTTTTTTCTTCAATCTAAATAGTTCAAAATGATTATACAGCTACCCAATTCGAATGTGTATTTTTTTTTTTCAAGACAAATGATAAAACTAAAACGTGTGATTTCATTTTAATAAAAATTTTTTTGCTTCAGATAAAAAAAAACAACTAAATAAATAAAATTATTTGTGTTATATTTTATCTTAATTTTTTTTTCTTTCTCATATTAAAATTTAATTTTTCACGAGGAAATAATTTTTTTCAGCGAATTTTCCAAATATTTTGCTTTTGTTTTTTCAATGTACATAGGTATTTTTATTCAAGTTTTTCTCTTTATTTTTTTTTTTTAAATTGAAAATGTAGTCAGTAGCGTCTATTGTACACCTAAATTTCCATATGTCCAATCGAATACTACATTCCATCGATCCCACAATGTAAGCAAGGTTTTTTTTTATATTAATTACGAAATTACGATAACTACAGAAAAAGAAAAAAAAATTGTTTTTTTTTTCCAGCGAATAAATACTAGCTAAATATTTTATTTTTCTTTCCATTTTTTATCTAAACATGCTGTGAGTAAATAATGTTTATTAGATATTAAAAAGTGTGTTCAATGTAACCTACAGGACTGCTATATGAGTTTTTTTGTCATGGGCAAATATAGATAGATAACTCATGTTCTTAAACTCGTGGCATTCTCATTATTTTGACAAAATAAAATTTGCCACGAAAACAAAATAAAAGTAATAATTTTTTTTCCTTTAAAAATTTTTTAAAATTAGATAGTGTTTACATTGATGCACATAGGTATACGGACTGGACTGTGAAAAATTACATGAAACATAAATAATTCTATACTTATATAGTTATAATCTAAAAAAAAAAGTAATTTGTTATTTTGTTGTTACCTGTCGTACTAGTTTACATTGTATTAAAATGACTGGTTCTAGGTTTTTTATTTTTTCTTTTCTTTAAAACTACATACAAACATATTGTGTACAATACTGTTAATGATTTTTTATAGCGATCTAGCGATCATTATCGTTTTTTTTTTAAATACATATTACAAATATTAGCTAATATTTAATATTTTATTTGTAATCTCAATTATTATTAATTATTCATTGAAAATTTATCATATTTGAAGAAAAATACAAAAGCTTTTTTTATTTTCCTGTTTTTTTTTTATATTAAAATAATGAAAAAATTAATAAATAAATAAAACCTTACATGGTTGCTATTGGTAAAACTGATGAAACCGAGGTAAATTCTTAGGTATTTTTTTTTTTTTTTATGAATTAAAATAAAATTTTACATTAATTTTTATAGCATACTTTACATAAAATCTTATGTGGGAATATGATTCTTTATTTGTGCACATATGTAAACGCATATGTGGTCGTTGCTACTTATATGTATATGGTGTGATTTCTGATTTGTACGATCAACATGTAGTAATAAAATTGATTGATTTTCAACAACAAAATCAGGAAAACAAAATTACACACACATACATATATGTACATACATATGTGTGTGTGTTTTTTTTTAAATAAAAGAATGATATAATTTTTTACCTATATTCTAAAATATTTGATTTTGTTAAATATGAAAAAACAAAACAATTTTTTTTAAATAATTTTTTGGCCTGTGTCCAGTTTAAATTTAATTTGAAATTTAGAAGAAAAATAAAAATCATAAATCTGAAACACAAATTTGTGGTGGTAAAAACTCATAAAATTATTGCGGTATTTTTATAAAAATTCAACATTATGCTTGATATAATTTTTAATTATTTTTTTTTATTCTTTAAATGATTTTGTGAAATGAATTATATTTAAATGTCAATTTTGTAACATATTCTAACTGTAAAGAATATAAGAAACACTTATTCGAATGTGTAAATTAATTTTTGAAATAAAATAAAAAAAAAAAACAATTAGCATCAAAATTAAAGTAAGAATTCGTTTTTCCAATTAAAAGCCATATTTTTTTTTTTCGTCCAATAAATCAATAAATTATAATATTTTTTTAAATTTTGTATTTTTTTTTTTCTTTTTCAGGTTAAAGTTGTAAAATTCAGTTATATGTGGACTATCAATAATTTTAGTTTTTGCCGTGAAGAAATGGGAGAAGTATTAAAATCTTCAACATTTTCAGCCGGTGCTAATGATAAATTAAAATGGTAAAATTTTTCTTAATTTTGTTTTTTATCTTTTTCTTATTAATTAAATATTACAAATGTTCATCATTGTTGAAAAAGTGTATTTTTGATGAATTTTTGTAACAACAAACACTTTTAGTTGTTCATTAATTTTCTTATATGTGTTCATAATTTTTTATTTTCTATTTTTAGGTGTTTAAGAGTAAATCCAAAAGGTCTTGATGAAGAAAGTAAAGATTATTTATCATTATATCTTTTATTAGTATCATGTAATAAATCAGAAGTTAGAGCCAAATTTAAATTTTCAATATTGAATGCAAAACGTGAAGAGACCAAAGCAATGGAATCACAAAGGTAAATTTTTTTATCGTAAATTTTTAAAATGAGGAAAAATTATTGCAAAAAAATAATAATACAATAAAAAAAAAAATAATTAACACAGATCAGAAATTTTGTGTAGTATATTTTTGCACTTATCATCCTCATCTCCATCATGTTACTGTTGTTTTTGTTGTAATACTGTCGTAATTACAAAAATAATTAAATAAATAAAATCAAAAACAGATCACTGGTATAATAATTTTTTTTTTGGTTGTTTGGCACAATTCCAATTTTTATTTTGTAAATTAAACAAAACAAAAAAAAAACAGAAAAGAAAAATATTTATGTAAAATGTAATTCCTCATACAGTTTTAAATTGAAAAAAATGAGGGGAAAAATATCATGAAAATATTTTTTGTTTGTTTTTTTGGTTAATAAGGAAACAATTTTACAATAAAAATGAAAAACAGAAAAATTTTGATTACTTGGATAATTCTTTATTCATTTTTAAGTGATGTTGTTGATATTTTTAAAAATTAAAAAAGAAAACTCAAAAAAAAAACAAAATTTTCTGTTTTTGTAAAAAAAAGTTTTTTTTTTTTTTTTTTTTTAATTTATAAAAGATGAACTTTTGGCATGATGGAGACTATGACTATGGTGTTTTATTTTTAACAAATTAAAATTCAGTTTTTCTATATCTTTTCTTTCCAGAGCATACCGTTTTGTACAAGGTAAAGATTGGGGTTTTAAAAAATTCATAAGAAGAGATTTTCTTCTGGATGAGGCAAATGGTCTACTACCAGAAGATAAATTAACAATATTTTGTGAAGTTAGCGTTGTAGCTGATAGTGTTAATATATCTGGCCAGAGTAATATAATTCAATTTAAAGTTCCCGAATGTAAGCTATCTGAAGATCTTGGTAATCTATTTGAAAGCGAAAAATTTAGTGATGTTACATTAGCTGTTGGTGGATGTGAATATCAGGCACATAAAGCAATTTTAGCTGGTAAGTTAACAAATCCATAAAAAATTCTTGTTTTCCTATTTTTTTTTTTTTAAATTGTAAAAAAGAAAAATTATAAACTTTTAATTTTTTTTTTGTAGCTCGTAGTCCTGTGTTTGCGGCCATGTTTGAACATGAAATGGAAGAAAGAAAATTAAATAGGGTAGCAATAACAGATGTTGAAAGTGAAGTTCTTAAAGAAATGTTACGATTTATATACACAGGAAAAGCTCCAAATTTAGAAAAAATGGCCGATGATCTCTTAGCAGTTGCTGATAAGGTAATTTTTTTTAAAATACTCGTACTCTATGGCCACACAGCCCATCCAGAGCTTTAGCCTTTTTGTTCTTTAAATAGAAGCTCGCATTTTTTTTTTGTTTCAAACAAAAATTAATCAATTTTTTAATTCAATTTTTCTTTAGTATGCCCTAGAAAAACTGAAAGTAATGTGTGAAGAAGCGTTATGTGTTAATTTGTCAGTTGAAACAGCTGCAGAAACTTTAATATTAGCTGATCTTCATAGTGCAGATCAATTAAAAGCACAAACAATAGATTTTATTAATACGTGAGTATTCGGATTTTATTTTTTATTTTTATTTTTTTCAAGAAGAAGAAAACTAAAATTTCCAAAAAAAACTTTTTTTTTCATAGACATCCAACTGATGTGCTGGAAACGGTTGGATGGAAAAAAATGATATCAACACATCCACATTTAATAGCAGAAGCATTTCGTGCATTAGCAACACAACAAATCCCACCAATTGGACCACCACGAAAACGTGTTAAAATGAGCTGAAAGGCATTGATTCAAAATTTATCTCATAAATTTAGTTTATTAAATCATCAATTAATTGGACAACAACAAAAACAACAACAGCAACAATCTGATTTGAATCAACAACAGCAGCAGCAGCAACAACAACAACAACAATTTTATCAACCACATCTACTTCAATTACAACAACAAATAATATCTACAAACAAACAACAGAATATTATTTATAAAGAAAAAGAGAATACAATAATTAAACTGCAATTACAACAGCAACAACAGCAACAGCAACAACAACAGTTACATAAAGAGCATCAACAATTGCAAATTCAACAACAAAAATCTCACCAACAGCAACAACAACATCAACAACAAATTATTTTACAAGTTCAATCAATAAACAATCATACTTTATTGAAATTGAAGACAACATTAGATTACTAATTAGTGGAGTGGGGAATTGCTGATGTTGCAATAACAACAACAAATTTATAAAATTTCTTCTTATAAGTACCACAATTATTTTTATTTTATTTTTTTAATTTTTCTTTTTTTCTTTTCTTTTTTCCCTAATTTTTTAATTTTCCATTTCTAATTTTCTATTGAATAATTAAAGCAAAAAATTAAACACGGAAAATTTTAATTTTAATTAATTATGAGCGTAATTTTTTAATCTGTTAATTTATGGATTTAAAATAAAAAATTAAGTAGCACATAAAGGAAAATACAAAACACTTAAAAAATAAAAAAATTAGAATCAACCAATCAAAGAAAAAAAAGATACAACAAATTCAAAAAGGAAAAACAATTATTTTAATTTCTCGATAACAACAAGAAAAACATAAAAAACAAAACAAAAATTTTTAGTGTTTTAAGCAGCGAATTGAAAATAGTCCTTTTTATTTTGCTTTCATGTTTTCCTAATTAAAAAAAAATTACATTAACAAGCGTCAGTTATTTTTTTTTTTTGCGAAATTTTAAAGAAAAAATTGCTTTTTATTTTTAAATTGAAAAAAAAAAAATAGAGTTTTTATGTTTTTAATGTGTTTTATATTTGTTTAGTTTTTAATTTATTGAATAAAAACAATTCTCGAATTTTAATTGGAAAAAAAAAGTGATCAAAATTTACAAAAAAAAAAATACTGTGAAAGTATAATCGTCCTCACTAATAATTAAATAAAAACAACAACAAGAAAAATAATACGATATCGAATGGAAGAAGATGTTGAAGTGTGTGTAACAAATCCTAATTTCTTTTGAACTTTCCAAATGATTTATTTTCTGTGTGTTAAACATTTTTCGAAAATTAAGTATAACAAATTTTCAACCCGTTAAATAATAAATTTCAAATATTTTCGAAAATTCATGAAAGTTTCGAAAGAAGCTTGTATAAATGCAATAATTGTGAATAAGTTTAAAACTTTTAACGGTTTTCTCATTTAGCTTTTTGCTTTTGAAATTCCTATAGGCTATCCATGTGGGGTTCTTCTAATTAGCGATATCAATAAACATTCGAGAATAGAAATTGTTTTGTTTTTGTCCTTTTTTTTCCAAAATTTACTACAATCAGATTTTTTAATTAAATTGTAACATTTGCTTTATTCGGAAACGTCGAATGATTGTCAATATTGATGATCATTTAACGTTTTCGAAAATGCACATTTTAAAGAGAAAGTTGATCTTTCTTAAAAAATTTTGTTTTTTTGAATGAAATTCATAATTTTTCTCGACTTTTATTTTGCGAGAAAATAGGCTGAATGGCTTTTTAAAGAATTTGAATATTTTTTTTTTCTTTATTCACAAAGGTTTAACCCAAAAATAAACAAATCAAAAATAATGAAGTTAATTTAAAGAAAAATTGTAATGAAATTTTTACTACGTAGACGATAAACATTTTTCATGAATCAAAAGATCCTTTTTCTTTAAATTTTTCCTTCTCTTTTTTTGCCTCTTCTTCAAATATATTATTTGTGGTCTGCTTTTACTCAATAATTAAAATGTAAAATTTATTATTATTAAAAAAAAAACAATCTATTTAAACAATTTATCAATTTAGTAAGATAAAAAATAAAAAACAAATTAAATGAAAAAAATATCAAATTTACCTAATATTATTCTAATTATTATTATTATACGATTATTATGAAAATATAAACAATTATTATAATTGATGAAAAAAAAAAAATAATGATGATAATTTGAGTTTTAATCAAATAATTTCCTAAAAATAAATTGTTTAATTAATAAATAAAAAAAAATACATGAGAAAAAAAATACAAGAAAATAAAAAAAAAAAAAGATCAAAAAAAAAAAAAAATTGAAAAATGTAAAAAAATAATTGATAAAAAAATTTTTTTTAAAAAAAAAAAAAGAAACATTTTATTATTAAAAAAAATTCAAAAAAAAAATGATTAAAAATATAAAAATCTAAGTATAGAATGAAAAAATAAATAAATTTAAGTGTAAAAACAAAAAAACCATAAGAATTAAAAACAAAAAAAAAAAAATAATAATAATAAAACAACTAAATTTAAGTAAAAACACAAACATAATTTACAGTTTTAAGCAAAGAAAATAAAATAAAAAAAATTAATTATAAGGAAGAAAAAGAAAAAATTAAATGAATAATAAATAGAAATAAAATTACAAAAAATAAATAAATAAATAAAAATAATTGAACATGTAACAAATTTTCCTCTAATTGTAATTATTTAGTTTGTTTAAAATAATAAAAATAAATAAAAAACAAATAGAAATAAATAATAATAAAAGAAAAATTTCTGGAAAAAAAAATCCTTAGCTTATATTAATAATCATTAAGAAGAAAAAAAAAACGGTAATTATTGTTTTTTATTTTGTTTTATTAATTTCAATTTATTGCCTCTTTTCTTTTTTTTTTTGTTCTTCTACTTCATTAGAAAAAGAAAAAAATAGAAAAAAATTTTTTAAAGATGTAAATTTTAAGGTTTCATTCAATTTTATAATATTTTTGTTCTTGTTAATTTCTTTTTCTTCTCATACTTTAGGTTTTCATATTAATTTGTGTTTACTATTTGAACATTCGAAAAAATACAAAAGAGTAAAATTTCGAAAAGAACAGAAAAATGAAAAACTTTTTTCTGAGAGAGAGTATTAATTTTCAAAAATTTTCATTCAAATTTAAAAGAGTTTGAAGAGAAAGTTCATTCTCGAAAACGTCAAAATGATCGTCGAAAATTTTAAGTTGCTGAATTTCTTCAATTGACGATCATTTCACATTTTCGAAGATACACAAAATGTTTTTTTTTGCAGTACATGGTAAATTTTTGAAATACAGAAATCTCTATTTTTCGACATTTTAATTGAAGATTATCTAAAAAAATTCTAGAAGAAAAAATAGGAATTATTTTTTTTTAAATTGAATCTGTGAAGTTGTGTTTTAGATTATCAGCATAATCGTAGAATTTCGATTTTTATTGTTATTTTTTACTTGTCTTTTTTTTTTTTAATCAAATTTAAATTTGTTCATTTGTATTTTCTTTGTGAATCATTTTCGTTATTTGTAATTTAGTTTTTTTGTTTAAATGTTTCATTGATAAAATAAGAAAGTAAAAAGAAAAAGAAAATTCGGAAATTATGAAAAACTTTGTGTGATTTTTCAAACTGAGTTGTAAAATAAAAAATCATTTAATTGAAAAATATTATATTGAATGAGGATACGAAAATCCAACCAGGATTGTAGTGCTACCGAAGAAGAAGATTGTATTGGATCGTATTATGTGATCGAACGAATAAAAAGTGTAAAATTTCAAAAACTCGGTGTTTTTTTTTTTGTAAAATAAATTTCTGGATAGTTTGTTTGATTTAAAGCAGCTTAACAAATTTAAAAATAATTTAAGAGAGTGTCGAATTGGAATTGAGAGTTCATCATTAAAAACATGCTTGTGAATTTGAAATTTGAAAGAGAAAAAAAAAATAAGAAAAAACAAATCATTTACTTCATTTAATTTTATTCAAAAACAGAATTCAACAACACAAATTACAAATAATTTTTCCACTTATGCTTTTCTTCTTATTTTTATTACATCTCCCATTTGTTTTTCATCTTCCTAATCAGCAGAATTATTAAGTTTTTTTTTTTTAATTTTTTTAATTTAAAAAGTAAAATACATCCCACCAATTGATTAATAAAGAAATTGTATTTTTTTTTAAAATTAATTATTTATAATTTTTTTTAAATTTAATTTAATTTTCATAATTAATTTTTCTGTAAGATTTTTTTCTTGTTTCTAATATTAGAATTTTCTTTTTTGCTTAAATAAATAGAATATAATTATTAAAAATTAAAAATAAAAAAATAAAATAAAAATAAACTACATATATATAAAAATTATTTTTGTATTTAAATTAATTTCTTTGAGATTAAATTAAAATAAATAATTAATCAAATCATAATGCTTTTTCAACTGTGGATAATTATTAATAATAATAACGATAAATAGTAATATTTAATGAAAAGCAAAGTTAGAAAAAAAATGAAAAAAAAAAAAAACAAACTAAACTAAATTAAAGTTAAGAAGAAAACAAAGAAAACAACAAAAAAAAAAAGAAGAAAAGAATAAAAATGAAAATTTATATTTTATATTGTGAAACATGAATATTTTAGGTGATATTTGAATTAATTAAAATCTCTGCTAATTAATTAACATCATAAGTATTCTAATAATTAATTAATTAAAATTAAAAAAAAATACATAAATACAAAAATACAAACAAAAAAAACACACACACACACACGAACACAAACAAAAATATATGATAAAAAAAAAAATTAATGAATTATTGTTGTGTAGAAAGCTTTTTAATAAAATTTTATTATAAGAAGAAGAAGAAAAAAAAGCATGAATGAAGAATTAATTACTAAAAAATAAAAATAAAAAAAAACCATAAATAAATAAAACAAAATGTAGAATTAAAAATTTCAGTGTATTTAAATAAAAATTTATATATTCTTAATGTGTGTTAAATAAATTCGAAACAAAACAAAAAAAAAACAAATTTATAATAATGATAAACAAACAAAAATTCAAAATAAATGTGTTCACAAAAAAAAAAAAAATTAAAAAAATTAAAAAATTTAATGGGTAATTTAAAAACAAACAAAAAGAAAAATTAAAAATAAAATAAATTTTTTAATTATCAAAGACCATTATTTTTTAGAATTCCAGGATTGAGTAAAAAATTTTTGTTTTTTTTTATTTTTTGTGAACAAAAATTAAAAGAAAAAAAAAACAAAAGAAACATGAAAAATGAATTTCAAAATGAAAATTTAATTCATTAGAGAAAAAACAAGGAAATATTGATTTTCAGTTTAAATGAAAATAATATTAATGAATAATTGATTAATTAAATGGAATAAGTGAAAAAAAAATTTTTTTTTTGTAAATAATATAATAAATTATGTTTTAGCACTAAAATTATAATAATTATACATAATGAAATTGAATATAGGGTTACATTATTATAAAAAAAAAACATTGTATATTTTTTATTGACACTTTTTTTCTTATAAATGTTTTTGTTCTATGTTCGATATGGTATTACTGTCCATCAAAACTACAGTTATCTACAAATTTGTTAATTGTGAACATTTTTCTAGGTCTTTTCAAAAAACTATTCATGGCCATTTTTGAAAATACTTATCCACTTATTCACGTTGATCATCAAGAAAGAATGGCTGTTTTTAAAAATTCAAGCTTGGCCGCAAGACCGGACTTGTCAAAGGCTTAATAAAATTAATCTTGCAAAAAAATCTTGCGGAAACGCTGCAATCATTTTGAACTACTTTTACTAAAAAATTTTGAAAATGAAGAAAAACTGTGTTACCATGTGAATGTTGTGAATTAACAGTTTTTAAAATTTAGCTAATAATTTTTAAATAAAATTCATTTTTCTTATCCATCACTACTTTTAATTTAGACTTTGAATCAGATCTTGGTTATCAGCGCTTTGTTTACTTACAATAAAATTATCAAATTAGTAATGCAAAAAATATTTACAGCGGCAGCACTAATTTCCTGTCAAAATTTAAAAAAAAATATATTAAAATACTGCACAAATGCAAGTACTTTCTAGTTTTATATGCAAATTTACGCAAGCAAGATTGAATTTATGAAAACAGCCAAACTATGTAAATATGTTTAAAATTTCATCAAATTTATCTGATAAATATTTGTAAATTTTCCTTTCAGAGTTATCATTTAAATATTACACCACTTTAGATACATCCTAGAACTTTCCAATAGAAATTAAGCTATTCAATGGAAATCAAACAGAAGCGGAAATCAAATAACATTTTTCACACAACCTTGGAAAATTAATTAAAAATTGTTGAAGTGCATAATATTAAAGTATTACAAGACGGATTTTCAAACTTAAAAAAAAAAATTAGTATCTTATCTAAAACTTTAAAGTGTTTCTCAAAACAACATTTCTATAGATTATTTTTAGATGTGAAAGATAAATAAATTTAGATTAGAAAAAGTTCGAAGTCTGATAAGTGTTTAAACTTTTGATTTTTGTTTGTTTTTGTACATACAAATTTTTCCTTTTCAAGTACGCCTACATAATTATTTCTAATTAAAGAAATGATGTAGCGGTATTTTTTTTTTCTTTCAAAAATAATCAAGATATAAAAAAGAGAGGGAGAGGGGTGGTTTAAGGGAATGTATTTATACATTAAAACCAAACTAATAAACATTAACTATCTTAATCCTTTTTTAAAACATTTCAATAGCAAATACAAAAAATAATTAATTCTACTTTAAATTTAATGTAATTGCATTTTGAATTTTGATAAAATTAATTATTTATCTTCTTGGGTTATAGGAGTTTACACAAAAGAAAACAAAACAAAACAAAAAAGAATTAATAAATACAAAGAAAAATAAAAATTTATTATTACTTTTTTATAAATAAATTCTAATTATTATCACGGTGAAGTACAAAATAAATTTTAAATTATCTTATCTTTAAATAAAATTCATTTATTTATTTGTTGCTGTTGCTTGTTTTTTTGGTTTTTTTTCTTTTCTTTAAATTCTATTTTCATCAGTGCTTATGAAAACCATTAATCTTAATCATTTTTAAAGCGCTATGTACAATATTTTATATACAATCGATATCTTTTACTTAACTTTATTTATCTTTTTCTTTTTTTAATCGAAAAAGGATTAAATTTTTTTTTTTTTTTCATTTTAGAGTAGATATAAGTTTAGCTTGCAGATATTTGAAGACTGTAAAATTCTATCGAATTGAAAAACACAGCTAAAATTTTATGTAGAAAAGAAAAAGAAAAAAGAAAAGAAAAGAAGAAAATAATTGACATGAAAAAAAAGAAACATAAAAAAGAAAATTTAATACTATAAATTTTGTTTAGATTTAATTTCTACTTTGTTTTCATCTTTTGATTTTATATCTTCTGTGTTTGTTGTTGATTGTTGATTAATATTTTGTCCTTCCCGTGGTGCAGGTGAATTTAAATTATTTGGACTAATGATGATCTCTGAATATGGTGGTGGCTGTGATATGGTATTCTGGAAAATTTACACAGTTAATTAAAAATATTGAAGATAGTTTAGTGCATTTTCGAAAATGTCAAATAATCGTCAATTTGATTAAATTCAGCAATTTGAAATTTGACGTTTTCGAAGATGCTGCACATACATAGTTTTTTGAATGAATGAAATTTAAAGGAAAATTTTCTAAACACTTACTATATCTCTTCCAGCTTCATAGGGTGGTGGAGCTTCTGGTATATTCGTTATAGCTGGTATCGTTGATATATTTTCTTGTATATTTTGTTGTCTTGTATTCGTTGTATCATCATATGCTGGTGGTCGATCACGTAATCTTGATAGAATTCGAATTTGCATGGAATTAAGTGATTCTCTAAGAAAATTTGATGTACCACTAACACCACCACTGTTACAATTTGATGATCGAGCAATTGTAATTGATTCTAAATCATGTCGTTGACTACAAGAGAGAAAGAGAAAAAAAAAAAAAAATTGAAATATACCATAGAATAATAAATAATTTCATAAATATATCAATCTTACGATAAATACCGTGGTTTCGTGCATAAACGATAGATTACCATTATAAGAGCTGCAATAGCCATAACCAATGCTGCTGTTAAAGCTATCTGTGATGCAGTCATAAATACACCTGTTTTTGATACAGTTACACTATAAAAGATTGAATATGATGAAGACATAATATTACTTTGAATCTAAACTATAAATTTTATTATAATTACAAAAAAAAAAAAACATTTATGTTTTTCATTAAAAGATAAATTTTTCAAGTAGATTTTCAACGTTTTAAATTTTTTATGTCAATGGAGGAATATTTTCTCAAAAAAAATAAATAAATAACAAACAACAAATTCTCATTTATGTACGTTATTTACGTTACGCATCAGCGATAAATTTATCATTTTGGATAAAAAAGATAAATTTGCAAATTTAATATATTTAAATATTAACTTAATGATAAGCGAAAAATATTTTAAAAATTTAAAAAAAATAAATAAACAATAAGAAGGAAAAACAAAAATAAAAAAGGTGTCACAAAAGCCTTCATCAGAATTTACTTAGGTCTTGACGGTTTTTTTTTTCTATTTTATCTGATTCATTTAAATTCGTGATGTCACGAACTAATAACATTAAAAAAAAATGAAACTGATAAGAGAAGTACTTTTTTTTTCTTTTGTGAATATATTAAATAATTTAAAATAAATACCATGGAAATATGATTTTGTTATTGTGGGTGGTTTTTTTTTTTTTTCAATTTTGAAGGTAAAACAGCAATGATAAGGCATAAAGAGAAAATTTACTGTGAATGTTTTTGATTAGAAATGTGAAGAAAAAAAAAATATTTCAGGATTTTTACCTTGATTGTTATCGAAAACAAAAAAATAATATAGGTCATTAGAATCTTTGATAAAAGGCTTTACCGTTG
The DNA here is from genome assembly GCA_939192795.1 of Bombylius discolor. Classification (NCBI taxonomy): domain Eukaryota; kingdom Metazoa; phylum Arthropoda; class Insecta; order Diptera; family Bombyliidae; genus Bombylius; species Bombylius discolor. Next base: position 1,067,249 of record OW584241.1, on the reverse strand, counting down.
AAGTAGATAATTTTTGTTTTTGAATTTGAGAGATTCGTATTATTAAGAAAATCACCCATTTAACTCATTTTCAGTCAGAAAATGTTTGACCTAATAATTGAAAAAAATGCAAAGACCCTTTCTAGTTCAATCTAATGACGGAATATGATAATTTATGACCTTCTGATTCCAAATCTGAAAAGAATTCTGTCACGCGACTTTTAGTTTTCGAGATACAGTTTTTCAAAAATTTTGTCGTTTTTTTGTGTAGCAGATTTCAATTTTATTCATTTTTGTTAGATAATGCATTGTAATTAAATTAGAATATATTTTTATTTCTTTCAATTGTTAAGTTTTTGAGATATTTTTTACCAAAATAATGCTTTTGAAAAAGCACCTGATGTCTAAAAGGTACTCATATGTATATTCAAAGATATAAAATTAGGAATTCTAAAAAATTTTATTAATAAAGCTCATGCAATCTACGAAAATATTAAGTATCTATTGTTTGTTGCAATGAAATTTATAATTGTGTATTTTTTCCCTGTTGTAAATTATATTTTATACTTTTTTTTTTTATTACAAATAGGGGGTTTTTTTATTAACACTCACAACTAATAAAAAACAAAAATTCTTACAAGTATTTTAAAATAGAAATCACTTAAAATTTTAATAGGTACTATATCTATTTTTTTTTTCGAATGTGTCTTATCAAGTATCAAAAAACGATATAAAAATAATCAGATAACTATATAGTCTAAAAAGAAATTAAATGAATGGTTATGTATTTTTTTAAGTAAATAAAATGAATAATTAATATATTTAATTTTTAAAATTAAATAAAAATAAAAATAAAAAAAATTGATAATTACTGGCACATATTGAAACTTCCAATATCATTTACACACATGCAACGATTGTTTATACATTGAAGACCACTATGACCGCAACAATTATTAAAACAAAACTCTCCAAAACCTGAAAAAAAAAAAAAATTGAAATAAAATAAAAGTAAAAATTAAAAGAAAAAGAAGATAAATGTAGTTAACCCGTATTTACAACAAATATTAGATTTATCATAAATTATTGTGTTTGAACAGATAATATATTTTTTTTTTTTCGAAATCTAAAAATAACGCAGAATATCAAATTTGACATATTTTGATAAAATTAAGTAAAAAGATATTTCACAATTATCACCGGTGTAATTTATTACTTTCACATGGTTTGTCAAATGCACTCATAAAATTTATTTTTATTTCATATTTTGCATCACGTTCATGATAATTAAGAAATCTGCATAATTACTTTTCAAACAAACAAACAAAAAAATAACTTGAATATTTTTTTGTGATTTTGAAAAGTAGAATTATTTCGTTATCCCTATTCATTTGGACATCGTGCCAGCTCTGTCATACGAATAAATTCGTTCTGTACCAACGGATTTAGTGGTTCGCATTCAACTTTGAGCTGTAAGTACATGTATAACTTGAGTTGACCCTGATGATGATGATTCTTTGAATGTCCAATAAACGAAATTTTTTTTTTATAATCAAAGACCTAAGCAAATTTTCTGTCAGGCGCTTTTGACAAAAATTTGGGTTCTAAGGAGACTCTTAATTCAATAGATTAAAGATATTCAAAAGGAAGGCTAAGAAAATACCTGTACTTTTCGGTCACTAATTAAATATTTAAAAATTTTTTTTTTCACTAAAGTATTTCACAAAAATATGTTTTCATTAAAATTGTTTTATAAAAAAAAAATATATATTCAAAGAAGTTGAACCAAAATAAACAATAAATAAAATTTGTACTTCGAATTGTTTTTCGATTACCAAAATAAAAATATTTGTTACAAAATTTTGGCAAAAACACAAACCTACAATTTAAATAAAATTACAATGAAAACAAATTAACAAATATTTATATATTGTTAAGTAAATTTGATAAGTTGTTGATATACACGTTGAATTTACATAATTCTTATGAACTATTTGTTGGATAATAAACACAGACAGTTGAATAAATTACATCAGTTTGAAAAAAATGTAAAAGAAAATCTAAAAAAAAAAAAAACAAAACAAAAAAGTATCTAACACGTTCAAATAGGAATTTGTAATAAAAATTCATTGCAATAAATTTATGATTGATAAATATACATACATAACTATATACAGAAATTCTGTCGTTTCTGTTCTTTCTGTAATAATTAAAAAATAAAATTTGAACAGTTCAAAAAAATTAACTAAAGAAACATTCAACACGGAAAAGCTCAAATTTTAAATTTTGCGGAATGCGAATATTTTTTTTTTCTTATCAATATAATTAATTATCCTTTAAACTAAATACGTGCTTTATTAATTATCTAGATTTTTTTATTTTTTCAATTTAAAACTTAAATAAAATGTTTTGTTATACTTTGAGTATGTTGTTTCACATTAATTTTTTTCCTAAAAAAATTTTTGCAAACATTTTGTTGACACGAGCACCAATTTCTCACTTCTAATTTAAAATATAAAAAAAAAAATCGTAACAAAAAACAAAAAGGAAAACTTATCTAAAACATTCTACACGTTTTGTTTCAAAGTATACAGTAAGCCCAAATTGAAAAAAATTTATTTTGAAAAAATTATATATTCGATAAAAGATAAACTTACGAGGACATTCAACACATGCACGTAAATCTTCATTATATTGATAATATTTTTTACATTCACATATTCCCCATACATTACATATTTGATTAAAACCTGAACAATATTTATTACATGTTTGATTATAACTTGATTTATGAAAATTTTTTAATGTACGTAAAATTTCATCAGATATTCGATCATAATCATCAATATGATTACATTTAACAAAATAAAATAAACATAAATAATTTATAAAATTAAATAAAAATATTATAGATTTTAATTTACACATTTTTTTTTTTTATATTATTTTTATTAAAATTTACAAATTAAAAAAACAAAATCAACACAAATTGATTTTATTCACTTCATTCGTTTTTTATTCAATTATTAAGTATTAACACTTAATTTAAGGTACCTATTATTTGTTTATTTATTTATTTTTTTTTTTTTTTTCAATTTATAAAAAACCACAAAACACCTGATTTTTGTATTTTCTCTTTAAATTTCCATTTTTTAAAATTTTATTCAATTTATAATTATTAAAATTCAAACACTATCTTAACGATATTTTCGAAAAAAAAAAAAAAAAAAAAATTCTTAAAGTAGGTAGGTACTTTTGCCTATATGATATATGTATACATATATGTATTTTTTTTTTTTTGATAATATGAAATGTTCTCGATAACACATCTAATTTACAAATGACACAAAAATTATGAAGAAAAAAAAAAAAAAAGAATTATGAAAAAAAAAACCATTTACATATACATACATACTTTGTATATCATTTAGCATACATACATATAAACTAATATACGATAACGTGATAAAATTTATATTCTAGTAAAAAAAAAAACACACACAAGAGAGAAAAATAACAACAATTTATTACATTTTTAATAATTATTCGAAATAATCTTAACAATAAAACTTTTCAATAAAAATGAAAAAGAAAAAAAAAAAGTAAACAAGTAATATTCATTTATTTAATACTTTCAAAAGCAATGACGGGTCATAATAATTATAATTTGTTTTATTTCTTTAAAGTAAAAAAATAAAAATAGAAAAAAAATAAATAAGCAACAACACTTTATCATATCGTTATAACATATAAAACGCGATATATTGAAATGTTGTTATACCTATTTTGTTATCAGTTGATACCGAAAAATTTTTCGAATTCGTTGTTTTTTTTAAACTTTTCGTTCAATAATCATCGATATTTTGTCGTCTATCCAGTTTTTAAATGTAAAAAAGATTCTACGAGAATATTTCTATTCAACAAAAAAAATCTGAGGGCTTAAAAATGAAAACGTGTATATTTTGTTCATGGATTAAAATATTCTGATTAAATTTAAAGGACTCATGGGACTCACAAGAATGTAAAAAAAAAAAAAAAAACTAAATAAGAATTACTTTCAGTTTATGATATTAGAATGAAATCAATAAGTCTTTTGTAAAATGCAAATTGACAATTTCAACTGACAAAAATAAAAATTAGAAAAATTGAAAAGGTTTTACATATGAGCCATTTACATATATTTTAAAAGTGGCTTGGCAACAATAAAGGTGTAATGAATCGTACATTAATTCTTCTATACATATTTTCGGACCATAGTTATTTTTATTCTTAAATTTCTCATAGTTTGAAATTCAATGACGATATTCGGTGACGTAATTGAAATTGTAAATGTAATTAAATTAGATTTTTTAATCAGTTAAACACTTTTAGGAAAAACCCTCATAGAAATAATTTTCACAATTATGAATTAAGTTTTCTTAAGAATTAATTAACTGGAAAATCTAAATTCAAAATAAAAAATAAAAAAACAAAGTAATGTAAAATAAATTACAAAAGCTCAAAATTACAAAAGCTTTTATGATTATGAAATATGAAAAAAAAATATAAAGTAAGAAAAAAAAGCTTAATAATATGTTCCACATTTTTTTTTTATTTCCTAAAATGCTACACTTGCTAGCAATTAGAATTTGCCGCACTCTTCAATTAGAATTTATCAGTAAAATATAACAGTTTTTCGTTCTATCGTTGCCTGAAAATTATTTTAATTATTATTAATTTTTTTTTTTTTGAATTATTCAAAAGTAAAAGAAGTAAATTACATTTGGCCACACAATCGGTACAATCCAATCGATGTAAGACGACACTCTTGTAAAAACAATTGGTTTTGAACTGGAACATGATTCTCCAAATGATGCGATTCCAATTAAATATTGGCCAAAATAATCACCTTTTTCTTTTTGAAAAATCAACGGACCACCAGAAACACTCTAAAATTATATAAATAATTTTGTCAATGAGCTTTTCGTATAATGTAGCTCGATAAACAATAAATTGCATTTTCATAATCAATAATGTCTTTTTAAACAAATATTCTAAAACTCACTCGACATATAGAAACTTCTGAAACAGAATTTTGAGCACAAATTTGATTTTCTTGTATTCCATTTGGCAAGCTCAAATTTAGTCCAACAACTTCGTTACACCTTGCATTTTCAATAAGTGCTAAATTTGATAGAACAAATTCATTGTTAATTTGATTGTATCCAATCGATAAAACATCATTTTCTGGTAAACTATTTTCTGTCCACAAACAAGCTGGTTTGATGTGAGAATTGAACCTGAAAATATTCAATTAAAAAAATCCAAGTAGAAAGAATGTTTACTCACGTAACATTCGGTGTAATTTTTATCAATGCAATGTCATCGTACATTAAACCATTCTTATAATTCGGATGAACATATATTTCAGTAATATTGAAATTTTGATCAATGCTTTGATTTGTGTATAAATTAAAATCTTCGATGCGCACTACATTTGCACGAAGCCTGCAAAAAAAAAATCTCTTTAAATATTTTTAAATAAGGAAAAAATAATTTTTGTTTTTTTTTTACCCTCTATCATACGCACAGTGTGCAGCAGTAGCAATATAATTTTCACTAATTACAAATCCTCCACATTTCCATTTTATATTATCTCTTGATGATTTCCATCCAATTGCAGCCTGTATGTCAAATGAAGAAAAATAAAATTTAACAAAAAAAAACATATATCTGAGACTGTTTGAATCTAGATCAAGACTTTAATGAGAATTATTTGTAAGCTTTTTTCTAGTTTTAGAAAATGTTAGAAGACAAGATTAGAGTAATCTTTCTACAGATTTTATCAAAAATTTAACAATCAATAAAAATTAAAATAATGACTTCGATCTTTTTTTTTTTAAAGCTCTACTCACGATGACTGGACTGTATTTCCGAAAATTGTTCACGTCTGAAACATAGATAAGGAATTTGTATATATGTATTTTTTATTTATTTTAAAATTTTTATACGTACTTGTTTGATAGTCATAGCACACTATAAATAAAAAAAACGTATTAAATTTTTTCAATTAAAATTAATTGTTTACAGATTAGTCCCTTACTATTATGTGCAATATGTTGTGATTTTCCAAAATTATACGTGGTTCCTTTAATCTGTGCTGTGCTATCACTTGGTTTTAAAACAGAATTTGAAAAGTTCGAATTTTGATTATTTTGATTCATAGAATTCACAGAATTTGTAAAATTAGAATTAAACTGATTATTTGATAAAACACTTTCACAACAAACTATCGGGTCTCTTCCTTCAAAATAACAAACATCCTGTCTTGTTAATTGAAATTTTATAATAGAACATTCATAAATTAATTTACATATTCCAGATGTACCTTTTGATGTAACACAATTCGAATTTATCTGATTATCAGAAACATTAAAACTATAAACATTTAAAAAAAAATGAATAAAAATAAATAATATCAATGACTTTGAACACATTTTTTTCCTAAATTCTCGATTTTAATTACCGCCGTATTTATGCTTAAATCAATAGAGACTGTCAGTTCGGTACTGCTATTGCCACAGATTTTTATAGTAAATGATAAGCTTTATTGAAAGATGAAAAAATTATTTAAAAAAAAACTTGTTTTTAATAGGATGTTCATGATATTTAATTATTTTTTCAAGTTCATAACAAAACGACTTTTTAGTTGCTACAAAGTTTTTCTTATCATGTAAAATTATATGATAGTATTAAATTTAAGTAATGTTTAGCTTTTTGGCCATACAATCGATTCAATCCAATCGATATATGATGATACTCTAGTATAGACTCCCGGAGTGGGACCAGCACAAAATTCACCAAATGATGTAATTCCAATTAAATGTTGAACATCATAAGGACTATAACCAGTTTTGAATACTAGAGGTCCACCAGAATCACCCTATATAAAATCGAAAATTTAGATTTCTTTTATCAGATTTCACAAGAAAAAATTATTATTGGGAATCATCAATTACTTGGCACGTGTCAGCTTTCCCTGCTGGATCTTTAGCACATATTTGCGTTTCAAGAATGCCATCTGGTAATTGAAAGTTTGATCCTAGAACTTGACGACAGTTTTTCAAGGGAATATGTGTTAAATTTCCTTCAAATAACTCATTTGTCCTTCTTCCTGCAAAAGCATTTGTACCGTATCCCATAGCTATAAAATTTTCCACAGGAACTTCACGTTCGGTCCATAAACATGCTGGTCTGATGTATGCAGAAAATCTGTGAAGAAGAAAAATATTTTCCTTTTTCAATATTCTTCTCTTTTTTTTCTTTGAATATTTGTACTAACAAGGCATTCGGTGAAATTTTCAGTAATGCAATATCATTATACATTAAATTTTTATTATAATTCGGATGTACAAAAATTTGAATAACATCAAAATCATGTGCAGTAATATCATCATCATCTTTTAACAAATTTAAATCTCCGACACGAACTGAATCTGCAGGAAGCCTACAAAAAAAAAAAAAAATCATAATTTCAGTACTAGTATCCAAAAAATTTTATAAAGAACAATTCGTAGTGAATTATATCACCCTTTATCATAGGTGCAATGTGCGGCAGTTATCACAAAATTTTCACTTATAATACTCCCACCACATTTCCAATCAACACTACCATAAAATGATTTCCAACCTATGGCAGCCTGAAAAAAAAAGAAGAAAAAAACAATCTTTTCTCGAAACGCGACTTTATTTCAAATTCATTCACCATTTGTGGATTATCTTGAAGTTTAGAACGTTGACCTCCAGCAAATACAGGGACTGCTTTTACTGGTCCCCAAAAGTAAATTGCTGTTTTTTTTTTTTTTTGCAAGAGTAAATAAATAAAACAATACATATTCCCATGAAAAAATTAGGATATTACTAACCTTTTAGTGAATCTGGTGTTTGATATTCTATACATTCTATAACATACGTCATGAAACAAAAGATAAATCAAAATGAATCACTTTTTTTTTTTAAATAAAAGTAAAAAACAAAAATCCTTACTTTTATGTACGGTCCTGTTTGATAATTTAATCTTTTCGTAGATATCATCTTCTATCCTACTATCGACTTCAGGATCACCTACATCATCTGTAGGATTCAACCAAGGATACAATGAATTTACTGAATTATTATTTTCACAACAAACAACAGGATATTTTTTTTCGAAAAAGCATATATCTTTTAATGTTAATTTGAAACGATCCTCTGGACAATTATGCGCTTGTTTGCATTGTCCAGAAGTTCCAATTGATGTAACACATTCTGAATTTAATTCTCGTAAATTATCATTATCAATAAAATAAATTCTTCCTGTAGACTTTACAGATTTTTTTTCTGTATTAATAAATTTTATGCATATCAATAATATTAATATTTTGTGATACATTTTAAATTTAACGTCTTAATTTCTTTTAATCTCGATTGAAACTGAACTAAATGAAATCTTAAAAAAGACTTTATTAAGAATTATCTTTATTTTTTTAAACTTTAGCACAACAGAAAAAAACAGAAAAGAATATTTATTGTACAATGATGTGCACTTGATTGAAATAATATAATACATAATTTTAAATATAGTATGTAAAACTTGTTTTTTAGTATGTTCTGATCATAATAATAATTTTCATAAAACGATCTTGAAAACAATATGAAATATAATGTGTACATATGTATGTATACAGTATACACGTATAAAATATATTTGGGGTGGGGATTTATGGTAAATATAGTCTGACAAAAGTCAACAAAATAAAAAATCGAATTAAATACCATTTTTATTTATTTAATTGATTGACATTGAAATGTAATTTTAACCGGTTTTATTCTTATCAAGGAAGAATTTATTTAAAAGATATTTTTGTATCTTACAATTACATTCTTTACATTTTAAAAAGAAAGTATTGCTCTGTATAGTGGATAATTTCAAAAATTTATTCAATTTTTTTATTTAAATTTCTCACACAGCAAAAACATAAAAACCTTGAAGACTATTTTGGATTTGACTATGCAAATAAGTCACAATATCTCATAACATTTTTTTATATTTTTTCTTTGTTTACATATTTCTTTAAACTGATTCTCATGTTTAAACAAATTCTTTTTATATAATTTCAGTACTTCACTTAAACATATTAGAGCATTTGGATTTTCCATAACATATAATTCAATTGATATTTTAGTACTTTCTCAATTAGTATGTTCGTTCATAAGTGATATTTCGCCTGATAGTGTAATCAAATGTATCAATTTTTTTATGAATCACAGAAAAATCACATTTTTCGTTGAGGTAAATTTTGCTATGGATGAATTAAAATGTTCAATAGAATAATTAATTGTATGTGATTTTTTTTTTTTTTTTGCTAATGTCTAAAAAATTTTTAAATGTCCACATACAAGTTCAGTTCCAAAACTTTTTAAATGTTCAAAATAAATAAGACTTGCTGGTAGACAAACAGCATACATTTTATGTATCTGATATTATTTTTGTGATTGATTTAGCAATTTGATGTTCATCTTGTGACATTTTTATAATAATAATTTTTCAATCTATGAATGAAAATGGAATATACATATGTAATATATTAGATCCTATTTATTTTATTAATTATGTACATTTAATTACATTTCAATGAAAAATTCTCTTCTACAATATTTTAGTTTGTTAAATAACACCAAAGAACTGAGAAAAAAAATTATTTTTAGCTAGAATTTTTAAATATATTAGCACACAGTCACATTCGCATGTTAACACATATATGTATGTATATAAATATTATCAAAATCTTATTAAATTCTTTTACAAAAAAAAAAAAAAAAAAAAAAAAAAAAAAAAAACCCAGTTAAAAAAAATATTATCAACATACTTCCTTCTCAAAAATTTTATTTCATAATCTAAGTATTTTCTAGAAATATAACCAAACCACTCAAGTAGACATATATGAGAGTTTCGTGAGAAACATAATATGAGATCGAGATCTGTATCTATTATGATAATATGACAAAAAGAAAAAAAATTGATAAGATTTTTTTTTTTCTAATTTGATTTGTGACGTAAGCCAGTTCTAACTTCCAGAAAAATTGCTGATTTACTTATAAAAATTAAATTTGGATATGAAGAGCAAAAAATATATTTTATATACATGTGTAGATATGTATGTAAAACTACTTACAAATTATATGTATATCTGTTATTATTATATCAGCACTCAGCTTTAATTTAATTAATGCCATAAGGATAAAATCATATTGAACAATATGTTCTTTTGCCGATTTTTTCTTATTTGGATCAAATAGTTAATTTTATTATTTTCTTAGAAATAATTAACAGAAAAAAAAAATTTTTAAATTGTATATTGAAAGCTAAAAATTTATTCATTAGTAATTAAGTGTTTTTTTTTATGTGCTCTAATAAGTTAAAAAGTTTTCTTTTAGTCATGCTCTGTTTTTGTTTTTTTTTGTTTTGTTTTTTTTTTAGATTAAAATTAAATTAAATAAGTCTTGCTGCTTCATTTGGCCACACAATCGGTACAATCCAATCGATATACGATGCCACTCTTGTAAAAACAATTGGTTTTGAATTGGAACATGATTCACCATATGATGAGACTCCAATTATTTGTTGACCAAAATAAACACCAGTTTCTTTTTTAAATATCAAAGGACCACCAGAAATACTCTGAAAATGTAAAATAGATTTTACTTCAATTATGTATATACATATATACATATACATATATGTATATGTATGTACATATGTAAATGCTTCTAAGTTATTAAGGTAGTACTAAAATATTTTAACACCTACTTGACATATGGGAGCATCTGGATTAGAGTTTACGGTACAAACTTGACTTTCTTGTACTCCATTTGGTGAACTTAAAGTCGATCCAAGATTTTCATTACATCTTGCATTTTCAATTAATGTCAAATTTGCTACAAGAAGTCCATGGCTTTGTTGATTATATCCAATAGATATAACATTATTTCCTGGGAAGAAATTCTCTGTCCACAAACAAGCTGGTTTAATGTGAGAATTGAACCTGAAAATGTTCAATTTAGAAAAATTTTCCTAGTAAAATGGAGATGTACTCACGTAACATTCGGTGTAATTTTTATTAATGCAATGTCATTGTACATTAAACCATTCTTATAATTCGGATGAACATATATTTCTGTAATATTGTGTTCTTGAGTAATGTCATTTGTAGATTGATTTAGATTGGGACTATCAAATAAATTTGAATTTCCGATATTGACAACATCTGCGGGAAGTCTAAAAAAAAATATATATAGATACAGTCAAATTCCTCTAAGTCGAATCGTCAACTGCCATCAAAATAATTTCGAGTTAAAGGGATTTTAGAAGAAATTCGAGTTATAGAGATTGGAAAAAAAAATTAATTTTTTTGCTAACTACATAATATAAGAAACACATACATATCTAAATATGTATAGAATTTGCTAATTTTATAGGTTGAAAAATTTTAAAATATTTTTTTCTTTTCTTTTTAAACTTATAATTAATAAACTCTACATATTTAACCTTTCTTTCTACCACATTATAGTTTCTCGATCCTAAATACATATACTAAATATCGTTTAAAAGGAAATAACTATATTTTCTTTATCAATATATTGAATTATGTTTTGGACTGTGTATATTAAAAAAAACTACGTTGTCGCCTTATTTAAAGGATTTGCATATAACAAAAGTAAAGATTTTGTTAGAAATAAAAGGATAAGAATTCCATTATATTAGATGTATTTATTATTCAAAAATCTTAAAAATATATTTAAATGATACATACTTGAAAATATTTATAAAATATGAAAGAGAACATTTTCTTATTTTTTTGTGTTTTGAAAAAAAATATTAGAACAATAGGAAATGTGTACACAAAAATAAAATGAAATAGAAGCCTTTATTATTTTTGTCTTACAATTTTTTGCTGTGCATAATTTCGAGTTAGAGAAATTACAGGTCTCTAGAACGTTGAAAAAAATGTTGACTTAGAGGAATTTTCGTCTTAGAGGAATTTCGACTTAGAGGATATTTTTTCTATAGAAATTTGAAGGGAGCGCAAAAAAAGGCCTAAAAAATTCGAGTTAAAGGAAAATCCGAGTTATAGAGATTTCGAGTTAGAGGACTTTGACTGTATATGTATATATGTATGTGTATAATTATAAGTATAAATGTGGCTATTTGATATATTTAAATAGAAATAAAAAATTTTCTTCTGCCTACCCTTTATCATATGCACAATGTGCAACTGTAATAATAAAATTCTCAGTAATAAGATATCCTCCACACTTCCAAATTATTTTTCCATCTGATGATTTCCACCCGATTGTGACCTAGTCAGATAAAAATAATATTACTTACTCATCTTAGTTTTAAGTATTTTAAAACTAGATTTTATTATGTATTATTCAGACAATAGAAAAACTTGAATATACTATATGTATGTATGTATTTCCATATTGAAAAAAAAATAAATAAATAAATAAATAGAAAACCTTAAAATTTGTGTAAGAAAAAACCCCATCATTATGGAAATTTTAATTTTCTTAAATTTTACTTACTATCTGTGGACTGTATTTCCAATAATCCTTCACTTTTAAAACATGAACGAAAAAGAAAATATTTCAAATTATTTTATTGATTAATTTTTTGTAAAAAAAAAATACATATGTATGTACGTACTTCCTTGATATTCATAACACCCTGTAAAATAAAGATAATAAAAATTTATCATAAGAAATTAATATCACAGATTATCCTTACTATTTTTCACGATTATTTGTAATTTTTCATTTTGTCTGTCATATGAAGCCAACGGATTAATGGTCGATGTTCGTATTAAAGGCAATGGATTACGATGATTTGGAGTAGCTGTTGTTGTCCGTATCAAAGGAAGTTCTGGACGATATATTATAGTTTGTGTAGCTGTTGAAAGATCAACAGGTAAATTATAACGATTTCCGGTACCTTCATAAATAGGCATTTGCAAATCATCAAAATTTGGTACAAATGTACTTTCACAACACACTATCGGATCATTTTGTTCAAAATAACAAATATTTTCCATTGTTAATGTAACTTTTCCAATTGGACATTCATTAAATTTTTTACATAATCCAGATTTACCAATTGATGTAATACAATTCATATTTAACCACATATTTCCATTATCAGAAAAATTAAAACTGTAAACATTTGTAATAATTTGAATAAAAAAAAATATTTCCCAACAATTAGAATACATGACTATTATATTATTTTTTTAAAATATATATAGAACTCTTCACTATTTGTGACTGTATTTAACTCTAATTTAATGAAGACTGAACTGAACGTACTTTTTAGGAAACGAAACTCTTTAGAAAGCCAGAAAAATTCTTGACAAAAAACTTGTTTGTTTTTTGTAAGATTTAGATTTGTTTTTTTTTAATATTCTTATCTTCGCTTTTTACAGCAATTAATTTAAAAAAAAAAATTTGTTGAATTTCACGTTTTCTTTGCGATTAAGATTCAGTTTTTATTATCGAAGTTCTCAATTAAAACTTGATTTAATTTTTGAAAACTTTTTATTAAGTGCTTTCAAGTTTTAGTATTTTCTCAATAAAATATTTATTTCGAAGTTTTTAATAGATTTAATTTACTCTTTTTATATACTGACGAACATACATGTTCCATGAGTTAAACTCATTTTTTTTAATTTAGGCTCTTTAAATTTTAAGGTAATATCTTGCAAGATAAACAAGATCAAAAATCACCCGAAAAGCCCACTTTTATTTTTACAATATTTTGCTTAACAACTGCATTAAAAATATAGATAAAACAAATTCTTCACTGTGTTGACCACACAATTGATTCAATCCAATCGATATATGATGATACTCTAGTATAAACTCCCGGAGTAGGACCAGCACAAGATTCTCCAAATGATGTAATTCCAACTAAGTGTTGAATAGTAGAAAGAGTATATCCAGATCTAAATAGTAGAGGTCCACCAGAATCACCCTATATAAAATCAAAAATTTAAATTTATTTTATCAAATTTCACGAAAAAAAATTATTTAAAACTATCAATTACTTGGCATGTGTCATCTTTCCCTGCTGGATCCTTGGCACATATTTGCGTTTCAAGAATACCATTTGGTATCTGAAAATTTGTTCCAAAAGCTTGACGGCAATTTTCGAGAGAAACATGTGCTAGACGTCCTTCGTATAATTCATTTGTTCTTTTTCCTGCAAAAGCATTTGTACCATAACCCATTGCAAACAAAAATTTTATAAATATAGGAATATCAGGCTCTGTCCACAAACATGCTGGTCTGACATATAAAGTAAATCTGTGAAAAATCATAAATATGTATTTCATATTTTTTTATCCTTTTTTCATAAAAAATTATGTTCCTAATTACATGGCATTCGGTGAAAATTTCATTAATGCAACATCATTATACATCAAACTTTTGTTGTAACTGGGATGTACGAAAATTTGAATAACGTCAAATTGTTGTGAAACCGTATCATTATCATCTTTTAACAAATTTAAATCTCCGACACGAACTGTATCTGCAGGAAGTCTATCAAATAAAATCATATTATTAAAGTAGGTACGAGTTTATTCGCTATAAAATTTACTTTCTATCATAAGCACAATGTGCAGCAGTTACGATAAAGTTTTCACTTATAATTGCTCCACCACACTTCCAATCGATACTTCCATCGAATGATTTCCATCCTAACGCAGCCTGGAAATAAAAAAGAAATTTGCTATTTTTAATTTTTAATTTTACTTTAATTAATTTACCATTTGTGGATTATCTGTTAGGGAGGCTAAAGTACCTGCGACATACGCAAACTGTGGTGGACGTGTTACCAAATATTGATTTACTAAAATTAAAAACAAAAAAAGAAGCGAAAAAAAAAATCATAATAATAACAAAAATAAAATTAAATCACAAACATTCCAATAAATTTCGTCCTTCTGGAGACTGATATTCAATGCATTCTATAAAATAATAAAAAAAGAAAACTTTTAAATAATTTTATAAAAAATTATCCACATTTCTTGAATTCTTACTTCTATTGGCAATTCTATTCGATAGCTGAATCTTTCTATAAACACTATTCAAAGGAACACTTCGAGGGTCTTCTTCAAGTTTTTCACTTTTAATGTTATTGTTTTCGGAAGAATTTAAAAAAGGTGAAGGAATTTTAGGATTATTAGAATTTTCAGCATTTACTAGCTTTTCTGCAACTGAAAGATTTGAAGTATTAGGAGGTGAATCAATAATTTTAGAATTTGAAGGATTTATAAAAGAAGCTGGAAGAATTGAAGAATTAGAAGGCAAATTAGTAATTTTAGTATTTGAAGGATCTACTGAATTATTATTTTCACAACAAACAACAGGATTTTTTTGTTCGAAATAGCATGTATCTTTTAATGTTAATTTAAAACGATTCTCTGGACAATTATGCGCTTGTTTGCATTGTCCAGAAGTTCCAGTTGATGTAACACATTCTGAGTTTATTTCTAGCCATTTATCATTATCACTGAAAAAAAAACTATGCAAATTTACTTTTATATGAGTATTTTGTTGCCCGATCACAATGTTTATGGCTTTAATGCACATAAATAATATCGAAATTTTATAATGCATTTTAAATTAAATAATTATTTTCAATGTCCTTATTTATCTTGAACTTGATTAGAACTGAAAGAACACTGTTTTGATTTTTCTGTGAATAAATACACTATACGAATCGTTATAATAAACGTTCATCCGTTGGTACGTCATTGATATTTTTAATTTTAATTCAAACTTGCATCTCTCTAATACTTCATGAGAATAACTTCTTGGAAATTATGATATTTTTAAAACGAGATTTTATAAAAATGTTAATACAAAAATTTCAAAACATAAACAATTATTAAACGGGTTTTTATTCAAAGGCTTAAATAGTCGATGAACCGGCTTGCTAAATTAAAAAAAAAACTAAAAAAAATATATAATTATTTTTAGTCATATAACAAAAATCTATTAATTATGTTCTTATGTTTCACCAATGGTGAATTAAAGTTTTTTTTTTTTTAAATTGCATAGAAATGGCAAATTTTCAAGAATACGTTTATTTGAAATCGTGGATGCCTGTATAATGACTTTACCAACCCCCACCCCCACCTCCTAATTTCAATAAATATATATATCTCGTTTTTTTTTCTATTTTTTAGTGATTGTTTTTTTAAAAAAAAATTACCCAAAATAGCTGTAAAGAATGAAAAATTATTTAGGTACATATATCAAAAATCGAAAAAAAAACCGAAACAATTTTTTTGTTGTTCGAAATTCCAAATTTATTTAATTTATGATATTCAATATTGAATAAAAATCGCACATGTAAACAAGTCTAATTTCGAAATTCATTTGGATTTTCCAAAATATATGTGTCATTTAGATATTTTTGATACTTCGAAATATTATGAATAATAATCATTTTCTTTATATTATTTTTGTTTGAAACAGTTTTTTAATCTTCGAATAAATGAAATCTTGTATCTCATCATACATATTTTCAACTATTTTACATAGAACAAGTTTTTGCAAGTTCTTTTTCTTAATTTAAAAAATATTGAGTGGAATTTTCTTATTAAATTGTTAAAGTTGATATGATTAAAGTAAGATTATTAGACGACTGGTACATATTTTAAGCATAAATGAATTTTTTTTACAATAAACCAAAAGCCCATTTTTATTTTTACAATAAACCAAAAGCCCACTTTTATTTTTACAATATTTTGCTTAACAACTGCATTAAAAATATAGATAAAACAAATTCTTCACTGTGTTGACCACACAATTGATTCAATCCAATCGATATATGATGATACTCTAGTATAGACTCCTGGGTTAGAACCAGCACAAGATTCTCCAAATGATGTAATTCCAACTAAGTGCTGAATAGTAGAAAGAGTATATCCAGATCTAAATACTAGAGGTCCACCAGAATCACCCTATATAAAATCAAAAATTTAAATTTCTTTTATCAAATTTCACAAGAAAAAATAATTATTGGAAATCAGCAATTACTTGGCACGTGTCAGCTTTCCCTGCTGGATCCTTGGCACATATTTGCGTTTCAAGAATACCATTTGGTATCTGAAAATTTGTTCCTAAAGCTTGACGGCAATTTTCGAGAGAAACATGTGCTAGACGTCCTTCGTATAATTCATTCGTTCTTTTTCCTGCAAAAGCATCTGTACCATAACCCATTGCAATCAAAAATTTTATATATATAGGAATATCAGGCTCTGTCCACAAACATGCTGGTCTGACATATAAAGTAAATCTGTGAAAAATCATAAATATGTATTTCATATTTTTTTATCCTTTTTTCATAAAAGATTATGTTTTTAATTACATGGCATTCGGTGAAAATTTCATTAATGCAACATCATTATACATCAAACTTTCGTTGTAACTGGGATGTACAAAAATTTGAATAACGTCAAATTGTTGTGAAACCGTATCATTATCATCTTTTAACAAATTTAAATCTCCGACACGAACTGTATCTGCAGGAAGTCTATCAAATAAAATCATATTATTAAAGTAGGTACGAGTTTATTCGCTATAAAATCTTACTCCCTATCATAAGCACAATGTGCAGCAGTTACGATAAAGTTTTCACTTATAATTGCTCCACCACACTTCCAATCGATACTTCCATCGAATGATTTCCATCCTAACGCAGCCTGGAAATAAAAAAGAAATTTGCTATTTTTAATTTTTAATTTTACTTTAATTAATTTACCATTTGTGGATTATCTGTTAGGGAGGCTAAAGTACCTGCGACATACGCAAACTGTGGTGGACGTGTTACCAAATATTGATTTACTAAAATTAAAAACAAAAAAAGAAGCGAAAAAAAAAATCATAATAATAACAAAAATAAAATTAAATCACAAACATTCCAATAAATTTCGTCCTTCTGGAGACTGATATTCAATGCATTCTATAAAATAATAAAAAAAGAAAACTTTTAAATAATTTTATAAAAAATTATCCACATTTCTTGAATTCTTACTTCTATTGGCAATTCTATTCGATAGCTGAATCTTTCTATAAACACTATTCAAAGGAACACTTCGAGGGTCTTCTTCAAGTTTTTCACTTTTAATGTTATTGTTTTCGGAAGAATTTAAAAAAGGTGAAGGAATTTTAGGATTATTAGAATTTTCAGCATTTACTAGCTTTTCTGCAACTGAAAGATTTGAAGTATTAGGAGGTGAATCAATAATTTTAGAATTTGAAGGATTTATAAAAGAAGCTGGAAGAATTGAAGAATTAGAAGGCAAATTAGTAATTTTAGTATTTGAAGGATCTACTGAATTATTATTTTCACAACAAACAACAGGATTTTTTTGTTCGAAATAGCATGTATCTTTTAATGTTAATTTAAAACGATTCTCTGGACAATTATGCGCTTGTTTGCATTGTCCAGAAGTTCCAGTTGATGTAACACATTCTGAGTTTATTTCTAGCCATTTATCATTATCACTGAAAAAAAAACTATGCAAATTTACTTTTATATGAGTATTTTGTTGCCCGATCACAATGTTTATGGCTTTAATGCACATAAATAATATCGAAATTTTATAATGCATTTTAAATTAAATAATTATTTTCAATGTCCTTATTTATCTTGAACTTGATTAGAACTGAAAGAACACTGTTTTGATTTTTCTGTGAATAAATACACTATACGAATCGTTATAATAAACGTTCATCCGTTGGTACGTCATTGATATTTTTAATTTTAATTCAAACTTGCATCTCTCTAATACTTCATGAGAATAACTTCTTGGAAATTATGATATTTTTAAAACGAGATTTTATAAAAATGTTAATACAAAAATTTCAAAACATAAACAATTATTAAACGGGTTTTTATTCAAAGGCTTAAATAGTCGATGAACCGGCTTGCTAAATTAAAAAAAAAACTAAAAAAAATATATAATTATTTTTAGTCATATAACAAAAATCTATTAATTATGTTCTTATGTTTCACCAATGGTGAATTAAAGTTTTTTTTTTTTTAAATTGCATAGAAATGGCAAATTTTCAAGAATACGTTTATTTGAAATCGTGGATGCCTGTATAATGACTTTACCAACCCCCACCCCCACCTCCTAATTTCAATAAATATATATATCTCGTTTTTTTTTCTATTTTTTAGTGATTGTTTTTTTAAAAAAAAATTACCCAAAATAGCTGTAAAGAATGAAAAATTATTTAGGTACATATATCAAAAATCGAAAAAAAAACCGAAACAATTTTTTTGTTGTTCGAAATTCCAAATTTATTTAATTTATGATATTCAATATTGAATAAAAATCGCACATGTAAACAAGTCTAATTTCGAAATTCATTTGGATTTTCCAAAATATATGTGTCATTTAGATATTTTTGATACTTCGAAATATTATGAATAATAATCATTTTCTTTATATTATTTTTGTTTGAAACAGTTTTTTAATCTTCGAATAAATGAAATCTTGTATCTCATCATACATATTTTCAACTATTTTACATAGAACAAGTTTTTGCAAGTTCTTTTTCTTAATTTAAAAAATATTGAGTGGAATTTTCTTATTAAATTGTTAAAGTTGATATGATTAAAGTAAGATTATTAGACGACTGGTACATATTTTAAGCATAAATGAATTTTTTTTACAATAAACCAAAAGCCCATTTTTATTTTTACAATAAACCAAAAGCCCACTTTTATTTTTACAATATTTTGCTTAACAACTGCATTAAAAATATAGATAAAACAAATTCTTCACTGTGTTGACCACACAATTGATTCAATCCAATCGATATATGATGATACTCTAGTATAGACTCCTGGGTTAGAACCAGCACAAGATTCTCCAAATGATGTAATTCCAACTAAGTGCTGAATAGTAGAAAGAGTATATCCAGATCTAAATACTAGAGGTCCACCAGAATCACCCTATATAAAATCAAAAATTTAAATTTCTTTTATCAAATTTCACAAGAAAAAATAATTATTGGAAATCAGCAATTACTTGGCACGTGTCAGCTTTCCCTGCTGGATCCTTGGCACATATTTGCGTTTCAAGAATACCATTTGGTATCTGAAAATTTGTTCCTAAAGCTTGACGGCAATTTTCGAGAGAAACATGTGCTAGACGTCCTTCGTATAATTCATTCGTTCTTTTTCCTGCAAAAGCATCTGTACCATAACCCATTGCAATCAAAAATTTTATATATATAGGAATATCAGGCTCTGTCCACAAACATGCTGGTCTGACATATAAAGTAAATCTGTGAAAAATCATAAATATGTATTTCATATTTTTTTATCCTTTTTTCATAAAAGATTATGTTTTTAATTACATGGCATTCGGTGAAAATTTCATTAATGCAACATCATTATACATCAAACTTTCGTTGTAACTGGGATGTACAAAAATTTGAATAACGTCAAATTGTTGTGAAACCGTATCATTATCATCTTTTAACAAATTTAAATCTCCGACACGAACTGTATCTGCAGGAAGTCTATCAAATAAAATCATATTATTAAAGTAGGTACGAGTTTATTCGCTATAAAATCTTACTCCCTATCATAAGCACAATGTGCAGCAGTTACGATAAAGTTTTCACTTATAATTGCTCCACCACACTTCCAATCGATACTTCCATCGAATGATTTCCATCCTAACGCAGCCTGGAAATAAAAAAGAAATTTGCTATTTTTAATTTTTAATTTTACTTATTTTAATTTACCATTTGTGGATTATCTGTTAGGGAGACTAGATTACCTGCGACAAACGCACCATGTGGTGGACGTGTTACCAAATATTGATTTACTAAAATTAAAAACAAAAAAAGAAGCGAAAAAAAAAATCATAATAATAACAAAAATAAAATTAAATCACAAACATTCCAATAAATTTCGTCCTTCTGGAGACTGATATTCAATGCATTCTATAAAATAATAAAAAAAGAAAACTTTTAAATAATTTTATAAAAAATTATCCACATTTCTTGAATTCTTACTTCTATTGGCAATTCTATTCGATAGCTGAATCTTTCTATAAACACTATTCAAAGGAACACTTCGAGGGTCTTCTTCAAGTTTTTCACTTTTAATGTTATTGTTTTCGGAAGAATTTAAAAAAGGTGAAGGAATTTTAGGATTATTAGAATTTTCAGCATTTACTAGCTTTTCTGCAACTGAAAGATTTGAAGTATTAGGAGGTGAATCAATAATTTTAGAATTTGAAGGATTTATAAAAGAAGCTGGAAGAATTGAAGAATTAGAAGGCAAATTAGGAATTTTAGAATTTGAAGGATCTACTGAATTATTATTTTCACAACAAACAACAGGATTTTTTTGTTCGAAATAGCATGTATCTTTTAATGTTAATTTAAAACGATTCTCTGGACAATTATGCGCTTGTTTGCATTGTCCAGAAGTTCCACTTGATGTAACACATTCTGAGTTTATTTCTAGCCATTTATCATTATCAATGAAAAAAAAACTATGTACACTTACTTTTATATGAGTATTTTGTTGCCCGATCACAATGTTTATGGCTTTAATGCACATAAATAATATCGAAATTTTATAATGCATTTTTAAATTCAATAATTATTTTCAATGTCCTTATTTATCTTGAACTTGATTAGAACTGAAAGAATACTGTTTTGATTTTTTTGTAAATAAATACATTACACGAATCATTACAATAAACGATCATTCGTTGGTACGTCATTGATATTTTTAATTTTAATTCAAACTTGCTTCTCTCTAATACGTCATAAGAATAACTACTCGGACATTTTTTTTAAAACGAGATTTTATAAAAATGTTAATACAAAAATTTCAAAACATAAACAATTATTAAACGGGTTTTTATTCAAAGGCTCAAATAGTCGATGAACCGGCTTGCTAAATTAAAAAAAAAAGTTAAAAAAATATATAATTATTTTTGATCATATAACAAAAATCTATTAATTATGTTCTTATGTTTCACCAATGGTGAATTAATGTTTTTTTTTAAAATTGCATAGAAATGGCAAATTTTCAAGAATACGTTTATTTGAAATCGTGGATGCCTGTATAATGACTTTACCAACCCCCACCCCCTAATTTCAATCAATATATATCTCGTTTTTTTTTCTATTTTTTAGTGATTGTTTTTATAAAAAAAAATTACCCAAAATAGCTGTAAAGGATGAAAAATTATTTAGGTACATACATATATCAAAAATCGAAAAAAAAAACCGAAACAATTTTTTTGTTGTTCGAAATTCCAAATTTATTTAATTTATGATATTCAATATTGAATAAAAATCGCACATGTAAACAAGTCTAATTTCGAAATTCATTTGGATTTTCCAAAATATATGTGTCATTTAGATATTTTTGATACTTCGAAATATTATGAATAATAATCATTTTCTTTATATTATTTTTCTTTGAAATAGTTTTTTAATCTTCGAATAAATGAAATCTTGTATCTCATCATACATATTTTCAACTATTTTACATAGAACAAGTTTTTGCAAGTTCTTTTTCTTAATTTAAAAAATATTGATTGGAATTTTCTTATTTTATTCTTATTAAGTACTATTAAAGTACTTTATCAAATAGAACAGGGTTACCAGTTATTCCTACTACATTATGCTCTAAAATTATAATTTATAAAATACAAAAAGTTTTTAGAACTTTGATTTTGATGTAATAAATGTAATATAATTTAGATTCTCATTGAAATATCCTTGTTATTTAAATTTTCATCTTGGAATCTCATAATCCTACTTTTACTTACAATATTATGTACTACGTTTGTGAAAGTTTGTTTATTTATTTTATATTTTAATTCAAATCAAAAAACAGTTCGTAGATGATAACCTAAATAAATATCTTTAAAAATATTTTGATAACCTTAAGCCACAATGAACATTATGCTAGAAAAATTAATTTAATATTTTATTAATAAATGTGGAGAAAGATTTATTGTTAACTATCATTATTTTTATATACGAACGTTAATAATATACATATTATTATGGATGCTCTTGAACTCTATTCAATATTCTAGTTCAGTTTAATGGAACTTGTTCTTATAAAAGGCACATTCTTCATATTCATTAACATGAAGATACTCTATCAGTCGCATTTCTTTGCAATCTAATCTTTGACATTAATTTTTTTTTTTTTTTAATTTCGCTATATGTATTATAATTATAGAAACTGGTTTCATTCCATCATAATCCAACTTCTTGGACTCACACAAAAATTTAAAATTATTTTAATCAGTATACATTGAAACGAAACCTAAAATGTCTGGATTTCGAATATTAATTACTTTTATACAATTAACAATATTTATTTTAATTAAACCAGTTGAAAATAGTAATGGATATTTTTATTTTCCTCAGGAAAAACCTTATCCTCAATTAAATTCTGAATGTGAAACAACTGTTAATACACTTGGAACATGTAAAAGAGTTCGTGATTGTCCAAAAGAACGAATTAAATTGGATCGTCGTGATATATGTTATTTTGAACGAAATGACCCTGTAGTTTGTTGTGAACGTGATATAAGTGGTTTTCCAATTTTAGCACCTATAAAACGATCAACTGAACCATCAATTATTACAACTACAACTACTGAGAAATTTGTTGAATTACCATTTGAGTCTACAACTATATAGACGTTAAAACATCAGATGCTATATTTTCACCTCTAACTGATTTTCCAGATTTTCTAGTATCGAATACAAGATTCAAAAAATTATAATTTTTAAGTTACATATATGTACATATTTTTTTCAATTGTATAATTTTGTTTATTAATGATGAACAGATTGTAGTAAAATATTTCATTTATAGAAGTGATTGATACAAGTAGAGAATTTTTTTCTACCAAACGAAAAATAAATTGAATTTAAAAAAAAAAAATTTTATAAGAAAATGATTTTTTTATTGAAAACCACACATTTCATTAAGAAATTATAATACCATTCGGCCATACAATCGATTCAATCCAATCAATATACGATGACACTCTTGTATAAACTCCAGCAGTTGGACCAGCACATGATTCTCCAAACGATGTAATTCCTATTAAATATCGTTTACCATAACTATTATATATCAAAGGTCCACCACTGTCACCCTCAAAATTTATATTCCAGTATTAAATTAATCGATCAGGTTATCTTTTATAATATTAGAAGTTTCTTACCTGGCAAGTATCAACTTTTCCTTCAGGATCTTTTGCACAAATTTGAGTTTCAATTATTCCTTGTGGTATCTGAGGAAAATGTATACCGAAATCTAAACTACAATTTTCATTCGGTACGGATTGTAAATTCCCTTGATATAGTTCATTTCGTTTTCTTCCAGCAAAAGCATCTGTTCCATATCCCATTCCAATTAAATACGGTGGTGATTCAAATTTATGCCATAAACATGCTGGTTGAATAGATATCGAAAACCTAAAAAATAAATATCAAAGAAATAAACCTGTGTTTGTTAGTCGATAAATCTAATATGTCTTACGTTGCATTTGGTGTGATTTTCATTAAAGCGATGTCGTGATAAACAAAATCTCTTTTGTATTGAGGATGAACGATTATTTCTGAAATATTAAAATCTTGTGAATCAGCATCTCCTTCCACAAGTAGATTCAAGTCTCCTACGCGAGCAACCGCTGCTGGTTGTCTAAAATTTTAAATTGTACTTTAATTTAGAAATACTGTCTTCTCTGTTTTTCTAAATAACAAACCCTCTATCATATGCACAATGAGCAGCAGTTAAAATAAAATTGTGACTTATAAGACTTCCACCACAATTCCATACAATGGAATTATCATTAGATATCCATCCAATTGCTGCCTAATAAATATTGAATGAAAATTTTTAAAATAAAAATTTCAAACGTTTCTTTCTCATCATTCCAAAAATTACCATTTGTGGATTTTCAAATTGCTTTGCAGGAATTCCACCAACAAAAGTACCACTACCTAGAAAATTCATATAGAATATTCAATTTATTCACTGGAACTTGAAAAATTCTTTATCATTCTCACCAATAAGATTATAATCGCAGACTAACGTCAACGTGAAAGAAAAGAAATATACATAAATAATATTTAATTATTACTTTTATTAGGAAGTTTTTAAACAAAAAACTTTAAAGAATCTAATGGCTTTCAAATTACATTGTATTGCAATGCGGTCGTTTTCACAGCAAACTATCGGTTGAACGTTGTTTTGTTCAAAAAAACAAATATCGTTTGTATTAAAACTTAAATTTTCTGGAGGACATTCTACAGCTCTTAAACATCGTCCAGGCTTGTTTGCTGATGTTTTACAATCAGAATCTATTTCGAGATGATTTATTTCAGTTGTAAATAAAAAATCGTTATTTGATTGTGCACTAGCAATTGAAATTTCAAATATAATAATTGCAAATACGTGAAAACCAGTCATTTTAAATTTATCATTTTTGTTCCGAACTAATGCACGAATAAAAAACTACTAAATCTAAATTTCTTTTAAATTTTTCTAGAGAGACAAAATTCCCATCTGCTTTCCAGTAAATCAAGTTTATGTCATGAATATGAAAATGCATAATATGTATACCTTTATACATAGATTGAGATTAAGCTTTCGATTTAGACAGGTGTTTAATAATAAATTATGAAAATAATTAAAATTCTACATTTCGAGACAAATCAAGCAAAAGTACTGTTGTACGAAGAAAGCTTCTACTCACTTTATTTTCCTGATTTTTATAGAAAAAAGACTTTTTGTATGTAAAAATCAGATAAACAAAATAAATAGCTTTTTTCATAAAAAAAGTACTATTTCATGATTTGTACCATAGTGTTGACTGCTGAGTGTATACTGTGATTTCATTTTTAAACAAAAAACTAAGATTCAAGTCAATTATATTTTGCATAAAATTATCATTTCTTTATTTATATTTCTAGGGGAAAAACATAGACCGCTTTCTTAGAAAATTTTCATTTGATTAGAAATGTGTTATTTGTTCAATAATAAAAACATCTCCAATTACATATGCACATATGTATGTATATGAACATATGTATGAACTTGTACATAGACACACAGTACATCAACTCAAAATACATATTTCTATATCAAAGGACAAACAGTTTTTTATTAAAAACTACGTGCTATTTTCTATTGTTTTATTTAATAAATGAAAACCACAACATTTTCTTTTAGAATTTGTTATCCGGCCACACAATCGATTCAATCCAATCAATATACGACGACACTCTTGTATAAACTCCAGCAGTTGGACCAGCACATGATTCTCCAAACGATGTAATTCCTACTAAAATATGTCTACTGCCCTTTCTATATACCAAAGGTCCACCACTGTCTCCCTAAAAATTTATATTATGCACTATGTAATGTTATTCTTCGATCGGGTTTTAGATAGTTCCTTACTTGACATGTATCAGCTTTCCCCTCAGGATCTTTTGCACAAATTTGACTTTCGATTATTCCTTGTGGTATTCCAGGTAAATTTATATCAAAATCTTTACTACAATTTTCATTCGTTATGTATTGTAGAACTCCTTCATATAGTTCATTTCTCCTTTTTCCAGCAAAAGCGTTTGTCCCGTATCCCATTCCAGTTAAATTCGTTGTTGGTATATTAAATTCATACCATAAACATGCTGGTTGAACAGATCTTGTAAATCTAAAATGTTATTAAAAAAGTCTGTAAATAATTTAAGCAAAATGTTAGTCGATAAATCTAATATGTCTTACGTTGCATTTGGTGTGATTTTCATTAAAGCGATGTCGTGATAAACAAAATCTCTTTTGTATTGAGGATGAACGATTATTTCTGAAATATCAAAATCTTGTGAATCAGCATCTCCTTCCACAAGTAGATTCAAGTCTCCTACGCGAGCAACCGCTGCTGGTTGTCTAAAATTTTCAATTCCAAATTTTAATTTTTTATATATATTTTTTTAATATTATTTGTTTTTTTAACAAACCCTCTATCATATGCACAATGTGCAGCAGTTATAATGAAATTGTGACTTATAAGACTTCCTCCACATTTCCATTCAATTGAATTATCTAAGGATCTCCATCCAATTGCTGCCTAATAAATATTGAGTAAAAGTTAGTAAAAGCAAATTATTTTTTGTTAATAAAAATGATTCAGAAGAACTCAAAATATAATTTTGTATCATTAATTACCATTTGTGGATTAGCGAACTTTTTTGAAGCAACTCCAGCAACAAAACTGTAAAAAACTGAAAAATTCACACAACGTATTTTTTTTGTAATTAAATATTGTAAAATAATTTATTATACATAATTACCAGGAATATAAATTTCGCAAACTATAATATAATGTTGGCATGGAAGAAGAAAAAAAAATTTAATATCATTAAAAATTCATTTAATGCTTTTTCATTAAAAATATAAAAAATAAATAGTTTGAAATTGATTTTTAAATAGTTGAATATTTAAATATATTTAAAAGCTTTTAGATTACATTCGATTGAAATGCGATTTTTTTCACAACAAACTACTGGTATACTGTTTCTTGGTTCAAAAAAGCAAATATCACGATGATCATTGCTTATCTTTTCATGAGGACAATTTGTAGCTCTTTTACATAACCCAGATTTATTATTTGATGTTATACATTCAGAATTTATTTCTATATTACTTTTTTCAATTTTAAAGAAAAAATCATTATTTAATTGTGCACTGATAATTAAAATTTTAAATGAAATAATTGCAAATACACGAGATACAATCATTTTGCATACGAACTGAATCACGAATGAGGAACTACTAAAAACTAAAAAGTAAAAAGATTTTATTACTTTAATTAAGTTTTTTTCCGATGAAGATGAAATTTCTATCGATCCCACCTAATTAATCAAGGTTAAAATTACGATTTTTTCTAAAACAATCTGAAGATAAAGCTTTTTTTGTTTAAGAAGAACGAAATTAACAACAGATAATGCAAACAGTATAATTTTATTTTATATTTATTATAATTTATATAATTATATAATTTTATTTATATTTTAAACTAAACTATGTACTTTCGTGCAATTTGTATCTTTTGTTCCATCTACTTAAACTGAAAAGCTCAATTCTTTAAATCACATGTGCATAGTGTGAATAACATTATTAATTAGTGTTAAAATCAAAATAAATTTAAATACCTAAGTACCTACCGAGTATATAACTCGATTTTATCTTTTCTATCATACTCGTACTTGATGTAAACAACAGTACCGGTTTTTTTTTGAAAGTTTTTTTTTTTTTTTAAGAAAAAAATATAAAAATTAATCCAAGCAAAAACATGGCATGATCTGATAAAAGATTTAATTCAAAGAATGTGGAGGTACTGCTTTTCTACAGAAAAAGAGAAATGCTTGTTGATTTCGCGTTCTTAGGTGTATGAAAAATTAACTGACCACAAAATTATTTCATTATCTTTTTGTTTTAGAAATCACGTTTTAAAATCCAAAAAAATTCATCAAGAAAAAATCAATTTTAAAAATTTAGTCTCTAAAAAATTAAATATTATTTGCTTTTCATATTATGTTTAATATTTTCCATTAATAAAAAAACAGCACCTGTATTTATTTTCTTTTTTCATCAATTACTTTAGACATCACATCTTTATAAGTTGAATGACTTGATGTGATAAAGGTTAAAATTATTTTAGACACTAAAATATAATTAGAATTTTTTTTGTTTTCGGAATATTATTTTATTTATTAATTTATTTGCAATATTATCATATTATATACTCTACGAAATCCTCATGAGATTCAAAAAAAAAAAAAATCTAGTTATTCGAGACCTTTAATTAAAAATAAAATGCATATTTTCTTTTCAATTTTTAAATAATAAACATTAAAAAATCAACTCATAATAAATTCATTCTATTCGAATTAAATTCAGGTTTTCCTGAATTGTGTTTTATTTGTTTTTCTGTAGTCACCTTATTTGCTTCACTGGGAAAAATGAACAGTAAATTGTCACTGTAATATTTTTTTATTAGTGTGGAAATAAAAATTAAAACAAATTTTTTAATTTCAAAATAATTTAATAATGGAACCGGAAATGACATGTAATTCTTTATTTAAAAAAACAACATTCATTTAGGCGCCTGTTGAAAAACAAAACAAACAAAAATCGTTACCAAGAATAAGCAATAAAATTTAAAACATGTTTTATATGTGAGTGAGTACATAATGTATTTTTAAAAGTTTTCTTTTCAATTAGTCTTAAATTTTCCAGATGGTCATACAACCGACTCAATCCAATCAATTCGAGTATAAACATCCGTTGTTCTATCATTACATGATTTTCCAGAATGATTCCAACTAAAATATAATATCTAATAAAATAATCTGTTACCATCTGTTTTAAATACCAAATTCATTCTATAGTATGAAAAATACAAAAGTAATTCGGAAAAAAAACAACTCAAAAAATTATCACCTGACAATTATCTGATGCAGTTCTTGTATCATTTATTCCATTGGGAATTATAGAATACCTGTACCTCCAACACGAACTACTTGCGGCATGGGTCTGATTATGAAATAATTTGTAAAATTTTCTAATGATTTTTAAGGAAATCATAAAATTTACCCATTTCGGTTTATACAATGAGCAGAAGTTATAACAAAATTTGCACTAATTAAGCTTTCTCCACATTTCCATTCAACTGAATCACCTGAAATTCGATTGATACTTATATAAAATAAATGTAAAACCAGTAAAAATTTTTTTTTTGTTTTTCTTTAAATTTAAAATGTCGGTATTATAAAAAAAAATTTGCAATAATATCCAGTTTATAGAAATCTTTAATTTTACAATAAAAAATGCATCACGATCAGAAATCACTTGTTTTTCTACAACCAGAAACGCGTAAAAATTAACAAATTAACATAAAAATCTTTTTACGTCCTAAACAGGTTCTGATTTCATTGACTTCAAATGTACTATTTATATATACTTTCAGATTAAAAGAAAATATGATAAAATATGAAAATTTACTTTGTTAGCGCTATAAGAATTTATTCAATATAAATTGCATCTGTCTTACAAGACAGAGAATATTAATTTTTTAAATTCAAATAATTACTACAGTTATGACTTAATCATATTATTACAAATTAAATCTTATATGTATATGAAACTAAAAATCCCCAGACGGCCACACAATAGGTTCAATCCAATTAATATAAGAAGAGACTCGAGTGTAAACACCCGGCGTTGGACCGGCACATGACTCTCCAAATGATGTAATACCAATCAAGTGTTGCCTTTGAGAAAGTCCTTTTCCTGATCTAAATATTAAAGGACCACCAGAATCACCCTAAACAATTTAAAAAAAATCAAATATTTACGAGTACAATAACAAAAAAATCCATTTCCAAACATTTACCTGACAAGTATCAGCTACACCTTTCCGATCTTTAGCACAAACTTGACTATCAATTATTCCATTTGGAATTTTAATATCCGTTCCAAAAGCATCACGACAATTTTCATTTGTTACATGGTCTAAATTTCCTTCGTACAATTCATTTGTCTTTTTTCCAGCAAAAGCATTCGTTCCATATCCCATTGCAATAAGTTGTTTTAAAGGAACATCATCTTCTATCCATAAACATGCTGGTTTAACAAAATCATTAAAACTGAAATGATTCCGTTATTTTTTATACAAGAATTTCACTAAAAAAAACAAATTTTCTTGATTTACCTAGCATTAGGTGAAATTTTAATTAAAGCAATGTCATGATACAAAAGTTGCCTATGATATTGAGGATGAACATATATATCCGTTATGATGAAATCCTGTGATTTTATATCATCTTTTTTAAGTAAATTTAAATCTCCTACACGAACTACTTCGGCACTTTGTCTTGAATTGTTTTGAATTTGAATATAGTAAAATTTTTAATTTAGATTTTATTTGAAATGACCTATGAATAAATAATACATATATACACACCCTCTATCACTTGTACAATGTGCAGCAGTTATAATGAAATTGTGACTTATAAGACTTCCTCCACATTTCCAATCAATCTCACCTCCAGCAGTATTTCTCCATCCAATTGCAGCCTGTTTTGAAAATTAAATTTTAGTCACTGAAAACAGCTTCAAAAAAGAAAAAAAAGAAACTTTAAATTAATTTATGTACCATTTGAGGATTATCCAAAGGTTTAGATAAATTTCCACCAGTGAAAAGTATATTTGCTAAAAATAGTTGAAATAATTAGATAATAAGTAGTAACGTTAAAATATTGTGAAATTTGTCAAATTATTTTTCTCAATTAAATTTGAAGAAATAAATTGAATAATTTACATGTATCATTTTCCGATGGTTCTTTTAAAAATGGGGTCTCCACACAATCTACACAAAAAACAAAAACATGTTAGAAATGAAAAGTTTAATTTTATGGTTTTTTTTCTTAGTCATTAATTATTTAAATATCTCACATTGATTTGGAAGACGTACTGAATTTTGCACTCGATCATTGTAAATTTGATCACCTAATGGCAATTCTATAGTAAGTGGAGGAGAATCCTTAACAACAGTAGTTTCATTAGTAGTATTCTTTAAAGCATTTGCAATTATTTCAGCAAAATTAACTTGTTGAGATGGTGGTAAAGTAACGTATACAGGACCAAGTTTAACATTTTCACAACAAACTACAGGATCATTTCGTTCAAAAAAACAAATATCACGACGATCTAATTTAAATCGTTCTTCAGGACAATCACGAACTCTTTCACATTTTCCATTTGCTCCTTCAGATGTTACACATGGTGAATCCAATTTTAGAATATTATCATCTTTAACAAAAGTTATTTGACAATATTCTAAAGAAATTTTAATATAAATTGCAAAAAGTATTAAAAATTTAAAATTAATCATTTTAGATTATTTCTTGTGAACAATTTGCAAGATAACTAAATACTGACACAAAAAAAAATATTAGGTACTTTTAAAAATTTCATGATAAAAACCAGTTTATATAAATTTACTTGAGCGTGGATGAAATTCTAAAAAAAAAATAATAATAAACAAATCAAATACGAGGAATTAAGTTGTGGAAAAAACAAAATAAAAAATTAATTTAAAATGCTTTTACATCGATGCTTTATTTTTATTTTTTCCAATATTCCAGTTTAGTTAACGCACAAGACTACCTGGCTCGAAGATTGCAAATACAGAAAACAAATGCATAAATTTAAATATTTTTATTAAAGTATAAATTACACACATTTTCATATAAAATCGAGTTTCAGAAGCTTTAAGAAAATTAAAAGACAATATAAAAGCTTAAATAAAATTTAGATTTTTCTTATCAAGAATCTTCTACTTTAGACAAAGATACATTATTCAATATAAATTGTATCTCTCTTACATGACAGAAAACATTAATTTTTCAAATTCAAATAATTACTACAGTTATGACTTAATCATATCATTACAAATTAAATCTAATATATGAAACTAAAAATCGCCAGACGGCCACACAATAGGTTCAATCCAATTAATATAAGAAGAGACTCGAGTGTAAACACCCGGCTTTGGACCGGCACATGACTCTCCAAATGATGTAATACCAATCAAGTGTTGTCTCGAAAAAGCTCCTTTTCCTGTTCTGAATAATAAAGGACCACCAGAATCACCCTATTTTTGAAAATTGCAAACCAAAAAATTGCGGGAATTAAAATTCTTAAAAGGTTCTTCAAACAAAGTATTTTCTACCTGACAAGTGTCATCAATTCCCCTAGGATCTTTAGCACATAATTGTGTTTCAACAATACCATTAGGTGTCTCCGAATTTGATGTTAGAGCTTGACGACAATCTTCGATTGGAATATGTGTTAAGTTTCCTTCAAATAATTTATTCGTAGTTCTTCCAGCAAAAGCATTTGTGCCATACCCCATGGCTGTTAGATTTTCTACAGGAATATCAAACTCAGTCCATAAACAAGCTGGTCTAACGTTTAATGTGAATCTTGAATCAAATAAAAAAAGAATAATTTAACAATGATAAGATTTATCTTTTCACCATATTACGTTGCGTTTGGAGTAATTTTTAATAAAGCAATATCGTGATATAAAAGATCACTTCGGTATTGAGGATGAACAAATATTTCCGTTATCTTGAAATCTTGTGATTTCGTATCTCCTTTTTTAAGTAAATCCAAATCTCCTACACGAACTACTTCCGGCCGACTCCTAAATATTGACAAAGTGCTTTTTTAGTTATTATTCAATTTACAGATTGAATTTAGAACTCTTACCCTCTATCATTTGTACAATGTGCAGCAGTTATAATGAAATTGTGACTTATAAGACTTCCGCCACATTTCCATTGAATTTTATTACCAAAAGTGCTCCATCCAATTGCCGCCTAATCCAGTATGCAAACATTTAAAATTGAATAAACTTGAAAATAAAAAACGTACCATTTGTGGATTATCTCCTAATTTTGATAATTTTCCTCCAGTAAAAAGTACATTTCCTACAAATGAAAAAGTTAATGTAAAATGTTTTGTTTTTTTTTTTTTTTTTTTTAATGTATAAAAAATGTATCTACCTATTCCATTTTTCTTAAGTATCATGAATGGTATATTAGAGCAATCTATATTAAATTATTAGATATTATTTTAATTGAAAAATACTTAAAAATGAGTAATTTTAACAAAATTAACTTACAACGATTCACAAGAGCATCTGATACTTCTACTCGATCATAGAAAATTTCTTCATTAAATTCATAAACATTTTTTTCAGGATTTTCATAAGTATCTTGCATTTGATTTGCACTTCTCGCTTTATCTTGTTCACAACAAATTACAGGATGTTTGTTCCGTTCAAAATAACATATATCACGACGATCAAATTTAATTCGTTCCACGGGGCAGTGGCGCATTTCTATACATATTCCAGTTGTATTTTCACTTGTTGTACATATCGAATTTAATTTTGGAGTTGAATCTTCCTCAATAAATAAAATATTATCTAAAGATGATGTATTTGTAATATAAATTAAAACTAGAAAAAGCTGAAAACGGAACATTTTTATTTTTATTTTTTTTTTGAAAAGCAGAACTTATGATTCAATCTTTTATCTTTTTGTAATTTTTAATTTTTATTTTCTTTTATTAATTAGAAAAAATAAAAAAACAAATTAAAAGAACTGTTAACCAATGAACATTTTTCAACAAACTAAAGAAATTCAATCGCTCATAATTTATTGTATTTTTAAAAAAAAATCTGAAATTATTTAATCAAATAAATCCGAATACAATCAGTTAGCAACGGCACCGTATTTATTAAATTTTACTAATTGTTCTATAAGCTGTACAAATATTTAAAAAAAAAAAAAAAAACCTAAGTACCATCGTTTTTGAACAATAATATTTATTCGCCTGGTTTTTAGGCCTCATATAAATCAATCTATAATTAATTAATGCAAATCGAAAAAAAAATAATAGAAAACTTTTGAAGTGCCTAACATTCAGATCCATAGAGTAGTGCAGATCTCACTATATAGTACAGTGGTCCAAAAAGGGTCGATTTCTAGTCAAAAGTTATCGTTAAAAAAAAATTATTTTGAATTAAATTTTTTCATTTAGAATGGAATTTATTTAAAAATAAATAAAAAAAAAACTAAATTTATAAAACGGAAAAAATTTAAATTTAGTTCGAAATTCGATCGATCGAATTATGATATTGATAATAGCACCCATTATTTTAAATTGTGTGCTCGATTTATATATCCAATTTTGGGTTCTTTGGAGTGTTACCATTAAAACCAAAACTTCTTTTATCCTTTTCTTTGACAACAAAAATTTGACTTTTGGCGAGCCTTTTGTTCTACATTGAACCACTATAGCATAGTCACAAATTAAATCAAAAATTTAAAAAAAATCATACTTACGTTTATTTCCCAACATAATTAAAACATCTTCTAATATTTTTAATAAAATTTATTTTAATTTATAATACTTGAATTTCTTTACTGAAAAATCTTTAAAACTTAAAATTATATAAACTTCATTTATAAAAATTTTTAATTAATTAAAAACTTAATTATACAAAAATTAGAAAGAAAATGCTTCTAAATACATTAAATTTTATATTAAATGACTTTATTCTTAATACTATAATTGCCTAAGTTATGAACAATATTTTTTTTTTTTTTCAAATTACATATTTTAATTATCTCTCATTATGCAGTCATATCAACATTTCATTTTATGGCCATTCATCACTTTCAAGTGTATTAAAATCATGAACTGTATAAAATGATAAACCATTACCTTCTGGTTTATGTGCGGACGGAAGTAATACATGACGCCAAAATCTTCTTTAAAAAAAAAAAAAAAAAAAAATATTAACGAAAAATTTAATTAATTTTAATTAGTTATGTAATTTTACCTTCCTTTAACTAAACCTAAAAATAATTTCCAATTTTTTCTTCTACCAAAATTATATGGATTAACGTAAATTTTATTTAATTTTTCTAAACGTAAAGTTTCTGAACGATTTATATGTGATTCAACGCTTGTTTCACCACGTGATATTAATTTACTATGCCATATTGATAATGAACCAAGTGCAATTACAGTAGCTACATTTAAAAATGCCATAAAAACAATAGCACGATATTTCATAGCACCATTTTTTAAATTATTTGGTATTGGAAGATCATGTTTAGCTGGTTGAAGTCCATCATCATGATAATCATTCATTTCAGTCTGAAATTAATTCGATTTGTTTTTTTTTTTGTTTGTTTGTTTTATTTTTCAAATAATAATTCAAAAAAAAATTTTTTATTACAATTGGAATAATGTGTCCTGTTAAATTATATTTAATTGGATGACCATGTAAAGGTTCTATTTCTTCCCAACCACTTCCTTCACCTAACCAAAGATAATTGTATCCAATTTCTATACCAAAAATTATCACAAAAAGACAACCAATTGTTGTATAAACCATGTACAGGAAAAAATAACGATGATTATAGAAGCCAACGCAATTATTTAGCCAAGCTGTAAATAAATTTAAATTTTAAATGTTTAGAAATTAAATTTCAATTAAAATGAATTTCTAAAGATAAAACCGTAAGTCTGTTCGATGAAAGTCTCGTGTAAGTCCAGGGCTTTCATCCAACAGACCTCGTATATCAATCGTTTATTTAATTTTTTTTTTTTTTTTTTTTTTTTTTTTTTTTTTTTTTTTTTTTGTATAAAAAATATGGTCAAACTTTTATTAACAAGACTCTCAAATTGTGGAATACTCTCCCATCATATCTGTTTCGAACCCTCTTATAATCTAAAGAAATTCAAATGGGACATCCATCAACACTTCCTTTCTTTTCCCCTTGACTCTCTATTTACTTAATTGCATTCAAGGTATATACCCTATATCGTGGCATATCAATAAGAAAAGAAAAGAAAAACTTAATTTTATTTTGAATTACCCTGTTCGAATAGTTCTCAACCTTTGTTATGTAGTTTAATTTTTTTTTTTAAATCAAACAGGTTAACCATCTATCAGAACAGAACAACCAGAAATAATACACAAAATTAGAATTTTAACAAAACGCTGATAATAAAAACGATAAAACAAATCAAGTTTATTTTATTATTTTTGTTTTTTCTAATATACTCGTAATACCCGAAAAATAAAAAAAATACATTAAATGAGTTGTCATCTAATTTTGCTAATGGGTTTTAAATGCACTAATTCTAATTATAAAAATTTTTTATACCCTAAGGGTGAAAACAAGATATTTTTTTTGTTTACAAATATAATCAACTAAATTTTTATCATGAGTTCAAATGAAGTTAATTAAGTTCACAATGAATTGCGTAACTATATAAAGGAAATAAATTTTTGAATTTTCATGTTAAAAAGTTCAGAAGACGTTAAGAATTCAATTCAAATTTTAAATTCAATTAAATTCAAAGAAAAACAAAAATCAAACAAAAATGAAAGTAAGAAAAAAATTATTTTATTTTTCGCATTTTGCAAAAATATATTTTTTTTTCTTTAATAATTTTTACAGTAAAAAAAAGCTTTTAACAATTTCTTTTTCTTTTTTTCCAGTCAATCATTATTCTTTTCGCTTTAATTGCAACATCATTTGCAGCTGAAATCTTACTTGGACCAACATTACTTGAACGTGTACCAAAATTTGAATCTACAGTTATCCGAAATGATCGTGTTGATGGAAATTTTGCATATAGTGTTGTTGAAACTCATGGTTATGATGGAGTTAAACCAATAATTGTTGAAAGACCATTACTTTCATCAGCTTCATTATTCTCACCTTGGCCATATCTTTATATTTAAGAGCAAACACAATGTAAAATCATATATGAAAATTGGAAACGAAAAATAAACTTTTTTTAATATAACAGCGTAATAGATTGTGTTTTTATTTTTTATTTTTTTTATTTTAATAACTTTAGTTTTATTCATAATTTCCTAAAATTCCCAAAGAGTGAACTAAGGACATTCGTAGGCATCTTCACTGGACACTGTTCTCTTAAATGCCATCTAGCAAAAATGGTAAGACCATAATTGCAGATTCTGTGCAGAAGAGCCAGAAACCTTGAAACATATTTCGTGCGAATTTAAAGATATAATACGTCCTATGGAACAACTGTACCTAACACCTAGAAAAGTTTTGGATTTTATCAATACCCTTGACTTTTAAAATCAAAACCAGCATTAGGGTATTACAAAAGATCCAACATGGGTCACAGTAGTGTAGGAATTAAACATCCCATCTCTAAGGCTGATCCTCTAATCTAACCCAATATTTGTTCTTGATAATTGATGTTTTTTTCTAAAAATTTGAAAAATTCAAAAATTACTTACGGCAATGATGATCCATTTTTAAAACACATTTATTACAAACTGAACAATGATGTGTCCTTGGAGGTTTTGGTGATATACATTTCTTACAAATGCTAACTGTTCGAAATGTAGATGTTTTCTATTTGAAAAAAGAAATTATTTCTTTGAAGAAAAACAAAAGTGAATAATAAATTTTCAGAATTATACTTCAAGTGGATTTCCAGGTGGTGTAAATGCAGCCATATAATAATGAAATAAAACATTAATTAGTAACCAATTTCCAACGATAACAAGAACAACTGAAAATTCTGGACTTTTATTCCACCAAAATGGTAAACCAATCCAATAACAAATAAAAACAACAGCAGCTGTT
Organism: Bombylius discolor; assembly: GCA_939192795.1. NCBI lineage: Eukaryota > Metazoa > Arthropoda > Insecta > Diptera > Bombyliidae > Bombylius > Bombylius discolor. Next base: position 1,028,879 of record OW584241.1, on the reverse strand, counting down.
AGCATTGCAACACCACCAACAAAAAACTATGTAAAAAAACGAAATTTTCACCATTATTTTCTTCATTTAATGGAAATGTACCTGAAACATAATTGAAATAATTAATACGGTATATTTCGTGGATTACTTACAGGCCCTAAAAGATGAGTGTAATTATCAACAAACCAAAATATTGGTTCCATACAAACATCACTGGCATAACTTTGATTCATGTGATGATTATAAGTTAAGGATTTTATACACAATTTAGCATAATAGTATCTTCGTACGAGTTTGCTTCTAAAAACATAAAATGAAAAATAATTGTAATTTCTTTTAAATAGCACTTTTCAAATTTTATCTTACAATAATTTCTTTGGTGATTCTCGGCATCTCCAGCGTATTCGCCTCATTGTGAGCTGGTGTATGTGAATTATTTAATTTTTTATTTAAATTTACATTACTATGAAACTATAATTTTAATTTTAAATTTAGTTTTAAGTTAAATCCATTTAGGATTTTAATGTTTTATTATTTTTGTCAGTGCTCAGGTTCTATCAATGTCAACACTAAACACTCCAAAATCAACAAATGTCAAATTGTAGTCACTAGTCCAACAACAAATGTCAAAATTGTAATAAAAAAAATGTGGAAACATATGTATACATTTGCAAATGCTTTTTCAGGGCTTGGAGTTTAATACTTGAACTTGATAGCGATTAGCGACACACTATACCATACGATTGAATACCGATGTCGATACGATATCGCAAAAATGCAAAAGTGGTGCAAAAGTGAGTAAAATAACAAAACAAAATAGGTACATAAATAATTTCACAGGTGACATGTGAGAAAAATTCTATTAGTATAGAATTTTATTTAGAACTTTTTAAATTTAAACAATAAATTCTTTCTTAAAAAAAAAATAAATAAATAAAATTAATTCATTTTAGATATAAATAAATAATTCATTTAAATATTGTTTTTTTTAAATTTCGATCGAAATTTTACGTGTTATATTTTGAATATCTTTTATAACTTTTGTCACAAATTTATATCGCATTTTATTCATAATATTTTTTCTCTTATTTTCGATGTATTCTTTTATTCTTTCTTCTACAGTTATGAATTTCCTTTTCGTATTTTCAATTGATATCAGCAGTTTTTGAAAGCTAAAAAATATAATGCAAATTTTAAATGAAAAAAAAATAATAAAATCTTTGAAAAATCAATTTTTTTTTTTTTTTTTGAATTAATCTTACCAATCGTATAAAGTACTTATTAACTCGAATAAAATTTCACTATGATTATTCAATTCAATTTGATTCGAATCAATTTTTTGAAGATACGATTGAATATTATCCTTCAATAAATTTATATGTTGTTGAAAATTTTCAGGTAATGAATTTTTTTCAATTGTTGGAGATAAGTTTAGGCTTTGATTATTGATCGTATTTAACATTTTTTCGATAAAATTTTCAATTTCTCTGTAAATTTGATCTAAAAAAAATTAAATTTTAAAATTATATCCCAGAGCTGAATAAGGATTTGAGAAAAAATTTAAATCTTTAAATGTAATTGAATCTTTCTCACAGACAAAACTAAAAATCGAAATCATTCCACTTACTTATTTCTTGATTTTTCTCTGTTTCACCAATATCGTCATCATCGATACATTTATCATTTATTTTTATTTTTTTTGTAGTTGACACATTGTTTTCATCACATTTACTTTCATAATTTACAATACTACTTGATGATCTTTTTCTTGATTTACGTTGTGAAATAAATTCAATTTCAGTATTGAAATTATTTTTTATTTGTTGGTGTTTATCAGTTTCAAAATCCTGATCGACATGAAAACTTTTGAAACTGTTGTTGTTAGCATTATCATCACCATCAGTCTGAAAATTTGTTTGTTTGTCAATAATTGTTTCGGTGGTAAAATTTTGTTTATTAAAATCTTTAATTTCATAATTTTGTTTATGATGAAATTCTATGTAATTAAAATTAATATCTTCATCAACTTCTTGTGATATTATTGATAAATTATCGAAATAACGTTTTAATAACCAATTTTTAAATAATTTATCATTTTCATTATCACTATTCTCAGTTGATATTTGACAAATTATGTAATCATTATTTTCAGAATTATCACTTATATTAATTGTATCAAAATTATTATAATTAATTTTATTGTTTTGTTCATGAATTTCTTTATTTTCTTCGGAAATTAAATCAGTATAATTAACCGTGTGGTTAATTTTGTATTGATTTTCAATATTTCGATTATCATGAAAATTTTCTTTGTCATTTTCTCGATTAACATTTTTTATTGATTCATTGAAACCTTCAAATAATGATGATGATGATGATACCATTAATACTTTTGGATTTAATTTCATTTTTTTATTACAACCAACATTAAGATTATCATTGCAATCAAGATCAATCAATTTATGTTTTATTGGTGATTTAATTGTTTTTGATATTTTTTTTGATTTTTCATTACCGTTAGATTTTTTAGTTGATGAAATTAACGGTAAATTTTCATTATCAATAATTAAATTATCACATTTTAATTCAGTTAAAGAATTATCCTTAGTTTTATTATTTTGATTAATTTTAGTAGTTCGAGTTGGAATTATATTAAAAAAATTTTCAGTTTTATTTTTTAAGGCATCGAAAATTTTGTCTAAATTTTTATTACGTTTCTGATTTAAGTCATTTTGTTTCATTTTATTTTCTTCATTAACACTTGTAATGGTTATTTTATCGTTAAAAGTAACTCTTTTCCTTCCAGTTGGTACCTTTGCTTCTGCAACAAGTACTTCCTGTTGTTCTTTATTATTTTTGGTATTCAAATCAGTATTGGATTTTATTGTTGATGGTAAAAGTATATTATTTTTTCTTGGTCTACCTCTGGCAGATTTTCTAATAACATTATTTTCAATTTTTTGATCATTGATTGTTTTACTTGTTTTTGATTGTTTAGGTTGTTTTTTCTTTGTCGTTTTCTTTTGAACTAAACCTTTTGATTTTTCATCATCATCAGTTGTAGTTTCAGCATTATAATCGTAAATATCTTCAACAAAAGAATTTGTTTCTGATGCTTTAAAAAATTTTCGCGTTGTATTTTCTAAACTTGTATTAATTTTTTGTAAATTTTGTTCAAGAACTTCTTTGTCTTTATTACTAATATTTAGTTTCTGATTTTGTTTATTGTCATTTAGAATATTTTTTAAATTTAAATATCCTTTATTTATTATTAGTTCATTAAGAGCATTTTTAAGATGTTCTTCATTCTCTGTGGAGCTACTATTTTCGTTTTTCTCTTCAGATTTACCACCTGTGTTAATTTAAATGATATGAAAATAAAGAATTTTTTTAGAAAATAAATACTTAATGAAAAAATTAGATGATCACGACATGTAGTTAGAATGAAAAAAGTACATCCTCCATTTAAAATCTATCAGGAAAATCGTGAAGGAAAGAGACAAACTGGAGAGCCAAAAATGAGATCGATTTACTGATGAGGAGATGAAGATGTGGGCATAAGGGACTGGAGAACAAAGGCCACTTGAATAAAAGTCAATTACACTTACTTGAATTTAAATATCCCAATGGCTTTACAAGATGAACTAATTTTATTTCTTCATCATCATGCTTTTGTTTTTTATTAGTTCTATAGTTCTTTTCTGTCATACGCAATATTCTATTTCCTCTTGTATTAATTTTTCTTTGATTACTTACTGGTTTTATTGTTCTAATGAAATTGTATTTATTTTTAATTTGTTGCTCTAAATTAGCTTTTTCATTAGATAAAATTTCTTGTTTATCTTTTTCTCTACCAATATTGTTTTTCTTTTCAAATAATCGAACATTTTTCTTATTATTGTCATCTTTTTCAATAATTTTTGAATTTTTCATATCAAATTTATTCAAATTCTGTTCCTGTTTACTTTTTATTTCATTATTTCCAATTGAATTTATAACTGGTATATTTTCTTTATTTTCATCATTTCTTTTAAAAATTTCTGAAAGATGAATATTTCGTAATGGGAATGATGATGATGATGATTTTGGCATATTTTGTTTTTGAATCAATTCTTCTTTAATTTTACGATTATTATTATTTTTTAATGTTTCAAATTTTTGCTTCTTTGTATTCAATTCTTTAGTTGTTTTCTCACATTTTTTTCCTTTATCTGAAGTATACGGTTTTTTAAAAATATGCTCAGAATCAATATTTTGTTTTTCAAAATTATTTTGTGTTTTATTATTTTGATTTTCTTCAATTTGGTGGTCTTGTACAAAATTAACAGTAAAACCATCTGCAATTATCGGGTTTTCGGTAGAATTTACTGAAAATCCAATTCAAATTAAATTTATTGTATAAATAAAAATTACAAGCACTCAACAATATCTAATTAGTAATTATTAATTTACCTCTTTCAAAATTATTAAATCCGATTACCTTCTTCGGATTTAATTCCATATAATTCGATTTCAAATTGAACTAAAATTAAAACAATAATTTAATAATAATAATTAAATAATTAATTATTTTTAAATAAACTTACATCGTTATAACGATTGTTCATAAATTCTAAAACAGAAGTTTGATCCAAGTGTCGAAGTTCATTTTCATTAATCATGAATTTAATTAATTTAATATTTCTCAATAAATATGAGCTTTCTTTTAGTTCTTTGTCTACTAGTAAAGGTTCTCTTAAATTTATTTTAAGTTCATTTCTGTTTCTAAAACACAATTTTATTTTTTAAGCAAGAAAAAAAAAACAAAATCAAATTGAAATTTTTTTACCTATTTAAAATAATTTTAGAAATTTTTGCTTCGATTGTCAACCAATCATTTTCTCCATTATAAGAAAATGTTGTTGATGAACAAAAAAACGTAATACTTTTTGATGCTGAATTAAAATCAATCCAAAAATCATAATTTATATTATTAATCTAATTTTGAAAAAAGAAAAAGTATTGAAAAAATGTAAATAAATAGCTTTAATTTCATCGTAAAAATTTATTATACCGTTGCTGGTTGAATTTTTATATTTCCTAAAAAACCGTTATTTACAATTAAGGAATAAACTGGCATCTCTTGAGATACTTCCATGTTGAAGTAATTAAGAAATTTTCGTGATTCCTTTTTTTTTTTTTGTGATAAAAGAAAACAATAAACTATAATTAATTATAAACTTAAAAATTATTTAAATCTTTGTACATACCATTTCAAAATTATGATAATTAATTTCTTGAAAAATTTCTTTTAATTTTTGATTTTTATTTAAAAAAATTTGATTAATAATTTTTTCACGATTATTTTTATCGAAACTATGAATATATTTAAAAAATATGAATAAACCATTTTTTTGTATTAAATAATGTCCTGAAGAAAATGTTGATAAAAGAATGTGATTTCTAAAAACAAAAAGAAAATATTATCAAAAATCTATAAATTTTTAAAATAAATTAATGAAATTTCTTACAAAATGTATGGTTTTTTTAATATACAAATTTTTATTATATTTTCATTTGTTGTTTCAATTATTTTACTCCAATATTTAAAAATTTCTTGTTTCAGATCAATTGAGACATATTGAGAAAAGGCAGAAAAATAACATGTTAAAAATGGTATTAATTTTTTATATAATTCCATTCGATTTTCATTTTCTATTTTATATTTTATATTCTGTAAAATATTTAAAAAAAAAAAATTAATAAAAATTTATTTTAAGATTAAACAATAAATTCTTACCAACGTTAAATCCATCCATTTTACAAAAATGTCCATTGGAAAATTTTCATCATTGATGAAGATTTTATGAAAATGATGATAACCCACAAATAAAGTTTTTATTGTTTTTTTATTCTGTAAATATAATTTAATTGTTAGATTTAAAATATTCATACAATATAGTTGCAGATGCTAATAAGACGTCACTACTAAAAATAATCAATTAACCGTTATATGCAAATGTTTTACCGTTGTTATTTGCATACATTATAATTATTTTCTATGCCATCACAAATTGCAAAAGTTTTTTCTTGATCGTTTTAGCTTCAGAATTATTCTTTACATCAAGAAAAATTTCAAACATTTCGTTATTACGAGATGTTTAATGTATTCATTAAAAAAAAAAATAATACTTACTGGTTTTTCAATTTTTTCCAGTTCTTTAATTTTCTTTTCAAATTTATCTCTTCCTGATGAAGAAAAATTACTGATTAAAATTGATGATGCATCTGTTTCTGATGGACAAATTAAATTCATTTTTTTTTTTTTTTAAAAAAGAACCAATTAAAATTTTTTTTAAAAAAATTAAATCTCCTTCATTTTTTGAGAAGCTAATCAGAAAAGTAACGCACTACAATATTGAACAACGACATAATAACGGTTCGGAAATAAAAGTTTGATAGACAACCGCTCAGCAGCTTCAATCAAAATTTCTAAAGAGGCGCTGTCTCCAATAAGAATAAAAATTGAAAACAAATTTTTCGATACTCGTTTCAATTCGAATTCAAATTGTTCAATATTTATGAAAAGAAATTTTAAAAATCACAAAGTAGGCCAAATGTCGAAGAGAACTTCATTATTTAAAGAATCACTAAAAATTTTAAAGTAAATTTAACAAATTTCTTTATTATTTATGTTGAAGATGATTGTTTTTTACGAGATATTAAATTGCAAATCAAAATCGAAAGCTATTATTGTATATCATATATTATTTAATTTTGATACACCCTGTTTTTGTGTCTTTTTAGATTATTTTGATGTCTGACATTTCTTTTGTTTTTCTTGATTATTTCAGTTCGCTTTTTATGTTCTTACTTCTTCTTCATCAACTTTTTTATCCAGCAACTAGCAAGAAAAGACGTATGTAGCTAGATTTTGTGGGAAAAAGGTTCTAATTTTATTTTTAATATTTTTTTATTCAAAAAAATCTTTAAGGACTATTCAAGAAATTCTGTTAAAGTGAAAACAATCAGTTTTGTTTTTATAAAACACGATGGAGGATAATGGTAAGATTTCTTCAAGTAACTTTAACTACATTAAATATTTGGGAAAATTACAAAAATTTTTTTCGTAATTTTTGTTTCCTTTTAATAAAGAATATCCAAATATTTCCAGTATTCTAAGTTCACTTTCCTTTCACAATATTCTTTAACTTAGATTTTAGAACAAAAACAATGAAACTAATTAAAATTATTTAATGCAAAAAAAAAAAAAAAAAAAATTTACATAAAAGTTTGTAGTATACAGAGATGAGGACATAATCGTCATTTATTTTAGTATTAATTAATTTTTCATTTTTGAAAGTATCCTCAGTTTTTCTTTGTCAAATGTCATGAATTCTGGTCTCTGTTAGTTGTACTACCGGAAATAGAACCAAAAAATTACCACTGCTTGATGCAGTTGCACTTGCAGCTGCACTACCACCAAAGAAATTTGCACTTGAGCTGCTTGATATGCTGCCCAAAACCATTGCTCAAAAGGATTATTTGAAGTATCGAGTTTAATTAAACTGATAAATATTTGATTGTTCATTGTTTGAAATTTTATTATAATATTGGTTTCTGTCATCTTTTTCGTCAATGTAAATTATTGTAGGAAGTTGTTTAGTCTTTTGTATGTAAAGATGGTGGTAGATATATCGGCTTTTTCTTATTTGTAGAACATGGTAGAACAATTTTGATAATTGATGTGTTTGTAGCTCTGAAATTGCTTCCTAAAAATCAAAGCAGTTTTGAAACTCATTGTTCTGTAAATTTTTAATTTAGAACCGGAACCAATGCAATTAATTCAAAATGAAGAAGAACAGGGAAGAGATGATGCTAGCGAAGAACATAATGAAGGTGAAAGTAGTGAAAACAGTGGTGATGATGAAGATGAGGGTGACGATGATGAAGATGAGGGTGATGATGAAGATGAAGATGATAACGATGATGAAGAGGATGACGACGATGATGATGATGATGAAGATGAAGAATTAACAAATTCAGAAAATGAACATGATAATGAACCAATTCTAAGATCGATTAGACGTATTGAAAATGTACTACAATACGTAAGAAATCCATTACGAGCAGCACAACGTAATCTTGATAGATTAGGTTTCTTACGTGAACGTTTAGGTGGTCATGATAATGATAATGATATGGATGATGATGATGGTACAGTACCAGAAAATGCTGAAAAATTTGATACAGATTTACCAGCTGAACATTCATATTTAGGAAGTAGTATGGTTCGTGTTTCTGGTGTTAATTATTTAGAACCAGATAAGGATTATCGTTTATTGATATTAATGCATCATTCAATGTTATTTCCTGGTGAAGCATTACCAATGATAATACCAGAATTTATGTTTGATTCATCATTATTTCCTGGCGAAGGTATATTATTTGGTGTTGTATTTCCAAATATTTGGAAGATGACAAAACCAGAATTATATGGTGTCACATGTCAAATATATGAAAAAGGTAATGATGCAACAGGAAATGTTATATTAAAATCAAGAGCACATCAAAGATTCATAATAACGAAACATAATAATCCAAAGTAAGTAAAAATAATTTTGAAAATATGTATCTTGTTTAATCATTATTTTATTTTTTTTTACAGTTTCTCAGATCTTTTAAAGCCACATCAAAGGTAAGAGAACAAAAAAAAAGTTTTCATTTGAAAATTTAGATTTGAATATGTACTGAAATGTTTACAGAAAAATTTATGCACATGTACGAATACTTCCTGAAATTTATCTACCAGATCCATTATCATCAATCAATCTAGGAAGTATGAATCGTTTTCGTGATATTAAATCGATGTCACAAACATTACGTAGAATGCAAGCATCAACAACTGCATGGCCCCAGTTTGTATATAAACAATATGACGTTGCACCGATTATACAAAAAGCTAAAGAATGGTTATACATGTATAAAATTACATCAATGCCAAATGATATGGTTTTATTATCATTTTGGTTGGCTAAAAATATTTTATTGGATTTAAAAAAACGAATAAAAGTATTTTTAACAAATTCTGTTAATATACGAATGAAAATCATTGAAAAAGCTCTGGATGCTGTAAGTATACTGCGCTTTCTTATTTATGGTCGATTCAGACACATCCGGCTTGGTTCCGTCGCGGTCACAAATCACATACAAACGGATCGGATGTTTGTAAATCGATATTTATCACAAAAATTCAATACACAATTAAAATTTATAAATTTTCTATTTTATAGGAGAGATTCTTTTGTTGTAGAAGATGTAAAAACAAAATTGCGAATGGTCATACATTATTTGCAATGTCAAAACATGGTGTACAATCGAATTATTGTAATCCATGTAAGTTATTTAATATTTAATAGTAAAAATTTATTTAACAAAATAAAATCAAATTTACTATTTTTCCCTTAATCTTTTATTTAGCGGGCTTCATACACGAAACAAACACTGTTTATTCGGTATTAAAGAATTCTGTTTATCCAACAGGAGCACCATCCACAGAATTCAGTTGGTTTCCTGGGTAATTAAAAAAAAATGTTAAATAAAAATTAAATTGAAATTTACTTATCATTTGTTTTTAATTTTTTCTTTTTTTTTTAGCTATTCATGGCAAATTGTACTTTGTAGAATGTGTGATACTCATATCGGTTGGAAATTTGCATCAACAAAATTAAATTTAATTCCAAAGAAATTTTATGGTTTATCTGGAACAAATATTATAATTGATGTAGCAAAAAGTGATAACACAGATGATGAACAAAGACAACAACAGCAACATCAACAAAATTCAAGTTCTGGGGGAGGAGGAGGAGAAGCATCAAGTAGCAATAACAGTAATGGTAATGAACCATATTTGGTTTTATATGGGTCAACTCTTGATGCAATAAGTGATGATTAAACAAACTGAACTATCATAAATAAATTATTAAAATCAAAAAAATGTTTTAAAATTAATTATTATATTAAAATATCGTAAATTATATGTGGAATTTTCTTTTTTTTTTTTTTTGGCATATTTAATATGTATTAAAATTTAAAAAGAAGTTGTTTGTAATTTATTTAAACTTTAAATGGTGGCATGTGTAGGATTTAAGAATCTTTAAGAGAAAAATCCTTCGCATAATATACGGACCAAAAAGAAGTTAAAATTGAAAATATAAATGACGTAATAATGAAGAGCTGAATTGATTCAGAACATATCTTAAGAATGCCAAACAGATAGATCTCAAGAAGTAATACATAAAGCATCACCATTTTGTAACAGACCTAGAGGCCGTCCAAAGCAGCGATGGATTATTGATGTTGAAGGCGATTTAAAGAAATTAGGAATAAAAAACTGGAATAAGAATGCCGAAAGCAGAGATTGTTGAAGAAAGATGTAGAAGATAAGGATTCTAAATTACAAAAAAGCACCTACCTTAACTATTATCAGTTGAAGACCATTATTTCAAATCCAACAATTGAACAAATGAAGTAGATAGTTTCTGGGAAAATAAAATATTCAAAATTACCACAATTTTTGAAAAAAAAAAAAAAAATTTTTATTTTTTCTATTTTCTATTACCTCTTTACAAAATGGACATGTACCTAAATTAACATTTAGAAATGTTTTCTCATCCATTAATGTTGAAAACCATTCTTTTAAACAATATTCATGAAAAATTAAATAACATTTTGAATTATCACATGATATAATAGGAATATGATTATCTAAACGATACATATAACAAATATTACAATATATTTCATTATTTTCTTCATTTTCTTGTTCTTCTTTCATTGGAAAATACATTAAATTAAAAATTCTTAAAAGATTTTTGTATACATCCAGATCAATATCCCAATTTTTAACTTTTTCATTATACATTTCACGATATACTTGAATTTCATGTGTTGGTCCAATTAGATTAACTTCAACTGATGATGATTGTAAAGGATCAATTGTTATTTTAATAAAAATTTTATCATTTAATTTAAATATACGCCAATTATGTTTTAATGTTATATTTGATGGTTCAACAACATAACATAATTCATCAATTGTATGCAAATTATCATAAAATTCTTCTAATTTTTCTAAAATTTGCAGAAATTGAATTAAAAATGTTTCTAATGTGCTTGTGTGTAGAAATATTTCATTTGTGTTTGTATTGTTTTTGTTGTTGTTCAAAACACAATCGGGTAAAGTATGTGATATTATTTGAAAATTATTTTTTGATTCAATACTTAAATCTAATTGATGTCCAGGATACTTTTCGAAATCACTAAATCTAATTACAGTTTGTTGTTTATTAATTGAAATTTTGCATGAGTATTCTTTGAGTTTTTTCAATTGTTCTGAAATATTGAAATTTGTTAAACATTTTTCTTGGATTAATGTCGTGGAGTATTTTGAATCAACAATTTCTTGTAAATATTTTTGTAATAAATTTATAAACTCATCAATGTCTAGGCTATTATCGCTTAGCTTTGGAAATTCGAAAGTATCTAAACCTTATAATATAACCACTAATATTGAAGGCATTTGGAAAATTTGGTGCATAAAATCGTACGTGAAAGTAGTGTTCCTAAATTTTCATATTGATTATATTTTAATAAGTAGAAAAATATTTGAAATTAAACTTACCTTGATTTTTAAATTACCACTGAAAATATATTTTTGTGAAATAACTTGTATGAATTCAGGATATTTCAATAAAAATATATCTATGAACTTCTCATCCATTTTACCGGACAAAACAAAAAATAAACAAAAAAAGAGATAACCATAACCTCAAGAAGTTGAAATTAACCACTAACTGATTACAGCGACATCTGAAATCCAACATTACAGCAGTTCATTTGAAGTAATGTTAGTTTTTGTTAGTTTCCTGTGTTTTTTGTAACATTTTGTAAAATAAAAAGCCGTCAAAAACAAAAGAAAACTGCTTGAAAAAATTTTTATTTTATTTAATTTATCTATGTATGTATTTAAAAAAATTATTCAGTAGAGATTTTAAAAAAGGTGAGTTAATTTTAAATATTATTTATTTATTAAAAATAGTTAATATGAAATTTTAGGAACACTACTTTCACTTTCAATTTTATGCACCAAATTTTCCAGAAGCCACTGAAATTTTGTTGCATTGAAAATATAGGAATTTCATTTTTCGATTTTATATCATAAATTATTTTCAATCCAATCTGAATACTTGGCAACATCTGTGAATATCACATATTGCTTTGAATCACATACATTTGCTGTCGCTGAAGAAGCGCCCAATGACACAAGTCCACGAAGATAAAATTGATCATTTTCCTTAAAGAACATTCCTCCTCCACTATCTCCAGTACATACACTTGTTCCATTTCTATGTCCAGCACAATAATTTTTATCTGATAAAAATGCTCCAAAGAATTCTCGATTACTTGCCAGACAATCAGTTACTGATACGACTGGCATTGTGGCTTGTGTTAAAATATCAGACAGTTTATTTTCTGTGGTATAACCCCATCCAACAACATAGCCATTTTTCCCTATAACACTGTCCAAATTATCATCATTTTTTGGCCATAAACATGCTGGTTGAACGTACTTGCTTAAAGTCGATTCTGTTGCTAATTTCAGAATAGCAATATCATTTTTAAGATCATTGAAACCGTATTCTGAATGTGTAATAATTCTGAAAACTTGAAACTCCTGAGTGTTCCTGCTACCCACTAATAGATTATGTTGTCCCAATCGTACTATAACTCTGTTGGCAATTATGAAATATCCCCTTTCAACAACGCAATGACCAGCTGTTAAAACTGCATTCGATGTTATTAAAGTACCTCCACATTTGTATTTAATGTCTGTGGATCTAGTTTGGTGGTATATTCCTGCATGCCATGGCCAATCACCTTCTTGAGATGGAAATCCGTTCAGGATAAGACCTTGATGTTGAATTTGTCTATGACCACAAGTTGAAATTATAGGTGTTGTTGTTGATACAGTCCCAACAAAATTGATTTTCTCATCAATTAAACTTGCTTGTCCTGATCCCCCTAAAATAGATGGTTCCCACTTGAAAAAAAAATTGTTAAATCATGAAGTATGAGTATAGCGCGCATAAAATCTCTTACCTTTCTTGGATTTGAACAGAGGTCGACACCATTCAAATTTATAGATTCAACATTTGGAAATTTACCTCTTGGTACACCATTTACTCGAAATTTTCCTGTCATGAAACCATTATCAGGTTTAAAGAAATGAATATAAAAGGAGTCTCCTACTATATGTGTCCTTCCATCGTTTTCACTCTAAAATTAAGAAAAAAAAAGTTAGATTTCAAAAATTTATAGGGTAAACGAGAAAAAAAAAACGAAATTTGAGATGCTATACTTGTTATAGTTTTTCACAAAAAAATAATCTCATTGTCTTAAATATCATACATATATGTATATATATAGTATGTTTATGTATAAGTAAGTGAAATATTTTCTCCCGAGAGATATCAATAAGTACCTATACTTATCGATAAACAGGTATGATTTATAAATATTTTTAATAATAGTCAAAATTTTTTTAAAGTGAATTGATAAGAATTTTTTAATTTGCAGGTGTTTAAAAAAATTATTTATTATCTCTGAATGAGATTATTTTATAATACATAATAAAATGACGTCATTATTAATCAGAAATTACAAATCTGATTTTTCCTAACTATTTCCTAACTAAGATTTAAGCTTTAGCTTTAATTTTGTTTTTCATTAATTGATAACCTTTGCTCCTAAATTGTTTATATAAAATAACATTGAAATTTTTTTTTCACATACTTATGTATACATTTACATTTTTTTGTTTCACCTATGTAAATTTACATATTTTTTTCCACAGATTTTATGTTAGCTGTGTTAATTAAAATAATTACCAAAGATAAATTAGCTGGTGCATCTAATTTAATTTTAACTCTTGCTTCTGATAAATTTGGATATTTATCAAAATATATTGTACCATCCCAATAATTTTCTTTATCTGGTGGACCACCAATAATTCTTTCCATACCTAAAATACCATTTTCACATGGATTAAATGCTTCTAATGCATCACCAATTAATGCAAATTCTTGACAATATGTCGTTTTAATTTTTAATAAAAATATCAAAATTATTCCAAGAATTTTTACATTTTGATTAATCATTGCACAATATTTGAAAATAGTTCACTTTTAGCCAATTTATTTATTTAATGAAACAAAAATAATTTAAACTCGATTAAAAAAATTAACAAAAATATTTAAAAAAAAACAACTTTAAAAACAAATAAATGAAATTTCAGTGTTAATGTGTGTATATTATGTATACTCAGTACTCACAGGATTAGTTTCGAATTACATTTGAAATAGATTCATCATTTATCTTCTGTAAAGCACAGAAAATTAAAACTGATACAAAAATTAACATTTAAACTGGTTTTTCTGGTTATTTTATAATTTTGCAAAAAAATAAATAAATAAATAAATAAATCTTGTTCAACATATTAATTAAAAATTAAAATTTTTATGTATGTATGTTCTCAGATTTTGTTGTTGTTTCAATTAATCAACTTAATAATTATTATTGAATAGTTATTTGTAAACAAACTGATAAAGAACATCGTTTAGTGTGTAATTATTATTTTAACTTACAGCTTACAATTTTAGACTTAAAACAGACTGTCTGTTCATTGAGAAATTTTAAAAAATTGGAACTTTCTTCATGAAACAAAAAAAAATGATGGCATATAATCAGCCGCCTCAATAACTCGATACATATTTTTTTTCTTACAAATTCATCTTCTCCAATTTTGATTTTTAAACTTTTACATACTTCAACTTTTTATTTTCCTTCTTTAGAAGAACATGGAGGACAAAGTTGAAGGAGGTCATGGTTCGATATGAGCTGTACATAGACTGTAGTGCCATCGAAGCAGGATATTTTACTTCTTCATAAACATGAAAAAAAGTTTTAAGAAAAAGATAGCTAGATAGTTTTTCTTTCAATTATTCTAGTAAAAGTTATTTTGGGAATGCGGTTATTACAATACAAAAAAAAAAAAAAATGAAAAATAAAGAAATACATGAATAAATCAATGACATACACAATGAACTTAATTTTAAGGATATTTTTGTTTTTTCCTATTACAAACACGCAATAACCCAAAGCAATTATATATATTTTTTTAAAAATATAAATAAAGATAATTTCTTGATGGTTAAGGATAATCGTCTAAAATGAATTCGAATTCCCTCAAGGATTTCTAAAGAAGCCAAACATTATATATAAATTTACTATTAATTAGAAAAAATATTATGTATAGTCTCACAATAATCTTTGCTAATTCTTTTTCATTTTATTTATTAATATTTTTCTATCAATTATTTTCGTTGTTGTTTTTGTTATTATTTATTTTTAGAAAATGCCTTAATAAATATGAATAATAAAATATACAATTAATAAAAAAAAAGCCGATAATGAAACTATATAAGAAAATCATATGACAAAAATAAAATATTTTATTATTCTTTAAAGCTAAAGGTAAAAGAAACATGTATGCGATTTGTAATTTCTTAAAAATATTTTTAAATTTTTATAAAATTTCTGGGATAGAAATATTTGTTCGTTCTAAAAAATGTAAAACAACAATTTCGAAAAAAAAGTCCTTTAAAATTATACATGAATAAATTATCAAAGAAATTGATATATAATCTTTTCTCTTTTGAATTTTTAAAATTCTTAAAAGCTTGACATAAAAAAAATAAGAAGAATTTAGATATTTAGATATAAAATTTATTTGAATGACTAAATTCAATCGATAAAGAATATTCGCATATGATTCAAATTTCAATGTATATATGTAGTTTATGGCTCAGAAAATTGCTTTTACTATTTCTTAAATTTTTAATTAGTAGATATTTTTCCAAGTTTATAACTAACATTTAATATAATAATAATAATAAAATGCCGTTGGGTTCAGAAACATTGCTTCCGGTCAACTGAAATTCTCCTTATCTCCTTCTGTACCGAATGTCTTCAGGTAATTTTTTTGATCTTCCTTTACTTCTTGCACCTTATGAGTTCCATTCTATTACTTCTTGACATATTTCACTATATTCTTTCCTAGATTTTACATAATTTTTATCTCTCAAAAATCTAAAATTTATACAATGTAAGGTCAAAAAACCTTACTCTTAATTCAAGAGTATATACACATTAGTCCTACGAGTATTTAAAGCTATCATAAAATTTTATTCAATACTGAATTATCATAATTCGTTACAGGTGTTTAATTGATTTATCTTTGATTATTCATAAGAAATTTTAAATTTCTTCAAAAATAATATCTTATCAAAAAATTTAAAAAAAAAGTTAAGAAATTATTCAGATACAAATTGTATTTTTACAAACATACAATGTATTACACCTCTTTATACCTACGTATGAGTATATGTATATAAAAAAAAATTGTTAGACTGATAGAAAGTATCTTTATGATAAAATTCATATTTTTTTTTCTATTTTTTGTTTTAGCCTATAATAATTTGGGGTATAAATTGATTATGGAAATATGAATTTTTCAATATTTTCATTTGTTCATTCGTGATATAAACTTTTTTGCACTCCTAGAAAAATTTAAAATTTAATTAAAAAAAAATGTATCGTATTTTTGTTTTTGTAACAATTTTCTTTTTAGTCGGTGGTACACAAGTTCAAAAATGTTAGTGTATTTTATTTGAAAATATTTTTTTGTGTTAACAAGATTTTTAGTAATTTTATGTTGTTGTTTTAATTTCAAATAGGCCCAGGAAAATCTGAACCAGTTGCTGTTCGTATTAAAGGATGTGACCAACCACCATGTAAAGTTGTTAAAGGGAAAGTAGGAGAATTTGAAGTTGATTTTACTGCACGTAAGTATAAAAATTTTTCAAGGAATAAAAATTGGGAAATTTTCTTAAAATTTTAGTTTTAAAAAAAAATTTTTTTTTTATTTGTTCGGCAAATTTTTCTACATTTAAAACTCCTGAAATAAAACATTGAAAGGTTCATATAGTTCAAAAACTCTTAGGTCCTAGATTCGTGTTTAAGTTTAAATAATACTCTAAGTCTGAACATGCAGACGACTGTTGAATTGAGTAATTGAAGTTACAATAGATAGACTATTTTAGATATGATTATACTAACTTCGAATACATTCAAAACTATTCATTCCATTAAATTAAATCATTCAAATTTAAAATTAAGTGCAAAATCAATCTATAAAGATATCATTATCTTCAATTTTTTATCTTGATTTTTGTTTTGTTTTGATAAACAATAGCTGATCACGTTGATTTAAAAAAACAAAATAAAAAAATATATTTTAATAAGTATTGATTGTATTTTTGTACTCCAAAATTTTTGTATTTTTAAATCTTGTAGAGTATGAAAACTCTTTAGATAAGCAAAGATTCATTAGAAAAAAAAACTCAATCAGATTTTACGATTAGAAGAAAAATAAAGGTAGTAATTATAAATTTCAAATAATTATTTTATTATACTTATCGTTACTATGATTTGCTATTTTGTTTTTCTCCAATATTTTAGCACGTAAATTATCAGCAATCACAACAAAAGTAATGGCAACAGCTTTAGGTGTAACAATTCCATATGAATTACCTGAAGAAGTAGCTAATGTTTGTAAAAATGGTGTACAATGTCCATTAGATGATGCTGAAGATGCAACATATAAATTTAATTTTCCAATTGCAAAAATTTTTCCTGAAATTAAAGTTTATGTTGAATTAACAATGATTGATCAAAATGAAAAACCAGTTAATTGTTTTGGGGTTGAAATTCAAGTGGTAAATCATTTAAAATAAAATACTCATATTATTTTTTTTATTAATGATGTAAGAAAAAAAAAAAGGGAAAATAAAATATGATTTTGTATATACAATTTATTATGGTTTTTTTTCTTTTTTTCTGTTAATGTGTAACTAAATATGTATGTGTATGTAATATTATCTATGATGGCTTTAGTTTTTTCTCTTTTGATCCACTAAGCCGTATTATTCGTAATTATGTATTTGTAACAACACAAAACTACATTTAATCACAAAAAAAAAAGTAATAATAATAATTAATCAGATCAAAAACTTCATCTCTTTGTCAATATTTATGTTTTACCTCTTACATAGAGAATTAAAATAAAATATCTATTAGATTATTTTATAAATAATTAAACATTAAATTACAAGTTAAACCGTGATAAATTTATAAATAATTTAGGCTCAAAATATGTGTGGAAAATTATTCAGAATGAAAAAAAATATATATTCAAAATGTACAACCTGTAAAAAATTTTACATTTAGCAAAAATCTGAAACTAAAACAAAAATTAAATTATACACATACAATTTTTTTGTTTTTCAACTATGAACAAATAAAAACTTTAAGCTTTATTGCACAGTAATCAGATTATATAATTTATAATATGGAAAAACATGTATTTTGTTTGTTCATATACTTATTATGCCTAATATAAGTGTCATATTCATGTGTTACAAACAACTCTTGTGTAGTAATATATGAATAAGTAATCCACCCACATATGTATATATACTATACATATCAAAGTGTAATTAAATGATGTGGAAAATTATTTTAACACTTTTTATTATTATACACATACATATGTACATTACATACATATATAAAAATAATTTTTAACAATATGCTGAAAATTTTAAATTAACTTTTTGTATTATGAATCAAATTGAAAGGATTCATATGCGAGATTATTAATTAGATAAATAATTGAATTACAAAATAGACAATATAGTTATACAATATTTTAACACTTTTTTTCTAAATATTATCAGATCACAAATTGAAAATTAAATAAAATATTGAGAAAATAAAATTACGGAACTGAAAATATAAAAAAACGTAACCTCTTTCGAAATTTTGCATTCAATTATTATAAATTTAATTAAATAAAAAAATATGAAACAGGAAAGTGTCATAACTAATAGAAAAATTTACACGACAGAACATTTAGTTTCAAGATACAATTTTTTTAGTACCTTCAGCCTCCTACAAATTTTCAGGTCTCTTGAGTGTTTACACAAGATCTCGTGATCTCCAAACATCATTTTTTCTCCTGACTTGTAAGCTCACCATTAGAAAGCAACAAAATATTCTGTCGATACATTTTTCATAGAAAATGAAATTTTCTTGAATACTCGAATCCATTAAATTCATATTGCGGACTAATGTTAATTTTTTAAAGCTAATATATTAAAAATTATTTTAAAAAATTTTAAAGTACAAAAGATTTTGAAAATTGTCTAAATGAAAATCTTTGATATTATCCTTTTTATTTATCTACAATTCCCAGATTGATTTATGTATTTAATAATCAAAAGTTATTTAAAAAATAAAGAAAAAAAAACCCTTTCCGTTTTGAAACTTAATACGATAATGGATATTATTAGGAGCTAGCTTGAAAACATTTGCGGGTTTTATGGTTTAGCTAATTATTTAGCACTATTTAACATTATATTATGCATAAAAGTATGATATTATACAATAATTATACATATAACTACCAACTCATACAAAATTGAGTATATCGTAGTTTTTTAAAAATACTTTTATTATCTAATTGAGATATTTGATATCACAACAAAATTATTTCACTTTTTACGCAAAGCATTTTCATTTTATTAAAGGGTTTGAAAATAAAGTTCAAAGTAAATATACAGAAATTCACATACAACATATATACCAATTTTTATGTTTCTTAAAATTTTTTAATCTCTGATGGATTACATATTTTTACATATACATACATATGTGTACATATCTAGGTACATAAATATTAAATAATAACCCCTGAAAAAAAAATTTTGCATTTTTTTTATAATCTGCAAGGATTATAAGATGAAAAAGGACTACACTGTTATACATATATTATTTTCTTTACTTTATCATCAAACATTATTATCATATGTTATATCATACAGTGTTTACGTAGATATCAATACTTTCATAGAGCCATTCATTTTTTTCCGTTTTTCTTTTTTTTTTTTCTTCTTTCTTTACTTTGAGAGATTATTGATTTTGAAAATTTGATTTTACAAGTGAACATCAAAACTTTTTTATATACATATGTACATATGTACTTATTTACGTATATCTGAACATTTATAGAGTCTAGGGAATATCTTTATATAAGAAGAGAAACAGCAACAAAAATATTCAATATACTACCAAGTATTACAGAATTTATAATACTTACGGTATAATTCTATTGTATTGCTACGAAAACATAATTCAATTCCAATGGGGGTGACAGCATACGCATATCAAGATTTCATAAGATTTAATTTAACTGTGACACCGATAATATGTATCATATACATATGTATATATTGATAATTGTGTATCTAACAGAAAATATAAAATTCACATTAGTAAAAGATCTCTAATTTCATGTTTAATTTCCAATTTTATACAATTTTCACATGAATACAGGTTGATTCATAATCAACTCTATAAAAATTCACTAAAAAAATAAATTCCAATTAAAAAAAAAATTTAATTGAAATCTAAAGTGAAATAAAAGCCTTTGTTTTCACAATTATGAATCATAAAACTCGCCAGTCCTTGTATTTTTCCTTCAAAACTGTTAAATTTTTGAAGAACTCTACATACTGAAAATAGTACAAAATTCTATGAAAGGCTTTCGAGTAACATATACATTACCACCCTGTTTTTTTTCTTAAATAAGTTTATAAATTTCAAAGGTGATAGACACACACATACACACGTATTTCGCAAAAAAAAAGGTAAATAAAAAAACCAACAAAACCTCAGCATATAATCTTCAATACACAAATTCTTTATGTCAGATGGTATCGAAATCTATCAATAGAAATCACATACTACATATATTGCGTATTCGTAGCTCTTAGTACGTGGAAAAATAAAATCTTAAATCTTAAATGGAATTTACCTAATCTTCTTTTCTTACGTATGGGAGATGAGAGTAGAAAAATAGCAAAAAAAAAAAATGAAAGAAAAATGTGACAAATTACCCATACTTTTCATCGTCCTTTACTATACATTTAATATTTGTCTTTAGATCAAAATTCATATAGGACACTTTAGTAGAGGGTGGATTATTATTGTTACATACCTAACCTAGACATGTTGATTTTGTCATCTTTTATCTTTTATGTGTTATTAAAGATGTAAAAAGTTGTAAAATAGACAAATTATAAACTATAACCCTCATTCTGATTAAAAGAAGAAGAAAAAACATACATAATGTTAACCCATTGTTATACGAACTTGAAATTGAAAAGAATATATTCAAATTCAATCGTACAAGATGTCCAGTGGAAAACTATTGTCAAGAAGAACAACTTCATTTGAAACAGAAAAAGTTTATTTGGAGAATTTTTAGATTAAACTATCCTGCATTTTGTTTTAAAATTTCATAAATAAAAAAATAAAACAACAAGCAAAAACTTTCAAGCTTTTCAATGCATTTTTTTTTTCCATTACATTTTTTTCCAAAAGGCAATTACGTTATCATAAACTGCATCAAGTACAAAAAAAAAATGGAAAAACACGCAATTTTCCACACATTTAACATGCGCGAATTATAACATTTAATTCACAATGTGCACCTAATTCACAATTATTATTTAAAATAATGTTTTTCACACAAAAAAAAAATATTTTTCTCAACATTAAAAGTTCAAGGACAATATTACTTGTACGTATACGCAATTTTCTAACATTAAGAATTAAAATTTCTTCCTTTATACATATTACCTACCGATTCAATATTTTGTTATTCCTATTATTTTGCACTTATTAATTTTTTAAAAATACCTGCGTGCATTAAATTCATATATTTTTATAGAAAATTATGAAAAATAATTTTCCTTTTTTTTATAATTTTTTTTTTTTTTTTTTTTTTTTGAATATTGAGTATGGCGTCATAGAACAAGACCGTTAATTAAAAAGTAAAGAAAATAAAAACAAGAGTTTTGCATGTTATCATGAATTAAAATTTAACTTTTTTGTTTCTTTCTTTTCAAAATAAAAAATATCTCAACTCAACACACATATTATTTAATTGTTACAAAACTTATATGTGGTATCAAAGGGGAAAAAATACATACATACATCAATTTAAATCCATTGTAAAACAATGTTGTTATTAATAATGCAAATTTTCAAGGAATGTGTTTATTTTCTTACTTAAAACAATATATACATACATCATCCATTATAGAAATATACCGTTAAAAAACCTTAAAAAAATATTGCATATATTTCATTTCATTAGTTAAAGGTGTAATACGAGTACACATTATAATTAAGAACAATTTGTTTGAAAAATTTGCATATAAATAATTAGAATAAATTAATTACTAGCACAACTGTATATACGTTTAAATGCAATAAGAAAAAATATAATTTATTTTGTTACATATTTTCTTTTATAAGGCTAGATCCATTAAAATTGACTTTACGTACATATGTATATATAGTACATTCAAAAATTAACTGCTATAAGAAAATTCCTATTATGTTCCACATTTTCCTTAATTTTCCTTATTCGTTTTTTTCTTTAATTTAAAATTTTTCAAATTTTTTCAATCAATAAAATAATTCTTCCTACCAATATTGAATTCATATATGTACCTATGTACTTTATAATTCAAGGTATCCTTGACAATTTTACTAAATCACATCTAAATTAAAAATTTTCAATTTCTTTTGAAATCACATACTAACAAAAACGGAAGTATTTTTGAAATTAAAAACAAGAAATTTCTATTACACATGTACATAAGTCTAACATAAATTTTTTTTTAAAGATTTTTTTAATTCATTACATTTTCTATTTAAAATCCTTGTCCCGTAAACCCAAATACATAAATAAAAATGTATTCAATATCGATAACAAAATCAATTAAAACACATTAAAAAGTGTTACAATCTATCAACCATACACCTAACGTTTTGTTTGTTTTTTAAATATTTAATTTTTCAAACAATTTAGAATTAAAAACCGTGACTAATGACTACATGCTTTACATGACAGCTATCAGTGATAAAATTCTGTTTTATAACATGACATTTTCCAATCTCCTTCTGTATGTTTACCATTAAATTAATATAACAATTAATTACTGGAACAACGACAACCTGTAATTTGATCACCAAAAACTGGGCATTCATTTCGAAACAATTAACTTTTGGAATTTTTTTGTTGTTTTTTTTTTTTTTTGACAAATATTTATTGATGTGTCCTGTCTTTGTCTGTTATTTTGATGTATGCCTGAAATATATCATAAAATCTACCCTAAGGCAAAAATAATATGAGCTCAACAGGTCTGTAGTGTGTCATGTCTTAATTTATTTTTTGGGGATTGTTTTCTTTTTTCCTGTTTTATTTTCTTGTTATTTTTGGAATTTAACTAAAAACTGAACTGGACTTAAATCAAAAATAAGTTATTTTGCTCCCCCTTAGTGACAACACACTTAAATAAAGAAATTTTTCCTTCTGTAAGAAAATTTTTAAAGTTCATACAAATGATTTTTATCAAATTTATTATGTAATTTTTTTTTTTTTTTCATTTCTCACAACAAAAAAAAAAAGTAAACTTGATTCAAATATGTGTTAGAATATTTTTTTAAATTTTACGAATACATTGAATTTATTTAACAAATTTCTTTGTAAAGTAATTCATTGAAGTGTTGTACTTTTAACAATGTGGCTTTCTTCAAATTAACCATCCATTTTATATTTCATATTATTTTGCGGTTTTGTAAACATTTTTCAACAATGTTTCTAACCAAGAAAAATAAACTGAATAAAATTGTTGTCTGTAAGCTTCGATGAACTTAAAAGGTAACAACTTTTTTTTTTTTGTTCAACTGACCATTAAAAAAAATATTCTATTTTTTTTTTACTTAGATTTTGTATTTTTTTCTTCTTGGAATTATTTTATTCAGTATGGTTTTATTGACAATGTGAAAATTATTTTTCCTTTTGTGTGATAAATTTTCAAGGATACTTGAATCAGAAAAAAAATAAAATAAAAAAAGAAAGAAATTAATCATAGAAAATTTTTCTTTTGTTATTTTTTGTATGATTATCTCAAGTGTGAATGTATTTTTATTTACTTAATTGTATTTGTTGGTACATATACATATGTATAAGACATTGAATATGAGTTAATAAATGGTGTTTTTTTTTCCTTTTGTATTAATTGTTAAAAGAAAGTTTTAATCTTCTTAAAAGGTTATTTTATAGTGAAGATATTTTCTAACTTTTTTTCCTTTTTTTTCACCTTGAATTTTATCAATATTTTTATTTTGAATTGAAAGTACTTGTTTTTATAGACTTATGATTTAAACTTAATATTTTTAAATATTTAAGGCCCTACATTTTTATGTCTTTCATGTGGAAGTTGTTATGTAATGTCCAGCCAGAAATTTATTTACATTGACCGAATTGTAGAATCATATGTCAGATCGAATTTCTAGATCGACGTCCCAAGAAAATACGTAGTAACACCGCAAACTATGCCATATTATAAACTATTTGATTATCAAGTGTTATCTATTGTAATTGAATTCAAATAAATGATAAAATAAAGCACAAAAATTCATTAAAATCCTATACATATATTTTTAAATTTTTCTTCCTACTTAAATGAATATATTTCATCACATTTCAATTAAAGAAAAACATTTAACAATATTTATCCCTATTCATATTTGTGTTAAACCAGTTAAACCATGAATAAAATCTTAAACGCGACTTTTATTCATTCAAAAATTAAATTAACTCGAAAATTTTATATTTTTAATACATCGCCAACATTGTAACAAACAAACATACATACATAACAGAAAATATATACACACACAACTACAACATCATAATTATATTCCCTGTTCTTGAATGGACTTTCATTGAAACTCATCAAAATTAAATACAAATTAATTAAATTTGGTATGTATTCATATTGTGTACCTAATTAAATCATCTATACAAAAAAAAAAACTTTCAAATGTACTATAACGTCCAAAGAATGCAATTTTAACATTCAATTTTAATGATAGAATAGAACTAAAGAATTTTTCATTATAGGTTAAAATATACAACGTACAACGTACATTCAGCAGAAAAAAAAAAAACTTGTAAATTGAAAATTTTCATTCTAACAAAATATACAAATAAGAAAATATATACATGTACATATACATATACATATGTAGGTGTACAGAAAACAAACCAGTGTGTATAGAAAATATTGAAAAATTCTTCGCAAAAATGATGATGATTTTGAAGTAAAAAACTGTTACTATAAAGTGGAAAAAAAAGTTTATGTACAAAAACGGTATACGAGAAAGGATAATGTATAAAAAAAAGCTGATGGTGAACCCAAAAAGAATAGAAATAAAATATAAAATAAGTGTTTCATTATATCTAAAGGTTAAAAATGCTTCTAATTGGAACATAAACTTAAAATATACATTTTTTTTCTGCTTATCCTTTTTAAACATGTATCCTTAATTGTTGAATATTTAAAAGAAAAGGAAAATATTAAAAAATTGTATCGTCTTGCTGTGCAAATATTATTTATGAAAAAAAAAAAATAAAAATAAAGATTTTCATGGATTCAATGAATAGCTTATTATTATTCATACCAACAGATTTGTTGTTGTTGTTTTGGTTATTGTTGTTGTTGTTAAGCTACATGATTTTAATGAAAATTATTTGTAAATTATAAAGATTGGTTTTAATTTAATGCAAAGATTTTCGTTTAATGATGCATGAAAATGACAGGACAAGTATATAATAAAAAGAGGGGTTGGAAATTTTAATGATTAATAAAGAAATTTTTTTTTGTAAAATAAAAAATCAATTCATTAAAAAAAAAAAAAAAAAAAAAAAAAAAAAAAAAAAAAAAAAAAAAAAAAAAAAAAAAAAAAAAAAAAAAAAAAAACATTTAAAAAAAATGTATTTTAAATATAAATTGAAGTGTTTCATGTAAATTTTAAAACGATGTAAAATTATTATGTATTATATTAAAAAAAAATGATAATATTCACAGTGACATGTTATTGTGATAAAACAAAAACGTTCACACTAAAAATATTAAAATTTCTATATGAATAAGAAAAAAAACAAGTTTTAAAAAGAAAATATCTTGTAACAAATAGGATATGAACTCAATAAAGTCTTTAAGACTTCGATTACGATATGAAATGAGTGTAAGAAAAGAATACACTGATAAAGGAAAAGCGTGTATACATATGTACATACATACATTCATGTATCTTACATACACAAAATTTCTTGAAAAATATATCGTCTATCTTCTCCTATATCCAATTTTATGTCAATTTTCTTTTGTGTTGAAATCCAATTTACTGACATGAAATTTAAAAATAGATTTTGATTGATTTAATTTTTTTTTTCCTTATTCTTCTTCTTCTTTTACTTTATTTCTTTTTCAGTCAATTTCAACATAGGATTATAATATAGGCATGTGTGTAACGATGAAAGAGAAATTTTTGTGGAAAAGAAAATATACTTAAGTGTTAGAAAAAAAAATCGACAACCAAAAAAAAATATATATATATATAAGAGAAAAAAATGTCCTTTTCAATTGAATAAAAAAAAGTTTAGTCGACCAGGAAATATTTCAAGTGGGACCACTTTTTATTATTGAGATGAAAATTAAATTTTTGTGGGTCATGTAAATACAAGAAAGAAAACAGAAAAAAAAAAAAAAAGATGAGTGTGTTGAAAAAATAAAATTTCTTAGGATAAATATATTTTTTATTTAAAGTATGAGAAAAGGTATTTTATTAATATTTTTACAATTTATTTTATATCGATTATCACTATATTTTTGAAGTAAAGATACTTCAATAGAAGAATAAATAAATAACACACACAAATTATTTTGTTTTTCATTCTTGTTATTTTGAAAGACTATAAAAGTTATTAACAAAAAATTAATAAAGATTTTCCAACAGATTACAGTGGATCCTTAATAATATTCAATTTTTTTTTAAATGTGTAATACGTAATTTGTGTAACAACAAACGTTACTGTTTAATATTTGAACATCAATAATTAATAATGAATAAATACGTAAATACAATACATCCTTTACGTAATACATTATTATATAAATAATTTGAAAAAAAAAATATATATATATATATGTATATTAAATTGACAAAAAAATACATATTGAAAATAAGGGATAAAAATTCAATAAGGATTACTGAAGGATTATATTGAAAAACAACTAAAAAAATATTAAACACATGTTTAAATTGTATGTACACACATACATGAAACCTTATAACTATGACACAAACAAAAACTATTATATCTCTTTGTTTTCAGTCAGGACATGCATAAAAAAATTTCTACATTGACTAGTCCTACATATTTTAATTTTACAAAAATATGGTCCCTCAAAATTTCTTTATTTCATTTATGAACTTTACAATTAGACATCTAATTGCAAATTAATTTATTAAGAAATAAGTGCTCTATAAAAAAAAAACTTATAAATTTCTATATGTGTACGTAGAAATATTTATGACACGCGTCAGTGACGTAATAAAACGAAAAAGGGGTGAAAAATTTCAATGAAATAAAGTTATGCTATGAAGTGCTATGATTTTGTCTTTTATACGATTCATTATAACACATTCTTGTTGCTTCATAATTGTTACATTAGAACCCTCTTTACCCTTCCTCCTACTACAAAAAAAAAAAATAATAATAATAATAACCAGTATTACCTCTTGTAAATGTAATTTAATGTAAATAAGTATGATCAGCTAATATTGCTCGATTTTGTATTACAAAAAAAAAAAAAAAAATGTAGTGTATAAAGTAACAAAATCATTTTACTTATTTTTCAGGTATGATATAAAAATATTTTTCCTTTTATTTATTTATTTTTTTTTTGCACACAACTCTCTCATATTAAGGATATATGAAAGATATATCAAGGGGATTCCATTAGGTTTAATTTATATGCATAGCCAATCTGTTCGAGTTTTATAGAATTTTTTACGCTACTTGATTTTGATTTAACTTTAAGTTAAGAGGGATAAAAAAAAACAGTAAGTATATGTATCTTGTATCCTTTCTTGTATTATATATAAAAATTCTATTTTAAAATAATTTTATAAATATAGACAACACATATTTTTATGCTTAAGAGTGCTAAATGATTTTTCAATATTTTATTATCTTATTTTGGTGTTTTGTATGCAAATTTGTTTAAATAAATTTTGTGTTTTTTTTTGCTGTAGAAGTACTTCCTAAACACACTTGATAGAATTTGTTATTGGAATGAATTTTATTAAAATCTTAGAAGAAAAAAAAACAAGGATTTTTAGAGGGAAACAATATAAAAATTTACATTTTTTATAGAATTATGCGTTCATCAATGATTGAAAAAATAACTACAAATTTTTTGATTACCGCATGAAAGGCGAAAAAGTGGGAAGAAAAGCAACATATTTTTTTTTATCACAAACTGACGTTTCTAAAACTATTCTTTAAAGAGTTAAGTTCGGATAGTGTTTCCATAAATGCGAAATCTGAAAATCTCTGCACAGGCAAATTTTCAATAAAACTAATTCCTTCGAAAAGACACTTATTCACAAGGACATATTTTGTTGCTTTGGCGTTAAAAAAGCTTTTCTTGAACGATTTTTATACACTGTAAATTCCGTTTAATCAATTTGTGAACATTTCAGCATTTTGAAAATACGAAAGAAAATATTTTTGTCGTGGAAATGAATTTTGTTTTTTAATTCAAAAAAATTCTTCTCATACTTAAAATACAAGTAGATATAATTTTCTCTTTTATGTTAATAAAATGTAATAGAATTCATTTTGTTCTTAATTTAAAAATTCCTTTTATAACCTGAAAATTTCAAAATTTTATAGACTTAAACAAATGTGTATTACAAACTCATTAAATTTTCAAAGATAAATTTATGTACGTGTATGTATTCACTTTTGTCTATATCATCATCATACTCGTACTTATATGAAAAAATTCTTTCAAGAAAATTTATTCAATAATGTAAAGAATTTTTTGTTTATACCACCCATACATTATCGTTCGTTTTTTCTATTGAAATTGCTAATATTTTGTGGTTTTATGTTTTCTTCATTTTTTTTAAAATCTGATGAAAAAGAAGGAGGGACACATGCTTTTAGGTAAAAGCCAGTAAAACACTGAAATGAATGAATAAAATATGATAATCACGCTTAAGACCACGCCTAGGATGAGATAAGGACAATAAAGTTACATTACATGCTTTTATATTTATAGTACCTCTATAGTAGTAGCACCTACATATATTTCTAAAATACTATACATATATTTTTTTTTAAAAGACTTAGGTAAATTGTAAATACAATACTGAAGCGTATAGAATTTTTTTTCCTTCAATAAAATAAAAAAATAATTGAAAAAAAGAATGATCCCATTTTTAAAGCTTTCACAAAATTAAAAATCATGATAATGAAAATACATTAGAAAATTATTAAAAGAAGTAATTTATTAAATTTATAAGAAGAAAAAAAAATGTTATATTACATTTATACTTTGTATGCGTAAAAATACAATATTGTATTCTTTAAAAATACATTATATGAAAAATGGATTTATATGTCATTTAATTACATTTTATTATGTACAGATACTGAGTCGAGATACTAGTTTTACAATTTAAAAATAAAAAAATATATATTAAATTTATTTATAAGAATATTTTTCAATACTATTTCATTTCATTCTTATTCCATATATAATGTTCATAGATATGTAATAAATATAAGATATTTAATTACATTGTATCTTTTTCTAACAAAGAAAAATTGAAAAAGAAAAAAAAAGAATTAAATCGTATTGAAAGAAACCGTATGAATGCTTCTTTCTGAGAATAAAGCTTTAAGATCATTGTTCTTCGTCTTTTAACTTACATGTGTTATGTGTAAATATAAGTACATAGTTTTTATTTCAATCAAATATTTAAAGGTTGTTGATTTTTCTTTTAAATTTTATTTTTTTTTTTTTCAAGAAAATCCATCTTGATAGAATTATCTGCCAGACAAAAATAAAATTTCAACAAAATATTTCCCTTTGATTTTTGAAAAAAAAAAGCTCAATTTACGATTGAAGTCCTTTCAACTTATACAAATACATACACACATATATAAATCTCACGTGAGTACAAAAAGTTCAAAAAAATGTTTCTAAAAGAATTATTTTATCTTCAAAATAAAAAAATAAAATTATATACATTTGTACATTATTATATCCTTTTTATTTGGATATCATTGGATTATGAATTTTTCAAACGCGAATTTAGAATAAAAAAATAGTAGAAATAAGCGTTTATAAGAATGTAGTACAAAAGTAAGTAATAAAAATAAATTTTGTAATTATTCAATATTAAAAAATAAAAAAGGACGAAGATCATAGAGGTTCTTTCTTAATAGTTATTTAAAAGAAGAAAAAAATTGTGAAATTTAAATTCTTAATAGTTTTAAAACAATCACAAAATCAATTAGTCGCTTTTGTAACAAACTTTTAGTTGACATTATTATGCCTGTATTTAAAAAAATGTTTTTACTGAAGTCAAAGGGCAAAACTTCTTCAAAAGTATTTTATTTAATCTTTACTTACTAGCTCTTTTCCAAGATTCTTCCATATTGGGTTTTCTAGAATTTTATATTACAAAACCAGATATAATAAATAAAAGGACATTTTAAAATAAAAAAATACACTTTTACTTTCAAAAATATAAAACCTATAGCTGTGAATGAACAAGTTGTGACAATAAATTAATATTCAAGTTCTTTTTTTGGTTTCAAATGATTAAAAAGTCAAAATTAAGTCCTCAAACCTACGTACATACATACATTCATACATGAATATTTTATATTTTAAAAATGCTTTATTTTACTTTTTTTTTTTTTTTTTTTTTAATAAATAAAAAGAATAAAAAATACGAATATGTGTTATTATTCAATATGGAAATTATTTTATATATTATCACAATAAAAAATGTTGGCATCCTTTTTATACAGATAAAAATCCTTTTACAATTTTTATATCATTGGAAGCAAGATTAGTGTTATTGGACAAAAAAATGTATATATAGGTACACACATATCTATATGTATTTATGTAAAAAAAAATTATACATACATAAGAGAAAGAACCATACAAAACATTTTTGTGGTTAGCTACATAATATTATGTGAATAAAGTTATATATTTTTTTTTTTTTTTAAAAAGGCGTTTCTAAGGGTATTCATCGTATTGTAAATTTATTTATTCAAATATATAACAACTTGTTGCATAATTTCTGTAGATATACTAAATATAAATTAAATCCTTCAACACGTATATACAAACCCTCCTTATATCGTTAAAACAAAAACAAAAAAAAAACAAAAAAACAAAGTGAAAATATATTCAGTTATTTAAGTTCATTTGGCATTCCATTTCAAATAACTGTAGGCGGTTACGAATATGCGCACTAAAATATTCAAAACTCCAATACAATGTTACATAGAAACTCATATTAAGTTACGTACAAACAAATTTTTGGGATGAAGTTATGCATCCCATAAAACTGAATAGTAACAATTCGTCGAAGGATTCATAGTAATTTAGATTGGAGCAATTTCAGTTCTATCCCACACAATTATTATAATAAAGCAAAAAGAAAAATAAATACTCATTGAAAAAGAAAATAATAATTTAAAATAAAAAAAAAATCTAAGATGATTGGAACATTTGAGTATATACGATGTAAAGGTAAGTTAAATAAAATTTTCTACACAATATTTCAATGTTCAAAAGAAAATAATTGAGCAATCTTTTTTTTTTATGGGGATAACATGGAGCATAAATATGTATACTGAGGACTTTTAACATACTTCGATAGTCCTTCGAGAAATGTTCAAGTGAAAGGATGTATTAAAAGTAATTGTTATTTATGAAAGTTTAATTAATAATTTATATAAAAAAAGGATATTTGTACATGTTGTTTGTGAATTTTTGAAGATAATTTTAGGAAGTTACGTTGTATTTGAATTAAAATTTTAAAATGCTTTTTTTATAAATTTGAATGAATTAAAGTTTAAAAACAATTGCAAAATTTAAAAAAAAAAAATGTGATTCGAAAATAAAATACTAAAAATAATTAGCATATTAAAAAATTAATAAAAAGGACATGTGAAAATAATTCAAAATTACAAAATATATGTAATTAAAAATGTGAAAATTAAAATTTAGTAAAATATATTTCTTAGTAAAAAAAAAAATATTCAGACCGTTATCGAATCAAATTTTTTATGAATTTATAAATTCAAATTTTTAATTGTCTAAGCGTGGGTAAAGGAACACTTGAATTTTTTGTTTAAAAAGAATTATAAAAAATTCATGTTATTTATTTACATAAATATATATTTTTTTAATTTAGTGTTACAATAATCAATTTCTAATCATTCGTCTCAAGTTGGCAGTTGAAATTAAAATTAGTGGAAACTGAAAACAATAATTTAAATGGTTTTATTACACGGCTAATTTACCTTTTATTTTTCTTAAAATAAAAAATTTTATTTTATTTTTCACCGGAAAATATTTGCTTGTTTGTTTTAATTAATCTCAATAAATTAAAAGAAAAATTAAAAACAATAAAGATAATTTAGAATAGCACTAGCTAAAATATTTGTAATAAAATTGAGAAATTTAAATTTATAAAAAAATTTAAAAAATAAAAATAAAAAATATTTGTGTGTTTGAGTACAAAAAAAAATTTTAAAATCAAAGATAAAAATTAAAAATAACTTGCAACAACAAAAAAAAACCAATTTCCATTATTTAAAAAAAAAAATACATCGATAATAATTAAAGACAATGGATTACGAACCTCTTCCAGCAATTAATACCTTTCCACAATTTAGTCGATCTATTGGAATGATTTCACCGTTGGATCTGTCATTGAGATCTGCAATTGTTCCAATAACACCTCCTTCAACACCTTCTCCACCACGTAAAAGAATTCGTTTTTTAGAAGACACTTCTACAAGTACTAACAATTTATGGAGACCACATTCATTTGGATATTTTGAAAATCTTTCACTTCTTCCATGGAATTGTGGTAATATTGTACAACAATTTGAAAATTCCAATGAAACAAACAAATTAACAAATAATATGATTACATCACAAAACACAAAATATCAAATTGAAGAAACAATTGTACTAACTGAGGATGAAGAAAATGATGAAAGTAATGATGATGATGATGATGATGATGATGAAGAATTTGTTGATGTTATTAGTAATGATGATGATCCACCAAAAATTTCAATTGATATTACTCATGACAGTGATATAAAAGAAAATGATCAATCAGAAAATAAAACTGGAATTCTTACAAGAGATAAACTTATTTATGAAGATAAAGAACTTCATAATAAAGCAGTTGAAGGTTTTGCTAAATTATTCGATCATACTTTAATAAATGAAAAAACTGAAGATTCTTCAACAAGTCAAGAACATGATAATTATAAACAATCACCATCACATACATCACAAACATATTTTAAACAAATTATAAAAAATAAATGTGAAAAAAGAAGACTTAAAATACGTAAACAGATTCTTGATGAGGATAATACAAGTCCTGTTTCTGGAACAATTATACGAAAATTAAGAGAAGATGAAGAACTTGTAGTAAGAAAAGGTGATATTGATCCGGCTTTTAATGTTGTTGAAATTACTGAGGAAGCAAAAGCAATAATTGCAAGTATCGATAATAAAATTGGATCATATATTTGTCAATTATGTAGAACATTATATGATGATGCATTTCAATTGGCTCAACATCGTTGTACAAGAATTGTTCATATTGAATACAGATGTTCTGAATGTGATAAGGTTTGTGAACAAATTAATAGAATTCTACAAATGTTATAGAAAAATTTAACAAAAAATTATTTTCAAAGGTTTTCAATTGTCCAGCAAATTTGGCATCACACCGTCGGTGGCATAAACCTAAACCTGAAGCAATGTCTCTTCAGAAGAAACAAACTCAATCAGATTCTTTAAAGAAAACTTCACAATCTGGTACATGTAATGAACAAGATGACAACACAGAAGGATCATTTATTTGTCAAGAATGTGGAAAATGTTTTAGAAGGTAAATATTTATTGAATATTCTTAAATATTTCAAACAAAAAAAATCAATATTCAATATATTTTTGTTTAATATAGACAAGCCTACCTTAAAAAACATCTAACATCACATCAAATGATAACTGATTTAAAATCTTCAGATACATTTAGAAATTCAATAACAGGAAATTTATCTAATGGTGGTTATCATATTCATAATACTTCAAATTTATATCATCCTCATACACATCATCCATCTTTACCACCACCTCATCAGAGATTATATTCCAACGGAAATATACGTTTTCCTCATTTCTTTCAAAATATTGATCAACGTCGAATACATCCTTTTAGTGAATTTTATTTTCATAATTCACCTGTTAATCGATTATCTGCTTTTCAATATGTTCATGCACAAGGAATACATAATTTAAACACACCATCATCATCATCATCATCATCATCATCTGGATTAAATAGTAATATTCAAAATGCATTAATACCAACTCCATTAC
Source organism: Bombylius discolor (assembly GCA_939192795.1). Classification (NCBI taxonomy): domain Eukaryota; kingdom Metazoa; phylum Arthropoda; class Insecta; order Diptera; family Bombyliidae; genus Bombylius; species Bombylius discolor. The sequence goes on along the minus strand of OW584241.1, from coordinate 994,083 downwards.
AAGTGAAATGACAAAATATTGTTAGACCAGTTCCAAGAATTGCAACAAATTCTACAAATAATAATATTACATCAAGACCGTGTAATAACACTTGGACAAGTAATTATTTAGAAAATTCATAATTCATAAGAAATGCAAAAAATATAAATTGTGTTGATTAGAAAATTATCTAATTAATTTCAATTATGTAACTAAAGTCTGTAGATAATGTTTAAACTATTTGTACATAAGTAAATTGTAGAATTTTGTACAGGAAAAAAAAAGTACTTTTTTTGCTGATGTATTTAAAAATGTATTACTCTTGTTTTTCGTGCTATTTCTTTATAAATTATAAAATTTAGATTAATTGAATTAATTATATTTGAAATTATGTATAGCATAAGTTATTTAGAATGTGACTTACTGTGAATAGAAAAATATTTATTAAAGTTCTAACTGAAATCACCAAATGTTGTTTATATGCAAATTTACATTCTGCACAGTTACAAGTTTTTTAAAAAAAAAAGTTCGTATCAATATCATTGTATATCCTGGAGGATAACAGTAGAACTGACTTACTTACATTCAAGGACGAACCTAGTACATTTGAACACAAAATCAACTTGTAAAGTTTTTTAAAAATTTTAATTCAACTTTTTAATAATTAATTCAATTTGAATACAATTTTTAATTACAACAAGTTAATTAAAACAAAAATATTATACTAATTTCAAAAGTATACATGGACTAATTACAAATTCAAGGAAATTTATAGAATTTCTTTAGAAATTTTCAATTAACAAATATGTACTTATATTTTTAATTCCCCTTTAGTTATTTACTATACCTATATTTTTTACACAGGCAATTAATTCTTATTTACACACTATCAATTTATGTCATAAAAATTGTTTTGTAAAACCTTAAAAAGGATAATAATTATAAAAATTAAAAAGTAATTAATTGCATGAAAACTAAAACGGCTGTCATCTTTGTTTAAACATTTTATTTTTTTCTCACAACATTATTGCCTATACATATCCTTTCTCTTTTTATTTATATTTGTGTGAAAATTATGAATGTGTCATTTAGTAACCAATAATTAAAACTTATAAAATATAAAACATTTAGCAAGACAATTACAATATCGCTTATTCGAATACAAAAAAGTGCATATACGCGAGTACTGTGTACACATACATACAAATCACGTTTGAAAAAAAAAAAACTATGAGAAAATATTAAAGAATCAATATAAAACACATAGTCTCATTGAATCTGTCTGTCTTTGTTTCAAATTAAAAAAATAAAAGAAATACAAATGAAATTATTGAATATTTTATGAAGAATGAATATCCTTATTTTCCTTTGGAAAAAAATGTCATACACAATTGATGTGTATATGTTTGAAAGTTTTTTGAATTTTTTCCGGATCTTTTTTGTTACCTCATTTATTTAAATATTTATTATTTTATTGACCACATGTACAGGTATGTAGGTGACACTAACAAGATATCTTCTTTGATGTCCTAGCTTGACATTTCCTCCCCCAGTTTTATTTTTTATTTATTTATTTTTTTTTTTTTTCGTTTAAAAAATCTTTTGTAATATAAACTTTTTTCTAGTTTTGTTTTAAAAGCAAAAACATAAACAATCCTCACCGGATATTCATAAATATAATTTACGTTTTTGATATTACGTGATTGATTGATTGAAAAATAAAAGCACACAAAACATGAAAAAAATGATACAATTGTCAACTTACCAATTTAATATTTTTTTAAATCGTGTAGTGTGGTTCTATTATGTTAGTTCAAGTTTGCAGTTATTATTTTTGTATAAACAGTAATTTAAAGAGAAAAAACATGCAATCCTTACGTAATTTCTATATGGAAAATCGTTACAGGTTTATTTTGATCAAAAAAATTATGGAGGTATATATACGTATGTACGTAATTACTAAGTTGTTTTCATTTGAAAGGTGGTTTTTAATATTTATTATTCGGAACTTAAAATTTTCCGGCATTCCAAAACATCATCACACCACTGCGTTTGAGAATAAATTTTTATTTATTTTTTTTAAATTTTTTTTTTTATTTCTATTTCAATTTTAATTTTAATTTTAATTTTTATTCTTACATATGAATTTTAATTTTACTTAATTATTTTTATTTGTTTTCATCCTTGTTTAAAATGAAAAATTCTTCTACTGCAACCACTAGAAAAAGTATCATGGTTTTATAAAAAAATGTCCTTTCCATCTGTTAATCAGGTTCTTAAAAACAACATGCATGAGGAACATTTTGTTCAATTTTTAATTTTCTTTCTAACTAACTTTCGGACTAACTTTATTATCACGAAATTTCTTAGTTTACAATTTCTGCGATTCAAATTTTCATTTCCGTTATTTAACACTAAGCTAAGACAATTCAAATATGTAGATGGAGTCTTTGTGTATGAAATTATTGTGTATGAAGTTTATACACAATGATGGAGTACACTACTTATAATATCAAAGATACACACCTTCATTATCCTATTATTGGTATAAAATTTATAGAAAGTTTATCGTAAAAAGCTTTTTGCTATAATATTTTTTCTTCAAATTGTGGTTGTTTTTTATACAAAAATGCACTTACATATTTACAATGTGCTTTGTTAAAATAACAGAAGCTTTATGTATACATTTTCAGAAAAATCAAAAAGAAAAAAAGCTTCCACCGCACAGGGTGACTAATAATATTTTTGATATCTGTTTTAATAATAAAAAAATTGAGGCGCATTTACAACCAAAATTACATTTTTAAATAAATTGAGATTTTCTACTAATACTCGTATTTTTCACATTTGAACCGTTTATTTTGAAAGTGATGTAAGTTCAATATTTTATTCTACAGAGGTATAGCTATGCTTGATATTTATGTTTGATGTCAAACAGTTTTTTTTATTTCAAACCATGAAATCAAAAAGAAAATAAAATTTTTTATTTGGTCAATTTTACTAGCCATTTAATAATATTATGCAAAATAATTTTTTATTAATTAATTACATTGATACATGTAAATTTTTATCTTTTTTTTCTTCCATTTATGGAATGTATTTCAACATTAATTCTTATTATATTATAAGGTTCCCACAGTAACACGTGACTTTTTCCAGTTGGTTGTACTTTGAGCTCTCTTTTAACATTTTATTTTTTTTATACTCATTTTAATGACTGCTATAATATAGTTATCATAATACGTAACTCATGATTCATGTACATATATAAAAATAAAAATATAATTTTAATAAGCATGTAGGTAACCAGAGTTGATAATAACTAAACATTGTGGTTCTATTATTTTTAAGTTTTCAAATGGAATGAATAAACGATAGAAAAATAGAAATTTTCTTGAATTAAAAAATAGTATTTTTGTAGGTTCCATTTTGTAATAATTTCAGTTAAGAAGATCTATAAAAAAGTAATAGATTTTATAAAATGTTGAAAAATTTATAATTTAATTAAATTTAATTTATTTTTCATTATTTTCTAAATATGTACATACATATTATGTATGTATGCACGTTTCAACTTTCATATATGATGTGTAGGCGAAATGAGAAAATTTTCCATTTACAAATAAAGTGATATAATTGATGAGCAATCATTATTATTATAGTTTCTATAATTCAATTATATAATGCATTACATGCAAAAAATTTATAATTTTGTTTTTGTTTTTCATTTAAATCTTTAAAAATCTAGAAATCGAATAAAAAAAATAAACATGTGACCAAGTGATGGAATTCACAATTATAAAATTAGTATTATTTGAAAATGAAATAATGAAATAATACGTTAAGAATTTATAATTGATTAATTTCCCTTTTTTTTTTCTTTTTGCATTAAACAATTTACTTATTTGCGAAAAAATTTTTTTTTACTTTTAAATTTTATGGCGCATGTTTTATGTTTTTATGAAAATTTAAAAGTGCATTTTCCTTTTTTAAAAAAATGGAAACACATCATTGATTTTCATACAACAATTACGAATGAAATCGAAAAAAAGCTTTAAAATATTCTCTATATACATACGTATGTATGTATGTATGTACTAATCTACAGTTTGAGGGAGGAAAATTTATGTCACCGTACCACCAATATTGTTATAGGAGTATTTACCAACAATCACCCATCTCTCTGGCATATTGTCGGTTATGTACACGTACATATCGTTCACGAATAAATTACAAAAAATAAAATATCAAAAAAAAATAAAATAAAATAAAATTGAGAAGGAAATATGTCTGGAATATTCTTTTCTTGTTTAAATCATTAAAAAAATTTTTGATGAACACTACTTAGATAACCACGATTATAAAGTTTGTTGTTTCTTTTTTTTTTTTACAATATGTACAACCAAAACATAACAACAACAAATCATTATCAAACCACCCCTCTAATCAACCCTATATATGTACATATTGTACTCATAAATGTTATTTATGTGTGTAGGCATGAATTTTTGTATAAATACATATAACAAGCATGTATTTTATGTAGGGACAGTTAAGAGAACATTTTATTTATTCTTTTTTTATCGGAAATTTTCATTCTAGAGGCCAAGGTCACATATACAATGAAAATAATTTTTTTATTAGTACATACATATATGGATTTTGCATTTTATTTAATGGTATATATATTTTATATAAAGCAATGTTTTATACACTAGAATTTTCTCTAATACAATTTTATATTGTATGCTAGACATTTTTATACATCGATAGTATTTGTATGTATTTAGGTTTTTCTTTTATAGGTATACTAAATAAAAGTTTTAGTAAATGAAATTTTTATCATAGAATAAAGTAGAAGTTAATATTGAAAATGCGCAAATACGCTTTCCATCGAAAAATAAAAGTACATACATACATAATATTATATATTTTTTTTATGTGTAGGTAGGTGTATTGTATATAAATTGCAATATGAACAGTTGTAGAGGTTGTACCTGTTACACCGAATTTGTTTGTTTTTTGTATACAATAGAAAGCAAGCATATACATATATGATAGTAGAATCAATTTTTAAAAAAAAGTTATAAACTTTAAGAAAAAAAAATTAAAAACGGCAGTAAGTTTTTACAAAATTTTCATGTAAATATTGCAACACCAAAAAAGATGAAAACAAACAAATTTTCATACCTACATAAAAATTATTTTTTGCCTTTGCAGTTCTATGGATATAGAAAATCAAATTAAATAGAAAGTAGAAATACATAAAGGACTCTAAGGAAAATAAAAGAAATTTTTTGAAAGTATGTATGTATGTATGTATAATAATGGTTGAAACTCTCTGCCAGTTTAAAATCGAAAATTTTGTTGTTATATTTTGAAAATCTCATTTTTGTACTGAAATGAAATCATAAAATTAATCTTCCATACGTAATTTTTGTTTGTCTTAAAAAAAAATATTTCTGAATGTCCTTTTTAACTATAAAAAAAAAATCGTTATTTTAAAAATAAAAAAATAAAAACAATTAAATTATTGATGCCAATAATGAATACACCCTGCTTTGTATTGATACTTTAGCATAGTATATATCTACATATATAGGATAAACAAATCTCAAGGATACTTTTTCATATCTTCAATAATAATAAAAATAATATAGTACATAAATTGAATATATGGCCTCGAATAAAATATAATTATCATCACTCATGGCCGTCAATATAGTATAGTATGTATGTATGTGTAAAATAAAATAAAAATAATTTAAATAGACTTTTAGAGTTAGAAATGGCTAGAAAAAGCTCTCATTCTTTTTTTTTTTCTTTTGCTAGGCTTTCCATTACAAAAATGTACCTATGATGCTAATAACTAAGTATACTAAATGATGGTGATACAGCCTTGTGCAGTTAGTTACAGAAAAATTATGTTTATATAATAATGCATTTAAAACTTCTCAGAGATAAATATATCCCTCCCTCATCCTTCTTTTTTTTTTTTGTTCCTTATTTGAATTTATACACGGAATATTTTAAAGTTTTCCCAAACAATTTATCCTTCGACTACATCATATCAGTAACGAAATATTTATTATAAACATTGTCATATATGTATACCAATTGTATATAAGTATATCAATTGTTCTGGACAATAACAGCGAATATACCTGACGCTATTTTTAGTTTACTAGAAAAATTAACAATTATTTTAAAATACGAAATTAACTGTTGTAAGTGGGGATGAATGCAAAATACATTGAAAATGCATCTCATACACATAATATGTACAAATATGACTGATGCAAGATGGTAAAATGTTTTCGAATCTCTTCGTCACACATCACCAATTTTATACTTTATATAATTTGCTCGTAATGTAAATAAATTTTAGTAGGAGTTATTGTAACAAAGATTAAAAGAAAAATTACAGATTGAAAATGTTTTTATAACGGTATGTAATTATTATGCGAGTAATTGAAAACGCAAGCGCAAATTATGTTCAAATTTGGATCCATTCCATAGACAAAATATTCGCCTTCTATTTTGAAAAAGAAAATGTATCCTTTTTATTTCTTTTTAAAAATAACAAGGCTTTTTTTTCAATTTTAAATTGAATTTCTGACGCAAAAAGGATAGAAGTTTATGTTTTGAATTTTTTTTTCTCTCTTACATCATACTTCATAGTGTGCAATACATAAATATAATACATTTCCTACATATTTATTTCTCTCTATAACTGAATTAATCACAAGTTTGAATATAAATACTATATAATGTACTTTACTGTACCTTTATTTTTTAAAGCTAAAAAAAGTTACACGTGCCATATTGAATATTTATTTAGAGTTATATTCATACATACATATGTATATGCCATTTGTACAACAAAAAAAAAGTTTTCTAAATAAAATTTTCTCATTTTTATTGCATTCTTAAAATTATCTGTGAGAGATTATATGCACTATATAATTTTTTTTACTTATTTATTTATCTTAATTTTTTTTTACACCTCATACCAAGCTGATATCTGATGTAAAGAGTAATTTAATTAATTTATAAATTTTTTATATATGTTCATAAATTTATTTGAAAAACAAATTGTATTGAATGCAATCATAATGCAAAGTTTTCTTTTATTACTTTTTTTTTCAGTCTATTTTTTATTATTTTACTTTCTTTCTTCCTTTCTCCTTTTCTCAGTGTGTTAAAACATCTGACAATAATAATATTTGTATGATTATATTATATATTGTAGATATATAGAAGAATTTTCTGTGCTATACCTAAATATTTTGAGAAATATTCTCATAATACTTATATTGTCGGTATTCTTTGTATAGATACTTTTGTGTACACATTATTCTTCTATTAAACATTGAACTGTTTGTACCAGTAAAATATTGTTATCAAATATATTTAAATTTTTTTTTTAAATTTTTTTTGCTGTAAATACTCTATAAAGAATTTTTTTTGTTGTTTAAGACTAATCGTTATCTGTAAAATAAAACAAAAAATATTATATAAGGTGATTCATTGTTGTAAAAAAAAAATAATAATAAAATAAAATAAAAAAAACATTTTAAAAAAAAATTATCTTAACTCATTAAACTGGAAAATAATAAAAATAATACTTTAAATATTTATAATAGACATAAACAGTAAAACTCAATTTTTATAAAATTTAAAGTTGTTAAAAAAGTAAATGAAATAAACAAAAAACAAAGTACATGTACATATGTTGTCGTTTACATAGAATAAAATAATGGTAAAATTCTTCAATAAAAATCAATGAGGTAAGTAAAAGGATTTTTTTTTTTGATTTAAGTATTAAAGAAAAAAATAGATTTTTAATTTGAATTAAATTTTAAAATAGAAAACAAACGTGTATTTTCAAAAGTGAAAAAAATAAATTTTCTAAAATAATAAAATTACTTTATTTCCACAAAATTTGAAGAAAAAAAAAATTAATGAAGTTGAAAATCAAAAGTAGCATGTAAATCGATAACGTTCATTGTTTGCAAACAATTTTTTTTCTTTTATTTTATTTTTTTTTAATTGTGTTATTTAATGAAACTTTACAGCTTACCACTAATACAGCTTTTGTATGCAAATTTATATGTTAAGATTGTACTTTTATTACTCATATTCTGTTATGATTATTTTAATTTTTTCCATATGAACTAACGCTCATAACATTTTCTTTCAAAGTTGAATATTACTTTTAAATTAGAAATTTTATAAAAACAAAAACGAATGAATAAAATAAATCTAAAACAAAACATAAGGTTTGCCATTAATGTGATTTGAAATATGATAATAACCCTTTTAACTAAAAATTCGCTATCTGTATTGTTTACCATTTCTTTCTAGAATTTTATCCAACATTTATCATGTCCTTGTTTCTATTTAATCACAAATATCCTGCATGGGTCTACTAAAAATATCCACAGAAACTTTTCAGAACATATGCCAGCAAATTCATAGAATTTTGGCACTCTATGATATTGGTGTTATTTTTCAAAGAATTGGTTACCAGGGGAGCAAAAATAGATAGAAAATATAAATTGAAAGGAGTTTCAAGAATAAAAAATCAATTTTGTAAAATTATAAAAATATATATGTACATATTATGTATGTACCTATTTTGTATAATACGTAGCAAAATTTTCTCTTCAGAGACTGCTATCTGGAATTTAGAAAAAATCCTACCAATAATGGATACAAGGAAGATCATTGAACCGAAGAAAAGCATTTCCTTGGAAATTGAAATTTACAAATTGAAAAAACTACGCGTCATTTTATTGATTTAAATTTTAAACACAAATTTAAAAAAAAAAATACTACTTTGTAAATTTTACAGTATTTATAGATTTTTTTTTTCTAAATTCAATAAATTCAGTATATATTGGTGTACCAGTATAAATGGTAATTTTTGAAAAATTTCCAAAAAGTGCATTTTTTTTTCACTTTTAAACACGTTAGGTTTTATTTTTTCTAAAAACCTAGTACATATTATTAAATTTGTTTTTATATTCATTTCAATACATATTGCGAAACGGAAGCCAACACCCAGCAATTGTTTATTGTTCCCGTTTATATAATCACATGAAATTAAAATAAAATAAAATAAAAAACATTATTATACGTGCAATACACATTATATATGCGTATATATGTAGGTACATACATTATATTTGCATCAATATCGATTTTTCAGATGTTAGGTACAGTTTTATCATTTCCTTTGCAAAATATACAAATGTAGAACTAAATAATTCTGAAGATATTTTTTTTATGTTTGAAATGACGCAGACTCCTGATGCACTCGGAACAAGGTCAAGGTAAAAATAATGAGAAATAAAATTTTCATAATTTTGTTGTTGTTGTTTTTGAATTATTACATTTAAAGTATTATGGAAACATTCTTTTTGCTATGAAAAGAAAAAGAATATGCAATAATAAAAGTTTGAAGTGATGCAATTGACTTTTTGATAGTTTATGCAACACAACACAATAAAAATTGTTTTAAAAAAAAAAAAAAACAATAAGTGAAAATAAGAATTAAAGGAAAAATCTAAGGCAGACGCATTTCGCAATAGCTACGTTAACTAATTTTCTTCCAAATTTTACTTCAAAATAATCTTCCAATTGTTTATTGGTTTTTCTTGGAAAAAAAAACCTTTCACATAAAATTACTTTTCATATTTCTATATTTTTTTATTCTCTTAAAGTTGAAAAAAAAAAAAAAAATTACTGAAACAAGGATAGAATTTCTGATGCAATACACCTTATAATTCAGAAAAGAAAACAAGATTGCTATCCTTGTTTACTTTCGATAGAATTCAAAAATTTAAAAAAAAAATGGAATGCACTTTCTCTGCAACTTAATCACTGTGTAAGTTAGTATATATGTATATGTAGATGTAAAAAAAACTTCACATATGATGCGCTTTCAAAGTGAGCCATAAGGTCGAAAATATCCTTTCACTTATTCAATTTTATAATAATCCTACATTTTAAATTGTTATGCAAATATATGAAACAATTGTGTAAAAGAAAATCAAAAGCTTCCAAATTATGCGCAAGGATACCATGGGTCATGTAAAAGACGATTTTTAACGAGTTTTTTTTTATTTTGTTTTTTTTTTTTTTTTATAAAAATTGGACAGAGACAATTGGCTGTTCGGCAATCGAAACATACTTAAGAAGCATATATGTACATTAAAAAAACAAAAACAATGAAAAAACTAGAAAATGGAAAATTTTCAATAGATGTATGTACTATATGTACACATATATGTATGTACACATTTATTTTAAGCTTTTTATTTTTTAAGTTTTTACTATAATATGTTATTGTTTGCATTTTACATAACCGACGATGACTGTATATACATATGTATGTATATGATTCGTCGTCTGATGTCGTTTTTAACTTTCTCATGAAATATAAAAAAGCTTTGTTTTTTGCATTATATCCTTTGCATTTACAACAAAAATAGGATAACACTTCTCTCTCTCTTCAAACAAAAACTTTTTATCATTTATTATCATTCATTTTTTATACTTATACATTTTTCATAAAAGGTGAAAGGTTATTTAACAATTCAACTACAACATAACGAACTATTCTGAGGATTTAAAAAAAAAAAAGTAAACGAAAAATGAAAAACAATGAAAAACAGGAAAACTCTGTACTAAAATAAATTTCATTTTCATATTTCAATTGATCAGGATTGTTTGTTCTTTTAAAGTAATTTTTATATTTTTTTAAAAATTATTAAATTATAACGCATTTGAATAATAAAGAAAAGGGAAAATAATCGGAAATTAGTTGGAAATAGTTTGTGAGGAACAGTGTAACAGTTTGTAAGAAATTTCTTTTTGAAATAAGTGACTAGTATTTTTTAATAATTCTTTATTTTATTATTATTAAATTTAAAGTGGATGAAAAATTACAAAAACCAGAAAAATAAAATTTACTTACATATATGAAATATTATATCAATGACGTCAAATATTCTGTAGTTATTGCTGTTTTTTTTCCTTCGTTTTAATAAAACGGCTACTAAACATTTGAATGACGTCAATGACGTCAAACCAACCACCCAGTCAACCGACTATAACAGTTTTTATTTTTTTTTATTCTGAAGGTGGAAATTTCTTAAATTGCAATTTTAATTATTGAAAAATATTTTTTTTTTAAAGAAAAGTATAAAATTTCTTGTGAATTTTATAAAACATATTAATTTGATTGAAAGTCAAATATTGATAAAAATAATATTAGAAAAAATATTCCAAAAAAGGTGAGTCTTAGAGTGTAATTTAAACAAATAGAACGTATGTATGCACCTACTTATGTATATGAAGACAATTCATTTAATTGCTTTTTTAAATATTTAATGAATTTTGCATTACCGAATGACTGCAATCATTTTAAAATTTAAAAATCAATATTTCAAGAATCCTTATTTCAGTGAAAAAAAAAGAAGAAAAAATAAAAATAAAATGCAAACATTTATTTTTCTTCACATACGTATGCGTATAGTTATATGACGTTAGACACGATATAATCAATTTATTACACGCAAGTATACGAGAATTATTAAAGAAAATTGTAGTTGTAATGAAACATAAAATTATAACGATAAATTTTATTTTACTATGATTAATGTTTTCAAATAAATTAATGACTTATTTTAAAAATATTTTGTATGAAAACAAACAAATTTTTATTTTTCGAAAATATTTGCTTTTATTGTACAAAAAATTATTTTAGAAATATAGTATGTATATATTCAATTTCACACTATAATCAATAAATAATGAAGAAAAATATTTTTTTTCATTGCTTTCGATTGTTGTTGTTTATTTTAAAATTTGAAAAGAAAAAAAACATTAAACAAAAAGAATTGAAATTTCATTACGATTGCGTATTTCCTTTAATAAAATTTTTTTCGAAAATCTTTATACTTTTTCTCATTTCAAGGACATCATCTCAATATAATAATTAAAATATAAAAAAAAAATAAGGAGGAATATTTTTTATTTAATTGAATTTTATAAAGAAAATGACGTCATTCACAATTTAGTATTTTTTTTCTCAAATAAAATTAAAAATATTAAAATTTTTTTTTCTTCTATATTTTAGGTTTCTACCATGTGGAACATGATGCATCAGTATATCTCTATTTTCTTTCAATATTGGGAAAATACATATATGTCAAGGATAAAAAGTGAAAAAGTAAAACATTGATGATCTATTGAAGACTGGTAAGTCGAATATTTATTCAATTTAATCAATAATTTTCATTTTAGTTATCAGTAATTTTACCACTTAATTGTTGTGGGAAAACATTTTTTTGAATTTTATATTACTTTCCTATAATAACCGAGATTTCACTAACTGTTCTTTGATTATTGTATTTCTGGATTTGGGAAATTTTTTAAGTCATTCAACTCTAAGTGGATAAAGATTTTTTTATTTCTGACGATGTCTTTAATCTAAAGATTCTTCTCAATTTTTCTCACAAATAACCACAAAAAATATTTATAGAAATTGTCTAAAACATATTCTATTAGTTTTTTTTATTGTATAACTTTCGCATCAAATTTAACAAAAAAAAAAAAATTTGAAAGGAAAAGACCTCCATAGTGTTCCATTTTGTTACAAAAAATAATTACCATAGCGTTCTTAAGAAAAACAAGACAGAAAAACCTAGCAAAACTCTTCCAATAAAAAGGAATTAATGCGAATTTCCCATGTTTTAAAGTTATGTCTGGTGTTACATTTCAATTATATTTTTGAATTTTCCAAACAATATCCTTTCAGATTGAATCTTACGATTGTCAGTTCAATTTTTTTGAACAGAACCTTCCATATGACTTTTAAATAGTACTGAAAAGCTCCTAAATCTTAAAGAAAAGTTCAATACAATTTTGTCGAACATGCATTATGTTGAAAATGAAAAACTAAATAATATTACAGAATATCTACTATTTCAGTAATGTTCTTTTATCCTTGTTGAAATATCTATTTAAAGATTTTTTTCTGCTTCAGTTTAATAATTCAGAAAATATGTATGTTAAACAATTTACCTGTGTCATACCTGTATACAAGTAATTTTTCCGTTATTTAAATTTTTAAAAGTAACCGTTGAGCTTTAAAACAACTTTCTTGTTTTAATTTAATCACGTAAAAATGGTGGAAATTTAAACAAAATAGAAAATTGCATAAGTATAATATACATATGTACATATATACAAATATAAATTCATTATTTTTCTACAGTTGTATGCAATTTTATTTATCTTATTCAACACGAATATCATGTTATCAAACACAGAAGATTCTCTAAAATTTCTCTTTGTGAATTGTGACTAGACCAGCTCCTCATTTTAATTGATAAAACTCTCTACAAACAAACTAAAAGCAATTAATAAGGTATATTATATACCATATAGGTATGTATATTTACTTTTTTTTAACTCAATTGCTATTTTTGATATAAGCAGAAGCTCAGCTGTACTCAATTTCTATAATAGATATCATAGTACCTACATACACATATGTATATTATTAATATCTCCATTTTTATTTTATAGCTCCAAAACTTCCATACTTGGAGCATTCAAATTGAAAAAAAAAATTCATGTAAAAGCAAGCACATATACAGCAAATGAATGAAAATTATTCAAAAACATACATATGTATGTGCAATTGTAAATATATATGCATAAGTATAAAATGAGAAAGAAAAAGTTTACATATTTTCTATTGCACATTTATGTTAGTATATGTGTATTTTCTTGCAAAAAAAAAGTATGTATAAGCACTAATAGATATATTTTGCCATGTTCATAATATATCTATTATATGCTTTTTTTTTATACTTTTTTTTATATTTCCCACATAGTCAGATAGACTACGTGAGCTTCATAATTATGGTGTATGTAATGAATCCTTGTACAAAATTTTTCAAGTTCACTGTCAAGGTCGTATATAGTTGGCATGCGCACAACCCGCAATGCAGAAAACATTGGTAGTATAGGTTTGGGTATTGTTGATACACACAATTCAAAGTATTTTAAAAAATAAAAGTAAAAATGAAAAAAAAAAGTTCATAACAATAATATTAAATTGTGTAAATATGGAAAAAAAATATACCTACACCGAAGAATGGAAAAAATTAAAAATAAGCCAAAAGTACATCTTTATGCACCTATATCTATTTATGTATGTATGTATGATGTTTGTTGTGTTACTCTAAAAAAATTTATAATTAGTCATAATACAAATTCTATTTGTTTTATTTTATAGCATCAATCATATGACGCGAACTTAAAGCTTGAAAAAGATGCAAATTTATCTATAATTGTTTTTGCAATATCTGTTTTTTATTATAATCACACCTAAATTTTACAATTATAATTTTCTAAAAACCTCCCACACACTACTTTCTAAATCTTTTAAATTTAATTTTTTGTTGGAAGGATGTGAGGACCTTTAACGTACGTACTGTTTAAAATATCACCAAATTTGTTTTTTATATGTATTTACATATGTATGTATAATGAACATGTAAATGCACTTGTATCCACCAAATTTATCATTTTTTTTCTAAAACCCACTTACAAATTTTCTATTAGTTACAACGCAATTCAAAAATTTGAGGCTTTAAGTGATTTTTCTTGATACAGTAGGTTGTAAAAGAAGCTGCCTTATATAATACATACTAAACTATGTGTATTTATTATCCTAAATTTTCCATGCAACCATGGAAATTCAATGTTTTATACAAGACATTTAGCACGTACGCATTTCAGGGATGCCAAAATCTCATACCTTGCTCAAACGCGGCAACGACGTAGTAATAATAAACCCATGGTTTTTTTGTTTTTTTTACTAATACCAAATAAAACACCTATTTTTATTTTTATGTCCAATCCCAATGATGTGTCTTTTGTAGTCATAGTTTTTTCCCTAATTGGGAATATTTATTTTATTTTTATTGATTTCGCAAGTTAGAGCTTGAATTAGGGCTAAAAATAAAACAAAAACAAATAAAATTAAAAGAAAAATACAATTTTGTTTTTCGCAAAATAAAAAGAAATTTGACAAAAATATATTTTTTTTAAAAATCTTGCCAATCCGCTGACATATGTACCTACATACATATGTACACACCTAGTTTATATATGTACATACATATTATGTATATACATATAATGATTCTTTATGAATATGCAAGTTGAAGGTGAATTAATAAAAATGCCAACCGGTCTCAGTTTACGAGTATATTCCATCATCCGTTCATCATTATCATCATAATATTGATATTAGTTAGATAGAAACTTTAGCTCACAGCAGACCCAGTTTGAATTTCAAGTTCAATATCGAGGCAAAAAGATTTCTTAACTGCAAAAATACAAAATGCAATTTTAAGAATAAAATATATAAAAGAAAAATAAATTGGTTTTTTTTTTTTGTTAGTAAAAGTTACGTATCACATTCACAGATACTAAAATAAAAATATGATGTGTTTTTATATAACATACGTCAATACTTATGCAATTTATATGGAAAAATAAAGAATGCCTAAATACTTATATGCACAGTGAATGCAATTGAAAAATGCATAAGTTCAGTGGTTTTATTATATATATTATATGAAATTCTATTAAATACATTTTTATGTGCTTCTTTTTTAAATTGCATAACATCCTTTGTAGGCTTTATATAGTTTGTTCATGGTAGGTCGATCTACCGCGGCAACCGGTTATAAAATAAGAAGAAAAAAAAACACTAAAATAAATAGAATAAAGATAATATTTAAAAACATATATATGTACATACATACATCTGCAACTTCATATTTATATATACTATACTTTACATATATGTAGAATTTTTGCACATAAATTGCAATTGTAGAAACTAAATTTATGGATACAGATACAAAACAGTTTTAGTTTATATACAAATTTAAAATTAAAATAAAAGTTATATAGAAATTGAAATAAAATACAATTAGATATACATACATACATACATATGTATTTGAAGATAAAAAAAACATTAAAGAAAAATGATATTTGTGATTATTTTTTATTTTTTTTTTTTTTTTCAATTTTCACTGTGGAAAAGTGTTATAAGATAGAAATATACAAATAAAATAAGTCTAAGTTTTTATTTTTAAACATTGATTAGATAACATAAAGCCGATTAATTTAATCGATTTTTTAATTTCACCTGTCCGTTGAATTTTATACGATTACGTACATTTATAAGTGTTTTGTATAATAATGTATTAAAATATACATATGATGGGCATTTATTTTTTATTCAATATAATTACAAGAAACATGTATCCACATACACTAATTTTTTAAAATACGACTGACAGTATCTACCTATATATGTAATCATTCATTTTTCGTTATCATTTAAAACAGGTGAGTTAATACTATTTTTATTCATTACTTATTTTAAAAAAATAAATAAATAAATAAATAAAAATAAAAAATATGTACATAATGTTGGTATATAATAATTTTGAATCTTTCTTTAAAAAAAAAACGTTTTTTTTTCCTTATATACTCAATGGTTGCAAACTAAAATTACATATGAAAAGGCGTTGTCAATTGAATTTAAATATGAAATCATTAAAAAAAAATCAATTAAAAATAAGTTTTGCTACATTAAATTTTATTCTAGTTATTATTGTTTTTTTTTTTTAATATTCACCAAATAATATTTAACTGGGTACATGAGATTTTTTTTTATTTCTTTTGAATTGTTATTTTATAGCCTCCAATATGTGAATCGATTGTACTCGAAATTTTTCTAAACAAACAATGTGCTCTTTTGTTTTTTTGTTTTTTTTTTTTATTTATTACAATAAATTTTTATTTCTCTTCCCCCATAATTTTATGCTTGACTCATCTGGGTCATCTAGAACGCTGTGATGAACTCATCAATTTAATAAATGTGTCAGCAGTTGTTCACTACTTTGATCAAAGGGATGTTATTTTTCATGTTCCTTTTATTAAAGTACATATTATGTAATTTGTACATTAAAATTTGTCTTGCCTTAATCAACATAAAAGAAGCGTATGTTTAAAGGATATTAGACATTTTAAAAGTTTGTCTCCTACTCAAAAATTCAATACAATTTCTAGAATCTAGAATTTCTAGAAATTTCATAAGAGAAATAATAAGTTCATATTTTTATTGATCCAAAACTTACTTCTGAACAATTAAGGAAGATCAAAAGCTAAACATCAGATTACGTACTACAAATTAAAAATTTCTCTAAAAACTTTATTATTCTTTTTTTTTGCTAACACTACTGCAAACAATTCCACGTGATAGCCTACTTTTATTTAAATTGATCAATTAAGTGGGCGGTTGCCAAAATGGTACACAGTAAAGAATTCAGTAGACTGCTGCTGACACAAATGTTAAGTAACAAGTAAAGTAAAATATTTTTATTATTACCTACTTGATTTTTAGATTTTTTAAATTGTGTGTATAAAAGCTTGTACATTCGTAAAAAAAATAGCAAGCTTTTTTTATTATTATTTAGAGCAAAGAAAAAATTTAATTATAATATAGGCAAGCAAAGTGTATTTGTAAAAAAATGTGGATGATAAATTTCAATATGTTTGTATGGTGACGTTGTAACCATATGATTGGATTGTTTTTTTGTTTTCTCCGATAGGCATTAAATTTTTAGTAATGTTCTTATAATTATAAACCAGTAATTGAAATTTTCAAAAGTGTGTATTAGCACATACAAATAATATCAAATAATATTATTTGTATGTGGTATTAGTAAATTTTTCAAACAAATTTTAGTCAATAATTTGTACTTTTTTCAATTTCGAAAGAAGGTTGAAATTGAAGCATCTATGGATAAAAACAGTTTACCAGGGAAAAAATTTTTTTTTTTTTTGCTTTCATCTACATAAAGAAGATAATGCATATTAAATATTATGCACATTATGTACATATCATACATACGTTGTAGCCAATATTCACATATATTCTTGCTATATAGTTGCTCCAAAATAATTCCAACCACGGCACGGAAATAATTATATTGTATAGTCGTATATTGTCCGGTTGAGCTTATACATATATGCGCTTTTGCTTTTATATGTATTGCGGTAAATATTATGTATTTAAAAAATGGGGCGAAGGAAAAGTTTTGCGCAAATACCATACCCCACCGCCAAAGAATTTTTTAAAAAATGTTCTAAGAATAAGGATTACATTAGTGTTAAATATTTTTTTAAATACATCTTATCGAGTATATGCAAAAGCTTTTTGGCATTCAAAATATTGCGTTTACGGTGAATGATATGGTGTTTCAATTGTTTAGCGTGCTTTAAAAATGGAACGTTTTAGAAAACGGGTTCAGTGGGGTGATGTTGGAGATTCGAGAAAATTTTCTATGATTTGAA
Source organism: Bombylius discolor (assembly GCA_939192795.1). Taxonomy (NCBI): domain Eukaryota; kingdom Metazoa; phylum Arthropoda; class Insecta; order Diptera; family Bombyliidae; genus Bombylius; species Bombylius discolor. The sequence continues at coordinate 975,639 of OW584241.1, read as the reverse complement.
AGTGAAGCGAAGCGGCATCATATGTACACATAATATACCTATAATAAGACATATATGTATATAGATAAAATGAGAAAATAAAGCAGCTGGTCATATAATGGAAGTGAAAGGAGTGTTGTTCATATACATATATGTACATAGTTGCATAAATACATACATATGTATAAGCTTTTATTATATATAATTTATATATACCGAGAAATGATGGTGTATGTTACGTATATATATATATTGTGTATACATGATAATTTTGGAGTAGCGTGTATATAAAGTATATACATATAAGAATAAATGGTATTGTGGTATGCGGATTTTTCATAAGCGTCGTTACCACACTATATAATTTTCTATATCCTTTCCTTATATGCTCTTATATACGACGCTATCGCTTTTTTAAAAACTTGAAAGTGAGTTTTATAGCCGACGAAGATCAAGAACGAACGGTGGTCTTGAACTTGGAAATTATTCAGATATTATTATAAAAATAATAATTCAGCTGACAAGATTTTTGTTCTCTAAAGTTAAAGTATTTTTATATTGTTTTTAGTTAAATTGTCTATGTTCAATTATTTCAACAACAAAAAAAGTGATAATTTGAAAAAATAAAATCAGTACATAAAAACCTTTAACGTATATTTTTATAAAAGATTTAGAAAAATTTAACTGAATCTTGAATTAATTTTAGAAGAAAATAAAATTTTTAGTTGAAAAAAACGTACAAAAAAATTATTTACTTTTGCGTCGCGAAAAAATTATATATGGAATATGGGCAAATTATGAAATTTTGTGTTTTTTAAAAATGGTTTCTGTTTAATGTGTTGTTATATAGTTTCACCACACATCGCAGCTAAAATATTGTATGTACATATGTATATCTACAAACAAACTTGTAACCAGAGTGTACAATCTGTCTTCTTTACCCTTTAAGTATTGATGGTGTGCATTTTAAAATGCGGTAAAAATAATTGTGAATTTTGATTGATTAAAAATAAATTCATAAAATAACTAACTAAATGTGAAAATACAACGAGTTATAAAAAAATATAGTGACATATTTGATTAGTTGTTCAAGAGAGTTATAAATATTTTTTTGTATGTAAAAAATTACGAAAAAAAAAATTCTCAAAAAAGAAAAAAAACTAAACGAGAAAAAAAAGTAAAATTATGTAATTACTTACTGTACTAAAAAAAGAGAAAAAATTATAATTTTCCATAATTTAAATAAATAAAAATAATTGAGTGTTTTCCAGTGAATTCTATTTTTGAAAATTATTTAAAATCCCCCGGATCTGGTATTTTTTAAATTGAGGTTAGTATATCTTTTTCTCGAATATGTACATATATATTTTTTTTAAGTTTTTGATTTTAAAAAAGTAATAAAATAGAAATTGTGGAGAAAATGTTTTCATATTATAAAAGTCATAAATAAATTAAAAAGAAAGAAAAAAAAGTGAAAAAGTTAGGAAAAAAAAAAAAAAGGTAAATTCACGTGTTTGCGTCATATGTTTTGGTAATAATATGGTGTGACTATATAGAAATATATTTTTTTCTTCTCTCAAACACAACAATATACATTTCAGATACATAATATACCTAAAAATACAATACTACAAATCTACAATCTTTACACATTTTACTAATTTTTTATAAAGCATAAAAAAAATTTTGTTGTACAATATATTTTTAAAGAATTTTATTCATTTAAACGTATTTGAAACGTTGAATTGCATAAGAAAGAATTAAAGGTGTTCCAGAAATGATTAACATCCTGTAAAAATAAGGGTGCTTAGACCTTGAACTTTGAAAGCATTTTTTTCAATGCTTTTTTTTTTTATTTCAATGTAAATTTTCTTGTACTTATAAAATGGAGAGAGTACAAAAATATTTTATTTACAATAAAATTACATAAATAAAATTTTCTTAAATTGATACAGCTGTTTGCTAATTATTAAAAAGTTTTTTCATTTTTATTATAACCTATTTTCTTAATATAAAAGATGGTGTAAGAATGAAGTAGTGAGATGTATATCTGAAAACAAACAATAAAAATAAATAAGTAAAAAAAAAACTTGTAATAAGTACCTACGTCGTCGTCAATCGATTAAATGCGTGAGGTAAGGGAAATAAAAAATTGCGTCGTAAATTTTCCAAAATAAATAGAAATTGCGCACACCAAAATAAATATTACTTATATTTGTATCTATCTCTATATCTACAGATCTATATTTTTATATTATTCATAATCAAAATGAAATGAGTTGGAATAAAAACAAAAAAAATATAATACAAAACATATGACTTCGGTACGGGAATTAAATTTACATATGAACGGTTATATACAGATGTAGGTATGTACCTATAGAATATACATATAAATGATATTTAAACTTTTTATACCTGTATCTATAAAATACAATAGGCTAGTTATATAAAAAAAAGAGTATAAAGTATAGATATGTATTTATTTATACCTATAATAAGAATATATTTCAAATACTTGGCCTGGTAAATGACGACATTCAGGAGTAATGTGAAAGCTGGCAACTTTTATTCACGTATTTATGTATGAGAAATTTTACATATGTATACATATATATTTTACATACATAGGCACATACATATGTATTGAGTATACTTTTTGTAAAATTTGTAAATTGTAATACCTCTATTGTAATACTGGAAAAATATCTATCTATATAAGTTTATGTTTTATACTTTTATTACAAATACAACTACCTCCTAGAAAAAGGAGTTGGGAAAAATAAAGGATCTGAATAATTTTCTTCTTCTTCTTCTTCTTACTTTTATTTTATTTTACAATTTCACAATATTACTTAATAAAAATTATGATCAAGAGGAATTTTTTTTATATATACAACATATGTATATAATTATGTAGGTACGTATATAATTTTTTTTTTGCGTTTATCAAACCACTTTATTGTTTTTAAAAGATCTTTTCTAGTGAATAATTAGTAAAGATGGAATTTTTTATAGAAAAAAATGGCGTTTTTTTATCACAACATCCAAATGAATAAATCTAATTGTATGCAAAGGTATATCTTATAGCTTTAATCTCTTAAAATTTACATTCTCTATAATATACCTATACTAAATTTATTTAGATATATAATGTGTGAATTATGTAAGTATATAGGTAGGTATAAAAATTAATTGCTATTTTAAATTAAGTAGAATAGGTACATACATATGTTCACATATTAGTTTAGATAGATGAGGAGTATAGCTGGAAAAGACGGTATAAACGATAGATTCTAGACAATTTTAATAAAATTTAAACTCGGTTTCGTTCAAAAATGAGAAAGAAAAGAAAACTTTTGTAAACTGTACTCCCTAAATAAAAAAATTTATTCAACACAATCGTTAAATTTAATATTTTTTTTCTCAAACAGTTACAAATAGCGCTTTTCTATTGATGTCACGTTTCCTCGCACGATATAAAGGGGTGGGTGGATTATTTAACAACAACAAAATTTAGAAAAATTTTGTATTATTAATTTCAATTTTTATGATACAAAGAAATGTTTGTTTATTATATTTTTTTTTTTAAATACATCTTAAAATTTTATTATATGTATTACCAATTAAACTGAACTCAAACTCATAATTAATGTAACTTTATTCGGTTTTTTGCTTTAATTTTTTATTCAAATTCGTTTGTTTAATTTATATAAATGTTATTTTTAATAAATATCATTTGAAATTGGAATTTTTATTTCTGTTTAAACCGTTTTCTTTTAATCTGATAATTTTTTACAATCACATTTTATTCTTTGAAAATTTCGTACAGAAAAAAATATTGTTGTTTAGAAATTTGATATCAAAGAATTTAATATAAAATAAACCTACTAACCCAGAAATTTTATATACCTACTTATGAGTAAGTATAATTTTTATTTAGATCATATGTAGAACAACACCCCCTTCTCCCCCACTGAGTGAAGTTTTTAAAAATGTTTTTGATTCCTTCAGATTTTATAGTTTCAAATTGTCCACGGAACTTTAAAAAAATACGCAGCCATATATTCCTAGTCTCAAATCTGAACTCTCTCTTCTCTCTAGAATTTCCTAGGTAGAAATTAAAAAATTGAAAGTTATTATGATCCTCTACATTTTAAAATTCAACGTCCAAAAAGAATTCAATGGAGTGACATCGAAAGGGAAAACATGTAAAGATAATAAAATCGTCCAAAAGCACCAAAAACATTAAATATAGTCATTTTTGAACTATGAGGGAATCCTTTTGATTGATTTCAAAAAACAAAACACTTTGTTAACATAGCAAAATACTCTTTTCTTTTTTTTGCGATGTCATCGTACATGGATATTAATAATTAAGTGACGTAGACAGAAACATTTTTAATCTTTCAATTAAGAAATCATACTTTTAATTTTTTTCATTTGCTTACATATTACCAAAGCATGTATGATTTAACCACGTTTAACTTTTTATATCCTACGAATGTTAACATCTTTTTATTTTTCTTTATACCTATAACCACAAGATAGTTTATAATCATATATAGTATATGTATATTATATATTATGTCCATGGTACATGTTCAAGAACTGGAATGTATTTCAAGTTCAAGGTGAAGATACAAGTATTGAATATCCCCGTCCCCCATATCTTTATTAGACTGAGTAGACGTTTTACGTTCAAATCATATTTCAACAAAGCACGATATTTTTAAGCTTCATAAGATATTCTATAATAGTTATTAACGTTTTTTTTTTATATAACCAATTTCATCATATGTTATACTATTTCTTTTTTTCTTCTTTGAATTACCTTTCAGGTGGACAAAGTACTAAAGAAGAGAAATCTTCAATGCGGTTGTACAAAAGAATATATGAACTTTTATTGTCAGTAGCGGCGTTATCATTGGTGGATAATGGGGTACAACAGAGCTTATTCTTATTTCTTATGTGCATCTTCTCTCTGGATTATAAGAAATAAATATTACTTTTAATATGGGTAAGTGGGAAATTCTAATGCAATTTCTTGTTTTTTGAATTTTTTTACTGAATTTTTTTTTCTTGTACTTGCTGTATTCTTTCTTTTCCTTTTAAACAGAATTAACTAATAAAAGCCGGTTTCTTGTACTGGTTTGATTTCTTTTTTAAAATTGTTTTTTACAAGTATCTTCTTTAGTTATTTAGTATATTTTATGATTTTATATAATTTTTCTTCATTGCAAATGTGTGCAAAACAGCACAGTCGTGTAATATTGAGGAGAACGTTTTGTTTAAAAAAAAAATCATAAATTCATAAGTTGAATATGGAAAGAACAAGAAATTTTTCTTTACCAGATGTTCTTTTCGAAATCTTTTTTTTTTCTTATGATTTTTTTTACTTTTTCTTTCATCCTACACAATATATGTATGTACATATGAATGTATAATATATTTACATATGTGCATAATTTTGAATGCAACAAATTATAAAAAATTTATTTTCTTGGATTTAATCCAAATAACAAAAATGAATTTATTTTATTTCAAGGACTTTGCTTTTTACTCAATGAAAATTCATTATATGATTATTTTTATGAAATATTTAGAAAAAAAATTATGATTTTTTTCCTCAAATGTTTTTAAATTGGTATTTTTCGTTTATACTAAAATTAGTATGTGATTTAACTTCATTTACACTGTGAAAAATATTTGACAAAAATACCAAAATACAATAATTGTTAGTTAAAAAATTAGTCGTACCTATATAAAAATTTTTTCGTGAATTAAACTTTAATAATTTAATTTTTATTTTTATTTTTACATGATTTTACTTCAAAATATCAACATTATTCTAATTTGAATACATTATTTTCCATATATAGTCTAAAATACAAAATGAATAACAAATAAATTATTTGATTTAATATTAAAACAGAAAATTACATAGATTTTCATGTATCTACACACTATTTTGATATATGATAGTTAGAAATTGCTTATTGAATGAAGCGATTTATATTTAAGACATGTAACTATAATTTAACGTTGATTTATTTATATACATTATTTATGAAAGTAAATGAATTCAAATTGCTTTTAATTGGCAAATAATATTATTAAGTTTGAAAAGGAAAAAAAAAATTTTAAATAGTTCAAATTTTTTTAAATTGCTATTAAAATTAAATAAGTATTAGATTGATGGTTGATAGTAAAAGATTTTAATACATACATTGAACATTTTTTTATCCCAAAAATTAATTCAAGTCTGAAAATATTAGATAAAAAAGAATAGTTAAATATATACCTATTTGAAATATTCCAAATATTCCACAGAAAAAAAATCAAATCAAATAAGGATTTAAAAATAATTGTTAAATTAAATCTAAAAATCTACTTACCCACATTATTTGATAATTTATTAATTTATTATTTTTTTTCTAAATTTTTTTAATACAAAACATGTACAATGTACATCCATGTAACATTCACATTATTTTATAAACCTGTTTGAAAATCTTGTTCATTTAAATTACTCTTGATATTCCTGAATAGAAGGAATGTTTAAAAAAAAATACATACATCATATTTAGTAACGTTTATAATGAAATTTTAATACTTTAACAATATAGGTATACATATGTATATGTACATATATATTTAACATATATGAAAGTAACAATTGGAACTTGATCTGTAATTTTTTGCAACATTTTTTTTTTAAATTTTTTTAGCTATACTTTTTTTTATTCTTAAGATTCTTTTATATTGAAAGCTAATGCTGAAGATCGTGATTCGTGACAGAAAATTGAGAACTTGAACACAATATACTCTCTGTCGGATTATTGTCGAAATATTGAAATATTTATCGTTAGATAGTTAGATTAGTAGTTGGTTCTGATTGGTAATTGTAAAGTATGAAAAGTAAACGATTATTATCACATTATATGGTAGTTAAAGTGTTAAAAATTAAAAGCCTTCATTAGCTTAAAAGTATCTCAGTTGTACAACTTAATAAGATGCTGGTCTTCAATATTCTTCGTTAATTTTTTTTAAAATTTAATTATAAGAATGTATTCTCTCTTTAGAAAATTATTTTATCTCAACTATTATTATATATGTACTTATATTCGACAAAGTAGAAATAATGAAGTACCTATATACTCTAATGTTATGTTGTTCTAATAACATTTTTTTCATATGTTTACCACCCCTCTTCCAAATATTTTTTCATTACTTTCGATTATGCATTATAATAATTTTATTGTCATGCTGAATGTTTTTATTAATTCTTACGTACATATCATACATACATGAAATTTTGCTGAACGGATGAAAACTTTGATCTTTATAACAACAACCTACCTACATAGGTATATGTTTGTTGCATTATTATCTTTATCAAATATCACAAGTTATGTAATAAATTAAAAATGTTTATTTCACAGGGTGACTTAGAAAAAAAAATAAACAATACTTTTAATTATAATTCTACAAATACTTCCCTTGTTTCATTATATTTTTTTTTTAGTTTAATTAGTTTGTATATGAATGAACTCTTTGGTAATATCTATATTTCTAAGGACAAATTTTCGTTAATATGTTGGAATATTTTGTTTTCTTAATTATTAATATAATACATATACATAGTTATATTTTCTATTTCTAAAATAATTCTCAAAAATTTTATTTTTCAGTGAAAAATTGTCACATATTGAACATCATGTCTACATAATCATATCATCCATAAATTAATGGGGTTACAATATGAAGGAAAATATGTAACAATTTATATGTTATAACAAGCATCCCAAGAAGCTTAAATGGAAATCAAATTTGAAAAAAAAAAAAAAAAAAATTAAAAAAAAATATATGTTGCTAAAATAAGGGAAGAAAAACAAAAAATTATTTTGTTGCCAAAATGAGGACGTGATTTGAAGATTTGCCCATTTTCGCCATCAATTTTTCATTTTCATTTTTGTTTTTAGATACGACGTACATGAGCAAGCGCATCATCGATGGACTTGAACTTGAAAACTTCTGATGGGTGAGTTAAATCAATAATACAATAATATAATAAATTTAAATTTTAGAAACACAAAAATAATAGTCACACAAACAAGTAGCTAAATAGATGTACATATGTATGTATATGAAATAAAAACACAGAAAAAAAACAACAATATATATACATCTTTATCACATTGTTATTATATATTTTTCATGTACATAACACACATTTGAAAATTTTTAGTTATATATTTTTTATAAAATTCAGTTTCGATTACATACAAAAATCATTATCATACACATTGAAAACGAGAGTTTCTCATATAAAATATTACAACCCGTTGAGATACAAATTATGTATTATAAAAGCTCAGAAAAGCGAAATTTCATATTTTTTATATCAAGAAAATAAAAATTTGCAAATAAAAGTAACACACGAATACAGAAAAGATATTTTGTACAAACGAGAAAACATAAAAAAAGGAAATAGTGAGCGAAAGTTTTCTATTTAAAAAAAAAAAAAGAAATGAGAGTGAATTTTCTGAAAAATATTTGACATTTAAAATTTGAAAATTATTTTAATTTAAATTACATTTTAAATTCGACTGTAGTAAATGTTTTGAAAATATCAAAAACGGCATGAAAATTATTTGCAATAAAAAAAATAAAACGTTTTTCACTCTCAGTTCTTTTTATAAGATTTTCATTTAACGGTATTCTTTGAAGTTAAAGCTTGAATTTTGGCTTTTAGCTTTTCTGTTCGAGAAAATTTGGTTTATGTCTGTACTTGAATTTTTCAATTAAAATTAAAAAAAAAAAACATATTTTTCTTATGTTTCAAATTTTTATAACGTATATTTTTTTTGTTTGTACCACTGGGATACACTCTGTGCTCGCTTTGCATTATGGTAGTGAACACAGCTGGTGGTATCTCAGTTGTATGAACAAATTATTTTCTTCATTAACAATAATTAACACAAAAATGATTTGAAATCTGATGGATCCTATGCGATGTAAAACAAATGATGAACTATAACCCTGGAGATTTAAAGGTAAGTCAAAAGATTATTTTTATTATAATTTAAATTATTTGCTCTCATAATGTCATTTATTGAAAAAAAAATTCAAGCCATTCAAAAAAATAAAAGTACTTGTATAGAAAATTGAATCCTATTTCAAATGATTTATAAGAAAGGATTAAAAAATCGCGTCTGTCTCTCTACGTTAATATTTATATACAATATTTTTTAAATTTCGATTTAATGTGAAAATCGTTTTGACTTTTTCAATGTAACAGCGTTCTCATATAATCTTTAGAAAATTTGCTTCTAAAGATCTTTAGGATAATATAAAGTTCTCTGGAATTTTTTGTCAAAATAACCTTACTTTTACAAAAATTTTAAGTCAATATATTCATATGTATATTGAACAATATTTCTGCAGGATCTTGAACGTATTTTCCCAACATACTTGTATCTTTTGAAATAAATTATCGTTCATTTCAAATTAAATTTATTTTAATTACTAAATAGAAAATTTATATCATAGAATATAAATTTATAATCAAAGTATTTAAACTTTAACGGATTTCAGTGTTGAAGGAAGTAAGATATAGAGTACATTTTTCTAGTAATGAATTCTTGTTAAAAGCCAGTTTTAAAAAATCCTATAATTTAAAATTCAGCAATCGAATCAAATTTTCAATAAATACAAAATTACCTATTCATATTTTCATAATGCTACTTAAGTTTGAATTACATATATGAATTGATTTTTAAAATAACACAAATATTCACACACTTACGCTAAAATGAAAATTAAAAAAAAAAAAAGATTTTTATACTTTCGCATTTGCACGCATTAAACTTAAAAACCAATTACTAATTAGAGTGTTCATTTTAACATTTTACAATTTAAAAAAAATAAATAAAATTATAGATAAATACTTTGTTTTACACATTAAAAAATTACTTATATGATTCATGTGCTAATAATCGTCTATTTAGGTTGAACATCATAATATCGTGAGTTTATTAATTTTTTACACTCTAGAAAGTCTTATATTTTCTTAGATTATTCTTTATTCTGTTGAAAAAAATTTTTCAATTTCTTTTTAATATTATTTTTTTTTTTTACTTTTATTTAAAAGACATAATCTATGGAAAATTGCATGAAATTTCTTCGTTTAATTAGAATAAAGCATATGAAATTTTTTTATATCAATAAAAGATGATTACTTTTTTTTTATTACGGAAAATATTTGATGAATAAACAAAATTCATACAAGTACATATAACTTATTATTATGAAATGAATTTATTAAAAAAAAAAAATTATTTTTAAAGTGAATTTGATTATTTTACGGTATTGAATTATGAACACGAAGAAATTTATTTATCAGAATCATTTTTTAATACTTTCAAATTTGATAAAATATTAAACTATGTCAGACGGTCTGGCAATGCTTGTCTTTTTTTCTTATAAATAATATACATATATACACATGGACATAATTGCACTATAATGTAGGGGTACCTACATTATAATATATGTGTGTAATACAAATCAAACGATGCAGTATAAATATTGAATACAATTGGCTACGAATCAAAGTTTCTCATCTATTTATAGATAACTAAAGTATATTTTAAATAGAATTCAATTTTTTTTTTCGTGTAAAATCAAATAAATATAAATTGTTATTCACAATCAGTACTTTTTTTTTTTTTTTAAATGCACATGTGCATATACCTATACATATAATTAGAATTTTTCTTCATACACATATACATACAACAACAACAACAACAACAAAAATTAAACAAGAAAAAAAATGTTATGACCATCGTATGTCCTTATACCTATTATAAAATAGGATTGGAATTATTTAAAGTATAAAATTTAAAAAAAAAAATTTCTAGAACTAGATCAAACACAATCAACATTTATCTACTTTTTTTTCGTAATTCATATATGCGAAAAGAGAACAAAGGAAATTTTATTTGCCAAAATCTAAATCAATACTTTGCCAAAAACAAAAAATCGAGATTTTTTGTTTTATTTTTTTGTTACATTAAAAACTTAATTGCAATTTTATTCATTAAAACCTTTTCTAGATTAAAATTTAATTTTTAATTCATATGAGAATGTTTTTTTTTAAATATGTATAAAAATTTAATCTAATATGTGCACATGAGTTATCTGATGTTATTCAAAAAGGACTGTTAGAGTGTAGAACTTACAGAATCACTGTTGTTTCGAACAAGTGAAGATCGTTTTGTCTTATTATTCACTCTTTTCCAAGGTAATGAGAACAGTTATTTAATAGGATGCAGCAAGGATAATAATCCTTTGTATTTTTGATACATCCTTCAGCAGTAGTATAATTCACTAAATAAAAAAATCCTTATGAAAAATAAATTGGTAACTATTCAAAAATTTATCCTCAATTACATAATTCAAAATGAAAAACAAAATTTTTAAAAGGACATGCATTTTTTTAAATTTTATTATTAAATTACCTAAATCCTTCAAATATAAATTTTATTTAAAAGGTGAAAAATAAAAGCTAAAAATGATGTCGAAATTCATATTTTTCATCCTTAATACCATTTTTAAAAATGCGATATTCGGTTGGCATGAATACAATTATTTTTATTTATTTATTTATTTTTCCTTTTTTTTTTTTTTACTTTTTTTTATTCACCATTCTTCCCCCTAAACTATAATTATGTCAGTCAGTACACATAATTTACACAAAATAAAAAAAAAGCTTTTTATTATGTTTTATTTCGTTGTACTACACCCCAGATTCTTTCTATATGACATCGAATAGGTACTATAAAATTACAAAAATACAAAGTATATAAATCTACCAATTTGTATATATGTATAGATATATAACCTGTAAGAAATAAATGGTGGTTATATGTAGTCAATGAAGTTGACCTACAAAAATTTAAAAAAAAAAAAAAAGCTTACATGAAATGCATAACATATTTTTTTTGTTCTAGTTTTCCTTTTTATTGTATTTACATGTATGTGTGTGCATATTTTATGTCTTCAAAATTATTAAAGTTCTCTTTTCTATACATCCATAAATATCATAAAAAATGCATTGCGACGAATAAACTTGACTCATATTTAATTAATTGCATTTAAAATTACAAAAAAATAGACAAAAACAAGTAAGTTATACTGATACGTTAAATTTTAATTTAAAAAAAAAAAATAAATAAAAATACAGTAAAAAAGGACATTCTTCGACAAAATATACTTTAAAAGGTCAAATTTTTTTACATTTTCATGATTTTGAGAAATTGTAATTTCTATAAAATACAAAAATGAGTTTCAAAAGTTTCAAAAACAAATTAAATAATTAATTTTTCTTCTGCAGATAACTTTTCTCGAATATTTCTTGATCACAAATAAATTTCTAATTGAAAAATATAAAATGCAATTTATTTCCGTTGTTCTTATTATGTAAAATTTTTGAACATAAAAAAAATATATTGTTAGATAAATTACTCAAATCCTTGATCCTAAAATGGGGGGTAAACGGAAAAAAAAATTCGTTTTCTTTTTTCTAAAAGCTTATTTCAACTATAGAACAAGAGCCAAAATAAAAATAAAATAATGTATGGTTGATGTTTCTTGAAAATTCTAACTGTGCAAGGTTTTTTTTTTTCAATTAGGTATTTCATATACATATTTATTTTTCACAAGTTGCATTATACAAAATTTTACGTCATGCATTAAATCAAAATGTAGTTATTTTCTTTGTAATGCAAGCTTGCTTTATGCAATATTTCTGCATTCAAGTTGAAAATATTTGATAGTCAAGTCATACTGTCATCATATAGATACATAATATATGTATATGTACATAATATGTATGTATAGTATTTGTGTAATCTATTTATTGCTTAGTTTGCACTTGAAATAACTTTTTTTCGTTTTTTTTGTTGTTGTTTAAAACGAATTATATTCCACCGAATGTGCAACGATGAAATCTTAAAAAATAAAAACGAACGATATACCACTTAAAAATTTCCACTTAATGCTAAAACGGAAGTAGTGGGGAATTACCGGAAAATGTTAAAGCTTTTTAATTTTCAAAACAAAAAGCACCATTTTTAAAGTTTTTCTTTTTTTTTTTTTAATATTTTTTCATTTATTCAGTTGCTAGTGTGGTCAACATTAATTTTTTGTTTGTTTTTTTGTAATCATGTTTCAGTTAATTCAACAAAAAAAAAGTTTTATAATAAAAAACAATATGAGATTTTCGAGCTTTAATTTTCTTGTGTATTTATAACAAATATTTTTCCTAAGGAGTGAAATCATCATCCTAATACTCCAGTATATAACCCCTTCAGTTGTTTTTACCTTTATGGTTTTTTTAAAAAAAAAAATCGTCTTTATTTTGTATCGAATCAGCTATCTCAAATAAACAACATTCACCGTTCATTACTTGGTCACAAGTCTGTCAGTAATAGATAATATTGTCGTAATCGTCACGTCATAGTTCTCATGTGAGCTTTTAATACAAAAAAAAAAAAAAATCTTTTTTTTATTATTATCTATCTTAGAGCTATCGGTTGCAATTTCGTTAGATAGTTAGTGTTAATTTATTCATTGAGTCAACAACAACTTGTAACATTACAGTAGATACAAAAAAATTATATTTAATTAAAAATTTTAATATAAAAATAAAAATTAAAAGAAATAATTAAGATTAAATTACAAAAGACGGAGATAATAAAAATCGAAGGAAAAAATATAACGGATCGATTTAAACAATTTTTTGCAGCATTATTTAAATCAAATTTAAAAATAAAAAAAAAAGGAAAAAGGATTTATCATCAATTTTATTTGAATCTGCAATTTTTTGGATTAACAATCAGTCAGCTATCTCGAATAGATTTTCTAAAAAGCAGAAAAAAAATAATAATACGAAAACTACAAGATTTATTAATTTACAGTGTTTATTTTTGAAAGTGTGAAAAATTTAAGTTTTTTTTATTTCTTAATTTTTATTATTAGAAAAAAAAAGTGTTGAAATTTTTTAAAACCCTTTTTTTTACAAACTGTTGTATAACGTGAAGCGATTTATTCAACGCAAGAAAAAAAAACGTATCTTTTAAAAATTAAAAGATATTTAACAAATTTCTTATTCAAGATTTCTAATGAATTCAATTTTATTTAAATAGATTTAAAACAATTAAAAGAAAGAAAAAAAAAAGCGAAAAACTTAGGTACTCAGAATTTATATATTCTATACAATTTATAATATTATAAACAATTATGCAATTATGTACCATTGCATACTCCACGTTTTTGCCAAGAAATCATCAAAAATACCTAAATAAATTTTAAAAAAAAGGAAAAAAATCTGTCGCTCATTTGAAACAAGTGCATTGCGAAACGAATACTTTTTTTTCTCCTCACTTTTATATATATATTTTTTTAAATACATATACTTTGAGTATATGTATTTTTATAAGTGGTTAACATAATGTACAATATATATTCTTGAACAAAAAAAAAACGATTCTATTTTTATAGATTCAAAATAGACGAGTGATATTATATATACTATATTTAAAAAAAAAAAAACTTATATGAACGTATTTGTGTGTATATTTTATATGTGTAGGAAAAAAAATCCACTAATGTAACGTTTTTTTTTTCGTATTTTTATATCTATATTTATAAAACTTCTTATTTATTTATTTTTTTTTTTTTTCGAATATGTAATATAAAATGTATGTAAAAGGTGGCTCTATTACAACCTACTCATGTGATATATCATTGTAGAGCTTGTATAAGGCCTTATAATATACTTGTGCTCTATATGCATAGTTTGTTTTACTAATCTTCATTATATCAAGCAGAAAACAAAAATGATTATTTTTTTTTTGTGTTATAATATAATGTGCATCAATATTATTAAAGTAGCAAGAAGTGGCAGTTTGCATTAATAGCAGTAATAGAACTATGAATTTTCATTGCACACACATTTTTTTTTTTTTTCATTTTTGTTTTTTATTTATTTAAGCCTAAAATTATATATTTTAGTGCTAATAGATATTGCTTAAAATTCATACTAAGCACATTATACAGTTACCTAGAACGAAATAGAAACAAAAAAATTAATACATTCACATATTAGTTTTATGCCCAACCACCCAATTTATTATATTTTTTTTTTTTAATTTTATTTAAATTTTCTATCGTTAAGAACATACTTTCTAAATTATTATTGCAATATAAATCTATTATTTATTCTGTTCCAATTTTTCCAGTTGTTATTTTAAAATTAAACGAAAAACATTTATAAAAAACTGCATATCTGAAATAATATTTTGAAAGTAAAAGGACACAAATTTTTTCTTCAAAAAAAGAAAAGTTGTTTTTGTGAATGATTTTCGTTTTTCACATTTCAAATATTCTACTTATTCATCATTGTCATTTTATTGTGCAAAAATGCACAAAAAAAAAATAAATAAATAACTTTGGTATTACAAAAAAAACTATGTCAATGAATAAAGCAAAAATAAAAAAACGTTTCATTAACCTCCTCTCTTTTGTCTCTTTTTCTTTAATTTCTTTAGTTTTTCTATATTTCATAATAAGTAGCACATACCTATCTCTATACCTATTTTGCATCATAATACATTTATAATTTTTCTTTATTTTATTTATTTATTTATTTTTTTTGGCCCTATATTATAGCCTTTGGCTATTTTCCAAACGAATGCGGTTACTTAACTCAACTGTGAAGGATTCAACTATTTTATAATTTTATGAAGCAAAATAACTAATACTTATAATATGTGGGTTTTTTCTACTTTTTTTTTCTAATTTTATTTCTAATTTTTTTTTGTTCTTTTTAACAATTTTACAATTACAACTCGAAAGTACTTAAGTACATATATTAGAAATTATAAAACAAACAAAAAAATACATTTTATTTCCTATAGCTTCTTTTAATGTAAGCTTTTTTTCATATATAATTTCAAGACGACCTTCGATTTTTCAAGTTTTTTTTTTTCTATACTATTATTTTTCTTTTGGTTTTTTTTTAGAATAAGGTTTATAATTAAACATGTATTTGTTAAACTTACATATAGACAATTTATGCGTAACATACATTTTAATTAAAAAAAAAATTTAAAAAAAAAAAAAATAGGTACAAAAAATACGAAAAAAAAAAAACAAGTCATTTACCTTGTTCCGAGGTTAACTCTTATTAGAACAGCCATAATTTTTTAATTGTAAAGAAAATTTATTTTTTTCTAATTGATGTTTAATGTTTGCTTTTCGTAGCAATTTTTAATTTGAAATATGTACATACATACATGTGTAATCGTTAAAGCAAAACTATACGTTTTGAAAACGTATTAAATTGTTGGAATTTTTTGTCAAGCAAAAATACCTGTTTTTATGTAAAGTTACATATCATGAAATACAACAACAACAACAACAACGAAAAATAAAGTACAAAGTTTAAATTTTCATTAATAAAAATGATTTAATTTAGAATATACCGACTCTTCATTTTTTGAAGTTTCATAAGCAAAACCTTAGACAAAATTTTAAATTTTAAAATATGTAATAAATTGACAATACAGAAAAATATTAAAATATATTTTTAAAGTCCAAGAAAAAGTTAAGAAAATAATTTTTCTCACGAGAAAATGAAAATACACACTTTTTTTAAAAATATTTTTTCTTGCTTCATTCATTAAACTTTTTGTTAACTTTTATTCTAACGTGCTCAATTTCCGTTTGCATACTTTTTGTTTCATTGTCTTTCTTCTTTTGTAATCAATTTGTAATTTTAATTGAATGGAAAATTTTTACATACATACTAGAGAAAAAAATTAAGCAAGTTTTTCATGATTATTTCTAAGAAATGATAAATAATTCTCATCAAATTTTTAAAATACATTTTATTAGAAAATTAAAGTTTATAAGAAATATGTAGAAATTTGTGCTTTACTATTTTTAAATTAATATTTTTTTTTTTTTCTAAATATCAACCACATATTGGCTACTTTTACAATTACTTAATATTTATTGCTATACAATCGATAAAAAATGATTTACAAAATTGATAAGAAAAATTTATTTTCTCAAAAAAAAAATTACGAAAGAGTGAGTGGGAAAAATGAAAAGTTTTTCGAGAAAAAAAATATATGTATCTTTAAAAAAAATCTATTACACTTGAATGTTGACAATATTATATGCCTTATCTATGTCTCTTGATAACCTGATATGAAATGACGCGATTTTTTATATGTGGTAATTTTTTGCCCTATTTTTTTTCTATACTCGTATGCTTGCATTGTAATCTCATATAGGTATAGGAAAATAAAATTATTCTTATAATAAATTTTGCCACGTGCTTGAAAAATGTGTGAAAAAGAAGAAGAAAAAACTCAAGAGTATTTATTTACCGTCTTTATTTGTTGAATTTTATAATGTGCATTTTTTTTTTTTTTTGAATTTTCAAAACACGTTTTTTTTTTTTTGTTGTTTTTTTTTTATGGGTTTGGGATGATTTTTAAAATTTGCATATCTGTGTCTTTAATATTTGAAAAATGTTTTTTAGATAGAAATTGAAATTTCTACCAGAAAAAAGATTAAGTGGAAATAAATATAAAATTATTTTAAATTACTCCTAATGAAAAAATGTTATTTTTGTCACAATTGACATTTTGTAAATTTTTTAAGACAAAAAAATAGATATTTCATTCTGAAAATAATTGTTTACATCATGTTGTATGTGTAACAAAATGTTCATGATGTGGTATGTTACGTATAACCGAAAACTATTTTTTTTTTCTCTAAATTTTCACCTTTTCTCGAATATTTCATGAACTTAAAATAAATCTATAACAAAATATGTACATATTTATAATTGGACTATTTAAATTTACAATTAAATAAATAAGTACGTACCTACTTTATTTTATATTTTTTTAAATAATTTTTTTTTTTGTTTGAGATAAAAATAGATACATTATATTATAACCTCCTCTCTTGGACACACATATACTTTACAGGGAGATGTTTATTTTAGTACTCTTTTATAAATATGTACATAATTTTGTATAGATAGAGATACCCATAAATGAAAATAATTTTGATTTTAAGAATTGATAATTTTTAATACTTACAATAATGTATTAAAATAATAAATTATTTTCAATTAATTTTATTTTATTTTTCTTCAAGAAAAAAATTGTCCTTGATTAATTATAAAATTTTAAAAATTATTCCAATTTATTTTACAAGTTAAAAAGATAGTTTTGTGAGCAATTTTCCCACTATAAAATTTATACATTTAGTTAGAAGTTTTTCCAGGATCTCATTTTAAATTAAATTTTCATATCGAAAACTCAAAAAGAATTTTACTTATCTTAGTAATATGTCATTTTTTTGTGAATACGTTACAGTGATCATTTCTTACCTTTTAAAAATTCAAATTAAAAATCAATAAAACATTTTCAATTGAATTTTTCCATTTATTATTGTCACTCAGTCCAGTGCACAAAATCATACCTCTACATGCAAAATTATCGCGTCCTGTTTTTTTGTGAATAATCTAAATTTAAAATGATCAAGTAAAAGCAAAAACACTTATTTTTTCACAATTTTATTGAACTTGATTTTATGCAAATAAGTAACATATGTATTTATAAATATTTTTACTCATATGCGTATTATTTCAATGTTCAATAAATTGTGTGATAAGAATTTCCAGACAGAAAACAGTAATGTAATGTTGTCCAGTGGACAATGACTTTTTTTTTCTTCTTTTTTTTTTTGTAATTTTTTTAAACAAAATTTAAATTTTCAAATATTATCATTATTATAAAAAAAATATATATATAAATAAAAACAAAAGTGAAAAGATTGCAAAACACACCCAATTTTTTGTTTTGTTTTTTAAATGATAATATTTTTCTTCTCCCACTTCCATAATAATTTTCGTGAATTTAAAACAACAAGCAGGAATGATGATTACTTTTAATAATCATAATTAATTTCTGTACGCTTTTATAAAATTTTTTTTAATGTCATTTATTTCTCTTCATCATCACCATCGTTATCATCATCTCTGTAATTCTCTTTCATATTTCATTTACGTTTCAATACGATTAATAACAAAATCTATGAGTCAATCTTCTATGAAATATGATTTTTTTTTGTTTTTCTATAATATTTTTTCGAATAGAATATTTTCTCATAGAATAAGAAAAATACTACTTACTTACTATTTTTTTTTTCTCTAAATATTCTCATAAATATTAAAATATATTCTATATAGTAAAATAGTCATGTAATAGGTGATGATGATGATGTGGATGACTGTTTTTTATTTAAAAGTCTATTTTTAAACACTGGCAAACTACTTAAAAACTTTAATAAAATTTTACTAAAATATGAGTAGGTTGTACTTTACATCATATAGATACATTCATGTAAAAAAAATTTTAAATGTAGGTACCATGAAAAAGAGAAGGAAAGAATGAAGAAAAAAAAACATCAACCTTATACTAAAAGTTACTTTATTATAATAATTATCGTTTATGTGTACATTTTGTCATGCAAAATCCGGTATATTAGAATATGAGAAAAACTTAAAAAAAAAATAAAATAAAATAGATACAGATACAAAGAAGAGAAGAGACGAAAAGACGAAAAAAAAAATTATAAAGAAAATTTTTCAAGCTCTTTATTTCTTTGAAATTTTAATTTCAACAAATTTGTACTTTGATCGTGGATGTATTCAATTTTTCTTTTTCTTTTCATATTATGTCAATTTTTCTTTTTAAATAAAAAAAGAAAAATTAATGAATATTATTTTTTATTTTTTTATTTTTTGTACGGATAGCTGCTACTTAGAGATGAGATCTTTTCTGTTAATTTTTTTCATAAATCTTTTTTTTTTTTGTAAAGAAAAAAAAAATCCTATAAACAACAAATACACGCATACATACTACATATTTGAAACGTGAAAGTTTATAAGAAATTTTTTATCATGTAAATAAACAAATAATCATCTGTTTTTATTAAAATTTTGATATGGTACATTTTTTTAAAATGAATCATATTCAAGAATTGAATTGTACAATAATTATAATTTTATTTACTTAAAATACTGAAAAATTATACATACAGTTTTTTATAAAATTGTTAGACCTTCAATTTTTTTTTTTTACATTGAACGATTTCTAAAAATAATTTAAAATTATTTTAAATTTAAATTACATATTATGAAAATTAACAGTGAATTAATTTTCCAAGTAAAATTTAATTGAAGTACAAAATAAAAGCTATACAATTTCAAAAAAAAAAAAAAAAAAAAAAACGTTAAATTATGTGAATCAATAAAATTTTATTTTCAATTATAAATTAACTTCTTTTGTTTTTTCTCCCGTAAAATATAAATTGTATTTTTATTCATAGAAATATTTTACATATAATAAAAATAATTCTTGAATTAAATTATCATCTCTCATATAATATCTAGATACTTCAATCTTTCAACAAATATGTGTATCTTGAATATAAATGCATCAAAAGCAACAAAAAATAAATTTTTCAATTCTCGAAGATTTTTTAATAGAATTAATGACCTGTATCTTATATAGAAAATAATAGCTTATTCTATCCAAAATTAACACTAACATAACGTAATTTAACTTTTAGTATGTACATATTAAAAATTACTATGGCGGTAAAAGTCCATTTACAATTTTTTTTTTTTCTATAAAAAAATTACATATTTCTTATAAGCTGATTATTATTACAACCGCAGTATTATTTCTAACTTTAAAATTATTACAAAGAAAAGAAAAAAAACTTTTTTAAAAAATTCTGTTTGAAACCTATTCACTGCTTCATTTTACCCACAATATATGTATAATATCTGCATGTAGGGTACCATACATACTTTGTAATAACAGCAGCAAATTAGTTATATTCTCAACAAAAATATCAAAGATATTGATTGACCTTAAAAAATACTTGTTATGTATGTTATATAGCAACCTCAAAGTGAATGAATTTCTTCATATACATAATTTATTATTACATACTATATGTTTTATTAAATGACATACATACATATAAAGTAAATTACCTTTTACATACATATATATGTTACCTTTTTGTAATATAGATTTTTTTTTTAAAAAATAAAAAAAAAAAAGTATACATATGTACGTATTTTACCTCTGCATTGCATGTCTATAGATATCTCAAATAATACTCGCATGCACTTGAAATCAATTATCGTTGTAAAAGAATTGGGGTATAGTTAGCTACTTATAGTTAAAATGATTTTTATTGGAAAAAATAATAAAACATACACACAAATACATATTACACAAAAAAAATATCTATAGCTAGTTGAAGAAGAATGACAAATATGTCATTTTGTATGAAATAAATTTCCTTTTATATTTTAATTAAGCTTTTTCTATGTTTTTAATCCTCTTTAAGCAATATTTGGTTTTTTTTTCTTTTTTCTTCAAATTACAATCTGATGCAACATCATTTATACATGCATACATATTTTCTTTTCATTTGGAAAATTGAATTTACTTTTGAGAACTTTTTTAAAAACTAGAAAAAAAAAGCATGAAACATAATTTTTTTTTTTGCATTTTTCACATATACATATAACATATGTGTACAAACCTGTAATTTGAATTTGTACACATTCTCAAAGTGCATTTTTTTGTTATTGTAGCCGCAATATTATATATGAACTTTTGCACAATATATTATAAATATATACACAGATATAGATGTGTTAGATACATAAAAATTTTATTCTTTATAGACTATATATACGCATCATGTATAGTATAAGTGAAAATTTTTCGTTATGCAACTTAAAAAAAAATGACAAAAATAAAAAAAAAACCATCTTTTTTATGTTGAATGTGATTTGATAGTCATATTTATAATTTTGCTATTTTTCTAGTTCTCTAGAGTGTTGTTATTTAATAAAATATGACACGTGAATAATGAATAGAAATAAAAATTATACTTTTTTTTTCTATATATATATTTTATTATTATTTAAAACAAAATATGGATGAAGAAAAAGTCCAAAAACAGAAAAAAATATATATATGTATTATATTTTGCTTACAATTTTGTTTTTTTAATATTTTATTTTATTTTTTAATGAAAAAAAGACTTTGTACAAATGAATAATGTATATTTATTTATTTCTTTTTTTTTGTTTAATCAAAAATTCGAATACGTCGTCTGAAGGCGTAACCAAGCCTCTCTGTATCTGTGTAATCAAGATTTTAAAATGTCTTTTTTATTTTATGCTTTTTTTTTGCTGCTGAATAATACTTTTCTGATCTTCCGACATTGAAAATATTGAAAAAACATTGTATGTACTACATTGTAAAAATAACATACATATGTATGTATGTATATCGTAACATGCATATCCGTTCAAAAAAAAAATATCTGTTCTGAAATCATTGAATTGTTAAACTTACATACATATGTGATACAAAAAATAAATAAATAAATAAAAAATTGAAAATAATCGATCGTTATACATTTTGTAACAAACCATACCTACTATACATGTATATATGTAATACCTAGCACTTATTATTTAGCCTACCACCCAACAATAAAATCTTTTTATTAAATCTCGTTTTAATACATATGTACTACATAACAATAAAATGTGTGTGGGCATTTTGATTTAATTTGATAGGTTTTCTATCAGTTTCAAATTATAAATACATACTTTTTATTATTTCAAATTTTTTTTTACATACATACATCTCTATGCGATTACATGCACATATGTGTGTGTACAAGTACAATTATAAATATAATGTGTAAAAATATTAATAATTTTTATAATTTTTATAATTCAATGAAAATAACATATTAATATTTTCGAAAATCCTTGATTCTATACACATACATAGATATAATTTTTATCTATAAGTGTACATCACATACTCGTATATAACACGCAATGTTTGTTAAAAGAAAACAAATATGAGTGAAGAAAATAGGTTTTTTTTTTTTTTTTTTTTTTTTCAAACTTATTTAACTATTCCCTATAAAATTTATAATATTCAACAATATACTTCGCAATGCACTAATAATGTTTTCACAATAATCATTCGAAACAAACGAATTAAAATAAGAGTATCGCTTACAACTTCGAATTCATTAGAAATGTTTTTTTTTCAACACTCGGAGACTGCAAGCAGCAATATTGCTTAAAAAATAACTACAGAGAATTTTAATTCACACAAAAAAAATTTTTTTTTTTTATAATTTTGCGCTTTTTTTCAAAAATGATTCAAAATAGTAGTTTTTATTCATTCAAAATCGCTTCACGTTAATTTTTTTATTGTTTGTTAAATATTCAATTTTACACACTTTTAAAAATAAATCATTTAAAAAAAATAAATAAATAAATAAAATTTAAAACAAAATGTAGGTACCTAATATAAAACAAGTTGTTGTCGACACAATAATTTTTTTTTTTTAATTAAAAAAAATTGACTTTCAAGTTAAACTTTTATAATAATAGATGATAAAAGTGTGACATCATTATATCTTCAGTTATCGTTATAATAATTGTTGGTTGTTCGTCAACGTCGTCATTATCGTCAATTGAAGGGGACCCTCTTCTTCAGCGTCCTAATAAATTTTGATTTTAAATAATTTTTACGAAAAATTTTAAGAAAAAAACAAAAAAATATTACAGTTTTGGAATACGTGTCAGGTGTGCATTTACATTTTTTTATTTTTTATTCGTTGTAAATGCACTATCTGGTACGACATTCCATAACCAACAGTCTACCACTTTTTTTTTAGTTTAGTTTGTTTTTTCTTCGTTATTACTTGA
This sequence comes from Bombylius discolor, assembly GCA_939192795.1. Lineage (NCBI taxonomy): Eukaryota > Metazoa > Arthropoda > Insecta > Diptera > Bombyliidae > Bombylius > Bombylius discolor. The sequence continues at coordinate 951,731 of OW584241.1, read as the reverse complement.
ACAATGAGAAATTTAATTTAAAAAAAATTTTTTTTTTTGAAAATTGCAATAAAATATATTTAAATAATTCTTGTGAAATATTTTATGTCTTTTATATTAAAAAAATATATTATTTAAAAAAAAAAAAAAAAAAGTAAAACAAATACAGCATTTTAAAAAAATATTTGCGTTTTATTTTCTTTTTATCTTAAATCATTATTTTCATGTTAAAAATTCTAATAAAAGGACGATTATTATCATTCACATATATCATTTACATATATTTTCATTCATATGAAAATTACATTTTACATACTATAAAAATCGTAACATTATTTCAATACAACAAACACACAGACAATATTTTTATTCTTATTTTTTTTTTTTTTTTCTTATTTTCCACAAATTAGAAATATGTATTATTTTGCATTTTAAAAATAATGAAGTAGAACTTGTTGCAAAATTAAAAGTTCTCGATCTTGTATTATAAAGGACTTTTTAATATAAAATGTTGATTTTTCATATTTTACAGAGTTTATTTAATCAAATGAATACTTAATACCAAACAATTGGCCACGGCAAATCTCCCTACTACTACAAAAAAAAAAAAAAGAACAAAAAAATACCGTAATATTGGTAGCTTAGTATTTTTTTTTTTACTTGCATCCCTGGATAATCCTTGAAAACCAAAAATGGAGAGAGACAGGCGCATTTAAAAATCAATTCAAAAACAGTCTTTTATTAACCACCTCTGTTAATTTAAAATATTTAAATAATGTACCCACCCGCAATCAAACCATCATATTTTATATTTAATGACATTGCAAGGTTTTTAAAATTTTTTCTTTGTATATAAATTCTTGTAGATGCAGTTATGAATTCGATGAGAATTTGATATTAATTTACTTTTAGTTGTTAATTTAAATATTTTGATTCAGTTTAAGGTAAAAAAAGAGAAAAATTAGGTAAGAGGTGAAAAAATCTGCTTTAAAACTTTATTAAGAGTAATTAAAAAGATAAATCAATTGAAAATATATGTATATTTTTTTTATGTGAAATTATAAAAATGTATAATATTTTTGTAATTTTGAAAGGACTAAACTGAATTTTCTATGAAGAGGTAAAACAAACTTCAGATTAATTTTTGTTTGTATCAAAATTTTCTTAGTATGTAAAAAATTTGTGAATGCCATAAAATCATAACTGAACCTAGTTTTTCTCAGCGATTGAAATATAAAAATGTTGAAGATGAACATGAGAAAAAGGACAATAATTTTTTCTTAATCGGTTTTTTGAAGGAACATGTTCAGAAATTTGAATCATATGAAAATAATTGATATTATGAGTGCAATTATAACTAGAATTTTTGTTTTTTTTAATTTTAGAACCAATCCTTTTGAAAGATTACAGATTTACAGTTTTTTATTTTTCAGATATTTTTCTTTGGATTTTCTTTTCATGTATGAAGAATTTAATTTACAATTAAAATTATGAATTATTAAATCATAATTGGAGATATGTATATTCACTCAAAGTATTTTTAAATACATAGTTGATTTTTTAAATTAGCAAATGCTGGCAAACCTCTAAAGAACCATTTCATCCAGCAATCATGAAATAACAGTGATTTTGATTTTTATATTTATTTTCCTACAGTTTGCTTGAGAAACATAAGATTTGAAGAGACCAATAAGAAATGTGTATGAAATTATGGTCATTATGGATAATTTATCATAAATTTTATTATTTTGATTTTTGGCTATGCGCTTTGGCAGTGTGGTTAGCTGGTTGTGTATTTTATAGGTATTCACAGCCACTATCCGCCCTGCCCCTGCGACAAGCTATATCAACAAGTATTTAGAATCCATTTGAAGTGAAAAAATTTTAGAAATATAGTTTAAAATTACCAAAATATGTATTTTAAGATTCTTATTGTAAGTAAAAAAAAATGTAAATAAAGAAAAATTAAATATTTGTGAATAAATTAATAAATTAAAGCAAACAAAAAGTTGTTTTATACTAAATTAAATTCTGCATTAATCAGAGCCCAAAAAGTTAACGTGAGACAATTTTAAGAATTTATGAACACTGGATCTACTTTTACAATATTAAATTTGCTTATTCCTTTGAATAGTACTTCATATCCAAAAAGCTCAAGAAATTTAGTAAAACATTCATCAATGAGAATTATGTTAAATTCCTTGGATAAGAAAAATTCACAATATGAATAGAATTTGAAGCACTGAATATTTCGGAAAAATGTTATATGAGAAATTTCAAATTGCATTTTCAACTAAAATTCTTCCAAACATTTTCAAGAAACCACCTAATAATGAGACAAAAAAAAAAAACTATTATTTACCGTCCATCACATTATAATGATTATTTACAGGTCAAATTCTTATTACAACAAAATTTAAATGAGAATAAAAATCAAATTATTAAATTCACTTAGAATATTCAAAAAGCTACTTTAAAAAAACGTACAAATGTAATTCATTTCTGTTTACCAAAATGCTTTTAATTAAAATCCATGTATAATTTTGCAAAATTATTAATTAGTCAATTCTTCTAATGCTGCAACAACATCACCACGATGTTCCCTTAATACTTTTTCTGCTTGAGTTCTTGTTATTAACATTTCGTTAATCTGGAAGAAAAGTGTAAAAAACAAAATTAAAAATTGCACTATAAATTACAAAATATCGTACAATTAATTCAATATCTTCTTTTTTCACATGGATTTTTTGAAGTTCTCTTTCTTTAGCTAATTTCTCTTCATTTTCTTTTATTCTTTTATCACCAAATTGTTCAACAGCCTAAAAAATTAATAAGGAATTTATTGATTTAATGTGGAAAATAATAAAATTTTGATCACTTGCGCTCGATATATCCGCTGATGAAATTTCTTTTTCTTCGGCATAATCTGTAACTCTTTCTAAGTCTGCAGCTCCTCCATCATGTTTAGTAGCTTTTTTCTGTTTTTTATCCTGAACTTCTTCAGTGCCATTTATTTCCTTATTTTGCGACATTATTAATAAAATTAATTTCTTGTAAGATACATGCGGCACAAAAGCAAAACGAGAAAAAAAAGACTCTTCTGAAATGTCACTGTCAGTGCCAAACAGTCAAAGTGACATTTGATTTTAAAAAATAACAGTACTGCCACTTCCAGTTGTCATAATTATTTTTCGCTATTTTCGTATTTCGCTATTTAATCATCTGTTGTAAACATAACCTAATACTGGAATGTCAATTGTCGAATTTGCTTGACACAAGGTCACTAATTTGCTTGGATTTTGCATCACGGAAATTATTAAAATTTTTATTAATTTAATTATTTATATTTATATTGTTTTATTTTTTAAAATAATTTATCAACTAATCACTGAAATAAAAAACAAATAAACACTGAGTGCATGAAATGGATTTTGGTGAATTTGAAAAATTGGTTACAAAATTCTTATTTTTAAATTGTGCTGACCATCGTAACGATTCAAATGAAATAAATTTATTGCTTAATGAACTTAATAGCATAAATTTCAATGTATTAAAAATAATGGATCAGAATGTATGTATCCAAACCAGCTCCCAATCATTATTTTTGTTTGAAAAATATTTATTTTAATTTTCCATTCTTTTTCAGACTGTCTTCAACATCTTTGATTCAATAACAACAATTCCAACAAATGAAGAAACTTTAATTGTTAAATCATGTTACTTAATATCAACCATAATTAGTAAACAAAAAATTCAGTTACCATCTGGATTATTTGAAAAATTAATCGATTGGTTATCGAAATGTTTGGAATTGAATTTTCAATCAGTTGCTTGTGATGTACTTTCATGTTTGAAGACTTTATTAAAACATCATCCAAATTATTGTACAGAAGTGTGTAATTTTTATCTCAAATTAGAATTTATTTTTATTTACCAATTTTTTTCTCATTTTCTTTTCAGTTATGGGATAAATTTTTATTGCCCGACACATTACTAATAAAAATTCTTAATACTACAATTAATCATCGATTACCCGACGATTACGATACAAATTCAAATTCAGAAATTCTTATTTCAATAATTCTTTGTATACAAAATTTAATTTCATCATCATCATCATTATCAGATGATACACAATTAACTGATACAAATTTGAAAATTCTTGAAATTTTAGGAATAAAAATTCTTGATATTATATATTTAGATAAAATTCATTTTAATAATTCAACACAAGAAATTATTTTTATAACAACAATTTTTAATATTATATATCAAATTGCAAATAAAAATCATGAATGGACAGAAAATAATTTAGGTCGTCTATTAGGTATTGCAAAATCATATATTCATTATGGTTTGCCGGATATAATACAAATTAAACCACAAAAAATTGTTGTATCACAGCAATCTCTTTTAGAACCAATTGTTACAACAACAACAAATAAAGGTGGAAGAGTATTAAAAACACGCAAACTTAAAACAGTTAGTAAAAATAAAAAAGCTGACAAAAATAAAAATTTACAAGAAAATCAGATGTCGGATTCTAATACTTTGAGAACGAACGTTGATGTTAATTGTAATAAATTTTTTATTTCCAATTTTTTACGTTTCTTAATTTTTTTGTTTGTTGTTTTAGTTGATTTAAATTTTATGTCACCATTCAATCGAACAAGTGACTCAGATTTTTCTGGATCAGAAAGAACAACAGCAAGAGGAGGATTTTATAGTTCACAAAATGAAATGCATAAACAAGGAAAACAAAGATTATCAGCAATTTCTTTAATTGGATTGATTGCAAAAGTATTGATGATATCAAAAATTTGATTTTATCATTTTTTTTGTAAATTAAATTTTTTTTTACTCTCTAGATTTTCGATAAAAAAATCTTGTATGGTTATTGGCATGCACTTTTTCCTTCAGAATCATTATCTCATAATAGTCCAGAATTTTTAAATTGTATTTTACGTGATCCAAATCCTAGAAATAGAACGGTAGCATTACAAATAACATCAATTTTATTATTTAATTCGAAATCATTTTTAATGCAAGCAGAAAATAGGTAATTTTATTTTTAATAATCAATTACTTATTTGAAAAATTTCATTAAATATGCACTTTTTTTTAGTGATAAAGCACCAAAAACGTTTACACCATTTTCAATATCGCTTGGAAACATGATACTTGCAACCTATGATGTCTTAACACAAGCTCTATCAACTGAAATTTCACTTCCAGTTTTAACTCAAGTTCTTAAATGTTTATCGGTTTTAATTCAAAATACACCTTTTCATCGTTTACGACGCGGTTTCGTTACAAATTTTGTTAAATATATTCGTCAATTAGTTTATCACAAAGGTAAAAAAAAAACATGAAAAACTATAAAAAGAAGATTTATTTTAATTTTTTTTGTTTCTTCTTAAAAAGCAGATCCTACAATTCAAGTAGCTGCATTAATTGTTATGGAATTTTTAATTTCGGTACAAGAGATAACTGCTGAAATTTTCGAGTGTATTGGATCATCTAAAAAAAATTTAAATTCAATTAGACAAAATCAAAATCATTTAAATGATTCAGGAGTTGAAGAAATGTAAGTATTGAAAATGCTGGAGGCCATGGCTCGATTCAGAATATAATATTGGAAATTTGATTGTTAGTTATTTATTTCAATTAAACTCCATTTTTGTTTCTTAGTATTGAAACTGAATTAGACAAAGAAGAAATTTTATCTGATTCAGATCAGGAAGATGAAATTGTTAAAACAAAATTACCAATTACTTTTAAAGAGAATAAGGATAATAATATACCAGAAATATCATGGCTGTTACAGGTCGTATTAGAGAATTTAGGAATCTCTTTTCCAAACACAAGAGTAAGCTCATGTAACTTTTTCTGGAACATTACTATTTTTTTTCTTCTAATTTATAGAAACTAACAAAAGTTACAGTTCCAGTTCGTATAGAAAGTTTACAAATCCTATCATCAATGGCATTACATTTTTTACTTATTAAAGATCATTTAGAGCCAATTTCAAATGCTTTAAAGTCATCATTGAATGATAATCAATCAGACATACGTTTATATGCATCGAAATGTCTAGATGTTATTGGACATTCAATTAATAAATATCTTTTAGAAAATAGTAATTTTTTTTCATTATTTGTAACTTCCAATGAATTCTACACCTCTGTTTTTATTTTTTTTTTATGACTTTTTGTTTAGGTACAGTCATCGATAAAGATTTAACAGTATGCCAAAATTTTTGGATAAATATTCTTCCGTCAACAATTGAAAAAATTCAAGATTTCAACCAAAATTCAGCATTAAAAGGATATTTGTGTGATTTTTTATCAAATATGGGAGTTCACATCTATGAAAGATTACCGGTATTTAATTTAATTTAAGTTTTTTGTTTTGTGAAAAAAATAAAAGAAAAATTGTTTTCTTTAATATCTTTTTTTTTTTTAGCAAAATGTTAATATAAAAATTATATCACTTTTATCTGGAATTAGTTGTAATGAAGAAAGTATTGTTCGTGCAGCTGCTGTTCGTGCTTTAGCAGTTTATATTGCATTCCCTTCATTAAGAGAAGATTTATGTTTTATTGAGAATACAGCTGAATTAACAATTAAATTAATGAAAGATTCAAATTTATATGCAAGAATAAAAGCATCATGGGCAATGGGTAATATTAGTGATGCATTTATAATGAATAGGTAAGTATTTAAGTCACAGAATTCATAGAAAAAATGAATAAGTTACCTTTTAAGGAACATTTTAAGCAATTTTTTTTTTCAGCAATGATTCTAGACTTGATAGTATTTCAAATGAATTATTAAAAAAAATGTTAGAAGTAGCAATTGATGCAACAAAAGACAATGATAAGGTAAAAAAAAAAGTAGTTTTCAATTTTCAATAATTCAATATTGTTTTCGATCCACATATACGTCTTATCTGGGGTTGCAGCACGTGAATTGTTTCGATCGACTTGTTAATAACTTAATTGAATATTCAGTCGTTGCTGAGTCGATTGAAACAACCTACATGCTGGTCACACCAGATTAAAGCATTTTTAAATTAATTTTTGTCTTTTAAATTGATTTATTAAAAGAAAAATTTCATTTTTCTTTGAAGGTACGTAGTAATGCAGTAAGAACTTTAGGTAATTTATTACGTTTGGTATCACAAGAACATTTAAAAAATTTCGAAAATTGGAGAATATTATGTGTAAAAGCTATCGAGAAATTAACAAATTGTATAAATTCAAATGGAAATGCAAAAGTTAAATGGAATTCATGTTATGCAATTGGAAATTTTATGAAAAATTCATCATTGTTTGATTCATATGGTGAAAATTTCAATTGGAAAAAATTCGTTTTTCCATCATTATGTAAACTTATAGTAAATAATTCAAATTTTAAAGTACGTATAAATGGTGCTAGTGCATTAACAATAATTAATAAACGAGAATATTATGGAAATTATATGAATCAAATATGGTCATCATTATTATTAGCAATTGAACAAAGTGATAATTTAATTGATTTTAATGAATATAAACATCGTGATAATTTACAAGAACAGGTAAATACATATTATAACTGTGTTTCATAATTCAATTTTGTTGAACACCACACCATAGTCCACACATGGCATAATTGAAATGAGGTTTTCGTGGAAGGGTTGTGAAACATATTGAATATTGAAACTCAATTTATTATACTTATTTTATTACAAACAAATTCAATTAATTTTTTTTTTTAAATAATTTTACAGTTATGTCTAACTTTAAGTCATATAATAAAAATTGCTACAAAAGATGATTTATTATTTTTCAAAACAGAACTTGTACCAAAATTAGAAGCTGTTAAGCAAATATGGATACGTGTCTTAAATCGAATATTACCAGAATCTGCAGCATCATTAATGTCATGTACAATTCAACTTAACTATTTATTATTGGAAAATAATTTAACAAATGAACAAAAAAATTCAATTCAAATTATATCATCTTGTTTAACACGTGATAATCAAGAATTCTAAATTTATAAGAAAAAAAATTACCAGGATACGATTTTAATCTATCTTCGCCTAGAAATCGAAATTCGATGAATATTGAGAGTAGAAGGACAAACAGCTTAAAGCGCTTTTGAAGACCAAGGAATTTCTACTAAAATAATAAGCATTTCATTTTTCATTAAAAGAAAAACGTAATCTTGATTTTTTTTTTTACATGCAATAGAGAGAAAGAGATTTGTTCATTATATAAAAATTGTTTCGTTTAGGTATTAAAAAATAATAAAATATAATATTTCGAGAAAAAATTATTGAGATTATTTGCTTATATTCGAGAGTATTTATGTGTTTTTTTTTTCTTTTAAAAGAAAGGTTTTCCATAAGTTAATCGTGTTATCATATCAAGAACCCATCTTGGTTGATCAGCTGGTGCCATATGACCAGCATTACGTACTAGAACTTCAACAAGATTTCCAGCTTCTTTAGCAAAACCTGCTATTTCTGTATCATTACCATGTACATTGTTAACTCTCCATATATAACGTGGTGCATCTTTATATTTTTCGGAGCCATTAAATTTCAATCTTTGTAAATATCCCAACGTTAATGGATATGCAACAATGATATCTAATTGCCCATTATAAATACAAACACGATAATCGTTATTTAATAATTCAGCAACCCATGGTGCTACAGTATCCATCATATCATTTTTTAAATGTTTTTCGACTAAATTCTCTTCATCGGATAAATCATGAAATGTATTATTACCAACGTGTATACTTTTACGTGTTGTCGAAACTTGTAAAAATTTACCAATATTATCACCTGATAAATCGTCTTTTGTTTTTAAATAATTAAAATACATATCATATCCCGTTAGATTTCTAAATACAGAAGAATTGTGTTCATCCATGTCAATTAACATATCAAATTTTTCAACAGCACAAGCCATATTATGCCTTTTAATACAATTTATACCTTCATTTTCATATTTTTGGAATAAACTTTTACCATTCAAATCAATAAGACCAATTTGATATAGATAATCACTATATTTTAACTGATGTAAAGGATCTGTAAAGCCATTACCAATAGCAACACCTCTCAATTTAATCTGAACTAGAGAATTCTTTTTCAGATTATATTTATGAATTGTATGTCCTAGAGCTGGTACATATTTACCAGCATATGATTCACCAGTAACCCAAAAATTTAATGGTTGAAGTTCAGGAAACAGTTGAAATATTTGTACTACTGCCAAATATAGATTTTGACCAACTTGTACTTCATTTGTTGAATAACCAGCATCAGATGTTGTAAAACTATAACCAGTTCCAACCGGATTATCAATATAGATTAAATGATGATTTTTATTCCATGTATAAGTACGCTGCTCTAATCGACCATTTTCATTAATTTGAAATGGTCCATTTTCAGCAAATAAACCAAAAAGTGATGTAGCACCAAGACCACCTTGCAGCCATAATATAACTGGTGCATGATCAGCATTTGTTTGTGCAGGAAAATACCAAAAGAACATATTTGATTCAACTGCATTTGATTTTTCAACAGTTAAATAACCAGAATAACTATCGATAGCATCTAATCCATTACCACCAGTAACTTTTGCCTTTTCACGTGCCTCCTTCAACAGACCTTTCTTAATAAATGGTGTTAAATAAAGTGCTTCACCAGGATCTTCATTATAATCGACATGTTTCTTAAATCTTGGATATGGATTCATAAATGATGCATTAATTGCAACAACAAATGCAAAAAAAATTACAATTAATTTCATTTTTCTTTTTGCTTTTTTATTATTCTGTAAAAAGTAATTAGAAATTTTTTTTTTTCGATTACAATGGACAAATAAAATTCGTACTTACTAAAAAATCACTATCACTCTATCACAAAATGTTCAGTTCTAGAAAATTAAATTGAAAATTGATTAAATCGACCAATCAAAAATTGCTGAATCATAATTAGCCGGCATCGGCAAATAAAAATCATTCTTATCAGTTAGTTTAGTTACCCAGGCAACCATCGCTCTAGACGTTTCAAATTTCCCAAGCGAAGTATCAAAAGGCGAAGTACAAGTAAATATACTATAAATTAAATTCGTAGTGACAGCGATTCAATCTATGATTTCCAAATTGGTCAACCAACAGACGTTACAGAACGATTAACAAGGAAATTAATGAATACTTTCCGATGAGGTGTCTTCTGCAGGAGGAGGCAAAGATTTACCATCTTTTACTTCTCTGCAGTTGCTCGAACATCGGGGGTGAGGTGTTTCCTTGTTTCCAAAAAAAAGTGGGACTAGTTCCGGTGGCGGATTCAGCCCATTAGTGATCTTTTATCATAATGCACTAATAATAAAAATCTGTTTAGTTTGTTTTTAGAAAATTTAAATTGGTTTATTTGAAAATCTTTTATGAAAATAAAAAATAAAAATACATGTGTTACTTTTTATCTTTGAATTTTTTTAAGTCTTTTTGCCCTCCAATCTAAAAGATCATCAACATCTGTTGATTCATCATCACTTGATCCACTGCCATCAGAATCAACATATTGCATTTTTTGTAATTCAGATTTTTGTTTAACTTTAGCACTTACATTTTCTTTTTTCTTTTCTAAATCTAATACTTTCGACCATTTTCTAATTTGTTCATCAATCTCTTCAATTTGTCTTTCTGTTGTTGCTTCTTCTTGTTCTTCAGCAATTATTGCATTAGAAACTGTTGATTCTTCTTTAATTTCACGTTGAAATTTTTCCCATTCTTCTTCTTGTGGATCTTTATATTCTAAATTTCGTATTTTTGCATCCTTTATAGGATCATCAAAAAATCCTTCAGGTAATAATTCATTTTTTGTATCATCAATGTCCATTTTTATATTTGAATCATTATTGTCGTGGTGCTCACGTTTTATATTTACTAAATCTTTTTTTATTGTTGTTTTACTTAAAGTAACATCGAAATATTTTTTATCACTTGAATCAAAAAAATCTGAAGGAATTGAATTGAATTTTTCTTCTTTCATATTGAATTCAGTTTTAATTTTTTTCTCAGGAACATTATTTTTAGATTGTGTTTCTCCAGATCTTTTATGGGATGCACTTTGTAGTTTTTCTTTTAGTACTTTGGTTGCTTCAATATTTTCTTTGTGCCTTTTTGTATTAATATGAACTTTCCAAACAGATTCTGATCGAACAACGCTATTGCATAAAATACACATCAATTGACCAGCGTCGTTGTACGTGAATAAATGAAAGTTATGCATGTTAAGGAAAATTAAATTTACCATTTACCAAGTTTATTTAGTTGTACAGCTAAAAATTGAAAGTTATATTAATAATAAATTTAAAAACTAAGAAATAAAAAATTTAAAATATAAATCAAATGTATAATTATTTTTTTTAAAAGGATATTTTGCTAAAGGTGAATCAACTTTGCATTCAGATGCAGTCTGCTTCTTTAATCTCTGCTCTTGCATCAAACGACGTAAATCGTTTTGTGAATGTTTTTTCTCAAGCCGAAATTTTGCCGACATTTCTACGTTTTCATTTAATTAAATAAAAACCAAAATAATTATTGTTTTTAACTTTTCCAAAAATAATTTCGTTCGAAATAAACTTCTTCAGCGAAAACACTTGCTCCGAAATGACAGCAAAAACATCTGATTGGAAATATCGATACGTGTTATCAAAAAATGTTATACTAATATCGATAATTATGGTGTTTAATACTAGAAAGTTATGATATGTACTAAACGTAATAGATACATTTACCATGTTTACAAGGAACAATCATGTACAGATCGAAGAACACTGACAAAAATATGTATATTGAAAAATATTGTTATTTTCGTCAAAAAACCTTTATACACATACATCATAATTCTTTTCTTTTTTATTTTTCGCTTTAAATAAAATAATAATTTCAAAACGATTTATTAAACTAAAAATATAACGAGTAACGACATTTTTCAGACTTTAGAACCGAGGTAAGTAACGAGTAGATACGGATCGGATAGTCGATTCGCACATCACTAAAACGTGGCTTTGTGCTAAATTAAATATGTTTCTTATTTTAAATTAAAATCAATATAAATGGACAATATTTATTTCACAACCTGATTTAGCTTGTGTCCAAATACATACCTTATTAATAAATAGTCTGTAGAAAGGCGAAAAAAAAGTACTAAAATAAATTTTTTGTCCACCCATCACTGCTCGATGCTCATATATGCTCATCATAATTCACGCAATTTCCACGATACGTCAATTGCTCTATCCATCAACCATCAAGCATAATATTTCTTCAGTGGCATTTGTTTTTCTGGAGTATTTTTTTTCTTTCCTTATTTTTTGGTGGTGGATTTTCTCAGCATCTTATATCTCAATTTTCTTTTTCGAGAAAATAACTAAGGAAATAAAATTTATTTTTAAAAAAATAAACAGAATTTCATATTAACAACTTAACAAGACGAAATATGTCCAGAAAAGCTTCGCATGCTGGAACTTGGTATTCAGACTCGGGTAAGACAAGAAAAGAACAAAGAAATTTTGGTTTATAATCTATGTGAGGGGTAAACAAAATTTTTCTTCAATATTTATAGAAAAAAATATAGGTTTCGTATTTTTAAAACTTAATATAGAGTAGGTACACTTTAATTTTATAAATCTTAAGAAAAAAGGATTAGAATTGAGGTCAATTAAAATTTAAAGAAGTCACTTACGTCATGAAAATTATTTTGAAAATTTCCACTTTATAGGTCGGAAACAAAATAAAATATCTTCTTTATGAATTAGAAGCATAGCAGACGTGCTATGAATAATTTATTAAATTTTTTAAAGCATTGCTAATTTAAAAATAAATTTGCCTAAAAATAATGTCAATGTTGGAATTACAATGATCAGGTATTTCTTCAATATATGTATGTATGTAAATATGTAAACAATTTGTTGTATTATTGATCACTCTAGATAGTGAATTTTATTATTATTTTTAAAAAAATGTCGATTTTGCATTTTTGATAATTTTTTAACTACATTTCCCACTTTTTATTTAAACAATGTAATTGCGCTATGATTGGAAAACATTTTCTCATAGGTTTTGTTTCTGTGACAACGTCATAGCTTCATCGATAAATCTTTCAAAAACTATTTAAAATTTTACTGATAATTCAATAATTAAAAAGTAAAAATTCGTAATGGATTCATCTAACGATTTTCATAAAACGGTAGAAGATATTCAAACAAAATTAAAGAATATCAAAGATTTAAGGTAAATTTGCATAAATTCGTGATCAAAAACCACAACGTCTTAATTCGAATCTGACCAAGTTCTAGCTTTTTGATCGAATTCGACATTTAAGACATTTTGACTTTTGGTCATAGAAATATTTACTTTTTATGTTAATGTTGTGTTTTCCACTTTCTTTTTTTGTTTAAGTCAAAAAATAAAAGAAAATAACGAAATACTCCTTGATGAAGAATTTAATGCAGAAAATTTGAAAGCACTTGAAGGGGAAAAAAATCCATTAACTAATGATGAAAAATTTTCACCATATATAGATTTAGATCATATGCCATCTTCTTCTTCTTCCAATGGCACTACAGCCCAAATCGATCCTTGGCCTCCACTACATAATATACCATCCTCATTAGAAAATATCGAAAGTGATATATTCAAAATGAGATCTGAATTAAAAGAAACTTATGATAAGATGATATTCTTTAAGAATTCATTACAAAATATTAAATTAGAAGATTTAATTAAAATGAAATTTAATGAAAAAGATGCATTTGAAAGTATTGATAAAAATTGTGATAATTTAACGAAAATAGAAAATTTAAATGAATTATCAGAAATAGCTAAAAAGAATGAAAATGTAATGAATTCATCAGAAATTAATTCGTTTGTTAATGTTTGTGAACAATTAGAGAATAATTATGAAAAATTAAATGAACAGTTTAAAAATTCTGAACATTTAAAAGAACGTATTTTAAAAGGAATTGATTTATCATATTCAAGAATTGAAGAAATTAAAAATTTTCTAAATAAAGAATGTTAATTAAAATGTAAATTATTTCAATAGAAATTAAATAAATTATTTTGTGCATAAAACCTATTTTAAAACAATTTTTTTTTATTACTATTCTATGATAAAATTTTATTTCTTTTTATTAAAAAAAAAAAAAAAAAATTTATAACTTTCTTGTTTTTCATATTAAGGAACTGAATTAAGACGACAATTGGATAATTGGTTAAGTACAGCAGATTTGAGTCATGGACCAGCAAGGGCTATTATAGCACCGTAATATTATTTTTATTTTCAATAAATTTGTAATAAATTCAATTTAAATAAATTAATTTTTTTTAAGACATGCTGGTTATTCATATTGCGGTGCATGCGGAGCATACGCTTACAGACAAGTAAGCCCTGCTACCGTGTAAGTTTAATACTGTAATGTTAAAAACAAACAAATGAGTTTTTTAAACTAAAAATTTAAAAATATATATAAAAAAATGATCATCGTAAATTTATGTTTTATAGAAAAAGAATTTTCATTTTGGGTCCATCACATCACGTTAGACTCCGTGGTTGTGCATTATCTGTAGCAACTAAATACAAAACTCCACTTTATGATCTCAAAATAGATACTCAAAGTAAGCAATTGATTTATTTTTCGTTTTATTTTGATTTTTCTAAATTTTTACTTAATATAATTTAGTCAATGCCCAATTGGAGGAAACAGATCAGTTCTCTTGGATGGATATGAAAACTGATGAAGATGAACATAGTATTGAAATGCATTTGCCATATATAGCCAAAGTTATGGAAGAGTAAGAGCTATATTAAATTTTTAATTATTAAAAAATGTAATTTGTTTAATTTTTTTCTTCTCTTACTATTTTTTTTTTTTTTTTTTTTTTTTTAGTTATAAAGATCAATTTACAATTGTACCAATATTAGTTGGTTCAATATCACCAGAACAAGAAGCAATATATGGTGATATATTTTCACAACATTTTACCGATCCACAAAATTTATTTGTAATATCATCAGATTTTTGTCATTGGGGACAAAGATTTGGTTTTACATATTATGATAAAACAACTGGTCCAATTTATAAATCAATTGAAAAATTGGATCGTATGGTAAGCATATTGACCAGATAATGAGATGTAAATTGATTTAAAATTTCTAAACAATTTTTTTTTAATCTTCAGGGTATGGATATAATTGAAACGTTAGATTCATCTGGATTTACATCATATTTGAGAAAATACAATAATACAATATGTGGTCGTCATCCAATTGGTATTATGTTAAATGCTATAAATAGATTAAAATCTAATGGTTATACAATGAATTTTAAATTTTTACAATATGCGCAAAGTAGTCAATGTCAAAATATGCAAGATTCTAGTGTTAGTTATGCATCTGGATCTCTTATTATCGAAAGTTAAATTATTTTTTTAAAAATACAAAGAAATATTTGTGGTTCATATTTTATAAATTACATAAAACTAATTGAAAAAGAACAAAATTTAAAAAAAAGAAAGTAGAATAAATTTCCTCTTTGTTGTTTAGACAAAAGGTGGAAAATCTATTAATTATTAATTGATTTATTAAACATTTTCTTAAAAAAAACATTAAAACTAATTATATAAGTAAAAAAAAACGAATGTTTAAGAATAGTGTGTAGATAATATTTTTATTTTTCTTTGCTAATGATTAAGAAAATGGAAAGGATTTAAAATTATCTTCTTATCTAACATATAAGAGCTTTTTTGTACTTTGGAAAATAAAAAAAAAGTTTAAGATCAAAACTTTTATTTTTTCATGAAATTATTTTTATCATGAATTTGAAGAAACATCAACAATACCTTTTGATACAATTTGAAATTTACATTCTTTATAACCACTTTCTGGTGCAGAAATTAATTCAAATTGTCGTAATTGTTGTGAATTATCATTATTTGTTTTTTCAATAAATTTCGAAATTCTTATTCGTCTTGCAATCAAATTTGACCATGTAACTCCTAAACATGGTGAAACTTCTTTTCCATTGTCCAATTTTGATGAAACCTACAAAAAAAAAATTATATTGCACAGAATAATAAAAAACAAATAACGGCTACGTTTCAGAATTCAACATTGTTGAGAACCATACCACATGATGGATCTACCTTGGTTTTGGACTGTGGTTGCATGTAGGTTGTGTTATTGGCGTTTTGTTCCGGTAATTATTGAAACATCAAAATTGTGTAGCATGTTGAATATTGAAACGCAGTCAAGTTTTTTTTAGTTTTGATTGGATATTTAATTTTTTCGAAAACATCAGATGATCGTAAATTGATGAAATTGAGCTTAAAACTGAGTTGCTGAATTTCATCCATTAATGATCATCTGACGTTTTCAAATTTCAAAGATTAATAAGCTTTGTGGTTTTGAGAAACTGGAAGATAAGATACGAAATTGGCAAAGTTTATTTTAAATACCTGATTTGAGCAAACTACAGCACACTTGTATTCATCAATCAAATGTGATAAAGTCCTTACAATTTTTCTAAGTGATTCAGCTCTTTCGATATAATTTGATCCCTGACGAAAAACTCCTGCTATTGAATCAATTACGATTAAACCAATTTGATTTTTTTTCATTAAATTTGGAATTTCTTCGAAGACACATTTTAAAAGATGATTCTGTAATAAACAAAAAGAGGCCAATTCATAAAAACCTAAACCTGAACTTGAAAACTCTCTTACTTCATTTATAATAGGACATTTAACAAAAATATTTTCCGCATACTTTATCTCATTATGTTCAGCATATTTCTCTTTGAATGCTTCAATTAATTGATATAAACGTTCAGATGGAAAATTACATTCGGTGCATACATAAATAGCTCCTTTATTGAAACCACCAAGATTTTCTGGTAATTGTACCATCAATGACAGTTGCAATAGAATTTGTGTTTTACCAGATCCAGCTTCACCATGAATTTCTGTCACACCTTTTGCCATTAAACCACCATCCATCAAATCATTCAAATTTTTACAACCGAACGATAATCGTTTCTTGTAGACTGGATCTTTTACAAGCTCGTAAACTAAAACAAGATCAAACAAAATGAGGTTTTTTATTACAGTATTTTTAATATATGTACATACATACATATGTATATACTAACAATTTGTAAAAATGACATTCGTAGAACGAGCTGCCTCTTTTTTGACTATCTCGATTTGGCTCTTTGAAAGCCCCAAGTTTTCAAGATATGTTTCAGATGATTTTAGAATAACTTTTGGACATACAATTTGTTCTGTGGAATTATGTATGTATGTTAGATTTTTTATGTAAAAAAGAAAATTTTATAAAAATTATTGGAAATTCTATTACCTTTTTCAAGGATAATCAATATATCGTCAGGTAAATTATCAAAAAAGCTCATTTTTGAATAAAATTTAGAAAACTAGACCGGCACGACCTAACCTGACCTCACACTCAGAGAGTCAGGCAAGATTTTTGACATTCTCGATCGATACTGCAGAGTACAGAGGTATCGATTTACTTAGATTCTTGTCATTCGATAACACAAATCAATTGGATATTAATTTACTAGTTTATAGCGTAAAAAATAATTCGAATTATGAATTAAATTACGAACAATGTATAAACGGGTAAAATTTGGAATTGAGATTAAAATAATACATGCAAGCAAACGTTATAACACGCGTATAGTATACATGTTTTTCTTTACTCTAATCTTATAAGAAAAATATATTTACAGAAGAAAAAAAAATTATTATATCTTATTTATTTATTAAATTGCGATACATTTTTTATATAAATTACTTAATTTTATTTTATTTAATTACGTTTTATTTTTTTTTATTTTTATCTTAGTTCCAATAAAAAAATTTTATATTGTAAACTTTTTTTTATCATCCAAAATTATCTTAATTCTTTATCTTCAAATCTTCCTCCTAATGATGATACTTAGGGCTTTTATAGCTTTTAAGCCTATTTTCACTTTAAATTTATGTAGGTATTTAGTATAATTTTTTTTTTTTTTTTGTTTGATTAAAAGACTGAAGAAGAAAATAAAAACCAGAAAATAAAACAAAGTTGTAATTTTGATTTGTTTTCTAAGAAAAGTTTTTCCAAGTTACTCAATTTTTTTTTCTTAAAAAAAAACCTGAACCATATACATACATAATATGAATCTTTTTTCATAAAATTCTATTGAACTTTCAGTTTTCAATTAATCAAATTTTGATTGCACGAACTAATTTTTTTTTTATTAATCCAATTCAATCAATAAGTATGTGCATTTGTAAATTATTCCTTTATATGATCAGCAATTACCTCACAATTAGGAACATCTCTCTGAAATTTTTCAATACCTTCT
This sequence comes from Bombylius discolor, assembly GCA_939192795.1. Classification (NCBI taxonomy): domain Eukaryota; kingdom Metazoa; phylum Arthropoda; class Insecta; order Diptera; family Bombyliidae; genus Bombylius; species Bombylius discolor. The sequence goes on along the minus strand of OW584241.1, from coordinate 933,310 downwards.
TTAGTTACTGAAGTACCAGTTACATCCAAATAAACAATATTTGGTGAACAAAGAGCTAAATGACATAATGATGTATTTGTTACTCTTTTATAGTGCCTAATAACTAATTTTTCTAAATAATGATCATTTGGGCGATTATCACCACGTATCCAAACAATACCTGGTTGTACAGGATGTCTTGGTGAACCAAAACCACAAATACCTCGATCACTGATAGGATAAATTGGTGGTGGAGAAAATGGTAATGGATAACGTCTTTCAAACCATAATGATCGTGACATTGCCCGATTTAAATGTCTACCTTGAATATTATTTTGTGATGGTCCTCCGCCAACATTTACTTGAATTGCAGGATTCACTTGATTTCGACTGTTTCTATTACTTGGCTGTATATTTATATAACTGTAATCATTGACAACAATATGAATTAAATTATCTTCTGATCGATAATTTTCAACACGTGAACTATTTGGTCCTAATATAACCCATTCATTGGCTTGATGTGGTCGTTGTGTAGCCCCATCATCTTCTTGTACACGTTGTTGCTCTTGATCCTCAGGTAATTCTTGTGCTTCTTCAAAAGTTGGTCTTTGCCTTTGTTGACTTTGTGATTGTTTCGATTTATTTTCAGAAGAATCGCGAAGATCTAATGGGCATTCTAAAAGTAATACTCTGAGAGATTCTGTGAATGCAAAACATTGAATATCTGAATCAGAAATTGGTGTTTCACGAACATCTAAATGTTCTAATTTTTTAAATCCAAATCTTCCAGCAATACTTCCATATGGAACACAATCTTTCAAATTATCACATCCTCTTAAACTTAATTTTCTCAACTCTGGTAGTTTTGAAAATAACACCAAATCATGAGTTTCAAACCAATTACAAAATTCTAAATGCAATTCCTTTAAATATTGAAAATGTGTATCAATTCGTGTGAAAAAAACATTTTGTGATGTTGGCATTCTAACATAGCAAGTATTGAATACCAATTTTCTAACATGTTTAGGAAAATCTGTTATAGAAATTTTTCCCAAATCAATAAAACTGTGATGTAGCTCTAAAACTTCCAAATTTTCACAAGTGTGAGTAATCTTTTCCAATAGGTTCTCGCTTAATGTTACATTTTTCCAGTTACTAAGTGGATAAGATTCTGTTAAACCACGTATTCGAATAGTTATAGTTTGTGAATGCATCATTTTAAGACGCTGTTGAATACTTTGTAATGGTAGTGCTTCGCTCGTCAAGTCTATATTTTTCCATAAACGATGGTCCGTAATTAGTAGATAAAAACGTACACATGTCCTAATATGTTTGAAAACAAAAACAATATTATTTATTGAAATATATCAACTATACAATTAAAATCTTTTACATTCCTACTGCAACTAATGAATTTCCATCCAAATTCCTGAAAATTTCCAGAAGGATTTCGTCACAAAATGATTCTAGATTAAATGTTAATTCCTCCACTATAACTTTTGTTGAAGGTTCATCATCTTCATCATCTTTAACGCAATGACGTTTTGATGCCATTATATATTTTTATTGACCACAAAGAAAAATCTCATTAAATGAAATTTGATTTTATTTTTAATTTTAATTATATTATGCAGAAATTTTGACTATTTGACAGCCAGCGTTGCCAGGTAGTAGTAAATTGTAAAAATTATGGCAAAGGCCAAATCGAGATAGTAACTAAATGTAATGTTGGGCTTTCCTTTTTACTACGATTTTTTTTTTAAAACAATCAAATTAAATAACTTCAAAAATTTAATTAAAAGTCACAAAGACACAATCAGGTACAAAAAAACAAATCTTCAGCTGAGTGCTGAAATGGTCAACACACACTTTTGTATATGTCGTTTGGACCATTTCATCAATCAGAATCGGCCGACGAAATGTCAAATTGTAGTCAAACCGAAGGAGCGGTAGCATATTAAGATAATTAAGGCTGTCATTAAGTAGGAAAAACGTTACTATAGTCTGAATTTTAAAAGTTGAGGTTTCGTATTATACTAGAAAAACATGCGCAGAAAAAAAGATACTTACACATGCGTTTTTGTTGTTGTAACACGTTTCTTTTTTCGTATATCTACACAAAACAGATCACTACGGCATGTAAAACATGCGCAAAAAAACCTCAGCTCTTAAAATTCAGACTATACGTGCGTAAAAGCAGTCTAAGTGGAAAGTGGAACTTATCTGAAGATAACCACCAGCTGTTATATGTTTTATGGGCTCATGTAGTGTCAAATTCAAAATATTTCTGCAGCACCTTTCATATTTCTGAAATTTAAAGTTTGTCTATAATATTTTACAAAAATTTTCAAAAAATGGAAAGAGATTATAAAGAGGATCAAAAAAATGAAATTGAAGCACTAGATTCAATTTATTGTGGCGAAATGGAAGGTAATATTATCATACAACGATTAACAATTTACATATCTATTAAAATTCTCTTTTAAATTGCAGTTATTGAACCATTTACTAAATTTCAAATACCAATATCAACTGAAAATTACAATGAAGATGAAAATAATGGCCTACAATGTAAATTAGTATTTACATATACAGAAAAATATCCAGATGAAGCACCATTAGTTGAAATTGAAGATGCGATAAATTTTGAAGATAATTATGAGAATTTATTATTGGAACATATAGAAAAAACAATAAATGAAAATCTTGGTATGGAAATGATATTTTCATTAGTAAGTAGTGCACAAGAATGGTTAAATATACGTTGGGATGAACATCAATCTGTAAAAGAAGTTGAACTTGCTAAAAAACTTGAAGAATTTGAAGAAGAAGAAAGACGAAAATTTGAAGGTACACGTGTTAATGTTGAAACATTTTTGAAATGGAAAACTGATTTTGAATTAGACATGGGAATAACAGCAAAACGTGAAAAACAATTTTTAGATGCTAAAAAATTAACTGGACGTGAATTATTCTTAAGAGATAATACATTAAATGAATCTGATATTAAATTCTTAATGGAATCAAATGAATCAATAGAAAATGTTAAAATCGATGAATCACTATTTCAGAATTTGGGTGATTTAGAATTGGACTCGGAGGATGATGAAGATGATGAAGACTATGTTCCAGGGAAAGAGATTTATTAGTAAATTGTGTTTTTCATTTCTAACTTATATTTTATATTACATATTAAGAAAAAAATGTTTTCAATTAGAAATCTTTTGTATTTTTATCGTGTTCTACAAAAATGCTCTACTTTAAAACTCGAGTACAAGAAAGTGGCGAAAAAAAAAACAAAAATCCAGTTGGGAAAGTTAGTGATTTAGAAATTTTTTTTTAGGCTTACGAAAATTGTTGTTACTGAAATGAAACTATAAATATAAATCGAATTTCGTACAACGTTAGTTTATTGTTAGTAAAACAAATTAATATTATTAAAAATCGGTAATATGTGCGCCTGTTGCTGGTTCAATATCATCTAAATCATCAGATTCCTCAGAATCTGAAATTGCAAGTACTTTTACATTAGATTTTAAATTTGTATCTATTGTTGATGAATTTTTTCCTTCAGAATTCTTTGATTCAATCGGTTGATTTACACGTGGAAAATCCAATTTTGACCAAGTTGAAGGCTCTGCTTTGGGCATTGTTATTTCAATTTTTGTCGGATACATTTTGACTGTTGTCTTATCTACATTTATAATCTAGAAATAAAGGACAAATTTTTTATTTTTTGTTTTTAAAATAATTTTTGTTTTTCAACTTACACCTCTTAGTTCAATATCTAAGTTGAATTTAGCATCATCTTGATTCGGAAATACAAGGCAAACAGCTAATCTAATTGGATTCACTTTTACGATACTTTTTGAGTAATGATACATTTTTGCATAAATAGCAATTATAACATTTGAATGTGTTTGATGCCAATCATAACGACAGTTTATTACTTTTTTATCGTCATTCTAAAATTTATGAAGAAGATATTTCGAAAAAAAAAATACTTTGTAATGGAAATTGGAAACATACATCACCAATCCATTTATGTTTGCCATAAGCACAGCCTGGTTGATTCATAAATGCTGTAAAATCAGATGTTTTTCGTGTACAACAAGACCAATATTTCATTCCTTCATGAAAAATAGGCACTCCTGGGTGATATTGGCATTCAGTTTCATCCGATTCTGGTGAGCTATATGTTGCACTACATCCACCATTTTTACAACTTGTTCCTATTGCAATTTGTCTATAGAAATTTTTCTAATAAAGTGGAAAATTTTTTAAATTCGATTTTAATTTATTTTTTTTTTACCCTGAGTTCGATTCATTTTTATTTTCCTGAGAGTTTAGTTTTAAATTATCAATGGTATCTTTAAGTGCAGGCGTTACAATTGGTTCAATTATTGTCATCGGACTTGTGAATGAAGGTCTTTCCATTTCAATTTTTATAGGTTGTCTTACTTCTATAACTGCCTCTTCATTATTCGTATCTAGTTTTTCGGGTTTTTTTGGTTCTGGTGGTTTTATATTTGAATGTTTTGATAAAGTACAGCCCTTCATGTTAAGAAATTCTGTAAAATCAACACTTTTCTTCTTGCAGCATGACCAACCTTTATATGCATCATGGAAGAATGGTTCACCTGGATGATGGCAGCATGAATCTGTGCCAGAAAATAAGAGATTTAACTAGAACTTTCTAACTAATCTTTCACAAAATGCATAACCTCAACTTCTATTTTGTTTAATTTTAAGGATTGTGATACCAGTTATAAATTAAATACCTTACCATCTTTATTATCTTCCAGATCAAATTTTTTACCACATCCTCTATTGTAGCATTGTAACATTTTGTTATTTTTATATTTTATTTGTCTCTGAAACAAACTCAACTATGAAACGACTTAATACGAATTACGGCGTTTGATTTATTTTTTTTCACAACGTATAGGAATAAGGCAGTACGGATTATTTTTTTTTTCTATAAACGCTAAAAAAATGTGTGATATATTCAAGAAATATTAAAATAATTCCTCCATAATAATTCCTGCATTATAATCAGGCACTTACTTTGATTACTCCTCTACCGTGTTGTGCGATTCAAAAAATCAAAATTGAAGTAGTAAAATTTATAGAGGTTTGTCAATTCAAGGTAGTCTACAAAGACTACAAATCTTAACTCGATTTTGATAATGTGAGAAAGCGAAGTGAAGTTCTTAACTCTGGTTGAAAATTAAGAAAGTTTTTGCCACTTCTTATTTCTTTTTCTTTTTTGTTGCCGTTCCATTTTCGTTTTTGGCATTTTCTTGACATTTCTTTTTCTTCTTATTTTTTGTCGTTCCGTTTTCGTTTCTGGGTTTTTCTTTTGACATTTCTTCTTTTTTTCTCTTTTTTCTTGCCATTTCGTTTCAAGTTAACATTTTTTGACTTTACATTTTAATTTGTCCTTCTTTTCACATTTTGTAGTGAAGGAGTTCGGAAGTATTAGAAATGGCGTAAGTATTTTTCTGTGAAAATCTTCTATTATTTAAACCATCCTAATATATTTGAAAAATTAAAAACTAAATTATCGGTCTGTTTAAGATAATTTTCAATTTTAATATATAATTTTGTGCAAAATTTCCAAATTTAGTGAGAAATTAGTTGAAATTTAAAAGATTTGAATTCCCGTCAATAGCCACTGTTAAAGTTTTCTACTCTTGAATTTGTTTTTATCTATTTAATATTATATATAATTTATTTAAAATCCCATTATATATATATATATATATATATATATATGAAAAAAAGTTTACTTTTAGCTAATTAAAATATTTTATTTTTCTACAACAGGTCAAAAGTATCAAGAGATACGTTATACGAGGCAGTAAATGGTACCCTCGAAGCATCACAAAAGAAGAAGAGGCGTTTCTTGGAAACTGTTGAACTTCAAATTGGTTTGAAAAACTATGATCCACAAAAGGATAAACGTTTCTCTGGAACTGTTAAGTACGTAATGACCTATAATCTCAGATGAACAAAATTTATTCATTTCTCATAAATATTGAAAGAATTTGATTTTTTTTATAAAATAGGAAATGAATAAATTTTGAACTTTTGAGAATTATTAGGAAGTCAAATTTTGTTAATTTGGCGGACCTGCACTCAGGGTCTTAAAAACAAAATGAGTAGGTAAAGAATATTATTTTCTTACCGCATAGTTTTTAAGATAGGGAAATAAAAAGACATTCAATCACTTAATGGGTGGTAAGTTGAATGTAAATTTTTCTTACTTAGTTTAATTTACACTTATTTACAAAATGATGAATTGTGCATGTATTAGCTGCAGAGCTCAATGAAGATAAATATTCAACTGACATATTGTATGTATTTGTAATTTATTTTAAAGAAGTCGAAGTGCACATAATGGTCGTTTAGGAATCAAATTTCATACATTTTCAAAGTCATTATTTTAAGATGAAACGAACACGATTTCTATTTTTTGAATAAAATGTATTTAAAACGAATTACAAATACAAAATGTTTTCTATTGTTTTGTAAATTTATTTTTCCTGCTTAAATTGTAACGTAAAATCTAATTTAATTTTTCAGATTGAAGAATATTCCTCGTCCAAAAATGAAGGTATGCGTTCTTGGTGATCAACAACATTGCGATGAAGCTAAAGCTAATAATGTACCATGCATGGATGCTGAAGCATTAAAAAAATTAAATAAAAACAAGAAGTTGGTTAAAAAATTGGCAAAATCTTATGATGCATTCCTTGCATCAGAATCATTGATTAAACAAATTCCAAGATTATTAGGTCCAGGTTTAAATAAAGCTGGTAAATTTCCTGGTCTATTATCTCATACAGAACCAATGATGGCTAAAATTGATGAAGTTAAAGCAACAATTAAATTTCAAATGAAAAAAGTTTTATGTTTATCAGTTGCTGTTGGACATGTACAAATGACACCAGATGAACTTGTACAAAATATTCATTTATCTATCAATTTTTTGGTATCTTTACTTAAAAAACATTGGCAAAATGTGAGATCACTTCACATTAAATCAAGTATGGGACCACCACAACGTCTATATTAAACAATTGATGTTTTTTAAAATGTATTGACTTGGTGAATAAAAAAAATTTATAGGCAAAATGTTTTGGTTTTTTTGTTTAATGGGTAAAAAGGGATTTTGTAAATTTGGGCTTTACTAGGTTGTAAGTTGGACGTGTACAAATTTTAGAAGTGAGCGTTTTTGTATGTAATTTTTTTTTTTTTTTTTGTTAATCGGAAAGTAGGTTGGTCAAGAAGAAAGTAAATGTTTCTTCATGTTTATATTTTTTTCAGCTAGATGTCACTCATGTAGCACCCCACATATGATTTATTTTACTCACACTACTTCACAGTTTACACTTCCATATAAACATATTGTACAAAGAGCTTCAGACTTGGAATTTTTTTATATTCAACAATTCGTAAAATTTTATTTTAATTTTTTAGTTTAAAAATCTAATTTCTTTTTGAAAAATAAATTTATATTTCTTAAATTTACAAATACAATAAAAAAAATTTTAATTGCTAATATTCAAATAATAAAACGGAATAACAAAAAATTAAAAAGAAAATGAAGTGAAATGATAACTAAGGCGGAAGAGATTCTTTGTGCTGCAAAAACGTGATACGTTATTTTTCTGTAGTTTAATTGTGTTTTATAAAAAAATTATTGAAAAAAAATATATATATAGGAATTCTTTATGTGAAATATGTCTTGGTTTACAACTTTAGCTGGTTTAAAAAAGAAAATATGTAGATACCTTTTACAAAGATATTTGGGACAATTCCTAGAAGAAAAACTCAATTTAGAACAATTGAATGTTGATTTATACAATGGCACAGGATCTGTTAGTAATGTTGCATTAAATTGTGAGGTAATTTTAATTTATTTTCTAACTTTTTAATAAGAATTTTTGAGAAAAAAATAAACCATGTGGTATGTTCATAATGTATGGTTGATTGAATAATTGAAACGCAATAAGACGTATTTTTTTGCAATTTTCATTTTTACAATTGAGAATATACCTAGCTAGCTACTTATAAATTATTTTTATAAATTTGTATGCTTGTGTTTATATATTGACGTAGTATTTGTAAGTTGTGGGCATGATACTAAAAATTAAACGTGTAAATAATCAAATAAAATATGGAAAATAAGTGCGAAAATACGTAGCTATATTTATTTTTTTTCATTCTATTTTTATTTTTCTTGTAAAGAAATGAGAAATTATGAAAATATTCTTTGATATTGTGAAAATATGTGAAAGAAACGGGTAGGGACAAGGGAACCCTTTTCAGATGACAACAAAGAATAATCCACCTTCTCTGGGGCTGGAGCAAGCTGATTGTGATGTGTTGTGTGTAATGTGTATAGAAAGTATTTTTGCAATTATGGCCTATGGGAGAAAAAACATATTTACACAAATCTGAAATCACACAACCACACTAACATAATTCTCTTCGCATTAAATCTCTGGCCTCTGCTCCTATCTTATTTTTCTTCAGAAAAAAAAAATCATCTGATGAATTTTGAATGTTTGTTTTGATATTATTTTTCGTACCATATGTTATAAATGTTACCAGATTAATGTTTACGCTTGAGGAATACAGAAATTACAAATTCTTAACACAAACAAACAAAAAAACATTGATTTTTTTTTAATTATTAAAAGTTCAATGTTTTTTTGTGAATTCATGTTGTGTAGACAATGTCAATTGGAATATTTGAACAATAATTTTGCATATATTAAAAAAAAAAACTAAATTGAACAACTTTGAGGTAAAACACAGGATGTACAAAAATTTCAATAAATCTTTCCCTTCCCGGGATTTTTTTTTCATATTCAAACAGCTATTTTTGTATGATGACAACGGTCAATGACACTTATAGTCTTGATCATATTTTTAAAGATTTTGAACGATTATTTGTGTAGAAACTAAAAATATAATTTCAATGAATTAAGTTAATACATCGTAGAAAGTGGAGGTAAATGCCGACGTAGGCCAAAATTCTAGGTTGGCTGTAGTGTCATGGAAAGAAGTGGAGGAGGATAGAGCTAACATACCTACACATAGGAATTTTTGTTTTGGATCAGTAAAGCAAAATTTTCTAGTAGAGACACTCTATAAATAGGACTTTAAACTCAATTTTATTTCCTTAAAAATACTTAATCACATATTTATGTGTATACCTATTCTTTTTTTTAATATTTCATTATTAAATGATACTCGATTATTATACCCTATAGATTATTTTTTTATTAATCAAAATTGAATGACTCATGAAGAGTTGATAATGTCCGGTGGTGACATGAGGTTTAAGGTAATACATATTCATTACATGTTTTCTTTGTTTAATTTACACATTTTAAAAATGCAAAAATTAATTGGATCTACAAAATTTAATTTGAAAGAGAAAACAAAAATAAATTCCATTTGAAAACTAATCAATCAAATAAACTTTCTTTCACCTGAAATACTTCAATTTGTGTAAATAATTTGAATTTACTTTTAAAACGTTCGTTAAAATTTTTAAACTTCTAGTTTTTCCTTATTTTCATTTTAAAATGTTATTTTTTGTTATTTTTTTTTAATTGTTGATATTTTTTAGGCGTTAAATGAATTATTTGAAAGCCAAGGATGGGGTATAGAAGTAACTGGTGGTCATATTGGTACTGTAACTGTTACAGTACCATGGAATGCTTTAATGACGGATGATAGTAATATTGAAGTAACAAAACTTTTTATCTCATTAAAACCAGTACCAAGACAAACTGATGGTACATCAATGTTTGAATCAATGTGGTCATCAATGAGTAGTTCAATACAATTAGCTAAAGAATGTTTAGAAAATGAAGGTGATGATGATATACAAATTAATACACAAAGTGCTGCTATTGAAGGATTAGAAAAATTTGCTCAAACTATTGATAGCGGTAATTTAAATTTTGATTATTCAATGTTGAATACTCTTTGATAATTTTTATTATTTTTATTTTGAAATTCAGTTTTAAATAGAATAAAGGCGAAATTAATTGATACTGAAATAAGATTAGAATATGTTCTACCGAATAGTGATCGAGGAATAGCAATTCTTATAAAAGTCAACAGGTTAGTAAATAATTAAATTTTTATTTTATTTATTTATTTATTTATTGGCTTTTCATCAACATTTTTTATTGCTTAATCCTTTTTGTCAAATTAGATTAGATTATCAAAATGAGGCAGGAAGTGATCCTCCAGATAGTGAAAATATTGTAACAAATTTAGATGAAGAACAAGATGATCAGAAAACTCATCTAATATCATCATATGCTACTCATCATATTTCCATAGAAGGAATTACATTCTACACTGAAGAATTTCGAGTAGTAAATATTGCACAACAAGTGGTTAGTTACAATATTAATGTTTGTTTTTTTTTCTTCTCTTTATAATGTACAATTATTTTCTTTTTTAGCCAAAAACGGATAGTCTTATATGCAGTGAACAATTTTATAGTACGATTTCTCAACTTCCTGAAACTGAACAACATTTAATATCAGAAAATTTAAAATTAATTGATAATTCAGATAATAAATTATCTTCAGATATAGAAGGTGATTCTAATAAAAATGAAAACGTTATTGAAATATATTCATCTGAAAGTATAATAACGGGAAAATTAGAAGGAAAACAAGAAATACGTATAAAAATGAAACAATCTGAAAATATTTATGGGCCAAAAGTACATTTAGAAATGCAATTTGGTTTATTCAGTTTATTTATATCTCCACGACAATTACATTTAATTATAAAATTTTTTGATATTTTTTTAAATGATCAACATCAAAAATTACAACAGAATCAACAAAAACTAAATACTGATGCTGAATTACGACGAAAAAGACGTAATGAATTGCAAAAAATGCAGAAACGTTATAGTTCAATGTCTGGAATAATAACATCAGGAATAAATGATATAGGAGGTGGTGGAGGAGGAGGATATTGGGCTGATCCAAGTGATGAGTTAAAAACACATTCACAAATTCCAAAATTATTTAATACAAATGTACCAACAACATTAGATTATTGTGAATCAATGAGTAGTTCAATGACAAGTAGTTCAACAGCAACAAATTCAACAAGATTTCGTCATAAAATCAATAATACTGAAACAAGCGGTGATATATCACATTTTAATTTACGTATTGCAAATGTTATCATTGTATTACTTCATGAGGTAAAATATTGACTTTTTTGTAGTCTTTATTCACTTTCTTTAAAAATTTATTATATTTTAGGATATTCTTCTTGAAAATTCAATATTAACAAATGACCCGCTTAGTAAGGAAAGTACATCGAAATTAATAGAATTATCAGAAGAATTTTTTTCTGAAATAAATCAAACAATAAACTGCCAAAAGAATCATTTAAAACTGAATTTAACTCCAATTATTGTTGAAGGAGAACAACAACGTAATAACAATATAATTATTCTTAGATTAACAACATCAATAACGAAAATTGAATTTGATGAAATACTTCAAAATGTCTCAACTCCAATTATTAAATTTAAAAGAGAAGAGGTAAAATTAGAAATTAAATTGAAAAGAAAAAAAAAAGAATAAAAACCAAATTTTATTTTTTTTATTCGTTTAGCTTTGTAGTGGTGGACTCCATAAACGTCCAGAATTTACTTTAACATTAAAAACATCAAATTCAACTAATGGAAAATCAATATCATATAAAAAATCATCAAATACAAAAATGAATTTTCGTCTTACATTAGAATCATGTGTTATCGAATTAGATATTTCATTATATGATCGTTTAAATTTCATAATAGGTCCTTCACCATTTAATACAAATTCATTATTCGATTTTAATAATGCAACTGATACAACAACACCATCACCAACAAATTTTGCTGCTGCATCAACAACAAATAGACATGGTGAATCGGTAGCTGAATTAAATGTAGAGGCACCTTCTTTAGATATACGTCTTAGGTAATAAAATTAAAATATTTTTTCTCTTATTTTTTTTCTTCAACATTTTTTTAAAAAACAAAATTTTTATTTAAATTTAAAAACAAAATTTTTTTGTAGATTTCCAATTGTGGATACAAGACCATTACATGATCCAGATAGAATTCCATGGTGGAAACAAAATATTAGACCAGATTTTCTATTATTTAATTTTCATCAATTTAGACTTAATTATTCTTTTAATTCGATAGAAATTGCAGCTAATGAAATTGATATTTTTTATTGTGTAAGTAAAAATTAGTTTAAAAATATGATAATCTAGATTTTTAATACTTTAAAAATTTTAGGAAAATGATAATAGTCCAAAAATACAAGTGGGTAAAACAAATTTTATTAGTAAAAAATGTGTGGGAATGAATGAGTCTTCTGTTGAGTATCCTAAGTAAGTAGAATTGCAAGTAATATTCAAAGAATTTAACATTGTTTAGTTAATTATCATCATCATTCGAATTTTTTTCCATTCCTCTCGGTCTTCCAGTCACGAATCCTAAATTTTCTTTATGTCATCCTCTGTATCATTCATATATATTTTCCTAGATCTGATTTTCTTTCTTTTTTCATTCATTTTTATATGAAAACATCACTTGGTATTGGTTTATAAGATTTCATTTCATGTCCTTGTCTCCAAAGAGTCAGCAAATTTTTTTTTTTAAATGTTTTAAAAATAATTTTCTTTTCAGAATTTCAATAATTTTTCCTTCTGATAAATCATTAAAAACTTTATTAAAATGTAACATCGATGATAGTGATAGTGGTGAAACATCTGGAGAAAGTTGTGCATTATTTTCAAAAAGGCCTAAAGAATTTTTACCTTTTAGTTCTAAAAGAGTTTGTAGACAAAGTGATACACCACATATTAAAACAGATACAGGTTAGCAGATATTGAATTTTTTAATATTTTGTTTTCTAATGTTTTAATTCGTTTTTTTTTTTTTCATTTAAGATGATTCAGAAACAATATTACTTCCTGGTGATTCAATAGAAATGAAAAAATTTTGTGAACGTTCAATGAGAACATCGAAATTACAATTTAAAGTTACTCTTCCAATAGCTAGCGTACAAATAAAGTAATTTTTTTTTGTGTGTTAGTATTTCCTTTTCAAAAAGCAATTAAACATTTTTTTTCCTTTTAACAGTTCAAAACATCTATACGAAATTTTATACAATCGTTTAAATACAGATTTATTAATGTGGGAACCAGTTGCACCAAATTTAATATCAAAAATTGATAAAATTCAAACACCACCAATATTATTAGAGCAAAGTTTAATGAATTGTGGTATGATGGATTCAATGTATATACCATCATCAACAATATCATCATCAATAAAAAAACAACAACAATCATATAATAATGATGAATCATCAATTGAATCAAGTGATATATCTGAAGATGATAATGATTCATCAGATGATGGTGATAATGATTCTTCTGATCATAATTTATTTTATTCAGCATATGATAAAAAACAACAACAACGTTTTAAAAAAAATAATCATCAATTGACAAATAATAATTCTAGTCTTTTATTAAGTGCCTGTTCATTTGATCTTAATATTGATCAATGTTTATTAACATTATATGCACCAGTACGTGATAATGAAAATCGTATATTACCAGGACAGCTTGGTGAATTCATATTAAAAATTAATAATTTTAATTTATTCTCAGTTAATGGTTTTAATGGAAATAAAAATTTAGCATATTTATGTATGCAATTACAGTCAGGTGAAATATATCATTGTGGTCTTATATCAAATCCAGATTATAATTCACCATTACGTTTATTAAATAAAATTGATGATGATATGCCATCACATGTACAAGCAACATTATATCCAACATCTGAAAATTCAGTACTTGGTGGTGGTACTAGTAATGGTAAAGATAAACAAAAACGTGAAATGTTATCATTTGCTGTTGAAATAAAAAAAATTCCTGATCAAAGAATAAAGGTAAAGGAAATTTTATTAATTTAAAAAATAAAAAATTTATAAAATAAATTATTTTATAGCGTCTAAGAATTACAACAAGTCTACGAAATGCAACATTAAAACATAATCCAGCCATAACACAGCATACATGGCTCAATCAAATAATCGATATGTTTGATGTAATGGTAAGTTTAAAAAAAGATTTTCCAATAACAAGTGTTATTTTTTATATTCATCAACATTTTCAAATAGTCAAGCAAAAGTGCATAATATTTAACAGTTTTAACTCAAGCACTATATTATGGTTAGGTAAAATGGAACGATATATTCTCCAGCAACGAATAGAAATCGTAAAAATTAATTACAAATTTGAAAGGCAAATTTTGAGGAGACAGTTTGTAAAGTACGTAATATATTTGGTTGATTTAAAACTTCTTGCTGCATGGAAATTATTAATCATTAAATTTAAGCGAATTGATAAAGTTACTAATGTGAAAAGCCAACAACAATATTGTCACCTAGATCGTGCGACCATTAGATTTTTTTCTTTGGGGTTACAATTTTTATTCTAATAATTCAAAATAACATCTCTTATTGGGAAACCGTATATAATAAAAGGCTTAAATCTAATTTGCTTATGTATTTTTTTTTCTTTCCAAGGATTATCCAATTGAAGGTTACAAACCTTATAGCATAGTTACCGAAATGCAACTTCATTTATGGGATTGTGCTATCGATTATAGACCATTAGAATTCGGATATCGTGCAATTGCTGAAATTGGTAGTTTAATGATAAGTAGTAATTTAACAACAACAACAACTGGATGTACATTAAGATTTATAGCTGAGGAATGTGCATTATCTTTGGCACCTTATGTATGTAATTTCTTTTTTTTTTAATTTTATGGAATTATTCAAATTTTTAATAATTTACGATTAACTTTGGTTTATTTTATTTTCAAAGGATTTTAAGATGTATCAAGATAAACCGAAAAATAAAATAATAATTCTACCATCAAAAGAACTCATATGTGTATTAGATCTTGGTTTATTGGATATTTCATTACGTATTAGTGAAAAAGCTTCAGAACTGTTTCCAAAATTTGATTTAAGAGCTTCAATACAAGATATGCATATTCGTACATGTTCAGATTCTGGAAGAGCATTAGCACATTTGATTGCTTATTTAACTAGTGATGGAGATTTATCGAATTCTAATGAAGAAGAAGTACGGTTTTTTTCTTAAAATTTATTTTAAATTTTATTAAATTAATCGGGAATTTTTTTTTTTCGGGTTTTTTTTAGAGCCAACATGATGTCGAAAATGAATCAAATTTATTTGTTGTTGAAAAAGTTAAACAATTTGGTCCAGAAATAACTGAAAAACAACAAGAAAGAGTTAATACATTAATGGCAGAAGCATTGCAAGAAACAGTTAATATTATTCCGGAATCAGATGATGATGAATTTAAAAATGATCGTGGTGTAGAAGTATTCTTTTTCCCAGATGAAACAAAACAATTGAAAAAATTAAAAGAAGAAAAAGATAACATTAACAGAACAAATGATGATTTTGATGAACAAAAACAAGAAACAATGTCAATAAGTGATGATTCAAGTACAATAAAACCATCAACAATTATTGAAGGAAAAATATCATCCACAAAACGTGATTGTAGTAATTCAATCAAATCTGATCCTGATGAATGGAATTTTGATATTAATAGAGAAAATGATAATGAAAGTGAAAATAATGAATTACGTGATTTATTAAATTTTGAAACATCGGTAATGTGTAAATCATATAATTTGCATGAAGAAGCTGTTGAAGCATTACCACAAATACGACAAGAACTTGGAGAAGTTAATTATAATTTATCACCAAAAAAAGCGGCAAATGATAAGCAATCAAGGAAGGATAGTTTTTCAGTTGAAGATGATTTTTATTTTATACCAGATGAAGATAAAGTTTATATGGTAAGTGTGACAAGAAGAACTTCCTAATGTAATCTGTGTAACGTTTATACTTCTTTTTTTCTAGTCAAAATGTGGTAAAGAGGTAGAAATTACAAATGATCCTGTACGCATCGTTGATAATCATTTTAGTTTACCAATGGGTAAACCGGATCTTTTAAAAGCACCAGAAAATTTTCCTATGGCTGTTATGCGTTATACATTATGTGAAATGACTTTAACATGGCATTTGTATGGTGGAAATGATTTTCCAACAAATAATGACAATAAAGAAAAATCAGACCATGAAGAGATTAAGTGAGATTTATTTTAAAATTTATTTAAAAAACAATTTTTTTAATTGAATTAAATTACGATCCGATCCGGCACCGATCCGTTTCTCCTCCGTCCGATCCGATCAGGTTCAGGCATTTGTTTGTACGTTTGTCCAGCTCGGTTCCGGTTATATATCACATACAAACATTGACGGAGGACGGGAACCGGATCGATGCAGGTTCTGGATGTGTGTAAATCGACTTTTATTATCTCGATTTTTTTCTCTATTTTTTAGAGAATCTTTAAAACCAATGTCTGATGCTTATAAAATTGGTGTTTCATATTCAAAAAGTCAACAAAGTGTTCAATTTGGTAATAAAAAACCATTAACAAAATTGTCATGGAAAACACGAGGAGGTTGTAATAGAAATCATGATGTTTTAATTGAAATTCAACTTACAAAAGTAAGAAAAAAAAATACATAAATACAAAATTTAATATAAACCTTTTTTTTTAAATATTTTTGTTTATCCTTAAAGGTAAAATTATCTCATGAAATCTATCCAACATACACAACACAAGCTTCACGTCAAGTTGTCGTTATAAGTGAATTAGAGATACGTGATCGTTTACAAACATCAGAAATTAATAAATTTTTATATCATCCATTACCTCGACATTTATCAAATAAATGTTCACAACATATGATTGTTATAAAAGCACTTCATGTGCGTCCAAATCCAATTTTACCAACACAAGAATGTTCATTAAGAATATCATTACTTCCATTACGGCTTAATATTGATCAAGATGCTTTATTATTTTTAGTACAATTTTTCAATGAATTAAGTAGTACTGGATTAAGTAGTGATGATGATAATGTAGCGGAAAATAAACGTACAACACAACAACAATCACAACCACCAGTTATGATGGTTGATGATCTTCCTGAAGCTGTACAAGATCTTCAGGCTAGACAAATGGTATCAACTAATTTGAATTTACTTATGGAAGATGATCAAACAACAAAAGATAAATCTCCTCAAATTGAAAATGAATCT
This sequence comes from Bombylius discolor, assembly GCA_939192795.1. NCBI lineage: Eukaryota > Metazoa > Arthropoda > Insecta > Diptera > Bombyliidae > Bombylius > Bombylius discolor. The sequence goes on along the minus strand of OW584241.1, from coordinate 916,035 downwards.
GTCGTACAAGATAGTAGCACAAATAATCTTCCAATTTATTTCAAGTATGCTTTATCTTTTCTTAATTGTTTTCCCAAAAGTATTTATTTTTAAAAAAAATGTATTAATTTTTATTTTTTAGAGAGGTTGTCTTCAGTCCTGAAGTACTGATTCGACTCGATTATCATGGTCGACGAGTTGAAATGTCTAGAGGTCCAATTGCTGGTCTTCTAATGGGTTTAGGGCAGCTTCAATGTTCGGAAATTCGTTTGAAAAAAATTTGTCATAGGTAAAATTGGTATTTTTTTTAAAATTAATGAGCCAAAACGTAGAGATAATCCTTTACTTTATTTATAAAATAAATTAATCTTACATTTTTATTTATTTCTATACACTAAGGCATGGAATTTTGGGTGTAGATCGTTTATTAAATTTCTTATTACAAGAATGGCTTCAAGATATTAAAAAGAATCAATTACCAACAATTTTAAGTGCAGTTGGTCCAATGTATACATTTGTGCAATTATGTAATTAATTTCCCATAATTTACAATTATTACAATAATTCAAAATTAATTAGTAAAATGTATAAATATTTCCTTACAGTTCAAGGTATTAGAGATCTATTTTGGTTACCAATTGAACAATATCAAAAGGATGGTAGAATTGTTCGAGGTCTGCAATTAGGAGCTCAAAGTTTTACAGCTCGTACAGCATTGGCTGCACTTGAAATTACAGCAAGAATTATTCAATTACTTCAAGTAAGTGATAAAAATTAAATTGTGTTGGTGTTTAAAATATTTAAAAAAAAAAGAAAAGAAATAAAAATTTTGGAAAAATATTCTAGATTACGGCGGAAACAGCATTTGATATGGTTTCTCCTGGACCATCAGTAAGACGTGGTCGTCACAATCGTAGGGGAAAAAGAAAGAGACCACACAGACCACAAGATATTCGTGAAGGTGTTGCAAACGCCTATCAAATTGTTAAAGAAGTAATGATTATTTACAAAAACAAAATTTCTTTTGCATGAATTATTTGTCATATATATTTTTTTCTTTTTAATAAAAAAAGGGAATTAACGAAACTGCAAATACATTAATTGAAACAACTGTTGCAGAACATGATCAAAAAGGTTATACTGGTGCAGTTGGTGCTGTATTTCGACAAATTCCACCAATTGCACTTCGACCAGTTGTTTTAGCTACACAAGCAACAACAAATGTTTTAGGCGGTGTCAGAAATCAATTAATTCCTGATGCACGTTTTGAAGCTAAAGAAAAATGGAAAGAAGATACAGATTAACACAATGGGAAAAAATATACAAATTTTCTTCTAATTTTTTTTTTCACTCTCTTAAATATACTTTTAGATATTTTGATTATTTTTTAGAACTTTCCTTTATTTTAACAATTTCCAAAATGTAGTTTTTTTAGGATAATTTTTTTTTTTAAAAAAAGTTGATAAAAACATAAGTGTGAATATGAGTTTAATTTGTTGTTCTTTGTAATAAGTTTTTGATATAAAAAAAAATTGTTTGATGATTATTTTTTTCCAATTAAAAAAAAAAGATACAAGTTTTTATAATACACATACACATACATACATACACAGTACCATTTTTCGATATTATTCAATTATGTAATTTTTTTATTATTGCGTTATTACTTTGTAATTTTTTTAATATGAAAAAAAGTGAAAAAAATTGTTCATAACTCTTTTTATATATAAACATATACATACATGCATACATATATACATTCAGTTTGTGTATTTGTAAATAATATAAATATAAGAATTTTATTAAATAGAAGAAAAAAAATACGAAAAAAAAACAAAAAAAAATATTTATCGATTAAGTGAAAATTTTTTTACTATTTCAAAAAATTATTTTTTATGATGAATTAAAAAAAGAAAAAATATAAATAAAAATTGAAGACAACCTAATTAAAATTTTTATGACGTTAATGAGATACAATATTTCTATACATTTGTGGAAAAAAATATTTAAAAAAAGTGTAATTTCGTAAAATTGTTTTAGAAATAAACTAAAAAAAAAAAAATGTAATTTTATTTTTTTTTATTCAACGACTAAGGAAAATTTTCTATCTTAAAATTGAAAGAAAAACAAGCCAAAAACTGTTTCAAAGAATTGGTAGAGCAATGGAAAATTGAAAAAATGCATCTCCCACTGGAAAAAAACTCCCGGAAATTTACAAGCAAAGAAATTTATTAAGCATTCAGCTAACATCTTCAGAAAACTACTCAATTCAATCTCAATAGGAATAAAATCATCACGGGTCTTTCCACTGGACACTGTCCATTCAACTATCATTTGAGCAGTAAAGGGCTACGAGAGACAAGTGCAGGGGTTTGTTTCAATCGATTATAGTTGAGCTGAGGAAATGTAGAGTGCACATTCTATTAGCACTTTAGGATTTATTAAAAATTAAAAGCCTAAATCTATAAGAAGCACAGTAAAGCGGGCGTCACAAAAGATCTCTATAGGTCAAAGTATAAAAATATCCCATGATTATTAGGAAAGGTCGTTTTGAATTTTATACAGAAGGCGAAGATACTTGATCTGTCCAATTTGGAATTTATAAGATGTAGGATTTGATAAAAAGATAAAACTTTTATTAAAAGAAAAATAAATGCATATTTTACCCTACAATAGGTACATGTATTCCTATTCTCCTTTGTAATGGGGCTTTCGTTTTTCAACAAAAGCCTTTAAACCTTCAATCCGATCTTTAGTTGGTATTACTTGAGCATAACATGCTTCTTCAATTGCAAACCCAGTTGTAATATCGACTTGTAAACCTTTATTAATTGCTAATTTTGCCATTCTGACACCAATTGGTCCATTTTTAATAATTTCTTGTGCTATTTGTAATGCTTTTTGATAAGCAGCATCTTTTGTTTGATTTTGTTGTACAACATGATTAACAATACCCATTTCTTTAGCTTCTTTACCATTAAAAATTCGTGCTGTAAATATTAATTCTTTTGCTAATGATGGATTAAGTATTCTTGGTAAACGTTGAGTACCACCAGCACCTGGAATTATAGCTAAACTTGTTTCAACTAAACCCATTTTTGATGTTTCTATTGATGTTCTTATATCACATGCTAATGCCATTTCTAGACCACCACCTAATGCAGCACCATCAATTGCAGCTATTACAGGCATCGGTAATTCTTCAATATTTATTAAAAGTGTTCGAAGATTTGTTACAAATTTTCCAACATCTTGTTGATTTAATTTACTACGCTCTTTTAAATCTGCACCAGCACAAAATATTTCTGGTACTAAACTTCGTAATATTACAGTACGTATATCATTATCATGAGATATATCTTGGATAATTGATGATAAATTTGTGACTAAAGATCGACTTTAAAAAAAAAATAGAGAAATGAAAATTAGAATTTTTCGTAAAATTTAAAATTAGAAAAACAAATTAAATTCAGGTAGATACTTACCTAAAAGCATTTTTTGCTTCAGGACGATTTAAACCGATTACAGCAATTCCTTCTTGTTTTTCTGAGAGGCGTTCGAACTATAAAATTCAAAGAATCCAAAGGTTTGTACAAAAATTATTCAAAGTCAGTTTTAATTTAAAAAATTAGATTTTTCCTTAAATTACCTTAATTTCTTCAGTTATATTGGTTGAATAGGTTGGATGAATAAATTTAAGAATATTATAAAAATAATTCCTTTTTGTTAAACTTTTTGTAATATTTATCATATTTTTAATTTAAATAGATCAAGACAAATCACAGACGTCTGTTATCAGTAATCAGCCAGCTGATGTTTGAGTCTTCAATCAGCTGTTTAGTGATAATGACACAAGGTCACTAATGGGCTGAATCCGTCACCGGAACTAGTCCCACTTTGTTCTGGAAACAAGGAAACACCTCACCCCCGATGTTCGAGCAACTGCACAGAAGTAAAAGATGGTAAATCTTTGCCTCCTCCTGCAGAACACACCATCAGAAAGTATTCATTCTCATTGGTGTTTCCTTATAAATTTCCTTGGTTTCACCAGCATAGTCACTTCGAATTATTAATCGTTCTGTAATATCTGTAATAACAATTACCACAAAAAAACTTGATGGATCGAATTTCTATCTGCGAAGCCTTGGCCAGTTGATTTATTTGCAACTGTTCCAAAATCACAAATTTTTAAATTTCTACCCTGATTAATTAATAATAAATTTAATGATTTTAAATCACGATGTATTAATGGTTCACGATGTAATAATGGAGGAAAGAAAAAAAAAATCACATTTTCACCTTTGTTAAGAAGTGAGGTTGGGTCTACCAGGGTTTCACTTTTTTTAACAAGTGAGGTTATTGAAATTCCTAATTGATCGTATATTTGTTATGACGAAATACAAGACATATTTGCAATTCTAATAATATGAATTCTTCTTGATTTGTACATCAATTTTTAATTTCACCTTTGTTAAAAAGTGAGGTTAAATCCGATGGCGAGTCCCCAGGGTTTCACCTCTTTTGAAGAAGTACTGCAGAAAAAAGTTCATTTTTAATTTTGAATTTAATATATAAAGGGAGTTTTTAAAATACTTATTTTTTTTTTTAACTTCAAAAATCATTATTTTTTTAATAACTATTCATTTATATAATATGTGCTTATATAAAAATTTCATAATTTCTACATTTTTTTGATTATTAAAAAAAAATTGATTTGAATTTTAGGTTCATAAATTACGGTTCATAAAATTTGATAATTTTTTTGTTATGTTGTTTGAAACAAAAAAGTGTGTATGTAGGTCATTAGGTCCGGGTATTCAAAGTTTAAATGCATTTTCTGTTACAAGAGACGCAGATGAAATGGAAAGTTTCAAATTTATAAAATTAAAATATTATGTAATGTTCTACTAAATTCGAAAATTAACTATACCTACTAACGGTTCAATATGATGTGGGAATTAAAAACAATAAATAAATTATAGAAAAAATTTTTTTGTTTTGTTAAAAAATTTATTTATTCGAAATAGAATTTTAAAAGTCGTTACATTGAACAAATGCGCTACAAAAATGTTAACGGTTTTAGTGGTTCATTTTTTAAATAAAATTCTAAAAATTATTTTTTTAAAAATTAATAATAAATTAAATATAAATAATAAACAAAATTCACAATAAATAAAAAGTAATTTTTTGTATTAATCAATATTGCTTTTTTGAAAGAAAGGTCTTTCACAGCAGCAATATTTAATTAAATCATGTTCATAACAAGTTTTAGCGTAGATAAATTGACAATCAGCATATTTGCATTCAAGTGGTATTCCAGATGGTCCAACTTGTAAGAAAATTAAAATTAAAACAAAATAATTATGGTTTTTCGAAAAAAAAATTAAATTATAATTAAATACTTACATTGTGCTTCACAACAACAACGATCATGTTCTAGTCTATAAGAGCAATAACTATAAACTGATTGATCACATGAAGGACATTGATGATGATTAAAACCATATTGGCCAAAAACAAATGAACGTTCTTTAACACTTTTATATTTTTTCGATATATCACCTAGAAACAAATTTTTATTAATGGAATTTTTTTTTCTTGTGATATTTATTTTATTTTTTATTAAAATACATATGTACATCTATGGTTGTATATGAACAAATTGTCGTCTTGAGATTTTACTTTTTTTAAATTTTTGTCGTGTAGGCGAATATGTTTTTATAGTAAATGCAATTGAATGGGGTCAAAAACCTATTTACGTGCAAAATATAATTTAAAATGTCTAATTTCTTTTTGTATTTTTATAAATTAACCCCTTTTGTACAATAGGAAATTAATTTTTCTTAATTTTTTAATTTTTTTTTTAAAATTTGAATTTAAATTAAAACTGGTATTAAATGTATTGTTTGTTTTCATTAATTATTAATTTCATAAAAATTCAAAAAGCATTCAAAATAAAACTTCACAATAACGAAAGGGTTACTTTTAATTAACTGTAAAATAATATACTTACTTTGTGCTGAGGTCATAAAAGTTAAATAAATTAAAACAATAATCACAACACAAATATGTCTAATATCAAATAATTTTTTTAGTAACATTTTTTTTTTCTCCGAAGAAAATGAAACGTAAATTTTGAATTTTCAAATATTCAAATTGGTATTGGACAATCACAATCACAAATATTCAGTACAAAACAAAAAACTGTGTTTAAAGTCTTCAAACGCTTCTTTAAAAATGACGATGGAAAAGATGGTTAGTTTATAAAATCAAGTATCTAAAATTTTAACTGTTTACTGTGAAGAAAAAAAAAATTGCAACACTCTTTTATTAGTGATCTGAAAAAGCAGTTTAATAATTCGTAATCAATGTGATATATGTATAACGCACAGGTGAAAAAAAAAGGTGGATCTCGTCTTTCTTTTATTGGAATTTAAATTACGCTATTAACATAAAAATACTCTTTTTTTTTTTTTTTTTTTTGTTTGTTTTTATTTTGTTTGTTTTTTAATTAAATTTATTTATTTATTAAAAATATTTGATTATTTTTACAAAGTTGAAATGTATGGTATTAATTTAAATCCATAACTGATTTCACCTTCAACAACTAATTTTCCTTGTTCTTTAGCTTCTTTTGCATCTAGTTTACCAGTTGTTACAGCAACAAAAATTTCATCATCACAAATTAAAGTACATTCAGCTTCATCATCACCCAAATATAATTTAATATTTTTTAAATCAAGCACTGAAAATAATATTGATAAAAAAAGTAAGTAAGTAATTTAAACTTTTTGTGAAAATTTATTTCTAAATCTTAATTAATTATTATTTTAAGATAATTTGAAAAATAAAACTTACTCCATGTTTTAACAACTTTTCCATCAACAGTGATTTTACATTTGTAAACGTGTGTAACTTCACGTTTTTCAGGATTAACTTTCGATAAACGATTTTGAATTTTTTCAAAAACTGCATCTGATTTTAAAGACATGTTTTTTTGTTGTTGTTTTATTTTTTATAATTCAAGATATAAATTAAATTTAAAAATTAAATTAACTTAATTTTAGTTAAAACGAACACTATGTGAATATTATGAAACAAAAAATTAATATGAATTAAAAATCGTTCAATTCTTTTCCTATAAATAGTAAATTTTTATCAGTTATAAAAAAATGATAAAACACCTGAGTTAGAAGAACACATATACTAATAATTTTCTGATTCTAATCTAATGCATGATTTTGATAAGCTAATACTGATTAAATAATATAATAATTATTTGGAAAATTTCGTATGTCGTTATTTTTTCTTGAAAAATTGCATTCTGTTGGTGAGAAAAAAAAATTTGAAATAATAATTTGAAAAATAAAAATAATTTATTACCAATAGATAAATTTTTCAAAGCAAAAAAGTAGCGAATTAAGGTTGAATCCACGAAAAGTGTACACTTTCGCGAATAATTAAATTAAATTTTGAATTGAAAAAAAATTTTTAAAAATCACTTTTTTTCCAGAAAGAAAAAAATACGACAATTTTTCAAACTTTTCCCAAATGAATTTTTTCTAAAAAAAAACTGTTTAACAATATTAGTGGATCATGTTTTACACACAAACTTTATCTTTTTTAATTGGATATTATAAATTGATAAAAAAAAATAAATTTGAAGAAATTTAGAGAAAAGTAAAATTTAATTAGTCACTGTTTTATTTTATTTTTAAAGTGGAAATAATCAAATAAACTTTGAACATTTGGACTTCCTGATATACCGTTTCATGAATATTATTATGTACTTATGTACTTTTTTTTTTTATCGGTAATGATAAAATGTAATAATTTGTTAGAAAATATATTTTTTTAAAAATCGAAGTAACAAAAAGGTGTGTCTATATAGGTGAAGTTTGGAAAGGTTATTTAATATTTAATGTAATTAGAAAGTAATTAAATTTGTGTATAAAAAAGATAGTCTATAAATCCAGGATATGTTTATTCTTATATGTACATAAATATGTACATAATATGTATATTGCTAAATGGAATGGAATATGTATTTTTAAATTTTCAATTTAAATGAATTTAAGCAATAAATTCATCAAATTTCTGAAAAGAGATTCAGAAAATTTTAAACTTAATGAATGAATTGTAATTTAAATTTTGAGATGGCATATTTAAAAAATTAATAACCGTTATTTCTATAATGGAAAACTTATTTTGAAATATGTATATAATACATATAAATTCAAATATCTTACATTAAATATTTTTAAATTGAAAAATGCATAACAATTACGTATTTTATTATTCATGTGCAAAATTGCAAACTTAAATGATCATAATATACATAGTATATAGTAATAGTAATTATACATATGTGAAAAAAAGTGTATTAGGAACTCTTTATATGGACTAATGTAAATGACTTAATTGCAATTAAGTAATATTGTTTGTCTACTGTAAATGAATAAATAATCTGTATAAGTACTTATAGATTCTCATACATTATGTACATTATGCAGATTAAACAAATTATTATACATACATATATGTAAATTATGAATAAATGGATTACCAAAGAAAAATTATATTTTGATCTTAAACTTTAGTACAGAATTTGATGAGAACTGGTTAACAGTTTATATTTTTATTTGAAAGTTTGAAATTGTATTTTTAAATATTAAAAAAAAAATGAAAAGTGATAAAATTTTGGAAAAAATTCAACAAAAACTTCAAGAATCTGATCCACAACATAGAACATTAGTGAAAATATTTTTATTTAATTTTACGGATTCTGATGGTCAATTATTGAAAACAGTTGGTAAATATTTATTTAATATTGTTTTGAATAAAATTTCTAAAAGTAAAGGAAACAGAGTTTTTCTCCAAAAAATAGTAATTTCTGGTGAAACTATTTAGTGAATTGTGGTTTATGAAATTTTCAAAAAAGTTACAAATTTTTTTTAATGGATATTGTCAGAATCACAGAATTAGAATTTTTAAACTCTGCCATACAAACAAATAAGAATAGCTTGTCAATTTTTTTTACTTTTAACAAAAATGACCTCTTTAGTCTTTAAAACATCCAGGTCACCCTATTCAATAATAAAAATAATAACCACTAATAAATTATATTTTTAATTATCTGAATTAATTAAATTTTACAATTTAAATTATTTACGTATTTGCATTCATTTTTTACACAGTTTTCGATTTCAAGGATTTAAAAATTTATGAAGGAACAATTGAAAGTCCAGATGTTGAAATAACGATAAGTGATGATGACTTTTATTTGGTTGGAACAAAGGAAGTTACTTTCGATTCCTTAATAGAAACTGTAAGTAAAATTTTTAAATTTATTATTTTATTAAAATTAAGCGTTTTTTTATTTTTGTAATTTTTAGGGAAAAGTTAAAGTTAATGGTGATCAAAATGCATTTCAGAAGATGGTCGAAAAATTTAAATTGAATTCAAAAAATTAATAAAAACGATCGTTTTACTCAAATATGAATAAATTATATTATTTTTATATTTTATATTATTAAAAAAAATAAATTAAAATTTCATACATAAAAACGTAAAAGTCAAATTAAAAAAGGTGTAAAATTTAAAATTGGAATAAAGTTTGTCTTTATGGATATTTATGGTTATATGCATGAAATTGAAATTACACATTGAAGCCAGTTTTTTTAAATAAGAAAACGTGTAATCCAAAAGAATTAAATCAAGAAAGTATATTTATCATCTAAAGGATATCTACATATATGAAGCCTGCATTTTATGTTGTTCATATGTATATACAACCTTATAAAGTTAAAATCGTTTAAGTGGTCGTCAGTATAAAGTGAATGTATGTATATGTAAAGAATAATATGAACTGGATATGAAAAGGGGTTGTTAATTGTACCTATAGATAGTAAATTCATACAAAAGAAAAAATAATATATCAATAGATATAGGTATGTCGAATATATTGTATGAGGACAATGGGTTTTTTTTAGTTTGCAATGCGTGCGCACATTCTGAATTTAAATTTTAAACATAAAATATGCTCCCCTCAATTGATTTTTATTTTAATGTAATAAAATAAGCTTGAATACAATTATAATTACACGTACATAATAATGTAATTGTATAGATATACGTATTACAGTAGTTTGAAGAGATGGAACATTAACCTTGCGGTGTAAGAGTATTCCTTGTTTTTAGTTTATTCATAAATGTCAGTTCTTTTCCGTACTTTTACCGTGAAATAATAGTTTTTTTTTTGTACCTTCTACTTATTCAAAAGTTTTTAGTAGACAAAGAAAAGCCTTTAAAATTATTCAGGTATCACATCCTTTTTCATTATTTTCTTATAAAAGTGCGTAATTATTATTTAGAGATATTAAATTTTGATAAAAAAGTGTTGATGTGTTTTTAATTTTTTTGAATTTAATAAATAACTTGAAGATATATTTTGTATTTAAAAATGTAAGAAAAAAGAATGTGTATCTAATATTTGTTAGTGGGTTTTTTTTTTTCTTTAAAAATATTACAAATGATTTTAAACACGCTATCAACACACAAAATATGTTAATTAACCATTTTTTTAAAAAACAACTCTGAATCATCAGAGAGTTTATTTACTTTAACTTTTCATTAATAAATTTCTGAAATTCTTTTTTTGTGTCAAGGATAATGAATCTCAAATCGATGATTTGAAAAAGCTATTTGCATAATGAAAATGATAAAAAAATGTTTTGGTGAAGTAAAGAAGTATTTTATTTCATTATTCAATGATATTGTTGGGTGGAACTATACGATTGTAATGAATTTCATCATGTATTTTTGATTGCAATTTCGTTTAGGTCCTAGAATTAGAAGATTCCCATTGTCTAGTGCCTTTTCCTGGCCAGTGCTGGAAAGTTGCAGAGAAAGTGAATCAGAGTGTCAATGGATAGTAAGAATTTTTTGTAATTAACTCATGAACACTGTGAATAATTTAGTCAATGATTCACTGATTTTTTTTCGAATAACATTCAATCTTCCGAAATGTCCACTTTTTCGAAATTTTAAAATTCTTTATTTTGAATTTGATGAACCTTAAAGAGCTAGCCACTAGGCTACTAAGTTTTATGTATATGTAATTTCAAAAAAAATGATTTAGATTTTTTATTGTCTTGAAAACAAAATGCATAAATGACGAACATATGGCGAATATAGGATACGAAAAAAAAATTTTTTTTTCTGTCAAATAATAAATAATCGGAGACCTAAATTGTGGATCTATAAAATTTAATGTCTTCATCGTTATATTTTATTATTTATTTATTCTTCGTAAAATCAAAAATTATAAAATAAAATTTATTTTGTGCAACATCCATCTTTTTTCTGGTGGTAAAATTCATAATAACAAATTGGTGTACTTATCAATTTAATAATGTTTATTATATTCCTAATTTTTATTATTATTGTTAAAATATTAAGATTTGTTGTCTGTTAATAATAATTATTAACAATATAAAAAAATCTCATAAAATTTTCAGATATTTTTACATATGTAAAACTTCTTAGAATTTATTTAAATATGTATTTCGATTGTAAACAAAAATAAAACCATATAATAAAAACTTTTTATTTTTAGAACAAAAATGTGGACGCACCTAATGAAGTCCAATAATATGACACAATATTTAAATGTTGTTTTAGAAATGGGTCATTTCTAAACTAAAAATTTCCCCTGTCTTTATAGATATACTATATATACGTATGTATACGTACATACATATATACATATAATAAAAATTAAATCTTTTATAGTTTTTACATTTATTTATTATTTATTTTGTAAACATTAATGTGTTTACAAAAAGGAGATTATAAATGCATAATAAAAATTTTAAAATTCTCATTTACATCATAATTTATTCCAAATCACATCATGTTTTTTTTTTCAAAGGTGAAGGCCAATATGCTTAGAAATGCTTAGACTTAGAAAATTCATATACATAATATGTATGTAATTTTTCTTCTGAAAAAAAAAAAACGGAAATAATTCACTCTTTTTAAGAATTTCAATTCAAATGCAAATATTTTGAACTTACGCCCCACATCTTGTCATCTTAACTGAAAAAACGAAGATATTAATTGGAATATGTATTTACAGTAAAAGATTTAACAATTAGTATTTTGAACTTAGAATACATTTAGTGAAAAATATTTTTTTTTGTATTCAACATTCGAAGAGGAGTATATTTATACATTTTTTATGTTTTTGAAATATTATTTATTTTACTGATGGGGATGTCATCATCAAAGGCACATCAGTCTCATTTCATTTCCTCTGTCTAACTTTTGAAGTAAACTATAAATTTTGGAATGCTTTTCCTTGAAAAAAAAAAAAAAATTGACATACGGTTTTGATAAAAAAAAATTGATTTGTGATCAATTGGAAATAAGTTATTATATGTTTAAACTTTTGAAAACCTATTAAAAATGTCATTTAACACCTGTTTCTTTTTTCTTTTTTTTTGTTACAACATTTAGTTTTTACTTTTCAAATAACTGAAATATTTCGAAATTTTCGTTTCTTTTTGGTTGTGGTTTTTTTCTTCTTCTGAAATTCATAAAAAATCTAAAACACATTAGTTTTTGAGTGATACTTATAAATCTTTTTGAAACAAAGTATGCCCATACCGATAAACTAATAGTTTTTTTTTTTTTTTTTTTTTTTTGAAGATGTAGAAATCGTATAAAAGATGTTTTATTAAAGATACAAATACTTTTATAATGTTCTAACTAACATATTAGTAGTTTTTATTTATGTAGGTCACTAATGTATTAAGATGAAAAAAAAAATCGATAATAAATCTTTAACATAATTATGACTTTTTGCTTTTTAAAATCGTAAAAGATAAAATTTGATTGAAAGATTTTTTAATTAGCAGATGTTGATAAATAATTAAATTATTATCAAAGATCAAGAACCAGATATTGATTACTTTTTAACACATGAATTTTTTTAAAGTTCTAATGACAAACGAAATAATTTTATCTTTTATGATAAAATTAATTTGTAAAATATTTTTTTTTGATTTTTAGAAATTGCTCCTAAAAAATTACAGGCTCTTAAAATTTGTAACCCTAATTAATTTTTTTTTTTTGCTAGGCGTAGAAGACTATTTACAATTTTTCTCATATTTTCAAAAAGTCAAACTAAATTAATGGTTCGTAATATATAATTAAGATTTCTCAATTTTAATGCTTTGTATAAAAAAGTAATAATTTTTTCAGAAAATTCATTTTTATTTACTTTAATCTCATATCTTATCTTTTTCGGTTCATTTACTTACTTTGTAAAATTGTAGAAAAAAATAATTTATGATTTATCGAATGGTTCGATGCTCCAGGATTTATTGATTGTTTAATTTAAACATTATAAAATTTATTTATGAAAAAATTCAATATAATTTCAATTCAATATTTATTTTGAATTTTTTTTTTTAAAAACTTATGTCGTTGAATTTGCACTTATTTGCAATTTTATTTATAATGCAAACTTGAATTTTATTTTGTGTCATATCTTCGACGTTTAATTTAAATTGTTGTAAAATCTGTAAACTAATAAATTAAATAAATATTTAAACTTAATTGAGAATGTTTAATTGATAAGAATTTAATGTAATTTTTTTATGTTGAAGAAAAAAATTGTAGATAAATTGGAGTGGTAAATTACATATGTGTATATTACTCGTATGTCTTAAAAAATTATGCATTATTATAAAAATGATCTAAATGTGTTATAAAGTCACGTTTTATTACTCAACTTTTCAATATATTCTTATCTTTCTTTGAGTGATGATAATATAATCCACATAAATCTATCTGTCAGTTAGTATCGACATTAACTTGTTATAGGTAATTTAAAGATTGTATAGGATGAGGGCAAAATACTTAGGAAACGGATATAAATTCAAAGAAGATACATTTTATTTAGTTTATGAAATTTCTCCGAGACTCGTTGCATTGACTTGATTTCATCTAAGCTAAGTAGACAAAATGATTTATAAATTGGTTGTAGAACCTTTGGACAAATTTTGAAACATGCAATGGGAACAAATCATCCAAGAGTAATTCGTTTTAGAATGTGGGGACGTGGGGTGGGTATGAGATCTATACTAGGAAGTGCCAGTTAGTCAAGCATATGTGCATACCATGAGTAGATTTTTCCGAACTCTACGTTATCATTGTTGTGGAAAAATAAGAGATTTTTTTGTCCTTTCATTATAAATTGATATTGTCTTTTGAATATAAAAAAGCCTTTGAATTTAAAAAAAATGGTAGAAAACCTCCTTTCGAAAGAAATATTTTCCAAGAAAATAAAAAAAACTAATTTCCTAATTTCTTATTTTTTATAATTTTCGAATTATTGGTAGACGATCTTAAAATACATCTCTGGAAAATTCTTTTTTTTTGTTAAATTTAATGCACATAAATTTCAACTTTATTTTAGGTCGTTAAATGTTAGTTTAACGTTCACACTATCGAATACTTTACCTTTATTCTATTTATAATTACAATCTATGCAAACTTCAACTACATCTCAAGATGTTAACATGTCTATGCTAATGAAAGAAAACGTTTACCTTGTAACCGGTAGTAATTATATTCGCAAATTACACTTACAAGAATTTCATACTTACATATATTGAATTTTTTTTATTGTTTAGGCCCCTAGCCTACATTTCACAGTGTATTTTACACATAATTACTTTTTCTTTTAAAATTTTCAACAATGCATAAAAATTATTTTTTTCAACTAAAACTCAAATTTAAATTTTCAATAATAAGATAATTCTTCTTAGAAAAAAATATTTTAAAAAAATTCATTTTTATTAACTTTATTTAAAAAAAAAGCTCTAACAAATAAAATTATTGTTAAAATTTACTTTGATGTTTAAAATATTGCTTTTTTTTCATATATGAAATAAGAAAAAGCTCAAATATAAATTATGTGTGGTTAATTTTTTATTTTTATAGAAGAAAATTTTCACATTGCATTGATTTATTCATGAATGAACCGTTGTTGAAAACGTACGTTTACGTAGTATAAATGTGTGTTTTTTTTTATACTTTATTAAATACGGAATTGATTTCGTGTGTGATTAAATATATATATATAATATATAGTGAACGATGCAACTTTTTACAAATTTAGATATATCGGAAATAAAATGTGTTCGAAGTAAAAATAAAATTTATCACCTATGAAAAAAAAAAAAAGTAAATAGAAAAATAGAAAAATTTTGAAATGTAGTGATAAATTTTCAAAAAAACAAAAATAATAATAGAAAAATAAACCGTCAGAAAAAAAAAAATAATAAGAATGTCAGAATGCAATTTAATAGATGTAAAATTTTTTTTAATAATATTAAATCAATGATAATATTAGTAATTGTAATTGAATTACAATTTGTGATAAAATTAATTGATAGTGCCACATTACAATGTTTGCCATGTCAATCGATACCAAAGTCAACAACAAAAACATATGAAGAATTTCTTTTTGAACATCAAGTTACCAAACAGGAAGCAATTATTGCTCTAAAAAGATTAAATAATAGTTTCTTTGAAGGTAATTGAACTCTTTTAGGCAAAAAAAAGTTATTGAAAATGGATCTTATGTCTTCATGAAGTTTATGATCCAGATAAAAAAGTTTTCTATTAATTGAATTGAAATTTATGTTTTATATCAATATATGTATATTTCTAGGTTCTAATGTAGATCCTGGATGTAAAGCAATTCCATGTACACACAATGTAATAAAATATTGTTTAGGTGCACAATTTCTAAATGATCATTGTTGGTGTGAACAAGGGCATGGAAAAGGTATGTTTTATATTTTTCTTTTTAATTTATAGTATCTCGTACTTGTATTTAAAATAAAATTTAAAACTACAAATATCCATACATACCTTGATACAAATATGTTTGTAATATGGTTAGGAAAATACCAATACGGTCTAGAATGGAAAACTGTAAGACTAGTCGAGCGTGTAATTGAAGTTATTTTATGCAAATTAGCAAACATACATATATAGGCGCGTGCATTTTTTTTAGATATTATAAAAGATTTAAATTTTAAGTACATAAAAATATTGTAGAAGAAATCAATGATCTGAATAATATAGATGATATAAATTATAAACTGTTTTGACATCTTGATAAAATAAACATAAAAATGCAAAAAAAAAAAAACGAGGTTTTTTTTCTATATGTGATTATTTACGATTAAGTGATTCATGAAAGTGTGTTTAAAGATTTTAAAAAGATTCAAATCTACTTTTTCTATTTATTGAAATTTCACTAATAGTCAGCATTAAAAAATTTCACATAAATTATAGCGATTTCCAAACATGTTTCATGGAACTGTTTGTAGCTCTTAGAATGGTTTCCTTGGGACACATTTTAACTGGAAGATTTTGTGTTTGTGTTATGTTAAAATTTCTGAATTGCACTTGGAAGAAAGTATTTTCAAATGATTTGAAATATTGGTGATCCCAATAATTAATGTGTGGTTTTTAAGGAAAAAATTAAATTTTATTGAATTTCGAAACATACGTTTTTAGATTAATTTACTTAATTTTTTTTTTTTTTTCAAATTTTATTTAGGTAACTTACTTTTAACGAATTTTTCCAAAATAAGAACATTTTTACAAGCCAACGATTTGTCATTATCAAAAAATATAGCGATAATTAGAATAATAAAATTTGTAAAAGTTTCCAAAAACGAATTGTGGAAAAACTGCGGCAGTTATAACACCTGTCGATTTAAATTTTCCTCAAATAAATCATGTAAATTAATCTACATATGTATATAAAAAATGTATACCCAGTTAAGGGTAAATAACTTTAACAAAACACAATTACAACCTTCACTTTTCTGAAAAATTAAAATAAAAAGTATGTACATATATAGTAGTATAATGTTGTTAAAATTTGTATTACGTTTTAATTACACCTATAATAAAAGTTTAAACTTAAAGTTGGTAACTTGATTTGTTAACTATCATTTTACTTTTTATTTTTATTTTTTTATGTGAAAAAAAAAAAATTTATTATTTATTATTGCATTTTGTTTATGAATCAATGTTAAATCATATATTAAATATAAAATATAATCAAGCATGCAATTCATTTGATACGAAACTTATATAAAAAAAAATAAATAAATGAATAGAAGAAAATAATTTTATTTAATTTTAATTTTCTAATTTTTTTCTAAACTTTATATTGCAAAAAAAGCTATAAGTTAAGCCAAATTAAATCTAAGCGTGTATAAAAGTATGCTTCAAAAAGAAAATATTATTAAGCATGTAATACAACCATATTTTATTAATAAAAAAAAAATAAGATAGAGATACATGTGCACATTGTAAAATATTATATAAAAAACAAATATCATTATAAATTACATTTAAAATTTTTTATTATTTTTCTTTTTTTTTTTTACAAAGATTTTCAAAATGAAGTTAAGAAAATTTTCATAAACAATCAATTTAATGTGGCATATTCAAGTCAAAATGATTTGATTTCTACACATATTATTGTGTTATTTAAATTTTCATTATGAAATTAAAATTCTTTATAATTATTTAATATACTCATGAAATATCGATTAGAAAATTTATTGACTTTTGGGTGGTATTTAGCAGATCGATGACAGACTATATTCTAAATTTTTCATACAAAAATTATATAAACAAAAATAGTATCTAATATTCAAAATTTTTAAAATACTAAATAATAAAAAAAACAACAAAAGTGCAATGTTGCATCAGATCAAAAAAAAAAAAAAAATGTTTCTAATTTTGTAAAAATTCGTAACATGTTAAACGTAATTGTTTATTTTTTTAATGTCTATCATTTTAATATACAAAACATGAGCATACATATGTATCATTGAATTCAAAAAGAATATAAATGTTTTCATAGTTTGTTTAATTTAGTTTTGGATTTGGGTTATTTATTTAATATTAATGTATATACTGCACTTATATTATTATGTACTGCATGAAGACAAATTAAAGTAAGAACCCACACACGATATACTTACGTATATTTAAAATGAAGAACATGTTCTAACAGGTAAAAATTTAATGAGATTTTTGTTTTAATAGTTTTAGTTATTAAATTTTTGTTTAAAAATATATATTTGTATATTTTCATATATATTTTTGGTTGAATGGAATATATACAAAGGAAAAAATACATGTGGATGACCTTGGTTTTTTGTTAATGCTTTCAAAAAAAAAAAAAAAAAAAATCAGTAAATGAGAAATTTTTAATTTATTATTTTTGTTAAATTAATTTTATATCCTAAGGCATTTTTTGTCTTTTTCAAAGTAGGTACATGAGTATATTAAAGTATTTATAATTTTTGAATGGTAGACAGTTTTTAATATACTTTTATACAAAAATATGTGAGTATGTGATGTGAATCGGAAAGAAAAAATAAAATATAAATTACAGTAATTAGGAAACATAATCGTTATGTTTAAAAAAATTTTAAGTGCTCTTCGATATTTTTTTATGCATTAGAAAATTATTTACTTCATGTTAATAATTAATTTTTAATTAATTTATTTGTAAAGTATGCAAATTAAAAGTAATTTTAAAAAAGTTCAAATCAAATTTTCAAACATTCGAAATAATTCGAAATATTTTGAAATAGATTCTTATTTTTCCATTTACTAAAATTATTTTCTCTTAAAAAAAAAAAAGGCAGAAGAGATTTTTTCTTCACAACAGGAGATTTTGGTTTTCATATACCAAAAAATGGTGTCTGGAGAAACCAGGAAATCTTGTGGGAACATTTTAAGAGACCTAAAAATATGTCCGAAGGTCTTCTATCGTGTAAACTTACCACTACGTTTTTAATATAATAAATTTTAGGTGCATTCCATTTCAGAATTACTTATTTCGAAACTTCGAAATATGAGTGTGTGAAAACTTTTACAATCAGAGAAAAATATTTTGATTGAAAATATTCAAGTAATTAATTATTAAGCAACAATAAAAATATAACACTAAATATAATTACAATCATAGAAATAATTATCGTTTGATTTCTACATAAAAAATTCAATATAGGAACATCCTACTACACACATGCACAATGTACTCTACAAATTATGAAGAACATTATGAATGATTTATTTTATTTATCAAAACGTGTTATTTCTTTTAATTCAATTTCAAAGGCGCATATAAAATTATAATTTTCTTCATAAATTTCCTGTTTTAATTGAAATTTTTATTTTTCATTTATTTTTGAATTTGTTTTTCAAATAAACTCAATAATTTTTCACTTTTTTTTTCTTTGAAAATTGATTTTTTTTTTGAGTTAAAAATATAAACAAAAATATTTATGGATAAAAAACAATCATCAAATATTTTGATTTTCTATAAATGTAATTGAAAAATATTTTAAATATTAGAATAAAATTTTTCCAAAAATTTGAAAAAAAAAAAAAAAAAATTTTGAAAAAAAGTAGACAAAATTCTAAAATAATAAAACTATACATATTATCGAAATCATGCCAAAAACATAAAAAATTATATAAATATTATTACGCACAGCTTATTATCAATTAGCACGTTTTAAATTGAGTTGAATTTAAGCACCCATAGATTCATAATAAAGTACCTTACTATATAAATTTTGTTTTTTTGTTAATTTTTCTAGTATAAACAATTACTATGAATGTATGTATGTAATATTTATTTCTTTTTTCCTTAATGGTAATTTTATAAAATATAATCGAATATTTATTAGTTACATGCATAATGGAGAAAAAATTTTAAAATTGTTTGAAAAAACAAATCATGTATTTTCCGTTCCGCTAGAATTTTCAATGCTAACAAGTATTATTGGCTATATGGTGTTGTTTTTTTTTTTAAAGAAAACATGTGAATTATGAAAAATACTTTATACACCTAATAACAGTATGATTGAAAAACTATAAATAAATAAATTAAAGAAGAAAAAAACAACATTATAAAAACAAAAAAAGTTGTGTGCTATGATTACAAATTACTGCACATACGTAATGTATTTACATATATGAATTAAAAATACATATGTGTGTATATATATTAAATGAACTCTATAAAATTTATGAAATTATATCTAATTTTTTCAAATAAAAAAAAAAATATAATTCATGACCAATCTCGTACTATTCATATTAAGTAGATTGACTATATTATTATATGTTAATGAAAATTAAGTATATTATATTTAAAATAAAATTACAAGTATTAGTGTGAAATTGATCTGAATGCTGCATCACTGGATTTGTTACTTATGTGTGATTATATCTACCGCACTAAATATTATCTTAATACATATATGAATATTTTACATAATGTGTATCAAATTTCAAATAATAATGATTCTGACGAATTGACAAAGCGAAAAATCATCAATATTAAAATAATAATAAAAATAATAAAAAAACTTTTTTATTTTCATCGATTTGTTAATTTTTTCGATTTCCTTGTTGTTGTTTTTTTTTCGACACGTATAAACATACATGATTTACGTGTTTTACATCCGAAATACATATTATAAGATTTATAAATTTTTATTTAAAAAAAAAAAATCCAAATAATTTTTTTCAAAATGATTAAAACACAGATAACCCATTGACTTCTTTTTTTTTTCTTATCATAAAAATATTGAGAAAATAATCTTGTATATTAATTTTTTTTCTTCTGATTTTTATTCATATTTTATTTTTTTTTTTAAATTTTTTTCTAGTAATTTATTGTTTTTTTTTTGTTTTTCAGAAGGTTTACCCTGGGTACCACACACATGCTATGTTGGTGAAAAACAATATACAGCTTCTGTTGGATCATGCTATTTTTTCAATGAAGTTAAAGAGTGCTGTTGTAATCAAGCATTAGCTAAAGAATGTGAGTTTGTTTTTTTTTTTCAAATGAATTACAAAATTGTAATTTCATTTTTAATTATATGAAAAAAATAATATTTATTCCATTTTCTCCAGATATATCGTTTTTTTTTTCTTAATTAATATATTTTATGGTTTTTTGAAAACAAAAAAAAAACTACTATTACTTTAAAAAATTGAAAATTATTACGTTGAAAGATTATAATCTCTATGTTGATTATGTACATATGTATGTATTTAAAATTGATTGTAAAAGTAATTATTTAAATAAATGAATTTATGAAGAAAAAAAAACAACAATATTTAATTAAAAATTAGAAGGTATTTTATTAAAAAATTGAAAAAAATTGTTACGATTAAATTTTACTGTCTATTCTAACAATAACGGAAGAATTTTAATTCAAATACATAGACTTCATAGGGAAAATTTTAAAATAAATCTAGTTCTTAAGTAAAAAGGACAAAAAACTGACCATTCCAATTCCAATGAAAGTTATTATTTTATCAAATATTTAAAAAAAAAAAAAAAAATTAATACTTTTTTTTTCTATTCCAGGGAAACATGTACTTTCACGTTCATCAAAAATTCATACAGATAATAAGATGATCATAATTTCTTTAATAGCTTTTACAGGATGTTTACTTTATGAAAAAATAATTTTACCTACTTAATTTTTTATCAAAAAATTTTAGATACAAAATTTTTAAAATATTTTATTAAAAAATAAAATAAAATAAATGAAAGTTTTCATGTAGAAAATGCACATCTTATATATCTCAAAGAGAATTTTTCTTTTTACATTTCCATATTCTTTGTAATTCAAAATAATGGCTGTGGCACCAATTTAAAATTTATATAAAAAAAAAATATATATATGTATAAGATATTTTAGCTATATGTTTTGATTAAATATTTGAAAATAAAAATAAAATAAAAATCTATTTTTTAATTAAGATTAAAAAAAATGTATATAAGTCGTGTGAATGATTTTTAATTTTAAATGTATTCATATATTAGATGTTTTATAAAAAATAAAAAAGAATTTTGAAAAAAAGGATCAACTAAATCCAAAAATGATGCCTATATTTTTAGTATTATTTGCTGTTAAATTCTTTTAAAAAATTTTAATTATAAAAAGTGCACTAACAAAAGTTGAAATATTTCAAATATTAGAAAAAAAAAAAAAGAATTATTATTTAAAAAAGAACTTAAAATAAAATGTGTGAAACACTTGAATTGTCTTTTATTTGTAAATTGAAAATTAAAAATTTTATATTTTAACAGATTTTCATATTTCTGGTGAGAAATCAATCTCAGAGTTTGGTCAATATTCAAGTCATTAATCTGAGAAAAAAAAAATGGTTTGTTTTTTCAATGTCAGTATTTACGAAAATATGTTTGTTAATCGTTCAAATACTATTTTCCACACTATTAATTAGAAATATCAAGATTTTTGAAGTATTAATTACATTTACGTGTTATTAATTGTTTATAATTTTTACAAGGTATTTAAATTTTTTTTTAATTGGAAAAATTACGCAAATCAAATATGTGTTTTCTTTCGTGTATTTTTCTTACAATCTATTTTTTTTTTTTTTAATTAATTTTGTAACTTCTATGGGCTTATTTAAAAAATGCTATTTAGACATGTAAAGTTGTTTTTCAGCTTAAACATTTTTTTCTTTAAAAATTTATATTCAAATTAATTAAGATAAATTAAATTTTAAAAAAAGCTAAAAACATAAGTTTAAATGAAAAACAAATCAATCACATAATTTTCTCAACTATATAGGGTGTTTGCGATAAATAACTGAAAAAAAAATAAACTTAGAAAATTTTGTTTTTTGAAAACTGACGAGGAAAAATGAAATTTAAAATTTGTTAAAATTTTTTTTTTTAAATTTAATTAAATTTCATGTCTTTTAAAATTAATAATTCGTCGAGACGTCTTATATGCTCTCATATATGTATGTATAATATTTTTGTTTTTCTTGTTTTAAAATAAGAAATTAACTTTTGAAATAAGTATCGTATTTATCAAATGGAAGAAGCATACTTATTGTCAATCATTTTTCATTGTTTTTTTTTCTTCTAAATGTTATTTCACAAACTATAAATATTATGTTTTCTTTCTTTTCGGTTAATTTCACAATGTGCATATTGTGTTTTCAAAATAAAAATATACTATATTTTATTTACATTTTTTATTTTTACTTTTTTTTCTGAACAAAATATATCAAACAAATTGCCTTGTAACAAATAAAAAATTGGTATTAATTTAGATCCGGTGGGACATTTGTAAAACAAATCACTTATTCATCTTTTTAGTGGGTTCAAAAAAAAAAAAGCAATAAAGAAAAAAACGTACAAAAGAAATTTTAAGAAAAATAATGTTAAGTAGCACACTTAATAACATATTGGAAGTGTGCCAAATAATATACATACATATGTACATATATGTATGTATGAAAGTGAAAATAAAAAAGACATTATACTCTTATTGTATCAATATGAATAAATCCTCTGTTAGAAGGAAAAAAAATTGGGATTTAGTACTGCCAATAATAGGCAGATTTGAATTGTACTAACAAGGATTTTATCAAGGAGGTAAATCGATTACATGTATGTATGTAGTATGTATTTGATGGGGAGCACTTCCCAAAACTTATCTTTATTAGAATAAATTAGATTTCATAATTTTTCATGTTTCGGTATCTCTATTTCTTCAGTTTCAAAAAAAGGTTATTTAAAAAAAAAATTCGGATTTTCAAAGAAAACAAATTTTTTCGAAATTATTTTTGAATTTCGAAAAATGTCTTGAATTTTGGAAATAAATTCGAAATTATCTTTGAAATTTGAATTTTTTTCTGATTTCTGAACTTTAAAAAAATCTTTTCGAAATTATTAGCAAAAGCTACATTCGAAGTTTTTCATAAAAGCTTATTCCAGAAAGGGCGAAGTATTTTTTCAAACTTCCCCTAAAGTCGTTAATAATTTAAAAATGAAAAACTGGTAGCACTGGTTATTATAACGTTCAAAAATAGAGAAATGTAGCGTATGTCGCGCTACCTGGAAGGAGGGGTAAGTACTTGAAGTGTCAAGCATGGAGGAATGTCAAAAATTATTTAATACGTGCACGTGTTCAGGTGTTGTTTTTATTTTAATTTTTAGTAGAGAGAGTATTACTTACCTAAATTACTTTCTTTTCTTGTAAATTAAAGTTTTTAATTTGTAGTTATGGGAAAACAAAAGAAAAAAAAACGTGCAAGTTCAGATGCATTAATAATAAAGAAAAATAAAGAGGAAACAAAAAAATTGAATCCATTTGAAGTTCATCTTAATAAAGAAAAATTTAAGATTCTAGGCCGAAAAAATAAACATGATAGAGGTTTACCTGGTGTTTCAAGATCAAAAGCAATTCAAAAAAGGAAACAAACACTAGGTAAAGAATATCAAGAAATAAATAAAGTAAATAAATTTAAAGATCGTCGTATTGGTGGTGGTGGTATGCCACTTGTTAATGATGAAGATATTGCAAGTGCAAGATTTGCAGCAGAAAAGATTGCACAATTTAAAACTAAAAAAAGTGATTTATTCAATTTAAATGATGACGAAGTATTAACACATCGTGGTCAAACATTAGAAGAAATTGAACAGTTTCAGGATTTAGCATCCGATGATTCAGAAGATGAGCAACTGGATGGTAAATAATTGCATAACGAATTTTATTTTTGATAAACATTAATGAGTTTAAATTTCAGCTGAGTTCACTGAAGCGGCACATTTTGGTGGAGATAATGATAAAATAGATCGGAAAGCATTAATTGAAGAAAAGATAATAGAATCAAAACGAAGAAAATTAGAAATTCTTAGAGAAAAAGAAGAAGTACATGAGATGACAATGAAATTAGATTCTAGCTACAAAGAAGTTTTGTCAATAATTGGAAAAATGAAAAAAAATGAGGATGAAGAAAAACCAAAACCAGATGATTATGATAAAGTTTTAAAGGAAATGATATTTGAGCCACGTGGTGAAGTCACTGATAAATTACAATCTGAAGAAGAAATTGTAAGAAAAGAAAAATTACGTTTGGAAGAGCTAGAGAGACAGAGACTGAAAAGAATGCAAAGTGAAGAGAATGAAAATGATGGAAAACCGAAACATAGGTCAGCAGATGATTTAGACGATGGTTATTTCTTGGAAACTGGTGTTGATGGAGACGATGAAGGGACTCTAGCGTATGAGTTAGAAGGTAAGATTTGTTTTTTATGATAATTCGTTTTCAAATTATTCTTATTTTAGACAAAATAGAAGCGAAGAATAAAAGTGGACTGATTTCTGATGAAAGTGATAACGAAAGTGAAAGAAACGAAGACGATAATGAAAATGATAGTGCCGATACCGAAAATGACGAAGAGGAGGAATCAGAAAATGAAAATGATTCATTAGACGATCTCAAACAGGATGAATCAGATATCGAAGAAGAAAAAGAACAGAAATTTGAAACAAAATCAAAGAAAAATAATGAAAATTCATTTTTAGAAACAAAAGAAAGCAACGACGATTCACTTTCTTTTACGTACGATATTCCATCAAATTACGAAACATTGAAGGAACTTTTGTATTCAAAAACTCCAGATAATCAAAAAATTATAATTGAAAGAACTTTAAAGTGTAATCATCCAAAACTAGATTCATCAAATCGTGAAAAAATCGTGCAATTATTTTCATATTTATTAGAATATTTCGATGATATCTTTGGAAATGCAACTGAAACGAATATTGGAAATGCATTTCAAATATTCAATAAATTATCTCCACTTATGTATGATATTGTAAATTCAAATTCCAAAGCATCACAATGTATGCTCGATTTAATTATTCACAAGTACAATGAATACAAGAAAAATCCAAAAACATTTCCTAATTTAAATACAATTATTTTCTTTAAATTAATTTCAAATTTATATTCCACATCAGATTTTCGTCATTCAATTGTTACACCATGTTTTATATTCATTAGTCATATTTTAACAAGTGCTAGACCACGAACGAAACGTGATTTATCAATTGGTCTATTTATCGTAACAATTTATTTAGAATATACAAAACTTTCAAAACGTATTCTACCAGCTGTTTTCAATTATTTATTGGGTATTTTATTTTTATGTATTTATAAAAAACCAATTGAAATATTCAAAATTGTACCACCATTTTCAACAATGAATTCAACACGAAATATGTTAGTTGTGGAAGATGAAATAGCAAAAACAATTTCAAAAGACACAAAAGAGGAATCAATGAAATTTGCAGATTTAGTCATAAATGAAATTGATGATAATTTTAAAATTCGTATACTTAACGGTACATTAAAATTATTGAAAGATTGTATAGAAAATATTCAAGATAATTGTGGTGTACAATATTATGCAGAAATGTTTTTTAAGATATTAGAAAAATTAAATATATCAATATATCCAGATTTTGTTAAAGAAAATTATGAAAAATGTATTTGTATTTTAAATATGGCATGGAATAATAAACCATTAAAAAAATTAGTTGCACCAGAAAAGAAAGCAAAATGTTTAAGATTAATGGAACCACGAATAGAAAAAGTTATTAATGATAAACGTCGTCCGAAATTATCAAAAGAGAAAGAAGAACGTGCTATTTTATTGCATAAAGTTAAACGTGAAACGAAAGGTGCTATTCGTGAGATACGTCGAGATACAGCGTTCATCAATAAAATTAAAATTCAGAAACAAATTCAAAGGTTTGTGTTATTTTATATCAAATTTTTAATTAAAGTTAATTAAAGTTTATTAATTTTTTTTTTAGTGATTTGGAACGCAAAGAGAAAGTTCAAAGAATCTATGCCGAAGCTGCAGTTCAACAAGGTGAACTTAATGCTCTTTCAAGGAAACGTAAAAAGTTGTAGTATTCTCCCAGTTTTCATACTTCACTTCGTTTTAGGATTCTAAAGATCAATTCACACACATTCAATCCAGTTCTCATCCGTCCATGTTTGTGTGGGATTTGTGACCGGAACCGGACCGAATGTGTTTGAATCGACCTTAAAACTCCCTTTTATAGAAAATTATGTATTGTAATTTAATAAAATTAAATATTTTAAATTTTAAAACAAAAAATATCACATTTTTCATTACATCCTATACATTTTTTATTACCAACAATTATAAACAGCAATCCTTAAAACCAACGTTAATTTTTTTTTTTTTTATTGAAAATTGTTACACAATTCTTTTTCTCTTAATTTCTAACCGTGTTTATTGAAGTATTCTTTAGATTTTTGAACATCTGGTTTAATTGTATCTGGATTTGATTCTGGATTCCAATTAGCTGGACATACTTCACCATGTTTTTCAACAAATTGAAATGCTTTAATTAAACGTAATGTTTCATCAACAGAACGACCAACTGGTAAATCATTAACAGAATATTGACGTAAAACACCATTTGGATCAATTATAAATGTACCACGTAATGAAATACCATCATTTTCAAGTAAAACTTCATAATCTTTTGATATTTTCTTAGTTAAATCAGATAATAAAGGATATTTTAAATCACCAAGACCACCGTTTTTACGATCAACATTTTTCCACGCTAGATGAGAAAAATGTGAATCAACAGATACCCCAACAATTTCAGTATTTATTGCTTTAAACTCATTAATTCGATCACTGAATGCAATAATTTCTGTTGGACAAACAAATGTACTGGAAAAGAGGAAAAAAAAAAGAATTAGTGCTTTGATAAAAAATCAAAAAATATTTCAGACTTACAAATCTAGCGGATAGAAAAATAGAACCAAATATTTTCCTTTGTAATCAGATAATTTAATTTCTTTGAAATCATTTCCAACAACAGCTTGACCTTTGAAATCTGGAGCTGGTTGTTGAATTTTTACAGCACAAAGTGGTAAACCTTTGAAAATAAAGTGAAAGTTTAAAGTAAAATGATTTTTTTTATTAAGATCCGAAAATACTTTTGTGAAAATTCCGTCTTGGTTGGGATTTTAGTTGCCTTAAAATCTGTGATGCCTAGAAAATTACAAATTAGTTATTCCTTGAAACAATAATTTTTAAAAACTTACATTTCTGGATAGTAAATTATGTAAGAAGGACATTTTAATGATGAAGAAATTGTTTTCAGAAATTTTGCGCTAACAAAACAACGTCTTTTAGATTAGAAAAAGAGGTTATCGTCGACGTCCTACCAGGCAGGAATGTCAAAAATTCATATGTCTTTCAATTCCAAAAGTTTATGTTATTTTTCATTTTTTCCTATTCCAGTTTTTGAAAATGGAAAATAAAACGGGAAATTTGAAGAATTTTAAATAATTTGTTCTTATTTGTTTTTCAAATAATAAAAATTAAATACTGTTTAAAATGAGATTTAATTTAGTGGAAAATATAAATTAAAAATTCATGTTTTGTTGTTGTCTTCATTTAATTATTTCCTTTAGATTTTTTGAATGTTCTTTGAGTGAAATTTATGGTCAATTCTTAACACTAACTATCGGACATTTTTTTTTGAAATGGCCGCCGATGCTTTGTGGTGCCGTAGAGAATTTGATTTGTTGAAGGATTAAGATTTTTATTATTTTATTATTAACTTAATTGAATGTCGATTCTGTTTATAGTGATTAAAGCGCAAAAATAAGGTAAAATAAAAAGTTTAATTACATTGTGCATTGATTTTTGAAGAATTTGTTTTTAAAAAGAAGGTAAATACAATTTTTTTTCGTGAGCTGTGTGTGATAAGTTTTTTTTTTTCTGCACTGAGTCAGAATTTTAGCACGTACCTACGTACCTGCTCGCTAATTTTTTTTCCCATTTGTATATATTTTAAGTATGTAGTTAGAAAATTTACTATCTGTAAGAATTGTCCAGTATTTAAGATCCTTTTTTTTTTAAATGTTTAATATGTAAATTAATTATATTGCGACATATAAATTGTAATACAGCTTTTATTAAACACATGATGATGTGAGATTTGATAACGTAATACCTAAATAAGGCACTTGTTACCTTTAATTTAATTTTTGATAAATAAGATGTTACATTTAAGTAGCAGGTATACAGAGTAAATGTCTAATAAAATTAAATAATGAGTAATTCACTGCCATTCAAAATAGCTTATGATAAATGAAGAAAAAAAATTATGAATGAGAAATGAGAAAAAAAAAATAATTAGCTTATTACAGTGAAGTGTAGGTGTTTGAAAGGGATACTCATATCCGTACCACATTTTTTTTCGCACATATTTCCATTTTTTTTAATGTAGCTATTACATACCTACATTAAATTCCTGGGGACGGCTGGAGAATACCTATGTATGTACATAAAAAATTACAAATATATAATTTCCTAACGTGACCTTGTCTTGTAAAATATATAAAAGTAGAATCAGATATAATATACATACTTGTTAAATAGATCCATAATTGAATTGAATTGAATGAAAAACATAATATCAATATTTGATATCTTATAAGAAAGAAATACCATATTTTATCGACCTTTCTATCAGATAATATTTCATTTACAATTTATGTAGGCTTTTTTTTTTAAATAATTTTTTGCACATACAAATTGATATAGATATATAGGTAACTAAGTACCTATATATACTTAAATAAAGTAGTTAAAGATATGGGTAGGAGCTCCTCCTTTTTCCTGTAGTTTTTAAATATGTATCTACCTATAAACATTTGATATTACGTATTAAATAAAATTTAATATCTACATAAATTTTCATTGTAATTAAATGTATAACAGAGAACCAATAAATTTATTCGTAAATTATATTTATATATTTTTTTTTTTCGTATTTAATCATAAATTTTTTTTTTATCTACATATAAAATCATTCAAAATGAACACATATAATCAAGTACTTAATTGTTTTCTGATTCGTTTTATATATCAGCTTTTTCAAAAGAATTTTTCTATAAATGTCACAAAGATGGACAAGCAACAATATTCTACTTTACCTTCCAATAGGTATACCTTTTTTTTCATTTTCATTTTATAATGTTGTTTTGTCTCTTGTTTGTTTGTACAAGTACTTATATAATGTACATATAGATATATAAAATATTCAATAAGGTGAAACTATTTAAGTAGAAGTAATACATTACTTTTTATTATTGTCAAGAATTAAATCTGGTATTACAATATTGTAAGAAGCTTTCTTCTTTTACCTTATGTTTTGTTTTCATTTGAATTTACTGAAGCAAAAAAAAAAAAGATTTTTTTTAGCATAGATACAGTAACTTGTTGATTTTGATAGCATAAATAAAAAGATATCGCTATGTATTTTCAGTTAAAATCGAAATTTTAAGTAGCTGGAATGAGAAAATAATGAAGATAAAAATAAATTTTGCTTTTTTTTTCGAAAAGGATTTGTATATTTAACAATAATATTTTCAATGTTATTAAGCAATAAGAATGATTTGTTCTTTAAAAACTAGAATTAAAATTTTTGAGTAAAATCTTTATGAGCTGTTCACAAGCTACAACGATTAACTCCAAAAAAAAAAAAAAAAAAAAAAAATAGTACAGAAAAGTAATAAAGTAACTGCTCTAATAAATTGATGATCCATCACATCAAATTATTTTGAATATGGAAAAACTAAGAATTAATCCCTTAAAAAATGCAAAAAACCCTTAAAAAGTGGAGTTAATCGATTTGGCTTGTTAACGACTCATTTGTGATTAAGCAAAATTTTTAATATTTTTTTAAATTATTTTTCTCTATAGAATTTGATTTGAAATTATTATTTTTTTTTTCTTTAAAAAAATATACATATATGTATATGTATATATTCTTTATAACCGGCGGATTTTAAAATCAGTCATAAAAATATTTCTAGAAATTTAATTGGAATAATTCAAATTTATATTTCTTAAGTATTATTTCTGTAATGTTATCGTTGTAATAATTAAAAAAAAAGACATGTTATTATTGAGTTTACAGAAATAATTAAATATTTATTGAAATCGATGATACTTTATGAAAATTCTACGAATTTGCATCAGTTTATGTATTTAGGTTTCCGTATTTAGTTTTTCCTGGGCTACTTTATAATTGAAAGACTTTTTGTATTGTGTTATTTATTTTTAAATTGATCAAAGACTTGGCATTAAAATTTGATTTTTTCTTAAATTATTTTTTAGATTGTTTTTAATAAGATTTTTTTGAAAAAAGGATGGCTTTGTGGCATAAAATTTCATGTCGACCAGATTTGGTGAGTCAATTGAATGAATATTATAATCAAAAATTCCAAGCAGAAATTCGCAGTTTATTTGCACCATGGATCGAAGAAAGAATCATGTAATTTTTTTTTAAAATATATTCTTATTAACAACAGTTAAAGAAATTAATTAATGTTTTTATTTTCAGGTCAGATAAATTACGTTTAGTTAATGAAGCTGTTTTTGAACAAACAGCAATACATTTTTGTGAAGATTTACAAAATAAATTGGCAACAGTTACATTAGATCCAATGTTAAAACCACATTATACAGATTTATCAAAAGCAATTAGTCAAATACCACCAGTTGAATTTTATAGTCATTTACGTAATGGTTTACAAAAAGAATTACAATTTATTGATGCATTAACAAAAGGTACATATATGAATGAATTAGAACAACAAGGTGATGAATCATATAAAATAACAACACGTATACAAGAATTAATTAAAAATGTACATTATGTTGGTGGTGAAGTAACAAAATTTCAAATGGATTGTGAACAATTTCAAATAAATTGTAATGAAATAAATCGACAAGAAAGTTTAATGAATGTACAAAATGCTCAACATTTAAATAATTTACAAGATGCAATACGTGGTCGTTATGGACAATTATTAGCAAATCGTATGTCATTATCAGCAGCATTTAAAAAAATTGTTATTGAATATGATGAATTACAAAATTGTGTTATTGATAATCAATTAAAAAATTGGCAACGTGGACAAGCATTAGCTGGTAATGGTGCAAAATTTAATGATAATTTAGATGAAATACAACGTTGGATTGAATTATTAGTTGAAATTGTTTGTAAAATCAGAAATTTAATTAATTTAACAATAACAATCAGTACATCATGTCTTGGTGATAATACGGAATTAACAGAATTATTAATGCATGTTAAATTAGCACAAGAAAGATTAATATTATCAGCATTTATTGTTGAAAAACAACCACCACAAGTTATGAAAACGAATACGAGGTGAGAAAGAAAGAAAAAATTGAAATGTATTTTCTTACTTGATTGAATTTTTTATATACATATACACATATATATATATATATTTTTTTTTTGTTTCAATTAAAGATTTGCAGCAACTGTAAGATGGTTAATTGGTCCTCAATTAGGAATTTGTATGGCAAATCCGACAGTGGAATGTATAATTTTATCAGGTATAGAAAAATATTTTAATTTATTTGTAAAAAATAATTATAAAAATTTGATTGCTCGTTTTAATATATTTCAGAATCACAAGCTCAAAGGCATTGCGCTCAACGTCAAATGAGTGATGCAAGTCCTCATTCATCTGGAGAAATTTTAAATAATATTGCAAATATGGAATATCAACAACAGACTAGACATTTATCTGCAAATTTCAGGTACAGGATTCTTCTGATGATAACTATAAACAAAATATTTATTTGTTATTTTAATTATTTCAGAAATATGCAATTAAAGAAAATTAAACGTGCTGAGAAAAAAGGTACCGAAAGTGTTATGGATGAAAAATTTGCACTTTTATTCTATACAACATCAGTTGTAGAATCATATAAAATTCGAGTAAGAAGAAAAAATATTTTTGTAACGAATAAAACTTAAAGTAAATTTCAATTGTTTAGGCTTGGACACTTTCATTACCTGTTGTCGTTATTGTACATGGAAATCAAGAGCCTCAATCATGGGCAACAATAACATGGGATAATGCATTTTCAGAAATAAATCGTGAACCATTTCAGGTTCCTGATCGTGTTTCATGGGCTCAATTATCAAATGCATTAAATACAAAATTTACATCAGCAACTGGTCGTCCTTTATCAGAAGAGAATTTACAGTTTTTATGTAAAAGAAAATATTTTTGAAATTTTTAATTTCATAATTTTATCTTTTTTTCTGGATTTCTTTTTTTTAGATGAGAAAATATTCCGTGGTGATACGATGAGCGATCAAAGAGATTATGTTACTTGGGGTCAATTTTGTAAAGAACCATTACCAGATCGTACATTTACATTTTGGGATTGGTTCTTTGCTATAATGAAATTGACCAAAGATCATTTAGGTAAACCATGGCAAGGTGGACGTATTGTAGGTTTTATAAATAAAAAGAAAACAACTGATGAAATATTAAAAAAATGTCCGGAAGGAACATTTTTATTACGTTTTTCTGATAGTGAATTAGGTGAATTTTTCCGCTCTTTTTTTTTTTAGAAAAAAATTTGTTTTAAAAATTAAAATTTACATTATTCGTTTTATCAGGTGGAATAACCATTGCATGGGTTAATGAATGCTCAACAGTTTTAATGTTACAACCATGGACTGCAAAAGATTTAAATGTTCGTGGATTACCAGATAGAATTCAAGATTTACAATGTTTACGTTATTTATATCCAAATATTGATAAAGATGAAGCATTTGGTGAATATTATACACCTGCAACTGGTAAATTGAGTTTTTTATTTTTTCATCATTTTTAAATAAATTATAGTTTTTGTAAATTTATTGTTTGTTTTTTTAATTAAGAAAATCAAACTGGACCAGATGGTTATGTTAAGAATCATATAAGAGCTCATGTTCCGGGAATAACTGTTCCATATCAAAGTACTCCACAGCATCAAATGCAATCACCAAATCCAGTTAGAGATATGCAACCAATTACAACAAGGTATGATTAGATGATTATTTTTTTTTGTTTTTAAATGTTTATTTTTAATTTAATAACTAAATCATAACAATCACATTATTGGGGATTTTTTTATTTATTTTTCTTATTATTTTTTTTAAATTATAATTTTTTACACTGTCTTTTACGTAATACTAATTTATACATTTTAATGGAAAATTTATTTTAACATATTTATGTACAAATTTACTAAACAAAAAAAACAAAACAAACAAAAAATTCAAATAAAAGCTCGCTTTTACGAAATTAGTAGAAAAACAAAAATATATCAAAAAACTCAAGAAATAAAAAATTGGCTAAAATTACTTAATTAAAATTTTATAAAATCATTTATAAATATGTAATTATAGAATGAATGAGAATGCTCATAAATGTTTTACTAATTCAAAAGTATGAATTCATTATCATTTTTCGTATTTGTAAATAAATGTATAACTGTACATATAAAATATACAGGCGAAAATGAATTTGAGAGAATGAAGACAAATTGCTATTAGAAACGAATGGAAAAAAAAAATGTTTAAAAATGTAACCTGAATAATCTTATTATCATAATTCATTATTTTTATCTTTTCATATAACACATTCAAAAAAAAAAAAGGGGTAGCACACAATGAACATTAACATGCTTTTTCAATACATACATTGGATATTTTTGAAATTTTTAAGGTCTTAGTAAACCTAGAACTTTTGAAGATTTTTTTGAAAAATAATTTTGGTCGAGGATTAAAAAAGAAGTAATTATATTTAAATATAACACTTTTAAATATCGAATATTCAAAGGTGTTTAGGTTTGGTATAAGTTCTTAAATAATATGCAGAATGTTTCACGGAGCGTTAATGAATAAAACATGCTAAATCGCGTTGTGTAAGTCTTGGATGGAATATGTTGAAAAAAATGTAACTGATATTTTATTGAAAAAATGTTATTTGACCTTGAATATCCCGGAAACTAAATTTTTTCATTTATTTTCGATATTTATCAACCTGTGAAACACCCTGTATGAAAAAATATATTGCATAACGATATTACAATTTTAATTGAGGGTTAAAACCGTAATTAATTTTAACTATTTGTAAAAAATAACATGAGAAAGTTTGTAAATTTAATAATTGATTGGAAAAAAAATGATATCTGTAGATCATGGAGATCTTTGGTCTCTTAAATATTTTTAGGTCTCTTGAGTATCTGGAAACTAAAGTCTCCTATCATGTAAACTCACCATAACATAGATCCAGTTAATTGTTTAAAATTTGTAATTTTGTTCATCAGAAATGAAAAACGATCTAAAATGTGATATATTCGTCATAAATTGTTCATAACTTAATTTCTAACTTTTACTGGGATTTTATAAATTAGAATAGATTGATAAATTTATGTTTTTTTAATAAAAAATTACTTTGTACATTACATTTAATTAATTTCTTGATTTGAAATTAATTTAATCATAGTAGAAAATAATATGGGAATAATAAATATTGACAATTAATTTAAATTAAATTTTTTTGATATGTCATCAATAAATTCAATTCATTATTTTTACACTATGCTGTGTTATATGTATTTTTTTTTTTAAAGTATTTAATCAAGCACTCTATAAAATAGCATAATTAATTGATAACTGATTTTAATGTTCTTGTTGTGCCACACTTTGTCGCATTGTGTGTTTATTTATTTTTTTTTAAATTTTTATCACATAGAAAATGAAGTAAAGTATTAAAAAAAAAACATCAAGTAAAAAAAGTATTTAAAATTTTAATTAAGAATTTTCAACGTTTTACAGTTCGCTGACATCATCTTCGATGTACTTGGAAATGTACGTATAGTAAAAAAAAATTATATATTTTTTAAGAAAACATTTTTTTGAATTGAGCAAAAAAAAAAAAAACAAATATGAAATTATAGAATTTTCACATAATTTAGAACACAAAAATTCGAAAAAACGAGCTTTTTGTTTTTTATTTGTTTTTATGTACATCCTATTTTATTTTTTTTTTTATTATTCTTATAACACAAATTTTTTTTAGCTTTTATTTCATTTAGCTAGTTAATTATTGCTTAAAATCCATTTTATTATTATTATTGCAGCTTCCAGAATAGCACCATAATGCATCTATAAATAAATGCATTTTATTTTAATTTTTACTAACTTTAAAACCACATTCTCATTTTTAAAAAAAATCATTTTTATGTTGTTCAGAATTTTCAAACAAAAAAAAAAAAACAACGATAACCAAAGATTTAAAAAATTAAAAATTAAAATGAAAACTTGTATGCCAAATTGAAAAATGCAAAAAAAAAATAAGATGTCAATTTATATAAAAAAAATAAAAAGATCAAGTATTTCGTTGTTAAAAAAAAGGGGTTGAACTTAAAAAAAAAAAACGTTGTATACCAAATCTATATTACGGTAAATAATTTGAAATGAACTTGAAAACGTTCTGAAAAATATTTTGAAAATTGTAAAAAATTTAAAATTTAAAAAATTGAAATTAATTAAATAATTTTAAAAATTTCGTGATATAGATTTTGTGAATTTATAAAAAAAAATTAATATTAAACTAAAAAAGTATTAAAAAATCCCTGATTTGGTAAGAATTTTTTGTTTTAATTTAATTTGGAAATTCATGTTAATTTTTTTGTGATTTTTAACTGTTTTCATTTTTTTTTTAAAAAAACTTTGAAATTTGGTTTTTTTTTTCTTAATTTTCTGGTTTTTTTTTATTGAATTGTTTTCTTTTTGTTTTTCAGATTAAACCATTTTTAATAATTTCTATTTATTTAATTAGTTTTTTTTTTATTTTAATTATTAAAAGCATGAATTTGAGATTTTACGTTTGTTGCATAATTTTTTTTTTTTTTGTAGAGAATGTTAAGTTTGAAGTTTTTTTTTTTTGTGTATATTGATTTATTTGCGTTATTTAAAGAAAAATCTTTAAACTAAAATAAAAAAAAAATTATTGACAATGTTGATTAGAAGGAGAAAATTTTAAGCTATTAATGTACCAAAAAAAAAAAAAAATTATATACATACTTGAATTTTTTACGAAATTGAATTTTTAAAATTTAAAAAAAAAATGTTTAGATTGGAGTAAAAAAAAACCGTTTAAAAGGACGAAGATACACATTAATAGATTAAAATTGAAGTTATTTTATTATTGTAATTAAAATTTCAGTATAAATGAATTTAAAATATATGTTTATCAGAAATTGAAAATTTTAGTAAAATAAAAACAAAAAAATTTATTTTTTAAATGTTAAATTTATGTGTAGAAAAATTTTTAAATGTTTTTTTTGTTGTTGTGTTTGGTCTTATCCAAAATTTGATTGTTACTAAAATTTTGAATGGGGTTTTTCTTTAAAAAAAAAAAAAATATTTTACTACGAAATATTGAAGAAAACTAATTCACAAATTGTGCATACATACACACTATTCAGTTTTCTAAATATTTTGTAATAATTTTGACCAAATTTAATCGATTTTCAACTGTCTTACTTGGGAAATGAGTATAATTTTTTTTTAACTTGAGTTCTCTGTAAAATTATAATTTTTTGGACATACTTTTATAGATTTTATGAAAATTGTGGGTGGTGCCAAATTTTTTATCAATTATAATAGTCAATTGGAAATTTTATTGGGAATAAAAAATAAATTGAAATGCGTTAAAAATTAATGAAAATATAAAAATATTTAGTCAATTTTGTGACGATTTTATAATTATGAAGCCCTTTGTGTAGCTTGAAGTCCAAAATGTAGTTGTAGTTTAACAGAGATATCTACAAAATTTGCTTGTAAAATTTATTGAAAAACGATTCACTTTATATAAGCCTAAAATTTAGAATATTTTTTTATTTCCGCGAAGTATTGTTCTCTTGACGGAAACTTTCCAAATACATTCTATTCTATTCGGCCCGGTTCTGGTCATAAAACTCATACAAACATGGACGGAGTGAAACCGAATAGGATGTGTGTGAAACCGTAAAAACATTTTTTTATTGAAATTGAAACAAAGAATCGTTTTTCATTTTTGAATAAATTTTACATAAGTTTACTAAATTTAGGGAAAAAATAATAATAATTTTGGAAATTATATTCTTGTTTCAAATAATCGATGTCGCTTTGAATGTATTTTTGAAATGTTAAGAAAAAAAAAAAAAGAAGTTTTTAATGTAAAATGTTTGAAAAAAAAGTGTAATTTGTAGTTAATTCGGTGTAGCTTATCGTTGTTTTGATTTTATTAATAAATGTTACACAAATGAATAATATTGTTGTCCTATTTAGAGAAATGTAATCAGAAATTTATAAATGTAATATTCACCATTTTAAACATATTAATATTCACATTTTTTTTTTTTTTTAAAAAACAATAAATAAAAAATAAAATATTAAAACACTGACGATTAACAAAACCTACTAAAAGACGTAGTTAAAAATTTCTTTTTTTTTAAAAAAAAGGTAGATCAAATTTATTTAAAAAAAAAAAATTATAAAAAATTTTTATTATTTAGTTTTAATTTGATTTTTGTTAAAAAAAAACTTATCTGTTTTATTTTATTTATTTTACTTTTTTTTTTTTTTTATAAATGTGAAATCTTCCAACAAAACAACATTCTCAACTGTAATAGTGATGCATTGTTCCAAGATAATACAATTGATTTTGATATTCCTTGGAATTAGAAAAAGAAAATTTTTTAAAGAAATAATGCAAAAAAAAAAAAAAAAACGGAAGAGTTGAAAAATGATAATTGAGAGATATTGAAGAACTTTTTTTTTTATTATAGAATTAAAGAAAAAAAAAAAATACGTTAAATATATGTGAGAAATTTACAAAGATTAAATATTAAAAGAAATAATACTAATATATATACTACATATATATATATATATTATATATCTCATTTTGAATGGTAAATTAAAAAAAAAATAATAATAATGATATTGTGTAATTTTTACTATAATTATTAAATTTTTTAAATAAATTTCTTTCTGTAAAGAAAACAGAAAGAATGAAAAACAAAACAAATTACGAACAAATAATTTTTTAAATAATAAGAAAATTAGAGAGAAAACTAGAGGAAGAAATAAGTAAAACGAAAACATGACTTACAACGAAAATTTTAATAAAATTCATTTTGGAAAAGAATAAATTTGGAATTTCATTTGAAAAAAAAAAAAAAAAAAACTGAAAAAGAAAGATAAATAAATTGTGAAAGAAAAAAGAGTGATAAAAATTTTATGAGAAAAAAATAAAGGAAAAAAAAAATTAATAAGATTTTTAATTAAGGAGAAATTTTTTTTATTAAAATAAAAATAAAATAAAATTATATACATATATATATATACTTATATATTTATAATTTACATAATAAATATACATAAATATATATATTTACACATTATACACATACACACAACACTATATATCTACTATATCTACCACTTACAACTTAGATGGAAGGATTTTTTTTTCTAATCAGAGAAAAAATAAAGAATATTTTTTGCAACTTTAAAGAAAATAAGAAAATGAATTCATAGTAATTATTTACTTAAAATGCATGGTATGTATGTTTTTATGTTGTTTTTTTTTATTACTTAAAATACATATACATATATATATTTTGTTGTGTATTTAAATTTTTTTTTTAAATTATTATTTTTAAAATTATATACACCGTTTTTTTCCTTATACATATATAGTACATGTAATAGGAGTATGTAAATTTTATACACGTGTATACATTTTTAGATAAAGATGCTTATTTCGTTTTTTGAAAATTTTTATCCTTTTTTAATGAGAAAAAATAACGACTAGAAAAAAAAAACAAATTTTTTTATAATATTTTTGATAAAAAGGATTTTTAGTTTTTTTTTTTTTGTTTTCTTGTAGTAATAAATGAAAATTCTTAAATATATAAATTCCTAATTAGAAAAAGAATTTTCAAATTATGATACAATAAAAAATTTAAAAAAAAAAATGGTGTACCTACGAATTTTAATTGAGCCTAAAATTTATTTTTCGAAAGAAGAAAAAAAAAACTATTTTTGAAAAAAAAAAAAAAAACAAACGTAAAGAGATGAATTTAAAAAAAAGTTAAAAAAAAGATTGAGATTATCTATGATGAAATGATTTTAATATTTGAAAAATTTTATTAATACTGAAAAAAAAAAAAAGAAGCAAACTATAAATTAAATTAAAATTTTTATAAAAAATAATGAGCTTATTTTAGCATCGTAAAAAATAAATTTATTTACATTTTATTCTATTTATAATAATTGTAATTGTATTTTATGATGCATATACATTCTATATATACATACATATTTATTATTAAAATAAAATGTTATATTTACATGTTTCTAAAAAGTTATATCTACAATATATAAATGTATCTAAATGGTTTCAAAATAATTTAAAGAAAACAAAAAAAAAAACGTATAACGTATAAAAGATAATTTACCTTGAGGGATAAAAAATTTTATTTTATATCAGTGCAATTTATGAAATTTTTTTATTTTGTAATATTTTCATTATTAAAAAATGTGAAAAATTGGGGCATACTTGTAAAAAGAGGGTTAGCAAGATTTTATCTTTACAAAAAAAAAAAAAAAAAAAAAAACCTAAAATCTTATCTAGGAGGTTTCACAGGAAAAGCGATTTATTTTATCATTTTTATTTCTTAATTTTCTAAAATGGCCATTTTTTAAATTTAAAAAAAAAGACCAATTTACATGAATTTTAAATTAGGGGGAAAAAAATATGAAGAAAAAAATATGAAAAAAATCAAATTAATTAAATTAAAATTTATTAAAGAAAAAAGGTTTTCTTGTGCAGGGAATTTTGAAATTTAGCTAGGGAAATTATTTAAAATGAGCTTAAATATTTTATCAATTTGAAATTAAATTCAATTTAGAAATAACAATTTGTCAGATTATAGACTATTTTTTTATCGCCATGTTTTACATAAAAATGTAAAAAAAAAATTTTGTAAGGGGAAAAATTGAAGAGAGGAAAATAATGGGAGTAAACCTAAATTTTTTTTTTATTTTTTAACTTTAAACTTAATTTTACTTCTTTATTTAATTTCCTTGTTTTTTATT
The DNA here is from genome assembly GCA_939192795.1 of Bombylius discolor. NCBI lineage: Eukaryota > Metazoa > Arthropoda > Insecta > Diptera > Bombyliidae > Bombylius > Bombylius discolor. Next base: position 875,044 of record OW584241.1, on the reverse strand, counting down.
TTTCAGTTTTCTTATTATGTGACACCCATCATCGTGTGTCTTGTTTTTGTAGTTGTAATGTTTGTTAATATATATTTTTTTTTATATATGAAAGTCATAAATATTTACTTACACAAAATTTTTTAAATACATACATATATAGAAAATAAATGCATGCATTTTGTATTTTATTAAAATTTATGGTAATAAGGAAAAACTGATTATTTCAAATCTTCTTAAGTCGTTTTAAACGGTTTTTCCTTATGACCATAGAAATATAAATGTGAGTTTTTAATTACAAAACAAACAGAAAAAAAAACCAATAAAATTGTAATGTTTTTGTGTTTTTTTTTTTGTCGTTTTTAAAGAAAATTGATTAATATTGTTTTGACTGTTTTGAGTTATTTTTGAAAATATTTTTCCATTTTAAAATTTGAAAAAAAATTTTTTATACATATGTATGTATATTTTTTTTCTGAATGTTTTTCCAAATCTTAGTGTTAAAATTAATTTTTTTTTGTATGCAAAAAAAAAAAAAAGAAGTAAGATTCAAAATTATTCAATTTTATTTTAATTAATTAATTATTACTTATGTGTATGTAATTAGTAAGTTATATATATATATACATAATATAAATATGTTTGTAGGTGGCAATATATTATAATAATTATTATTTTTTTTTATTATTATTAATTATAATTTTTTTTTCTTTTTTTTAAATTGTAGTAATTATTTTTTTTTTGTCATTAATTAAATTTAAAATTCATTTAAGAATATAAAAAAAAAAAATCAAAAATAAGTGTCATATTTTTTAAAGCCCTTATTATTATTTTAATTATAATTTTTAAATAATGTTAAATTTTATTCTTTTTTTATATATTAAAAAATTATTTTTTAAAATACAAAAAAAAAAAAAAAAAAATATGTAGCTTTCAAAAATTTTCAAAATGTGTTTTTTCTTTTTTTTTAAATTTAATTTTTGATACCTATATACTTTTTTTTTTACATACATAAAAATAATAATCTTAATTTTTAATGTGATTTTATACAAAAAAAATTTTTTTAAAAAAAAGGAATAATTAAAAGAGAGATACGAAAAAAAAAATTAAGAAATAAAAAAATAAAATACTTACCAATACATATATTTTTTTTAAAAATAATTTTTAGATTTTTTGTTTAAAAGAAAATTTTTTTTTTTTACATAAGAGATTTTTTTTTTATTTCATTTTATTTTTTCTGAACGAACTCTCAAGGAAAAAACTTTTTTATATAAAAATTTTATTATAAAAAAAAAAGAAATTCTTTCAAGAAAAATTTAATTGTATAAAAAAAAATTAAATAATTTTTAATATAGTTTGTAAGAATGTGTATTCGCTAAATGTGACTATTAATAAAATATCTTTGAAATCTTTACACAAAAAATTGAATTTCAGAAAAACAAAAAATTGAAAAAAAAAAAAAAAATTAGTTATATATTTTAACAAAATACATGTTGCACAAGTCAAATATAAATGTAATCATTCTTGTCAAATGGCCAATAAAGATAAATATGTAAAAAAAAAATCCATGATGTTTTATTCTTCTTTCTCGATTGTGTGCTAATGCTGTAATCAGATTATGCACAACTCAAATCGATTAATAACCTCCTTCAGTTTACCTTTCCACCTTGACCGCTTGTTGAACGTAACGTGATTGTATCGAATTCTCCACAAATTATTTTGGTGTTTTTGAATCCATTAAAAATGGTACTTCATTGGTGAGCTAGGTAGCGAATTTGTTTTTCTTCTTTTAAATTAAAAATACCTTTTTTATTGTGATTTTAAAATAGAGAGTTTTATTTTGTGTAACATTTATAAATACATTAAAAAAATTATTCCACTCTTTTTTATTTTTTATTCAAATTACAATAGAAAAAGTACTTGTTTTTTTTTCATAAATATTTTTATTGAATTGTGCAGCTATAAATGGACATAATTTGATCATCATCTAAATTTTTAGCTGACATCAATGATTTAATACTTTCAGCTTCTCTCATCCATAAATCAATCTGTTTTTTAAATGAGATTTTTTTTAATAATACAAAATTTTGCAAAATTTCAGTCCATTGGCTGCGTTTCATAATTCAACATTGTTAAGCACCACATCACATAATATGGTGAATACACCTTGATTTCAGGTTGTGTTTGTTGGTGTTTTGTTACGGTGATTAAATCGAAATGTGGAAAGTTTTAGTGCAAAATGTTGAATATTGAAACGCAACCATTTACTAACTTGTTGATGTAACATATTACGTCTATCTCCTTTTGGTTCTGTATTTAATAACGGTACAAGTATACTTAATGCTGATGTAAATGATTCTAATGCATAATTTAAATTTTTTTCATATAAATATAATTCACCTTGTCTACCTATATCTAAACCATGTCTTATTTGAGGACTAGATGATGAAAGCGCATCTGAAAGAAAATGTGAAAAGTGTGTTTGTATATAAAGAAAAAAACAAAAATGTTGTTTTTTTTTCTGTGTGAATTTACATACAAAGTTTCTTATATCTTATATCTGGTTCAAGAAGATCCTCCAGTGATCTCCGTTTTAAATCAGAATTTAATGATTTATTACCGTTACTTAAGCATTTATTTTGAGATTTTTGACTATTATTGTAGCTTGTTTTAATTTCTTCAGCACGATTCATGTATGTAACAACACGATTACGTAATGCTTGTCTTTTTGATGCATCTGGTTCTTCAGTAAGAAGTGGAACTAAATATTGTAATGCTTTGCAATACAAATGATAAGCTTCTTTATAATTTTTAAGTTCATCTTGTCGTACAGCTTCAGTAACAATTGCAGCAGCCTTTTCAAGATTCTATTTTTTTTAAAAAAAAGAAGAAAATAATACATTGTTGAGCCATTAGTGAGAAGTAAAAAAATTACCTGATCAGATGGATAATGTGCTAAATCTAGAAATGAATGATCAAAAAATTCATTAAATGTTATTCTTCGTGATGGTTCATGCTGTAAAAGACGTCCTAATAAATCTTCACATTCTTTACTTATTTTTGCATTTTGTGGTATACGAATTTTTTCTTTTTGTTTAATTTTTAGTAATAGTTCATCAACAGATTTTGAAATATATGGAGCTTTACCAAATAAACATTCATATAAAATAATTCCAATACTCCATAAATCTGCTGTTGCATCATATGATTGTTTTAAAACAATTTCAGGTGCCATATAAAGTGGTGATCCTTTTAATTTTGAATTAATTTCACCAAGTTTAAGATGTTGTGCAAAACTATAAAGTTAGAATTATATTTATTTTGGCTTTGGAAAAATACAAAAACAAAATTACCCGAAATCTGCAACTTTAAGAACAAAAATATTTGAAATTTTTGTTAATAATAAATTTTGTGGCTTCAAATCTAAATGACTGACATCATTTGAACGCATATACTGAACAGCTAAAGCTAATTGTCGAATAAAGTATTTGCATGTTGATTCTGGTAAGGATTTTTGTTGTCGAATATAAGTTGAAAGATTACCAGCATTACAATACTCTAAAACAATGTAAATGTACCTAAAACAGAAATGATGGATTTTTTTAAAAATAAACATTGCACTCCAAATAATTTCATTTAACTTACTTTTCATCCCAAAAGAAATCATTCAATCCAACGATGTGTTTATGACTTAAAGATTTCAATAAACGGATTTCCGTAACTAAATTATCGGAAGCACTTTGAGATAAAGAAGATTTCTCAACACATTTTATTGCGTGGTATGTTTGAGTCTTTTTATGTTTTGCCTTGTACACAATTGCATAGCTACCAACTCCAAGTTTTTCTTGTATTTCATAATCCGTTATTTTTGGAATGGTCATTTTTTTTTATTAGTCTTTTCCTTATCACCTTTTTTTTGAAATAAAGAAAAACTATAATTTAGCACTAGCAGAAAAATTCCATTATGAGTTGACTGTTGAAGTAAACAAAAGAACAGCTGTCAGCTGATTTTGACACCTAAATACTGAATTCGCCGCAATTTCTTTTTTTATGGCAAAGCAAAAGAACTTCTTTGGGCCAGTGCTGTCGTTAGACTCCGATCTGAATATTTTTACTTAATTTTTAATTACCGTACTCCCGTAGTCACCCTTTTAGAATTTTAGATCGGTACTCTCTTTTTCAATTTCCACTAATTTTTTTTCAGAAGAAATTATTCAGATCATCTTTAATTTTTCACAAGGAGAAGACCTTTTGTTTTTTTGCTTGTTATGATCGTTCTTAATAACTTAAAATACCTTTGTTTTTACAACGTACTCCATATTTCTCTGCCGTACTCTGTGTGTTATTATACCTTTCTACTAACATTCAAAAAACCCAAACGACGGCACTGCTTTGAGCTTGGTAAAAAAAAATTTTGAAAGTTTCACAAATTCAACCGGTCGCAAAAAAAGGATAACAATTAAAAAATCCAATTTATTTTTGCTGTTAAATTTAATTTATTTCAAAATTGAAAATGTCCAGTGGACGACGCGGATTTCGTTCCTTCAAGAACAACATACAAGTTAAAAAGGATATTGGAGATGATGAAACAAATCCAATTATAATTTGTTTTAAGAGATACGCAAAGGAATTGGATGATAAACATGATCGATATGAACGAATATTGAAATTAGGCAGAGACATTACAATTGAAAGTAAAAGAATTATATTCTTATTGCACACAGTCGATCCGAAGTAATTATTCAAAGTCTGGGTATAAAAAAGAGCACTTTTTCTAACTTTTTTTTTCTTAATTCAAATTTAGGAAGGGAAACATTGAAAGTGTTTTGAAAGAAGCTGAAAAAAGACTGAGTGCATTATGTGTTACAAATTTTCAACAAATTGCAAAAGAACTTGGTAATTTAGATCCTTATCAGTATGCTAGAGCTTATTCGGCTGGATTACAAGAATTTGTTGAAGCTTATACATTTTATGAATATTTAAATAATAGAAAGCCATCTGACTGGGATGATTTGCAAAATAAGCTGACTTATGAGATTTCAGTTCAAGAAGAAAAAAAGAACAATGATGAAACAAACAAAAATGAGTCTAAAAAAGAAGATAATGGAAATGAATACATTTCTGAAAATAATGAAGAAAACGATAAAGATTCTAAAAAAGAGGATTTGGAAGGAAATGACGAGAATAATAAAGAATTAATATCTTCAAAAGAAATTGTAAAGAAATATTCTTGCCTTGTGCAACCAATTGAATTTATCTGTGGATTAGCGGATGTTGGAGGTGAAATGATGCGACGTTCTATAAATTCTTTGGGAAGTGGAGATGTTGAAACATGTTTTGAATTATGTAGAAAATTACAGGATCTCTACACAGGGTAAATCTATGTGAGTTAATGTTATATAATGTTATAATCTTTTTTATTTCTTACAGATATTTGTATATCAGTAAAGCAAGAAGTCGTGAACTGTCTAGAAAAGTTTACACATTAAAACAAAGTGTACTAAAAGTGGAAAAAGTTTGTTATAACGTTAAAGTTCGTGGTAGTGAAGCAGCTAAATGGGGCTCAATGGTAGAGGAAAAACAAAATCCCGATGAAGATGAAGGATTTTTCTGAAGAAAAAAAAAGTGCGTTATTTATGTAGGTAATATGATTTTTTTATAATGTATTTTTCTTCTTTTTTTTTGTGGATGTGCCAAATTTACAAAATTATTTTATTGCTTATAATTGATTTCTGATATATCTAGATGCAAAATCAGAGGTTAATTATAAGTAATCAGAATAATAATAATAATTTGGTACACACGATCTGTCGCTGATAAAACAAATTTGAAAAATAAAATAAATAATGGCACATTCATCTCGCCGTTTTATTTCTTTTTTTAACGCCGCATTTTCTTTTTCAACTCCATTATCTTCATTTGGAGTGCACTTTTGAAATCAACCCTAAAAAATTAAAAAAAGTACTTATATTGTTGTACACCATTGATAAGAAACGCATTTGTACTTACATTGTTTGCATTCCCGAATCACTTTTTGAAGTATTCAATATAATTTCATCTTTCTTTTCAATTATATCCCTAAAATAATACGTAGCTTTTAATTTACAATAAAAATTACTTTAAAATTAGTAATTAACAGAAAACAAAAGTCTTAAATAATAGGAAAAATGTTTATTTTTTAAAAATATTAAATAAAACGAAAAACAACACCGACCAAGTAAAACTCATCTGGTTCACAATTTTCTTCGAAGCATTCTTCATTTAATCTGTAAAGTGAGAAAAAGGTAAGTAAAATAGTATCCAGTTATAATTTTCGAAAAGTACCAAATTCGTTCGCAATCGTTATTTTTATACCTTGATATGTCTATGGATTTACTTCGTCTTTGTCACATAACCTCAACACTTTAACAACACATGTCAAACAAAGTTCTCATTTCATTACAATTTGTTCAATTGTTTGTACGTATTGTTGAGTGAAAAAGTTAAAAATGGCAAAAGTTAAAAAACCAAAATCTCCTAAAAAAAATATTAAAGAAATTATTAAAAAACAAAATGCTAAAACAAATTTAAAAGCAAAAACAAAGCTTAATAAAAATTCTGACAAGAAATTAAAACAAGAAAAGTTGAAAAAAATTAGTGAAAAAACATCACAGAGTGAAGGTAAGCGTATAAACACATTTTTCATTTAAGAAATATTTTAATTTTTAACTTTTATTTTTAGTTCCTATAAAATATGATCCATCTGAAATTGAACGAACACTTTTTATCGGAAATGTTCCATCCAATACAAAAAAGGTACAGTTAAGCAATCTTGTTTCAGAATTTGGTAAAGTAATATCAATTCGTTTTCGAACGGTTGATGGACGAAAGATTTTTAAACACAAGCAAAGAAAAGAAGCTGATTCTTTGAATGCCTATATTGTTGTGGAAAATGTAGAAACTGTTGAAAAGGCTCTTTCACTTTCTGGCACAGAATTCAAGGGGCGACATATTCGAGTTACAAAAGCCAAAAAAACGAATGATGAATTCGATTCGAAAAGAGTTATCTTTGTTGGAAATTTGAAATATTGTAAGATTTGTTTTTTTTTTTTTTAATTTACGCAAATTTATTTCAATTAAAAAATGTATTTTTCAGCTGCTACGGATGAGAAGCTATATGAAATATTTTCAAGTTGTGGAGAATTGGAATATGCTCGAACTATAAGGAATGAAAAAGGATGTAAAGGTTTGCTTAAGGGAACAATATAATTTATGTGTACTTATATTAATAATAAACTATTTTAGGAATTGCTTATGTTTCCTTCAAGAAGCCAGAATCAGTGACATTAGCTTTGGAATTGAATAATACTTTGTTAGATGAGAGACCGATGCGTGTAGAAAGGTTTTCAAAGAACAAACTAGGAAAGAAGAAAGATGAAACAAAACAAATTGAAAAATTGACTGGAAAAATTGTAAAGAAAAAAAAACCACAGAAAAATGAAAAGAAATTAGCCAAAACACCTAAAACTGGTAAAAAAACAGTAGATGACAAAACTACAGCTCCGAACAAGAAATCTGAATATCGTGGCGTTCAAATAAACAAACAGAAGGTAAAATAAGTTTTTCTGAATTTCTATCAGAAATTAAATTAATGTCCCTTTAATTTTTTACAGAAATTAAAAATGAAGAAAAAAACAAATGCAATGAACATTTTAGCGAAAAAAATTGCTCCAAAATCTAAATCAATAAAAACTAATTAAAAATTTAAGAAATATCTTGTTCGTCTTAGAAAATATACGTTTTTTTTTTCTTAAACTACAAATTTTTTTATTTACATGCTATTTGCTATTTGTTTTTTAATTTTTGTTTGTATTTCGACTGGAAATTGTTTAATTTTTAATTGAGCACATTCCAAGCAATAAGTTCTCCCATAGAAAAAACTACATTCTACACCTTTGCATACAATTTTGTTACATTCAATGCAATGTGCTCCAAGAACAAAAAAATACTCGGCTTTTGAACGTGGTCCTTTTGATGATGGTGGTGGTGGCGGAGAGAATACATCTCGCATTGTATAACAGTCTTCTAGAAATTTTATTTTATTGACAAATGGTGGTTCCTTACCAAAATAATCACATAATTCTTCCATATGACAATTTTCACAATAAAAACGAATTTTTTTAGGTTCTTCAGGTTTAGTTTGTTCTGTTTTTATTTCTGATTCTGGTTCAATTTTTATATTGTCGATATTTTCACTGGAAGTTCCAGGTTTTGGAGATGTTTTGACATTATCGTTCATCAAAGCTGAAAATAAAGAAATCGAAGGATCACAATGTAGAATTATGTGGGAGAGATAAAGCGTCTTAAAAATTAAAATCTGTAAGAATTTTGAGTTATTTTTTAATTCCCTTAGACTGGTTACCTTAAGGCTATTTGGTTTGGAAAATGATAAGTACATCGGAAATAAAAAAGAGAATGTGTTTATGAAAACATTTATTTTATATTTCAAATATAATTTAATATCACAGCACAAATAAATAATTGTGAACTTGTAATTTTACTATTTTTCCCGGTGACCTTTTCATTAAGAAATTACAATTGTTTATCTTTTAATTTAACTTTATTTGGAAGTTCTTTTGGCCACCATTCTGGTATAACTAATGTACATGGTTCATTATTTATAAGTAATGATTGTGCTTGTATTGCTTTTTCAATACGTACTGTAGCAATACAATAATGATTTTTTGTACCACGAATTATTCCACAAGCAGTACCACTCAATGTATGAATTTCTTGTGCTTCACTACCTTCAATTGGTTTATTCAATTTAATTGGCATTATTCTTTTACGTATAACACCTGTGTGATAAGTACGTGCTGTTAATTCTTGTCCCAAATAGCAACCTTTATGGAAACTTACACCATGCAAATAATCAATATTCGTTTCAAATGGAAGAATTTTATTGTATTGATGTTCTGCCATACCTTCGCTTACACCTAATTTATATCGTAGAATTTTATAATCATTATCTGATTTTGATTCAATTAATTTAACATTTGGAATAATTTCTGTTAAATTTTCATTGTTTATAGATTTTGGTAAAATTAAACGAGTTCCTAAATATTTTACCCTTGGATCAGTACAAATCAAAATTTCTTTGGAATTTAGATTTTCTGGAATATTAAGATCATCAATTGTTAAAGATTTCTGTTTATCATTTTGTGAATCATTGTAATTTTGAAATAAAATCCAAAGTTGATAATCTGAATCGACCACATCAATATTAATTTTTCTTCTTACACGAAATAAACGTAAATGTTTACATAATTCATTTGAACCTTTTTTATCAGTTTCTATAATGAATGTATCTGGTTGAAAAGTTTTATAAATAATTGAATCATGCAGTACACGTCCAGATTTATTTAAAAACATTGCATAAATTGATTTTGCACCTCTTTCAAAATGTATCATATCATTTGTAATTAAACCTTGTAAAAATGGTACAATATCATTTCCTTCTACTCGAATTAGACTACGTTCATTTGATAAATTTTCAGAGATTAAAGAACTTTTTAAGAATGATGTTGTATGAATACATCGTCTGTTAATGTTTAAAAATTTTCTTATAAAATTCATTCTGTTCACTAAAATTTTTTTTTTCAGAATTAGAATTTAAAAAAAAAAAAACAAATGAGTATTGAAACAGTTTTCAAAATAAAATAATGGTTCTTACCTTGTGAATGAATTTTCACTTCGAAGACAGCTAAAATGTTGTGTTAGTTATTTTAAAAATTTTAATAATAAAAAATTGAAATTGAGTTGTTTAACAAATTTGACATTTAACTTTGAGGTTAATTAAGTTGGTAAATCACACGTAAAAAGTATTTCCATAGCTGAAATATTTTCATAAAAAGGAAATTGTGAGGGATTTTAAAACAACAACAAAATACATATATTTAAGCGAAAATAATAAACTGATTGATATTGGTATTATGGCAAACTTTTAAAAAAATCCTAAAATTTTTGAAAAATTATTTTTCCAAATTTTCGAAGAAGTTATTTTCGAACACTCTTTTTGAATTTTCCAACTTCGAAAAAATATTTTTAAATTTGTGAACTTTGAAAAATATTTTCGAACTTCGGAAAAAAAATTTCGAATTTCGAAATTATTGGTAAAAGCTTACGTTGACAAAAGCATTATTCGAAGTTTGCCACAAAGGCTTACCCTAGAGATTAACACAAAGCTCCCATCCCACTAGGAAAATCAACATTATATGAAAAAAGTTTGTTCGAACTAAAAAGCTTTATGTCTGCTGTTAGAAATTATACACATTGAATAATCGTGGTGTGCTTATTTATGGTTAAATCAAATCAACCCTTTTTAATTTTCATCTTTTTTTTCATAATTAATTTAAATAAAAACGAAAAATTCCAATAATGATTTTTAATTTTCAAGGTTGATTTAATTAATTATGTATTATCTATCAAAAAATGTGGAAACAAGCATAAAATTTAATTAAAAAATTCGTTAATATAATATAATATGTAGGATACATGCTGTAAGCATGCTTTTCTTGTTTTTTTTTAAATTATTATTATAATAATCCTTATCTGTATCCAAAATAGGGTATCCACCTATGTGAACATATATGAAATTTAATTACGATACACATTTTACATGAACATGAATTAATAACAAAAAAAATTTAATAAAGGTAGGTAATTTTATTTACAATTATGTTTCTTACGTATACGATAAGTTTATACATATATGAATATGATTATGTACTCGTATATCTAGAAACACATCTACGATAATATATATGTTTATATATGTATATATGTTATATTTATTGTTTACATACATACATACATACGTACAGAATGTTTGTCAAACATTTTGGTAATTAATTGCATATTCGAAAAAATCAAAAAATAAATTTTTGAAATTTGACATTATAAAATAAATTAAAAATTTAAAATTTATATTAAGTTGATCGTGAAAGCCCAAATACACCTTTTCTTGAAGACTAAAAATAGAAAATATAAGTTATAGATTCATTCAAAACAAATTAAAAGATAGGGTGTTTGTACTATATAATTTCAAAAAAGTATAAATGAAAAGAAAGAAAAATAGTTTAAATAAGAAGATATTGATTGGTATCTTATAAGATATTACATTGGATAGATTATACATAGATATCATATGTCTATAGAAGCTTATGATTTTCAAATCATAATTAAAAAAGGACATACATATGTATGTACAATTTTTGTTTATTCAGTTGTAATATGAAATATACATTTTCTATATGTGTGCGTGTATTACATGTGAATATTAATGAAATATTAAATTTGTAATTTATGAAACATATTAACTTGTTAAATTCTGTCTTTATATATTATGTACCATACATACATAGTCGTTATACATTGAGCAAAATAATAATATTTGCCTAAGGGATTATTAGGAATCATCTCTTATCTGATTAATGTCATATAACTATCGTCACCATATCAGAATCAATTTTATCATTATGTTAGTTAATATTCACAGAGTATATACTTCTCACATACATAGGTATATGTATGTAAGAAACAAAAATCTTTAATTCAATGAATAATTTTCATTGACTTATTAAATATTAAATATGTTTATATGCTGTTATAGATTTATTTAATAAATTCTAAATTAATTGATGTTTATAAAATATAATATATTTATTCATTTATGATGGATCTTTTCATTTTGAATTTATTTAAATAAGTAACATAAAGTTTATAAAATGTTCTTATAACAAAATTTTTCTTTAATAATATTAATTTATTAGACAATACAACCGTTGACAAATGAAATTAATTAATTATTCAAATGTTTGCTTTATTATGTTATAGTTTTGTTGTTTTTTTCAAAATAATCAGACTTTTTTGGATTTGATTATATGTTCTTGATGCGTTGGATTGATAATTTATCTAATCAGATTTCTCATGTGAAATTTTGAAATTGTTAGAAAATAATTAACATTTAATTATTAAAATTAATTTGTAATTTTTGCTAAAATATTTTTTATTGTAATATCACTTTTTTTTTTCTTTTTTTTTTTTTTCAAATTCATTAAATTCATATGCAATATCTATGTATACATGATGTGATACATTTTATTATTCATGTCTACATACATTTTAATATTTCATTTCATTTTTTTTTGTTCTGTATCTCAAAAGTTATTAAACTAAAAAATTCTCACCGAACAGTGAAAGAAAACTTTAATTATACATATTTTGTATCTTTTGAATAAAAGATTCATTAAGAAATAAACCGTTTTCTTTGTTTTTTTTTCTCTTCTTTTCTTTTATAGTTTTTTTTGTTTGTTTTAATATTAAAATAGAACAAGAATGAAATCAAAACATTTTCAAAACTTATTATATCCTTTTAAGTATCGCATCATTAACGCGTGGAAACCAAGCAAAAAGAAGCAAAAAAAAAAGAGAAGAAGAAAATATGGAAACTTTTTAAACATAGTACTTAAATAACATGAACATCTGTTTTAGATATTTTCAAACAATGTTATTTTAATTAACTTTTGATTTAAGTTTTTAAATATTTATTTTAATTTTATTTTACGATTTTCATTAAGAAATTGTCATTTTAAAATACTTTTTTTTTTAAATGTAATTTATAATATATCAATTATGTAAGACACAACAAAGTAACTGATGTTTGGTTTGTTATAGATACACGCACATATAACAAAGTACATACATATATAAAGTAATATATTAATTAGTATAATTATATTGTATTTAATTATATGAAATTGAGATAATGATAAGGAAAAAGTAATACAATTTTGAATAAAATGAAATTATTTTCTTTTGAATGAATTTTCGAACTTATTAAACAACAAAGGAATTTTTGTTTTTTCATTAAACCACACAATTTTTATTTTTTAATTGAATTTAGGTATTATTTTCTACTTAAGCGATTCATGTAAATATTATCCTGTAAATAATATTTAAAAAATTAAGAGAAAATATTTAGGTATAGTTGTTATTGTGAGTGTTTTTTTTCAAACACTATCTTAATAAATTTTATGAAATAAAAATATGAAAAAGAAGGATTTTAAAAATTTAAAATAAAAAAAAAAATATTAAATTAAATTTTATATTATTATCAACGTTTTTAAGGATTTACACTGTTGTACTTTTAAATACAAAGCATGTCATTTCAAAAGTTATGTCAGTTTTATATATATACATAATATGTATATGTATGTTCACATACAAGGATTAAATAGCTCAAAACCATTTTCAATGATGTCATTCATTATATACTCGTACATATGTATTTTATACATATGTACGTTTTACGTAGGTATATTAAATGTATTGCAAAGAAATATAACATCAAAGAGAAAATGCTAATCCTAGAAAATCTTTTTATAATGTATATACATATATATAGAAGTGTATGTGATATATTAAACTCCTTTGTTGTCATTTTGTTTCTATATTTTCACTTTTGAAGTTTATTTTAAAAGGTTACATTTTTATTATTACATATACATATGTAGTTGTGTACCTATATATATATATGCACAGATGTATGTATGTGTATCTAAACTTTAGAAGTGTGTTAATGTAATAAATCGTTTTAAATGGAAAAACAAAATTTGATGATGCTTATTTTCATTATTGGTTATATAAAAACAGTTTCAAAACATCCTGTAAGTTTTTTAAATTTCTTTAACGTTTCTTTTGTTTAAATGTTTGTAAAAAAGTCCTGTAGATTATTTTATCGGAAATGCATGCACATTTTATATAAAAATTAAGCAAAGAAAAGGAAGGTAATTTTTTAGGAATCCTCATATTTCCTCTTAATTTTACCTATGTAATCTTTGTAAATGTATAAAACACTTATCACACCATTTTGACCAAAGAAAAGGTACCTTGATGACATTAGGGACGACATTAGAAAACTTGGGATAGTAGATTGGAAAAGGAAAGCACAAAATCGGAATGAGTGGAAAAGTATTGAACTGGAAGTCAAGGTTTGGAAAGGGCTGTTGCGCCGATGATGATGATGATAAATCTTTGTGAATAATAAAAGAATAATAATTTAAAAATTTCAAATTCTTATAAATTTTTATCTAATTTAAACAAATTGATTTAGAACAGTAATAAAAAAGTCGTTAGCAAATCAGTGTAAAAATAATTACATTTTTCTAGAAAAAAAAAAAATTATTTTTAAAATTTTTTCACAAACTTTTTCAATAGAATGTAATTGATTTAGTTTATAAAAATAAAATACGAATTAGCTTCGCTATAACATTAACTTATAATGGAATTTACACTGTAACTGATTTAATTTTTAGATCATTCACTTTTTTGAAATTAAATTATTTCGCTTGTATTAAAAAAATATTATTATTGATATTTATTACTATACATTCTCAAAGAAAACAAAAATTTTTTTTTTCAGAAAAAAAGAAAAAAAAAAATAGAAAGTAAAAGTATTATACAATTCACAAAACAAAAATATAAAAAAAAAACCAACAAAAATGTTTATTACATATTTTTCTTGATCAAATTCTTCTTGCTTTTATAAACATTTTATAAGATTTTATCTAATCTAATAAGTGTATGGTGTTTTTCATATAAAAAAAAAAATGTTCTTTTAAAAGAAAATCTGCTTCTTTAAAAATGTTTCTTTCTTTACCAGTTTCTTATATTCTTTTAACTTTATTCCTTCTTTTTTTTTTTAAAATATCTTTTACTTTCTTTTTTTTCCCTTAAAAGGATAAAATTTTTATATATGTGCACATACATAAAAGAGAAACACATTCCAACATAAATTTAATCGCATTCTTTTTTAAAATGACTTTTTTTTTTTTGTACTATGAAAAACATACATACATACATATGTACCTATACGTATACAAAAATATAAATTGTGTGTGAAGAAAAAAAAATGCTCTTGCGGAAAATATTGAATTTTACTTGAATTGATTCTAAAGATATGATTTACAAGAGTTTGCCATCTCTCATCATTTAATAGAGTTTTTTGTATGTACATATATGTGGAAGATATAAGTACATAAAGTATTACATTCCGTTAAATAAATGTATTATAAAAAATTATAGGGTATTTTAAAAATATACATGCGAATAAGGATTGTGAAAAAAAAAAGTCATTTTTAAAAATTGTTCAACTTAAAAAACCAAATTTTTTTTTGGAGAGACTAATCCATATGAAAATCGTTTACACTCACTTGTTCATAATTTTGGAATAACAGTTATGTATTCCTAAAAATTCATATTTTAGATTTTATTTCATTTTCAAAACACCCTTTTCATAACGCATTTCATAATGCCTTTTTTAAATAAAATTTCAAATTATCAG
Source organism: Bombylius discolor (assembly GCA_939192795.1). Classification (NCBI taxonomy): domain Eukaryota; kingdom Metazoa; phylum Arthropoda; class Insecta; order Diptera; family Bombyliidae; genus Bombylius; species Bombylius discolor. The sequence continues at coordinate 859,683 of OW584241.1, read as the reverse complement.
ACCAAACGAATTGTATACAAAATACTTTAATTTAAAATAAAATTGATTTATCTATACATACATATATACATATTAATGTATTCGATATAAAGAGCGGTACTTTATATAACATTTCAGCCACATAAGTACATCAGAACATATGTACCATTCATAAGGATAATTTAGAATAGCATATTTGCACTTAACATAGAACACAAAATACATACACCATATATTGAAAATCTGGTTAAAAGAGTGAAAATGTTATTAAATTATTATTGTATGTAAATATATTTATTTTGTTGTTATATGTAGGTATATTGATAATGTAATTATCTGTATATAATCGTATATATAGTATGTATGAAAATTTGAATTGAATAACTGTAAATATGAATCAATATTATGTAATATTCAAATGATGTAAAGATGATTTTGTTACCGTTTTTTTTTATTTTTTTTTTTTGTATAATACAACATTTTTTCATCACTTTTTATAATCTATCAATAAAAATCCTTTTTTGTATGTTTTTTTTCCATATTGAAATATTTTCCTTGAAAATTATTTTATATAGCGATAATAAAATGAAAGAAATAAATTAAAAATTAATATTGTTATTTTCATTTGTGTATAATATACATATGTTGTTATTGGCGTTAATCAATAAAATTTGCAAATAAAAAAAAAAGAATTGTAATACATAAAAAAAAGGATATTAAATATTTTTATGAAATTGTACACACACATAAATTACATACGAGTATGTATTTTACATTGCACACTAGGTTTTCAAATAAAATCAATTATGTATTTAATTCCTTTATATACTACTGTATGTAAGTATTTTTGTTTTTTTTTTTAATTGTTTTTCTTCTTTTACATTTTTTTATTTTGTATTCTTTTATTTTTTGTGTAATTATTATTTTATATTACAAACAAAAAGCATAACAATTTTTTTTTCATTTTCTATAAATATTTAAATGTCTGTATTGAAAAAAAAAAATTCTACATGCGATATCTAAAAGAATTAAAAAAAATACATATATAATAAAATATGTAGCCAGGAGAAATTTTCAAAAAAAGAAAAGGAAAATATTTTTGTTTGGTTGTATCGATTAATAGTATGTACCTATACATACATTTTTTTTTCTTTATTGTTGTGTACAGAATTAATTTAAAATAATTGCATATTATATGTATAATTAATGTATTTATGGTAGAATTACAATATACATATGTATGTATGTAATTATTGCTATAAGGTATGAAATTTGTTTTTGTGTAAATTATAAAGTTTTATTTAATTTTATTCAAAATTAGCATGTATAAACTTTCCAAATAATAATCAAACTTAAAAATGGAATAGAATTTCATAATACTTGATTTTACTATAGAATAAAACTTTAAATTACATTTAATGCAAAATTACTTAAGAAAACTGTTTAAAACTTAAACTAAGATTTTCATAAAAATTCAATTATACAGAAAAAATCATGAAAAAATTTTTTTTTTTCAATTTTCCTGTTTGAAAAAATTGTTCATTTTTAAACGATAATGTTATATTTTTTATTCCTATTTTATTTATAAAAGAGAAACCGTTTTAAAAAGGATTGCATTGAAATAAATGCGTTTAAATGCTTTTTCTACATTTTAATTATATTTTAATTTTTTTTTTTTTAGAGTCCAGAAATATAAATATACTCGTAATATCACAATCAGTTATTATTTGTTTTTGCTACAAAATTAAATATTTTACAAAAATTTTCTCTAGGCTATACAATTAATAAACAAAGATATTTTGAAAAAAAAAGTTATAAAGTAAAAAGTATAGAAAATGTTTTTTTTTTTTTTTTTTTCAAATAAATAAATGAAATTCTTTTCCAATTTCATTTTTTAAAATTTAAATCATTACTGTCTACATTGCAATTTTGTTTCCAAAGACTAAATACTTCGATAAAATACAACACAATAAAAAAAATTTTGACCTACTTTAATAAATACACAAACAAAATGAATTTTTCAATAAAAAAAAATTCTATACGGTATTGATAACATATTATACTCATGAGTTATTTTCAAAAAAATTTTTAAAAATAATAATTTTTATATTAATTACTTTTATTTAAATTGAAAATAAATCTAAGATAAACAAAAGTACTAGAAAAGATTTTAAATATCGAAATTTTCCTTATTTTATTTAAAAGATACAAAATAAACCAAATAAACATTTTTTGTATGTATTGTACATATGTACATATATTGAATGATCTATTATATTTTCATTATTATATTGCGAATGAAAAACCTTTGAAGATTCATTTCTTGATTGAATTTATTATAAACAAAAGACTATTATTTTTCATACAATGATAAACCGAATGTACATATGTATATGTATGTAGGTATTTATTAAGAAAATATATATGTAAATGTATTCAAAGAAAAGAGAAACAAAAGTCCTTTTAAAACAAAACTCATAAAATTCAAAACTATTGTATACATAAACTTTATCATAGTTCTTTGGATGATTTTAAACAATGAAAACAAAGCAATTGAATCAGAATATACGAGTAGAACAATAATTACATTTCATGTATATTAAGAATGTATTTATATATTATTTCTTTATATACATATATTTAATATAATTCAATATTAAATGCAGTATTAGAAAATAAAAATGCATTTATATGTAAACACTTTATGTATTGAATATTGAGTAGGAATGTTTTCAATTCAATTTCTTAGATATTTCATGAAAAGAAAAGATATAGTTATAAATAATACCGTCAATCAATCGAGCTTTTTCTGTATTATAATGAGAAAAGACCAAATAACATGATAATTTTTCTAAAATTGAATAATTTTAATATTTTTAAAAAAATAATGAACGTTACTCAGGAACAAAAGAATCCTTAGTTTAGGCATAGTGTGATGAATTGAAAACTGTGTAGAAATTAATTACATATAAAGTGGCGCTACGAACATGATCGAAATATTCAACAAAAGTTGAGATCCTCAATTTCAATTTAATCTCGAGTGAAAAAAAAAGAAAAAGTTAGTTTTTTAATCGAATGGAAAAAAAGTGAAGGCTGTAGTTTATTGTTTTTTTTGTAATTTAGTTTGAAGCTCTTTTTATTTTCACTAATTTTTTTCATTTTATTAAAAAATTTAATCAAAAAACTAATTTTGTTTTTGTGCTAGTAAAACAATTGAATTGAATTATGAAACAATATTTCAATTTTATGTTGAAAAATAAATAATAAGTTTTCATTTCAATGTAACATTTTTTTTTTTTTCAAAATTAAAAAAAACATTTGTTTACTAAAAGATTTCCATTTGCCTTTTTGTATTGTTCTTTATAATTTTTTTAACAATTTATTATTATTTCACTTGTTACTTTTACATGCAATATATAATTATATATGTTTTCTGAATGTATGTGTGTATGTGTCTTGAGTATCTGATTAAAAAAAAAACAATTAGATATTTATAAAAATTTAAATTGTAAAATTGCTTTTTTTATGAACTTTTGCTTTTTTTACTTATTCTATGTAAATAAGAAGTACCTATATACAAAGATTTTTACTTTTTTGTATACATATTGTTTGGAATTTATATATTGTTTATTTTATAAATTAAACGAAAGCCTTCAGGTATTTATAAGAAAAAATTTTATTTAATGGAATTTCGCGAACATGTGGTTCTTAAAGAACTGAAGTTAAAATAAGCACAGTACATATGTATATATACGTATATGTATTACAAAAGTACATTTTTTTAAAAATATATATAGATTTAAGTGTATACAGAATTTTCAAATAATAGATGTTATAGCTACATACTACTACAGAAAAAAAAAAATGTGTATACGATATGGCAGTGTATGGAGTTACATCTTCATTTCTTTATACTTTTTTTTTTGGTATTAATTGCCTGAAGGATTATTTGAATGAAACTTCAACAAAAGGACAAGCCCTTTCTCTCTTAAAAAATTTTTAGTATTTATGTTTATTTATTTTTTATTCGTTCTCTTATATGATATTATGGTAAAAGTACATAGAATTGTTGTTTAAGAATTATAATTTTTATTTTATTATAATATATTAAACTTTTTTTCTCCTTTTTTTTATTTTTTAATAAATTGTCTTTTTACAGCTTTTGGTTTTGTCATTGTAAATTGAATTTTATCATATTTTAATTTATTTTTAAGTGAATTTATTTAAAAAAAAAAAAAGAAGAAAAAAAAATCACGAAAAATTACTATGCCTTAAGATATTATTTCAGAAAAATGTAAAAGAATACATAGATGTTTTATCAATTTTACAGTATTTATATAAGATTGATAAAGAAACATTGAAATAAAATGAATTTGTTTTAAAATAAAAAATTATATTTATGAAAATTGTATTTGAATATATGAAAATTGAACACAATCAGAAACATGCAATATATGCATATAGAAAATAATTTTGGGCTTTATGTGTGGATGGGCCCATATTTTTTGATATCTTAGCTGATGAAAACTTTTTCTGTCAGTCTAATTAAATAATCTTTTTCTAGAGTAAAGAAAATATGTAGATAAAAAATTTATTAATGTTTTAAAAAAAAATTATAATGCAAGCAATTTATTGTAGTGTTATTAAAACAATTTGTCAAAAGATATGTTTCATTTCTGACAGAATATCTTTATCTTTATACTAATGGACTAATTTGCACCATATGTGATATTCCTCATCAATCTAACAATTTTCTAACATACCATATATATTATATAACAGATATTATATAAAATATATATTTATTTTCTAGGTAATTTGTAATAAGATTTATGTAGCATATATGAATAGATAGAGGTAACGTGTGTAACGTTATTATAATGGTAAAAATTGAATATTTTTTTTGGTTAGTTATATATCATATAGATAGAAATAGTTTACAGAAAATTTATCTTATTTAATTTAAATCTTTTTCATTGATGTTTATATGTATATAATAGATTTATATATAATTATTATATTTTACTAGAATATTATTTATATTTCATCACAAAAACATTACGGGAATAGATATGTATAAAAATATGTGAAAATTTGACAAAAGAGATATCAATTCATTATAATACTCTGGAGATTAATTACATTGAAAATCTGTAAGAAAAAAAAATCGTTTATTTTTGGAAAATAATTTCAATTCTCTTTCAATGTGGGAAAAAATAGAATATAGAAAGTTGTAACATATAAACAAAAATAAGTAAATACATACATATGTATATCTATGTATACATACTTGTGTATGTATGCATTTTTAAAAGGCATATAGTGTATCGCTATTTAATTCTTAACAGAAAAAAAAACAACATAAAATCAAAACGTATAACTGTAAAAATATTAATGGATTTTACAATTTTTAAAATTTTGAATTTATCTCTTGGGATTTTATATACCTAACTTTGATTTTTTTTTTATTTTTATTTATTTATTTATTTTTGTTTTTTTTGGAAATTAAATTATCATTGTCACTTTACCTTTAATAGAAATTCTCAGAAGTAATATAATGATGAAGTGACAAATAATATAAGTAGCAATATAAGGTAAGAAAAAAAAAACACCAAACAAACAAATAAAAGTGTAGGTGTGAGAATATGCGAATGAAAGTTACCTAAGTAGGTATTTATATAAAAATTTTTGATTTTTATTATCATAATTTTTGTGAATTTTTCAATGGAAACAAGATAAATAAGAAATAAATATGATTGTATTAGCATAATTTTATAAACAGAACTTTTTTTCAAGGATCATGTTTGTATTTTTTTGTTTCTTGTTAATTTAGATTTTAAGGATTTCATTTTATAAACTCAATAAGAATATATCAACAAGATTAAAGAAAGAATAAATTAAATTATTAATAAATTATGTAATGTATTTTTAAGTAAGATTTTCCTTGATGTGTACTAAGTTTAATTTGGGAAAAAATTGATTACATTTTTTTTTTACTTTTTCGTTTTGTTTTTTCAAACAATTCCCTAATGAACAGGATAAAAATATTGCATTGAATATTTATTAAAACTTGATTGAAAGCATAAATTATTTAAAAGAGAGAGAGAGAGAGAGATAAAAATTTTTTTGTTTTTAGAGTTTGAGCTGGGTACGAGAGAAACTTGAATTATTTAAATTCAGGTTTTTGAAAGTTTAACAAAAGACTGTGATTTTTCAATGTAATAAAAAAAAGGGTTTGTATCTGGTTTACAGCTCCTTTACCTCTCATACGATTTGTTTATAGCTCTGGCGATTTTTTTATGAACTCAAATTTTCTCTGCAGTTAAATATTCCTTCGTTGTAGGTATGTGAAGTTAGGGGTTTAATTAAAATGAAAATATATTTCGTTCTAAGAAGAACAATTTTAAAATTTAAATTAATTATTACTTTTTGTTTTTCAATGTGAAACATTACAAAAGTTATTTCTTTGAAAAATTCATTTTTGTATATATACATATATTCAAAAAATCCTTATTCTAAAACACATATTCTATTAAAATTGAATAAATAATCGAAAAAGAAACATAGAACAAAAATTATATACTATTTACTTTTACTTTATTTTGAGATTTTTCAAATTTATTACATACATATAAGAACATTCAAAAATTTCTATTCAATTGAATAAAGATTTGAATAAGCTAAAAAACTTTCATATATCATATTTATAATATTTCACATATTTAAATATTTATAAAATTTATATAATTTTTTGTATCCTTTTATAAATTTAGAAAATAGCTTTTACCACAAAAATAACCAAAATTACCGGATACTATTTTATATTAGAAAAATAAATAAAGAATAAATAAGTACAATAAAATAAACATAAATATAATATGTACTACATTATCGTATTAGAGAAATTATAAAATTTCAAAAATGTTATTTTTACCATTATATTATTTTCAGTTCATTAAAAACTTAAAATTTTTTTGAACATTATGGTCTATTCAAAAAAATATATCTTTAACATGAATTTATTATGTATTATAAGCATAAAATATGTATCTACATACATACATATTATATATACATATGTGTTCGTATGAATATGAAAGTAAGTTAAAATTTTTGTATTTTGTAAGTACGTTAAAATACCTACATACATATTTGATTATATGAGTACATATTCATAAATTTTGTTTTATTTTTTTTTTTTTATTTTTTTTTTTGTATTTTTAAACAGGAAAACTGAAAAACTCATGTATCATTAACTAATTATAAATTATCTCATTTCAAAGGAAAAGAAAATATTTTATGTGTGTTTTTATAAAGTATGTGTGGTAATATCATATGAATAGCCACTTTACCTTGTTAAAATAAAATTCAATTCACTTGTTTAACATAAAACTCTGATAAAATACTTATTTTATATATTTTATATTGAAAATTTAAGTTCATTATTAATCTACATATGTATATGTATGACGTATGTATATGTACGTATATGCATATGCAATAGGTATTTTTATGATATAAAGTATACGATTTTTGTATAATATGTTAATACAACATATATGAAAAGTTTATAAATATGAGTTCAAATGAAAAATATTTCAAAAAAGACTTTTTTTTTGTTGTTGTATTTTTAAATTTACAAAATCCACTTAAATTGTGGTTACTTCATTATTTTAAAAGCATATTGTACATGTATGATACCTTGTTAACTTACATACATATACATATGAGAAATGTACATAAATGTATAGTAGTATGGAAAATTTATTGGAAAGTTGTTTTTGAAAAATATTTAAATAACAACAATATGAGGGTAGTATATACTAAATTTATTTTTATTAAATAAAATAATAATATATAATTTTTTTTTTTAAACAAGAAATATACATCAACAGGATAATTCGATAAAACGCAACTTCATTTTTTTTACTATTATTATCGAACTTGTAATGTTTTTTGATGAAAAAATTGCAAATTTAAAAATTAATGATTATTGAGACACCATTTTTAAATAACATATTGAAAAAAAAAATGATTGTAAAAGAATCGTTATGGAATTTATGAATATGAAATTTTTGACTGTACAATTTTTGGATCGATTCCAAGTTTTGTAGGTATAGAAAGGCAGCGTGTATCGGATTGAGATAAGATGTAAAGGATATGAAAAGTATTGAAGAAATTTCGAAAGCTTTATAGAATAAAATGATTAACGAACGGGTAGGTGGAACATTGGCTACAAAGATTCAAGACATTCAGGATGAGTGAGTAAATAAGAAATAGCCTGGTTAAGGTGAACTAGGGTGAACTAATTAATTAATTTTTTGGAAATGGTGATATTTCCGTCAAGATGGATTATTTTCTTTTTAACTTAAATTTTCTATTTAGCTTATATGTACATACATACCTTTAAAAATAGTTGCAATAAAGGAGTGAAAATAATTATACACCCACTATATGTGTTATTTAAAAACAATGTCATTACCTAATGTGTACTAATGTACACTTGTCTGTACGGACACCTATACTGAGAAGTTGGTTTAATTTTGTTATTACACAATATACGTATCTGTAAATAATGATCTATTATTTTCACATTAGATTCATGGATAATACAGAAAGTTGTACAAGTATTATTCCTGTAAATTTTAGCTATATTATTTTATACACCTTTATCATTTAATAATTACTAAATAACGGATATTGTTATCTGATAAATTCATATGTATATATGTATATTTTATACATAGATAATATAATTCTAACCTGTGGAACATTTTGTGGTTTTTTTATGCCAAAATCAATAACAATATGTAATTTTGTTAGTCGCACATTGAATAATAATACATACATACTTGTACAAGTGACCATTATACAAATGAGCTTTTGTTGAGTGGAATAGTTTGTTGATCCTATGTTATTGGTTAAAATTTCATTTGATCCTTGATATGTCGCCTGTCTGTTTTTATATGTATGTGAAAATATCTGTACTAATTCATATGCTATGTATGTAGGTACATATGTTGTTTTGCATTTATATGTGTTTTTTTTTTTCAAGTTACACATTGGCACCATAATTCATTCATTATTTGACTTTGTGACACCACAAACTTTAGGTTAATTATAATAAACTCATCATATTTGTACATTATATGATAGTTTTCAATCTGATATCATCATCATTATTTCAAATGTCAAATATTTCATATTTGTTAAACAGTATGTGTTGAAGAATGAAGATGAATTGTTTCAAATTTGATCTCAGAAATTTCAAAAATATTGTCCAAAATAATACATACGAATTTATATTTTCGAATAATTTTCTACTTTACACCGAAAAAAAACTTTTTTCTTCAACTGTATAATTTTTTTTCTTTTAATTTTATTATTTTGTTTTTCAAACCTAATTATCCTTTTTACACATTTTTTCTTCTTCATTTAATACAATAATACAATTATTATTTATTTCTCATGTGTAAAATTATGCTTGTTAATCTAATTACTTTTTAGAAAATATAATTTCCGTATTTTTTTTTATTATTTTTTTATTTCATTATGTTTTTTTTTACGCCATTTTCGAATCTCATTTTATTTTATATAAAGAAAAAAAAGTATATATACGGATTTAATCTTTCTTTTTACAATTGAGAGAAAAAAAAGTAATAAAATTAGGGATAATAATAATTAAAAAATTAGAACCAACGATCAACAGTTACACGTCTACATAATTATGTTTTAATTACATGAAGCTTACACCCATTCATCCACACAAAAAAAAAAAAAAAAGAACGTATACGACCCTTACGATTTATTAAAAATAAAAAAGCAGAAAATATAAAATCTGTGTAGAACAATTTATAAAAAAAAGAAAGAATCAAATGTCTTTTTTTCAATGTTTCTTTAATTTTTTTTTTGTTGCTTTTTTGTTTTTTACTTTGCAAGAATAAAATAAACGCAAGCAACATGTTAAATGGAGCATTAAGTTAGGGTCTTATTTTGCTTGACTTACAGAGAGGTTATTTTCAAAAAGTGTAAATGTGTATATGTATTATATTTAAGTAGATATTATATAACCATCAGTTTAATCTGTATATCTATAAAGAGAGAGAAAAAAAAACCAAATGTTTTTTAGATCCAAATATATGTGTTGCACCATTTTTCTGTAATACGGTATTGTATACACAGTATTATAGAAATAATTTAAAGAGCCGACAACATAGAAATCAGCCACCTGAAAAATCAGCTTTTAAGCTCCGGAAATAGCAACATGTACACCAGGTTAACTTAAAAAAAAATTTGTATTTTTTATTATTTTACTTTATTCTTTTTTTTTTTTTTTATTTTTCTTTTTTTTAAATTAAGGATGAGAGAGACATTCAACCAGAAAGGTATTCCGGTTTGTCATGTCAGTTCATTAATTTTTCATTTCAATAAGTCAAGGGAATTTATTTGTACGTATATAGAAAAGGATACGAATTTTGTGTGTATACATATAATATACCTATATTACAATTTCACTAGAAAATACCTGATATACATCAAATGTGTATATGAAACCATTAAAATATCTATTTATATGTATCTATATCTATATAATTTATATGTTATAAGATTGATATCTTTCATAAAACACACAAAATTTGAAAATACAAAAATTTGTACATTCAATTGGACATTATATTATTGTATATATATGTATACTAAAAATTTCAATCAAATTTACAGATTTACATTGATTTCACTTGTATGTATGTTTGTATAGTATGTTATGGATAGTATATATACGTTACGTACATATGATTTTACAATACAATGTATAGAATTTTCCTTATATTTATTTTAAATAAAATATTCAGATTAAAATGTCACATTATGATCACATTTTATGTATCAGTGAATTTCAATTTTATAACAAAAATCCTATGAGATAATTTACTATATTGTGTAAATTCAAGTTAATACAAGTTGACATAAAATTAATTGTTGAGGTGAAAAGTAATTAATCAACATTTTAATTTGGTTATTTGATTAATATTAAATTTAATTTGTAATCCATTTATTTGAAGGTACTTTTTTATTTCTTCCAGTTCATTCCTTTAAAATTTATTATGTATATGTACATATATATATCTGAAAAAAAAAAAGATATTCAGAATTTGCGTATACACAATAAAATTAAATTGTGAAATAAAATAAATAAATGGAACTAAAAAAAAATAAACAACGTTTTTTTAAGCTTAATAGTTTTAGTATTGTTGGTATAAAATTTTTATTTTACAATTTAACAGTAAAAAAGCTTATATAAAAACAATGTTTAATAAAACTAAACTATCAGCAGAGAAAAGCTAGAATTAAAAACAAACAAAAATTTCATAAATATAAAATTCTCTAATAACAATTACCATTAGATTATTTAAAATTGTGTACCATTGATATTTATATTTGATTCCAATACATTGCGTTTTATTTTTATTGGTACATATACATACGTACATATATGAATATATGTACATAGATATGAATGCAGATTAAATCTCTAAACGAAATTATGACACTATAATCCAATGCAAAAACAAAACAAAAAAAGACAGAAAAATTGTTTAATTGAGGTATTTATTTTAATTGAGATTTTAATTAATATAGTATATTGAGAAATATGTACATATTTCAGAATTAGAATAAAACGTTTTCAATAGACCTATGTTTTTTTTAGAATTAATTATTCAACATTAAAAAAAAAAAGGATTCATTGCAGTCATTTCTTTAAAGTACGATACGTTCTAAAACAACCTCTAAAAGCTATTTGAATTGTATTCACGTTGAATATGTACATATGTTTTCTCTTTTAATTTTTAAACTGAAAGCTAATTTCATTACGGAATTGCAGAAGTAAATTTTTTTTTTTAAAAGTAAAATTTAAAGTAATTTCAAAAATTAAAGACAACAGTTATATCTAGTAATTTTTGTGGTCGTCTTTAGACGTTAATTTTCTTTTAACTTTTAATATATAAGATACTCAATATCTGTACACGGTAATTCAATACCAATGATATCTAATATACAAAAACAAAAAATCTTTCAATATATTTTCCAAGAAAAATAAGTACCTATATTTTTATCTTTTTAAATTTAAAAGAAATAAAAACAAGTTTTCAAAATCATAAGAAAAACCACATAATACATCTTTAAAAAAATTTAAAAAAAAATATCCTTCAAATATGCTGTTTTATTTTTCCTTTAAAATAATTTATAAAAATAAAAATAAAAATAAAAAATCAATATACAAAATACTTTAAACCATTTCATGTCAAAGAGTTTCAACACCTTAAGACTAAACAAGCTTATCATTTTGTGCAGGTCCTTTTTATTTTGTATTTTATTATTATTTTTTTTTTCTTCTTCATTTTATTACTTCATTTACAAAATGACGTGCTGATGTTTAACAAATTATTCAAGTTGGTTGGTTAACATAATTGCGATTTAATTATGTTGACAATAAATGAAAAATGGTTTTTTGTTTATCGTTTCATGTAATAATTTAATTTGGGTCTTGGTTTTTACTGAAAAAAAGAATCATGAAAATGTTACAGTAAAATGATCGAAATTTTTTTTTTTTCACTAATGTTACAAGTATAATTGATGTCATTTTTGTACTTTGTCCATTTTCATTAATTTTTATTAATTTTTTTTTTTTGGTTGTTGTTGTTTTTGTAAAATAATCGAATAAATACTTTTGTAAAATTAAGAGTTTTATTTGATCGAAAATAACTTTGTATAAAATACAATAAAATTTTAATCCTTTTTTTATGTATTATATTTTCAAGTATTTAAGAATGTTTTTTTTAACATTTTTTTATATTTTTCTGTAATTTTTTTCAATTGAAAATGACTACTATGGAAATTGGAAAAAAAAAATCTGTACAAAATCAAATCAATTAGTATTATAAATTCTATTTAAATTAATAAATTTAAAAATACCTAATTTTAACAAAGAAATAATGTAGTTTAAAAATGCAAAAAGCAAAAAAAAAAATAATAATAATAAAAATAAGTATCTATTCAACTTATTGATTTGGCATACTTTATTATAAAATCGAATGAAAAATAAAAAAAATCTAGGGAAAAATTAGTATAGAGGTGAAGGATATAGTACAAAACGTTTTTTCTTTCTTTTACACATTTTTTTTTTTTTATATAGGTACATACATAGTTACTAACATAATTCTTTTACAATAATTTTAGTATAAATCTCCATTTACGGATCATTACTTGTGATTCACAGGTTCAATCTGAAACGTTAAGTACCGTTGATGGAAATATATTGCAATAATAAAATTTCATCTGACTTCATCTATATATGTTCTTATACATAATACGAAAAAAAAAACAATGTACATTTATATATAAATTGTATAAATATAGCTGAGATTTCAAGTTTTATAGTAGTTTTTTTCTTTCTATTTTTAATTTACTTTATTTATAAAATTATTAGTTTTTGGTTCATTTATTTTATATGTTTAAATTGAAACAAAAAAAGTCATATGGTAATTAATTTATTTTTTTTTTTCAAATAGTTTTTTGCAACAATATATATATTAACATATTACATTTTCAATTAGTATAACAGATAGTTTTGAAATTTAAATTGTTAGTAGATAAAGATTTCTTATTTTCGTGTTAGAATATACTGAATTTGAAATTTTTCAGAATTTCTGATAACATTTACAAAGTGCATTAAAAAAATCAGCCAATGTCCTTGTCAATTATATTTAGTTGAATGAAACAAAATGTTTTTTTTACCAACTTAGATTTAAAAATCTACTTTTTTTTACTTAAATATTTTGAAGCACTTTAAATAAAATTTTGTTTTTTCTATTCACATTTTTTAAAATAACAATCCAAATTTAAACAATCTATTGAACACCTCATATCAATACAACCTTTATAATGTATAATATTTATTAAACATAAATTAATTGTATATTAAATAAATAATTGAGTGTATATTCACATCAAAGGAATTTCAACTGATATATGTATATATACATACAATATGTATTATTGAAAATTGAAAAACCGTTTTCTGAATTCAATTAAATTTTCAAGTACATATACATAAAATTATACATAAAATACTGTACCACCTATTGAGGTGTCATTTTCGATAGTCCTTATTATTTTATGGTTAATTGTGTGGAATTAATTAACTTTATAAAATAGAAAACGTTCGTTAGCCTTTTATCGAATTAATTTTGTTGATTGTATTTATTTTGTGGTGATCCACTTGATAACCATTTTAGTATCTTTTATAATAATATTAATAGTACCTTTTGTCTAATAATAATATACAGTTATTATTTTTTAAAAAATTTTAATTTCTATACATATAATACCCTAAATTATATAAAATTTTTGATATTATGTATCACATATAAGTGTTGTTTATAAAACAAATAAATATTTAAAAAAATAAAAAGGAAAAAGTATACAAACAAACAATTATTTTATGTGTATAACATGTATAAAATCTAATAAAAGTACCTAAAAAAGTTTATGAATTTTGAAGTTTGAAGAAAATACTTTTCTTTTTTTGGGAAAAAAACAATAAGTGTTCAAACTATAAAATTTTATACATACAACGATATACTGCATATGTGAAACATACATACAATATGTTTGTAAACTTGTATACTTTAACTGAATATTCTAGATGAATCAAAAATTGTTTACCTTTAAAATTTAGTTTTTGCCATTTTCTTTAGTTTTACAATATAAGAAGAAAAAAAATATAATAAAAGTAACCCACTAGGAAATGTAATGTTCACTATCAAGAAAAAATCTTATCTTTCATTCGTGCTACGGAATCAATTATGATTATGTCTTATGTATAAAATTTCCCAATTAGAACGTATAAAAGAAAGCAAAACAACTCCAAATAAGAAAAATGTTTTTGTTTTTTGGCTTATTTTTAAAATTTGATAAGTAATATCCTTCAGGATGTACATTAGAAAAACATGAACATGTACTTCAAAAACTATTAGAAAGTGATCTCTTTTTCACCTTTTATTGGTCTGAGTATCACATGACATTACATTTATGTCATTATCCTTTATTTTGAATTGTAGTTGATTATTTTATTGAGAATCAGATTACTTAGTTATTCGAATTGAATATTATTAAAATCGTTTTTAGTTGAAACACATGTTTATACTCAGTCCATTTTTTTAAAGGATTTTTTTCGATTACCTCTATGTTTTAGTGAATTCTTTAATTTTCTAATGGGTTATTTTATAGTTTTCAAATAGCAGATCCTTTTCTATTCTATATTATATATACATACATACATATGTATATTGTTTGTACCTAAATATTGTTGTTTTTTTGTTTAATGAAATTTGTGTTGAACATAAATGGATTCTCTTGAATAAAAGAATATAGACACAGTCAGTTCTGGTCATGTTGTTGGTGATATGCTTTTGATATATTACAATATTTTTTAGAGAGTATGTGCTTTTTACAATTTAGCCTCCAGAAGGTACAATATGAAAAAAAAAAGGAAAAAACGATGGAGCCATATATATGAACCAGATGAAATGATATGAAACTTATATAACAAAATATACAATAGATGATGTAAAGAATATAGTGTACAACACATATGTTGCTATAGCTAGAATATTTAATTCAGATTCAGGCACATATAAGGACTTTTTTTTTTTAATATATAAATGTATTTTTGCCTAAAGGATTTTCTTCGTTTCCTCTATTGTATATAATTCATTCGTATGTATAAAATCCCAAAGGGCAGATAAACTTGTCCGTGCATGAACTTATTTCTATTATATACGCATATGTGTAATATACCTGCGTATGTATGTACATATATGTATATACATATGCTTATAACATATGTATGTGTTTATGATTGAACCGTTATACTCTACATAAAATAAAACATGATTGTATAATTCATATACACCACTTTTTTTTTGTTTGTAATTTTATTCAATATGTGATGTCCTTTTCATTGTTTCTCTAAAATTTTGATAACATTGTTTGATTGATAAATATTACAAAGAAAAATACATAAATAAATAAAAAAAAATTACGAAGATAGAAAAAACAACAAACAGCAACACAAAATTTACAACTCTTCTTGTAATTTTATTGCTATATACGAAAGCTTGTCATGGTTCAGTAGTAAATAAAAAGCAAAAAAAAAAAAAAAAATGAAAAAAACATAAAAGTTTAGTCTTGAAGACAATCCATTATTCATCAGAAGCAATAAAAATCACAACTCATCATCAAATACATGAATTCAAGTATGTGTGTATAGTAAAAATACATATAAAAAAAATATATTGGAAATAGATAAAAATATGAAATCATAAAAGCATGCAGAATTCTATAAAAAAAGGTATAGGGACAGTTGTGTAGAGTAATATCCTTTTATGTTTTGATTTTTCAGTATAATTTCTTTTTTATTTTCTTTATTATTATTTTTTTTTTTGTATTTTAACTTTTATTTTGATTTTTTACGCTTGATTTTATTTGAAAAATTTTATGTGAATTTGATACTTTGTATTTATTTATAAAAGGAATTATTATTATCGAAAAACAGGTAAATGAAGAATAATTTAAAAATAATATTTTTTTTAAAAAAAATTTCTGTTCGATGTTTTTTTTTTCAAATTGTTTATTTTAGCCAATTTGATTTAAAAAAAAAAAAATATGAAGAAAATTGAAAAATTCTAAGAATTTAGTTTTAAGTATTTTTAATATTTTGCTCAAATTCCTTCCTATAAGAAGGAAGGAAAATTTATTTATTTATGTATGTGTAATAATAACATCTACATGGTGAGCGAAGCTATTAAAATAAAAAGCAATGATATGAAATCAAATTTAAGAAAAATTAAAAACAAAAATAGAAATTAAAATTTAAAAAAAACAAAAATTCAAATTCAAATAAAATTGAAATAAAAATTAAACTAAGATTAAACTTGTATAATTAAAAATAAAAAAATAAAAGTTTTAAATTAAAATGAAAATTAAAAATTTTATGCTGATTTTTTTCTATTTTATGCATTTTTTAAGTTGTTTAATACACAAAACTTTATGTAAAGTGTCTAGTGTTTTTTCATTTTTTTCAAAAGAATTTTTAAAAACTTTAATTTAAACTTTTTTTTGGAAAAGGGTCATGTATTTTAATTAAGGAAAAAAAAATTTTTTTCTTATGAATGAAAATACATACGCTTTAATAAAATTGTATTTTTTTAAATTACTTTATATCAAATTAGGATATTCAAAAGAACGAATAACATTGTCCTTATTTCATTTTTTAAATAAAAGAATTAAAAAGATTTTTTTTTTTTTTTTTGCATAACAAATATAAAATGCAATTACGTATATTTAATACGAATAAAACATAAAATAGCATTAAGGCTCATAAATTATCATTGCATTAAAAAAATTAATTTTAATGTAATAAAACGGACATGTTATTTTTTATTTTTAAAAAGACTTAAATTCAATAAGTGAAAGTTTTAAATATGAATTTATTTTTAATAAATATTTTATTATTTTGTTCTTTTTATTTATGTTTTTTAAAATCTCGTAAAGAAACACTTATTTTAGTCTCTATTTTGTCATCATTTGGAACAAAAGAATGAAATTTATATCAACATATGTATATATGTATGTACATACATGTACTATTATATAATGTAATGTAATGTATTACAATTTCTATTATACCTGTGCGGTTTATCCTATTTTATATTATATTTCAAACGTGTGTACTGTTTTTTTTTTTTAATATTATAATATTATCATGCATAATCTTTTATACAGGTGGTATACGTGTATAACATCATAAAAGAGTAAATGTCTTTTAAATGTTTTATTCATTGCCATAATTTGTTCTGAAATTTCTTTAAAATGGCGTTCATACTGACACTCTTTTTTTTTTTTTGTATTTCTAAAGCTTAAATATGCACGTTTATGAAGCGGACGTTGAATCTTTTATGCATGCATGACTATATGATGTTGTGAATCCTTTTTATGTATGGTAAAGTATTTTTTGTATTACGCTATAAGGGTGATTCTTTAGATTGTAAAAAAAAAATTGTTGTTCCAGTTTTAATGAAATAAGAAATTGATTATTATTTTTAATTAATTGTCAAATTATGTATTATTTAGAATCGCATAAAAATTATACATATGTATGTTTTGTGAATTTCGGGGACATTTTATTCAATCTATTTCAAATAGTTTAAAATTATTGGCACATTTAAAGGATGTAGTAATCTAACTGATGTTAGTTAGGACCCACCGCCCACATTTCATTTTTATTTGCAAGAGAAAATTATTTTGATGTTAAAAACATCGGTATTTGATATGCTTTTTTTATTCATAAATTACTTATTTTCAAAATATAAAAATTATAATAATTTTTAATGGAAAAGGAAATTTTTTTTTTCTTGTTTTACTTAAAAATCACCCTTTTATGTTGATTCACATAAATAATAAATAATATACATATATTTTTTAATATTTACATATTATTTCATACATTTCTACACTCATGTACTTGTATATAAAAATATATTCTGAATTATGTTTAGATAAAAGATGAAAACATATTCCATTTTAAAACCATAAATCTTTCCTGTGGGATATTATTTTTGTTTTTTTCTTTTCTTTTATTTTTTTTTAAAAAAAAACTTTTTCTTTTGACAATTTTTCTTTTTGCTTGTAAATTTCATATAAATCTAGTAAAAAAGTAAATGTTACTTGTTGCACAGTTTTCATAGTTGAAATAAGAAAAAATATACCTATAATTTATTAAAAGAAGAAAAAAAGGAAAACAAAAAGAAAAATTTTGAATAATAAAAAGATTTGTGCGTAAGAATATGAAATAATTTTATGCTGATTATTTAAGAAAACAGAAAAAATAAAGGATTTAAAAGGACATTGTATTTTTTTTTCAGTTTCATACATAAAGTATGTTATTATTTTATATTTATAAAGAATAAACAAGAAAAATATTTAATTAAATAAAATACAAAAAAAAAAAAAAAAACAAAAAAAAAAAAATTCAACTGCTTTTGTTAATTGTAATTTTTAAATAATGTGTTTAAATAGAAATGAGAAAAATGTTTATGTAACCCATCAACATTTAAATAAATTATATTTCTTTGTATTTTTGTTTTTCTTGCTATTTATTTTTATTTATTACTTTCACTCTTTCTATCTAAGTTAAATCTAAGTAAAAAATCTCTGCTTAATTAATTAAAAAAAAATAAATTGTTCATGCTACCTTTTGAATTTTATGAGTTAAATTTTATACGAACAAGTTTTCGAAAAAAAAGAGGAAGAAAAAAAGGAAAAAAAAAACTTAAACGTTTACACCTGTTTAACTGTATTTATCTTTTCCTTTTTCCTACATGTATATTTATTTTAAATTTAAATATAGAAATTCATTTATTTTATTTGATATTGAATTTTACAGTAAAATAAATGAAATAAAAAAAAAAAGCAAAATAAAAACAAAACAATTTTCCATAATTTTCATTCTTATATATACGTAAAAAAAAAACAGATGTTATCACCTAATTTTCTCCATGAAAAAAAAGAAAACAGAAAAACAAGAGAAACCTCCAAATTATACAACTTTTAACAAAACCTCTGACAATGTTATTAATTTACTTAAGCCGACCCAGTTAAGACTCAATTGTTTGTATAATGTATAATTTTACTAGGCAAAGTATACATTTAATTTTAGTTGGTTTTTCTTTGACTAAATAGATATTATACATACTACATGTTTATAACATTTAGTTTATATATAGATATATGTGAATTTTATATGTATATGTATATATGTAAATTACTTAAACACCTCAGGTGGATTTTATAAAAGAACTTTCTAATTGAAATGGAAGTCTGCTGTTAACTTAATCAAAATACAACAGTACAGTACCTTTCTCCCAATCTAAAAGTTTTATACTTTTATATAGATGTATGTAATTATCTTTTAAAATATATAAACTGATACAATTGGTGTATTATAAAAGATCTATATAATTTAAAATATCAAGTAAAACATTTTGTATACCATGTAGATACATTCTTAACATTTAAACATACTATATTTAGTATTTGGAATGAGAATATAACACCACATAAAATGCACCTTTATGATTTTAAATACAATTCAAAATGAATATATATAGATACTCTATTCTATGTACATATACATATACCTACATATGTACATATGTAATATATGTATATTCAAGAATATATAATTTAAAATTGAATTCAAACTAGAATATAACGTTGTATTTTGATAAGACATTTCTCGTAATGACCAAAATTACCCTAATAGAATATCTATCTGTTTGTGTTCAACAAAACCATTATATCTTGTACATATTTCTTTTTTATTTTCTTTTTTTCTTGTTTTTTTTTGTTTGTTTTTTTGTTTTTCCACTTGGTGAGAATAAAATTTTGTGTGGGGGATTAAAATAACATTTTGAACAAAGTAAGTTAAAAGACAAGCAGGAAAAAGGAAAAGCTTTATAATACACACAGTACACAATACACATATACAATCTATAGTATATATAATACAAGAGAGGTAACTATAAGCATTAGAAGGTAGATAAGAGTTTTTCTTTATTATTTTACTTTATTTCACCTTGTTTTTTTTTCTAGTCATAGCTTAATAGAAAATATTTATACATACCAATTTTATTTTTTTTTCTATTTTAATGGAATATTGAATACAAGTAAAAAAGGCAAATATAAAAGGAAAGAGCAGTGCGGTTTTTCTTAAATGTTAGATATAAGAATGATATGTTCACACACACAAAAAAAAAAAAAAAAAAGAAAGAAAGAAAAAGAAAAATATTTTTTTTTCATTTTATATATA
Source organism: Bombylius discolor (assembly GCA_939192795.1). NCBI lineage: Eukaryota > Metazoa > Arthropoda > Insecta > Diptera > Bombyliidae > Bombylius > Bombylius discolor. The sequence goes on along the minus strand of OW584241.1, from coordinate 838,772 downwards.
CATACATATGTATATATACAGAAAAGTATTTGTCTAGGAAATTTGATATCATCAGGAAAACTATTAATGTGCCATAGAGAATGAGAATATATAAAACGTGACTTGAATATGAGCCAAGAAATCTACCACAAAATGTTAAAGTGATATTTAACGTCTGCTAAATGGTGGAAAATGTTTGCCTTTTTAACTGTAGCGGAATAAACAAATAAATTTGTAACTTATAAAAAAACAAAAATAATTGGGTGGTTGTGTGAAATGATAAAATTAGGTGGTGTAGAAGAAAAGAAAAAAAAAATGAATAAATAAAATAAAGGTTTGTAGGTTGAAAATATTTTGATTGATTGTTCTATAACAATTTAACAGTTATCACGTGATGTTGTTTTAAAATAAATTGAACTTGTTGAATATTTTATAGTGGAGGTACTTCAGTTTAAGTTTATATCATTGTAATTTTTTATTTAATTAATTAATTATGTATCCATTTTTTTAAAAACTTATTTAAATATCCTGTTTTTTTTACAATTATTAAAAAATTAACATCTTTTATTAATATACATACGTTTTGTAGGCTGAAATAACTTTGGTCTTTTGTTTCGAATTTTTTTTGAAATTTTCACAGGATATAGGATCAAACTTTAAAATCCCTTTTTTAACATAAAAAAAAACGTAATCGGAAATTTTTCTAAGAATTGTTGAGTATAGTAGTTTGATTCAACATTTAATGTGAGGGTGGAAAGGGAAGGAAATAGTAAAAATGCTGTTGTCCTAGAACTGACCTTGTTGTATGTACTTCTCGTCCTTCTCATCTTGTAACATTGACCATTGTAATGGTTACAAATAATGTGGGCATACATACATATGTACATGAAGTAGTTTAGTTAATTTTCGAGGATGCCAAATAGCGAGTGTTAATTTGGTGATTTGAAAAAAAAAAAAAAATGAATAAAATGACCCTTTTCAATTTCAAAAGGTTAATTTGCATTCAAAGTTAATTTCGTTTTTTTTTTTTTCAAATTTTTTTTTTTTTTAAATTCAACGTACATAATTTATTTCTAGTTAAAATTATTTAAGTTGTATAAATATAGACAATTACCTCTTTGTTCACATTCATTATTTACAATTTTAAATGTAAATGGTTAGGTAAATTATACGTTCCATTTGTTCGTTGTACAGAAAAATAAAAAATAATAGTAAGAGTGCACATACATAATTTTATACATTTTCAACAAATTATTATTATTTTTTTTTTTCAAAAATTGTAGATACATAATTACATCTCTATTGTCAAAAAATTTACAATACGCTACTGAAATGTAATTCAGCATTTTAATAATACTAGCTGAAAAAAACAGAATGAAAGTTAGTAGACAATTGTGCGGTAGGTGTTTTTATGTAGAAAGCTAAATATATTCAAGAAGGCGAATTATTTACCTTTACTTTTTTTTCTTTTTGGTCGAATATGAATAAAAGTTTAAATAATAGAGAAATTCTGTACCAAGTCCTAGAAAAAAAGTATTCATTAAATTTTTTTTTTGCATGTCCTATTTAAATTTTATAGTGCAAAAAATATGAATAAAATGTTTAGATAATTTTCGTACTGATTGTGTATGTAAAATACTTGTACAACTGTACTGGGCAAATGAATATATGAAAAAAAAAAAAATTAAATCAATAAAAAATTCGTATTTTAACAATTGGTATTCATTGATTTTAGAATGTAAAATATAATACATATGTACATACGAGTACTTTGTTTCAATTGTTGACTATACTATATAATAACTAGGACATTTGAAATCTATTCTTAATTTTTTTTTATATACATACATATGACATATACTACATATATGTATTTCAAAATCAAAAATTGAAAATGGCAGTAAAAAAGCAATTTCACCTATACTATATAATAAAAACGCGTATTGTTTAGAAAATTGCACGTATACAAGTGTATCTGAATTTTTATTATACGATGAGTATTCACAGATAAATATACATATATTATGTATATAGTAGCTACAATATATGACTTAATGTATAAAAATGTATGTAAATAAAAAAAAAGTAAATAAATTTTATATTATTATGCTCAATGCTCATATTCTATTTAAATTGAAAGTATTGTTCATGGATCACAACGGACAAGATAAAAATCATTTTTTTTTTTTTTTTGTATATACGAGTATATAGAATTATATTCTTGTTCATATGTGCGCTTCATTGAATTTTCATATCAAATTTAATACTCGATAGAGGTATTTCGTTTACTTTTTCAAAGATAGATTGCAATCTGTTTTGTTTTTCTTTACTTTTTTTTTCAATACATATTTCATTTATTTTTTTATTATACATATAGGTAAGAATTCCCCAACACATATTACACAAAAAAATAAATATTTAGAAATAATATAATATAAATGAAACTATATTACAAAAATATGTGATGATAGATAGATATTTTCTTTTTGTATAAATAAGAAAAATCCAAAAAAAATACAACTTTTATGTACATATGTACATACTATATATACTCTTATATACGTATACATCAAGTATAACATACATAAGTATATTCATCGTTTAGGGAAAAAAATTGAAATTTATTACGAAAAAATGATTACTTTTATACGTTTATTTTTACAATATTATAAAAATAATATGATTCTTACTAAAAATATTATATACATATGTATGTATGTATATGATTCGGGAGGAGCACAAATGTAAAAAAAAAATTGTATAGATTACAACAGATGGTTACAACTCAATTTCAAATAATATAACTTGTGTGTATAAAAGGAAGTATATTACTTAAAACTTATTCATGTCATGTGGGTTGTATTGTTATTATTATGTTATTACATATTTTACGAAATATTTAATAGAATACATGTATGAATCGCAGATCACAAGTTTTTGTGTAAAGAATTCAATGTAATTCAGTGCACTTGAGACCTTATATCAAATAGGATTTACATATAATAAGTCGATTTCTAGGAAAAATGTAAGAAAATTTGAATTTATTTAAATGTTTTTTTTTAGCTGTAACACAGAAACTAAGAATAATAATATGGTAGGCCGAGTTATGGTTAAAGAGGCAATTTTTAAATTCAAAAAAAAATGATATTTGTACTGTTAAATATTATAAACAATATCAAAGGCTTTGAAAAAGGACCAAAAATGTTGTCCAGAGAGATTTTGAAGAAATTAATCGACTTAGGATCAAAACTTAAAAGTGTTATATATAAGGATAATGCTTCTGATAGACACTTTAACGGTCTTAAATGAGTTACTCAATTGTTTCAAAATTTTGCTTTAATAAATTAACTTTGAATTCACCAAATTAAAATTTAAATTTATTTCATCATAAATATAAAATTAATTTTCAAACACTTAAATGTATCTATTTTATATGTATGTATATACCTAATCTTGAGCTTTTTTATATGATAGTGCTACACTTTTAGAAATTATTAAGGAAATTGTTGTACTTGTAAAAAAGGTGAATATTTTATTTGAAAAAAAAAATGTATGAAATAAATGCATTTCTCTGTACCCTAAGATTTCTTTATTTTTATTTTTCAAAGAAATACTCTTAAATTTATCTTAAGTTATTTAAACCTTACACACCTTTTGTTTTCCTTCACTATTTGTTTGTATATAGGTGTGTGCTTTATTTTTGTATCAAATGACAGAGTCATGAAAAAGTCATTCAAAATATAAACAACATGAACTGTGAAAAATGTCAAGGTAGAAATGAAACTATTTTTTTTTTTGTTTTTTTCATAAGAAAAAGGAATTCATGCTGAGTGAGAAATAGAAGACATTTAGACAATATCAAATATAAAAGGATATGTAAAAGTAACAGCAGGAGGTTAAAAAAAGCGTTATTATATTGTTGTTACTGTTGCAGTTTTCTATAATTTTTTTTATTATATAGAAATAATATAAATCTTATCATCAACCAACCACCTCTGTATAGTGATAAGAAAGAAAAAAAGAAAAGACATTATTATAAGATTTCAAGTTATGTAGAAGATTTTTCTTAGATTTTCTGTTTTTGTTGTTGTAAATATAAATAGTTCAGTGCATGAAAGTGCAAATTTACGTATAAAATCTAAAAGAAAAGATACTAAAATTGTGTGTTAGTTGGTTATCTTCTGAAATGCAAATAATTTTTTCCTACTTATTTGTTTTTTTTTTTTTATTTTTATTCTACGAGTACTTTTTATTTGTTTATGTTTTTTATTTTTGTAGAAAAATTTGTCTTTGGAGAAAATTAAATGAAATTGATTTTACATAAGGGAATTTCGAATTTTCCAAAGTTTTTCAATTACATTTTGTCCTAATGGGTTTTTCTGAAACAACATTTAATTTTTTTTTGTTTATATTTAATTTAAAGTTTTTTTTATCATTTCAAGAAATAAAATTCATAGTTTTTAACAATGTAAAACTGAATTAATAAATTTTAATCAATGTAGTGAATGAATGTAAAGTATTAGGAAACTTTCGAAGTTTTCTGGAAGAAATTCGGTGTAAATTAGAAAAAAACAGTGTTTCAAACCAATTTTTATTTATAATTTTAAGTTAGCCAATAAAATCCAAAAAATACTTTCGTTCTGGTATTTTTTGGAAGAAAAAAAACTATAGTACAACTAAATAACAGTAAATTCTTAATTTTCTAATTTTTTCATTTTATTTAGATTTGCAGTTTAGATTGAATGTACTCGTATATAAATTCAATTTTATTTGCATTTACATTCAAGTAACCAAGTACCTAGTCAGCAACTAAAAAAAATAAATACATTCTAAATTATTTCTTCTTTTTTTTTTTCTAATTTCCTTTCCATCATTTATCATTTTATTTCATGCTGTGTACAAAACTTAATTGAATCTCTTTTAATTCACCTTGTTGACGACAAAGTCAATCTCAGGTTACAAAAATGTTTCAACCTTAATTGAATTAATTTGATTGGAACTTTTCTCATTAGAAAAAAAAAATAAGAAGAGATATTTTCTTAGATGATGTTTTGACAAGAATTTCATGAATTAAAAAGAAAAAAAAAAAAAACTAAACATATTTTTATACATGAATAAAAATATAAACAAACTTTTTAAAAATATATTTATGTATGTAGGTATGTGTGTACATATACGAGTGTACGCAGTTACTTTAATTTAAGAAAAAAAAAAGTAGAAAAGATAATGTAAGAGAAAAAAAAAATCTTAATGTGAAATGAAATCAAACGATACATAGAAAATGAGTAAAAATAAATAAATTAAAAAGTTTCTGAATAAAAGGAAATTTCTATTTTATTTTTTGTTATTTTTTTCTATCCGAAATATTTGTATTAAATTCCATTTGTACAGTTTTTAAGTAAATTAGAAGAAAATCTGATTACAAAAAAAATTCAAATTAATTTTTCAAAGTTTTATTTCATTGTATTTATTTATTTATTTCTGAAAATTGGAATATAAAGCTAACACAACAAGAGGTGTATTCAAGAGACTGCATTTTAAGTTGGTACACAATTGGCCCTATAACTGCTGTAATGAGTATACCTACAATTAAAATTTGATAGGTTTCTACGAGACTTATTAGGAATGCAAATTTTTTTTTTTTTTAAATTACATACATTTAAAACATTTGAGTGATGTTAAAAATATGTAATTTACTTTGACATATTCATTAACTTTACACTCATACATATGTATATGTAATTCTAAAGGACAGTTTTTTTTTATATTTGTGTCCACTTAAAAATTGTTTTAGATTTCTAGAAAGTATGTTAATGTGACTTTTATTCTTTTTTGAAACATAAAACATAAATAAAAGCTTTTATTATCCTTTTTATTTTATTCTAAAGTTAATTTTAGTGTATAATCTTAGTTTTGTAGGCAATAAAAAAAACAATTTATTTAAATATTCCTTTTATAAAAAACTAAAAATATTTATCAAAAAATTGTTAATGGTTTTTCTAACATAGTTTGTTTTTTTTTTCATGGCGAAATAGCTCATAAAACATTATTTTATATTTTTACGTTCCTTATGAGCCATTCAAATTGTCATAATGACCATGACAAAAAAAAAAAATAAAATAAAGGGTGTTTTTCAATTCCTTTGAATTAATGAAACTAACTTTATATCTTTATTTTCTTTATTATCTTTATTTTCTCTAATTATGAGCTTTGCTAATAAATTAATTATATGAAGTTTTGAATTACTTAACATACTTATTAAATATTCCATGTATTCTGAAATTTACACAAACACATATACACATCAAAAGAAAAGTTTTACATTACAGTCGTTAAATAAACAATTTTTAAATACATAATAAAGATTGAATATGAAAAAAAGTGTATAATAAAAATGAATAAATCCTACACATTTTATTTACTTTTATTTGAAATTCAGAGTATCTGTTAATAAATGAAATTAAAAAAAATATCTTAACTGTAACACAATTTTTTTTTATTTTAATTTTAATTTTAATTTGAATTTTCAATTACACCTTCACATAATTATATACACACATATATGTACATACATATGTACATACAAGGATACATCATGTAAATTCCGTTTTATATCGTTACATAGAACTTTTAATTATTCATTTTATAAAAGAGAAGTCCGTTTTTGAAATACTCAAGTACATACATATGTACATATATTACATGTATAGATATATAATATCTATAATACATATTTTGTTATATAACATAAGTATGATGAATATTATAAATCTACACAAAAACATTTCATATACATATATACATACAACAGGAAACATCTCAAAGTTGCGATTAAGGTCTTCCGAATGAAATATTATTTTGGATTTGACTTATACTACATATATACATACATATGTATGTAAAGTTATATGTATATAAAATTTATCTTTAATTCTCGTCGCATATGCAAAATACTATCCATTTGGGACATTAAATTGCAACTTGGGAGACCTTTTAATGTTATTAATTATGAATTCAACAAAGAGGAGACTGAGAATTTTTATTTATGTGGGATTGTTCATGAAAATTATGCGAATAGATTTTTCCATGAACTTGTATAAATTACCAACTTCCATCTTTTTTTTTTTTAACCTTTTTGAAAATTTGTTTTAAAATATAATTTCTATAAAATTCTTTAGGCAATATTCTCTTAGAATATACAGTTTCTGGAATTCACCTTTCACAGAAATTTTTCAAAAATGTATACATTTTTCGTGAACAAACCTTTAAAAATTTGTTACGTAGTACAGAAAAAAAAACTGTATTAATCACATACATATGTATTTTTCATATATTTAGTAAATTAGTTGAAAATTAAAACAGAAAAGTGTTTTTTTTTTTTACTTTTTTTGCAAATTAAAAATTATTTTTGAATAAACTAATATGAAATTACAAGATTAAAATTATTATTAAATGAATATTAATTTCATTTTTGCATTTTTTTTATCTCATAAAATGAAAATAAAATCTAATTTTAAAGTACTTATCATTATCGAAGTTTAAATATGAAAGTTAAATTAACAAAAAAAAAACATATGATGTATGTACGAATAATTTGATTATTTTATTTCAAAATGAATTTTCCTTTTAAATGAAAGCTCAAATTTTTTTAAATTCAATACGTTGGCTATAATCAAACATCATATATCTAGAAAAAAAAAAGGAAATTATAGATTATCTTATTTCACATCGAAAATCTTTATAATTTGGCTAAGTGAAAAACTTATAATAAAATAAAATTAATCATGGATTGAGTTTCAATAATTTCTAATTTCTAACCTTTTTGACAGTGAAGAAGCAAAGTTATGGTTAAGATGCTTGATTTCTGTACTAAATTCATTATGAACTTTTTTTTTTTTGAATTGAAATAAATCAGACTGACTATAGTTTTTGTTTTTTTTAGTCCATTTATTTTTACGTAAAACCAAAATTTCATATTTGACATCGATTATAAGATTCTTCTAAAACGTTTAAAAATTGAATAAATTTAAATTCAAAATATAAGACATGTGTATGTATATGTATGCATGATTTAAAATTTTATGACGTATCTGTCAAAAGAATATTGTACTATTTTTAAAATCAAATACTATACGCATTTACAGGGTGTCCTTATTTATTTAAAAAGATTTTTTTTCCAGTATTGAAGTATACATATATTGTAAGATTCTACTTTTATTTTACTTACTAAAATAGAATCTAAAAAAAAAAATCGAAAATCAAATTTTCAAGTTTACTGAATATCCTTCATTCTCGAGAATAATTTATTTCATTTTATTATGGCCACCATTATTTTATATTCAATCATTATTTTTTCTATAAAGTATATTCTGGATTTGACAAGTATCTCATTTGGAAAATGTAAAAAGCATATTTTGCATGAAAGGACAATTTTGATTTTTCGTTTTTTTTTTTTTAAATTGTTCAATATTATTGAATTAAAATTTTTGAAAAATTTATTTGTATTTTAGATATTTTATTTTTAGTATAAATATAAAATGTATATCTTTGCTAGAAAAGATAAGGATATTAATAAAAAATAATTTAATTATACAAATTAGAGGAGAAAAAAAAATTGATTAATAAAACATAAACAAAATATCGCATAGTAAATTTTCAATATAATTTTTCACATGTTCCAGGAAAATAATGAATATCAAACTTTTTAAATAGAAAAAGAAAATAAATTGTTGCTTTGAAATTATATTTTTTGTTGTTGTTGTTGTTGTGAAAATACGATTGTCGATGCTGTTATACTGCTATAATTTATTTGATTCCCTATTGAATTTTTTTCCATATGTTTTCTAAAGCTTTATTTATTGCAAATTGTAGTTTAGTTTTTATTTTCCTTATTCCTTTTTTTTTTTAAAAACTTTTTACTTTTTGTATTGAAAGTGCATTGTAATATGTGTACATTTGTTCTTTATGACCTATTCATCCAAATCGTGTTGATGTGATGCACCAACAAGTCTTGTTCGATTGATAGGTTTTATTTTAAAGTAAAAGAAATATCAATAATCTATAAAATACTGAATACCGGAACAATAAAATGTTTATTTTTTTGTTTGTTTGTCTTTTTGTTTTATTTTTTGAAATGATAATAAAGGTGAAATGTGAAAGTAAAGAAGTACTTTTCAAAATAAAATGTCTGCTAATAACAAATGTGAATAAAAATAAATAAAGTGCTATACTATAGAGGATCATGTGTTATACTATTGTTAAATAAAACTAGAAAAATGAATGCGACACAATTCGAAAAAAAAAAAATAGAAATAGACAAGAATTCACTGGAGTAAAATTGAAAGTCAAGAATGATGCTATTTTGTTTCAAGGATTGTTTGAAAGTATCATTAGAAAAAAATTGCAATTCATTAGAAATATTTTTTTTTTAAACAGAGGAAATGTATTCATTATTGGATGAAACTGAAAAAATGAAAATAAATAAATAAACAGGATACCTATTTTGAATGTATTTTGCATAATTAAAATTGAAATTTATTCCTTATTTTTTAATTAATTTAATATTTTAAAATATATCACGTATGCATTCTCTTTCCGCCAGAAAGTAAAAGGCTTAAGGTTATCAATTTGTCTATAGTTGTGTGAGATAGATAAGCTTTAACGAGGAGGATTCGAAATCAAATAATTACTGAGGATAAAATAATAATAAGTATTTTTTTTTAAAGTCATAATCTTTATGTCTTCATGACTAGAACCTAATCTAGCTGGACCATTAAATAAAATAATCTAGATTAAATTATTATTTATCTACGCTTTAATTGTATTGTAAATGTAAATTTAAACTTCTGTTTTCACAATTATTGAAAGACAAAAAATTCTGCTTGTGTATTGTTACTGAAAATAAAAACAAGATGGGTGATATTCATAAAATATTTATCCGGAACTTGAATATAAAAAGAGATTTCCGTTTTATTAAATTTTAGTGTATTTTTTTAAAGATTTAAAAAATTAAAATTAAATTTAGAAAGTAAATTTTTTACATCCTTCTTATGATACGTTAATCTTAAATATAACTTTTATGTATTTTTTTTAAATTCATTTTATAATCGCTTTCATGAATTCAAATTTTAAAATATCTTAGATATAAATTGATTATATCGATTTTGTTCAAAAACATGATTTTTTTTTTCATAATAAAAAAATGTATAAATTTTATACTTGAATAAGTGTAAATTGTATATAGTAGTATACGTATGTATGTATGTGTGTGTGTATAATGAATATCGAAAAATAAAAATTAACATATCGCTTGCTCATCATCATATAATATACTTTATATTCATGATGTACTTAAATTCTTTAATTTCATATATACAATATACATATTATATATTGTACTTAACATAACAATTTTTGATTTAGATTTTTTAAGTATGGTATATACATATAATATACTTTTCACTTAAAATATAATATTTTGTCTATAAAATATTTTAGAGAGTATAAGAGCAATTTAATGTACTGTACATGATTTTTACTTACGTTATGTATAATTTTCACGAAACACATATTTAAATATTTACATACGGTGTACAACAGTAAAAGTATATTCTACTAAAATAAAAAATACAAAAATGTACTTATCGTTGTACATATCTTTATATTATATAGAATTTTTCATAACTTTACACGAAAAATCAACTGTGTATAAAAAAAAAGAGAAATAAAAGTATATAATGAATGGAAAATATACTTAGAAGAAGTAAGCAGTAGTATAATAATACTATATATCCTTACGCTACATACATACATACATACATACATATATATGTATATATATGTATATGAAGAAAAAAAAATAAAGTCTGGTAAATATTTGGTTTTAATCAACCTGAAAAAAAAAAGTTTCACCTGACTTGAATTTGATTAGGAGTTTTCTAGAAAATGATATGTTTACTAAAATGAAAGCGAAAAAAAAGAAGAAAAATAATAAAATCAACAAAAGAAAAAGAACACATACACACACAAAAAAATGAAAATGAAAATTGTGAGAAAAATGAAATAAAAACGATATAACAGGTAAAATAGAGAAAAAACAATAGCTGGTATATATTGAAGAATAATAATCAACTTTAGTATAAAAGTAAAACGTTTTTTTAATCAAAACTTTTCAATCGGTAGATAAGAGGCGTTCACCAGTGTTTGTACAGTACCAATATATGCGTATACATACTTTTTTTTGTTTTTCATTCTATTTTTTTTTTTTTTTTTGAACAATTGCAACAGGTGTATTTCGTTTTTTTCCAAACACCATTTTTTCGGTGATTTTATTTTCATTTTAAATTTTTCAAAGTTGATTTGACGTGTGATAACAAACACAAATGATAATTTTATTATTTTTTCTTATTTTATAGAATGTGATTTAAAAAAAAACAATAGCTGAGATTTTTATTTGAAAAAAGAAAAAAATAAACATTGTGGAGAAAAAACAACGATCAATTTTTTTTTTATTATTATTTGAACAAGATAATTTTGAAAATTCAATGTTGTTTTAAATTTGTTTATATGATAATTTTACAAAGAAGATTATTTATGATAAATTTGTGTGTGTGTTTTTTTATTTTTCAGAATTGATTATGTATATAATTTATATAGAATAGTGAGTGAAGGGATTCAATTTCGAAATTATGAAAAAATTATAGAAGATGAATGTAATTTGGAATGTGTATGTTCAATAAAACGGTAAATTTAGGACATAAAAAAATTATTGAAGAAGACATTTATTTTTTATTAGGTATCGAATAATAAGTTTGAAGAGAAAATAGTTTGTAATTAAATATTTATATCATAAATATTAATTCATCATTAAAATGCCAATTATTTTTTTTTCTTTTTAACCCTTTTTCTAGATACAAGAATACATATACATACATATGTTAATTGGAATGAATATAAAATAAATAATAAATCCGTTTCAGTCTTTAATTTTTTAACTAATGGTTTTCTAGTTTTTTTTTGCAAAGAAAATAACTTATAAAGCAAATATTATTATGTATTTGTTTTGTAGAGTTCCCCATTTATAAACACACCTTAGACTAGAACTATACATATCAGTGTATACATATGTACATATTATAATTTAAGGACCACAGGTGCTCATTTACTTGTGGTATATTATAAATAAAATATATGTTCTCTTTTCTTTATATTGCATGTAAATTCCAACATATACATTTAATTTTATAAATATATGTATATAAAATGTATTTAAAGTATATAATATTCCTATAACACTAAAATATACACACAATCTTTTTTTTTTTATACACATAAAAAAGGTCATTACAAGAAAATTTGTCGCGCCGTAAAATAAACTTTTTCTTAAGTGACATAATAATGGGTAATTTAGCAATAACAGTTAAATATCCCTACCCTAATATGTATCTATATACTTACATATAAATATCTTTAAGTTTTTAGTATTTTTACAAACAATACAACAACAAAAACAACAACTAAAACGAAAATAAATTTGTTCTTTTTTTTTTATTATTTTCGTATTCTAAGAAGTGTTTTACAAGGAAAAGTATGAACTTTGTCAATCGATAGTGAATATAAATATATAAATAATGAGTACGATAAAAAAAATTACTTATATTTCAATAATAAATTGGAAATACTTAGCACGGTAATTTATACTTAAGTGTTCGATATATATATTTTTTTTCATATTCATTTATATTAGCTTTATTATGTACTTATACTTATTTAAAAAAAAAAAAAAAGAATTTGCAATCGATACGAATAAATAATTTTTTTTTTAAATGATACTATAAAAAATTGGATCGAATGAATTAAATATAAACTTCAATTATATAATTTAAATTACATAATTAAATTTTTTTTGTCTTATATCCTTTAAGCATTTAAATGTTTTCTATTACTTTTTTTTTATTTTCAACGAATTCCAGTAAAAAGAGTTAAATTTAATTTTTTTATTTATTTATTTATTTTTTTTTCTATTTTACAAATAGGAAAACTTCCTATTTTATATCATAAATTAAATTCAATAAAAGCGAATAGGTATTTTTTTCTTTGTATCCAAAACTTTTTCCCTAAATTTTTTTCAATAATATTGAAATGAAATAAACAAAATATAATTTAATTCACAAATATGAAGTGACAATTTTCATGTTGGAAATTTTCTTTTATCATATTTTACAAATAGAAGAAAAAAAAAACCCTAAATCAACGTAAAACAAAAACAAAAAATAAAAAAGTTTTTGTATAAAAACCTTTTCAGGATAATTTAAAAACAATCGCATTTTCAAAACAAAATCAAGTAACCCTTATTGAATTTTTTGTTTGTTTTGTTTTTGTTTTAAATTTTATTTTGTCGTGTGGTTTTATATCTAAGGGAAAAAAAGTTTCGTATTCTTTTTTCTCAAGTATCTAACAGCATTATAAGGATATTTAAAAAAAAATCACTACATATAAATATGTAAAAAAGAGTACATTTTGAATATACATATATACATAATCTATTATATCATATACAACATATATGTATAAGCATATATGAAAAAAAAAGTATTGAAAATCACCTGTGTAAAATTCAAATTTACCATCATATATACACAATAGTTTCAAAATATCTTTTTTATAATATGTGAATCTTATAATACAATCCGGAATAGCTTCAAGCTTCTTCTCTAGAATGGTATATTAAATTGAATTTCATTGTGAAAATTAGATGAAAATATGAAAAAAAAAATAAATAAATAAAAAAAATCATAATATTCCCTTAAAAAAATAATATAACAAGAAAACGATGAAAAAAAAAGAAAGAAAATCTTATAAGAGAAAAATTATGAAGAGAAAATGGAAAATATGATGTGTTTAATAGTAGGTAGAGAGATAACAACAAAGTACAATACAACACTGATGAAAAATCAAAGTCAAGATCGTTTGCATACTAAAAGAGATTCTTAGAAATGCCTTAGAGCATATATTCTGGATATGATGAGTGTATGTACATATATATTAAATGAACTGAACTCTTTATTATTATGTTTTCATTTTTTTTTCATCTTATGTAGCACATACATAGTATGAAAAAGTATAAAGAAGATTATATAAAATATATAAAATTCATTTTTAATGGTTGCAAAAAGTTTAATAGGAAAGTTTGAGAAGAAAGAACGATGATTTTACCGTTTTTCTTTTTCTTCTTAGAAATTGAATGTACACGGTGGTGTATATCCTTTTCTATGAAATTTATATCAATACGAAAATATTTGTTGATTTATAGAATTTTGAGACAATTTTTGTTATTTTTATAGTTTAACTGTAATAATTTAGGAAAAAAATTTATTTATTAGGATTGAAAAAAAAACAGGATAAGAATAAAAATGTTAATTTCGGAAAAGTACATTTCTATATAGTAACGAAAAGTTCGCTGTTAAAAATATCCTGTATTAGTTTATAGAAAATATCTACAGAAATTTTGAAGAATATGTTTTTTAGCTACTCTAAGTGTTATCTGAAGAACACTATTTCACTATTAATTAGATGCTAGAAAACTACAAATTATTTTATAATCACACTGTATCTGTATCTATACAACTTGGCTGAAAATGACTATATACTTGCTTCCATCGAAAATGCAAATCATTGTGAATGAAGTATAAAATTGTTCTTGGCAGTTATGCAACAAAATAAAAACACAAAAAAAAAATGCAAGTTTAAATGAAGATTGCTTTTGTACGTTTTTAATAAATAGAAGCTATTTTCCAGTAATTGATCTTGGCTTATAAGTAAAAAAAAAAATACATACTTACAAACACGTATATGACAAATTTGCAAATTATAATTAGGACAACAACAAAAAAAATAGAATAAGGTTGTGTTAACTTAATGTACCAAAATTCTTAATCTATCAAGATTAATTATATGAACAAATACGACATTTATTAAAATCAAATTGAATCTTCAAGGAGATACAGAAAATCAAATTGTTGAAATCAAGGTGTACTCAAATTATTTGATTATCTATAATTTGTAAAATATTTCAATATTAGTGGTAAATTTATAGAAAATTTAATAATAAAGTAAAATATTGTACGTACATATCACGTATTTTATGTAGAATAGAAATTACATGATGATTTTATTTGATAAATAATACTCCTATATTTTTATATTCTGTAAAAGTTAACAAGTTGTTTGCATAATGAACATACAAAATCTTATAATTCATATTCCATAGTGATCATCGATTAGTTGACAATTGCTAGATGAGGTTCATGATTTTGCATTATAAATATCCTTTTTTGTATATATACATATACATATATGCATATGCAATTATATAATATTAACTAAAATTTAAATACGTACATATGGTGTTTATACTTACAAAGATGAAGACCAAAAATCTAAGCCATATATACAGACCGTTCACATTTAAAATGTATCTATGCGATTATACGAGTACATACATATGTATGTACATATATACATACATATTTCATTTTATATGAATTTAGTCAGATTCATACATTTGTGGCTGTTTGGTATTGCTAAGCCTATTAAAATTCTAAATATACATACATACATACATATATACAATAGTGTGTACATTTTGAACGTTTTAATATTTGTTTCATTTCAGATAATAGAGAAAATTTTATACTGTATAGTATATTATAATCATATATGTATATATATCATATAATCATTATGAAATAGATAAAATACATAATTGTGTGGAATTCAACCCTTATTAACAGCCAACTACTCGTCATGAATATCATCATTTGTAAAGGATGTACGAGTATTGTATAAGTTTGTAATGTTTTAACTCAAGAAAGAATTTGAATGTATAGTTTGGTAAATAGGGTAGAGATTTAGATAGTTATGTATCAGTATCAGAAGCTCGGGTTTGTTATGTCTCAAATATTCAGAAAATTTTTATTTAATGGTTATTTCAATAACAAACTTGTCATGAAAGAAAATTGATTCTGAAATAACAAAAACATATTATGTTAAAAATGAATCAAATATTCAATAAATTAAAATATTTCAAATTCTATAAAATGTTCTTAAAATTTTATGAAAAATTATAAAAAAAAAAAATAAAAATCACCCTATTTCATTTGAACATAAAATCATGTATGTACATAATAATTATCCTGTAATACCCCACCGGCCTAAAATTGAAGCGCTTCCAAAAGAAGCGCATTGGAAGCGCTTCTTCGTCATAGTTTTTGGGAGCTCTTTTGGAGCTCTTATAATTTGTACACTAAATACACAATTACATATGAATTTTTTTATTACGTAGACGCTAAAAGCTATTACGAAATAGTCTCATTCTTTTGTGTGAAGTGATTAGTTCATTAAAATAACTTAGTATTTTTTTTATTAAGGTTAAAAAAATAAACAAATAAAAAAAACAAAAAACAAAATTAAATAATAAATTCGTAATTAATTTTTCTATTTAACAAAGTAGTTTAAATATATATGTAATGATTTTTAATAAAGTTAAAAAAATGAACTATTAAAAATTAATTAAAGATTGAAAATTTATTAACTTATATTATAAGTTGAAAAATCAATATTGATTTCGAAAATAATAAAAACCACTTTACTTAAAATATCATATAAATTCCATAAAAGCTTTAAAAGCTTATACAAATGTGAAGTGCTTCTAAAACGCTTCCATCTGAAGCGCTTCTGAAGCGCTTCTATGGGAGCAAAATAGAAGCGCTTCTTTCTGCGGACATCCAATGATAAAAAAGAAATGAAGAAGGATACAAAGAGGAAGCGCTTACTGCATCAAAAGAAGCGCTGAAACAGCGATGTTTCAGCGCTCCTTTAGCCGCTGGGACGCTATATTATACATAATATGTATGTATATAATAAATGTATAAAAGAGAAACATATAAAGTCATAATCATATTTTGTGAGTTAATATTTCATACTTAAATTTATGTGTGGTCTCCTGAAAACTGACCTTATAAAGTAGGAATATTTCTGTTAAAAGAAAGTAAATTCTTATTCCCTTTAGGTTTAGGATAGGATAAAAATGCGTATGTACATAATATGTATGAATTCTTTAAATACATGTATAGTATATGCAATACACATACATATTTAATTTCTTGCCTCTATCGATATAAACTCTCAGTACTCATTTCTCAGACCACAGTCCTTACTTCACTGTACTCAGTAATCAATCCTCACTTTTCAGTCCTCGCTTCAACGTACTCACTTCTAGGTCCTAACCTAGACCGTGACCTCGGCCTCGACCTTGACCTCTAACTTGACTTCGACCTCGACCTTGACTTCGACCTTGACTTCAGCCTTGGCCTCGGCCTTGAATTTGACCTCGACCTTGACTTCGACCTCGATTTCGACCTTGATTTTAACCACGACCGCACCCAACCTCTATTTTGACCTGTGTGTGTGTGCGTCTGCGTTTGTGTTTGTATGTGTTGCTACATTACTATTACCATTCGAACTGCATATGAAAAGTTTAAATTTTTTTTTAATCATTTTCAGAAATAAAATTTAATTGTTCCTTATTATAACTTTAATGACAAAATGTGTTTTACATTTTTATTTTTCCTAATTAAAACCGTTATTCTCTTTTAAAATGGAATGAACAACAATATATATGCAGTATACTTTAAAGGATTAATTAACTAAAATGTAGAAGTTTTTATTTAATAGAAGAAATTAAACAATGTCTCATAAGGTTTCTTTTCGTAAAAATTATGTGCGTTCTAGAAATTTTCATCCATAAAGTTTTTAGTTTTTTTTTAATAAAATGTAACTTCTAAAACATTTAAAAAAATATACAAGTACCTACTACGGACATTGAAAAATTTTTTCTATTCATTTCCTTGAGATATAAAATGTTGCTTCCTTATAATTTTCATTGCTCATTTATCCTAGAAGAATATTTTCATTTAATTTCTGCTTTTTTTTTCATAATCATTTTTTTATATTTCATTTAAAAATTGTTATATTATATTTTAAAACGAATTACCGCTACTATAAGATTTTCTATTTATTTTTTTAATTATGATTATATCGTATTTTTATTGTCATCTTTTTCTAACAAACATTTTTCAATGTTGCAAAAAAAAAATAATTTAAAGTTGACAAAGATTGTAAGAGAAAAAAATATTTAAAAGGAAAAAAAAATGACAAATAAAAACACACTTTTGTTATAGAGTAAATGTAACAAATATAACTTTATTCTTTGTATGTATTTTAGTTTTTTTTGTTGTTGTTGCTTTTTTAAAAGTGTTTTTCTTTTTAAAACATTTATATATAGTTTAAACTTTTTCAAATGAAAAAAGAAATGGAAAAATAAATATGTATTTTCACTAGTTAAAACTTTTAATTAAAGAGATAAGGATGACGAAAACAACAAAAACAACAACTACGACAACAGCAACAGTAACAAAACAACAACAATAACAAAAATAATGATTATCATTATAACGAAAAACAAAAAAAAAAAGGTTAAACATTGTATTTGTACTAAGGACGACCAAATGATAATAGAAAATTTTGCATATTTTTTCTTATTATATTAAAAGAAATTAAATATAAGAACTGTTAAAAATCTTATTTCTGGTCTTTCCTTGATGATTTTGTTTTTGTTTTATTAATTTGCTTTTTTTTGTTTGTGATTTATTCAATGAAAAAATATATTATTTGTATTTTTCTTGATCATTTTTCATTAGACAATTACATTTTGTTTTAATGATAATAATTTTCGAAAATCAGAAGATAAATTCGAAGTATGTACATATTTTATTTTAAAAATATGCGGTCATAATATCACGACATAAAATAAATTATTTTAAAGAGAATTCAAAAGGTTTTTTGTTTTTACAAAAATCTTCTTGAGAACAAAAAAGAAAACAGTAATGAATAATAACTTAAATAATATTTTATATTTACAGGGTATCTCTAATATTTAAAACCAATTTTTTTTTTTTAAAAAGTATGAAAGAGAAGTTGTGTTTTTGCCATAGAAAACGTTTTTTTTTTTTTCAAGAGGAGATTTTCATTTGGAATTAATTGAATTGTAATAATTATTTTAATAAAAGACTTTGTTTTTATTAAGTAAAAATACTTCCCGTATTTAATAAAAGTTTTGATGATAACTGAAAAAGTGAAAGTGTAAAACTAAAACTATGTACTAAAACTTAATTTTGTTAGTTTTGTGGAAGTTCAAAAAAGTTCCTATTTAAAAAT
Organism: Bombylius discolor; assembly: GCA_939192795.1. Lineage (NCBI taxonomy): Eukaryota > Metazoa > Arthropoda > Insecta > Diptera > Bombyliidae > Bombylius > Bombylius discolor. Next base: position 819,518 of record OW584241.1, on the reverse strand, counting down.
GTTTAGGTAACCGGAAAGTACAGTACATATGCCAAAAATCATTAAAATAAAATAAGTATTTCAAACTAAAATAATATTATAAAAAGAAATAAAAAAAAACACTTAAGAAATTAAAGAATAATAAAATTTAACTACTGGAATATCAAATTTCTTAAAATTTGTAAATTAAATAATAAAAAAACATCCTGTACATATGAACAACAGAAAATTAAAGAAAAAAAAAATATACTTGTATTATTACGAAAAAGAATAACAATAAACGGTTAGAAAAGGAAAAAAAAAACATTACCGAAAAAGAAGTAATGGATTTACTTACTATGAAATTTTTTTTTGATTTTCTTAATAAGTTAGATCGTATACACAAATACATATAAAATACAGATTTTTCCTTTCTTAATTTCTATGAGAATTAACTTCCTATGAAATACAATTTTTTTTTTATATTTACTGCAAATCTTAATTCCATAGTCTTTTAAGGAAAAAACGTTATGTTAATAATGTAAAAGTTAATTGCTTATAATTTATTAAATTTTAAAATTCTCTTATAATTGAATTTTAATTGAATAAATCCTTTTTGTTCTTTAAATATATTTTTTTTTTTCATTTATTTTTATGTTCATGATGATATTTTTTACCTGAAGAAAAATTTCTTTCTGTAATTAAAATTTGAATTTGTTTGTAATTATTTTTGTTTGAAGAAAATTAAATGTAAAAGAATTTTCTAGGAGCAAATATATGTATATTAAATGAACAATTTTTAAGTAAATTAAATTATAAATTTTAAAAATGTAATAAATAATATAATAAAATGAAGTAATTTAAAATATTTTTAAGAAGTGGATTTTTCTTAAAATAATTTCTTAAGGTACTTTTGTTTTGTTGTTGTTGTTATAACATAGCTATGTATTTTTTATAGTATGTGAATACACAATCGAGGATATAAGTAGTGTAAATTAATAAAAAGAAAATAAATTAGTTATTATGTCGGCTTTATCCCGTACGATAGGAAATTTTAAAGGTCAAAGCTTAAAGGGTTAAATAATAAATTAAAAAAATTATCATTGAATATTATAAAAAATTCCTTTTTTTTTACAAATTTTCTCATAAAATAATAAATTCAATAATATATTCAGAATAATTTAATTTTTAATTCAAATGTCACATTAAGAAAAGTACTTATAGGAATTACATTTTTAAATAAATATTCTATTCCTTTTTTTACCCTTATCATTTTTATAACATTTTTACTTTTTAAACTACGTAAATAAATTAATTAGGAACAATAAAAATATGTCACATATTATATGTATGTATGTCAAAATTTAAGGGAAAAAAAGAAACCAAATTTTCAAAAATAATTTAAACAGGAAATTTTACATATGTATGTTACGGTGCAAATTTATTTAAAACTTATAAATTTCTTATCTGAAAGAAAAATTAAATTTTTAATTAAAAATTTAAATACTTTTTGTTCTTCGTATATTTTATACTCGTAATTAATGTGTAAAAATTAGAAAAAGGGTTATGTGTTAAAGAAAATAAAACGTATTTAATAAATTACAAATTTTTTTAACCCAAAAAAAAAAAAAAACTTTGTATAAATTTATTATATTTGGTATAAAATGTACGTGGGATCAAGTAAGTACTTCATATAATATGTATATGCTATACTTATTTAAGTTTTTCTGTTCAATCCTTTGTCTTAAAATGTCATGTTAAAAACGAAAACTTTTTCAATAAATGTCTTAAAGTTTACTATCACTTTATCAAGGTTTTTGTGGTAAATTTTCTTTTATGTATAACATATAACACAACACAATATTATAATCGTGTATGTAAAATTGGTTAGATCGCTAATATACTTACTGTCACCCATATCCATAATTTTACATATAATATACCTAATATATATATTTTTATACAGAAGCGTATACGTTGTAAATTTTCACATATCGTAATATTTCTATATAAATATTTTTTGTTGTTGTCAAATATCAAAATTATGTAATAATAAATATACATATACGTATGAATTCTACATGGATGTAATATTTATATGTAATTAAGAAATTCTTTTAGAAAAATCTATAAAGCCAGCTTAACGTAATCCTGACATAAGTAAAGCCCAAACATAACACAAAAAAAAAAAAAAAAAAAAAAAACAAAGTTTTTCTTGAATTTTACCTGTTCAACTTTTAATATATAAAATATGTATGTATGTATATATGAGTACGTATGTATGTACATATGTCTGAAATAATTGCATATGAAAAATATGATTCTTAATAAAAGATTCATTCGATTTAAAGAAATTTTTACTGTTTATTTCTCATCTTATCATTCTATGTTCATATTTTTTGACGTTTCTTACAAAAAAATCTACATTTATAATGTAAAAAGTTACGAAAAATGAAAAATTTAGAAGAAAAAAAGGAAAAGGAAAAGAATGATGAGAAAAAAAAAACAACATTCATTTTGTTTTTTTATTTTCTAATTTATTTTTCAATATTTTGTTTCATTGTAATATTTTTCATAGAAAGCACAACGTTTTTTTTTTTCACGGAATAAAAATAACAAACATGAAAAAAAAAATTCATATTTTTGTATGCTGATGGATGTGATATGTAAAATATTATTTTTAAAAGCTTTTTTCGTCAATTCTAACGGAACAATGAATTTATTTATAATTTTGTTTTATAGCGTTTGTTTTTTGTTTGTTTTGTTTTTGTTTTTTTTTTCTTAGAAAATATATTTCAAATTTTTCAAATATCTCTGTTAAAAGATTGAAAGAATACATTGAAGGATCAAAAAATCAAAATCAAAATATTGAAAAGATATAAAGAAAAATAAAGTAAAATATTCAACTAAAAACTATACATAATATGTATAAAGAATACAAATGGGGAGTCAAAATGTTAGTCGTCTATGTATTTTCATATGTATAGAAATATAAATAGATACTTATTACATGAAAAGACTTTTTATTCGGTTCTATAAATTTGAATAGCTGATATTTTTCATTTTTATAATAATAAATAAAAACAAAAAAGGAAAAAAGAGAAGAAAAAAAAATGTTGAAAGAAATAACCATCAGGTGAATGCACTAAGACAAGTACTTTTCCAAGAATATTCAACGGAAGAATAGTTTTCTACACATTTTAAGTTGTTTTTTTATTATTATTATATATACTTTTATCTTGTATTATTATATCTTTTAAATTTGAAAAAAAAAAGAAAGGAAGAAATAAAGTAAGATTCTTTTTATGCAAAATATATCTTTATGATAAAAACTTTGTTAGAAAAAAAGTTATTTTAAAAAGATATGATAAAAAGTATATACATATAGTTTTTATAATATTTATCTTAAATGAAAAATATTTAATATAAATACATACCAAACTTATGGTTTTCAATATATTTATATGTATACATATAATATATTTATAGTATTTAAAGCATAAAAATAAATATTTAAGAGTGCAAAGAAAATATTTATATTAAATAATAAATAAACTGCATTTCAAATGAATGGTTAAAAAAAAGTTTGTGTTTATTAATTCCTTGATAAGTTTACTTTTACTACATTTTTGCAAACGTCTCTTAGATTTTTTTTGGTCTTTAGAATATTCTTAGTGTTTTAACATTATTAAATAATTATATTCTAAATAAACTTTGTGATCTTGGTTGTAAAAAAGATTTGTAAATTTTTATTTTTAATTAAAACATTGACAAACTTAAAAAATCCATTGTTGCTTTTGTTTCTTTTTTAATTTCAAAAGAAGTTTTTGGTCTTCCTCGTAAACCTTGTCGCCTTTTTATAAAATGGTCTTCAAATGTTTTAAAATTGTATGTTTTTCTTTTCAGTTTTTTGTAAAATAAATCTCATTTTTTATAAATACAAAAAAAAAATAATTTACTGAAAATTTCCAACATAAAAAAGTAATAACGTAAGTTTTCAAAAGTTTTCAAAAATTTTCACACAATTTATTTTATTAATGTTTAAATATCCTCTTGATGTCGTTTAGATAAAATTAAATATCAAAGTCAAAATATCAACTGAAAAAACAAAAAAACCTTTGATTTTACTTCAAAATTTTTTATTAAATTTTTTTTTAATGCCGAAAATTTAATTTTATTATCCTGATGCATAAAATATATGATTTTTACAAAAATTACAAATCACCTACACTTATCTAAAAATAATTGGTAAATTGAAACAATACATAAATAATAAAATTCTTTTGTAAAATTCATATGAAAGTATAAAAAAGGTGACAGACAATAAGGGTTAGTCAAAAGTTTTATTTAGTTTTCAAAAAAAATTATTATTAATAAAATAGAAGTGTAATTGTTAAGCCAACATAAATATAATAAAATAACTTAATAAAAGTACCAGTATCCCGCAGCTTTTTTATTCTATGAAAAAAAAAAAAAAAAAAAAAAAATGAATTTGAAATATGTATAATAATTATTTTACACACCCACTTAACTAATAAACTTTTAAAAGATAAAATTTTCATTATTATTATATTATTTTTTCTTTACAATAAAATTTTCCTTTTATCTTAAATTAGGTTGAAAATTTGTGGAAAATAATAATAAAATTATATAATGATCAAGAACAAAATAATTAAAAATAAACAAAAAAAAATTTGCTTTGTTTTTCTTCAAACATCAACAGAAAAATTAAAAATAAAATTTTCATTTGATTTTTTTTTTTTTTTTTGAAAAGTTGTAAAAGGCAAATTTTGAAAAAATTCATGTAAAATAGTTATGTTTTAAATGATAATTTAGTTCTATTTTTTCTCTTTTACATTTATGAATCACCCTATAAACATTTCAAACATGTAGGTATATATATGTATATGTTCAATTTAATTTCATTATAATGAAAATCTTTTAACAAAGATTAAAATTGACAAATCTATATGAATATAAGAATCTTCAAATGATATCTTAAATATTTTGGCTTTTATGTATATACGGACTCTAATTCAATGAAATAATGAAATCATTCTTATGTAAAAAAGACGAATATAACTTTTGTAAGATCATAAAATTAATTTAATTGTGTGATTTCATTGAAATTTTGTAAATCGTATGTATGGTGTTTTTAGTTTAGTAATTTGTATTTTATATGAATGAATCAGATATAAAGGTAAGTTGTATATAAAATATACATATTGTATTTTGAATAAAAGATGAAATATGCCTTTACAAATCTCTTTGAATCTTTTAGTAACCTTTGTTGTATAACCTTTGTTTTATGTTTTATTTTATTATTTTTTTTTTTTTTAATGTTGAATTTATTTGTACTGTTATCTATAAATATTTCATGGATCATCTTTTAGATGTAGAATTAGAATGCGAAATAAATACACAAAAAAATAAAGGTTAATTATTATTTTATATAAGAAAACGAAATGCGCGTTCTTTGTTTGTATTGTAAGAAAATCTAATATCTATATATTTAGGTTGTTAGAGAATTGAATTTAATATGATAGATTTTACTTAAAGAATTTATTTTGTTATAATTTTTTTAAAAAAATTTCACAATAATTTTAATTGCTTTTGTTTTTACATAGTTTCAATTCTCTCTTAAAATTAAATCAATTTTACAATTTTTAAAAAATCTTACACTTTATTTATTAAGCTCCAGATTTTTTTTTTAAAGACCACGAAATATTCAAAATTACAAAAATTATAAAAATAATTAAAAAAGTCTTCAATTTCAGATAAGAAAAAACATTGAATTTTCTTTCCTACAAATTCTTTTTCTTTTGTGTTATTCTTGACTTCTATTTCTATGTAATCCAAAAAAATATAATTTCAACTTTAATGTCTAATCCTTTGAAAAAAATGATAAAAATACATACAATATAACAATTCAGTTTCTATGTATAGGAATCTAAAATCAAAATTTCTTTATTCTATTTTAGATTTAATTAAAATTCTGTGCACAAATAATAAAATTCAAGATAGGCGCCAAAACTATTGTTACCAAACAAAAAAGAGGAAAATTTCAAAAAAAAAAAAAAATAAAATAAAAAAAAAATAAATAAATAAATAAAAATGAAGTATACTAGCATTACTTAGCCTATTTAATATGTCTGAGATGTAATTGAATCTTTGCATGATGATTATAATGCGCTATATACGCTCGAGTAGAGTAAATACTATATCCTTTATTTCATATAATGTGCATATATACACATTTGAACAAGTTTACTGTTATTATTTCGTGTATTTTAGTATATACATATGTATAGATATCTGTGTCGCCTATAAAATGTCCTTATATTCTATTACCAACCAAAGGTTCTTTATTCCATCTAACTTGCTCCAATAACTCCTTATATCAATTTATATTTACCCAGTGTTTTAAAATTTAAGCTTATGCACAGTTAAACGTATAAGAAATGTGATGTATTTATTTATTTTTTTCTTTTATATAAAATATCTTATATCTACTTTCTAATCGAAACGAATTTATTTGGAAAAAAAAAATAAGGAAAAAGCACTATAATTTGAACATGCGCAACTTTTTCACATTTTTTTTTCTTTTCATATAATTATTATATGAATTTTATATCAATGTATTTGTATATTTGTTGCTCCCTTGTTGCTGTCAAAATTTTTAGTTTAGCCCCGCGTCAAGTCGGCACGAAATAAAAAAAACTCAAAACCATCTGTTACTTTAAATTAATTTAATTCTTTATTCTTAATATTATTGTTTTATTTTCAATCAAAATTAAAATTATTTTCTTCTTGTACTTTTCTTATTTAAAAAAAAAAAAAACAAACTTAAAAATGAAAATATCTTTTTATGAGTTAATTTTTAATTTGAAAAATTGTATTCAAGAGAAAAAAAAGTGAAAAAAAAAAATGGGTGATTAAAATCATTGTACCACACAGTTGTGAAAGAAGAAGAAAGAAAAATAAGATTCAATAAGTAAACAAAAAAAAAAAAAAAGAACAAACTTATTTCGAAAGGATAACGTAATAGTTGATGATGTTATGAAAATAAAGGATATATTCTATTATGTGCATTGTTTTATTAAGTTTCGTTAAAAATATTGAATTTTATTATTGTTGAAAAAATACGAAGAGAATATATGTAGACATCGTTAATTAATTAATTTGTGAACATTTTAAATATCTTGTTAATGGTTTTTTTTTGTTTGTTGTTTTTAAGTATATATATTGATACATAAAAACTTCGACCACTTGTTAGAACATATAATGTGCACCTACTATACATATTCACATATACAGAGTACAATAAATTAAAAAACAAAATTCTCAAATAAAATACATACATTTTAAATAACGATAATATTGAATCCGACGATATATATAATACATTCGGTCCTACATACATACATACCTTTCATTCGTCCTTTTTATATAATACGATATCCTATTTATTTTTTATAGCTAATATACATACATATGTATATACATAAAAAAATACACCAACACTAACAGATACAATCAAAATAAAAAATATTAAAAAAAAACCTAGTATAGCTATATTTACCAAGTGAAGCAACAAGCTGTGAAACACAACTTAACTGTCAACCGTTATCGACAATTATTATTATATTATTTTTATATATTTTATCATTATATTTTACTCTTTTGATTACTATACATATATTTATATTATTTTTGTTTTTCTTTCCCAATGCGTACAAATTTTTTTCTTATACGAATGATCCTTAAATATATCGACGTTTTTTTTTTATCGTTGTACGCCTATGGTTATTATTTTTTGTTGTGCTTAAGGCAACTTCATCATTTTTGAGCTATCTGATAGACATTTCAAGGAGTACAAAAACTAGAAAAGGACATAAAGGATAATAATAATAAAAAAAAGTATTTTTAATGAAAACAAAAAAAAAAAAGTAAATTGTGACTGACGGTTTAAGAGCAAATATACCAACTAACCAACAAATTAAAAAAAAAAAAAACAAACAAAAATAACACACACACAAAAATCTAAAAGTGGAAAACAAAAGCAGGACATTTGATTCAGATAATAAAATGATATTGTTGTGTAAACGTCCTTGTAAATGGGCATAGTGCCAAATAAGACGAAGGAACAGAAAAAAAAACACAATAGCTAACCTTTTTTTTTTTTCTTAGTTTTGCAACTTTAGTAAAGAAAACACATTGAAAATAAAATCTACAAAGTAAGAAGAAGAAAAAAAGAAAATTTTCTCCTTTCCTATCGTTTTTATAAGAACTAATGAGTCATATATGAACAGTATATGTGGTTTAAATAGTGGGTGGTATAGTATAGTAAAATTAAAATGTTGTGAATTAATTTGTGGTAATGGTTAAAAGATGAAATCATTATTTGGCGCCCATGTAATATTTCTATCGTTATACTAACATTTACTATTTAGTTAAGTTTATTTATTCCGTTATAGTGTATACTAAAAATCAAATACAAGAAAGAAAAAAAGTTTAAAGGTGTATGAATAAATTTGAAAAGCTTTGTGTTTTCCTACATAAACACATTGTGCTCTTAATACGGCTTATTTGCGTATTAGAAAAGAAAAACAAAACAAATTAAAACGAAAATTTTTTGAAAAACCTAAAAAAGCAGTTTTATTGCTACCACAAAAATTTAATCAATAGAAAATAAAAAAATATATATATGTATGTATGTATTTATTAAAATAAAATCCTTGTGTAATACTATGATCTTGTAACCGTGACTTTTTTTTTTTTTTAAATATATATGTATAATATTGTCCTGTACATTTTGTGTATCAATCATACTACAAATTTACTTTTTATCCTTTCATCATTTTGTTTTTTATATATTTTTGATATAAAACACACATTTATAAATAAAATCGTGACAATAAGTTTTTTTTTTGCTTTTTTGCAAAACAACTAAAAGTGCACACGTGTAGTATCATCCGTACACATAACAAATGTAAAACTCATATGTACATACATACATACATACATTTATTATGATGATGTATAATAAAGATATTGAAATACACCTGGATTAAAAGTTGAATTGATATTTAGAAAGGTATTCTAAATATACTGAATAATCAGCAGCAACAACAACAACAAAAACTAAACACTCAGTAGAGGTGTATTTGTGTTTTTTATTTTTTTCATATATTTTATATCATTTTAATGATACATACATATAGTATATAGCTTTATCTAAAATATTGTTGATTGTTGAAGTTACCTAGGGCATCTGCGTCATAGAATGTTAGGGTAAGTAGCACATACACGTTTTTTTTTTCTTTCTTACTTTTCTTTTGTATGAAGTATATATTTTCTATTATCTAGAACAAGTTGGTAGGTACGTAAGCAAATAATATACATACATATATACAAAATTTTTTTTCTATTTTCTAAATACAAATATTTGTATGTATACGTATATGCCATGGAAATATGATTCTATATCAAATGATGTATGATATAGATGAGTTTTTCATATAAATAAATAAAAAATAATAAAAGAAGAAGAAAAATAATAAATTACTCTTACATTTGAAATGAATACTGAAAATATAATGAAAAATCAAAAATAAAAATATAAAAGAATAAGAAAAAGAAGGATTTTTTTTCATCTAAATACGAGTATATAATTTTTTTAAAAGTCGTATTGTTTTACTGTTATGTTTCTATTATGTACGTATATATGTATATTTATATAATATTTTCTTCGTAATTAATAAAAAATTTGTGCTTAAAAATGATCTAAATTCACAATAAAAAAAATTATTTTAAAATCTAATGAAATCATAATCATTTGGTTTTAGATAGAATTTCAATTTAAAAAAGAAAAACAAAAAATAATTTTTTAGTCCTTGGTCTATGTATATGTATGTTGACAGTTGCCTTTGTTTCAAAATGTGTAATGAATACTCTAATCAATTATTATTTAGAAAATGACATAGAAAATAATAAACTGAAAATAGTATTTTTTTTTTACATAAACATAACTTTTTTTTCTTCTATTTTATTTTATTCTATTACATCACATATTGATGATGATACTCTCATTATACATGTATATTTATAGTCCTTTGAGAGTGATTATATTATTTTTGGCTGATTGAAAATAAATGTCACACTTGAGATTCAAATCCCTTTATTTTTTTATACACACATGCAAAAAAGTTTTTTTCTTCCTCATTCTTTTATTTTTCTTTTTTTTTATATATGTACAATATACATACATATGTATATACCAATGATTAATAGTCTAAACATTTTTTTAGCGCGACAAAAATGACAAGAATATTGTGTATATGGCTATGTGTTTGTGTATTTCACGTAAAAAAATTTATGTACACGTACATAAATATAAATGTATATATATAATATTTATACTACAAATAAGAATTTTATCACGTATAAAAGACGATTTATGAATCATATAATCAATTATCCTTAATAGAATAGGATAAAATAAAAGATCGTGGAATTGTTATTTAAACTCAAAACGAATATTAAATACATAAATATTTATTATATAATTTTTATTTGACTAGAAGAAATTGATTAATAAATTTATTTTTTATTAAAAACAAAAAATAACAACAACAACAAAAAAGGATAATTGAATTATTGAATTTATTATGATGTTTTTTCGTATTGAAAAAACCTCGTTTAAATAAAGACCTTCTGTTGAACTTTTTAGGGATTTTGTTTTTAAAAAAAAAAATAAAAATTGACATTTGAAAATTGAATAATTTATTTGAAAATTCAAGTTTAAGTAACTTTTGATAAATATGATATAATTTTTTCAAAATTATTAATAAAAATAGAACTTGAAATCTCATTTCCTGAGTATATAGAAAAGGATTTATATAATTTTTTTATGCCGAATCTTAAGGACAATTCTTCACTATATTTCGCTTGTTTTCAAGCACACTTAGGAGGGAAACTTTTAACAGTTCTAGAGGTTAACTTACGTTTAAAAATTGGTACTTGAATTAAAGCCCAAAAACTTAATTCCAAGTACTTTTATCTTAAACAAAATTATTTCTTCATGGAGAATGATTTTGAAGAAAGGTTAGCATCTCGTGACCTGATAAATGCAGATTTAAATAAAAAAAATTGTTAAAGTGGATATTTATTGAAAACGAGAATTATAACAGTAATAATCTTTTTCAATCATAAGAATTAAAAATTACTGAATTTAAATGTGTCTGTTTTTTTTTAAATAACTTTCAGTATAAAGTTTTTTTTTATACAAAATTTACATATCAAATATTTATAATATTTAAAAGCAGCAAATTATATACGAGTACATATGTATATGTACAACTCTCAAGCACATGTGAAAATACGTGTTTCATACACATACTAATTTTATAGCCATATACTTTGAACTGGCCAATGGAAACAATTAATAACAGACATAAAGATAAAAACAAATTTTTTTTAATTGACATACATATAAAATACAGTTGATTTCAAAATGATACGTACAGGAAAATATAAAACCTTTTGTATCCCTATTATGACTGTCATATCTTTAAAAGCTTGAAAAAAAAACGAATAAAAAATAATGAAAAACTCTGTCATAACATAGAAACGTGGTAATAATTTTTGACAGGAAAATTTTTCAAATAGAATTAATTACCATACAATTTATATGTCCTATATTTAATAACTGTAATATATAGCTACACCTTTGATATATAAAACACATTAATTGTTTTATGCTGTCTTTTATATTTCATATATTGTACAGGGTGAGTGTATATTTGAGTTGTGTAAATTATAAATCTTAAAGGATTAATGTATGAGTTATGTAATAGAATATGAAATTTTTTCTTTTGTGTTTCTTATTTTTTAGTTGTTGTTTATTTTGATAAAACTAACATATTTATATGTTTCCTATTAATTGTTGAAAAAATCACCCTGTATTAATAATTTATCATGTAACAGTAATCAGTAATCACTTGAATATAAATCCTGAAATAAATATAAAAATACAAAGGAAAAAAGAAAATAAATAAAAATAACACAAAATTGGTGTTAGCCACACTATAATTGTTTTTTATTGGTTTATTTTATTTTTATTTATGTTAGTTTTTTATGAGAAATGACATGACAATCATGATGATTCTATTGAATACCTTTTATATTTTGTTTCGATAATTTAATTGATAAAAATGTATATAAACATAAACATTCATTTGACATAAATGAAAAAACAGAAAATGCACATAGACACGCAAACCTATTAAGCTTATTTAAACTTTATATCTAATGTATGATATACTCGTATATATTCTCGAATCTATAAGTATGTCACATATATGTATAATATTGTCTATGTAGCGTTAGTACTCACTCATATATAAAATTTGAAAAAAAAAAAAAGTAAAAAAGAATGCTTTTTGGTTGATCAAAAAGTTTTTTTTTTGTGTTTTCGCCTTTCAGTATAATGTACTTTTTTTTTTATAATACGCATACCTGTATAGGAAAATTTTATATTGTTTAGTATATAAAGCCATGAAATAATTGAATATGTATAGAATATGAAATGAACATTGTCTAATAAAGGGTTAGAGTATAGATGTATTTATTTTTTCCTATATATCTGATTCATGAAAAGGTAAAATTAAAATTAGAATATGAAGAGAACACCAACAATATACAAAAACAAGAAAGAAAATATGTATAATAATAAAAAAATATGGTTAATGGAATTTGTCTCTTGCTTTATAATTAAAAAAAAAAAATTAAAAAAAAAGTGAAGCCTTTATGAACGAATGGTGTTAATATATGTTATGCTTTTTTATTGTATGGCATGAAAATTATATATATTATACATACTAATTTAATACAATAATATTAAACACCTGTAATAAAAGTAAAAATGTATTAGAGAGCATTTATAATAATAATGATTTAAAACAATAAAAATAATATTTAATGGTGTTATTAGGTTGTTTTAAAAGAGGAGAAAAAAATTGTAAAACAAAGAAGTGAAATAATAGCAATTTTTAAATTGTCATTATTAAAATTGGAAGAAAAAAAAAAGCTACAAGGATACTAGGATGGTTAGTACTGTTCTTCTATATTTTTTTTATAAAAAAATAAAAAAGAAAAAATGAAATAAATAAATAAAGAAATAATTTATAAATTTACAAATAATTTAATATTCAGAAAAAATTTATATATTAAGAATCAAAAAAACTTCAATTTTTTCAAATGTATCCTGGAAAATAGTACCATTTCCACATTAAGAAACTTTAAAATTTAATTATTTTCATTATAAAAAAAAAAAAAAAAACTAAAAAGTAGTATATTTTTAAGTACAATAAGCTACAATTATTACAAAAAAGAAATGAGTCTTTCTTTTAATATTAAGTATATCAAATGATCACGGTAATCTGAACATTGTATCCTTTTTGTATAGCTACTTTCATCCTATGTGTATAAAATGTTTTTGTCCATTACGTGTTGAATTTATTTTTATTCGTATTTTATTTTATTTTTTTTTTTATTTTGTAGTTGATTTTACATTAATGAATATACATATATCTAAAGAGGAAAAATAATATAAGGACAAAAAAAGGTATTCATCGTTCTTTTCATGAATCGTAAAACCTGGTAGCTGATCTATTTTTTTTCCTTTTATACTTTTTAAAGAGAACAAAAGAAACTTGAAAATTTTTCAATATTTAAGATGAATTCGAATAATACTTTTCTATATACTTTTAAACTACAAAAATTTAATGAAAATTGAATCAAGTAAAATCATATCTGTATATAAGTAGATGCTTAGATAATTATGTATAAGTGTTCTATCCCTTCAAACATTGCATGGATTTCTCGTTTGTTTATCTGGACAATCTTTTTCATTTATTTTAAAAAATTATTTTGCCGACGGAATAGGAAGTTAAAATTTACACAGTTATTCCTTGAAGGATTTATCAAAAACAAAAAATTCCGTTCAAAGGATTCAAAGTCATAGACGAAACGAATAGCAAAATCGGATGAAAAAAATTTCATTTCTGGTTTACGTGTTTCTTTAGAAGTGATCCTGATCCTGATTTATAACGATCATATAATTTCGATTTGTTTTTTGAAATTTTCAAGAAAGTGTTAGGTGGGATATTTGTTCTTACATGATTTTAGAACATGTGAAAATCGACCGTATATGCACATAACACAAAAGAATTTCATACGAAAAACATAAAAATGTACTAAAAATTTTTCAATGTGAAACATTATATGTTGCGATTGTAAGCATCATGTTACTTATTTTTTAACGGATTATAAATTTTTCCTAATGTACATTTTACACGAGAATTTTTTTTAAAATTTCATTTTTAAAAACAACAAAAAAAATAACAAAATTTTGAAGTAGTTAATGAGAGAAAAGTATTAAATTTGTAAGAAAACTACTGAAGAAAAGTAAACTTTAAGATGAGAACAAAGTCGTTGTTGTTTTTTTTTTAATACTTTCCCGTACCGTTATTTATTTACTTATTTTTGTTTTCTGTGAATTTTATAGATCCTAAATAATTTATAACTCTTAAAATAATTGAAATATTTATCTAAGAATTTTATCTTAAAAATATTGATTAAATATAAGAAAAAAAAAGGAAAATATAAAACTTTATCTTACAAAAAGAACGAGTTCCTTTACAATACACAAAAGTTCATAATCAATTTTAAAAAATCTGCAAATGAAAGTTGAAAATTTTGATTTTATAAATAAATAAAAGAAATTTTTTTTTTTAAATTTCCACCTAAATAATTACACAATAAATAAATCAGAAAATTTGATAAAGGACTTATTTCCTTCTTAACTTAAGAAAACTTAAAAAAAAAAATTTTCATGATTTAATTTCGATCTCATCATTGAAAATATTATTCAGGATTTATTGTTTTATATTTATATTTTTCTTTTTTTCCTATATTTTTCTTCAAATCGAAATTTATTAGAAATTGTTTGTTAGCTTTTTTCCATTGATTTCCTTTTTTTTCTTCTAATTTTCTAATTAAAAATTCATTTTTTAATGTATTATATAAACAACCTGGTTTTACCCTATGACCTGACAAAGCAATTGATCAAAATTTTAATTTATCTCATACACTCAATCTATAAAACTGTGTGCGTAATTGAAATCCTCGAATAAACAAAAGAAAAAAAAACAACTATATGTTCTATCTATTAAATTTTCCTTTTTATTTTCTTCTAGTTTCTATTATTCGTCTGCAATGTTATTCATATAAAAAAAAAACGAAGTAAAAAGAAAAGAAAAAGAAAAACAAACCACATAAATACTGAATAGAGCTCAATTTTCTTATCTTTCCCAATGTCCACAGTGTTTTTGTTGGATTTTTATTATTCCAATTTTTTTTGTTTTTTTTTTTTTTTGTTTTATTATTATTTATTTTTATTGTTGTTGATGATGGTGTAGATGTTATCTTATAAAATTTGAAATACACCTTTAAAATTAAAAAAAAACACAAAAGACAGACCCTAAAATAATTGAGAGTTGTGGCTATTTCATTGGTTTATCTTTTAGTCACGTTTTATTTTTTTAGAGATTGTTTTAAAAGAGAAAATATATTTTATTTTATCCTTAGCAAAGACACTTTTTTCTTAATTTTGTTGTTGTTGATTTTCTAAAAATAAAATTACTTATTGAATGTAGACGAAAGTAAGTGGTAAATACAAGAAGAAGAATATGCGATGAAAAAAATTTTACAGCACACAATAGTGAAAAAAATAAAAATAAAATAAAATAAATATGA
The DNA here is from genome assembly GCA_939192795.1 of Bombylius discolor. Taxonomy (NCBI): domain Eukaryota; kingdom Metazoa; phylum Arthropoda; class Insecta; order Diptera; family Bombyliidae; genus Bombylius; species Bombylius discolor. The sequence goes on along the minus strand of OW584241.1, from coordinate 803,741 downwards.
AAAGAAAATTGAGGGAAAAAAATCTATGTGAAAAATCTACCACTAAACAAATTCCCTGTTGTGTTATAGTTAAAGAAGGCACTCCGTCATTCTTATCGATTTTCAGTCAGAAATTAGAATCTTCTTATTCTCACATTTACAAAAAAAAAAAAAAAAAAAAAAAAATTATCCTTAACATATGTATGTAGGTATGTACATACATATATAATATAATCTACCATTTCTATTTCACAAGGGGGAAAAACTTGAAAACTATTCTTGGTGGTTCTTTATATAGTATATAGGAAGCAGCACTACATGCGATTTATTGAATCAAAACGATGTGAACGATGACTATCTTTTTCTCTACAACAACACAGTTTGTAAGGACAGTTTGAATTATTAGCCTGTTGAATGAAAATTCAAGAAAAAAATAAATTATTTTTTTGAAGTAAAAGGAAAAAAAAAAATGTAAATAAATAAAATTATCTTTTTTTTGTATCTTCTGTGTGGTAAATTTTTTTTTAAATTATGTAAACAACAGAAAAATATAAACAATAATGATCATAATGATAATGATACTTATAATTATAATTATGATGATTATAAGTATCACATAATAGCATATACATTTATCATATTTTTATTAAATCCACGTGTATATGTTGAGGTTAAGATACAATGATGAAGAGAATATACATAATCAATTATCAAGTTATCGTCATTATTGATTACATATTAATATAAAAGAATGCGTAGAAATGAAATGCATGTCATTTATTAAATACATTATTTTGTGTCAATTAGAAAATATATAAATTGATGTATGTACATATATACATATATTTTCTTTTTTGTCTAGGTAATGAGTAATTATGTTTATTTTATGTAATTTGTATGTGTGTTATATTCGTGGTATACATTATTTTTCCCCAAAACCATTTTGATTGATAATCAATTCAAAATTTGCTGATGATGATAATTTTAAATGACCTCACCAAAGTGTTAAAATTATTTCTATTGATAAGAAAAATTGTTAAAAAAATACTTCATTGTACTTTTACAACTTAATGACTTTTTTCCAAATCATGTTCGATTAGTTTTCAAACTAATTCGAAAAACTGAATTTCTACATGAATTCAATGAAATTAAAATATGTACTGCTAAATGAATTCGTTAAATTTACTTTTAAACATATAATGTTTGATAAAAAATTACATACAAAGATAAATTGAAATATCGCATGTACAAAAAAACAAATCCTGCAAAAAAATATCCTGTTTTGTAAGAAATATTTATTTTTATTTTAATTTTTCTTAAAAAAAAAAAAAAAATTTGATGTTCATATGTACAAGAAAAATCCAAATCAACTCTTTATTTTTTCAAAGAAATAAAAATTAATTTCTTGTTTCATTGGAAGTATTTCTCATTGTCATTACCTGTCTGTTTATATAAATGTAACTCGTAATTTTTAACATGACACAAATATGTACAAGAATATATGATTTTCTTGTATTTCATTCATATTCTAAATATTTCTTGTATAAATTTTAATTATGCAAAATACAATATAATCGTATGTACGAGTACATATGAGAAAAATGAAATGCAACGAATAACATTTGTACAACTTTATTTACAAGCATACTATATTTGAAATAAATGAACTTTTTATTAGTTGTCATAAAATAAATATGCAAGAAAAAAAAAAAAAAAAACAAAATATTCAAGACATTAACTGACGTTAAAAATAATGTTCACACATAAATCATTTTGTAAATTGCATAAAATTGACACCCCTTCGTTAATTTTACTTTTTACGAAAAATTATTATTAAATCATAAACTAGCTAGATTTTTGATAAATAAATCGTTACTGCATAAAATGTTTCTTAATTATTTTTTTTTCTGTTTTATGTTTGTGTGTCTGGCGTCTTGCCAATCAAATTAAAAATTTTTTTTTTATTTTTTTTTTTTTTAAGATTTTTTTCTTGTCTATCTTTTGATACAATTATGTGTATTCTGTTCCAATTTTCTTGATCAGAATTGAATGTATTATACAAAAAAAAAATATTAGAATGATTGGAAAATTATAATTATTTTTCTTTTAATTTATAGTTTTTTTTTTTTACTTTTATTTTAAATGAAAGTAAAATTTATGATTTGTTTGAGTTTTTTTGATTGTTTTCTCAAAGCAACTATTAAATTGAAGAAAAAAAAAAGCAGATAAACACAGAAAAATACAATTCTAGAACTTATTTCAAATATTTGAAAAAAAAAAATATATATTTATTCTTTAGAAATATCAAAGATTTTTCTGTAATGTGCCACATCGTGGAGGATAAAAATATGAAGAAAAAAAAATCTTAAAAAATACTTAAAAGGTTAAATACAAGTAATATTATTTTTTTGTTTTTTTAAATGTACTTATATGTATCTATGTATGTTATATATGATCTTAAAGAAAAGAAATCGCAAGCAATAAGGACATTTTTCATTAATAACTGTCCACTTGGTTGACTATGATAAACGAGAGAAAATATTACGTTTTATATATAAAATTACACAATATTGTTCATATAAGAAGAAATTACTAAAGCGTAAATAAGAAGTAAATTTATTTAAAAAAATAAAAATTAAATTTTAAAAATATTTTCTTTTACAGAATAAATTGTTAAGGCGCTCTAAAAGCTCGATGAGCTATATTTCAAACTTTTAATTTAAATAAAAGAACTTGAATTTTATAACTTAGTCCTAAGATATGTATAAAATTTCACAATTTCAGTGGAATGTAATCTAATAAAAATTATTTTACAAAAAATTTTTTTTAAATACCTACGGTTATCAAAAATTGATAACAATTCATTAATTTAAAAGCTTTTATGTTTGCCCTTTCATACAACGAAAATAACATTTTGCACTTTTTTGTTTGGATTTTTTAGTATACATACATATGTACATACATACATATATGGATTTTTTTCTCTTGTAATTCATTCATTATAAGTTTCCAATATTTATATTTTTTTTACACGTTTAACGGAATTTTCAATATTTAGCAGTTTTTTCTTTATAAATTTCACTATGTAATTTTAAGGTAAATTTTATTTCGAAAATTTTTCATTTTTCTCATCAGGTTGGATGGTACTTAATTTGCCTATTTACTAAATTTTTCATTACAAATGAGCTCACAATTTATTTTAAAAAAATGCACATACCGTAAAAATACGATTGATTTAAAAAAATGTATTTTAGGTGGTACATTTGAAAAAAAAATATTAATACGGAGATTATTATAAAAATGAAAAAAAAAAAATCTTTTTATATTTTTATGCTAAATTTGTATTTACTGACAAAAGTTTTAGCTGTTAAATTCCGATTATAATGCAATTTAATATTATTCTTTTGAAATATAAATAAATCGTTTCGTTCGTGAAAACTTTTCTAAAATATATGTATGTATGTATATGAAATTGAAAGTATTGAGAATTCAAAAATGTACATGAATGCATTTTATTACGTATATCAAAAGAAATACAATTTAAATAAATATTTTTATAAAAAAAAGTGTGAACATTTTCTAAAGTTTTCATTATTAAAAGTTTAAATAATAAAGTTAATTGAATTTTTGTAATTTTAAAATTATTTCGACAAAATTGCAAATGATTTTCGAGTTTAAAAGTTTCGATTGCGTGTTTTATTATTATTTGTAAGTCGTAAGTGCAATATTTTAAAAGTATTATAATGTCATAAAGTTATGTTGTTTCATATTTATTTTTTGAACCAATATTTTATTTTTGTTATGTAATTTTATTTTTAAAAATAAAAAAACGAATTATATGCTTGATTATTCAAAGTAACAAGCTCTTTCAGAAAGTTATTAAATTATTTTTTAAATAGCTCAACTTTTCTTGGATTTATCACTAAAATTCGGGAAGAAAATTAAAAATTTGACCTGTGCAAGAGGCTAAGAGATCGTTGAATAATTGTATAAATTGCAAAAAGATAACGGAACGATTTTTTCGAATTTTAGAAATTAATTTCGAATTTTCCAGAATTATTTCGAAGCTATTGGTAAAAATTTTTTAAACTTTCGAAATTAAAGAAAAAACATCAAAATATGAAAAACATTGCTTTAAATGTCTTTTAAAAATAAATTCAATTATAGTTGGCGGTTGGCAACAAAACAGTTTATCCCACAAAAATAATTTTTTTATTATGAAATATTTAAAAAAATTCGTAAATATTTTAATTTAAATTGCATTTTTACTAGAAAATATTTTTATTTCTTTCATAAATAAAATATTAAAATTGCAACAGCAACAACAACATAAAACTATAAATGACGATCAGTTACAATTTTACAAATTAAATACATATGTACATACATATGTACTACATACGTTTACTTTTGTTTATGATAAAAATATATCTTTATTTTATTTACTTTATGTATATATATCTCTTTATTTACTTTGAATTCTTTATAAAAATTTTTGAAAAATGTTTCTTTTTAATTAAAGTTTTCAATTTTAAAAACATCTGTAGAATTCACATAAATTAAATAAATGAATGTGCAAAAATTTTTCCTTTTTGAAAATGAAAATAGAAAAAAAAAATTATGTGTTTGCAGGAAAATATATGTATATAGTAAATTAATAAACACATGTAAGAGTAGGGTATTGATACCAGTTTCGAGTTGTGAGTGTATCAAATAATATTTTTGTTTTTTAAGTACAGAAATCGATTTTTTTTTGTTGCTACATATTTTTAAATATTTTGAACAGAAAGTTTATTTAAAAAATTGTAGAAGTGCTCCTAACTGATACCAAGGAAAGCTCCGCGTTGGACACTTTGACAGTATTAAATTCCCTTAAGTTAAAACTGGTATTATTACCAGTTGTTTAAAATTATTAATTCTTATTTGAAAAAAGGATATTTTTCTTTTAATTATTCAATACATGTTTGTCACAATTAAAGTAAAATAAATAAAGTTACTATTTTTGGAATTAAATGTTAGTAGGTACATGATGATTCTAAAATTTATTCATTGTAAATAAGGAACAGAAGGAAAGTACCTTTAATTTTGTAAATTGGCTTCGATGGAACGTATAATCTAGCTAATTAAAAAATTATTTAAAAAAATGCTTTGTTTTGTAATTCTTTTTATTTGTAATATTAAACAAAAAAAAAATAATTCATGAGTTCTTAAAATCTTTTTAAATAAATATTTAAATATTCGAAAAGATAACTTTTATAGATTATTATTTTTTCATTAAAGTTTTATATAAAATCCTTAAACTTTTATACTAAAAACGATGAATTTATTTTAGAATTTTTTTTATAAATAAAATAAAGAACTACGAGATATATAATATCCTTTAGAGTGTATTAGTTAATCACCGAGTATAATAATATTTTGTTGATGTGCATAATCCTTAAAATATATCCTATATATGTATATATACCTACACATGTATGGTATATATTACATATACCTTCTTCATAATATAAATCTGTTTTGTATAAAATTCAAGGATCATGCCTAATTTGGCCAGTGATTATATTTTCAAAATGAAAAAGGTACAATACATATATACTACATATAGGTATGTATATGTACATAGTAATACAAAGATATATAATTTCTAATATTATGATTAAAGCTAATATTATTCTATATAATCATATAAAAACAGTATAAAATATATATGTATAGCACACCCACATGCATTTATTATGAGATTCAGAAGTATCTGGAAAATTAATTTTTAATTTTTAATCGCATAACTCTCACTGTACTAATAATGATGATGGTACATACAACTGGGAAAGGATTGTAATATTACTCATAAGTAAAAATTCTTTATTTCAACCGACCAAATAATAATTTGATTACTACCGCACCATTCACTTTGAACTCACTTTAGATACATACATATGTATGTACATACATTTTTTAGTGATTATATTTACATTCACCATAAAACTCATCCACCCACTGTTGTATATATAGAGGTATAGTAATACATACCTATATTTCATTTCAAGTTTATTTTAACTGTACCAGGATTCCGTCGTACAATCATACCAAAGTCATTTAAATGTGACTGACTTTAAAGTGATACATATAACAAAATACACATATAATAACGATTAAATGTGCTTACACCTCAAAAAATATTGTAAACGTTGAAAGTTTCTGTCTACCTTGGTTTTCCATTTTCTTTTTTTTTTTTTTCTTTTTGTTACAGTTGATATATTTTGTTTATGGAAAATCAAGCTCTTTTTTAACATTTTAAAATATGAATTATTATGATTATTATATGCTACGTGTGTATTGTATTATTTAAAGTTTACTTTTTTAAACACACATACATTATATGAAATATACACAAAATTAAAAAAAAAAAATGTGTTTTCATATTTTGTAAATATTTATATTATGAAAGAACGCGATACATATTCTTCATCTGTGTATATGGTGTCATTTCTAAACAAGAGTAGCTATACAAACTCGCTATAATATTATATTTAGTATTATATTGTATGTACATTAGATATACATATATATAGTGAATAAAATAAAGGGTAATTTTTTGATATTTGAGAATTGTTTGTATTTATCATATCATTAATAATGTACGCTATTGTGAATTTAACACACAAAATATTATGCTCTACAGTTTAAATATAAATTGAAAAAATGAAAAAAATAAAAAATATATAAAAAAAATAAAATGTATCATTATGCGAACACAGAATACAAAGTACATATTAGAATTTTTCTGTTTTAGATAACAGATAGAAAAGTAAACATTAGCTCAGCAAAAAGCAAGATTTTTTTTTTTCAAAAAGTGAATTCAAGTTTTTATATAATATCATGCAGAAAAAAAAAGAATAAAATATGAAAATGATTAACTATAACCCAACTCCTCTCCCCTTCCTTCCCTAGCTTTTTGAAAATATCTCATCCTTTTATTGTATATTTTTCCCATAATATATATATAATATTTCGTGACTGCAATGAATCATTAATAACCTGTTGCTCTGTATTTGTAGTTGAGAATATGATGATAATATAATGAAAATATTTTATGCTTAATGTACATATGTATGTAACCTTACTCATATATTGTATCTACAAAGAAAAAAACGTAAAATCCTCATTATTTTAGCGAACTCAACATTTATTGTAAAGTTTGAACACAAGGACATGAAATCATGTATGCTTTATTAAAAAAAAAAAGTAGTACCAAATAAAGTATGGTAGTAGAAAAAAATATGTAATGTTTTACAAAATAAAAAAGAAAACTGTTCACCAGTCGTGTCCTTTCACATGGAATTTTTAATATGTAAATAAATATATAATACAACAATATCGTGAATGTGGTGAAATGGAATAATGTACTACGTGGCTATATGAGTTCCGGAATAAAATAAGGATTAGCAAAAATGAAGTATACATTATGTTTATTTTATTCATAAAGACATTTTTAGAGAAAAAAAAATGATTAAAAAGAATTAAAAATTGAAGCTCTTGCTTGTAAAGACAAAAAAGTATAATAACAAAATTAAAGGAAATGAAAAAAAAAAAGGATAAAAAATCTGAAAAACTGATAAAACTGAAATTACAAAAAAATAATATAAATTCAACTATAAACTTTCATCAATCACAAAATAGAGCTTAAAAAACTCAAAATTATGAGTAACATTTCCGAAAATTACACAATTTTTATAAAACAATTTCTTGGGACATCCTAAATCTTTTTTATTTTACATAATTTGGCAATTTATTGAAATTTGAAAAAAAAAAAAAAAAAATTTTACAATGTGTAACAAGTTCTAATATTTATTTCAGGAAATTAAAAACTGCATAAAGATTTTATAATAAGAATGTCGGATATTCTTTCGTTAGTAATTTAAATTTAATTATTTATTTATTTTTAATTTAGATTTTGTGGAATTGACTTGTTTGTATATGAAACCCTTAAACATATTGATATACAAATAATAAATATGTTAAAGAATTTATTCTTATATATTATTGTTCAATTTTTGTTCATATATTTTTCATTGTTTTGTGAATGATAATAAATCAGTTTGAACAATCTAATTAATTAACTTGAAAATCTAATAAAGCACTTTTGTAAATACTATTATGACAAAACTTAGGATAAATTGCTAACATTTTACTGTAGTCAGTGTAAAGATTACATCACTTATTGTTTTGTGGCTCAGTGTGGTTCCCAAAAATTAAAGAGACAATAGCCTCCACCTGTCTCATTAACTATTTCTTAATAAGACAAATTTGTGTATAGAAAACTCCAACAGTGATTTTGATTCATGCCAAAAGAATGATGAATTGTATTACTCCGAATATTTGTATAGGATTTTTGCAAATAAAAGATGTAAATTTAATACTCCTATATTTCTAAGTGTGAATGTTTTAGTTTTTGTGTATTTTGTAAAACAAAACTTTGAATACTAAACTTCATAAATATTTCATAAATTTTGTATTATATTTGAATATATCTATCACAAATTTTGTGGAAAAAAAAAAATTAAAAATTTCCTATCAAATAAATTTATAAAAGGAAATAATCCGATTAGATTTATATAGCTTCTTTATACAAAAATTTTACTTTTCAGGTAAATGTAATTAGGTACAGTAATAAATACAAAATAGTATATTCATAACAAATGATTTCCGATTCATTTGCGCTTAAAAACAAAAACTAAGCTGTATAAACAAAAAAAAAAAAAATATGTACATATGTACATACATATGTTAGAGATTTTATTAAATTCCGGATATTATGAACGACAACTAAACATGATAATTTTCAATAAGGTTCCGTTTATTACGTATTCGTATATGTGCATGAGTTTTATAAATTCAAAATACACACTATACATACGAATAAAATCATATATGAAAAGGATTCGATTAATTCGCGAGAATATTGCAATATTGAAATTAATACGTACATTTAGTCTAAATAGTGTAACATATTAGATATTTATGTTTTACTGTTTTAATACTAATCATGAATATTAGAGATTTTATATTTTACCTGGTATTTATACGTATATATACATATATGCACTTTTATACACATACATGTATGCTATACCTTATACCTATGAATTTTTGATTATACTCCTAGATGATAATTGAAGTATGTATAAAATAAAAGTAAAATGTCCATAATATATTTAGTTACATAGATATAAACAATAAATCGGAAATATAAATCAAATAATTATTATTATTATATGAAACAATATCAAATGGAATTTGAACTCAAATAGAATTAATTATTGAACATAAAATAATTACAAATATGTTTGCATATATTTAAATTGAATAAGCATTATTATAATTTTGAATTTATTATATTTATTGTTTTGTATGTTAGAAACAGAAAAAGGATGAGCGTTATATGATTTATGAAGTGGACAAAATAGAGTTTATCAATCATTTTTAACTTCAATTGATATACATACATATATTATATATATTTCATCATTTTTGTTAAGAGAATTAAATATAATAGAATAATATTTGCTAATGATTTATAATTGAAAGGCTAACCTTTTGACTTCGAATATCTTTAAGGAGACTCAAAGTTCTCTTGTCTTGAATTATAGAATTTTTTTTCAAATAATTTAAAACAAAGTAAGCATCTGCAAAGATAAAAAAAATTGTAATTTTTAAGAAAGGTACGTACATTAAAAACTTTGTAGTTTTCACAAATACAAGTACTTATGTATTGTAATTTAAAATTTCATCAGAAAAAAATACATCCTTTGTTCATAAATCCCATAAAAATAAATTATTCTTATTACCTGTATAATTTATTAAATATAAAAAGTAATAATAATTAATTCAATATTATGTCATTTATCATGTAAATAAATTTAATCAAAAATAACAATTTTATGTCATGAATACAACATTAAAAAAATATATAATATATATTATGTATATATACATATTTATTCCATTCACAAAATTTATATATTCAAGTTAAATCCCAATTTGTAAGAAAAACCATAAATAAACAAAATTGTTAAATCAAAAATAAACATCCTTCCCTTCTGGATCATTAGTTAAACACATTTTAAATTGTCCATTTACAAGATTTCAATTAAGAAAATAGATTTCAAACAGAGTAATGATGACTGTTATTTTAATTTGACTTCCTTTTCTTTGCTTCTATGTATTTTTTTTTTTATATATATAAAATTATACACTTGATAAAAAAAATAAAGTAAGAAATGAAAAAAAAAATAACGAAAAAGAAATCTTATTTCATTTTTTTTTTCTTACTCTTTATTTTTTTTTCACTCTATTTATTTTTATATTTTATTTTCTTATATATTTTTTTTTTATATTCTCAGTTGCTTCCTTCGTTTATTCTTTTATACATATCATAGGTAGTTGTTATATATATACCCTCAATGAATTCAATCATTTCCTATCCTGTATAGTAGACCTTTATAAGCTTAAGCAACAGCAGGAGGGTATTCATTCAATATTATTTTATAAATAAACATATACATATATATTATATACAAGATATAAAATCCTGTAATGAGGGTACACACAGCAACACGTCTTAAATAAATCTCAGGGCACCCTACTAGCACCTATCGTGTTTGAATAGGATTAAATGGTATTATTCTATGTACACACTGTTTTTTTTTTACTTTTATTTTTTATTCCATTTTATACTTATATGTATATATTTTTACAGTTTTGATATACGTTTCTAATATTTTTTTGTATCTATTTATATGTGGACAAAAAAGATTACAAATATGAATTTAAGATATTCATATGTTGAATATACAATTTAAATCGAAATATATATAGGTATATTTATAGGTACATACAAACATCAAAAATTATATATTATATATGTATGTATATCTTGTTAAATATACATATGTATAATCATGTATCATACATAATTATCCTGTCGACAGGAAGGATTTCTTGTATAAAAGACTGAAGTAAATATTTGATTTAAACTTCAGGTGACATATAAGTATACATATGTATGTATATATATGTATTCTAGTTGAAATCTTTTAAAATAATACACACATACATATATGTAGATCATATTAAAGTATAAATAGGAAAAGGACTATGAGTAACTTTTGATAAAAGAATATCATTTAAATTTGTAATAAAATACATATATGTATGTATGTATATAAAAATAAAATAAAATGTATAGGTCGTTTAAGATATTATATCTAATTGAATGTATTTAAAAAGATTCTCAAAAGAAATATGTATTTTTTTTTTTCTTAAGATTGAAATTATAAATTATAAAAAAAAAGAAAAAATATATTGAAGGTGTGTAATGTTGAAGGAAAAAAAAAAGGATGAAATAAAATTATGAGTTCGTTACAAGAATACTAATAAGCTTGATTAAAATTTTTTGAATTTGAAGAATATGTATGTTTAAAAAAAAAAACAAATAATTATTTCATATTTCGTATTTTGTAAAATAATTTCTATTTGCAGTAAAAGTAAATATTTGTGATTAAATTAAAAGGATTATTCTGATAATACATATTATAGGATTTAAATTTAAATTGTTATTATGAAAATAATTTAAGGCAATTTTTTTAACTTTTATAAACAAAATAACACTGTAATATCTTATTTATTTGATTTAAATTTTAAAAGCACTTTTTTTTGTGGTATTTTATGCCTAATACGTTAAATGAAATTAATTTTTTAATTAATATATATACATATATTCGATTTTTCAGTAAAACTGTAAAATTTTCTTATTTTCTTTAAAAAAATAATTCATTATTTTATCCTTTTTATTCTTCTTCTTTTTATTCTATTTAATTATTAAAAAACAGAAAATGTCTTTTTTTCTTTTAGAAAATAATGCTATCTATTCTTGTTTCTTCTTTTTGTTATTTCAGGCTAAAATTACTGTATCAATCTAAGGTATGTCTATATTTACATGATTTTCCTTTTTTTCTCACATAATATTATTATGCATGAAAAACATATTAATTGTATTAATTCTCATATGTGATTTTACTATTTTATTATATTATTTATTTTGCATGATTAAAGTTAATCTAGTAAACCGGAATATTTTTTTACATAAAAAAATCTTAAAAATTAAAATCTGTACTGAAATTTTAAAGTTAAAAATTTAACAGATTGTATAAAAATTCTTAAGTTTTTTATTTATTTTACAAAAAATGAAAATTTTTTATTGTGGTGAAGGATTAATTACTTCAAAATGAGGATCACAAAAAAAAAAAAAAAAAAAAATTAATTTATTTGAATTATTTGAAATAATTATCATGAAAGCTCATCGTTTAGATGAAGCACCATTTCAAGTATCATTAACATGAAATTTATTTTAAACTTTTTCATTTATTTCTTTTTTTTTTCCTTTTTAATCTAGACAAATTTTCAATTTGACCTAATTATTCTTTATAAAAAAAAAAAAAAGGAAAAACACATTAAAAATGTTTTCAATTGATATAATTATCAAGTGATTTTTACTTTTTTTCTTTCTAGTTTCTAATGAGTAAACAACAGTGAAGCTTTTTTCTTTTTATTTCAACATTCTTCTTCTTTCATAATTATTCCCTTCTTTTAAATGAAACTTTAATCCATTTACCACAACAACCTCTAAAATTTTTCTATTTAAAGAATACAAAAAAAAAAAAGAGAAAAAAAAACGTTTATTTTTTGTCGTGTAATATATAAAAAAATTTTTTTTCTTTTTCAAATTTATTTTTTCGTCAAATCACCATTCATCATACAAAGGATGCTCACATAATAAATAAAAACTGCTTAATGTGTTTCATTCCCCCCTTTTTCTTTTTTTAAACGTACAATGTAAAAAAAAGCATTGAGCAAAAAAAAAAAAAAACACACCTCAGTGACGTTAAATTTTCTTAACAAATAATATTTTTTTCCTTCTGTGAGGTGTATGTATAATATTAGTCCTTTTGTCCATTAAAAATATGTCTACTCTTCTAAATAATAATTTTCTCATCTTCATAATTTTCACTCTCTTATTTTTCTTTTAAGATGCCTCATTAGATCGTAATTTTTCTTGATATTTATATATGTATATAAAAAAAATGAACAAGACCATTTTATCTTCTCTTATCCTTAAAAAAAAATGTAAATATAATTTCTATATAGGTATATACTATATACATATACAAAAACATAGTATTTAGATATTATTTATTATTATATAAAGAAGTAGAAAAAAAAAATAAATATAAGAAAAAATAAAAATAAAATAGAGAATATTATACTAGGGAGTGTAATTATTTACATCTGCTATCAGTCATCTTCATATAAATGTCCTATTTCATTCTTCATTTTTAGATGCTTTTATTATTATTTTTTTTTTAATATAACATTTTTTTTTTTTTTTGCAAATAAAATCAGAAAATTAAAATCTCATCTAAGAAATTTATTAGAAAAAAAAAACAAAAATAACTTTTTTTTTTAGTATAGAAAATAAAATCATATTGCAAGTAAAAGTGATTTCTATTTTTGTAAGAAAAAAAAAAAAGTTCACTTACACCTATGATTTAAATGCTTTTTCATTCAAAAGAAAAAAAAATGAAATGTTTTTCCTAGTCATTTTCATTTATATTCGTATAAACGTAAACTTGCAAACTCACACGCATATACCAAAATATATGTATAAAATAAAAATAAGAAAAAAAATAAAGAAAAAAAAATACATAAAATAAAATATAAAATGTTTATAATGCTTTATTATTATTTTATTTATTATTTTGTTGTAGAAATGGAGTAATTTACAAAGATGCTTTTTTATTCTTCTTCTTCTTTTTGTTCGTATTTTCTTTTCATTTTTAATAGAAAAATTTTGGTATTGTAAAAAGTTTTTTTTTTATTTTATTTTTATTTTTTTTTATGAAGCTAATTACTTTTAGAAAATTTCTATATTAGCAACAACAAAGTTTTTTTTTTTCAAAGAGATTATACTTTAATTTTAGTTAAAAATTAAATTTAATGAAAATTATGAATTTAAAAAATTTCATTTAAAATTTAAATAGAAAATTTAATTTTTTTTTTAACTTTTTAGAAAATTAGAAAATTCATTACTGTCATAACAATAACATGGTATTTGAACTCATTTGAAATTTTTGTGTGTAAATGTTAACTTTTTGGTTCTATTTTAAATTATGGGATTTTAATTTTCGTTTTTTTTTTTTTAGATGTGATTAAATACTTTTTTAAATCTTGAAAATTTTTACTCTAAATTACCTTGACCCTTCAAAAACTATTACACTATTTAAATTTTGTAAACTAATTTATAGAAAAGCATAAAGTGAAAATCGTAGAAATTGAGAACTAATTTTTGACATTAAAAAAAAAAAAAACAAAAAAAAACAAATACCTGTTATAAATATTAATGCTAAATATTGCTGAAAAATTATTTACATACATACATATATACATACATACATACAAACATACATACATACATTGAATATTCGAAGAACAAAGATAAATTAGATTTTAAAATTTATATTAACCGACATAGTATCTATTACTATCATATTTACATCATTAATACTGAGTTTTTCTAAAAATTTATTAAAACATTTTCATCTATTATCTTTGTCTATATTTTCTATCTGAATATTCTAAAAATTTGATATCTAAAATTTTATTAAAATCATAACATTTCATACTTGTTAAAAACATTTACATATTATATTTATAATATCTGAAAGGAATTCACTATAAAATCATAATATTGTAATTTAATTCTAAAATAAATGAAAATTCGAATAATTACTTTTTTTTAGACAAAAACAAAAAAAAAAAAAAAAATAAAGAAATCTTTTCAGTAGTCCATTCAAATATATCTCTTTTATTTAAAATTAAACTAGATTACTAAGTATATTATATAGTATAGGAAATGGCTATATAATAATGAATGATGTAAAATCTTAAATAATTTGTAAGTTTTTGAAAAAATAACCCCTTAAGCTGATGATGAATATTGGACATGAGTTTGGTATAAACATCAAATTTATATACATATATACTTACATACATGTTTGATTGGATGTATGTAGGTGGATAATAAACTCGTAAAATATGAGTTATGAATAACAATAACAATGTGTTTTATTTGTACATAAAAAAAAAATAATGAAACAACAAGGAAAAAAAAACCATACTACAGGAAACTCATTTAAACATTAAAATTTACCTTGAAGCGAAAGTGATCCAAAAATGGTTTGTGTTTCAAACATTATATTGTAGTATTATTTTAGATACCAAATTTGACTACAATAAAATATTTTTTGTTTTTTTGTTTTTATACTTGCACTTCATTTTATGTATGTATCTGTGTACTTTTCAACAGTATGTACCTATATTTATAAATTATGAATTTTGATACATTTACTATAAGTATATATGCATATGAATATCTATATACATGTATATTATACATAAAAGTATCTGTATTCTAGAGTTGTATGCAAGCATCAAGCAGACAACTTCCGGCTATACAATTTCTATTTAAATACCGCAAGAACTTTTTCAGAATTATAATGATTGTTGGAGGTGAATATGATTTAATCATGACTGAAAATGCAATCAGTACAACGGAAATCTTATAATAATTATATATTCTATATACATATGAATATACATATAAATTTACATATAACATTGTATTTATTATATGCATATACGATACGAGTATATTTACTAATTGCATCTTTAGCAAAAAAAAAAAACCAAAAAAGAAAAGAAAAAATGTATTAAAAACATTATTAGAGGAAAAATAGAGAGAAATTGTATTTGAAATGTAACTGCATCATTGTGCACATATTATGTACGTATAACTATATAGAGGAATAGATACGTGTAATTTTAATGATATTTAATGTTTAAGTAAAACAACAATATGATATTCATTGTTATATATGTAGACATATGATTAAGATTATAACTATTTTATATATAAAATCATGTACAGATACGACTTTTAGCATATTTTATAAATAGAGCTAAGAATTCTCGTTATTCGTAACGAGAGCATGTAAATCACGTCATAAGCTAATGTAATCATTAAACCATCAAAAAAAAAAAAAAAAAATCTTGTATTGTTCATATGTGTACATATGTATATTAAAAAGCTAAAAGATTTACAATATATGCAACATTAACTGTCTTAATTAAGGTGCAAATTTATCTTAAAGAATTATTGTATATAAAAAAGCAATAATAAAGTAAGATAAATATGTATAACACACGTTTGTATATAAATATGTATATGTATGTATGTATTTGAAAGTGAAGAACTTTTTGAAAAAGAAAAAAAATTTTAATACAGATATGTACAAGATCAAGAAAAGCTCCTGACTTAATTATAAACTCAAACAAGGCGAAACATAATATTTAATTTGAAATAAAGCTCCTATTGGTCATGAAAATGATATCTTTACAAGATCAACAATTAAATTTTCATAACTGGTCCATTTTCTTTCTATGCTTGTAGATTTGTGTGAAGCAAACTATCACTCGAATTAATCGTGATTAATTTAATTTTGTAATTAAAAAAAAAGAAAAAAAACATGTCACAAGTGATTGAATTCTATAAATTATCAAAGAAACAATATTTCATTGGTAAATTTTTTACTAAAAAAATTTTGTATAATTAATTTTTAAAAATATTTTAATTTAATAGAAATTGTCCAGTTATTATAATTAAATTAGCCACAACTAATAGATTTTCATTAAAATAAAGGTATACATATTTTTCATTTCAATTAAAATTTTCTTGTTGTCTAGATATTATATACATATTGATAATCGAAAATTTATCTTTCAAGATAATTGTACTTATGTATTATTGTATTATAGGTTAAATTGTAATAATAATTGACATATTACATATTACAATTAAAATATGCATTTCATTAAATTATTATTACTGTTATTGTTACAATATCAATATACAAAATGATTTCTTTAAATGAAATGAATTAATTACTATAATAGATCTTTTTAGAAATATGTACATATACTAATAAATTTGTATTAATATCTATAAAATTGTACAATAAATTGTAATCTATAACCAATATACGTACTATACTATATATGTATGTATAAACATAATATCTATTTTAGTTTTCAGTTAATTGTAGATAGTAATACTTATATGTACCAAATCGTATGTATAATTTTAATAAACAAAATTATCAATTTTGTGTGTAGCATTAGAAGGAGTAATAATCTGAAATCTATATTTACTTATAATGAAGATATGAACATAATATTTATGTTTATTATAAGTATCTATAGATATAGATTATAGTTAACTTAATTTACAAAATATTAAAGTATCTTGGAAGAAAATTACTTTAAATTATTTTATATGTACATATAACATTTCCTTGTATTTGATTTCTCGTTAGTCTCTGAATAAAAATATCTGAAATTTTACTTTTGTTTATAATAAAGCTTTCATATTTTATGCAAAAATTCAGAATAAAATAAAAATAATTTTCATTTTAAAACTTTCGATACTCTTCTCTAATTAATATGTCAATTTCTATATTGGATGAAAGTTTACATTAAATTTTTTTTTCTATGTTTTTTTTAAATTATTTTCTTTTCTTTTCTATTTTTTTTTTTTTTAATATTTACCAGATGTGCACATTCTGTTATAATAAACTCGCTCGTCTCATCTAAAAATATGTCAAAATATTTTCTTTAAAATATCAATCTTCTGCCATATAGAAGTGTAAAATAAATTAAAAAACACCTTTAATTTACTTGAGTATGATTTATCTTAGTTAAAGAATATATAATTTCTCACCATATAGTATATATTCATATGTGCGTAACATATAATTACACATAAATATTTTTTTCAATGTGATGTGCCACCTTATGTTATTTTTTTTTTTTTTTTTTTTTTTTGGTTAACTTACACCAGTTGATAGATGATCTGATCATGTATGATGGCCAATATATTGTTAAAATGCCAAAAATAATTGCATTCCAATGTCTTTGATCAAATTTTTTTTAGTTAAACTGATTGAAATATTATTCTTTTAATGAACTTTTACAAATTAATTATCTCATTCAGTATAATGTGTATTTATGTATATGTTTATTTTAACTAAACATAATTTATGAATTTTCTAAAAATTAGAACGACGTGAAACACGTTTAATTATTTATCACCTACATATTTATATGCACATATATGTATGTGCTAGTATTTATTTTTTTTTTAATTTTTTGAAAAATAAAATTTATATTTTTTTAATTCATTCATTTTTTTTTCTTGTTTTTGAAATTTTCTCTTTGATTTTCCTGAAGTTATATTTATTTGAAAACTTTCTTAGTTTCAGTATATTTAGCATTTCACATACATATGTACCTACATGTTCATCTAAAATGTAATTAAATAATATTTAATTAAATACTTAGTATCTAATCTATAAAATATGTTGACAACAAACTTTTATCCTAAAAAAACTATAAAAAAAGATTACAAAATTGATGAAATAAACACATTCTTTTTTTTTTTTTTTTTTTAATTTAATAATAATACAAGAAGTAATCTAAACCCATATCTTCGAAAGAATATCTCTATCTGTATAAAGAACAAGTAATCAAAATGAAAAATCTTTTTGTTATTTTACATGTACAAAAAGTCTATAAAAAATCTTTCGACAAAAATTAGATCAAATACAAAAGTATCGAAAATTTAATTATCCGTAGTGGAACTTACGCAAATTAAAAATAAAAATAAATTAAAAAAAGTTTGACTAGGTACATATATCGAAATAAATTTGAAAATCTAACAAGATTTTTCTGTATCTACAATCACAAATACATACATATATTGTTTTGTAATTTTATGCATGTGAAAATAAGTTCTTCTTCTTCTTCTTACGTTATGACTGAGTCTCGACAGTCAAGACCATCGTTGTGGAGGTCATCTCGGTCACCTGGAATTGTTAGAATTTTTCAGTTTTTGCAACTTTTGACAGTCGATCATTTTTCTTTCTTCCAAACCAAAAATTTACTTTTGCTCAAGTTCAACCAGATCATCAAATCAAAATGATTTAAAAAATTACAAATTAGTAAAAATTTTCTATAAAATAAAAATACATAGTTACATAATATAAAGCTCATTATTATTCATTAAAAATATAAATCCTGTTTGTTTATGTAAATTTACAAAATTATCAACTATCTAACATAATCGATTAGTTTAGTAAAACTCCATTGAGTACTTGTACTTGTTTTTATGATGTCATTTTACCTTTTTTAAAAATCTTTGTTTTTTACATCAATAAATTGACCTTCTATTTCCAAAAGCTATGTCTTCATATATTTTAATTATTTATCAATCAAATACGCAAGAATATTGTTTTTTTCTACAAATATCTACTATTATTCAAATAATCACGAAATTTTTTCATTGAAGGTCCAGAAGATTTTGCAAGGTATACATACATACATACCACTTAGGATTTTTTTTTTCTAGTAGACAAAATACCACACGAATCACAAATCTTAAGTATTCATCATCATTATTCATTATTAATATTGCGTTTTTGATTTTTTGATTTTTTTTTTTTTTTTAAATAAATATTTTCACAATATTAGCATTTCAATAGAGTCGATATATTAATTCTTGATTACCTTGGGTTAATGATTACATTCATATATGTATTTTGAAGCTCTATACCTTTGAAATTAGTAATTTTTAAAATTGATTAATCAGTAAAAAATTTATAAAATAAAAATAATATAAATATATTTTATTTTATATATACGAGTAAGTTATATTGATTGTATTATTGTATGTATAAATCTGTACATATACGAGTTTATTTTTAGTATGTAAGTACTTTTTTTTTTTAAAGAAGATATAATTGAAAACAAAAAAAAAATTTATATTAAATTTTAAATAATTAAAAATATTTCCTGTTTCTTTATTTTTATTTTTTAAAATTTTTCATAAACTTTATATTACATTTTTAAACAGGAAAAATAATTTTCTCTTTTGATAATCATACTTAGTTGTATATTTATTCATAAATAACTGAAAAAATAAATAGCAAAAAAACAAACGTCATGTTTATTTGAATATGAAAAACAAAAGGAAGGAGGAAAAAAATAGTATCTGCAAATTATCATAATAAAGATTAAATTTGAAAAATCTAATATATGTAATTCAGAAAGTAGATTTCATATTTGATTTTAAAATAGAAGATGTAAAAAACTGACTAACAAAACAATCATCGCAAGCTAATTTTGCGCTTTTTTTTTTTTTTAGTTTTGCTACGTGCATATGTATGTAAATAAAAAGTAAAAATCTGGTAGAATTATTGGCGTCCGTCAATTGTATATTATTTCAAAATAAACGAATATCATTTTACTTATATATAGAAAATACATACAGAACAACCTACCACAAATATTTACTTCTTCACTTTTAATAATGTTTATCGATTCGAGGAAATGCTATAGATTTTTTTTATTTTTTATTTTTTTTTTGCAAACTGTAATATTTGTACAGACATACAGATTTTGTTATGTTTTATAACAGTTGGTTTTTCATTTTTTGTTATGTTGAAAATTTCAATCATTACAGAGTGTTTCTCCTAAAATCAATTAGTATTAGTTGAATTTTTGATAAAAATCTTTTTTTATTATATCGTTTCGATATTTTTCTTCTTAGTGTAATTTCATTTTTTTTTCACAATAAAAAAAAAACCACCCTGTATAATGAATACAATCTGAATATAAAATCTAGATGCATTTTATAGTTAAACTGCATACTTACATATTATAGTTTCATGCAATTTGGTGCTAATTAATGTCAAAATCGCGTGAAAAATTTATTTTCTTGGAAATTTTTTCTAAGAAAACAGAAAAAGTAAATACATACATATGTATCTACATATCAAATAAAAATATGTTGTATAAAATGAAATTAGTTCAATTCAAAATAATTGTAAATTGCAACCGTAAATATTCAAGCAATTTGAAAAAAAAAAAAATAACAAAAATATATAAAATAAAATAAAAAACAAAATGTGATTACGTTTTTCTCTTATCACACAAGAAAATTAAATGTTATTTAACCATGTGGAATTGTTCAAATTCAAGGTCAACCGATGAAAGATCGTTTTTTTTTTCAAGCTGTTAATGAAAAATTTTTTATCGATTGAAATATGTAAGTTTGAGTAAACAATTGACAATTGAAAATCAAAGTACTAGGCAATTTTTGTTCAAAAACAATTCAGTAGGTACCACTTTCGTGTGAAGATAATTATAAAGAAAAATTAAAATAATTGCGGTTTATTTCTGCAGAAGCAATGCCGAAAGTTTAAAGTAAAATAATCCTTAAGCTAATACTTTAGTTTAATACTCCTAATTATTTCAATTTGATAATTCAAACAATATTTTCAACTTCATTGAATCAAAATCTCATATGACTGTTACTAAAATTTTTCCGATGAGGAAATTTATTTACCTATGGTAACACCTTGATAAGATAAAATACAATTCCTATAAGAAACTGTTTTAAAATTCACCTCATCACAAATGGAATGTAACGAAAAAAATTTCTTTTATTTAAATAACATATCAATATATTAAATATTTTACAAAGGACATCATTTGAAAATGAATTAAATTTGTTAAAGGATTGATTAATTAAGAAATTGCATTTTATATTTTCAAATAACCTAATTTTTTATTTTCATTTTTTATGCTATCCAAATTTATCGAATAACGAAATAGATAAATGAGAATTTGAAAATTAACGAAAAGTACGTTCAATTTTTAATTAAATTTTAAAGTTTTGTATGTGTTGAAAATATAGTATATACCTATATAATTCAATTGAAAAAATATCTAGGTGGTTTGTGTAACGTTTAAAGAAAATACGATCTGTTTTTCTTTCATTTGACTTTTCTTTCTTTCTCATGTGCTACAATGCGCACACAACACACATTGGACTGTTTCAAATGTCAACACAGGTAAAAAACGTAAGATAAAACATAAAATTCACCAAATAAAAAAAATTAGAATATAAATTGTTACTTTTTTTTTGTCGCGTTCATGTTTTTCTATAGTCAAAATGAAACACAATCGACGTGTTAGTGGGTGTTTTTGGTATATGTAATATGTACGTATGCTGCTGATCTTATGTGTTAATTGGAAACCAAAAAAAAAAAAAAAATAAAACAGGCGTACATATTGTGTGGGAAAAAAAAGAACAATCAATTTGCACTATGTGCGCAAAAGAATTAAATTTTGTATACATGACATGTATGTACATATGTATGCTCATTCGATTTTTATGGTTGACGAAAATTTATAATTTTTATGAAAGAGGGTTTCAAAAGTGTTTTTTTTTAAATCCAGCAAAACAGTTTTCTGGATTTTGCTGATTAATGGAAAATAATTCGCAGAAAATACACAACTACAAAGAAGCATGTACTCATACGTGCACACATACATTCGTTTTTTTTCTTCATATATTTTTCATTTTATGACGATAGTCTTTTGAATTGAATTTGAAACCAAATTATCGCCACGCCGTTTTTCATGAACATCATCTTTTGAATTTTGATATTTCACATTTACATGCCACTGTGTGTATTGTATTTCCGTTTTCCTCATCTTTTCACCCTCTTTTCTAAATATCTATAAATTCTTCTGCTATTTTTTTCTCTTTTTCCATTGATGATCATTGTTTTTTCCACACACAACTACATAGTACATATATAGTGTATTGTGTGCATAAGGTGGTAGTTAGGTTTCGTTAAAAAATAATATGTGTGTTTCAATTTATTTTTCATAAAATTTTTTTATAAACATTAATCAACAAAACTCGAAATAGTCAGAGAATTGTACGTGTGTTCTATATGTAGCGTGCTTTTGTATGATGTAAAAGTGTATAATATATTCGTTGAGAACGTGGTTTTTTTTTATTCAGAAAAAAAATTAAGAAAATAATAAAAGGAAAAAGAAAATAATAAAAAGAAATTTTTGTTTTATTTTACAATAAAAAAAAAATAAAAAAGAAAACAACGAAACGAAGGGAATTTTTTCTCAAAATCGTTCTAGCAAGATTGTGTATAGATCGTGTTTGTTTTACTTAGTAAGAGAGTGTGTAATTTAACTAAGCATATTTTTTTTTTTAATAAATTGAAACTAGCAAGAACAGTATTTTCTTTCTTTTTTTTTATTACATGCCTTATTAATATTTTACAATAGAAGAGAAAAAAAAAACAGTTTTTCATAAATTGTCATTTTTCTATTATTTTTATTTTTTTTTAGTTCGTATTTCGGTTTTAATTGATTATTTAATTTAATTCTTTTGTTTCGTGAAAAAATATAAAATTCAGTATAAAAGTGATCAAACTGTGAAAAAGGGGTGCATGCTTTGTACTTTACAATACCTGAATTTATTTTAAACAACTGTGATTTAAAAAAAAATAGAAGTAAATACATAATTATACATAGGTATAACTGAATAAATTTAATTTGTAATTTTTTATTCTCTTTTTTAAAAAAAGTAGAAAAATTACGCAAATACCTATTTAATAATTGTTGATATTTTAATTTGTTAACAATTTTCATTTTTTTTTCTTCTTTTAAATCAATGCGGATACAACATTAAAAGCTATAGATACATTCATCATCCTCATATTATATTATATACAACAATTTTACCTCTATATACAATAGACAGGTATAAAAATATACCTCATATATCGTCATATTTAACATCATCTTCATTATCATCTATACATTACTTACCTTGCTTGTCAAATTGCTTCTAGATTTTATAATTATTAAAAATAAAAAAAAAGACAACATTTTTATCAAGAGAGATATATACGAAAAATCGTGTATTAGTTAAGTATTTTACCCTCTTGAAGTTGTATAGTTAAATGTGTCGTCTATCGTAAAATTAAAAAAAAAAAAATACAATACAAAGTTAAACGTGGTAGATTTATTTGATTACCTCATCTTTTTTTAAAAAAAAAACATTTTTATTTTATTTTTCAGACAATAGATTAAAAAATTTTAAAAAAAATTACGTAGAGTTAATAGAAATATTTGAAGTTTTCACGAAATGAATAATTATGAAATAATAACAGAATTTTGTTAATGGTGAAAAGATCTATTAGAATATACGAAAATTTATTCAGTGAATAAAAAAAAAAAATGTATTTTTAATAAACAAAACAGTGCTGTGTTATTAATTTTGTTTTTTTCTCAACAACACATAATTTTGAATTTTTGAAAAGATAAAATTTCAATAAAAAGTGCGCCATATTACATGAAAAAATTGTACTGAATCTATAAATTATCTCTATTGTATAAGAAGAAGCCTTACTTCAAGGATAAATATAGAAGGCAACCCTAAATATTGAATTTGAACTGCGTATCTAAATACACAGGTGTGTGCTACATACAACACAACACTAATACATCTTAAAAGTCCTGTTTTAAGGAATATCCTGTTTAATTGTTTTACACGAAATTTGTACAAAAAAAAAGTAAGTCGCATTTTTTCTTCTTCAATAAATTAGAAAAAATAATAATAATAAACTAGGTACCTATTTGGTTATATAAAAAAAGCGATAAAATATCTGTATGTACATTTTTTAATTATAATTTTTTACTTGTGTATATATATTTCATATGTAAACTTATCTCAAAATCTACCTATAGCGAGCACTAATTAAATTTTCTACCTTTTAATATTTTCATTATATATTTAAAAAAAGTACATAAATTTTATTTATTTATTTGTTTTTTTTTTTTTTCATTCGACTACTTTTTTTTTTCTGTAAGTTCTAAATAATAAATTATTATTATTTTTTTTCTCTGTAAATATGTATTATAACTATTTGTTTTTGCTCTAATGTAACTTTTTTAGCTTCTAAAATATTGTACTTTTTTTTTGTATACAGTACACCAATGTTATTGGATCGTGAGCTTTATTTATTATTTTTATTTTTCAATATGTCAGTTATCAAAATTTAAATATTATCTGTATGTTAATTATAAAAATTATTTTTTGGTTGTTTATAGCTGTTACCTAGAAATTAGAATATAATTGAGAATAATTACACGTGGAATTTTTCGGACATGTTCTTTCTGTAACATATACATACATATGTATGTTTCATTTTATGTAGAACATTCCACCACACTATCTTTCCATATATAATCGTTAAACATTTTTCTCGGCTTTAAAAATCATATCCTTTTCGTTAATTCAAATCCTTTTATTAAATGTATAAACCGAAGTAGGTACTCAAATGCTAACACATGCTTGAAAACTCAAACAGAATCCAGGTAGAATGTAGAACATAGGATTGGAGCTGGTTCGAATAAAAATAAATTTAATAGGGTTGCCATACTATTATTCCTCTTTTCATATTTTATGTGGACATTTTTGATTTTTTTTTCGAAAACAAAAAGGATATTAAGTTATCCTGATTTCGAACTATATAGAACTTCAAAAATTATGAAGGTTCAAAGACATGACCCAAAAAAATTCATGCTCATTCTAGGGTTAATACTTATTTACTTTTTTAATTTAAAACATTGAATAAGAGCTTACTATTAGGTTTTTTTTTTGCTCTTAAATTTGTAGTATAAGCGTACTAGTTCCTGATAACAATACAAGTTTTATAAGGATTTACAAAAGAATATTAAAGTTCGTTATTAATTTTCTTAAGGTTATCTCATTTTCATATTAAAAAAATATACATATATATTGGTTATCCATATGAATAACGGCACCGTAAAAATTGTCAATCATTTTTTTTTAAATGTAAAGACGTATCGTATTGATAATGAAAAAAAAAAGTCGAAATATTTAATCTGAAATTGGATATTAAGGAGTTTAAAAAAAAGTGAATTGAAAATTTATATCAAATGAACCATATTGCCGTGGAGTTATTAAGGTCAAATGGCAGAATGTCAAAAGTTTTGATTTTCTCGATCCCTATTTGTAAGGATACCACATACATATTTATTTGCAAAATTTATATACATATATGCAATAATCTACAAGATTTTAGTTGTATCTACTATCTATGGAAAATGTAGATGAATGAATCGGAAAGTTAAAAAATTGAACATTTTCAGTATAGGTATATAATAATAATGTCGATACAAAAAGTCCTTTAAAGACTTTTCAAAATAGAAAATAGAAGATGTAAGTAAATAAGAGTAAAGTATACATCGATTTTAGTTAAAATACAATCATTTTGAAAGAAAATACATATATATAGGTATATCAGATAAATAGAACAAGCCTCTTTTTTTATAGAATATACTGACGATGAATAATAGGAGTAGTATTCAATATTACATACTTACATATAAGTATGTACATAGAATAGGTATCTATATTCATATATTGAAGAATTAGATTACAGTATATAGTAAGTAAATAATATCTGTTGAATAGATTTCATAATGTTATTCAGTTCTATGAATACAGCATCCGACCTCTTTTGATACCTTTTACTTACTACCATTTACATTGAAATTATTATTCAGTTTGAAGAGATTTTTTTTTTCTCAAAACAATTTTCCACGAATATTTTTCGGAAATTGTGATATCGATTTTAGATATTTTTTTTCTTTTTATTTTGCCTTGTCGTGTTGATAGATTTCAATAAGAATCTAAGTACATTAAATGTAAGTACAAGAACAAATTTCTTTTTTGATTTTTCATTTCACAAAAAAAAACAACATAATAGCACTTTGAGATTAGAATACTTTCTTTATATTTGAGTACTCATATATTTCACAAGAAAATAAAGAAGATATTTTATTCAGATACTTCGGAAAATAGGTTGTGTTTATGCGTAACCACAAATGCGTGTACATCGGGAATAATGGGAATAAGTTTTCCTATTTTTTTTTCCTTTTTGAAAATCTTCTACATATTGTTCAGCCTATTGATGTTCATTGTTATACTTACTGACTTGTGATCCATTTTCTTTTTTGTTAGATTTTCATATAGAAATAACTAAGAATAAATGTAGACTGAACTTTGAATTAGTTAGCTATTTGTGCTACAAAAAATCCTTATAAGTATTCCATACTACTGACCATATGTTCATTTCAAAGCGGACATTCTTTTGTCTTGGTTTTTTTCTTTTGATGAATCTGATGGTGATGTTCTGTAAAAATTTCAAGCGTCAAAAGTATCAGAATATGAAAATATTAAATTTGTTTGTAGATGTAACATGACATTACAATGATTTTGTTTTACATGTTGATTCTTAATGAAGGAAAAAATAGTTTCATAAACCCTGATTTAAAAGATGAATGTTATTATAAAATTCAATTGGTTAATATCATGTGATTTATGTAACGTCACAGCTATTTTTATTTATTTTATTAAAAAAAAGCTATTATTTCGAATTACCTTTAACATTTTTTTAATTTATGAATAGTGATTTTTGTTTGAACATGCTTTGACTATAATCACAATTCGTATTCATTATCTGAACATTCAGGTGTGTTTTTCATACATAAATTATTTAAAAAATGATAAGCAATAATAATGAAAAAAAGAAACTTAAATCGATGCCAATTTAAAGAAAGCTTTTTTCTATTTATATTCAAAAAGACTAGTTTTTTTTTTTTGTAAATTTTTTTTTTTTAAATAATCATTTTATTCCGGTTCGATATTAATTTGATATTCAAAAATTTATTTCATAATGATGTTAAATAAAATTAAGTTACTACTTTGTGCGGATTGGATAGATCAAAATTTAACCTTCAAATTGAATATAATGAGTTTTTTTGTTGTTAAGAAATGGCAATAACCGGCAGCAAGGTAGAATGAGTATAAATGTTAAATTTTTATCTCTTTTTATGTAGGTAATGTGAAAAAATTTGGCAAAAATAAATGTTTTTGTTTTTGATTTTTTTACTTAGTGTCTGTAGTAAGTTAGCTACAACAGAGATACACCATGGAAATTGTTCTTTTTTTTTTTGTAATAAAGTTTAGTTTTTATTTTTGACACAATTAATATTCCAAAAATATATATTATATTATACGTGGTTATATATGTACATATACTCTTTTATATTTTATAATTATACACCTGAATATTTTGTTTTTTAAAGTTTATTTTGTGTTTAAATATTCAAAACTATATAATTTCACATTAACATATTACTCAATAAATTTTTTTTTCTTTTGTTAATTCTTCCGTTCTTTTTGTTTTATTCTCCTAAGTTTTTTTTTTCAAAACTTTTGAATAAATTTTAATCATATTACATTTTCATGTAGAAGAAGATCAGTGGTTTGGTTTGAAATAGAATAACTGAAACTAACAAAAAAATTTAAAACAACGAATAACTATTTTTCAAGATATTCTAAAGATTTTTAACATCTTAAAACTGAATAAATTGCACTGATATTAATTTAATCAATTGTTTTTTAAAATTCGATTATTTTTCCAATTTTGTCCATTTTGCTAGCATGATGTATATTTTTTTCTTACTTTTAACTTTCGTTGTTTTTTATTTCTATAATTCACAATTTTTCCAATATTTTATTATTTGTTTTTAGTTGTTTGTATGTAAGTAAATTTTCACAATAAAATGTGAATATTTTTGTTACTGTAAAAAAAAAGCTATTGTATTATATATGATAAAAAAGGTCCTAAAAATAATTTCAGCTCTATAGCTTTTGTGCACAAATGTTTTTTAAAAACTACTTTTGTATTTGTTTTTTAAAATTCAAAATGCGCTAACTGCATTTACGTTATTGTTTTTTTTTCTTCTCATATTTTTTTCCAATAATAATATAAATTTTTCTTTCATTGTTTACTTTTTCAATTATGTATTCATATTAATTAATAATAATTACAAATTTTATTATGTACACACTTTCAATTATTTCTTCTTGAAAAATAAACTTTCTTATGTATTTTTCATACAAATCACAAATACTAATCCTAAAATGTTATATTATAAAGATGCTTACATACATAAAACAAAAAAAAAACAAAAAAATCTTATAAATTTTAATTACATATATAAATTTGATATATAGCCAGGTTATTCGAATTGATTTCAGGTGTTTATTCTATTTGAACAATAATTCTACCTAACCAACCAACTGGTCTACGTGAAAAAAAAAAAAATTATATATATAAAAAAAGCAAAATCCTTTTGATTGATTTCACAACCCATATGACAGAGCATCTAGATAGCAAAAAATTTAAAAGACACAAAATAGAAAAGTAATCTAGCAAAATAAAATATATAAAAGATAAGCCTGGAAAATCATAATCATAATAAAATAAAAAAAAAAAAACATCTTTCTTGTATACAAAGGATATAAATTTAGCGTTCTTCACTTTACTCTGACAATGTAAGCTTACATTTATACAAGTATAAATTGACATTGAAGGGCATAAATGTGCTTGAGAAAGTTTTAATTTCGATTAAAAAAATATAATTTTTTTTATAATAATAAGAAAAGAAAAAAAAAAACTGAAAAGAAAAGAAGAAAATATAAAAGAAAATAATAATTTTTTTGGGTGACCAAAATAAAGGCGCAAGTGATACAAGTAATTGAAAGGATAACTTTTGTGGGCGGAACGCATAAGGATACAAACAATATAACATTGAAAGTAAAACAAAGTGCTACATATATATTAACCACCCACTTTATAAGAAACCATCATACAAAGTACCTGTGCCATCACCACCGCCAAAATTTTTTTTCGCCTTTTTATATTATATCTACTACCCCCGAAGTGACGTGCTGTTAAAGAAAAAACACATGTGCCGCTTTTTTTAATTTCGGGTGAGTAAACTTTTGTTGTTGCTGTTGTGTTGCTCTTGTCTTGTCTCTTACTATATACATATATTATTTTTCTTATATATACATTCTTTATTTCCTTCGTATTGTTGTTGTTTTTTTTTTAATATACATACATATATATACATATAATATTATTGTTATTTTTCTTTCTGTGCTTTTTTTTTTCTTATATAATATTTTAATAAAAAAATATTTTAAGGGAACAGACAAAGGGTCATAAAAAAGAAGTTTTTCCATTAAAAAAATTAAGTATATGAAGAAAAAAAAAGGATATCTGAGAGTTTGAGATTCATTTTTAGGTGTACATATGTATATATACAGATAAATTTTCATAAATAAATATATATATGTAAACATCTTATATATATATGTACATACTATATTTACTAAGTGCCTTTAAATTATTTTTAAATAAATAAATAAATCTATGTATATAAATAATTTAAAAAATATAAAAAAAGATAAAGCAACTTTTCAGATTTTGCTTGAATGAACGATTAACTTAAAAAATTCCTTATTTTTCCCCAAAACAAAAATTATTGATGTGTAATGAATTTGGAATATTATTCTAAAATGACATTTGGTACAGAATGAAAAAAATAATGTTTTTTGTATATATTATAAAAATATGATGGAATGTCTCAAAAAACTAAAAAAGAAAAAAAAAAGAAGACGGATAAGTATGAGATACAGATTTTTTTCTTGTGTTGAAAGAGGCAAAAATACTTTTAGATTGCATATTTTCTTCAAATTTTTGAGATATTTTATTTTTGAGAAAAGAATGTGGTTTATAGATAAAATTTCATTAAATGTTTTTTTTTTTTGTATTCAACAAAAATAAATTATTTTTCAAAAAATTTTTGAGTAAAAAAAGCGTATAATTATTTAATTTAGTAAAAAAGTAACAATTAATTACGAGTATCTGTTTATTTTTTTTTATTACTTTTTTAAAAAAAAAAAAAAAAAAAATAATAATAATAATAATAATGATGTGGGTATACAGTTAAACTTGTATTTTTAGTTTTCCAAAAAGAAAAATACATACATATATTTCCATTGATTAATTTCATTATCATATTGTGTATACATACTTCAACATTTATTAAGTAATCCATTTAAATTTGAATCATTTTGGTTATGGTTTCCTCCAGCCTCGCTAATTATGTC
This sequence comes from Bombylius discolor, assembly GCA_939192795.1. Lineage (NCBI taxonomy): Eukaryota > Metazoa > Arthropoda > Insecta > Diptera > Bombyliidae > Bombylius > Bombylius discolor. The sequence continues at coordinate 772,657 of OW584241.1, read as the reverse complement.
AAGTACATATATGTACATATGTATCTAATATTATCTAACCGGTTGTAAAGTTAAGTCAAGGTTTTCTTCAAAAGTTACAAATAAAATACCATTAGATATTATACATGGAGATGCAAAAAAAAAAAAAAATAATAATTATGTAAGTATTCAAAAGAAAATTAAAAATTGTTTGAAATAATTTATTTTGAACATACATACATACGTAAAAATAATTCATTAAATTTTAAGACCCCCAGCCTCATGTTCTACACAATGTTTTCTATTGTTTTATTAACTTAGAAAAACTTAAAAGTTCTGATCTGATACATATATTGACCTCTAAAAAATGACCTAAATTTTTTTTTTATAAATTTAAATTTCTTAAACTTAATAAATAAACAAATAAATAAAATATTGTTTTAAAATTTTGATGTGGATGAAGCGTATACCATAATATGTGCCTTTTTTTATTTAAGTCCTTTGTCATGAGTTGTTTTATTATGGAGTCGGTTTTATTTATTTAACTAATGCTCACTTAATTTAAAATTGTATAACTATATAAATTTAACAAATTACCTATTTATTTTATCATTTACGAAAATTCTTATCATAAAAAAAAGATTCTGAAATTTATTTATTGAAAGAATTCATTGTTTTTTAAAACAAGATGCAGAACATATTTGTTTACATAAAAAAAAAAAATTTAGGACTTTTGTAATTGATAGTTGGTTGAATATTATTAATATCAAAAAATATTAAAACGAACTCATAAGTGATAGAAGAATGAATATGTAATCTGAGCTATGTATGTTTTTAAATGATTATTTTCGATATACATATTTACTTATATACCTACTATAGTTGTATCTTTATATGAACCAAATAACTCTATGTCTGCGTCATTTTATCAATTAATTTTAATAGAAATAAACCGTCGGCAATTTAAAGTAATTTGTTCACCAGATCTTCCCGCCATATATGAGAGTTTATATATATATATGTACTCGTATTTAAATTTAAAAAAAAAGTAACGTATGTTTAATAACATATTAAGTACTTAAATCTACAATATTTACATCTATATGTATACTGTATAAGTATGTATAATTTTTTTTTTTGTACTTCGAAATTTTATTTTCCTCCCCTTTTCTCTTTAGTATCCATCAACAGTCATGACTATACATATACTATATACTTACTACTAGTCATGTTAATGTAATAACCTTTCAAATAAGTATCTTTAAAATTAATTTTAAGTATATAATATCTTATTTGTCTTAGTCCCCATTCAACTTGTACTTTAAACATTTGAAATATTCGGTTATTATGAAATAAAAAAAAAAGTTTCTTATAAGTAGTTAATACGATAACATTAAATTGTCATCATATTGTTTTAGAAAATGAAAAATAACAATTTAATTCTACATGAAGTTTTTCATAAATGAATTAGGATTTTTGTGTATATGTACACTGAACTTGTAGTTATTGTTGTAAAAATATGAAATTAATAAAATTTTTGAATATTACAAATATTGTCAAGCATGTTAAATGTTTTTTGTAATTTAAATATTTTCTCACAAAAATTTACATTTTTCATTTAAATATTTCCTATAATACATATACATATGTACAATTAACATCTTATACATATATCATTTTGGTTTATACATATATTTCCTCATCATGGAAATGCTTCTTGTACAAGTATGGCTTGTTTTTATAAACAAATATACATAAGTAAAATCCTATACATCATTCGAAAAAAGATTTTTCTCTCATAAATGAATATATAGTGATAAAATTCCAATGAATAATAAAATAACAAAAAAATTAAACATTAATATTTTTGTTGCTGACCATACAAGTAAACTTGTCACCATGGATAATATAAACTTCAAAAATTAAATTTTGCTTGACAATATGATTTGCATATCCAGTTGAACTTTATCCGTAATATTATTTAAATTCATTTTAATATTTATTTATTTTTTTTGTATCTATATCTACAAATACATATTAAATTTAGTTGTGTATATTATATACATTTCAAGTTATGATACTCGTAGATTTTTGTGTGATTGTGATAAATGTTTTTTTTTTTATAATATAAAGATTGTGTCTGCATGATGAGCAACACAATCATACTAATCAGATGATTTCATATTTTATCTGATGTCATATTTATAGGGTGTTCGATAGAAAACAAAAAAGATATCTCAAACATTGTATTATTACTTATTACTTTTATCGTTAATACATTGGAAAAATCTCTTCCACGTTATTTTATATTCACCTTTTTTGTAGCTAATTTTGCTCACATTTTCAAATAAAAAAAAAATTAAAAAAAAAAAGAAGAAAAAGAAAATAATAAATCCTTGGGTGAGACTTTAAATTGACGGTGATAACAGATAAGGTCCTGCAACAAGAATTTATAAAAAACAAAATTGTACTTATTTGTCTTTTTAGGATAAAAGGAAAAAATATAATGCTCAGAATGATCCCATTGCATAAATTTATTGGATTTCGACATGGAGTCTTATTTTAGGTACGATTCCTTTATACTAGATTCTCGAAACCTTATCATACATATATTTTCCTGATGAAATCACGGAAAATAAGTATAATTAAAAGTCGTTTTTTTTTGTTTTGTTTAATATAGAAAGGTTTAAATTCATGTATCCTAAAAAAGAATTTGGAAATTTTGATTCTGAAGGGCTCTCAATTCAGTATCTTAATATCAACGAAACTTCCATTTTAACATTTCAGACATTTTCAAGAATTTAATTTATAAAACACCTTGTAGATACTTATCGTAATACACTAGTGTTAGTTACATATTTTTATTTTACTCATGTTAAATACAAGTAAAGGTTCCAGTTTCATACAATTTCATACTTTTTTAAATTACTTAAATAATAGTCTCTGAAGTTAAATAACAAAATAAAATGCAGTAAGTATATATTTACTAAGTTAATGAAAAAGTAACTATCTCTTTCACATATACAGCAGAATCTTTAAGTCCAAAGACTTTTATTAACTTATTTTTTTTTATTTTACTCTTTTTTTATTTTTTTTTTTTCATATTTTAAAAGGGAATTAATAAGAATTGTTTAACGTTTGAAAATGTGCAAGCATATATGAATTTGAAATAAAAAATAATATTGTTCTTAAAATATCATTGGACTATGAACTAGTTTTTTGTTATATACTATATATAAAAAAATATGTATTGTAATTTTGCTGAATTTGTAAAAACGATAAATTTTTATAGCAAAGCTTGCAATTCAATTTGAATTTGATATCAAAATACTTATTAATCAATTAGATTTTTTTTTTTTGCAGCTGCTAATGTACATATGTACATAAAATTTTGATGGCGAAGAAAGAACAAATATTCTTTTTTATTCAAAATAAATAGGAAAAATATATGTAGTTACTTATTTATACATTATACATATGTTCATATATGTACATATGTATGTAGGTGTAGGTGAACATAATTGATTGATAAGTAAAAATATTATTTAAATGTGTTGGTAATATTTAAATTTAAAATTATGGACGATATTCTAAAATTTAATTCTATTTTACAAATATGTAATTAAAACTACATTTTATGTATAAAAAAAAAAAAAGTAAATGTTGTGGATTTACAATTTTAAAACTTTCTGTTTCATAAAATAAAATTATCAAATAGGTGTTTGCCAATATAGGTATGTATGTATGAATACTTATATTTTTTTTTTAATTCGAAACACAGTTGTGGTTAATTATTTAATTGTTGAAAAAAAAAAAAAATTAAATAAATAACCCATAATCAATTTACATTTTTTTATTACATATTTTTAATTATAAAAATCATTGAAAAATTAATAGTAAAATATTTTTTTTAATTAAATCTAGAAAAAAAAAATAATTACAAAAAAATAAATAAATATAAAACAATTGAAATAATTTTTTTGGAACTTGTTTTCTTGATTACTTTTATTTTTTCAACAAAAGTATTATTTTTTTTTATATTTCATTTAAATTTCATGATCAAAGAAACAAAAAGTAAATTGGCATTAAGAAAATGAAAATAAATTATTATTACTATTTTTTTTTTCTTCAGAAGAATTTTTCTCTTTTAAAATTAAAAGTAATTCAAGTTATTGGCAGTTTAAAATTACAAATTACTAATTTCATCATTTTATTAAGTATTTTCAATATTAGTTGAGTGTTTTTCAAATTTTTTCTTATTAGTTTTTATTTTGTTTTCAATTAAATTATCAAGGATTTCAATTTTTGTTGTTGTTATTTTTTAATAATTTATTTATGAATACTTAAATATATAAGGTAAGTGTACAAATATTGAGTGCATAGTGTATTGGTGAAAATAACTTAGTAGGACCTATTTTGTGAAAAAAAAAAAAAAATTAAAAACATATAATTTATTAGAAGGTCGTGTATGTTCACGTTTTACCTATAATTTGAACTTTATTTAGTCAAAAATAATTTAATGCTCATTATTGTCGCAATTACCTTAGTTAACTTGGTTTTTTTAAATAAACAGTCAAATTTTCAAGAAAATTTCTCGTTTAAGTCTGTTAAACATGTGTTTTTGGTAATACGATACGATACATTTTTTGTTAAAGAAGAATAAAATTTAATTTTAAATGAAACCAGCGTTTTTAATTTTTTCTAATAAGTTGATGAAACCTGTAATAATACATTTTTGCATGGCTGTCACTAATTAAAAAAAAAATTAAAATTAAAATTAAAATAAACGAGAAAAACGAAAAAAAAAAAATAAAATAAAATAAGTTCTTGACATCACGATCATGATTATGTATGCATTTTATTATTATATTATTTTTATTTGACTGACTGAAAGAATAATATGTAGAAAAACCAGAATTTAGAATCATCATTGGAGGTATTTTTCGGAACGATGATTACCAACACCAAACCAACCACATCAATTGTTGAGTAGTTTATACATAAAAGGGCAGAAAAGGAATATTATATAGCTAGTGAATTTATATCTGTTAATAAACATTTTTATATAAAATAAAAGAAAATGTTTGGTACCTATATCTTTTATTTTTTCTCATATTTTTTAAATGCAATTGGTTCCAAACGAGTTTTAAAACTCGTTCGTTTAAATATGTATATACATCGTCTCAAGTGCATGTTCCTGAGGGCTTCTTGATTTTCGTTTTTTCATCGGTATCTTTTTATTTTTATTTAGTCAAGCATTCATAAAGATTAAAGACCTCGACTTTGAAATTTTCTTAAATTCCAAAAGAATGCTGAAGATTAAGATTTTTGTTTTCGACTGAAAACGAAAGGTAAACTTTGAGAAATAAGTTAAAATTGTATATATTAAAGCAAAAGCAAGAATAATCAAGGTAAAAACAAGCAAAAGGTAAATGCCGGTGAAAAAAAAGTATTATATTAAATCGTTGTGTGTAAAGAAAAGATATTTACTATATAACTTTGAATTTTGTTTTTAATTTTAAATTTACCTTTTGTTTAGTATATGTAAGTACATGTATCTGTTAAAATACACCTTACATCTTGAATATTGCTTACAATATCTTTATGACTATTGTATAGGCCCACAAAGAATATATTGAATATAGAGACCCTGTTTGTCAGACCATAAACAAAAAGAACATGATGGAATTAACTTTGTTTGTTGTGTTGTAGTAAAGTAACCAGTAAAAAACCAGTTATTAAGTTCTAGAAGATGGCGATATACAATGGGCAAAAGAATAAAATGAAAATTAAGAAAAATGAAGGAAAAAAAAAAATATTGGTTGAGTTGGCGGAGAGAGAAAATCAAGTATGATGCGATAAATTTATGCATGTCTACAATTTATATTTAATAATATCTTTTTTTTTTTTTTTTGCTTTTTCTTCATATCTTGTTTTAATATCTTTGAAGTTGAATTTTATTGAATTCACTTAGTTATATTTTTGCCCAATAATATTTTAGCTGCGTGTTGATTTAAAAAGATCAATGTAATTACAAAATTCTTTATACTTACTTAGTTAGTATTTTTTTATTTATTTTTTGTTAATGTTAGTTTTTATGTTGGAGATTTTAAAACAAAGACATAAAGAAACATTAATTTTCAAACAGCAAAATATCTGTGAATTTAAATTAGGTATAAACTAAATTGAGCAGCCATCAAATGCAAAAAAAAAAATGAAAATGAAATTTGTATAATAAAAATTTTTATTTCTTGATGTTTGATATTTTAGAATTATGTATCTGAATGAAATTTATTTCGATAAACTTTCATGATTGTTTTTTTTTTGTTGTTGTTGATCTGAAAAACTTTTGTTCACATTGTAATTAAATTTTATTACTTTACGATGTAAAAATTTATTTACAATGAAAAATCAATAAATTAAAAAATTGTAAAAACTTTTAAAGCTGTTTCATTGCTTACAAAATTGAAATAATTTATATGAAAAAAATAGAAAACAAAAAATTAACAAGGTGCTGGCATTGCGTAAAACTAAAACGAATGAATTTTCAATCTTATTTCGAGATTAAAGCTCAGATCATTTTTTTCTACGTTAATAAAAGAAATATGTTTGTTTAGAAGGGTCAAAGGTCAATAGAAAATATAATAAATAAACATGCTAAATAGGTGTAACAAAAACAATCAGACATTTATAGAAATTCTAGAAACGCTCAAATATAGTTTATTTATTTACACAATAAAAATTGAAGTATTTTAATCACAAGAATTTTATTTGAAATTGTTTTTCAATAAAAAACCCTTTTTTTTAAAAATCTACGGAAAAAAACATGAAAATAAGAAAACTTCAATTACACTTTCTAAGTATTCCAACTTAAATCATATAAATAAAAATTTTGCATATTTTTCAATTTTTTTTTTAAATGTAAAAGGTACTCATATCTGAAAAGTTCTTTTCGGTCAATTTCTTGGAAAATATTATATTCTAAGTAGGTATTTTATGCTTTTCTTACTCAATTTTTTTTTCTTTTTGAATTCATTTCTGGTATAAAAATAATAAGTTTACATCATGTTTGAAATAAAACTATGACTAAGAACGTATTGATCATGGTTTGGTTTTTCTGTTGAATAAAACTTTAGAAAAATATAAAAATGATATAAAAGTGAACAAGAACTTCAAGTATTTCATACTTAGATACTTTTTGTTTTTTATTTTTTACTTTTTTATTTATTTATTTATTTTGTTGTTTTTGTTTTTCAAAAGTGTAGATACTATCACTATAAAATAAAAAGTTATTTTTCTATTTCGATATCTAGGTATGTTTAAATTCTTGATATGGATGGGTGGTTTGATTCGGCTGGATTGTAATCCATATAGGGAAGTATCTAGATAGTATATTATTTTTGTATAGTCACATTAAAAAAATATTTGGAAAGGGATTGAATATGATACTTTTGCTGGTTCTTAAATTTATTTTATATGGCGATTCACTTATAAACAAGGTATCTACATTTATATTTACTTTTAGTAGATAATTCTGAAATTACTTTTTTTTCTTTTAAATTTTATTCTATCATGTTTTTTCAATAACATGTAACAACAAATGTAAAGTCATGCAAAAGAAAATTTCATTTTCAGATAGGTCATTTGAAATTTTTATAGAATTTCTTTAGACAGCCGATATCGTGTACTATGATTGTATTTATACAGGTACCTATATATTATGTGCTACACACATATATTTTTTATTTTATTTTTTAAATATTTTTCGTCCTCGCATTTAACTTTAGTTTACCTAGCTAAAATTTTTGTAGCTGTATTTTTGTATCTTCATATATACAAGTATACTTCAATTTTTTATTCAACTAACGTTCTTGTCATTTTTTTTTCGTTTTGATAGTTTCTTTTCGATTATTAATGCACATGCTTCGAATTCAAATACAAAACAATATAAAATTTTATACATATTTTTGTATGTGATGCTACATATAATAAAATATGATACAATATAGACCATTCATTTTATTTGGTATGTTGACCTTACCTGACCATACGCCCAGCAAACCATAAAGTTTTTTTTTTTTTTGCTGAATGTATCATCGTCATATCGACATTTAACAATTTGTCATGAATTTTCTAGGAAAATGATTAAAAGAATTTCTAAAATTCAAATTCTCTGGCAAGAAAAATTTATTCATTTGCATTTCGATGTTGGCCTTATAATAACTGTGTATTGTATTTTATTGCACGATATATAAAAGCAATGCAATGTAACATTAAATTTCACTGTTTTATTTTCCTTTATTTTTTTTTCCTTCTTTCTAATTTCAAATTTTAATTCATTAAATATACAACGGATTTGTTGGGCATTGTATGACAACACATACAATATTTTTATTGTGTATTTTTTTACATTCATATTGACAATTATTATTTCCTAGCATATTTGTAAATTGAGAAAAAAGAAAAAATAAGAAAAAATTTGAGATTCTTTGGCATTTTGCCAATTTATAAATTTCTAGTGTGACACGCTGTTGTTCTTTAATTCCCGTGATAGTACATTCAATATCCTAAAAATGTACATATGTACAAATGGTTACGATACTTATAAGATATACATATATACATATGTATGTAAGTACATATACATATATGTATGTAGATGTAGATATATTTTCTCACTTTATAGTTAAAAAAAAAAAAAAGATGGGTTAATCAAAAAATGTGAACACAGAATATGAGGAAAATCTTTTGAATAAAAATAAGATACTTTCTGTTTTTTTTTGGAGGTATGGGAGATCTATTAAGATGTAAAAGATGAAAAAAATATATATGTATGTATATATATATACAATATATATGAGAAAAAGCAACAAGTGATTTTTCTGTATAACATTGCTTTTTTTTATATTTTTTTTAATACCAAATACCATATTTCCGTTTTTGTATCTAAATATCTGGAGAGAAAATTTGACATTTTATTTCCTTTTGAAACGATGTGGGCATTTTTATATATGTATATGAAGCAGAAAAATAAAAAACAGAAAGAAAAACAACAGCAGATCGAAATGTTTAGGGTGACATTAATAATAATAGGGTGTTGCTGTTATCATAGAATAAAGTGAAAAAAAAAAAAAACAGAAAAATGAATATGTATTTGAAGTTACTTTTTGCTGTTAAATATATTTGTTTAAAAATATATGGATAAAAAAAACATTGATTTTTTGTTCATCTAGATATGATGATGAAACTGTTGATCCATATTGTTCAACAGCTTTTGTATATACGAGACAAAAAAAAAATAATGAGAGGCAAAAAAAGAAAATTATAATTTTCTGTGTATCTGTGGGTAGGAAACAGAAAAGTTATGATTGTCAGCCATTTGTTCTGTCGACATTTTTACTTGAAAAAAAAAAAAATCAATTGGAAAATGCTTTCAGATGTTAACTTTATGACATAATGAGTAGCTAACTGCGCCTTTAAATTACTAAATATATAAAATATAGAAAGATAATACACATATACATAATATGTGATAATCGACACCAAAATGATACAAAGTGGCAACAGATGATTCTTTTGAGATACTGAACTGTGCCAATTTTTTTGGTTTTTTAATTTATTAAATTTTTTATTTTAAATATTAAATTTGAGTTAAGTAGTAACACATGCTGCTGTTGATCTATCTATAATCGAAAGTAGCTAGTTGGATACTTATATATTTTGTATATAAGATATGTATGTAAGTATATATTTTAAAAAAATAACTAAAGAAAAAAAAAATTTAATTATGAGATTTTTATGAAAAATGAGACTTCTTGTTTTCACGTGTTGATTAAAATAATAATTGAATAATTAGTAAATGGAAAAATGGTTTTCCACTCAATAAAATAAAAAAAAGGAAAAATTCTGTACATACATATATTTTTAACAAATTCTTAAGTCTTACCAAAAATTTGAAGTGCTCATTTGACACAATAAATATCTTTGTTTTTTTTTTCATTTAAAAAGTTCTTGAAAATCAATATGAGCAAATGTGTTCACCATTACAGTTTGTCGCTCATTAATTTCCGTGTTTTAATTTAATGGGTCTGTCTTGCATTGTTTCCTTAAACTAAAACAAAAACAGATTTTTTTTAAACAAAAAGTTGAATGTTGTGATTGAAGAAAAATGGAAAATTTCGAACAAATAATTTAAATGATTATTTACAATGTTAAATTTATTTTTATTGTTTTGTTTTTGTTGAGGTGTTAAAAGATATGTCGTTCTGTATAGTAACAAATTGAAATAAATTTAGGGTACTTTATAAAAATAACCTTTAAATGTAGAACATAATTTTTCTTTTAGCTTTTAACAAAAAATAACTAAAAATATCTCTGTACGTACTAATAATGTTGTGGGAGTGTTAATTCGTTTTTATTTTCAACATACTATATTTTTTCTAATCCTTAAATTACCTGTATGTGTACGATGACTAAAATATAAACAAGAAAAAAAAAAAAACAACAAAAACTCATTCATAAATTAAAAAAATATGAATAAAGTAATTAATGAAAAACATACTTAATTACCGAATTTTCATAATTTAAATATTTTAATTTAATCATGATTAATTTTATAATATAATTATTCTTGATGTGTCTTTGTAACATTTTAACTTATGTCATCTGTTATGATACTATAATAAAAACTTACATTTCTTGTCATGTACTATATTCATATTTGCAATTCTAGGTTCATTACTTGGCGCAATATCATAAATTTAGTCTCACTCTATCTTCTTGTTTAAAAATTGTAAATTTATTTCTTAATGTACAATAATTCGTTTTCTGATCTACATACGTGTCTTTTATTTTATTCAATTTTATTATTTTATTTATTTATTTACCTTTTTGTTTTTTTTTTACCATGCAATATTTTAAATTCAAATATCTCTTTTTTAAATTTATATTTCAAATAACATTTATCATAGTTTTGTTGCCCTTATTTTTTTTTTATCATATACCTCAATAATGTTTATTTTATTTGTTTATTTAATAATGATATATCATATTAAAAACAATCATTACAATATTTATAATAAAATGTATAATAAATAATAGTTTCGTTAATATATTTTTTGAATATCAGTTCAACAGATTCTTTGAACCGAATAGATATATCTGCAGCTTTATCATGATTTTTATTAAACAAAAACAAAAAAAAAAAACAAAAAACAAAAAATCATGCTACATATATAAAAAAAAACTTGGCTTTCATCCAGAAATCATACCTGTTTATTTGTAGTGAATTGCTTATTCTTGTAGAACAGAGAAAAAATAATAATAATTAAACAATAATAAATGTAGTAGTAAAAAAAAATTCTTAAATGATAATTTTTTGATAAATGTATTTATTTATATTATTTAAAACATCTAGTTTAATATATTTTTTTTTTATTTTTAAAAATTTTCATTTATTTTAATTTTTAATCTTATTTATTTATTTTTTCAAATGAAGAAAACCATTGCCAGAAATTTAAGAAAATTACGATGGTGGTGGACAATTTAAATGATCTTAGAAAAGTTTAATTGGATGTAATAAATTTCAAGATGATAAATTATAATCAGATCTTCTCTGTTTTTATTAAATAATATTAAAAAAAAAAAACAAAATATACTTTTTTCAAGTTGAAAAAAAAAAAAAGAAGTAAAAATTACGAAATAAAATACAAACAATATGAATATGTATATGCGAAATAGTTATGTGTTGTTTAGTATATAAAAGATGTATGTTTTAAAAAAAAATGAAGAGAAGAGAAAAAATATTCTTGGCAAATGAAATGAATTAAGGGAATTAGATGAATTTTTTTTTTCTTCTTCTGTGAAAGTAATATAAAATTTATTTATTACTTGTTATAGCATATTTGATAGATTAAATACACTATTTGAGAGGCAACAACTTGGCTCTTGATTTTTCTTTTAAGATACAAAATAGTCAAGAAGAAAAAAAAAAATGAAAATTTGTGTAAATATAGAGAACGTTTAATATGAAAATTTTCTTGCGGAAAATTTAATACCACATGTTCCGGAAAGATGATCATTACAGATTAGAAGAGATTCTGTTCAAGTATTCTAAGATGAGTTAAAGTGTTCTATTTGTATCTAGAGGAATAAGTAGATAATTTTTGTTTGTTTTTTATTTTTATTTTTATAGAGAAAGATAACTTTAAAAAAAAACACTAATGATAATCATAATGATCTTATTCATAAAATAACGGTTTTGTTTTTGTTTTTAATTTGTCATCTTGAAAAAAAGAAAAAAATAAAAAATTAATAATAAAACAGTGTGTTAATTTGTTGTCTGAAAAAAAAAAAAAAATTAGGTAACGGAAAGGTGTTAATGATTTCCCATCAAAAATTATTTTTTTAATGAAAAATTAATTTGATGTTTAATTAATTTTTCTTTGCCGTATCATGTTTTCAAAAAATTAATTATAAATGCAATAAATGTCTAATATCAATTATAAAAGAATATAATTCATTTTTAAATAAAAAAAATTATTTGAAAAAAAAAAAAAAAAAAAAAAGGAGATATTTATGTATTCTCAATGTATAATAAAAAATATACTTGCTATCAAAAGGTCAGCAATAATTTTTCAATATGTTACTTATAATCACTCGTATATTAGTTATTGAGATATTAATTTGTCGTTTATTTTTTTTTCGAATGAGAAAAAATTTTTTTTCTCTCTTTTTTTTTTTTCATCTTTTGTGATATAAAATTCTCAAGAAATATCTAATAATAGATCACAATAGATGATTTATTGTATGCCATACTTACTAATACTTTTCTGTTATAGGTAGATGTTTTTTTTTATGCTTTTATTTTTATATGAATTTGTTATATTGCATCTATCGAATGATGCATCATAACTAAAAAGGCTTATTTTCTTTTCTATTTTAAGATAATAATATGTTATATTACTCATACTCATCCGTTTAATCGATATTATGAGTAAAAATTGTATTATCTAAAGTATGCAACTATCTATATTTATATATATTCATTAGATAGGTGTACATGTACGTTTATTTAATAAGTTCACCTGTTGTTCGCTTAGTATACGTGTACATTGAAAATGTTAGAAATTGCATTAAAAAATATAATCAGTTCATGCCTATCGAAGAAGAAAATTGCTTTTAACTTTTTTTTACACTTAGTTTTTTTCTTTGATTTTATTTACTTTTTATTTTCGTAATAAGAGTAGCTATAATTTTTTTTCCTTTATGATATTTAATGATAAAAAAAATTTGATAACAACAAAGGAAGTAAGAATAAAATTGGAAATTTCCCTTATTTCTCGGACTCGGAGAGATTAAAATTAAAAATGGCATAATTTCAGGGTCTTATGATTCACAATTCATGTGAAATTATAGATTCATGTATGAGAAATGAAAAATTGAAAATTTCGTTGTTATCAATGTATTCCGTTAATATGTCTACTTAACTGAATAAAGAAAATAAATGATTAGTGATTAAAGTGACAAATGATTGCTTGGAGGTGTTAAGCTGGTAACATGCGTATAGTCATTCACAAATATATTTGTTTTATTGTACATACTGCTCGAAAAAAAAATCATTAAAGACTCTTATTCAGTTATATTTTTTTTACATACATATTCATTTATAATTACTGTGAAAAAATATTAAAAACTGTATTTTCTTCATTTGAATTTCATGAGCATAGAAAAATTGCAAATTATTTATTCAATTATGGTTATCTGTATAGTAAATATTGCATAAAAATGATAAAATCTATATAGCTAGTAATGTGCTTTATTGTTCTATGAAAATATGGTAAAAAAAAAATTGATTTACATGAAAAAAAGAAAATCTTATAATAATACATGCCAGATTTAAATATGTTACAAACGTGCATATATGAGCTTTTTGGAGCTCAACATATGGTTGAATTTATTATCGTAAATAACATATATTTTTTTTGTTTTTTTTTTTCATAATAATTTTCATTTAATATTTTCTTTATATTGGTATTGTTTTATTATAGTTTTCTTGTTTTTTTTTTTCATATTTATTCATATTATTATTTTGATTGTGTGGAAAGCTAAAACCTTGAATATTATTATTTCTGGTATATCTACACAAGTTCAAATATGTATACATATACGTTGTAGATCATAAGATAAGAATAAATATAGTATTGCTGCTGTAAAAAATAAATAAGAAGACATTCGTTATGCACAGTTTTTTTTTTTTTTTCAAATACCTTATAAGGTGTATTTTTTTTGTTTCCGGTGCATTGTACAAATGAAGGAAATAGAGAATTTTTAAGTCGTTTCTGCGGAAGTTCGAATTAATCATTTAAGGAAGACTAAAATATTTTTCTCAAAATCATCCTTGCTGCTTTTCATCATGTATGTACATAATTTTGACTCTAGAGATTGCATTTTTTCTAACAAAAGTTCCTACTTCCGAGGAATATATTTTTTGTTTCACATTAAAAATCTGTCTTTTGTTATTTCCAAACATTGAAACAGTTGTTAGAGGCAGTTTATTATAAAATGATTCTTTATTACTTTTTTCTTGGCTTTTTTTCCTTGGCTTTTTTTCTACTAACTTTACTATGGAAATGAAACATAAAACTAATCATTTGGAAAACACCCTATATTCAAAGATGTACATATAAGTTTTTAAACGTTAAAAAAATCTCGATACCTTCACTTAAGAACTTGATTTTATATTTTATAAAAAAAAAATAAAAAACTTTTTTAAAAGTTCTCGATTCACATTGAATTGAAAAGTGAATTTTGTTTTTATTTTTTTTTTATGTTATGTACTTTTGGTTTTCCTTTTTTTTGTTTTTTCATATTGAATAAAAAAAAAAGATACATGTAGAGCTTATTGGGTAAAAACTTTGAATATCAACAAAAGACTGAGAAGAAGAAATATCAAAATATGTTCTTTTTTTTTTTAAATCTAAAATTCAAATGAAAGTAAATTCCACGTCGATTATGTATTTATGTAAAACTGGTTTCGAAACTTAAGATTTTCAACTTTTTTTATATTTTGTTTTTATTCTTTTTCTTCTTTTCATAATGCTCTTTCAATATTATTTTTTGATATCAATTTATAGTGAATACAAAGCTACAGCTACACTTGATTTAATACAGTAGTTGTTTCCTATATTTATTTTTATTGTTTTTTTTTTCCAAGCTGTTCATATTCATACTCATATTTTATTAGACTAGTTAAAATGTTCTTTCTGGCATTGACCAAGTGTCTGTTTGAAAAGTGAAATATTTAAATTGAAAAAGAAATTATCTAAGTTAGAAAGAAATCTGTTCTTTTTATTTGTTTTAATTGAAAATGCTTGCTCCAGAAGATACTTATATGAGATTGACGACAGTACTGCCGCATGTAAGTTTTTATCATTTTATTAATGTTTTTTTTTTTTTTTTAAATTTACAAGAATATTTTTAGGGTGAAAGATGGTTTTAAAGAAGTATTTCTTCCAAGTATGTAGGTATACTACATGGAAGAACCTCATTGTACACTTTGTGTACCTAAAAAAAAAATCAAAATAAATTATTTATCTAGTATGCAATTTTTTTTTATTATTAATATTTTTTTAAAACCACGATATTCTCAGTTCAGGTATGAAAAAAAATTTATTATAAATAAATCTTTATGACAATCAATAATTTATATTAAACTGTCATTTTACAAAAAATAAGTTACGTACTATGCAATTTATTTTGAATATTATAACATTTTTTAAACAAAAATGGAAAATTATTTTTTCAAAATGCAACTGGTCCTTCTTTGTTGAACATTTTTCTAATATGTACATATGTACTACAAAAATTTAACTTGTCAAACGCTTTTTTTTAGATTTTGTTTTTGGTATAAATTTAAAAACTGAAAAACAAATGTTGTCGATAGAAAAAACAATAAAGGATAAAAAAAGTTATATGTACATAAAGTCCTTAACCACAGGTGTTTAGCAGTTGCAATGAAAATATTTTGCATCTTAAAAAATGTATTTTTGGCATGATGCCATTTTGAATATTTTATTGATTGTTAAGAAGGAATCCTTGTGATACAGCTTGACAAACTATCTATCTATATTTTTTCATGATATCTATAGTAGTTTCAAAATAAAAGGAAGATATTAATTTTAAGTTTACTGTTTTCATTTTAATGGTACTATAACACAAAATTGATGGATCTAATACATGAAATATTGTTGAAAAGATAGTTTTCTTTAAAAAAGAAAAAGGGAATTTTTAAATTGATGTTTAGAAGTTAAATGCTATGTAATTTTATGTGTCAATTATGTGAAAAAAAAAAAATCTTAATTCTTTTGAATTTAAATCTGAAATCATGTTCCATCTTGGATTTTAGTTATTTCATTGCGGATTACGAAACTTGAATGAATTGAAAATGTTGTTTGTTTTAAAAAATTTTGTGTTATGAGGCTTAGCATTCTCCCCATTAATTATGCTTAAACATTTTGTTTTTATTTATTTTTGAAATGTGGCAACTCTTTAAATAGAATTACCAATACTATCTGAATTTCTTTGTATTAAATAAATAAATGTAACTATAAGTGCGATCGACGATCGTGTTATACGATCATTGATCATTAAAATGTTCATGCTTAATATTTTTTTCCCTCTGATTTGAAACTGGTTTTTTCTTAAGTCATCCAATTACCACAACATAACTCCCCTTTTAAAAGACTTCGACCACGTTCAAGGTCAAGCACAAGTACTATATAAGAAACATTTGCTAATATAACATTGGCTTTGGATTTGGATGGAAGAGTTAAATTTTAACCGGCTCGTCGTCGAAAAGTATTAAAAATTTCCTCTGTCGTAATTTCAAAAACAAAAAAGCAAAAAAATAAAAAAAAATGTTTTTTCATTCCCATAACAGCACAGCTATACACTATTTTTTATTAAGTCGAGTATCTGTGTTTTTGGTAGATACTTTAATATACAATTTATGTGTTTTTAGAAAAACAAAAATATACATGCTTTTAATACCACTTGAAAAAAAAAGTGGAAGTAATTTATTTTGTATTAGTATTAAACAAGAATATGTGTAGTTGTATTTGAAAAATGCATATTTTATTTATTCATTTTTACCACTCGTACCTGTGAATTGATATTGAGTATACCTACATATATTTTGAATTCGAAGATTATTATTATTTTAGTATTAAAGTATGCAATTTTTATCTTGCATCTTTTATATTTAAATGCATATATGTACATACATATGTATATAAATATTATAGCAATGTGTACCTGACTAGTTGTTATTTTATATACAAAATATCAAAGAAGAATAAAATATTAGCGGTAAGGCAAAGTATATATAATAGTATGAAAATTATTTTGTGTTGTATCTATATAACGTTATATTGCAGTTAATTGCAATATCAAAAGCTAAAGAGACTTTGTGGCGAGATAAACTGCATATTTTGCCGGTTCTTTATACCGCAACCGATCATTAAATTCATAAAAGATATTAAATAAGAAGAAGAAGAAGAAGAAGAAAAATATAAGATAAAAATATTATATATTCGATTTAAGTTTGTATACGCGTATTTAAATATACTTTTTTTCAAAGTACATACATATAGTAAAGGTGTGCATGATGTACAGTTTTGTATACATATTTTTTTTTTTCTTCTTGGGTGCATTGCTCTAAATTGCACAAAGCAATATTTAACAAGTCGTATTTCATGGAAGTTATTATATTGAATGGAATTGAATTCAAGCCAAGTGGAATGGAATGTTTTTTTTTTTTTTTAAATTTTTTTGCCGGTTTCATAAATTTATAGTCTTTTAACCGCATTACATTCTAAATCAAGATAATACCATAATATACATATACATATGTATGTATGTATGTATGTTCATATGCATGTGAAGTTAAAGAAAAAACAAATTACAAACAGATTGAGACTTTAGGAGTTAAATCTCGTTATTTACAAAAACCAATTTTTTTCATTAGAGAGAAAAACTAAAACAAATCGTTGATGTAATTTGTTTTTCGTCCTTTTTGTGGAAATTACTGTTTTATTAAGGATTTGTATTTGCCGTTCATATTTTTTTGTCTAAACTCATACATATATTTTGGCTAGTTTCTGTTCTAGAAATATTAATATAAAAAAAAGTAACTAACGAATATTGATGAATGCAAATTGAAATCACGGTAGAAAAAAAAAAACAAATATTTTTAATATTTAAACAAAATTATCATTAATCTTAAAAATAATTTAAATAAAAATGTTCGTACATATAAAATTAAAATGTTGTCCATTCGTTCATTAATCAAAAAAAAAAAAAATGTATTTCGTCAAAATTTCCAGGACAAATCAAATAATGTGAAAAAATTATATGAAAGAAGAACTGAATCCCTCTTTTTTCGTATTATCTTAATTTTTTTTTTATTTAAAAAAAAAAAAATACCATCATATTCATCACTTCTTTCAAAGTGTTAAAACTTTTTCCTACTCAGTTTCATGATATCTATTTTGACTCTGACAAAACGAAGAAAAAAAAAAGATGAGCCGTTAAATTCAAAAACGTAGTTTACTAAAAGCAAACTAATTATTTTCCTTTACCATTTTTCTTATGTAACTAATGATGTTTTTCTTTTATTTTATTTTTTTTTATTTATCTTCTATGTTCTTGTGTTTTTATTATTTTTCTTTTTTTTTTTTCACACTTTTCTTATTATTATTTTTTTTAAATTTTCTTTACAGGTAGCGGCCATGATGTCCTGCCCCCTTCCTCTACCATTACCATTACTTCCTTCAACACTTCACGGCGATTTTCCTCCAGTTCATATTGGTGTTAAGGTAAGTTAAACATCACGTTAATTTGAATGAATGAGCTAAAGGACCTATTTCATTACATGATACATACTTTTTTTTTTCTTCTAAATTTTTTTATTTTTATCCTTCTTTCAATTTTATGTTTTCTAACATTTTTCTTTTTGTTGTCGTTTTAATATCTTCGTCACTATAATATTTTATATTTTTAGGGTACACATACTTTTTCAATAATTCTTTTTATTTTGTTTTCTTTTCTTTCGTGTGTTTTTTTTTTTTCTTAATTTTGCTACCTTTAATCACCACATTTTTAAATTGTTAAGAGTCTTGAAAGTTTTTTTTTTCCTTATTTTTATTTTATATTTTTTAATAAATAGACCTAATTTTTAAATGATGCACAAAGAAATATTTTATTCATTCTATATTTAGGTGTGTATATATATGATAATGTGTCCTGTATGTCCTTAGGCTTAGAATTTTTTTGTAGTACAAGTGTAATAAAATAGAAGAAAAGGTTTTTTTATTTTTCTTAAAAGATACTTGTATACTATTTTATAATTAAGCTTAAAATAAACCGTGTAAATAAGGATTCACACATTATAAATAGTTGATACTTACATGAATCAAATTTTTTTTATTCTCATGAAGTTATGATGTTTAAATTAATAATAAATTCCAAAAGAATATTGTAAAGATACTTTGATATTATATTAGTTTTTCAAAAGATGTTGATAAATTTTATAACATTAATTAAAAAATTTGTTCAAGTGAAACATAAAACAAAAAGCACATAAAATCAAACATTAACAGAAATAATAATTTTATAACTAATAATTAACTTGAATTATTAATAATATTTTGATATGATGATACATTTGATTATTTTCAAGATAATTTTCAAAAATGTTATCCTTATGTTGTATTTGTTCATGTTGAATAAGCAAAAATTTTTAATGCCTAAAGCGTAAAACTATAATAATGAAGGATCATTTTGAAACAAGTTGACCATGTCATCGATTTCATTTTATCCTATCACCCACCATATTATTCAAAATGGCTTTTAAAATGAATGTTTTTTATATACATATGTACATATAAATGTGTATTATATAAACATAAAATTTCACATTGCATGTGGTTTAAGTTTAAATTAGTGCCTGGCAACGACAACACGATATGAAACATATAATATGCATGCAATCGATTCTATCTACCTACAACTATCTTTATTGTCGTGTATTATACTACATTTTGTTGATATTGTGAGCTAAAAAACAAATTCTATATAGAATATACATGTGAAAATATAAAAGGGCCAATGGGCTTTTTATTAGTTCATTTATGTATATACGATATATCCTTCGTTTTGTTGAAATGAACATCAAATACATTTTTTTTAATGGCTTTATGTCACGAGCAGGAATTTCATAGAATATAGAAGAAAAAAAATTATATGGTGTTCAAGTATCGCTTATAAATACATTAAAAAAAAGTATACAAAACATATGTATAAGCTTTCACTTTAATTCGTTTAAAAATTAATAGACAAATGTGCAAATGTTTTGTGAAATATTTATTTTATTTTTTTTTTGTTTAATTTTTCTAATTTTTCTAATTAAAATTGATTCTATGAAATTATTAGTCAACGGTTTTGTATTCTGATGGAGTAACAGATTAATTTTTATTTATTGTTTTTAAATCTATAATTTTATTTAATTTTAAGCCAAAATGGTTGGTGCTTATAATAATTTTAATTCATTCTTCAAAAGCCTTTTAAAACTGCATCAAAAATAGTAAAGGAAAAATAATCGTGTGTACCCTATGTATTTAAAAAAAATAAGGATCTCAGAAGAATTAATGGAAACGACAATATACATAATATGTACATAACTATTAGGTGTATTATTTGGAATTCTTGTATGTAAGTTTTCTATTAGCAAAAAGTTTTTCCAGTAGAACAAGTATTTGTAGGTGAAGATGAAGGAGTACGACTAAAAGACCACTGTAACAAATTTTACGATATGTAGTTCGAAGGACTTAAAGCTAGATAAATTAAATTAAAAGTTATATACAAGTTTCAATTTATCTGAAAACATCTTTAGAAATTACTTTGAAAGATTTCGAAATATTGTTTTTTTTTTTCTTCATATGTAGGTACTTTTGTAGTACATGTACATTTTTTTAAAGTGTGCTTCATCTTTTTACTTCTGAATCCATTAGAGCTTTTTTTTTTTCTTGTCCCATTCCAAACGCAATTATTTATTCACACTTTTTTGTTTTTTTTTCGTCTTTTTATTTTATAAATACAGAATAAGAATAAAAAAAATACATATAAAATTGAAAGTTTAATTTGTTTTTATCCTATTTTCACAATTTTACTTTTTTATCATTGCTTTTTCAATTTTGTGTTTTTCTTTCGTAATTTTGTTTTCAGTGATGTATTTTTCTTTTACTCGATAAAATAAAACATACAATTGTTTGCAGATATATGTATGTATTTTTCATTTTTTTTTTTTTTATATTCACATATATCACTTGAAGAGTAAAACTTTTCAATTTTGGATACGTTTTTGCATGTCAATTTACGTCATTTCTTGTTTATCTAGGGGTACCAAATCAAACATACTGTCATACATATATTGTGTAAAACATTTTTACCATTTGTGTAGCAATTCAAGATAATGCTGAATAATTCAAAAGTTCGTCACGAACAAAGGTGTGCATTGTGTTAAACTTTAACAAGAGATACAATAAAAAAAAATTGAAAAAGGAAAAAAAAAGCAGAGAAAAAAAAAAGAGAAATATTTGTTGTAATCTGTGTTAAAATACAACACAATATTATATTTTTACTATAACTGATTGGGGTGGAATTTGTTTCTTTACTTTTCTTTTTTTTTTTTTTTTCAGGTGAGTTATATAGGTGGTGATGGAAAAGTATAAAAAAGTTAAACAAAAAAATTATTCAGAAAATAGAAAGAAAAATAAATTTAAAAAATAAAATAAAATTTAAATACAATCACATCAACGAATGGTACTAAATTTTTAACATTCATCTCCACTTTTAAAATTAACTATACACAAATTTGTATGTATAGTACTTTTGTAATATTGGAGTGAGAACTTGTGAAATCCTTAAAATTTAAAAATTGCTCGTGTTAGGTACTAAAGTTACGAGGTAAATTTCACAATAAGATCAGTTTTAGAAAATTACCTATTTTTTTTCATGTCTTTTTTTGACTATATCCTTATACGAATCTGACTATACAAGATTATTGATCTAATGCTTTTTTATTTTTATTTAAATTAGTGCAGTAAAACGGATCCCATATACTAGAAATTTTTTGATTCAATGTTCACCATAAAATAAAAATTGACGAAATTAGAAAGAAAAACAGCGACAAGTGATAAAAGGGATAAATTATTTTTAATATAAAACTTGTATCCTTATCACACATTGTGTGCGAAAATAAATTGTTATTTTATCATATTTTTTTTCTTTCTTTTTTATATTCATCGCTGATTGACATGAATCTGATCCGATTTTTTTAAGAAGGCTCCCAAGGGTTTATGTTTATCATAATCAAAAGCAGATTAGTAATTTGTTGCTATTAAACTTACTGACATTTTGTTGTTGAATGTTTACTGTTATTTGAATGCGATTTTTTGTTCGTTATGTTTATTATTTGTATAAATCTTGGAAAATCTGAAAAAAAGGATAATTTTTCTGAGAAAAAAAAAAAGAAACATAATATAACATTCACAAAAAATATTTTTCATTAGTGACGTATGTTTAAATATATGTACATTTTCACATGGAAAAAGAAAAAGGAATCCTGTTTAAAATCAAACTAAAGTACATACATAAATATAACACAAGAAATATAAAAGATTTTACATAAATATAGATAGAAGACGTTACAGCTATGAGACATATAAGTAAAGAGCATCCTTTTTTTTTTGGTTTTTATTTGTGTAAAATTGTGATAGTAACTAGGATGAATTGTAAGCCTACTTATTATCTTATCCTTATATAGGGAGCACAAATATTATTATATGTGTTAAAATCTGTTAGATACTACATATAGGAAATATACATACATACGTATAAACACATAGTTTAAGTTTTTTGAAATGGGGCAGGTGACTTGTATATACACTTTACATATTCACTTTATTTTTTTTTTATTCTGATGATGATGGTCGCATTCTTTTTTTTTTGTTTTTTTTTTTTTGAATATTCTTGGTACTCAAGACTTATGTAGCTATAAAAATCAAATAAAAAAAATGTAAGATGAAATTTTATTTACGCAACCTAGGTACATATATTAGAATATGTCCTTATATGTGTACATAAATATTACAAAGCTTTTTATTTTTTTTTCTCTATTTCTTTTTATATCCCTTGGTCTTATGGAGATGACATAAGTTGCAAAAAAAAAAAATCGTTCAATATAGACTGATTTATTATTTGGATTATTCTTTTATGGAATACTAAGTACCAATATTCTTATTAGTCCTGTGAATTACTATGTACCTATGTATGTAAATGTAAATCAATAATCGAATGTTAAAAGGATTGAATTATTTTATTACAAAATAAATAAATAAAAAAGAGAGAGTATCCTTGATTGTTAATTTTATTCTTTGTGACACATTCAAAATTTTAATCTTATTTAAAATTTATTAAAATATAATTTATCTATACTGATTGAAAAAAAAAACAAACATGAAAACTCATAAATACTTGTTTTCAAAATTCGAAATTAAAATAAATTATTGTGTCATTTGAAACATTCTGTAGAAATGTGGTTTTTTATAGGAAATTATTCTGTATAAAATGTGAAAATTATGATTATTTTATCTTTTTCTAGAAATTGTTATACTGAAAATAAATATACGTATAGGTAGATAAATATTTTATTTTGTTTTATTAATATCTGTTAAAGTTTTCTTCGATTGGAAAAATTTATAATGAAAAAAATAATTTTCACAAAAAAAAAAACATAAACTTTTAATTGGTCGTTGAATATTTTTAATTTGCTTTCGAACTTTTAAATTATGTTTACAGGACTAAATAAAAAAAACTAGTAACTTTTTTTTTTTGTGTAGATACATACATATTTTGTCATTGATGTGATATTCGAACTTTTAATTTAATTTTACAACTCAATACTAAACAACAAAAAAGGTAAAAATAAAGAGGTTAAAAAAAAAAATTCATATTTCAAAGTTGAAAACATATACATATAAGTAAGTACTTACATAAATATATGTATATAGTAATTACATTTTATTTAAGAGAATTCATATGTTAGATTTAATATTATTTGCAATATAAAATTTTACAACATTTTTACAATCTCATTTTATTTGGATATTTAATTTTGAATCTATGTGCACTAAAAAAAAAATGAACATATGAAATGTAAGCTATTTTTTTTTTTAAATAAGTTCAAGATTAGATTCTGTTGAATCCTTAAACTTTTTAATTCGTTTTTATCTAATGAAAAGAAAACCAAGAAAATTTTTACTGCAAACGAAATTTTCCAGAGCATAAAAGATGACAATTAGTTGTAGTACATGAATATTATGAGATGCTCATTCATCTGTTCTGTATAGGTTTTTTATTTTCTTTCTAAGAATATCTTAAAGATACTTTTTTTTTTTTTGGAATATAAAGTTTTTTTGTTGTTGTTGTTGCTTTTGTTCGTATTGTATATATGTATATAATAAATGTATGTATAATAAAACGAAACTTCATTAATATGGTTTACAAAATTTTAGCGTGAACCTTAAACAAGATTGTCTAAATAAATAGCCCTTATCCCTGTCATATTCCTTCCTTTTTGTGTATTTTTACATACATATATATTTTCAGTTGTAATATAATGTTGTAGGTATATATACATATGTATGTATAACTATTATTCATTGTTAGCCTTTTATATTAAACACTGTTGAAAAATCATGAAAACTTTATTTACCTGTTTTCCGTTTATATTTTTTTCTATCCTTTTTTAATATGTATTATAAGGAGCCTGAATATGAATTAAAAAGACAAAAGAAAAAAAAAAATAGATAAATTTTGTGAGCTTTATAAAATTTTACGAATATGAGGGTGTATTATTATTATTATTATTATTTTTTTTTTTTTGTAAATTTGAAGGGATGTTTTAATATATTTTTTTTTTTAAAACTATTTTCCTTGATTTTGGTTAACAAATTTTTACCAATTACATACGAATAAAGATTTTTGTTTTTGGTATAAAAGAAATTTACATTCGTGGCTTAAGATAAGTTTTTGGAAATGTTTTTCCCGTTCTCTGCTTCATATTTTTTCATTAAAAATTTTCTCAAGGAAATTTATACGTGAGTTTTTTTTTTTTTTTTTTTTCAAAAATATATTTTGAATTATATGTAAAAAATTAAAAATTATTGTTGCTAGTGAAATTCAGGCATTTTTATTTGTTTCTTTTCTCTTAAATTGATTAACTTTTTATTTTTGAACACATTTTTTCTTCTTTAATTCGTTTTAATATGTAAAATTCAATTTAGAACTGAATGTACACACCGTTATTGTTGTTGTTGTCGGGTATATATGTTTGAATTACCTGTTGGCTAAGCAAATTACATTACTTCTGAATTTTCGAATTTGTGTAAAGATTTCATTTAAAAATTCTAAATGATTGAATGATAGAGGGATATGTTCTACCATTGATACTATGTTTTTTGTTTTTTCTTTATTAAATTGAAAAAAAGGAGGCAAAGATTAGATTAAATTTGGGTGTGATAATAAATATTAAATAAGATTCGAAAATAACAAATATGTAAAATGCGTGGAAAAAAAAAAAAGAACAAACAACGTGTATACAATAAAATTGGATATAAAATTGCAATGTTTTAGAAGAACAAATCTTTAAGGAAACATAAAACAGAATTAAATCTTTTTTCAGTTCTTTTTGTTAAATATATTCAGTACATATAGAAAATTTGGGTTAGATATACTTACATAGATATTATATTTATTCCGTAACATATGTATGTTAGAGAATGGAGGGTTAGATTGAATATAACAGAGAATGCTTATGAGATTAACGTTTTCCTTTTGATCTGGCACATTAATACGATGTTGAATATGTTTTTCTCGTCCTTTACAATATACATACATTAATACATCCATATATGTAAATATTGTGTACATATATTTACGTTTCTATATAAGGTATATATGATATGCATGCACATATAACTATAAAATAGCAATTTTGATCCGGCTATAGGGATTTCATTTTTCTTTTCTTGTAAAGTCATCATGAAATATTTACGGATTTTCTTAAAACAAGAGAAAAACCTTCTACCTAACAACGATCAAACAGTAATTTTTGTATAAGAAAAATAATAATAAAAAAAGAACAGAAAAAAATAAGAATTTTCGCTTCTACAATATATATTCCAAGTTTTAGAAAGAAGAATAGCTTTGATGGAACGGAAAGATTTTTACCTAAAATAAATGAAAGAAGGTGGTAGTGTGTTAACATATACATAACAAGGATATGACGATGAATTGAAATCCAGAATGGAATTTTTTATTTTTGCTTTTTTTTCTGTTGTTTTTGTTTTTGTTTTTATCATTATTGTGTTTGTTCATTTTTAGAAAAGCATATTGCAGAGATTCTTTTATATTCTTTGCTTTTTCACCTTCATTGAATGTTAGAAAAAATTCTTTTCTCATAAATATGTTTTTTTTTTATATATACATATATTTCCTTTGAAAATTTTCTTACTTTATATTCTATTCTCTTTTTGTAATTTTTGAAGATGTTTCAATTTACGTAATACATAAATTATTAAAAATATTCTTTGCTATTAACGTTAAGAAATAAAAAGCATTGCTTAATGTTCCATTTGAATTCACTCATCTACTCATCATATTATATTTTATTCTTTTTAAAGTGCTTAATCATTCTCATATTTTCTAACGTGTAACACATAATCACTTTTCTAATTTTAATTCAATTTCTTTTTTTATTCTTTTATATTTTCAGGTAAGATTCTTACGTTACTTTTTTGTTATTTAAATTTAAGAAAAAAGAAAATGGTAAGTTTATTATTCTTTTATAAAATTATTATTTATTTACTAAGTAATTTTTTGTTTGTTTGTAAGAGATCACTTTATGACCCACGTATATTAATTTTTTCACACCCCATTTTGATTTTAATATTTATTTTTTATTGTTATTTTTTTTTTAAATTTTAATCTGTTTAATTTAAACGAGTTAAGATAGAGTACATACTTCAAAACTGAAGTACTTTTCACAATTTTGTGTATTATTTACGAAAAACTCATTGACAAAAACAAAATAAAAAAATAATGAAAGATCATTATAATAATCATTTTTTTTACACACATGAAAACTGCATCAAGAATTTTGTGTCTGATTTTGATTAATCTTACTCAATTGGAACAAATTTTTTTTTCGTATCAAAGTTTAATTATTAGTTTAACAGAATCCTCTTAAAATAAGCAAAGTATTTGAAGTCCACAATTTATTGTGTAGTATATTTTTGGAATAAGAAAACAGAGAAAATAAAAAATGAAGACAATTCTTTGAAAAAACTGAATTGAAAAGCTTTTAATTCACATTAATCTAAAATGTGTATCCTTTTTAAATCTTTTACTTTTTGAAAATATAGAAGAAGTATAATTTAAAAAAAAAAGGATTGCTATATGACCTCTTTTTGTATAAAAGATTAATCCATAAAAAAAAAATACATATAATACGTATTTACTTTTAAGAAACAAAAAGTTTTGTCTTTGTTGTTTAAACAAAATTTTGTGGTCTAACTTAATTCTGCAAAGGATTAAAGTATTAAAATTTTGCCTTTTTTCATGTACTTATGTATATAATAAAAAAAGTATCTTACTAATAATAATCTAACAAGTACTTATTTAAAAAAAGAAAGGACACAAAAAAAAAATGTGGTCAATATAATATATTAATTTTTTTTAAATTGTTTTTTTGGTCATTTTCGTTGAAAGTAAGTAAACATACAATACATGAATAAGTAAGTGAACTTATAAATAAATTTTTTCAAGAGACTAAATTTTTGAATAAGAGTATCACCAAATCAATGTACAAGGAATTTCAAACAAAGATATTGTTTTTTTTTTAAGGATCTAAATATGTTTCGAATTAGTTGTGAAACATATTGCGGCGATTTCTTGATTGAAAACAGAAAAGAAAAAAACTATCATATTTCCCGCAAAAAAAATTATGTTAAATTCGTTCATCTAATTTGTTGTTTATTGCTGTTACATTCAATTTCGAAATTTAATCTTAAAATATTTCTGTAACATGCCAGTTTATTCTATTTTTTTTTTCATAATCGAAAAGAAAAAGAAAAAACAAACTTTATTTATCTCATTTTTACACACGAATTACATCAATTTATCAATTCCCTTTTACAGCTGTTAAGAGAGGATATTAAATTTCTCCAATTTCAGTTGACATGACTCTAAATAGAAATGCTGGTGTTTATTTTTTCTATTTAAAAAATTTCCCCAAAGGTAATCTTTCAAATAAGTATCACCAGGTGTATGTATGTTAACTAATTTACCAGGTAAAATAATTGTTGTTTTTCGATTCTTTTCTAACTCTTAAACATTAAATCATATAATAATGTATTTATCTCTTTTACGTATGATATATTTTTTTTTTCAAAATCAAATATCCTAATTTTTTTTTTTCATGTGACTAAAAAGGGAGGAATATTATGACAAATACTAATACAATGAAATTGTTGTTCTATGTCATGCTCTATAATGAAAAATTGTTTTCAACAACAATGTTTTCCAAAAACTTGTGAATTTTAGAAATATTCTCTCTTTCGAGAATGTAATTCATATTTTATTCACTAGTTGCGCATCCTTGAATAAAATGACAGAGGGGAATTGTCTTTTTCATATATGCAATGTGTCATATGTATGTAAGGATGACTTTTTTTTTGTTTTTGTTATTTTGTATTATCTTTCTTTCATATAATATGTTTAGCTCACATTTACCTGTATATACATTTTATACAACCTGTTACATTACTAGTATGAGGTTTTTGCCCTCACTATAATATTGGTTTTGGTTTAGCTTCTAGTTTTGCTGGCTCAACATGTTTCTTTGTTTGACTTTGGTGAATTCTTTAATAGTCATTTCAATACCTAGCACAATCATAATGATAAATTTTTAATATAAGAATTTCAAATTTGAAAGAGAAAAAAAAATGGTAATAATAAACATCGAAGCCAGCTTTAGTTAAATTAATGTCTTGCTATAAAGTTATGCACAGAATTATTCTATCTTTTAAATTGATGACAGGTGTTAATTTATTTTTATTAAGGAATTTTATCACAACTCTTTCTTTTATTTTTAAATTACTACATTAACCAAAAAAAAAAATCTTTGAAATTTGGTTCGGTGGTTTTTGAGATATTCTGAGTTGTCAACGTTTTAGTAGAAAGCAATATCCAGCATGTTGTGCCGTGCCTTTGTTTTTTGATTAAATTTTTTAAAATAGAATGTATGTAGGTATGTGACTTTTCAAAATTACTTTACGTAGATGCTAGTTAATTACTTAACTTTCTATTCATATACAATAATTAAACAATTGATACTTTAGTCGAATATCAGGTTGAAAAATGACACTTTCTGGATCTGAAATATTTTTAGTTCGAAATTTAAGTTGTAGGTTCTTAGGAACAATTCTTTCTTATATGTACGTATTAGCATTGCAATAGAATTTAATTAGCAAAATATTTTCTACATTGAATGACAGTCAAATATGAAACTTTTTTATCATAATTAAAAAAGTATATTTTTTTTTTCGTTATTATAGAATTAATTATGCTTCAGAAACATTGATAATTGTTTGAAATATTTCACATTTGGTATATAAATATGTACACGTAATCGTATACACCTTTGGTTTTGGTAATGCAAGTCATAGTTTCAGAGTTATATTATAAATAATGTATGTGTACAAAATGTTATTTTAATTCTTTTTTTTAATTTTTTTTATATTTATTTATATATTCTCTATGTTGGTATTAAAATATGTATCTAAAGTTTTTCTATCTATCTTCATAGAAATATATTGCTTGTATTCTATCGTGTATTTCTTTTATTTAATAAATATTTCAAGTCCATGAGAAGTATCAGTAAGCAACAACATCAGAGCAGAACGAAATAGAAAAAATAGTACAGGTGAGGTTATAATATTATCTTCATCATCATCATCATCAACATCATCGTCAGTGAAATAACTTTCGTGATGGTCGAGGTAACATTCTATATACCAATTTATGTTTTTTGTTGATGATTCGAAAGATTGGTTTTATGTATGTAATCATATAAGTAATATAATATGTACTGAATGTTTCATCCTCTTGTTATACATTTTAAATCTCCCCAATATATGAGGTATAAAGATGAAAAAAGAATAAAACAATTTTATATCATATATGCTGCATATTAACCAAGCATTATGCTGCTTGATTGTATGACGAAAAATTATGTTGCTGACTGGTAAGTTGGGCTAGTAAACATACAATTTGCACGCTATATACGCTGTGTTGTTATACCTGGATGGAATCTAAAAAATCAACATCACCTTTTATTAAAAAAGGAAAAAACAGAAAAGTAAAAGATACTAAATTGTGTGAGCCACCACAGTACACAGTGTGATACATCAAGTGTTTATGTGAGTTTCTGTATACATGTATGTATAAAACTTGATACATTTTGAAATAATGTCTTCTTGTATCTAGAGAATAAATTGTTCATGAAAATGAGGGGGATTTTAAGGGCATCAGAATTTTTTAAGTACTGCCACATTGAGATTCACCTCTAAAATATAATCTGTTGCTTTTTTTGCAGAAATTACTGCTGGTAATGCTTTTCCATTTTTCTTGTATTTCGTTGTTTAACTAGCTTGAAAAATGCTTTTTACTCCTCTTTCTAAGTACCTATATTGAAAAAAAGAAATGAAAAAAAAAAAAAATTGTTGTGTACGTAGCTCCTACAGTTGGAGTTGGAGGAAAAAGCTAACGATAAGCTACAAAACTCGCGAGTATATTTTTACAACGTGAATATTTATAAATGTATATACCTGGAAAAATTTTTTCAATATTTCAAATAGTAGTGTAGTTGTATAGATTATCCTTACTTGACTGGTTCTGTAGTTCTTCTTTAATATAATTTCTATAATGTTTTGTTGAATTTTTCTTCTTTTTTTTTTTCTGTTGTTTTCTCTTTGATATGTGAAAATAGTAGATTAAATAAATAAATAAATAAATAAATAAAGAATATTTGTAAACTAAAACTAAGTTGCTTCAAATTAAGTTCATTGAAATTTCTTTTGAAATTTAAAAGTAAAAAAAAAATTAATAAAAGAAAAGTGAAGTAGATGTTTTGTTTTTCTTTATTGCTTCTTGTTCCATTACAAAAGACACAATAATTTTTTTTTCAAAAAAGTGAAGGAAAACTTTGAAGAAAACAATTTTTAGAAAAGTGAAATAAATTAAAGAGAAAATATTAAAAGAAATTTGACAATCTGTGAGATTATATTTTCTTGAAATTGTTTATAAATTTCCTGAGATTGGTATGTTTAATTTTTAAAATTTTTGATTACATAGGCATTCTTTTTCTATGTATATATTCTTAAAATTTGTATTTGCATATTTTTTCATTATTGTCCTATTTCTTGTGACAGGTACAATTAGTGCAGAAGTAATAATTGGAAAAAAAAATAAGAAAAAGAAAAATAATAACAAAAACAACAAATTAATAAAAGAAAAAGAAAAGTATTCTCACGTAGCTACATATATATTATTTATAATGATTGTATTAAATGAAATAGTATCTGTATTTGTAAAATGCCTTTACTAGAAAGAAAAAAGAAGAGCTTTTTTCATGTTAGGTATTATAATATTCTTTCGACATTTAAATATAGAGAGCAATGCACTGCGCATCATCCAGGTGTGTATTTTTACATGTACATGCTTTAGTAATAAATTCAAAAATTTTTATAGTTAGTTAATATAGTAGATACTTATAAACAGTATAGGTACTTAGAGAATTTGTATATAAAAAGAAATAAAAATTTCTTTGGGATTCGGCGCAGATAACCGGCAAAAATGTTCAATTATTTCTATTGAGAATCCTATAGGAAAACAATTTTCTTTTTCTCCTACTCATATGTTTCATTTACTTACGTTATCCAGATTTTTAGGATATATACAAGCTTGTTTGAATTGAAAAATAAAAAAATAAAAATACAAAAGCTAAAAGGTAACAATATTCTGAATTTTCTTTAAATGAATATACAATATATATGAATTTCTTGTTGTTGTTGTAACTCTTCTTATTCTTTCGATAAAATTCTCATATTCTGATAATGAAAAAATAAGAACTTTTCTCATGGATTTTTATAAGAACTACGTTACCTGGTGTAATGATGATGGCAGTAAGTTGTTTTACAAAAGTTGATTGTTGGTCGTTTTAACTTTTAAAAAATGAAATATATTTTACTCTTTTCATCATGTTGTTACAGAGTTTAAAAGCATGTAACATAATAACAAGTAATATTTAGATATATTTTATTTTACTTAAATTCCAATTGAATCTTGTATCTAGAATCTTTAGTTTAATTTTTTTTTCTTACTTACCTTACCAACTAGAATAATTTATCTTTCTTGTAATATAATGTAACCGCTATTATGTTGCCGCTGTTGCCGTGGTTTTATTATTTATTTTTTTACAATTCTGTATATTCAGTTGATAATGATGATAATGATTTTACAACGTCGAAAACAACACGACCACGTCAATGACGAAGAACGACGATAGTTGTTGGTGATGATGATAAAGATTGTTGCCTTGTTTTGTATATTATTCATTATACTAGATATAGGTACATTGATTTTATATATATCTATTTATGCCATTGCCCCTTCGATGGAAACTTTCAGGAGTTAATTCTTGTTCTTGATTCTCTTCACCGGATATATATGTATATAAATGTATGTAGTATTTAATATAAGTGATATTACATAGGTGTACATTCAGTTTTTAACCATTTTTATACACTCGCGCGTTACCTATATTTTTACCACGATGAACAAGTATATTACCTCAGAATATCAGTTTATTTTACTTCAGTCTTCGTACAGTCTTTGCTTTAACCCGTTCCAATTCTGTCCGCTGCTCTTAACACATATAATTATCATCATCTCACAAAATAATAATAATAATAAAATAACTTAAAATAATATCAGATACAAAATAAATATATTTTTTAAATAAAAAAAGAAAAATATTAAATTCATTTTTTTTTGTTTTGTTTTATTTCAAAACCATTAAATAAAAAAATTTTGAAAATCATTTACAGTTGAGCTTTCATAGCATAAACAGTTTTAATAGTTTTGCTTTTAATTAAAATGCAAAAACAAATCTAATAACTATTTAAATAAAACAAATTAAAACCATTATCAGAAGCAAAAAATATTACATTATTTTTTTCAAAAATAAATAAAGAAAAGGGTTTGTTCCTGCTAAAAGCACGTATTTTTTAAAACGAACTTTTTTTTAAAAAAAAAAAAAATTAATAAAAAAGTCAATTTAACTGTCTTTCCCGTTTTCAAATTTTCAAATCTATTTTCCATTTAATCGGTCTCTTGATATCATAAACTAAGTTTTTCTCAAAAAAAATTTTTTTTTTTGAAAAACAGAAATATAATTAAAATTGACGTATATAAATTAAAAAAGACATCTATAATAACGGAAGTTTCTTTTTTAAAAATAATAAATCATAAATTTCAAAATAAACAGAAATCAAAATTTTGCTAATTCTAAATTTTATAAAATTTTCAAAAGTTTTGTGCGTTAAAAAAGTAAAAAAAAAAAAAAAAATTCAATCTGATAGCAATGTGAATATCATGTAAAGTATAGAACATAAAGTCAATAGATAAATTTAAAAAAAATATATACTTATAGTAAATTCTGCCAAAAGATAACATTAAACAGAAACTAAGTACGTCGTAAATTTTAAATTTTAATTGAAAAAAAAAGAACAAAATTATTTTGTATTATTGTAATTGAAAATAAATCTAATTAAAAAAAAGTGATAACAGAGTAGTGAAATTTCTTTGAAGTTAAATAAAGTGACAAATATTATTTATAAACAAAAAAAAAAAAAAACAGAAAAGAAAAAGATAACAAATTTGCAAATCTGATGACGATAACAAAATATCATTATTATTATCATCATCATTGACATTTTGACTGATATAACATTCTTTTGACAGCAATAAAATAAACATATTTTTGACAAAATATTCCTTTTAAAAATTCCTTAATAATTTTTCATAATTCATTAGTTACATTTTATGTAAATTTTCTTACTTTTTATTAGAAAAAAAAAAAAAAAAAAAAACATTATATATACATATATAAAAATATTTCTACAAATTTTATACGGTGTTGTTTTATCTTACCCATAAATTAGAGAAAAAATAAACATAAAACACAACAAAATATTCATAAAAAAAAAAGTTAAAGTTGAACAGTAATATACTCGTGACTATCTTATATTTTTTTCGGAAAACGTCAAGCTTGAATTCATTATTATTTATATTCATTTTTATTTTTCGCTATTTTTTGTTTTTACTGTCATAGTTTAATGGCATTTTTTTTTTCTTCATGATTCACATACCACACATATTTAAATATTCTTAACCTAAAAACAAAAATATATGAAACAATATTCATTTATCCTAATTCACCTGTACAATACAATTGTTGTACAGTTATATTGTTGGAAAAAAAAAATAATAAAAATTCATGAATTATTAAGAATTTAATAAAAAATTTTAAATAAAATAATAAAAAAAAAGAATATTTTAAATATTTTTAAAGAAAAAATAAATATTATTGCGAATTTTTTATTATATTAATTTATATATGATTTAAATGAATATATTTTTATATAAAAAAAAAGAAAAACACTAAACAAAAGGAAAAAAAAAAGAGTAAAAATTAAAATATAATCATAATTTCTTGCAATATAAACAAATTATTATAAAAATTATAAAGTTTATTTTATTGAAAATTAAAAATAAAAAATAAAAACAAAATTTATTATACAAAATAAAATAAAAAGACAACCATCGCAGTGTTCAATTTTGATCAGTATTATTGTGTAATTTAAGCACAACATAAAAAAAATTTATTACAAAAACAAACAAAAAAATATATATGTATATGTATATTAAAAATTAGGAAAAAAAAAAGGAGGTTATATATATGTATTTTGAAAGAAAAAAAAGTAATTGTTGAAATATTTTTCTGTATTCTAAAAAAAAAAAAAATAAAAAAAAATAAACAAAATATATAAATTACATATAACACATCAATTTAATGATTTTATATTTTTGAGAAAAACGATACATATGAAATAAAAACACAAAAAAAAAAAAACATTGAATAAAACTATACAAATAAACAAATTAAAATAAAATATAAAAAAATTTAAAAAAAATAAGGCTAAGAACAAAAGACTTGAAAATATAGTATTATTAAAATAAAAATAAAAAAAAGTAAAGAACAAATATTACTGTCAATCAATTATTCAACTATATTTATACACTAAAAAAGCATTAAAACAAAAAACAAAATAAAAACAAATTCAAACGTTGTGAATTATTAGACAGGTAGGAAAACAAATTATTAAAATCAAAACAAAATAATATTAATAATAATATTCAAGTGCAATATTCATTGTTACGTTTATTATTGTATTTCATATTAAGTTTCATTAATTTTTAGAAAAAAAAAAAATTAAATTAAATTAAACGCTTTGTTATTTTAAATTTTACAATAATTGTGTAATATTACACAAATTGTTTATAAATTTCATCTGAATATAGAAAAAAAAACTAAAGGGTTATTTTCAAAAATTTTCACATTTATATCATTTTATCGATTTACCTAATACATAAAAATATTTGCTATTTTTTTTTTTTCTAATAAAATCCAAATTAAAAACAAATTTACAAGAGAGCTTCAGAAAAAAAATCGTTTAAAATCCACTGAAATTTCATAAAAAATCCAAAAAAAAAGTCAAAGAAATTAAATCTGTTTGAAGAACCATTACTTCTACTACTACAACTTTCTATTACTTTCGTTTTTTGTATTTCTTGGGGTACCTAAATAAGAAACAAATTATAAAAAAATCAAAATTGGAACAAGTTAAATCCGTCTCCACCAAAGAAATAAGTGTATTTACTTATAAGAAAATAAATTATATACTAGAGAAAAAGAAAACGGTTGTTGTAGAAATAAAAAAAAATAATAAGTTAAAAAGAATTTAGCAAAAAAACACAATTTTAGTGAAAAAAAAAAACAATTTAAAAAAGAAAAAAAAAATTAGGAAAAAAAAAGAATTTTATTTTAAAAGTGATTGTTGATTCTGTATAGAAAGTAGGTAAAGGACAATCGAATAGAAAAAAATTTTAGGTAAATAGTTTTACAGAACTTAAAAGAAATAGGATTAAATTTTTCTGTGTAATATTGAAATAGAAATAAAAAGGATATTAAAAAAAAAAACGCAATTACATTAACCTACATATCATCTACATTTGAAGTTAAAAAACTATATAATTACAACAAAAAATCTCATTTAAAAAGGAACCATTATAAATTACAAACAAACAAATAAAAAAATATCATTAATTTCACCGTATTTTGAAACTGATTTTAATTTCTTGTTGTTTTTTTTTTTGTCGTTGCAATAAAAGGTACAATTTTTATAAGACTTTTAATTTTTTGTGTATTTTGTTTTTTTACAAATACATCTTTTTTTTTAAATTCAATTAGAAAATAATTAAAAAATAATTTATTAGATGTTAAATTGGTATTTTTTTTAGCACATTAAATAGAGAAATTTATTTTAAAACAAAACAAAAAAATACGTAGTCTAATTTGTTTTCTTTTGATTTAAAAAATTTTTTTTTTTTGGTCACTTTTGAGACTATAATTGAAAAAGCAAAAACAAAAAAAAAAAAAACAGTCAATATTATATTAGTGATAGTTATTATATATAAAGAAAAGAAGAAAAATAAATTTTAAGAAAGAATTTAAAATATTAAAAATAAAGTTTAATAGGAAATAAAAAAAAAAACAAGTATAAATATAAAAAAAAAAAATTGTGTATCGAAAAGCATTCATATATATTTTATTTATATACATAAAGTGAAAATCACATCACATTGTATATTCATTGTATAAAAAAAATAAAAAATAAAATAAAATAAAACAAAATAATTCAAATTATATTTATAATTACAAAAAAACAAAAACATACAACTAAAGTATATTCCTAAAAACGTAAATAAAAACAAAAAATTCATATTTTTAATGATATAAAAAGTAACTTTTAAAATAATAATATATACATAATTCAAATTAATTTAAATACATACAATCTTTATAAATTAGGGAACATTTTTTTTTTTCAATTATTTTCAATTAGAAATTAGAATAAATAAATGTAATTAAAAACAATAAGAAATAATTTTTTTGTTTGTTTAATGAAAAACTAAGGTTATGTGAGGAAAAGCGTTTTGACAATCAAAGTATTTAGAATTGTAGTATAATATAAACAATAATTGATAAACAATAAAATATTTAATATATCTCTTTAAATCTTTAGAAAAATAAACACCCTTGACAATCTTCTTGACAAATCTAATTACATATATATACATATATTTATACATATATATGTATGTAAGCTCTTAAAAAAAACCTTTATAAGTATACATTCTTGACTTATGAATTTTTATTGCTAAAATAATATTTTCATACTTTTTACTAGGCTTTTATATATAATATATATTATTAAATAACATAATATATTAATCATATTAAATATTTACATAAATTTACATTTTTAATTATACTTATATAATAATCTTCAAATAATTTACTATCTTTGTAACGATATATATATACATATATAGTGTATATCATAAATTTATCAATATTATTCTTAAGAGTGTGACTTTTTTAAATATATTTTAAATCAAAGTATATATAAATTTTTGTCTTAAAAGTAAGTCTAATTCTAATTATACTTGAATAATAAATAATTATTCATAGAATATCTCTTTTTACAATTTAAATTCTAAATTCTAACATACAATCACTATCATTCTAATATAAATATATCTTACATGTGATCCTATTTGCACAATCATTTTACACCTAAAAGTAGTATTTAAAAATTAGTGAAAAAAAAAAAATATTCTGTAGGTAATAATTTGAAATTATTAAGTGATTAAATATAGTATAAAAATATACATAGATACATATATATATTTTCAAAACTACTTCACATCATTCAGATAATTAAATTTATAAGTAGAATCGTATTTCTGTGTTAGAAATAAAAATTGTTAAAGTAAAATTTTCCAAAAGTAATTTGGTTGTCTTTTTTTTTTTTTCAATAATTGAAAATTAAAAATATAAACTTTTAAGTGCAATAAATTTTAGTATTTTACGTATACAAATTTTTATTATATTTTTCTTTTTTAAATTTACAATTTTAAAATTTTTGTTTTATGTTTAAATTTTTCTCTAATTTATTACAACGTTAAAAAAAATCGCATAAATACATCAATTTAATAATAAAACAATAAACAAACATTTAAACGGTCAGAAAATAAAATAAATAAAAAAAACAACAATTAACCATTAGGGATTTTATAATTTCAAAATTGTTTTCACAACGTATTTCCAACCGGGCCTCGCAATTTGCCCTCCTTTTTTGGCTCCTCTATCATCACCACAAACACTAACATTATCTTCAACATCATCATCATCTGTTGCAGCATCTGCAACAGCTCCAAATAATCTATTAAATCCGTTACCTATTTCTTCTAATACTGCAACACTTCTACCAACTACTGCATATTTACCACCAACAAACGATACTGTTACACTTAACGGTACATTACAACAACAACAACAACAACAACAACATCAATCAAATCAAATTGTAACATCATCGCAATCATCTACATCGTTATCACATAATCATCAAATTGGTCAATTGCAACAACAACAACAACATCATCATCATCATCATCATCACCACAATCATCATCAGCAGCAGACCCCAATAAATACAACAACAATACCGTTGTGCTATTGTGGACATTGTTGTCCTCCGCAAATTGTTAGCGCTGTAACACCTACCCTTATTTTAAGTCGATATACAGAAATCAATTTGTGTGATTCTTTTTCATTGAGAAATCATCAACATCATCAACAAACCGCTGCAGCAGCAGCAGCTATTTTTAGTGGTAATACATTAAACCATCAATTGAATAATATTAGTCCTGTTAATATTATTAACGGAGGCTACATAACTACAAATCAATTAAGCTACAAGGATATAATGGTAAGAATAAAAAAAAAAAAACAAGTAGAAATTTTGCAAATATGTACGTGAATAAAGTTAATTGTTCCTTATTTGAAATAGTAAATGCATTTAAACAGTGGTAGATTCATGTCCTTTAAACTAAACTATGTACTTGAATAGGGTGAAAATTTAAAAGCTAAATTGGGTTTTTCATGAATAATTATTTTCCTGTCGATTTTCCGAAGAATATCAAATACTTTAAATTTTTTTATCAAAAATAAAATCATAATGAAAATTGCATATACTAATATGTAAAGTCTCATGTGTTTGTGTGAATTTTATTAAAAGTCATTTTAAAAAATCACATATAAAAGTTTTTAAATTTAAAATCCGTTATAAAAATTGTGAAACAATTAATGAATGTAACATTTTCTCTAACAGCATTCCATATTCTACGAGTATCTTGAAGAACAATATAGTAGATAACGTAATGTACTTATAAATTGAATTGATTGCTTTCTGCCAATAAATAAATACACAGCATTCTTGTAGAAAGTTTTAAAAGAAAAATTACACTTCATCATTTTCATCTATCTTCATCTTCTTCATTATTTAGTAAAGTTTTTATTTTCTTCATATTACCTATCTCTTGTAGAAGTAGAATGTTTTCTTTTAAAATTCACTTGAAAACTATACGCGAATTGATGATAAGATTTAAATGAATCTATGATTTATGTGATTTTTTTTTTCATATTCGCAAGAGAACATAAATTCCTGCTTTTTTGAATGCAAAATAAGACAATATAAAGTTGGAAATTTTTCTCTCGATTTCTTGTTTTCTTTCAAAAAAAAAAAAAATAAAATAAAAAAAAAATAAAAAAGAAAAAATAAAAAAATACA
Organism: Bombylius discolor; assembly: GCA_939192795.1. Classification (NCBI taxonomy): domain Eukaryota; kingdom Metazoa; phylum Arthropoda; class Insecta; order Diptera; family Bombyliidae; genus Bombylius; species Bombylius discolor. Next base: position 732,479 of record OW584241.1, on the reverse strand, counting down.
TTTAAAATCTAACTGCTGCTACTTGTATTACAGTTTGAACTATGCACAATTTTCTTTAAAAAAAATTTACTGTTGTCTCGTAAGACTTAAATCATTTTGATGGCTAAGTAAACGCGATATTATTGATGAGTTCCATAGCGTTACTTCTTAACATGACATACCTGTATAAAGAAAATAATGTTTTTGTAATCTGTCGCTGTAATTAAAAGTAAATAGTAAAAAAAAATTAAAATGTATATGGTTATACTTACCGCTATATTTCAAAACGAAGTTATTATAAAAAAAAAATATTGTTGATAATGACGACGTAATGTTTTTTTTATTATCTTAAACATCACATATGACAAAAAAAAAATTATAAACAGGATTCAAAGCTTGTGTTACCTGAAAAAAAAACTAACAAAACTCATCAAATTAAAACATCTTTAGAATTCTTAAAGAAGTTCTGCATAACAAAATAATTTCAATTTGAATTTTCTTTCGTTTTTCAAGTAATTATGAATTTCACATTAATTATTTCTTCCAGGAAAAAAAAAATGCTAAATGTAATGTAATTGATTGCAAAACTAAATTGCAATTTTTTGCAATAAAAAAAAAAAAAAATTAATTCTAGATTCAATTTAAAAAAGTATTTTTAAGTTATTCTTTCTCTAAAAACTATTTTTACAATTTTTTCTTCTGCCAATTAGAATGTCAATTATCTCAAATTTTTCTACTAAATTTCAATTAAATCTAAATTTATAATTTGAATAAACTAAACGGTTTATAATCGAACTGTTCTCTTTTCTTTTTTTTTTTTTTGGTTAAACATAATACATTTCATAAATTTTTTCATATTACATAAAAAAAATTTTGTACAAGTAGGTCAAGTTGTTTCAATGATTTTAAAAAAAAATAAATAAATAAATAATTAAGTTTTTTTCAGATTTTTTCGTAGTTTTTAAAATTAGTATTCATTTAACCTTAAAGTGAAAAAGGCAGTGAAAAAAATTATTTTTGTTTTTAGAAATGATATTCTATACTAAATTTTTTTATGCGTTAAATTTTTTGATTTACAATTTTTATTCAAAAGAAAAGTAAAACTTTTTTATTTTCTCTTAATTTTCTTGAAATTAACATTTTCCTAATTACACATTAAATTGAATTAATTGTTATGTTTTTCATATGTGAATTAATATTGCATTTAATTCTACATATTCAATAGATGTAATTCACTTATTGTGGTTCGAATTATTTGCAGCTCAAGAAAATTTATTTGATTAATTTATTTAATTTGAAAAACATGTTTATAATTTAATTTAATCTCAATTATAAATTTTGTATTTTTTTTTACACACATTTTAGTAAGTTTTATTTTTTTCTATGAAATTGTGTTTTTTTTTCTGTTTGAAACGATTTTTCCCAGAACAAAAAAAAAAAAAAATAAATTTTAAAATTCTAACGAATCTTGTTAAAAAATAAAATACAAGTTAAAAAAGCATGTTACTTTTTTTTTTACTTTAATAACAAAAAATTCCTCACAAGGAAAATATTAAGAATACGAAAAAATAAAGAAGAAAAAATGTTATGAGATACATCATAATTTTTTTTTTTTTAGTTGTGAAAAATTGGATTCCTTTGTAATTTAGGATAATGATGAATCCTTGTAAAATATATAAGTCAAAAGCATTTTACGTTTTCTTTTTTTCTTTTTCATATTATTAATAAAACATATACCTACTTAAATAATATACAAGAGCTTTAGAATAGAATCACTTTTTGTGTTTTTTCCTCATTTTTATTTTAATTGTATTTTTACCTTATTGTATTTGCCAAAGGCATATAATATGTTAGTCTTGAAGAAAATTAGTTTTTCCACTAATTAGACGATATGTAATTTTTGTGGTGATTATTTTTTTATATAATGATATATACCTATATTGAAAGACAAGTAGAGGAATTAAAATATAAAGAAAAAAAGCTGAGAAGAAAGAAAATGTCGAAAATGGTTATATTCATTCAATGTTTTTAATGAGTGTACTTATATAATAATAATTGTAATTTAAACAAAAGAAAATTTACTTTTTTGACATTTGAAACTGGCTTTTATTATTCTTATTATTTTTTTGTGCTACATAAATCTTTTTGTTTGTCGCTATATAATTTTTGAAATGAAACATGTAAGTAATAATAATAAAAATATTCATTTAACATGGTAAATGAGTAATTGACATATTTCAAGAATCTTTTGTGTTTAAAAAAAAAAAAAGGAGAAAAAATCTCTTTAATTAAATTTTAAAGATTTTATGCTTAAAATTTTATATTTTTTGTGTATTTTAGAAAAAAGTATGAGCTTTTATAATTATTTCAAAAAAAAAAAAAAAAAAAAGATAAAAATTCATTAGAAATTTAAATAAAAATGTTTCAGTATTCGAAAAATTCCTAATATGAAACGGAATTTGATTTATGTGAACAATAAAATTCAATACAAAACTACGTTTTTTTTTAAATCGGTGTTTTCTTCTGTTATTAAGCAATTTAGAAACCTTTGGAATTTCTAATCATTAACAAAAAAAGAAAAATGATATAAAATATTAAATAACAATTACATGAATAATACAAAAATTCAATTCTTTTGCTTATTCGATTCCAAAGCCATAACATAACATCAATATGTACATTCTAATATATACTATACTTTAATGGGAGTTATATCCATTCAATATATGTGTGTAATATCATTTAATATTGGTAATATAATATATAAAAAGGCATGAATCGTTTTTTTTTAGTCATGAATCTATTGAATGTGCTCAATAGACATATAAGCTTTGTCTGGCTATGATTTGACTTCGTCATTTCATTTTGTTTTTTTTATGTGTACATATATGTATATGTATGTGTATTCGTGGATTTTTGTTGTGGATATAAAAAGAATAATGTATTAATATTAAAAAAGATTTTTTCTTATTCTTTTCATAACAGGTTGTAAAAGATACATACAGGGTGTCTGATTGTAAGCATCACAAGCAAAAACTCGTTCTTGTAACTCTCAAATGTTCAGTTTCTTATTAAAGTTCTTGTCACTTCTTTTTGGTAGTAAATCGTACTTTCTTACGTGTTTTTTTCTTCAATAAAGTAAACGTAAACCTTCTAGTGCTTTCAAAACGTTCTCAGCTAAGGCCTACGGGCATAAGAAAAACAACAAAAAAACTACTTGGACGCCATTTCGCGAAAGCTGAAAAAAAAAAATGTTTTTCTTATTTTTCTCGATCAGGCCTATCTATGGTATTGCTGTTAAATACTTGCAACCACAAACACACTATAAGTAGATACTTACATAGGTGTTTATAAAATCAAAAAATCATCAGTAAATTATGTAATTCTGTGAAGTCATTCACCTTTATTTTATTTTCTTATTCTTTTTTCGAATGCGTGTTATATTACTTCAGATAAATTATTGTTTTATTTCACCATTTTATATAAGAAAAAAAAAAAATAGAAATAGAAAGTAAACAAAAAAAAAACATTCTCTTTTAAGTGGTTTAGAATAAAAACGAAAAGGTGCTATAAAGCTTTCATAACTAACCTATTCTCAGTTTATAAATACAAATACTATCAACATAACCATATTTTATATTTGCATAAATTACACATTATTTATATTCACCTTACCTATTTTGTTTTATTATACCTATATAGAAATGTATGTACATACATAGAATATATACCAAGCACCTTTTAATATAGTTACGTTTACACAAGTGTTTATGACGTATTTTCTTTTGTGGTTGCCTTTTTAGCGGTTACCTATTTATTATATATCACTTTATAGTTTATATGAAAGAAAAAAAAATTAAAAAGAAAAAAGAAAAAAATACATTTTTATTTTCTCTTTTAGGTCCTGTGAATGTGTTACATGATTGCATTTGCATTTTATTATTATAATTTCACACAGGAAAAATAACTGAGATTTTTCCTTTTTACCATAAATGCAATGCATAACTTTGTAGTCAATTTTCATTATTTTGTTTTTAAAACATAATTTACATTGTCGTCGACATTATATTTTTCTAGATTTCAATAGAAGAGAAAAAAAAAAACAAAAACATATTTTTTTAATATCCTTTGAAACATACATTTTATGATCCTTTTTTTTTTTCTTTTAATTTAAATTTCTTTTAATTTCTTTTTTGATTGATAGACATCCGACCACTTGTTGTGGCCAGAAATAAAATAATATACAAATACAATATTATGTCGAATAAATAGGTAAATAGAAAGGAATTTAGAAAAAATAAATAAAATAAAGCCAAAAAATTAAAGAAAAGCAAACCAACAAGTGCTAAAGATGATTGACAATGATTTATATTATCCTTTAAAATTCTTAAAACTGTTATATTTTATCAGCGGGTTGCTTTTTTCTTAATATCCCTAGGCAAATTTAAATTGATTAATGTTATTTAACATCTGTCATGATACTTTTTGAAAAGTTTATATATTCTTCTTCTTCTTATTCTTGGTTATTCGATGTTATTTTTTCATTTAAAAATGTTGTTTTTACTCTTTTGTACTATTATATAGTACTTGACAAGAATTATACTTTGAAGATAAAATAGAATCCTTATTTATTTGTTAAATTTTATTTATTTTTTATTTCTTCTTTTTATTTCTTAATGCTTTTGACTCACTTCAAAATATTTATATGGACTATCCTATGGAATCTTGTCCTCTCCAAAATTTATCTTTTTTGGTAAGGGATACGGTGAAGTTTCAAGGATTTTGGTTATAAAAATAGATTCATTAATGAAGTCTTCATATAATTCATATTGTTAATGCATTTAAATTAAAAAACGACGTCGTGTCCGTATAGTAATTTTTTTTGGAATTCTGTATTTTCTTTTTTAACTTTTATTTCAAAAATACAAATAAAAGAAAAAGGAAAAAATAATAAAAACTTCTGATACCTATGTTAAAGAACTATTTATCACTTATTTTTATACTTGAAAACTTTTATGTTAAAAAGTGGATTTGGTTTGAACTGACAGTTATCAAATTTTAATTTTAAAAAAAAATTTTATTTTTCTGTATGAAAAATTTTACCAATGGGACTATAAAAATAAAAAACCAACATGACATTCTAATAAAAATTGAAATTTGTTATTGTTTCTCGTCACATTTACCTAAAAAATATCCTTTTTCACATTTAAAAATGGGTTTTATTTTGTTTTTTTTGAACTTCATTAATATTAAAAGTCAAAAAGTTGAAAAACGTGGATGCGAAAAAAAAAAAAAAAATTTACCTACATGTTTCATACCAAATATACAATCTATAGATACTTTAAAATTTATAGATGCTTCAACTATATATACTCATGAAAATATAAAAACACTTCAATGAATTTTTAATAAAGTTTTCAAACTATTTTGTTCAAACTGAAATTGTATTTATACAATATTTATTTTCAAAGGTGTGAGAATATAGATACTTTCCATATCTTTTATTTGTTTTCATTTTTTTTTTTTAATAAAAAAATTTAATATCTATTTACACTTTTCTTATACATGTATATTGTATATATTTTTTTTTAATGTAACTTTACCTTTTTTTTTTTTTTACAAAAATAAAAAATAAACATGAAAAAGGACTCTAGTCCTTTATATGCCACCACCATCAACTGTAACATAGTAATACTTAGACTTTTTCAAAAGCCACATCAAACTTTTCAAAAAGTTTTACAGCTCTTTTAAAATCACCAAGAAAAAAAAAAAGAAGAAGAGAAAAACAAGTTGAATTGTATATTGTCTACAGTAAACAGAATTTATACTTTGCTATTAAGAATAACCATAATAAAGAAAAGGAAAAAAAATGTAAAATAAAATTTAAAAAAAAAGTAAATAAATAAAAATAAAAATTACAACTTAAATATTTTAAACTTTTATTCATAAAGAGGATATTGCGGATTATGAGATAGAAAAGTGATATGTATCAAAAGTGGCTATATAATATGTATTTAATATTATTGTTTGTAAATGCGAATAAAATTCAAATGATTTCTTTGACAGTTAGGTACTGTTAATATTATGATGTGGAATTAAAAGTTTTTATTTTTTTTTATTTTAACAGAAACCAATTTCTTTATTCAAAAAGTTTTTATCTTTTCACGCATTGAATTTTTATATAAAAACATGTGTGTTATTATTTTTACTATTGATTACTGAAGATCATTAAGGTTGAATAAAATATTAAATTCTGCTAATATTCCTTTATTTTTATTTGAATATAATCCTCAACACCCTGTAAAATAGCATATTTTCTGTTTTACATTAAATGTATAAAAAAAAAAGAAAACATACATATAGGTATGTACATATTCTCTACAAGTTCCTTAGTAACTCAATTCAAAAGAAAATATCACACTTCAGACTGTGAAATGGTTTCCGTAAAAATCTAAAAATAAAAAAAAAAATAAAAAATATATTAAATAAAAACTGCCTCTCAAAAAAAAAAAAAAAAAAAAAAAATACATCAAATATATTGAAGGATACAATTTCCTTTATACATTTCATGTGTAGGATGTTGGAAGCTTTTGAAATGAAGATGGTGCCGTATGATAGAAGTATAAATTTTACATACATATACATGTAAAAAGATCTATGTATCATACCCATGTTTTCGTTTAAAATGATACATTCATAGGTGCATATTACTTTTTAAATAAAACAAAAAAAAAAACATTGTATGAAAAATAACCAATGACTGTCTGACTATACCATGACACTTAAAAAGTACGTACAGAGGCAGTAAGTTTATTATGCATCCTAGAAATTTTCTTATTTGTATTTTAATAAATGAATTTAATATGTACTCATATTTAGCTTTTCAGTGTCGAATATTCAAAAGTTAAAAATATTCTTAAAACCTGATTAAAAGTTTTACTTTTTTTCCTTAAAATATTTTCATTAGTTCACATTCTAAGCAATGTTGATTTTTTTTTTTTTTTGGCTAAAGTTTATTCAGAAAATAAAAACATACTTGCTATGAAAATGAAATACTATTATACGAGTTTGTATCATATTTTCAACTTACGTACATTGCTTGCATAATAAAAAAATAAAAAATAAAAAACTAATTTCATGATAAAAAACATCAAGTTTAAATTAATGTTTTTCAAAAGGTTGATGTGAGTATTTTAATTTTTTTTTTTTTCTTAATCTGAAAAAGTGAAGGATAATGATTTTGATGTATGTATGAAGTATGAAAAAAAAAAAAAAATTCTGTTATCTTTCTTTATCAGTTAGTTTTATTTATTTGAAAGCAGAAAGTATAAATACAAAAATCAAAGTGTATAAAACATAAAATTTGAAGGAACAAAAAAAAAAGTATCAGTCTAGAAAAAAAAAATTACATTATAAAAGATTATTTTGTACAAAACTTTCTTGTTTATTGTTTTATAAAGATACTTGAAAAAAAAAATGAAAAAAAAATAAACGACTCCTGTGGATTTTGCTTATATAAATTTTCATTATTTTTCATACCTTTCCTGTTTAATAAAGTTTTCGTTTTTAATATGTTTTTTTTTTTTTAATTTTTTATTTTATAAATATTTTGCACCACCTGTATCTTTCACTTTTATTAGTCGTGAAAAATAATTTATCTGACATCATTGTTTTTATTTTATTTTATTTTTTTTCAAATTTTTTCTTTTGTTTTCTTCTCGTTAATAGTTTATTATTATATCATTATTGTTTTTTTTTCACTTACTTATTATTTCCTTCATAATAATTTAAAAAAAAAAAACATATAATTAAAAAAATACTTCAATCTTTGTTAAAGAAATGCTTCTCATCTATACAATATAATACTTTTGAATGTACAGAAATTATAAATTCTTAGAACATTTTTTTTGAAATTCTAAAAATTTTTTTTGACAGTTGATAATAATTAATAATATTAAAATTTAAAGAAAATAAAATATTAAAAATCCATATTGGTTTTTGTAAGGTGTATTTTTACATTATTAAAAAAAAAAAATTCTTTTGAATCAATTGAATACACAAAGCCAAATAATGAAATTCTCACATTTGCATTACAAAAATTCTACTTTAATTTTAAACAGCATCTACTTTTATAAAAGATTTTTTAAACGTGTATGAAATTTTACATACATACTCGTACATATAGTATATCATAACTACCATTAAATTATTTGTCGTAATAATAATTTCAGTAAAATACATATTGTATTCTGTTTCACGTATGTAATAAATGATATAAAATTTACAATAACATAATTGAAATTATCTTTAGTGCTCTATAATCTATATGTACATATAATATGTATATATATACGAGTATCTGTTCAATTTTGAATGCTTAATTGAATATTGTTAAAGGGATTTAATATATCCCTTGGCAAATTTTTATATTTACTATGAAACTAAATGAAATTTATATAATATACCTATATGTACATAAAGTACTTTAAATTAATCAGCTTATTTTACAATTCACATTTTTTCCTTTTTATTTTTAACAGGAAAAATAGATTTTAATTTAGAATTTTTCAGTTTTTGATTTTTTTTTTACAATTTCACTTTTAAAATCAAATTTCATGAGATTTTTCTCTATTCCTTTTTGAAAAAAAAAAAAAAAAAAAAATAATAATAATACTGTTGATGTATAGAAAACCTGAGGGGATAGCTGATTGCGTTTTTAGAGATTCAAAATAGAGTAAATATTCATGAAACATAAAATCGGAGTTACCAAAATAAATTTGGCAGAATGCTTTTTAAAACACAAAAAATAAAAGCTTTTAAACAATCGAACTAGTATCATGATCCTTTTCCATATTACATTCATTCATCTAAAGTTTCACATGAATTGTGAAGCACAGTTCGTCAGTATACGATGAATTCATTTGACTAAGAATTTTCGCATAATACGAACACATTGGTATTCACTTTTATTAGAAAATTATTAGAAATTCGTTCATATACTGGTACCAATGATTTTATAATGCCTCATAAAAAATCCATAGCTATAACTTTGGCAACCCTATATACGAGTATGTATGTAGAACCGTTTTTATACTTTTAAATGCATTAATGCTTATAAGTTTTTACATATGTATATTTATAAATATGTAATATTATAATCACATAATCCTTTATTGTATATTTTCTATCATATATATATGTATGTGTACACGAGCAGTACGTATATATTATGATGTAGCATCAGCTTTGATGATAACAATAAATTGCAATTGTATTAATTTGACAACAAAGCATAAGTAATTATATTTCTAGTCCATAGAGAGAAAACCAATTGCATTCTAAAATGAGTTTAAGAGACCATCAACATCTGATGTCGAGTTCATCATCATCATTATTATTATTATCATAATGCTTCATATGATGGTCTTTCATAAAGATTTTCAGTTTAAAATAAATTCATTAGAAGTTTGAAATATACAAGAATTGTTAAGTGGTATACACAGAATGAAAAACTAAAAATAAAAAAATAAATATATATGTATAATAAACATTAGCTATTCTACATATACTACCTACATATATGTATCTAATATTCATATATGTATGATATGTGAATTTTCAGAAAATGTAACCATGCATTATTAATGAATCTCTGTATAGTAAGTGAGTGACAAAATAATGTAAACTTAATTCCAGATTTTAATATCTAGGAAAATGATGTACCAGGTACGTACATTAAGTTTAAAGTTTTATGTTATATCGAACTTTTATGATAATCTTCTTAGTGTACTACAAAGTTTATAAAAACAATCATTTTTGTTTATTTTATTTTATTTATTTTTTGTCCCGACCATGGTCTTCTTATATTCTTGGTACAAAAATTATTAATTTACTAATAATATGACAGAGATTTCAATAACTTTTACGACAAGCTTGTGTTAATCTAATTGATTTTCAATAACGATTTTTTAATTACTATTTAGAAATGAATTTTTTCTTTAAGCTCTTTACATACTATTCTCTTCTTTGTTTTTAAATAATTTTCTATCTTTTATAAATCCAAATAAGTAATTGATTTCAATTGATTTGATTGTAATTTTTTTTCCTAATTTTTTAATAAATTTACGATTGTTGGTAATAATTTATTATACATTCTTAATGTAAAGACGAAAAGAACAATGAAACTTAGTTCTAAAAAAATTACCTTCAATTACCATAAAATAAAAACATCATGATCTCTGTGTGTGAATTATGTTAAAATACAATTTATATAACTTTGTTTTAGATAACATAAAATATTTAAACCATTTATCTATTCACTCTAAAGAAAAGCCAGATACTTATATGTACCTATATAGTTAGCGTATATGTATATTATATAGAAATTAAGCACCGTCATGTCGATTTACGTTAAACTTTACTTTCAGATATTACCACTGTACACCACCTTTTTTCTACTTTCTTGTAATTGAGAAGAACAAAAATAAAATTAGAAGCGAGATAGGGTGGTAACTGTCGTCGTTTCGAATAATTTATTCATCAACGAACTTCATCCACATTCTCATTATCTTGTTTTAACCACTTAGTAGTATATATACCGAATTTAGATGTCAGCATCAGAGGGGGATAAGCCTTCAACGATGCTTGCTTAAAATGAAAAGGATGTGAGAAGTCAACCAAGAATATAAAGGGGTAATGTTCAGTGATCCGAATTAAAAATATTTTAGAAACCTAATTTAAGGTGATAAATATATCAAACGAGTCACATTTAGGTAGCTCTGACATTCTCTATGTATACATAGTTTGAAATTCTCTTTTTCCAGGTCATCATTAAGACCAATGTATATAGTAACCATTCCCACTTAACAACCGCCTATCAATACCAAACACTTATTTTTTTTTTCACTTTCGCTTATAATAATATTTTGCCCTTTGTTCACCTTTAAAAATAATTTATACAAGTCATTTTAGGTTCTAAGGTCGTTTATATATGGAATGTATACTAAAATGTGTTATATATAGTATGTATATGTACATAAAAATTTTCCTTGTGAATAAATGATAGGTACCCCGACATATCCTTTTTTTTGGAAGTTTTAATAGCTTCACTGATATCAACCACATTGAAAGCTTTACAAATCACATTTTGATTTTAATGTCAAAGGATGATAAGCATATGTTTCATAGTCACTGAACGTTGATTTTTAAGTAATATTTTAGGTAATACGTGCTTTGACTGAAATTTGTCCAGTTTTTTGATTCAATATGTTTATATAATATTGTCGCCCGTATATCCTTCCACACCACATATAACCTTTTTTTTAAATATATTTTCTTTTGTATTCATATATAGTGACCGATTAAATCTCATTTATAAATTCAAATATTGAATATTATCCAACATGATACATGAACAATAATTATATTTTCAATAAATATGAATGATTATTAGATTTTATTGATTCTTTTGTGTAAGCAAAATTAGTAAATTTGCATGGTTATTGATTTAAATCATCGCATATGTATGTACTATATGTATCTAATCGGAAAGAGCTCAATCGATCGTGTAAGCTTAAATTTAAATAATATAACTATTATTCTCATTTACTAAATTGTTACTGTATAATTAATTAAAAACTTTAAGTATCTTTAAATAAGAACACAGCAAATATTTTTCAATAAATTTAATACATCAAACAATTTTGTGGTTTTTGTTATTGAGAATCAATATGTATTAATATCAATTAAATTTTAAGGATTTAAAAAAGAAGTAACTAAAAGAAAAAGAAAATACTCATTGAAAAAAATATTAGTTTATCTTTTATTTTTATAATTAATTTTTTTTTTTTTTTTTTTTTTTGTAAACTTCAAAAGAATGTTTTGTTAAAAAGGTGAGAATCTTGAAAATAATTTCCATTTCATTTGAATCAAATAATTAATTTGTCTAAAAAATTTTTTCAATACACAAAATTACAGCTAATCAAATTAGATCAATTATAAATTAATTCAGAAGGACTTACATTGAAATTATTCATACTATCAAGTACACATATGTATTATTCTTACATTTTCTGAATTCTTAAGTGAATTTGTGGAATTTCAACTTTATTATACTTCTATAAATTTCTGTGAATTTCTATAAAACGTACAATTTTCATATAATAAACACTTTCTTTATCACATACTATATTGTAATTCATGATTAAACTTTATTATCAACCACAAATTTTCCACATATACATTAGCTATATGATCTATCCATGTACGGATAAATAGTCTAATTGTTCCAAATATTCTCCACAAATCCTAATATATGTATGGTACAATATATTTTTGATATAAGAATATTTTAGGGATTCGTATAATATATCTTTACTAAAATTCCTTAAGATTAATGCTTATGATTAAATAATCTGAGATTAAATGAGATGAATGAAATGAAATTGATTTTATAGTATAAGTAAAGAACACTTGTTTAGTGATAAAAATCTGAAATTACTTAAGATGTACACATGTGATTATATTATGTGAGAATAGTAAAGTTTATGTTTAGACCCTTTTATACTGTTAAAGAAGCACTATGTATAATATGTATATAATATGTATGTTCACATGTATATACTTTAATTAAATATGTCATTTTAATGGATGCATTAAAATATATGTACCTATAGTACATATATACGCATAAATGTGAACATACAATAAAGTAATCTTAAGGTGATATCAAAATTACTTGAAATAAATTTTATGCTTAAAATAAACAAAATAAAATGTATAAGAACGAAAAAAAAAAATAAAATGCGAATATCAGCAACTAAACTGTATCTAATGTAGTATGTTGCATAAGAAGTATATTTCACAAAGTTTTTAATAAACAGAAAAATAAAACCAACAAAATAAACGTTGATGTAGAGCACATTTTAAGTGTATTGTAGTATATACATACATATACATATGTATGTATATTTAGTATATGTATTCTTTATTGTTTTATGGTAACGGGCGGTTAAAGGATGTTTATTCAACTACCCTCTCCAAAAAAAGTGCTCAAACAGTTGTTTTATTTTTCAAACAACACGAAACGACACTTCGAATAAAAACTTTCTTCAATTTCACCCACTAACCGCTTTTTATTCTATTTTATTTTCTTTTTCTTTTTCTTTTTTTCCTCATAGCCACAAAGTCTTTACTCACATAACCATAATATAGAAAAAAAAAAAGATACTATGTGTTCCATAAAGCTTAAGAGGAGCAATCAGTGTGTTAGTGGTAATGGTGTGTATTTTTCGAGTGTTGTAGATAAAATATTTCAGATATAAGTATATAGAAAAAGTATATATTATAAAGGATAAAAGCTTATGTGCCGTTCGAAAATAGAAAATATTCATATGCAACGATGATGATATTACCTGTATTATAGAAATGAAGAATTAGGTTCGGGACTTGCTTGTTATGTATGTATATCTAATCTATACATACATATGTACATACATATATCCTATAAAAATATACATATGTTTGCCTTCACCTGTTGAGTGTCATCAAAAACTGAAGACTTCGTTTAAGTACTCTTTCTATATTCGTTCGTTCAAATAACAACTTTAAACACGAAAATTTCCTTGTTACTATTTGCTTTATATATAAAAGTGAATATTTTCTACTAAATTTATTTTGAATTTTCCCCCTTCATTTAGAAGGCCCATTGTTCATTTATGATAAGAGAAAAATTGATTATAAACGTGTGTTTTCTTGTGATTTTCTTTTGTTTGAATTTACACCATGCAATCATAAAAGCATTATATTGAGTTTATTGTTTGATATATCATCGTTATCATTCTTTATTCAAATTTCATGTTTATTGTTTTAACATAGTGAAATTTATGTAAAATTTATTTAAAAAAAAAAAAGAAAAAGCATAAGAGAGTTAATAAAATTAGTTCTTCATAAACATTCAAAGTTGTATTTAATTATAATAAAAATAGAACGGTTGATTTGTACAAATTTATATTAAATCAGCAAAAATCAAATATTATTTGTCTTTTATATTTTATCTCATGCTTTTTAATTACATACATGTGTACTTCCTTAAAATAAAAAAAATAACTTAAAATTTTGTTAAGAGCTTTTGCAAAATTTAAGAAAACTAAATTTTTCAAATTTAAAATTCAGTTGATCTAATAATATTCTAGTTTTAACATTACGTGGTTTTCATCTATAAACAAAAAATTCGAAAAAAAAAATCTATAAAATCTTCTTTTTTATGTCACTGTGCATAATTTATTTGAAAACTCTTTTTCTCTGTTTTCTTATAAAATAAGCAACAACAAAAAAAATATATAAATATTTTTTGACTTTCATTTGAGAAAAAACACAGATATGTGTAGAAGTAGTTATAAAAATCATAAGAAAAAGTAGGTACCTACCTACTCATAAAGAAAAGAAAAAAAGAAACAGAATCAGAGATATTACAGGAAGACAATTTCGTTTTTTTCATAAAAAATTCATAATGCTAAACTAGCTTAAAAATGGACTTCGAAAATTTGTAACATACATATATTGCAGATATTTGTAAGGATATATAATATTTTTTTTTGCGTTTGTATACATACGTATATATGTACGTATACTTTTTATTTGTATGAGTGTAAAAAAAAAAGAGATTTTCAAATTTATTTTATGATTCATATACCACACAGAAAAAGCCTTAAAGTGGCCCCAAAGGAAAGTATATAAATTTCTCATTCTATCAAGCTTTTTTTTTTCTCATTGAAAAGTTGTATGTATTATAGTATGTGAAAGAAAAAAAAATAAAAAAAGAATAACAGTGTAAATGTTACTATTGCAAAAAAAAATATCGACCACTTTCTTCTTGGTTCATAATAATTATGTTTGGTACAGAAAATGGAAATGAGTTTAATGTAAATAAAAGTAAACAAAAACATAAACGATTTATACACACCTGTTTCATAACGTTCTTTGTCCTATGTGTACCTATTTAAAAAAGTTTTCCATTTTGGCGTACTTATTCAAATACCACAAATACCAACATCCATAATAATTATCGTGACATGTATATGTGCATTAATGTCACACAGAATCCTTTTACATTTCATCCTTCGACATACATTATTATATTTTATATGCTTGATTGTGTGTATATTTTAAGTTTAAAGAAATATATATGTACAAGTAGGTGATATACATATGTACATATTTTATACTTAGTTTTTAAACCATATAGAGATGAAAATACTAGAAGGATACACTTAGGAATATAACATTAATTTTCAGCACTCTATATAAGATCTATAAGGTACTATGCTTAGATATAGTATATATTTTTATATGTGCAATTCATGTGTACATATACAAGGTAAAGTTTCCCAGCAAACACTGCGAACTAACATCGAACTGGCAATAATCAATTTTTTTTTGAATTTATTTCTTGGTTGTGAACTTCTTCTGAGACTGCAGAGTCTAATAGAATAAAAAACGATGCCTGTGCATAAATTTTGTAAAGTTACATCTTCGAAATAAATTTCGAAAAATTACTGAATTAAACAAGTGTTTTGTGAAATTCTTAGTACGAAATTTTTTATTATTCAGAATTTTGAATCTTTTCTTGAATTTTTGAAGAAACTGTTTGATGGGTTAAGATAAGATATATCTTTGCAAATTTTACATAATATAAATGTGGACATAGAACATTTCATTTTGAACCCATAGTTTATTTAAAATTCAATTATACAATCGTGCTGAGATGTATATACCTAAACATAAAATCTTTTTGTTGTATTGTTTATGTAAAAACGGTAAAATGATAGAAAATTTTATATAATGTGAAAGTTGAAAAATACATTAAATTTTCTACTCGATTACAAGAATATATATTTACACACAAAATTTTGGTTTTATATTATAATACTTTTTTTTTTAGTAATCCCACAAGTGCACTAATGGGTTCTAATTTGTATATGTCTGTGCTAATAATACTGTACACAAAAGGGGTAATTTTGATCTAGTTTTACTCTATTCTACATTTGATGGAAAAAAAAAATGTAAAAATGGTAACAAAAACTAATTTTTATTCTATTATATAATATATAACACTACATTAGCAACAAAATAATTCATTTGTACGCATTATTATGATCTAATCTAATTAACATTTTAATTCGAATATGAAGTAATCGGGCAGATAATAAGATTACACATTGGTTAATTTATTTACTTAACATTTTACACCATTTAATTTACATTTAAATACATTTTTAATAATTAGGTGAATACAAAAACTTAAAGAAATTTTCTTAAAGAACATTTTCTAACAGACTTTCATGAAATATTTTCAACAAGATACTCCTTGTAATAATAACTCTTATATTTCGTGTTGTGACGTCTGAACAAAAATGAAGTCTTCCAAGTTATTTTATCAGGTTAGAAGAAAAAATCTTTTCTTCCTTAATATTTAAAAAGTTTTATTGAATAAAAAATCTTAAACATTTTCTGATTTATATTTTTCATATAACTTTTTCATGTTGAATAGGAAATAAAAAGGATATTAAAAAATACCTACAAATACAATAAAAGTTAAAACTTTTTGAAAATATTTCTAAAGAATCTTTATTAAAAGTGAAATATCATTTTCATTTATTTTATTTTTCACTTCAATATGTTGCTTTTCAATTCTATTTTTCCTTATCACATTATTATACAAGCTTACTGTACATCCTGTTTCCAATTAACTGAAACTGGAACGTTTTTTTTTTATCTTTTCCCTGTTCTTTTTTCTTTTTCTCTTCTGTAATAACATGTAATCAGAATGCAAAACACATGATAAAATGTTCGTTTGCACAGTTTAACACTTTTAACTTTTTTTCTTCAACGAAATACTCATGTTTTACATATCCGTGTAACTGTAGAACTTAAAACAATAGCATACCACAAAGTCAGTCAGTCAGTGTATAATCACTACATACTGAAACATATGAATAAGTTGAAAAATAAAAATATTAAAAATAAAAAAAACATACATTCAGAAATTATATATAGCATTCAATTAATGTATACACATAAAAGAAAAACTTTTTGCTATCACCACCTCCCAAAACACCGTTATTATCGTCAACCCTTGAACATAAAGAAAAAAAAAAAATTAGGTCGTTTGTAAATTCTTTTACTTCTCTGGAAATGTAAGCAAGGAAAAAAAAAGTGAACAGATTGTGTATGGAAGATGTAAAATGATTTTTTCCCATTTTTCATAATATTTTATTCTTATTTAAAAATGTTGACTTTAATTTGAATTGTGTGTGTGTGTGTGTGTGTGTGTGTATGTATGTATGTATGTATAATTTAGTTTTTCCAGTAAAGACTATATAATATGTGCAAAATGACATTATTATGAGAAATGTACTTCTTGAGATAAAAATGAGTTCTCAATGAGTTGGCATGTAAAGAAGATGTTATATGGAACAAAAGATATAGGTACATATATGTACATATTTATATGAATGCATACGTATACATATATGTATATTTATTTTTCATATAACTTTTCTAAAAATAAATACTTTGAATAAAACAAATCATTAATTTATAACGATTTCTTTTTTCATTTTTTTATTTATAAATTTTAAAAATTCATGGTTGACATTAAATCTTTTTTTGTATGTGTGTCTAATTTTTTTTTTTTTTTTTTAATTTGCGAATAATGCTGAATTCATTTTATTTTTATACAAGAATGAAAAGAGCATATTGGAAAAAGTACTGAAAATTCATGCAACATTTTCACAGTTGATTATTATTAAAATTGAGAAGAAAAAAAAACTGTTCAAATGACTTTTTATGTAAATGGAAATATTTTATTCATAAAAATTTTTTCTTTCTTTGTGAATGATTTATTTTACAGTAGATTTAATTTTTATAGTAATATTTGAACACGTTTTATGTCAGATAAATTATTATTTATTTAAAATGCATATGAGTTTTTTTTTTTTCACTCGAAAGTGCATTATTTCAAAAATAAAAAAAAAATTCTATACTCATGGGCACGGTGTTCAATTTCGTTCCAATTTCTATTTAAATTACTTGACATTGTACTTGCTCTCATGTTGAATTACCATAAACAAGAATAATATATCATGTCAGGAACTTTTAAATCTTCCTACATAGTTGTTTTTCAGCAATTTCCACAACTTCATATATGTACATATGTACCTTTATCGAAATAATTAGAAATTGAACCTAAAATGTTTGTTCACTTTTCAATTCTCCAAAATTTCATAATGATTTACGCGGGTCTGTTTTTCATATTATTTACAAAATACTTCTTTAAATATTTAATAAGTATAAAAGAAAACTAAAAGCATAGTGTTATGTTCAATTTATATTTTAACAGCTTTTAATTAATTTTAATGTTTTACATAACCCTTCTTCAAATATTTTTGTTTTTTAACTTTCAATTCTAAGAAAATTTATTATATACATATTTGTATGTTTTGTACGAAAATTTAAGTTTTTTTTTTACCTTGTACCGTACCTGTATTTATATTTTGAGTCCTTATTAATTTTTTCGTTTTACTTTTCGAATATAACTGAATTCTGCACAAAACAAAAAAAGGAGTAAAGCATATTGTGACATAATCCAAGAAGGTAAATGTTCTCTAGTATACCTTTTTTTTAAAATAGAATTTTTCTTGTATAATATAAAACGGAAATCCCCTTATTAAAAAATTATTTATTCACAAAAGTTAAATATTTTGAAATATATTAAAAACAGTTAAACAGTCGAGAAAAACTCATTAATTGGGTCAGATTTTTGTTCTTTTTGTTTTATTTTAATAAAATAATATTATTAAAAGAATAAACTGAAAAGATTTTTTTTTAACCTTTTCAATTTATTTATTAAAGCCTTTTTTTTTTTTGAATTAGATACAAATATTTTTCAGTTGAAAAATCAATACACAATTTTTCATTTTTAATAAGGATTTGAAAAAAATCCTTATACTTATGTTTTTGGAAAAAAATAAAAAAACATATTTTTACAAAATTATTATTCAAAAAAATTATTTATAGTTGATTTTTTTTTTTCAATTTAATTACATTTAAATAAATTAAAAAAATAAATAATTTTTTTTTTTTTTATTACAGAGAGGCAGTGACGAACTTTTAAGTCAAGCAGCAGTAATGGCACCAGCATCTGACAATAACAATCAAGATTTGGCAACAAAAAAAGCAAAATTAGAACCGAATACAGTACTTGGTGGAGTCGGTGAGTTTAAATTTTTTTTTTTTTAAATTTTAATATTTAATATTTTCAATTTGAATTTAAACAAAAAACAATAACGGTTTCTTTTCGAAATTTATTTTGCTTTTGTTAGTTTTATTTTCTAATTAAAACAATATCCTATTGTGAATGTATTTTTATTTTAAATAATACTTATTTATTCATTAATATACCATAATTATTACCATTACATAAATATGATATGACACTGACAGTATTTTGAATTAAATTTGAATATAATTCAGCCGTAGGGTGATTAATGTTTCTGATGTACAACTGCATGTTTCAGGATCAATTATCTCCTATTTTAATTGAAATCGACTGCTGAATATAAAATGAATATGACCGGTTTAACCTCCGGCATTATGATATTCTCTATATATGTATGTATGTATGTATATACAATATTGCAATACAAATTCTATGAATGATATAATCAATCAAATTTTTCATACTATTTCTTCTTTATTTCTAACATTTGTACATTTTTTTTTATTAACTTTACTTGTTTTTTACAAAAATTTTAAAAATTCCTTTAAAGTTAGTCTATATAGATGATTCGGAAATTACACTTTTGATTACTTCGCTTGCGGAAATTAAAACATAAATGCAATAACAGAGAAATGAAGAGTTCAACAAGAAAAAAAAAGTAAGGGTTCGGGGTCATTTAAGATGGTTAAATTTTAACTTCAATAAAATGCATCAGCACACTACCACCCCCATTGTTTTTTTTTTTTGTTTCAAAGAATTTATTGTTTTACTATTGTTCATTTTTTGTCTTTGTTAAATAATTATGACAAAAAAGAGATAAAATAATAACAACAGTATCAATTTTTATTGTGCCATTTTTTTTTTTCTTTTTTTTTTTTAAATTTTTTTGTGACAAAGAAACAATTATTGAAATCGCCAGGTGAAAAAAAAAATGAAGAAAAATGTAAAACAAAGGACTAATATTTATGAATTATTTTTACAATAGGCAAATTGTTGGCTCACCTGTCAAGTTCTTTGTAGGGAAGAATTTTTTTAAATATTTTTTTATTATTTATTTCATTAAAGACTTTCTTTGGATTTTTTTTAGCGCAAAATTATTTTAATTGGAAAATTAATAATTCAAACAAATACATGTGTTAATTTTTTTTTTTTTTGCCTTTTGTTTTTTGAAGAAATTTTAAATTAAACATTCAGTTTTATTGATTTCTTTTTTTAAAAATTTATAAGAAATGTCCTTGCAAAAAAAATAATAAAATAATAGTAATAATACTACGTATTGTCACAAATACGCACACGGCTTGTGTGTGTTTTTTTTTTTTTCGAAAGCTCAGTTGAATGGTGTTGAAGTAATTACCTGTTGCCAAAATTATTTTATATTGTTTATTTTTTCGGAAATTAAATTAGGTTGAAAACAATTGTTTTAATATCCTCTTCCCGTGTTCATACAAATGAATGATTTTTATTTAATGGTGTGTTTCTTTTTTCTTTTCTTTTTATTTCGTTAGAATAATTTCTCATTTCTTTTTTTTAAATATTTTTTTTTGACCATTGAACTAAATAATTTCAATGAATAGAATTAAAAATAGCCAAAGCTCGTACATGCAAATTAAGGTTATCAATTATTACTAATTATGCCAAAGGGATAATATTCCATGATTCAAGAGTTATTCCCTGTAGTTGTTGGTATTTTAACAAATGACTTTAGGGAGGTGTTTTATAATACATTATTATATACACATGTAAATATGTATATTGTGTGTTTTAGGTTATTATATAAGTATGTATATTTATAATATAATGAAAACATTATTACATTTATCGTTACCATCGTAATAATAGTAATAATAATATAATTATAATAAAATGATAATAAATGCTAGGGTGAACAATTGCGGTTTTTTATAATTTTATATTTTAAATAAAATATGGCATACACAGCAAATTACCTTATTAAGGTATAGTGAAAACCTAATTAACAGATATTGCTGATACAATTGTTTTTAAATAAATAAATAAATTAATACAACAATGAATATTGTGTGTATATAAACATAATTTTAAAACAAATTTTGTAAACTAAACAATATGCAAAAGAAAAAAAAAATGCTTATTGGTGTTATTTAATAATTTTTAACCTTTTTTTTTCTTCTTGTTTGTTCTTTTTTTCTTTTACTAATTAATTTGTTGAATAAAATTAACTTGTATAAGTATTAATTGATAATTACTTGTTAGAAAATTAATGTAAATATGTGTATGTACATGTAATAGATTTTTGTTTTATTCTGGAGTTTTTATTTTAATTGAGGGTGAATAATTTTAAATTTGAAAAAAAAAAATGTTTTTTAAGCACCATTGGTTTTTGTTTTATTTTTCGACCTGGAAAAAAAGGAAAATGCCCTACTTTCGTACTAAACGAATAAAATGAAATAAATAAAAGCTTATCCAGGAAAGAGTTCAAATAAAAAAAAAATCAATTCGATCCTTGACAAAAAAAAAAAAAAAATTGGATGAATGAATGTGTAAAAGCTTCAGTTTGAAAGGATTGAAATGAATTTCGTCTAATTAATTTTCAAACATTTCAATTCATAATACCTACAAAAATACAACAACAAAAAATAATATAAAAAGTAATTTGATAAAAATTGATTTTATAGTTTTACTATAACTACATACTATTTTTTTCTCATATCGTAAATTTAAATTCAATATCTTAATTGAACAAATTCATACAGACAATATACAAGCAAATATACATAAAAATGCACGAAAAAATCTAAAATTTATTGTTTTTATATGTTTTCACTATATAAATACACTAAATGTTTTAGAATTTATCTAAATTGAATTTGTTGTTTTGTATGCAAAACCTAGAAAATAAAAAAAAAAAATAAAAAAACAAAAAAAATAAAACAGAAAAACAATATTTTGACATGTGGATTTAAATATTGAATAAAAAATGGTTTTTGTGTATATGTGTATACAAACCATATAAATTATTTTGTTTTACCAACCTAACAGTTGTATATGATTTCGACATATCAAAGGTACTTTTTTACTTTTTTTTTTTTAATTTTTATCATTCAGTGTTGGATAACAGTTTTATCACTGAAACATGAGTATTTAGTACAAAAAAAAAAAATTTTTAATAATACAGAAGGTGCCTACTATTTTTTCCATTGTCATTTAATCATGTGTTTTTTTTTTGTCTTTGTTTTTTTTTTTAAAATTTATTGTGTGTTAGAAAAAAAAATATAAAACAGATTTTTTATACAAAGTTGAAAATGTACAGTTTTTTCATATATAAAAAAACATTCGATTTTCTTTTATTTATTTTTGTGTACTTTTTATATAAATGTTTTTTTTTTAAATCAACACAAAATGAACATGAAAAAAAAAAAGCATTAAAACAACAAATATTTGTTGTGGAGTAGGTAAATTCTTCTACTATATAAATATATATATTTTTTGTTGTTGTTTGAATGTGGATGGATTTTTCAAAACCAATATTGATCCTACTTGTTGATATTTTTATTTACTTCATTTTTTGTAAATTAAAACAGGATAAAGGAAAAAAAAAACAAAAAACACTGAAACATACAAAAAAACAAAAAAATAAAAAAAACAGTGTGTGTTTTTTTAATCAGAGTATTTGATTTAAATGTGTGTCCTTTTTATTCAACTCAATAAATTATAATTTGGTAGGCCGGACTTTTTTTTTTCCTAAATAATTTATTTCTATTATGATGCTGGAAATTCAAATATGTTTATTCTTCAGAACATTTTAAATTTGATGTTTCTTTTTTTTTTTTTTTCTAAGAAATAAAATTTTCACTAAATTTAATTTTTAACTTCATTGTTATACTTGCGTGAAACTTTACTTATTTTTAAGTATGTAGGTACATATCTATATTATTTAATACTAAAAGTTTTCTCTCCAAAAAATTTCTTCTTATGTTAAAAATCTGTTTTATTAGGTGCATTTTTTTTCTTTCGAATGTTCTATTTTAAATTTCATCATCAAAAATTCGATTTACAAAATCTAATCTTTATATTTTCTCATTTTTTTTTTTGTATTTTCAAAATAATAGTATATATAAAATGTCATATGTAATAAATGAAATCAGATTTAGAAAATGAAAAAATAAAAAAGCAGGTGAGATTTTAAATGACTTTAAAAATGTATATCCCTTAATAAATATAAACAATTGTATTTGTAAAAGACACTATATATATATATATATATATATATAGAGAGAGAGAGAGAGAGAGAGAGAGAGAGAAAAGTATGAAAAAATAAAAAACTATATATTTTTTTATTAAGTCCAGATTTTTTTTTTTTTTTTTTATAATTTTTAAAGCTTAAATGAAGTTCATTTATATGAGTACTTATCCTTCTACAGAGAGTATATATTACTTACTTTGTGTGCTCTATATAAAGTGGGTCAAATCTGTACAGAAGTAAAAGAATAAAAAAAAAAATACATTTCTATATGCTTACTTCTTTGCCTGTATTGTGCTATACTTCATGCTTGTAAAGCATTATAAATAAAATATCCTAATGTATATGAAATTTTCGTAGTGCATACATTGTATGGTAGTTGATACTCAAAATAAAAAAATAAATAAAAAGTTTGAAAAAAAAAAAAATAAAAATAAATAAAAAAAAAATAAAAGAAGAAATGAGAAAATAGAGACAGGTGTAAGTATAGGTAAAATGCATTTAATATTTTAGATATATGCACATTGGGTACCTCATACCTAAAATTTATACTTCCAACACTATATACATACTATAGAGAGTATATTTATATTTTGTGTAAATGCATTTAATCATATCATCATAAACTCTACTTCACAGAATATTGTATATTATATTATATAGGTATATTTGTTTATGTTTATACATTGTACAATATACATATATGAAATAATCTGAACAGGATGCTAGAAAAAAAAATTTAAAAAAAAAAATGAACTGGTTCATGTTCTTATACCAACCGGAAACATTTTTACAAATATGTACTTATAGTACACTGGATAGATTGTATATATACATATCATTTAATGGTATATATGTATGTATGTATGTATTTTTGAAAACGTTATAATGTACATACGTACTAAGGTTTTTTTTGTAACTCTGTTAACCAAAAAGGATGCTTTTGTTTTTTTTTTTTTTGTATACATATAGGTATCATTATGTATGGCCAGCATCCTTTCAATTTTCATTTGGTTCATTTTTTTTCTTTGTATCCTAGTTCACTGTAAAGTTATTTTCTTTTTAACATTTATATTTCATTATTATTATTTTTATTTTATTTTTCTTTCACTTTATATTTTTTTACAGGTAAACCATCGAGAGTCATTCATCTAAGGAACATTCCAAATGAATCAAGTGAAGCAGAAGTTATACAGTTAGGTGTACCCTTTGGTCGTGTTACAAATGTTTTGGTATTAAAGGGTAAAAATCAAGCTTTTCTAGAGATGGCTGATGAGGTTTCAGCAACAGCAATGGTAACATGTTTTAATAATAACCCACCACAGGTTAGAGGTCGTATAGTATATGTTCAATTTTCAAATCATCGTGAATTAAAGACAGATCAAAGTCATTCAATAGCCGTAAGTATATAATTTTTTTATTCTCTCCATTTTTTTTTGTTTTTATAATTTTATGGTTTAATTTAATGGTATACCTATGCTTTGTTGTATGTATAACTATATACCATACATATAAATATCATTGTAATACATACTTTATACTTTATTCTATATTGTTTGCGGGTTTTAATTCAATTTTTCTTTGTTTCACAAAATAATAACAATATTCAATGAATATTGTTAAACTAATTTAATGAAGTTAATTAAAAGATTAAAAAAAAAAATTAAATTAGGAATTTTCCGATATACTTCAAATTTCATGTCAAAAGTTTTAGGTTAAAAGAAAGTTCGTTTATTTTAAAAAAAAAAAAAATCTTTCTAACATAAGATTCAAATATTTAACTTTTAAAGATATGAATTTAAAATTAAAACAAATTAGATGTTTTGTTTCTTGAAAGTAATTTGTGTTTTTTTGTTTTTTCCTTCTTTTATTATTCAAATGCAAAGTTTTTCAATATATGTATATTTAACACATAAATTTAAAAAGAATAAAACTCCATAATAAATTGTCAAATGATGTCATTAATTTAAATTTCTGCCACAATATAAATAAATATTTTTCATTATTTTTAAAAGGATCTATTAAAAATGTTTAACTTAAAAAACTACTTTTCATTTTATTGTTTTCACTACCAAAAATAAAAAAACAAAAACGTATTTTCAAAATGAAATATTCATTATATCTCATCATATTGCTTCTCTATGATTAAAATAAATATGATGATTTATTTATTCAAATCAAGAAGGTAAAAAAATTTCATTTTGTTTATTTCTCTAAATAATATTTCAGGTACTACCTACCTATATCCTAAAATTTAATTAAAAAGTCAAATTTATTTTGATTGATTTTATTAACTATGAACATTTTAAAATAAAATTATTATAATTCTAGTATATCATTCATATATAGTACATATTATGTATGTGTACGTAGGTGTTTATACATACTTATGTATATATGTAGATATACACAGCAAGTACATATAAGATTCATATATCAGAATTAAAATATTTCGATCATTTTGATTAAATTATTTCAACATTTTGACAAATAGTTTTAACTTTATAATTTATACATAAACAATTTAATAAATATGAGAAATATGAGAACCCATATCTATATTACAATTATGTATACATACGTGCCATATATTTCGAATAAATAAATATGAGTATGAAAAAAAATAAAAATAAAAATTGGTACCAACATTAAATTTACTATATGTATATATTGGTTATGTTTTTGTCAAGTCGTAAGTTTATTTATTTGATATGTAACGTGTGCAGTAGAGACAGTTTAATATTTATGAACTGTTGAACCTCAGTAAAATGCCTTAGGTTATATATGTAGGTACCTACAGAAATTTCAGGGAAAGAAAAAAAAAGGATAAAATTTATACTGTTAAATATTTTCATATGAATTTATTATTTTTATTTTAATAAATAATTTACAAAAAAAATTAAAAACGAAAAATTCATATTGATATTAATAAAAACGAAAAAAAAAAAAAAAAGAATTTAATATTCATAAATGTACTTAATACATTCAAAAAAAGATAGAAACACAAAAATGTATAGGTACGTACTCCTGTTCAAAAAAAAAAAAAAATTATGTGAAACCAAAAAAATATATTTTGTTTGTAATATTTCAGGTCAACTGTAAATTATTGTTTTCGATTGCATATCACCAAAATTCCCACAATGTGTCACATTAATATATATTTATGTATTTATTTATTTTTTAAACTGTTTATAAGTACCGTTTTTTACTTTAGGATATATGCACGAGAAAATATAAATTTCGAAAAAAAAAATATATTATTGATAAAATTAATATTCAATATATTTCGATGAATATGTTATATTGAATGTAAATTTTTCTTAATTGTAAAATTGTTTTATATCTGTTTTCGATGATACAGTTCTGAATCTGTATATCATTCTAGAAAACTTAGTCATACAAAATGGTGGCTCAAGCTATATTGTCTATGAGAAATGATTTTTTTTTTTTTCATGAAAATTTCAAATCATTTTTCGTCTTAGAAATATCATTCTTTTTTAAATGAAAATTAGTTACTAATAGCCCATATTTTATTTGTTCGATAATTTTTGAAAATCAATGATTCATGTTCTTGAGAGATAAATTCAAATTTAAATGTTTATATCCTCTTTAAAAGAAAGGATTATTTTTTTCGGAATTAATTTTTAAAGAATGAGGTTTTCTTTTTAATACGTGAAATAAATTAACATAAATGTTACATTTGACAAACAACATAGAATTAAATTTTAAATGCTAACTCATCCTGGTTGAACTGTAATTCTATTTCCCTATAATGGCTCTTTTTTTTTTCCTTTCTTTTTTCTAATTTAATTTTATAATTTGGCTTCTTTTTCAATATCCCATTTTCCTATTAAAAACAATTTGATAGAGAACAAAAAATAAATACAAATTTCTTGTGAAATTCTCATTTATAAAGTACCTTAACCTTTTTCGTGTTTTACTTTCTTGTTTTTGATAAAAAAAAATTGAAACATACTAAATTAATTTTAAATTGAAAAACGCCTACATTACCTTTAAAAAATTTTCAAAACGATCCTTCAAGTACATATAAAGTACATATTTTCATTCTATATACACAAATATCCATATATGTATGTATAAAAATACATAGCGAAACTCATTTTATGTATTTCGAAATTACACCAATTTTAAAAATATTACCTAATGTGTTTTAATGTGTATTACATACTAAAAAGTGAAAATTTCAAAGAGATTTTTTTTTTTTCAAGACATATTGAATTAAATATGTCTGATTCTACCACAAAAAAAAAAAAAAAAAAAGGATCATTTACATACAATATATTTTACCCAGTTTATTATTATGTATTTTTTTTTATTTCTTCATTTTTCTGTCAAAGTAAGTAATTCTTTATTTATCCTGTTATTTTGTTTCTAGTATTAAAGTATTTTTTTAATATGTTAACAATCTGTGGACAGAAAAATTTTATATATGTATATTCAATGTTGTATTGTTTTATTCCCATGTATAATATATACATTTACATATACATACATATATACATATATTTACCTATGTACCAAAAAATTTTGTATTCACAACACACATCTCTTCATATCATATTACCTCAAGGAAAACTTTTATATAACATTTAGAAAATAATTTGCTCATAAGAGAGAAAAAAAAAATATTACAGAAAGGATTTTGACCTCTTAATCCTTTTCAAATTGCCATTGTTTTGTTACTTTCATCTTCGTACATTTGTACAATTTTTATGCTGAGCTAATGTTACTGTAAAGTTTTCTTTTCTTTTAACATTTTGTTTCATAAAGATACAATTCTTTTTAGTAGTTATGTACCATACATATAGATTTTCTCTAACGTTAAGGTAAATCATTTCTGGGAAATATATTTGTATTTACATACATATGTATAGTAGATATATGAAAATGCCAAAAATATCATTATATAGTTCCAACATTTTTCTTTTCTAATTTTTGTTTTTTCAGTTGATCCTAAAAACATATTTTTCTTTTACCAGAAAGTAAAAAGAAAGAAAAAAAAAATAAAAGAAAATCATTTCAAAGTAGTACTTTTTCCGTATTCTTCACTTCAATTTTTCAACAGTTTCCTTCTTTTATTTTATTATTTCTTTTTGTCCTTCTTTTTTTTTAATAGAAAAAAGTAGAACTAATAAGCAAAAAAACAAAAAAAAAAAAAAAAAAAATAGGAAAAAAAAACAAACATGAAAGGAAAATAAAAATTAAAAGAATCCCTAAAGGGACCATGACGAAGTAGTATTTTCCGGTAGTTTGCAACTGCTTAAAAGCATGGAAAATAGTTTTTTTTTTTTAAATTTTGTCATCTTGGAGTTATAATGTCATGTACAAAAAACAAAAAAAAAACAACAAAAAAATCCAATAAAAATATTATTTGCACTTTTTACTTTTTTATAGATTATTATAGAAAATATTAGCTTAAGCATTATTACTCGTATATGTATTGAAAAGTTTTTCGACTATGATAAAAATGTGCTGAAAAAATTTTTTTTTATCTTGAAAATTTTATTGGCTTCTCCCGTTACAAGTGCGTCAATGCTTTTAACGAAGGGTGTTTAGGTGAAAAATGACAATGCTAGTGAAATAAGTTCCCAACCTGGAGTGCGTTCAAATCTTTACTATAGTTAACTATGGTAAGTTTCAATCGTTCAAAAAGTCTGTGGTAAAGAGAAACATAACCACCAACATAACTTTCACGCGTTCGGAAACATCCATGGTATGGTTAATTTTTAACTATCTATTTGTAGTTGAAAACTTACCACATCTCCCGAGGATGGTGTAATCTCGATGAAACTCATATAAGATATAATAGATAATATCAAAATCTAGAATGAAAATTCTATTTTATTTTCAAAACACCCTTTATGTTATTTTCAGAAGTTTTTTCTTTTATTATTCAATGTTACATAAATACAAGAAAAAAGTGGAAAACAAAAGAGAAAAAAATAGTCCAGAATAGACAAAAAAAATTATTTTAAAGATAAATTTAGTCAAATGCTTTTCTTCAAACTTGATAATATTGTAAGACCGCGGGGATTTCTTTACATTTTTTTTTTCTAGTTTTCTATCATTTTAACGTAAATTTGAGATGGGATTATTTTCTTTTACGAAAATCAGAAGAAGAAAAAAACAATTTCGATAAAAATGTATGTATACAATGTGTTATGGTATACCGATATTTTTATATGGAGCAAAGATTTTAATGTTTTCTAAAAAATATTAATTTTTAAATGGATTTTAGATGCTTATCTATTTTTCTTGTTTTTTTTTTTTTTTTTTCGTTACAACAGATAATTTTACTTTTCTAAATTAAAATTAAAAAGAAGAAGAAAATTTATCATTTTCTGATGATCTTCTGTATTTTTGCCTTTTTTTTCTTTTTTGAAATAAAAAAAAAACCTATTTTCTTTTTAAAAAATCATGAAAAAAATGTTTCTTTTGTTTTTTTCTTGTGATAGATACAATCACCAGCATCAGGATCACCTTTACCAATTTCTGGTACAGATCCAACATCACAGGCTGTTCATAATACAAATACATCAAACCATAACCATGGAGGTCCAAATACTGTACTCAGGGTTATTGTAGAATCACTTCTATATCCAGTTACATTGGATATTTTACATCAAATATTTCAACGATTTGGAAAAGTTTTGAAAATTGTTACATTCACAAAAAATAATTCATTCCAAGTAAGTAATTAATTAAAAATATTAATGAAATAATTTTTGTTTTTTTTTTTTTCTTCTTTGATTTTAATTTTTTTTGTTTATGTTGAAAAATTTATTTGACTGATAAATTTACATATAAATTTTCCTAATTTTCACGGTTAAATAAATTTTCATGAGAAAAAAAGAAATTTTTCAATAATATGTAATTATTACAGTTATTTTTATGAAATTAATTTACTAAGTTTTTCATTTTGTTTTATTTTATTTTTTTTAGGCTCTCATACAATATCCTGATGCTCAAACTGCTCAGCATGCTAAAGCAATATTGGATGGACAAAATATTTACAATGGTTGTTGTACACTTCGTATCGATAACAGTAAATTAACAGCTTTAAATGTTAAATATAATAATGATAAGTCTAGAGATTTTACGAATCCATCATTACCACCAGGTGAACCGGGTGCTGATGTAATACCCGGTGCTGGAGGACTTGTTAATACAAATGATTTGTTGCTTATTGCAGCTAGACAGCGACCAACATTAACAGGTGATAGGCTAGGTAACGCGATTATTATTTCCTTTTTATTATTTTATTTTATTTATTAAATTTTTTATACTAACTTTTTTTTTTTTGTATTTTCGTATGTTCCTTTACCTTTTTTTATAAATTTTTCCATATTAAACGCAAGCATGAGAGGAAATACATAATTTAGTTTTTTTGTTCTTATTATTATTTTTTTTAAATTATAATTAATTTAATATTTTGTGGAGTTAAATTTTCGAGAAGGTACAACTAACTGTAAAATAAATATAACTTTTTTTCAGATTAAAATTAAAAATTATTGAAAATTACTAATATTGATTTTTTATTTTATTTTTTTTTTTTATTAATAGTTAATGGCCTTGGTGCTCCTGGTGTACTGCCACCTTTCCCATTAGGAATTGGTACTCCATTAACTGGTGGTTACAGTAGTGGTATACCCAGTTTGGGTGCATTTGCATTAGCTAATACAGGTGCATTGAATACAACAACATCGGCTGCATTACGAGGATTCTCAAATGTATTACTTGTTTCAAATTTAAATGAAGAGGTAAATAATAATAAAAATAACGTTTTAAATTTGAATCTTTTGCATTTAAAAAAAATATTTGTAAAATAATATGCTTTAGTATTCTGTTTTTTTTTTTTTTTTTTTTTTTTTTTAAACAAAATTGCAATTATTATTTCTTTAATTTTATTTTTGTTTTCTAATTTTCTTATTTTAATTTTCATTTGAAAAATAAAAAAAATTAACTTCAAAAACAAAACATCAATTCTTCTGTTTCTTCCCACAAATAACAAAAAGAAACACATGTCTTTTGTTTCAATTACACCTGAAAGTTGATTATTTTATAATTTCATAACAATAACTAAAAAACCATGTTATTGCTTTTTTATATCTTTTTTTTTCATTTTCTTAAAATTTTTTTTTGTTTTATTTTATTTGATTTAAATAAACCATGTCTTCTCTACAAAAGTGTGTGTTGTAAATTCTATTTTTTTTTTCTGTTTTCTTCAATTTATTTTATTTTACATTTATTTTTTCTAAATAAATATTTTCTATGTTGACGACAGTTTAAAAAACTTTCTTTCTTATTTTTTTTTATTCTTTGTAAAGAACAACGAGAAAAAAAATGAGACAATAAAATATTTAAAGTACTTTAGTAATAATAGAAAAAATAAATAAAACAAACGTTATACTTATATATATTTTTTTTCTCCTGTTTTGTTTGCAATGCAACTTTATGTTTCTTTATATTAACGAAAGCACTTTTTCTACTAAATGACTGCAATATTTTTCTATTATTTAAAACTGTTACAAAAAAATTTTTTTTTCTTCAATTTTTAAATAAAAGAACAAACAAGAAAATAAAAAAAAAAATAAAAAATACAGACTGCCATTCTCAATTGAACCAACCGCATACAATGGCGATACCACCACCATTCAAACAAAATGCTCTTGATATTCTTAACTTGAAATTATTATTATCATTTCGCATATTAAAATAAAAAGTAACTAAAATAATAATAATAGATACACTTATATATATATATATGTATAAATATAAATAGATACATATTTTTTTAATATAATTCAGAAATTCAGAGAGAGTTTTCCACTATTTCTGTATCTATATATATTTTTTTTTCTGTCAACACACTCATATAAAATTCTTCGTGTACTGTTAATTTGTTTTTATAGTGCTCTTCTACATTTTTCTTGTATAAAGTTTATTTTATATACTTTTTCTACCTTTATACTTTTTTTTTTGTTTTGTTTTAATTTTTATGTGTGTTAAAATTTATAAATCTTTTTTTTTTTTTTTTCAAATCCTGTCATATAAAAAAGTCTTTTTTTTTCTTGATTTCTGTTTTTTTTTTTTTCATTTTAAGTTTCATCCTGTTAATTTTGTCTTTGCTGAGAGTGCTTTTTCATGAAATAATCCCATAAAATCCCTATAAATCCTTAAAGATAACGTTGAACTGCTTTTTTTTTCCTTTTACCATTTTATTTTCGATTTTAAATTTGTATTTCACAGTATGAAGAAAAAAGAATAACATCGAATATTTTCATTAAAAAAATGTTTTTCTTTTTTTCAACTTTTTACTACGTGTGTTTTATTTATTTTATTTTTTTTTTTTTCTATTTTCCATTTGAGAATTTTTAATTTTCTTTTTTTTCACATACATACATACCTATATCAATAAAAAAATTATATATGTACATGAGGATAACTACGAAAAACATTATGATTATACCATATAACATATATGAAAAACATAAAATTTATTTTAAGTCCTGGTATACTTTACTTTTTCGTTTTTTTTTTTTTTTTCATTTTAACACACATAATATTTACAATAAAGACTATTTTAATACATATTAAATATTTTTTTATTTAAATTTTATGTTAAAAAAAAAGCAATATACGTTTACGTATAGTATTACAATACTTTATGTATTTTTTTTTTTTTTTTACACCCTCAATAGTAATGTCAAGTCTATGATATAAACATACATATGTATATATTTCACTTGTTTTTTTTTTTTATTCTTCTGATATTTTTCTTGTGTTTCTATTTAAAAGTTTCAATAAAATAAACATATGTCAAAAAAACATACATTTAAATGACATTATAACATAAATTTACGAAAAAAAAAAAAAAATGAAAGTAAAATTTTGTATTGCATTTGTTATTTATTATTTTTTATTTTTATTTTTGTTTTTTTATTTTTGTTTTTTTATTTTTATTTTTTTTTTTGTTAACTTTACAAGATATTCCTTTTTTTTTTAAGTGTCTTATTTTTATGTTTTGTTTTTCCTCATCAAAAATATTATGACATCCTGTAAGAATTTGCTTTTAGGTTTTACTTATTTTTATTATTATTATTATTTTTACAAGAAAATACATTCAGAAGAAGTTCTTATTTCATTGTTTAAAGATTATTTTTTTTTTTCACTTATATTTATTTACTTTTTTTTTTTTGTTTTTATATTTTATTTATTTATAACAATTTATTTTTTTTCTCTATTAATTTATTTTAAATTTTATTTTTAATAAAACTTTTTTTTAATATTTAAAAAAAAAAGTGAAAATACATACTCTTATGCTAACTGAATTTCTTTGTTTTTTTTTTCTTTTTTTCTCTTTTTCTGTAGATGGTCACGCCTGATGCTCTATTTACCCTCTTTGGTACGTCTGCACATTTTTTTTAATTACTATTTTATTAATTATTTAAAAAAAAAAAAAAAAACGACAAAACAAAGTAATTTAAATAAATAATCTGTTTTATTTTTTATTTTTGTATTTCCAATAAAATAACATATTATTTGTTTCCTTTAAAATTTTCATACTATACATATTTTTAAAACAACATAATTTCAAATATTAATTTATTTTGTGTGTGTGTTTTTTTATTTTAATTTTCCTTTTTTTTTTTTATTTTTATTCAAAAGTACGTGTTATCAATTGTTTCGTTTATATTTTTGTTTGTTTTTATTATTTTATGTTTTATTTTATTGTTTAAAAGAAAAATTAAATGTTTTTTCATCATGTCATTGCTTTTTCATGTTTAAAAAAAAAACAAACGTTTTATTTTCTAAATTTTTATATATTTTCAAATTAATTTGCATTCAAAGAGTTTATTTTAATATCATCACAAATTTTCTTTAATTTTTTCTAATAATCTTTGTATTTTTTATTTTCAAAATGAAATATGTATTCTTTACAAAATTTCATTAACAATTATAAAAAAAAATATTTAAAAAAGAAAAATCATTTATTTGTTGCATAATTTAACTAAAATTGAACTGAATGAAACATTTAAAACACAAAGCACAGCTTAATTTCTATTTTAGTTTTCTAGGCTTCCGGATAAAATATGCAAGATATTTAACAATACATATTTATAATAAATAACTTTATTTTTTAGTGTATCACTTTTTCTTTTTTTTTTTTAAATAAAATTAAAATTTATTGAGCTTATAAAAATTTAAATCAGTTTAATCTACTTTACGTTAAATGTGAACATGATAAACCAATTATTAATTTAGGTAAAAAAAGAGTTATAATATAAAAAGCTCCAACATTTGTAAATAAAATGTCATAATTGATAATTTTAATAAAATTTGAAAAGAAAAATTTAACAAAAAAAAAAAAAAAACAATTAAATTAAAATCTTTTGATACAAGTGAACGAACTGAGTAAAATAATAAGTAAATTAGAATTTCATATGTAAAAATGTAATTCCTTTTCAAATAAAATTTAAAAATCTTCTCACGTTATTTTAAGCTATTTTAATCTTAACACGTGCTAAATGATTTCAAATAGAAAGAACAAAATAATCTAAAACACGTTTTTTTTTTTATTTCTAAAAAAGGCGAAAAAAAAACAAGTCAATAAATCAATTGGACGATGGGTAACATTAATAGCAAAAAATTTAAAAAAAAAATTCTACTAAATAAAATGTAAAAGCCTATAAAATCTGTATCAAATTGTATTTTAAAAACTCGTGTTATGGAATTTTCTGTTTTTTATTTATTTTACAACATGAAAAGAATTTGTTTTATATTATTTTGCAAAAAAAAGAAAAAAGAAAAAAAAAAGAAAGGGATTTAAATTAATGTCAAATACAAAGTAAGGTAATTACGAGATTACCTTCGTCAAAATAAACATTTTTCTATTTAAAATGTGACTGAAAAACATATGAAATTATATTTTTATATATATGTATAAAAAAAAATCTAAATTTTTTTTTTCATCATTTTCAAGTAAACAAAGAAAAAAATTTTTTTTTCTAAACATTAGCTTTTAAAAATGAAAAAAGTATAGGTACATACATATATATAGTAAAGAATTTTTTATGAAATGAATAATTTAGTATTTGACTAAAAAAGAAAAATACTTACTT
The DNA here is from genome assembly GCA_939192795.1 of Bombylius discolor. Classification (NCBI taxonomy): domain Eukaryota; kingdom Metazoa; phylum Arthropoda; class Insecta; order Diptera; family Bombyliidae; genus Bombylius; species Bombylius discolor. The sequence goes on along the minus strand of OW584241.1, from coordinate 696,859 downwards.
ACTTCTTTACTAATGATTTTCTTAGAAAGTTTTCATAAAGAAAAAAAATAACTTTCGTATTTTATTTGTTAAATATTATATGTATGTATATTTTCACTTATGTGAATTTTTTTTCTTCTCATCCCTAGAGATTTTCATAATCATCATAATGAAAAAATATTATTTCATAACATTTATTTTTTTATATATTTTTTTTTTCATGTTGTTTGTATGTACAATTTCTTTTTTTCATCATATTCTTTTTTTTTTTTCATATACCATACACTTTGTTTTTCTTATTATTATTTAAGATTAATCCATGTCAAGAATGTAAGCTTTCATATACATATATACAAAAAAAAAAATATACGTGTATACTACTGAAGACCTGGTAACTATTTCATTTTTTTTTTTTTTTTGTTCTTTCATATATGTTGGACTCTGTGTTCCAGGTACACATAGGTATATTTAAAAATTTGTTATAAACCAACAAAAGAATATGATGACGGTTCGTACTACATATGTTGACAATGTCCTTTTTATGTTATAAAAATAATACATAAAAGAATAAAAAAAGAAAATAATAATAATAATGAAAAAGATAAAGGGAAAAGATACAAAATGTTATAATTCTTCAAGGAAAAAAAAAAGACGTTATGTTTTTTATATTTTTTTTTTTACGAAAATAAAATTTAACCAAAGAAATGTATGTACGAAAATTTTAAAAAACGAAAATATTAAAATACACATTAAAAATATATTTGTTGAATTTCATATGAAATGAGAAAAACAAATAATGAAACTCAAGTTAAATAATTTTTTTTCTGAATTTTTAATGTAACATACTTTCAAACAAGATTAATTTCAATTGAAAAAAAAAGAGAAAAAAAAAACCTCTTGTAAAACTAACTACTAACATCTTCAATATTTTACCAATGAAATATTAATAATATGAATAGCAAGTGATAAATTTACAAAATACGAAAAGTTTTCACATAAATCATAAAATAGGAAGAAAAAAAAAATTTATAAATATGATGATCGATTTAAAAGAAAAATTAAATTACATTAAAAATAACTTACATATCCTGAAAACTACATGATAGTGAAAAATACAAGAAAAAAAATATCTATTGTTGTTGTAAACTTAAGATTCTCTCATATCTTAACCTTATTCAATATTTTTTATATACATACATATATTTCATATTGAAAAATTTAAAAATCTACTAAAAATGCATGAATGAAATGACATTTATTGAATACTTCGAATATCCTTCTTTCCTTTTTAATCTAAATATTATCACAACGATGACTTCGATGATGATACTATAAACAGAAATGATTCATAATATTTTTTCAACGTAATATTTTTCTTTTTTTTTTTTTTGTATTTTATCAATTTGTAAATCAATTTTTTGAGAAATGCTTTTTAAAAAATTCGATTATTTGAAGTAAGAAAAAAAAAAACGTTTCAACGAATAGAGGACTATTTTTCAAATGATTGAATTTTTTCTTACAATCATAAACGTTATTCAAAATGTTAAATATAATTTTGAATCTTAAAAAAAAGTCGATTAGAATTGTTAAATTCTAAAGAATAAATTTATTGATAGAAGCTTGAAGAAAATTCTGTAATATTTTCTAAGTATGAGAAAAAAAGAAGAAAAAAAAAAATGTAATGGAAAGTATCAAAGATGTAATATCATCTTCTACATAAAATTTTACTTAACAAACAAATGAATATTTATATTTTTTTGAAAATTTTTTAAGTACATACTTTCTCTTTTAATATTTCTAAAGGTAACGATGACAAAATTGTTTATGATAATGTCATGAAACTATATGAATAATAACAAGGATAATAACATCTTTGGTCTAGCAATAATGTACTCCTATCAAATTTCTGTTTATTATTGTCAACATTTATTTGTCTCGTGGACAAAATTTACAAAAAACTCAACTGACATATATTTGGTTTTTTTTTTTCAGACAATAATATTTTTTTTTTACTGTTCATAAATTTTAATGCAAAATAAGAAAAGAAAAAAAAAATGAGCTGATTGGTTTATAAAAATATATAAAATTTTCATCTTTTACATTGTCGTAAATATTTATTAGTTTGTAATCATAAAAACTTATTATCAATAACAGATACATTTCGATGTTTTCTCATATTCTTCAATATCTATTCTTTTTTAAAAATATTTTTGTATTACCTGTAGTAAAATAATAATATGTATTCTACTATATTGTGCTTTTTTTTTTTTTTTTTTTTTTAAAAAAAAAGTCTTTGCTGTTTCAGCTCGTATTATATTTTATTTTTACCATATCATATGAATAAATAGCATTTATAAACTTTTTCTTCTGTAGATAATCTACATCAGTTTTTATATAGTAAAAATTTGAAAATTGAAGTATTCCAAGATATATGTACATATGTATATTTATAATTTTTAGGTAAGAAGAAAAAAATAAAAACATTCCTTGATATTTTTTCGAAAAAATATTCTAATCGAATAGTATCATGCAATTTGAAAAATTTTCTTTCCTGTTACACTTTTTTCTTCTTCTTTTTCTTATTTTCTAAGATTTTTATTTCTTTTTCAATTTAATCCAAAATCATATCGTTAAATCGTGTGTATTTCACATTCACTACATGTTTAAAAAAAATTTTTTTTTCTTCTCTTTTAAATATATTGATATAACACATTCTAATAACAATTTCAAATTCGCAGTCAATTTGATATTTACATACTCAAGGTATTAGATTTACATGATAGCACCTTCGGGACCACTTTGAAATCGATATGTGTTCCATTTCCATAAAGAATCTAACTTTTGTAGAAATAATTTTTTTCAAGGTGTTTTTACTTTGGCTTCATCATCATTTCATTCATATTATATTCAACATTATTATAGCTATTAAACATTTCTAATACACGAAATATATGTACAATTTAGAAAGAAAAAATAAATTCTATATAACATTTTTATCTATTCAAATCTAAAACTTTTCACAGATAAGATCTATGTTTTTTTTTCTTCTCTTAATATTCAAATTTAGATAATGCATCCTTATTCACGTATTTTTCATTTTATATGTATATTATCTATTTTCTATCGTTGTTTTTTTCTCTTCTCGTTTTGGACGTTTATTTAAATGAATTATAGGACCAATAAATATTTTTATGTATAAACAATAAAAATTGAAAAAAAAAAATATATATATATTTGTGAATATTTTGCAAAGATATTGTGTTTAATGATGAAAAAAAAAAATCAAAATTTTCCGATCAAATGAATATTTTTATGGTATCTTTATTGTCATATTAAGTATAAATAAGTATCTTTTTTTCTACTCGAGCTTCTATTTGAATTAAATAAAAGTTAATTTATTGAAAGATATTGAAAATTTATTGAAAATATTCATAAGTTTATTTTAACAAAACATAAAAATGTCACTTGAAAACAATGATTTAAATAAATTATTTAATAGAATTTTTAAAGCTCAGTTCTGTTGTTCAAAAGTTTCTATTAAAACAACAACAAATATTATATAAAAGTTTTCATTGAAATATCATGTTGAAGACTTGAAAATGTTTAAAATTATTTTTCTATAGAATTTAGCCATCTGTACCAAAAGTAAATTAATAATAAAAATGTAAAATAAATAGGAAAAAAAAAATATTACAACAAATAAATGATTTTTTTTTAACATGTAAAAAAGTAAAAAAAAAAAAATCTATTCAATTAAATAAATTCATAATATGTAGGTACATAATTCCATTATGTGAACAATTTTTAATTTCTACTTTATTATTATTTTTTTCTTCGAATATTTATTCAAAATTTATTATTTATTTTTTTTACAAATTTACAAAAACATAACTTATATATTTTAACAGGAGTTTATGGTGATGTGCAACGTGTAAAAATTTTATACAATAAAAAGGATTCAGCTTTAATACAAATGGCTGAACCACAACAAGCATATTTGGGTAAGTTTTCATATGCAAAAACAAATTTTTTTTATTTATAATTTTTAAAAAAAATATTTTTTTTTTCTATTTTAATTTTTTTTTAAATTTATTCATAATCATTTTCCAGACATATATATATATATGTACATACTTGAATATATGTATGTACATATAATTTCTAATTCCCCCCGTATAACAGACGAAAGTAATTTGTTCATAATTAATTGTCTCGTTTCCAATTTACACTTCAGTTCTTCAACTCGATTTTAATAGTCATGTCAACAAACCTCTTTCCTGTTACATTATATTCAAGTACTATGTACTTGAAGGATAATGAGCTTATTGAATGAATAAATATACATATACAATATGTCGTATATGTATTTAACATTTGTAGCTTTTTTTTATTATTATTATTATTATTATTAAGTTGCTAAAGCCTTTCAACTCATACATACATAGGTTATTTAAGGCTTAGTTTCTATATACATAATATTGTGGCTTATTTCTATATGATTTGTTAGTTATGATTACAATAATTTAACTTACTATTTAATTGGTATTTTACATTTTACATTTTTTACATTGTACTTTTATATAATTATATTTAATGAAATTCTTAGATATATAATTTATTTACATATTTACATATGTACATATAAATTGTTTTAAATTTCATTATATAGTTTTATTTCTTTGAAAAATTTAATTATGTTTTTAATTATGTTAACATCTTCGCTTGCCAGATTTCTAAGTCCTTTTATGTCAAATTTTTTCCTATGGTTTGTGAGGAGGTTGCATTCTTCAATTATGTGTTTTATTGTTAGTATATTGTTGCATTTGCATTTAGGGGGTGAGGATTTTTCTAAGTGGTGTTTGTGTGTCAGTTTTGTGTGTCCTGTTCTTAGTCTAGTTAGCTTTTTTTTTTTAATGAAAAATCATACACAACATATACATACTACATACATAAAATATCAAAAGTGTTACCTTGTATCACAAGGTTAATGACTATTGACTATAAAGGGTTTTCTTTAAGTATTTTTTTTTTTTAAATTAATATCTACATACCTAGATGATCTCTTTTGGGAATAAATATTTTTCACTTTTTACACTCATATTTGCATATTTGCAGGCGTTGGAGACAAATAATAAGAATTGTTCAAAGTACATTTTATTATTTTTTTTCAATTGTGGGTGTTAGATGTAAACTTTGATTAATTAAAATTTTTAAAAATATTTCAAATTCAAAATAGAATATTTGATGTTATAGAAGTCATTTTTCACACTATTAAAATATCAAATAAGAATATGCTATTTGACATGCAACAGGTGTTTTAATCTCTTTTTATTACGTTAATTTTTTTTAATTTAATATAATTGCTTTTTTTTTGCCTTAAAACTTTTTATCAAATAATTCTTTTATTTAATTTCATATATGTTACATATTTTATTTTAATTTGTTTTCTTTTTTTTTCTCAATACACAGAGGAAATTTTAATTAAAATCTCAAGAATTTTTCATTAAAAGTAGCATCGTTGTGTCTATAAGTGCATAATATACGAAAAAAAAAAAAAATCCACCGTTATTGTCGTTGCAAAATTTCATATTTTTATTCCAACCATTTACCTTTGCTTCGTTTTAATCCCATTTTTTTTTAGGATTTTTTTTTTTTAAATTTATAATTTTTACCATTATAATTTAATATCCATCTTTAAAATAGAAAAAAAAAAATAAATAAATAAAAAAAAGTGAGAACAACGACAAATAACTGACATGCATTAAATAAAACTTTTTCTCTCACCGAGATTTTCGGATTTTTGCCAGAAATTTCATTAATTTTACTTATTTATTATTATTTTTTTTTCAAGAGATTGTTATATGAGAAATACTACTTCACAAAGATTGTTATTCGGTTCATAACCCTATTATATTTAATTCAAAAAAATTATTATTATTCTTGTGTCATGTTCATGTATCATGTTCATGTATATAAAATCTACATGCTATTGATACATTGTCTTTTAATTTTGTTTTTCTAATTGTTTTTTAAATCTTTTTTTTTTTTTTAAATATACTCGTATTATATGCAAAGCATACACACAAGCATAAATGGTTATTGAATGTATAATGTTGAAAAGATATAAAATTATTTTTAATATGTATTAATAACCTCTAAAGTATTTGATGTTTATGAAAGGTTTCTATTTTATTTAAATGAGAAAATTAACTAAATATTATTTGTTATACGGGGTAAATATTTATTTTTTGATTATCTTTCAAGTATTTTCTATTTTATTTTTTAAATTAAAAGTTTTTTTTTTTTATATCTAATATTCTTTTATAACTCGGTTATTCACCTTAATAAAGAAGAATTTAAATTAGAATCATATTTTCTTATTTGAAAATTGAAATTAACAATAAATGATATTAACGTGCATTTAAGATAAAATTTTTAAAATGTATTTTGTGTGGAATAAAAAATCTAGTTAATTAAAAAAGCACTACAAAATTACCCAATAAATCTGGTATAATTAACACCAAGTAAAATGCAACTTACTTAAATTGAAATTTTGTATGAAATTTGTGCAAATATAAATTGACATTAAACTAAATTGAATTTACAAAATTTAGAAAAGTTAAGAAAGTAGAGTACTATATCACGACACTATCAAGGTAACAAATTATCCTTTTTTTTTTACCATTTAGGTTATATACTTGAAGAATTGAATTTTAAATGAATTAATAAATCTTATTCATTGCGTACAATAAAAAGTGTTAATTTATAAAATACATAAATCGTATTTTTTTAAATTTATGTTTTGTTATCTCCTATCACTAAACGCACATTTTGAATAAACTGCACATTAAAATTCGCATATTCTTGTGGATATGATATGCACTTAAAAAATACAAGTAGAAAAAAAATCCTTTTCGAATTGTGTGAGAGGGTAGAAATGAGTATTCAAATTGTACAAAATCCTCTCGTGAAACTTTGTTAAGTAACTTCCTCAAAATTAAATAATTAAACACCGCGTTGTAATTGAATGTAATTTAAATTTAATTTAATTATTTATAATTAAATTTTCCGTTGTTTTTCAATATCATGTGAAAATGCTATTTTTCTCTTTGTTTTCGTTCACTTTTACATTTTTTCATCCAGTGTGTTTTGCTTTTGTTCTACATAATCATTCCTTTTTGTTTCGAATTATTTTTTTTATTATACATACATTTTTGTTGTTTTTGTAATAATAAAGTACATATATTTATTTTCAATACATAATGTTATGTTTTCATCATAATTTCATAGAACAGATGAAAATATATTTTAAAAATTCCGTAAATTAATAAATACAAATTTTGTATATATATGTGTGTGTGTGTATTACGAAAAATATTTCTTTGTCCTATTCCCTTTATGTAGTATTTCGAAACAAAGATTAAAATATGAATAAATAAAAGGTATTCAAAGGATTTATTTTATGAAAACATAAAATATGTAATTTTGCTTTTTGCTTTTCATTCAAAAATTTTACTTTTGTAGTTGTATTGTAGCTATTCTGCAGGTTCGAGAGAAAGAAGAGAAGTAGTAGATAGATAGGTAATTTCTCCTACGCAACTTTTGTATTAACAAACATCAAATACAATACAAGTGTTCATAGAAGTTTATTCATTCTACTAATGAAATTTATTTATTTAAAGATTGTGTAAAAATAACAGTACACAAAAAGTTACAGTTATATGTTTCCTTATATACTAATCATGATTTTGTATTTTTGTCACAGGTAGTCTGTGTTTATATCACGCGATTTTTAAAAGAATTTCTATGCGTTAATAATTATGAAATATTAAATACGTCAAAATGTCTACCTCAACTTCCTGTATTTACCAAAAAGGAGTGATTATACTAATTAAGGCGTTATGACTTCAAGCGTATATTTTATTTAAATAATCCATTCTTTAAAAAAAAAGACAAAACTTTGTACACAAGGATAATGAAATAATATTGTAGAAAATTCGCAAACATACAAAATTTAATAAATTTAATTATAAAAGACCGATCAATATAATTGAATTCTCTACAGTTTCTTTATACTTATTACATAATAATGAGTGTTATATTTATGTTTGACAACAAAGATAACAAAGTATATATCAAATTAAATTATTTTCAAAAAAAAGTTCTTTGTTTTTTGCAAATTTCGAAGCCAAGAAATTATTCATATGTGTACTTATAGGGTGTCTTTTTAAAAAGATTTCTCTGAATTTGAATTATTCATGTCTTCTAAATTTTTGTTAAATATATAATGTGAACCAATAAGCTTTTATTTGGTAATAAAAAACATCACTTTTTTTCGGTGATAAAAATCTGTTTTTGACTTGGCTAAGTTGCCGATATACCTTGGTATTCATTAATCGTAATTAATATGTAAATTGAAGTACATAGAACAAATTGTTGATCAATGAATTAAAATTCTTTATCATCACTTTTAGGAAGAAAAAAAAAAGGAGTATATTTTTCTAATTATCCTTTATTTTTTCCAGTTTTCTATTGAAAACAATTATTTATAAATAAATCATGTCATAATATAATTTTTTCTTCTCAAAGAAAAAAAAAACTAGTTAATTCAAATTTATTTAGATTCTTGGATAAAGGACGTCAAGAAGTTTGATTAATAATATCGTATATTCAAATAAAATAATTGCAAAATAATTGTTTTGAAATAAACAAAAGACCATAAAAATACAAAACATAAAAATTCCTTAAAAATATGAATAAATAAATGAACGCACGGATATAATGATTATTTTATCATGACAGCAACAAGGATAATAAAACAAATAACTTTTATTTTTCTTTTTTTTTATTCATTTTTGTTCTTTTCTTGGGTGTGAATTACAATAATGAAAGTTCATTGTCATTTATTTTTTGGTGTTTTTTTATTGTTGAACTAATTGTGTTTTGTAGTGAGACATTTTGTACACAGGATAGAAATATTATTAAATTAAATTATTAAATCAAACTTAAATCTGACTAAATACCGGGTATTAGAGGCAAATTAATATGAAAAAAAAAAAAAGAAATTAAAAAGTTCGTCCTGTAACACATATCTGATTTATTCGTATATCATATTAATTGAAAAATAACCAAAATTGACTGTTATCTATAGTTACATTTTCTTTATTATTCTTTTAGTATGACATTATGTATGTTTTGTGTATTTTAACAACAAATCAAATAAACTTGATTACCTGTTCTATTTTTTTTCTTTTGAAAATATGTATGTGAACGTACATTATTTTAGATTGAGACATATTTTTGTGTATAGTAAATAACAATGTGTACGTTCAATAACAAATAAACTTGATTACCCTTTTCAAGAATAATATACATTTACTTGCTACTTTGCTAGCTACCTTTATTGTATATATTATGTATAAAATAGTTTATAATTTAAGTATGCATATAAATTCATTGGCGAGAGAGACTTTCTTATAATGTTCACCTCTAAAAGCTACTAAATTATTAAAGTTCTTTCCAAAACATTGAGTTAATAATATCTGTACTACTTTTCGGTATCTCATGTATTTTTATGTTATTGTTTCATATAGAATGAAGCAATATAAAACTATAGTATAATTGCTGGATTATATACAGGGTATGTTTTTCTTATTAAAAAAATATTTCATATTCAACAAGGATCATTTTTGGTTTCTCAATTTAAAAAAAAATTCCATTTTTCTATAGAAAAGCAAAACCAATGTTCAGAACAAAAAATCTAAAGAATTTCATTCTTGTCTGTATCATACAATTTATCGTTTATCTTAACTGCGGCTAATTATATTTAATAATATAAAAATAAAACACCCTGTACATAGCATGTTTTATACTTGAAGTAAAATAATTTTTATATGCATATAGCAATAAATTACATCTATTTACTGACTCCGTCATAGAAGTAAAAATACATTTACTATGTTTCCTTATTTTGTCGTCATTTTATTTTATTATTATTTTTTTTTATTGTTTGATTATATTCTTGTTTGCTTTTTTTTTTTTTTGTTCTTTTCCTAACATATCTAAATAATATATAACAATTTGATTTCACAGCAATGAATCACCTGGATAAAATACGTTTGTGGGGTAAACCGATACGTGTAATGGCTAGTAAACATCAAGCAGTTCAACTGCCAAAAGAAGGACAACCGGATGCTGGTTTAACTCGTGACTATTCACAAAATCCTTTGCATCGATTTAAAAAACCTGGAAGTAAAAATTATCAAAATATTTATCCACCATCGGCTACATTGCATTTAAGTAACATTCCGTAAGTACCTATACATATATACTTTCTTTATATATAATTTTTTTATTTATTTAATTTTTTTTCGCCTGCTCCCTTTTTTAATTTTTCTTTTTAATTGGTAGTCATAGAATATTATTTTTTTAATGTCACATTTTTTTTTTTTTAAATATGAATTTACTGTTGCGGAAGTTTTACCTTTTTTAAATAAATAATTAAAATGAAATATTTTCCTTTAATTTTTTTATATTTTTTAATGATAAACTTTTATTATACACCTACGGATAATTTTTGTATCTTCCCATATACATAAATTTCAATAATTTTGCCTTAGTATATACGCTCGTGTAAATTAATTTATGATTAAAAAAAAAAAAAAAAAAAAATATATTTATAAATTTTAATTTCGAGAAATAAATAATACACATGAAAAATAATACTAGGAATTATTTTCGCACATGACGATGTACATAATAAATGCATTCTAACCAAAACTATTTCATGTGTGTACGTTCTTATATTGTTATTTTTAAAACTTAAGAACTTGACAAGGTATTAATTATTCATGCATTTTAATAGACTTATCAATTGCGGTTAGAAGTCGAAATAATATAATTATCTCAAACCCCTATCTAATAATGTCATGTTTTAATTTTAATTTTTTTGTGTAGTATTCATTGCATGGCATTAAACAACCAAAGTTTATAAAGTTTGTTTTGTTTTTTTTTTTTTTTAAAGAAAGAAAAAAAGGAAAAATAAAAGGGGGAAAAATCAAGAAAATAATTTTGTAGGTAGAAATTAAGAAATTAATTAAAGTTGAAATATTTAAAAGGTAAATAAAATTAGAAAATGAAAAATTTGAAGAAGAAATTAGTGTTAACTATTTTATTTCGCTTATATGTGTTGTTAAGAAGAATTTTTATATATAAGAAGAGATGCAAATAAAAAACCATTGAAAAGTATGATACCTATTAAAAAATATATATATATACATACATATGTATGTGTATATCATGAATCATGATTGTAATAAAATTCTATGAAATAATTTTTCATATTTTTCTTTCTATATAACATTACTCGTACATATATTTACAAGTAATGGTATGAAGTTATAATTAAGTAATCAAATGTGTACGCATATAAGTATGTTATGTAATAAGAAAAGTACCTATATACATATATATATATATACAAAATGATGAATATATGTATATTTATTATAAAAACTTTACTTTAGAAAGAAACTTCTTATTTATTGCTAGAAAATTTTTATGTTTTTGTTTTTTGTAGTCTACTTTACAAACTTTACTTTTATACAAGATTTTTTTTTTTCTATTTTCATTATGAAAAATACAAATGTAATACTTTTTACTTACTTTGATATCTTTACCTTAAATAAAAAATAATAAAAAAAAAGTAAAACTTTATTCTAAGAAAATAAAAGATAAGAGGATAAAGCTTTTATTTTTATCCATAATACATTTTATAGAAGAGGAATGCAATTATTTTATATTCAAAATCAGGTAGTAAAAAACAACATTTTCAATAAGTAGTACTTATTTTATAAACATATATATGTATATACAAAAAAAAAAAAAAATTTAAAAATTTATAACAAAGAAATACCAAAACGGGTGTTTCGTATTTCTTGTTTTTTTTTTTTCAATAATAAGGAATATTTAAATTTTTGACATGAATGTATTTTAAATAATAATGAGATGAATATTTTTTATAATTAATGGATCGTGGGAATACTAACAACAACAACAAAAAAAAGTAAAAACTGATGTTAACAAGGAAGTAAAATAAATATTATTAAAAAATAAATATTTTTCTACACAAAAAAAAAAAAAAAAAAAAGAGGATCCATAAGAAAGAGGAATTTGTCAAGCTATTCAAGTTTTTTTTTTTAAATATTTTATTATTTAAAAAATTTCACGATATTTAAATATTACTTTTTCTACTAATTACTTAATTTTTTTAATTTCAGATCTTCCTGTACAGAAGACGATATAAAAGAAGCTTTCTCAAAGAATAATTTCGAAGTTAAAGCCTTTAAATTTTTCCCGTAAGTAAATTTTTTTTTTTTTTTAATACATAAAATTTATTTTATTATTTTTTCGTAATTTAATTACTTTTTATTCCATAAAAAAAAATTTCATTTAACAATAATAAAAAACTTCGTCATTGAAAAAAAAAAATACAAAGATATTTAAAATATTAAAAGATTCATTTTATTTGTTTTTTCTTATTGTTTCTAATTATTTTTTTTTTGTCGTTTTTTTTTTTTTTGTATTTAAAATTATAGAAAAGATCGTAAAATGGCTTTACTTCAATTATCATCTGTAGAAGAAGCTGTATTAGCTCTAATTAAAATGCATAATCATCAATTATCTGAATCAAATCATTTACGTGTAAGCTTCTCAAAGTCAAATATTTAAGTTTCAATGAAAAAATTGAAATATAAAAATAAGAATAAATAAGTTTAAATAAAACAAAACAAAAACAAATTGAAATAAAAGAAAAGATTTTTTTTTTCTTCAGAAAAACAAAACAAAAAAAACAAAAAAACTGGTAAAAAAAGTAAAATGAATGTAAGAAAAATGATATGATTATAACGTTTTATTAGAAACAATTTATTATTATATACATACCTACTTTATATTTGTTAGCGCACAGACATTCATTATAAAATAAATCAAGTAAAATATAAAAAAAAAATTTATCAACAAATAATATTAATTGATACAAGAATTCAAAGTAAGAATTTGAAAATGATAACAAAAAGTTTTTAAATCAAAAAAAAAAAAAACAAACAAAAAAAAGAACATAAAAAACAAGTGAAGAGAAAATTTACATTTTAAATTTCAAATTTAGACATTGTTATATTGTAAGATAAATAAAAAGAAAAAAAAAAAAGAGATAAATAAAATAAAAAATAATAATTCAAAATAAAATACATATTAAATCTAATTATTTAAAAAAAAAAATGAGATACAAAAAAGAAGAAATAAAATTGAAAAATAAAAAATTGCATGTAATTTTAACATATTTAAGAACTAAAAAGTTTATAGATGAAAAGGATAATCTAAAAAATAATAATAATACATATACGGAACAATCTGAATGTAGTGAAGAAAAAAAAAATGTCACAAAAAAAAAATATTAAAGTAGCATATTAAAAAAATAAAACAAGACAAAAAAAATATACATATTACAAAAAATTAAATATATATATGTGTATCGTTGATTTTTTGATGATTTTTATTTTCTAAAAAACAAAATATCGTCATTTAAAGAAAAGAAAAACAACTATTTGTATAAATGAATGTAGCAAAAAATAAAAAAAATAAGAAAAAATAATGAATTCAATCATATTTGATATTAAAAGTAAAAAAATATAACAAAAAAATAATGCAGGTAAAAATTGTACTAAAATAAAAATTATATAAATGTATACATATTTAGATGTACATGTAAAAGTATTGCAAAATGAAAATAAAAACAAAAAAAAATAATTTAATATGTTTTAAAAAACAAACAAAAAATTTAAAATTGAAAATAAACAAAATAAAAATCTCAAAAATGTAAAATGTATCACAAAATATGTTTTTTTTTTTCAAAAAAATAAAAAAATAAACAAATTTTAAAATAGAGAAATAGAAAAACAAAAACATAAACAACAACAAAAAAGAAAAACCCAAAGTTATATCTTATAACATGTAGAAAACCTACTTTAAATTTCTTCTTCTATTTTTTTTTTTTTTTTTCAAATGTTTTATTACTTTTTTTTATTATGAATTTTTAATAAAATGAATATACATACTTATAAAAAAAAAATAGTGACACAAAATAAATCTGGAAAAAAAAAAAAATTCCAAACAGATATTTCTTTATTTTTTTAAATTTTTTTATTTTTTAAATTGTATCTCACAAAAAAATATACATATATATATTTTTATTTGATAATTAAAAAATAATAATATTAAAAATAAATCTAAATATATCACAAATAAAATTGATAAAAAAAAAGGACAAAGAAAACACCCACAAAACAAAATATTATATTTAGAAATAATAATAATAATAATAATAATAAAAATTAAAATAAATTTTCTCGAAAAACTTTATTCATTAGTTATAGGTAATATAGGCAATTTTTTTTCTCTTCTCTAATTCTAAAAAGAAAAATATATAAAATAAAAATTTAAAAAAAAAAAAAATCATATATCAAAGAAAAACAAATCTATAATATGAAATTTTTTACAGTATCACGTTTCAATACAGATAACTATTTTTTTTTTTTCATCTCTATTTTACACACACACATACACACGCATACATAAATTATCTGTATCTTATTTATGTATATGTGAAAGAAAAATAAAGTGAAAGAAAAATAAAATTATCTTTACAATTATATATAGTATATTATGTAAAAAATTTAAATTTCTATAATATTATTATCCTTATGAATCTTTACACAATTTAGAAATTAAATTTGAAAGCAAAAAAAAATATTTAAAAAAAAAGACGTAGGAGAAAAAATGGAATTTTTTTTTTTCGAAATTATTTATCAAATTGAAAATTAAGTTAAACAGTAAATATTATGTGTACAAAAAAAAAAAAAAAAAAAAATTCTAACTTTGTTTTTTCTTCAATAGATACTATATAAAAAGTATTATGTATACACATTGAAAAAGTCACACACATAATGTGAAGAATAAATATTCTTAATATGAAAATAAGCATTCAATTTGTTGGAATAAAATATACATTTTTTTCCTTTATTTTTTTAAAATTTAATTTACAAAGGCATAATAAAAAAAAAGTTATTAAAGTGAAGTGAACTATTAAAGAATAGTTTTTCTTTTCTTTTTTAAATCGTGTTAAAAATTTTTAGATTTATTTATTTTTTATAATTCCGTTTTATTTACAAATAATTTATTATTATTGAAAAGCTTTCACACAACAAATTTAAACAAAATAAAAGGTTTTCTCTAAAACAAAACAACAAAAAAAAGTAAATATATATATGTATACATTGATTGATAAAAAAAACATTTTTTTTTCCACTATATACCTCCGAATTATCTATTTATAATATTAAAAAAAAAAAAAAAAATTAAACAAAAATTTATTTAATGATAAAAAAAAAGAACGGACAAAAATCAAAAAGAAAATGGAAAGATAAAATTTTAAGTATACTTTTTGAAAAAAATAAAAAAAAAAATCTACTCTTTTTGTATCATAATTATTATATGCGCACGAATTTCCAGACAAATTGTCTTTATTGAATATTTTTTAAACTTTAGATAAAATTGACAAAAAAAAAAAAATCATGGACAATCTTTGTAGAAAAAAAAGTCTTAGACTTTTAAAGTAGAAATTTTTAATGAGAAAATGATATATTCAAATACAATGATCTTTTTTGTTCATTCAAAATTCGTAAAGGCTAAATTAAAAGAAAAAAAAAGAGAAAAAAATTAAAGATGGGTCTCAACAAAAGGCTTGTGTTTAAAAAAACAACATTATTCCAAATTTAATAAGAAAAATCACAGCCACATATTTTGACAAATTTATCATTGTACTTGAATATTTCAAATTTGTAACCTGAGATTTTTTAAATGATAATCAAATATTACACACTTTTTTAATTAGATTAAAAATAAAATAAAAATTAAACTTTTTCCATTATTTTTATGATGACTGACTATGTTATTTTATTTCAGATCAAATTAATTATACGTGATCACAAAAATATAATTAAGAAAATAGTTTTTTGGTTTTTTTGGTTAATTGAAAAAGTTTATTTTTAATTAATTTTTTTTATTCGAAATATTGGAATGGCCTAAATTAATCTTCCTGTAATTTATAATTTTTTTTAAATTTTATTTTTTTAAATTATCAAAAAAAAAAAAAAAAAAATAAAAAAAATAATTGTGATGAAGAATTTTTTAATGGAGAAATGTTTAAAAGTGAAAAGTGGGTCCAAAAAAATATTTTCAAAGTATATCATTTGAAACTAGAAAAAAAAAAAGGGTGATATATTAAAAAAAAAAAAAAATTAAAAAACCAAACAAACATAAATTCTTTCCATTTTCTTTTCAAAAACATCCTTTTATTGTATTCAAAAAATATATATAATAATAATAATTGATTAAACAAACAATACGTGTTTCATGAAATAAAATTTAAAAATAAAATAAAAAATTAATATTGCAAAAAATAAAAAAAAATTAAAATAAGATGATTAAATTAAAAGTATTATCTAAATAATAATGAAGTGAAAGATTTTAAAAATCTGAAGGAAAAAAAAAATTTAAATGAAGAATATAGAGTAGGAAAATTATAAGAGAAAAATAAAAAATGTAATTAAGAAAATAAAATATATAATCTTTCACGATATTAAAAAGAAAAAAAGCAAGATAATCAATAATTACATATTTGTAATTTAAAGAAGAAGAAGAAGAGAAAAAGTTATCAATTTTAGAAGAAAAAAGAAACGGAGCAAAAAAAAAAAAAATAAAAAATAAGTAAAAACTTATATAAAATATAAAACCTAGAATTATTTTAGAGAGTTTGTTGTTACAAAAATAAAAACAAAAAATGATAATAATTAATTGAAAACAGATTAAAAAAAAAAACAAAGTAAATATTACATTAAACATAAAAATAAAAATAACTTACTAAAAAAACACACAAAAAAAAACATATATCAATCATTTGGAATAAAAGTTGATAATCTTTTTGAAAAGTGAAAAAAGAATAAAAAACTGAAAAAAAAAACGATTGATTTAAAAAATAAAAAAAGTAAAAAAATTAAAAAATAAATAAATATCTCTTCTTGAAAATTTCCTTTTTTATGAAATATTCTCGATATTGTTTTTTCTTATAAAACTTTTTGTTTTTTTAAATTTTATTGAAAGTTATTTATTCGATGAATTTATAAACAAAAACAAAAAAAAAAAAAATATATATTATTGAAATTTTTTTTTGAATAAATTCAATTCAAGTTATTTTTAATTAATTATTTTTAACGACGTGTTTTTTTTTTTCTTGTATAAAAAAAGAACCCCCCCCCAGTTAAAAGATTGAAAATCTCATTTTAATGAATAAAAATGAAAGATAAGAAAAAAAATAAATAAATAAATAAAATAGTAATAATGATTAAGTTTTTTGTTCTTTTTACTTCATTATATTGTTTTTTTTTTTTTATATCAGATTTTTACTTTTGTACTTTATGATTTAAAAGAAATAAACAACAACAACAACAACAATAATAAAATAATTAATTTTATTCTACATCGTATTTATAGTTTTTATGTTAATCATAATTATAATTAAAATTTTTTTTTTTCTCTCAAAAAGTATTTGATTAAGAGTTAATTACGTTAGTTTTTAAGTTAAGAAATAAAAAAAAAAAATAGAAATAAAAAACAAAATAAAAATAAGTTAATAATATACAATTTCTTTTTTTTTTTTTTTTTTCAATTAATTTTATTTTATTTTTTTTCTTTCTCGAATTTATTTTATACACTTTTTAAACAAAATATATAAAAAAAAAACAACAAATAAATTTTTTTTCCCCTTTTTATTCGATATTTTGTTTTGGGTTTATTGTTAAAAAAAAAAAAAAATTAAAAATGAAATAAATATAAAATTGAAGAGTATATTTTTTTGCTGTGAAGATCATTACTGTCTCACTAGTTCAAAAAAAAAAAAATAATAATAATAATAATAATTGAATAAATAAAGAAAAAACAGTCATTTTACAAAAAAAAAAAAAAAACAAAATATTCTATAAATTTTCTGACAAATTTAAACAAAACAACAAAAAAATTAAACAGAAATAAATTACAGTATTTTAAAAAATGCATGCATATAATAATTAAAACAAACCACAAAAAATAATTATTACACAAACAAAAAATAAAATAAAATAAAACAAATATTATTATTTGTATTATCATTTATTTACAAGTATAAAAAAAAAAATAGTTGTGAAACATTTAATTTTAAATTTAATTATATTTTTAAAAATTTGCTTTTATTTTTGTTTTAAATTTTTATTTTTCAACAAAAAACAAACAAATTGTCCAATAAACACACAAATTAAAAAAAAAAAAAAAAAATATATGTATAATTTTTTCTGTGTTTTATTTTTATTTTTTATTTTATATTTTTTCTAATTTTTAGTTTCATAATTTGTGTTTTTTCAGGTTTCGTTGATTTATTTATTTTTTTCATTTTTTTTTTCGATTTACAGGGGCATTAATTGTTGAATTAATAAAATATATAAAAAAAAAAGAAATCTATCAAATTTTATTAATCAGTCGAAAAATTTATCATATCAAAGTGTAACTTTGTGGGACCGTATTTTTCAAAAAATAATAAAGAAAAATCTAAAATATTTTAGTTTAAATGAAAAAAAGAAAAAAAATATGAAATTTTTTTCCTCTATTTCTTATTCGATTTTTTTTTTTCCCTAGAAGGCATATGATAATCAATCTTATACATATTTTGTCGTATGTGTGAAAAATGTGAAAAATATTAAATAAGAATTCTAATTCCCTTTCTATCTTTTTTGAATTTTATGCATTTAATAAATTATCTCTTTCCTAATAATATACATACCTATAAACTAAATATATTAAAAATGATATTTTGTAGATTTAATAAATGTATGTTTGCATTTTTTGTTAATTGTTAAATAATTTTTCGTTTTTTTTTCTTTTTTTTTTAATAAATAAAAAATAAAAATGTTATTGTAAAACAAACAAAGAAAAAATAATAAAACTATATATGTATGTATATGTATTAATTAGCTCAAGATTAAGTAATAAATTAAAAAAATTATAATTGAAAGAATTTTAATAGATGATAAATGTTTATTTAGGATTTGTAAAAGAGACCAAAAAAAAGTGGTACTAAATTTTTCTTGTTTGTTTTTTTTTTAATTATTATCTTTTTTTTTTTTTTTTTGATTAAAAATGTTATTTAAAAATTAAATAATTTTAAAATAATTTCATTATCTCATAAATTTTAAATTAAGAAAAAAAATTCAAATCATAGAATATTTGAAAAATGTTTTATCATAAAATTTAAAAAAAAAAAAATAAAAATTTAACAATCAAATAAATTATGAAAGGGAATTCTATTAAAGAAATTTATCACATTTAAATGCAAAATTTATTCAAATAAAAAAATAAAAAAAAATTTCAAAAAAGAAAATTTTGAAAACAAAAAAAAATTAGTAATAATTGAAATAAAATTTGAAAAAAAAAAAAAAATTATTATATGAATTGTAGAATCGACTTGAAAATAAGAATTTTTCCAGACAATCCTCGAAAATAAACTAAAAATTATATATTTAAAATTTAGAAAATTAAATAGTTTAGATTAATTACAAAAAAAAAAAAAAACAAAGAAAAAAGAAAAAAAAAACACATAATTACAAAACAAAAATAAATTTAAAAAAAAAAAGAAAATATACAAAAAACATTAAAAAATAATGTCATGCTATTATGTAAATGCTATAGAAAAATGAAATAAAACTACAAATAAAATTATAAAATATCAAGTTTGTATATTTTTGTTTCTAAATACATAATTGAAATTGGGCTTTTTTGGTGATGCTGAATAAATTTTTTTTTTTTGGAGTAACTAGTTTATGTGATGGCGATTAGGACTCAATTTCAGAAACTGGACAATTTAAACTGATATTTATTTTCTCAATCGAATTTATTGACTGAAATTATGAAATCGAAGTCATAGAAGAAATTCGATATTAACTTTTACCTTTAAAAAAAAAAATTCTCTAAAACTAACTGTCTAATTCTTATCTTTTCATTTTTCACACATAAAATCCTTCCACCGAATTTCACTTTTTTTTTTTTAAACCAAATTTCATTAAACTTTAACCTTTTCATGTTTTTCTTCTTTTTTTTTTCGTCTTTAATGATGTGAATATGTATTGTTAACTTTTTGTTGTTTTTTTGTTTGTTTCTTTATTAAAATTATAATAATGTGCCTTGTTAATATGATCTCATCTTATCAAAATCATTTAACAGAAAATTTTATTTAATAACATTACATTTTATCATACATAAAAAATAAAATTAAACAAGCTAAAATGTTATTTTCAAAAATTTCATCATTATATTATATATTTCTTTATCTTTTATATTTAAAAAAAAATTATATACACATATACATTGATATTTGAAAATGTTGTATAGGTATACAATATATGTAACGAAAAAAAAATTAAAAAAAAAAAGAAAAACCAAACTATAGTAAACCAGCCCGAGGATAACTTTTGAACATGAGACTGTATAACATAAGAAAAAGTGAATTCATCAGACATAACAATTTTTTTATTATTTTTTTTTTGTGGTCTTCATACTTATATTCTTATCATAAAAATAACCATTATCATATTGTTATAAAAGAAGAAATTTTTTAAGAGATTTTAATATTACGTATATGTACACATAAGTGTACAAGTAAGTATATGTTATAATATATGCAAGGTAAATAAGAAATATTAGAAAAGGTAAATAACATGAACATGTAATCACATCACAAAAAAAAAAAAAATAAAAAATAAAATAAATAAATAAATAAAATAACATGATATGTTAAATGATGTACAAAGGAAATGTTTTGAATCATTACCGTTACCAAAAATGGTTTTACACGAAAGCAATTTATGTAAAATGAGTCAATTAAATGGTATTGTTAAGACAGTTTAAGGAAGGATATTAACAAGGATATTAAATTGGTTTTTATGGTATTAAGAGTTTAATAGAATTTAATGAAATACATATATGTATGTATCTATGTATGTATAACTTTAATAATGGTCATTATTTAAATTAATTTTATTTTTGTTTGTTCGTTTATGTCTAATAATAATATTTACATGGTTTAATTTAAACTATTTAGATTATTTTCTTCTTATTATTTAGGGTTGAACGTGTTAAACATCCTTGAATCATTTTTATTAAATTTATAAAGTTTTGAAGTTGAAGTTGAATTACTTAATTATATTATAAATATCGATAACGGTATATTATCGATTTATTAGAAATATTTATGAAGTAAAACAAAAAAGGATTCAATTGGAAATTTTTTCATGTGTTTACAAATTTGTAACTTCTAAAAAGCAAATAGTTAAAATTTTGAGTTGTTTCAACAAGGATCTTAAAAAGTGAACAAAGGAAAGTAGAAGTGGAAATTTCAAATTTTTTTTTCTTTCTAATTGAATAATAATTTTTCATACAATTACATTTTTCTTTACAATGTATTTTCAACAAGAATAAAATATACATTTACATAAATGTTTCTATTTATTGACATATGTACATAAAGAGCAATTATATTCAATCATCATATCATTTATCAGTGACGTAAATTTTTTTTGTTCAAACAAAAAAAAAAATATTATTTTGCAATTTCATTTTTTTTCTTCTCACATATGAAATTCTTAAAATGAAAAAAAAAAAAATTCTCAATTTCAAATAAATGGACGATGACGACAAATCGATATTGATTCACATTGCTAAATTATAATTATCACCAGATGACATCAATTTCATTTGCAGTCATTATCAGAGATATCATATGATATAGCTATACATATATGTATGTATATACAATATAATATACACATTAAAATAATTTGTACAAATATCTACGTGTACAAAATATTCAAATTGTGTAATTGCACGGTCATATTCCACTTATATTTCACATTATAAATGCAAACTATCTCCTCTATATTACTTGACATATGTATGAACATACATTTATAAATATATGTATGTATGTATTTAAATTTTATGGTAAAGTAAATCGGAAACAGATAAAAACTTTTTGATTAAAGAGAAAAAAAAACAACACAATAATAATAATGATAATATGAAACGTAAAATTATTTAATGATTAGCACAGGAAAAGGGGTAAAATTCATTTTAAATCCATTGTCATTTCCTGATTTTAATGATTTTTTACTTACCTGTTGTATATATGATTTTATTTTATTTTATTTTTTTTTTATTTTAATTTTGAGGTATACACTTTAATAATACATTATATACATATGTACATATTTTTATTTTGTTAACATATGTTTTATTTTTTTTTTAATTTTTCTTAAATCATTTCACCAAAATTATACCCGTTTTTTTAAAATTAGTCTGTAATATTAAAAATGTTCACATAACTTCAAATAGCTTGTATTGTGACCAAATTATTTTCGAGTTTTCTCACCACACCTCAAAAGTTTACCACAAAGACCCACCAAAGCTCTCTGGACGTTGGGCGAATCTACAACAGCCGTTCAGAAAAAAAGCTTTTGCCGATGTACATACATAGGTATGTATATGTAAATTTTTTGAATTTTGTCAATTTTGTTGTTAGTTTTCGACAAACTTGAATTAAGTTGAAGAAATTTAGCAAAAATTTAATGTTCACTTCTTTTTTTAAAACAAATCAAAATCCTAGGTCAAAAATTACTTAAAGTTAATTTTTTTCAATGAAGAATATAAAAGTTCTGAAAATGAAAAATAAATTTAAGGCAATCTTTAAAATATTCATAAGTTGACATTCCGTTCAATTCTTTTTTCTTCTGCCAATTGAATCTAATATTTACTAGCCATCACACGTATCGATTTACCTCACAAACATATTTTATCCAGGTGATTCATTGCTGTGAAATCAAATTGGTAAATGTTATTTAGACATGTTAGGAACAAGAAGAAGAAAAAAAAAACAACAAAAAATAAGAATAAAATAAAACATTAAAAACAATGAGAAGAGAAAATGAATGTAACATAAGGAAGCATGGAAAATGTACTCATACTGTACTGATGAAGTCAGTAAAGTAGATGTAATTTATTGTTGTATGCATACAGAAATTGTTAAAGTAGAAATTCGTAAAAAATAAGTTACATATACATATATTGTATAATCCTTGTATTGTGTATATCTACAGTTATAATGTAATAATACATGGTATACCGAAAAGTCGTACTGATATACATAAGTCAATGTTTTGGAAATAACTTTAATAATTCAGGAGCTTCCATAGGTAAACATTGTGAAAAAAGTAATGCCAGTTTAGTATAAATTTTTTATTGGTCATAAGTTTATCCTTTCAGCTATTTGACTGTTTTTAAGGACTTGAGGAATCTGATTATGTTTCTTATATCTGCAACATTGACTATAGACAGTTGGCAACACTTTGAAAAAAATTTCTCATTTACAAATATGTATGAATACCTAAATTATAGACTATATAAATTTCATATATGTATGTATGTATATATGTATAATGTATAGAAAAGAAAAGCCTGTAAACGAACAGATATACTTTGGAAAAAGGGTAATCAACTTTATTTGTTAATAAACGTACACAAAATATATAAAATATGTCTCTAAATCAACGAAAGTGTGGCTAGATAACAGTCAATTTGATAATTCTCAATTATTGATATAAAAACGAAACGAATTCATATTACAAAAATCACTACTTTCAATTTCTTTTTCATGTATAAAATTTTTTTTCTGTATATTTTTCATATCAGAAAAAAAGTTCACATATCTAATACCTAGTATTTTTTTTTACATAACCTTACAGATTTTTGATAATTCAATATGCCTTCAGGTTGATGAATTAAATTTTTGGATTTACGAGTATATGCTTGATTGATGTGATTTCATTTTATTTTATTTATTTGTATTAACATTTACCTTACTATAAACCACAGGTAATTCAACAGTGAAAAAATAGATGACAATGAACTTTCAATATATAATTTATACTTAGAACAAAAAACAAAAGTATAGTGTGATAGCTTTTGTTCTATTATCCTTGTTGCTGTCACAACGAGATCATTTTTCATTCGAAAATATTTTTTTTTTTGTTTTAGTCCTTTGTTATTTGTTTAGTTTAAAATAATTATTTTATAATTATTCAATGTAAATTGATGAAATTATTGACTATACCTAGTATATATTTTTTGGAAAACATTTTTATTTCATTTTCTTTTGTTTTTGTGTCCTTTGAGATATATACATCATATATATTTTTTATTTATTTATTAAATTTTGTTTATTTGCAAATTTTTTACAATATTATTTCATTATCCTTGTGTACAAAGTTTTGTCTTTTTTTTTAAAGAATGGATTATTTAAATAAAATATACGCTTGAAGTCATAACGCCTTAATTAGTATAATCACTCCTTTTTGGTAAATACAGGAAGTTGAGGTAGACATTTTGACGTATTTAATATTTCATAATTATTAACGCATAGAAATTCTTTTAAAAATCGCGTGATATAAACACAGACTACCTGTGACAAAAATACAAAATCATGATTAGTATATAAGGAAACATATAACTGTAACTTTTTGTGTACTGTTATTTTTACACAATCTTTAAATAAATAAATTTCATTAGTAGAATGAATAAACTTCTATGAACACTTGTATTGTATTTGTTGTTTGTTAAGACAAAAGTTGCGTAGGAGAAATTACCTATCTATCTACTACTTCTCTTCTTTCTCTCGAACCTGCAGAATAGCTACAATACAACTACAAAAGTAAAATTTTTGAATGAAAAGCAAAAAGCAAAATTACATATTTTATGTTTTCATAAAATAAATCCTTTGAATACCTTTTATTTATTCATATTTTAATCTTTGTTTCGAAATACTACATAAAGGGAATAGGACAAAGAAATATTTTTCGTAATACACACACACATATACAGAAAATTTGTATTTATTAATTTACGGAATTTTTAAAATATATTTTCATCTGTTCTATGAAATTATGATGAAAACATAACATTATGTATTGAAAATAAATATATGTACTTTATTATTACAAAAACAACAAAAATGTATGTATAATAAAAAAAATAATTCGAAACAAAAAGGAATGATTATGTAGAACAAAAGCAAAACACACTGGATGAAAAAATGTAAAAGTGAACGAAAACAAAGAGAAAAATAGCATTTTCACATGATATTGAAAAACAACGGAAAATTTAATTATAAATAATTAAATTAAATTTAAATTACATTCAATTACAACGCGGTGTTTAATTATTTAATTTTGAGGAAGTTACTTAACAAAGTTTCACGAGAGGATTTTGTACAATTTGAATAATTACTTCTTCCCTCTTTAAAAATAGTATATATCGTCTTTCATATACATATGAGTTTTCATAATATGCACAAAAATAATATTATAATTCTACGTGTAAGTTTGATGCTGGAAAAGCGTGTCTCAACGATTTTTTTTCAGCGGAAGAAAAACAAACAAATGAATGAGTCGAACATTAAAATTATAAATTTTGATTCTCTATTTAATATAAACACTTACGTATACATACTTACATATATATGATATGCATTTCGAAAAAGTTTAATTAATAAACTTAAATTAGATAAGTGAAATTTGAAAGTAAGTATAAATATTTACATATGTATCTGTGTGACGTTTTAATGCAGAGATATTCTAAGTATGTATACGACGTATCAAATAGGGTAAATGAAGTGGTAAAGGAATTGCGATATGTTGATATTGTGGGAAGCAAATACTAATCAAATGTACTTTATTACTAAAAGTCGTAGATTTTACTCAAAAGTTTCTGATTTTGCAAACAGTATTTGTTAATTCAAAAGAAATACACTTTAGCCACTGTATATGTTCAATTCTCTGAATCCTTAAATCCTTAAAAACTGAATTTTGTAATGTTCTACTCTTTTTGGACAAAATACTAAATTTCATAATGAAAATGAAAACCAAATTCTTTTGTTATTTTGTTTTCCTTAATTTTTAATTAGGTACTCGTTTGATGTAATATTTGCTTTTTGAAAAAAAAAAATATATAAAGTAAAACAAGGCAAAATATAAAACTATATAGGAGATAAACTTTATATGCGATGATAGTTCTTTCAAAAGTAAAGCAATGAAAAATTCTTGAGGTTGCATTTTAATTAAAAAATTTTGTTTGCTTTGTAAAAAACAAAGAATAAATAAAAAACTATATGATTTTTTTTTAAGTGTAATATATTATAGGTATATAAAAGATATCAAAAAAAATTTTTTTTATTTAATTAAAAACACCTGTTATAATAATGGTATTTGTGGTTGAAAGAATAACCATAATTAATAATAATATAATCGTTCAATAGAGTAGAAATTAATTTGGATAAAAATAATTTTACATTATTGTCAAATGAATTTTTCAAAAATATTCACATGAATGTATTTATTGTTTTTTGTAAATGTTTTTATTTTTCATTTTTACGAGTTTATTTAATTTTTTGATCCTTTTGTTCTCACATAATAATATTTAGGAATTATTTATACATATGTACATATATTATTTTATATACAATGAATATATACATGCAGTGCATATTATTAGTTGATTCACATATGACATTCTATGTAATTCATATTTGGTTTTAATTAATTTTATTAATATTCATACGATATAGGATAAAAATATTTTATTATTAATTTTATAAAAGAATTTTTCAAATAAAAAAAAAAAAACAGAAATATCATAATCATATATTTTTAATTTATTTTTTATCACTAAAATATATTTTTTTTATTGATTAATTCAAATAAACTATTCAACATCAATGAATAAAAATTTTAAAAAAAAAAAAAACATTTACATTTGAAAAAAAAAAAAATATTAAAAAAGAAAAAGTGAATTTACTACAACTTCAGAATATACAGCATATGTATATCGTAATATGCACTTATTCAATCAATAAGCTCATTATCTTTTGAGTGTATAGTATAATACTTGAATATAACAAGAAAGAGGTTTGTTGACACGACTATTAAATACGATTTGAAGAACTGAAGTGTAAATTAATTATATATTTAAAAAAAAAAGTATATTTTCATCTATTAGAAGACAGGAATTAAAATACGGTAGTAGATATAACGTCATCAGCACACTCTGAAGAAGTGCAAATTATTCGACAATCTTATTTTATTTGATCTTTTATTAAATCAATATAGCATTTTTTTTCTTTCAACACGAAATTAATTTTCAATATTGTCAGTTATGTTATTATAGTTATTAAAATTTGAAAGCTTTAACGTCATCATATAATTGATAAAATTCGTATTTGTCGTGCAAAACAAAAAAAAAAAAAAATTATCAAAAAATATATTTTTTTTAATTTAATTTTCAATAACTTTCAACAAATTAACTTTTATTGTAAACTAATAAAAAGTCAAGTAGATAAATATTTATTTAGACTTAATATGACAATAAAGACACCATAAAAAATATTCATTAGATCGAAAAATTTTGATTTACTTTTTTTTTTTTTATGATCAACAAATATCTTTGCAAAATATTCACGAATCAAAAAAAATATATATATATTCGATAAATATTCTTTTGTTATTTTTATTATACATAAAATTATTTATGGTCCTATTATTCATTTAAATAAACGTCCGATATGAAAAGAGAAAAGATACGATAGAAAATAGATAATCTAAATTGAAAAATACCTGAATACAATCTATATAATCTAAATGTACATATGTGTATTGAAAAGAAAATATATCTCATTTTTAAAATTCTAGATTTAGATAGATAAGAACGATTTGTATAGAATGTTGTATATATAGCTACATATACTACTTCGTGTATTAGAAATATTTAATAGCTATAATAATAATAATATTGTAGGTACATGCATATGTGTTGAATATACTATAATTTGGATAAAATGAAGATGAAACCAAACAAACATATTGGAATATTATTTTTACAAAGTCAGATTCTCCATGAAAGTGGAACACATATCGATTTCAAAGTGGTCCCGAAGGTGCTATCATGTAAATCTATAGAAAAACCTTGAGTATGTAAATATCAAATTGACTGCAAATTTTAAATTGTTATAAGGTGTGCTGTATCTATGTGAGAAAAAAAATGTTCTTGGCATGTAGTAGACTTTAAATCAATCTGAGAATAAAACAAAAATTTAGAATAAAAAAATACAATTTTCAAATTACATAGGTACATGATAATATGTATCTGATTAGAATATTTTTCAATGTGTGTATATGATAGAACCATTTTAATTTGTCAAAATTGAAGTGAAAGTTGATTATTTTTATAATAATTGAAATGTCGAGAAAAGGATACGTTTTCTGAATGTTTTAGATCAAAATCTAAAAAAAGACATCTATCCAACTTAATTTTGGAAAGAAAAAAAAAATTTAGCTAAAAAAACTGAAAGATTCTCTCAGTTGCACTTTCAACAAAAACAGATAGAAATATAAACAAAAATATAATCTTTTCTATTTCTAAAGGAGACGTTATCATCCTTCCTAAAATATATAAAAACAGAATTTGTACACAGTATAATTTCAAATTACAATAATTAACAAGTGTTTGATCTCATTATCTGCACGGTTATGTTGTATTAGGGAGATAATGTTAATTAGATTAAGATGTTCTACATGTTTGTAGATTAATTAGTTTGTCACACGTTTATTTTCTCTAATGAGTTTCTATATAGGACTATATTATATGTATATACATATGTATTTATATACATATATTATTTATCTATATTTAACTAATAAATCGTAATTACCAACCTTTTCGTATAAAATTTTAGAAATTACACAAGAATTATAAGTATACTTTAAAATGATGAAAATAGAAATTGTTAGTGTTAAACGAATGTTCTTCACACATATGTATATTTTATGATGTGCAACCTATTAGTACACTTTAGGGGCTACTAAAAAAGAATTAATGTGTATAAACCAAAACTTGTATACTTATATAAAACAAATAAGCATTTCATATCTCAATAGATTTGAATGTAATTGAATTTTAAATAAACTATGTTTCTGATATGTGATGCAAAATATATAAGTACATACATACGCATATATAAATATATTAAACAGTATCTTTTATCCATTTTTGCAATTGTACGTGTTTAGAAAATTTTAAAATATTTTCATACATATCTCTACTAAAAATTATAATGTTAAATTCCTTTGTGTATATTTATAGTATATTTTCTCTTTACACGATTTAAAAACTAAAGCCCATTTTCTTGGAACGTGTTTACATATACAAACCATACATATGTATATGCACAAATATGTTTCGAAAGGATAAAATGTAAAAGGATTCTGTTACATTAATGCACATATACATATAAATATCATGATACAATAATTTTATTGTAGATGTTGGTATTTGATAAATATGGTATATGGAAAACTTTTGAAAGAAAACCAAAGTCAAAAACATTATTAAACAGATAAACTCGTATGTAGGTTGATTTTGTTTTGTTCTCTTTAAAATGTGTTTTGTTAACTGAAAAATTGGTATTTCAGGATTTTAACGTTGGTTTTGTTTTAGTCAAATTTGGCTGTATTTTAATAAATTAATTATTGAATAATATTTTTTTAAAATTTAGTTATTTTTTGAAGCTTCACGTAATTTTTGAGAATGTTAGAATGGTGTTAATCTCAATCGTTTAGCGAATAGAGAGTTTTGAATTGTAGGTAAGGGACTTTTTGACAGGAAACAATTTCCTAGTATTTTCATAGTGATATGTACAACACATAAATATGTTATATAGTAAGAAATTAAACAAATGAAAATCACACACGTTTATAATCAATTTTTATCTTATAAGAAATGAACGATGACCCTTCTAAATGAAGCGAAGGATTTAAATTAAATTTAATAAAAAAAAATATCCAAGTAACAAGAAAAATGTTTGATTGTAAAAGTCTTGTATGAATAAACAGAAAAACTACTCAAACGAAACTACTTCAGATTTTATGACACTTAACAGGTGAAAATAAACAAATGTATGTATACTTTTAGGAAATAATAACAAGAAAGTCCTAATTCTAATTCTTCGCATGTCTACAGTCCAGACCACGTTAATTCTGTTACATATGAATATTTTCTAGTTTCTAAAGGAAACACAAGTAAACTTTTTGTAGTAGGTATTTATAATCTTACATGATATGGGCTATAATTCTGAATATGAATCGTATTATAAAAAGTTTTTAATAAAGCTTTAATTTTATATTTTACAAATGGATTATTTTAAATAAATGTTATAATTTTACTACGAGTCAAATGAACTTTTAAAAATATTTTATTTTATTAAAAAAATAATTTAAGAATTATTTTACAAAATTAAATTTGTGTGTATTCTTTGGATATTTTCACAATATATTTTCGACAGTATACCCAAATTTTTATTTTATCTAATACACTCGAACTGATTGTTGTTCTTCTATAGACTTTATCCTTCCATTTTAATAATAAGGATATATTTATGTATGGGACAGAAAAATCCGTTTTGCTTGTACTTTTAAAGTCTATACCTTGTATATTATTAAAAGTATGTTTTATTTTTTTGTATGAAATTGAATGAAATTTACAAATAATAAAAATATGCAAAATATACACTTAAAATAAATTAAGTGTTCATTGAAAAGCTAACCAAAAATTAAAAACAAAAAATTACTCTAGCATTATAATTATGAATGTGATAAATTTCAAACTAGAAAATTATAATCAAGTTTTTAGCTTGTTTTTTCTTTTCACATTGAAGAATTTTTTAAGTTAATGTGGTTTTTATTATTTTTTGTTTATTAATTTTTTATTTTATAAAGTTAAAATGAATCTTCAAAACTATTCTTCTAGGTCAAAAAGATATTATATTCAAGATCATAAAAGTTATCTTAAGAAAAGTTATTTTTTTTTTTAAGTTAGAAAAAACTTTTTCAAAATTAAAATTTTTGAAACTAATTAAGAAAATTGAAAAAGTAATTGTTATTTCAATTAAAGCAGCTCAATTTTAAAGTAAAATTGAATATATATTTGTCATTTTCAAATTTAGTTATACCATATAATTAATTTATTCTTTAAAATACTCATTTATATTAACTTATTGAAATATTGAATATTATTAATAGTTTTTTTTTTTAAATTTTTTCTTATAAAAAAATAATGTATTGGTCAATTAAGAAATTCAAAAGTATATTTTTCATCGTCATAGTGTGCAATGATGATTTATGATTATTAAAATTGGCAAATAGCCAAATATACAAATTTTTTTATTCAGTTCGAACAAAATTTAACAGACCATTAAATCATTGAAGAATTTATTTTTTTATTTTTCAATCAATGCTTTTCTCCCTGTAAATAAATACATACATAATTTGATAAATATTCAAGAGATAAAATATCTACAACAAAATTTTTTTTGGAATAAATGCAAATTTTTTAAATGCCATTGAGGAGGATAGGGATAGATTTGGACTGTATAAGGCAGTGGGAAGGAAAAAAATCTGTTATTGAAATTTTTTTTTTTTTTTTTCTAAAATAATGTATGACTGGCAAAAATACACATACATGTCTTTTTTTTAAAAAAAAAAAAAAAAAAAAAAACTAAATACATAAATTAACTAAAGCTTTTGTATGGTATTTCATTCTTTACCACAACTAAAAATTTAGATTTCATCATTCTAATGTGCTAGAATTAAATATACTGTGTACATAAGATATTTCAGTTTTTTGATAACACCAATCACAAAATTGATTAATTTATTATTAGATTGACTGAAAAATATCGTTTAATGAAGGATAACATATATGTATATAACGAACCTGGAATTTAAGCTTTATGTTTTCGTATACACTTAGAAATTTGCTTATACAGGCGAACCAATAAAACCTAATAATGTATATATTTATTTTAAATATGGTCATGCATCATGTTGGATACTATTCAATATTTGAATTTATAAATGAGATTTAATCGGTAACTATGAGTAAAAAGGATAAAAAGGATATTTGTGGTGAAAAAATATACAAGTAAAAATATTATATTGTATATACATATACTATACATACATATAAATACCAAGCTAGTCAAAATTTAGTCAAAGCACGTATTATCTAAAATATTACTTAAAAATCAACACTCAATGACTATGAAACATGTGCTTATCATCCTTTGACACCAAAATCAAAATGTGATTTGTAATGTTTTCAATGTGGTTGGTATCAGTGAAGCTATTAAAACTTACGAAGATGAACATATAGATATGTATGTCGAGATATTCATCATTTATTCACGTCCTATACATATATTACAACATTACAAAAAGCATACACATTCCATAAAACGACCTTAGAACCTAAAATGACTTGTATAAATTATTTTTAAAGGTGAATGAAGGACAAAATGTTATTGTGAGTGAAAGTGAAAAAATCTAGGTTGTTATGGTTATAATGGTCTTAATGATGATCTGGGAAAAAGAGAATTTTAAAAATGTATGGAATATCAGAGCTACCTGAATGTGAGTCTTTTGATATATTTATCACCTTAAATTAGGTTTCTGAATATATTTTTAATTTGGATCACTGAACACTACTCTGTCATTCTTTTATTGATTCTTTACATCTTTTTTGCAGAGTTTTTTTCCCCTCTGATGCTGATATCGTTGATGATTAAATTATACAAAGCTACCACTCACATTTTGTCTCATACTTTTAAATAACAAAATGTAGAAAAAGGTGATGGCTTTATTTGAAACAAAGTTCTACACAAAGAAAAATGATGATGCTTAATTTTTTATATACGTATATATATGTACATACGAGTATAATTTAATATAAATTTATTGTATGTATATTTTCTTCACGGTGAACGGATAATAGGTTTAAATTTTATGTAATTTTAAACAAAAGTCTGTGAAGTGTTCGTACAAAAATCACGATGTTTATATTATATGGTAATTAAAGGTGAATTTTTAAAACAAATTCTTGTAGAAAAAATATAGTCTTTTAATGATAATTTGGTAATTGGAAAAGCTTTATTGATAAATCAATAAAGAAATACAAGTTTTCAGGAAAATAAACCAATCAATAATAATTTTTATTTTCTGAAATTTTATTGCAAATTTAAGAATCAAATAAATTTCGACAGCATAAATCTTGAAATATCTAAAGTGTATCTATGTATATGATCGTACATTGTCCTCCTATCAAAATCTGTAATTAAGATTATAAATAATTGTGTCACTTACTACGAACTTATTAAGAATGCATGCATGTTCTGTAAATTTAAATTTTATGAATTTTCGAACAGAGAAAAGCTAATACTAAAATTATATTTTTAATTTCACTCATCATTCTGTAAAGTCCATACAGTTCTTGTGCAATTTAACCTTCTAATGAATTTATTTTTAACTAGAAATCTTTATGAAAGACCATCATATATAATATTCTGATGATAATAATAATAATAATCATGATGAACTCGACATCATACGTTAATGTTCTCTTAAAATCATTTTCAAAATTGAAGTTGTTTTTTTTTTTGTTGTCTCTATGGAATAGAAAATATAATTACTTATGCTTTGTTGTCAAATTAATGCAATTTTAAATTTTTATTTGTTATTATCATTAAAATTTTTAAATTAGAACACAAACCTTAATACAGAAACAATAAAACTGCAAATAAACTAGGTAGACAGGTAAAAACAATCAGAATGAAGTCACTTTGAAAATTATATATACATACATATACATAGTACATTTTTTCCTTTTTATCACATTCATTATTATATTAAAAATTCTATATAATTTATTCTGCTTAGATTTCTTTTATGTCCTTTGTAAGCAATTTATGCTTTCGAAATTATTACTTTTATTTTTTATTTTAAAAATTTTATACAATAAATAAACATTTCTAAAATTTTGTTCTTCGAAAAATACGAAGCATATAAAATTCATATGTTGACTTCTTTGAATATTTTACAAACAGTTCGAAGATTACAAAACTATTAAATGACTGTGAACTTGAAACACCTTAGATCTAAATCTTATTAATAAAAAAATAAAAATTATTTAAAAATAAAAATAGATAAACTTTCAAAGTAGAGTATAGTATTGTTTCTCATGTGTACTTTATTCTAATGTCCTTGCTACAAATATAATTTTAAATTAAAATCTTATATTTAATCCTCTTAACAATATTCAATTATGTATAATTATTATTATTTTTGTAAATTGTTACTATATGTAAATTATTATTTATATTAAGAAATATAAATATTCAAATTCAAAAAGCACAAATACCTACATATATAAAATAAAATTTAAATTATATGTAATGTAAAACAATTTTAAAATCAAATGAAAACAAAAGCTTTATAATATAAGTAACTTTTATAAGTCTCTAAAAACAATAACTGTTGAAAAGACTTTCATTTTATTTAACTTGCAAATTTGAAATAATATGTACATATTTTAAACTCATTCTATAAAATACAATTGTCATATTTGATTTGAGAATTAAATAACAATATTTAATCACAATGGACAATGTTCAATTTAAAATTAAAAAGTGTTATGTGTAATGAATTATGGTTTTAAAACATAAAAAACGAAGATTATTTAAACAAAATAAATATATGTACATACGTAAAAAAGTTTTCTCGAATGTACTCAAGTTACTGAAAATAATATTTTCTACTTATTTTGATTTATATACATATTCACTTTATCTCCTTTTGTTCTTTATAGAGAAAATTTTTATTTTGTGGTATCCAAAGTTGGAACGTGAATTAATTAAAATTAATTAAGAATCTATTTACGAAAAAATATTTTAAAACCACATTTTTGTTGAAAATTTAACATTTAATTTGCTCTTAAATTTCTCTCTTTTCATTTTAAAGATTAATAAACTTATTGTGATAAATTACATATAAATAAAAATTTCACAAATTAATAAAGGTTTCTACTCAAAAGATATCATTTTTTCAACAATTCAAAAATAACAGAAAATTTAACCATAAAAATTTTAAAGGATAAAACAAAACTTTTCAAAATATCATGAATGATGTTAAATGACATTAATCAATTTAAATTTTCTAGACATATTAAAAGTCACTCACCCACTGTGAAATAGTTATAACAATTTTAGGTATTTTAAAGGAATATAAATCATTGTCAATCATCTTTAACACTTGTTGGTTGCTTTTTGTTTTTTGTTTTTTTTTCTTCCTTGTTTTGTGTCTTTTTTTTTTAAAATATTTTATTCGAACTTTTCTTATGCATACGTTTATTCAATATGTCTATCCAATTTTACTTCTGGCCACAACAAGTGGTCGGAAATCTATCAATCAAAATAAAAACCAAAACAACAAAAAAAAAAACGAAAACAAAAAATAAAAAGAAATTCAAGGAATTTTATACAAATACCTCAGGCTGAAATAGTAAAGACGTATTGTGTTATTAAGGTGGTAGATTTTTAATAAGAAAAAAAAATCACAAATATTCTACTTATTATTTTTGTTCTTAAATTCACTTTAAATTTTTTCACTAATGAATTTTTCAAATTACATTTTTAATTATCTAAAAAAAAGTTAACATTATCTTTTATTTCTCCCAATCCCTTTTTTTTTTTTAAATTTTAGTTTTTGTTCAGTTTAGTTTTATTAAAAAATTAATTTTAAGAAACTTTAAAATATTAAATTCAATTTTGATTTAAAAATTTAACCAAAATATAACAAGAAATTATATCAAAACCGATGTTTTTTTTTTTAAATCAATAGATAGTTTAAATTCTTATAGGCAACAAACTAAACTGCTTGCGGTAACAAGCTGGTACATCATGAGTGTAATAAGATATACTCGTATACATTACATACATATATTATGTACTTGTATATAAAATATGCAATTCTATTATGTATTAAAGCATTGTTGAAAAAAGAAAGTCAACAAAAACAGAAAAACAAATGAAAACTTCTGAATTATGAATAAAGTTTTAATTGAAAGGGTGATCGAAGAAATAAGGAAACTCGTGTTGTTAAATTATGAGCATTTGTAAAAAAGGAATAAAAGGATGAATTTTCATTAACTTTATTCTAGGTATAAAATAAGACCTGTGAAACGAAGTAATTAATTCGAAAAAAAAATCTCAAAGTCCTGAAAAAACATTTTTAGAGAAGTTAAAAGAAAAGAAAAAGACTCCTGTAATAAATTATTAAGTAAAATTTTTGATTACTCTTATTTTTACTATTTTTTTTTCGTACCTTAAGCTTGAATTAGTGATATATAAGTAGAATATTGTATACTTCTTATATAATTAATATTTTATCGGTAATTTATTTTTCACTCTTTTTTATTTTATTTTCAAGAATTCTCATTTTGAAATTTTTCTTTAACGTATTTATGTAGTTATTTTAGGAGGGACGCCAGCAAGCCACATTTTTGATAATGCGCACAGTAAAATATCCTGAATAAATAAATAGAAGATTTAAAAAGCTTATTTTAAAATAAATATGAATTTATTGTTTTTAAAAAAATGCATTCTTCTTATTTTTTGACACTATTTTTTTTTTTCGTACTGTTTTTTTTTTTTTTTTGTAAAAAAAAACTAATATCCAAGTTTTGTTAGAAAATCATGATTTTTTTATTATTAAATTGTATTTGAAGTAAACTTTATTGACACAAAATAGAACTTGAAAAACAAAAAGTCTAGGTAATCTCATAAATAACTTAATAAATTTTTCTTTAAAAAATTAATAAAGTTTATTTTTTTTTTTGTAACTCTTTCAAAAATAAAACCACATGAGAGAAAGATTTAAATCAAAGATTTAGAGTAAAATTTTAACCATAACTTTTAAGTAAACTTAATCTTGAAAAGTAAATTTATGAAATTTGAAAGATAATTTGGTGTTCTTAGATAAAAATCATTTTATAAAAAATAAAAATATAAGGTTTTCCAGGACTTTATATTTTTTTGTACAGTTTATAGCTAGTATGATTATAATCTTAAAATTTTAATTTAATAACGATATTTTAAAATTTGTATCAAAATATATTTATGTTTGTTGAATTTATCTGTAAAATTAAGTTTTTATTTTATTTTAATTGAAGAAAGTAATATAGAAAAAAAATTATATGAATATTGTAACATGAATAATTAATAATTCAATTAATTTTTAAATAATGAACAACATAATAAAACAATAACATTTCAAATAAAATTATAATTAGCTAAAATTTTTCATAATTTTTGTTATAAAACTGAAGTTTTCAAAATTTTAGTTGAATAATTAAATAAATTAAAAAATATTTTTATTCATAATTCTATGAAATTTCATTATTACCGCACATCGTAATTATAACTTTTGTTGTTATGAGTTTTACAATTAAAAATGAAATGAAAATAAAAACAAAAACAACAAAGAACAAAAATAAGCGGGTAAATAAGCATTTCATGGTTCTTTAAGTGAATTAATGAAGGTAAACAATGCAATAGATATCTGGAAAAAAAGGAAAATACATAAAATAGAATTAAAAAGGATATGATAAGGGCTATTTATTCAGTTAACCTAAATTCATTAAAATTCGTACTAAAATTTCATAAAGCGTAAATAAGATTTTTTGTAATTTATTTTTGACATATAATTAACCAAGTTAAAAGATTTTCAAATAAATTTTATATTAAATAAAAAGAACAATAAAAACAAACATACAAATAAGATTTGTATCTCATAATATTCATGAGCCGCAACTAATTATTATCATTCTTAGGTATTTGAAAATTTGTTAAGATTTAAGGATTTACTTTTGATATGAATTTTATTCACACCCTTATAAAATTTGACATACTAAATTATGGAGTATTATTTTGATATAAGTATTTTGAAAATTTTTGTAAAAAACTTATACATATGTATGTGTTTTAAACTTTAATAACAGTTTATCATCATTAAAATTTAAAATACATTAATGAAAATAAAATTAGGTATTCAATATTTAAACTCATAAAATAAAATATACATTTTTTTTTCTATTGGAAAAATTTAATGACACTTTTTTTTTTTCTCCAAAAATAAAATATTTCAAAATGAAGCATTAAAATCCATTTACATATTTTTAATTTAATATTTTTTGAATTTTTTATAACATCCATATTATGTACTTTAAAATTCCAATATAGAAAATATTTCGTATTTTCACATGCACGTCCTCGTATAACTAAAATATTAGTTTTAAATAAAATAAAAAAAAAAATTATTTAATAACCAATTAAAAGTTTACTTTCGAAACTATTTATATTTGTTTTCGAATGTTTTTTTTTCTGTCATTTTTATTTTCATCAGAAAACTTTTATAGAAATTAATAATCTTATAAAAATAAAAAAATAAAACATTCAATAAAGTTGAATATTTTATTATTTTCATTAAAAGTTATTATATGAAAGGTAAAATAACCATAATTTACTTTATAATATAAATACGATTTCCTCATTCAAATGTCATATATCTGAAGAAAATATGTATGTATGTATTTACCTACTATTTTTCAAATGACAGTTTCAAATTTCATCTGAAAGTTTCACTTAGATTTTTATTTTAATATTTTATTTTTATTTTTTTAATGCTAAGTCTGATCTGATAGGACTAAAATGTCTCATAAATTTCAATTAATAATAATTAGATCAATTACATTTGATGTTTTTTTATTTTGAAAATAAAATAATGCAATATCCTTTTACACATCCGCATGTTGATTTACATTTACATTACATTAGAATCAATATGAACATGTTTAAAATTTCTTATCAAAATAATCCAACTAATAAATCAGTATTCATATTGAACGAGTTTTATTATTATAAGATCTTATGAATATAAAAAAATAAAAAGAAAAAAAAATATATGACATTTTGTATGTTTTATGTTGAGAATGTGTGTCCTATGTAAACGAAATTTTATGTTATATATATATTTTTATTTCAGTTTTATAGGCGCATAAATCTTAAGTGTTAACAATAATTTTCAAAAAACATATAATAATAATAAAAAAATATGTAGTAAATGTACATATATGTATCGTATATGTGTGAATACATGTTTTATCTTTATGATAAAAACAACAAATTTTTTTATTATTTCCAATACTCCTTTTTATTTTTCGATAGGTATTATTTTAACATTTGTATTTTATACTCGTTCGTATATATAGTAGGTACTATACTTATCATCCACAAATGAAGAAATTTTTTTCAAATGCTAAAAAAGGATATTAATAATAATAAATAACAGATATTAACTTAAATATTTAGACACATCAGATATGTTTTTATATCAATATTTTTTAAACAGGAAATTACTGCATTTTGTTTTTCGGCTGTTTATTTTTTCTTATAGCTATTCCGCATAAAATACGAAAATTTGAGAATTTTAAAAATAAAATTTTATTTTTTCACTAAAATGTATTTTTTTGAAATATTAAACCAACAGAAAATTGAATAGAAGTTTCAATTTTCTAAAGAAGCATTTTTAAATCTTTAATCAACAATATTTTTTTTCTTCCAAACAATACGAGTAGATTGGTACCCTCTTTTTTTTTCTTTTGTTTACATATTTTTTACTGTTTATTTGAAATTCTACATTTTAATTTCAAGAAAATAAAATTTATCATACGCTACATTTTAATTTCATGTTACTTTCAAATTTATTCCTTTTTGTACATTTTTATTTTAAATAAATTTACAATACAAAAAAAAAAAGGATTCATCGAATTTTTTGTTTTGTTTTGTTTTTTTTTTTTTTAGAATGATGTTGAATGTGAAAAAAAATTTCCACTAGCAGAACTGATGACATGATCAAATTGATTCACAGTACCAAGCCATTAATTATACTTTTCAACTACAGACTATATATGTAGTAAAAAATTTAAAAAATATACTCGTATATATAAACTGTATGACATTATCATTACATCAGTTTAATTAATAACTAGTTTAATAATATAAACTCAATAAAAACAAATAAAAATTGTATGTAAAAACGAAAAAAAAAAAAAAAAAAAAAAAAAACATGATAAAAATATGAGATGAAAGTTGCCGAATTTTAATTAAAAAGTTGTAATAAAAAATACTTTATTGAAATTTAATTTGAATATGAAAAAAAACAAACAGTTATGAGATTTATAAAAATTGTACGAAATTGTAATTTATATCTTTTAGTCAACGTTGTATGTAGGTGTTATATACAAACAAAACTTATATTTAAATGGCAGAAAATTATCATAATTAATAAAAATAACATTATTTTTTATTTAAAAAATTACAGATATTCATTATTACATTCATTCACAAAAATATTAATTTAAAAACAATTGCAAAATAAAAAGTCTAAAAATATAAAAATATTTCATTTAGGAGAACCATATACATAAATGTTTTTTTTTCTTATTTTCAATTTTGAAAATTAAAAAAAAAATATATGTATATATTTTGATATTTATTTAACACAAACAAATTATTTTCTCATAATCCTGTATATGCAAAATACATACACACTCAGACATACATATGTAGCTTTAAAAACTTTTGTACATTCACTTTTTAAAAAGAATTTTAATTTGAAAAATTTTTAATAAAAATAATTTCTTTTAAGTTTTTTTTTTTTTTTCATTTAAAAAGAACATTTGTAATATCAATACAAGAAAAACTTGTTACAAAGGAACTAAAGGTAAAAAAAAAAAACAATGAAAAAAAAATATAAGAAAATAAAAAGGTAATAATTAAAAAAAAAACACACACACATGCTTGTAGGAAAATTTTTTTTTAAAATTAATTTTCCTATTACTTTTTTTCTTTTTTAAAATAAAACCTCTACTTCGGTGTTGTTTATTTAATTTGATAATGTTTACATGTTGGTGTTCTTTTTGATCTTATTAATTTTGGTTTTGACTAAATTTTTAGTTGTTTTAAAATTCATTTACTGAGATAAAATTCATGTACTACAGAAATGTTCTCTAACATAAAAAATTGTTTGCTCGAGATATTCTTATTTTCTTTAGAAATTAGAATAAGCTGTATTCAAAATGCAAGTTCATAAAGTTTCTTTTCTGGAC
Source organism: Bombylius discolor (assembly GCA_939192795.1). Taxonomy (NCBI): domain Eukaryota; kingdom Metazoa; phylum Arthropoda; class Insecta; order Diptera; family Bombyliidae; genus Bombylius; species Bombylius discolor. Next base: position 655,591 of record OW584241.1, on the reverse strand, counting down.
ATAATTTTTAAAATGACACTTTTTTGTTTTTTAAACTCATTCATTGTTTTTTTCGTTCTATTTTATTTATTTTTCCCATTTGAACTGATGTTACAGTTGATTAATTCAAATCTGTATTACTAAAAAAAGTACAATTTTCAAAATCGATATCATAATTTCCGGTAAAATATGCGTAAAAAATTACTTAAGGAGAAAATCTTCTATTGAATTGAATAAGATATAGTAGAATGAAAAAAAAAGTACATAAAGTAATAGGATATAATATTAAATTCAATAAGATTCATACAAAAGAAACATTTATACGTATGTATATATAGTTATTGTTTTGTTAGAAAAAATAACTTACTCTTTTTTACCTTTATTTATTTTCTTTCAAATACCATCCGCTAAAGTCAGTCAACCGATATTTTCTATTTGAAAAGGCTTTAAAGAAAATATTGTATCTTTATTATCGAAAGATATAGATTCAATTTTTGACTTTCCGATTCATTCAACTGCTAAATATACATCAAATCTTAAAGATTAGTCTGACAGGGTTTTTTTTTTTTTTGTTTAGTTTTTATAAAGGATCAAAATATATTGAAGGTTTAAGAAATTTTTTGTAGTAAAAAAAAATTGAATTGCAATTTTTTTAAATTCAATTTTCAAAATTGTATATTGAAGATAGTAATTTGTTTTTAATGCATAGACAAAAATTTTTGAATTATTTAATTTTCAAGCCCGTTAGTAGCTTTTTTTTAATATTTTGTGATATATATATTTTTTTCTAATAAATTTTTTTAAATGACTTTTTAATTTTCTAAATTTATATTTTTATTAAAAATGAAAAATATCATAAAATAAGACATTTATATGAAAATGACTGAAAGCAGATGTAAATAATTATCCCTTCTAATATACTCTCATATTATATTTCATTCTGTTTTTTTTTTTTTTATGTATAAAAATTATAAATATCTAAACGTACACAAAAAATTCGTGTGTAAAATTTATATTTACATTTAAGGATAACAAAGCAAAAAAAAAAAAGACAAAATAGGTATTTTATTTAACATTTCATAATAAAAAAAAATTGTGATCTAATGGGCATCACAAGAAAGAATGAACCAAAAAAAAAAAAAAATTACTTACAACGACAGACTATTTTTAATGCTCTATAAATTGTTATATAGGATAAAATTATTTGTTAAAGAAAAAAGATATTTTTAATGTCACTTTATAAGGCAGACAAAATACATTAAAACGAATTTTTATTTATCATGAAGAAAATTTTTTGTATAATAAATAGAAAACAAAAATTGTTTTTTAACGCTTTTTACAACAAAAAAAAAAAACAGGAAAAAAAAATTTATAGGTTGTATTTAACAAGGATGAGAATGCCATTATAAAAGTTTTTATTGCTATTTATTGGTATCTTAACAGAAGTAAATTATTAATTGAGATTTAATTTTTTTTTTTTTTTCTAAAATGAAAGTAAAATAATAATTGTAATTAAAAAAGAAAGTTAAAAATAAAAATAATAGGAAAGCCCAATGAATTTAATTTACACTTCAATGACATGTAAAATTTAATGAATTTTCTAAATTTTAAAAATTAAATTTATTTATGAGAAAAAACAATATGTACACAAAATGTATTGCTTCAGGTATTCAACTGTACATATTTAAAAATAAATATGTAATTATAAAATATACATATTTTTTTTTTTTTTTTCAAATACTAATAATTAATTCTATTTTAATTCAAATTTTAGTTAATATTTGATTTTTTTTTTTGTGTGTTTATATTAAAAACAAATATAATTTGTTGATTTATGTTTGCCTTTTATTGTTTTTTACTGGAAAAATTGTATATTCTATCTTAATTAAACATAATTAAATATTCAAATATTATATTTAATATTCATAGTAGTAGGTAGTAAAATTTTATATTACTTCTATGTATGTACATATGTACATACATATGTATAGTATGTATGATTATTGTTTTGTCCGTATTAAAAGACATAAATATTTTATAAACTGCATTAGCTCTTCAGTTATTATGGCAATTTAATACGGTGAATTAGTTAAATCTATTTCATAAATGAAATGTAATTTGTATAACATTTTGTTTTTACATATACATACATATGTACATATTAATATAATCAAATAAATAATACAGAAATTTTTGCAATTTGGCTTATAGTATCAATATTTTATGTAATTTTATGATTTTAATTTATTCATATTTTCTTTTAGTTTCGTTTAAAATTTTTGTCATATTTTGTAAAAATATATTATTCAATTTCAAAATTATTTAATTAGAAAATATTGAAAACAAAAAATAGTTTGAATAATAAAATAAAAGTTTAAAAAAGAAAATGATATTTAAAATTGTAAATTCAAAACTTCTATTGTAAAATAAAAATGAATTTTAATATAATTTCTTCCATTTCCTCAATTACATTTATCTTTAATCCTTATAAATTGAAGAAAAACCATTCAACATATTGTATTATCTCTCCTTAATATTTATTGCTTGATCTCTGTATGTGTCAGAACAAAATGAACAAATAATATATCCAATTTATTCTTTCATCTACATTCTATAATAAAAATACTTTTCAACATAAGGATCTTTTTTAATACCTATATGTTTGTATATATAGTAAAAACTAAAAAGCTCTTCCCATTATTATTTTTCTTTTAAATAGATATAAAGTACTAACTCACATAACATATAAATCAAAAAGGTTCACAAATTCTTAAACTGGACAGTAGCATCATGAATGAATCCTTTTCTTTTTTTTTTTTTGTTACTGTTCGTTTTCTTTCTGTTGTTTATTACGACTTTTTAGTTGTGTTTTCGTATGTGTATGGTAGTATATCCAACTGTGCTTGATGTTAAGTTAGACATAATAAAATAAAAATAAAAATAAAACTGAACTCAACACGTTGTTTATAATGAACAAAAACATTTTGGAAATTTGCCAAAAGAGATAATAATGTTCAGATTACCATGATCATGTTAAAGGATAAATTTGTAAGTAGATAAATAAATTGAGAAAAAAAAACTTTTTAATTCAGTTTTTTCACCTAGTAAATATATTTGTAGTTTTGTAGATAAATTAAATAAGAAACATAAAGAAAAAAAAACAATATAAGATCAAGTATTTTATGGGAAAATATTTTGAATTTCAATAAAAAAAATATTAACATATCGTGATAGCTAAAAATTATTTAATTAATTGAAGATACTTGTTCACGTAAGTATGCTTAAGCTCAAGCATATTTTAAAAAATTTTAATGACAGATTTTTAATATAAGAATTATCCATGAAAATTTCAAATGAAAACTGTTGAAGAATTTTTATCTTCAATTTAGAAGGATTTGAGATTAGTTTATTAATTGAATTGAATCTCAAGCCTTCAGTGTTGAACGATAGTAAAATTTGTCAATTCGGTCACTAACATTGGATGACAAGCAAAACATTTAAGGTTCTCTATCGAATTTCAATTCGAAAAATTTACAAATATTTTATGAAAATTTTAATAATATCGTACTAAACATTTTTTTTTAAAATACATCGTTTTAATCCTTTACAACTTGAAATTAAAAATAAAACAATAAATTAACTGAAAATTCATTGTGTCTATTTAAATTATTAACATGACGAAAGAAAAAATTAATCTTTTTTTTAAAAAACTTTAATAATCCAGGAAATTTGAATTTGAATAAATTATAAGCAATTAGCTTTATATTATGATAAAAGCGAATATTGTAAAGGACATAAAGTGATTATTCAAAACAAGAGAAATAAAAAAGCATCTCTTTTTATTTTAACAAAAAAAATAAATAAATAAATAAAAATAAAAAAAAATAAAAAAAAACAAAAAATAAAAAACAATTAAAAAATAAATTTTTTATAAAGTAAAATTAAGAACAAAATCGCACTTATTAAAAATAAATCCATGCTGTAAAAATTTAATTGTTTCCGCTGATTTCTTCTTGTTTTTAATTTCCTTCTATTTTTTCCTCATTACACCTTTTTTTTTTTTTTAAATTATACTACTTTTACATAAATATAATTTTTCTTTAATAACTCATAAATTTTTCTTACGAAACATCTTTCTGAAAAAAATTTTTTTCTCTGGTAAAAGCGCTTCTACACAGATTTAACTTGTATCTTCGTTTAGTAGAAGAATAATATTAATTTATCTTTTCATTCTTTTTTTTTATTAAATAATTCTTTTATGGAAAATAGTAAAGATTAAACTTAATTTTATAAAGAAAAAATATTAAATCAGTAATCTTGTAGTAATAGTTTTTCTTATTTTTTTCTCTTATTTTTTGTCTAGTTGAAAAATAAGATTCTATTATTTATTTTGTTGTTTTTATTTATAATTATTGTTATTCGTGATTTTAATTAAAAGTTCTAACTATTGTCAAGAACAATCAGAACATTCACTTTGTATTATAAAAATATTAAAATTTATAAGAGTAAAAGTTTACAGGATACAATTTTTTTATATATGTACGTATAAAAGTTTTATCAACTCTTATAATGTAACATTGAAAAATGTTGAATGAGACAATTATAATTGAAAAAATCTCATGGTGGTCTTTCTAGATAGAATCCTTTTATTTATAGTTCTAAAGAAAAAGGAAATTTATTATGATGATTTCATAACTAAATAAAAAAAAAAACATTACATAGAAATAAATGAGAAAAAATAAACTAGTTAAGTTATACATATAAACCTTCTTGTATACAATTTAACATTTTTAATTAGTTTTGCTTCATAATGTTTTAAATTTAATTTAATATTTTTATTTGTTGAACAGCGTACACTTTTAATTTGAAAAAAAAAGTAGTTGCCAATTTATTTATAATTAAATGCAAATTGTAAATTATAAATATTATTGTAAGACTTTAATTTTATTTTTTGTTTTTTTATATACATATATCATTCCCGAGCCTTCATCAAGGTAGTCCTTAAAGCCTGTAGCTTGTTTGAACATCCTTATTCATCTCATCAATCCAATCGGAATTTTAAATTCTCTGCGGATTTATGCCAATCTTAATATATGTACATAAGTTGTACATATGTATATTCTGCAAAATTTTTACAATTGTTTTTTTTTTTAAATTGTAATTTCTTTTGCATATTTTTGCAATATTGATTTTAAACTAAAATTATCTTAATATTGTCAATTACCGTTAAATGTCTTCTAAATTATCTTAAAATTTCTTATTTATTTATAAATTATCAAATCTTTTAAATACAATTACATTTTAAAATCCACAAAAGATTATATATTTAATTTATATTAAATACTTAAATGTTATATTTATCTTCTATTTGTAAGATGTGTACAAAAGTTTAGAAACCACCTTGTCAACAATCAAGAAAATATATTGTAATATCATTGGATTAATTTTAGTATAATATTTGTCATTCATTTTATTTGGTGTTTTTAATTATATTTTCACTTTATATGTACATACATATATTCTTTGCGACAAATTTAATCTCAGGTTACATGTTTTAACCTTAATTAAGGTAATTTAATTAAGATTTTTACTTCTTCGAAGAAAAAGATATTCTTCTGATTGATGTGATAAATTAGAACACACACAGTCAAAAAAAAAAAATTTTTATTGTGTCTTTTCAATTAGAAATTCTTTAAAATACTTACTATTATGTATTATTTAAATTTTTAGTAAATGTGTATACTAATTACATTTAACGTAGAAATATTTTTCAACATGAAAAGTAAAGTAAATTTGTTTTGGTTTTTTCTTTTATTATTCAAAGTTTAATTAAAATAATAAAAATAACGAAACAAAGAAAATACAATGCTGTGAAAAGCTTCTTGAAAAATTAAAAATATAATCTATAATATTTAATATCTATATGATACTTAATCTGTTTTTTGGATGCACTTTTCTTTTGTTTCTTTATTGAATGAATATTTTCATTTCAAAAATATTCAATTTTTTTTTTTTAAATTTTTCAATTAGCTAGTCGATAGTAAAGGTATTACTTTCTCTTGAAAAATATCAAATTCTTCATATTACTTTGAATTACTTAAATTTTAATAATGAATAATAAAAAAAAATTAAATTATTTTTTAAAATATCGTAATTCTTTTGTTGAAATTTAGTTGTGTGTGTAAGTATTATGTATGTACTGGTACATTGTTATAAGTCTTTGTTCTTCTTAAATTCTCATTATAAATTTAAAGTTTTTTTGTTTTTGTTGTACTTATCATAATTATTTTATTTAAGCTATTGTTAAAAAATCTTTATTGTACTTAAAAATAATATTTATAAACTTTATAGGACCACTTACTTTCTTACCTTTAATTATTCTAAAAATTTTTTATTTTTCATTTCTTTTTAAATGACAAAGTTTTGTTAGAATTTTCTTTTGTTCTTTTCAATATACCTACTTACATAAAATGTAGATACTTTGATTATATTCTATCATTAACAACATTATATTGTTCATTCTATCAATCAACAAGTGGTTGTTATCACATCGTCTTAATTATAATTATTATTGTTCAATGACTTTTAAAAGTTGCATTGTGTATATGAGCACATAAAAAAAGTAATACTGAAATTTTCAATGTAAAAGAAACTTCAAAAATGAACAAAGAGATTATCTGAAAATACTTTGCAGAGCAATCTTTTTCAATAATAAAAAAAGATAAATGTGGTATCAATATATTATACAATGACTTCACTTTCATAAACTTAAAATTTCTATATTACCTTTATCAAAATATAACTTCATTGTTGTTCTATTTAAAAGCATAAATCTTATATTATCAAACACAAATGGTAAAGTATATAGTCGTTACTTTAAGAACTTACTGTAAAACTATAAGATTCACCGTTTTTTTTTTTATTTTATTAAAGTTCTCTTTTGATCGAAAAAAATGTAATCTCTCTTTGTAAAATGTCCTTTTAAATATTTCGATTTAAAATAAATCCATTGGAAACATTTTACAACCCTCATACATAAGTAAAAAAATATTCAATTCTAATCGCAAATTAATCTTATGATCTGTCAAACAGAATAATTATTATTATTTGAAAAGTAATTTTCATTTTCAATTTTATTTTATCCTTAAAAATAGAAAATCTAACGTTGCAACAATATTATTAAAATTTTAATTTTTCCACCATTTTTCTGATTTCCAAAATAAAAATATACCTGACTTTCAATAATCTCATTTTTGTAAATGAATTAATCAAAGTCATATCAAAGCATATTAATTTGATTTTTTTTTTTTTTTGAATGTGAAACATTAATATAGAAAAATAAAACTACAATATATTCCAAAGCATATAAATTATCATTGTATATATGTATATAGTACAATAAAATACATATAATATAATTCTCACTACTTCACAAATACATATACACACATACTCCTATAGTATCCATACGACCATTAGGTTTATCTTTAAAAATTAATTAAAAATCATAAATCTGGCTGAAGTTTTAGTATTCACAAAGGACCAATGTTTAACTGGTCTTCTGTTAGTAACAGTATTAAAATCTACTATTGCATATAAAAGCATAGATATGAAAATATTGTACATTTTGTACATTTGGTTTTTAATATCAACATTTTTTTTTTAATATAAATGTATGTAAGTACATATGTGTGTGTATTAAAATGAAAAATTAATGAACTGGCATAATAGACCGGAATATCTTTTCTGTATTTTACTTCAAAATATCTTCCTTTATATTATTTTCAAATCTCAAACTTTGAAATAATACTGGCATAACGTATATCGGTTGCTATTTCCGGAACTTAAAAGATAATTTTTCAGGTCAGTGATTTGTCTATGTATATTTTTTGAATTTCTCCATTATTGTTTTTCTTCTAAATGTGTTGTAATGTTAAAGAAAAATATCAAAGAGAATAAAAATTTCTTATTAAATATTCACACCTAAAATACATATTTCTTTTACAAAAATGTGATGTACATAATTTCGTTTCGTTAGAGTTCTGTAGTTTCTAACTGATTTTTAAACCTTCAAAAATATCTAATTTGAAAATTAAAAAAAAAAATCAACACACAATAATAATCAAATTTATTCTATTGATTTATACATACGTCCTTCCATTTCAATTTCAATCATTATTTAAAATTCACAGTCTTTTCTAACAAAACCAATATTCTAGGCAACATTAATCTGATGTCAACAATGAATACTAACCAAAATCCTTTATTTTCCACTTTTTTTTTATTTTCTTTTGTATGTAACATATTTTAACATTTTCAATATAATATTACATACATATATCAGAAAATTAGAGAAATATTTTATTTGAAATTTTTAAACTTGTATGCAATAGGATATAATAATTAGCTCAAAGTTTGTGGTGTTACACAATCAAACAATGAATAAATTATGATATTATTATCAAAAGTTCTATTTTGTATACGCCGAATAACATTTTATAACAAATCATCAAAATTAATGACAAACTATTATAAGTATGTATTTTAACATCTCATATGTTTATTTCTATTTATAATACTATTTTGACGTGGTTAACAAAATTACTGTATTAATTGTCATATTATTTGTGACATACACGAATATGCAGCGCAGCTAAAATAGTTTTTTTTTTTCTCTAATTGATGGATTTGTAACACCTACATTTATTTCGCATTTGTTAAATGACAAATTTTATGTATAAAATTTATACGAATTGTTATATTATGTTAATTTTAAAAATTTATATTACATGTGACACACCATGGAAATAAATTAGGATAGGATGAAGGTTCCTGAAAAATTAAATATACCATTGATGCCTTAAAAAGTTTATGTAGGATAAATGTCACTGAAAACCCATAGACATTTCAAATGTAATTTAATTTAAATGATTTACGAGGACTGCTTATTACATTACTTCATCAATGCATATATTGGAAACTCATTCGTTTTTTTTTATTTGTCTTGCATTTTATCTAAAAACTGTAAAATATGGGAAACAAATTTTTAAAGGACATTATAAAAAGTATTTTGATCCAAGAAAAACGATTTAGGGTTTTGAAAGAGGAAATTTCTTCTCCAGTACACTACATTGTATCCTTGTAGCTGTAGATAATTAAAGTAGCTGTAATTTAAAGGGTTGAATTTTTTTTTTCTAAAGTAATAAAACAATTTATTTTATAGTTTAACATCGTTTATTTTTCGCCCAAAGAACTATATATTTTTTATACTATTTTGTGGCAGTGGTAAAATCAGAGTATTTTATATTACTAAACATTCTTTAATTATTTTCCTTTTTTTTCTGCTATTATATTTTAAATCCTTATTTTCATTTAATTAGTTTTTTTTAAATTTTTTTTTAAATTATTTATTTTTTTTTTTAAATTACATTTTGTTGCAAATATGTTTTATATTTTTCTGTTTTATATTCCATACAATTAATGTTATACTGATTCCAAGCCATTTGTTAATTTTTTTTTTTTAAAATATTTTTATTATTATTTATTAATTATTATTATTATATAATCATATTCCATTTTTTGATGTTTTTTTTATAGTAAATTATTTAATAATATTATTTTATGTAATTGATTTATAATTATAATTTATTTTTTCTTTTTTTTCCATAACATTAAACATTCTCTGTGAGACAGAAAAAAAAAATTTTTTTATTATTTTTTTCATTTTTATTTTATAGCTTGTTTTTGTTTTTTTTTTTTTTTTTGATTTTTTATTCAATTATTTTTTTTTAAATATTTTTATATATATATTTTTTTTATTAAATAATCATTTTTTTTTTTTAAATTTAATTTATATGTAATATATTGCAATATACATTTTTTTTTATTTCTTAGAAATATTTTTCTTTCTTTAAATCTCATTTTATATAATAAATTAAAGCTTGAAATTATATTTTAATTAAATGTAAAATAATAATAAGAAATTTCTTTTTTGTTTTATTTCACAGACTATTTTATTTCAATTTTAACAAATTAAAAATTAAAATAATAGATAATATTTTCGAAAAAATAAAAAATTAAATACATAGTAATAATTTTGATTTTTTTTTTTCATATAGTTCTAATTTTTAACAAACACTTTTAAAGTGTTATTTTCTGTATTTTGCTTCTTTTTTTGTTTTTTTTTTTTTGTTTGACAATATTTTTTAATTTGACCATTTTTCCATACTACATGTTTTATTAATTCCTTTTCTTTCCTTGAAAGTTGAAGCAATATTATTTATATAAGATAACATTTAAATAAAAGTTCTTCAAAGTGTTCATTAATTTAGTTTGATATATCAAAGAGGTACACCTCATTGTTTGTTTTTTTTTTCTAGTTTCAATTAAATAGTTAAATAATTCTAAATAAAATGATGAAATGTTTAATTCGAAATTTGATTTGTAGTCGTAATTTTTTAAATAATTTCCTAAGAAATTTGAATTTTTTTCTTAATATTCGCATAATTAATGATGAATTTATTCTAAATACACATATATGTATAGTAACTGAACCGATATACATATGTATATCATAAAAATTTTCATATATCTACATATATATAAAATAAAAGAAAACCAAACAAAGTTTAAATGAATTTATTCTTAACTCATCATTTTCATACATATTTGTTATGTATATAAGGTGTATAGTATAAAAATTGTATAATATAAAATGGACTTTATAATGAAGCTTTTGTCATTTAAAAATCATGTAAGAAAAACAACCACAATTTTTTGTCATAAGGTTTGACGAATATTTTTTTTAAAAGTATTTTAAAATTAAATTTAGATTAACAGATTCCTGATATATTATTTGCTATTGAAGAGATTTTTTTTTTAAAATTGATATTAGGATTCTGTTAATCTAATCATAAATACATAACCATCTTTTATGGTATCATTTAGGATGAAAACATATTCGAATTAAATGTGATAATAACATCACAAAAAATTAATTGAAGCATTTTAATACATTTTGTAAAATATATTTATTTTTAAATATTTTAATTATTTTAAAATTTGTAAAATCTTATTATTTTTTTTAAACTGTAAAAAGGCATTTATTTTTACTCATTTAATAAGAAAAATGTGTATATAGCAATATCAAATTTTCATCTATATGTCTTTTTTTATTACATTTATTTTTTTTTTTAAATTAATAGAGTTCTTATTTTCGAATATTATAAATATTGTTTTTAATAAAAAAATTGGAAAATAAAATATATTTTTTTGTAAAATTTTATAAAATCAGAAAAAATAGTAATAAAAAAAAACTAATAAAAGTTGTAAAAAAAGTACATGTTTTGTTGTTTTTTTTTTCTCATACAAAAAAATTTAATAAAATTTTCACTTATATGTTGTTTTTATTTCCTTGTTCTTGTTCTTATTATTTGAATTGCTATTCAATAAAAATGTAGTAGGTAAATAATAAAAAAGTATTTAATAATAAATATTCTTAATACAATAATCAATTTAATTATTTTATATTTTTATTACGTTTTTTTTTCTTATTATTATGCTAAAGTTTCAATTTTTTTTTCTTTTTTTTTTTTTTTGTATAATATAATATATTGTGCATACATTCAACTATTAATATAAATCTTTTCTTTGTTTCTTACTTTTTTTTTTTTTAATCTTATATCAATAAATTTAATTTAATTTAATTTAATTCATTTTATTTTCTCAATTATTTTTAAATACACGATATGAAACAATGATATAGATAAGCAAGCCCAGGCTCAATAAAATATTGAATTTTTTTTTTTCTTCTTTTATTCCTTCGAGGTTATTTAATTGGAACAAATAGGTAAAATAACAAATTTTTAATTATCATATATTTAGTTTTTTAATTAATCTAATAAAATCCATGATATTTAAACAAAATTAATGTCAAAATTTTTTCCCATACATCCTCTGTTATTTTTGCCTGAGTAGCTTTTTTATTTGTAACATTTTTTTATTTTTCACTTTTTAAAAAACAAAAAAATATATTTAATATAACATAAGGAATGTGATAATTTATCTTTTTATGTGACAATATTCAATAAAACTAAGAATATAAGAATTTCAATTTCATTAAGTCGTACAGAGTACAGTTTAATTTGTGTTATATTGTTGATTTCATTTGTTTTTTCTTCTTTGAAAAAAAAAAGAAAATATATATTTGAATTGTAAATAAATTTTCAAAATAAGATAAAGTTTTTATTTTTATTAAAAAATGTCGTAATTAGACTGAAATTATTAGCACATAAAATAGAACATTTATTTTTCAATATGTATTTAAAATGTTGAACTACTTTTTACTTCAAATTGATTTCTTCAACTGTTTTCAATTTTTTTTTCTATTTTTTTTTTTTTTTTGTAATTTTTGTAATTATAAAATTGACATAGACAAATGTACTAATTTTATGGTATATAAGAGATTAATAAATTTTATATCATATTTTATTGGTTTTTTTTTTTCTCTACCTCTTTCTTTCTCTGTATGTAGTTGTTAATATTTTTTATTTTATTATTTTATTTTTAATTTTCTTAATTTTTATTTTTTTATATTTTCTATTGAAATAATATCATGTTTTGTGTTTTTACTGTTTTCTTTTTATGTTTACATTGAATTATTTATTTAATTTTTTTTTTACTTACTTTTATTGTAGTATGATTTATTTTTTTTTTAAGTATGTTAATTTTTTGTAATTTCTTTTTTTTTTTTTTTAATAAATAAAATTACTAACTCAACAACACAATTTTTTTACTTTAAATTTATTTCTTTATTTATACTATATTATCAATTTTAATTTAAATATTTTTAATTTCAAATAAATGTTTGCAATTATTTATAGTGATTTTCTAAATATATTTTAATCATTTTTTTTTTTTCGCTTTTTTTATAATCTTTTTTTTTTTACAAATTTACCTAACACATTTCCAACTAATTTCACTAATACAAAAAGCACCTAAGTATGATGTAGTTTTGTAATTTTAATAAAAACTAAAAAAATAAAAATAAAAGCATAATTACAATAAAATTTTATTAAAAGTTATTTAAAGCTTGTTTTAAGTTTTATAAAAAAAATTTTATTTATTTGAATAATAAGATCGTTAGTTATTTTAATTCATTTCTTTATTGTTGTTGAAGGTATATTCCAAGAATATTTAATTTTTTTTTTCGAAATTTTTTCTCTCTAATGTAGAATAATAATCAAAGATATATTTATAATATTAGTTTATCAATAGAATAATTATAATAAATTGCTTTAAAAATATATAACTTATAGTTTTTAACAATTCAATTTGATTTTTAGTGTATTTAGTATTTTTAATTTACTGTTATTTATAGATTGCTTATAAGAGAACAATGTTATAAGAAATTGTGTTCAAATAGAAATAACAAAAAAAAAATTTTTTTTAATTAGAATTTGATTAGTTATTTTTAATAGCATAAAATAATAATCAAAAATTTTCAATTTTCAGTGTTCAATCTAAGCTTTAAACAATTAATTTCAAAATAAAAATATTAAAATAAATTATTTCCTAGCACATCGAAATTCATTTGAAAACAAAAAAATATTTTTGTTTCAATTTTAAAAGTCAGATCTTGTTTTTAATTAAATTACAAAAACAATACAAGTGTGACTTAAAAAAAACGCAAACGCTTACACTACATAATAACGTGATCTAAATAAATCAGTGGTGGTATTCACAAATTTATTTATTTATTAAATTTAAAAGTATAAAATAAAAATATCATTCAATTATTTAGTTTTCAATGAATATTATTTAATCCTTATTTGATTAAAGGACCTATTTATTATAATACAGAAACGAAAATATGGTTTTCGTTCGTTTAATCTGTTTTATTTCAGTTTTATTCTTTAAATTGTACATATAATTTATTGAACCATACTTTTAATTACATCTTAAATAAAAAAGTAATAAATTCGTTTTTACCACCACAAAATTTATTTTCAGAATAAAAAACTTTTTCTCATTTATAGACATAAAAACTATACTAGAAAACTGTACGTTTTAAAATATTCAAATCTAACAATTCTTAAATTTATACAATTTTTTTTTTAATATTATTTATAACGAATTTTAGGCAAAAATGTAATATAGTTTCATTAAATTATGTTACCATGCATTTTATTTCATATTTATTCATTTGTATTCTTTCTCTTTCATGTGCCACTTTTAATTTAACCCCTTTAACTATAATTTTAAATAAAAATATTTTTCTATTTACACTAACTCTGATGGCAGGTTTAGTTTCGATGTTTTTCTCTTATGATTTTATTTGATATTCTTTTATTTTTGTTTTTTCTATTTGTATAAATTGTTTAATACTTTATTTTCAAAAAAAAGTACTGCGACAAAATAATTTTATGAACTTCGATTATAATAATTTCAAATAAAATATAAATAAAATGTTAATAGTGGCACAAATTGAATTATTTTCTATAATTGGGTTGTTTCTGATGTTTTATTTATTTTTTATCATAAAATTATGAATCGAATTTATAATTTGTAGATGTAAATTACAAATTATACTTATATGTATATTTAATTTGTCTCTATGTATATAATTATGTACATTTTTTTTTTTTAAAACCGTGAATTTGTTCACAGTTTAGAAATATTTCAATATTTAAAATTTATATAAATATTATCTGTAATTCCACGATATTGATAAAAGAAAATAAGACAGAAAATTAAAATAGAATTTTATTATTTAAATTTTATGTAAGTATACATATGTACGTCTTGTTTATAAAAAGAAAAATAATTAAAAATATAATAAAATTTATATAATCGTTTTCTTCCTTTTTATGTTTTCTGTTTGCTATTTTTTTTATTTTAGAAAAAAATCCAATATCAGAAATATTTTTAAGAAGAATTATATGAAATACGAATTTTGAATAATTTTGTTTTTTTTTTATTATTATTGATGTACATGTTATATTATTATAATTATTTATTTATTTTTTCCTTTTCGCCTTTTAATTTATATATTATAAGTAGATTATCACCTATACTATACTATTCATGTACCTATTAAATATTAATTATATTATTATACTAAATTGTTAGTTTTTTTTAAACATTCATTTGCTTAAAATTATGTATTTTATAGAAATTTGTGAAAAATATAATTTATGTACAAAAAAGATAACAAAAATAATTATTAAAATTATAAACAAAAATTACAAAAAATAATATGACTTAAGAGTACATAATAAATTTACTTACAAATCAATCAAAATATGTAAATTACTATTATACATGAATAATTTAATAAAAATTTAACATTGAACCAAAAAATAATCAAAATAATAAAAGTATAATATTAATTTCCTTATTATATCTAAATTTTGGTTTATAGCTGAATTATTTTTAAATGTACATACAATTTTTTTTTTTTGTTTTTATGATAGTTTTTAAAATTTATATTTTTTATTATTTTTTTTTTTTTTTATAACAATATTTTGTTTTATGATATCCATTTTTTTGTTAATTATTTCTAAATATATTTTAGAATTACATATATATTTTTTTAAGGAAACAATTTTGTTGTAAAATTGTTTTTGATATACAATTTTTTGTCAGTGTACATAGATACGTTTTGGTATTATAGTATATTTTCATTTTACATTTTTTCTAACACATATGTATTTGTATATTTAGAAGGCTTAGCGGTTTTTATTTCTAATAAAGCGAATATTCATAATTTTATGTTAGTTTGTTGTTATTATTATTTTTCTATATATGTATACATAAATGTATGTATGTATGTATATATGTATTTTTTTATTTTTGTATATACTGAGTAATTTTAAGATGAATTGTGGGTATAAATAATTTGTATATATATGTATATTTATATGAAATGTATTATGTGTGGATTATTTTAGAAAGAATAGTATAGTGAAATTTATTTATGTTTAAATATGGAAGATAATTGCATTTTGTATGTAATATATATTTTCTTTTTATATTAATCAAATGAAAAAAATGTATTATAGAAAAGAAAAATATTGGAACAAATCTTTTCGAAGTACATGTGTATGTAATATTACTCAGTCTGTAATTGTATTTTCTTTTAGAATTTTTCATTTTTTTATTTAATTACATTCTTTTTTAATTAATAATTTAAAATAAAAGATAATATATTTGAAAAAAAAATTGTTAAATAACAGTAAGTGTATTATTTGTTGTTATAGTATTATTTGTTTAATAATATTGAAGTATGCAAAACAATAATTAAATAAATTTAACAATGGATTTTTTTTTCTTCTTCATATTTTATCATATTTAATGTAATAATAATCTGAACATTTGAAAATAATTGACATATAACGGTACATTTTTATTAAAAGTTAACAATTGCAAAACTATCACAGTAAACTAACAAATAATACAAAAGAATATATCTTTAAAATAATTCTTAACAATTTTTTTTTTCCCATTTTGATAAAGTTTTAAGATATTTAAAACGGAAAACATCATGTACAATTTATATAATGAGCTTTTGTACTACACTTTAGTAGCCTTATATTAGTTTACATAACTGTGTGAGTGTTTCTTTTTATGATTACATAGAAATACTTATATGGTAAAATTTTATAGGAGAAAATTTTTTGTTTTTGTCTCAATATTAAGTAGGTATATAATTTTGTATGTACAGTATAAATAGAATTAATGCATAATTTTTGTTGGTTTGATTTTGTTTTCTGTTCTTTATTTTGTAATTGAAAAAAAAAAGTTCTACTTATTATCACGAATAATAAGCATACATAATTGTATTTTTGTTAATAATTTTAATTCATAATAAATTCACATATATGATTATACAATATAATAGATAGATATCAATGTATGTATGTATGTATATAATATTTAAATATAAATACACGTATATATATATTTATTTATTTTGTTAAAAAGATTGTTTTTATCATGAAGCCGAACATTCTCTGTTAATACTTTATATAAATTTTTAATTTCAATTTAATTATAAACTTTGATTTTTAGTTGTTAAATCTGAAATCAAATTTTTTGGTCATTTTTAAAGATAGTCTCATGATTTGAAAATTAATATATTATACATATAATGAAGTTGAATATTTGGATAATACGAAAAGAGAAATTTCATAGAAAAAAATAAAATATCAGAATTTATGGTTTTATTGTTGTTGATTTTCTATAAAGAGTATACATTTTATTTTTGTTTGATTTTTTTCTTATGAAATTCATAATCTGAACATATGTATTTTGTATATTTTCTGTTTTCAATTTTATTTTACAACAAAATTATTTCCAACATTTTTTCCAAAAAAAGTAAATTTTATTTTTTTTTTTAAAAATGTTTTTTTTAACTTCATCGAATGAATATATGGTTGTTTTTTTTTTTTTTTTTGGTTTAAATTCTGTGTATTCAATTAAAGTTGTTATCAAGTAATGAAAAGTTAATTTCGTGTTTTAAATACTGTTTGTTTTTATTTTTCATATGTTATGTCATTATTTTTGTCTTAATTTTCTTTTTTTCTAATTTTTTATATTTTTATTTTTAATTAAGTACTAATATTTCAATTTATTATTATTATTATTTTTTATTTATTAAATATGTAGAAAAATTAATTAAAAATAGTTGTTTTTTTTTTGTTAGTTTCAAATGTGATGTAGGTAGTGTACACAATATAGTTGAAAATTATTTTACAAATTCAAGATAAAAAATAAGTAAAATGAAAATTTTATAAAACAAAATTTATATTAATTGTAATTTATTGTATAATTATTATTTTTTATTTGTTAATGTCATATTTGTTGGAATTTACATTTAATTTTTTTGTCATTTTGTATAATTTGTATATAATGTATAATAAGTATTTGTATATGTGTAACAAAATGATTACAAATATTTATAATATTGTTAGAATATTATTTTTCGAGATTATAATAATTATGTTCTTGAAAACATTTAAAATACTTTAAACACAAATTAATTGTTAGTTTTTTTAAAAGTCCTTTTTAAAAATTAAGAAAATTAATTAAGGACTATTTGATGGCTGAAAAGACATTGGAACTACAATAAAAAAAAATATATAAATATTTTTAAGATTTAAAAAAATTATTTCCAATTACAATCAAATTATAGTCAAATACAAAAAGACTGTATTACAAAATGCATTAATGTTTTGTGCTCTGTTTATTTTTTTTAAAAAAAGTTAACTGTTGTACAACCTGAAGTAATTCATTTGTGTCCGGTATGTTCTTGTGTATTTTAAAGAATTTTAATTAAATATTTTTTGAAATGTTTCCAAGAAAATAATTTCATTCCCTTTTATGTCTAAGTTAATAGTTATTTCATAAAAATTATTTATTTTATTTTTTATTATAATGAAAAAAAAATTATTTTCGTCCAAAAATGCATTTACTTATACCATAAATGTTCAGCAGGTATAGAGATTTTATATGTATATATGTATGTATAAGTATATACATAATGTAATTTTTATATTTTATAAGTATATTTTCGTTTAATTTCTTTTTCTTTTTCATTATTGCGTATAAGCTATACGCATAATTACATAAAACGTAAGTAATAATGCGTACAATTTTTTTTTTAAATTTTTTCTTTTTGTTGATTTTGTTTTTTTTTTTCTTAATTTTTCAAAACTTTTTTTTTTACTTTAAATCATCTTCAATTTCAAATTTATCATTATCTTTTGAATCTAAATTAAATGAGGTTATAGGAGATGTAGCATCTCCTTGTGGTGGGTCAAAGGTTGGTAAAAATGGATTTGTCGACGAATACTGTACTCTGTACGAACCTAACGTATGATAATTACTTCCAGAATTTGAACTAATAACAGATGAAAATTGTTGTCTATCATTACTATAGAAATTATAATTATTACTACTAGTACTTGCCATTGAACCAAAACCGCTTGTATTGCTGCTACTTTGTAGGGAATCCAATGTTGTTGCAAATGATGATGCTCCTGGTTCAGCTGTTGTTATTTTTGATGACATATACGAAGAAGATGTTATTTTAGGTAAAGTTCCATAAATATTCATAGTTGAATTTCCTTGAGAGCCATTTAAATTATTTGCTCCTGTTGTTGTAGGATGAATTGGGCTTGCAAAATTATTTGCTTGCTCTTGCGACTGCTGCTGCATTTGTTGCTGATTTTTAATAGAATAGCTCGATTCAGATTGATATAATAAATTTCTAGCTACACTTGTAGGTAATGTATTATTACTTATTTGTCTAGACGGTGAAGACACCTTATAAGATGATGATGATGATGCTGTTAATGAAGATTGTGGCATTGATGAGGATGATGTAATATCTTCAATATTTGTCTTTATACTAGCTGAAGGGAAATGATAGCTTCCTAACGAAGGTCCACTACTTATTTGACTTTTATATGATGTATGACTAATAGGCTCTGACAATAATGATGATTGTAATTGCTTATTTCCTATGACTTTATTATGGTTATTATTATGATTATTGTTGTTTGAATTATTATTATTTCCACCAGTAGTAAATAATGGTGAACTTTTTGTTGTTGCATAATCTCTTAAAGGTGGAGATGATGTTGATGGTGGTGGTAAAGCTACCGATGAGATTAATTGCTCTCTTAATAAATATTTAGACATCGTTTGTGACAATGGTGATGAAGTAGATGATGTTGATATTTTCGTTGGTGAAGATTGCGATGTTTCAATCGATAGTGGTATATTTTTAATGGATGAAAATGTTTCAGATGATGTCGTATTTGGTCCATAGCTGGTAGTGCCAGTGATTATGTTATTTCCATTCCTAGATTTTTCAACAATATTTTCTTTCGATTTAATTGCAGTCAAATCATTTTGATCTTGCTTAATTGAATATGAACTAGGAGATTCTCGCATTTTTACAGTTGCTGATGATGTTACACTCATAGCTGGAGACGCGCCTCGTTTCACGGTGTCAGTACCTTCACATAAAAATATATTTTTAAGAAATTTAATAACGTATTATTTATTTAACATAACAAAAATATTTTTTACCCGAGCCGGAACCGGACGCGGTTGACGTTGAGCTACTGCCTGGGGAGGGTGTGCCTGGCAGTGGCGATAGGGCGCGCATTCCCGAGTCCACTGAGACCACCGATTGATGGAGCTAAATTTTTAGAATTGTTATTATTTAAAATAATATGAATATGTAAGTGAAAAATACCTGTTGGCCCACTTGTTGCAAGACTCGAGGCGATTGAACTGATTGACCCACTGCTGATTGATACAGATGACTGCTGGGAGTGACTAAGTGATGATGTTGGCCTGGGAATTGATTGCTGACTATTGAAGGGGATATATGATGGCTGGATACCTGGGGTTTGTCCACTTGCAATGCACTGGCTTTGTTTCCACGCTGCCCTGTTGGCTCGCCGCGCCGACCTGTCTACATAGGACTCTGTATTAACCATATAGATTGATGTGGAAAGTGGAATGTAAGCAAATGAAAATAACTATTGTCCAAATTGCTAGTGAGTGTTGTGATTTGTAGCAAAATAAAAAGTGAAATGATGATAGTGAGATACTTTACCGTTCTGGATTACGTTACCTGAAACAGAACTAGACGCTGATTGTGGTTGAGGCCAAATTTGAAGTAAATATTTTAATACTGCAATTGGTTGTGCATGATCAATTTCAGTTCCAGGAGCAGCGTTAGCCGAATGAAGCATTAATGGTGGTCCCATAACAGTGGCCAAAGCCTGCGCTGACATTTTGTTTCTTTCTGAAGCAGACACAACTAATGATAAATGGTCCAAAAGAAAAACTAAGGTTGCCTAAAGATAGTACGAAAAATATACAATTTTGAATCTGAATAATTTCAAGATTACTATACATATATTACATATCCCAAATTTTCAATTATATTTGAATTTTCCTTAGTCGAATAACTTACCCTATTCGCCCTAGGTAAACAATCTAAAATACTAAGCATTAATTTAGCGTTTCCTTCAGGATCGTCCGGTAAACAAACAGCTGCGAAAAAAAAAATTTGTTGTCCTAGAAAAAAAAAACAAGGTATTTTAAAAATATTATTTACCTAAAGCATCTACAGTCATTTGGAAAAGACATCTAGTAAACAAAGGTTCTGGAAGCTCCCTGAGATAATCTTTTAACACGCCAGTTATAACATTAATATCAGGAACATGTTCCGGGCTCAATTCAACAGCTCTACTATTCCTCTCAAAAGCTTCCCTCAATAGTCGTTTTTTAGTTGCCGATCCACAAAGTCTATACAAACCAATAATGTCTAAACCTCTTCTTTCTATTTCTTCAACACATCTTCTTAGTACTATTGGAACTGGAGCACTTCCTGGTGCTCCTTTTGATTCACGGTTAACCACAGTTTCTAAATCTGCTCCAAATAATTGAGGATAACCTTGTCTTAAACATGGAAGTCCACGTCTTCTGTATAATGTGACTGGGTCAGTATGACGTAGGCGAATATAAATGGTTCCACGAGGTTCAACTTTAAGTGCCAACTGATGCAGTGGAGATTGTCTAAGCAAGGATGCCAAAGATATAGCACCGCGATAGCAAAGTTTGTGTCGATGTTGTGGATCCCATGAATATACAAGTACATCAAGTTGTTTATTGCAGACCAAGTCCAGTTCGAACGATTCATCCCAGTCAAATTGTAAATCTCCTGATCGAACAACAGTTCGAGCTTTATGAACTCGATCACATTCCAACACGCAATACAAATCTCTCATTTGACTTTGCGTTGTTTGCGCTACTTCTGGAGTGGATCGTAAACCTCGACCTGCGAGGAGGTGGATCCACAGCATTCCAGATATTCCACCTACATCGAGAATTGGCTTGTCTAGCTTGTACTTAACGAATTCTGCTGGATTTATATCTATTTGTCTGTGCGTTCTTGGAAGTGTTGCGCTTGGGGTAGGAGCTGGACTTTGATGGCCACTCAGAATACTGCTAGGACTACTGGGACCTGGACCAGTTGAAAGTTCAAGAAGTTGTCTCATGCGCCGTATACTTGGCGAACGTATAGAAGAAGGTCCGCCTATGTGCTGTGAAGACATTGACCTTACTGGAAGTGACGAAATCCCTCTTGGTCCACTTACATGCCTATCGAGAGTCCCAGTCAGAGTTCCTGTTCGACTACTGTAAATGCTTTCAGTCTGAAAACAAATTTTTTTTTTGAAAATTTTAATAATATTTGAATACAAAAAATTACATTTTTTAATGCATCATGGATATTTTCAGCACTGCAAGAGAATCGATGAGTACGAGGTTGACTCAAAATATCTCGTGTCAATCTCATTTGTTCACAAATTGCAGAGCTACTTGGTGCACGTCTTAACCATGCTCTATATTCATCTGAAGTAAAAATGGAAGGACTTGCACTAATTCGAGACCTCAAGTCTCGTTCTCTTCGTGCTGGCAGTTCTGGAGCTGATAAATTTCCATCCGTATCATCCACGAGTCGTTCACTTATACGTGGTCGAAGTCCTCCCAATCTCACACCTGGTCTTTCTCTTGGCAATGAATTAAATTTTGTGAGATCCGTTCCACCTCCCAAGACGGATGTGGTTCCTCTTGGTATACTACTAATTGCTGGTCGATTATAATAGTAATAACTAGGACGAGGGCCAATTGTAGCTTCAGTGTCGCTTGAATAATCTAGTGTTGGCCGAGAACGCCTTGTCAATGTGGATGGTCCACTAGGTGGTGTGCCATATTTTGATGTTCTCGGGGGCTCATATCTTCCATATCTGCCTAATGTTCCACCTGTTATTGTGCCCGTTTTCAAGCTTGATCTTAAAAGTGAATGTCTTCCTAATGATGATGAATAATCTGTGTACTCGACGCGAGGCAAATGTTGGTCAGATCCACTACGTGGAAATCTTGTGTGCGATTGACTCATTCCTACTCCAGTACCAGTTGACATACGTCTAGATGGACCCGGATAAAATGAATGTACTTTCTCAGCTAAACTCTCTAACGTCCCTGCATTTTG
Source organism: Bombylius discolor (assembly GCA_939192795.1). Classification (NCBI taxonomy): domain Eukaryota; kingdom Metazoa; phylum Arthropoda; class Insecta; order Diptera; family Bombyliidae; genus Bombylius; species Bombylius discolor. Next base: position 632,535 of record OW584241.1, on the reverse strand, counting down.
ATAATATGAATGTGATGGAGCAAATGAATGGCTTTTTGGCTGTTCCGTTATAACAGATGGTGGTGGTGGTGGCTTATAACCCCAGCTTGGTGGTTCGCTTATTGTATTGGGACGACTGTTATAATAAAGGTCTAGTTGCTCGCTTTGTGGGCTGTAGTTATTTAGGCCGAGCCCTAATCGTGACCGAGATTCTGTCATCTCTCTGCCATCACCTGGAAAGGGGAGCCGGGGCTTTTGGTAAAGGAATTTTTGGGGTGAATGGTTTATACCTGTACGCCTTTCACGCGATGAACGCGATCTTGGTATTCTATCAGTTTCGTCCATATCTTCTTCTCTTAGATCTCTTTTGATTACAACTACCGGAGGTGGCTTTTGTTCAGGACGTGATAGTGGCGGTGGACCGGGAGAACTAGCACCACGAGTACCACGTCTTTGTCTTATTGCTAATACTAGACGCCGGGGAATTGACATTATAATGACAACATCATCAAGTGACATATGCGTTACGTCTACAAGATTAACAGCCAATATTTCATCACCAACCTGAAAATTAATAAAAATTAGGTAAGTATAAACTTCAGAATATTAAATTAAATTATTTGGAAAATTACCCTGAGGCAACCACTATTGTAAACTGCCGATTCTAAAGCTATTCGTGATATGAATACACCATCAGTTCTGTCTGCCCCATTACCTTCTCTTATGTAAAGTCCCAGTGTTTGTCCAGGTCGTTTTACGATCTCTACCAACTTGAAAAAGTTGATTGTCAATTTAATACTTCGTTATTACTTATTCAATAGATTTCAAACTTACTTGTACAGTATGTCGAGCATCGCCTTTTGTCATTAATCTTTGTGCAGCTTCAACCGCGTGTTTCCCACCGATGCATCTTGGTTCCAATATACGAACTATCATCTCCCCACGTCGTTCCACAGCCTATACTCGTATATGTTTTCATAAACAAAATAAATAAAGAAAGTTTTTTTTCTTATTATAATACATTTGATAGAATTGTTTCAAATACCTCAAGGGCTGCGGCTGTACTTGGATCATGATCATTTTCCACAGCTTCTATCTGTCGAAATATTTCTGAACTAATGCCAGATACCTTACGAAAATCTCCCTGTAGTAGAACAGGCTCTTTAACACCTTGCCTTTGTGGTAATGTTTGTTGCATTTGTGTTGCTGGTAATGGACCTGGTGGTGCCCTACCAGGGCTAGCTGTAACATCAGGAACTGATCTTCCATTTTCCTATAAAAATAAAAATCAAGTATACTAATTTGGAAAGAAAAAGAACTAAAACTGTTATACTTAGATTGCATAATACTTGACAATTAAATATTTTATTTTCCTATTCAAAGAATGAGAACAAAATTTAAAAAAAAAAAATTTTCATATTCAAACACATTGTACGTGATTAGATAATATAATACACATGAAAATATTTAAAAAATTGTATTTAAAGAATTCAAATATTTCAAGAATGCATCCTTGACTCTTCTAGAATATTGAAAGAATTTTTTTTTTAAATAAAAGACGAATTATCTAATTCTGACTTTAAACTAAAGCATATATTAAAGAATTTGTGCAGTGATGTGTGCATGTATTTACCGCATACGCATTCATATTTTACATTTTAATATTTTATATGCTAAAGATAAACATTATACACACGAACAATATAAGTATTTAAACATTAAAAAATCCTCAGTCCTTCATACATGTATCTATGATTCTTCAAATTTTAATATACTATATTGCTTTAATAAATCATATAGGAGTATTAAATAATTGCATGTTGCTACAGTATTCATTATTACTTTTTTCTATAATAGTATACTATAATTTTTTTTTAAATAGGTTTGTTTGTTTAAAAATTTTCCACAAACATACAGTGACGTAAATAAAAGTCATTTAGATTTACAAATTTAATGACAAGGACAGAATAATTTAGATATGCTTTCTATTGAAAAATATATATTTCATTTTGACCTTTTCTTCTTTGCAAGTGCACAAATATTAAGTTTTAACTCTTGTACATATAGATTTTTTTTTTTAAATTTCTTTTAGAAAACTTAATAAGTTTCAAATATTGTCAATCACATACAGTTCCGTCTCAAAAGTTTAACTTGTACATCTTGTTTGAAAGTACTTTTGTTTTTTCTAAAAAGGAAAAAATAATTGTATAAAATATTTTTCGTGTTTGTACAAGGTGGACTTCAAATAATTGAATAGTTCTTACTTTATCATTTCATGTACAGTTTCGAAAGGTTGTATAATCGTCTTAATAAATGTATTTTAAATTTATTTTTATTTTATTTTATCAATACCAAACACCCTGTATAGTGTCCATTTTATATGAAAAGTTTAATATCTGCAACTGATATCATTTATCAAATATTTTTTTTTGTTATTGTTGTATTACTCATAAATGAAAGTTTATACACATACTAGAAGAATAAAAAAAATATATAAAATATAATTTTATAAAAAAAAAGTATTAGTTTTTAATGGAATTATATTTGAAAGTGTTTTAAAAACACTTAAATTTACTTTTTATATAAATAAAAAATGTTTATAAAATGTTTGTGACTTATGTTGTGTTAAAAGAAACACATATTTGATAAGTCATTTAAGATTTTTATTTATAAATTTTTTGAACGTTAATGTTCCTGTATATACAATTTAGAAAATTTCTAAAGAGTTTCTAGTTTTCAAAAAAAAAAAAAATATAATTATCGAAATTAATTTATAAAAATAAAAATGTCAATAATTTCGTATCATTTTAAAAATATACTTTTTTCTAATTTTAAACGATGATGTATCATTCATAATATACATATATTATATGTATATTTTTACTATAGGTAAAATTTATTTCACATTTAATCAACAAATGAATATTTATAAGAAAAGAAAATCAATAAAATTAAAATATCTATTTGATAAACTTTTACATTATAATTAAAATTGCGTCAATAATCAAAGAATAAATTTAAGTACATATGTACATACATACATATATGAGTAACTATATTGATATCACATTATATCTGTAAATTTTCACATGTAAATATTATTAAAAGGGAAATTTTGAAATTTTTCAACTTCATTAATCTTTTCTTGTATATATACCTACATATAAAGTTTATTATGTTTATTATAAAATAATAATATTCCATTAGAATATGACTTCATTATTAATAATGTAAAAATGAAAGCTTCTTAAAGGATTAAATCATAAAATAATTTTACGTTGTAATCGATGAATATTATAATTTACTTGTACGATACGATACATGAATTCTATATTTTTATATACTTAAAAAACATACATTGTTGTCTTCATTTGAGTGAAAGTAGCTTTTAAAACAATAAATACTGTCATATGCTATTTGAATTGTAGGATTAATGTGATATCATACATCTAAATTTTATTCATTCAAAAGAATCTTTAATTTCGAAATATTGCGTGAATGAATACAATAATTATGTCTGAAAAATAATAATAGTGAATATAATAATAAATATTAGTTTTTAAAAACAAAAAAAGTAAGAAGACAAATTAATTTATTTCTTTTTTTTTTTTAAATTATAGTATAATTATAAATACAAAAAGGAAAAAGGTACAAACCTTTTTAATGCTACTAAAAAAGCATCCACTACTTGCGCTATCACACATTAACATTTAAATATAATTTTTTTATACATTAAATATTTTTCATATTTTTATTTATATTACTTATTTTATTTAAGAATTATTTTGAACTCGTACGCTTTATAAAATTAATAAAACATTTCGACAAATGATTTTTGTTTCCTTGAGAAAAAAAAAGAACTAAGAAAAATGTGAAACAAAGAAAAAACAGTATATAGGTAAATTATTGAAAGACCTAGGCACAAAGCAATTAAAGCTTAATTGTTAAAGACTTTTTCCCCTTTTTTAATTGCTTTTTAAATTTTACAGCACAAATTTTATTTCACATGTAAATTATGATTCATTTTTATGTTTTTTTTTTTTCAGTGGAAATATTTAACTTTTCTATATATATTTAGTTCTTTTGACAAACTTTTTTTGTTAAATTTAATTCAAATTCAATTTGGCCAACTCCAATATCCAATAATCCATGAAAATTTCTTTTGTAATACAAACTTTTAAAATTTAAAACCGAATTTAAATTTTCCGATAAAAAAATAACCAAATTAGAAAAAATAAAGAACAATCGAAAAAAGGACGACACAAAATTTTTTTTTCGTATTGTATAGATCAGTACTTTTAGGGAAAAAAAAAGTAATCTTTTTTCTTTTTTTGCACGAGCTAACGCTTCAATAATGAAAATTCAAGAGCAGCAGCAAAAAGCAGTAGCAGCAGCAAAAAGCAGTAGCAGAAAAATACTTTTTTAGCAAGAAGGGTGCAAACATGGCGCTTCAATAATTTCTCGTATATACAATTTGTATGTATTTGTACGCGTACTACTATACATATGCATGACTAACATTTAGAAAACGATTTTCATAAGCAGAATAACATAATAAATATACAAAATATCATTATGTGTGTGCGGTATGTAATTTATAAACGGCGAATAATTTATAATTTAAGAAGGCCATAGATACACATATTGGGGGGTTACAATTTGTTGAGTACCTACTTTTTTTTACTACATACTTTTAAATTTTTTTTTTTTAATTTAATCTCTTTTTTATTATTTCTCTGTTTTACGTTTTAAAAGCTTTTCTGATGGGGTAATCGATTTTGCGCATATTTTTGATTTATTTTTTTGTTTTCTTGCCATTATTAATTTTCATTTGAAATTTAAAAAAAATGTATATGTTACGGTAGATACATTTTTTTTAAACCAAATTGATATCGAATAGTTTAAAATTATTCATCTTCAAAAGAAAACATTTTTACTCAATTTTTCTCACGTTATGTTCTAACGTAGAATGGTTTTTTTTAATTTAAGAAAAATACAAACCCTTTCATATTTCTGAAATGTTTTTTTCCCACATGAAATACCATTTTAATTAAATTTTCTTTAAATATTTGTTATTAAACTAAACAAAAATTGCTATTAAAAATAAAAATTTAAAAAAAGAAATGTAAATTTTTGATCATTTAAATTTTTCAAATTAAAAAAGCTTAAATTCATTTTTTTTAAATTAGTATCTTACATATTTGTAAAAACCATATCTTATGAATAATTACCCTTAATATGTTAATTATCCAGGATGCTAAATTTTATGAATGTTTTCACTCGATCTTTGTTTTTTCTCTTCTCTTTTTCTTTTTTTTTCGAGCAAAAATGATAATTATATGTGTACTTAGAATGTATTTCTATGTCACTTATTGAGTATGTATGTACATATCTTTTAAAATGCACATTCTGCTGTATATGTAATAATTAAGCTTGATATACATATTATATGTATGTATATGTATTTAAAAAATATATATTCATACATATATAGTATATAATTTTATGTGTAGTGTCAGTATCCTACTCGTTTAATGCCCTTTGTCGAAAGGTCCTTGTGCTTTTTATTACATAAAAGACGTTCACTACTATGTATGTATGTATTTGTGTTTGTATATTTTCTAGGATGATCATTAGGAATACATTGAAAAATATCGAAATAAAAAGCTTGCGTACTAGCCCAAATCTGTATAATAACCAACAATAATTAAGTCTATACTCTATAGACATACTGATACTACACTAAATGGTACGTACAATTTATAGTAGTAGAAAAGAAAAAAAATAATAATGATGAGAACATGAATGAGCTGTTGCCGGTTTTCATTCACAATATAATCACATCCTGTCTGATCCTTCTTAAACACACCATACACCTAGTGTTTTCTCTATGCCTAACACTTTATTTTTTATTTTTTAGTTAGCTATCGTTACGTATGAAAACTGTATGTATACGTATGTTTTTTCTTTTTTTCAAAACATTTTAGAATATAACTCAAATATTTTACAAATTGTACACAACACTTTTATTTTAAATACGTGCGATATTCCTTTATTATACTTAGTATGTTTTGTAGAAGGACTAAGATGGTAAGTAACTATTTATACCTATATTAAATATTTTTCTATGGCTAAAATACTCCCAACTTATTTTTTATTTTTTTTAAATATTTTTAGCGTCATACAGAAGTGAAATGACCTTTACAAAAGAAATATTCTACACAATATACCTAATATAAAATAGAAAAAGTATTAAACCAAAATTGTGTATAAGACATTACAATTTGAAAAAAAGAAAAAGAAAAATTAATATACATACATACATACAAACATACAATTTGGTATTTTTAGGTACGTACAGTACAAATTTAGAATTGTTGAATTGGATAGGTCATGAATGGCATGTTTGTAACACATTTATTCATGTTAAATTTAAATTTTTGTACAAACTATAATGAAATAATTGATGTCTGTCCATAATATAAACAAACTTAAAATTTTTTTTAAAAAAATGTTCTATGCTTTATACTCGAACATCCTATTTCAAAAAGGCATTCAGCTTGTTTTAATTGAATATGAAGAAAAAAACAATAACATGTTTTAACTTTACAAATTAATTAAAATTTTATTTTATAATTATTTTTCTTGTATACGTTAATTTCATTTTTGTGTAATAATTATTTTGAAAGGAAAAATACTTAAATACTTTACATTTTGACAGTTTCAATTATTCTTTGACATCAACTTCTATTAAAATTTTAATTTTTATCTACATAAAAGCTTTAATTGTTAATGTAAAACAAGAACAATTTTTTTTGTAATTTTTTATTGTAAATAATTTGTCGTTGAAAGTATGTATTATAAAAATTCATACTATAGAGTTATTGTCTAAGTAAAATATGTATATAAACAAGTTGTAATAGACTTTTTTCCACAAAATATTTTTGTTTGTTTTTATTAAAGATGTTAATCCGGTGTTAGTTGAAAATTTTATCACATCTTTAACTTCAATTTCATTTTTGTTTTCTAATCTTTAATTTTTTTTTTTTTTAAATGGATGGTACTTAGTAGATAAACTACTAACATATAATCCTATTAATATCCGATAACAACATTGAATAAATTTTAATTAGATCGTCACAAGTATTTAATTCCACATTTGTTTATAAAAAGTAAAAGTATAAGTAAAAGTGTGTAAGTCCAATAGAGGCCTGAAGTAACAAAACGTGCTAATTAAAATGAAGAAAATTAAGTTTTTTTCTTCAAAAAATAGATATCTAAGAAGAAAAATAAGATCTTTAATTTGATTTTGTAGTCGTTATTATTCAAGCTTACCCACCTTAATTCATTTCTATTAAAAATCTTGGTTTCTTATTAAAACGCTAATTAAAAGCAATCTGATAAAAGTCTTGTTCATCTTCTTTATTACATTCTTTTACTTTTACTTTACTCTTTCTTAATTTGTGTATGTACACAAATTTAAAATTTATTATATAATATATAGAAAATAAAAGGTAGGTGTAGATTTTATATTATACACGTACACAAATGCAAGTGTATATTTTTTAGAAAGTTTTAATTAAAATAGAAACCTCTTCACATCATTTTGAAATGATGTAAGTGCAAATTGAAGATAAATTGCTTTGATTGAATCATAGAACCGCGTAGAACATTATTTAATTATAAGAAAATTATGTATTTTAGATAATTTTAAGATAGGAATAGTTATCATATATTTTTAAATAAATTGTATATTTTAAATGTGTGCCTGTATTTTATGATTATACATTATCATAATAAGTACCGTCATAACAAATTAAATTATTTTTAATTATATAGAATTTTATTTTTTATAAAAATGTTGAAACCAAGCTGTGAAAATGTAGAATTCAATTTAATGAGTTTATTGGGTTCAATTTTACAGGAGCATAGTTTTAAATGAGGAAGAATGACAAAACATAAAGTTTATAATAAAAATATAATGAAAAACATTTAAAAAATTCAAGTGTAAAATTTAAAATGATTTTCAACAGACCATTAGAATTATAAAATCAAATAACCACATATGTATGCATAATCAATGTTAGTATGTTAGTATGTATATATGCATATATGCATTTATTTTTTAACCTATTGTTCTCAGATATATATTACATCAAAATATCAAAAAACTCACAAATATTTCAATAAATTCATTTCATTTAAATGTACATACATGTGAAGAATTTATCTGTAGGAAATAGGAATCGATATCTTTCTTAGATTTGTATATCTTATATAATTCTTACATAATTATCAGTATAAATAAAACAAGATATTGTACGATCAACATTTTATAACCACTTCATTTGAAGAAAAATAAACTCTTTAATGATTTATAAAAATATAAAGAGAAAAATCATTTTATATTATGAAAATATATATGATATTCTTCAAATATATGTACTTTTTAATGTAATTTCTTTATGAATGTATGTAAAAAAGATTATAAACTATAAGGATTTCAAAAGATTTAAAAATAGGATAATAAAGAACGCTTTTGTTGTTGTTTTTGTTCTTTTCTTAAATATAGGACAAACATTTCATTTTCATAAAATATATGTACATATGTACATATACCTACTATATATATATTTTTTTCTTTTCTATTTATGAACATAAAAATATCTCAGTTACAGTTATAACGATGACCTTATTCTAGAATAATTTTTTTTATATTTACCTATTTCTTTTTTTATTTTTATTTTTTTTTTCTAATTTAAACTTTATTTGTAAGGATAAATAATAATACAGTTAGTATAGAAAATGAAAAATAAAAGCGCATAAAAAAATGTATTTTCTTATATGTTATAAAAATTGCAAAAAAAAAAAGGTTAAGAAAAGTTTAGAATCGCGTATTAAAAAAATAAGGAAGAAAGAACATGCATAATATAATTTAAAGGTTTATCAAACAAACACAGACTTTTTTCTTTCTTTTCTGTTTAAGAAATTTTCTACCTTCTAAAAAGCGTATGTAAATGTGTATGTACATACATAAATGTTCCACATAAAAAACTACATCCACTATAAAGAAAAATGTACATATATGAAACACGATATTGCAACATTAACAATTTTAAAAGTATGAATAATGATGAAGGTTTCACGAAATAAGTACATTAGAAGAGAATATAAGTAGTACTTGAGAGCGCATCATATTGAATAAAATAAGAATTTTCGCTATTTATTTTTTTCGTTTTGTTTTTTTTAAAATGCTATTCTTATTATACCGTGCAATTTTACCTAATATATTAATAATGTTGTTAATTCAAATTATTCAAACCAAAAGAGAAAAAAATATCCAAGTATATTCAAGAGTTTCAAGTCAAGCGGGTGTTTTAGTTAGATTAAATAAAAAAGGATCTAGACTGGAACCTTTACATTCTAAAGAATTGAAACAACAAAATCAGATATTACACCAAACACAAAAAAATACCCAAAAAAAAAAAAAGAAAGAGCTTATTACTAACAATACCAAAAGCTTCCAAACGTTGTAATTATAACTGTGACATTTTTTTGAGAAACAAATTATAATTACTACAAAATAAAATTAATTAATTATTTAATTCAAATATATAATAGCTTTACCTTTCTTCGTCCACAACAAAGCATTCTTCGCGTACGCGAATGTCCAGTAGCTGCTTTCAATCGTGTAAACTTCCTCCACTGCATTAGTGATGTGCAATACTAAATAATCTGGCCCAATCTCGCTTAATTGCAGGCGTTAAAATGCGCCGCGTATTGCAAGTTTTTGGGCCAATTTTATAGGATACATTTAAACACATTTATTTTTTTTTTTAATATATTATATTTTTATAAATTTTTGTTGTTGTTTCAGTTTAAAATAATATTAATTATAATTAATTAATTTATTTATTAATAATTATTACTCCTATAATTCAGTATTATTGTGTATAGTAAAAAATAATTTAAAAAAGAAATATAGATTCGGTTCTTTGTTCCAAAATAAACGAACTTTTCTGTATACATATATAATTCAGAAAAAAATTTGTTTAAAAATTATTTTTAATATTATTTACACATTACAAATTTACGTGTATAGTATTTTTAAATTAATGTTTTTATTTGTTATATCATTTTGTTTTTCTTCTTTTTTTTAAATATTATATAAATTTTGTTAAACACATTATTTTAAAATTATATTATTATTAAAATTATAGAGATCAATACATTTGTTGTTGTTGTTTTTGTTGTTGCTATCGTTATCAATTATTCATCTTACATATATATGTAGTATGTATATGTATATGTATGTATATATAATTTTACAATCAGTCAAAATTTTCCTTTTTTGTTTTTGTTCTATTAAATTATTGTCTGTTCTCATTATAATTAAGTATAATTCAAATAAATTTTATACCTTTGGAAAAATCACATATTTATTAAAATTACATTAAAAAAAATATACATATGTATATGTATTATATATACAACAACAAAAAAATCAGGATAAAAAAAAATTTAATTTTTTACTACTTAAATTTATTCACTTCTTTGTAATTATCAAAAATTTGTATTCCTTTATATTTTCAATTTTAAATGAAAAATCAAATGAATTTTTTTTTTATATTTTTCTTATCTTTCTTTTTTGTTTTTATTTTAATCATAATTTTATCACAAAAGACATTTTATTTGTATATCCTGAATAAAAAAATTTTTTTTTTTTGTATATTCATTATTTTTTCGAAAAGAATGAAATTAAACGGAAACGATAAAAGCCAAACCGAATAACCCCAATGGAGTAAAAGTAAATGGACCTATTGGCACAAATTCAACCATAAAAAACAATCATCATCATCGTATGCGCTTTATACTGCTGTGTGTTATATTACATAAATACAATCAAAAATGTAATATGATGGAAAATGAAAACCCATTTCACCGGATATACTTTACGATATACAATTGTGGTACGGTTTTTATGTATACAATATTCTGGTGTATACATTTGATTGCTTGACATAATTTTTTTTTTCTGTTTTTGTTTTTCATTTTATTTATTTTTTTTTCTCAATTACCTGAATTTTAAAATTAATTACTAACATCGAGTATTTATGGCCTACAGTAAAGAGAAAAAATTTGTCTACTGTAAATGATTGTGGTTTTTGAAAATTTTTAAAAATTTGTCTTTTTTTTTCCATTTACCTTTTACTTCTGAATTAGAAAGCAAAAAAGGAGAATTTCAAAATTTTCATGAAAAAAAAGACACTTATTTCAATATTTTTCCCCTTTTTCTTTTTTTTTTTGCCAAATAAAAATACACATGCATTCATATAGTCGTATATAGAACGATATGTTTTCTTATGATATCACAATCATACACATTTTCTATATACAAAAAAAACTTCTATATATTGTACACATGTATACACAATACACATTACAAATACATTTTCGTCGTATAATTTCGTATAATTTTCTTTATCGATCGATTAAAATATATTCTATTTCCTTTTTTGAAGAAATTAACAAGAAGAAGATGATAAAAAAAAAAAGAAATAAAATGTAAGAATTTTCTTTAGATATAAAAATTCCAATACATTGTACGATACAATGTATTTAATATTTTTTGTTTTTTAAACAATTAAATAATTGATTTTTTTTGCACAATAAATTTCATAGATTTCTAGAATAAAAAACTAGGAAGTTCTAAATTAAAACCCTTGAAAACTATATAAAGTAGCATTTTAGGCCATTATGAAAAGAAAAAAAAAACAAAAACTTATGATTTTCTTGTTTATGAAAGTAAGTTTTCTGTATTAAAAAGGAATAAATTTCATTATTTTAAGATAAAATTTATTAAAATGTCAAAAATTCTATACTTAAAACTTAAAAAAATACAATGAAAAAGTTTTTATCACTATTTGCTTTATGTATCACCTCGGTGGTCATTTTTTTTTTCTTTTAAATTTTTTGTATGTAAAAAGTCACTTTTTTCTTTTTTTTTAATTCAACAAATATACCGTTTTAATCACATAATTATTTAGAAATAATTTAAACATTTTTATTTGAATAATTATTGTGATTTTCAATTTGAAATTTTACTTAATTTTTGTGCCAAACTTTCTTTTTCCCTTAAAAATAAATTTGTAATAAATTTGATAAAAAATTTTCTCCTATAATAACCGAAAGGCTTCCGAAAGAGAAGTAAATAAGGCTACTTCTTTTCTGGTATATCCATAGAATCCGAAAAAATATTTAGTGGCGAATTTATTTTATCGTCGTTTTTTAAACAATCGATTACAGCGAAGTTCAGTATAAGAAGAAAATCGCAAGCTAATGCTTAGGGTTGTAAGTGTCATGTCTGCGACTCTGTGAGCTTGCGTAAACTCAACAACAACAAAAAATCCTTATCTTTCTCATTCGATTTTTTTTTATCTTACACACATGTATAAAGTGGGGGAATTTATAGTGTGTTCATAAAATATTTTAACACATACAAAAATAAGCTATCTATATAATTTCAATAATAAAGTTATTATAATTGAATTTTGCCCTGCCTTATGATTTGTAAAATTATAATATCCAAGGTGTTATTAAACTGCTATGTATTAAGAAAAAAAAAATCTAAGAAAAAATACCGTAGGATAAAATAAACCTGAAATCAAGGATTCAAAAATAATGAATTTTTGTATTTCCTCATTATGCTGTGAATAGTTACATATATAAATAATTGCATGTTTCTTATTAATTATATGATTCAAAAGTTTGAATATAACGACGGTTAAAAATAAAAACGCGCCATCGTTATTTTTGAATTAATATTAATCTACATCCGGTTCATGATATGTTGAATTCAACTCGAGGCGTAAACACGTCATTTTTGGAAACGTCAATGTCAAATGTTTATTTGATTAACACCTCGTTTGACAGTTCCAATTTGTGAAATCAACACACAACATACAATACAAATTAGAAACTGATTGAGCAGGTTGTTTGTTTTTGTAGACAGATTTTTTTACATGGATTACTTATCGAAAATTTAATAAAGGTTTGTTGAATAAATAAAAAACTTTCATTTAAATCTTTTGATTTATTAAATTTTAATTTTAATTCATCAAGATTTTTAAATATAATTCTTGTTTTCATAGCGCATGTTTAAATATGGTGGGTTTTCGATTTGTAGCCAAGGTAACATGGCCTTAGCAACGGGAAAAACAACTGAGTTAAGGTTTTGATTTTAAAAAGATTATTACTTTGTAATTGCAAATTTTTTCAAATTAAAAAATTGTATTTGCAGATAATTCTATAATTAACATCTTTAATAGCACTCGAGTAACAGTTGCTAAAAAACAATAGCTTTTAATTAATCAAGCACATTCTGTTCATAAAAGAAACAGTAAGTAATTAAAAAATGTTTCATTATTTTCCTTTGTTTTTATGTTAATATTTAACTCATAGTAGTCTATAATAGTAATTTTTCTGAATTATTTAAATAAAAAGTGGCTTAAGAAATCTTAAAATGAAATGCAATACACAAATAAGGACATTATTCACGTATTATCAATAAAAAGTCGTTTGATAAACTTCTGTTGTAAATTATAAATGTATATAAGAAATTAAAGCATATTATGTTGCTTTTTTCTAAAATATTTAAGTACTTTATCTGGAAGTGTAAAATGAAAAATAAAAGTTCAAGGATCATATTTTACAAAAATTTCTAAAATAGGTAAATTAACCTTATTATACTCAGATAATCTGAAATTTTTTAATTTAGTAGAAATTTCAGTTTAACATCTAAATGCGACTGTTTTTTTTGTTTCTTTCAAACTTTCTTACCTAAAGTTATAATTCAATTTTTTTATTCTCTAAAAAAAAAAGTCATTTCAGTGTCATACAAAATTACCGAAGATAGTGAAAGTTTATACCCGCAAGACATTTCGAATTTATACCTACACTAATATCCTACTTAAAAGAATCGTTTTTATTCAGATATACATAATAACTCTCCTCTTCCAAATATTCTCTTATTGTGAATACTAAATCTACTGCGTAAAATTTAAAAAATTCGTATTAAAAATTTTAACCAATAATCATTGCTAAATTTAAATTGAAACCGCATTTAGAAAAAAATAACGTTTTTATTCTAAATAAATTTTAATGAATAAAATAAACATAGACATTGTGTAACTATTTTTGAATATAAACAGAATTTCAGAATAATACTTACAAAAACATGTCTTAAATTAAAAATATATTTTTAGTCATTTTCTAACTGGGAAATTTCAAATCGAATGTAAAATTTAATTTGGTCTTTATACAAATAATAGTAACTACACATGCCATAGAAATAAGTAAAAAAAACAAACAAATAAAAATGTTATTTTTAAAAATTTAAGCTAACAACAGTTTACGTAAATTTAGTTATTTTTAATTTTAATTTTAAAATTTTACAAAATTTCTCATGTATCAAAAGAATTTAATTTTCGTAATCGAATTTCTAAAAAAAAATTTGTATCTTGAAATAATTTTAAGTACAAAAAACCATGAGTATGAAAATTAAAACCTAAATTTTTTAATTATTTTTGCAAAATAAAAAATTAAAATTTTATTTTTGTGTACATACAAATTTCGTAAAAAACTACACATGTGTACATTAACTCTACGTTATTTATCGAATAAATAGAATTTTAATTATTAAAAACAAAAAATTATCGAATGACCGTTTCATCTTAATTTCAATTTATTAAAGTTTATTCAAGTGTCATAAAATACTTGGAATAAATATTCACATTTCGTCAGAGTTCAATATTTTTATTTGTTTTTTTGTTTTCTTTTATACCAAAACAATTAGTATTTATTTTTCTCTTCTGAAATTTTTTAATATAAGTCTATGATTTTGATATTAAAATTTAGTATATTTTGAACACCAAAAAAGTAATAATGGTTACGAAAAAATTTGTATTTTTTGCAATTTATTCAATTGGAGTGGTATTTTGTGCTCCGGAACCGGGTTTAAGGCGTTCTGAAATTGTTGGTGGTGATCCAATAGAATTGGGAGCAGTACCATATCAAGTATCTGTACAAATGAATGGTTATCATTGGTGTGGAGGCTCAGTTATTGCAAAAGATATAATTTTAACGGCTGCACATTGTACAAAAGATAATACTGAAGATGAATTATCAGTACGTGCTGGTACAATTGAACGTGAAAATGGTGGACAAGTTTCTAATGTTAAAAAAATTGTTGAACATAAAGGTTTCGATTGGATAAAATTAGATTATGATGTTGCACTTTTGAAATTAGAAACACCATTAGAATTGAATGATAACGTTAAACCCATTACATTAACAACAGATACGAAATATTTATCAAGATCAAAACCAAAAGCTGTTGTCAGTGGTTGGGGTGATACTGAAGAAAACGGATCTTTATCTGATGTTTTAAGGATTGCTACAGTGCCACTTTTGAAAAAGGAAAAATGTCGAAAATTATTAGAAAAATTCAGTGATCGTATGCTCTGTGCCGGATTTGAAAATGGTGAAGTTGATGCATGTCAATCAGATTCTGGTGGTCCACTAGTTATCGGTAGAAAACTTGTTGGTATAGTGTCCTGGGGTGTTGGATGTGCTCGTAAAAATTTACCTGGAGTTTATACAGATGTTGTTGTAGTTACACCGTGGATTGATGAACATATTGAAGAATTGAATAAAATTGATTGATAAATAATTAATTGAAAAATTATAGTTCTAAACTGTTTTTATTTTTTAAGTTTTTTTTTTTTTTGTATTTATTTTTAAATTAAAATTTGTAAGCCATTTCAGTTCGTTTATCAATTTTGTTAAATATTTGAAAAATTTTCAAACTATGTATTTCAATTATGCTTTATGGTTTATTACAGTTCATTATCCTGATGTGCGTTACTAGTTGCATACGTTATTGTTATTGTTGTATTTATTTGCTTTTTATTTACATTTGAAATGTCATATGTATCATTGCCATTATAAAGAACTTGCACCCCTTATTTTGTTACAGTTGAAAACATTTCAAATTATATATCTACCACCTGTCCCCCAGTACAATTGTATAAATAGTTTAATAAAACGTATGTATATACATATATAAAATTGTAGTAGTCAAATATTCACTATCTTATCTAATGAAGGTAACCCCTTTTATAAAATATGAACCAAATATCAAATATTTGAGGGTAGAAAAAGACAATTTCATATTCAATAATTTTATTATTTTTTTCTTTTCTTTTTCATAATATTTTCATAACTGTATTAATTTCGATAAATATTGCACAACAGCCACAAAATTATTTCATGAAATACCTCATTCACATCCTTGAAAGTAAATATACTTTACTATAAGAATTAATATGTGAAACAGTAAATTACTGGTAAAAAAAAATAAATTTTTTTAAAAAACAGTATACACGAATGCACTTTACAATTTACATGTGCAGCACTTCATTTGAGTTACTTTATTAACTGTGTATCTATTTAATATGTATTTTCTGTTATTCTTCCTTTTTTATATATTGAATATAATAAAAACCTCACTCACTCTCTTATTTACTCACTGTTATTTTAAATGTGGGAGTTTGATCAATAATTTCGTTTTTATCTATAAAAAAAAAAAAAAATGATTTGACGATGGTATCGTTTTAAAATCTACTCATATTTTGTATTTAATCCTTTTTTGATTTATAATAACTGACGATAAATTAGATTTTTCGCTTCATTTCATTTGTGCTGTTTAAATTAAGTGCATTGAATATTATTTTTATAAAAATATTCGAAAAGAAAAAATTATTTTAATTTAAATAAAAATATTTTTAACGAAAAACAAAAATTTAAGAAAATAAAAGAAAAGAAATATTTTTTAAATATAAATTCATCAAAATAAAATTTTTAAAACTTATTAAAATTAAAATGTAATTCATATATAATTTGGACTAAAAATTAATTACAGGTGAGTTTTTAAATTTGGTTCTTTTTTTTGTTGTAAATTAATTTTTTTTTAATTGAGAGCAATTATTGAAAAATAAAAGCAATAGAAATTTCTATAGTTTTTTGAATCATGTATGTATGTAATAAACAAAAGCGTAAACAATATGTCGTTTTTTGTTATCTGGTAAAAAAGTAAAAAAAAAATGATGAAATTAGTTTATTCTTTTGTTTTTAAATTTTTAAAAAATTGTAGAAAATTATTTGACAAACTTATATTTGAAAAAACAGAAGGTTCATATGCAAATACAAAATTTGGTTTAAAATGTACTTAGCAATATAATACATGTATCATTTTAAACCAAACCGTAAGTTTTTTTTTGTTCATTTTTCACTTAAAAAGGTTAAATTTTGAAATTTTTTTCCATTTATTTTTTAAATAAAGCTGAATTAGGAAAATGTACAATACAAAGTAAATACTGCTTGTTGTGTAAGACGACATTATCTGACGTATTTTTTTAAATAAAGCTGAATAAGGAGAATGTACAATACAAAGTTAATATTGCTTGTTTTGTTAATTAATCAACAATTTAAAAAATTGGTGATATATTTAAATTCTGTTTTTTTATTAAAATTTAAAATTGAAATTTTGAATTTTGATGAAATTTGATAATCAAAATATGTGAAATTGTAAATTTATTTTTTTGCAATAAAATTAAAAATTTTGAAAATTTTCTTGCAAGATAGTTTACAATTTTCTGTTTTCTAATTTTTAATAATTTCCTCAAATTTCTTATATTTCTTATTTAAATGGAAAAACACCATTAACAGTTGGTAACAAGGTTGCTTTTTTTTTTTTTTGAGCTAGTAAATTAGTTTACTTATTAAGGTTTGGCATTATTATTGACCGAATATCCAAAAATTAGAATAAGGAAGAAAACATAAAGAATTGTAAACACTATTTTATTGTAAGAATTAGTCCAGTTGCAAAGACGTCGGCTTTTCTTTACTCTATTTTATCGATACTATCATTACATATCTTCTCGCATAAATTCATAAATTCATTAACAATTTGAAACTAAAAATAAAATCTTACACAATTAGTTTTTTTTTTATCAACTGAACAATCTGTTTACCTTTTTAATCTAGGAATTTTTGATGAATTAATTTCATAATTCAATAAAAACCTTACTTTTTTACTTATTTAAATATTTTTGTTTGTTGTTAATAGTTTCATATATATTTTTAATTCACGTCGATTTTTTCTTCCTACCTTGTGTAAATAAATACATATGTATTAAACTTTGAAAGCGTACTCGAAAAAAAAAAAATGTAAAGTCTGTAGAAAAGCAAACACAAAAACATAAAATGAAATAAAATTAAAAAAAAAAACTATACAATAAAAACAATTACCTTAAATATTTGCAAAGTTTTCCATATTTGCACATTGAAAAAAAAAAACACATTTTCAAGCTTTATATTTTTGTGAAAACATATGTATATGAAATATCCAGATATATTAAAATTATTTTATGAAACTTTATGAAAAAAAAAGGAAAAAAGATAGGTAACTCATGGGTATGCATGGTAACGAAACTACCTGAAATCCTATTTCATAGCAACACCCTCTTTTTTAATTTAATGTATGTAGATATATGTTTGTGTATTTTATGTGATTTTTTAAATTTTTATACTAATTATTTACTTTTTAGACGTACATAGAACAAATTTGAAAATCATTTATTTTACTTTATTTTTTTTTGTTTTTTTACAGATTTTTCAATAAATTTTTCATAAAATAAAAAGAAAATGATATATATTTCAGTATGATGTGCAGAGGCTTTTATTGTAGAAAATATTTTATTTCGGAAAAAACAAAATGTATATGTATATAAAGATATACTTTTATCTATGTAAATGCTATTAAATATTTAAATGAATATTTTGCTACCAAATAAATATATCTAGTCTTTAAAAAAAGTATTGATACAAATTGCAAAGAAAATAATTTAAAAAAAAAAACAACGATTTTATTTGAAACTTAATAATCAGTCAATAAGGAAAACAACTAAATAATCAAATTCACATACGTACAATAATGACAACTAGACTTGCAACACAACGAAATTATGTTACAATTACTACAGCAACAAATCCTAAAGATTCTAATTCAAGGAAATCAAATTCTTCAACAGTGACACCTGGAGAAGTAATTACAATAACATCCGCAGGATCCACAGAACAAAAAAATTCATCTAGTCAAACAAATGTGATACCATTGCAACAGGTTTTAACACAGGTACAAATTAAAAAAAAAAAAAATTAATATCTCGAAAATATACTTATAAGATATCAAAATAATTAATTTTCGCTTTTCAAAAGAAATTTAGGGAAAATAATATATAGAATCCCAAACCTAATAAAACTTTGATTCCTTAAGAGAATCAAGTACTTGATTTTTTTAAGGAAATCAGTCTTTTCATATATTTGATTTTTTATTTCCGAAGATAATTTATGCTTCATACGAAAAAAAACTTAAAAGTTAAGATATTATTTTCTTTGATTTCGGTATCTTTTTATGTTTTAAATCTAATTTAAAAGTATGTAGGTACATACTTATGTATATATTTTTATAACTTTTACAATTTGGGATTAGTTTCATATAAAAATAAACATTAACTGGATGAAAATCATGTCGAATCTTAATTAACAACATACACATATTTTTTTTTAAATTTTACAGAAGAAATTACTTCTTCAAACTGATTCATCTGGAGTAGCTGTAATTGATGTACTACCATTAGATTCATCTGAATCAAATAGCGCATCACCAACTCACATAACAACTGAAGTTACCGGTATAGAATCAGAATTATCACCAACAGATAGTACATCATCATCATCTTTGTCTCAACAGGTTGGTGGTACACAAGTAACTGTTGTACAATCACAAAGTCCAAATGAAAATTCCAGTCAACAACGTTTCATTACTGTAACTGGTAAGTAAAATGTAAATTAAAAAACATGTTATTACTGTTATTAGTATCATTTTCTTTATCTCTTGTTAAACTTCAAAAGAAAACTTTATTTAAAAAAAAAAACAAGGAAAAACGAACAAAAACAAATCCTTATATACCTACGTATATTATGATATCGTTTTAATTGAGAATTATTTGAAAATCACCCTCCAGGGATTTTCCTTTTTTTTTTCTCTAATTTTTATTTCTTAAAATTATAATGAACAAAACGCTTAGCCTCACCAAAACTTATCTGTTATCACCCATACCCTGTAACCTTCTTGTGCTTGTCAATTTCAATTAAACATAACAATGTTGATGATTTGTAACAATTTAAAAAAAAAAAATGATATTACTTCGTTGGTATATGATTTGTTTTTCCTCTTCAATAAAATAATCCTTTTGCAGCTTATAGTAGCTTGTTGTAGTTATATTATTATTATAAAATAGACACATAATGTGCAATATACTGGTTCAATTATATTATGATGCTAACTATCAATGAAAACTACCACATTATAGAATTTTTTTCCTAATAATTATAATGATACAGTCTTACGGATGGTGATAATAATAATGATGATGATGATGATGATGTTAGTTGCATTCACACACAATGGGAGGATTTAATTTTCGTACCTGCGTAATACACGTGCAATAAACATGAATGTAAGGTGAATTTTAAAACCACCCTAAACATCAAATATACTTGAAGGGTGAGATTTATTTGTTACCTTTTTATTTCTGATTTTATTATAAGTGATTATTTCATGCTGTTTTATCATAAAAATAAAAAAGGAAGGGTTCCGTTTATTATTATATTAATATTTGGTGAATTAACTAAGGTTGGTTGATTTTGATTCTCAAAATTTTTACTGTTATACATGAATAATCAGACAAATTTGATGCTAAAGGTACAAGGTTGATGTCTGATTTTTTTTATTTTTATTGTTGATAAGTACTTTAAATGATTATCCTTTATACCAGTTGTACAGTCTATTTTTTATATTATTACAAAAAAATAGGAATGATTTTTGGAACATTTTTACGAAATAAAAACTGTTTGTTCTACAAAAGGACTTTTTTTTATTAATTATTTAGAAAAATATTGATAGCTTTTTACAAATTCAAGAGAAATCATATGTAGAATTTAATTTATTTGAGATAGTATTTTTTCAAATTTTTATTGCTAAATTTGTTGTTTACGAATCACCGTGGAGGAATCTTTAAAATTAGTCTTCCTAATGATTAAAAGCTTCTGCTCGATCGATCGAAATTTGTTTGGGAAAGTCCGAAATTCAGGAAAAAAAAGCACGAAAACCGTATATGTATTAAAAATTCTTATTTCAGGTGTAAAAAAAATTTATCAAACATGTGTACACATAATTTTTTTAAATTTTTTTTTTTTGTTCCCTTTAAAAGTAGAAATTTGTTTGTTTGGCTTCATTTAATTGTTCAACAATAACTCGTAATCAAAATATTACAAAGAAATTTATTATCTGATTTTTTTCTCCCTCACTTTATTTAATAAATAAAGAATCCTGATAAATGTTAAAAATATATGAAAAAAGTTTATGTACAAATTGTATAATATTTGAGATTAGATAAATTGATTATGATGACATCAAAGGTTAAAAAAAAAATTGTAAACATATTGCATGGGTCAATAAAATTTTATTGCAATGGGTGATTCTCTGGGAAGTGAAACCATATCAGTGATAGAAAAATTTGAACTATAATGTGATCTGTGTTTTAATTGAAAATACTTGAAATTTTTATAATTTTTAAAGGTTTTTCAATTTTACATTTTAAAAAAACTCAAATTTTGTGTAATAGATAATGTATGACTTGAATTATTGAAATATTGCAAAATAATAATTATCATTGAAATATTCAATAAAAAATCATATCATGTAATCTCTGTAGCTTATAGAGAATCGCCCTTATACTTTTATTCAATCACATTTTTATTATTTAATTCTGTTTAATTCTGAGAAAATAAACAACTTGTTATGATAAGTATAAAAGGAGAACAGCATAAAAAGGATTCTTTTCTATCAGGAAATAATGAAATAAAGAAAAGATTATCTATTTATTTTATACATAAATACACAATCTTATAATAATTGTAAAAGAACTTCTATGTAAAACATATAAGAAAAAAAGAATAATTCTGAAAAAATTGTGTGTATTTCGAAATTAGAATGTTATAAAAATATCGGTTTTTTTTTTCATAAATTTTCGAACATATGTATGTAGAAAAATTTTCCTCAAGAATTTTTTTCTAATCTTAAAGAAAAATTTTTTTCAATCCGAAACTAATTTACTTTTCGCATCACGAATGAGACTTTAAACTACGTAGACATTTTCAGTTCCAAAAATATATTTTAAAATGTTCAGTCTTTTCCTTGTAATTCCTTATAATTCTTTATTCTACACGAAAAACATTCCTCAAACAGAACATGAGTTATAGGACAACAAAGTATAAAGCTTCATATTATTCTATATTTTCAACTGTTTTTCAAAAAAGGTTTGTTCATGTAGGACTAGAAAGTTGATTTTTGGCCAAAATGATCTTTGAAGGGTTTTCTACAAAAATTTGATTTTTACGAAAAATCGTATATTACAAAATTGCTCTTTTAGGATGATTGGAGATTTCTTTAAACATAATAAAATGCAAACTCCGAATTTTTTATCAAACAGAACTAACAAAAAAAAAAAAAAACCAAAAAAGAAGAGCTAAGCTACTTACAAATGTATTGTACTGTGTTACATATATTTATGCATACCCATACATAAATAAATCTCGAAAAACAATAGAACAAAAATAATTAAGTAAAATAAAATAAAAAATAATTCACCATTTCAAATATGTATGTACATATTTTCTAAAACATTTTTGCTGGTTTAAAGTACACGCAGAAATTTTATAGCCCTCATCTTTTATAATATATCATGATAGTATATAATGTGTGTATCATATACATCACTATCACCACTACCACTATACCTATATTATATTTATCCTTTGTGGATGCTGACTGGCATTTGTAGCAATCAACATCCGATTTCCTTTCTATATACAAATGAATCATCATAAAAGTAGGAGGTACTATTGTAGCAAAACTAACACTGATTGGTTAACATCTCAATTCCAGGAAAATATATTTTGACAAAGATTATAGAAAAAAATCTTCCTGATAGGTGGATCACTTTCACCAGTTTCAGATTATTTGATATTTTTATTCTTTCACTTTTATTTGATATCCATAAAAAAAATTTAAGAATTTTCATCTTTATTCATGTTATGAATTTTTAGGCACAGATTTGCGGATAGGATTTTATATCTAAATATAGATTTTTGACTGTATATGTACATAGCAATACATTACATAAAACAATGATTTTATCACTTATATACATATGTATATAGATATATAGTATATTGGTACATTTTTTTTTTTTCCTAAATAAAAATTATAAGGATTTTACCTTTAGCAAATATATACCTATGAACTGGTACATATAATTAAACATACACAAATAAATACGATAAAAGATTTGTATACGTATGAAGATTTGTACGCACTAATTTTTTTTTTTTTAAAACTTAGATACATTATATCCGTATCAGGATGAAATATGGTATATTGCTAGGAAAACGTTTGATTTTTGATTCAGTTGTAATTTTACCGTCAACGTGTAGTCTGGTTGCTAGGTGAAAAATACACGAGACATCCTTTCACTTTCATTTGTTACTCTAGTGATGAACATATTAGGTGAATGGGATCATTTTTCATGTGCTTCATCTTCATCATCATCATAAATATCAATATCATCATCGTTTGAATTTTGTGATCCTGATAAAAAAGTAGTTCATTGCCCGTAGTGACGACCTTTTTTTTTTTTCTTGTTGCTAAACCAATATTATTATCATATTTCTTAATATTTTGTTTCCTTTTTTTTTAAAATAAAAAATGGATTTTTAAAAATTTTTAAAAAGAAAATTATTTAAAAAGAAATTGATATAAAGTGATTAAAATTTCAAAACAAAGCAAAAGAAAGAATAAACAATATATGTACATATGTAATATATATACACCTACCTACAAATACATATTTATTTTAAATCCTTTTTATTTGATCATAAAATCAAGTTCAAAATTCAACAGAAATTGGTATTATATTAAAAACATGTACAGACGACATACAAATTTATCATATTGTAATGGTAAATATAATATTTTTATAATTATATATAGTATGTAGCAATTGTACGTTTATTTTATATTTTTCATATCAATTTTCTTGTATAGATGTAAAAGTGTTAATTGAGTTATAATTATTTAAAGGAGTTTTTCTCCAACAGTATACATATCTCAAATTTTTTAGTAAAATAGGTATTTTAATATTTTGTTTTTTATTTATATTTCGTATAGTTATTAATTTTTTTGACTATTGAAAAAAATAGTAAATTAATTATTCATAAATGCAGTGAAACAGAAATAAAATTTATTTTCAAAAATCTTCTAAATCTTAAAAATTTGAATTGTGTACTTTGAAATTTTATACATACATATACATAAAAGGTTTTTTTTTTTTATTGTATTATGTAAAATTTCAAAAATCATTTTTTATTTATAAGTTTTTTTTATTTTAATTGAAAATTTTATTCCTGAATTTTTTTTTTTTTTTTGTGAATTTCATTCACAATATTATGTGATTTTTAAGTTATAGGTAATTATTATTCAATTGGTTAAAAAAAGCTCCAAATTGTATTTTCTGTTTCTATTTTACGTTTTTTTTTTAAATAAAAACAAGTGGAATTGTGAATATACAGTACATCAAGAAGAATAGTAGATAGTAGATCTAGTAGTCCATCTATCCAATAATTAAGATTTGTGAAAATAAATTAATAAATAAACAAATAGGTATTTAATTTTTACACTCAAAGTTCCAATGAATATTTTACTCACCTGAAAACGTATCATTTAAAAATTTATTTAAATAATTAGGGCTATTTTTTTTTTAAACTATATAGTTTTAAGAAATTTTATAGATTATCCAAGAGAAATACGATTTTTTCTTTAAATAAATTCTTAATATTATTTTGAATTATTATCTTTTCAATTTGATTACGTAGCAGCAAATGTAATACAATTAATAGGTAAATCCTTTTTTACAAATGTTGTGATTTTAAGAATACCATGGAGCTTATTACAATGTCTTTCAATACAATTTTCTATATAATAATCAAAAAAAAAAAAAAAAAAAAAAATACTATGTACATACATATATACACTATAATTATATAAATTTTACTTACTAACATATAAAATATGTTACTTGTTGTTAGAGACCCTTGCGCATTTCAATTTTGTATCCAATAGCAGCAATATGTTGTAACAGAAATTCAATTAAAAAAAATAATAATAATAAAAATAACAAAACGAAGAGATTATAATCCGTTTCTTTTTAAATATAATAAAATAAAATTTATAAATTTAAATATCAACGACAAAGTATCAATTCAATTCAATTCAATTCAATTTAATCAGTTGTTATTCACAGACTTGATAAAATATTGTAAATTTTAAATTATCCGAACGGGTTAAAGAAGAAATTTTTAAATTATTGTGTTCAAGAATTTTTATAATTTCAACTGAGAAGGTACAAATTATAAAAAAAGTAATTGAAATATAAAAGTTATTAATTAATATTTTTATTAATTTATTTTTATCGAAAATATGTTAAGAAAAATTTTATAAGGGAACATTTCTTTTTAAATATAATTTAATAGGTATTTAAAAATTAAAATTAACGGTCTAAAAAAAAAAACTAGGTAGGTACATATTTTGTGAAAAGCCAATTTTTGTTTTTTCTTGTATTTTTGTTTTAAAGTTTGTCTCAAGTTGCTTAGGGATAAATGTGTAACTAAATATTTCATCGATCTTTGAGTTTGTAACAAAATATATAACGAAAAATTCATATTCTTTTGGAGTAAAAAATTAATTAAAATAAATAAAAATTTTATTAAAAAATAAAAAGGTGGTTGAAAAAAATAAAACATAATTTTAGAATATTTTGTGAATTAGAATTGTCATTTTAGTTTTAAAATATATAAGAAAAAAATAAACTACCAAAATATAGAAGGTTACATTAATAATAATTATTATGAAGAAAGTATTGAAATTTTGTGAAGTCATGGCAATTTAAAAACGTTACAAAAAATTTTCTCTAAAAATTTTATTGCTTTTTTAATTATAGAACAATTTTGTATTTGAAATATTTTTTAAAATTAAGAAGTAATTAGTTAAATATTTTTTTAAAATTTTTTTCAAGAATTGAGTAATAATGCATTTTATCAAAGCTTAGAAAAATGAAAAATTTTTCCGAAATTTACAAGGTTTCCAAAACTAAGCCGTCGAAGTAATTTTCATAAATTTTCGATTCGACTATCTCTGAAATTTATTGTAGTATTTTTAATTTTTGACCCAAAACAATAAAAAAAAAAAAGAAGAAAAAAATATCCGCTATTCTTAACATTTTTCTGTATATCCTGAAACATTAATTTCTTATTATTTTATAGAAGTATTTTTAAAAAAAAATCCCTGAAATATATTTTTTTTTTAGAAAAAATGAATTTACAAAAATCTTTGTAATATTGAATAACTGGCATCATTAAAACAAAATGTAGTTCAATTTGTTCAAATTGATAACATGCGTTTTTTCTTAGAGGGCATAATTGCATTTGTAATTTTCTTTTTTCTTCTAGCTAGAAATTTTCAGAGATATACATTAATTCATTTTTTTTTTAAATATGTATCTTGTCATATTTGATTTTTCTGCTCTACAGTTTCGACAGATAACAGCGGAAATCAAGAATCATATCAAGTGCAATATGTCGATCCTGAATTATATCATGGAACGGGTCAAAGCCAAAATCAAATGTAAGTTTATTTTACTGTACTTTTTTCGTTGAAATTAGCAAAAAAAAAAAACTTTGTTTTCTTGAATAAGGAATTATCCATTTTGTGCAATTGGAGATTATCAAACAAATAATCAGTCATATTATACGACAACTGGTAATTATACGAATGCAACGAATACTGCAGCATCATCTCACTCATCTACTTTGCCTTATATAGTTCCTGTTGATGAAAGTTTATTATTAACATCATCACAAAATCGTGATTCACCACAAAATTTAAGAACGGTAGTGAATATACGTTAGACTTTTTAAAAAAAATGAAATTTCAATTAACACTTTTGTGTGTACGTGTGTTTTTTTTTCCTATATAGGAAGTAACTTACATTCAAGAAAATCATAATACACAACAACCTTCTTCAACAACATCAACAACAGTTTCAGAATCTGAAAATACTCCAAGCATTTCACATGTAACAAGAATTTCTCCAGCAACGGTATCTTTTTTCTCTTTCTTTATTTTTGAATGTTTTTTTTTTTTTTGATTAGTTGAATTTTTAAAACTACAAATAGGTTTCATGGCTTTTGGAAAATTATGAAACAGCCGAAGGTGTAAGTCTTCCTCGTTCAACACTTTATAATCATTATATGCAACATTGTAATGATAATAAATTAGATGCAGTTAATGCAGCAAGTTTTGGTAAATTAATACGTTCTGTATTTACTGGATTACGTACACGCCGTTTAGGTACAAGAGGAAATTCAAAATATCATTATTATGGTATACGTGTTAAACCTGGTTCATCATTTGTACAAACAATGGAAGAAAAATCACAAAATTATCCAGGAAATTCAAATATGAATAATAAAAGTAGTATTAAGAAACATGGTGCAAAACCAGAAGCATATGAAGCATGTTCACAGGTAAATTGAAAAAATATATATTAGGATTTTCACTTTATAGAAACAGGTATGACCATTATTTTGCTTTTTTATGCTTTTCTTATTTTTTATTATAATTTTGTTTTTTTTTTTTTTTTTCATTTATATTTTTCAACTATAATTTGGTTTTTGGATTAATTTTGTTTATTGTATTATCTTTCATATTAATTTGAAAAAAAAACAAAAAACAATTGTTTTTAATTTTTTTTTTTTTTTTATTGAATATTTAGTTCTTAGGTGATGGCGCCGGAGCTATACCAATATTTCCAAATATTGAAAGAGATTCAACAATGTCAAATGATATAACAATGGAAGATATTGAAATATTTCGTTCAATGTATCGTGAAAATTGTGAATTATTTCTGGATGCTATATTAAATTTAGAATTTAGTACAATTGAATCATTATGGAAAGATTTTTGGCGTTCATCTGATAATAATAATGTTGATGAAAGTGAAGAAGAGAAATATTTAAGCAAAACAAAATTATATTTATTATGTCAATATAAAAGTGTACAAGATTTTGTAAAAGAAGTAGGTTATTTTTGTCCACCTTTTTAGTTATTATTTGTCTTAAATTATATATATATATATATTTTTTTTTTTTTTTGCTTTAAAGGTCGATTTTACATTTTATCAAAATATGGTTGAAGTTCTTATTCCTGATGTACTTCGTTCAATTCCTAATTCATTAACACAAGCTATTAGAAATTTTGCAAAAAATCTTGAAATTTGGTTATGTGAAGCTATGAATGGATGCCCAGAAAAAATAATTAAAATAAAACATTCCGCTGTATCAGCATTTTGTCAAACATTAAGACGTTATACCTCATTAAATCATTTAGCTCAGGCTGCAAGAGCTGTTTTACAAAATAGTTCACAAATAGCACAAATGTTAAACGATTTAAATCGTGTTGATTTTCATAATGTTCAAGTAAATTAATAATTTATAAATTAACGTTAAAAACTTAACAACTTCTAATATTGATTTTATTTGTCTATCTCTCTAATTTATTTTTTAATAAAAAGGAACAAGCAGCTTGGGTATGTCAATGTGATACAGCAACCGTCCAACGTTTAGAAAATGATTTTAAATCAGCATTACAACAACAAAACTCATTAGAACAATGGGCTGCATGGTTACGTTCAGTTGTTAATACAACATTAGAAGAATATCGTGGTAAACCAAATTATGCAAAAGCAGCTCGACAGTTTCTATTAAAATGGAGCTTTTATAGTTCAATGGTAATACGTGATTTAACATTACGTTCAGCATCAAGTTTTGGTAGTTTTCATTTAATACGACTTCTTTATGATGAATATATGTTCTTTTTAATTGAACATAAAGTTGCAGAAGCACAACAAACAACAGCAATTGCTGTTATAAGTGAATATGATAAACAGGTAAGTAAAAGCTATCATTATAATAATATAAATCATCATAATAATGATAGCTTACAAAATCTTAATGATAATAACATTGATATTGATATGAATAATTATTCATTTTAAAAAAAAAAAAAAAAAAAAAAAATTATTAAACATACTTCATATACTATCAAACATAAAAACATATTCACATCAAATATAAAACCACTCAATCCAAAAAATTATAAAAAAGAAGAAGAAAAAAAAGTTACTTTTTATACATTTCTTTTTTAAATTCATTATTTATTTATTTTCTTGATGATGTTAATGATAATGAATCATTTTCACAATGTTTAATTTATATAGCAGCAATCTGCTACAATGGAATTTGATTTTACGTATCCGATGGAATTTAAACAAGAACCAAATTGTAAACGAATGAAATGCTGAAAAAATTTATTAACAGTTTTTTTATTTTATGATTAATTATTTAATTAATAATTTAAATAAAAAACAAAACAAGAAATACGTGCAATTTTTAATTAATATTTCGTAATTAACCAAAAACAAATATGATTTTTAAGAGAAAAACAAACAAAAAAATATATATATTTGCATTAAATAATTTAATATTTAATTATTGATATATTTCTAAGATAAAAAATACATACACATTTACACGTACATATATATACATACATATTTTAAATATTTTAATTAAGTTCATTCAAATATGTTGTGTATTATGAATTTCAAAAAAATTTAACTTAAGTATAAATTCAATTTCTAATTATTCTCACTTCGATTTTCATATTGCAGAAAAAAAAAATAATAAAAATAAAATATAAAAGATAAAATATCATTTATTGTGTGACTTATGTATGTGTATATCAAGTTGCATGTATTAAAATTATGGATGTTTATCACATGAGATTATTTAAAATGAATTAAATAGCTTTAGCAAAAAAAATAATAATAATAATTTTTCGGTAATTTTTTTAAATTTTTATTTTTTATGTTGCACAATAAATAATATTTTCCTGCATAAAATTTATGATTTTTAAGTTGTAAAAAAGATTTTAAAAAAAGAAGTAATTCTCATTTATTAAGTGTATTAAAATGATGTCACATATTTTAAATGTTTGTGTGTTTAATTATGAAGAAGAACATATTAATTTATTTTAATTTAATAACTTTTATAATTCCTATTCTGAAACTGAAACTATAAGGGTTTATTTATATTTTAGATTTAAATGAAATTTACTAAATTTAATAATGACGATCAAAAATTCATTTTTTTAATGAAATTTGATAAAAAAAATTAAATATATTTAAATGCACATTCAAAAAAAAAAAATAATAATAATAATTAAGCCTAAAAATATGGAAAGTTATAAAATGAAATTTTAAATAAAGAATATTTTTTGCATACAAAAAAGAAAAGAAAACTCTAAAAAATATACTAATTGTGAAAAGCTCATATATCATTGAATTTTATTGATGTAATGTGTAATTTATATTTATTATCTAGTCAATAAATAAAGAAGATAATTTTAAATGATACAAAAAAACGTTCTTTCAATTATTTTTCAATAAGAGGTATGAAAAATTCAATTTTTCAATTGATTGAGAAAAAAATCATATGAAAATTACTTCGATTTTTTTTTTAGAAGCCAATTACTAAATTAATTTTAAAAAATACAAAATTTTCAATCTTTAAATCCGCGAAAAAATGAGAACTTCAACCTCAATAGAATAATCATTCGTTCTTAATTTCTTAATATTGAATTTTGTCGATTTCTTTGTTATTTTTTGAGAAACCCGAACTGAATAAACTTTAAGAACTATATTTCACGTTTCTTTGTAAGAAATACGAGAAAGGGAGAATTATTTCAAACCATATTATAACTAAAAAATAAAAATAATCATATCTTATTTCGAAGACGCTTTTAAAATCAATTCATTTGCTTGAAGATCCAAAGAAGAGAGAGAGTAGACAGTAGACAGAGTAATTTAAAAAGCACTTCAGTACGTTTTACTTAAATTTATTATTTAAAAGAAAAGTTAAAAAAATGTTACATTTACTTTTTACAAGAAAGTAAAATAGTTTTTAATTTTTAATGAATTTTTCTTTATGTTTAAAGATTTTTAATCCAAGCTAAACTACTCTCAGTATCTCCATTGGTTGACACAATATCCTTTTTAATTTTCTTCGATTTAGCTTGAATTTGATTATTATTTTCACCATCAATAGCTTTTCTCTTCCTTTTATTCTTTGTTTTTTGTTCTACAGAAGCAATACAATTCTCATCATTATTGTTTTCTGTTTTTACTTCTTTTTTTATTTCCAATGGTTCCACTTTAATATTACAATTTTCCAAACGGTTAACAACATTTTTATCTAATTTTAATTTATCTTCAAAATCTGCTCCTAATAACGGATGACGTTGTTTTAAATTTGCTGGAAATGTTACACAAGACGAATTATTTTCATTTATATCGACTTCATCTCGTATAATTTTCAATTTTTCACGAATTATAATTCTACCTAAAGCTGATAATGATTTAGTTGAAAATTCATCATCATCAGCTTTATAACTTAAAATAACTTGTTTTGGTGATGAAAATACTTCTGAAATTGTCTCGATTTTATTGATACTTGTTTTTCCGGGTAATTTAATACTTTGTTTATGAAGTTCTTCCTCAAGTTTAATATTTGCCGGACATTGTACTAACCATAATTCGTAATCATCTTCATTTTCAATTATATCAAAATTAAATGCTGATGATCCTAAATTTTCTAATAATGTGTGCTTGGAATTTTCTTCCAAATATTTTGATTTAATTTCAGTTTTAGGAAAATTAGATGCCATTGTAATGTAATGGGATTCTTAGTAATTATGCTGAAAATAAAATTAGATTATTACAATAAACAAAATTTATAATATTTATAGTACTTACTCGTCATTCAATTTAAAATTCAACAAGCAAATAAAATAGAAAATATTGAAAATGTAAAACTATTCATCGAAAGCCGAAAATTTTTGACAGCTAACGCAGCCGCACATTAAAATGTGTCACTATAAAAAAAATTCAAAACACGATATGTATTTTGAAAACGTACTAAAATAATTTTACTCCGATAGATGGCACTGTGGAGTAGCAAAGTTTCAAATCTATATAAATAGAACTGCATTACCTGACTACAAAAATTCACATCCTGATTACAAACTTAAAACTGCATATCCTTTCGAGAAAATGCATTTCCTGACTACAAAATAACCATGCAAAATTCAAACCTTTCAACATTAATTACGAAGTTGGCTTCATTAAATATCCGACCATAGACATAAAATACAAGCATATTGAGTAATCTACGCTCTCTATATAACATAAATGAAAACTGCATAAAAACAAAGGAATTTTCTGGGGTATTTGTTGGGAAATATTGCAAAAGTATTACCTCAGCTCTGTTATTTTTCAACATTGGAATATGGAAATTTTATAAAATTACAACTGAAAATTATTCACAAATTAAATATTTTCAATACTTTTAGATTTTTTTAATCGAAGAAAAAATAATTATTATAGTAAAACATAATTTATAAAATATTTCTTCATAAAACATTCTAGTAAATCTCAACTTTATTTCAACATTTTCTTACTTCATGTAGATAAAAACGTGTTTAAATATTGTTTTTTTTTTCAATTTGCATTTAATTGCAAATAAAAAAAAGTAACGACTTCTTATTCAAAAAACAGTCCTTGACAATTTTCATTTATTCAGAAAATCTTTCTAGTATGGAAATACTTTTTATGCTCGGATTTCTTCCATTCAAAGTTTGTTTTGTAGAGAACCTTTTAAGAAACATTCTGGCCAAACTTCAACTTCCTAAACCTCCGGCAACATACTTTTTAAAATGACGAAAAGGTCTACAAAAATGTCCCAAACATTGATTCACGCATTTTTCTGGAGCCCTGTAACTCGTTCCCTGTTGCAAGGATCTTTTTTGTTTCAAAGAGATTTTTGTAGAGAATGACGAGGAGAATTAACAAAATTTCAAAATAGAAAGAAAAAAAACGACTCATACATACGTGGATTAATGATACCACATGTCAGCTACTAGCTACTTAAGTAAAATTGTTAAAACAATTGGTAACACAATTTTTCATCTACCGTATTTGTAATAAAAATTAATCAAGTTTCATTTTTAATCTTAATTTATCTTATTTAAAATTTAATAGATATTAAATAAAATCTAATTTGATTCATTTTATAGTACAATTTAAAAGTAATACAAATATGTAGATTATACGAGTATATTATTAAATTCTTATAAGTAATAGAAATTTACTAGTCCAGAAATAAATTTCAGATGTAAAACGCATATCATTTTAAAACGATGAGAACATAAATTTTTTATGAAGTACGAGTTAATAAAATTAAAATGTCAAATTTAACATCAAATTGTAAACTTCAATATTTAAAATCAATTTCATGATGGGGTATTTATTTATTTGATGTGTATATTAAATTTGTAAGATGGAAAATGCAAATCGAAATAAAAGTGTGCAAGGTTGTAATGGTTGTAATAAAATTAAAAGATCATACATAGTCATGCAAAAGTATTTGTGAAAAATTGAAAGTTCAAAAGAATTTCTTATTTCATTTTCGACACACCACAAAATATATACATATTTTAAATTTTTTATTTATAATTTAATGTAAAATACGTATATCTGTTAACTAACCGAAATGAATAATTATGTAATAAAATAGATGTTAGTTTTTGTAATTTACTTATTAATTTATGACAATAAGAATACTTAAATTCTATTTTTTTTTTTTAATTTTAAGAATATGTGACTATTTGATTTGGATGGTATCTGTATTTTTATAAATTTATTAAATTTATGGTAACAAATTTATTTATAAAAACGAAACTTACCGAGTTTGAATTTTACAATTTCTTTTTAAAAATTTTATGTGCACCATAACTAAATTCTCTTTGAAATTTATACATACTTGTTTTTATGATAATTTCATTTATTATATTTTTGTTCTTCCTAATTATTTTTTCCTCTTTTGAATATTTTTATATTCAACTTTTTGATAGTTTCAGTCATCATTACTATGCTAAAGTGAAAAAAAAAAAAATTTTAAAAAAAACACCAACTTATTTTGGTTTCAAAGACAAAAGTATATAATTAATATTTAATAGAATGCAGCTGAAAAAAAAGTTTTTGAAAGTTTTTAATTGATGCATAATTTTGATGCTTTTATATCCTATGCTATTCACTACATTCGCATTCCTGCCGTATTATAATTACGAAATCTAAAAAGCTTAAAAGTAAAAACAGGAATATGAGAATATTTTTAGTTTCAGTTTTCCTATTTTTTCAGTTTTGTTTCTTTTAAAACTCTTGAAAAATAAACTTTAAATATAATATATGAGAAACGGTAAAGTTTTTTATTTTCATCTGTTAATTTTTAATTTTTGTTTTTAAAAAACGAAAAAAAAACAAGTTGTATGTATCCCATCTGTTGTTGTATTTGAAAGAAAACATGAAAAATAAAAAAAAGAATTTTATATACATTTATGTTTTTATATGTATTTATTCATTTATCTACTTATTTTTTTTTAAATTTATTTATTTATTATTATTATTATAATTTTTCTCTTTTAAAAATTTCAGAAAAAAGTGGCTCATGTATGTATATCATTTAAGAAAAGTTTTCCTTGAATAAAGAATAATGAAAATAAAGTGTTCACAATATTCAAATAAGAAAAGTTTTCCGTAACCGTGAGAATTTTAAATAGCTTTTTTGCACACGATATGCACAAAACTTTTAGAAGGACAACTGTTGTTTGGGATTTTTCATTTTTGTATTACCTACTTTTAGATGAGGTTTTTGTTTTTACAAAAGGAACAAATTGATTAGTTGGATTTTCTGCTCTTAAAAATACCCTCCAAAAAAGTTTTCTTGGTTATTTCTTAAAATTTAAATTTTCTTAAAATTTAAATTTTCTCCTCCTTAAAAATGATTATTTGCTGGAGGGGTTTAAAGGAAAAAATAGTACTGTTCAGAATTCATATTAAAATTTATTTTTCTTTTGTATGGACTGTGGATCTTGAGTATATTATAAATTATTATTTAATTTAGTATGAGAATTAAAGATGAAATCCAAAGCATTGGATATATTTTGACCTCAAAACTTTCATTTTAAAATTTTTGTTGTTTAATTTTTATTGCTTTTCTAAAATTTTCTTCTTTACTTTTACAGTTTAGGTTTCTCATTCTCTTTTTTATGTTTATTTTACATTTTTTCTACTACTATGACGTTCAAAGTCAAAGGAATAATAACATAACCTATTTTGGACTTCTATATACTTAAGGTAATGATAGAGTGAATATTGTGATGTAGTACATACATATATGTATATGTATTTCTGTAAAAAATTATATATTATTCAAGGAAATTGACAGGATTAGTTTATTCATAATTATTGATTACATGCTTTCAAAATGTTGAAGAATACTGTTGGTGTTTGGTTTAAATTTAAATGCTTTTTGAAAACATATGTATTAAATAATATAAAAATAAGTAGAAATATTCTTCT
Source organism: Bombylius discolor (assembly GCA_939192795.1). Classification (NCBI taxonomy): domain Eukaryota; kingdom Metazoa; phylum Arthropoda; class Insecta; order Diptera; family Bombyliidae; genus Bombylius; species Bombylius discolor. The sequence goes on along the minus strand of OW584241.1, from coordinate 596,722 downwards.
AAGATAAAAAAAAACGAAGAACATTTTCAAAATAAAGTGTAAACCATGTTTTTAAGGGCCTTAGCTTGTATCATGTTGAATAGAGCCAATAAACTAAAGAAATTTTTTTCCAGCATGATTTTTTTCTATACGTACATATGTATGTATTTAAAAAAAAAATCTATAATAAATATCATTCGTTGAAATACATACATACATACATGTATGCGATCTATGTATGTTTATAAAAATTTTATTTTTGCTAAATTAATTTAGTTATTAGTATGTTTATTAATTTCTTTATATGTATGTACATATGTACATATAGTACATTTAATTGAATCTCATTTTATTCTACAAATTTATAAGACATTCTTCATTAAATACTATATAAATCAAATCTATTGTAATACACTTAACGTATTTGAACTTGTCCTTATTAAGAAAATGCAATTTATATAAATGTGTACATACATAATATGTATGTACATATTATGTACAATAATGTACTTATAATTATACATACATACATATACATATGTAGTTAATTCTTGTGGTTTATAAGATAATTTTTTGAATATCTAAATATCAGAGATCAATATATGTATGTAGAGTATGTCTATTTTGATATCTGATAAGCTGGATTTAAAATAATTATTTTTGTTCGATAAACAATTCATTAGAATTTAATTCAACATTATGAAAATATTAAATGTCTTAGAAATTTGATATGTAAATTCAATGAAAACTAGACTGAAATTTTAATAATATTGTTTATAATATTTTTTAGTTAGGTAGTTGAAAAGAGAACCAGAATTGTTAGATATGAGGAGAAGATACATATATCTACATATATTGAGAAAATAAAATGAGTTAGAAGATTAAAAGTATAAATAGTGGATTGTTTGTTTGTCATTCAATTATTTTTATTTATCTTATTATTTTAGTGTTTTATTAGTGAACTGCAGCAGAAATAAGTCAATAACAAATTTAAAAAAGTCATTGAATTTCATATATTTTTCAATTATGCAAAATAAATTCGAAAATAAAATTGCTCTTGTTACTGGAGCTAGTGTTGGAATTGGGGCATGTATTGCAAAAAATTTAGCAAATTTTGGAATGTTAGTTATTGGCCTGGCACGACGTGAAAATTTAATTAACGTGAGACAAAATATTTATTCTGCAAATATAATTTTTTGTGTTATTTTTAAAAATTTTTTTAAATGTATGCGATATTTTTTAAAATCTAAATAATTTAATTTTTCTACTGTGTAGGAATTAAATTCAGAAATTATTAATAAAAATGGAAAAATAATTGGTAAAAAATGTGATGTAACAAATGAACAAGATATTTTAGATGCATTTGAGTGGATTAAAAAACAATATGGAACTATTCATATTTTTATTAATAATGCTGGAATCATAAGAGCAAAGTTTTTGCAAGGTAAATTTTTATTTTTAAATATGTATTGTTTTTGCAAATGAGCTTAAACGAAAATTAAATTTGCCTTGTAAATTTGATTATTCTTTAAATTTATTTTTTAGATAGTACAACAGAAGACTTTAAAAATTTATTTGATGTTAATGTTATCTCTTCATGCATTTGTGTTCGAGAAGTATTAAAATTAATGCGTGAAAATGGCACACAAGGTCATATAATCGTATTAAATAGGTATAATTATTTAATAAATAGAAAAAAAATATTTTATTGAAATTATTTAAAATTTATGTATTTGGAAACAATGATAAAAAAAGAACTCATTTTGACGTACGTTAATGTAAATAAAAAGTAAAAAGCTAATACGAATTAAAATTAAAATTTGTCTATACATAACATATGTATATGTATATAATACACAGATTTTTATTACATTGAAACAGATGTGCTTACATGTTTCAATTTCAAATTAAGTATATCATCTACAAAACGAAATATGTATATATATACACACATATCTAGATATAATAGAAATTGAATAAAAATTATTATACATAATATGTTTTTATTTTTTTCTTCTTTTTTTTAAATAAAGCTATTACTTTACTACATACATACATACATACATATGTACATGTTCCTATGTAATTGAATAACATTTTATAAAAATTAATTAAAAATTTCGCATTTGTGGAAAATTTGTTTATTTATTAATTTAATTGTATTTTGGTGTCCTTTTTACACTCGTAAACTATCAATAAACGAGTAGCGTATTAGGTCATCGAATACCAGATGTTCCGATACCATTATTTAGCGTTTATCCATCGACAAAACATGCAATTTCAGCACTATGTCAGACGGTACGACAGGAAATTCGTTTCCAGAAATTAAACATTAAATTGACGGTATGTATATTGGTTATTTATTTATATATGTACATCAAATTGTATGCAAGCAAAGTAATAATATGTTTGTATATTTATTTTCACAATTCCACTTTAATTTATTGTAATGAAAAACTATATACAATTTTCTTTATACTTATTTAATTTTTACTTTAAATGGTTTTTTCAAATTTATTTTAAATATTTTTCGGTTAGAAAGAGCGATTTAAGAAAGAAATCAATGTTTGTTTAATCAGACTTAATTGTTTTTTTTTATTTTTTTATTCTTTTGTTTTTCAGAGTGTTAATCCTGGAATGGTTGATACTGAATTTTTAAAAGTTTTCAGCTCTTCTGCTTATAATGCTATGCCAAAATTGAAACCAGACGATGTTGCTCAAGCAGTAATGTATGCATTGAATACACCAGACCATGTGCAAGTATGATAATTTTGAAAAATTTTCATTTTTATTTCATTTATATTTTTTGTTTGCTTAATTGTAAATTTTTTATTTGGAAACAAACAAAAAAAAAATGTTTTACACATACAATAGACGAATTATTATAATTTTAATTTGAATGACGATGATAAATGATAACATAATGATAAAGATAATTTTGTGTGTTTGTATTTTTCCAACATTACATACATATATTTGATGTTTGAAAAATTTATAAATTTAATTTAATTTTATTTCTATTTTTTATTTTTTCCTAGATTGAGGACATTGTTCTGCAAGCAATGTTTCGACATGAATAATAAAAAGGACGACTTGTTTGATGATTATTCCTTTCTCTCATATTTTTTACTTCATTTTTGCCTTTATTTACTTTTTTTTCTCTAGAAAATTCACTTTCTTCTTCTTCATAATTCATGCTTTCTCTACAAAACATGTAGTGAATTATTTTTTTCCTGATTTTGTTGTTGTTGATGACAATAATGATGACTAAAGGGAAATGAAGCATTAATTACAGAATAAAAATTATTTTGTATTATATGTAGCTTTCAGATTGTATGCATACAAATACATATATACATATGTATATGTATATGTACCTATAGAATTGATTATAAACATGAAATAAAATACATAATTCTAGTTCTTTTGATGTTATTTTATTTAAATCAATATAAAATTTCAGAAATCGTTAAAATATGAAAAAAAATAAGAGTATATATTTTAGTAATACTTTCAGTTTTCAGTTTAGAAAGGAGATGCGCTAAAGGTTAATTATAACAGTTTAACATTTTGGTTTAATTTGGCTTTAAAATATGGTTTTCAAGTTCTGTCTAATAGCTTCTATTAATTATTTGTCATTATACATGAATTAAATTGAAAATTGTGAATATTTTAAGTAAATTTTACTAATTTCCTGTTTTTTTACAACTTTATTAAAAATCGAAATTAGAAAAACTTGATAACTTATTGCAAATTTTTATCATAATTTTTCATATTTTTCTCTTCGTAATAGTTCAAACAAAAAAAAATTACTTATTTTTAACATTTTTATTTAAAAAAAATTAATATATTGTATTTTATAATACAAAAAATTAAAATTATGTAATAATTTATTGTTGAAAAACATAAATATGCAAATAATTCAAAATTTTAATTTTGTTTGAATATAAAAAGTCAAAGTATTAAACAAATCATACTGTTCTGTCAAGAAAACAATTTAAACAAGATTTTTTTATTCTCATTCTCTAATGATAAATGGCACACAGCACTATTATAACTGTAACATATAGTAAAATATGATAATATAATAATACATATATTATAAATGAAACTTGAAGTCCAACGGTTTCATGACAGAAACAAACAGTTTCATTAGAGATCTGCATAACAAATTTTTAAAATTTTATGTAGGTAAAAAATAGTACCTTTATATTTATCATATACATACATACATATGTATGTACATTTTGTGTACATATGTATGTATACGGATCAGAGAATTTAAAGAAATTAGTATTAGACCTTGATTATATGAAAATTTTTACTAACTTTAAACTATACATAATACTTATATATTTTTTGTATTTTTATTAAAGTAGGAGTTTTTTCTTAACTAAAAATATGAAAAAGAAAAGAAGATAAATCTTTTTTTGACTGTCAGCAAGTTTTTAATTAAATAAAAGTTGACAGTCAGAAAAGACAGAAAAAGTTTTTGAGAAAATTTTAAAGTTTAAAATTATATGAGGCTAAAGATATTGTTTTTGATTTGTAACAATTTGAAAATGTATGCATATATGTATAGATAAAAGAAAATACATATTTGATAAATACAAACAAGTTTCTAGTTTGCATTCAAAATAAAACTTTAATTCTGTCATCATCATTACGAAAGAAAATGCAACGTTTCCTGTTGTTCAATGTTTAATGATGATAAACGTTTTTTTTTTATTATTATTATGAATTTGTGGTTGATAGACTTCATGTTAATTATGTTGGTTTTTCCAGAAATTTTTCAAATTTAATTATCTGTAAGTCCTTAAGCAATTAAAATCAATCATATATAAGAAAACATACATAAACATTCATATACATACATATAAATCAAAGAGCTTTTTTTATGCTTTTGTATAAAATAAATAAATCAGAAGTTACATAGTTTATCTTTCTTCACTTTTTTAATAATGTAAATATTATACATACAATAAATTTCTCAACAGATACCTGAATTTTCTTTAATTTATTTAGATGTGAAACAAAAACCAAATAAAAATATTTATAAATTTATCATATAGTATTATGTATGACTAAAAATCCTCAATTTACGATTTTCCTCTTTATTTCATAAAATTAAATCCATTTTCACCACGAAATTTATGCTTGTTTGTTATACTGTTTATAAAATATGTACATATACAAATTTATATTCAAAAGAATAAAAAAGAAAACTTATAAAAGTACATAAATACATCAAAATCAAATATACATGGTATGTACGACATCTGAAAACATGAAACAAAAAAAAGTTATTGCACAAATGAAAATATTAGAACAGGATAAGATACACATATGTAGAATATTAGGTACAAAAATATTTGAATCAATAAAAAAACAATTTTTTGATCATTTAAAAAAAAATGAAACTATTCACATATGCTTTTATTTACAATCTTAAAATTTTAAAATCATAGCCAAATTAATTTCAGAACAAGTACATATAAAGTTTAAATCTTTTACATAAAATTTCTGCATAAAGAAAAGCAGCAAAAGTACATTGAAGGAAAAAATGTTTTTTAATGTATGTACGTACATACTTATGTATACCTGTTTTTTTTTTTTTAATTTTAAATTTAGAATTTTTTTCTTCACAAAACTTTATTTTTCTCTGTTTTTAAAATTCAGTTGATTTAAAATTATTATTTGAACTAATTATTTTTTAGATAAAAATTATTTTTTATTCTATATTTTTTATTCTAATACGTATATATGTATTTTTGTTTGTAAAAACTAAAATACAATTCATTAATTTCATATAGAATATATTTATGTGTAATATTTTAGAACATTAAAATTTAAAACTATAAAATTTAATTGTTCTTTCACAAACAATATGTTACATATCTTAAATTCATACATATATGTATGTATGTGTGTATATCTATATGTGTATGTACATTTATCGTACATAAATGTATGAGAAATTATATTTTTTATTTGCTTTTTGTTACTTTTATATGTTTTTGAGAACATGAAATTTGTTTCTAAAGCAGATATATTGTAAGTTTTCGAAATTTAGTAGATTTTAAGCAAACACATGGTCTTCACATGTATATAGTACCTACATATATTGTATAAAATACGTACAAAAATGAACTTTTATGTAATAATTCTAAACTTAACTATATAGTAAAAAAGTTTTATGATTCAATGACAAATTTCTTGAAAATTCTTCCAACTTTGATAAATGTTATATTTTCACAATGTATGCAACAGCATCCTACACATGTACATACATACATACATACATACATATATTCAGGTTATGTATAGGTACTTATTTTTTTAACTCATAAATTGTTATCAAAAATTTTATTAATTTATTATTAGTAAAATATCCTAGCAAGATGAAATTACATATTTAAATTTATGTAGGTACTATTATTTTTAAATTATCACTAAATTTTTAAATATAAAAAAAAATTAAATACATATTGTGAAAATTAAAATAAGACAATATTCTGTTAGTTTTTAAAGCAAAAATAAATGTAGGTATTAGGTATATTTTTTCAAATGAAACATGTGCATATTATATTATACTATTAACCCTTAACATTTGAAAAAAAGTTTTTGTCTAAAGCCGATCTATAGATAAAAGCGTGTGCCAACGTGTTAAAATTGATTTTCTGTTTTATAACATATATATCTACATCAATTTAAAAATAAAAGCCACATTATAAAATTATGTGAATGACGAATACGTATGTGAAGTAACAAAATTTTAATTTTGTGTAATTAAGCAACAAATTGCCAAATTTACAAATATTATTCAACACATTATAGTGGTTTTAACTTTAACCCTTATCTTGCTTTATGTACATATATATGATGATTATTCATATACTTAAAATATAATATACACCATGATAAAAATGCCTATGAAAAGCCTATGTATAAAACAAATATTATAAAGCTTTAGTTATTATAATGAGATTTATATTTATACTTATATAACTAGATTCATATGTATGTAAACTCTCGGGTAAAGATAATTCATTCAAATTTTTAAACAATTATTACATAAAAATAATCTATATACCAACAGTAAATATAATGTGTGTTTTATAAATCATCATAAATCATAAATATGATTTGGATTTGTGGTTATAAACACCAAATTTTGTACAAGCTAAATATGACATCTTTTAATTGTAAAATATTTATATTTAAATAACTGTTGCCTGTTGTTGAAAATCGTTTTCTTTATTACTTCAAAATAATACAATACTGAACAATCTAACTTGAATTTCGTTATAAAAACAACGTTTGTATGAGAATTTGTTAAATTTATTTAAAAAAAACCACATCGAGTTTTCTTTATTACTACATATTACATTTATAAATATGTTGGACAAAAAATTTAATTAGAAAATAGAAAATGACATGGCACGAATGAACTGGAAAATTTATTGTAATTACTGAATAAATTCATTTTCTTTAGCTGTGAAGTTTTAAAGGTTTTTTGAAATATATCAGAAGAAGTTTTCACACTACACTGTTTCAGTTTTTCCAGAAAATCTATTTTCCAAATTTCATGAAAATTGCATTGACACGGCTGCAAGACACGTTACGTTACGTGATAGCATTTTTTATTTTAATTAATGTTCTAATTGTACCTTAATTTAGATTATTTTGATATTAATATACAAAAGCTAAATATTAATTTAATAAATTAATAATTTTAAATTTAATTTAGGAAATTATTCTAAAGTAAAATTTGTTTGCGTACCAACATTTGCATACAGTAAAATTAAAGTAGTTTTTGAAATTTTTAATAATCTTATAAGTATAATGATAAAATATGTTCTGAATTCTAAAAATCCATAAATTTTTCCTAAAAATGTCATAAATTTAAAAATTGTATTGTTCAATCACTATTAATTACATACATATTATTTCACATTTTTATTGAACATTTATTGTATTTGTACAGAAATTGTTTTAAAAAAAAAAATTCAAGCAAAAAAATATTTTTTCAAATATAAAAACAAACGAATAGGAATACACAGTCCCAAACTGCACTAGAATCTGTAGAAAATCGTTCAAATACTGCAGTTTGCCAATGATTTAAAAAAAAAACGTATAAATTTATTTTATAAATACTTTTATTTTTATTTTATTTCACATGTTTTCTTTTTTGGTTCTAAGGTTTCATTTTATTTCGTTTCTTCTTAAAGAAATACGATATCAAAAATTGGCATTGACTCAAGACATAATAATCCTTTTGTTTAACCAGCAACAATACGTGGTGTCCTTATTGAAGACTTTTATATACATATAAATCATCACCAACATCATCATCGTGTGTATTTGTATTTTCTGTACTGTATAAATACATTGAAGAAAAAAAATGAGTGTCTGGAAAAAATTTGATTTATGTGCTGAAGGTTCATATGACATTTACTATGTATTATGGTTACCGGCAACTTTTATCTTTCTTATCACTTTTTTTGTATACATATTACTTCTGCAAATTTATTTACTATTTTTATTGTTTTCTAATTCCATGTTTTTTTTCCAAATAGTGCTACAATTTTATGAAAACGTATAATTTCCAACTTGTTGCTTTCGAAAATATTTTGGATTTTCGAAGAAAAGTGCTTTAGTAATCAAAATTGCTATTTTAGTCGCCGAATAATGTTTCGAAATAAATTTTGAATATAAAAATTTATTTTCATATAGGAGTGAAGGTAGTCAATTTTACAATTAATAATTTTCGTATATTGTGTATGTGAATGTTTTTATAAAGATGTAGTTTTTTTTACATTGCTACTTAGAACACGCAGAATAAAAAAAACTTCTAAAGAAAATGTTTGTATTATTATAATTTTTTTCCAAAGAACTCAAATGAAAAATTTTACGATCTCCTATCTTGAATAATTTTCGTATAGGTATCCTGTTTATTTAGAAAAAAAATAAAAAAATTAAACAATTTCAATTTAGAATTATCATTGAAAATAAAACAAAAATGTGTAATTACCGTTGGGCTTAGACACAAAATACTTTTTGGGTTGTAAAAATTATTATTTTAGCTTTTACACTATAGTAACTATTAATTTTTCCTTTTTTTTTATTTGCAGCTATGCATTACAATCTAAGTACAATCATGTTAAGTATATTAAAATGAAATTCACTTGTGTATATGTATGTGTGAAAAGTAGAAGAAAATGAAAAAATTGTGCAGTAACTAAAAGTTACAATAAATTATTTTATGTAGTTTTATTATTTTAAATCATATTTAATTTTGTAGTTAGATATAAATGTGTGAATGAAATTTTAATGTGAAATTTTTTTTGTGTGTGCATTAGAATATTAATTTTGATGATTATCAACACTAATATTTATTTTTTATATGTACATATAATAAAAATTTTCCTAATAATCTTATGTACATTCATACATACATATAATCTATAAAGTAATGTATGTATATCTAATTGTAATTTATCTAACGGATTAAAATTTTTAATTTAATGAAAAATTAGCTATCTGTATGTGTATATATCCAGATTACTTCTGCTTATTTTATCATTAATGGTTTTTTTCGAGAAAAGGAATGAAAACTGCATAATAATACATAATTCCAAAATAAGAAATAATATAGAAACAAAGTTTTTACTTTTATATTTTTATTTAATGACGTTAGAAATAAAATAGATAAAAGTGTGATACATGTATGTAGGTATACAGAGTACATATGAGAAAAGTAGAAAAGTGTGGAATATAAGGCAAAAATATACCTAAATACATACATACATATATCTATACACAAATGTATTATAATATACTCGTATGTATATTCTTGAAGAATTGCATTATCATTGGTGTAATTAATATCACCTTCCATTTTAGCAACGTTTCTATGAAATTCATAAATAATAATGAATCGTAAAACTTGAAGACTATAAGCATAAAATACTTACTAAGAAAGGAAAAAAAATTAACTAAATATATTTGGGTTGGAAAATTATTCTATGGGAAAGTAGCAACTGTTGCACGATAAAAATGCATTTAAAGAATTAAATAATGGTTATACGTAGATACATATATTACCATATATACATATTTATATGTATATACATATGTACATATGTATAGTACTTATATAAAATTTTACAATTTTGATTATTTTTTACAGGTGTGTAAATGTATACATATACAACGCCGAAAAGTGTACGTGTATTTAGTATTTAATAACCTCTATTACAGCATTGTATTTTGTATAGTGTTTTGCTGTTATTATGAATACAGTAAAAGTTATTTGTTGAATTAAAATTAATTTATTTTTGTATCTAATCCTGAGTTTAAAATTCTATATACCTATGTATGTATTTTTTTTCTACTGGATTAAAAATATTTTCTTAATAGGCATGTATTTTTTTCGTTTGAAAATTTGAAATGAAGAACAATTATTTAAACTACACTTTAACAATATTAATAACAATTAAAATCTTGTAAATAAGAATTAAATTGAAGCATTAAAATGCTTCATTAAAAAAATTCTATAATTGGAAGATATTCCTTGAAAAACAATTATCTAAAAAAAGTTCAATGAAAAACAGACGTTGATCATTTCTCGCGATACCGAAAGAAAAAATCACGAACAGAAAACAATTTCCCAATTTTTTAATCATTTTGTCTTTTGTTTCGAAAAATCTAAATAATTTAATATTTTCAAAAAAAAAAAAAAAAAAAAAAAACTGCAAAATAAAAGTTTTTAAACACATTTTTCAAGAAATTTCAAAACTTCAACTGAATGTTTCTACAAAAGGCAAATACAAGAAAAAAATTAGAATTAATAAAAAAACGATGATAATTTCATGACAGGAAACCCTAAATTAATTTTAATACATATCTGATACAGCAGATTTGAAATAAAAAAATACCTACTTAAAAATGTTAAATATACGTACCTACATACATACATATTTATTCCTTTTCCTTATGTATTCTTATATTGTATGTGTTGTACTTACATATGTGCGTATTATATATAATATAATAGTTTTAAAGGAATGAAGTATATAGTTACCAAAAAGTAATATAACTACATTTTGTATTTATTATATACTATACATACATGTGTATAAGCTGCAAATCGTACTTTTAGAACTTTTATTTTCTGTAATAATATACATTTGTATTTCGTATGCACATACATATTATGTATGCATGGGGTATGTGTAGGATAAAATTTATGACGGCCTTTAAGCCAAAGATAAAATCGTTGACCATAAAATAAAAAAGTTGATACTATGTGAGTAAGACCAAACAGCAAGGAAAAAAAGAAAATATACATATATTTCGCAGGAGGATGAAAAATTTTAACATAGTTTAACTACAAAAGTTAAACGAGGTTTTCCTATTTTCCTCGTTTTTTATGTTGTTTTTCGCTAAATTCAAAATGTATTATACATACATACATATATAAGAACTTATATTCTTTTTTTTTCTGGATTATGTTGGAGTTTTTGATAGTAGTCATATTATTTTTCAGTTGAACAAATCTTAAACGGTCGTATATTTTATTTGGCTGCTATTTTCGTTTAAATTTTTTCCTACTATTTCTAGAATCTATAAACTACAATGAGAAAAGCAAGCAAATATATACTTTGATAGAACAAAAAAACGAAAAATATGTTTAATTATAAAATTATATGTATAAGAAAAGGTAAAAATAAAATATACATACATACATAAGTATGTACAAGAGAATTCTTTGTGTAGAAACAATATCAACAGAGTATGACAAAAAAGACTTAATGTTTAATATCAAAAATGTAATTATTGCAGTTTGAGTTGAAAATCGTTAAATTAAAATCAAATTATAAGATGCCCATAAATTTTATTAGAAGGATGATAATTCGTACGAATTTATTCGATTTTTTAAACTAATTATGTAATTATTGTATTTATAAAATAAAAATAAACATACATATTTGAGTGAAGATGTGATGGTCAACTTTACAAGTTTAGTTAAAAAGTAAATTAAAAAATCAAATTAACAATAACGATGACTATATACATATGTATATGGTACATATGAATTTACATTTTTATATGTACATATACATATATTTTTCCAGCAATTTAAGTATACATACATATACATATGTATTGTAGTATTGTTATTTTGTGGTTTAGAAATATCCAAATATTTGTTTTTTCTTCTATTTTTATCAATTACTGAAAATTTTTAGTTTACTATATAGGTATGTATGTTATATATTTATTATGTAATATTGCTAGATGTTTGCTTATTTAGTTGCCAAATACAATAGAAGTTTGTAATAAATTTAATTAAATAACCCAATAGGAAAAATCGGAACTAATTTATATGTGTCTCTATTTGTATTTTAACTTTAATTTTAGAAATTAGAAAACTTGTACTTATTGTGAATATAAGAAAATAGATAGTAACGTTTTTAATTCGTAAGTTAATTAAATAGGAAATTCAGTAGAAATTTAAAACTTAATAACTGTATATATGCTCGTATGTATAAGTAATAAGTATATAAGTATGTAATATGTATGTATACTTTGTTTTCTTTTACATATGGAAAGAAAATTTACAGATAATGAAATCTGTTATGCAACAAGCATATCGATCTTAATTTGGATATAAAAGTTTGATAATTAAACATATGTACATATATGTATGTATGTATAATAATTTTTGATTTAATTTTGAAACGTTGACAAATTTTTTTTATTTAATTAAAAAACGTTGATAATAATCTATATATTAGTTAAAAAAAATGGTACTGTTGGTTTTGTTTTCGTAATGGTTCATTTTTGTTTCATAATTTTTCTGAAATAAAATTTTGATATTCTTTGAAAATGTTATTTCTTTTTTTTTTCGAAAATTGACGGTTAACCTTTTGAAGATTAATAACGACGGATTATTTATTTTTTTACAAAGTAACAAAAGAGAATTACAAAATCTGATTCTTTTTTGAAATTTAGAAAAAATATACTATATGTATCATACATAGCTACATAGAAATTTTTTAGCTTTTGTTTTTTAAAAAATTAATTTTTTTGCAATAGGTACCAATAAAAGTGAAAGTAGAAAGAGTTCACAAAATTTTTAAAATTAATCGAATGGTAAGATTTTATGGTGTATTTCAACTTTTATTGTTATTCGAATGCGTTTTTTTTTAAACATCGTATTATTTATCGCAAACTCATTTATTTAAATAACATGAAAAAATACTTAATTAAACGAATGTTTTTGTCATTTAAAAATTAATTAATTAACCAGTATTATAACAGATGTGAAAATTTTACTATTATGCTATAAATATTCATACTAGACATTATAATTTTTCTGAATCGAATTGAATGTACATAAACATAAGTATATGAACATATAAATGAATAATAGTGATATATTATATTTTATAAAACATAAAACAAGTGTTTTCTACAATACATTACATATGAATAACATATTCTTAAAACACTTTTTCATATACCAATGAATCGACATTAAAAACTGTTCAATATTAATTTAATTATGTATATGTACATATGTATATACCTACTCCACATAATAAATTATTGAATACAAAATTGAAAATAATTTAATTTTTATTTTCCGAAAATATTTATAATTGTGAAAAATATGTCTGAGTTGATTTTTTATTGAAAAAAATGCAAATAACAAAGTACTATACATACATATGTATATATGTATATATTTATACATACATGTACATACATATGTACATATGTATATATCAAAAAGTAGATTTAAAAGAAATAAAAAAATAATCAAACAAAATTAAAAAATATTCTAGGATTTTTCTAGATTAAATAGAACACACGATTCACACTTTATTACTTCACCTTCTAATACTAATTAATTAATTACAATAAGACAACCAAACCAGAACTGAATTAATCCTACTCAGCCTACTTTTATAATTACATAAAACCTAACTATATAATACAATATATGTATACATATACAAATCAGAATAATAATAAATGCAATTTTCAACTCTCATAGAACTATCGTTTGTCTTTTGGTACATATGCAACTCAAAATTACATTTTCTATAATTTTACATTAATTTTTAATAATTACCTACTATAATAAAAATAAAATTGACGGTTTTGTAATTGTAATAATAATTTAGCTTTTAAAGTTATGTGGTATTTAAAAAATATATGTATAGTAGTCACTATCCATATGTCGATAACTATGATATACTATACTATATATGTTTATGTACGTAGAATGAGAAATATCTTCAAAACAAATTTAAAAATAACGCTACTTGTGTTATTTTACATTATAATATGTAAAATTTATAAAAATAACGGCGTAAATCAAATACTCCTATAATTTGAAAATAAATTATATAAATTAAATTGAAAAAAAGTGATACATTATTTTAAAATTATACATCGACCTTCGAGAGTTTAATAGTATAGTACAAAAACGAATTACTTGTACATAGTTTAGAATAATTATTATAATGTACAATAAGTACCCACTATTTCATATATAAAAGAATATTCCACAACTAAGACTTCAGTTGACGAAGTGAATTTTTGAATTTTCAGAATTAAAACGTAAAACAAAAGGAAATATTTTGTGAAAAGTGAAGAATCAAGAATAAATAAATATGAAAAAATTATATGATGATATACCATTGTTGACAATAAGTGTAAAAACTATGAAATTTTTTGGATATTTACAGTTTGAAGGAATTCGATATTATTTAGGAATAATTATATTTTTAGCTGTTACTTTAATTTGCTTAACTGAAGCAACATATTTTAATAATTTAAATAATAAAAAAATTACTACAATTATGGTACAATTCGTTATTACCGGGTGGTGGTTCAATGTAATTGTTAGAACTTGTAACCTGGTAGTAAAAAGACATAGCTTTGAAGATCTTCTACAACGTTCAGCTGAATTTTATTTGGATCTAGAGGTAAAAAAATAAAGTGAATAGCGCAATCAGAAAATACCTATACATAACAAAATAATAAAGAAGTTTAGTGGAATCTGTCATTTTATTACACCTTTTAAACTTTTCTAAAAATTTTAGCAAAACGAACAAAATAAGTAAACTTAATCCTTTTTTAATAAATATAAACCGTTACTTCAAATGTTCTATTAATTATTCGCCCTCGCCGACACAACAATAAAAATCATATAAGTACACTCCATCTCTTTTTACATTTTTTTTTAATTCTAGAAAAATGGAGATGAATATTTGAAGATGGAATTGAAAAGGAGAACTCGTTTAGCACGTTTATTGTCAAAAATTCTATTAGGTTTAACAATTGCAGCAGGTACGAATCTTAATATTCTACCACTTACTTCAACTCCAAGAGGTAATATTAATTCCAATTAATAATTTATATTCAATTATATTATTATTTTAAATTTATTTTCTTTTATTTTGTTTCTATTTTAAATAGGAGTGCCTTTTGATTTTCATATACCAGGTTTCGATCAATACAAAATGCCTAACTTTGTCTTTGTATACATTGTTGAAGGAATAGTTATAAGTCCAATATATGGCATACTTTATATTTCTATTACGAATTTTTATTTTACAATAGCTTATTTTATTCCCCTTCTACAATTATTTGTACAACATAAACTATATTTTGCATTTTGTTTCAAAAATCAAAGTAATAAAAAAACTGTACAAGATGAACATGAGGTGTATGAAAAACTTATTGACTGTATTAAATATCATGAAAATGTATTAAGGTAAAATTATTCAGATGAAAAACAAAAATGAAAAATGAGGATTTTTATTTATATGTATTATATAATATATTTCAGTTACACGAGACTTTTCAATAATTGTATAACTCATATGCTTTTATTTGAGATTGGTAATTTTACAGCTTTATTGTGTGCATTATTACTATTTCTGCATTTCGCAGAAAATGCTAAACAAGTTATTCAACTTTTCTCATTGGCAGCATTATTGATGTCTCAAATTTTTCTAACTTGCTATTTTATGCATAATATTATGATTGAGGTTTTTGTTGGAATTTGCCAATAAATTCTATAGTGTTTTAAAATATATTTGTTTTTCTTTCAAAGGGTCATAAAATTGGAGACATCGCTTATGAAATGCCATGGTATAGATACAGTGTTAGAATACAAAAAATTATCTTAATGATAATTCATAAATCGCAATTAACTCCTTATGTAAGTGTACATATTATTTATAATTAAAACAAAGTCTAGTAAAATCTTATTACAGATTTACATGGGAAATTTGTATCCATTTACATTGGAGTTGTTTTGTCAGCTAATAAATAGATCATATGCTGCTTTCACTATTTTGCGTCGTGTATTTTAAAAAGGAACATACATACAACTTTTTTGCATTTTATAATATAGTACTTCTATATTATTTGTTGTTTATATAAAATCACAAAATTTGTTAGTTTTCAAATGCACATATAAAAAAATTTTCAATTATAAGAAACTATATTTGGAAAGACATAAATTTTATTCGTTTTGTTATTTTTTAAATTGAAAAATTGTATTTTTCAAATTAAGATATTTTTTGACACAGTTACACTCATATAGGTATGTATTTGCTTTAATTTTGGTGTATTCATTGAAAATATATACTTTTGATCATTTAAAATAATAAGTTACTGTTTTAAAATTTTTGTTTTTTTTATTATTAATTTTGAAAGAAATAGAGAGTGGTTTAAACAAAATACGTTACAACCAAAATCTATTATAATTACATACATACATATGTATATATGTATAAATGTATGCATTAAATCTGCAAAATTGATTTATTAATTTAATTCTTTTAACCTTAGTATAGCTTGAAATTTTAATGTACGTTACGTGTCGAGAAATAATTGTAAATCTGTTATTGATAAGATTTTAATCAATTTGCTTAAAAATTTATCAAAGATTTAACATTATGTTGACACACAAAGTTTATAGTCTTTATAGGTATGTTTAATACATTGAATATTATCGTTTTGTAGAACTACCTAGCTATGTAAATAAATCATTAATTTATAGCTTAATGTAAATCTATAAATTTGATTTTTAAATAAATAAATAAAATACAATAAATTACATTTCTATTTAAATAACTAACATCTATAAAGTATATAGCGGTTATTTGTTTATATAATAGTTTAATACAATTTGCACATAATGTACTTATAATACATTGTTTATTTTACAATATAAAATTAGTTCAAGTAGACCTTATGTCTACTTGTAAAACAATATTGTCAATTATGGGCAACATAATATTACAATTATAATTTGAAACATAATATTTACTTAACACTGTAAAGAGATTTTCAATAATTATGAAATAAAAGTATCAAGTTGAAAAATCTAACTCTCAAAGTTTATGTTATAGCTAAAATCAAGTGCAAAATTTGACCGTAAGCTGTTTTTTTTTTAAATTGACTTTGTTGACTTACCAAAAGGAACTATATTAGAAGATTTTCAAGTTTTTAATTATTCAAACTATTAATAAAAATTAGAAATATATTATCGTAACATATAGTAAAATACGAAAAATGCAAGAAAATTCGAATGAGCAAAGAATGAATCCTTGAAATGAGCATTTCCCTTATTTGCGTCATTGTTAAACCTATTTTCAACTTTACTTCACTTTTTTTCACTATACATTTTTACACAACTACAGATCTATCTTGGACACAGGTCCTTTTTTTAAGTCAAATTTATATACAAAAAGTTTATATTAAAATTTCATGAATTTTTATTTTAGTTTCAAATATTTTCATGTTTTGTTTGTTGGTAATTGGTATCCATCTAAAAATAAAAAGAAAATTATAACGAAAAGAAAACATGATAAAAAATTTTTAATCCAGAAAAAAAGTAAAGTACCTATGTACATACATATGTACATATGAGGAAAATTTCAACAGATAAATGTTCAGAAAAAAAAGTAATATATGTATAGTATAAGGAAAATTTTAACGGATGAATGTTTATAGTACATTATGCATTATAAAATGTATATAATGTGTATGCATTATGCATATATGTATGTATAATGTAGTATCTATATATAAACCCTATATATTGCTCGTATTCTGGTCAGTCAGTATCAGTAACTATATGTAAGTATTTACTATTTGTAAAATCGGGAGCTAGAAAGCACATATGTATATATACGTATGTATATACATATGTATTATACATATATGTATAAGTACAGAGTAGTATATTTGTATATTATATAGAACTATATTGTTATTGGTATGTGTACAGTATTTACATACATATATTTTTTGTACATATCGTATAGATTATTTTGTATAACAGAAAACTATATTCATGAATATTTTATTGTAAGGGTTTCTTCAACATGTTTGCCTTAAGCGTTCTCCTACTAGAAATTTTTTTTTTAAATTATTTTGGGTATGAATATAATATAATATTTTTCCTTAAAAAGAAAAAAAAATTGTATACGTTCAATTTCATTTCACTGAAATTTTACTATGCTGTTTTTAAATCTTTGTTTTCCGTTTTGTTTAAGTTTTCTTTTTGATTATTTTTTTCTCCAAATAGAAAGTTTGACCTGTGAAAGTGAATATTTAAAATGTCCGTTTATTTTCAGGTTTTGATACAAATTTACAACTCTGTTTTTTCTTATGTTTTTATTATTTGATGTTTGCAGACAATTTTATGGTAAACACTTTTGAAAATTCTCCCTATTTTTCCTTTTTATTTTAAATATAATGAAAAGTTATTCTTCTGTTTTCAATTGAAATTTGTTATTGCAAACACATAAGTTCGTTTTTTTTTAACTTTCACATGGACAGTTTATGGTTTTAAAAACTTTTTAAAAATAAAAATTCTATTAAAAATTTTAATAAGCAAAGTGAATTTTTTTCTCATTTTTTCGCAATTATTGAAATATTGTCTCACAGAAGTTTGTATATTTAAAAAAAAATAATAAAAAGTGTAAGTAAGTAACACAATGATTTTATTCTATATTGTACATGTGAAGACTTTTAAGTTTGGCGTATTGCTCTGCAAAAATCAAAATTTAGACATACAATATTAAGAAGTGTTTACTTCATTTCTTAAAAACTTCAACAGAAAACTCATATATAATAATATATGTAAATTATAATTATATCTGGTAAATCTAGAATGAAAAAAGTTAAATTATTAAAAATTGAGAAAAGGTCATCGGTAAGAATTAGTTTGTATTAGTAAAAAAATAATAACCTATATTTTTCACTTTCAAATGACCTTCAACAATATCAAATTCAAAGTTTTAAAGATCTTTGAGCCCTGAATATTTGTATAAAAATTAGATATTTTTCCAAATCTTTCAACAGTTTTTTTCTCATATCGAAATGTAAATTTAAAAGAAATAAAAAATAATCAAACAAAAATTGAAAAAACATTCTAGAATATGTAATAATGATAATAAAAATGAAATTGACGGTTTTGTAATTGTGGCAATAAATTAGCATTTAAAGTTATACACATATATGTATATGTAAATTTGTATGTGGTACTTAAAAAAGATGTATATATAGTGGTTACTATCCATATATGGATAACTATGATATATATGTTTATGTACGTAGAATGAGAAATATCTTCAAAACAAATTTAAAAATAACGCTACTTGTGTTTTTTTCCAGTAAAATTAAAGTATTTAATATTATATGTATTATATTAGCTTAATATTTTAATACCTTTGTAAGAAAGGAAACATGAAGATATCTACGCACAAAAATAAGTTTTATCATCTATACATATGAGAATACATATTTGTTATGATAAAACAATTAATTTCGATTATATAGAATTTTGAAGAACTTCCATGAAAATTTAGAGTTATAAGTTCATAAAAAATTCTATTTTTTAAAGAACAATAAGTGTTTTCCTTTAAATATTTTATTTTTCCAAATACATATGTAGATATTACATAATACATATGTTAATTTAAAAAAAAAACGCATTTTTTTTTCTTATTATGAAATCGTTTTTCCTTGACTACTTTGAAAATTTCTGACATTATAATATGTAAAATTTATAAAAATAACGGCGTAAATCAAATACTCCTATAATTTGATAATAAATTATATAAATTAAATTGAAAAAAAGTGATACATTATTTTAAAATTATACATCGACCTTCGAGAGTTTAATAGTATAGTACAAAAACGAATTACTTGTAATAAGTACATAGTTTAGAATAATTATTATAATGTACAATAAGTACCCACTATTTCATATATAAAAGAATATTCCACAACTAAGACTTCAGTTGACGAAGTGAATTTTTGAATTTTCAGAATTAAAACGTAAAACAAAAGAAAATATTTTGTGAAAAGTGAAGAATCAAGAATAAATAAATATGAAAAAATTATATGATGATATACCATTGTTGACAATAAGTGTAAAAGCTATGAAATTTTTTGGATATTTACAGTTTGAAGGAATTCGATTTTATTTAGGAATAATTTTATTTTTAATTTCAATTTTAATTTGCTTAACTCAAGCGACATATTTTGATAATTTAAATAATAAAAAAATTACTACAATTATGGTACAATTCGTTATTAACGGGTGGTGGTTCAATGTAGCTGTTAGAAATTGTAACCTGGTAGTAAAAAGACATAGCTTTGAAGATCTCCTACAACGTTCAGCTGAATTTTATTTGGATCTAGAGGTAAAAAAATAAAGTGAATAGCGCAATCAGAAAATACCTATACATAACAAAATAATAAAGAAGTTTAGTGGAATCTGTCATTTTATTACACCTTTTTAAACTTTTCTAAAAATTTTAGCAAAACAAACAAAATAAGTAACCTTAATCCTTTTTTGAGGCTCAAAAAAGTATTGAGACAAACTATATTTTTGGAAATAAAAGATAATAAAAATTTCAGACTACACCTGATTTATGATTTTTTCAATTCCATATATTAATCACTATAATTTACTCAATTTCTACAAACTTTCAATAATTTAATATGTGCCGTTGTCTAAAAAAAAAATTTATTATAAAACCTCAAAAATGTACAGGTCAAAAAAGTATTGGGACAGACTATAAATAATAAATATAAACCGTTACTTCAAATGTTCTAATAATTATTCGCCCTTGATTTTTTGAGCTAGTGTACATATATACTAAATACGTATGTATGTATATAATTTTGGCAAGTGGTTCCAAATTCGAGATCATATTGTTTGCTTATAACTTTAAGATCTATACTATTGGACAATAAAACATAAGTTAATTATAACATTACTTCTGATTATTATTGTTATTAGTTGAGTGGACAGTTTTCATGGCCCGTACTATAATCACAATTCGGGTAGTTTGGCTGATTGTAGGTTGCTTATGGTTTTAATGAATTTAATACTTATTTTTGTTTTATATGAATGTATTTACCTCAATGAAATCACATAAGTACACTCCGTCTATTTTTACATTTTTTTTTTAATTCTAGAAAAATGGAGATGAATATTTGAAAACGGAATTGAAAAGGAGAACTCGTTTAGCACGTTTGTTGTCAAAAATTCAATTAGGTTTAACACTTGCAGCAGGTGTGAATGTTAATATTCTACCACTTACTACAACTCCAAGAGGTAATATTAATTCCAATTAATAATTTATATTCAATTATATTATTATTTTAAATTTATTTTCTTTTATTTTGTTTCTATTTTACATAGGAGTGACTTTTGAATTTCATATACCAGGTTTCGATCAATACAAAATGCCTAACATTATCTTTGTATACATTATTGAAGCAATATTTATATGTCCAATATATGGCACACTTTATATTTCTATTACGAATTTTTATTTTACAATAGCTTATTTTATTCCCCTTCTACAATTATTTGTACAACATAAACTATATTTTGCATTTTGTTTCAAAAATCAAAGTAATAAAAAAACTGTACAAGATGAACATGAGGTGTATGAAAAACTTATTGACTGTATTAAATATCATGAAAATGTATTAAGGTAAAATTATTCAGATGAAAAACAAAAATGAAAAATGAGGATTTTTATTTATATGTATTATATAATATATTTCAGTTACACGAGACTTTTTAATAATTCCATAACTCATATGCTTTTATTTGAGTTTGGTAATTTTACAGCTATGTTGTGTGCATTATTACTATTTCTGCATTCCGCAGAAAATGCTAAGCAAGTATTTCAACTTTGTTCATTGGGAGCATTATTGATGTCTCAAATTTTTATAACTTGCTATTTTATGCATAATATTATGATTGAGGTTTTTATTGGAATTTGCCAATAAATTCTATAGTGTTTTAAAATATATTTGTTTTTCTTTCAAAGGGTCATAAAATTGGAGACATCGCTTATGAAATGCCATGGTATAGATACAGTGTTAGAATACAAAAAATTATCTTAATGATAATTCATAAATCGCAATTAACTCCTTATGTAAGTGTACATATTATTTATAATTAAAATAAAGTCTAGTAAAATCTTATTACAGATTTACATGGGAAATTTGTATCCATTTACATTGGAGTTGTTTTGTCAGCTAGTAAATAGATCATATGCTGCTTTCACTTTTTTGCGTCATGTATTTTAAAAAGGAACTATCTTACAACTTTTTTGCACTTTATAATATAGTACTTCTATATTATTTGTTGTTTATATAAAAATCACAAAATTTGTTAGTTTCCATTCTATTTTTTAAATTAAAAATAAACTCATATATGTATTTGCTTTAATTTTGGTGTATTCACTGAAAATATATACTTTTATGTTATATACATATTTTGAACGTTTAAAATAATAAATTATAAAATTGTTATAAAATTGTTGTTTTTTTTTTCCAAATTCAAAGTTTAGATCTTTGCTCAAATATAATGCAGTTAATATTTGTAATAAAATTAGGTATTTTCGTTTCTTTCTCCACTAAATATATCAATTATGGTGATATAACAAAGTCAAAAAATGTATTAAGGTGTGTTTGTAGCTGGTATCGTTATTTCAGGTTACATGGCTTTTTATTTGACAGAAAGTTTGCATTTATGTACATATTTGTGTCTATCTGCATTTTACATTACTTCTTTGGTAGGTACATATTTATAGTAAAAAAAAAACAACCGTAAGCGACAATGCGATGCAGATGATGTGAAAAACAAGAGATTTAATTTTTTTTTGTTCAATTTTATTTGTTTTTATTTTTTATATTAAGTTTCGTAAAATGTAAGTTGTGAAAACTTCATCCCACAGGTTTTCTTAATTACATTTTTACAATACACATGAGTTGAATGACATTACAGTATGTATATGTATATACATTTATTGCACATTTTTGTTTTATTGCTTCGTCATATGCATGCCGTAGACATACATATTTAGAAATAAGAAACCTTTCAAAAACAAAAAAATATTTTAAATACTGCTGTCATTTCAGGTTTCTGGTTTTGTGTTTTTTAGTCTATTCAAATTTGTAATTTTCTCCTTTTATTTTAATTCTCCAAAGTTTTCAAATCATATTTTCAAAAACATTGTTTTTTTCATTATATTTTATTGAAAATGACATGGTTTGTTAATTTCAAGTAATATTGATGACACGGTACAATCTAAATAAAACAAATATAAAAAATATATAAAACTGAAAAATAAATTGTAAAGAAGTGTGATAAAAAATACCTTTATTATTATTTCGTAATAAATATATGTATGTATCTACTACCTATACATTTCATAAAAGATATAAAAAATGCTGAAAGTCAAAAGTTTGAAAAAAAAAAAAACTAAAGACAGAAAGAAGTGGAGATTCTTAAGGCCAAAGTCTACACATGGCTACAGCTCTGAAAGAAGAAGATAAATTAGCAGATAAAAGAATCTTTAAAATTATAAAAAAATTCTAGAAGAAAAAAGTTATAATGAAAATTTTGCCAATTTCGAATTTTTATATTTATTTTATCTCAACATATGTATCTTGGTTTGTGGTAGTGCAAATACAAGCCAAAAAAATAATTTTAACTGAATATCAGAACGAAAATGATAACGTCTTTACTAATTATGAGTAGGTATGTTTTTTTTTTCATATTTATATTTATTATATTTTGATGAAAAAAGAATAATATCTAGGTACATATATTTTTAAAAAAGATTTCTTAGCGCATGCGTGATTAATAAAAGAAATCTAAACACTTTTCTTTATCTATTTTGTTTAACCTCAATCATTATTAAAGAAAACAATAATTAAATCAGTTTTACATTATCGTGTGATAGAATGTTCAATATTTGTTTTTTCTCATTAAAGAAATGAATGGAAATAAAATGTGATTAAAATTTATGTTTTTAATTTTCCTTTAGTCATTGATTTTTTTAACCAAATACACTACCCTTCAAGTTTGCAAAAAAAAATGCATACTTTAAAAATGAAAATATGTATGAATTAATAATCTGTGTAACATAATAATATGAGGCTTTAGTATCAAGAGAATAATTTTCAAAGAAGTGAAAAATTTACCATCGGAAAAATACTTACATATATGTATGTCTCCTGTCATTGAATGAAAAAAGGAAAAAAAGCGAATGAATGAGACATTTTTAACAGCTTCGCTTGATAAAATTTGATATAATTGACTCAAGTGGATTATAATGTTACCAGATGAGAAAATTAGAAATTTATAAAAAAGACGTCACTTTCATTTATCATATATTAAGCTATTGTGTGTTTTATATGACACAGAAGTTAGATTTCTAACAAATTTTATTGTACATACATACATACAAATATTAAATTTGAATTTCAATATAAAAAAAACATATGTGCATATCATCGCACGAAATGTAAATATACATACATATGTATATGTGATTTCACATGAGTATATGTATGTACAATTTTTCTAGTAGAATAATTTTTCACAATATTACATACATATATTTTGTCTTTTTCTGTATAATTATGCTTTATATTATACGTATAGTTCATTATGTAATATTTAGGTATATGCTACACTTGGTAACTCTTTTTATTTTTCAATTTTGTCTGTTTTTTCATTTTTGTCTTTTTTTTCTATTCTGTTTTTCATTTATACGTCACAACACAAAATCTCACATGTTGATGGCTCGTGTTATCCTTGTGAACACGTATTCATACATACTTATAGGATCAGTGACATGACTTCAAGTCAAACTTGCATAGCATTATGTCATACATACATGTCCATATATGTATGTATATAGTTTATATATTGGAAAAAAATATATAGACATAAAGTAGCCCGAAACACAACCACATAAATGTAAATGACATGATATTCTCCAAGTGAAATAACAAAAAGGCGACATCATTAAAATAAATAGAAGAAGAAAGAAAAAAGGTTTATGCAAAGAAAGTAAATCAAAAAGAGAAGAAAAGTTAAAATAAAGAATAGACACTCTAGCAACAAAAAAGAAAATTCAAGCAATAAGTGTAAGTGCAATATGAAAAAGGGTTGAAGAAACATGAGGGTGGTATACTCGCAGTGCTTGCTATTACCAGAATTTAAAAAAAAAAAAAATAGGTTGGTATATGTATATTCAACATCACTGTCTGTATAATTTTCTTTTTACTCTGCAACTCACTTTTAAATAATGCATACCTGTACCATTTTATATAATGTTAGAATATATACATATGTTGCCATCATGTCAATTTAGTTGTGTGGTTATTTGTTTATTTACTTGCGAAATGTGGGAGATATTTAAAATATGTAGAGTATACAGAGTGTAGTATAAATTGTTAGGATTTGAAAGATGAAAATATTTATGCAAACGTGAAAAACGTGCCATAATTTTAATTATGGCAAACAGATATCTAAACTTCCTTGTATTATGAGGTTCTACTATATGTATAATAAAGAAATTGTGACTACAAATAAGAATAAACATTATTATTTTTAGTTCAATGAGAAGGAACAAATATATTTATAATTTTTAAACTAATCAAAATAATTAATAAATACATACATATGTATATGTAAAAATTTTCAAATGATAAAATATTAGAACACCATGTACATCAGTTTTCTACTTTGAACGTATAAAAAATGAGTGTATACAATAATGGTATGGTACACCTACTTTTCTACATAATATTTTTTTTTTCTTTTCACTTATTTATTTGTTGCTGTTTAATTTTTGTTGTTGTAAAACACCCCATACTTTTTTTCAGGCTTCTCTATTGGTACACCCTGCAATCAACTCGTCCCAAGTTTGATTTATGTCAGTTCTACAGAAAGGATTAAATCGTAAAGCATGCATATTAAGATTCGGTACATATTTATTATTATTTAATGTGGTGTTTAATTCTTAATTTTTGCATTTATAGGTAAAAGAGAAAAAAAAAATAAAGGTAGTTTTATTACCGTAATTTTAGTACGCAATAACTGATTATAATTTCCTTTTTTTATTCAAATACATATTTATCAATGAATGCATACAATATCGTAAAAAAACAACTTTATTATTAAATAAATAGTGGATAATTTATGTAATTTGTAACTTTTAAGAATTGTGATAGATATGAACTTTTTAAATTAAATAATATAAATCATAATATATTTTATATACAAAACATGTTGAATTTGTGCTGTATATGATATAAAGTGAATATAACTAGTGCGAATATAAAAACGAAAACTAATTATGACTAAAAAAAAAAAACAAAGTCGTTTTAAATTTCATATACAATCAAACTTATTTTTTATTGATAAAAAAAACGTTTTTCAATTTTGAATTTTTGTAGTGAAAAGAAAAAATTTATAACGCTATTATAAATTTTCTGCAGAAAAATTTGTTTTTAGTATCTTATTTATTGTCTTAGTATCTTACCGTAAAATAAGATAAATTGACAATATAAAATTCTGTTGGTTTACTAACAAACTTCCTCTGATACCAGTAACGAGCCTTTTCTGGTTCCATTAACCCATAGGTTTTTATTACTAATTTATCAAGTTTTTTTAACTAACAAAACAATCAATGAATCAAGTTGCATTTTTACTTTTAAAAATTTTCATAAAAGAGCCATAAAAAATACTTAAAAGAGGTTGAAATTATACATAACAATATGTGAAAAACTAAATTTTCAATTTTTCGTAGATATGGCTTTTTCGCGAACAATGTATATAAAAAAAGAAAGAGTAATAATAAATTGTTATTGTTGAAAAGCGTTGATGTGTGAGAGTAGTGAATATTTTTAAATTATCCTGTAGTACCTGTATCTCCTGTAATATATGAAATGTACATATTTGTGAACAGGATATATACAGCGATTGCATATATGTACATACATACATATGTATATAAGTTTATTTACAATATTTAATCATACTCGTACATGTTTGCATCTAAATGTTTTATTAAAAATATTTTTTATATTGAAGAGTAATAGTTGTTGATAGTTGTTTTCAAAACAATATACATACTCGTAAACATATATTATTTAATTGATCGAAATTTATTATGAAAAAAATTGTATTTTATGGTTGTTAATTGTTATAAATTATTTTTCGTCGGTATAAGAATAAAAACATCAATTCCATCAGCGTCATTATTTATATTCTTTTTAACAGTACACACATAATTTATGTGTACAAACTGATTAAGTTACAGAAATTTCTGAAGTATAATACATATTTTAGAATGAAACAGATCAAGAAACAAATTTTCTGATTAATTTTTCTGATGAAAAATCGAACTCTTATTGTAATTTGTATTTAAACCAGAGTTAATAGAAATAAGCTGTTTAATGTTTGTAGGAAGTCACTTTTTGATAATAATTTTAAATCATATATTGACGATTTTATCTAAAATCTAATATAAGGAAATACTAAAAGTACTTACATATTATAGTTTATAAATAAATGATGCCGATATATGAAGCTAGAAAATTTTCCTAGCAAAAGGAGATATGTACATTGAGGTGAATACATATTTATTTTCAAAGTTATTATATATTACGTATTAGTTCAGAGTTCGATAATATATTACATAAACGAAATAAAGATAGTCAAGACAATTACAGATTTATTCTTGGTCTGGAGTGAAAGAACGCAGTTTAAAAATGTGATATTTGACTAGATCCTGTATTGCACTCATATAAAATTTGGATATCTATTGTGTAGATATTCTAGGATGCGTTATTTGTAGTGGAGATATTTTCTAAATATGATATTTAATCAATTTTAATAATTTTTGAAGGCATATATGATAAATCATATATGATGTCATTTAATTAGTATATTATATTATTATTATTGATTCTAATATCAAAATTGACTGTATTTTATCTTGTTACGTTATAAGTCTAAAAATATTGCAATGCATGCATGCGTACATTTTATATTTCTCTGTAAAAAGATTCATACACGTAAATATATAGTATATAAATGCTATAATAGGCATAATATACATACATATGTATACGCCTTATATGGTTTACCACAGAAACATATAAGCCTAATGAAATCTTTTAGAATGATTTGACTAAGTAAATTCAATCACATTATAGGTAATCATATTCCAGTTCTCTGGATCAATGCATAATTTTATTACTACAAAAAATAAGTTATTTTCAATCAAGTTTTTTTTTTTTAAATAATAAAATTTACATACTTACAGCTGTACTGTTTAGACGCTAGAGACTGTCAAAGTATTCAATATTTTTTCTCTTCATCCATAATGTTAGTCTCGTCAAGTCCTATCTCCAGTTACATTCTTTTACACATACTTTGTACCAAATATATGTATGTATGTATATCACATGTACCATCATAACTTACTTTATATCAAAATTTTTATATTATAGAAATATAAAATATTATCACGGACTTAAGATTGAAGAATCATTTTATACATGATGTGTATGTATGAATATTAAATTTTGTATTCACATTTACTCATATTCATTTCATTTTCTACTGAGACTTAATAATTGTATTGCAGTTACATATATACATATAGTATGCATGTATATAATAAAAAATACTTCATTATATGCACTTTAGTTGCAGATCGATATTTTGTGAATTTACTGACTATATTTAAATTATTTTCTAGACTTTTAATATAGGTATGTATGTACATACAATAATAAGTTTACACACACTATAAATGCATATATTTAAATATTCAACTTTTTTTTCAAAGTAATCAAGGATCGGAAATTATGCAGGCAGTTGTTGTCTTTATTTTTATTCATTTTTTTTTCATCCTATGTTGTTAAGAACTATTGCATTTGGTTTAACATGATTTTTTTCCTTTGAATTATTTATTATGTATGAGGAAAACAGAAATGATGATAGAAATATCTCTATAAATGTAGTTTAAAATATGCATTAGAGGGAAACTTAGCCTGTGCTGGGAAAAAGAAATATGTATGTAAGTATAAGAGAAGTAACGTTACTAGTTCCGAGTCCCCATTAGGATTTGTTTGCTTAATTTTTATTTACTTAAATTTTTCGGCAAAAATAAAAAAATTGTGTACATAAATCATAATTTATATTTAAATATGATTAAGTTTTATTAGACGTGATGATAGTTTAAATATTTTCAATGTGAGCTTTTTTTAAACTAATACAATAATTAATTAATATGAATTAAGTTTAATTTTCACTGAATAAGGAAAAAAGAGAATAGAAGGGTAAAAGAAAACTTTTACAATCATGTGTTTTTTTTTTTAAATGCTTTTCTGGACAAAAATTTTCAGAGAAAACCAGTACCTTTATCTAATAATAACATATAAGTATGTATGTATGTAAATGTAAATGCATACTAAATTTATAGAGGAAAATCATACCAAAGAATTTGTTACGTTACTGATAACTTTACCCTATGTATTTTTTTATGGTTTCATATAAGCGGTTAAAATTTTGTATATTAGGAAAAAAAACTAAAAAAAAATAGAGAAAAAGAAAGTCCTAGAAATTATAGATTTTAGAATATATATATATATATAGAGTATGAATATAACTTATAAAATAAATATATGCGATCATTAAAGCGTACGAGATTTTTAGCCAAATAATATGCTAACAAGACAACAAAATATATATGAGTAAATTTTATTATAGTTTTTATACGCATCAAGTAAATATAAATTTTAAAAAAAATGAATGAAATAAAAACAAAAATACAATATAAAAATGTTTATTGCAATAATTTGTATGTCTATAATGAAAAGTAAAATAATAAATGAAGTGTAAAATGTGCAATTAAATATCAGACGAAAGAAAATAAGGTCGATTATTTATAAGGAAAAAGTAGGGAATTTTAAAAGTTAATGAAGATAAATAGAGAAGCGTTTTTTAGAAATTTATTATTTAATTTCAAATTAGGTTAATACTAATACATACTTTACCAGAATTTTTTTAAATAATAATAATTAGCTTATGCCTACATACGAATATGTAGGTATAATAGAATAAATATTAGTCTCTGCGAATTAAATGATTGATTTTGAAAATAAAATTTATATGAAAAAGAAATAGAGAAGCCTAAAATAATGATAAATAAAAAAATGGCATCGAGCAATATTGTATGTGAATGGTTACGTGCACTGGGTTTCTCACAATATTCAGAAAGTTTCATGGAAAATGGTTATGATGAATTAGAGATATGTAAGCAAATTGGTGAAATTGATTTAGATGCAATAGGTGTTGAAAATCAACAACATCGTCATAAATTGTTAAAAAGTGTTAGACAATTACGTGAAAAAGGTGCAGCAACAGTCTATGTAATGATAAATGATCCTAAAGCTTTAAGTCATAGTACTGAAATATTATCAGGATGTGATACTGAAAAATTAGAGACTGCGATGAAAAAACATTTAGAAGCTGATGGTATACGTTTAACAGCACATCCTTATTCAACACCGGTAAGTATGTATGTATGTCAAAATAATTTATATTTTTAATTGAAAAATGTTTAAATAATTTAATCAGGTCAATTATAAGTTTATTCTGGTTTTTTATTTTAAATTAGTCTGTAGAAACCTTTAAAAATTCAATTTTTGAATTCTTATAAATTTTAAGGCTTCATAATACCCTCTTTCGGATCAAAAATGAGCTTTAATATTTTCATACAACGAAATATTATTCAAAAGATATATTAAATATTTACAAAGTTGCAAAAACTTTACAGTGAATTTTTTATTAAATAGAACGAAAACTATATTATAGACTTAAAAATAATGCCTATTTTTTTACAACTAAAATAATTCCGATTTAACAAGTCAAAACTGGGTTAAGTAGAAATCTTTTCTAAAAGATATAATAGCGAAGAAATTTTTCTTTTTTTTTTATAAACTCATATTTTAAATAATAATTATAATACGAACAAGTATCTGAAATTCTTTTATTATAAAAGGTAAAGTATTATATTTTTAGTTCTTTGTTTTATGTTTAATACTTAATTGTTAAAATATACGTATTGTGTGGAATAAGATAAATACTGTTTGAAAAAAATAGTTTATAAAGGTATTTTTTTCTTTAATGCAGTTTTTTGTTTTTTAAATCAGGTCAATTCAGGTTATGGTTGTTATTATATTTCTTTAGAAAAATATTTTATTTTTTTTAATTTAATATATTAGTAATTAATAAAGTTGGTTTTTTCAATTTATTTTTGATTATAAATTACAATTTATATACTTTACAATTTCGTTTTTTCAAAAATTTTTCCTACTTTTGCATATATGTATGTACATACATATATATGTACATACATACATATGTATAATAATATACTATTTATAGAAATATCCTGAAGATTATAACCATTATCAAATCACACTATAAAAAACAAAGTGTATTTATTTCTTAAAGAAAAAAACAAAATTTTATTCACACTAATAGCATTCAAATTTCAAATAGTATTTACTAACACTTTATGAAATCAATGGAATAAATTTTTTGAGATGTAATCATACTTTATAATTGCTGTGCATACAATTTGATTCCTAATGAAAACTATTAGAAGAATGTGTGTTATATGGGATTTTAAGTAAATGAAAAGTATAATTTTGTAATGGTTACAAACAGTTTATTTACTGTAAAACATATTTTATACTTTTGAATTTATTTATTTTTATTAGAATACTATGTTATTGGACACTAGTAAAATGGCACGAATTGTAAATATCATTCTTATATATGTATATGTATGTATGTAGAATGGCATTTTCTAAACGATAGAATAATTTTATCATCATTTTATCTACTTAATTTCAGATTTTCTGTTCTTTTCCCACATTTTCAAGTGTTTTCTACTTTAATATGATATTGCAATATTTACCAGATCATTTTATATACATATTTACGTATATATACTTATATATATCAGTTCATTTCAACAAATTGTGTAAAACAAAAAGGTGATGTTATGTTCATGTATACATAGTTTTGTTATTTTGATGACTTTTATTTTTTAAATTTTTAATTAAAATTTATTCATAGTAGTTAGTTAATTTCCACGAAGGAAAATTATATAAAATTTTATTTTTTATAAATTTTTTAAGAATGGTACAAAATAAATATTTATTTTTTATATCCTGTGTCTTATTTCAAAATCAATATTACACGCATTATTCTGTACCACTCCAAAAAGATAAAAACAATAATTTTTATTGGTAAAAGGAAATTGAATAAATTTTCTCATAAGTTTTTTTTTTTTTTTTTTGTAGTTATAAGAACATCAATACGAACTCATACTATAAATTCCAAACAAAAAAGGCTCTTTGTGAGAATTCAAGAACAAAGCATTTAAAAAAAGAACTTAAAAGACTTCTTTTCAACTTTATTTAAATTGTTTTTCGTTTTTCTTTTAATAGTAAGAAAATTGTGAAAGTATTTCATTTAAAGGCAAACAACTCAATAGCTTTATGCCTAACAGCATTGGAATGCAAAAGTTGTTGGATTAAGGAGTTGTTTGTATATACTATGTATATAATGAGGGAGCAACTAGCTGTACGTATTTTTTAGACAAAAAAGGACTAGAAAACGAATATAATAAAACAAAGTGTACATTACATTTACATGTATAGACGGAGAGTAACATTTAAGTCATATAAGTGCTAATCTTTTCCGGTAATTAGACAAATTTCTTAGGCAGATAATGAAAATGTTGTACAAAAGCAATGAATTAATATAGAGAGGTAGAGAAAAAGGTACCAAAAAGCCTTATAATCATTGTGCAAACATATGTATATAAAAAAAAGTATATGGTAAATGTAGTAAATGTACTTACTCATTCACACAGCATAAAAATGTATGTAGGTAATTATAAAAAATATAATAACCGTAATTTGAACAATTCCTAGTTTTTACCCTTCTTGCACAAATATTTTCTCGTACATTATTTAATATATGTATGTACATAAATATATGTACATATGTATCTACATTCTACATACATCTACTTATACTATTAGAGGTATAATACACAGTCATCAATGTTTTTTTGTTTTTAAGTTTAAGGGTTGATAAAATGCAGACATTTCTGTCTTTATTGAAGAATAAACTTTAAAGTATGTCTGGCACTTCTTTTATAATACAAGTTACTTTTGCAAAACTGCACCTACATATTATGTGCATATAGTGTGTATCAAAATGTATTTTTTTAAAACTTTTATGCAGTTTATATAAAAGTTTGTTTTACAATTTTCTATTTGAAAAAAAAAAACTACATATGTAAATATATTTTTTCATATTTCATATGGAAATGTAAATGGTATATTTTTCCTTCTATTCTTCAATTGTTTCAATTTTATTTTCAATTAAAGTCTAAATGTCACACTAAGCCAAAATTAGAAATATTACCAATGGATCCACATAGATAAGTAGATAGATTGTAGAATACATTTTATATAGTAAACACTTCAATTAACCACCATTTCTATAAACAAATAGATAGAAGTTGTGAAAAAATTTCATTTCACATACCCATACATATACATAATAACGTTAAAATCCTGCACATATATTTCTTGATTCACTATAGCGACATTTACCACGTATTCGAGAATCGAATTCTTTTGGGAGGATTTTTTCATTAAATATAGAAGATAAATGACGTGTTATAATAGTTGCTAAATAACATAACCAAAAATACATGCATATAATAAATACAGGTACTTTTCTTACATATAAAAATAAAGCTGTATGTGCTTTATTATAAATATTATTATATAATGTAATTTCACGAGATAGATTACATACATATGTAACCTTTCACGGAGGAGTTATAATTTTATTTTACGATCAAAAATGAGTAGAGTGGTGTTACACTGGATTATTATTATTCTACGCGTGTTGTGTGTTGTAATAATACTCTAACAATTTTCATGAATGTAAAAGAATTTGAAGTTCAATTCTGTGTTCTATACACATATCACATACATACATAACATACATATATGTATGTACTGTGTCTGTGATAATATTATCAAGTTCTTATAGGGTTAACTCGAATTAAATAATGAAAAAAAAATTTCTTTCTTTATTTGGTAAATATGCTTAATAGAAGAATATAGTGTAGTAGCTAAGAAAAGAAAAACGACATTCGATCAGATAAATAAGATAATTAAAAAATTTTTGTATGTGTTTATCTGTATAACATATATCTTGAAGCTTTAGAAAACAAAACTTTAAAAAATATTTGAGAACATTATAATAATTTTTTTACACCCTTTTTTCAATCGGTATGTTGGAATAAAAATATTCTATGCTAAAAATGATTTTCAGGGTGTAAGAAACGTCTTTCAAATTTATTTTTTAATGGAACTTTCAGCGTATAGTAAATTTTCATATATTTAACTTTTTTGTGTCGGATATTTAATCATAAGAATGTTGAAGATGTATTTGTAATTTCAGAAGCCATTAATTTTAGTAAATGATTTTTACTTCTTCTTCTTTATGTTTTTTATTTTTTCTCCTTTATTTTATTTATAACTTTTTTTTTCAGACAATTTTATGAAAAGAATGAAGAATGTAATTTTATGATAAAAAATATTGAATATTTTTGTTAAGCAGAGAAAACCTAATGAAAAAATGTCAAAGACGTATTTTGAATTGTATTTGACATGGAAGAAAAAAATTTGTCTTTCATAATGTGTTAAGTGTTTTAAAAATAAATCAACAAATCAGATAATTATTTAAAAAAAAAAATTGATTTATATAATATGTACTTTGTTTTCTGATTTTGTGACTTAAATAAAAAAAATATTTTCAGTTCATTAATGTTATTTCTTTGCCTTTTTTCAATATTAATATTCTTACTCACGCATTACCTAACTGATATATGATATGTTTAAACTCGAAAATATTTATATCAATGAGAGTGAAAAAAAATCTACTTTAAATTTTATTTTTTTTATTTTTTATTTTTTAAATGTCTACTATTAACAAACACTTTTTTATTTTGATATCTTTTAGGAAGGAAAACGAGGATATTTGGAAGGTTTAGCAGCCCATTATAGTAAACATTTATCAACTGCGTATGAGGATATATTAGATTCTATAGAAAAAGTACGTCAATC
This sequence comes from Bombylius discolor, assembly GCA_939192795.1. Lineage (NCBI taxonomy): Eukaryota > Metazoa > Arthropoda > Insecta > Diptera > Bombyliidae > Bombylius > Bombylius discolor. Next base: position 561,133 of record OW584241.1, on the reverse strand, counting down.
CAAGTGGACTGAACGTCATGTAAGAATAGCAGCTGGCTTAACAACTAGCCGACCACATAGGGGAGCTACCAATCAATCAAGTTTACCGAACAGTCAAAGTCAACCCATTTATGTGCCAGGAAAATATTTGGTAATACCACTTCACACATATATTCCAATGTAACTTACAATGAGTATATACAAATACATGGAGAGATTAATAACCTTCTTCAGTTCTTCCTTCAATTTATAATATAATAGCATTATCCTTATTTTTAAACACAAACAATTTCTGTTTCTATATATTTTCGTGCTTTATCTGCAAGTATACCTTCATGCATATCCTTTTTCTGATGCATTTACAAGTGCATGTGTATGAAAATCTATAATATAATGGAAAATTTATTGATTTCCACTTTGTTCTTTTATTTTGTTTATATTGCTTTCTATTTCATTAATTTTCAAAATATGTACATCACATTTCCTTTTTATTATTATTATTTTATTTTAATTTTTTTCATTTAAATATATTTATATTTATTAATTTGTATTTCTATTTGGTCATATATTAAATTTGTGTACTGTTATAAAATTCATTTTGATCCTTTTGTAAATTAATTTAATCTTGTATTTTTATTCTTTTACATTGCAATATATGATGATAATTCTTTAACGGCTAGCCAACAAGTTGCCTATCGAACCGAGAAGAAAATGAAATCTATAGTTTTGCTCAAAACGATTTGGCGGCTCGTATGTCTCGAAGTGTTATTGATACCAAATCAGCCGTGAATCTCAATGGAATGCAACATAGCTATCCAACTACAAGAGCAAATTTTTTTTATGATTTTGCTGGGACAGGTTTGTGTTCTAAAAACTGTTTTTGTTGCTTTGTTTTTCTTTATAGTGATTTATTTTTTGTTTGTAACTTTGTATCAAAATATTAAACTTAAAAGGAATATGTATTTATTCGTGGAAAAAAAATGTAATCTGAAGTATTGTATATAGATAATCTGTATAAAGTAGAAAATAAATAAACCAGATAAAAAGGAAAAAAAAAAACATAATACATATTTCAATTTGATAATCTAAAGTAAAAGTAAAAAAATAATAAGAATATTCTACCTTATTATTTACAATAAAAGCATTTACTTTCAAGTATTTTAGTACATATACATAATATACATATACATATATACCTAAGTAGATATCAAAATGTTTTTCTGCGAAATTATTATATAAAATTAATTTAATGTTATTTAAATTATACGCATAAGTATACACATATACATATTTATATACAATGCAATATATGTACATAATATGAAATGTATTCCTTTTCCTGTCGTATATGTATATGTACAATGTAAACTTTAATGTCATTATAACTAATAAAATACTTTTGAAAAGAAAATTATATACATACATATATAATTTTGTTGTAGGAGGACGTAAAACCAAACGACGTACAGTTTTCACTCGTTTTTTAAGTGGTCTTCGACATAGTGGTGAAGAACTTAATCAAACGGAAGGAATGCAATTAAAAGTAAGTTAAAACTGAAAAAACACATAATACAGATATTGAACTGCTTTATCGTTCAACAATACGTTAATTTAGAGCACTTACAATAAGAACATCTCACTTTTAATAGTTTAACAACAATTACCTGTCTTCATTTCACTTCATCAACTTTTACTTAAGAAAATGATACTTTGTATATATGTATATATATACCCTTTTAAGTTTATTATAAAAAGAAAGTATTTGAAGTTGTTAAGGCATTTACTTAATTTCAAATCAAGTGAACATTTAAACTTTAAATATAGTAAAATATTTTAAAATATGGGACAGGTTTGAAAAAATAGAAAAAAAAAGGACGAAAATATTTAAAATAAATATGTTTCTTTTTTTTGTACTTGTTCGATGGATTTTGTAGGAGACATTTCTTTGGATTTTGTAAGAAATTAATTTTTAGGGTTGATTGAAAATCAAATTGATTAATTTAATTATAAAAAATAATTTTTAAAAAATATCGTTTAAAAAATTCCTTTCTTTTTTAATTAAATAATAATATTATTTTACATTTTACGAAAAAGAATTACATATTCGAATTTTTATTTTCAGGCAAATGATCGTTTAAAATGTTCAACAGTTAATAAAAAGGAACCACATCAGAATTTTGAAGAAACAATACATCGTGTAATAACGAACAAAAATTAATTAATATTTAAATTTATAAATTGAAAGAAAAAAAGTATTTTATAGCTTTATTTCTTTGTTTTAATTTTTTAAAATTATTTTTAGCTGAAAACCCAGAAAGCAGCACGAAAAAAGGATAAAGGTGTTCATGATCGTAAAGAGGTAACTGCAATACAGTTAAATGAATAAAATATTAGAAAAAAAAATCTACACCCAAGTGAATAATTATATTAAAATAATAGTAAATAATTTAAATTTACTATTTTATTATATTTAATAAAATGTATTTACAATTTCATCTCTTTTTATATGTATGGATAATTTTAATAATGAACATCATTCCTCAACATAATATATGGATTCACAGGCAATCTACACAGTATGACAATGTGATTAAAATGATAATATCATCTTTGAGTTTTCTACGGGCCATCATCTTTAAATGCATTTATTTTTCAATATTAAAATATCTTTATATTATACTAGTATAATAGTTTTTGTCCTTTTTTCTGATATTACATCCTACAGGTACGTCTTCTATATTAAATAATCATGTAACATTCTAACTTAAATACAATTTGAATCTGTGTATATTTCATTTTATATTTCATATTGTTTTTTATATACAACTTATATAGTTCAAGTTAAAAGTTTTAAATAAAACCATACAGATAATTTTCTGGAAAAACTATAATAACTACAGCTTTGGAATAGAAATATGTATGTATTATATGTATGTACGTATAGATAAAATGTGTATCTTTAGAATTTTTAGATTTTTATTAAAAGTAAAAATTAAAAATAAAGAAACAAATATGCTTTTCATACATTTAATAGAGAAATTTTTTTTTCTATTTGTAATTATTATGTTAAGCTTAGCTAAACATTAACTGACAAACTAACTGGCACTAGTTCAAGTTTTTACAAATAAATACTTGAATATACTATACAAATATGTACATGTTCATGAATGTAATTAACATTTTATCTGCATGATAATTATGTTAAAAAATTTATATTAAAATACAGGGTGGATTTTTAAAATCTATGCAAAAATTTTTAATAAAGTATAAAAAATTTGTCAATAAAAAAAAATCGAAAAGAATAAAATTTAAAGAAAAACTTCGGTTGAATCATTCCAACATCTTAAGACTTTTTTTAATAATGTAGAATGTATAATGGTACAAAAATAAAAAATAAATACCTAATTATTGAAGTAATTTAAACTTCCATTGAAGTCTGATTATGCTAGAAACTTTTTTAAAAAATCTTACGAAAACTTTTGTTTAAAAAATGACAAAAAATACTAAAATATTTTTTCAACATGATTTTAAATTTAAAATTAAAATATTAAACTACTTATTTCTGAAAATTCCTGTCATTCTTTTAATAATAAGAAAAATATAAAACATAAGTATTCAAATACATGTACAAAATAAGAAGATAATATTAATGTATATTATTCGATTTACTGTTCAAAAATATTCCGTTTATTTAAAAATTATTTATTGATTAAAGAAAAAAATTAAATTCAAGATCTTTGAAGGCAAAAAAAAACATCATAACAATTTTCCTAATTTATTTAGATACTGCTTGGACATTCTTGTTTTGATTTTTTCTCTTTTTCTTTTCTTTTTTTAAATTTAAATATTAAAATACACATCCTGTATTATATAAATATCAAATATATATTATTATTATTAGAGCACACAAAACATGTACATGTATAGTATATACTTCATAACTATATACACTGATTGCATAATACACACTCATATTTTTCAATTGAGATTATATAAAAACTACGCATACATACATATGTATATTCTGCATTTAAATATGTATTAAACACTGAATTATATATCTATAGTACGTACATCTATAGAAATTTAATATTCAAGTGCTCCTTTTTTAAATTTTGTTTAAAAAGGATTCAAAATAAACTATGTCAAACATGAATAATATAAAAGAAAAAGCACATCATACATACATACATACATATACATAAAACGTGGTTATATTTATGTATAATCTGAATGAAATTACGATTAAAGTACATATTGTTAAAAAACTTTACATTACATTTGCTTAAATTTAAATTAAATGAACAGAAAATTAAAATTATACAAAATGTATTATGTATATTATGCTTATTATAACACGAAAATTGAACATTCATTTAAAGTGGATTTAACAGCTATAAATTGAAGAAAAAATATTACAAAAACAAAAAAATATTTTATCGAACAAAAATTTGTTAAATTTTATTTATACAAAAAAAAAAAAAGAAACAAAAAAATCTATATGTTATGAATATTATATTATATTCATATTAATAAGTTAGAATTTTATATTAAAATAATGGAAACAAAGACAAATCAATAAATATTTTATACATTTACATACCATTTAAATATATCTACATAAGCATACATATATGTACGAATATAATATATATGTATTATAAATTACATAGAAAAACAAAAATTTCATTATCAATAAAATTAAATAAATATTTGAAAATATGTAACGACCAAATGTTAAACATTTAAACGAAAATATCGTACAAATATTTTGCAAATAATTGTTAACAATGTTTAAAAATACTGGAAATATCAATAATACATAATATGTAGCTATTTACAAATTTAAAATTGTCCAAAAATAAAATATGCATACATATATGTATGAAAGCTTTTATTAAATAGAAATAAAAACGAAGCGAAAAAGAAAGGAAAAAAAATTTTTTTTTTTAAATTATAATAATCAAGAAAGTTTGTTTTTGATTATACATTTCAAATACTTAAAGTTAAATCATGTCAAAAATACATTTTACAGAAGACTTATATACAATAGCAACATTAGAGAGTTATTTTCAGAATCCCTATTTGAAATGATCTATGATATACAATATATTCTGAATAATGTTTTTTAAATTTGTTTTTAATTCACTTTATACATATTTATAAATTTATATAACCATGTAAGTTTAAATAGTTTTCAATCCTTTCTTAAATTATCTTTTTCTTAATTTATGAAACTATTCAAATTATTCAATTGATTTGACACAATAAGAATTTTTAAATATTCAATTGAATATATATCATATAATATAAAGGATCTGTTGAAAATTACATAAAGCTTTAAACATTGATAAAACCCAGACAAGAAAATTTAAAAATAATTTAAAGTCTGCAAATCAGTTTTATTGAAGTATTAAAAACGTAAAATTCGTTTAGATAAATGAGAAATTTAAATACTTTACAAAATAAAAATTTTAGTACATAAGATGTAGTTACATTGAAAAATGAAATACGAGTATATTTAATAGTTAAAATTTATTTAAAGGAAAATTAAAAAAAAAAAAATTCAATTAGACTGATAATATTTATTACATTTATACAATATACATATTATATATTATACATTTATTGTTTTTGTAGTTGAAGTTTTTAAAAAAATTATAATACAATCATTATTTATTTAAAATATCTACCAATATATAATGTAATTAAACATATAAAATAAATTTTAAAAAATAATTAAGTTTACTTGTATTCTCTCTTAATGTTAAATTACCATTTTAAATTGAATCAATCAAAATAACTTTAAAATAAAGCATTCAAAAATTTTATTATCTCAAGGTAATATTTTTTGAGTCTTTTAATTAATCAGTAAGGACATATTAGTTATTAGAATCTTTTTCTTTTTTGTAAGTTGTAAGGATACAGTTTAATTGTAATATGCGCTTATAAGGTAAGTATTGTCATTTACTTTGTAAGGTATATTTTCTTTGAAGTACTATTAATAAAATCTTACATAGATCAACAAGAAACGAAATTTCATTTTAATTTTTTGTTATATGCATTTTCGTTGTTTTTACACATATGTGTTTTCTCTTTTGTATTTGTCTGAAAAATTCTATGAATTGATTTATGTGGTAAAAAAAATCCTTTAAAATATATCATGTCATAAAATAAGATTAAAAAAAATTATGTTTTCTAAATTCGGAATGGGTATTACAATTTACAAGAATTAAAATTTAATTTAAGAGGAAAATTTTTATATTTTTTTAAATTTAAAAAAAAAAAGTCCTAATGCAAGGTATTATTTAAAAGTCTTTTTTTTTTGAACAAAATATTGCAATTTTTTATATTTTATTTATTTGTAATTCTTTTTTTTAATCAATTTTTAATCAACAAGCGTATAAAAATTAAACAATTTTGCATATTTAACACATTAACATAAGGTACGAGTACCGATGTTTTCCCTATCAAAATAGAATTCCGATTAATTATTTTACTTTTTTCTCTTATTTTCTAAAATTTTTTCTCCATAGATGAATATTATGTATATTATGCTACTATGTATGTATATATGAGTAGAAGGTTGTGGTAAGAAAAACTTTTAACATCTGTTTGGAAGGGTTCCTTACATATAAACTTGAAAAATGAATATATGTATGTATGTAAAGTATGTAAAGTATGTAAAGTATGTAACCTGCTAATGTACATCAAAGTATAGTATGTATATGTATATTCTAAAAAAATTATGATCGTATATTTTAATATACATACATATAATATGAGGTAGAAACAAATACGGAACTTATCGTTATTCTATTTATTTATTTTGCTGTTTAATATATGAAACCATGTATATTTCATTCAGAAGAAATGTCCATAATAAATTTATCTTTATATATCGTTAAACTAATAGGATTTGAAAAGCATAAAATTGGTTTCATGTGAACATGAAAATATTTAGTTAATCCTTTAGTCAAACATCTCTTTTGTACTATTTTCTCTTTTTCTCCTTTTCTCCTTTATTATCTTTTTTTTTTCTTCTTCTTGTTTTAAAAGCGGAAAAAGTTCATCAGACTATGTTATCCTGTCTGATGTATGAAATCTGCTGTCGATTTTTAACTGAATGATGGATAACATCAACACAATTTGATTTATGTTTTTCATCATTTCAAAATTGTACAGAAGTGTTTTTTTTTTTTTTTTGTCTCATCATCTTGCTTTTTCTTTGCCGTTTTTTTCCTTTAAAATATATTTTCAGAGATGTTTTTTTGTATATTATTATATGAATTCCAATTGCATCAACAATAGATATGTACATATTTATATACTATATGAAGTTGATATAACTATAGTTTCATATTTTTCAAGTAGTACATTGTTTGTAATAAAAATGTAATATTTCGATGATAGATTACAATGTGTGGTGTTACAACTTATAAAATTGACAGATTTTCAACAATTTATACTCAATAGTTGACAGTTTTCTATGATAATTTATATCATACATATGTTTGTTTGTATGTATATATGTACCTACATATTTTTACTTTTATAATAAATTTCACATCAATAACAGTGATGATGTAAACATAAATGTCTCATTATATGATATATGCATGTATGTAAAAATTTACCAATGACAAAATTTTTTATTAAAACTTCTTTTGTAAATACATAATACATAAATTAAAAAATAAATAAGTAACGAGAATGAAAAGGAAATTTTGGAAAGTTTGTTCCTTTTTTACTGAATAGAAAAATATAACATGTATGACTAAAGTACAAATACTTAGTAAAAATAATAAAAACCTTTTAATTCAATATTGCGATATTTTAAATATAAAAAATTGTTTTTCTGAGATATTTTTTATTTTATTATATTTTAAACTTTACTTATCCATTACAATATCATATAAACACTTTAAACTTGAATTCTGAATAAAATTAACAATAATATTTGAAACAATATTTTTTTTATGCAGAGAAAAAAAAAACATTTGTTGTATTGTTTATTCTACGTGTGCACATTTTTATAAATTATTATTTCATATAGATATTTGTTAAAATTAATCGTTTTCACATATTTTTCATATACATATGTACATAATATGTACATACTATATGTACACATTATTTTTATTTTTTGGATTAAATATAATCTTCCACATTGAAAGAAAAAACAAATAAATAAAAACGAAAGGATCAAAAAGAGTAAAATGATGATACCATTCGTACAAATAATGGTAAAGCGACAAAAACATAAAAACGGATTCAAATTAATGTTTTGGAAAAATTATAAAATGCTATAAAAAGAACCACAATCCAATGTTGTTTTCATTTTGGGTCAATCGTATAAATTTTGCGACCATGTAAACCACCATTCAACCAGAATATTTGAAGTTTTATTGTAAAGTTTACATCGTTTTCATATAAAGCTATAAAAATAGTTTTGTTGTCGTTTTATTTATTTTTTTTTAAATATTATTTGTTATCTTGATTCTATTTAATGTTATTTAATATTTAGGTATTTGAAAATTGTACAATACTTAGTATTTATTTTGTATGTTTTCCATTTTTTTATATAATTTTTTTTTATCTTGAATCCATTAACTATGGATTGAGGTTTTTTTTTTTTCAAAAAAAAAAATGCTTAAAATACATATACGTACACTACAGTCTAAAGATGTAGCTTTTTTAAATAAAACTTTATATAAAACTATATTGCACTTAAATGTTTATTTTGTAACGTCCCAGTAGAACAAGAAGCAATTTCTTAACCAAAATATGCATTAAGTTTCAAAGAAATGAAGTACTTTTCCTGCGGATTTCAGGTTTGACTCATGTTATTTTTTATTAACTTTGTTAAAACTATATTTTGAACTTTGCAAAATATTTGTTTTTTCATATTATAAGTTGTAAGAGATTTGAGTATTCTTCATCGAATGATTAAATAGTAGCTAAGAACAGCAACCAACATTGCATTCGATAGAAAATAATCTAGATTTTATAATTTAGAGATTAAATTACTTTGTAAAGTACATATATCCTAATTTGCAGAATCAATTGCAATAGTAATAACTCAAAATTTTGGTCTGGGGTAGATTCTAGTTATATGTATTCATTTAAGTTTTCTTATGTACGAGTTGAAAAATTTTTTTCTCTAAACTTTCGTATACATTCATTCTTCTGTCATAAATTTGTTATTTTGTGCCCTTTTTCGTCTATAGTAATACAAATATACAAAAATTTTATATGTTTTTATACTGTAAGGAAAACTCACTAGAACATATTTTTTGTGCATTTTCTTACATAAACTAGGTATTATATACCAATCCTTCCAATTTTCTTTCATGTTTTTCTATGGTTTGATTGTAATGTTTCATAAGAAGCATATCAAAACCTGTACCATTTTCTCATTTAAAACGTCTCATAATTTATAACGTAAATTCTGAAATTTTTACCACATATTTATTTTCACATGGTATATAATACATACATACATATTTATAAACAAAATCTATATATGACTTTTTATGTTACGTATAATTTTTTTTAAATTAATTTTATTTTTTACAATGTCATGATAAACAGCACCTGAAATTTTATTTATGAAGAAAATTCATTGCATTCTCTTGTGAACTTTTTAAAATGAAAATTAAATGTAAATAAAACAAGTTATTTTCTGAGTTATAATAATAGTATTTGGTTGTATAGAATAATTTATGTAATATTTATTTTTATTTTCTAACTCACTTTCTAGAGATAAAATTAAATTACTTTTTTGTTTTTATTTTTTATTTGTTTTTAATTTTTTGTTGTTTTTGTTAATATGTAATTGGAAAACAAAACTAGGTATATATGTGTAGCCATGTATTTTGAAACCTTCACAATTTTATTCTATTTGAAATAATTTTTGAGTAAATTTTCTAACATAAACAAAAATTTATAAATGGAATGTAATTAAAGTTTTTTTGTTTCTTTTTGTTTTATGTATGAAATTTTTCTTATCTTCAATGTTAGTTTAGTATAGTAATGATTGATTCATCTCATTTTTCTTTGTTGAACTAATTAAAAACGATATGGTGCTTTTTTTAGTAGAATACAATTCAAAATTTATTAATTTTTAACACAAGTCCTGAAGATTTCATTAAACACACTTTTTAATATTAAATATACTTCTAATTTAGTGAGGAGATAAAGGAGAAACAAAAGGTAAACAATAACTTCGCTCAGTAGAAAAGATTTTAAAAATGTATGTTACTATGTATATATTATACATCATGTTTATTTATTTATTAAATGAAGTACATACATATGTGTATACATTCTAATAGTATATTTGTATGTACCTATGTTTTTATCAAATTGAATTAGTTGAAAGTGATGAAGTAACAAAATATCTTATCTCTGATGCTATACTTTTTTGTGTACAAACATTATATAGCTAATAGAAATTTATTTCAAATATTCAAAAAAAAAAAAAAAAAACCAAAAAAAGAAATTTGTTAACTTGAAAGTTTTTTAAATTTCGTAAAATGTTATCAGTAATTAACAAACGAGAAAAAGTAAATATGAAAAAATTATACATACAGTTTATAAATAAATTAAGTAAATATAGAGCTACATATTGTAGTGTTGGCAGCACACTACTTTTAGTAATTAATTATTATAAAATTATATCAATTTATGGTAATCAGAAGTTATATGTAAGTTTAGTGAAACTTAATTCTTCCTTCTTTCCTGTTCATCGCTGGACCAATAAATATCTCAATTAAAATCGACCACGTGTATTTATTCATTTCAAAAGATTCATAAGTAATATTAATATGTATATGCATATTCGAAAAAATTTAAGAAAACTACATCATCATTTCGTCTATTAATCAACTTTAATATTTCTCGGACCACTTACTTAAAGTTCGGGAAATTTAACATTTCTGTGATCTTAGAATAATTGTTAGCTTGGTAACGTGCATATACTATAATGTATGTATAATGTACTCGTAATCGTATGTGTAGGTATAATGTTTTTAGAAACAATTTTATTAAAAAAAGGAAGTAAAGTTTTCTCAAATATTTAGAAAAAGAGGCCAGTTGTAAGTGAAAAAAGATAAAGCAGAAAAATATTTACAATTTATGGACGTCTTTATGATATAATGAACCTCAAAAATAACTGTACAAATATCTGATGGGAAACAAGATGTGCTCATTTTATATGTATTAATCTTTTAACACAAAAGTTTATGTTCTTATTCTATGTAGATATAATCTGCATAGAATATTTACTAAAAATAATAGAAAAAAAGTCTGAAATAAAAAACTGAAGAGACAATAAGCTTAAGCTTCCATATTTCAATAAAAATATATACATACATGAACATTTCTTAAAGGGACTCAGAAGGAGTATGTATTTTGTTTGTTTGAGGATTTGCATAAAATTAAGAATTTATACTATAGAAGATATAAAAATATAAAAAAGGAAAAAGAGGTCAGTAGTGCATTAAAGAAGAAGAAAAAAGAAAACACAAAAAATCAGGAAATAAACAGAAAAATTTAAATAATTACCCTTTGTTAAAAAATAAATAACCAAATTTTTAAAAATACATATATCTTGTTTTATAATACAATTTTAAATACATATATGCACTTATTTACTTAAAATACTTATTATTTATATATAATATTTTACATAAGTACCATAATATTAGAAGTTTTTGACTTTTTGATTTTTTTTCTTGCATGTATTAAACATTTTATTTTTCTTATATAAAAGTTACAATAACTTTTAATAAAAAAATAAACAAAAAAAAAAAGACTATATCAAAAACGCACAAGTAAATTAATTGTGATAATTTTTTGCAATTAAAATTGAATGATTTCATACGTTTTTTTGTTTATAATGTTGAAATTAAAAAAATTTCAATTATTTTTCATGGTCAAAATACATATAACACAATAGATGTCATTACCATTAATTTGAATTTTGAAGTTGGGGAAAAAATAAGTATATATACTTACATATAAAAATAATAGTAATAATAACGCATTTATGTATAAAAAGGTAACAAGATTTTATCTTATTATTATCAGTGATGACGACGCTTTGAACATTTCTTTATTTAATTTCCGGCGACAAAATTTTAAGTGTAACCGGGAATATAAGATGTATCTACATATGTACTCTTACATGAGTGTACTTCGTCGTGTGCACAAGTTTTGTACTTTTTACAAATAGGAACATAAAAAATTTGAAATGTTTATACATTTTTTTTTTATGAAGTGAAAAATTAAATAAAAATCAGTAAAAATTATATTAGAAAAATTAAAGCGATTTAAATTTTATTGTTGAATGTAACATCGGAAATATTTGTTTTCCACAATCTTTATTAATATTCTAATTATAAAATTGAATTTTGTTTTAGAGAACATTAATCTGTGATTTTTAAAAACATAACAAATTTAAATTTAATCAGTAATTTAAATTCTCGATTTTAATATTATTTCTTTGAAATTTTTTTCATACAAGGTAAGTTTTATGTTATTATTTTTATTAAATTAAAAAATTTTATACGCATACATAAAACAAAACAATATTAAAAATAATTTAACTCTTTGACGTCTTCATTTATCAATAAATTCAAATCAAAATTTAAATAATCTAATTGAAGACAAAATTTAAAAATTGTTAGTGATAACAAAAAAATCCTTTTAAAATTGTTTGATGGATTTTCTTGGTGGTAAAAACATCATTATTAAAGAATTTTCAAGCAAATGTGAAATAAAAAAATTCGAAAAAAAAAACAAAGAAGGAAAATACAATTAAGAAAGTGAAAACAACTTGTATCGTACAATTTTGTATTGTATGTCCAATTTACTTGAAAAAAAAAAAAATTTCAATTTACAATTACATATATGTATGTATATAAGTAAATCATACCAAAATTTTTAAACTTATAAAACTACTAAATTATGGTACATTTTCTAGATTATATTATTAATATATAGGTATGATTAAATATAGTATAGGTACTTTGAATTTTCATTATTCAAAATTATATATCACTCATATTTTTATCATATTAGATACATCTATCATTAAATAAATGAGTAAATATGAATTTATCAACTTAAAATTTATTCATTTCATACCAATGTACATATGTAGGTAATGACGTAATTTACTTTTTTGTTCTATTTATTTATTTAAATTTTGTCATTTTTCTTGAACATTTCTAAAGTTTTATGATGAGACATTTATAATAAAAATGTTATTATTTCAGTTTTTAAGTATATAATCGTAATGTTATGTATTATTTTATTGTAGGTATAACAAAAATATGAAATATGACATACAAAATGAATTCATTTAAATCGGTTGAATAATTTATTTAGCTTAAAATAATTTAAAACGAAGATTTTATTTTAATATTGATCCTGAAAATAAAAAGTAAATAATGTTTTCAATTTGTTTAAAAAGAAAAAAAAAAGTCTTTTATTTTAAATATTAAATTCGTGATAAAAGTCACAATAACAATAATAAAAATACACTTAAAATAATTAGTTTTTGGAATAATTGATAATTTTGAATTGTTGTTTATATGTTTTAAAAATTTTCCATCTCCAGCCTATATACTTGGCGATATACTGCCGCCACGCTAGTCTAATATAACTTAACCTATTCTCCTCATATTGATCAATATGTCCTTAAAAACATAACCAATATTTTACACAATTAAACAATAAAAAAACAAGAGCTTTTTTAAGATTCCAAAGTCCTTTTTTAATCATGATTTGTTTGAAGTTGTATACATACTTACTTTGAAAAATATATCCATTTAATTTACATCGGAAACCAACAAAGATATTTTTCTAACAAAAGATTTTTTTTTATTTAAATTCAACAAATAACTAAATTAAATTTGTAATAATAATAAAAACGCAATTTTTTATGATTTTATATTTTTTATTTTAAAGTTAAAAAAAAGTTTTTGAAACATGAACAACGATAATGATAATTTCGAAGAAATTATGGAAAAAGTCGGCTATAATGGACGTTTTCAAAAAATCTATAATTGGGTATACGTATCAGGCACTACATTTTGTGGTTCAATGATATATATGAATCTAATATTAGCTTTAAATGTTCCAAATCATTGGTGTCATGTTCCTGGAAGAGATTATACAAATTTAACATTAGATGAATGGAGAACAATAACATTACCAAAGTATAATAATATGCAAAATATATTTTTACGTAAACCTATTTTATCGTTTACTCAAAATAATATTATTTTCAATTTTTTTTTTAAATGCATATATGTATTTTTTTTTTATTTCTTTTTCAGAAAACTAGATAACAGAGGTGAAATAAAATTTAGTGGATGTGAAATGTATAATTTAAATTTTAGTGAAATACAATATTGGGATTATAAAAATTGGAATTTTAGTCAGTATCAAACAACAGGTACGACATTCAATTTATTTATAAAATTCAGTAAATTTTCTTATATATAATTTAAAAACAAAATTACATTTTCTTGAAAAAAAAAAATAGAAAAAAATAAAAAGCTCTGTACATCTCAGCTTCACTTTATTTTTTTCAACTTGATAAATTTTATTACAAAAATAAAGACCAAATAAAAATTTGTAATAAAAATACAATTTTATTGTCAAGTCAATTTTTCATTTTATATTCTTACTTGTATTTCATTTTTATTTTTTATATTATTTATTTTGTATTTATTATGTTTTCATGGATTCAATTTTAGATTGTGTGAATGGCTATGAATACGATCGGCAATGGTATGAAGAAACTGTTGTAACGCAAGAGAATTGGATTTGCGAGAAAGATTTATATGTAACAAATACATTTGTTGTTAGTCGTGTTACAGAAGTACTTGGAACATTTGTATTTGGACAATTGGGTGATACGTAAGAAAAACACATTTAAGTTTATGTGTTATAATGTAAAAAAAAAAAATAATTATTATTTTCTTTAGTGTAACACAAAAGTAGGTTTATATGTATAAAATTCTAAACAAACATTGGAATCTAGACCGAAAATCAATTTAGTTTAAATTGAATTCAATTTTACGAGATATTTCAACTCAAAAAAAGTAAATAATAACAACAAAGCAGTACAGTTGCATTACACAAGAACAATTACTTTATAATTAAAAAAAAAAAGGAAAATTCAATTTGCTATAATTTTGCCATAGATTAATTTATTTGTCGTTACTCTTAATTTGTCCACGTACAAAATTTACTTTTATTTTTTTAATAAAAGAATACTTTAGAACAAATAATTTTCCTAAAAAAACTATTTATTCTATGTTGAGAACTATCTTACATATATATACATATATGTATTTATATATTTATTTTCAACCACATTTTATACGGAAAGTTACGAAAATAATTAAATTATGTAGTTTACTTTGTATATCACAATGCTGAATTTTAAATTTGTGAAATTTTTTTTAATCTATTAGTACTTTAGAGATTAATTTAGATTATAATAATAATATTTTAAATTTGAAATATTAATTCGTTTTCTTTAATGCTATCTATAGGTTAGGAAGAAGGATTGTATTTTATGTGAGTGTTACATTTGTAGCTCTAGGAAGATTTATTTCAATTCTTACAACATCATCATTCACAATTTTTATAATAGCAACAGGTATTGCAGGTGTGACAATAAACAGTCTTTTTCAATCACCTTTAGTTATTGCTATGGAAATATCTCAAGAGTAAGTAGAATAATTTAAATTTATATTTTTGCATAAAATGCTAAAAAGATGTGATTTTTTTTACACAGTGATGATCGAACAAATATTGCAATGGCACAAAATTTAGGTTGGTCATTTGGTACAAGTTTCATGCCACTTTTATATTGGTGGTTAAGAGATTGGAAACCATTTATGTGGATAACCTCAATACCAACAGTAATAATATTATTTTTTCACAAGTAAGATGGAAATATGTCGTATGTACATATATATGTATGCATTTACTCATACAAGTTCTATCGACAGTAAATTAAAAATAATTAAGCTTTTATCTTTTCACAGGTATTTGATAGAATCACCACGCTGGTTAATTAGCCGAAGACATTTCAGTAAAGCATTAGAGCAATTTCGTTTTATTGCAAAAACAAATGGTCGAAAATTTGATTTAACTGAAAAAGAATTAAAAGAAATGTATTCAGAAATAGAAGAAGAAAAAATTTACGGTATTATGTCATTATTTAGTGGTCTAAGAATAACAATGAATACAATTATTATGGCTTTTAGTTGGTAAGTAAAGTTTTGCATTGACTTAACAATCTATTTTATAGTTTTGCTATGTTTTTTTAGTTTAAAAAAAAATTTCATAATATTTTATTTTTATAACAGGTGTGTTGTTTCTGTTTCATATTTTACATTGCTTTTAGCAAGTTCAAGTATGGGTGGTAATCCATTTTTAAATTTTTTATTACAAAGCATCGTTGAAGTTCCAGCCTATGTAGTGGGTAAATATTCTGGTAAGAACATGTAAAATTCATTTACTTTTTTTGTTTGTGAGTTTTTCTTATATGTATGTATGTATATACCTATATTTTTTTTTAAATTATTCCATGTTACTCTAATTATGTACTTAATGTGGAAAAAATAAGGAAATTTGTATAAAATTTATTCATTTTTATTATTAACTATTATTTTAATTTAATTATGTTAAGAACATCATTAAATAAACATTTTGGTATTTTTTTTTGTGCCACAGCAATATAGGGATTTTTATGTATATGAAAATTATATTTATAAGTATATTTATGTATATGAAAATTTTACGTTTTCTTTATTTTGTGAAGAAAAGTATACATATGTACATAAAAAACTACTTTCAAATATTGTCATGGAAGTTTAGTTTAACTTGTAGCAGAAATTCCTATGAAGATTTTTATTTTTTTGTTTATTTTTTATTCACTTTTCTTTAATATCAGGTGACAGAATTGGACGAAGACTAACAAACAGCTTTTGCTATATTTTTTCTGGAATTTCATGTATTCCACTCATTTTGTTTGCTACTGGTAAATTGTTTTAATTTTTTCTTTCATCTTTAACAGTTTATTCCTTAATTTTGTTTTGTTTTAATTTTTTTTTCTCATTTTTCAACAAAATACAATGAATTTATATTATTATTATTTTTTTAAAACTTTTTAATTTTTTAAATTTTTTATTTTTTTAGATATAAAACATGAAAAAATTGTGGTTTGTATAGCAACATTCATAAAATTCTTAAATGGTATAACATTTTTTGTTGTTGGCCTACAAGCAATGGAATTATATCCGACATGTTTACGCCAAACAGGAATAGCTTTAGGTTCTTTAACAGCAAATGCTGTTGGTATATTAGCACCATACTTTGTATATTTGGGCACAACATATGACATACGTTATCCATATTTTATTCTCTGTATATTATTTTTTGTGGGTGGTTTTAGTGCACTATATTTACCAGAAACACTACATCAAAAATTGCCAGATTCATTAGAAGATGCTAAAAGATTTGGAAAAAATCAGGTAAGTGGAAAGTATTGGCTATTTTTTCCCAAAAATGTTTTGTATGTATGTATGTATAATTATGATTATTTCTTTGTTATAATATAGATTTCTTTATCATCATATATTAATTTTTTTTGTCTTTCTTTTTTTTGTTTTGTAGAAATTTTGGAGTTTACCAAAACAACCAAGATCAAAAAGAAACAGTGAAGTAGAAATTGAAAAATTGAATAAAAAAATATTTAAACCTTAAAACGGACATTTTTAAAATAATTTTAGTTTAAGCGAAAAAAAAGTATTATTTTTTGAGTAAGTTGAACTACTTATTTTCTACATAAATGTATGTAAAATTTTAAGTCTTATACTGTAATAAATTTATACTCTGGTTTTTTAGTTTTTTTATTTTATACAAGAAGATTCAGAAAACTTTCAAAATTGTTCTTATAAAAAGGATATTTAAAAATATGAAAAATATACTTTATTACAGATTTAATAAATTTTTGTAAGTCACATAGACAACACCATAATAGAATATATGTATATATAAATTTTTATATAAAACTAAGTACATATTGCTTTTTTTTACTAAAATGAGCACTAAATTTTGTTGCAACAAAAATGGAGATGAAATGTAAACTCGTCGAACACATTTTATGGTATGCTATAATATTGAATTAGATTGTTATGAATTTATTGATTTAGTTTTTTGTTAGCTTTAAAATTTGAAACCATTCTAAGAGAAAACTTTAAAAAAAAAGTTAGTTTTGCAAAGAATTTGAGCTAATTTTTTATTTTGAAAGAAAATTCGTCTTCTTGAAAATTAAATTAAAACTTTTTCTTCTCAAAAAAAAAAAAAACATATTTTTTAAGTGTATAATAAATTTTTTTTTTCATTAATGACAACAACAAAAAAATGTTACTCTCTTTGTAATTCGGGAATGTGCCTGATTTTAAATTCATTCAACATAAAATTCTTTTTAAAAATATGTGTATGTAATATAGAATTGAAATTGTTGAAAAAATGTGAACCATTTTTTTTTCAATCTGAAAAAAAAAATGCTTTTAATTTGTTTTTCTTTATTTTTTCATTACGAGATTGAAATGCCCATCAACATATTATTACATTGAAAAGACCAAAAATATGCACTCTTTTTAAAAAAGAAAAAAAAACATTTAAAGAGAATGAACAAAAAATAATTTTTAAAAAGCTAACGAAATCAAATTAAATTAATCAAGAAAAACATTAATAAAAAATCTTTTTTATTCGATATGTTTATTTTTAAAAATTCATGTTTTTTTGACAGATTTAGAGATATATTTATTTTTATTTTCATTTTATTTTATTTAACTTTAATCTAATTTTTTTAAAATTTTTCTTTCTTTTTTTTTATTTTTGTATAAAAATTATTTAGAATAACTATTTACAGAAACAATAGAATAATTTAAAAACATAAAGAAATATGTACAAATAATGAAAAATTTATAAAAAAAAATTAAGTATCAAAAGATGAATTGAATATATTTTTTTCTGTAAATAAGTAACTGGTACAAAAGAAATTTTAAATTAAGTCAAAAATTTCTTATAAAAATTGTTAACAAATTTGATTTATTTCTTGTCCCAGAATAATAATTCACAGCTTCTTTTTTTTTTTTTAATTAAGTATGTGTTTCATTTATTAAGATTTTTCCTATTTTGTTAAAAGATTAAAGAAATTAGTTTTTTTGTTACATTATATGAAATTTTACAAGAAAAAAATTTTTTTTTCCGATTTGGGCTTTATCTCGAATATAAATAACATTTGAAAAATTTTAAAATTTTGAATACTCATGCAAGTTTTTTATTTGATAGTCTTCAATACATAATTAAAAACTGTGAGTTTTTTTTTTCCTCAATTTTTGATGTTTGATAATTTGATTATTTCGTAAATTTTTAAAACTTATATAAATCCTTTGATTTTTAGATTGTACATTTTATATTTCAATTTTAAACTTCGACTCATATATACACATATGTATGTAATATATATATGTATGTATATATACATACATATATTTTTTTAAGATATTAACTATTCTCTAGAATTTTTAAATTTTTTATTATAATATTCTCATTCGTTTACATTACGTTAATAAATTTAGAATTTTTATCTACCTAGTTTAACTTGTAATTTTTTTTATATATGTTTTTTTTTTTAAATAATTTAATGAGTAATATATTTAGACTGAATATTATTACAAAAGATTGTTAAATTTTGTATTTCTTTTTTTTTTTTTATTTTTTACTAATTTTTATTAATTAATATTTATGATGTTATATATGTATGTATTCAACAGTATTTTATCACGTAAAATATTTATACGTGATAAATTTTGCAAATGTGAAAATGTTCTTGAATTTTTTTTTTTTTTTTTTAATAAAAGATAATACTTTTTATCATAGATACCTAATTAGGTAAAAAACTAAATATTTCTCTTTTTTTTGTGTGTATGTGTGTGTTTTATTATTTTATTTTATTTTATTTTTATTATTTTATTTTTATTATTATTATTATTTTTTTTTTTTTGAAGAAATTTTATTTCTTTAATTTCACATTATATATGTACATACATACATTCAATTTAACATTAATTTTATAAAAGTACTTTAAGTATTAAAGATTTTTATTGCTTTTTAATTTTTTGTAAAAAATTTTTTTAGTCCTATGCTTTTTTACCTACTATGAGTATTTTTTTCATTTAAATGAGTTAGTAGAAAACAAATTATTTTAAAAACTCAACACTTTCTGCAAAACATAAAAAAAATTAATACAGTCTGATAAATTAAAAAAAAAAAAGGACGGACTTTATTTTTGTTTTATTTTTCCTTTATTTTTCTTCAAATGTATTAAAAACTAATAAACAGAAAATTAGTTTTGAAATAAATTTCTAGAGACACAGATTTACGTGAATTTGTATTGAAAATTATGTGATTTTATTTAAAATCTTTTTACAAATTTAAAGACAGACTCCAGATTACGTGGAGTTTTTTAAAGTGATAAAATATAAAATATTTAATTATATGGTCTTCTGATGGCTTGCAATTTCCTGGAATGTAAAATTTAAATTTCTTCGTTTTTATTTGAGGTCTATTATTTTTATAACCAGTAAATTATTCAAAATTAAATCATTTCATGTATACATACATAATATGAAAATGCATGTTCGTAAATAAATTTTGTAATCAGTATTTTGCAGAAAGAGAATAATGTAATTAAAGAATTAAAATTTGAAAAAAAAAGTAACTTTGAAACAAGGCTTTTACACTTTTTTTTTTTTGGCAGTGTAGTTATAGAAATAACAAATCGAAATTTCTGCGATATTATGTTTGTGTGACAAATTATGTAAGTATGGAATATATATATTTTTATTTTTATTTAGACCTTTATTTATCATTGTAAATATACTCTAAAAAATTTCTTGTTCTATTTTCTAAATTATATTTAAATATACATACATATATTATTTATTTATTGAATCAATCATGTTTTGTTTTTTCTAAAAAATAAAAGTCTTATATTTGGAAACTATGTACTTTGATAAACTATTTTAAATTACTGCTTGTATTCGACTTGAACAATAAAATGAATAAATAATAAATAAAAAATAATATACATACATATTTAAAATAATCAGTTTTATTTACATTATATTTTATTACTTAAATCTAGATTGTCTAAAATTAACATTAAGCAAGTTAATAATGAGTATGAGTATTTTACTTAGAATATGAGAAATGTTGTTTTATTTGTTGTTGTTTGTTTAGCTTATAATTAATGGCATTCTTTTTTTTAAATTTTTTTTTTGTTGTTGTTGGCTTTTTCTACATATAAAGATAACATTCAAAGCTCTGTTTATCTAAAAGGAAACTATTTATTAACTAGAATTTTATTTCTAAAATTAATATATTATATTTTCCGTAATTGATGAATTAGACATACAATACAATACTTAATTTTTCATTTCACTTCTAATTGTTGTTGTTTTTTTTTCACTCTTCGGCACCATTCATTTTTTTTTAAATTCAATTTTCATAACTGTGTTTTTTTTCAAATGCAAATTTTCATCAATTATTTTTTTAAAGCAAATATATATAATGTATTTACACGTGAATTTATAAATAACAACCTTTTTCTTATTATTATGTATTATTATTATAATTATTATTTTTATTATGTATTATTGTTATCAATACTATTATTCTTTTAAATTTCGCGATACAGCTTTCCTATACCACTAAACGTTTGAACTTAACCTTTCAACGAATCACAGCTCTTTCATTTTCTTTAATTTTAAATACATATTTATCATTCTCAACATTTTAATTTTCTATTCTTATACCAGTAGTTAAAATTCGTTTTATTCTTAATCATCTTACATCATTTTTATTACTGTAATCTCTCACTATCATATTTATGTATTATAAAATTTCTCATATTTTCATTGCTGTTCTTTTTCAATTAAATCACTAATAGTTTTTCGTAAATGATTTCTTAAAATTATATAATTTCGACTTAAATTTAAATTAGTCGTTGCCATTGAAGATTGAGCTAAAGTATTGTTATAGTTGCCGCTACCATTTATGTTACCGGTATTATTTGCTATTGCTGTTGCTGTAGGTCCTAGAATCAACTTTGAATTTATTAGATCCGCTACATGTGGTGATGTACCTGCAGCTGCTGATAATGATAGTGATGGTGGTGATAATGATGATGATGATAAAATTGATGGCAAATGTTAAGAGTTATTTTTAATTGGACCAGATGATAATGAACTGCTACTAACACCTGAATCACTAGATTTTTCACTTAATGCTCCACCACGGGTTAATGTTTCATCACCACTACTACTAACCAATCCACTACCAGAAGATATACTACTACCAACAGCACCACTGCCTCCACTAGCAATACCACTGCCACCCAATAAACCTTTTTTACCGACACGTGACACTCCCTTTAAAGGACACTTTTCATCTTTTTGTCGACGTGCACTTTCAACACGTTTTAGTATTTCAGTTGAACATTTTGCAACTACATCATCTAAACTATTTGATTCATCTGTTGAATTCATGGTTTGTGTTGGAGTTTGGGATGATGGAACTGGTGAACCCTCGTAACAACCCGAATCTCTTGGGAAATGCCTTCTACCAAAAGGTGATGTACCATGAATTTTATTTCTATTATTAAGGCGGGTTTCATCATTTTCTGAACTTGAACCAGCTATGTCACCATCAGAACCTATGTATACAATATAGTACAATATAATATTTAATAAACATTCATTTGATTATAAGGAACAAAATAAAATAAAATGTGAGATAAACTTATCTCTTTATTAATAATAAATAATAGACAATGAAATTTTTTAAAATTTAAATTATTAATTAAAAACAGAAATTAACTTTTAAACTTTAATATGAAAACAGAGAACATAATAATTTAACCAGAAGGAAACATTAAAATAAAATTAAACGTACATAAATATTTTGCAATAAAATTCACTTACATTCGATGTCATGCAATAATTGTACAGCCGTTAAAAGTTTTGCTCTATGTTCTGCATTTACAATACCTAAATAATCTAAATCTGCTGGTTCCAACTCTTTAAAAAGTTCCAAATCTTCATACCTGTTCGTATTTTTGTTTATAATTGTAAATTAAAAATGTTCTATTAAATTAATAAGCTTATCTAAAATTTTAATATAACAGACAAACATTATTTGATTCTTTTCAAAATATAATATAATAAGAAAAATAATATTCAATACAAAAATATAATATAGATTTTTATGTTTTACCCATTTAAAACGAAAACTGAAGTATATTCTTTAAGTCCAATACGAAAAAGTAAATCTTCAACAGAATTTGGTCCATTACTATTTGTTAAACGATTTATATTTTTATTAAGACTTTTCATTCTTTGTTCTGGTAGTACTTCAACATTAATGAATTTGAAATGTCCAACTCTACCAAAACAGCGTCCTTTCCATACACCAGATGCATTCATTGATAACACATCGATTAAATCACCCTTCTGTAAAAATGTGAGAATTATTATGTAAGAAAGGAAGAGAATAATTTTTGATATTATTTATAATAATAGATTGTGTGTATATATAGTATATACTAAAGATATAAATTTTATGTTAAGATTCCCTATCTTTAAATATATTTTATACATAATTTAAATAAAGTACAGAATTCATCCATTATTTTTTTTACATATACTAGTATAAAGAAAATTTCCTATTGCAAACTATATATACCAACAAAAAGTACCTTAAATCTGAGGGCTTCTTTATCATATGGATTTTGAAGACTGTCTACTAGTGCTCTAGCTTTACAAATTGTCGTTAGGGAGTTACGATCATCCTGTGATATTGAACTATGGGGACTTCCTGGTCTGACTAATGCTTGTGTACCTGCAAAACAAAATAAATAAAAAGATATGTATGTTATTAAAATCTATAAATGTATGTAATGTATACTGTGGTATTAAGAAAAAAACAAAATATATGTATGTATATTTATAATGGATAAAAAACGATGATGATGTTAAAGAACTTGTTAAAAGTTTTGGCATAGTCGATAACAGGATATCCTGAAAGGCATTCATTCTACTTAAACTTTTGTATTACTTACATATACATATTTAGAATATATATTGTACATAGTATAATATGTAATAAAGATACAAAAAACACATTTTACTTACTTGAACCGGAAGCACTTGGTAAACTTTCAACAGAACTAGCTGAACAAGCGAATGCTTGATCGCTCATACTTCCTCTGTCTGTGTTATCTTGTGAATTACTAAAATCTCTTGATGTATCCTTTGTGGCAGTGAAATTTCGACCATTTTCGTTAAAGGCGCCAATTTCCTTGGGGGAATTTCGTAATTCATTTGACTACATAAAAGTACAAAATAAAAATGATAAAAATATAGACAACGAAAAAAAAAAAAAATATATAATAAATAAAATTAACATGAGTAAATATTCTTAAAAAAGTGTGTGTAATAAGTTACAGAGCAGACAAAAAGGTCAATTTGCGCTTACAATATCACGCAATCTGAGATGGTGTAAAAACTAAATAAAGGACAAGAAATTTTAAAAATAAAATTCAGAATGTTAAAAAATAGATTTTTTCTTAAAACAAGTTTGAATTCATTTTTTTTTTCTTTCACTTTTTATTTTCATAAAATTCAGTGAATCGAATATAAATTTCAAATAGAATCAATTCAATTCTTTATTTTTTTTGGGTATACGTTTGTAAAATTTTACATTAAATTCCTGCTTAAAATATAAATGCAGCAGAATATTTTAAAGGAAATAATAATTAAATGAATAAATGGAATAAGAACAGCTAATGTTCTTTTTAAACATTTTAATTATTTAACAATCAAAGAATCACTAATATCAATAATATGTATGAAGTCAATATGTATGTATTCATATATATGTACGTATGTAATTACTTACATGATGTACGGTTGCCTTCTGACTAATTGTTGTTCCTTTATGAACTAGACTTTTTTTACTTTTACTTAATCCTTGTAGACCACGAGTTGCGGCTATATCATCTTCATAATCGGATGATGGACTTGGTGATAGTGAAGGAGATTCACCAATACCACCACTTAGTGTTCGATATCGTGCTGTACAATTGTTAGTTCCAATCTAACCAAAGGTACAAAAATATATAAGGAAAAAATGAATAAAAACAAAAATGAGAAATTCTAAAATATACTGTATTAGGTAAAAAAAAAAATAAATAAAAATAAAAGGAAAGGAAAAGTATTAATCAAGTTTAGTTTCTCGAATTGATTTTATTTTTACATATATTTTTTATGCTTTGGCTATGTTATTTCGCTAAAACAAAACATAAATACAGAGATTTAAAGGCTACCAACTCAACATTTCTATAAATATGTACATATTTAATATATGTATGTACCTCCACCGTATCCTTCATCAACTTATATGTAGGTATGTTTTATTTTCACTTGATCTGATTTTAAATGAAAAAGGGAAAGATAAAACCCAAACTTTAATCAACTAGTCATTTTTTGCAAAATAAAGTTCCTTATTACAGTGAACTGCAACGGATTATACCTACATATCTATTTATGCTTTATTTTACAGACGATTCGTATATGATAACATTTTTATACATTTTTTTTAAATTCTAAGGATAATGGCAGATATCAATACGCATCAAAAAAGAACAGTTACAGAAACAAAGCATTGGAAAAAATAAGAAAAGGAATAGAAAAGATAAAAATATAAATGTACATACATGAGTAAAATTCTTTTATTAAACGTTATCGATTTATTTTTGCTGGTGTTGTTACAAGAAGAAAAGGAATAAAATAAAAAAATTTGAAAAAAGATTTTGTTTGTGCTCCTTTTCTATTTTAGCATTCTCTAGATAGCATTTGTATAAAAAAATGTTGATTAAATATCTTTACGGTATGATATTCTGCGTTTTTTAAGAGAAAGTTTTAAACACTCGATATGTACAAATGTATCTTTCTTACCTAGTATTCTATCTAATATAATATCTAATATCTAATGTAATATCTAAATATTAAATATTTACCGAAACAGTACTCAGTCTGGACGTGACACTTTGTAAATCTGAAATTGATCCAGCATAATCTCCACTTTCTCTGTCGTGAGATCTAAATTAATAGAATCAAAAAAAAAAAAAAAAAAAAAAATTAATAATTTATTAAAAGACAAAGGCTAGTAAAAATAAAACAACTTCCTTAAGTTTAATCAAAAAATTTTAATATTCTTTCAAGAAGTTAAGAAAGTTTTATTCTATTTATTTTTTTATTTTCAATGCCTTTTTGTAAATTTGATTTTTTATTTATTTTTTTATTATATATGTATTTCAAAATTGATGGAAAATTTTGTCTTTAAATTATGTTTTAATTCTACATACATATGTATGTATGTCCTTATCACACTCACCTTGCATGAGTTAACGGTATTATTGTCGGTGGATTAGGTGGTTGTTGCGGAACAATAAGGCCTCTTCTTGTTGGACCTCTCTGTGGTAAAGATATATCACCAGCTGACCTCAATGAGATTACTCCAGTACTTTCTCTAGAATTTGATATAAAACGTACTCTACCGCCCTGGAAATTTTGAAAAGAAAACTAGTTTAAAAAAATTTCTAAACGGACTGGAATAATCTTATAATCAAAAGAAAAAAAGGAAACACATGCACACACATATAAACAAATTGGAAAAAAAAAATTACAACTATCCAAATTATTTTTGATCATATTCCAGGTCTTAAAATAAAAATTGTATAAACCTAAGATTTCATTCGAATGAAACAAATTTAAATAAATCATAATTATAAATTGATCCTACTTATTTTTAAAGTTCATAAGTATTGAGTATACATTTTTTAAATTTTTTAATTAAAATTTTATTAAATTATGTCAAAAAATTTCTACGTATGTCATTACCATTTTTCGAATTCATGTACACTTACAATATAATTACAAATATGTATATTTCTATATTCATATTATTAATAATTTCTTTTGTACATGCAACTTACACAATAAAGTTTTTATATTGTTAATACATATTTTTATTGACTTTTCTAATATTTTTAATGTCTTCCAAAAAAGCACAAACTTTTAAGCATGTACATAGTAGATACATACATATGTACACATAATTCGTTTTACCTGAATTGTAGCTGCGGGCCCAGAATTTAATCCAGACATAAGGAAATCATCAGGATCACTTTCGTATGGTGGTTCGTCATACCAGTGTCCTTGATGATGTACACCACCAAAACCGTAAGCTCCACGAACCGCATCATCATATATATAAGTATCGTCTATAAAATAATATAACATAGAAACAAATATAATACATAAGTAGGTATATGTATGTACATATAATTCGTGTACACGTAAATGCAAAATTTAAATATAAATGAGGCATTTATTTGAAAGCGGCATTAGTCAATTTTTGAGAAAAATAATAAGAGATAGTAATAGAAAAAGATTGATGTATTTTTTCAATCATTTGTAATACTAGAGCTCAAGTTATATGTAAGTATATTATACTTCACACTTCACTTACCTATTCTACCTTCTCTACTCATTTGAAGAAGTCCTTGACGAATATCCCTTAGAATCTGCATAAAACAGAAATGGTTAAAAAGATTAAATTGATAATTTAAATTCGTTGTATTGCGTAGATTTTAAAATTGTTAATAAAAAAATCTGAGGATTACACTCTTGAATTAATTTTTATAATTTGTTTTCTTTAATAAAAATAACTTAGCGTTTTATTTTACAAAATAAAGCGTTATATTTTATTTGAAGCTCAATTTTAAATGAAGAAAAAACAAAACAAAGAAATGAAATATGTAGGCATTTTTCTTAAACATAAAAGAGAAAATTAAATGAAATGTTATATTCTCAAAAACATATTTAAATTGTTATAATTTCTAGAAAATTCCACAATAAACAATATTTTATTCTATGTACTATGTATTATATATAATACTGAGTACGGTACGTATGTACTATTTGCAAGTACATAACATACCGTTCATCATAAGTTTCATTTTTTGTAAAATGATAGTCTGAGAGTAGTTATCATCAGACCATCATTAGCAGCTTATATTATTTTCTTAATGTAAACGTGTTTATTTCTTTGTAATAAAACAAGTATATTAATTTCTTTTAATTAGTAAATTTTAAAATAATAAAAAATTATAAGGCGAACCTTACAATCTCAGGTGTGGGGTGAACTGTGAAATTAATATAAAATAAATTAATTATTAACAAATAATTAATTAATAATTAATAAAGAACTGAAAATTGAATTATTAAGTTTTTCTGTAATTTTCGTGATTTTCCCACGTGTAAAATTTGTGCTTCCACATGGCTGATGGTACATGGGATACTTTTTTGAATAGAGCGACATTAATTCTCTTGAAAAGTACCCTACAAAAATTAAATTTAACAACCTCTGGAAATAAGGCAGTTTTGAAGCTTCGTATTCAGGAAGCAGTTCAAAATCTTTCTGAAGAGGAAAAAATTAAATTGATTCCCCAGCTAGAAAATGATGGTGCACATGGTGAAAGTGAGGAAGAAGAAAATGGTGAGAATCTTGATGGTCGTGAAACTGAAATAGAAAGCAACAATGCTGAAGACAAGAATCCTGATGAAGAAATCAACCGATTGAGAGAACTGGTCAGCAAAAAGCAAGAAATTTCCAGATTAAAAAAGCAGATCATGGAATTTGATCTAGAAAATTCAGCGGTCACGTCAAGGTCAGCAAGTTACGGTTTTAAAGACATCGAGGATGCAGTCCCAAGTTTCAGCGGCGATGATAACTTCTGTGTTGAGAGGTGGTTAGAGCTTTTTGAAGAATCAGCAGAGGCAATGCAGTTTGATGACAAGACAAAACTAATTTTTGGAAAAAGGTTAGTATCTGGTACTGCTAAGATATTTTTAAGAACTGTAAATTTAAAAACGTGGAAAGAATCTAAAAATTAAATCATGTAAATTTTAATTAAATTATTGTGGAAAAAATAATCAAATGATCTTATATATGATTTGATAAATTTAACATTTTTAAGAAATATTTTATATATTTTGTAATGTATGAAACATATGCACATATTAATTTCAATTAGTGATATGTAATCGGGGCGATTACCTCGTGAGGTTGGCCGATCTGTAGGCATTTTTCTTAAACATAAAAGAGAAAATTAAATGAAATGTTATATTCTCAAAAACATATTTAAATTGTTATAATTTCTAGAAAATTCCACAATAAACAATATTTTATTCTATGTACTATGTATTATATATAATACTGAGTACGGTACGTATGTACTATTTGCAAGTACATAACATACCGTTCATCATAAGTTTCATTTTTTGTAAAATGATAGTCTGAGAGTAGTTATCATCAGACCATCATTAGCAGCTTATATTATTTTCTTAATGTAAACGTGTTTATTTCTTTGTAATAAAACAAGTATATTAATTTCTTTTAATTAGTAAATTTTAAAATAATAAAAAATTATAAGGCGAACCTTACAAATATTTATCATAATATGTTAATATTATATAAGTATACATTTTTTGTATTATATTATGTCGAGGTAAGCGAAAAATCCTTATGGATTTAACTCTTAAACAATTACTCTTTATAGAGGTATGTACATATGTATAAATAAAAACTAATTTTTTTTTAAAGAATTGACTTTAAATTATTTTATATTCGTGTGTTTTTATGTTTTACTATAAACAAATATATGTATATATGTACATATAAAAAAATATTTTGCATGGTATAACTTTTGTTTATAGAAGAAAAATAAGAATGATAAAAAGGAAAAGTTGACATTCAAATCATTATTATATAGAGTCAAACAAAAGTTATTATAAGAGTTTTAAAACTCCTTTTATCATTTTCCTAAAACCATTTATTATCTTTTATTTTTTAATATCTATTATATTCTCTAATATAGATAATATTCTATAAAGTATACACGTTAAACTTAAATGAATAGAGATATTTATTTTGATTCATATTAAATTGCACTTAAATTTTCAAAACAAAAAAAAATAATAAGAAAATTTGTACATGAAATAAAAAGGATAAGAAGAAATATAAGAAAAATTTTTCAAAGAAAATTACGTGCATGGTATCATAAAACTGACGTTTTTCAAATTTATTTTACCACCAGGAATAAAATTGGACATATACGAGTAGGTATACGATGGTTTCTTTATACTCTTAATAGCCTTATCATTTCAGAAAAGTGAATGCAGCGGTTAAAGTTTCATATTATTTTTTTCCTTTCTTCTTGTTTTTGGTTTTTGTTCTTATATTCTAGTACTTTTTGTATATGTATAACATGTATACACAAACTAACTTAATCCAAAGGAAAATTGTTTATAAGGATAAGAAAATAATGTGTAACTGTTAAAATGTTCCATCATTTTAGTATTCTTTTCGAAATATAAATGTAACTATAAACATAACTATGAATTTTGTATAGAATCTGTAAACTGTTTGTATATTAACCCTTTATCATCCAAATTAGCAATGCTGCCAGACACAAGTCAGTCAATTAAAAGAATTCAACTGCTAAAATAAATAAGGTGATTTTGTACGTAGGGTTATTATGTATACAGGTATACAAACCACAAAGATTATCTTAATTTTATATGCAAATAAAAGTATATATTAGAAGAACTAGTTTTGTTAAATTATATTATTCTTAATTGTAGACAAAACTTAATGAAGTTTCATTGTTTTTAAAGAAAGAGAAAAAAAAAGACAATTATAATTATAACATTTTAACAAATAATGTTTTAAATAACTGAAACTATTCTGTTTTCGTTTTTATAGAATGTTAAATTGAAATGTTTGCTACTTGTTTTTAGTTTATACTAATTATTTTTTAAAAGGTAATTTATGTTATTATGAATTCAATAAAACAAATAAGATTAATTATGAAATTTCATTCATAAAAAATTTTGTTAACTAAAATATAAATTTATGTAATTTTTGTAAAAAAACATTATGGTGTAAACATTGTACTTTAATTTGTTCTATTTGATTAAAGTTTTTCGATTCTTTTTAATACAAAAAAAAAAAAAAAAAACAAGATTGTCCATTAATTTGAATCTGTTGCTGCAAGTTGAATGTTTTTCAAAGTAATTGTATGTATGTACGTACATATATGCATCACCTGATAAAAAAGTTCTGTTCATACAATGTATTACAGATCACTCAAAAGTGATAGAACAATTTCATTCTTTTTAAATTTAATGTCAGTTATATTTTTAAAAAAATAATATTTGAGTATGCTTACCTCTTCATGCTCCCTTTGAAATTTTTCCTTTTTTCTGATAGCCTCTTGAACTTTAAGCTAAAAGTAAGATCAATTGAATTTATTTTTAATTGTAATATTAAAAAAAAATATAATAATTTTAATTACATAATTGAATCGACACAAATTCTGATTTAACGTTATATGTAATTCACAATATGTAAATTCAAAAGCAGCAAAGAATTTTTAAGTTTTTAAACTGTATAATCGAAATAAAAAGTACGAAGACAAAAACTGCCTAAATTATCCTTTTTAATCATTATAAAATTCAATCTACCGTTAAAAGGAAAACACAATTTAAATAGATAAACAATCAACAAAAAAGTTTGCACTTTAAAAACTTTATGTTTGTTAATGATAATTATGACATTAAATTAAATTAAAATTTAAAAAAAAAAAAAAATCTCCAAAGACTTTTATCCAAAAATCAAAATAAAAAAATAACAAATGAAGAAAAACTTATTCGTTATATTTACATTCAACATCTTATCTAAATGTAATATTGATTATATTGTAGTTAAACTAACCACTTAAATCGTGTGATTGTCCTTTTCCCAGAAAAAAAATATATAACGAGGGAAATATTTGAAACTTTTCAACCTTTTAACGTAAAACTTTATGGACATTTCTAATTAAAAAGTAACTTAACTTTCAACATATTTTATTTTATTTTTAAATCATTTTCATTATGATTATAATGAAATGTAATAAATTATACTGAATGTTTTTATATTCCTTTTAAAAACAGTAGGTACATAGTACATATGTAACATAAATAAATATGTTAACATATACGTAAATTCTATTATATAGGTACATATATATGAACACGTCATGTACTTTCTCAGTGCAACAGTTTTAGGTATAGTTATGTACATATGTGTACAGAACTCATTCAATTTTTTCCCATGTGGTTTTAAAGGTCATTGCCGTTTTTGCATTGCATTATGTCACAACACATAATATATGACTAACATAATGATTCTTTTTATAATATTTCTACGTGTATACTCATTTTGTATACAAATGGTAATTTTGCATATATCATTATTTTACATCTGTTTTTCTCATCATCACTTTGGCCAACACTATGGGTGAAAACAATTTTTATCAAATAAAAGATTTTTTATTATTCTTGTAAAAGGAATGATCAAATATTTACAGACTTGACAGATAATAAAAGACACTAAATAAACGTACATATATGATAAAAATAAATATATGTACATCCAGTATATGTATGAGATAAAACTTTACCCTTAAGAAAAAAAAACTTGTCTGGAGAAAATAAAGCATATTATACCTTCTTTATAAAAAACACACCTATTAAGGATAATACAAAAACATAAAGCTTATACACTAATACTAACAAAAATTAATTAATATGCAAGCCATATTGATATTCAATCTTTCATCACATTCAATACACGTACACTCATAAATAAAATAATATAGGTAGGTAGAATATATAAATTTTTTATACACATACTCAACCACCATACATAAATTATCAGTTTACACTTACCCTCTGTATTGTCTCTTCAAAACTTTGTTGGGGTCCACCGTTCATTTGAAAATGCCTCAGTCGTTCATTTGTTGTCTGCAATATTATATAAAGAGTAAGAAAACCACAGAAAAGTTTATGCTTTTGGTTAAATTTTATACATAATACGAAACATCCTTAGAAAATTAATTAAATTTTGACTGTATACACCGAACCGATGGTATTTGATATGGAATATACACATATACTATACATTAAAAATAACTACTGTAAATTTTATAATTAATATACGAATATTAAAAAATTAGTTAATAAATACTAGTTATAATTTTAAATATGTACAGTTTACAAAATATTATAGTAACTTTTCCACCACTAATCATACATTTTAGTTGAATAACCTTTAACTTGATGAGAAAAGTGGTTTCGTAAATATTCTATGCAATGCCTTCCTTGAAAAACTATTAACTTGAAATAAATACGAGTTATGTAAAATTTTTAATTAAATTTATTTTAAATAAATAAGAAAAGATGATTAAGAGTATTTTTTTCAAAGTTTTTATAAATGATTTTTTAAATTCCCGGAAATAAAAAAGCTATAGTCTAAATTGCCTTTTGTTTTATATTTTATTTTGAAATAAAATAAATTTTCTTTTCATTTTTTATTTAACAAACAGACTTTTTACAAATACAATTTTTTCTGCTTTTGGTGTACATATTCACATACATTGCATTGTGTTAGTCAATCGTAATGTGTAATATGTATGTATGTACCTGAATTTATTTTTTCATAGGGCAACATGAGAAAAAATGTATCTATAATATGTGGGCATAAACTCATCTTTGACGCCGTTTATTTACTAAGAGCAAGCATATAATCTTTTAGGTAAAGCTTTGCAATAAAAAAATAATTTTTTTCCCAGAGTTCATCTGTCTTTTTCTTCTTCGTTCAAATAAAAAATTGAATGAGTAGGTATGTATATGTATAAACAAATCTAAAAAAAAAGGAAATTGCTTCATTTTTTTTCCCAATTTATACAAAGGATAGGAAAAACAAGAATTCTAGAATTGAAAACTTTGAAGTTTTTCTTCCACCCTAGCTTAAGTATACTCGTATACATACATACTCGTACATAATATGTAAACACACATGAAAAAATATAAGAAGAACATTCTTCTAATTTTTTTAAAATAGAGGTACATATTTTCCTTTCTTTTAAGGCATACAACGTATCATACATACATATGTACATATGTACATATGCAAAAAAAAGACCTAATAAAGTGATGGCGACGTTTCCTTCTTTAACTAATCATCCCACCCACATTCCATTTATTTGAATACATATTTATGATTCTTTGTTTTTATTCCTCACATTATTTGAATCAATGTTTTGTTTTCATATACATAAGTCTAGCTGAATATTAAAGTAAAATGTAAAAAAAAGACACCAATGACAAACATAACGTGATGATGGTGATGAACGATAATGATAATGATGATGATGATAGTGCCATGGTACTGTTAATGACGTTGATGATGATGCACCATATTGAAATGTAAAAATTTTTGCATATACATATTGTATGTATAACTTTCATAATGCACTTTTTCTATATTTGGTTTTTTTTTCTTTTTTTTCTTTTTTTTTTTGGTATGTTTTTTTGTGTGTACTTCAATTTTTATGTTTTTTCTACTACATAATAATAATTATGGAGAAAAAAATTTCTGATGGTTACACTTATTCAACGCTTGTTTGTAAACAAAAAGAAAACTCTGAATGAATACGTGTATATACATACATACATATGTATGAAAAGATATTATTTTTGTCCATTAACATGAACTTTTGTAGAAAAACGTTATTATACATAACTTTGCATTGTAGTACTTATACAATGTATGCTTTACGAAAGAATGTAATGAGGATCTCTTGAGACGAATACATGATACCTTAATAATGATTATACCTATATAATTATGTACGTATACTATAACGGAAATTATAAAAGCTACATAATATATAATACTATAGTATAGAAAAAAAAAAAAAAAATAGCAACGTAAAAGAAAGGAAAAAGAAACGTAAAATAGTTTGTTTCATTGTGGAAATCGCTTGTGGTTGCTGATATACTATGGGAAAAGTACAAAAATATCGCAAGGAATATGAAGATCTTGAAAAAAAAATCAAATATTGAAAATATCGATTTAAATTTTTATTTTTATATTTTTTTAAAGAAATTGAGGCTTTAAACTAAGATTATAACTTTATTAAACTATGTGAAAAGTTTCAATAATATTAAGTTCATATTTTCACTTTAAAATTCTAAAGGAAGTTTCGTTTAAATAGAATAAGAAAAAGAAAATGTTAACTAAAATTTTTATAAAGAAAAGTTCCTTCGGAAATCTTGTAGAAAGTATTATAAAATGGACATATGTACATATCTTAGAATCTTGAAAATTGTTTTCAAATTATTTCTAATACTCATAAAATTTACCAGAAAAATTCAAAATTAAATTTATAATGACATACAAAAGTTTTCATTTTTAGCTACATTGACATATTTGTGCTAAAAATTAATATGTATATACGTACATATATAAGGAATTTTTTCAGAAGACTTTCTTAATTTGAAAAGCCGCCTAGTATTTTATTTCCTTTACTTTTTTATTTTCTAGATTTTTTTATATGTATGTTACCTTATCTAAAATCATCCTCAGTTTATGATTTTTCAACATTGTAAAGGTACGAATAGGTGTAAATCAGACTATTATACATACATATGTATATATTATGTCAGCAAAAACAAACAGAAAAAAGTAAAAATTAAAAAGGGCATATAAAGTAAGTATGTATGTGACTGTAAACAGAAATATTATCACATCCTTCTACATCTATGCCTTACTTGATTCCATATATTGTCTTTTTTCATTTTTCTTATTTTATTTATCTATTTCGTGATGAAAAGAAAAGTAAAAAAATTGACTATAAAGATACAGATTATATTTGAGTATACATATATGAAATATAAGAATATTTTCATTTTAAAATGATAAAAAAAAGGTTAAAAGAACAAAGGAGCTTTTATTTTTCAAAGGAATATTTTTAGGCATACATACATACACATGTATGTACGTATATGTATAAGAAGCTTGAATATCATTGAAGTGAATTGAATGTTAAACGTCGCCGATTTATATAAGAAAAGAAATTTTTAGATTGAATTTAAGGTATTCGCACTTGTGTGTACACCATCTACCTTTTTCTGATATCCTTCAATATGACATGGGAGTATTATATATTATACACCTGTTCATGGTTATATATGTACAGATGTATGAGGAGAAAAGAATAATTTTTAGCGAGTGATTTCCAGCTTATTGATGGCTAATTCTTCCCCTGTTTTGTTTCTTTTTTTGTTTTTCTTATTTTTGTCAATTTGATCTAAATATGCTATTGGTAAAATATGTATACGATATTAAAAAGTTTGTTTAATGGGATAATTAATTTTAAAAAATACTATTTTCTTGTTTCCGTTCCTATATTAGACAAAAACTATACACTCGCGGCATTTTCAAACTTTTGATAAAAATACATATGTATGTTTAATATACATATACGAATATATACATATTTTTTTATTTTTTTTTTATTTTTTTTTTTATTTTTTTAGAAAAACATAAATGACAAAAAATAAAGTACATAGAGTAAAAATGTCTGAGCCATTGAATCGATTGAGGTCTAATTCTCTTTCACTTCTATTACCTTTTTTAACTTTTCTTAGTATGTTTTTTATTTCATTAGAATATTCGGATATATGTATGTATCAAAAACCTATACGTAAAAATTTATATTTGCAAGTACCTTCTACTTAAGTTGTACATATATAGGAAAAACGAATTACAACAGTAACATTATATGGGGTCGTTTGACTTCGAATTTAGAATTTAAAAATTTTTTTTTCCACATTCATGAGATTGGAAATAAATTTGATTCCTTTTTGTATATATGCAATATATATAACTCTCATATATTTATAGATACTTGACTTCTATAAATATACTTAAGTATATAAAGGATTTCAAAAAAAAAAAAAAAAAGAAACATTATTTTTATTGAATTTCATTTGTTTTCTTTTTCTGTAGGGTAATTTTATATTTATTCATGTGTTTTCCACACATTGTATTATATTTCTAACTTTCTTTTTTTATTATCAATTTTGGTTGAATGAAGTATACATACATATGTATATTTTATGTTTTTCCACTTAATTTTTTAATTTTTAAAACATTCACATGGAGTTATAAAAACAGGAATAAAACCAGAAAAAATGTTAAGAAGAAAAAATTTAAATGTAATATTGAATTCGGAAAATTATTAATTATTTTTTGTAAAAGTTAAATTAAAATCCGAAATTATTAATTACAAAAGAGTATATATGTACATACTACATACATACATATATTTGAATGAAACTTACTCTAATTTGTGCAGCTGTTTGCTGGTTATTCCTATCTCTTCTGTTTACAGTCTTTAAACCTTTCAATAATCTTGCTAAAGTTGTTCGCTTTTTTGTTTCTCTACCCTCTGTAAATATAAAGTCAAAGTACATGAAAAAATAAGTTTTAAATAAAAATTTTTACCTGTTGGAGGAAATTCATAGAAGTAAGCTGACCTAGGACTTAAACAACTAAAAAAATATGAGAACAAATTTTTATTTTTTTTAATTTTAATATATTGTATAATGTATATGTATATGTTATATTGTATATTTTTTTTAAATTTTAAATTTTATCTTCTTTAATACCTTTGATGAACTAAATTTAAATTTGTAGAATTAGGTAACTGTTGTTGTTGAGGTTGTGGTAATTGTGGTAATTGTTGTTGTTGTTGTTGTTGCTGTTGTTGTTGTAAAATTTGTTGTTGTTGTTGTTGAAATTGTAATGCTGCAGCTCTTGCTACCCTTGGTGCAAAAACACCATAGCCAAAACCGTATATCTCATCTTCTTCTTTATCAGAAAGACAGCTAGATGGCTATAAAAAATTCAGAAAACAAAATATAAGAAAGCAAAAATATATTCGAAAAAAGTACACACGTTTAAAACAAAAAGGGTATGTAATGTACATACGAGTATAATTATATGCATATATATGATCTGTAGGTACAGGAGTAAAGAAGGATAGTCAAAAAAGAAAAAAAAAAAAGTGTGTATATTAATAAGTATGTATTTTAATCGCAATGTTGTTAAAGGGTAAAGATGCTTAAATTAAATAAAAATATGGACATATAAGTATATGTATAATTATATGTTTATGCTAAATAAAATTATTAATAAAATTAATAAAAAACATTTGTTTATAGGTATGGTTGCCTTTATAACAAATGTGGTATGATAATAGTTGAACTTTTACGAAAAATAATACTTTCAATTTTCAAAAGAATTGGTTGTATTGTCCATTAAAAAATTTTTTCCTATATTATTGCAATTTGGAAATTATTAAACACATCCCCAGAGAAAGTATCTTATGTTAAGAGAAAGAGGATGAAATACAAAAAAATGTAATTACTTTTTTTATATCAAGTGTCCGGAAACTACCAAAATGAAAAAAAGTGGTTGAATGATTAAGGAAGAAAGAGTAATTTTTTTTATTGAATATACATATGTATATACATACAAAATTTTTCCACGTAGTAGTATGCATTTAAGTTTAACAAATTCATATACATACATATGTATATACCTACATATATATTATATAGTATATGTATATAAATTCGATGGAAAATTTATGACTTTATACATATGTACATACATACATATATTATTTTAATTAGTAAAATGAAAGTATTCTCACAAATACAATAGTATTGTTCTTTCTCTTTTTTTACCGAATATTTTCCTGGTACATAAATTGGTTGACTATGACTATTTGGTAAGCCCCCGTGACATGAACTACCACGATGACCTCGTGTTGTACCCATACCAGCTGGATTAAGTGGACTACGTTCCGCCCATGATGCTTGTCTAGCATTTTCCAAAGCACTTAGAACATCTCCAAAGGGAGCTATTAACAATTCACAATATACTGAAGCTAGACCCTCTAAATGACCTCGTTGGCCATCCTGCAAAAACACAAGAAAACCAAACATTATTACACAAATACATAATAAAATCAAAAATACTTTTATTTTTATAGATAAATTTATAAGTATGTACATAAATAGATACAATATAAGTATTCATAGTAATCCGAAATGTATACCTATGTATAAAAAAATAAATAAGTTACGTTGAGAATGATAGGGTAAAACATACAATAATTTTACTGTTTTTTATTTACTAGATAATGTAAATAATTGTAATGTATTTGTAATTATTTATTTTATTCAAGTTCATTATTTATTTTTTCTACTAGTTAATAATTGAAGAATTTCTTTCCCCCATTTTCATAAAATTCACTATTCATGATAAGTTTTCACTGTCTACACGTTCTCTTCAAACATTGCAGATTAGAATGATACATCACATTTTGTGTTTTGAACGGACGTTATATACACATTTTTATTTAAAAGGAGATTCTTATATATGTACATATAAAGTTAAGGTCAAATTATTTTATCTTTTTAAAATGTATTAAGAATAATGATATGATGAAAATAAATGCTAAATTCTCAGTATGTACGAGTAACACAATTGTATGTGCATATGGATATACTTACTTACGTTCTGTAGAAAAAAAAGTGTTCAAATTTTTGTACAGGTACATAATGAATTAAATGAATGAGGTCTAGATTTTTATTTAAGTTTCACATTATGTTACCACGTTGGCATTCATGCTTATTTAAATAATTGTTTTTGACAAAAGATTTTATAATTATATGTAAGCACCACACGTATGGTATAAATTTGTGAATAATTTTAGAAAGAGTTATAACATAAATAAAAACATAATTTATTCTTAACTATATGTGGGTGGCTACTTTTGTTATTACTTGGTTGAAGTCGTTGACAATTGAAATTTTTAAATATGGGGACAAAAATGAAAAAGTTGTCTGTATTGGAATTGTTGCAGCTGCAGGGATTCATAATTTAAAAAAACCTTTTTAGATATATTTATGAAGTTATTATATACATATGTATATGAATGTAAATTATAAATGGAATAAAATCATACAGGTACACATAAACCTATGATTCAAAATAGAATTTTATTTCTTCAAATATTATTATTAAAAAGTTCATCTCATTTGTTTTAAGAAAGTATTTTTTCAAAGTATATGGTATATGTATGTATTTAAAAAAGAAAAAAGCTGGTAATCCTATAGATACATAATTATATTAAATTCTATTTGTTTTTTTATTACAATTTAATTTAAGTTGAAACCTTAAAATGAAATAAACTAAAACCAAATGTACAAAAATTCCTAAATAGAAGAAAAGACATTTTTATGACAATGGTATTGCTCTCTAAGGACATTAAATAAAACCGCATACGTGCATAAAAACCACAAAATTACTCAGCTTTTTTATCTATATATTATTATCAACAGATCTCGCATATATGTACATATAGAAATATGTATTTCGTGTAGTTTTACATTATTCAACGGTCGGGTCAACAAACCACAACCAAAAGTTGTTCATCCAAAATTCCCTCAAGCATTTTTTTTATATGTAGGAGTATTTAGAAGAAGAAAATACGCAGAAAAAAAAATCGAATAAAAGACATTTACATATTAACAATTTACAGTAAATCTATGTACTTTAGCAATATTTTCTTAGTAATGGTAGTAAATGGCGAAAAAGCCATAAAATCTAAAACCTCTTTTCATATAAATAAAAAAAAAATAGAAATAAAATTAAATAAAATTAAATTATTTTAAATATCAAAGTTTAAACTGATTACTTATCAGTTCGTTTCTCAGTGATATTCACAGCAATGAAAATTTGCCATTTAATATCTCTACTATGACAATTATAATGTCCAGGTACATACACATACATACATATGTATGTTTCTATTAGAAACTGATGAGAAACAGTACAAGTTTTAAAAAAGAAATAAAAAAAACCGAAATAGAACAACGAACTCAAACGACTATAAATCGAAATCATTTATTGTCTCGTCGAATTTTGCAAAAATTAAAACAATTTTCTTCCTTGGAACACAAAAGAGTGGAACAAAATGAGTTTTTTCTATAATATGTATTTTTTCAATTCCACTTTTAATATATTATATACGAGTATATATTTTTTAATTTTCTGATAAACCACCTTTTGCTTTTATTTTATCTACATCGCATATATTTCGAAAAGCTCTTGAGAATACAACAAAACGTGATCATCTTGAAAACGTGTTAAGTTACATTTATTTATTTAGATATTAAAATACGAAAATGAAAGGGTATATAATACAACTAGCGTTCTAAAATATACTATATATATTGGAAAAAAAGCAAAAACGAAAAACAAAAAAAAAAACACTGTATTCATTAATCTTGTTTTAATAATATTTTCTTTCTTTAAAAAAAAATTATATTTATTATTATGTATGAAATGTTGTTCGTTGTACGGGTTGGTAACGTTTATTCATATACAACAATCATCATGTATCCTCAGGGGATTTAGAGGCGTAACATTACTGCCACCACGTTTACAGATTTTTTAACGAATTATGGGGCGGATAAAAATTCCCTTACATTTATATTCATTTTGTATAATGTAACTATAAAACGATAAATAAACATGGGTATAAAATGCAAAAAGGATATTGGGGCGGTTTTATCATCTGAATTAATCTTAATAAGGACATCAATCTAAGTAGCTCGTAATATTCTTGATTCGTATTCAGTTTTTGCATGGAATTTTTATCGTAATAGTGGAAAACGCAAAAATGAAAGGCATCGTTGATAGCAAGTTCGTGTGGTATTTTTAATACCTACTTACTTACTAAAATATGCAGATAGTAAAACATATATGTATGTAGAAGACACATAGGTATAACTGATATAACTAAGTAATATTATTGTTCAGTAATTCAATTTTTTTTATTCATATTTCCCTTCTTTTACAAAAATATATTTTTTATAAACGCAACCGAAACTTACAAAAATTGTTAAATGTTAAATAAAAATTATATACATATGTATGTATATGGGTATTTGAAATAAAAAAAGGAAATAAGTTTTAGGATTTAAGATAACTTGTTAGTTAGTAGTAAAATTATCGTCTGTTCTGTACTCTGTCATTTTATGAATATGTAATAAGATTTCAATAAAGGAAAATAAACATGAACACGACATGAAAAAGTTTTTTTTTTTTTTTTTTTTTTTTCAAAATTAAGATAGTCTAAAAACTCTATTATAATAAGAAAACTCTAACCAAAAACTTCATTAGTATAAAACTACATACATACATATGTACAAAAAAAAAAACCAAGATTGAAAAACCTGTTGATGAAATCGCATAATAATATCTAAGTATATCTAAGTAATGTCCTAATTTTCATATCTAATTTATATTTCAAGGACAATGAAATATGAACATGATGAAAAGAATAGCAGATATATGTATATACCTACTACATTATATGTAAGAAATTATGATGATGTGTCTTGTATGATAATAGTTAGATGTGAGTTTAGACATATCATCTAAATAACATTTGACAAACTGTATTATGGTTATATCATTGACCAAGAATCTAGCTCCATTATTATTGGTTATATTAGGTACAATACGAAAACTATGTATGTATTTGTTTGTAAAAGTTTTTTTCACTTTGTTACTAACATAAAACTCAATCAATTATCGCCTTCTCATGCAAAAACCGTCAACATTATAACTGATGTTTCAAGCCAAAAGTTATTTCTTAACATGAACAAAACATATAAGAGCATATGAGAGAAAAACATTTTTTATTCTTGAAATAACAAAAAAAAAAATGTCTACTTGAAAAGTTTTTGTCATTTTATTAATATACATAGTAAAAGTTTAATACTTGAATGTGTCTATATAAATGTTAAAAAGAAAAAAATACATGTAGCTAATTTTCTTTATTTCTTTATTATGCTTGTAAAAATAGTTCTACTATATATAACTGAACAAATAGGTATATACATATTGTATATATATTAATAACATAAAAATTTATGTATTACACGTACAAAAGAAAAATCTTATATAGATATGTATGTTGTTAGTTAGTTTTTTGAACTACACTTATCCTTGAATCTTTGTACTCAAATGATTATTGATTAAAGATCAAGAAAAGAGCTTTAGTACTATCAAAAAATATATAGACAGAAAGAATTCTTATGTAGTATAAAAATGTCTCATACAAAAATTTTTGTTCTGGGGTTCCAACATTGGAACCCCATTAGTGAAATAGCTTTGAATGTACATCAGTATATTTCAGTTTTGTTAAAAAAGCTTTTACTTCTGCATAGAAATACATATGTACATGCGAATACGACAATTACCTTGTTTATGCACAAAAATTAAAACGTATTAACGATAAAACGTTTTGAACATCGTTTTGAGATAATACATTTTAATTGGTGTTTATGCGTAGTACAACATTTCATTCTCAGTTAAAACGTTTTGAGTAATAAAGAAATACTACTCTAAAAGTTCATATTGATGTTTAGTATGTTACCAACACCATTTTGAAAGGTCAAATATGACAATTCATTTAAAACGAAGAAAGTGTACATGCACATTTTAAAAACGCATTGAAATTTTAAATTCGGATTTTATAGTGTATTCACTCAAAACGAAATAAAGTTTCAATGCGTTTTAAAATTTGGTTTATGCATCCGTATTTAGTCAAAACGGCATGAGTTAATGCGAATTAAAGTTTCGCATAAACAAGGTAATTGATGGTGTCGGTGTGACTCATTTTATTCACATATGTTTCACCATTTGAAATTTTTTTTATATTATATTTAACACACAAGAGTAAATTTTTTTTTTATTTTTCATTCATCTTGATCATGTTAAAAACAAAACTTAAATTTCAAAGCGCTTTAAAGCATAGTTAAAAAAGCTTTCACTTCCTTCCTTCTCTTACCGTACTGTTCTATAGTCTAATTTAATAATTACAATTTTTAGTCGATACTACATGAGAA
Organism: Bombylius discolor; assembly: GCA_939192795.1. Taxonomy (NCBI): domain Eukaryota; kingdom Metazoa; phylum Arthropoda; class Insecta; order Diptera; family Bombyliidae; genus Bombylius; species Bombylius discolor. Next base: position 517,040 of record OW584241.1, on the reverse strand, counting down.
TTCTTTCTGTCTATATATTTTTTGGTACTATAAAAAGTAGGTATAATAACCTGAAGTTTTTTGAAAATATGTAACATATATACATATATATACATACATATATGATTATTTTCAATTACGTTAAACTAACATAAAAGGATTCCCATATCATTATTCACAACTTTGTTATTACTATCAAGAAAATAATATAAAATTTTGTAGCTTAAAATAAACACAAAAGCTATTTTTTAAATATATAAAAAAAAATTTATTGCAATGTTCTCTTTTATCCTATTTCATTGTACACCAATTACTCCATAACAATTCATATCGTTATGTTATTGCAAACCTTTTTCCCATTCGGATTCTACTGAAATATTTGTTCCAATATACCATCACAATTCGATCATAATCGTTTTCTAGGATAAAAAAATCATAAATATGAAAGTTTCTGTCAATTTGTTAAGAAAATAATGCAAGAACAAGGAGCTAACTAAATAGTGTTGTATATTAGAAAAGAAATTAATAAGTTGCGTAACCACAAACTTTGTATTATTTTATTTTTTTATTTTATTTTCTATTTCAATTTCTTGTTTGTTTTAATCTTTCAATTACAATTATCGTCCCTCAATATAATGTACAAGCTTAACAAATGTCGTAAATGTAGGATACGATAGAGTAACTACCTAAGTATGTAGAAGACATGGGTGGGTGGAAAACTATAAGCGCAAGTATTCAAGATATTTTACACATTATGAAGAATAATATATACACATACATATGTACATTAAATACATACATACATATGCTATAGAACACTGTTTGTGCGTCTGTGGGTAACGAAGTGAATATAAAAATTATGTAGCAATAACAAAAGAATACCAAAATAAAGTTTATCGTGCGTATACAACCTCATATATTTACATAAAAAAGTGCAAAAAGAGCATACATAAAATATAAAAGGGATTTCTTCATAAGGTGATTACAGTAGCAAATGGTCAGCTTTGAACCCACACGAATTTGTAATGTAAGATAAATAAGTTGTGACGGCTTAAAAGAAAAATAATTTGAGGATCGTTCAGGTTGGCCTTATTATAAGAGATTTTCTTTATTGGTTTTTTTTTTCCTTGTATAAGTATGAAAATAAATCCTAAAATCTATTTAGCAACTCTTATTATAAATGACATAAACATTTGTTACTGTTTGTTCAAACTTTGACAGTAAGATAATATGACGACGACACTTCGAAGTAAAGGAACGAAAAAAACATTTTTAGTAAAAATATAAAATTTATGTGAGATTAGTTGAATCATTAAAGCTTTTATAACTTTTATAAAATACTATACATATATGAATAACTATAGTAATTTTCTCTTTATTGTTTTCTATATTAGGTAGATCAAATTTACACCTACAACTACATACATACACATAGTATATAATTATGTATATTTGATTTTATAGAATTCACTCAAAATATTTGTTTTTTTCAAACTTTTGTTTATTTTTAAAACATTTTTAATTATTTCAAAACATTATGTTACACATTACATTTAATAATTACAAATATGTAGATTGATTTATATTGAATGACTTTTTTTAATTTGTTTTGTTTCTGACACTTTTTGAAAGGATACCATATCGTATTTCTACAATCAGAATAAAATGTTTAAAAAATACGTATTAGGTAGATTTTTTTTTATCAAGGAATTAAGGATGAATAGATATAGATTCCATTTGTTTAATATAGAGTTTTAATAAAATCACAATATACATACATACATATATGAAATTATTTAAATTTAATTTTTTTTTATTTTCTCTATATCCGATAAATTAATAGATATATACATATACATACATACATGTAGAGTTCATATAGATAAAATAATAAATTCTAAACATAATCAAAATACACTAAAGAAAAGTACCTTTGATTAAATTCTTGTAAACATCTTCCACTTTGTACATATAGGTACAAGTTATTTCACAATATTTTGTTTTTACATATTATATATATGTATATATGTACATGTGGCTACAATAAAATCATAGTTTGTGAATAATATATAAAATATAAAGCACATTATTTAAATATACATATGTACATATATTCAGATCATGTACATGAAGTCAATTAACTAGAACATAATTTACAATAGGATTACAATCAACAAATTTCATCTCTCAATTTAGATGATAAATGAATCGACTTTCTCTTGTAAATACATATATAGGTATGTGTGTATATGTACATTTATATATATGTAGATTTAGGTATATAAAAACAATATATTTCTATTTTATAGATTATTTTTGTATACATGACCATATACATACACAGTATACATACCTATATGTACAATATTTATCTACAAAAGTGCTAGAAATTTTCATATTACGTTAAAATATACATGAATAATGTTCAAATTTAATTTTGTAATAATTCTATTGTTCAAACGTAATATGTACAAAAAAATTATCCCAGAATGCATTTTTGTAGTAATAATATTTTGTTATAATAGTCTAGATATAATCAGAATTTTAGAACATCGTAGCTATATGGAAATTCTATTAATTTCATCAATATAGCTACATAAATTACAATTATAAGTATGTATATCTATCACAATAATATTTTATATACATACATACATAAACATATGTATATACATATATGTAAATGCTATGTAAAATAATGAAAAATTAAATACAACATAAAATCATATACTAAACAATATGCACTTCACTTTAGATAGAATCAATTAAAAATTAAATTCATTGTTAATCCTAATATTTATAATAATATATTAAAAATGTTCATATTTATCAAAAATATTATGTTATTGGTAATAATAAACTAAATAAATTAAATATTGAAATTTTCATAATTATTGTACATTTTAAATTATATTAATTGAAATAGAATGAACTAAAGTAGAAAAAAATTATGTATTATAAAAATTTAATTTAATTATGTATTTATTATTTCCAAATAATAATAACATATTGCATAACAAATTTTCATATGGTATTCATTTTATGTAATTTCGATCTTGAGTTTCAAACTCTTAATTTGTATTTTCAATTTTTTTGTAAAATATGTATATCCATATGTATGTATGTATGCACATACTTGGTTTTATTTTGACAGAAAACATTTATCTTCACTTTGTATTTAAGTTTTTATGTATTTCATTTTCAAACTAAAGTGCTACGAGCAAACCACATTATTTACAAAATATTTTTGTATTTATATGATGTGAAATTATATTCCTTTTTTGCAATCAATGGCAATGTTTACAAAAAAAAAAAAGAAATTGAATTGAAAAATTTAAAATCATTTCAACATATGATAACGTTTTCTTTGGCTTAGGGATAAAAACATAAAAATATATTTTGTACATAACGATATAACCTAATACATATACTCAAGTATTCTACAATATATATATACAATTACTCATATTATATATACATATTCTCAATTGAAAATTAAAAATAAACAACATAATATTATAATCATTTTTCTAGTTCTATTATATAAAAAGTAAGCGTAAAAATTCAATCGTCTGCTCGTATACTTTCCGAATTTTTTTTTTTTTTTTTTTTTTTTTTCATTTTATTTAATTGTTTTTTATTATTTATTTCCCTGTACAAAGCTTGTACATATATACTTTATTTTTACTTTACTTGAATGCAAGCAATTCAATTGAACACAAATATAGAAAAATTGAATACAATTGTATGTACATATACATGGAATTTAATCAACTCTGATTTTTGAGTTCTATAAGAGCAAAACATTCCTTACTTATTTAATAAATTCTTGAATATAGTAAATTTATAATATTTTCGCAACAACCAACAAGGATTCGTTGAAAATCTAAAAGTACATACATATATACTATTTGTACATACTCGTATGTATATATTCTTCAAATGTAAGTACATTTTTTATGTTATATGGGTATATCTACATATGTATGTACCAACATGAACACTACGAATGATGGTTATATCTAACATCCATTACAAGCTCGATTCAAATGTGTTGTAGGCCATTATATTCTTTTAAATAAACTATGTATGTATATGTACAATTTTCCCAAACACCCTTCGTACCGAATTTCTAAATTTTCGTTTTTCATCCTTACATGTTAATGCGAATCAGCTGCGAATATCCTACATTTATTACCAAACATTCACATTTTTGATGATTACTTTTACTATAAATTTGTTTTTATTTCAATTTCTTTTTTTCTTTTAATCATAAATTTTTTTAGTATTCGATATTTATTCCAATTTGTTTTTTTTTTTTAAATCAAAACCAAACATGTAAATTGTAATACTGAAAAAGTTTCAAAAAGAAAAATGTACTCGTATATATACGTATACAACAGGAAAAATATTAAAATTTTGAATGATGTATTTTATGTATTACAATTTACATATACATAGCTATGTATTTACTAGATGAAAAATAAAGAAGAAAATTATTAAAGTATACGCATATGTATATGTATGCTTGAAAAGAAAAACTGATGTATGACATTAAACCACACAAAGCCAAGTGCATCGAATACATAAACGATATTTAAAAAAAAAAAGTAAGTAAAAAGGCTGATATAAAACATTGCTACATAAAACGTCTTTCACATTTTTTTTCTGTTTCTTCAGACATACATATACATATGTACATATGTAAATCTATCATATTTTTCCATAATTACACTTTTTGTATTTACTTTTTTTAATCATATACTTTCTTTCGGAATTAAGTGTTTTAGAAAGTTTTTTGATGAATGATAAAGAATAAAAAAGCTAAGCAAAAAAATTTTTTAAAAAAATAATCGAGCTTTTGAGAAAAAAAGAACTGTTTTGACCTAATTACAAACGAATTTTAAAATTTTTACTACATGGATAGTAATGGGCATCGGTAACCATCATCTCATATCATCAGTGTCATATATAATCATGTAAGTCTTTACATTTATGAACTAAACTTTTATGTATACGAATACATATTTCATATAATCTTTGTGCCTTGAGATTTGATCAAGAGAAACTCACATTTACATGCTAAAACCTTATATGACTTTCTTTTTTATAACTGGTACATTTTCTTATAGATAACGATCACATTGTTCAAAGTTTACATAACTTTTACTCTAGTGTATTGTGGTATGTATAGCATTTATGGTTCATTATTATTATTATTTTTATTATTGTTGTTATTGATGTTATATTGTTATTTCAGGATTTCCGTGACTGATTCTTCAAATTCTTCTAGTCCTTTCCCAAAAGATTGTATTATGATTGCTTCAGCTAGCAACTTTTCTTTTATTTCACTATACAATATTCTAAATTTGTATATGTATAATTTTTTGAATATAAACCGATTCTTTTATAGATACATACAACATTTTCCATTTTCAAACCATCAGAAATATACATATAAAATAACAAAAAGTAATAAATAAGAAAAAAAAAAAAAAGTAAAACGTGCTTCCACAATTGTTTCTAAAAAAGACAGATAAATTCTATTGGTCTTTTTTTGGATGAAAAAGCTAAAATAAATTTAACATACATACATATATATAGTAAAGTAAAAAGTGAAAAAAAAAATTTTATAAAAGAGATTGTATTTTGTATTACATTTAAATCTGTAAGATAGAGTTCTACACTTTCTTGTAATTTAATGGAAATGATTTTAATTAATTTTCAAAACATAATTATTTGATTTTGTATAATTTTTAGTTGCTTTTTTCCTGTGTATGAATAAAAAATAAAAAGTTTAACTTCTATGTATGTATGTTACGTTATGTTATCTTAAAAGAATTTATTTTTGATTTAAGATTTTGATTTGTTTTGAAACGATATGTAAAAATTAAATTAATGTTAAATTTCCTAAATTTTATTCAGGTTTGTCAAAAATAACAAAAAAATTAAAATAAAAACGAAATACATATAAACAGAATTACAAAACCACGACATGTACGTATGCTTGACTGTAAGTATATGGTTCGATGTAATATAATGTATGTATATGCATTTTATGTGTCTAATGTCTATATATTGTTTTTATCTGCTTTTCTTTAGAGTTTTACCACACAAAAATATCTACATATAACACCTTGCACTTTCTAATTTACGAATTAATATGCATATGATGCTATATTGTATCTTTATGAGCAAATTTATAATATATAATATAATGATAATAATCAACATGAGCGTGGTATTCTACCACATTAATACATAGTATGTATCTATAATGGCTTTTTAATACTACACGTATGAGAATGATGTATCTTTTTATAATAGTTTTCACAGTGTGTTACATGAAAGACATTTAATAAAAGGAAACAAGTGGTTTCTGCATCTTTAACTGTCAATTAACACAAATTTTACAAAAACCACACACAGCATGATTTTACCAGATTATGGTGCTTTTAAATTTTTATTATCTTACTTTTTTTGAAACTACAAATTATCAAAAAAGAACAAAATAATATTCATTAACAAAACATTAGATTTTAAATTATGTGTTGAATTTTTAAAATATATATCAAAAATTTAAAAATCCATGGTTTTTTTATTTCCAGTTTCAGAGCAAGTGTTCTAATTGTCTCAATATCCTGTTTATAGTTGCATATAAAGAGCAAATTAGAATATTATGTATGTATATGCACTAAATTTCAACTATATAATCATAATTCAATGAAAGAATACAAATAATTTCCTTCATTTTTAAATAAGTTATTATTATTTTTATTCTCATTTCTCAAATATTTAAAAATTTAAAAAAAAAATCAAACTTAAACTGTTACCTTAATATTAAAATAAGAATTTTTTATTTTGGGTTTCAAGGTTGAAAGCTGAAACTTTTTCTGTCAAGGAAATTTTGATGAATCTACATTGTAAATTCTAGCAAAAGGTAACCTATAAAAATGTATACAATTACTCATGATTTATTAAAAAAAATATAATAAAATGAGCAAAAGAAACAATCTGCAACCTTTTTTCTCCTTTCATTTTATTTTTCATTAAAGCAGTCAAGTGATAGCTTTAAACTTCAAAGGAAACGTCATTCGGATGACTTAATTTGATGTGACTTTGGAACAGGGTATTTTTTTATATTTTTGTTTTACTTAATATGTTATTATATAATGTTTGAACTATGATAGATATACTGACAAATCATATTTTTTTCTCTGTATGATCCTTTATTCTTCATAATCATATGTCACAAAAGGGAAAAAAATTAAAATAAAAAAAAACTTGTTTCCTTTTTTTGTTTTAGTTTCTGGTTTTTACGATTTTCCTAATTTGTTCAGTGAATAATTAAAAGGTTAATTAGATTAACGTTTATTTCAAAGAAAGTGAAAGAGTTTTCCATGAGAGTAATTATTAATTTGTATATGTTACTTAAACGTAGACTACAGCGAATTTATATTGTCTTTGGAAAAGTAGGCATTGTAACTTATTTGAATTAACTTAAATTTATATTATCATAAGAAAAAAATTAAGAGCAATTTACTGGTTTAAATATCACACTTATTCTAAAATAATATTTATGAGCATTCTTCCGAATATGAAATTAAGCTATTTAAAATAAATACATATGTATGTATGTATGTACATACAATATACCTACACTTCATTTTTTTCTGTTTTTGTCACATAATCAAAATGTAACAAAATCATTTTATTTTTTATTTTTTATTATTCTATAAAATTGAAAAGAGGATTGAAAAAATGTCTCTATTCTTTTTAGCTGTTATCAAGTAAAATATTTTCATAAAAAACATGCACATAAAACTTATAAAAATTTAAAAAAAAAATCAATAAATTTAAAAACACAAAAAAATCGAACTAATGTATTTATGTATCATATACATATGTACGTACATATGTATATATGTATAAAACAGAAAAAAGCATGCTCTTGAAGACGCGTTTTTTCTCTCATGTAAGTAATGTATTGTTTGTGTGATAAAAAAAAGGGTTTCCACCCTTTTCGATTAAGGATGTGTATACATACGCCTAAGGGAATAAGCTCATTCGACTATACAAATTGTCAAACACACGCTTACTTGATAATGCAAAATATATACATATGGTCAGAAAAAAAAATTAAGATGGCATGGTACACATACATACATACATACATATATCCTCAATTTCAGTTTTAAACAACTATATATAAAATAGAATTCCAAATTATATTTTTGTTTTGTCTGTTTTAAAATTAGGATATGTTTTTTCTTACACAAATTTACAAATACATTTTATATTATCTTGTAACAATAAGTTGTTTTTTTCACAAACAAGATAAACCATATACATATGTTCATATATAGGTATGTATATAGTTTCGCGATTCTAGTTGAGCTCAAAAAATTTGTCATATTAGGAACGATTTTTTGTTTTTGCTACAGGGATTTTTACAAATTTTATGAATAAAGCAGAAACTCGTTGATCGTAATTTCAAAAGTTCTGGTGAGAACAACCCCATACAAAAGGTATCAATAGGGTGTCTCTAGTAACAAAACATAATATTAACGTTTTTCATATATACATACTAATATAAAAACTAGAATTAAAAATTTAAACAAAAGAATACCAAGATTTTTCTTAAAAACCAAAAATAAAGTTGGTTGGTATAAGAAAATTCAAACGTTTAAAATTTAAAAATATATTTTTAATGCTTAAATATTAAACTGTTACTTTGGGCTCTTTTATCCTTCTCAAACTATCTTCCATTTTCTGAACTAAAATTAAAATTACAATTGGTATTGATTTATATTAAGAAGTGAATAATTAATCAGCCCGTTCGTATTCTCCAGGATTCATCAGAGCTCATTAATAGTAATATGGCTGCATGTAAAAGAAACTTGCTTAAGCTACCACCCTGTTTATGGATTATATGTACATCATACTTGATTATGTACGTATATAGCAACATGGTACATAGATGCGGGTGTTTGTAATGGAAATTTACTTGAATATAGGTTTGTCGTTTCTATACATTATGCAAACAAAAAAAACATACTTATCAAATTGTTACTCTTTACGATTTGTTTTTATCTATGTTTTTTCTATTTATTTTTTTACTTTTTTTTTTATTTAATAAATTTCTTTTTCTGACTGTTGTTTTCTTTCTCATGTCATCCAAACTCAAATAAACAAAACAAAGTTAGAAAAAACAAGCATGTTAACGGCGGCGATATAAAATTTGCGTGGAGTTTGCACTTTCATAGCAAAAAAACGAATAGAAAAAATATATGTATGTATATGTATATAAGATTTCAGATAAATGTTGATTACTGATACGAGATCTAGTTCTAAATTTAAGAATATCAAACTGAACTAAAATTTTCACTATGTATTTGTTGAATAAAAATGAACATCATCCCTAAACGTGTAAAGCGGAAAATCGAATTTGTCTAATGCTATATAAAAATTCCATATTATTAAAAAAAACGTAAACAAAAAAAAAAAAAGAGATCTGAAAAAGTTTTATTGCCGTGAGTTTATCATAAGTCATTTTGTAGAATAGTAGTATTGTTTTATTTTATTTTTTTTCAAAAACTTTGTAAAAAATAATAATGAAAATAAGGAAACTAAAACTGCCATTCGAAACAATAGTAAGCTTTTCTCATATGTTGAAATGTTTAATTGTAATTAATATTAAAAATAAAAGGAAAATTAAAAGAATTTCCTATATTGAAAAAACTGTTCTTCTTCATTTTAAATGATAACTTAAAAAAAAAAACTTAAATTTTTGTGAGGTAATATATTTAATTTGTAAGTTTGTAATAATTTACTATCATACACATAATTTATTAATATTCAATATTTTGAAAATAGCTTTGAAAAATACTTACAAAACATTTTATATGGTCTCCTTTATAGCTGAAAAATACTTTTTGAAATTTTCGTAACTTGTTTGTTTTAAACATTCATTTCGAAAAATCCTTCATACAACCTACTAGGCCACTACTCACACCTACACAATATAATCCACCCGCCTATATTTTCACCTGATTACAAAAATACACCAACAAAATATTGCCGGAAACAAGGATTTGAAAAACAATAACAACTGTCAAAGATATTTATGACTTGTGCATGTCAATCCACAATAAACCTAATTCATCTATAATATCATGTGTGCATGTAAAAATGTAACTAAAATCTTATATATGAATTAAGTGAATTTATTGAAAATATATCTCATTCCTAGCCCTTATATCAAATATTATACAATATATTTTCCAATGTTCATAATATATTATACATATTGTATGTATGTTTATACATATATTGTATATTACGGACAAAAAGTATGACATTGTGTCATTAGTGGTTATATCCTCTTACAAGTTTTGTACAGACATGCAATCTTTCGAATTAGTAATATGTATGTATGTATGTATGTATTATAGTTTGGTTATTAAAACAACAGAACTATTATATAGATTGGTAGCTGAGTTTATAAAAATATTATTGTATATCTGTATTGTATTGTATATGTGATTTATCTTTGATGCTTTTCAGATTCAATTTTAGTAAATTACATATCTTAAAAAATTTAGCTGAGATTTAACGCATGTCTTTATATCAGAGTTTAATAATAAATAAGGGTTTGTTCAAAAAGAATACGAAAAATATTAGTCAATTTACATTTCATAAAAATAAATAAAAAATATTTATACTTTGAATTTTATGCTTGTTATATATTCGTTGAATGTCTAGAATTTAAATCTAAATCTATTTAGAACCATAACTATAGTTTCTTTTATACAACAAAATTTACAAAAAGTGTCAAATAATTTTTTGAGTAATGCTTTCTAAATCCTTCCATTATAAAAAAAACCTTGCATAATTTTACAATATTACTATTGAACATTCAATCCTATTTACCTATAATATTAACGTTCAATGAAATAAAAAAAAATGTGTACATGTAATATCTTGAATTCTACAACTGTAAAAGCTACTTGTCTGGTATTAAGTACAGGCTCTTACACGCATACGTAAAGGTGTGAAATAAAATTAACAAAAAAAAAAAAAAAAAAAAAAAAAACATATTTTTAATATCCATCTTGAAATCTCAAGAAATATTCAAACTTTTTTTTTATATTTAAAAATATCAGTGTTTTTCAAATTGAAAATGAAAGTGGGTAAATTCAATGATAAATTTTCTTTATATGTAAGTACATAGGTATATGTACCTATCAGTGGCGTCTCGTCCAGGTGTTCAAGGTGTTCACAGAACACCCATATAATCTAAAGCAAATTTTAAAAAAAATTGATAACTTCAAAATAATTTTCATAACTTCAATAGTAATGTCCATATAAAGCTAGAGTGTTCTATTATAATGTAGAACCCAGCCTCACATTCAGTGATGTGCATTTGAAGCCGTCCTCGTTTCGTAAATAATATAAACAATATAAATAATATACAACCAGGGTGTGAAGCTCTGATGTAGAACCCAACCTCATTCAGTATTATTTCTATCAAAATGTATTGAAGTTCTACTCAAGAAGAACTTTAATACTTTTCAATCCTATGCGTTGAAATTTGAGACTTTGTTCTCGTACTGTAACAATACAGTTGTTATATAATGAAGGTGTTCAATTCTGAAGCAGAACCCAAGTTACAATTAGACTCAATGTTATTTTTAACAACCTTGCAACTTTAAAAAATGTACGCTTTTATATTATAAAGTTGGTTCTGTAAGAAGTTCGAACAAACTTCAAAATCAAAGTCACATCTATAGACAAAGCCAAGCCAAGTGAAATATTGAATTAAAAAATTGTTTGTATGAAACGTCACATATTTTTCACATATTGAATTATTTTATATTTTTTTTTGCCAACTTTAAACTTTAACTACTCGTACTGTATTGCACCGATTTGAGTCAAATAAAATGCAATAGGTCAGAAAATAGTTCAAGAATTGAAATGTACACTTTTTTTAAGGATCAGGATATTAATTAGGAGAAAAAAATAGAGAGAAGAAAAAAGGTATTTGTCTAAAACATGACTTTTATTGTGTTTTACCCTATAGCTTTTACCCTAGTAAACGGATTTTCATCATTTAAAGTTTTTATAATATTAGACCCTTCAAGAAATATCCTAGCCAAATTTCAGCTTTCTAGTCCTACGAAAACATACATGTCTAAGGAATTAAAAAATGTAACATTTTGATATTAAAAATGGATGAGTGGGTGTATAATTTAAATTATAACGAAGGGTTAAAGCTTGTTGAAAAGACTCAAAGAAGTTAAAAAACATAAAGGAGGTTCAACAAAGTACTGACTTTGACAAAAAGCACCTTATTTTTTAAAATGTTCATACTGCCCAAATATTTTATTGGAATAAAAATTGAAGCTGAAATTTTTAACTGTTTGTTTTGTAATTTTTTTGATATTAATGTTGACTGTTTGTTTCGTAAATATGTTGTTATAAGAATAAAGAATTATTTTTAGTATTTTGTTTCATACTTTTATTGTAAAAATTTTTTTTTATTTAGGATAAATTAAAAATATTTGTACTGCACGAATACTTTGTTGAGCTAGTGGATAACTACATACATATATGTATACATATTTATTTTCTTAAATTTTCTCAATTACCCTGTAGCACACCCAGGTGAATAAGTCACGAGACGCCACTGGTACCTATGTATATAAAGTAAACTTTGGGAAAGTTCCAAATTAACAGAATTTGTTTTCTGTTTATTTTTATTTAAATTCTTTATGAAATAAATTTTTATGTATTTATTTATGAAATTAGATTTAATTTTTTTATTCAATTCGAATACTTTATAGAATTATAAAGCTTTATAGAATTAAGAAGCTTAAAAAGAAAAAAAAATAATTTCACCCTAATTTTGCATAAAAAATAGGCAATTTTATAGGTTATTTTATTTCTTGAAACTGATTTTAAAACAAATTGTTCGTACTCATTTTGAAAATCATATTGTATTTATTTTTAATGAATTTGACACATTTTTATAAAGTATTGACCACTGGAAATCATATTAATACATTTTTAAGACAATTTGCTCAAAAATACAAATACTTTCGAAGCCATCAAATCTAACATATTTTAAATTTAAATTCCAAATTTATATTATTTTTCTAAGCGGAAAAGACTTTTGCAACAGAATAATGTAGGTTAAACGATGAAATACAAAAATACTATACGAGTTCTTGTTGAATATTTAATAATAATTTAACAAAAATTATAAACGATAGACGTACGTAATTGTTTATTTGAATTTTCAAATTCACCAAAATCTTAATAAACCGCCTAAACAAGAATTGTTTTAGCACAGTAAAAGTTGTTAAGTAAAGCTTACAGCGATAATAGTTATAAAAGTGTAGTAAATAGGATCAATAAAATTTGTTACAAAAGACGGAAAAAATCCTTGGTAGTTATTTTATTTTTTTTTTTTCACTTCCTTCAACTTTCCATAGAATGTATTTTTGAATTATACTAATAATACAGAAAGAAAACACGAGTAGTTTTATAATATAGTAATTCCTTTTTCTTTGAATCCTTTTGCATCAATACAAAATCGGTGAAGATGTTGTTTTTTTCTTTTACTACAGTGCAGTGTATTCATTTGAAAACAAACAACAACAAAGTAAAAAAGCTATTTGATATGGTATCTTTAAAGCATTTAATCCTTGAATCGTAAAATACTTTTACATGCTTGAATAAATTGATAGTATTGCTTTTGTGAAAAAAAGATTTAGGTATATACTATATAATATGTATGTATTTTTTTTTTTTTTTCATTTTTATCAATCTTATGTTTTTTTTAATGGTTTACGTTTTCTTCTGTAACTTTTCTTTTTCAAACTTATTTTTTATTATATTGTTTGTTATTATAACGCTTTCTCTAAAATAAACAGCTTATACATATATATTTAGGTATATATCGAAAATAAAAACAACTATACATATGTATATAAAGTAATAAATTGTAAAATCATTTCAAAAATTGTTCATTTTTCATAGAAAGCACTTTAATAAGTTTCATAAATATTTTGTTTCTGATGTCGTCTATTTGATTTGTTTTTTTATTATTTTAGTTTTTAATTTTTTACCAAATTTGAATGAAATTTATTCGAAAAAAGGATTTATATATTTGTTTATATATTTATTTATTTTTATGAATTTCAATTGGGAATCAGTATTAAAAAACTAAAAAAGAAGGTTAACTGTGTAGCAATATGATATTTAAGGAATATATGTTGTAGATAGAGATTGTTCATAATAACAAAAAAACATAGATAATAAGAAATTTATATTGATTTTGATACGAATGTTATCAAATTTTATTTTTATTTTTCAATTTGTGTATATTTTTTTTAGTATATTCACTTATTTCAGTGGAAAATTTTTCAATGTAATATTTTTTTAAGTAAAAAATCCATTTTATTTTAATCCCTTAACAAAAGACTAGACAATATTTTGTTATAATCTCTTCAATTTTTTATTACGCTTCTTGTTTTTGATTGAAAAATAAATTGTAAAATAGGTACATACGTATATGAATGCCTATATATACGAATTGTTATAAAATATAAAACTCACTGAGTTATTATTACACATACTAAAGTATATTTAAGGATATTCAATATATTCTACATTATACGGGTATATATATTCATACAAAATACGCTACATTTTTATCATATTCTACATACTCATAAATTACTCAAAAATAAAAAGATTTATGAGAAAATTATTGTGACAGAAGCTTTAAATCAAAATTCAATTATTCATAAATTTAATTTTGTCTTAAGTTTTCCCTTTTTATAACATTACATGCAAAAAAAAAATTTATAAACAACATAAAATTTAAAAAAAAAAAAAATCTTATAGATTTGACATAAACCCACGAGAAATATATTTCTATGCAAAGAAATATTTCTTTCTTTGTTGCCATTTAATTTTGAATTTACATAGTACAATAAAAAATGTCATTTTTTATTAAAATTAATCCAAGAACTTGGAAGTATGACTTTAATTTTTTTTTTAACTTTATTTTTCCAAAACATATTCTGTTATTTTTGCACTTGTTGTTTGCTTTTATGTTGATAGAAAAGAAAATGAAAATTTTACTATCCATTTTGAAGTATAATAATGATAATATAATATATTTGTATCTACATATGTATGTACGTATACATATATTTATTTTAAAATTATATGGAAATTTAATAAAAAAGAAACAAATCAAATAACCCAGGAGAATACAGGAAATCTACAGTAAAATTCTATATTCCTAATTTTTATTATATACATATATAAAAAGCAATGAAAATGTTATTTGTATATGTATGTAATTGAGCTTCTTTATTAGTGGTGTTGTAAAAATGAAACGAAGAACGAAGTAATAAGAACATCTACTTTTCTATTTTTGAAAAAATATTGTCCCACTTCCCAAGTATCCTTATACATATTATTCCTTTTTAGAATATTCGATTCTGATTTCCATTGGTGAAGAACAGTGCCATATACATAAATTAATTTATTACTGTTGAACAAGCTGGTGGATAGTGTGGTACTGTACTGTATGGCAGGCTTTTTAATTTTGCTCTTGAAAAAAAAAACCAAATCATATTGATGATAATGAAAACCGAAAATATATATATTTCTTTAAAGCTACTGAAATAAAAATAAATTTGTGTTACATTCAGAAACTGAAACTGAAAATGATTAGAGTTAACCTTAAATCTATAGTGTTTATATGTATGTATACCAAATAAGAACAAGATAATCCGGTAGGATAATTTTATCCCTTTATTATATTTTTAGTGTATTATTATTTGATAGAAGAATCTGAAAAGTTAATATTTCATTTTGACTTTTTTTTAAAATATTTAAATGAA
Organism: Bombylius discolor; assembly: GCA_939192795.1. Taxonomy (NCBI): domain Eukaryota; kingdom Metazoa; phylum Arthropoda; class Insecta; order Diptera; family Bombyliidae; genus Bombylius; species Bombylius discolor. The sequence goes on along the minus strand of OW584241.1, from coordinate 501,138 downwards.
AAATAAGCTTTACTGGATAAGTTCTTATGTTTTTTGTTTACACTTTATTTTTCAACTTCTTGTTCACATTTATGTATACTTTAAAAAAGAAAAGCTTAAAAAGTATTCTTTTAATGTAAGGGAAAAAAAATAAATTTTCTAATTACTAAATAATATTTGGGTTTTATGTCACAATAAAAAAACATCGAAATGATGTAATTTATAACTTTAAAACATAAAAAAAATTTTCAACGAAATATTTTCATTGAAAAATATTATGAAAAACGGTTGTTAAAGTTGGAAAGTAGTACGGAAAATGATTATATACAAACATGAAACGTTAATACGAAAGAAACATTAAAATTTTTTTTTTAACTTTTGGTTTTGATTTTTGTAAAAGTACTGTATTTGTTTTATGTTTTTTTTATTTTTGTTTCTTGAATATAATCCTCTAAAGTAATAAAAAAAATATTTTACAAAGTAAAAATAAAAAAAATAATATATATGTATGTATGTACATAATTTCATGGCATCACAGCTATCAAGGGAATTACCTACCACATCATCATCAATCTGACACCATACGGTATACAAAAATAAGAAAAAGGAGTGAGAATTAAAAGCACATGTATTAATGTACATATACATATATACTATATATATATTTGTATATCTGTGGCAACAAAAAGTAACACCTATAACTCAACATTCATATATTTCTTCATCCTTATGTATCTTCTTTCCATAGAGCATTTTGAACTGGGTGTATGTATGTTAAAATTTTGATAACTCCACGGCCATAATTACACGAAATATCCTTTATAAACATAAGAGACGTTCTATTTCTATATAAGTACATTTATATTTTTCAATTTCCACTGCTTCACGGCTTTACTGTAAAAAACGTATAGGGTTATGTTGTTATTCTTTCCCGCTAAAGAATACATATGTACATATAAAAAATAGTATAGTATAGGTGATGGCTTTTAATGTTTTCTTCTCCTACAAAACAAAAAATCCTACGTCACTCTTGTGAAACACATAAGGCACAGTAAAAAATTTAAATAGTAAATTTTTTTCATATTTTCTTGTTCAAATTTTTATGAATATGTTTATATTCATCTTTTTAAACCATTTTTAACTGATGATAAAAATAATATATACTTATACATATAATACACATATGTTATAATGTGGCACACAACGACGGAATGTTAACATAACTTCTAACATATCACACTAGAAAACAAGATTTTTTTTTTTTTCTGTAACAATTTACTTTACAATTTATATTTGATGTCTTAGGTAAATGAAAAAAGTCTCAAAAATATTTAAACATCATACCTATAGTATACTTTCAAAATCGACACAAAATACAAATACATATTGTATTATAGAAAATTTACAACGATAAAAAAAATAACTTTTTAGTAACTGGAAATTAGTTTCCAATATGAAATAAAGTAAAAACTTTTTCCTACATGAAACTGTATTTTTCAAAAAAAAAAAAAAAACAAGCTCTATTATTTCATCATCTGAGACAATAAATTTTGTATGTAAAAGCTTGGTGTTTGTAAAATACAACATTTATTTTCTCAGGTGACGATTTGTCATATTATTTTGTGTTTAAAAGAGAAAAAATAAATTTGAAAATATAACAACAAAAAATATCATCATGTTTAAAAAATAATTTAAATAAAAAGAAGCATTAGATCAGAAAATACTTTAAAAATTGGAATGCATTTGGATTTTATCATTCAAAGTTTGTTTAATAGTAAATCCTTCAAGGAAATTTTAACTTTCTATTCCCAAGACAAACATAGTTTTTTAACGAAAAGAAAATTCTGTCTACAAATATAAACACACATAAATCCGTGAAGCTTATAATTTTAATGTCCTGTAACTTGTATCCCGTTCAGGAATCATTCATTTAAATTGTATAAAAGGGAGAAACACAGTCGAGAAAAAAAAGTTAACTTTAGAAAATGAAATGTGTACAACATAATTTCAAACAGAATTGTAATATACCTCACTCTTTTTGCAGAAAATGATATAACTTATTTATTCTGTTATAACACTTTTAAACAATTTTAACATATTTAGAAACTTAGTGAATCATATATAAAATATGTCAAAACACGTAGTAACACTTTAGCTTGTATTTTGTTTATATTCTGTTTGACAATTTGCAAAATTTATTACAGAATTTCAAAAATTTATATTATGCAAGAAAAAATTTTTTTTTTTGAATTTCATATGTACAATATATGTATATATGCAGAAAATAAATAAATTATGTTCAAGATCTTATATGAAGGTAATTTTGTTCGTACAAAATGAATATAAACTTTAGACTTTAATATAATATAAATAATGAATTCAAAAAGTGGTAAAATAAAATGCAGAAATGTGGAAAATTAGTAAAATATACATAATATAAAAATTATTATACTGATAGGATAATATTTTATTTTTTGTGTTTCCACTTAATTTTGTATTGAAACAATTTTTCTAGTTTTTCGAATTAGTTATACTTTGTAACAGTTTATAATAGTGAAAATGTTTTTTTTTTTTATTTAATTAAAATTATGAAATCAAAATACATAATTTAAAAGACCACATATACTTTATATTTTTGCTGGAAAGATTGTTTTATTTTATTTTATTTTCGAAATAAAAAATTATAAAAATCGAAAGCACAAAAATTTCAAAGAATTTGTTTTATCCTTTTATAAGAATGCGCTATAACTACAGACATTTTTATTTTATTTTAATACACTAATAACCATATATTATTTTATTAATATACAACGAAAATAAAGAAATTTTTTATGTTTGTAATAATTTATGTGCATCATTTAAATTTCATATTATTTGTTTTCTTTATGAGTACAGATTGATTCAATTCATATTTTTAACCTTTCAATATTCATTCTTACGATATAAATACATGTTATTGTCATTATTATCATAAGTAGATATACATATATGTACATATATCTACATATATTGTAATAAAAATACAATTCATTATTTTTTCTTCTGTTTTTGATTTTTTATACCCTTTTCGTGAGAAACAAAAAGCTCAAACTAAAAACATTCACACATAAACTATTATTTTTTGATGTGAAGCAGTATTTTATTAATGTACAACAAACCAAACAAAATTTATTTTCAAGCTTATTGTTTACATGAAAGAAAATCAAATTGAATGTCGAAAATGCAGTCATTAGACTACAAAAAGAGTATAATAAAATTATTTTTCTATTTTTTTCTAAACTATTTTATTAATAATAAAAATGAAAATGGTTTTTCCACATTTACTTTTGTTATACTAAATAAACCCTAAACAATGTTTTTTTATTTCAAGAAAAATGTAGAACATATAGCTGGCAAATAATTAGATATTTTATAATTATAAAAAATATTTTTTTCGCTATTACATTTAAATACTTATATGTATAGTATATGTGTATATTATTAAACAGAAAATGAAAAAAAGGAATGATTTAAACATTCATGTTTTAGTGTAACTACATAAAAAAAGATCCTATTGTATTGTAATGTACTTTATTTTTTCGGTTCTTTTTGTTTTATTGTTTTATGAAATGTTTTCTTCATTTTTCTATAATTTATTTTAATTTAGGACAAATTTATAATAAATTTGATTTGTTTCCTTTTTTTTGAAATAATAAAAGCAAGATATTTACATTTTTAAATGCACTCTTTATGCATCCTTTCTTATTTCAGTATACGTATACATTCCAACAATGAAACATTTGCTCATACTTTAAAGCACATACATACATATTTAGTATTTGTCTCCGAAGATTTTCCGAGATGTATTATGATAATTTTAGTAAAATCATAAACGATGATGATTCAATTTTATTATAGAAATTTAAATCAGATAAAAATATAATATTGAAACTAAGAAAAAATGTACATTATTTTTTATATGTATGTATAGACCGATAAATCTATAGCACGCAGAGCAGATACATAGAATTATAGAATTATATAGTTATAGAATTTATATTGTCATTGCCTATAGTTACTTTTAAAACAAAAATTCATTTTATGATTTATGTTTCTCATGTATGTACATACAAGACAATGTTGCTTTTCGTAACCAAATTGTCAACAATATAGAATGTTTAAATTATAACTTTCTGTTCTCCTCCTACTAAAACGATAATATCATTATTTAGTAGGTCTAGGCAGGTACTCATCACGTATGTATTCATTAGTTACAATTCGTGATCAAAGGACGCCAAATCAAAATTTTATCTATGGAATTTAAAATGAAATTATATTGATAAATATTTAAATTCAGCAAAGCATAAGAACATGATTGTATCATATATTTTTCGAAAACATACACAAACATAATATGTGAAGAAATAAGCATACAAAAGTTTTTCAAATATTATATGATAAATAAAAGTATCTAATATGTAAATTTTATTAAAGACTTATATTTCTCTATATTTTCTGCATACATTTTTTCTAAGAAAAAATTATATAAATATTTTTCAGGTCAAGAGTAAAAATGTTAATACAAATATAAAGTAGAAGAATAAAGAAAAATCATAACAATAGTAATTTTATAATAATAATCAATAGTTGAAAACTTTACCAAAACATGTGACATGTATCGTAATGAAATAAAAGGGTTTTTATAGCCACAAAAAAGTATAAAGTAATTTTTCTATAATTTAGAAAAAATTCGAAAGTAACAAACAATAATATAATGATAAATTCAAAATTTTCTATAAAAATTTATATTCATTATAATTTAGTAAAGAAGCACAAGATATAGTTTTTATTTACTTATATACACTTATGTAGGGATGTGTTAAATGTATATATGAAATTACATATTTTGTTTTATTATATCATTATAATTTAGTCTTGAATAACAATATAAGTAATTTCATTAAAAATACGTAATATAACAGTTATGTAAATAAATTTTATGAGTCATAGGATATTAATTGAGAAAACAGCCTAAGGAATTTCAAAACAAAATTTTCTTAACTTTAATAAAACTAAATCTTCCCTATAAAAATCAACGAATTAACATTTATTACACCTGTAGGTGTATACGTATATAATATGTACCTACTTTAATTTCATCTTCCTTTTAATTATAAATAATAACAATTTTGAAAATCTATTTTCGAATTTTCACCTTTATATTCTCATCCCTTGCATTCATTTCATTTATATATGTATTTATAAAAAATTGATGTAGTCTGTAATAAATTTAAATACCAACAATGGTTGGTTTTAAATTTACATTAATGTAACTACATATATTTCTCATTTGAATTTTGTTTATTATTTTTATTCGTTTTCTTATACATAATACGATTTTGTGTTTTTTTTTTTTTTTTAAATATATTATTGTACTCTACCACGGTCTTAGCAACAAGAGAAATGAACATTCTACCATATCAACAACAAATATGATAGGCATTCTAAAGTTAACGTCATACCTATAGATTTTCATTTTCCACAGACGTAGATACTATGTATACATACTCGTACATACTTATATTCTCTGGTATAAGCCTTATTTTAATTTTAAGTTTTTCTTTCTTTTATATTTAAATAAAAGGTGTTCCATAGATTTATTAAATGAATCGATAAATCTTATGAAAATGAAGAAAAAAATTACATAAAAAAGTCGTGGTCTTATTCTTAAAGCTCTTGTGAAAATAAATTTACTTTTATTATTTGTATTTGTATTATATAAATAACAATTTTTGCATTCTTTAAAAATATTAGATTTTGAAATTTATTTTCAACGTAATTTTTGATAACTTAAGACCCATCACAAAATTTTGTCTAGCCACTTTACGTAAAAATTCAATATCCAATTTTTTTAAAATAATAGACCTCATTGTCAATAAATTTCATTAATGTTTCAATGCTATTCTTTTTTTTCCCGTATTAAAATAATTCTAGAAAAATATGTAGTTTATAATTTTTCCTTTTTTTCCAAAACATCAATTTTATCAGTTTAATGAAACACCCTTTATAATATTTTTTAATGTATCCCAACAACTTACTCAACAACATACATATATTTAAAATGTATGAGTTTCTGTATTTACATACATATGTATATACATAACTATACAAATGTGTAATAATCGCAATTTGTATAACATTTACCGTTTACTATATATGATATAATATTCCATTAATAAGAGTACATCTCTAAAAAAAAAAAATTTTATCAACATTTTGCTTTTTTTCTTTATTTATATTTAATTTTTTTTTATTCATATTGACTGTTAACATTTACATGACTATACAGTGTAATGTAATGAATTTTTAATTAGTAATTTGCAAAGTTAATTTGTCATCAAGAACATTCACAAATAAACAAACGAAAAACAGAGAATAAAAACCGTCATTTATGATACATATCTTTATTTATCGTTTATTTCAAGTTTACATTCTATTATTGTGAAAAAAAAAAAAAATTTTACATTCTTTTTAATTTTATGTTCTTTTTAAGTTTATTATTTATCAACGGATGATATCACTTTGAAAAATGCAACTTACTGATTACGATACTTTAAATTATATTTTATATTCAGTTTAAAAAGAATAAACTGCATAATCATTCATATCCCTACAATGATTCCTTAGGGAGAAAAGTACATATCATATAGCTACATACATACATATAGTACATATGAACATATACTCGCATAATATACATATGTACATATACAACTTATAAAAAAATTGAAACTATACTTAAATATTAAATATCTCTTTTGGGAATAATGTGTTTAAAATTAAATTGGAAATTATTTTCTAACTTTATGCAACAAACAAATATTATTGGAATAATTTACAATCAATATTCTAAAAAAATATATATTATTGATTAATAGGCATCTAATAGAATATAGCAATGTGACTTTTAGCTGATAAGATCAAAATATATCATTCAAATAAACTTAATATTGGGCTATAAACCAACACTTTCACCTTTATATCTTCTCATATACATATAATAAGTACATACATACATACTAATGTATCTATAACTCTGACTATTTAATTCTGTAAAAAAATACAGCAAATTGCAAGCATTTTATCTAAAATCCTGATATAATAAACAATGTTTGCTGTTATCCTCGATTCAAAACTACAGTGCCAAATAATAATATTATATGTATATAAATATATAAAGATAAGAGAGAAAATATGTATGTAAATATGAAAGTACTTGAACTAGCATTGTTTCTCTGGATTGTAAAAGTGAAAACAGTTTAATTGCACCCCATTGCAACAATATCAATTTAATTCTAGAGTCTCTTACTTTTATTATTATATTCTTGTTAACGAATTCATGTTTATATACATAATATATGTATGTATGTATATTTCGTATAGAACATACATACATATGTATGTATATGAATGTATAATTTATGAATAGTCGAACGAATAGTGAACTTAATATGGTTTTTTGTCTTCTAAAGGTGTGTACTGTACTGTATTTAAACTTGACTACATAGGTAGAACTAAACATAATCCTTTTGTACCATCAGTGAATTTAATGAACATCATATTCGTACGAAATTCATCGGGCACCAGACTACATTCATATATAAATTTTCACGTGTATAAGAACAGTACAATTATCGTTGTTCATAAAAAAATGTCATTTGAAAAACCACACTAGATGTACATAAACGTATCTTTACTCTTATAGTATATAGCTACGTATTCTTTTTTTGAAAATTTTAAATATCTACAAAAAAATACAACAAAATTGAAATGAAAAACAAATAAAAAAGTAGAATGATGTTAACCACTTCATTTTCATGGCTTTGTACCTTAACACATGATCTCATCTTCCGGAAAATAAAAATAAACGAATCGTTTAAGCAATTAACGATTTTCCCTGTACCATTTTCACATACACGTATGCATTTCATATTATTTTCACACTCTTTAATAAATTTTATTACACAATATATAATTATATAATACTTATATACAATAATTAAATGTTAAATTATACAAAAAGTATAAAACTATATATATGAGAAGTAGAAAGGGTTATTCCTGACAAAAAAAAAATGAAGATTGAAAATTTTAGTATGTGTTAAAAGCACATATTTTTATTAAATTGTTCTCATAATGTTAGTATATGCTAAAATTTGCATACCACTGGAATTTTGAATAATTTTATTATATAGAAAATAATGAAATTTTGTATTATAAAATTTAATTTGTGGAATTAATAAATTACACATATGCAAAATAAAAAGTTCGTTTTTTTATAACTATAGAAAAAAAAACATCAACAAAATTTAATTAGAATTAATTATTTATGTTTATCTTTTGAGATTTAATTTAAAATAAAATAAAATTCGTTATTACGTAACAATGAAATATTAATTTTGGAGCAAAAGAGATTAAAAAACTTTTTATATTGTATTGGAATGGCAAATAAATTTTAGGAGTACTATTCTATTTTAATGAAAATTTTCAAATCAAGCACAACAATTATTTTTTTGCTCAGTAAGCAACAAAATATATCGTGCATGATTATTATTAGTATAAAAACAGGGTTTTTCAAATAATTTGTTTGTAATTTTTTTGTAAATTTTAAAATGCAAAATGTAGGTAATCTAATATTTTTAGAAAGTAAATATTATGTTTACTTACGAATATTATTTGTTTTTAATCATGGCTGAATTACAAGTTTTATAACTGTCCGGTCCAGTTATTTAGATCTATAGTTGAAATAAAATTCAAATTATGTAATACGAACCGAGAAAAAATGGCATATTTATAGAGACTTTTAGAATCAATATTATGGTTTTACTAAGTATATATTCTTATTTCGAAGACCAAAATAAAATTGAAGTCATAATTGATTTCCATTGATTATCTTAATTTTATTGTACGTACATACTTAAAATTTAAGTACAAAATACTATGGATTGCATATTTGAATAAAAACTTCAATACAGTTAATAGCGTTATAGTTTTATTAGATGAATATGAACATTGTAATATAAAATTAATACCACAAAGTATGATAACAAAATATGTGTTAGAAAACCATTTTACATACATATAAACATCTGTACTCATCTACGTATTTATTTACATATATTTATTTTCTAACCACTGTTATTAACATAACCACCAACTGGACTCTTTTTCACCTAACAAAAAAGAGAAAAACAAAAAGATAATACCACATTCACAGCACGTTCTAGGATTAATGGCTCACATCACACTCAACGTTTCTGTTATAGAAATATGTACATATTATATTCTTTATGTATAGGAACAAACCAATTTACAATGATAATGATAAATTATAATCGATTAGAATCGATATTACAATATACGAATATTCATACTTCATTTAAATTGAGAATAAAACCCCAGATGAGGAATTTTCACATGTTTGTACTTTCGTTATAAAATTATTTTCAAATCATTTTTTGAAAGATATAAGTACATCTTACTCAATATTTCAGGCGAACATAAATCAAAACGACAATCTTAAGTTAATTTTTTGGAAACAACAAACAATACATATACATATGTATAAAAGTCACAAAAATATTGGAAATATGAGTTCTACATGAACACAAGTATGTAATTGTAAAATAAGTAAACATAAAATATGATACAATTTTCAAGAATTAACAAAAGATTGATATCCATATCGTTTTTTAAAATTAAAATGGATTTTCCTCTATCTACATATATTACGTATAATGAGTAAGTTATGTATTTATACATATTTTTTATAAAGTATATATCTACATACCTACATATGTACATAATATGTATAGAAGTTGTTATATTTTTCATAACTATTAAAATATCGTTAATTGGAAAAGTCAAAATTCTTTTTATACTTTCATATATTATTTTTTTGTTTGAAAAATTAAGTCATTACATATTAATTTTGTATCAAGTTTTAATTAAAATTGAATTTTTGTTACAAAATCTAATTTAACTATAATCAATTTATGATTCAAATAGCAAGAATATACACACATACATATACTATATATGTATCATATATTAGCATGTATGAAGTCCCTTTAAAATAAAATATCATTATTTAAGTTATTTTGATTTTAAGTAATAGAAATGTTATTGTCTTTTCTGATAAATATTCAAATGTATAACAAATTGGACTCAAGTTATAAAAAATAGATGAAAAACTTAATTTATCTGTATACATAATATGTATGTATATAAAAAATATAAAAATACACTCTCCAATGTGAAATATATATATATATACATATATATTTTCAATATTGTCTTAACGTTTGTATTATATTATCGTCTCATTAATTTTGAGCCTCAAGCAATAATATAAGAAAGAAAATTCATTAAAATCGACAAGAATTTAGTATGTTCGTTAATTTGCGTTCTTTGTTACTACTTTGCTTCTTCTCTTTTTCTACTTATTTTACTATTTTTGTATAAAACATCTCGCTAACAAATATTATTTCCTACAAGAAATTATTTTTTCACAATATAATTATTGTAATGCAGAAAAAATGACCTTTATTTATTTATTAAGTCTCTTTTTCCCTTTATTTTCTTCTCATTCCTTAGAAGGAATTTCATTTCATTTCATATATCTATGCCTGTGTCTGTGTCTGTGTTTGGACGTGCGTGTGTGTGTCAACGACGAGTGTCAACGCACGTCAACGTCAATTGACGAGCGTCAATGTTATGTCAATGAGTGCCAACGCACATCGACGTACGTCAGGTGATGTCAACGCATGTCAACGTCAATCGCTGAGCGTCAAATCATCAACGAGTGTCAACGCACGTGAACGCATTCAAAAATACTGTACATATACATACTTTTAAATATTTTGTATTATCATGTATTAACAAAACTATGATCTCATAATTGAGAATACTATTATCAACAGACGATTATAAATTTTATCTTATTAAAAAAGGTACAGGAAAATTATTTTTTCCAACATAGAATGTCTAAAAACGAAAATTTAATTTTTTAAATTATGAATGAGTAAATTGTGAGTTATGGAGTATACAATTTAAAAAAAAAAAAAAAAAAAAAAACTTAACGCATACCAACCGAAGTTTGTTTTTCAGACATTATTAATGTCCTTACTGTTGTACTTTTTCACATTTAAACACAGTATGAAAAAGAAAATATAAAAACTTTAAAGGTTTCACATTTCTATCTTGAAAGATTTATGCATTAATATAACATTAGCACTCTTTTGGGAGTGTTTTTGTTTGACTTTCATACGAAAAGAAAAAAAAGTAAAAAATAATAGAAAAATTTTCACAAATTCCACCTACCACCCATATAAAAATATGTTTACCTAACGTACATGCATATATGTATGTATGTATATTGTCATATGTCTCTCTACATATTTATTATATTGTATATCCTTTTTCCGCTCTTTAACTTCAGTTTAAGTTTTTCTTCAAAACAATATATGAATACTTTTTGTTTCAAAGCATATATAATACATACATATGTATGTACATACAATAGTATTATTGTTTAAGTTTCATTATGTTGCATATCCTTCTGAATCATCTGCTACCACTTTGACTTCTTTTTTTCTTCAGTTGAATAGTTGTGTTGGAAAATTAAAGTATATATGTAGGTATTTTCGCCCTTTTTAAATAAAAGTTTACATTAAAGAATATCATATAAAGTTTGAAAAAGAAAAAAAATTATAATAATACAATATTTTCGTTCTTTTAGATTTCATAATTTACTTTCAAAACTTTTAGTATAGTTAGTATCAAGGGTATGCTTTTTTACATTTACATTATATGTATGTATGTTATATGTGAAACTGAACAAAAAGAAAAACATAAGTTTGATTTAAAAATTACTGAAGTAAAAGTAAACATAAAATAATAAAAAAAAATTATCGTTATTGACTTGTGTACTGATATAAAATACTATCAAGAGAATAAAAAGAGGAAAAAACATTTCGCTTTGGTAAGTTTTTAAATTTTTTTGTTGAAATACTTTTTAATTTTTAATTTTATTTGAAAATTGAAAAAAAGAAATGTTACAAAATTTTTGAAAATTTAAATAGAGAAAAAAGCGATTAAAATCAAGTGCGATGTGAAAATTTATTTAGTTTTGAAAAACCAAAATTTTTCTCTAACTTTGAATTTAATTTCATGAATAGATACATAAAATTTAGAAGAAACAATAATTTCATTTTAAATGATGAAATGATGAAAAATTAAAAAATAAAGATATTCACAAGCATGCACACAACATATCCTTGTTCACATTACAAAATACTGTAAGAAAATTTATCTACATACATATATAGAAATTAATCTTCTTGTTTGTAATACTATATATACATACATATGTACACGAATTCAATTGTTCATAATTTGCTTCAAGCTATCTAATCTACTATGTAGGATCATATCTCCCAATTCCATTCTCGAGCTACCATCAGCAATTTTCACTTTCACACAAAATAACCACCTTTCATCGTTGTTTTGTTCTTTTCTTTTTCCGATGTTTTTCTGTTTCCAGTTTTTTATTTATTTTTTTCATGTTCATTTAAAAATAAATTTTTTTTTCTACTATTAGTTTTTTTCTACATTTTCATTTTTATTAAATGTTGCAACAACATCAAATGGTAAAGTAGCACCTGTACAGTAACTATATATACATATGTATGTACATACATATATAGAAAAGCACAAGTTATTGTAGTTCATAATATCATATTTGCAGTCAAACAAAATGGAATTTTCATGCATGGTGTAATATTTGGGATTAAATTGGCGTATTCACCTTATAGTACACCTGTATAAAGTTTTTTTTTGTACGATTTATATACGGTGATACAAAATACATACAAAACATACATACAGAGATGTATATATAAAATATATAAATGTTTGTAAATCGAGAGAAAGTATGTGTGCACATTTGATAGAATAGGGTTGTGTAGATTACAATTTTTATAATGTATGTATACATATGTATGTGAACTATATAATAATAGAGAATGCTTTTTGTATCTTTGCATCGTCTTTCGTTCAGTTAAATTATTCTATGAGATCTAGAAAACACGTGCAATTATACCTTTTTTTAACTTCAAAAATTTTATAATATACACGAAAAAGCATTCTCATTTGCTATAAAACATGTAGGTACCATTAAAATAAAAATACAGACATCATCATCATCATCTACAACAACAGAGTTGGAATATAAGAAACAGTTGAGTTGATTCAATCTTCAAGAAAGATAATTCACTAAGGGACGAAATTTTTTTTAAGATATATGGATCATCAAAATATCACAAAATACAAGCATGTAAAACATATAAACCAAATATACATATGTATATACATACATATATATATATACATATATATTATATAATGACGATGCTGATGATGTTACGTCAAAAACACCCCTAAGGATATGGTCGGCTAGTTAAATGTTCTATAGTTATTGGTTCAATAGTTATACATATACATACATATATGGTATATTATATATATATTACTAATACATACATGTATATGTACATACTTTGAAATACTTTTTACTTTCATGTTATATTTATGGTTTATGAGACTTACGCAATTTTTTTTTACTTTGTTTTACTTTTCTTAAGTCCCAAAATGATGTTCATCCAAGTTTTGGTCGATTTGGGTAATTTCACCCCAGATAAAAGTAAATTCAAATGTATGTATATACAGAAAAAGAAATGATTATGTGTACGAAATAAAACTGGTAAAAGGTCGTTTTTTTATTTTCTCTTTCTTTTTTTTTTTTCATTTTTTATTATTTCAAAAGATAATTTTCTTTATAGAACCAACAATTCTATAATAATGATAGCAACCAAAGCTGAACTGGCAATAAACTGAAACGATTGAAAAAAAGCAAAAAAAGAAAAAAGAAAAAGTAGTAAGAAATGTTTTAGAATCATGTATACAAAAATATAATAAAACATAGTTTTGTAAACATAAAAAATATTATATGTAAACCGCAAAAACATAAAGAAAAAGGACTCCATGCTATTCTTTTTTCATTTTAGTATGAGCCACAAATAAAAATGTGAACAAATTCTGATTTTTAGTGATTTTCTGGTTTTTTTTTATACGTTCTACTTTTTTTTCGCTATGATGAAATCAAGGGTGAGAATTTTCTTATTGCAGTTTATTTTATTTAAAAATAAGAAGAAAAACTGTGTTATAGTTATGCCGTTCTCGTATTCAAGAAAAATTGTATTTATTTTTTTATTCATTTTCCCTTCATTTCAACTTGTTTAGAGTTGGTGCAACCACTTAACAGCTTTGGTTTTATCTGCATTGCAGAGCACGATTTGAAAAATATAAAGAAACACAAAAAAAGAAAAGAAATTAAACCTTCTCATTTTACATACTTTTTTTTTATCCAGAAAACAGAAGAAAAAAACACTTCTATAAATTTCAGTGAGACATAGTCGTAAATATTCATTAAGAAAATTATTATGATTATTTTTATTTTTCTGTGTTTAAACTTCAAATGTATTATATGATGTCAAGTAGTTTTTGATAAAATCTCAAGAAAATTCTGAAGTGGTATTACACAGAATCATTTAAAATAAAGTACATGTGATCAATCTTTTATAAAACAAATACATGCAAACATTGTTGTCAAACAAAATAGGTCACTTTTACACTTGAAAAAAAAAAAATTACCATAGAGTAGCTGCTCTCAAACTAAAATAAATTTAAATATTTTCAATATCAAATCCTTAAAACTAAGTTTATCCTTTCTCTACTTTTAACAAATATTCCAAAAAAAATATTTAAAATGAAAAATTATTTAATAAATATAATTAGTTTAGATATTTAAATATTTCATTATTCTCACTATAAATAAAAAAATTTACAGTTTTTTAACTTCCTTTTTTTAACTTTTATTGCTTTGTATAAAAAACAATTTTTAAAAAAATAGAAAAAAGACAATTATTTCTTCAATTTATAAAATAATTTTGCGGTGCAGAATTAATTGAAATTGAATTTTTGATGGTACTCACTACGAATCAAAACAATACAGAAAATTCAATAAAAGTCTAAGTTCTTTTTCCAGTACCACAGTTTCTTAAATTTTCTCAATTTTCTTTCAAAAATAAAGTATAGTACAGGTACCTACCTACATATTTATTGCAATATTGTATGTAATTTTTGGTATGAGATAAATTTTTAAAATACATCAAATTGAAAAATTTCTACGTACTTATTTATAATCAATGTCATTATTATAGTTCATTATTAACAACATACGTATACGTATATATGTATGTATGTATATATTTTATCACACAGGTGCTTATACGTAAATCGAACACAAAAAATAAATAAATAGGAATCATTAAAATTCTTAAGCGTTTGTGAAATTGTTTGGAAAATGACTTACTTTTTTATCAATGAGCAACGGCGTAAGAATATCCCTTGTACTTGTACTTGTTAGCGTAGCGCTGGCGCACGAAGATGGAAAAAATCGATATCGGTTGCGAAAAGAAATGGAAAGCATTAAGTGCTAATGGATGTCTCACTTGAACTTCTGTAGATATAAATATTAATAAAATCTATTAATAAGAGATTGACCATATTTTAATGTACGCTCGAAGGGTAGCTTCAGATAGAATTCATATGATTTTCTAGAATACCTTGTATTTCTGGTAAAAACATACATACTTAGACGGTATTATATTTTTGATTTCTTTAGAACACCTACCATAGTAGTATTTTTTAAACAAATCCAGAGAAGCAACATTTCTACGGTTACAGTAATAAAAAACAAAAGCCAGTTTCATTGTTGGAGCTAAAATACAACCGTGCAATAGATCCAGAAGAAGTAATATGATATTATTGCGAACGACCCTGTTGCACGTCCCTTAAAATATTTATACATACATACATACATATGTATGTACATTATTTTAAGTTCTAACCTATTCTGCTAATTTAAATATTAAAATAAATAATAAAAAAAGTAGAAAATATATCAAAAAATAAATGCAAATACTTATATGTACATACCTAGTTATATAAATGTAGAAAATTTACGACGGGTGTATACATATACATATATGAATATGTATGTATTTTTCATCGAACCAAAAAGGGGCGAAACATTAAAAACAATATACTTACGTATTAACAACATTTTTGATGGTGCATTTCCTATTTCTGATCAAATCTACTTGATTGAAAAATTTTTTCATTTGCAGAATCACTTTCGTTTTTTTGTGTAAATTATTTTCATTATTAACTAAAGAACCAGAAGAATTAGGTACATATAAGCATATATGTATAGATAATAATAAAAAATACTAATAATATAGAAGGATCTAAACAAATAAACGAAACAATTTTTTACTTGCTAAAATATAGTATTTCACCCTCTTAACATTGAAAAATATCAATACTTTATACTGAATAAAATGAAAAATGAAAATTGAAATAAAAAATTAAAGCTGTAAAATTTTATTGCCCGTATTTAATAGCATTTTATATAAAGCTTTAAAATGAAAATCATTTAACATTAGCTTTTGACAGTGATTATATTTTCATTTTACTTTTTTTCAATTTATTTTTTTGTACAGAAACAAAAACAAAAAGTAAAAAAATCAAAATGAAAGGAATATAAATTAAATCGATTGTTATATAAATTCTTTGAAATAGTTATACATGTGAAAATTCATTTTGAATATTGAATTTAGAGAAAAAATCAGAATGTGGAAAAGTAATTTATTTTCGAATAAAATAAATAAAACCGAGGATCAAAAAAAAAAAAAAAACAATTCAACTTTGAATTATAAAAATATTAAAGATTTTTACAATTAAGAAATTTAAAAATCGACAAATTGACTTAGAAGCAAAATCAAAGTAGTTTTACAACAAATAACAAATATTTCGCCTTTATAATTAATGTTTTCAAAAAATTCTAGTTATAATTATATTGCAATACATGTACGTCAACTATATTATGATAAATTTTTAATTTTATGGAATCAAATAAGGTAAACTTTCTTTAAGAATCAATTGATTTGTCAATAAAATCATAAAATTTCAAAATTCGAACCCATTACAGAAACCTTTAAAAATTTTTGATGAAATTCCACCAGAATAAACCATATTCCATTTCAAATTATTCATTTTGAATTAAAGTATTAAGTAATATCAATAATATTTTAATTTTATTTTTGCTTTTGTTATTCATTCTTTTTCATATCTAGAGACATTTATCATTTTTACATTTTTAAAAGAAAAAAGGAAAAAGTTTGTTTTACTTTTGCGTTTTTTAGTTTTTGTTTTTAATTGTATAAATTTAATAATTTATTATGTATCATTTCTAAAAATAAGTATAATGATAATTATTTAAAAATATGAAATAATTGTATTTTTTATTATATGAAGATAATAATTATTGAATTAAATATTCAAAAAAATGTATGTATATATATATGCTTATCTATAAATGAAAACAAAAAGAAAATTTAAATTAGTTCTGAATATAATTAAGCATGCTTAATAATAATATTTAATGGAATAATGTTATAATATACCTATGTATCTCTTATAAAATTCAACAATTTAAAGTTGATTATGCATACTACTTACATATATACACACATAAAATAAAAAGCCATTAGCTGAGTAAGACAGTCAAATAAATTTTACTTATACAATACATAACAATTTGATTACAACTTTGTTTTATATGTATATTGAATAATTTTATAAGAATACAAATGATAAAATTCCTTTTACACTAAGGTAAACAATAAACATATACATATGTATGTATAAGAACAAAAATATAATAAATAACAGTATAAATAAAGATGAAAAGATACGAAACTTTTTACTTTTATCATGAAAATTGAAATTTTAAAAGTGAAGAAATTAAAACTATATGTAGAAAAAAATTACCTTTATATGTATAGTTTTTTTTCCTTCTAATTTAAACATTTATTCATTGTTGTTCGTGGAGAAAATTTTTTTTTAAAAAACGAGAAAACATGCAAAAGATAATATACATTTTAAAGTTTCTCTAATTTCATAATAGCAAAATATTTTCTTAATCAATAATGTAGGCATAAAATTCAACTGAAAAATGTATGAATTTAGAAAAAAATGAAATTAAAATTGTAATTAATTAATTAATTAATTGATGAAAATTCATAGTGTTTTTTCTTTCTATAATAAAAAATATACATTGATATTCATCGCGGCGTTATAAAAGCAATAATTAAAAATAACTACAACTGTCAAATAATTGATTCAAGAAAAGTCTAATAAATTAAAATATTAAAAAATAACAAAAAAAGATCGATATGAATCGATTAAAATTCCTTATTTGCAATAATTTCTCTCAACTACTTCTGTTTAAATTTTTACTAGATTTCAATTCCAGTTTGTTTTTCTTCTGCTCAATTAAGCAAGCAGGTATACATTATGCTGACTTTAAAATGTTTTATTACTTCTCTATTCTCTGTTGAAATTAATTTTTAAAGATTGTATAACTTTTTTCTCAACAAAAAATGAATAAATTTTCTTTGTATCTACAAAATACAAACGATAAAAAAAAGAAACTTAAGGAAAAATAAAATAATAAAAGAAACGCTATTTTATTAATTGACACCACAGAACCATTTATCACCAAGGCTTGAATCACAGATATATACAATAATATTTTGTTGTGCTTAAGATGTCTTTGAAACTGATTATCTTAATGGGATGAGATGAGAAAAAAAAATTAGGAAATCATGAAAATGTGTTGGAAGGAAGAAAAACATTTATTTTTTTCTTTGATTGTATATTTCTTCTAGAGCGTCAATAAAGTACCATCTGTTCAAAAGAGTGAAGGATTATTTAAAAAAAAAAAAAATAATAATAATAAAGATTCAATTTTTCCACCTTTTTTTCTCATTGAGAACGTCAATATTAAAAAGCGAAATGAAGATTGTTATTAAAGAGTTTTTTTTTTTTAAGAAATAAAGACGAAGGAAAATTGATAAAACAAAATGTCAGAATCTTAAACACGATACAAAAAAAGGAATATGCAGATAAAATCTTTTTACTTTTGTATGTATACTAAGTGTTATAAATTTAACCCTATTTTATTTCAATTTTAGTTGTTAATCCTATTTTGAAATGTAGTCTTAGCACATAATTAAAAGAATTCTTAATAATGGAATTTTCTATTCTCACATTATATCTTATTTTATTTTGTTATACTTCTTGTTTTTTTTTCTTCCTTTTTAATTACGATAATCTCAATCCTTTATAAATAAATTCTTATATAACAATTAATTAATTTTAATTAATTTGCAATTGTGTTCATTCATATTTTGAGATTGAAATAATATAATAAAACATAATTTATATAGTTTTTAATTTTAATAATGTAATTAATTTATGCAATCCATATATAAATATGTAATATGCACTTAATAATTTATTTTAAGAATGAAATGAACAAAATTGAAAAATTAATATTATTTTATAAATACATACATACATATATACTAATATTGTGTACATATATGTAAATCTAATTCAATGTAAAGTAACAAAATAAATTAAAAGCTTCAAATTAATCCTAATGATATGTTGAAAATTATTGACCTACAGTATATGTATTTATATTATGTAGATGATAGCTTTTAAGGCCATATATAAAGGTTATATTCAGCAGTACGTATTGGAAATCCAATTAACTTAACCTTCTTCATATACACATGTACATACATACATATTTTATATATACATATAAGTATATATTGCTCGATAATTGTAAAATATAATACTATGTGCCTGTTAAATAAAATTATCATTATCATTATCATCTGCATATCTATTGAATATAAATGTAATATTAGGTTTCAAAAACTATCAATTCAACCAAAAAACAAAAGCGTTTTTGTTTTTCAAATAAATTGATGTGTGTATATGCATCAATTACAATTTTAATTATAATTTTATTCAAATGCAATCTTATAAATATATAAATTTGCTATTTTAATTATATTCACTAAACCAAATGTCAAAAATTGATAATTAATAAAATAATATTTTGCATTAATTATGCCATGAAAAAAGAAACGAATTAAAAAAATAAATAATTGTAATATTTTTTTTTTTTTTCAATTTACCAATTTTTTTTTTTGTTTTATTTCATAAATTAAAGAAAATGTAACAGATGCTTTCAATTCAACCCTCTAATTTACTGTCAAAATATCGTTTACAATTTATCACTTTTCGAAATTTATAACAAAATTTTTGACTGATAAATGTCATTAAATTGGTATCGCGAAGAACACCAGTAGCAGATGTTTAAGAAAATAGTTATTATATCAAAAATAACATTCAAAGAATGGTATAATAAAGCAAAAAAACACAATAGAAATAATCATAAAATTAAATTGGATATCTAAATATTTGAAAAAAAAACTGATACATATACATACATACGAGTATAACCGTAAGAACAGACAAATTGATTTTTTTTTAAAATTATATTTCATAAAAGACATTCGCTTATACTTAAAGAATGCAATAAAAAAGTTGGGAAAAATGAAAAACAAAAAATCTTACAATAAATAAAGTTTTTGAATAATTCAAATTAACAAAATTGATAAATGATCGGATAACTATGAGATATTTAAAATATAGCAATTTTGAAAAACATGTCTGTTCAGAAATGTCCTCTAAAAAATCAAATGTAATAAGTATTTTTAAAACAACAATAAACATTTTGTAAAAGCAACGTGTAAAGAGTATCAAATATTTATGTATACAAACTAATCACAAGAAACACGATTCAATAATTTTAATAATTCAATATTAGATGATTTGGAGGGCAAATACAAACGTAATAAATTTTCACCTGCTTCCTAATTTAACTAAGAAAAAAAAATTTATCTGAAGAGGCATAAGAAAATATTTGTTGTAAATAGACAAACTTTTTCTTTTTTATTTTCACTTTTTTTATGTTTATTCCATTACGATAAGCTTATGTACTTAAACTTTTAGTCGGAAAATTATTTTGATATTTACTACAATAATTTCCATCAATATAATGATTGTGGCGGTATTGTTCATTGAGTTATTCAAGTAATTTGAACGAATAGAGCATTAACTGATTGAAAACTTATCGTGACCCGGAAACTACAAAAACAAACTTCTTAATTAGTAAAATCATGTTCGGTATTATAGACATAAACTATTAACGCCTCCTTTACAACATTTACAAAAAAAGAAAATACTTGTAGTACAAATTCAAGACGATGATGACAGTGGTAATGATGAGTTTGCTATTTCTTTTTTTTTTAGGAAATCTGATTCGTATCTAAAATTAGTAATAAGTATTTTTCACTCCATTCAACTTATACCTATAAGGTTTAATTATACTCTTTAAAAAATTTGTTCTATTAAAACTCTATATAATCATTAATCATATGTATATGAAATAAACGATACCAATATGTTTGTATTTAGCTGGAAGTTTCTATGTGACAAATTTTCCAATAAGGTCGATACTTTTACCTTTCAAATATGTTACATATTGAATATGGAAATTAATATTTTTTGAGTAAAATAAAGTATAAAAAAAAAACATGTGAGCGTAACAATTTTGTATTTTTTTTTCTTTATGTATGTATATAGCTCCACAATTTTTTCGAGACTGAAGGAACTTTTAACAATTGCTTCATCAAAACTCGTTCCATTAGTGTTATACGTTAAAAATTATTAAAAGGTGTAATATAGGTTTAAGTAAGCTATCAACAACATTAATAATCATTATCCTATACCTTGGATATAATTATTTTTAATAACGACTGCTAGGCGTTTCCAGCTTACAATCGAAAATATAAAAAAATAAAAATGTAATACTCATTGTGAGTATAGAGATATAGAACATTATTTTAATATATCCAACTTCAAACATTACCACAATTTTTTTCTACTCCAAATATTTTTAAAAATATATATGTTTTTTTTTACCCATATAAATATTTTCTTTACATCCGGACATCAGAATAAAACATGACATAAAATGATATTTGATATTCTAAAATTTGTATGCACACATGAAAATGAGAATTTCTATGATATTTGAATGTTAGAAATCCTCCGGACATATTTCAGTCAGTATCTTTCATTCTTTTAAGTACCAATTTCAGGTTTCTTTTATGTTGTGACATAGTGCTATTAGCGTAATAATTTTCAATCCTATCTTCTCTCTGTATAAAACAACATGAATTCCATTCTTTACAATATAATACGAAATTTGTTATGTACATCCAAAACGGATGAAAATTTTAAAGCTATTTTAAGTCTAAACATTTGAAATTTTCACATGTAAATTTTCTTCATGTGACATTTTAGTGTTGTTAATGAATTTACGAGAAAATAATAATGATGATGATGTTGATGACGAGAAGTATGTATAATAATGATGATATATTATATATGTCTGAAATAAATAGATAAGAATGTTCATACATATTAAGAATTTGGAAGATGATGAGGATTGTAATGTTGTTGATGGTTTAAATGTATTTTTATGTTAAATGAAAGAATATGCATACACATGTGCTTACATATTTACATTCATACATAATATATGTATAATTTACATTGAACATACATATAAGTCTATTAATAAATATGAATAGAATAAAACATAGCTTAATATTTCATATTCATCCGAGTTTTACTGAAAAGATACAATATTTTGTGTTTTTTTTGTCTGAAAGACTTCTATCAGATGAATGTTATACATATAATACGTACGGCTTTTGAAAATTACATTAAATCTTTTGCAATCAAAACGAGTTGCAAAACAAACAAAAAACCTAACATGTAAATATCCATATGTTTTTAAATATAATACATATGTATATTCTAATAGAGTTAAATTTGCAAATCGTGTTTTGCTTTATGCACACACTAAATTTTTCTAAGAAATGTGTCATTAATTAATTTACCAAAGAAGACCTACCAGAAGTAGATTAAATAAGATTAAAAAATATGAGCAATAAATTTTTTTATTTTCAATTGATACATTTATTTTAGTATATTAATATGTATTACTTTTTGATTATTACACAAAGTGACTTTTAATTGGTAAAGTATTTTTTCTTTTTTAATAATTGTTTTTTTCATTCTCATACTGTGTAGAAGACACACCTTAAATATACAAACAAGAACACATGTATAAAAAAAAATAAAAATACAAATTTATCACCATTTCTTAGTTTGAAGAAATATCTTTTTGAACTCTTGCTGTGTTCACATCCTCCTCATTCAAATAAAAGATAAATTCAAGAAATTTTTCATAAAATTAACGAGTGGTTCTCTGAGTAAGAAGAATATTTTATTTGGTTTTAAGTAAATATTTCACAGAATATAAAATATATTTTAAAAATATGTACATATTTCAATTTCTGAGATACATGCATACATACATATACCTAAGTAATGAAAAAAAAATTGAATTTTAGTATTCTTAAAAATTTACGCAAATTATTATTTTAAATTAAGAAGACGTGTTTTCAGTTAATTTTATAAAACAAAGTTTTAACTTCACAATTTTAAAATGTAACATAGCTCATAATTATATTAAAATATTTTTATCAATTCTTACATTTTTCAAAAAATCGTTCTGACATCTACGCATGTGATATTTTGTACATAATATGTACTAAATTATCAAGAATTCACCCTGAATATAATCAATATGCCCTAATGTTTTGACAAATTTGTATTCGACAATTTATATTTCACAATAGTTTTAATAAATTTTAAAATTGTTTAATAGAATGATACAGTAGTGTAACAATAAGTTTTCATCTTATATCAAATTTCAAACAAAAAAAGTGGAATGGAAGGAGCTAAATGTTATAAATGTCAGTCAATTAACAAAGCATCTATAATAGTATATAAATTATATAGTACATATTATATCTACATGTACATATATTGAAATTGAACGAAAATATTTTTGTAGATAATTCAAATTATCGTCACTTATTTTTATTTTGTTTAACATGAAAAACTTTCTATTGATACTAATGGAAAATTATTGACCATATATGTAGTTTGAAATCCAACCAATTTATATATGTATGTATATGTATGTATGTATGTATATAAAAATAGAAATATCATTTTGTTACCATGAAGATAAAAATATTTGATAAGTCTATTTGATTATGAATTATGATAATTTGATTATTTCATAAATATGCAATATGTTTTTAGTTTTATATATGATAGTATTAAGAGAGTCAATAAATGATAACTTAGAAACAGGACAGCTCACAAACACATCTATATACAGGATATTCCAATAACTTCTTCAAATCTAAGTATTCTAATATCATATTTGAATTTCTCAATACCTTCATTGGAAAAAGCAAACTATTTAGTTATTTTATTATTTTTCAGATTTTGCAAACAATTATATTAGAAAACGAAAAATAAAATAATACTTTTCAATTAATAATAATATAAAATAATATTTAGAAACTAATAATACCTCGCATAAGCTACATACATATTATGTATATTCATATATGTATGTATGTATGCATATCCGTTTTGTAATTATGTGGTAAAAATAAATATGTTTTTATTGTTCATAAATATAAAATCTACAACGACCGTACAATTTGTTGTATAGTACAACGTTTATACGTTTATAGGTATGTATTATATGTACATTATATGTAGAAATATTGTATATTATATACATGTATATTTTCTCTTCACACTCAATTTATTTCTAAATAGATGCAGGCTGCAATATAATCGATCGATAGTTTGACATTCATCTCTTCCGGGAATTTGTCTTTTTAAACTATAAAGAATTCAAAATACCTTTCATTTAAACCAAATTCATAAAGGTGAAATATTGATAGATATAAAGCAGCAAATAGCAGATGTCTTATAGAACGTTATACGAGTAGATAAAAAGAACATTTAGTTGACAGAATAACCTAAATAGGTACATTATATGCCTCAATTAGAATTCAGTGACAATATATGTATGTTCAATTTTGCAAGGAGTATTATTATTATTTTTTTATTATTTTTTACCTTCACTGTAAAAATTAATAACATATCCAATAAAAGGAAAAAAAATTTCCAATACAATTTGTCATATTTAGATAAATAAAATACATACTATGGTATGTATGTATGTATATAACACCTACATATATACACACATTTGTATGTGTTGTACAATACTTTTTAGGTTTATTTAATATTTGTCATCATTCTTATTTTTTTCCCTTTATTATATTCAATCAAGACAAATTTTACTTCATTATTATTTTTTCTTTATTCTTCTGATATTTAATTTTTCCTTGTTCTCATTACAATGACCATTTACTTTAATAATGTTACTCTAAAAATTGTATTTGAAAATACATACATACCTACATATATGTACATTTATTTTAGAAAATTTCGGCAATAAAAGCAAGAGAAAGTAAAAATAACTAAAGGTGGTTGATTTAGAAGGTTTACCCTCTTTGGTAGGAGGAAAAGTCGAAAGATCAGGAATCCTTTTTGCAAATATTTTATTATAATACTAGCATACATACCTTTTTTATATAAAATTTGATACATATGAATGAATGCACACAGAATTTTCATCATCAGTGGAATTTATTAGACACGTGTTCACAATATCCCAGACGGGATATAAATCCAATTATTTTGATTTCGTTATGCTTATTATATGTTCTATGTTTTGATCTTACGGCTTAGTACAATAAAAAAAAAAATTCTACAATTTTAAGGGACGAATAGATGACACATTGTAAAAATTTTGTATACATGGAACATGGAAATTATTCTACTACATTTATACCTACATATTTGAGATAAGCATTGCAGATGTCATTCTAAAATTTAAAAAAGAATTAGACGAAAAAGAAGAAAAATTTGAAGGAAAAAATATACAAGTAAAATATTATTTTGCAAAAATATACATAAGTATGTACATAAAACGAAAAAAAAAAAAATTAGGGATTATTTTTACAGAAGTCATAACTGAGCTAATAGTATATCATGAGGGTGAATTAGGTAATTTGTGCATCGTTATATTGTTTTATACTTTATATGTACATATATAGGTACGGAAAAAAAAACATTTCTCTAGATAATAATGCAAAAACATTGATGTAATTTTTCTAAATGGCTTTTAACCGTCGGATAAATTTTTGAAAATATACAATGGAACAGAGAAAAAAAACAACTGTATTGTTACTAAATACCATTTATAAAGAAGAATATAGTCATTTATATGGAATTTAAGAGATCTAAACATTTTAAAAAATTTGCAATTATTGTAAATTTAAATCCATAAAAGATATTAAAAATATGAGTATAACACAAATTTAAATAATTCGAAAAATAGTATATAGTACATAATGAAACTATCTACCTATATAATAAGTATAATAATCCAATCATTTCAGCAAAAAAGTTTATAAGCCATATCTACATATTAATATCAAATCTTTTTCTATATCATCTTTTATTCAAAACCATTAGCCAGATACAACTACAATAATAATTCAAATGATAAAAAAGTTGAATTGTTATTAATTGTCATTTTATTATACGTTTTTTCAGATCATTAATACTAAAAATCAGAAATAAATTTTTCGATGTTTTTTCAATTTCAGCTTGTTAATTTCGCTCTTTAAAAAGAAAAAAACTTTTTTTTTTTTGAATAATGTTCATATTAGATTTGAACGATCGAAAAATATAACATTTGAATTGTTACCTCTTCTAACTTCAAATTTTTAACTTAACTTTCTCTAATATGAAACAAATGGCATCTACATATAATAATAATAAAATAGATAAAAAGTGAAATTTGAGCAATATTATATTAAACCGTCATCTATCTCAGTCTCTACTTGATAGAAGCAATTTTTCCATCAATACTCCTACAACGACATAGAACAAGTAAACGGATACCATTCCATGCTACATTAATCACAAAACTGTCTTTTTTTTCATTTTTCAATGTTTTTTTTTATTTATTTATTTTTTTTTCATATAGTAAATAGTAAAAAAGGAATGATGTAAGAGTAAGAGTTTAATTCGAATTCAACAACGAAAATGAAATTAAAGTCACACAATCATACCACAGTAAAATGAATATCATGACGTCGTCAACAATGAGGATTTACTACATTTATGTATGTACATATATATGTATACATATACATTCATGTACATTGGAGATTGACTGAATTGATAGAAAATCAATTTCTCTTATTTTAAAAAGAAAAAAAAACTGTAACAAATGATAACAAAAAAATAAAGAAATACATAGGAATAAAACTTGAAAGCAGAAAACAACGAAGAGATTCAAAAACTTCCAAAGAATCAAAACAATTGAACTGTATATCAAATGTAAAGCAATATAAAAAGAAAAATTACGACATGAATACTTTTTTTAAAATTCAGTTACCATTTTTTTTTTTCACGTATTTGTCTCTATAAATATCAAATGCCAGATATCTACAGACTACAGCATTTTCATTGATAAACTCAAATATCTTCTATTCCTATAAAAACGAATATTTTAAATTGATTTTCATTTTTAAAGAAAAACGAAAAAACCATCTTGGACGAATATAGTTTTTTCTGACACTTATGGTGGTCCTCTAAATTCATCTTCATAGATTTAAAAAAAATAAACTCTCACAGGTAAAACACAAGAGACATTTATAAACCACTATGTCGTAAAAGATACAATTCAACTTTCTGTACAAGATTTGATATATATTTTATATGGAAAATTCACTATATTCTATAACAAAAATATAATTTAGTTTCGTAGTGAAAAGCATGAATTGATGCCTGTGTAAAATTTTTGAAATAATATAGATACATACCTACAACGTTTTCTTGCTCTTATATTCAAAATATGTATGCAGCCAAAACAACTTTTAGGAGTGAGAAAAAAATTAGTTTTTTGGGTTCTATCGTTCAGATCATGCAACAGAAGTTAGAAACAATTTTTCTATTCATTTTTTCTTCTTTTATTTTGTCCTTTCGTTCTTTATTATGCATCAACAAATGAGAGAAAACCGTGAAATTGCATTGTAAATTTGAATTAAAAAAAAGATATTCATTCATTTCTAGTAGGTAATATTTTATCTTTATATGCACATAATCGATACACACAATACATGAATACAATTTCATACTTATACATACATATGTGTTCGTCGTCTGGATTGTATTTCCCAATAATAAATAATTTTAATATAGGTACCTAAATATCAATTTTTGCTTACGTCTAATTAATGAAAATCAAGGAAAATGTATAAAATTGAAATTAAACTTCAATTTCTGATGACGAACACAAATTGGAAATTTTTAAATCTACATAGAAAAAAAAGGAATACAATACAATGATTGTGGATTGAATGATAAATGTTAATGAAATCGTATGAATTTTTCAAAGAATCTAAAAGATGATATAAGTATGTATGTACGTATTCATACATAAGTGACTTATAAATCAATTTTTTCAAATACTCAAGTGAAAAAAACACAAAAACAAAAAATTACTCGTACATCAACAATCAATGTTGAAAATTTGAATTGAAATATTGATTATATTGCAAATTTTTCTTATTTAATACAAAATTTTTCAAGTAAAGGTAAATAATATGAATTGAAATCTCAAAGATTTATTCATTGTAACTAAATCACATTGGGAAAAAAAACAAAAGGATATTGATAATTTTATTGGAGAAATGTATGTACATATAGATACTTTTATGTATATACATAAAGAATGCTTTGAAAATTTCTCATAAACAAATATAGTTAACTGAAGACACCTTTTAAAAAGTTCATTGAAATTGAAAAGTTTTGTTTGTTTTTCCATGAGAATTCGACAAAAGTTTTCTTGATTTATTTCAAACAAATACAAATTCAATTGGTTCAAGTTTAATTGAAATGTGGTGGAAAAATGTTAGAAACTTGAACTTCTGAATAAAATTCTAATGGGAATTTTTATAGAATAAAAATAAAAAGAAAATAAAAAACAAATCAAATTTTATAAATGTACTAAGTCGTACACCGTAAATTTCTTTACAATAAGTAAAAGTTATCGTTAATAAAAACTTTTTCACAAAAGCAAAAGTAAAATAACAGAAAAAGAGAAGTATAAAAAGTTGTAAATTTTTTCACTTAAGTGTGTAGTTTTAATTTAACAAACTCATTTTAAAATATGTACATACATATGTACATATGTATATAGTAAAAAAAAATAATGTCATTTGAGTAAATACATTATGTTTAATATCTCAATTTTTTGCAGTGTTCTATATTTTGTATAATGATTTAAGAAAAATTAAAAATTCTATTAAATGTTTTTTTTCTTTTTCTTTAGGAAAAAGCATATTCTAATATTTTCTAAAGAATTCAAAAATAATTTTTTAAACATTTCATGGCTCACATAATTTTTTGAAAATATTTACGAAATTTAATGTTATTTTTATCGATTTTTCAAGCTACCCTTTCAAAAATAATAAAATATTGTACTATATTATATGCCTAACCATTATATTTGACTCATGCATATAAATTTATTCGAAACCTCAAATCACTGAAAAGGAAAAAAAACTAACAACAACCTAAAATATCCTATCCTTTTATTCTCTCATTTATTTCCAATTTTGTGGAAATAAAGTAAATATAAAAACTATATAGAACCCAGGCACTTTGTCTCCATGAAATTATTTGTCCATTAATAGGGAATCAAATCCTTTTTTGATCAGAAAACGAAAACAAAGATGAATTCAATCATTAGCTTTACAAATCACATTCAATTTTAACAAGAACTTTAATTCTTCAACATGGCACAACAGTGTTGACATAACAAGAATAAAAATATTAAAAAAATTAACTATAATAATGGTAAATATCGTCTTAACAAATATATTGAAGATATTATTTTATAATATATCTACTACTCGTCGGCGAATTTTAATGCTTTCAATAACTTATAAGTATGTAAATGTATATTTATAAAATACATAGTATCTATGTATGTATCTTTACTTGATCCCTCTTGTAAAACTTAAGAAAATTTTTCTCATATGATTAGAAACTGTTTTCCGTGAACCAATTAATATCGAATAAAGCAAGGATGAAATATAAAAAAAAAATTATCATCTTCTCTTCAAATGACAACCAACTTAATACTGTTTTTATACAACAAAATTATATAAATCTTTTACTCTAATATATAAAATATCTATAATACAACGTATATGTATATAAATGGTTTTATTCACATAAGGACAATAATTTAGGTTTAACCATGAATATTTCACCCTTTTTTACCTTTCCATTATAATAGAATTGTTCTTAAATAAAAAATTTTGTATGAGGAACATGTTTCAAACTTCTATTAGTATATACATATATAATATATATGTAGTATGTATGTATGTATCATATTAATAAAAGCAAGGAAGAAAGGGAATATAGAATAATAAAGGATTTTGCTATGCAAAGATACAAATATGTATAGTACTGTCATTAGAGGTCAAAATTTCTATTTGATAAAGGATTTAGTACAGAAAATCCTTTATTTGATTATAAGATGAATTAGGATGAAAACTTACAATCTCTATCACTTTTTGATATTTATACATACATATGTATATATATATATATATATGTAAATTTCAAATTAATACGAACCCAATAGTGTTATTTTACTAACAATCATCAGTTTGTTTATAACTTTGAATGCTTCACTATAAAAATTATTCAACATTTTAACATCACTCATACTACATGAATAATTCAACATGAAGCGAACTAGAAATTATGATTAGTTATTCAGTTGCAGAATGCATTAGTTCTTCGTTGGTAAACACAAATAAATGTCACAAAAATACATTAAAATGTATTATCAGCGCTATTCGAGATTAATATTTCTTAGAAATATAGGTGTCATTATTATTCATCTGATATACTTTAAACCTTACTTCTAGATCACTGAACCATAATTTTTGAAAAAAAAAAAATATATATTGACATTAAATTTAAGTTTTACTCAATTTTTAGATATGAACTTGAAAAATTATTTTCCAAATGAAATAGACATAAAAAAAGTGAACTGTAATAAATTAAGTAAATAATCATCGCTAAAACATGAAAAAACACAAACTTTTTACTTCGAACGTGAAACACATTTTTTTTTTCTTCAGTTCATTTTGTTCCAACATATGTTTATACATTATTTCTGGATTCAATCAGCAAAGATCGTATACATCTACATATATAACCTAGGTACTGATACTATTCCTAAAAAGATTCATTTACAATCATCATCAACTCCAATTAAAAATGAAAATACCATTGAAAAAAAAAAACAAACTGACTGAGAAAAGTGCAACTAACATAAACTTTACTACATCGACACTAAACGTACTGACAAAAAACATTTTGACTATGCAGGTGCAAAACACTATAACCATTAATA
This sequence comes from Bombylius discolor, assembly GCA_939192795.1. NCBI lineage: Eukaryota > Metazoa > Arthropoda > Insecta > Diptera > Bombyliidae > Bombylius > Bombylius discolor. The sequence goes on along the minus strand of OW584241.1, from coordinate 469,547 downwards.
TCTTCTGACATGTCCACCACCGTTCAGTTTTTTTTTAATTTACCTTACTTTAAACATGGTCAAATCATTTGACATTCACCAAAAACTCATGATGATGATGATGATGACGCCAAAGAAGAATTAAAAAACAGTGAAATGCGGAAAGGAAAAAAGAGGTAAATGGCGGCAATATCAGTGAATATACATATCTATATCTTTTTATGTGTCTGGTTAGATATAAAAAGTAGGAGTCGTCATAAAACATTTTAACTTAAAAAAAAGGGCTATCATTTTATTCACCTGAAACATATTTCTTCAAATTGTCCAACGAATAGCACATATTCAGCGTACAAACATGACTAAGCTTATCTTTTTAATTTCCATTCATGGAACAAAGAGATACCTCTGATACACAGTTATATTGCTTGTTATTGTAAACTAAAAAAAAATTAACAAAAAATGACCTTTTACTTGAAAAAGAAAAACAAGAATTAAAGTAAGACATAAGGTTACATAAAACTTGTTCGTTTCAGTTCAATTTTGAAAATTTTGAAAATTGTTTCATAATTAATGTATAATGTATAACTAAACTTTGGTAGTTTTGTAACACAATAATGGTTCCCTTTCCGCTATTAAAAGCGGAAACCATATCTACTCTTTGATAATTTTTTTTTTCGATTACCTTTTCAGTTGAACGATTTTTAAATATATAACAACAGAAGCTAACAGTCGCAGACAGTAAAGAGAAAATTTTCTTCTCAGTCATCGGCAAAGGATAACTATAAAAAATAATAATGAAGTATGTAAAATTAGTTTTCGCGTTTCTAAAATTTTAATTATTAAAAGAAAAGGTGACAGTTCAAAAATTCAAAAAGAATCAATTTCTAATTGTTTCGTTCAATTAAACTCTATGTTATTATTTATTCTACATGTACTACCATTTACCAATATGTACTATAACATATTGTAAAATTTATTCAATATATAGTATTACAAATAAATTGTCTTAAACAAGAATTACTCTTTAATGTTTTTTAAAAAATTCTAAAAAAATGGATTTTTTTTTTTTTTTTTTCACTTTTTATGAACTGAAAAATGTATAAAATAAGCACGATTTTGATTTGACAAAATGGACTAATAACGGCCATTATTAAACTATTAATAAATATTTTTATTTTTTTAAAGAAATTTTTATTATGAAGATCTTTTAACAGTTTCAATTCATATAATGTGACCTATCACTTCATACTATTCATATTTCCTAAAAGATTTAAATTTAAATTACAGACATTAATGTCACAAACATGTTTTCCTGATATTGTCTTGTCTTCTTGTACTTAAACTTACTAAATATGTATAACTATATTATAATCTCGACACTATGTCTTGTCTTCGAATTTATTAAATTTGAATACGTCGATACCAAATAATCAAAAATTTCCCAAAGGACAACTAAACTAAAAATATAATTTTCTATATGAATGTATGTATAGAGAGATATGTCCATGACAAATACTTATGTACATCATATATGTATGTACCTACTTTATAAATTTCGTAATATATATTCATAAAACTACATTTTATAATCCCTCTAGGATTTTGTAGAATATATAAATTATTAAGTTCTATGTATAAGTATACACATACATACTTACGTTATATACATATCTGTTACATACTTTGAGTATGCATACATACGTACATACATATTTCTATTCTAAAATTTTTATATTTATTTAATTTTTTTGTTTTTCTAAATATAAATTCAAAACTACCCTCCAGAAATTGAAATTTTTTTAAACAATTCGTTCTGATATTATTCTTGTTAATATTTAATCTAAAATATTCAACAAAAATCAATAATTTGTACAATTTTATTAGACTCAAAAATTGCTTAAGATATAAAAAATCATTTATTTCTAAAGTTTATATAAAAATACATACATATTGAATATTTTATTTTATGTTTCATAAATGCCCAATTGAATTTATACATATATCTATATAAAGGAAGAATATACATACATATGTACATATACGAATAGAAGAAAAGAAAGTAACAATTTTCACCTTAAAGTTTTCATTGAAAATTTTTTCTCCTTTTAGTTACTGTATTCATTTTTTTTATATTTACATTATTATTTGCTGTGTAAAAATGTTCAGATTAGTTTTCAAACTTTGATAAGATGAAATAAAATTTTATTTTAATTTTAAATTTATATTTGAGATTTCAATAGAAAAGATTTGAATATTAATATTTGTTTTTATGTTATTAGTATAAAAACATTTTCTTTCCTCATGATCTAGTGATTTGAAATTCAAATAAAATGTAAATTACTTCATCTAAATTCTTTAAATTACCCTAAACCTAATAATTAAACAATTATGTGAATGTGATAATCTAAACTTTGGAAAATAGAGAATAAATTGATTTTTAGGAGAAACAAACATTTTTATAGTATGTATATATTTATTTTGTTCTTGAATGTTTAGTTCTCAAAATTTTTAATGTTTTTTTTTTCTACTTTTCTGATTTAATCTTGTAATAAACTATTAAAAGCAATTCAATTAATTAATCAATCATTTAAAACAGTCATTTTGCTATACTGTGTATCATTAAAAAAAATTAATGAATGAAAATCCCATTAAAAATTGTTTTCAGAATAATTAGAATAAACTTAATCCTTTTTCGATAGATTTCACCAATTTCACAATATAAATATGTACATATGTATAATTTTATACTGGTAACAATTAACTCAGTTGAAATTTGAAATTGTATTCGTATCAGATATTCAATATGAAGTTACAAATAAAAAGAATAAAATAAAAGTGAATTTTATCGTTTTAATTGAAGCAAAATACTACATTAGAATTTCAGAGAAAAACATGCAATCAATTGGTAATTTTGAAATTGTAATCGCACCAACATACTAAAGTAACACGCTTTTAAAATACAGAAAATCAACCAATCTATTCATCATTGTGGTTAGACTGATTAATTCAAACCATACTTAATCTATAACTATATATTTCTATTGCAATACATGAAAATTCATATATATATATATGTAACTATGTAGATAGATTTATTCAAATGCTTCATATTTGAATGAATGAAAAAAAGAAAAAAAAAGAAAAATCCACTTTATTTGATCGTTTGATTTCCCTTAGCTACTTAAATCACTTTTGAAAGTACACTGAACGATAACAATATAGAAAGCTTTAAAAGTTTTGCATCAAAACGTTTCTGGATACATAATAACTTTCTAATTAAAAATTCTAGTTCATATATGTACTATATACACATACATACAGTAGCGGTCATGAAAATCGCATCACCTTTAATTTCTCGAAATTTTGCTCGATATATACTATCTTTAAATGTTGATGGCGACGGATGATGGTTTGTCATGTTTGTCTTTGCTCTAAGAAAAAACACATTACGTTATTTTTGTAATTCAGCTTAATATAGAAATTATTTGTAAAAAAAATTAAAAATTTTGAGTGATGCGATTTTTATGACGCTACTGTACATACTATATGTATGTAGGTACCTATGCATATACTAAAGATTTTTCGTTATAAATTTTCAACCGAAACCACCTATTCGATCTTAGTATGTACACATAATATTCATCTAAAATCTATAATACATATAAAATCTATTCACACAAACAGACGATATTGTGATATTCATATCTATCACACCTTGATATTTAAACTATATTGTTGAAAGCAGAACATATTATTGAATATAGAAACATAACATTATATGGGGACGTATGTATGTATATCCATATCTCAATTGTAATCTTCTAGATACAGTCTGAAATCAAATCATATCTTATATCAAAATATACATACATGTGGGTGACATTAGAATACTACATACATACAAAGTGTATTACTTTTATGTTTAAAATTTATAGCAGCAAATGAATCTATGTATGTATGTAGTTATAACTACGATATACTATTATATTAAATAAGAATACAATAGACAAGATACATATAGCTTACATAAATAAGGATATCCAACTAAAATCTAACAATAGTAGCAGCAAATAATAAAAATAATAACTTTTCCCACTTACACTACGAATCGGTATCAAATTGTTCTTGGTTCTTATTTTTGAATTTATTCATCTTTTTTTAAATACAAGTATATATGCAGGGCCGGATCTAATGATTTTGGCGCCCGGTGCACTTATAATTTTTGCCGCCCTTCGTTATGAAATTTTTTTAAATATGTACGTACATGTCATTTATACATGTTCATTTTCAGCGCCACCCTGTAGGTAGAACATAAAAGCCCCCTTTTTTTTAAAAGAAGTATCCCCTATAGGCCTAATCCTCATTCAACATATTTTTTCAAATGAAAACATATTTCAAAGCTACTTGAAATACATATTTTCATAATTATAATCGATTATTTTAAAATTATCGTTTGATTTTGATTTTTTAATTATTTAAAATCTAAAAAATTTATTTACTTTGTTCCATTTGAAAAAATATGTGATTGTATCTTAAAAAGAAATAAAAAATATAAAATAAAATAATAATAATAACAATTCAAAACAATAACATAACCAATAGTAGTTATAAAAATTAAACAAAAATTATTCAAAACAGTCTTCTTAGCAAAACAAAAAAAAAATAATAATAATAAAACGTTAAATAAATAGAAGAAATTTAAAAAAAGTATTGAAAGTAGCTTCCTTAGCAAAAAACATTATTTAATGAATAAATTTGTAGTTATCCTTCATTTATTTTTCAAATTTACACGGCGAGCTTTAAATTCTTCATAATCAAGAATTAGAGATGCGATGGTGCAAATTTTTTACTTGCACCATTTCAACGCAAGTTTCATTGTAAAAGAGAAGAAAAGTGAGTATGCGATGAAATTCGTTATAATTTTTTCATAATCAAGAACTAGAGATGCGATGGTGCAAATTTTTTATTTGCACCATTTCAACGCAAGTTTCATATTAAAATTTAAAGAAAATGTTTGTGCGATAAGGAACGATATAAATTTTACCATATAAAATTTTGATAGCGTTGGAGCAAAAAGCTTTTCTGCTCCATGAGTTGAAATTGAAGCTGATGCCTATATACAGTCGCATTCTGTTTTGACGTTATTTCCTCTTAACACACAAAATAGTAACAATAAGTGCAAGTATGTACATACATACATACATATGTAGTAATATTTTTAAATAAATGAACAGCAATTATTAGTGCGTCGCATAAAAGGTACTTTTTAGAAATGTTATGCATATAAGAATCTAATATGAATATACATATTACATAATACATACATATGTATATGTATGATCATATATATTTAAATTAGTGAACTTTGAAAATTGTTCTCTTTTATGTTATTTTTTATTAAACAAAATTTAAATAAGTGAGCAGTTATTTTCAGCGCCCCTAAGTTTTAGCGCCCGGAGCGAGTGCTCCAGCTGCTCCTATGGTAGGGCCGGGCCTGTATATATGTAAGTAAAAAAAAAACAATTCTGCTATAATAAATCTGAATTAGCTTACGAATTACAATATTTATACCCCCAAATTTTACAAAATCTTAATTTTTCTATTTCGAAGATCTATAAAATTGAAAATATGTACATACATATATAGTTACGTATTTTCTTATATTTTTTAAATTATTTTTAATTTTCTAAAATAATTTCTTAATTTTCTGAAATTTTCATAAAATTGTTAGGTGAGCTCAATCTGTAGTATATACATATGTAGATATGTATCTACATAGTATGTACCTATAATAACAAAAACAGAAATGTGTGTAGATTATTTAGCGCGATAGTTATTCATGAATCTGAAAAAACAAGTACTGCAATTCTTCCATTGATTTTAAAGTAGATAACAGTGGTGCCAGTTTCGATCTGAGAAAAAATCATAACATAATTTAGAAAATGCACTGAAAAGGACGAAACATTTCGAATATTCAAATATTATGTTGAAATATATATGTTTTTGGATCTTATAAATAAAAGATATTAGGTATTATATTAGGAAAGGTAAACGAAATTTTAAATCATTTATTTGCTTTCCAAAATCAACTATTGGTACCACTGGTAAGCATATACATATTTTCATTTTGTACATCGTATACTATTACATATAGTGAATCCAGAATGAAGTTTGTTTTTTTAAGTTGTTGGTTCTATTATCATTACATATTTTGTTTAGGTTTTATTTTTTTCATCAAGTTTCTCCCACAGTTACCCAACTATTACTCCCTTTAGTCCCTTTTTTAAATTTTATGCACAAGTATGAGAGATTTTTAGGATTGTTCTTAATTGCAGTTGAAATGGGAATAAATCTTTTTTAATATTCAGCGCTTTGATAGTCATATAAACTTATGCGAGATCTATTTCTCATAATGTTTACCACCAATCTGCAAAAGTTAAGTAAGGTGACTGACCGAATAGAAAAGATATGAATCAGTATTTTTCAACTTAAATATTACATAAACTATCAGCATTAAATTTCAATGCACAACAACACCTGTATTCACTACAAAAAAAAAGAAGAAGAAAAAAAAACATAATCAAAATAATGAAGTTTTGTTCTAGACTTTACTAGTTTAAAATATACGTGCATATTTAATAGTATTAGTATTTGTCAGTATACAGTTTCCTCTCTTTCACTATAACAAAAACTGTACAAAGTCATATTATTTCAAGTAACTACTGAAAATCTGTAATTTTCATGCACAATCATCTTATTTACAAAAAAAGAATTATTTTTAATGTGAAAAGTCTGGAAAAACCTATTATAAAAATCCAAAAATTATACAAATATATGTACATATGTATGTACGAACATACATATGTACATACATACATTGTATTTTGCCAGTTTCATTATTTGTTGTAATTTATCCATTGCAATGGCGAATTTTTTTGAACTAAATTGATATTAATAGAAAGTGACAAATATTAAAATTCAATAAAAATTCAGGCTGTGTATTAAGAAAATGAGTTTTGCATTCGTGTTATACATTTTTTTCCAAATTTTACAAAATAAACTTATTTTATCTTCGAATATGTACCTGTTACCAAAAACACTCCTTTTATATATGTTTTACTTGGAACACGCATCATTAATAAATATACCTATTTACGATTTTTAACAAGGAAACTTGAAAGCGACCGATGCAATGTAATATAAAATAAAATATTCCTTAATAAGTTTTATAAGTTAAATTGCGGATCACGCATCAGATATAATTACCTTGGAGGATATTATAAAAAAATTACAATCCTTTATCGTATAATTGTAAAGTTTTTATCTCATCGTAAAACCATCGTACCTTATACTACGTATGCGTAATATATGTATCTATATGTATAAAATCCTTATCCGCATATAAAAATTGAGTTTATGCGTGCAATAACAGTACCTTTTCTCTTATTTTCAGTGTATTATATGACTTTTACAATTATTTTACTCATACCACATAATAAAATTGGAAGTTTTTGTGTAACTGTACTAGAAAAATATACAAAAAAGGGAGTTTTTATGACAGTAAAATAATAGTATGATGTGGTTTATAATATATTTTCTCTTTCTAAATATACACAAATATGCATACATACATACATACATTATACACACAGTTTACATTAAAAGTTCTTATGTTTAAAAAGTTATAAAATTTCAAAAATATGAAATAAAAAGACTTTCAAAGCTTGAACGAAAACACATTAAATTAAAAAGTATTGTTGATGTTTTATATTTATGTATTTATTTATTTATGTACCTATATAAAATATATTTTTTGTCTTTTATATATTTAAAATACTTTTTTAAGAGTGGATATTAATTCGTCAGTATAATAATCTAGTAGTATGATTCGAAAAATTTTCTTATTAGTATTTTTATTGTTTTCTAAATATTTATCACCGGACTTTTAAAATTTATGTGAGAGCAGTAATAATTTTTAATGTTTCATTTAGAATAGAGTTGTTTCTTTTATCTTTTTTTATATTATTATTATTATTATTGTTTTATTTGATTGACAACAACAATATACCTATGTTTAGTAATGAAAAAACTTAATTAAAATTATTATGTATACTAATATAGGTATAGCAACAAACTGTGTGCAGTAATAAAATTTGAAATGTACACAAGACTAATAATTTTAAAAATTAAGTCATAATTTTTGTAAAACATAAATATGAAAACTACCTACTAAAATAAATAGTATAAAAAGTTTTCTGGAAGCTTTATATGTATATATGTACACAGATATTTTTTGTAAACAAATTAATTAATTAATTATCTTTAATTAATTTAGTGAAAATTCAAGTAAAACATTTAAATTTGCTGAACATCCTTGAATAAAAATACAATATATAACCGAACATGCAAGAACACTTTTAATTCTACTAACACTAAAAAAAAAAAAATACTAGAGTTTCTGGGAAAATATAAGAAAGAGTTTTGAAAATTTATTTCTGAAGATTTTTCGTTTGTAAAAAATATTTTCAATGTCTTGTTTAAAACAAAATATTTAGGTATAAGAAAACAAAATCACAAGTAAGACTAAATAAATGGAAATCATTTGTATTTAACCTTTCAAACGTTCTAAAATTGTATAATATTCTATATCAAAATTATAAAGTGTTAAAAACTAAGTGTAATAACTTTGAATAAAGTGAGCAGGCAATTTTTGTCAAATTGTTCTTTTTATTATAAATTCTTGACCTTTTTTGTCAGACCCTCATATTTTCATAATGTGTATGTATATATGTATAGGTATGTACTTTTAAAATAAAAATCCAAAAAAGTGTTATAGGATAAAATAGAAAAATAATAAAGCCATTAAGGGGAGAAATTATAAAAATAATCTTTTTTACTCACGATTATATAGTGTTGTATAGATATATGTATATTTAAGAAATTAAAATGGTGAGATACAACTGTCAGCTTAGTATCAAAATGAATAAAATCAAGACCAAAAAAAAAAAATAATAATAATTAAAAAAAAAAACAATTACATAGTTTAATACATCTGCTTCTTTTTAAAAAAAATACTAACTAAATATTCAAATAAAAAAAGTCTTTTAATATATGCATATGTACATATGTTTATATACATATATGTATGTGTACATTTTTTTTTAAAATTTGATTCACCTCTTACGATAAAATCAACTCAAAAATGTGTCAAAATATTCGAAAACAGTGACTTTGGTCCGCTCTAAAACATTTTTGAATTTCTTTATTAAAAGGAAAAGAGAAAATATGTAACAACATAATTCAACCTAAAAAGTAATAAAAACAAAGAGGTTTGACATCATCTTAGTAGTAATTTTATATTCACTTTTAAGAAGTGTCTGAACAAGTGAATATTATGAATATATATTTTTTTTTAGACAAATTCGAAAAAAATTTCATGGACGAAAACAAATCATAAATTAATGATAAAGTTTAAAGGTATTTAAACTTTTTTCAATAGTTCGTTTTTTCACAAGCTAAAAATAATAAATTTTGAATTACATGTTGTTATTAAACATGTTACCAACATTCAGTTATATATAATATAAATATGTATGTATAAAAAAAGAAGATATATGTATATATAAAGATATCAATTGTTGGAGAGTGGATTTTAACCTTTAAAAATATATAAGTATCTTCTATTTCATTGTACAGCACTCCAAATTATACTTACATATGTACGTACATAATTGTATATAAAAGATTAAAAAGTTTTAAACTCATTTACATTACAAATTTTTAATTTTTTATTATTTAAAAATTTATAAAATTTACACTTTTTCTTTACTGAAAATCAATTAAAATATACACATGTTGACATAGGATTTCAGGTATGTAAAAAAAAAAACAAGATAAAAAATACTAACATGTCACAAATTAATTTCTATTTATATGACGATCGAGGGCGTAACATAAATTTTATTAAAATGTACATAAGTATGTATGTTTTCAAATTGATATTTTTCATTTATTTTTATGTTTTAAAAACCAGAACAGAATAAGTTCGCAGTAAATATACAGTTCACAGAGATAAATTTATACACATATTATGTACATGTCTAAATATGAATACAAACATGATATCATTTCAGGTATTCTATAATACTGAGAAAAAAATTATATTTCAAGTAGTAAAAGTATCATCATCTAGAAAATATGATGGATAGATGGATGCAGTATTTAATTGCTTTTAAAAACCAACATACATATAACATTCAGTAAAAGAATGAGAATAAGAAAAGTAGATCGTTTTTTCCCTTTCTTTTTTAAACTTTAATCATACTTGACAAACCATCCGGATACAGAATGATGATGCTTATATGATGTAAGCTATATACATATAAAATTTGTATGTACATAACATAAATAAAAACTAAGGTGTTTTTTTATATAGTACAAGTATACACGAATGAATAGGATACTGAATCTGCAATATAGAACTACACCCTTAGCAAATTCTTGTAATGAAAAAAGGACAGCGTCACAAGAACTCAGGGTGTTCTATCAGTTTTATACATAAAAAACAAAAAATAGGAAAAGAATATATCTTATTATATTATACATATGTACATATATTATACGAGTATAATAACTTTTCTAAAGCTCATGAATATTGAAGTATTTATTTTTCAGAACAAAGTATTCTTCAAATCCAACAATTTTAATTATTCTTTCTTTCAAAGAAATTCAAAAGCTGGGATATTGCAAATTTTGAAAAGCAATTTCTTTTGCTGAAATCTTTTTAACAAAATGAGCACCCTATAGATTAATATTATAGAATTCTAGAAATTTTTGAAGTTTTTCAAGTAGGACAAAAATGATGATTTTATACAAATGATATTTTACATTTTTTTCTAGTTAAATGCATTTAACTTTATTGATGTTGTACACTCTCCAGTATTACTATAACATCCTTTTACTTATAAAATAGAATATTATTATGGATGATCTTAATGTATTTTCGTATTATGTCTTGAAAGATATTTTTCCTTATTTTAAGAAGAAGACAATTTATTTCCGGAAGTTTTCTATATCTACTTTGCTATATAATTCAACAGGGACTTTTAAATTCGTTTTTGGACAAAATAAATGATAATACAAAAACATTGTCATTAAAGAAACAACAAATTTAAATTAAGAAAGCAGACAGGGTTTAATGGACAAGAAATGATAATATATTTCTTAAAATTATATTCTTTAAAAAAACAAAAATATTAAGTTTCGTACATCTTTAAGCAGAAAACAATTAATTGTAGATTTTGCTAATAATGCAACATTGTGATAAAATTAAAATGACTTAGATTTAAAATACATTATTTTGTCTTCAAATATTTTTTTATTATCTTTATTTTTTTAATTAATTGATTTATTTATATAAGTATTATACATACATACATATATAAAAATATTTATATGTATAAAAATTTGTGATGAGGATGAAAATTAAACAAAAATGCCATTAAAAAGGATAAAATTGATGATAAACATTATAATGAGTTCCCAATATTGAAAAGCAATCAACAACAACAATAAAGCATTTACAAAAAAAAAAAAAAAAAAAAAAAAACAATATTGAAGATAATTTATTAAAATTTTGACATTTTTTCACTGCTTCAATAACTTTTGGTTATTTATTAAAAACAAAGAAGAAAAAAAAAACATTTTTCTCTGATTTTATTGCCTTTTACTGCTTTTATTTTATTTAAGGTCTAATAATCTAATATAAAATTATCAATGTAACCTCAAGTAAACTTGAAGCGCTAAGTTCCCATGAGGAATAATAGATAGCAAAGAATAAAAAATAATAAAAAAATTTAAAAAAAAAAAATCGAATATAAGGCAATAATAAAGTGTGAAAAAATTAAAAGTAATCTTTCAATCTTTGAATTACCAGAGAAAAAGTTATACGAATCAATCATAGTTTTTGATTGAAAAGTTTAAAAAGAAAATTTTTATACAATATTCAAACCTCTAAAGGTATTAAAAGAATTATTTTTAATTTTACTCATCTGTTCATTATCACAAATTAGTCAAAAGAAAATTTCTTCATAAATTGAAATAAATTGAAATTAAAGCAATATCAATCCTTGCTTCTATAAACCACTTTTTTTCACATGAAACCATCATTTACTTAGTTAATAGGCGTTGGTAAAACATAATCCTTGTAAAATTAGAAAAAAAAACCATCATCTTTTCGAATATTTAAAACTTCAACCACTACTAATTACTTGACAGTTCTATAATGAAACAAAGTACCATTTTGTTTTCGCATGAAATTGGTGTGAAAAGAACATTGAAATTTTAATGAGAATTTTATGCAAAATGTTTTACATTTTATTTTAAAAATGGCTTAATAAAAAGTTCCTTTACACTTCTGCTTAAAATTATAATTATTGTTTGTTGTTTACTTCTGTTTACCTTTTATGCTCTTCTGACTGCTGTCGCTACTTCAGCTGTTGAACTACTTTTTCAAAAACGGAAAGAAAGGCGTGAAATGGTGGTGGTGTCATGAAAATCAACAACAATAATTCTCTATTGTTTTTTTTTTGTTTTTTTCTTTGTTAAATTCTACTTATATATTATATCGTTTGTTTCAAATCAGATTAACTGTAATTTTAAGGACGAAGTGTTAACACACCCAACGTACAATAAACGCCATAATAAGCTCGTTGTAACGAATAACGAGCATTAGAAATGCAAATGCGAGTAAAAGGTCCATTTAAATTGTAAGAGGCTAAAATGTTGGTTGACAGGAGTTTTGTATACAACATTATTATGTACATATATATACATAGAAATTAAGTACATTAACATTCCATTTTTGTATATAGAATAACAGTATTATCCGTACAGTTAACATAGAATAGTTGATTTTACAAATAACATAACATTAAGTGTATATATATGTATGTACTTTCTATACTTCCGCTCTTAATCCTTAATTCTAATGGTCCCTTTGAGTGTGAATCCCATATACTAAAAAATACACTGAGCAATGTATATGTATATGTAAATGTATGTTGTGTATTAAAGTTTATTCTACTAAAATAATAAAGGTACATACATATTATGTATATCACTATTACATATTCTGTTAACTAATTCTATTGAATAAGGAATAATAATAGAGAAGAAAGTCCTTATACTTATTTCAATTACTTACCGGTGTTGAATATGGATGTGCTGTTAATCGTATTCCATCAGCTTCTAATTGTTGTCTTAAAATAATCTCTAACTCACTCGGTGGTGTTTCACATAATATTTCTGTACTACCAGTTAATGAATTTGGATCATTTAACATAAAATAAACACTGGCAGCACCTTTTTCGCGTAATTGCCGAATACTTTTTAATAGTTTATGACGATGTGCTGGATTAACAACACCAATTGCATCTAAATCTGGATCACCAACTTGCTTACATATTTCCAAATCGTCATAACCATTGTCCAGAAAACTTTCAGCATATTGTGATAGACCTAATGCACGCAACCATTCACAAACAATATTACTGACCGCCATTTTTCTGTATTTCCTTCACTTTTTTATTTTATTTTTGAAATTTTCCTTTTATATTAAAAAACGTAAAATAAATAAATAACCAAGAAATGGCAGGTGACAAGTTGTTAAAATCGCAAGAGACTTACATATTATTTTTAACAATTTAATTTTTAGACTAAAAAATTAAAAAGTGGAAAAAATTTGTAAATTTTCGTGTCACCTGTTTTTTTTCTTTTTCATAAAATAAAACCGTATTTTTATAAAAAAATTTCACAAATACGTATTTTTTTTTCTTTCTTCAAACAAATTGACAATTGACACGCTTTTTTATCGAACTTTTAAATGAAAATATTATATAAATGAAAAAACTTAAAACATATGAGAAGAATTTTACACATACTATTTTACAATTCGAAAAAATAAAAGATAATACATATAGATATGTATAAGCAAACGAACTGGACATTACTTTTCTTTTTTTCTTTTTCTTTTTTTTTTCGATTTTATTGATTTAAATAATTTTTTAATGAAATTTCCAATACTCCTTTACACTTGATTTTAATTTTCTTTTCGTTATTTCAATTTTTTTTAATTTTTTTTGTTCCAGTGGTTGTTATGACGCTAATGATGACGGCAATACCAATGATGTTGAAGCTGATGATAATGACAACAACGCCGATGAGGATGTTGATGTGATGTGGTAATATAAAAATTATACGTTGACGGGTTCTTTTTGCTGTTTTTAATTTTTTTACAATAAATGCCAGAATTTTTACGATAAATTCCAATAAAATTCATGCGAATAAACGTTAAAATATTAATTTGCTTACATATGAAAAAATGACCATCATTCAGATGTAAATTTTTTTACATTTTTTTGTTTGCCATTTAAATACGATATAATTCCGTTTTGATTTTATTTCTTGTTTTTTTTTTTTATTGATTTATTTCACTTGGCTATCATTATGCTGATTGAAAAATAATTTTGCATAGTTCGATGTATTTTTGTTTTGCCTGTTCTGGTTCCAACTGAAAGAATAAAAAAAGGAAATTAAAGAAATACTTAAATTAACAATACAAGATAAAAAAAAAATATTACGACCACAATAAAAAATAAACTAGAATAATGAATTGGTAATATGTTTTTTTTTAAAATGAATTGGTATTTTTTACTAAATAATTTGTATAAAAGAAATATAGTACATATTTATATTGTAATATGAAAATAACCACTAACTATATATATTATAGTTTTAATGTTCGTATCTAGTTTGTATTTTTATTATTATTTAAATAATATAATCATTTAATACATATACTATATACATATTTTATTTATGTTCTATAATTAAGTAAAATTTTAATATTTCATTTCTTTATTAATATATATAATTATCATGTGGTGAAATTGCAATCAATAACTTTTATAGTTTATTGGTTTTAAAATGTTTATAAATTCAATGACAAGACAATTTTTGTTAAACAATTAAGAATAGATATGTATATACATAGTTAACTACTTACATATCTATATTATGTACATACTTCTCTAAACAATTGAATATCTATTAAATTACATTCTTTGAATTTTTTTAGATAAATAACTTTGAAATGTAAAAAGAATAACTCCATCTTTGCCTATTTAAATTTTAATACATATTATTTCATTCTCAAAATATTTTCACGCATAAATGACAATTTAATATTATAATATGATATAAGAAAAATTCGAAAAATACATTTTTCAAAAGAAAGTACGTGACGTAATATTCTCGATAGATAAATTCAAAAAATACTAAGATTTATCTAATGAATATTGAAGAAAATATGAATAACAAACATTGAGAATTATACTTATAAAAAGGAAAACCTCCATAAATAAAATTAAAAAAAAAAAAAAATCTTCACGTTTCTCATTGTATATTGATCATATAAATTTAAAAAGAGAATATTTCATGCAACTAGTTTGAAACTATTGAAGTATAATATAAATATAATAAAATAACTATCTCTCATATTTTTATTTTTAGATATTTCGAGTAAGACATTCAACAATAAGGAATAAACATCAAAAACAAGAATTTACAACCAATCACCACCTGCTGATAAAAGGTACCTATGTTTTGATATTTACGTGCATAATGGCTTCCTATAAAATTGTTAATGCTTACCTATATAGAACAAACTTTGATTTCGTTTTTCAAAAAGCAAACTATCATTTTAAAAAATGAATTGTATAGTTTGTAAAAATAAAAACAAAATAAAATAAGAAATAAATTGAAAGGATAACGTCTGAATTAAAGGTATGGAAAAATGGTAACAAATATTATAAATTTAGTAATGATAATTTTCTAAAAATATGTATGCATATTTAGTCGCATTCCGATGATTTGTACTTTATATTTCATTTACTCAAACGTTTCAACTGATTTACAAAGTGATTTAGAAAAATTCTCAATTAACTTAATTCTACTATTACTACTTTTTTTTTTCTTTGATAAGAAAGTTTTTTCTTAAAATCTTCAACATGGTGGTATACAGAAAATTATTTATTTTAGAAAAAAGGTGGCATACATATTTTTAAGAACAACGAAGTTTTCACAAGGAAAAATTCCGCATCAATGATAAAGTTTTGTTTTATTTGTTCTTTTTTCATATTGGTCACAGCAACGCAACCCATCAAAGGAACGCCTTAAATCCCCATAAAATTGCAAACACGAGAAAAAAGGAAAAACTATAACAGCATCAATTACCTTTTAGTTAAATTCTAGAGAATAATATAGCTAGTGCGACAAAAAAAACTAAGAAGAATAATTATAAATCTAAGTAAGTATAGATAATTAAAAGTATATATGTACCTATACATGTCATATATACGTACATAAAGATTAAATCTATAGTTAACAACACTTTTTTATATAAAACGTTTTTACTTATTCTTGTAAATAAAAATACATAATATATATTGTATCATACATATGTATATTTATTTTATTTTTGTAATTATAAAAACCTCATACCACAAAATGTTAATTGTATACTTATACATAAATATTACATACATATACATATTTTTATAGAACCAAAAGAATATCAAAGCAATCACATGAGAATCGGGCAATTAAATGTTAATCGTTTATGAAATTTTTATTCAAAACAAGAAGGGTTAAAAAAAACTTTTCTTTTTAGGTATCCTTTTTTTCCAACTTCTTTTCTTGATTATTTCCAGTTTTCTCCATTTTTTACTTTTTTAATTTTTCATGTTTTACTATATACATACATATGTATATTTTATATTGAAATTGCAATTTCAAGTATGCTAGAAGTTTCTCAAACTATGTATGTATATACATATATACGTATGTATCTATTTTATCTGTATTTAATATATCAAAATAACTAAATACTTATTCAATTCAAGCAATTATAATTAATTTTATGTTTACGTTAGAACTAAAGACTCAAAGACTAACTTTAAAAATTGGTTTATTTTTCTATATTTACACACTTTTTCACCTTCTCTTTTCATCAAGAAACATTTTTAAATCAATATTTTTAAAAATACACTTATTATCCAAAATAAATATTTTGTGTAATGAAAAAATTTGAACTTTCTTTCATAAATTTAAATATTTAAAATTAAGATCTTGTAAAACTTCATGTACATATTTAATACAAACATAAAAACAATAATAATACTTTGTGAACATATTGAACATTTAAAAGGTGTTTGACCATTTTAAACAACAGGTGGTAAATTTAGGTATTGGGTGGCTTTTAAATAAAGTGATGTTTTATATTATGTGTACGAAAAAGAATATTGTATATAGTATATACATAATATTAATACCATAATATAGCAAGCAGTTGTATATTTTAACAATCATTGGGGCATATACATATGTATTAATGCATATTCATGTTTTTCATAATTACAAAGTGAATATATGGATGTAGATATAAAATATAATGTCCCAATGTTTACATAATTACGGAATAATAATATTTATTATACTAAACTTTTAGTAACCAGTACGTACACATACTTTGACTGAAATACATAGCAGGTGTAGAATTCTCAAAAGGAATTTTCAATCAATTACTGTGTTGAATTGACTGTAAATGCATAACGAATATATGTATGTATGTATGTATGTTTTAAACTAAACATTATATGTACTATATGATATTAATATACAAATACAAGTGTTTATTTTAAAATAATATAAACATAACATAAAATACAATATAATAATGTCATAATAATTATTATTTATAATATATCTATTATATGTACACATTGTATAGATAACAACTAACAAAGATACATACATATATTGAATACATATATATTAAAATATTTAATGAAAACTCTTAAAATTGAAATGGATACTTTATATTTTGTCAATTATGTAATAAGTGACAGAATGATAATTATGTACTATGATCACCAACGGCATCATGAAATATAATTATTATTAAAGGGCTTTGAAATTAATTTGTTATTATACTCCTAACTTTTAGTTTTTATTGATGTTAATTAATTATGTTCCGTAATTGTATGCATGTAATATACATATCTTATAGTATAAGTATTACTTAGTTATATGTATAAATTTTATTTATAAGTATAATACATATGATATGATGAACAATTTGAATTATAAAGTAATTTTTAAATTTTTTTCTTCTTTTTTATTAATTATATTCCATTGAAATCATAACAATTACTATTAATGACAAATAAATTGGTCATATTGAAATAAAAATAACAATAACAAAAAATTTATAATAAATATTGTATTATTAAAAACCTATTATATTTTGTTATCATTTATTGACAGAATACATAATATTGTTATTAATTTTTTTTTTTTTTTTTTTTTGTATTTACTTGAAAATTTTTAATATTTTATATTTTATTATTCAAATAAAATCAATATTTCATTTGGTATTCTATTTTGAATTTTATAATTGTCAACTTTTTTGTATATACCAATGTATGAATTTTCATTATTTTTATTATTATTATTTTTTTAAATCTAATAATTTTATCTATCATTTTCATACGTGCAATTATATAAAGTATTAAATATGTTTTACGTTTTAAAAAATTTAATACATACATACATACATATGTATATCGCTACTTTAATAAATGAAGTAGGGCTGTTTGATCAAAATGATAATTTTAAAGTCGATCATATGTACATATTATATGTACTCATATTTATAAATAAGTATGTATAATTTCTCGCTTTAAGAAATGAAAGAAAGATATATCACGACCACAGTAACTTAGTATTAAAATGAAAAATATCTTTTGATTTATCCACATTTTTTTTAAATAAGGGTATAACAGATACATCTTCGAAAATATTTTTTTGATTGACACTCATATTACAATAATACAAATTTTATACAGTTAGCAGATGTCTAAGATATAAGGTCCACACATAACTAATCATAAGTATGACATAATAATATAAAAGTTTTGTACAATCTTTAATATGTGATGAAAAAATAAAGAAAAAGCCAACTATAAAATTATACAAAACGAACAATAAAGAAAACAGAAGGCTGTGCTGGATATATGTATGTATAATGCTTAAAAGTTGACTAGAAAAAACTACCACATACAACGACAATAAACAAAAGATTATGAATATGATGACGATGATGATGATAATTTTAACCAAGAAGAAAAAAAGGAAGTAAAAAAGTATAATAAAAAAAATATCTATCAGCAACAGATACTTATTATAGTCAAAAAAAACATTCTTTCCTATTTTTTGTACATACAACAGATACATATTATAAAAGTTGCAAAACTATGATAATATGTTAATGAAACTTGTTGATCTTTCTAGTAGGTTTGTAATAAAATTAACAACCATACAATTTTATGTATGTATATGTATTTATCATAAATTTTCATATCATACAATCAAGTATTGTTTTACTAAAACAATTTTTTTTTTATTATAAATTATTAAAAACAAATTTTTTCTATACGATGTTTTATTAAAAAAATATTATCTTGGTATTAGTTTCACTTTTCATTTTTTAAATTTACTTTTAATTTTTTTTATCAAGTTAAATTTCAAAATTTTACAACATACATGAAATTTGAAAAATAATCAATAAAAACTTTACACTTCAGAAGAACAAAAAATTTTTAATAGCTACATTTTGATATTTTTTACTAAAATTACTTATACATACATTTATACATAATTTTGAACTTTTAATATTGTTTTATTTTTATCAAATTTTTTTCGAAACCACAAAATCAAATTTAGATTTTCTTCTATGTATCCTACATTTAATCATAGAGTTTTGTTATTTTTATGCAAAACAAACGCAATGAATAATAAAAGTATTTTCAAATATGTATTAACAACAGTCAAAAAACTAATAATGACATTATACATATATCGATTCACCCAATATATAGTTTGATAATAAAAATAAATACAGTCTATCTACTATACAAAATAAAAAATTTGTAAAAAATATTCAAATTTGAATAATAATGATGAATTGTATATTATACTATAAATGGACAAAAAATCCTTTTGGAATTTTTTTCTCATTTTTACTTACTGTTTTTTATTTTTATATACACTGTCACTATTTGTAGTATAACAAAAGCTTTTTTTACTTCACAAAGCTGATAAAATAACATTTCACGCGTTCACACCCCTTGAAAATCAAATAAAATCAGAATCAAAATAAAGTAAAAAAGATGAATTTTCATGTCAAAAGTGTGTACTCATATAGCGTCAACTACAATATGTTAGTCAATGTCGTGTTTACACAATTCATTTGAACGCATCCTGATATTCAAGAGCACAAATCCAAACACTAATGGCCGTAATGCAAACAAAAATATCTGTTATAAATATATATCCTTGATCAAGTGCATTTTCACAAACAAATCCGCAGACAAATTTTACTATATTATTATGTTACCCGCATCGATCAACAATACAATATATTGTACAATATAATACACGTTATCTTCACAATATAAAAAATAGAAATTTGTTTTTCCGATATATTGAACAAGGATTATAAAAAAACGAATGTATATATTTACATACAAATATGTATGTTATTTCGAGATTTCCGTAATACGTACGTAATACGCAATGTTAAAACTTGGTACATTCTATCCAAACAGTTTATATACGAGTACACAGTTTTATGTACTGTAAGTCTTCGAAATTCTAAAATTCCAAAAAAAAAAAAACGAAATTTATCCCTACGCAGACATAAACGCTAAAATCTAAAGTGTTAGATATCATGCATAAAAGAAATTTTATTATTACACCTACATTATATATTCCGTTATATTTGAATTATTAGACACAAACATTTATATACAATATCGTGCTATATATATACAAATACATACTACATATACATATATATTATATATATATTATATATATTATATATATGTATGTAAAATATCTCTTTTCTAATACACAACAGTTGAATTTTATTTTCAACAATTTTGTGTTTACATTTTATCACCTTTTGTCATTCGTTTTTTATCATAGTTTACAAAACAAAATTTAAACAAAAATAAGAAGAATTACAAAATAAGGTTAAATAAAAAAAATAAAAAGCAAAAAAAACGCATGTCAATTTATATTCAAATTCTCAATGAATCGGCTTCTAAATTTCAATTTTAACAATCCTTCAAACTCTTTACATTTCTTTTTTATTTTCTATTATCTTTATTTTTATATTTTTTTACGATAGAGCTACTCAATTTCGTCAGTTAGCCAGGCAACACTTTAAATACTATACATATATAGACCCACACTTCACCCACACAGTTATAATGCTTTTTCTACAAATTTTTCAGAAAAATATTTGTTGCAGGCTGACTAAGACTATTATATGTAAATGTGTCAACTTTAGGACACTTTACTTTTTTTATAAGGACCTCTTGAAAAACAAATTGAGTACAGTATGAAAAAAATACTTCAACATGTTCAACAAACTTTTCAAACCCATCTATTTAATATATTTATATAACTTTATGAAATAAGATTCTAAAATTTGATTTATATAAGTTTTACATACTTATATATATGAATTGTTGTTATTGAAAAATTGACATTTGGTACGTACATGTACATTATATGTATGTAAAAACATCTTATCGAATTTCATTAGTTGCTAAATAAATCATTCATTAATTAATTATTTATAAAAATTCATGAACATTTTATACAAAAAAAAATGTTCTTATTTATTCGACAAAATTTATATAAACTTTTATTACACACACAATTAACAAAAAATTGAAGTGATTTCATAATACAAATGAAAATCATGCATAGATTTTTTTTAATAATTACTTTTTTTTTAAATTAATTTGAATTGAGTAGGAGTAAATTTAAACTTTAATGTATGTAATATCATTTAACTCATGAAACACATATTTTTTGGTCATCAAGATAAGAAAGAGGAAGCTAGGAAATTTATAGATTTAAATAATTAGAATTAATAAACGAAACGATAATGCATACCGGATGATAAATAAATAACTATGTATGTATGTATATATATTTTTATCGAAAATTTAATATAATAGTCCGATTGGGTATTTTTCCACATAAAATATTTTATTTCCTTCTTTATTTTGTTTATCATATGAAATTTATTATATTATACATACATATTACAGCATTTGAAATATGAATTGGACAATAGAAAATGAGAATCAAACATTACATGAGATTCTTGTAAATGACATATTGTGCAAGCAAAAATGGAAAATAAAACAAAAAATAAATACATAAAATATATGTTTATATTAACACATATATTATATATCTACTCGTATTTTATGTGAATATACAGTTTAGAATCTAGATAAAATAATTATGATAATTTAAGTATAAATAAGTATTCATATGTGTTGTAGCATAAAACATTTTATCAAATACATATATGTATGTATATAGTATATATAAATAACATATAAATTTTATTCACACATTCACTTAACATAACAAAAATAAACAATAAAACATAATAATAAATTGGGGTGTGGTATTAGAAATCATGAAAATCTGTGCCTTTTTACAGGATACTTGATAAAATATTGACCTTATTTGTTATTTTTATACATTTTATTGCACATATTTAATTGTATTCAAAAACAATGAATCAAAGAAATCCTAATTGAGCTCATATTATACGCATATGTATACATGTATGTAATTGAAAATTACAATTAAAATTTAAATCAAAAATATTTCCTTTTTTTATTATTATTTTATTATATAATTTTTTTATTGTTTCTAAAAGGTATGTATGTAAGAAAAACAATCGAATTTATATCAACAAAAAAAAATAAATAAACATAAAAGAAAAATTTTGCAAAAACCAAAAAATAAAAATAAAACTAATTTAATGGATTAAGTTTTGAAAAAAAGGATATCTGTTCTACATTGACTATAAATTCTTATTTTCTTTTTTACATCATTTTAAATAAGTTAGAAAGCCGTTTGTATGTTTATATGTACCATATATGTATGTATTTATTTACATTTTTGAACGGGTCTCATGTGTCTAGATTGCTTCCTGTTAATTTTATCAAAGTATAATTTTCATCTTTGTTCATATATTCATCATCGTTAAGAAAAATTGCTGACACGTGCTTCATTATTCAATAGATACCCTTATATCACAATTTAATATTGAATAGGGAAAAAAATACATACAGAATCTATATTAAGAATTTTATTGAGTTTTGCAAGATAATTCTTCTAAATTATTTTGTCTAACCCTAACCTAATTTATTTTTATTCCTTTGAAAACCCTTTCAAAAAGTTTTTTACATTTTTTTTTTCATTCTTCCTCAAAATAATTTATTTAATACAATATTTCTTCTGTTTGCTTTTTGTTTTCTCTTCTTTATTTTTTTATAGATAAATTTTGATTTTAATTCACAATTCAATTAAAATTGACTATAAATATATTATAAAATGTATATTTACTTGTACATGTATGACACACAAAATTTATTGTCATCAATCTTATAAAAAAAAATTTTAAAAAAAGAACAAATAAAAATAATAATTAAGAAAATATAAAAAAAGATTGATATAAAGAGACAGACAAAAACAATAATAATTTAAATTGTCCCCTATTTATAAATGTCACATTAGTTAATTGGTTCAAGTGAAATATCTCGGGAATTGAACAAAAAAGTATAATGTCTACAAAAGCAGTTTATTGTTATAGTTTTGTTGAAATTGACTTGACTTAAAAGTTGTTAAACTTTGCGTTATCAATTATATGTCATATACTTTAAAAAATTTTCTCTATTTAATAGCAAAGTCAATGTCATACAATTTTGAAACATTTTCTTCAATAACCGGGTATCTAAAACGATTGAAAAACAAAAAACGTATACGTATACGTATACGTATTGTTAAGATACTTTCACCTATGATTGAAAAAAATATATAAAAAAACAACAATTTTTATTGACGATGGAATGAACAGCAGGCATGGTAATGTTTATGGTTAAAGCTGGTTAAATAAATCTCATTTAATGGACCATAGCATTTTTATATTTTATTCCGATTGGAATCTTTATTTATTTTCCATTATATACATAGGTACATCTTCAAACAATATATGTTAAAATATTTTATTGCATAGAAAAATTTATTACATATTATATATAAAGTTCTCATAAAGTATCTATAATATTTTATTTAGAAAATACATATGAACAAAGATATGTAACTTATAAATACAACTTCTAATAAAAGAAAGCCAAGATAATAACTCATTTTATGAATATTTCAAATATTATAAGAAATATAAATAAAATAAGAAAATGTCGTGCTGAAGACTTTTGTTCATTCCGCATTCTTGAGAAAAATAGACCTGAAATAATCTACATATGAAATATCAGTTAAAAAATATCAGGTTAAACGTGATTGTATAATCAAATCCATAAAAGTTATATTTCTTTCTTTCTTTTTTAAATCATATACATACAAAAAATACATATATTTCAATTTATTTGATGTTCGTGACTAATCTAAAGCGAAAAACATACCTTTGAATTTTATTTTATTAATTAAAAAATTGATATTCATTTGGATCAAATTACTTTTTTTGTCCTATTTGAAAATTTTTTGTTCTGAATTAATTGTTTATTGTTTTGTTATCATATCACAACATACATTGTGAAACAAACGCTTTATTTTGTTCTTTGAGAAATACAATATATCATATTATCTTAATTTTTTTTTCTATTTGTTTTCACATTAACAAAACATTTTCTAATATAAATCACATTTAATACATGTATACTACATACATTATACATACATAGATATGTATGTATGTACATATTGCGTATTTTTATGTGAGTACATATGTTCATATGTATACATGTATCATAGAAAGAAATCAATTTAAAAATATTTAAATTTAATCAATCAGACATTAAATAAAATTATTCTTTTTTGCAACATTTTTTTTTTAATTCGAACACTTTTGATAATATCATAAACAATATCATGACAAATATATTTTTCTTTGTTTGTCAGACTTTTTTTCCACTTTCTAAAACTTCTTTCGTTTGTTGTATTTAATATTTATTTAAATATTTAAGACAGAAAAAACACGCAAAAAAATGACAGTTTTCTAGAAAAATTATTATGGTAGAAACGGTCTTTTTATACGAAATGGTTTTAATTGGTAAATGTGAATACAAAAACCACATAAATGAAAAAAATACTAATTAAATTTAAAATAATATAATTATGAAGAAAAATTGTAGGCACTTGCCTATGTGTACTTACAAATTTTTTTTCTGATTATACAATAATAAAGTCTTTTAAAAAAAACTAAATTTGCGTGGAAAAATATAACTTAAATATTTATAATTTACTAATAGCATGTTCTTGAAATGAATCTAAATACAAATGCCAGTTAAGTATATTATCTACAAAATAAATAAAAAAATAAATTTGGGAAAAGAAAATTATACAGAAACTTATATGTACATACATACATATGTATGTATGTACGTCTTATGTACACTTTTATGTTTGCATGACCCGAATTACTTCGATATTTTATTTTATCATACATGAAATAAATAAATATATGTATGTATGTATAAATGTATATGTATATAATACAATATGAATAAATTTTTCTTTATTTTTTTATTTTGTGAATTTACAAATAAAAACGGTAAATAAAATCACAAATTCATTTGTTCATAAAGCGGAGAAAAATACTATAATCGATTAAATTTTTTAATTCTCCCCTATTAAATTATGTATTCTATGTATTTCCAGAAGTAAGAAGATTTAGTCAAAAATATTAAGAAAGTTAGGAATAATATATTTTTGGTTGTGAATTAAAGTGGAAAATAAATCGAATGAAAAAATACAAAAAAAAAAAAAAAAAATTTGCATTGTAAAATAAAACAAGTAGAAATTTTACACATTCCTTTATCGTGTGTCTCATCACAAGTAACTATTTAATATATTATATAAAATAAATATATTTTCTTTTCTCTTTAATTTTAATAAAATTTTATATAAAATATACTCATATTTAAAACATATTTTGAGTCTTATATTTAAAAACTCGAACATCGCTTATTCGTATTTTTGGAAATAAAATCTGTACATACTTATGTATAATACAATGCATTATATTCTTGTAAAAGTGACAAGTGAAAAATAAATAATTAAATAAAAAATTGAATTTGTATTCTAAAGAAAAAAATGTTCTAAAATTCCTATAATAAAAAAAAAATATTGTCATAAATAAAGTTATTTCGGGATTTAAGAAGACTGAAAATTATAGGTTAAATTTTTTCTCACTTACCGTATTCTCATTTTTTATATTTTTTTGGTTGACTTGTCGAAAATGAAAATTTGTTTGAAAAAATGTTCCCCTATTTTTTTTTTTTTTTTTTTTTTAATTTTATAATTTAAAGTAAGAATTTTTAGGGAGTTTAAAGTAAAAAAAAAATAAAATAGCAATAATAGCATCAGCATATAAATAAAAAATGAGAACAACATTTATTCAAACAATGTTTTAATATGAAGAAGGTAGCATCTAAAATTTGTAAATGTCATCAAGTTGAGTATATTCTAATATTAAGTATGTGACTTATGAATTTAAAACGGCATGTGGGTGTAAACTTTGCTGTATTTTAGAAACAATTTATATTTATATACTTTAAGAATAAGAAACATATTTTCTTCGATTCATCGAAAAGGCGGTTACAATGTTGATAAACAATGTTACATGGCATAAAAGATTAATTTTTTTTTTTTTTTTTTTTTTTTTTTTTTGTTATTAATGTTCCGGCAAATTTTCAACATACATATTCATATACTTTTATTCTAAAAAGATTAGAAAGAAATATATAGGAGTATAAAATGCGTACAGCCTGTGATAATCTACATATACGATTATTTTAATTTAAAGTAAGCATGTATTAGAAATATAAAAAAAAGAACAAAATAATAAAAATTAGACAAGCTTCTATTCTTAGAAGCACATCATCTTCTTACTTTTGTATTTCAAACAATTTTCTTCATTTTTAAAAAAAAACATTTTCCTTCTTACAATGTTATTTATTTCAAATAAAGGAGAATAAATTTCTGAAAAAAGACACTTAAAAAATTATTTTTTTAAGTATTATTTTAATAACAAGAAGATACAACAAATAATTTGTAATTTTTAATTAATAATTAATGTACTTGATTTAGCAAAAGATGCAAAATATTCTTTAATAATATTCCTAGAATAACAATTTTGAATTTGTTAGAATACATCCTTTTTTCTATAGTATTTTGAGCTATTTTTGCACTAAAACACTTGAAATCTACTACAAAACTATCCATGCTGAATGAGATTACTTATTTCGCTTTTTATAAAATTTTAAATAACTTTTGTATGAGAAAAATATTTTTTCTATTCTTTGCCTTAGTACATACTATATACATATTAATACAAATTTTTAATTCCACAAATATGTATTATTTTTTCTCAATAATTGAAAAACGATTTTAGATAGTGTACTTAAATAGAAAGGAATTAGTAGAAGAGTGAAGTAATCTCACTTTAGAATTTTTCTTGTTTTATGATGGAAAAATCAAATTATATATACGAGTATGTAAGTATATACAGCAGCTTTCAATATTATTAATTTTGTTTTTCTATTTTCGCAGAAAATATTTTAAATACGATAACCTTTTCAACAGAAAAGGTTATCAATATTTTTCTTTATAAACATTGTTAAAGATACACTTAAAAAATTTTCATGTTTTATAGATATTTTGGTTTTTTTACTCGATACTAGTCTTGTGTACTATAACTTTTCAAAAGTTTTTATGTTTTATTAGGTCGATGCTCGATCTATGTACTATATTGAATTCAAGTTGAAAAAAATAACATAAAAAAACAAAGCAAACAAAATTAAAAAACACAAATAAATATATTTATATGTATATTTTTAAATTATACAGTCTTTGATGATAAGGCGTTAAAAACTTAAAAACAACAACAGCAAGGCAAAGACAATATAAACACTTAACAGATTGGATGAAGTAGAACTCGTCTCTTATATTTGTTTATTTTTTATTTATTTATTTTTTTTTTATGAGATACGAGATTGCTATTTTATAGTGTGGATTTCATTTAAGATGCTTCTGTTATTGCTTCTGCAATTTCATCATTTTGCTTTTCTTCTTCAACTGATGCTGCTGACGTTGCATCTGATAGTTTGTTAAAATCTTAAAGTTTGCTGATACTAAAACAATTTTTGTATATTATATTATATATACTATATAGTGGTTCATCAACATGCACACTCGCACATACTAAACTTTATTTTAGTTTTTATACATAGACCACATTGTCCTGCAAAACTTTTCTTGTTATTGTGATTGTCAGGATGTTGAAAGACATATTATGCAGTGAAACTTTGTTTTTCTTTTTTCTATCAATTTTTTTTTTTTTCAAATTAGAGATCTGATGCCTAGCAAAAGTTTAATCGACTTCACCATGTACTTTCTACGTAGCAAGTGCGTCAATTAAAACTACGTTCCTTTATTTTTAAACAATTTTTTATTAAGAATGTTGAGAAAATAGGATGAGTACAAACACACCTACATATTTATTTTAAATATTTTATACTTGAAGCAAATATAATTTGTGAAAGAAGAAGATAAATGAAAAAAGTTTGTTGATAGTTTAAATTTAATTATTAATGAAAATTTGTAGTAGTATATACTCTATGTATATGTACTAATGTTATCTATTCTTAAAAAGATAATTTTGTGGTTGTACAAAGTTTGTATTATTTATTGTGAATCTAAAAACAATAATTTTAATTCACTTAGAAAGAAATCATTCAACTTTTCTGATCGTGATTGAAAATTTTTACTTTTTTGTGTTGGAAAAATAAATTTTTCAGTATATGTATGTGTATGCATGCATGAGTGAATTTGAAATGGTAAAATGTGATGTGAAATTTTCTTCAAATGAGAATTGTCAAAACTTCTGACTCATATGTGATAATAAATACATAAATAAACAATGGGCTACATTATTTTACACATTTTGTTCATTAGTAAACACAACATCTTGTTACAACTTAATGTTCAAATTTCAAATAAAAATTTCATTAAAAAATGTTCAGTGTTTTTAAAACTCTGTGATTTTCACATTAGCTATAATAAGCAAAAATTTTAATTCGGAAATGCAAACGTATAAACAAACAGTAATTAAAGTGATAAAACAGAATAAATATATGATGAATAAATTTTCAAAATTAAATTAGATACAAATTCAATCAGTATGAATAACATGTGTAATAAAACATATGTATGTAGTTATTATTAATTTTCTCGAGGCTTTTAACACTTTAAAATTGCTTCAATGACTATCGGAAATAATTTTTATGTAGGTGTATAAATACAATGAAATAATAGAATTTAAATTTGTCTATATAAGTCATACAATATAACACAAAATAAAATTGATTGATTTAAAAACGCACAAAAATATAATACATATATATCCGTATTTACATTTTATAGAATACTTATTTATTTCTTAAAAATACACCAACTATTTCGCCTATAACATCTACTTACTCGTATCACTAATCATCTTTCTTTCTTTTTTTTTACTTTCTCAATTTTACTAAAATTATTTTCATTTTTTTTTCTTCAATTTGTTGAAATTACAAATATTAATTTATTATCATACAAAATACATATATATATGTATGTAAAATTAATTGATTAAAAAAAAAACGAGAAGTAGTTTTTACAAGCGATTTTTTAAAATTAGTTCATATGTATTTTAAATATTAAAGAAGAATCTTTTGTTTCCATTTCCCTTGTACTTATTTTACAGATTTTGTATTTCATTACATTTAAAGTTACATATGTTCAATTCATGATTCAACTTATAAGACTAAAATAACCTTGGTGATAAAATGCAAAAATTATAATGACAATAACTTATTTGATATTCGTACATTATACGCAAGGACACAAAACTCTAAATAGCTAATATCTATTTTTTTATTATTTAGTCGATATTTCTTTGTTGTTTTTCTTATTCTTCTTAAGTTAATCTGTCGCAACAATGTACAAAACTTTACCTCTAAGGTTTGTTGTAATTAACTAGATTGTGAATACATATATACAATGGAAAAAAAAGATACCTTTAGATTATAATGCATCTGAAATGTATATTTTTGTATGCATATAAAGTGCCATTAAAAGACTTCAAATAGTTTCTTTTAGATGCAGTAAATTTCTTACTTTATTGGAGAACGAACAAGAAGAATAAGTGAAGCAAAGGAATTAAATGTACGATATGTTGTCACCACATGTACAAGAAGCAAATACTTAGAAGTAACATTTATAAGTTCACATACGGGTTTGTTGGATATTATATATAATATATTCCAAAAAAATCTTTAAGAAGAGAAAAATTACAAGTAACTAGCAAAATGATACAGGTAGAAACTATAAAAATGTAATTTGAAGTTATATTATATACTTATACATATGTATTAAAGTAAAGAAACACCTTGTACTATATACTAAAATATGAAAAAGAAAGAAAATCATCATTATTTTAACCATGAAAGTGCAACATGGCATCGTACAACACAATAAATATAATAAGCAGACATTCATAACATTAAAATGCAGCTTAATCCGTTTTATATAAAAATAAGGTTGTATCTTCTTTTAATATTGCATTACTGAAAAATAAAATGTGAAAATTGTATACCTAAATACACAATTTAGACATTTATTTCACAAAAATATTCTAGAGTAAAATTGGTCTTAAACTTGTATCATAAACTAATCTTGTAAGTATTTTATCCAAAAGATTTTAAAATATAAATAAATGTACATCACACTATTACAAGTGTGCAGAAGAATATTTTTTTTTATAATAGATTTTAGAACTGTTTCTGGTTTAATTTTCAATAATTGAAAATTATGCATTACTTAATTACTTGGATATCGTTTAAAATACTTACATACATACATTATATTGCACACAACTATAGTAACTGGCCATTGAATTAGGAACATTGATAAAACAACGTTCGGAATATGTTATAATTATAGGCTGTATGCCTACTACAACTCAAACCAGTTACTAAATCGGTTTCAAAAGACACAAATTCTCAACTGATTCCAATTCTAAAAATATATTTTGAGTTCGTAAGCGTGTAAAATATTATATAAAAAGTAATATGTTAAAATCAAACACGAAAAATAAAAATAAAAAACAAAATACATTTGTATAACAATCACAAGAGTGATTGGCTTTGATTTGATGTAACTTAAATGTACATACGTATGTATATATGTATTTAATATAAGATTTAAATTTTATTAAGAAAAAGATTCAAACGATTTTAATTTATGGGATAAAGCTCTTTTTCTTCCATAAGCTATAGCACAATTTTAATTTTAATCACAAAACAAACAAAAAATTTGAAAAATCCATTTCATTTTAATATTTTATTAATTCTCAACTGACTGATAGGATAATTTTAATAAAAACAATATCTTTCTCCTTAAAAAGTAATATTTGAATAAAATAAAAGAAATATTTTATTTTAATACATTATTCTTATTTTGTTATGAGAATATTTTATTAAATTTTAAATGTTAAAGTAGAGTTTTAAAGATTGTTAAATTTTGTACTTGTGTAATCGCAATCACTTTGACTTTTAATGAAATTAATGGGCTATTTAGTATTTATAATTTTTATTCAATAATTTCCTTGAACTGTGAATAGCATTTTTTTCATTTTTTGTACATGAGTAATGTTCGATGCAAGGAAAATAAATTTAACGAATCAATAAGCATGAATTATTTTTTTTAACCAAACAAACAAAAGTAGGTAAATATATTGTAATAACATAATTTTAAAAAATGGTATAGATATTTGTTCAATATGTAATGTATACTCGGCTTATAAATCAAAGTCAGTACAGGCAACATAGGCATACTTTTCTATATTCTTTTACATTGCGTTTGTATAAATCTGTCTCTTGTGTGGGGTGGTCAGATCGCAATTTCAGTTTATAATTTATCAAAAACATTTTTATTTTAAGTTATCAGAAACTAATAGGGTACTGCCTTCATAAGCACAATACTGACTTCGATTTATAAACCAAGTATAGGTACTTATATTAACAGAAAACAGAGTTCAATGTATCTACCAAGTTCTGTAGTAAGTTTTTGTCTTTTAGGAAATAATTTCGGTATATGAGTTTTTCTTTAATTTGTGAGAAACAGAACTTTTGTAAATATTCCAAAACAAATGTTGTTCTTTGTAGGTATATGTGCTCGGTTTATTTTCTTCTCCCGAATACAAAATTTGAAACCATGAAACAAGTTTTAATAATAAGAAAAAAAAAGATAAATTTGTTATGGATATTTTCAATATTATTACATATATGTACATAGTTATAAGGACGAAGAATTAATTTAGAATAACAAATATAGTTATGTACATATATTTATAAAAATAAATAAATAAGTGTATGATGAATGCCAAAAACAATTATTTTATTAAAAAGGGCTTCAAATTTTAAATTTCGAATTTCTTAATTAAAATTTTTGCAGTGTAGACAGTTTTAAAGTACATAGTACAGGTAAATGCAACATGTTCATTACAAAAACAAAAAATTGTAGAATACCTACATAATGTATTATAAAACTAAAGATGACTAAAGGGTCTGGAAGAATTTTTAATACAGGTAAAAGACTGGTTTTCTTAGATTATGTTTATTCGTTTTCTTTTCCTGTGAGGCTTAATTCTTCTTTATTTCACATTATATTATGATTCTGTTTCACTAATGCTTGTCAGCTATATCACAGATATTTTTCTGGTCTGGTACTTATCGAATGCTGTATAACAGTCTATGTATTTTATTATTATTATTATTATTACTTTTTTTTCACTTTTGATATTTAAAAATAAAAAACAATTGTAGATAATAGTAATGTATACATAACATG
Organism: Bombylius discolor; assembly: GCA_939192795.1. Classification (NCBI taxonomy): domain Eukaryota; kingdom Metazoa; phylum Arthropoda; class Insecta; order Diptera; family Bombyliidae; genus Bombylius; species Bombylius discolor. The sequence goes on along the minus strand of OW584241.1, from coordinate 436,439 downwards.
TTATATTATTGACATACTTGTATACAATTTTCACACAAACACAGAACAATCTTCTCAGTCCGACTGATAATGATATGATAATAACAAAATGATGCAAAAGTACCATATATGTATCTAAAATCTACATATCATCTATGTACATATATATACAAATACATACATGTATCCATGGTTCATACCTTATATTTGTGAGATTCATTAACTTATGAAAACAATTGAATTGCAATAAAAATTTTAAATTTATATAGGTATAAGGATGAATTGCCTTGAAAAGAATCCTTACATTATCACGAAAAGCTTGTTACATATATTGTGAAAATATATAATCAATCATCTAACCATATTTACTTCCCAGACTAAATTGATCAGAATACAATAGATTTATAATAAAGACTTCTATGAATTTGTTTTTTACGAAATTAAATGATAAAAAGTGCCTTTTTCAAAATATAACATAATAAAGTCTCATTTCAATAATTCATTTTCCTCATAACCTGGTGAACCTCAATAATGTACATAGAGTGCTTTGGAACATAGAACATTATAAGTATAAGAAAAAGATTAGGTACTTATATACATACATATGTATACATATGTACACAAATGTATAATGAATTCGAAAGCACAATTTTTTAATTTATGAAGAAGCAAACAAAAGAGAAAAAAAAGGTAACTAATCAAGTAAAAATTCAATTAAAATAATTTTAAATAAAAGTTCTGCGTGTAGAGTGTAGCCTTAAATTGAAACTTTTTTTTCATCTTTTACGTAATTTTTAATTTCTACGAGTAAATTAAGAAAATCAATTTTAAATAAGAAGGTACATAGTAACACATCGTTATAATTTACAAAAAAATAAAAACAATGAGAAACCAAAAGCAAAAGAACGTAAATAAATAAAATAACAATTTCATTGAAATTAATTTATTACCATTTTTTATTTATTTTCTTTTACTGTATAGTTTCACTACACGTCAAAATGATTTTGTTGCTGCTAGGGGAAATATTTTGTTGGTAAATACATACTACGAAAACAGAAGTTATCAAACAATTTAAATACAGAATGAACTTTTCCAAATTATTGTAAAGTAGATATTGTACCTATATTTAATTTGATACTCCACCCTTTAAAAATTTGATTGCCTTTAAAAAATGTTAGTAATTAGTTTACGATTATGAAAAAATGAAAATTTTATTGAAAATTAGGTTTAATTATAGTTTATTGTGTTGTTTACAGCAAGAGTTGTAGAATTTAATAACGATTGGCTGTTTTACACATGAAAGTGATGTAATTGATTTTCTAACAGGAAAAAGCTGCAAATCCCTTGAAAGATCCTAAAACTCTTTAAAATCCCTTCAATTGCCCCCTGTGGAAAGAAATTCTTAAGGTTTTTTTGAGTTCTCGATCTATGGTTGCCATTTTTGTACGTCGTGTTTGTTTTTAGTAGTTCTGTGGGTTCTTGAAAAATTATTGATCACATTAGTACTTCTATTTAATCTTCAACCAATTTGTTTATTGAAATATCCTTCTTCTTTTTTCCAATTTCTTCACTTGTAAATAGTTTGCAAATTTTCCAAAATTCATTAATATTTACTCCTTCTCAATTGTTTTATAAATAGTGACGTCAATCATGTTTCGTGCTTTTTTCCAGGTTAAAAGCCCTAAAATTAAAAAACAATAGGATATTCTACTAGTTCTATGTGTATTAATCTGGAAATCCATATATAATGCAACTAAGGCAGTTGTTATTCTTTTATTACAACTCTTTCAAGGAAATATGAAAAATTCATAGGTAAAGACAATCATGTGTGGCGCAGTGTATGTTTTGTTATATGACAGAAGGTTTTTCAATAGATCCTTTAAAACATACTATTATGTTAAAGTGGTGTGAAAGTTTAAATTCTTATCTTTATTGTTTTTTTTAATGAAAATTTACCATAAGTAAATATAAAAAAAATTATGCAGGTAATATATGTACTAAGCTAATAGTTATGTATTTGGCTTAACTTACATTCAATTTAAAAGTACTTCAATTTAAACATATCTATATATCCTTTGTAATGTTTATATTCCTTTAAGATATCTCATTTTGTGTATTTGAGATAAAGTGGTACTTTATGTAATATCAAATTCAAATAAAATTGAGCAACAGCTTAACACTTACTTTCTTTTTAATACATAGATACATATGTATATGTATAAGTTTAACAAAAGAAAAAAAAACAAGTAAATAGCAACCACTATGTATGACTACACTCATGTACATATATTTTTCACATTCTTTTCAAAACACATAATCAATGCTAAAAATAAATGAGAAAAATAAAAAATTAATTATATTCACTTTGAAATCAACATATTAAAATAAAATAAAGGTATAATTTTAAAAAAAATGATATAAATAAAATCTCCCGTTAAAAATTCGAATGTTTGATCATCAATCACTAATTATTATTAAAAACCACTAGATTTAGTTTTACCTATTTGTTTTAAGGTAAATTCAAATTGGTACATTCATATAGATTTGAAATAAAAATTTCGAAAAGTAAAAACTTAATGGCTGCATTGAACACCTATGATGTACGAAAACGACTAATATAATTATTTACTACATACAATTTATTTTTTTCAAATTTTAATTAATTTTCCTAAGTGAACTATAAACCTGCTGCACGTGAATTTGATATCTTCACTCTTTTTTTTTTTAAATTTTATTTTATTTCCATTATAAAAGTAATATACACTATTGAAGAGAACTGCTATTATATAGGTGTAACTTGTGCAAGATAAATAACCAGTTTTTCTTAATCTTTTATTACATGTATAATTCTTTTTGTATCAAAAAAAAAAAAAAAAAAAAAAAAAAAAAACTGGTAAAAAAGATGTAAAATGCCACCATCGTTGGTTGTTCCAAATATTTTTTGTCGATATCAAAAATGTTTTTTCAAATTTATAATACAATTACTAACACAAATAAATATACATACATATCTACATAAACACTTTTTTTGTTGTTAATATTTATGTTAATAACTTTTTTTAATTTTCTTTTTCCAAATTTTTTATTGAATTAATTTGTTATTCATTTTAATAATTACATTACAATAATTTTCTTCAATTTTAATTGAGGTATTCTCATAAATGAGATTTTTTAAATTAGAAGATATTTGCACAATAGTTAAAATTATAAAAATTCTATATTATTTTAATTTTTAATATTATTATTATTGCAAATTCAATCCGAAAACACTAATATTAATTGAAAAATGAAAAACTGAACCCACTTTACCCGGCGTTCACATCCTCACTCAAGAGCTGACATTAACCAAACTGGCCTAGTCGTTGTCTTCTTGAGTGAGTACTTTGCTTTACCACTTAAGTTGAGTATACATTTTTCTTTTTCTTCTTCTTCATCAATTTGTTCAGCACATTGATTTTTCCTAAAATTGTTAATATCGTAATATCGTACAGAGATATCGTAACAGAAAAACGTGTAGGTATTATTTTATTTTTATCATTTTTATTATAACATATCTATGAGAATTATTTATATGTATTCGTATTTGTATTTCATGAAATAGAGTATTGTAAAAAAGTGTATATGTATATATGTATGTAGTTGTTAAACGCTTCAATATTTATACAGAGCAACAACAACACCACTTCTTAGGAGTATAACGAACCGAATTGTAATTTTTAAAGGTTATAGAAAAAAATCGTTTTTAATAATAAACAGTATGATAATTTTCATATATACCTATAGATAGTTTATATCGTATGGGTCATCATATGTTTTTCTTAATGCACTATTAACATAAGACGATAATCCAAATGATTCAAAATGTTATTAAGTTTTGTTAATGTTTACAATGATGTTGAAAAAACTAAACGGCATTGAAGCATTTTTGAATAATTTTTTTTGAAGATACTGTTTAAATCTATGCAGAAGAGCTTCTTTATTGGTTCGGTTTGGTTACCTTTTATTGTTTTTTGTAGTAGATACTATACTTATTATTTTACCACCAACTGACTTTAACTTGCACAATAGATACTGGATACATACTACGTAAATATGTATCTGAATCTTAAAACCTGAAAACTGATTGCTATTAAAACTGAAAGCTATTAAACCGGTTTGATGAAGAAATACTTTTAATTAATGAGGGAATCATTTCTAAATCTTTATCAAAATGCTTTCAGACAAAGTCGAAAAAAAAAAGATAATGTTACACAGCCAAAAGACATTAAAACTCTCAGCTCAGCATCACCATTATCATCATTCGGAGCCGAAATCAACAATAAAAATGAAAATTACCCTTATTATTAAATAATATGAAAAATATGAATTAATAATGCGTCTGCGCGGCCAATTCGTTTTTGATGACAATTTAGTTGATATTCACATGTTTAATTCACGTTTTTATTATATTAAAGATGTAAACGTAATCGTTATAGAGTATTTAACGTATTTCAATTTTCATACTTAAATGTATCACACAATACGTGAAATTTAAAAAGAACACATACAAATGTGGTTGTGAACTTGATTTTTTTAACTATACAATTATGGTTGTATAAATTATTTTGCTTTACAACTACAAAGGTGCGTACACACTACTACATTTCTATTAAAGGATAAAGTTCTTTGAAGGACACATTTAAGACAAACCCTACAGACTACAGGGTATAGTAATGTAATTGATAAAAAAACAAAATAACAGAATACATACACTATAGATCAACAAAAGCACAAAAAACCCAAATTAGGTAATTTTAAATCAGTTCTTTTTCTTTATCATTCCACTATTTGAAGGATATTTCTTATATATACGAGCATATAAATTATTCACTATGTGTTTTTCAATTGTTCGTTTTATACTATTATATATTTATTTGAATTATTACTTGAATTTGTCATTTCAACACAGTCTCCGAACTTAATAACAGAAAACCACCGAGTAACAAAAGACAAGAAATTGTAGAAATTTTTGTTTACACAATCTATGTAGATATGTACATTTCTGAAACACTACTAAAAAACGCTTATCATGCTGAATATCCTTCAATATTTTCAAGAGAAAAGAAAAGGATAACGGAGCGAATTCGGATTTTCTCTTTACTGTTAGCTGGAAAACAATCATTGCCAAATATCAATTGTTATTTTTAAAAATGTCGTCTCTGCACGCGACGAATTCTTTTATAGCATTTATATATGTACATAAAACACAGAAAATTCAATTAAAGAAATAACCTTTATTTCAATCAAAAGAAAATGAAAAATAGAATTATCTATCGAAATAATAAATTTTTAAACTGTAAGATTCGAAATTATGTGGCTTCTATGAATATCTTAAGATTATTTACAAATACTTTCAATGTCATTAAGAATCTATAAAAAGTATTTTCAAAAAGTAGGACTATTTTTTAATAGAATACCAAATACTTTTTAAAGTCACACATTATACCAAAAACTTTTTCACGATGAAAAATAATATAATAGGTAGTCATTTTTAATTTAATATTGAATTACTAAATGAACTTGTAACTTAATACTAGTACGATAATTGTCTGTATTTAATTTATACTGCATATATGTACATATGTATGTTTTAAAAAAAATGTTCTCCACAATTGCAAATTTTTCAAATTATAATTGAGAAAAATGTAGGTAAAACAAATGTGTTTATGACAAGCTATTTTTCAATAAATTTTATTATACTTTTTAAATCCTTTTCAATGCATAAAATTTTAATAAGTCAATAAAAAACAAAATTTTTTACTTATTTGTTTTTATTTATTTTTTAATTCATATAAACCACATTCATGTAAATAATAATTTTAAAAAAGAATTTTGAACTTACAATTTTATTGCATTATATTGTACATATTATAATAAACATAGATTAATTTTAAACATTATAATTTAACCACACATCATCAACAGATTATATTCCATAAATTTGAAAACTTTTTTTTATAAATTTATTAAACTATTAAAGTATGAAAAGTATTTATTGTAGTGTAATTGTAATATGTATATAAACTTAATATATAAATAAAAATTATACAAAGAAATTTTTAAAAAACCCACTAAATATGCTGATTGACCATTAAAAGTATAAATTTATACACATACATAAATACTTATGTATTTTTGACATATGTGTGTCTTTATTTCTGTTTTATTTTTTCATTTTTTGCATCTATGTATGTGCCTTTTTTGTAAAAAGTGAGAAATTTATGAAAATAAAATGCAAATAAAAGCAAAAGATGAAATAAAATTGCATAAAATTGTATGCTTATACTGACATTCAATGAATAATATTGTAATAACTTTTTTGTATGCAATTTTCACGGAAAAAAAAATTAATATACATATATATAATTAATATATGTATATTATAGCTGTTAAATATATAAAGTTAAAACTAAAAATAACGTGCAGTAAATTCGAGTAATAGGATCTATTATTTATAGTTTCAATATTTAATTCATATTGGTATGTATATATGTATGTAATTATAAAAATGAATATATGTGTGTATGTATGTATAATATATTGTAAATATAAATTTCAATATACTATATTACTAACCTAATTTCTATAAAGAAATAAATCATTTCATAAATTATATTTTTGCGAAAAATTTAAATTTTTTCTTTTGTAGCTGACATCAGCAGTTAAAAAAGCAAGAACACAGACACATACATTGCAGAAAATTTACTTTTTTAGCTATGGAATAAGAAATGAAAAAAGTCCTATAAAATGCTTGAGATCATAACCGTGAAATTGAAACTCTTATTATGTATATCAAACAATTTATACTTTTTAATTCAACGTCAACATCACTCTAGAACAAAAAACAAAATGATAAAGAAAAAACAATACATTTTTTTTTTACTTTAACTTAATTTTAAAATTCACTTATGCTATTCAATTATATTTTCATTTATATCAATTGTTAATTAATATTTCATGAGAAAATACTTTACTCATTGTTTTTCAAAGCGTTAAGATTTTATAATTTTCTTAAATAAAAATTTTACTTTTCCATATATAAAGTTTAAATACGAAAAAAAAATGGTTTCTTTTAATAAAATTAAACTTTTTCATATTACATATATACTTACACACATAAAAAAATATTATTATAAAATATAAAAATTGTCCTGTATATAAAATAAAAAAGAAAATTTGTGGATGAAAATGGACATAATACTAAATTTATGAAATCATAAATTACATCTGTAAAAATTTAAAGCGTTAGCTTAAGGTAGAAAATAAATTGAGACAAAAAAAACAAAGACACATCGTCTCACGTATTTATGCGGATAAATGCAACTTAGATACATGTAAAAATTCTACAGAAAAAGTTTGTGGCAGGAAAAAAAAATATTGCACATAGAAAGAAGTATATGTATATATACATAGATATGTTTATACATATAGCTATATACTTAGATATATTAAGTTGAATTTATTATCATCTTGGATTTAAAAAAAATATACTTTATACTATTATATGTTTTAATGTAAGAAAAACATGAGATACACATTCCAATAAAATTAAATACTAATACGATTCAAAACTTTTTAAAATTTTTTATTCCTTGATTAATTTGAAACTTTTATAAAACACGAGTTTTTCTAGAACTGTAATTTAGGAATTTTCAGTTTTACAATTTTGAATTTTGAAATTTAAAATATGTATGTATGTAAAATACAGTCAAATTCCCCTAAGTCCCGAGTAAGAACTTCTTATGGACATTTGTGGTAAGCTCTTATAAGAAAATTCGAAAAAGCTTTTGTCGAAACTTCAAAAGAAGCTTTTGCCAATAATTTCGCAAACAATTTTGACAATTCGAAATAATCTTTTTCGAAATTTCTAAAAATATTCTTTAAATAAAAGAAATTTCATAACAATTGCTTTTTGTTTTGATTAAATACAAGGTAAATTTATATTTACCTTTTTTTTAAAAAAATTATTTATTTGTTTTTCTTTACCAATTCCAATACATATGTACATACATAAATAAAACATAAAAGCGATCCTAATAAACCTCATACTTGAAATTAATCATTAATTTAGTGAATTCAGAACAAAAAAGACTTCTTGACATAAATTGAATTGTGTTGATTTGTTAATAGTTTTCAAACATAAATGAAAAAAGTTATTACCCAAGAATTAAAAATTATTGCTGATAACGAAAAAAGTTTTTGAGATGATAATGAAAACAACGCACGACACCAATCACTTCCTCTTCCATTTACAACATGAAGTCAATCAATGGAATAATCGCGCTAATTACAAAGAAGTTTCATAAGTAATATGAAACACAAAAAGTACTTGAACATATACATACATATTACTTATATTCATATATATGTACATATATGGATATGTTTGTATGTGTACAAACGTACGAAGCAGTATAAAACAGTTTTCTTATCGCTTTTCCAACCCTTCAAAAGAAAATTTTCTAAGATTATTAAAGAGGTTAGAAAAGCAAAAATAAATTAAATAAAATAAAAAAATATATAAAAACAAAACAAAATTATATTTACACAACTCTCAATGAAGAACATAATGAGAGAAATAATTTCTTCATATGAATTTGTGTAATTTTCCAAAAAATATTTAACCCTGCAACTACAACTTCTTTCATTATTCGTATGACACTGATTATTATAGTGAAATTTAATCACATAGATAAAATGTCATAAGGAAAAACAGTCCTAAATTGTTTATGATTCAAAACAATATCATTCTTACTGAATTACTCACAGTTGGTATTACAGGGTTAAATGGGTCATATATTCTTAAAGTAAATATACGTATGATAAATTTGAAAAAGGTAAAATTAGATACAAAACGTACCAACTTATATAAAATACAAAGTATAATATAGTGATAGTGTGTAGAAGCAAAAGGGATTATTTAATTATTTTGTTAGCACATAGAACATAAAAAGGGAAATGTCTTAGTATGTGACTATTACATGAAAAATTACGTGATATGAAAGCCAAATTATTTTTTGCGTAGCCAAAAAATCATTGCTAAAAATATAAAAAAGCACTATATAAGTAAATAACCGATGAAAATTGTATATTATATGTTATTTAGATTTTATACTATGTATGCATACATATCCTCAAGAAAAAGATTCATCAGGTTTTGCCTCTAAATTCAACTATTTAAAATCGATTCTTATTCTCTTTATATACATACATATGACTATGATTTCTTTTTTTCTTTTCTTTTTTTTCAAATATATACATACATATAAGAAAATTAAAAAATTCAATGTGACTTCTGTCATTTGAATCGGCAGATATTGAATTTCTATGTTCATGAAAGCGTTCATAATCTAAGTTAGCATTCGAACTGATTTTTTTTTTCTTCTTTCATCATTTTAAAAAAAAAACACTTTCAAAATGTACACATACGAGGTAAGAATATAAAAATATTATACATATTCTTTCTAACAAAAAGATAACAAAAGAAACATTCAAGAAAAAAAGCCATTCTTAACAAAAAAGAGTCAATATCGTAATCGAATTCAAACATTAAATAAAATAATGCAAATTAAAGTATGCAAAAGTTCTTTTTAAATTGAATTTAACAAAGTATTTTGTTGATTTGTCAAACAAGAAGATAAAGAAAATATAAAAAAAAATAAGAAGAATATTATTATAAAAATATGTATGTATTATATTGATGACATGAGACAATCATAATTACACCCACTGCTTTTTACCATTTTTGCTAGTGTCTCATCTGCTTCATTCATGGTAAAATTTTGAGTCAGTTTTGCTTTTAATTACAATTTTGGCAGTTTTAGTATATAGTATCTAGTGGTATGATAATATTTTACCCAAAAAAGTTTTTTCTATTTTTAGTGACTCTTTTATTGTTTTCTTCAGTTGTTGAAAAACGTGAATTGAATAATAAATCAAATAATGTTAAAGGTTATATCACCAATAATATAACCGACAATTCTCAACCTCCGAAAAAATGTAAGCAAAGAGAAGATAGAGTTTTTATTTACTATGTACGTAGTGTTATATACAGAACATTTTAGATAGAATAAGGGTAAGAGACAAGAGTATATTCCAAAAAACCATCAACATCAAATACATATAACATGAGGTGCCTTGCTTGCCTTTATACAGAAAATATAAAAATAAATTTCTTGAAACAAAATGTGTCATCCCTTTTTTTGGTTTTTGTTATGGTATCCGACCAAAAGGTAAATACTTTAAAGAAAAAATGTCTACATTTGCATACATATAGGAGGTTGAAAGCATTTTAAATATGTATTTACATAAACTAACTTATTATTCTATTCATTTTGTTTGTATGTATAGTATGTATTATTTAAATACTTATAACAAATATCATATAGAATCATTATATACTTACTCTCGAATTATATAGTGAAGATACTTAATGTTATTATTTTTATTGTTTAGTAAAAAAGAGAAGATAACTTTTATTATTTTATTAGAATTCTGTTCGTTATTTCTATTTTTAATAGGGATCAGAATCAGTAATGAGCTAAGGTAACAGTAACGATACCCTCGGTTTAAATTTTGTTTTTAAATCAGACATACTAAAGTTTATTCATACTTTTATTTATTTCCATATAAGTGTGGATATGCTTTGTTAATGCAATTATGGCTACCCTGGATAGAAATTTGATTTGAAGATTAGAAGTTTGGAAGTTGAAATGACTAACTACAAATAATTTTACTAAAGAAGTAATATTTTTGTAAAAGGGTTTGTTATAGTGTCATGGAAAATTTTTCTCTTCTCAGCAACATATCGTCTAATAAAAAAAATGTATCAAAAAAATCAACTTTTATTATTATTAAAATTATTTATTTTTTAAATTAAAAGTTATTATGAAATTATCTGTTGTCAAAATAAGGAACCAATCAAATAACAAATTATTAACCAATCATCAATTTAGACAACCAACTCTTGAAAAAGCACTTTTAAATTTTCTGTAGTTAGTATATTGTGACAAATCTAAATCATTCTCTTAAGTGAGCTCATTACTGCTATTACTCCCCTAGCTAAGTAATATTCGATTTTTTTTATTTGGTGATTCTAAAATCAAAATCAAATTACTGTGCTTAATTTCTGTTAAGAGTTTTATTTCAATTGTGAAGCGATTCTTTTTAATGTTAAAAATTTGTTATCGTGCAATAAATAAAATTAACTTAAATTTGATTATATGTATATGTACAAAAAAAGTTTTTCTATTTGTTTAAATTCTTTAAATTTTTCACGTACAGATTTTCGTAAGGTTTTTTTTTTTATTAAAATGATCATGAATAAAATTTTAAATTATCTTTTATAGTAGCAAACCTTTTTATTAAATAATAAAATCTGGAAGTAAATAAACAAACTTTATAATTTAAAAATGTTTTGAATAAAATTATTTACCCGAAAATTAAAATATTATATTCATATATATGTATGTACATATATACATACATATATGTAGATTTTCTATTAACAAATTTCTAAATCCATGTCATTAAAACATTTGTTATTTTTACTTAAACACATTTTCTTAAAAATCATGATTTGGAAAAATTCCAGAACCATGTCGAATTGTTTTTTATTTATTAAGAGAAAAATACTAGGCTAATTTTTTTCTTATCTTATCATTTATCTTGTAGGAATTATCAAAAATTTTCTCATTTTATTTTATCATAATAAAAAGTCTCCTAAAATAAATTTTTTATAAAAGAAAGTTCACACACATATTTGGTTTTTTTTTTCAAATGAAAACAAACAATCAAAAATCAACAAATAGTTTTTCGAAAGCAGAACTTTTGAGCGAAATATTTTATTCTTTCAAAAGAGTATATAGCAATAGGTTAAAATGACTCGTTTATAAGATATAAAAAGCTTACAATTTATGAGAAGAAAAAGTTTAAAAAAAATTGTGATAAAGAAGAAGTAAAACGAAAAAAAATTGATATGCAAAATATAAGAAATGAATTTCTTTTTTACGTGACAAATGATACCTTACAAAAATAATGTGCTCTTATGTTCTTATCGCAAAAAATTGTATGTTTTATTATTTTTATTTTCTACTTCAAATTTTCTTTTTCTTCTTCTTATGTTCCTTTAAATATTTTACTTATCATTTATGAAAGAAAAAAAATTCTTTTCCATAATATCATATCCAGGTCATATATATTTTTTTTCTTTACCAAACATCACATACATTTATAAAAAGTTGCAAAAAGATTTATACACATAAGTCATAAGACATCGACCAGATAACATCATGTCATTCTAACGCCCCATATTCAAAATTGACATCATCTCTCAATGGGTGTCATACAAATATATCTTCTTTTTTTTTAGTTTAATATACAATATACAGAATATTTTTTATAATGCTATAACATATTTTATATGTAAAATAATAATATAATAATTTCCATACAATACATACATATGTATATGTATATATGTAATATGTATGTATGTATTAAAAAAAAAAATTAAAAGAAAATCTGGAAAAAAAGGTTAAAAGAAAATTATACTGATATAATTTGCTACATACATACATATGTACATACATATATATGAATGAATACGATGCAAAATTGTAGTACCTTTGTACTCACCATTTATTCTATGACATCCTTAGATAACTGATAAGAAATTTCAAATAAAGTCATTTAGAATCCTTTATTCTGCTTTTGGCAAATATCCTTCTATCTTTAATATAAAATAAGAAAATAAAGAAGAAACAAAGACAAAAATATGTATTAAAAAACTGTATGAATGTGAAAGATTCTAATGTATTATAGTATACTAGCTATATAGTTGAAAAATCAGTTCACATAATGCATTCAAACGACTTTATTTTAATTTATATTCTTCTTTTTCTTTATAGATTTTTTAAATGTATGTAAATTTTGTACGAAAGAAGCATAAGCAGTTAAGTCCTATCATAAAAACAATTCATAAGGACAAAGACTGTTATAATAGTAGTATAGTATATCAGGATAAAAAAAATTATGTACATATAAAAATTAAGAAAAAAGTAAAGCGGTAGATGATAATATGACAAAGATGATGACATCAATGATATCAGCATTGACAATAAAATACTAAAAGAACAAAAAACAAGAACGGATAAATATCAAATAAATTCTTATAATGTGATGTTTATTGAAAGAAAAATACATAAAATAAAATAAAAGTCAATGGAAATGAATTTGAAATATGTATTTAAATTTTCAGTTTTTCAAATGAAAAAAATATTTTATTTACTTCTACAGTAGAGAAAATTTAAAATTATTGAAGCATTACATCATCAATGGTGCCAAAGATCCAATCAATTCCAGAGTCTACTAAAGTTAACTTGAGTGTTCTAGAATATTTTTAAAATAATCTCACTGTATCAACTGAATCTTTGAAAAAGTCATACCATATCAGACCATTGTGTTACTCAGACCTTTAAAAGAAGAAATGTATAACATATGTAGACTATAGACCTACATTCTTTTCTATTACAAATGTTTCATGTGAATCTCATTAAATTAAAAAGGAAATTTCATTTTTAGAACATTATTGTAAGTTATGAAACAGCAACGTAAAAAAATATCTAATTTTCCATTTCAAATATTTTTATTTCCATTTCTTCTCCAAAAGAAAATTCTAACTAGTATTCTAAATAAACGAACCAACTACAAGCATTTATTTTTTTATTTATATTTATTATTTTTTATTTTCATTATCACTAATTTTTTTTTTATATTTTTAATATTATTATCAAAATAAAATTCTGCATAATACTTTGAGATTCATGATTACCTAAAAATTTCACGACATTTAATTAGTTTGAAAAACAAATTAGCATTAATTTTCATTAGTACGACAGTTTTTCTCATACTGCTGAGTATTTATACATACTATTTATTTAGAAAGCAAACTTTCACATTATATCTATTCTCTTAGAGTATTTTCCTATTTACAATGTTAATGGTATTTAAGCAAGAATATACTGTACTTTATGCATATTTATATGCTCTATATTAAACTTTACCATATAATATGAATTTTACTTAAGATGCAGAAAAACTTTTTTTTTTTTTATCTTGCAAAATAAACATATAATTATAATGTACATTGTATAGTATACACGTGAAACGTATAAACATTAATGTAGGTTGATTCAAAATAAAATTTTTCCTGAATTTTAATTACATTTTTTATTTAATGTATATTTTCAAAAAAAAAAAAAAAAAAAAAACGAAACAGATTTTCAAGAGTTTTTCAATTTATTTTTTTAAACTTACATACATCATTTTTCTGAAACATTTTTTTTTAAAGTTTTTCTTTCAACAGAATTTTTAATTTTTATCCAATAAAATGAATAACGTTTAAGTAATATTTTAATATACATATGTACATACAAGTTTTTTCGTAATTTTTTATTTTTTCAAGAATTTTAGTTTTAAAATCGTCACATTATTAATTGAAGATATAAAAAAATATATACATATGTATGTTTAAATGCATTTGGAGATTATTTATTTTTAAAATAAGTTCAAAAACTGCCGATTTTTCTTATTATTTGACTTCCATTTATCAATCATTTATGTACGTACATATAAATTTTTACTTTCAATCCTTTTCATGCTAAAATTCTAAACTAAGTAAATCAACAAATTTCGGTCAAGAAATTAAATATTTCAAACAAAATTGTATTTTCTTTTTTATGTGAATCACCCTTATATAATTTAAAATATAGCTATACGTTTTTAAAAACAATCTTCAAAATAAAAAAAAAAAGGTATAAGGAAGAAATATTCCTTAAATACAATGAAATGACACTCTTTTTCTTTTTATTTCTTCATTGTAAAATCTATTTGAATAGACATTTCTAGTAGAACAAATTATACAATACAACAGAAAAAAAATAATAATAATAAACAATGAAAAAGCTTGAAAATTAACTAGAGAGGATGCTAATTTGAAGGAACTTACTATATTTTAATATGTACATTTAAAATAAAATAAAGACAAAGCCTACATAAAATTTATGCAAATTTTGTTGTTTTTTTTATTTTTTTCTATTTTTTTTTTCCTTTTGCTTTTTTTAACGTTTTCATCAAAAGTTCAAGTGTAAAGAATATCTGACATTTTATTTTGTACATGTATAGGTACATACCTATAATACAAGAATTTTGTGCATTAAATATTCTAACATCTGGCACAATTTACATTTACTTACTTACGAATATTATTTAAAGTGAATATAAAAAATTAAAATAATAATAATAATAAAAGTAGAAAATAAAATTTAAAAAAAAATAAAGTATTCTTTAAGTCTTACACACATTGTGTGTATCTGTTTTTACTTCCATATTATATTATCACATTATATTTTATTTTTATTATTATTAACTTCTTTTTATTTAAAATTTTATATTTTTTGAATAAATGCTATATAAATATCTGATATATGTAAGTACACATACATATATGTATGTATGTTTGTTGTATAATCTTAAGGATTGGGTTAGATTAATTTTGAAAAACAATTTACCAATTTCGCGAACTTTTTCCTTGTGGCTTTTCTCTTTCTATATATTTATGTACACAACACACATATAAATCATTTCTTCAAGCGTAAAGCTGATTAATCAAATCTTTTGTAATTTATTTCAAAGAATGTTTTGAAGATAATACCCAGATTTTATATTTGAGAAGAATTCTTATTTTTTTGGTTTAAAATGTTCTACAATGAAAGCTCTTTAAAGTATTTTGCTGTAGTACTTATATATTTTTAGCTTAAAGTAATTTTTTTCTTAATATTTTTTGGATTTTTTTTTAGAAAGTACATTCACTTTTATACACTCTCCCTTTATGTTTTTATACACAGAATGATGTAGTAATTGCAATATATGTATGTACAGTATGTATGTGGTATACAGTAGTCGGGATTCAATAGCTTAAATGGTAATAGTATGGTCGTAAAAGCATCAAGGGAAATCTCCTGATATTAGATATATATGGTATTCTTGACAAGGATCTAAGTTTTACGTGCAATTTAAGTATTCACTTTTTTCATAAAAAAAAAAATTCAATAAAAAATATGCTTCTTTTATCTTGGTTATGTGTCTTTCTTAAATGTAGATAAAAAATGCAAGAGAAAATAAAGAAAATTTTCAATTTTAAAAAGATTTTAAGAAACCAAAAATAGTAAGTTAAACATAAACATTGAAAAAAAAAAAAACAAATATGATCAAAAAACACAGAAAAGTGTCCTTTTAAGAAATAATAACAATGAAAAAAAAATTTAATGAAAAGAATAATAATGGTCTTCTTTATTGTTATCATCATCATCATCATCATCACTGATTCTATAATAAAAGATATACATTTTTTAGCATTCATACAAAAGAATTTTGTGTGTAAATTTTGAAATTTTTCTTAATTTCGTTTTTTTTTCTTTCTACTATATGGCCTTGAACCTTACAAGACATTATACAAATAATGTCCATGAATTTCTGAAAAATGTGTTATTTCATTGTTTTTTCAGTGATTTCATTTATTTCTTAAAATAAACTTTTTTTTTCTTAGTTTAATTTTAAGAAAGCAAATAAAAAATCTGACGAAGCATAAAAATTTAAAAAAAAAAACACTTTTATACTTCAGATAAGTACAGACAATGTTTTTGATGCTATTTTAAATACTAATTATCATGGTAATTGTATATAAATTTTCATAAAAGAATAATGAAAATTTTCGTATTATTTAATTTTTTTATTGTATACATTTATTTTTTCTTAATTTAATTTTTATTTCTAATCTTTTTAGAGCAGTTCTGGAGTATGTTTATTCAAAACTTTTCATCAACTAGTGAACTATTGCACTATCGTCATCAAAACAAAATACAATTCTAATAGTATCTCTCTAGGTACGAAAAATTTTTTGTTTACATTTGCAAAATTATATGATGATTGAAGAGAAATAAATAAAGTACACTTTAAGTTTAAACTCAATTTTGCCTATATATGTATATACATATATGTTTATTTTTATAAACGCTAAGTAAAAGTCGCTTGACAAATTGGCAGACAAACAGCAGATGCTAATCTTCAATTTTGGTTATTAAAAGGATATAATCCATCTTAATCATGTCCATAATCTTATCTTTTTATAGTAGCAATTATTTCTACCAATATATTTAAGAAGGAAAAATGACATGAAATATAGAGAAATATTTCCATTGAAATGATAATACTTTTTTATGGAACAAAGCTAATGAGCACTTCAGACATACATAAATATTGTATATGTATAAAATAAAATTAAGCATGTTGTACTTCTTCGTAGTGAAAAAAAGGACCTTTACCGAAAATAAGTTAACTGTGAAAATTAACTCTCATTCAAGATTACAATTAAACAAAAATGAGTAAAGATAACATTTCAAACTAAAAACTTATTATCCTTTTAAGAAATGATAATGACATTTTCGATTAACAAAGACTAAAAAAGATAAAATTTCCATTAAACCTATTGTTAATTTAAACACTATTCTATGTATTTAAATTGTTATTTAAAACGTTTTCATATAAAATAAAATAAACGTGGTTGTACTCCTCATGAGTCTTTCGTTTTGTATTTTTTACTTTTGTTACTTCATTCACCTTGATATTTCTTCTTAACTTTCCCATATTTTATTTTTTTTTTCATCGTTATTTTCAATTTTCTTTTTAAAACAGATGAAATAAAAGCCAAAGAAAGTGATAAGTTGAATTTCAAGAGAATAAAAAGGAACAAAAAAAAAAATAAATCTTTTTGATGCGCCAGACACTTTAAGAAGATAGATAAATTGCGTGTATCTTTACAGAAAATTCCATAAACATAGTCACAAATACAAAATTTATACACAAACAAATAAAATATATAATGGAACAAAAATCTTGAATTTACTTAAGGGATAAGAACCTAGCCAATTCAAGCACACAACAAATTCTCCACCACCTTCTCTCTTTTTTTTTTTTTTTTACATATATTTCTTATATTAAAAACATAACATAACAGCATTTCACATTCAACCTAATAAAATAGAAAGAAGATACGGCAGCAAAACAAAGAAAAGAAAAGAAAAAAATAAGAAAGTAAGTTGAAGGTTTGAGTGGTGGATTTTGTTTTGCGTGTCCGAAAAGTTATCGCAATAAAACAGCTTCGCGAAATTAAGATTCATGAATATACTCAAATGTCTAGTCACAAGATACTTATAATGATTTTGATCTTCAACCTGAATAGAATATATACAAAAAGTACTTATTTCTTGTATATTTATTATAAATATATTCTTTTCCATTTTTTTTATCCACATTTTAGAATCTTCAGAATGATAATGGAACGTGCTTTTCTGTCATGAAAAAATTCTTAAATAGTAAAACGAGAAAAAAATGTTGAATGAGCCTTTTTTTAACTGTTTTACATAAATTAATTGCGGACACACAATGAAAAACTTGGCTAGAATGATAAAAGATTAATTTAATGATAATTTCCCTGAATAAAGCATAAACAATACAAAAAAGGTAGATAGAATATATATATATGTACATATATGTACATAGTAGTATAAAAACAATAAAATTAAAATTAAGAAAAAAAAATATAACAAAATAATTTTTCCTTCTTTACTGTTTTGCCCAACAAGTTAAATTTTCAAAAAAAAAAAATGTTGCTTTAGTTTGACAAAAAAACTTATAATTAATTATTTTTTATAGAATTCAAGAATCTTATTAATTAATTATATTTAATATTAATTTATGATAAGTGTATTTTAACACAATATTTTATAAAGTATAATTTTATGACTTTTAATTATAGTCGTTTATTACAATATACATACATTTTTATCCACAATTTCTTTTAATGAAAAAATATCTCTTAATGTCATGAGCAGGATTTCAATGTTTTTTATATTTTTTTCACCTTTATTGGAATTTTATTTTTATTTTTTTAATATAATTTCCAATAGAGAATTTGAACAGATGTTATTTTAATTGAATATTTTATTTTCTTTTTGTATCTACGTTTTCATTTTTCTTGTACAAAAAAAAAGGATATGTACAAATTTACAAATCAAGAGAAAGTACATTTTATATGTACATATGTTATCAATTATATATGTATATGTAGATTCAAAATTCAACTCTTTTCTTTTTCTTTTCAACTAAAAACATACTCGAAATTCATTGAATATGATTTTTATATTGAATTGTGGTTTCCACATAAACCTCTCTATGTACATTCCAGAGAATTTTTAAGTTTCTTCTGCTTTTTGTACTTTTAATAGACCATATGGTGGCTTCTGTTATTTTTATGAATAATTTTCAAAAAATAAAACATTTTATACTTTCATATGTATGTACACATATACTAAATTTTAAATTTGATTCACTTTTTCTCATTTTAAAATTATATTTTTCGTTGGTCATTCTTTAATTTACGAGTATGTACTATTAATTTACATATTTATTTTTTATGTTATGTATAATATAATTAACAAATCTATATTCCAGAGAAAACAAATTTAATAATATAAAATTTGTGCTAAAAATCTAATAAATTTGTTTTCTAAAATACTTATCATACATATACGTATTTAATTAAAATACAATATAAAATTCAAAATCAAAAAATTTAATTTCTCTATAAGAGAAAATATCAATACAATATACATACATATGTATATGTGGACTAAGGACATTATTTATTAAAAAATTTCATCTAAAAAATCTGAATTTAATAATCACTTGAAAAACATTTTTTCAAAATAAAATTTACGAATATGTACATTGTACATATATAAAATATAAAAGTATTTAAATAAAAAAAAAGTATTGACATATTATATTTAATATGTAATATGCAATACTAAAAATTCCCCACGCTAAAATTGAATTAATTAAATCTTTTCTAGAGTATTTGATCGCATATAGGTACCTATTCAGTTTATGTTGACATTTTCCAGTATTATATTAAAAACATTTTGGATGAATAGGATACAAATAAAAAATATAGTTTTTAAAAATTTAAATGTGTATATGCATTTATACAGTCCAAAAACGCGAAAAAAGTATATAAATAAAACAATAATTCAATCATCCAACTATAAATTTGTAATTCTTTTTTATAACAGAAATCAGGATATAAAATGAAGAATAAAATATTAAAAAAAACACACATATACGACGAAAAATTAAGTTTTCCATAAAAAAGCACATATAGCATTGTAACAAGAGAAAATCATCAAAATAAATTCAGAATAAAATAAAAAATCAAAAGAATTTCACAACTTCATATTTGTAAAAATTCCAAAAACAAAAAAAAAAGGAAAAAATAACATGAAATGAAAATATTGAACTTTAAGGCAATAATTTACTACTAAAAAACAAGAAAACCAAATCAACAAAAAAATTTGCCAAAAAATAAATTTAAAAAAGAAATTATTATTTGAGTTCTATGACATGTGTTATAACCGTTTCGGTTTTTAATATATTAAAATGGACTTCAGAGAAGTTGTTTTTTTTTTTTTTTTTTTTTTTTTTTTTTTTTTTTTTTTTTTTTGTATGAATTAATGGAAAACTTTTATTGAGTTTGTTTTTGACACCAAGGATTATGTATGTGGCTGTCATACATAATTAAAACCGACGATTGGTAGGTGCTTCCGGCGTCTTTAATAATTGATGAGTTTCGGGTTCATTGGGGTACAAAATTTGAATTGAAAAGAGAAAAATTATTAATAATATGATATGTACAATTGTACATGTATTAAGTTTATACAGAGCAAAACTTAAAATCATACATACGTATGTACATATGTACATGCAATAAAAAATAATAAAAATAAAAAAATACATATTAAAAGTGCATTTTATTAGATGGTGTTTTAATTTTTCATATGTTCTTCTTCCCAACGACAATTTTTAATTTTCATTTTTGTTTTCTCGATTTAAAAAAAAAAAAAAGAGAAAATAGTGAATATTCCCAGAAGAATTTTTTTTATCATTTTTTATTTCTAACTTTTTCAATTTTTATAATATGTACTTTTTTTTCAATTTTTCGTTGTCATTAAGATTCAAAGAGCATATAAAGAATGAGATTAAAACAAGTAAAGCAAAAAATAAAAAATTCATTAAAAAGAATAGCTTTTAAAAATGTATGAAAAATCATTACTTCCAGAAGGATTATTTACATACTTGAGACAAGGTGATCGCCCTATCAAAAAGATTATTTTTTTTATAAAATCCCAAAAATTTTCACATTTTCACTCATAATGTACGTACATATTTAAAAATTATATATGTAGGTACACGTGTATGTTTAAATCATCACCATAATCAACATCGTCACAACATTATAGCTATGATTATTATTCCTGCTTACCATCCTTTTCAAAATTAAAAATAAAAATAATAAACTAAAAAAGTAAGAAATAGAAAAAAAGTTCTCAATTCTGTCAAAAGTAGTTTCGGGCGAATAATTTTGCAAAGATTTTTTCTCATATACCACTTTGAAAATGAGTACCTCTTATAATTATATAAAAAACGATTGTGATATAAGGTGTAGATAGCAATGAATTTTAAAACACTGTTACCATCAGGATATTGTATATTTTTATCATAAATTTTTTACATGGCATATACATATGTATGTATATCATGAAATATATACAAAATCACAAAGTTCTATTTTAATATACTTAGGTACTCATACAGTCGTACTTCGTACATCAGAATGTTGAATAATAAATAACATAGAAATGAAGAAAAAATTAATTCGAAAAAAAGAACAAAAATGTTAATCTGTATTTCACTCACACTTTTTTAATTTAAAAAAAAAAAAAGCAACGATAGTACTTCTTTATATTATCCAATTTTAATTTTACTGTATTCCTTTCTGTTTCAATCATTTTCTTCTAAATTACTTTTAAAAAATTATAAATTTATGAAGGTGTTAATGAGTAACATTTTCTTTTAAAATGCATAAAATAAAATCTAGATGGTTATACATATGTACATACATATGTACATACATATGTATATGTACACATATATTTTTAAGAAATTAATATTCAAATGATCTCAGTATAATTAGGTTTTATTAGTAAAATCATTAATTAACTTAGCTCGTTTGAGTAATATATCATACATATATGTAAGTATTTTTAATATACCTAATTTAATTTAATTTAATAACATAAGAATAATCAAAAATAATTTTAACTGAAAAATTTGTCACCCTATTTTTTTTATATATGTATGTACTTTACTATAGAATATAAAACATTGCTAATAAATTTACTATAAATAATTTATACAAATACTATGTATATTGTATTTTATTAAAACATATTTAATACGTCTTATAAGTGCTTATAATCGTGAATTATCGTACTTAATTTATAACATACATAATATAATAATGTACATATTATACTTGTTTATATGTACCATCATAACATGTACATATTTTAGTTTTTTTTTTAAATATGTATATTTTTTTTTTTTTTTGTATTTATGATTTCAATTTATATTCTTAAAAACAAAAGAAGTATGTGTCTCAAGTTGTATACTTGTCTCGCCAATAACAATAAGAAATTGTAATCAAACTAAAAGTGGTTGATATTTCATTTTTTTTTTTTTTTGTTTGACTTACTTATGAAATGCATTTTTGGTGCCAAATATTTTTTCATACTTTATTATTATATTTTTTTGTTTTCGAGGATACGGGTGTAGGTTCTTGCATTATAAAATAGTATGCGAGGGTGTAGACACTTGGCGCCATTTCATTTTTTCTCTTTTATTATTTAGAATACTTTCCAGTGAATAGATAATAAATTTATAATTAAAAATAAATATGTAATAATAAAAAAATTAGTAGACATTTTTAATTTATTAAATGAAAAAATTTCATATTAATAATTCACTTTTTTAATAAAATTTTTTTTTTATTAGTAAAGCTATTCTAAATGAATTTTTTGATTAAAATTTAATTCTTAATAATGAATAGGAGTACATATTTTTAATTAATTTCATATTTTCTTCTTGAATATTTTGAAACATTATTTTCATTACAATTTTTTAAATTTATATACTTGTATGTGTAGTCCCTTAAGAAGAAATAAAAAATACATAGTCAGTTTGAAATTGATATTAGTACATACATATATGAATACTTTTATATTTGGGAAAAAAATTTTTGATTAACAAAAGACAAATCTAAAACAACGAAAAACATTTTTCACATAGCTATACTTCAAAATTAATGTCAAATAGTCAAATTCTCATTCATTTATTTAAAAATGTAACCAACAGTAATTGCTTCAATAGTGTTTGAAAATAAACTTTAAGTACAGAATATATACAAAAATTACTAAATTTTGTCTTTAAATTTTTTATCTATCGTATTTATGTAAACTAAAATATATTACACATACATATATAAAATAACTAAAGTACTTTATGAGTCGCCTTTTTTATACAAAAAATTAAAATGCACATCATGTGTAATAAAAGTAATGAATTAAATTATGATTAGCACAGAGAGAACACTTTGTTATGAACGTGCTATGGTATTTTATAAATGTACATGAACAGTAAGTGCATTATGTTTAAAATACATTAAGATCTCATTTTTGTGTATGAATGTATAAAAACTCTTCATCTAATTTTTGTTAAATAATAAATTTACATAATGGATAAATTAAAAAATTTTTATGTTTTTTTTTAGATATTTTTATGTTAAAATTAATTTAAAAAAAAAACAATTATTATAAAACTTTTAATAAACAACTCTATTATAAACAAGCAATTTTTTTTTATCAATTTACATTCATCCTTTAACGACTATTTAAGATTTTTTGAAATTTCGTTACCAATAAATGTAATAATTATAAATATCATTTATATTTATATGAATAGTTACTTAGCAGATTCTGAATTTTTAACTAATGATTATGATATAAAAGAAAATTTTCACAAATTAACAAAAATATAAGATTAATGGAAGAATATTAACAATCAGAATCAATAGATATGATAATATGAATATTTTTGTTGAAAAGTCAAAAATTTCATTTAAAATAAAAACAAAACAAATTTAAAATTAAAATATTTAAAACAAATAAATAAAAATGTATGCGTGGTATGTATACTAATACAATTTATTTTTTGAACAGTATAAAAGCTTTATATTGTTTAAATTATTGTAATAAAAACTTCTTTATGACTTTAATAAATATATATTATACATTAAAAAGTATTTAAATGTATGCTTTTTCATATGTGTTTTGTTTAATATTGTTTTTTATAATATATATATATATACATATATATACATACATATATGTATATTTTTTACACCTGTTTTTTAATGCAAAAAGTTTAAATGAAAATGATACAAACTTCTAATTACCCTCATCAGTAGTTAAATACTTAAAATGTATGTAATATACCATTATATAAAATATCTTTATATATGTATATGTATTTCATATTTATTTATTTGCTTTTTGCTGTTGATAAAATTGAACATAGTAAGTAATTATTTTTCCATGTAAAAAGTAGAAGAAATAGCTTTGTAATCAAAAGAAAAAAAAATTGTTGCTGTCTAAAGTTTGAGAAAAGGAGGAAATAGGAAATTTTGTTTAATTACTTGAAATAATTAAAAGGGTAAATTTTTTACGGATGTATTTAATATAACATTTTTTTTTAATTAAAAACATTTTAAATTCGCTTTTTATTTTTATACGAAAATTGATTTATTTTCCCAACATAGTTAATTAATAAAAAATAAATAAAATAATAAATATTGATTTTGTTTGCCTTTTTTTGTTATTATAAATAAATTGAGAATAAATTGCAAAAAAAATAAAATCAAATTAGCTATTGTATATTATGCTAATTTTAATTTCATTAAAAATATATCATTTTAATTAATTCTAATAAAATGTGAATCATTATTATTAATTTTTTTTTTGAATTTTAGATTATCATCTGTTTCAATTTTTGAATTAATATTCATTATTTCTGTAGTATTTGTAAATAAATTATCATTTGTTATTTTCATTGAATTTAATTTTTTATTAAATTTTTCATGAGAATAATTATCGCCAATATTTTCACGAGCTTTAGAACTTGATGATGATACTACTTCATCTTCTGTAATTGCTTTAAGACGATTAAATCGACCTGTACCTGCTGTCATTACCATAACAGTTGGATTCATTGCTTCCATTTGATCTTTTAAACAATTTTGTAATGTATTTAAGAAGAAAAAAAATGATAATAATGTTAATGCTGTCATAATTGATGAACCACTTAATTTTTTACGACCATGTACACCACCATACTCTGAACCACTATAATAATGTTCAATAATTCCTCCAGAATTTGGACTGAAAGTATATTTGAAGCTTTTAAGTATGTAATATAAATATCATAAATGCAATATGTTTAAAAACAAATATTCAAAATGTTAAAATTTCAAATTGGAAAGAATTTCACATTAATTACCTATATCCGTTATGTCCATAACCACCATTATTTGGCATTCCATATCCTCCGTGATGATGATTATTATTATTATGACCATAACCTCCAACACCACTGCCTAATTTTAAACCGTATCCTTTTTGCCCATACCTTTTTGTAATAAAGCAAAAAAAAAAAAAATATGTACATAGTATAAAGGCAGAAAATTGAATTGAAAATGAAATTCAGTTATTAATATTTTGTATTACTATAAATGAATTTATCGTAATATAGAGTAAAATATAAAATAATTGGTTAGCATTAAAACTATTTTCTTCTACTTTATCTACTCTTGGATTATTATAAAACCTTTCACTTTCACTTACAAATTTTCACTTTGAAAATAAATTTAGTAAAAATAGGTACTTTAAAATTTCTTTCAGAAACACTAGCATGTATTTTATAATAAGGAGATAAAATTTTCAAAAATGAATATATTTATTATGTATGTATATGTTTATGACTGCCTAATATCATATTTTAAAAAATCACTTAACACCTTTTGTCTTTTTTTACTTATATTATTTATTATGTACCTAAATTTTGTTTTTAGACTACATGAACACAATAAATTGGTAATAGAAATAAAACGAAATTTTTATTTGTTTCAATGATAGAAAATTTTCTCTACTTTTTCCGTTTTAATGAATAATTACTATAATATCAGTTTGACCATCCGATGGAAAATTGTAGATACCTTACTTATTGATATAACAATAAGTTCATAATGAATAACAAATAACACAAAAACCATATGAAACAAATCGAAACAGAAAAATATATTCTACAAAAAGTCAAATAAAACAATACAATTTAAAAAATATATAAGTATATATGTACTCATTTAAATGAAAAATATTGAAAATTGTATATACATATTATACATGACAGGATAATAAACATTTCCAGTGGATGCACCTAAACCTAACTCAAATGGATGATGTGAATGATGATGATGTGGATAATTTTGAACAGGATAATACAATTGATGTGGCTGCTGATATCCATGATACATTCTGTCAACGTCTGAACTTGATGATATTTTTGTAATTTGACCACGAATTGTATTGTTGAATTTACTGCTATCATAACCAATATATAAATCGCTGGTGTTATTCATACTATCATTGTTTGTAAGTCCAATAGTTTTTAATATATCCGAAAATTTCATTTTTTCTTTCTTTTTGTATTTAATTTTTTTAATTTAAAACTACTATAAAAATATGAAATTTTATTTACTTGTGTTCGAATATAACAATGAACGATTAAAGACTGACAAAAGATTATTTTTTGAAAATGTCTATAAATGTATTTCTTTTACACCTAAATTTGATGTAAGTTATGCAGAATGATTTTAAAAAAAAGAAAATTTTTTTTATTTTCTTGTTCCAAATAGAACTGCTAATGCAAGAGAATAGAATAATTTTCATATTCGTATGAATTAAGTAGAATGGAAATAATAACGATTACATGAATGAGATATCATTGTGAAAGTTTTTACAAACTTAAGCAAATATGTTCACTAATTGACACTCATTCACTTATATGTAGATGTTATGACTGGGACAATAATAATGATGGTAAATCATATATTTGAAGGAATGTAGGTGGATGAAATATACACGCGAGTTATTCTATACGCTTAAGTGCTTATGAATTAAAAAAAAAAAAAAAAAAAACTACAATATTTTGTGCTACTTTTTTATTAATTATATAACAACAAAAAAATATAAATTCATGTCACTCTGAATATGAATTTTTTTTTCTACAACATATGTACATATTTTAATGAATGAATTTTAAAAAAACATCTATGTATGAAAAGTAAGTAAGCATTCCAAACCTCATAACTATAGATGAGTACCGAAAGCTTAAATAAGTATTTCTGTACTTTTTTTCTGATTATAATGAATATAGAGGTAAATGAACTTTTAATTTTTTTATATTATATATGAAATAAAAATCTTTTATACATAATTTTTTTTTTTTTTTAGTTTTTGGATATTTAATAAGTTTCAGTTTAAATTTTAATTCAATGTATTTTTTTCAGGCAACAGAAAATCTTTTATTTTTTATTTGTCAAATTTTAAATTAAAATATAAAAGAGTAAATACAAAAGTAGAAATTTCTTAGAAAAAATTAATATACAAAAAAAAATCTGAAGATTTAAATAAAACATTTTTTTTTCTTTTTCTTAAGAAAAATAGATATTTATATTTCATAAAAAAATTCGTAATTAATAGTACATATGTACATACTTTTATCATAATATCATGAAAATTAAATACACACAATCTTCAATTGAATTTTTAAGCTACATTTTAAATGAAACAATTAAAAATTATCCCCAAAAGAAAATAAATAAAAGAAAGACATAGACAATAATTTAAATAATATGTACTATATTTTTAAAATTAGTACGTGTATATACGTAGTACATATGTATTTAAATAATGAAAATGTATAATATTTTCAAGGAATTATCAAAGTTCAAAAACAAAGAGAAAAAAATTATATAAATTCGTTTCTTTTTTGTTGAAAGAAATTAACACTAAATTCTCTCGAATATTTTAACTAAGAATTTTTTTCTTCTTGAAAGTAGAAATAAAGATCTTTTTTAATTCCTTTTTCTTATTTGTTTTATTAAGTTTTATTCCTACTTCTATTTTAACAATTCAATTTTATTTTCAACAATGGTTTTTTTTCCTTTCTCAGTTATTAAATGTTCTTCAATTATTTTGTTTTGCTTCATTTCAAGAAAATTATATTAAGTATGTATAATATATCATTAATTAATTTGTTTTTTTTTTTTTTTTTTTTGATATCATATTGTACTAAAATGAACAGAATATTAAAGCATATAACATATTTATACTACTTATGTACATACACATAGTATAACCAATGACAATATAAGTTCTTATATATAGATATATGCTCTATGATAAAAGATACAAGATACAAGATACAAGATACAAGATACAAGATACAGTATACAAGATACAAGATACAAGATACAAGATACAAGGTACAACATACAAGATACAAGGTACAAGATACAAGATACAAGATACAAGATACAAGATACAAGATACAGATACAAGATACAAGATACAAGATACAAAGATACATTATGCCTTTGTACTTAAGTTGTCGTTTGAATTAGGTGTATGCATATGTATTTGTTACATGAATAATAATATTCTGTGAGTAAATGAGTAATAAACGAAAGTTTTCTCATATATTTTTCCGTGAGAAATAGATACTTTTCGTCTCTCACACTTCCCCGCACAGATCGACAAATTTTTTGAAATGTGCTAATTTTCGTATGTACTATCAGTGAACCTCTCTATAGATATCTGCTCTGTGGTATAACTGACTGTATAATAAAACGTTGAAATTTTAAAAGGTTTTGAAACTAAAAAATTGTTTTGTTTTATTTAATTAATATTTTTAAAATATCTAATTAAATTATATCTTAAAATATTTTATAGAAAAACATTTATTAAATTTAAAATTTTTGAATTAAATTTACTAACATTTTTTCACCATTATACTCAAAGTTAATTATTTAATTGAATCATTATTATTATTGTATATTAAACATAAATGATTTGTAAAGTAAATCCACATTTACTTTTATTATCATTGATAATATATTTCTTTATTTGATTTTATATCAGGTCATAGTTTATTTTTCTTCAATAATCTTTATTCTGATCATCATTGTTCAACTTCTATTATTATAATTTTATAAATATAATTTTTAATTTAATTTTAAAGTATTGCTAGATTTGATATAACAAAAAAAATATTCTAGAAATAACATGTACATACTCGCATCTGTATTTTATACTCATACATACATATATGTATGTATTCGCATTCATACTTTTTAATACCTTCTATAACATTACTTTTAAAAAGTGGACTTTTCTATAAAGTCGTTGCTTTAAAACACAATTTTTCAATTACAGATATTTTATTTAGCTATATAGAGTTATTTGCTGAAAATTTGTTTTGACAGAAAATTTTTAATTAATTAATCGACAAACTATACATATGTTCTATATTTTACATTTTTTTAAATATTTGAAAATCTCATTTTCCTAATTTCAGAGCATAATTTAAACAAGTTTTAATCCCATATATTAAATAAATTGTTTTAATTAAAAATATACTTGAAGAAACTTTCAAAACAAATTAAAAAAATTAAAATAAAAATACAGTATACACATAACTATGAATTATTTTGAAATGAATGTCTTTTATACTCGTACATACATACATATATGTATGTATGTACTATATTTGAATTAATATACATATACATAGTACAAAAATACATACATATTCTACAAAATTCTTTTAAATTTCACACGACTCACCTAGAGATTATAGTTTTTTTTCTCTAGTATATTTTTTTCTTCGACTTTAATATATGTATATGTATATTATATATGTAGATATATAATAATTATGTACATCTGAAATAAATACACTGTGTAATCGTTTTTTCTTTTTTATTTTGAATGCTGATGATGAAGATCATGATTCTGACGATGATGAAGATGAATTAAAATATTTTTTTTTTGTATCATACTCATATCGTCATATCCTCGAAAGAAAATTTGTAAGGAAAAAAGGATAAAAAGATAGAAACAATTAGATATTAGTACCTACGGTAAAAATATACAATATTTTATATCAAAAGTACACTAAAATGTGTATTTCTATTGTTTATATGTATTTTTACTTCCTGTTTTTATAAAAAAAATTTACATTTATCTATTATAGAAACAAGCAAAGAACTTTTTTTTTTCTTTTCCTTGTGCTTTGTATTACAAAGAATGCATTTCAATGGATGTATATAGGTATATGTTATACAAATTTTCACGTGTGAAAAAAATATTGAAAATATACATGAATATACATATTTTGAATATTTTTTTCACAATTTCGCAGTTACGGTATTTTGTGTTTGTGTTTAATTGTTTGTAAAAATTTAACAATGTATTTCAATGTAAAATAATATTTTTTTCTAACACTTTAAAAATAATTTGAAAGATAGTACATATATCTAGTATCTCTATCTCTACAAAAAATACTATAAAATTTTAAAGTATAATTTATATTTTTTTTTTTGTTAATTCTCATTACAATTTAAATAAAAAAATGTTTTTTTTAAATTTTAAAATAATAGTTGGACTATTGTATATGTATAATTGTTGTTCGTAAATACTTATATATCAAATAAAACAGTTTAATCACTGTTATTGGTAGAAAAAGAAAGGTTTTGTAATAATCCTACAATTTATTTAAAAATTTTGTTCACATATCCACGAAAGAACATCAGTATAAAACTTTTTAAAAAATCCTACTAAAGCTTACACCAAAAAAGTTTGTCCTTTGCTATAGTGTTGTTTGAGTGTGCACAAGGAAAAATATCCTTTCTATTTCTAATATTTCTTTAAAAAATATCTGAACAGAAAATATGAACAAGAACTTTGTCACATTTGTTGAATAGATGTCGTCACCATCGTTATGGTACTTTTCCAAAACAGGTTTTTTCTTTATCAACAATTCCAGCTAACCAGCTAACTTTCCTATATTTTTAGATTTCCTATAAAAAGCTTTTTATATTTTTGAATTTTCTATTACGCTTGAGCGGAAAGCACTTTTCCACTCTTTACGTTCAAATGAAATGCAAAACTTTTCTACTAATTAATTTAAACAGATTCTCATTCAATAATAATTTTTAATAAATTTAGGAGTCTTTGTCACCTCCCAACTGAATTCCTTTGATGAAACTGATGCGAAACTGATGATTTTAGAAATCCTATAAATATATCTCAATTTCTTAATACATATATATTTTTACATATACTATGTACAATCCAACTTTTCTACTTCTATTTTTTTTTATCTACATATACGTAAATATATGTATGTGTATCGTGTATACATTTCATAATTGTATGTGCATATATGTATGTGTTATTTGAAAATATAATGGTAGAAATTGTATTTTTTTTTTAAAAAAAACGAATGCGTTAATTAAGAGTGTTCTTGTTTTTTTTTTTTTTTTTTTTTTTTTTTAAATTTGGTAAAAACCAAATACCATCAAACCACATTATTATCATCAGTATGAAACAACATATGTATGTAGATATTTTAATTAAGGAAATTAAATTCATAAAAATTTCCGGTTCTACTTTTTATTTCTCGTAATACTAAAAAAATAAAAAGCAATACAAAAGACATACATATACATTCGCAGGATATTGAAATAAATTTATTTATGTTGGAAATATGTAACTGAAAAATAATTTTTATTATTTATTCTCCATGTTTTTGTTTTTTATAAACTACACTATTAATCATAAAAAGTAACTGGAAAAAAAGAATTTTATTTCAGAAGAAAATTTTCATTCGAAAATACATTCTATGAAGAAAAAATTGAATTTCTCATCCTAAATTGTACTTATAGTAGGAAATATGTTCTACTGAATATGTATTGGTACATGATTTTATTGAGATAGTAGAAGAATAATAGTGGAAAATAAAAAAATATGTATTACTATAAAATTTTCTTATACATATTTTATATGTTAAAAAAAGTTACTCTTTAGAAAAAAGAAATCGATACTAATGAGTTTGAACTTTTTTAATTGTTAAATGGACGGAAAAAATGTTAACAAAACTGTCAACTTACCAACATATCGATCGTTATACAATATATCTTTTTGTTGGAAAAATTTTTTTTTTTTAATTTGAAAGATATTCTTCAGACCTTTCAAAGATGCCTCTTTTTAAGCTGTACATTAAATTGTTTAGAAGCTATAGTAATCAAAGACAAACAATTTTGTAAAATATTCCACATTTTTATGTTCAAGGTCGAATATCTGGAAAATTTGCCCTATAATTTTTTTTTTAATTCGTTGGCTCAAATGCAAGCTTATTTTGTCTTCATCAACCATAATTCAAGAGCAGTTTATTTGAAATCAGTTAAATTTGTACTTATTCAATTGCCATACTTGTACATGTAAAGACATTCAATTGTTTTTTATTAATCGTATATTCTCTATTTTTAACACATCCTACAAAGCATGAATTTTAAAATTTGAAGTTAATTATATAATAGTTTTACTTAAAAAAATGTATTATTTTTATTTTGAAAATAAATTTACAAATAAAACTGACAACAATAAAAATATTTATAAATTTTATTTGATAATGACAATCAATCATACTACCAGAACATAATACATCTTCATATTGTATGCAGTTTTTAAAATGATGTTCATCTGTTAATAATCCAGCAATCATTTTGACATATTTTGCTGAATTTCTATGGCATTTGTACTTTGCACTATTGAAAACACACCTCTCATATGCAAATCTTGAACTGAAATAAAATAATAAAAAAATTTTAAAAAAAATATTAAAATTGAAAACCTTGATATTGTATTATAATTTTTTTACAACGATTTTTTGTTTTGTCAACACGAAAATAAATACATATAGGTACATATGTATATTTTTTATAAATAAAAAATATTAAAAATTCTTATATATGTACTTATATTACAAAAATATAAAATTGTTTGTTATTTTAAATTTCGCAAATGTTCATAAACATGAGCAATTTTTAAAGGAAAAGTTTAGCAACTACCAGAAATTTCATATCAACAATATACCTAATTCAAAACAAAAGAAATCTTTTTAAAACCTTTTTTATTTTTTATATATATCGTTACTTTAACTTTTCTCCTCTGTCTTAAAATTTTTTTAGTTAATGGTACAACATGCTTCACTTCTGAATTTTATTTACTCTCTACCTCTAATCTGATTAATTCAATAAAATTTACCATTTTGTTTTGTGTCATTTCCACTTCATTGAATAAGTATTTAACGTTACATTTTCTCTACTTGAATAGCGAATAAAAAACATTTACAAAATTCAAATTCATTTTTATAACGTTGTTTTTTTCTTATAACTATATGTACATACATACATATGTGTGTTCATGTCATATGTATATTATAGATACATAGTATACATATGTATATATAATAATAATAATATTAAAAATGTAAAGATACTGAGTGTTGAAATAATTTAATTATATTTAAATTATAGCTACCTATAATAATTATAAAATATAGGTGTACATATACTTTTTAGCACTTAGTAAAGGAAAAACATTAGGAAAGAATATATGTATAACAAGAAAAAAGTGTTATGTATATGTAGAGATGTTATAGTTAAAGTTTAAAAGTTTTGAAACAAATAAAATTATAAAAAAATCATATTATGTTTATAAACAAATTATAAAAGCGTTTTCCCAGACACGATAACTATGAATTCATTAACTATAGTTTTACCTAGATATGACAAAAGAAAATCGTAGAATTAAATTAATTTCTTACAAGAAAAAAAAAAAAAAACCAGTTTTTAGGATACTTTTTTGTATTTTATATATGTATGATTCAATCCAAATGAAGAAATTTCTTCTATGAAGAAATTATTAACGAAAATATACTTTAAATTTAAAAGCAATGATCCGTGATTACAAAACAAAATAAAAAT
This sequence comes from Bombylius discolor, assembly GCA_939192795.1. NCBI lineage: Eukaryota > Metazoa > Arthropoda > Insecta > Diptera > Bombyliidae > Bombylius > Bombylius discolor. Next base: position 402,244 of record OW584241.1, on the reverse strand, counting down.
AATGTTAATATTAAAATAAATTTAAAAAAATAAAAGATAAATTGATGGCTTGAAATTTTTACAAGCATAGGTACATATGTGACATATTGTGTATAATACCAAAAAAACAATTATTTTCATTTACATGAGATTCTTCAGTATCAGTATATGATAACCACATATAGATTATTAAATAAAATAAAAATACGAGAATTTTTGTTTTCATTAGATGCGGTATATTAATAGTCTGAACTCTGAACATATTATAATATACATATTTAATGCTTAAGTAAAATTAACTAGTTCCGGTAGCGGATTCAGCCCATTAGTAATTGGATCAACTGTTTTAAATATTGAATCCGATTATAAAAGATAGTAGAAAAAGATAAAATGTTGAACTTTATTTAACTTATACGACAAAAAGAAGTTGTATAAATCTATCATGAAAAAACATCATAGAAAACATTTTTCATAATATTCAAAATTTTTCTGCCAAAAAAAAAAAATCTTTTTATTTTAATATATGCATATGTATATATGTATTCAGATATAGTTTTTAGTATAAAATTATAAATTATATATCGAGTACTTTTTATACTTTTGAACATTTTTATACTTTATACATTCCTTGTATATATTCCTGTATATTAATATATGTACCTATATTTTAAAAATAATTAATTATTTAAATTTACATACCAGCAAAGATGCATGAATTTATTGCTAGCTTTTTTTCTTGTCTCTAATTCATCAGCGAGCAAATTTTGAAAACTTTTTGAACATTTTTTCCAATCATCTTGAATATAAATGAAGCAATCTTTATGTCTTAAGAAATCTGAAATTATAATCAAGAATATAGAGGTAAATGAACTTTTACTTTTTTTATACTATATATGAAATGCAAAACTTTTCTACTAATTAATTTAAACAGATTCTCATTCAATAATAATTTTTAATAAATTTATGAGTCTTTGTCATCTCCCAACTGAATTCCTTTGATGAAATGATGCGAAACTGATGATTTTACAAATCCTATAGATATCCCAATTTCTTAATATGTATATATTTTTACATATACTATTATGTACAATCCAAAAATAAAAAATAAAAAGCAATACAAAAGACATACATATATGTATATGTATGTATACATTCGCAGGATACTCTCTACCTCTAATCTGATTAATTCAATAAAATTTACCATTTTGTTTTGTGTCATTTCCACTTCATTGAATAAGTATTTAACGTTTCATTTTATCAACCTTTCAAATTTTCTTTCGATGAAAATAATATAACTTTTAAAGGTACCTATCGATTTTATCTTCCTTATTTAATAGGATTTCCAACTGCACCACGCAATGTTAAGAACTGGTTCCAAAGAATTGGATAATTTATTGGGAGGTGATATTGAGACTGGTTCAATAACAGAAATATTCAACAACAGAAGAAATTCAAAATAACATTAAAAAAAAATATCTAAAATAATGTAGGATTTAATTCTTTCCCTACAATTCTTACAATCGTAATGTGTAATTTTTTTAATATTTTTTAAAATGTGAAGAAAATATGCACATATACACAAACCTGCTTGAAAACGTTTTTCATCACATAATTTATTTAAAAAGTTTTTGGCTCCAGCAACATTATTTTGAAATAGACCCATTTTATCAGCATCAACACACTTTTTTGCGTAACGGTCAAAACAGCTCATACCCCTCCGAAAAACACTATATTTCCGTAAGCATCATAGAAAAATATTTTATTACACATTTCCGTGTGAAGAAAAAAATGAATACGAATGAATTTTAATGACGAAAAAAGTAAATACAAGAAAAAATTTTATTTGAACAATTATAATTCCTTTTTAGAACTAATCATTGCAATATCGCTTACGTGCATTTTGAAAAAATATCTTTTTCATTAACTGGAATTCTTGTAGTATTTAAAAATTCTATTAATTCTGGAGATAGACCTTCAAAACAATCATTTAACATTTTTTGTGTATCTCCACATTCTATATGATAATTATTTATATATTCTGTAATATTTTCACTTTTAATGAGTTTTATTGAATTTAATAACATAAAAATATTTAAAATTAATGAAGTATGTATTTTGAGAAACATTTTTCTTTTTTACAAAAAATTTTAAAAATAAAAATAATCAATTATTTTACTTAAATATTTATTATTATTTAATATTTAATTTATAATTTTGACATGTTGAAGTGCATATTATTAAATCAACAAAAAATGATATTTTTATTTCAAGAATACAGTTTTTATTACTGCCTTAATTTTTTTTTATTTTGTCACACGACAATAACATTAAAATAACTGTAGTGTTTCTACTGAAATACTATTTTATTTATATGTAAGATAAAAGCTTATTTTGTGATGAAAAATGAAAACATCACTTTTCTTATTTTTGGACCAAATGTATTTAACAGAAGTATAGGCATCAGTTAGATAGAAGACATCTTTTCAGTCATGCGTAATTTAAAAGTTTTTTAAAAAATATATAAAAAAGAGGAAAAGCTCCTTTTTTTTTGCTTATATTGTTTATTATACATATTTACATTAAAAAATTGCAATAAAATTGTAAAAACCCTGATTATTGATTACATTAAATAAGAGAAGAATAGATATCCTATTCGATGTGTGGTTTCTTTTATTGATTTCTTGTGATTCAAGAAAACAATAAAGTGCTAATTGGAATGTTAGTTGAAAAAAACAGTTTTCTTATTTACAGGATATCTTTTTATTAATTGGTTTCAGAAACAAAATTAAGAATAATTAATTTCTCAAAAAAAAAAAAAAAAAAAAGAAATGTTCTCTGTAAAAGATATTAGAATTATCAATAATTTGCAAATGAAATGTTACTTACGTTGTTTAATAAGAGGATGAGTTTAATAAAAAATTATCAATTAAAATGTGAAAACTAATATTTAAAATTATGATATTTAATATTACAAATTATTTTTATTAATAAAATTTTAGAAAAATTGATAGTAGTAGTTCCGGTGGCGGATTCAGCCCATTAGTAATTGGATCAACTGTTTTAAACAATTGAATCTGATTATGATATAGTGAATTAAGTAAAATATGATTAAAACTCGAAGAAACATTTAATTCAGTTTTACTTGAATAAATATGTTACACAAATTTATAAACGATTTTAAATCAATTCTGTAATAAACCTGAATTAAAATTTGTCATTTCTTTTTCAAATGTTTCTATTGTATGATCACATAATTTTTCCAAATCTTCTAAGCCTCTTCTCATTACATCAATTGCTCTAACATTATTTGCTTGTATTCGAAAGTGAATTTTATAGTCTGTTGGATGTGAAATCGTGTACCCACAAAATTTAACTTCAGGGCTGAAACATAGAATCATATTTAGTAAAAATAAAATAATACATTTACCAATAAACTATAAATTTTCCTTACTATCTACTAATTATTGAATGAAGGGCGTTTCCTAACGTATGTCCTTCATCTTGAAGTATAAATGTTCTTGATGATTCTCCAGCATTTTCATCACCACCAAGCTATTAAAAATTCAAATGTGACTTCTTGAAAAATTACTAAATGTTGGATTTAATTGTTCTTTACTTACTTCTGCCAAGGTATTCATCTTCTAAGAATGATCAATTAAAAAGTCTAATTTTAAATTTTGCTGTTATATTTTCTTATTGTCAGTCGTCAATACACCCTACGGTATGAAATTTCTAGAGGTTATATTTTCATTGTTCATTTTATTTTGGTTTTTATTTTTCATCATAGACTACAATACATATGTAATATGTATGTAGATCACGAGTATTATTGACATTGACAACGGAGAAATGAGAAGCTCTGTTTTATTGGAACTGAGGAAGTGATAATTCTTATATTTCTAACTTCCTCATTGAAGAAGCATATTTTTTTGGCACTCAGTTTCTCTATTCGATAATAGAGGTTACTACGAAAAATATCACTTCCTCAGTGCTTTCGTGTCAAAGTATCATATGAATTGAAGTTTGAGGCTATTACGTGAACTTGTAATTTGTATTCTTGATTTGCTTCGTAATCTTGGTTTTTTTAGTGAAATTTGTTTAAGTACGTAATTTAATTTTTTATCATGTTTTTTTTTTGCATTTAAAAAGAGGCTATTCTTAAGAAGAAGATAAGTGATCTGAGCAAAACTGAAGTGATCATGTATCACTTATCCAATACGTATCCAATAAAACACAGCTAATGGTATGTTAGCACGAATTCGCTACTTCGCTTCAATTTGGAATATCCACTGGCATTTAGTTTTTACTATATTGGTCAACCTGTTTTGGCCGGTGTTTTGTGGGCTACGTGTCAATTTCATTGAGCTGTGATCTCTCAAATCAGTACTAAAGGAAAAGGTTTTGTCGTGGTTCTTTAATTATTGTGAAGGTGTGATTATCTACCAATTTCGTGATGTTTATTTAAGTAAATTCAAGAGAAAATTTCACTAAATACAGTAGTTTTAGAAATAATTAAATCATTTAAATACGCTAATTTAATATTATTTAAATACAAAAACAATGAATCGACCTACAAAATTATTAAATCGTAGAACTGCTGGCTACAGTAGTCTTATCACTTTTGCTGTATTATTATTAGCATGGATTTCTGGTTTTTCATCACGTCTATTCGCAGTTATACGTTTTGAAAGTATCATACATGAATTTGACCCATGGTTTAATTATAGAGCAACAGCATATATGGTTGAACATGGATTTTATAAATTTTTAAATTGGTTTGATGAACGTGCTTGGTATCCGTTAGGAAGAATTGTTGGCGGTACTGTTTATCCAGGTTTAATGATAACATCTGGTGGAATACATTGGATACTACATACATTAAATATACCAGTTCATATAAGAGATATTTGTGTATTCTTGGCTCCAATTTTTAGGTACTTCTTACCTTTTTTTCTTCCAAAAACTTTAAATTTTTATTCTTAATTTCTAGTGGTTTAACAGCAATTTCAACATATCTGTTAACTAAAGAATTATGGTCACCAGGTGCTGGTTTATTTGCAGCTAGTTTTATAGCTATTGTTCCAGGGTATATAAGTCGTTCTGTAGCTGGTTCATATGACAACGAAGGAATTGCTATTTTTGCTTTACAGTTCACATATTATCTATGGGTCAAATCTGTGAAAACAGGCTCTGTATTTTGGTCATCTATGACAGCATTATCATATTTTTATATGGTATCAGCATGGGGTGGTTACGTATTCATTATAAATTTAATTCCGCTACATGTTTTTGTTTTATTAATAATGGGAAGATATTCACCAAGGATATTAACAAGTTATACGACATTTTTTATTCTTGGTTTAATACTTTCAATGCAAATACCATTTGTTGGTTTTCAGCCGATACGAACTAGTGAACATATGGCTGCAGTTGGTGTATTTGCTCTATTAATGGCTGTAGCTTTTCTGAAACATCTTCAAACGATTTTATCAAAAAGTGAATTTAAAAAACTATTCATTGTTGGTGGTCTATTAGCTGCAGGGTTAGTATTTGCAACTGTTGTACTTTTAACAGTAATGGGTGTTATTGCACCATGGAGTGGACGTTTTTATTCATTATGGGATACAGGATATGCAAAAATTCATATACCAATTATTGCTTCAGTATCAGAACATCAGCCGACAACATGGTTTTCATTTTTCTTTGATTTACATATTCTTGTTTGTGCATTTCCAGTTGGGTTATGGTATTGTATAAAAAAAATTAATGATGAAAGAGTATTCATCGTTCTGTATGCTATAAGTGCAGTTTATTTTGCTGGTGTTATGGTACGTTTGATGCTTACATTAACACCAGTTGTTTGTATGTTGGCTGGTGTTGCATTTTCATGTTTACTAGAAGTTTTCTTAAAAGAGGATACTGCACCAAATAAACAATCAAATGAAGAAAACGATGAAAATTCTGTGGAGAAGAAACATATGTATGACAAGGTTAGCTTTTTGAAAGAGATTTTAATATAGTATAAAATTTTTCAATCGATTTTATAACTTAATTTTAGGCTGGTAAACTGAAACACCGTCCGAAACATGACACCTCACATGAAACAAGCACTGGTATCGGTTCAAATTTAAAAAGTGTCGTTATTGTTGCCGTTTTAATGTTACTAATGATGTTTGCTGTACATTGTACTTGGGTAACAAGTAATGCATATTCAAGTCCATCAATAGTATTGGCATTCCATAATAGTCAAGATGGGTAAGATTGATTTCACTATCATTAGTTCAAAATTCCATGCTTATTTTGTATAATCAAGGAAAAATACTGTTGTGAAACAAAAATAAATGTGAAAACATTGAAAAAAAAATTTTTTTTTCCAGAACACGTAATATTCTTGATGATTTCCGTGAAGCTTATTATTGGTTGTCACAGAATACAGATGATGATGCACGTATAATGTCATGGTGGGATTATGGCTACCAAATTGCCGGAATGGCAAATCGTACAACTTTAGTTGACAATAATACATGGAATAATAGTCATATTGCATTAGTCGGGAAAGCAATGTCATCACCAGAGGATAAAGCATACGAAATAATGACATCGCTAGATGTTGATTATGTTTTAGTTATATTTGGTGGTGTTATTGGTTACTCTGGTGATGATATAAATAAATTTTTATGGATGGTTCGTATTGCTGAAGGTGAACATCCAAAAGATATCCGTGAATCAGATTTCTTTACGGATCGTGGAGAGTTTCGTATTGATTCTGAAGGTGCACCAGCATTATTAAATTGTTTAATGTACAAATTAAGTTATTATAGATTTGGCGAATTAAAATTGGATTACAGGTATGATCTTTTACTAATATTAAGATACATACAAGAATACAAATTATTATTTTCAAATATTAAATTCTCTATACTTAAATATTTTATTTTCAGAGGTCCAGCTGGTTATGATAGAACTAGAAATGCAGTTATTGGTAATAAAAATTTTGAATTAACATATTTAGAAGAGGCTTATACATCAGAACATTGGCTTGTTCGTATATACAGAGTTAAGAAACCACATGAATTTAATCGTCCATCATTGAAACCAACTGAAAAAACAATTCGTACTACCAATTTTGTTTCCAGAAAGGTAAATTGTTATATAACAAAAAGTAATTACATATATACTTTATTTAATTTAATTAAATTAATTTTTATTTAGACTGCAAAACGGCGGAGGGGATTCATTAAAAACCGGCCCGTTGTCATTAAAGGAAAACGCAACAATAAATAGATAAAAAAAATATTAAACTTCTTTTCCTAGTTTTTATTTAAAAAAAGAAAAAAAATATTTACTAAATGAGAATTAATTAAAAAAAATTTTTTTATAGAATTTAAAATTAAATCGAGAAAGTTAAAAAAATATATCAAATTTAAAAAGGAAAAAAAAAAAAGAAACAAATGTAGTAAAAATTAAATGAATACATTTAGTTTATACTCTGTAATTCATATTTTGTATGTGGCCTTACTGCTAAAAATGGAAAATAGATCCTTTTTTGTAATTAATTATTTCATATGCAATTCAATTTTCATTTAATAAACTTTTTTTTTTCTTCTTTTTACCTTCAGAAAACAGAAAATTTATAAAAGTAGCTTCATTTTAAATGTTAATCTGGTTTATACAACAAAAGGATTTCAAAATGAAAAATTAATTTCTTTAATTGCTTGGGAGCCACAAACAAATTTTTCTTTTCATCTTTTTTTTTTTAGAATATGTATTTTTTCAACTTTCATTACATTTTAGGTACATTAAACTTATTTCAAATCAATTTTATACTTTTTTCGTTTTTGTGTGATATTTTTAGCATTCACTTACACGTGTTAATTCAAGTAATTAATAAGAAAAACGATTTAATGATTAGTAAATGAATACATAATTGAGAAATAATTATAATAATACAAAAGCAACAAGAATTTGTTGTTTTTGTCATGTTTTTTTTTTTTTTTTTTTGTAATTGATTGTAGTTATAGGGATAGTTTTTGAAAAAGAAACGTTATCAATATTTTTGAGACTTTATTTTTTACTTTTGTTTTATTTTTATTTTTTTTGCCAGTGCAGTGCATTTAAATTTATTAAATTGTTTTGTTGAGAAAATAAAGTAAAAACCAATTTGCTTTCTTTTTATGTTGTAAAAACTTAAAATTGATTTTACTTAAATTCATTTTCTGGATTTTATTGTTCCTCTGGCCTTTCCCTCTTTTGCCATTATGTGTTTTATTAGAGCGTTTTGAAATAGATTTTGATTTAAAAATTACAAGTCAATTAATCTTTAAATTTTTAATAACTTAATCTGTATTTAAAAACAAAAAATGTGAGAAATTGAAAAGTTTTCAAAAATTATTAAGAGGGAAATAAAGAGTAAGTTAACAACACTTACGTTTATGTACTTTTATTTTGAGTTTTGTTTGACATTTTTTCATTTCTTTTTATTTTATTCTGAACTGAACTCCGAAGAAATTGACGTTTATTCTTTTCAGGCATTCTTTTTGCTCAGTCCTTTCGCGGATTCCAAGAACAACGTGTGTTAGTTGATTGAGTTGAGGCGTCTCGTGCTTGAGACCCTCATTTTTAATTTTTATTAATTTTTTATAGATTACATTTTATTAATTTTGCAATATATTTTACGTAACTGTGTATAAAGTGAAGATTTTTATCATAATTTGGAATTTCCATACAACTATTAAAACACGGTTACAAAATCGATTTTTTTTTGTCCAATATTCTGTGTTGGTGGCTGAGATAAGAAATTATTTTTGCAACAATGTCGGATCAATATAATTTAGTAAATGGGAATCATTATGAAGCATTACATATTAAACGTTTAAATATGTATAAATCAAAGGTATCAGTTGTTCTAGGTGCCCAATGGGGCGATGAAGGTAAAGGAAAAGTTGTGGATATGCTAGCATCTGATGTTGATGTTGTATGTCGCTGTCAAGTAAGTTAAATTATCCTGAATATTAAAATAAACCGCAAAAATACATTTTTTTTACATTGAAATATTTTTTATTTGAAAATATTTAAGATTTGTTTTCTTTTCGTCGTCATAGATATTTCATAACAATATTCGATAATTTCCATGATTAATTTGTCCACATACATACTTATGTATGTTTACATAACATTTGCGCGAAAGTTTTTCTATATTTTCTAAACTATTATTAAATATTTGTAATAACGCTATAACTACAGTTCTATTGAAAATTAAAAAGTAGCGAAGTAACAAAGTCAAAATAATATAGGCTAAAATTACTAATTGTCACATGTTTCGTTTTTTTTAAATATGTATGTGCTGATTCAGTGATTAAATTCAAGGTTACGCACGTCATTTTTTAGTCAACGCTTCGAAATATTAGTTAAAAGTTAACAACACACACAGCAAGTATATTCTCTTGTTCAATTCAGAATCATTGGGAGAATTCGAATAATATATCTTCAATTTTATAATTTTTTTTTTATCTGTAAGATAAAAGTACAATACAATATATTATATGACTTTCTTTTGTATTGTGAAGTTTAGTTAATGTATAACGTAAAAATGAATAGAGTCAGTGACTATTAGTCTCACTGACACAGGGTGACCATTTTTATTAGATATGTATACATATAGCCAATGTATTAAAACTATAAAAGCCTTAAATTTAAAAATTCCATTTATTTTTTCACACAAATTTCATGTTGTTTCTATCTGGGTAAAAGTAAAAGATACAAAAGTAATATGTAATCAGAAATAGTATTATAATAAAATATACTTAGGTACGCCTTCTTGAAAATCTTTATGCTTTTATTAGAAAATAAAATCTACATTTAATTTTGAGTCACATGCTTTTATTTATTTACATTTCCAATAATTCTTGAAAATTACAGTCATTTTTAAAAAATACTATCGCCATCCAATGACATTATAAAATGAATACATTAAAATACTAGATAGGATATACCTATCTTCTCTAAAATTGTGACACTATATACATATTGTAGTAACTGAAAAACATGAAAAAAACGACATTCGACTCGGCCGGGAATCGAACCACGGGACCTTTTCTTTGCCGGAGAAATGCTCTAACCACTGAGCTACCGAATGCCATGTCGTTTGCTGTTCTCAGTTACCACCTAAATCATTGATGAAGAATACTCAAACCTCCTACAATATGTATGTAATTTATCAAAGCTTTCTTTCTTACTCTTTAAAATATCAAAATTTAAATTAGGTACAAAGAAACTTAACTTGATTTCATTGTTATTTAAGTTCAATATTTTCGATTTCATTGAAAATTCACTTTTTCTTTCTCCTTGATAAAAATTTGTATTTTAGCAAGGTGTATCCTATCATGTTATTGTGTTTTCTGTATTTTTATTCAATTTAGTTATACCTATACATTATGTACCATATATTAAATTTAAAAAATTTCCCATTGGTTATTATATGTATGTAAGTAATTACATATGTTTATATTCTTGAAAATTAAGTTTTTGGCATTTATTCAGAATTTAGTAAAAAAAAAATTATCTCTTACATAAATTAATCTTATTTCGTATTAAAATACAATCACTTTTGTTATGTTTATTTTTTTATTTGCTTTATTTATTCCAATTCCTTTTTTTTTTGTTTTGTTTTTAAATATAAACTAAACCAAAATTAAATTTATTAAAATTTTTAAAATTAAATTTGTACACATATACCTACCTATGATTTTTTTAATATTTTTATTTTTTATTATTGTTTTCACTGAAACTAAGTTGAGTTAATATTTTACGTAAACAAGAAAGATATTGTATGTAAACAAAAAGTAAAATCATAATTGTATAACACTTTTTATAGAATATGCTTATTTAGCTATCCTACCAACCTATCAATTTTTATTTTACTTTTTATCTAATTTAAGTGACATTTAATTTTTTATTTATTCCATTTTTTTTCTATATAAAGGATAAACTTTCAATAATTAATGTACTTAATTTTTATTATTAAAGCGTTTTTATTATTCAAATACAAAAATAAAAATAACAATATAAAAACAAATATATCCAGTGCCTAGATTCGCTCATTCTATTTTAATGTCACGTGCTAATAATTTTTTTTAAAGATATTTTTTAATTTTCGTATACCTAAATGAAAAACAAAAAATTTTCCTTACGCATGCATATTTAAAGAATACATTCATATACCTATAGTATACATATTATATATATTGAAAAATGTTTACATAAGCTTTTTCAATTTTATTGAGACATCATTTAAAAAAAAAAAATTCAAAGAATTATTTATATCTATAAAAATATAAACAATGAAATATAACTATAGATACTTTTTATTCTAAACAACCTTTTGAACTGAATTGATAATATAATTTGTTATACTTTGTACGTGTTTTTTAAACAAATATCAATATTCATCTTTAGGGAGGTAATAATGCTGGTCACACAGTTGTTGCTGATGGAAAAGAATTCGATTTTCATCTTTTACCAAGTGGAATCATCAATGAAAAATGTATATCCGTTATAGGTAAGAAAAAAAAAAGAAAAAAAAAACTTGTATTGATTGTTTATGGTTTTTTTGGCCTTAGGTTGATTTTATTTTCTTCATTTTAACTTGGAGTTATTACTTGGTTTAATTAACTTTATTCAGTCAATCATGATCATTGAAATATGCAAAATCTCTCTAGTTAATTTAAATTTCAGTTAATATGCTAATCAATGCTTCACAAAAAATAACCGTTAAATTAATTTATAATGTTTGTTGCTTTTTTATGTCTCGTGACAAATTCTGTGAGGATAACTGACACTTGTTTGTATAAGATAAATGAAATTACGAATTACTAGCATTAATAACAAAAAAAGTATAAGAAATTAACTGATAACAAGTATAAAGTGTTTTATTATTTTTGCGCGTTATAACAAATTATGTATTGTTCAAGAATTTGTTTTCACTTCTTTTGTCAGTAAGAAGGAAAAATATAAAAATAAATTTCAGAATGATTTCATTAAATTTCCTTAGTGAAAGTTAAAACTACGGAAAATATACAAATTCTCACAGACAATTAATGACACTATTTAATTATATTGTATAATATGTATATGTATATACATACATAGTTAAATAGATAAATTAAAAAAAAAAATACTTAATTAATTAAGAAATTGTACGTAAATGTATACATATGGTACATATACCTACCTAGAAAATAAAAGTGATTTTATTTTACATTGATGAAATATGTCACGATCAAGTAATAAAATAAACTACATAAATAAGTCTGAACGCATATATAATATAAGAAAACTCATAGAAAATCTTTTAAATTAATTTGCCAAAATAGATCGACTTTCAACATTGAACTCTTAACAAATATTTATACATTTACTACTACTTATATTATAAAATCCTACATTAAATATATATATATATTATTTAAAAAAAAAATGTAAAAATTAGTAGAACAATGCAAAAGATACATAAGCTGAATATAATTTTATTAAAAAATCAACAAATATATTTGCAATGAAAACATACATAATTCTGTACGTTTAGTACACATAAAAATAATTTTTTTTTCTCATTTTAATTTTAATTTTTTCGTCTTGTTGTCTGAAAAAATAATAACAGTTTTTTTATTTTCAGAAATGAAATTTTAAAATAAATTAAAATGTATAGCTATTTGCCACTAAAAAAATTTAAGCAAAATGCATTAATTAATTTTATATTTTGAATAACAATAAATAATTTTTGTAGAGTTTTTTTTCTACTTGTGTTTATTTTCAATTTTTTATTTAAATTTAGACCAAATTTTTATATATTTATTTTCTACTTCTAGTTGTATATTTTGTGCTGTTTAAAGAAAATTTTATCTAAATAAAAAATTAAAATTTACTTGTTGATAATATAAAAACTTGTTAAGCTATACCTACATAATTTTGTTATCGTTAATATTTGAAAAATTGTATTTTTATTTATGCATTTAACTACATAATAATTATAAATTACGTTATACTTCGAAATTATAATATATATTTGCTGCATTACATATCAAGTTGAATGGCAGATAATTTTTATTATATGATATACATATGTAAATAGAATAAAAATTATCAATATTATACATAAATATACAAACTTTATATCTAATAGTACAATTTATAATGAATAAACATTTTTTATCTAGAATAAAAAATTTATAAAAAATAATGATTTTGTAAATTTCATAATTGTTATTGGTCTGTTTTGTCAAATATTTACTTTGCGACATACATATGTACTCGTATGTATACGTACATACCTATATAATATCTCACGATCATGATGTAGATTCATCAGAAAGTACCTAATCAATTTTAGATTTGGGTTTTCTGTAGGCTTTTTTGTTCTTCAAAAAGCTTTTTCAATGTCATCTAAAATAAATTTCCTATTAACCATGACAATGTATTTCAAGTACACATGACATGGACCAAGGCGAAAATTACTTTTAAAAAATGTAGGACTAATGAAAAAAGTATCGAGACATTTAAATGCAGACGAATTAAAATATTACTTAGAATAATATTGATCTAATTTTCAACTTTCTTGCGCAATGGTCTATTTCTTTTTTTTTTGTTTTGAATGTTTATTATATTTACACTTTCAATCGACTTTTATGTTACAATAAATAGAATCATAAACTTCTTTATTTTTATAATACATTTGTAAAAAAATTTTCCCATAAATTATGTCATTTTTTCTACTGAAGAAAATTAATTAAACTCTTAAAGAAGCAACAAAATTTAAATCCTTGAATTTCATTACTCAACTATACGTTATTTATATAGAATAAATAGAATTAACTTATGTGCTACCCGTACTATCAACGTAGAAAATAGGAAAAAAAAAGAGTTGAAACAACGATGTCACTAACTAGAACAAGTAATTTAATTTACTTTTATTTATTTAATTTAATTTATTTTTATTTTATAATGTAAAAGTAAGAAAAAAAATTATATTTGTAAAAATTTCAGGGTTAAAATAAATATTCAAAATATTTTTTTGAAAAAATGAAGTATAAAATAATTATAAATTTTTTTCTGCTTGTTTTTCATTTTTCAAATAGGAAATGGTGTTGTGATTCATTTACCCGGATTATTTGATGAATTAAAAAAAAATGAAGCTAAAGGTTTACATAGCTGGCAAAATCGTTTAATTATATCTGATCGTGCACATTTAGTATTTGATTTTCATCAACAAGTTGACGGTATGCAAGAAGCTGAAAAAGGTGGTAAATCATTAGGTACTACAAAAAAAGGTATTGGACCAGCATACTCAAGTAAAGCAACAAGAAATGGTATTCGTGTTGGCGAATTATTGGGTGATTTTAATCTATTTAAGGAGAAGTATGTCATGTTTTCTTAATATTCATCTTTAATTTTGCATTAATGATAATTTTCCATTTTTTAAAAATATTTTCAGATTTTTATCAATCGTTTCAACTTATCAGAGGCTGTTTCCTACTATTAAAGTCGATGTTGAAACTGAATTACAAAGGTAGTAATAATTATTCTATATTAGTTTATTAAAAAAAAAAAAAAAAAAAAAAAAAAAAAACTTATTTGTCACAGATATAAAACATATGCTGAAAATCTGAGACCATACGTCAAAGATACAATATGCTTTTTGCACACAGCATTACGTCAGGGAAAAAAAATTTTAGTTGAAGGAGCAAATGCTGCGATGCTGGACATCGATTTTGGCACATATCCATATGTTACAAGTAGTAATTGCAGTATAGGTGGTGTACTAACTGGTTTAGGTTTACCACCACAAACTATTGGTGAAGTAATTGGTGTTGTTAAAGCATATACAACACGCGTTGGAGATGGACCATTCCCAACAGAACAGAAAAATGTATGTAAATTTTAATTATTGAATTGTAAATGTGAAAATTTTCATATTTTACATCATATATAGGAAATTGGTGAACTTCTTCAAAATCGTGGGCATGAAATTGGTGTTACTACAAAACGAAAACGTCGTTGTGGTTGGCTTGATTTACCATTACTTAAATATACTTCACTTGTTAATGGTTATACAGAAATTTGTTTAACAAAACTTGATATACTTGATACATTATCAGAAATTAACGTTTGTGTTGGGTAAGTTTTTCTTCTACAATTAATTGTCAAGGATGCTAAAATTTTAGAATTTATTATTTCTTCCTTTTTTTTATTTTTTTTTAGTTACAAATTAAACGATAAAGAATTGGATCATTTTCCGGGTACAATTTCAGAATTAGAACAAATTCAAGTTGAATATAAAACATTACCTGGTTGGCAGGAAAGTATTGAAAATGTTCGAGAATTTAATCAATTACCAAAGAATGCACAAATTTACGTACGTTTCATTGAAACTGAATTGGGTATTCCAATACGATGGGTTGGTGTTGGTAAAAGTCGTGAGTCAATTATTAATGTTCACTAGTGCTAATTACATATAAATCTACTACTAATTTCATTTCTTAAAATAAAAATTTTTTGTTTCTTTTTCTTTTGCTTTAAGTCCATATTATAAAAAAAAGGATAAATATGTAGCAAAGTCATTTAAACATACATTTAAAAAAATAATAGTAATAAGATAAGAGGAAAAATTAACTAGAAAATTAAGCTTTAAATACAAATTCATAAAATATACTTTATTTGAATTATTTTTTTCAAATTCTGAATAATATTATTTGTTAAATTTTTTGAACTTTATTTCAATCTAAAGCTACAATCAATGTAAATAAAAACGAGAAAATTAGAAAATTTCCTGTTTTTTAATCTTTACTAGAAAAAACATAACACATACATATAATATTTCAAATTATATTAGAAAAAATTGGTATTTTAGAATAATTGATTTTAAATTGTTACATAGACCATTAAAATAATACATATACATATTTAAATAACTAAGTTTGATACAAAATCATATACATATATTATTGATAATGTTCCTTTTTCATTTTTAATTTTAAATAGCAAAATTAAATAGAAGAAATATAAACACAAACGCCACATAGTTTAAATTGTTTGAATTTTTTCTCCCACTTTCCTGAAATAACTTGCAAAAATATATACTTTTTTTTTTTTTAAATAAACATTAAATGCAACAAAGTTAACAGGAATTGATGCAGTTCTTTAACACAAAAGCAAATCCTGTCCATAAAAAATTAAAATAATCTTTTATACTAAAAATATATTTATAACAAAAAATTTTTTTGAATGCCAAAAAATTAAGTAAATAAATATTTATAAATTAATCTGAAAATGAAAATCACTTAAAATTTCAAAGTGATAAAATAAAATGAAAATTTTCCTATTATTTTAAATATTAGTCAATATTCATTATTTCATTATACAAAAAAAGGTACGTTTAAATTTCGCTGAGGTTAAACTAAGATATGATAGTAAGTGTGAATTAAAAACATTACATTTCAAGGATATAAAATTTGCGATATTAAAATGAAAAATTTTCAATAAGAGTTTTTGACAAATATGTTATACGAGAAAAGTATTTTCATTTCAACAGCATTCTAAAAAAAAAAGTGAAAAAGAAAATCTTTTTTAACTGTACTTAAAAAAAGTAATTATTAATTTAAAAATGTTTAAAATGAATAAATGCATTGAAAAAACTAAATAAGTTGGCGCACAAAAATTATAGCAACAAAAAAAAAAAGAGTTTAAAAGAAAATTAATTAGGCACTGAAAACATTAATGGGCTCACGACTTTTTTTTTGGTGCTAGCTAAATAATTATCAAAACAAAATTATTCCAATAAAATTTATGTGCTTATAATTATAAATATTTATAAGAAAATTTAAAAAAAATTAATACACAAAATTTCAAAATTTAAATTACAAAATTTAACATTTTTAATTAGGATATTTTCAATGATTAATTGTATTTGTTCAAAATTTGTCATTAAAATAAATAAAAAGTAAAAGAAAATGTGTTTTTTTTAAATAATAAAAGATTTCTTAAATTTTATTGATTAGAAACTATATAAACACAATAGCCATGTTTAATTAAAACCCAGTAAATTAATTCGACTAAAAGTTGACTTGAAAAATTAAATATTTGAAAATAAATAAACAATTGATTTTTCATATATTATTTTAATATATTTATGTCTTAAGTCTATTTTCATAAAAATGAGCTTTAATCAACCTTTCATAAAAATTTATCACAAAAAATTATTACTTATAAAATTCAAAAAATACTTTCATATTTTTGACTATATTTCTACATTGATTGTTTCAGATTCATGTTCAGGACTTGAAGATGATAATGAAATTAAATTTGAATTCATTTCTTTTTCCCGCCTTTCTCTCCTTTCTCTGGCTCTACGATTTTGAAACCATATTTTTACCTGAACAAATGAAACAAAAAGTTATTATTTAGTTAAAGTAAAATTCCTAGGCTCCAACTACTAATTAATAGTATAGAATACATTAAATAATTTATTTACCCTTGTATTTGTTAATTCCAGTTCCGTTGCTAATTTACTAGCTTCTTCTGAACTAAGATAATTTGATTCTTTATAGGAACTTTCTAAAGCATTTAATTGTGCTGGAGTAAAAGGAACTCTTGGTAAACGACCTGGCGTTCTTTTAATTGGCCCTATACGTAAGGATCCTAATAATTAAAGATAAAAGAAAAAAGTACATATTTTATTAATTAACGTTACACTTAAAAGCAAAATTTATCACTTGGAAGTTTTGGTGGTTTATATCTTGTGTAATTTAACCAATCAAAAACAGGAACAATTTGATTATTATAATTTACAATTTTTTTCGAATTAATTTGATGATATTTAATTTTCTCAAATTGTACATTTCGAATTGTAATTTGTGAACGTCCTGCTTTATTTAAAATATATTCAATACTAAAATTACTGCTGCTACGATCCATTTTTTGATAATTATCACAATTTTCAATTATTCTATCTTCATTACTTTTTAAATATGACATTTTTATTCTCGAACGAAGGAAAATTCAAAACTGAAAACGTGGAATCATAATGCTCTTCCTTATATACTACATAATTTGAAAACGAAGATATATACTTTTTTTCTTAAAAAAATTTTATTTTATCCTAATGCAACAATTATTTTTTTTTAACAATCAGCAAATATCCTTAAATATCATCCCTACTCATTGTGTGATAAAGGATCATCCCAAATATCAATTCAGGCATATAAAATGGGCGTAGTCAGTTTTTTTTAAGCGGCACTCGTTAGAAAAAAATGAGCATATAAAATGGTGATTAAATTTACATTTCACTTTAGTAGATTTCTTTCATATCCCCTGCATCAGCTACCGTTTTGTATAATAGATACAATTGTATCATTTCAAAGAAAATAAACGTATTTCCATGTACTGGCCCTCCTGCTGTTTGCTTCCTTATAGGAAGTTTCTTGTTTTTCGCATTATTCATAATGTGGTTTTTTTTTTTGATTGATTTGAAAATAGTAGTGCGGTAAATTCAAAATCAAATCAGTACAAAGAAAGAATTTAAAGTATCTATTACATATTAGTAATTTGTTGTTTAAACATATTTTGCCAATAACAATTTTCGGGAACCACTGATTATGTTATACATACATATTATGTATTAACAAAAAAACCAACATTCAGTATTTAAAGATTTTCATGTGATATATTCTCTATTAACTGTTGAATACCTTATTTCAAGTATCAGATTTCTTATCTGGATTGATGATCTTTTAGAAGATATATATGTACATATATTATTCATTTCTACCAGTTTTGTTTTTCTTCTGAATATTGTTGAAAATCTAGAAAACAACTTATTTTGTGGTTGACTTGACACAAATTTATATCAATAAAATCCATCTGTGGAATTGTATATTTCCATCATTATTATTATTATTATTTAATGAATTTCAATTGATAAAATGGAATAGGGTAGAATTGTACCTATTTACTTATCAACAAGTAACATGAATGAGAGAACATTTGAAGTAAAAATTGTTTAGATATTGAATTATATAATTATGTGGTTGGTTATTATATTTTTTTTTTCTGGTTTTAATAAGAATTACAAATTTAAGTAGATTAGAACACGAGACAATTTATTATTATTATTTTTTTTTTTAGCTTGATGAAACGTAGATAACTGTTATTGTTAAATTATTAAATTGAACTTACCGTCTTAAGAAATAAGAATATAACATTTTACAAAAATCAATGTATAAAAAAAATTAGCTTGCATTTTATACTTTAAAATTTAAATTTAACATTTCTAAATGTGGTTTAGAAAGTTTCATTGTTTATTTTTATATATTTTCTTATCTTCATCCTTATTTTAAAAAAGTATCAGTACACAAAAAGAGTAACCGCGAAGAATTAAACTAATCGCCTTTTAAATATTCAAAATACATAAATATCCTGCTGTGTTGAATGTTGCAGAAAATTATTACAAATACCTACCTATTTAAAAAAATAAAAAATAAAATCAGTGTAATTTGATCCATCTCTATTTTCTCTAGCAGAAAATTGGAAAGTTAATATTTTGTATTGTTTATGAGAAAATTTGAAATTTTATTTGATTTAATACCGTTTTCTCTTTTTTAATAGGTTTTTGTTTTCAAAACATTGTATTTTCCTAAAAAAAAATACAAATAACTAATTTACTATTCCTATTGAAAAAAATTTACATATTTTACATGCATATAAAAGGTCGTAATTTTGAATTTCATCTAAAGAAAATATATATTTAAAGAGCTCCAATCGACTCCAAGCAAAAGCTGTAAATAAAAGGTAGAGAGGTGAAGAATTTTATTTAGAACCTGTTATTTGAATATCTATTATTAAGCGACCTACTAATATATATAGTACATACATACATATATCGGCTCAACTCACGTATTAATATTTTACTTCACTTCTATTGAATACCAAAAGCTGAATAATTTTTATAAAATAAATTATAAAATTTAACAGCAGTGTTAAAACAACGTTACTGCTATACAGTTGATATAATCTCATAAAAAGTGTTTTTGGCTTATTTTTTTTATTATAAATAATACAATAATTTTTCTGTAATGGCTTGTAAAAAATTTTTTACACTGAATAATGGCTTGAAAATGCCAGCACTTGGGATTGGAACTTGGCAAGTAAGTATTTCTTTTTTTCTTTAATGTTTTTTTTTTTTTACTTTGATTTTATTTAAAAAATAATCATACATTAACTACACATTTTTACTTTATTTTCATAATTTTGGTTAAAAGATACCAACATTATTTCTTCTTGATATAGGTAATTTGTGTAGGTGTGAAATAATATACAAAAATTGCAAGTCATTACAATGAGACGTGATTAAAAAATAACTTAAAAAATTTACTATATAGGTACATAGGTACTTAATTTATTTTGTAATCAAAATTTTATTGAAAATGAAAAAAAAAAAAAAAGTAGTTAAAAAACTATGAATTATAATTACCTACATAATTAATATTTGTATCTATAATTAGCTTTTTTGTTTCACAGAAAATATGTACTATTAATAATATAATAATATGGAGATTTTTTATTATTGTATAAAAAAGATATTTACATATTTCATCATATCAGTATGTACATATCATGAAAGTACATTCAATTCAAAGATTTAAATATGTATACATGTATACATACATATATAATTTTATTGAAGGTTTTTCTTTTCTGTTACTTTAATTAAAAATAAAATTGAAATGTTTTTACATAGTAAATGTCGTGATATTTTGACACGATTGAAAAAAATGCTGATATAGGTACTTACATATATATTTTTTAATGTTCTTTAAATTGAGATAATAATGTTTATTTTTATCATATCTTGCTGATTAAAAGTTGAATTACATTCAACTTCACTTTTTTAGAAAATTCCTTTTCTTAGGTTTTTTGTGTTTTGTTAGGCTCCAGATAATGAAGTCGAAACTGCTTTAAATCATGCTCTTGAAGTTGGGTATCGCCACGTTGATTGTGCTCCAGTTTATTTAAATGAAAAAGCTATTGGTCGTGTCTTAAATAAATGGTTAACATCTGATAAAATTAAAAGAGATGAACTTTTTGTAGTTACTAAATTACCACCACCAGGTAAATAAAATATTATAGTAATAAATCTCAGTACTTTTAAAATTTTAAAATTTAGCAGTTTAAAAGATTTTAAAATTTTCCATTTCTAGCTAATAGACCAAGCGGTGTTGAAAAATTTCTTCGGAAATCATTAAGTGACCTTCAGTTATCTTACGTTGATCTTTATTTGATTCATACACCTTTTGGAATTCCAGAAATTGAAGGTGATTTTCCACGTGATGAAAGTGGAAACGTCGTTTTCGATAAGGATACGGATCATGTAGCTACATGGAAGGTATTCATAAAATTAGATTTGTAAAAATTCTCAGTTAAAATCACACTTTTTAAATTTTTTTTTACCTGTAGGAAATGGAAAAAATGGTTAACATCGGTTTGACGAAAAGTATTGGAGTTTCGAATTTTAATAAAAAACAAGTACAAAGACTGTTGGATAACAGTTTAATAAAACCAGCTTGTTTGCAAGTAAAAACCGGATTTTATTTTTAAATATTACATATAAGTTTTATTTTTATTCTATTTTAAAATTTAGATCGAATTACATATTTATTTGCAACAAAATGAATTGGTTGACTTTTGTAAACAAAATAATATCATTATAACTGCTTACGCACCGCTTGGGTCAAAAGGTATTGCTCAATTAAATAAAATGGCAGGTGTTAAGTAAGTACATACATTGATACATATGTACATACATATATTGGTTGTAACTTGTAATTGATAAAAAATAATCCCTTATTTTTCTTTGTTCGAAGTCGTGAGCTGCCTGACTTGATGGATAATCCTAAAATTTTAGAAATTTCAAAAATTCATAATAAAACTCCAGCACAAGTACTGTTAAGATGGATAATTCAACGCAATATTTCAGCAATACCAAAAAGTACAAATCCAGAAAGATTACTTCAAAATATTGATATTTTTGATTTCTCATTGAGTGAAAATGAAATGAATGAAATTGCTAAACTTGATAAAGGAATACGTGTTTGTGATTTTTCATTCTTTAAGGGGTGAGTAATTTAAAAAAAGAGAAAACATTCATTTTTTTATTAAAATTAATATATTTCGTTTGTTTGTAGCATTCAAAAGCATCCAGAATTTCCATGGTAAATTTAATTTATAGTATAGTAATTATACATACACTTTTTGTACTTTTGAAATGTTTAAATAAATTTTCATATTAACTTTAAACAATGCCAATATATATTCTTATAGTATCTGCTCTGTGCTTCAACGATAGATTTTATGCCCACCTGTTATTTTATAGGACTAGAAATACTGATGGGTTATGGGTATACATTGGATTCTTGCATAAATTTCAAAAATTCATATATAGCGTAGGCAAAAAATCGTGTCCTAACCTAACCATGTTTTGTTCATAGATATGTGTAACTTGTAACTTGTAAAGGACTACATTTTTTAACACCAGTACTTAATAGAATAATGTTGTTAAGACAATCTGAAAAATATACAACGAATTACAGATTAAAAATTAAAATTGATATTCAATTAAATTTACCATATCCAAAAAAATTTAATAAATGCTTAACTGCCTGATAGGCTGTGATAGGACCATAAAGTTAAAAATAAAAAATTCACATATAAAACAATAATCTTTCATTTTTTATAACAAAATTTTTGTCTCATCCCTTACTCGGGTTATGACGTCTACATTGAATGCGATGTTTTGATTTGACAGTTTGAAAACCTTTCATACTGCTCGTTGATTTTGAAAAATTTGAAAAATGGAGAAGCTTGGTAATTTGTTACTTTTTTATTTTTAAAATGATTGTGTTAAAAAATGAAGGTAGGTATAATTAATATGATTTGTGTATGTATAAATTTCAGAAGGGAAAATGAATGAAATAATAAAAATTCGAAAAGAACAAGACAAGGTAATTTTATTAAGAACCAATGTGCCCCAATTATACGGAAAATTACTTAAAAAAGAAACAGATGTTTATTTAGATAAATTGGTAAGAATTAAAGAATAGTTATCAAGAATAATATTTTTAAAACGTAATTTTATAAAGTTTAAAGCTAGAGTGAATTTACCAGAAATTAATATGAATCTACCAGATCTTAGCAACATGGACACTGACAATTATCAGAATAAAGCTGACACTCCTGTGAGTATAAATTTTGTTGTTTTATGAATTTATTTTAATAAAATTATGTATTTTTCAGTTTGAAAATATCGCTCATTTAGCTGATACCGTTTTAAAATGTTTAAGTTATGTTCATAAATCAGGAACTGAATAAATAATAATGCAATACAATTTACTAACATTTATAAATTAAGTGCAGTAAAAACATTTATAATTTCTTTTTAATATGCTTATAAATAATTTCTAAACAATCAATACTTAAATCTAAATGCTGAAAAATAAATATGTATTTTTAGAATTTAAATATTTTTTTACTATTTAATTTACCTACCGAGACAATTGGAATAATTGGTTTTCTAATAAACATATTTCCTTTAGTTCGAACAATTAGTAAATATCGGACTCTTAACTGTAAATAACATGAAAATTAAATAATGTATTCATATTAATTATTGTATTTAGAATTGCACTCTTACTTACATCAACAATTACTTCATTAATTAAAATATCAAAAATGTTCAATGTTGAAATGAATAAATTTGTTCTCAATCCCAGAAATTGTTCTGTTGATGTTTGTAAACCAAATTCCTTGACTAAATTGATTGTATCTAGATGAAAACAAAAGATAAATTTGTAAAGATTTTTTTAATATAAAAAAAATTATTGATCAGATCGATTATAAACCTTTTTTTATTAAATAAATTATCTGATAAACCACAGAACAAGTACATAAAACCAAGATAACATCAATTAAAGTAAGACGTATTGAAAATACATAATAAATAGTTGTAAATAATATTAAAAATATTAACCACTTTATTTTCTTATTTCGATCTATATAATAATTTAAATTTTCTATTTGAATTGTTACAAAATCTTCACTTCTTTCTGTAATAATCAAACGAACTTTACGACCACCCCTCAGTTCATAGATATTATTAAAAGTTGTTTCATTAGATGTTGACATTGATTGTAAAAGTATTAAAAGACGATTACGAATTTCAAGAAATTTATGCAAGTAATTTAACTATTCTCTTATTTTAAATTTTATAAGATTTATTTATCTAACTTTTTTTCTTGTTTGTTTTGTTGTTTTCTTTCTTGCTTTCTAAATTACGGAAAGAAAAATATGGAAACTTTTTTTCTTCCTTTATTGCACTTCCCTTTTTCAAAGTTATCTGTCATAATATTCATGATGAGAAAAAGTTGAACATTCCAGTACGTTTTTACAAATATTTAATTCGATGTTATTTGATTGATGGCGTCAATAATGACTGACAATACATCAATTTCACAATAAGTATTTTTATTTTTTCGACCATGGTTCAGACTTTTCATTGAAATATGCTAAGAAATCAACATCCAACGATATCTATAAAATTCTATTATCTAATAGAATCTAGCTAATCAGTAATTCATCTCACTTATCTTATTGTCTAAATATACAGCGCAATTGGCGAAATGATCGAGTTTTAAGTACAATAAAAATCTATTCCATAATTCACTTATAATCTATTGCATTTTTATTAATTTTTCTATATTTCTTTTATTCCTTATTCTTCTTTGTACATTTTTTTCTCCCTGCTTAAAGCTCCGCGTTCGCGTTGTTATAATTTCAAATATGGCGGTGATATGTTGTGACCATTTGTTCGAGTATGTCAATTCATTTTAAAAAAAATTTTGTAAGCAGTGCTTTTTAAATTAATTTAAATTATTTAATTTCTAAATAGAAACTATAATAAATCGTTTTATGTAAAAATAAGTGTAAAATTTATATAATTTGTGTTTAAAAAATGTACGTGAAAATTTTGTAATTTTGGAAGGATAGTGTACTTACGAATTTTTCTTCTCGTTTTTTTTTTCTTTTCTTTTTTCTTTTTTTTTTTTTTTTTCGTCACAATGGTCGAATAGAAAAAGTAAAAATTTTTCTGTTTGAAACGTAATTGTAAAAATTCAATTTAGGAGCAGAATTTTATTTGAAAAATTGCATATACATATATTATAATGAATGAAATATAAATTAATGAATGGGTGAATTTGAAGCGCGAATATATGGGATTCATTGTATTGAGATGATTGCGAATGTGGCTCTTTTTCTTATTTTTTACATACGGCTTGAAAGAATTAAGCAGCTAGAAAATTTAGTGTTTAATAATTGCATATAGAGAAAAAATCCAAATGTTTGTACAAAAAGGATTTTTTAAAAACAAATTCGAAATGTCCAATTGTTTGTAAATGAGATGTGGATAAGAAGAAAAGAATAACATGATATTTCATTGAGAAAAATGTTTGCAATAAAAATGAGATTGAGCAATGCTAGACAGTGAATTTGTTTAAATTTGATTTAAAATATTTTGATTGTAATGTCACGCATGCCGCTTATAACACATTAATATGAAGGAAAGAAGACATTCGTGATCATTTTCATTTTCGTCAGAATCGGTTTTGTGTTGTAAATGCACTGGTATATTTTTTTTACTTTTTTACTGGTACGTCGACTAAATAACTTGTTCCATAGAATTTTATATAAAAATGTACCTACATATATATAAAATAATGAAGTCACTACACTAAACTGTGAATGTATGTTTTTTCTATACTCGATGAAGACGGCGTTGCCAACTGGTTTTGAAAGTATTACTGACAAACCTGTGAACTTGAATAAGCGATAATTGGGGCTTCAAAATTCAAATAGAAGACCTAAGTGCAGCGAATTACGATCATATCTACTTTATTTATTTATTTATTATTATTATTATTTTTATTTTTTTTTTGAATAAATACATGCATAGCTACATGAATGAAGAACAGAAACTAATTTGAACATCCTAAATTTATTGAATTTAAGCCATTTTGAGAGTAAAAACTAGCAGTTGGCAACAGTGAATGGAGTACTGATTCTGACTCATTGAATAACTTGAATAAACTCCAGTACCCTAGACAGATACACATCGTATGTGATGCTGTTTGTTCGTAAATCTTATGTACAGAATGTGTACCAGTACCTATTTTTTATTTGATTGTACATATTTACATACTTTTTTTTTAATATTCTTTAGATGTAGTTAAATTTTATGTTGAATTAAGCATGTAAGATTAAATATGACAATGATAATACAAAATAGTTGTGAATTTTCATTGGACAAATTTTGATTTGAGTTTTATTTTCGACGTAAGTAAATGCATATTAGTCAAAAATTGCAATATACGGGGGATGTCATTCACTTTGTGAAGGTACAAAATGTTTGGAATATACCTAAATATTGTAATAATTATTAATTGTGTGGTAATAGACCATAATATATTTTTTCTTCTTAATATCAAATTATGTCTTAATAGGATTAGCCAAATGATACATTATTTTTTTCTGTATATTCCAGTAAATTAATATTTAATAATAATATTTTTTACAATGTGTTGTACCTAGTTATGTAGGTATCTTGTGGATAAATTACCGGTTAATAAGGTTGCAAATTCATTAGAAACAACAAGAAGGAAAATGTTAATAAACTAATTTGTTAGATTTTTATCTTAAATTTGTAAACTTTTGGAAAAATAAAAATGTTAAAAATTTAAAACTCCAGTTGGCGCTAATTTCATAAATATTTAATGAATATTTTTGTATGAAATTTTAGATATTCATTAAAATTTTTATAATGAATTTAAGAAATATGTAATAATAAATTTCAGTTAATAAATTTTTACATTTTGTAAACATTAGAATGACTAAAGTTTTGAATAAAATGTGATCTACCAATTTTTTTTTATTGTCTGGGTACCTACAACGGTTTTTTTCAATTTTTATATCTTACATACATATTCCTAGAACAGTTTATTTGTTAAATATAAATAATCAGTTTTATATTTGGCAAAAGTAATTTTTTATTTATTTATTTATTTTTTTCCTTCAATTTTAGATATTACTCGTTTTTTCAGCAGTAGAAGGTACAACATGTGTCATTTAAGCCAGATAATTTGTAACTAAAATCGTAAACAATATTTGACGTTATTTCCGTTAATTTAAACAATTTCATTCTAAATAAAAATAAAAAGAAAGTGTTGTGAATTAGAGGTGTAAGGAAAAAGAAAGGATTTTTTTATTTTAATAACTAGAAATTATCATTCTAACCATTATCATGACCACGGATACAAGGAGACGCGTTAAACTATACGCCTTAAATGCAGAAAGGCAATGGGATGATCGAGGTACTGGTCATGTTTCATCGAACTATGTTGACAGGCTAAAAGGTAAATTCTTATAAAATAGAAAGAAAAAAATATAATAAAAATAAAAATTTTATTTTCTTTCTAGGTATTTCATTGTTAGTTAGAGCTGAAGCAGATGGCTCATTACTATTAGAAAGTAAAATTCAACCAGATACTGCTTATCAAAAACAACAAGATACATTAATTGTATGGTCAGAAGGTGATAATTTTGATTTGGCTTTAAGTTTTCAGGAAAAAGCTGGATGCGATGAGATATGGGAGAAGATATGCCAGGTAAGAAATTGTTTTAATTAAAATCAAATCAAATCAAATATTTCATCAATTACAGGTTCAAGGAAAGGATCCATCAGTGGAAATAACACAGGATATTGTTGAAGAATCAGAGGATGAAAGATTTGAGGAAATGTCGGATTCTGCACCACCAATTGAGCTTCCACCATGTGAATTATCACGTCTTGAAGATATATCAGAAACAATTGCTAGCGGCTTAACAACACCATTACGGAAAGAGAAACTAGCGATGGCATTAGAATCGGAAAATTACATCAAAAAGCTATTAAATTTATTTCATGTGTGTGAAGATTTGGATAACACTGAAGGCTTACATCATCTTTTTGAAATATTTAAAAATATTTTCTTATTAAATAAGAATGCATTATTTGAAATCATGTTTGCTGAAGATACAATATTTGATGTTGTTGGTTGTTTAGAATATGATCCAAGTTTACCACAACCAAAAAAACACCGTCAATATTTACGACAATTGGCTAAATTTCGTGAAGCAATACCAATCAAAAATCAAGATTTATTAGCTAAAATCCATCAAACATATAGAGTACAATATATACAAGATATAATATTACCAACGCCTTCCGTATTTGTTGAAGATAATATGTTAAATACATTATCTAGTTTTATATTTTTTAATAAAGTCGAAATTGTAACGCTAATTCAAGAAGATGAAAAGTTTTTAATTGATCTATTTGCACTTTTAACAGATCCTCAAACACCAGATCCAAAACGACGTGATATTGTTTTATTTTTGAAAGAATTTTGTAATTTTGCCCAGAATTTACAACCACAGGGTAAAGATACATTTTATAAAACACTAACATGTTTAGGTATATTACAAGCACTCGAAATAACGCTTGTAATGAATGATCAGAAAACAAAAT
The DNA here is from genome assembly GCA_939192795.1 of Bombylius discolor. Lineage (NCBI taxonomy): Eukaryota > Metazoa > Arthropoda > Insecta > Diptera > Bombyliidae > Bombylius > Bombylius discolor. Next base: position 373,602 of record OW584241.1, on the reverse strand, counting down.
CCGCATCAGTTGATATATTAACAGCAATTGTTGAGTATTCACCGTCAATAGTAAGAAATTATACATTACAGCAGGTCAATAAGACTGACGGGGTAAGAATTTTTTTGTACATATTTAATTTTGTTGATTTTTTTTTCTTTAGTATTGACATACATTTTATATTTTTCTATTTTTTTTTTTATTAAATTAGGAACAAATGTTAATTAACATAGCTATTGAACAAATGCTGTCTGATTCCGAGCCAGAATTAGGTGGGGCTGTACAATTAATGGGTGTTATAAGAATACTACTTGATCCAGAAAATATGCTCACAGAGAAAACAGATTTTCTTAACTTTTTTTATAAGCACAGCATACAAACTTTAATTGGTAAATTATTATTTTATAGTACTATTTGAAAAATTTCATTATAATTAATCTTTTCTATCATTACAGCTCCATTACTTTTAAATACACTTGGCGATAAACCACAAAATGAAGATTATCAAACTGTACAATTACTTGGTTTAGTATTGGAAATATTATCATTTTGTGTTGAACATCACACTTATCATATTAAAAATTGTATAATACAGAAAGATCTCCTTAAAAGAATATTAGTGCTTATGAAAAGCACTCATACGTTCCTCGTTCTTGGTGCCCTTAGATTACTAAGAAAGATAATTGCACTTAAAGACGAGTTTTATAATAGGTAATGTTTTTGTTTTTTCTCATAATTTATACAGAATTTTACTTTTAATTCACTTGATACATATATTTATATATATATTTTTCAAATTTTATAGACACATAGTAAAAGGTAATTTATTTGCACCAGTTGTTGACGCATTCATTAGAAATAACGGAAGATATAATTTACTCGAATCAGCAATTTTAGAATTATTTGAGTTTATAAAACTTGAAGATATTAAAACATTATGCGTCTACTTTGTTGAGAATTTCAGTAAAATATTCGATGAAATCGAGTATGTTCAAACATTCAAATATTTGAAAACACGTTATGATCAATATCAAGAGAGGATAAAAGAACGAGATAAAATTTTAGAAACGTAAGTTGTTAAAATTTTAAAACATTCAGAATTCATTTTTATTAGTAAACTGATACAGTCTCTATCTAGAAAATTTTGAATTACTTCTAATTGTTTTAATTTTTATTTTTTATAAAGTATACCTATGATAAGAAATAGCAGATATAGAAGAGATCAGAGGCAATTAGAAGAGGAAGAAGAAATATGGTTTAACGAAGAAGATGACTTTACAGAAGAACTAGATTCGTATAGTGTTATGAAAAGTGAGTAAAACATATATTACATTTTTTTTTCCAGTATTAAAAGGCAATTATTCCGTGATCAGAAGTTAAATAAAATTAACGTATGCATGAACATATATTCAAGCGAAAAATTTTCTTTAATTTCCTATTTTTTTGTATACTACTTTTTATATCGTATTTTAAATTCCAACCTTTCAATTCACATATTTTAAATGACAGATTCTCTAAAATGATTTCATTCAGATTTATAAAATATTTCATGAAAACTAATATTTTTTGATAATAATATAGTTGAAAAGAATGGACCTTCGAAGGCGAACAGTACAACTTCTATGGGAGTCGCATCAAACAATCCAAACAGCATTGTAAATCAAACATCATCATCTATACCACCGGCGGCATCTCAACAACAGCAACAGTTGTCTTCGACTCAACATCAGCAACTTTCATCTTCTCCAGTGTCACCTCAAACTCAATCTTCATCATCGTTACCTGTACAACAGCAGCAACATCCATTGCAACATCATATTTTAAATCAACAGCAACAACACCAATCCCAACCACAGCAGCAACAACAATCATCTCAATCTACACTATCATCATCATCATCGTCACTTACTACCGCTATCGTGACATCGACATTATCGAATTTGAACTCTTCTAATGTTGCTACAACTACAAATAGTGTACATAATAATGTGATTAGCACTACGACATCTACAAATATTGGTATAGAAAGTGTAACATCAGTTGCTAATATTGTTGGTCGAAATTTAATGACAGCTAATAATTCAACTGTTGAATTTTCAGTTGGAACCGAAACTGAAACAGATGTAACAACAACAGTTTCTGATGGAGATTCTGAAACTCAAAAAGAATCAACGAATTTATCAGCACAAGATCAAGTTTCAACTACGAAAACTGTTAAAAAGGTAGAAAATTTATTTAATATTAAAAATTATTTATTTATCATATTTTTCTAAAGCTTTAAGAATCTAAGCAATTTTTTTTCTCTTTTATTTTTATATTAAACAGGGATTAGTTGATTATGAAGGTGATTCAGATGAGGAAGACGAAGAAGATTCAGTTACGGCACCAATACAAAAGAAAGCTCGTTTGGCATAGCAATAATTTGTGAAAATTATGAATCAACACAACAAAATTTTTAAAAATTAAGATTAAAAAATAAAATTGTAAGAAAATCAGCAAAAATGTTTTGAGTGTAAATTACATTACGCTCCTTTGAATCACATATTGGATGAATTCAAACAGAATTAATAATAATAATAATTAAAAAAAAAAAAAAAAAAAGGTAACGTTTTTCTAACGTTATTCATTTATCCATTTTTTTTTTTATTTATAGAGCACATAAATTTATACAATTTTAACGGTAAGATTTAAATAATGTAATGAATAGTTAATTACATCTTTAAAAATTCAAAAGAGAAATAAATCATATAAAAAAGTGAGATAAACATTTTTTTTTTTTTGCAAAGAAAAAGATTAAGTAAATAAAAGTAAAATCCAGAACAACTTAAACAAAAAAAAAAATATAATAATAATAAATTTAAAGTACTACAAAATAAAATATAAAAAATTAGGTTATAAGATAGAAACAAAAATAACTGAGAGAAAAAAATACAAGTAAGTAGAAAGCAAATTGTAATTGAAAAGAAAAAAAAAAAAAACTAAATAATTCCAGAATTTTGTTTCCAAAAATCAATCAGTGATTTTATTTCATTGTGCTTTTTGGAGTAACATTTATCATTTTATTTATTATTGATCAATAAGGATTTTAAGATAGAGAAAAAAAAATTGCTAGAAAAAAAATTAACATTTCTCCTACATGGTTTTTGTTTAATTGTGATAAAGTGCTGTTTTATTATTTTCTTTCCTTCTTTTTCGATTTTTTCTTTAATTCTATTTTAGTTTTTATATTTTAATTTTTATTATTAGAGTTATTCCTTTTTTAAATATGGCACTTTCAAGAAATCATATTTTAGTTTTAGAAAAAATCTGGTTTGTCAAATCAAAAATCAATTTATGTGTTTTATATAAATGTATGTATAGTAAAAATAAATAATAGAATTAAACCTGAATTCAACTTTATGAATTAAAAGTTTTGAAGGTTGGAAATGATATAATAAAGTTTTTATTTCGATTGATTATACTAATGCTTTAGAATTCTTTCTGCAAATTTTTTAGTTTAGAATAATTTTTCTAGTTTCGAAAAAAAAAAATTAAATAAATCACAAAAATTGGTGAAATTATTTTGATTTATTGATGATTGTTCCGAAAAATGTATATTATATAGAAAGTTGCCGATTAACCATTAAAAGATATCAGGTGAAATCTCACCCCATGCAAATTGTTCATATAATATTATTAAAAAAACTGAATTACTAGTAACACTCATTTTTCCTGTAATATTTTTGCAATAACTGTAAAAAATAATAAAATAACTGAAATTACACCCATGATACCATTAACGTGATTTTTTAAGATGATACCTTTTAAGGGTTATATGAATAAATTATAAAATGTACTGATTTTGTGATTATTTAATTTTTATTATTTTTTAAATTTTGGTTTTTTTGATAATGTAAACTTCGGTTTTGTTAAAGCAGATGTGTTAAGCAAGATATACGGCTGAACAACCGTTACACATTTGTACATATATTTTGAGTACCTAGAACAGTAGATGTTTATTGTATTATTTGTATGGTTTATAAGAACCATGTATAGGCATCTTCTTTGATATAATTGTCTATAAATAATCATCAAATTGTAGAATTAATAAATAAAGTTTATTTGAAATTTAATATGTACATATAGATGCAAAAAAACCTTATTAATGTTGATTATATCAATATTTTAATCAAAAAATTGTAATTATCAAAATATTTGATTTTATACATACAGTTTTTAAATATTTTTTTTTAATCTTTTCTTTATTTGTTTTATCTTTTAGATTTATATTAAGGTTTCATAGCAATTACAAATTCTGTGTAGGAGGGAATATTTAAAAAAAAAAAATTCAATGGTATTTTAAGCTGGAAATATAAATAAACAAATTTGTTTTTAAATTCTACGAATAATAATAAAATAAAATAAATAACTATTATCAAAATTGGTGTAATTAATTACAAAATGATAAAAATAAGAAATAAAACAGATTGAATAAAATTTGTGCTCATTTGTGTTTACTTGAAGTACGATATTAATTAAACCCTTGCTTTCAATTAAAACAAAACATTTAAATTTATTTTTTTTCTTTATTTTCTTTCATCATTACCCCTACGGAGCACTGTTCACCAACCCCCTCCTCCTACTGGAGATTATGAACGCGGGTTGACTCTTATCACACTGGTAGTTGAAAATAAGGAAACACCTCACACCACCAACGGTGATGTTTGTGCAACTTCTGAGAAGTAAAAGATGGTAAATCTTTGCCTCCTCGTGCAGAACACACCATCGGAAAGTATTCATTGGTGCTTCCTTATAAATTTCCTTGTCAATCGTTCTGTAACGTCTGTAATAACAATTAACTCAAAAAAAACTTGATGGATCGAATTTCCATCTGCGAAGGAAGGTTCTGATGTGCATTTGCTGGGACTGGAAAGGAATCACTTATTATGAGTTGCTTCCATATAACTTAATACTAATTCGGATTATAATGATGTTGTTGGTGTTGTGGTTCGTTATCAATTTCGGGATCCGGTATTGTTGACTGATCTCCTCCTAGGTCAATAACTTCACCTTTGAAAAAATAAGAATAAAACATTACTATTTGATGTATAACCTGTGATACATTTCTTGATGTTAGTTATTATTACGATTAATTATTTTACCTGATGATTTCTTTGTGGTGATAAAGATGTTGTCTTCCAGACTTAATAATTCTTGTTACTGTCTCTCCAATTTGCTTAGCTCGTTTCTCTTTCTTAAGTGCTAATTGTTTACTTGATCACACATTACCCATGTACTTTGATCGTATGGAAGTCCTTCCCATTTTACTAAGAACTCAAACATATTTCTATATGGATTAAATCTCATTGTAAGTATTTTATCGAGAGTTTGTTCTTCAACTTCTTGTCCATTTGTATTGGGGATTGTTCGATTCGCCCGACGACTAAAATCAAAATTGAATCATTAAAAAATCATATCATATTAATTTAAAAAAATAAAATTACTTTATATTTGTTGTTGTTGGTGTTGTTAGGTTGAACTGGAGTTGTTGGTGCTCCTGCTCTCTCTCTCTGAAGTGCTAATTGTTTTTCAAATGTTTCTAATAATTCAGGGCAAGTTTCAATATTTTGATCCTGTGGAAGTCCTTACCATTCTACCAAGAATTCGCACATAAAATCATTCCTTTTGAAAACTGGAGTATTGGTTGATGGTTTGTTAGATGCTCCAATTGTAATTGGAGTACCAGGTTTTGGTTTTATTTAATGCCTCAGCCTGATGCCTATGGGTGTGTAAAAGGAAATAGAACATCAGATCTGTTCTACTATAGGAACGATTTTAAAAACACTACTACAAATTTACAAAATTTAAACCGGCAATTAACAACCATTAACCAAGAGAAAAAATTTAATTGCGAATTGCGTCAAACAAATGATGACGTGAGTGCCGCTGCCGAGTGGTGGTCATTGTTCAAATCAAATTGACAATTGACCTCGAAAACCTCATAGCATAGATGAATGACGTGAATGGCCTTGATTTCATAAGAAAACTCATTATAGAAACAAAATCAATCAAGGCCATTGTTACAAATAACATTTTTTCTCTAAACATTGTAAATTTGTTTGGAATGGAAAGTTGGTACAAATATTTATATAACTTCTTGAAAATGTCTTTGCTTTCGAAAGTTTAATATCATGTGTTTAAAATTGAAATTTTTCTTCCAAATTTATCTGATAACCAACCAAATATGTAATTTCCTGTAAGTCGATTCTACATTACACAAATTTATTTCATTAACATTTCTTATTCTAATACCATCATTTTTAGAACTATTCTCAGAAGCTCTAGTTTTAGTAGTCATATTTGAAATATAAATATTTTAATAATAAATTTAATATCTGATTTTGTTGCTAGAAAATTTTACTATATAAAAATAAAATAACTCTTATTTTGTTATTGTTTACAAATATGTTGTAATGTGCATAAGTTGTATATGTATTCTTTTGTTTTTTAGATTACTCGTTGAAGTGAATGAGGAGATGTAGAATATAAAATTGTATAGAACTGGTGTTACCAAGCCCTGAAAATAATTTGCAAATGATTTTTTGACTACAATTTGAAGTCAAATCAGACTTTTCAATCTGAATTCTGGATGTTTGAAAAATTAATTCGCTCTAGTTAAAAAAAACTTTTGCTTCACTTTAACGCCAGTTTTTTTTAAAAATAGTTATATGGAAAAAGTTTAACGATAAATTTAAAAACAGCTTTTTTTTCGAAATTTATTTATATATGTAAATATAATAGTACATATTAGGAAATCGTTATTGTCGACGAGCAAAAAAAAGATTATATTTAGTGTAAAATTTAAAAAAAAGGGAAAAAGATAAATTATATTTATTTATTGAAAAATTTCACAGTGAAGATTTGTATCTTCTATATTATATTTATGTGTATGTATATGTACATACATACAAATATAGGTAATATATTTTCTATCTATAGAAGTAGAGTAATTGTTTTCAAATAAAATTGTATTAATAAAGGAGCTCATCGACATTTTTACATACATACATGCTATCTAAATTAATTTTTTTTTACTTCTATTTTCTGAAAAAAAAAAAAAGAATTTTTTGTTCAAATTTTTAATTTTTTCAACAAGATCAATTCTTTATAATATGTATTTACAATTTTCCATGAATAAAAATATACTCAATTACTGAAGTTTAAGTATGTACACTTTTATATGATGCTAGCAAGTGATGAAAAGATCTAAAAAAAAGGATAAAGATGAAAATGAACCATTTAGATAAAGCAAAAAAAAAAAAAATTATTTTAATGTAAACCTACATATATGTACATATGTATGCATGTATATAAATTCTAGTCGTCGTATAGTATATGTAATATTGTGATTTGTGTGTAATGTGCGTTAATACTTTTATTTCAGTTGGAAACAAAACGAATTTCTAATGGATTCATGAATAAAACATTAGAATGGACTAATAAACTGAATAATAAATATTTACATCGAATGTTTGTAATACAGATGTGAGGTGGAGCTAAAATATATGTTATATACAATACATATACATATATTTAAATTTATGTCACTTTGTATATTATACATAAAGATAAGCTTCGAATGAAACAAAAAAAATATGTATTTTTTTTTTTTGAATTTCAACTTTAACTTTTATTTGGTGTTATTTTTGGTGGTTGGTTTTGTTTTTTTTTGTCATTTTTTATGTAAAACTATATTTTTTTAAAGTAATATTATAAGGTTCTTCATAATCATTGAGCATCATTAAGAATCACTGTGTGTGTATGTGTGTGTGTTTGCGTGGGTATATGTATGTACATATATGTATGATATATGCATGTTTGCGTGTGTGTATGTGTACATATACATATGTGTGTATGTGTGTGTATGTATGTGTGTATATGTGTGTATATGTGTGTGTATATGTGTGTGAGTATGTATATGTATGTAAAATATATATATATATATATATGTGTGTGTGTGTGTGTGTGTGTGTGTGTGTGTGTGTGTGTGTGTGTGTGTGTGTGTGTGTGTGTGTGTGTGTGTGTGTGTGTGTGTGTGTGTGTGTGTGTGTGTGTGTGTGTGTGTGTGTGTGTGTGTGTGTGTGTGTGTGTGTGTGTGTGTGTGTGTGTGTGTGTGTGTGTGTGTGTGTGTGTGTGTGTGTGTGTGTGTGTGTGTGTGTGTGTGTGTGTGTGTATGTTTGTGTAAATGTGTGTGTATATAGCTGTGTATGTATGTATGTGTATATGCATGTGTATGCATATTCATTTGAGTGTGTGTGAGTGTGTGTGTGCGTGTGTGCGTGTGTGCGTGTGTGTGTTTTGGATCAGTTTTCCTTGGTGTCTCATGTGCAACTGAACCAGCCAATTTGGTAGATATAAATTTTAAAAGTGTATACAGTCAGTAACCCCTAGTCGTAATTGTGAGTATGTACATACATATGTATGTATATTAAATAAAGTTTGATATATACTTACATACTTACATAGTTGCAATAAACTTCTTTTGTTTATTAACTCGGTATGAAAAAATTACATAAAAATATATACATATACTATAATATATACATAATTATATGAGTAACAGAAAATTAAAAAGTATAAAAGGACAAAAAAATAATATAAAAATATTAAATTGAATACATATTGCGTATAAGCACGTTTCATATTATATTCGATGGTTTTTTATTTTTACTTATATCATTTACTCATCCTGTAGGAAAAATAAAATAAAGAAAAATGGGAAATAGGAGAGAAATACAAGAAAAAAAATTGTAAGTATATAATTATACACACAACATTCAAATTTCTTACCTTGTACATACTTACCAGAAAAAATGTTAAATAACATTTTAAAATTCCCGGGTCTCATCTAATGACGGTTTATTGATATTCATAAATGTAAATTTTCATTGTTTTTCTTGTTTTACCATTGTTTTTGTTGTTATATTTTTCAGAGTTATTGTTGAAATTTTTTTGCTTAAAGCAAAGTTACGAAGAAAAAGAATGGATCAATGGAGTATAGAATATGGTATTGAAGAAGGGAAAAATAACAAAAGTAATCTGTATTACAACTGAAAGGCTTCCAGCGATACAAGAAATTTTGACAATGTGTGAAACAGTTTTTCCAATACAAATGGTATATATGTATGTTTGTTTTCTCATACAGATAAAAGTTAAAGAATAATGAATGTTGGTGGAACACACACAGGTGATTTTACTCTTGTGATTTTTCATAAGGATTCCAGGATGGTATGAAAGTTATGAGATTAGGCAATCAAATAAAATTGTTTTTAATTTAAATAAGAAAGAGGAAAATGTTTTTTTATTTTCCTGCTAATAATAGTAAGATACACGTACAATTCTCTTTTTCTTTATTTTTAATAGCATTTATTTTTTTATTTTTATTATTTCTTGTAATATTTGTAAAATTTTGAACATGCAAATGAACTCTAGCTGGAAGTAGGCAATAAATTGTGGAATAATTCGAGTAATAAAATTGAAAATATCGAATATTTAAATATTATACTTTTTGTTTACTGGAATGAGGAAATAAAAATAAATAATTATATTTGAAAAAATAAAATATTCGGAAAGTCTGATGCCCAATATAAATGAAAAAAAAAAAGTCACATAATATTAAAATATCCTTAGAGAGTTATGAACAATATATTTTATTAAAGAACCCCTTATAATCTTTATTGTTATAAAACAAAAATGACCTTTATAATTTCTATGTATTCGTTACTTTTTTTCATATCTTTTTTATCTTTTATTTTAATATTTTATTCATATACATATTTGGCATATTTCTTATCCCTAGCTAACATGCTGTTTCTTTCATTATCATTTGGGTATTGTATCGCATAGATGGTGGTAATGAAAAATGTAATTCCTGAAAATTATTTCCTTGAACAAACAAAAAATGTGCTTTTTTAGTATTAAAAATTTTTCTATTGTTTAACATAAACAATATACATAATATAGCGTATGATATAAGAGAGCGTTAATTGTGTTACATGGCCTTTTTTTTTATTATAATGAAATGGAAATCTGATAACATTACTGTCGTCATCAAGGTACGTTACGTTTGATAAATGGAAAAAAAAGAAGACAAAATTTGAAATAGGTTAAGATATAATTTTTACTGAACAGTTGGTGGTTTTGGTTCGAGTACAATAAATTTTCTTTTAATGTTTGAACAAAACTTAATACATATAGTATTTCTGGGAAATATATTTTTTTAAAAATTCTCTAGTATTTTAAATATAAACCTAAAAGAACTTTATAAATAACAAAATAATATATTAAATGAAAGGTAGAAAATAAAACACCATTTTTTTATTTTATAGTATTTTAATAAAATTGTAAAAACTAAAAATATTTAAACGATATTTGTCAAGATCATAAAGTATTTTTGCCCATTTTTCTACAAATGTATCATATTTCTATTTAGTTATTCGTGGCTGTGTGTACATATAGTACCTACATAATACCAACATATGTACATATTTATATATGTACACAGAAAAAAAAAGAAATTTTTAAATATTTTTTTTCTTCTGTTTTGTTTGTTTTATTTCCTTTTTAAATAAAAAATAAAATATCCTTGACTAAGTTTTCTATATACATACTTCTTATGAATATGATACCTATGTATATGTACGTAAGAGTGGATTGTGTAAATGTGGCTTTCATGCAAAGAAAAAAATTTTTTTTGTGGTTATTTTTATTCTTTTCCAAATTACTATTTTATTTGCTATTTTTCAATTATAGAACCATAAAATACATATACGAGTATGTATTTACATCGTATAATAAAAGTCTATGAAAAATTAAAAAAACATTATTTCTTTTATTGTTTTAAGTATTTTATTTTCATTTTAATTTTAACTAATTATTTTGATTCAATTAGCTACTCAATGATTATATTTTAAAACCTAATTTTATTTGAAATGTTCTATTTTGATTTTTAGATTTTGTCTCAAATGATATTTTGTTATACAATAATTTGATGTTTGTTATAATTTGGGAATAAATAATAAAGTTTATTTTATACAGAGAACTTTTTTAAAGATTTTTAATTGTATGAGGTGAATATAATTTCAGATGATATTTCTTGAAATTAAATATATACAGATTTTATTGCTTTTGTTTTTATGTTTATGTCTTTATCATTATATTTATAATTACATTTCTTTTTCGTTGATCATAAAAAAGCCTTCGTATAAACAAAACCAACCAACATAATCAAGCTCCATTAAATTAAGAAAAAAAAGTCTCCTGGAAAAGAATTATTTAAGAATAATCTGAAATCTACTATTCTTCCCAACGTTTTTATTTAATTCTACTTTTTTGTTTTTTTTTATTATTTTGTTTTCTATTTATATAACAAAATATAATACAATATTTTCATTTTTTATATCGTAATATTTTATGAGAAACTTATTTACTAAATTTGATGAGAATATTTTTACATTACATAGATGATTTCTTTTTCCTGTGACATTGAGGTTATATTGCGAATTTACAAGTATCTTTATATCTAATAAACAATAAAAAAATGATGCTCCATACACATGTAATTTATTACAAACAGAAAAAAATTAAACTACAAAAAAGTCGACAAAATATTGATTATACATAGTTTTAGAAAAATATTTACTAGAATTATATGTACATACATACATAGACATATACTATATGTTGTATTTAGGTATATATATAAATATGTACGTATACATATATATAAATGTGTACATATATAATATGTAATATTAACAAAATACTATGATACAACAGTGTGTGATAACAGTTAATTAAGTTTAAAAGGCAAAATAGTCTGTTTTTGACATTTTAGACCTTTTAAAAATTAATCATTTCCTACTTGGTGAAATTATATCGCTTAAGGACAAGTTATAACTATAACCAACCCTTCTTACTATGCACAATTGGAATTTACCGAATATAGCCGGACGTTTATTTTAATGTTTTAACTATTTCCACACTTTTTTAACATAAATTGTATACGCATAACATATACTTTAACATAAGAATAATTTTTACTATTATAAATATTTTGTTATATAATCGGGAAACAAAAAAAAAAAACATTATTCATTTATATATTATATGTATATGTATGTATATTGCCAAACTACATGAAAAGTTTCGAGATTTATGTATATGTTTAAAACAAATTGTCCAGAACATAAGGTTTTTAATTCTTCAGAAAAAGTTTTTATTTCCTTAATTTAACAAAGTTAAAATAATTCAGCAAAAAAAAAAAAAATTATTAAAATTAAATAATAAGGGATCAAGAGTTTTAAATAAGTTTAGAAAATTTTATTTGAGTTGATTTAATACATTTAAGATAAAATGTAAAAAATGAAATCAATAACATAATTAAATGCTTAGAATTTTTTTATTTATACATAATTTGGCTTCTTAAAATTATATCTTTTAAAGTATATTTTCGAATTTATCTTTTTAATTTAATTTTCGTGTGTTTCAGTTCAAATCCAAAGAAAAATGTATTTTTTGCGTTAGAAAAAGAAGGGAAATAAATGTCTTTTTTAATTTCCCGTAATTTGTAAATTAAATTTTCATAAGATCACATTTTTATATCTACATATAAAATTTTTAATAATTATAGATTGACAAGAATGATATATGATGAAGACATAAAGCATTTGCTTGCTTAATAATATGTTTTTTTTAAGATTATTTTATGTACCTATATATGTACATATTTAAGTATATTATTTTTGAAATCTTATTAATAATAAACTTTTTGTATATTTCACACAGAAGTTTGATTGAATTTTGTTACGCGTATGCATAGATTAAAAGCATGTAAAAGTTAAAATTTTAAATACTAAGTTATGAATGCTTAGTTCTATAGTATTTTAAAAATAGTAATAATAAAGTTTATTTCTAAGTGAATACGGTAGTATATTTCAATCTAAAAGTAAAAATTCGAACTTTATGTTTTTTTTGTAATGTAATCAATAACACTATATGTTTTTTTTTAATATCAGATTTTTTTTTTCTTTCTATTTTTATTTTATTGGGGAGTGGAAATAGAACTATTAATAGATATACTGAAAAGCTAACTATATATTATTATAATAGAAAATAAATTTGATTCAAATTTTTATTATAGACACATGTTTTATATGTCCTTGAATTTTTGTCTAGCCCTAGGATAGTTTCTTTTTTCTATATAAATACAATATAATAAAATACTTTCACTTTTGTATTGTACAACATTTTTGTTTTTAATTTAGTTTTCTTCTTTAAATTTTTTTCGCCAAATATTGCGTGGGTAATACATATTATCGTAATGTGCATCTATTAGAAACAAAACCGCGTTAATCATGATTTATTCAAAATTTATATTTTTTATATAAATACATATTGTGCTTTTAAACGAATTAAAAAGTTTACATTGAAAATATTATTTTGCTTACGAAAAGAAAAAAAGTTTTTTTAAATATTTATTATTTGAAAATTTAGGTATAGAAAGTTTTTAAATTCATTTTTTTTTCATAACAAATTTACAGTAGTTCTCAAAGGAAAAATAAACTTTTTTCCAAAACCAAATAAATGAAACCAAAAGAATAGAAGAAAAAGAAACAAAATTATCAGATTCAGATTTAAATTTAGATAGGAAGTACTTAGTTGGAAAATTAAGATAACATTTAGATATTTTATTTTGCTTTTCTATTTTAAATATGTAATTTTTTTACTTGGGAAAATTGTTTTATTTTCAGTTTCTCATCAATGGTTTTTTTTATTCGTAAATTAATATAAAATTTTGTTTTGTAAATCTATGTATGTATATAACATAATACATGAAAATTGCTTGAAAGTAATAAAATAACAAAGAGAAAAACTTGCCTTTAAAAATAGCTTTTCATAAAGAAAATAATCTAGTATAATACAATAAGAAAGAAAAATGGAAGGGTCTTCGCGGCATGGCGCATTGGCAAATTGTACAATAGAAGTACATAGCTGTTTGTAAATACAGAAGAAAATCTTTTTGATTCATAGCAGTTAGCATAATAAAAGATTTTATTATTATCGCAAAAAAAAAATTCAATATATATTTTGAATGATTGTTGTGTACATTTGAATAAATTTCATGGATTCATAGATTCATAAAAAATAGTCAAAAATTACTTTGAAATTGATCTTTTTTTTTTTGGATTTTTCGTGAATTTTGTTTTATTAATAAAATTTAAAATTTCCTCTTAATAAAATTTAAATTTTAAAAACCAGCAGGTAATTCTAAAAGGTTTAATTATAATTTATAAAAAAAAATTAATGTTTAAAAAATTTTTTTTTACAAAATAAATCGTATTGTGAATTTTGCTTCAATATTGGAACTTTTTACAATCTACATAAGTATATATAAAAAAACCCAACTATGAATTATTTATAATGACATATAATTATGAAAATTATAGTATTCTTTCAATATTTTTTAAGAATTAAAATAAATTATATTTTTGTTTAGAAATAAATAAAATATGTTTTCTTTATTTTTGGCAAAATGAATTAGATATAATTCATATTTTATAAATGATTACATTTAATTATGAATCACTTATAGAACTTGTTTTTTTTTTTCTTCTTTTAATTTTATATTTTTCATATTTGTTTTTTTTATATATGTTCATATGTATGTATGTATATAATATATACACACAAGAAAAATATTAAATTTTATTTTCTTTTATCCTCTAATACATATGTTTAAAAATTCTGAAAAATGTTTAAAGACTCATGAATTCTTTAAAAAGTCAAATTAAAACTTATTTTTACTATTCAAAAGATTTTTAAATTTTTCAATTGTAATGTAATATTAACAATTATTGTAAGATCTTTTGTGAATATTTTTCTTTAAAAATCTTTTTAAATTTTTTAAATTCTAATTTTGATTGTTTTCATAAAATCAAACTGATAATAAGCATAAAATTTTTAATGAGTATATTCTCTTAGAGTTTCTATATTTTCAAGTTTATTTCTGTCAGATTTCAAACTAAAGATATAAGTATGACAAAAAATAATGGAATCAATTAAGATCTCATTAAATGATAATTAGTTCATTATATTATAATATGAATTCAATAAATGATTTTCATTAATTAAGTGATAGTTAATTAATACTGAAAAAATCAATATTCTAGTATACATATACCCATATTTATAAATACTATAGGTTTATATGTACATATATAGATAAGTTTTGATTTCAGCTTTTGTAAAAAATTTTTCATGAAATAAATTAGCAAAAAAAGTAGAATATGATAAATAGCTATTTAAGATATATATAATTTAAATACAATATTTTCGGAATGTATACATATAACATATAGTTCATATAGTTCGTAGTCAAGAAATAGTGACGGTATGATAAAATATAGATGAATTCTTTTTATCATTTTATAAAAGATAAAACAAAATCAAACAATGTAAAAAGTATTTGAGTCTTGTATATTGTAAAAAATGAAAGTGTTTCAATGTAAATTTAAAATATGAAATATTGATAATTTCTATAAAATTAGTATGTAATATAAAAAAACTCTTGTAGAATAAACACAAGAAAGCAACTGAATATTATCTCCTATATCAAGTTCAATTAGTATTATTTATTGCTTACAATAATTTTTGTTTATTAAATAATTAATTAAATATTTGTGTATTTTTTCAGTGTTAAAAGAATGTAATAAAAATAACATAATATTATATAGTTTTTCTTATAATATTAGATAAAAGTTTTTTTTCTTCATATGATTATTATGCAAATAGAAAATATATAGAACAAACGTAGAAATTCGATTTTATATGTTAGTTGATGCTCCTATTGTCAGATATAAAACACACATATTTTCATGTAGACAATAATGTCTTTAATTTGTGAAAGAAAAAAAAACATTTCTGTAATAGATACATACATATCAACAAAATATCAAAATTTATAAAAATAATATACTCATGTTTCACATGAGAATAACCTATCAGTGGTAGTTCTAAACAATATATAGATAATCGCAGTTTGAAAATTATTTTTATTACAAACAAAGACAATCGAGACATATTGGAGTCAAGAAAGGACCGAAAAAAAAAAATAACAAAAAATATATTATATTAAATTCGGTTATTTTAATACATAAAAATTTATCATAATGTAAATAAGATACAAGAAAAAAATGTATGAATATAACATAAAGAAAATTATTGTTAGAAAGAAACAACTTTTATTTATTTATTTTTTTTTTATAGATAGACATGAAGTCGCAAACGAAGTGATGAATTATCTACTTTTTAAACGAAGTTGTTGTAGAAGTAGACTCACTTTTCATCTAATGTTTTATTCTTCCTGTGGAAGATAAAATACTCTATATATATTTTAGAAGGTTTGTATTATGTACCAACTACATATAGAGAAAGAGAAAAAATATATGTACATACATGAAAAAAAAAATAAAAATTGCTTTATTTCAAACTGATTTATGTTTTATCCACTTTACCGGAAAATAAACTTTCAAGGGTTGTAAATAAGAAAAATGTATTATATAATTCTTCAAAATATACATAGTACGTCTAGTTTCAAATATGTCAATTCTTTTTTCATATTTTGAATATGTTTCATTTGTATAGGCATAGTATGTGAAATATAATTTATTATAAAAATAATATATTTCATACATTGTGGTTGTAAACAATTTTTAAAATTTTTTTTCAATTTTAGTATCTTTATACAAATCTAATGTAATATTTTTCAATCAATTAATTTTTTATTTAAAATGTGTACATAGAAACTTTTTTTTTCTTCTTTTTAATTTATAATGAAATAATAAGTATTAAAAAAAAGAGAAAGAAAACGTTCTTGTTTTTTACAATACTACATATTAAATTTGTATTTTTTATTAATAAATTATAGTTATTAGACACAATACTTCAATGGTTGCCTTTTTCGATAACTGTATCAGTAACCTGATAAAGTGAAAAGAAAGTCTTAAAGAAAACTGGGGACTGATTTTGTTACTCTGTATGAGCATGAACACATTAGGTTGTTGTTACAATGACGCAAACCGGTTATAAAACCTGTTTTTACAACTGCTCAAACTACATCTGAAGGTGGCACGACCAGTTGTAACGAGAGTATGAGTGTATTACAACCGTGAAGCTGAAATTATTTTGAATGATTTCTTACTATACCAAGTTGGAAAAAATTATACCCTTATGTTACAACTAGCGCAACAATAACCGGTTTAACCACCAAGTGTGCAAAGGGTGTATGTCATTAACTTTATGTGGGGTTTTAAAGTTTTCAATAATATTCTAAAAAAATATGTGTAAGAAGCCTAAAAGTGTCTGTTTTGTTTGTTTAGTCTTCAATATAACTTAGTTCTATTGGAAATACATATGTATGTATATAGAAACATGCTAAATTGATATAAAGCATATGTTTATCAACGTTAAACTTAAAACACCAATATTTAATTATACACAAACTGGTATTCATAGAAGTACACTAAGTAGAAGTGTCTACTTTAGATAAAATCAATGAAAATTGATTACAAACTTTGTTCTCTGTATTCTCATATTGAAACTTAATTTCATTTTATATGAAAAAATTATACAAATACGTATATGATGTTAAATAAATATTTCAATATATTATACATATACGTATTTTATATATTACGTACATATGTATACTATGTTTTACATCATATAAATAAAATTATTTTAAAATATTTCTAAATTATTTCATAGGTAGATTCAGCAATCTCAATATAAAAATTAAATTAATAAGTTTCAATGTTCTGAAAAAAATACGAAAAAAAGCTCCGTAACCTGTACTTATTTAACAAAAACGTATTATCTAAGAATTTTTTTCCTACATTTTCGTTAAATTCACATAATTTCCGAAAAATTAACTTTTTATGAAATTTAAGTTGGTAAATTAGAAGTATGAGTTTTTTTCCTGCTTGTATATATCAATGCCTTTCTTTTTTTTTTTAAAGACGATTTTCAAAGTTTAAAACATTTTTGAATTTGTAAAAGAATTTCATAGCTATAGAAATATTACAGTAATTTTAAATATAAAAGGAAGAATTTTAAAAAAACAAAATTATTTTAATACGCTTTACCTAAGAACAAAAAAAAATATACATATATATGTATGTATATGCATACATACATATATTAATGCGAATATAAAAATTGGCGTTGTGTTGAGAAGAAAAACAACAAAAAAAAATTTTATTTGTGATAAGAACACATTTTAACGAAGTTTTATGTTTGTTCATTCAATAAATAATTTATTTTCATTTTGATTATTTTCTCCGTGGTACTATTATTTCATTTTTGGTGGTAGGTTATTTTAAAAATAAAATACAAAAACATGTTCATACAGTACATACATACATATATGTTTTTTGTAAAAATTGATTATTATTTTCATAATGTGTCGTGTGTATGTATACATACATATGTGTCATAGATTTCATTAGTAGCTCTATCAAATATTATTTATATTATTTTCTTGCCAAAAATAAAATTTAAATTATTTATCATAATTATATTTTACAGTTTACATATTATGTATGTAATGTAGATAGTTATCATAAGAAAAGATTTTTTAAATTAAAATTTTTGATTAAATTATATTGTATAGGAAAACCTATTACGATTTTAATTGCAAAAAAATTGCTTTTTTGTAGAAAATGAAATTTTTTTTACAAAAAAAAAAAAAAAAAAAAAAAATGTAAAAAATATAGATAAGTTATGTATCACTACAACTTATCATAAAAGTGAATTTATGAAAAAAGTGATTCACTTGTGTTTTATGTACCTATGTATGTACGTTTTTTGTTACAATATAGGATTATTGTGGTAAGATTTTCGATAATATTAGTATGTATATATACATATACATTCTAGATGTTTTTTTTGCTATGGATTCTGTGTTTTGTTTGGTGCTTTTTACTTTCGAACAAATAATTTTCACGTTGGCATTATGATTATCCGATTATTATTATGATAAAAAAAAAAGAATTAAAATGAAGTATATTTTACTATATTTTTATTGCTGACATTTATTGGTAGTTAAAAAGATTTGATAAAAATATAACTTTGTTGTTGTTTCTAGCAGATATTTCATGAAAGCGTATAAACATAGTAATAAAAACTTTTTTTCGTTGTTTTGAATGATTAAAAAAATTAAATAAAATTTTGAAATAGAAAAATAAAAACAATGGATTTACTAATAACAAATAAAATTATAGATTTTATTCTGAATTCTATTATATATTTCTTATTATTTTGTTTGATTTTATTACATCGATTAAGTATGAATTATATTTATTTGTTTCTTATTATTATTTATTAAATTTTCTTTTTTACGATTTAGGTTTTATTGTTTTAACAATAAAAAAGAAGGTATTTTCAAAATAATATTTTCATCAACTGAAATTTGATATTTTATTATGTAGTTTTAGTAGTTTTCCTGTTCAAATAAATATTACTCCTAGAACATTTATGTAGTTATCTGGTGCTTATAAATATAATATATATATATGTATATATATCTTTAAATAATTTTATCCCTATAAAATACATTTAAAAATGTTTCTTTCTTCTTTCAAAATAAAAATTTTAACTTTTAATATTTACATTTTAATATTAAAATAAGTTTTTCATTTTGTTGTCATACATAAAAGTTAAAAAAAAGTCAATACAAAGAAAAAAAATTCAAGACTAACATTTTATTGTTTTTTTAAAAATAATTAGCTAATTAATTTTTGTATTTATTCAAATTCATTCAAAATAAAAATACTTAGGTTTTTTAATTAACTAAGTAAAATAATAGAGATACATATGACTATATTTTAAAATTAATCGAAAACTATGTAAAAGATGAAAGCCTTCAATTAATTTAGGTACTGTATCTGAAAGAGTTTATTAAAATGATAAATTTTGAAAGATAAAGAACTGTTTTATACAATGTGTAAAATAAAATACTTCTAATGGAATAATTTTATGTACAGGAAATTATTAAAAGTTTCTAAAGTTTCCCTTTTTTTTTGTTTTAACAAATATAATAATTATAATATTATAATTTGTAAATGAATCTTTATAAAAATAAAAGTTTTAGAAGGATTTGTAATAATATGGTTTCAATTTTAATAATAAGTTCTACTCATATTCATTATTTAATTTCCTTAAGTATTTTTGTTTCAGTTAATTTTTTTAAAAATTGAAAAGTTCTGAAAAAATCTGATTAGCAACATTGAAGTTTATATTGAACGCAAGTTTTCACAAAAGTTTTTATGCATGACTGATAAACTAGGGTTATTAATTAAATTTGTAAAAAGAGGAAAATTTATTAATAAAATTATGTAAATAATATTAAATTAAATTCAATGTTCCAATATAATTAAGAACATTTTGTTTTGCGTTTTTAATCCTATTTTATTAAATAAATTAAAAGCCCTAATATTAAAGTGTTTAAATTGAACAATTAATTGTTTCAAAATGGAAAAAAAAATGACAATAATCTAAAATTTATCTTTTTTGTATCAATGAAAATATTGTCAATGTATTCAAATATTTTAAATATTGTAAAAAGTTGAACAGCTTGATCTACCACATTTTTGACTTGTAAAAAAATTCATATTACTTGTCATGAAAAAAATATTGTGATATTTTTGATTACTATATTTTTAGTCTAATTGAATTATAAATGACAAGTGAAAAAAATATTAAAAAAAGAACAATAATTATTTAATTGTTTTTTTAAATTTAAAAATAGAATTACGATATCTCGAATAAAACAGAATCAAATAATATTCAATAAAGATATAAATTTCATAAAAATGATTTTTAATTAGAATGTTTTCATAAAATTAAATATCATAATAACATTTTTATAGTCAACTGTTTTATAATCAAATACAAAATGTTTTTATTGTGGCGTCAATACGATAAAATTGTAAAAGAAACATTGGTATTTACTTACTTTAAGCAAAATTTTATAACTATGTACAATGTACATACTATACTCGTACATACATACATATAAGATGTATAAACAAACACAATAGAATTTTCAAGTATTAAAGATATAAAATATCATGGAGATTCCTCTGGGATTTTTTCAATGTTTATATTGTCTTGAATTTTTACCAAATATTTTTTTCACTGATGTAGATATGTAAGATTTTATTTTTCCTTATATAGCCACTTCTTTCCGACTGCCTGTTATTTTATTTTTATCTGCTTTTTTTATACTCAGTAGAAATAACAACAAAACTAAAAAAAAAAGTATAAAAAAATGAAATCCTTTAAAGGAAAATAAATTTAGAGTTCAAAAATCCTTTAAACATTTTTGTTTGTATTTTACAATAAAAAATATGGTGAAATAAAAAATGGGATGAATTTTTCAAAGTAAAAGTTCACATTTAATTTTAAGCTTTTTGAACTTCTTGATGTTAAGATAAACTTTTTATGATCATCTTGGGATTTGTATGTCGTGAAATTTAAAAAAAAAATATTTAAATAAAAAACTGGAGTGGGAGTTACAAGAATATGTGATATACATATATATATATATATATATATATATACATATATACATGTATCATACTCGTATATGTGTGCATTTTTTTTCATGTCTTCATATTCATTTATAAACTAACTAAAACATGCATATTTAAATTTCATCGTTGTTTTTTTAGTACTAGATATAATATACATTTTCACCTTTAAAAATGAAAACAATTGAATATTTAATATTACATATAATGTGAATAACATCTTAAAAACAATTTATAAGAAAAAAAAAACAAATAACAAGAGAAAAGTCTAATAAAAAACTCGGGGGAACTTTAGAAATTTAGAAAGTCATTAAAAATCTAAGAAATTATATTGTATTGTGCTAAATGAGCGTTTTATACGATATTTTAGATAATAATTGAGGTAAAAAAACCTTTTGAATTATATTGTACATGCTAAATATTACATGTGAATACATTTGTGATATTTATTTAAATAAACTTTTTTTAAGAAAGGAAGAAAAATAATTAAATTAGAAGTTTCAAAATTAATTAAAAATTGTACTAAAGTAAAGTAGAAAAATATTAACTGAAAAGAAATGAACTGCTAAAGAATATTTTTCACAGTTGCCTTTGTTTTTGATTAAGTTTTTCTAGTACATGCTTTGAAATAATCTTTTTCTTTTCTTAAATCAGTTGTTAGAAAAAAAAATATCCATTATAAATTAAAATAAAATAAAATGACGAAAAATCATTCTCTGCCAAAAGCATTTTTAGTTAAGACAAAAAATTTTCAACACAAACACTATTGAAGTATGTATTATGCCTAAAGATATTTTTGTTAAATGAGTTAATTCTAAAAAAAATTCCAGAATAAATAAAAAAAAAAAACAGTTTCTTTTTGTTTACATTTTTTTTATTTTGTTTCTATTTTCTACTAAATAAAGAAAAATAAAATTGGTATGAAAAGTCATGAAAAGGAAAAAGGGTTTTGTTATCTATGATTTTTCCTTCATTAGATTTTTTCTAAAAAAGACTCTATACATAATATAAGAAAAGTGAAATTTAAAAAAAAAAAAACTTTGGCAACTGATTTTTTTGTTTTTTTCTTTTTGTTTTCACTTTATTTATTTAAAAATTATGGAGAATTAATTGTGAAATCTTAAAAAGCGAACATTTTTTTTTTCTCAAAAAGTAATTTTTAGAACGTTGATATCTAATTAAGTTTATTTATATTTATCAAAGTCGTAATACATACATTAAGAGAAGAAGAAAATCTATTAAATAAGAAAATAGGTTGTATAGTAATAATTTTATGAACCACTTTTTATGTTACACATCATCCTCGTGTTCATAGAAAAGGTTCATTCGTGACATGAATTTTTACCTAGTAAGTGTATGTATTTGCTAAAAAAAAACAAAAAAACAAAAAATATATTCATATATGAAAAATCATTTCAACCCAATGAACCACTTTGAATTCCAAAAGAAATTTTTTTCCTAAAAATGTTTAAGGATGTTTGGTTTGAATATCTGAACATTAGTTTAGAATCTAAATGTTTATATTTTTCTTGAAAGTCATTTTCTTTTCATTTTTTTTCTCATATTTTATGTTTATTTTGAAACAAAATTATTAGAAATTTTTGTGTGGCGACCTAATCATAGTAGGTTCTTTTATTATATAAAATTTTTTATGATTAAGTACATACTTGATTTTGTAGGATTATAGATTGTTTAGAAATATGAAATTATTTCAAAATTTGAGAAAATATTCAATAAATAAAATAATATATTTTTATCACATATTCTGACCTTGTTCTAGATACCCATATATGTATTTGTTTATTTTTTCAATATACTATTGATTTCATAAGAAAGTCAAGAATAATCAAATTCATTTCCTTAAATTGTTTAAATCATCAAATATACTGTTACAAAAAAAAAAAAAAAAAATACAAAGTAATTAATCATTTTATTTTTTTTTATCATATTAGTTTTTTTTTTTATTATAGACAAAAAATTCTAATTAAAGATAATTTAATCAAGTATTGATTAATTATGTCATTAATTAAGAATATTTTGAAACCAAACGTTTACATTTGTTTTTTTTTTCTTTCTTTCTTATTTGTTTTTTTTTTTTTCATATTACATCAAAAATTTATTTATCAAATTGAAAACAAAAATGGGTTATTTAATGTTACATACATGTATGAGTATGTATAAATGAAATGATACAAAATTCTCAAAAGTGTATTTATGAAAAAGCTTATTTTAACAAGAAATAAATTTGGTTTTAATGAAGAAGAACATGATATCATCATATCATGATATATTCGAAATTTCATATTAATACATATGTATGTAGAAGAAAAAAATTGTGTACACACATACAAACATAAATTCTAAAATGTACTAATATGTAGGTGTATAATTTATCTTTTTTTTTTATTGTAAAAAGGTGTGGTAATTGATTAATTTAGTATTAAACAAGTCTTTATTTAATGAGATTTAATTAGAAAATTTATATTATTTCGATTCTAACATAAATAGAAACAAATTAAACTTTAAAATTTTTAACATAAAATGTAAATGATAATATAAAATTTAATTTTAGGATGTTTGCTATATTTCTCTATATTTTTTGTATCTTATAAAATTCGTATAAATATAATATTTGCATGTTCTAAGAATATAAAAATTCAGACACAAATGTTAAATTAAAAAAGTTAAAATTAAATCAGACCTTAAAAAATAATAAAAGTAAGAGAAAAGAATAAAAACGTTGGCTATATTTTATATAGTACATAAGTCCTTTAATGTAATTTTCATATTATTTTCACGTAAATTCTGATGTCATGTTGTCATAGTGTCGACAAAAATGAAAATTTTCACCTTAAGTAGGTACATATTACCATAAAAAAAAGAATTGTCTGATTTTGAATTTAAATTTGTAGACATTCTGTCATCAACAGGAAGATTTACGAATGTGAATTATAAGTGTATATGTCTTTTTCTATAAATAATTCGCGTATATGTTTTTATGTCAGAAAATATGTTAAATAAAAAGAAATAAAAAAAAAGGATGCTAATACGATTTGTCAATTTGTATGAGATATGATAACTGTATTTAAAAGAAAATTCTCAATTTTTTTTAAATTTTCCATCGAAATAATGTTCTATCAAAATCCGAAATTTTTGAAAAAATATGTTTTTAAGTATTTTTTTTTATTAAGAAAAAGATTATAATTTTCTGGAAATGATTTGTGATGGCTAAAAATGTCTTTAGTTTCCTCCAGATTTTAAGAATTAAGAAATTGAAATACGTGTATCGAAAAACCAAATTTTGAAAATAAAAGAATGAAATAAATACATACATACTTGCTTTCTTTTAATCTATGGATTTTAAATAATATCATTATATTTATAGTATAAATAACAGTCAATAGAGATGAAGTTGTTCAAATAAAAAAAAAAACAGTAGTAGTAATAAAACAAACAACAATTGCTTTAAGGTATAAAATTATTAAAAAACTTGAAACAAGAAATATTTAATATCAAAAGATACTGACATTTAATATAATTCCCTTCTTCAAATATTAAAAATAAAAAAAAATTCAAGTGAACACATGTTAGAAAAAGAAATTTTTTCTAATTTAAGAAATGTATAAGCATAAAAAGAGAAAAAAGAAAAATATTAACAGGAGTAATATTAGTTTCCCTCTTGGGAAATATAAATGTCTCAAAAAATTTCTTATAAGAAACATCAACGAAATATATTGGTGTCGTTTTATAAGCTTTTCCGGGAATGTCAAATTTGGTTTACGCTGTCATTTTTGTAAATGCATGGGGAGCAATAAACTAGGTGAATGTTAATAATAAAACGATCTGACCTTTTCACGTGTGCGAATAAATTCTTCCTTTTTCTTCTTTTCTGCTTATATACATATGAAATATAAAGGCATTTTGAAGCACGTATTAACCTGTTTTTTTCTCGTATAAATATTCCCTACACAATTTTACCTAGTAATTACACATATGTACATATTTTGAAATGGAAAGACATCTTGTTCATATAAGTATATGTATATGTATTTCAATAATTTTTCAACTAAATTTTTAATAAATTTATAAGGTGTTCTTAGGACATAGTTTTTACATATTTGTTACTTGTGCAGATCGGAAAACTATAATTTTTAATATATGTATGTAGTTCTGGGAGCTTTTTCTAAAAATTTTATTCTATAGTAATAGAAAATATAGTATGTACATGTATAGCTATCAAGCGATTGTATAACTGTTTCACCATGTATAAAAGGTATGAATTTTTTATAAAAACATATGATATTTCGTTCACTAAAGGTAAAGTTCTACCAAATTATTTCAGAAGAAAATTTAAGAATTTTAATCACTTAAAAATAAAAATTTCAAACCAGCAATAAGGATATAAGTTGATAATTAAACAGGAATATGGAATTATTTGAATTTTGTAATAAAAAAAGATGACTAACAAATTATTTTATATTTCCATGCTCTAGCTTCAATTCAATAAATGGTTTAAATAAATTTCTAATTTTTCAAGACTATCAATACACACACCCTATTTATTTTTCCGAGAGTATAGTTTTTTAAGTTTTTTAAGATGGTAATAAAATATGTACATACATGTTTATGTTATCATAAATATACAAGTACATACATATGTATACCTGAGATATATGTACTATACAAATACAGTACATATTTAATTTTAATATTTGGCCTATATTTTAAAGCGATTCACAGGTGTTTATTTTTTCAAGAGTTCTCTAAAATTTGTACATCGAATAGAAAAGTATGTACGCTATTGATTAAACATTACAATCCGTAAAGAGAAAAAAAAAATATACATAACAACTGAAAAAAATGTGTGTTATGTAATGTAAGGAATTTGATTCGATTTATCAGATAGACAGACGGAAGTAAACGATGTTAAATCTTACATGATTTTATTCGTTTTAGGTAAGGTTATAGGATTGAAAAAGTACAAAATAAAAAAAAGGTTAATGTAAATAAAAATGAGAATGAGTGTAAATTGGAATAAGGTTTTATTTTAAAAAAATGTGTGAATATTTGTTCAAGATAAGCGCATAATAACAAAAATAAATTGTAAACTTTTTTTTAAAAGATCTTTTTCTAACACGTTATTATAGAAAAAGGAAGTTTCAAAAAAAAAATATTTATTATACATTGAATTCCTATAAATTTGTAAAATTTTTTATTTTTGGTTGAAAAGAATTTTCATTTATATTTTCAGTGTATTAAGGTAACACATTATTTGATTTTGATTGAAAAATTCCAATATTTTTTTAAACTGAGAGTTTATGAAATATTTTTGCATAAGTATTAACAAACAAAACTACTAACTTATTACTTAAATTCAAGTAGGTACATAGTATGTATTTTTCAAATTTCTAAGATATATTTTTTTATGTAATTGTTCGTTCCAACAGAAATATCATATTTTTTTTATTTTTAATAATTATTATTCGTAAAATTACATTATAGAAAATTATTGAAAGTTTTCAGTATGTAGGTATAGATACGCTTTTAAATCTGTATTTCTTTTTTAATAAAAAAAAAGAAAAAAAAAACTGTAAACAATATTTTTTTAGAATTAAATGATTAAAATGTGAAATTTTTATAAAAAAAATGAAATAAAAGCTTTCAACAAATAACAACACTAATTATTGTGATTTTATATTTTATGTGAAATATTTTTATAATAAATTATTTAATAGAATGGAAAACTTTTGTAATAAAGGTAACAAAGCAAATCAATTAACAAATGCACATAAAAGTATGTGTATAAGTTTTTCTGAATGATTTTATTTACATATTTATTTGTAATATATGGAGGTTTAAAATGTTTGATAATAGTAGTCATTATGTAATTGATTAAGCAAAAAAAAAAAAAAATTGGAATATAAAAATAAAAAAAGTTTTTTAATCAATTTAAAAAATTTAAAAAAAAAAAAAATGTGAAGAATGTAAATAAACAAATTAAATTAAAATTAATGGGAGAAAAATCATTTGTTTGGAGTTTTTTATTTCGTTTTGTGTTTTACAATTTTTTTTGTTAATATTTGAATAAAAGCATATTGTAAAATGAAATAAAATTGGTGAAAAAAAAGCGAAGAGCTCATAGTAAATATAAGGTAGAAATGAGAAATGTGGAAATTAGTAAGATTAAATTTGATTTTACAATATAATTTAAATTGTATTGATGATTTGTTGTTTACCTTGTAGTATATGGCTTGGATGTAGTTTTGGCTGTCAAGTTAAACAGATTATTATCTTTACAATAATGTAAAAGTCAGCTTAATTACGGTTTTATTAGAGAAGACTAATTTTAATATTTATTTGATTTGATATATTAAAAGAATACTATTTAGAAAAATTTCTTCTTTTATGTATAAACTTTGTATTTATTAGAAAAAGTTTAAAAATATTTTTTGTAAAGATATGTGGTAGCTGAAACTAAAGTTTTTTTAAATAAATTTTTAATGACAATAGTAAATAGTTTAGTAAATAAAATTTATTGAATAAAAATAATTTTTTCTCAAAGTAAAAAAAAATGTTGTAGAAATGTATGATTCAACATTTCAAATTGATTTATTTATTTTTTTCTTGAATTTAAATTTAAAAATTTATAAGCTAGGAAAACGATGTGTAAGTTTTTACAATTAAGTATGTAAGTGAATAAATAATAAGATTTTATTTTTCTAACCAAAGAATACTTATTTTTTATTTAAATTCTGAAAATCAATAACATTTTCTCATATAATAGTTACAAAAAATCAAAAGAAATAAACAGAATAAAGTAGATATGTTTTATTCATGATTTTGTACATTTATTTTCTGAGAAAAAAAAGTAAATACTTATTAGAAATTGAAATAAAGCTTTGAGCAGTAGAGTGAATATATTTGATCACATTTGATGTTTCTTCGATTAAATTTTCAATTTCTGTTTGAATTTGGAGTATTTCCAAGTTAACTAATTTTCATAAAAAAAGTAATAAAAAACGTTTAAAATTTTGTTTCAAAATTGAAATTGATAATTTAGAATTAAAAAATAAACTTTTCTATTAAAAATAGTAATTAATTTCTGTTATATCAAAATAAAAATCTTATAAAAGTATAACTGAAAACTTGTTACTATTTTAATATTTAAAATCGAATCTAGGAAAAAAACTCCTATGTACATATGTAAATGAAAAAAAAATTTTGTTCTTAAAACAAAAAGAAAATAATACTTATCATGACACTGAAACATATATATGTATGTATGTAAATAAAAATTTCTCTTTTGAAAATTTTCTTTCACCTTTTATTTTTATATTTTCATATAAAGTTCATATTTCATTGAAAAATAAAAACAAAAAAAAATATATTAAAAAAGTAATAAGACTAAAATGTGACATGTATACTTTTCGTATTATATACATACGAGAATACATGTACAACCATGAATATATTAAACTTAGGAAAAAAGGAACTTTAATAAGAATTTTTAAAATTTAAAATTAGATAGCGCAAATTTTTTTTACCTTTTTCTATTTAAGTGGAAATTTATTCAAATATACAAATGTTTTTTTTCCCAATGATTATCCTTTATTTGTTTTCTGTAAAGATTGAGATTTTTTTTAGATTCCATTCTGTTATACATACATACATTGCATTGCATCAATTGAAAAGTCTTTAAAATATATTTGAATGCAAATATAAACGTTTTTTGCCATCAGGTGTATTCTGCATTTGAACATAAAATTTTTCTTTTTTATCTGAAGGTTAAGTAAATACAAAATTAAAGGTCGAAAAAACTTTCTTTTTTGTTATTTGAGAAGAGAAAAAGAGGAAGAATAACTAGAACGAGTGAAAAGAATTCATACGCTTTTGATGAAGGTTTTTTGTTTTTTTCCCTTTTTATTTTTATGTCCGGGTTGAGTCTTTCACGTAAATTGAACGTGGGTTTTATGATCTCATTTTATGAACATCAAGGATGTTTGTAGGTTTTTTGTTTGTTAGTTAAAATAAAATTCAATAAAAATTGATAAAAAGTACTGGAAGTAAGATTTTTTTTATGTCATCTGAAAAATGTAACAATGCGTGACATGTAAAAAAAGAATTTAAAATGAAAAGTGAAACTTTAAATCTTGAGTAAAGTATATGTTAGTTGTTGAATTATTATTATGTACATTATGTATGTATCGTATATACGTATGTACATATGAATAACTAAATTTCTAATATATTAAAATTAGAAACTTTATTGCTTTACCACATAGTAGGTGTTACGTTGTTATGATAAGAAAAAGGGATAATTTAGAAGAATTAAGTTAAAATACTGAGAAAAAAAATAATAAAACCAGAAAAACAAATATGTATAAGATTTTTCGCAACTCAAATTTTGTAATGTACAGTGATTATGTAATATCGTCAGAAAAAAATTTATAGAAGAGTTTTTATTAAACTTGTCGTATATCTTTTTGATTTTGAAAAGATGTTTTTTGGAATTGTTGGTTTAAGGATCTTTAAAAAACAAAAATCAAAATTCATATTAATAAAAATTGACAAAACCATTATAAAAAATGCATATTCATACTCAAATTTCATTAAAATTCTAAAATTTTTAATTTTTTCATAAAAAATATATAAGAATGTAAATTTTCTACCTACTTACTTCATTATCATTCTAAATGCGGAGCAAAACAAATAGTAAAAAAAATTTGCATTGATTGATATTTTCTAACTAATACAAAAAATATACATATTGTTGCATGATAAATGCATATTATTTATTTTATAAAAGTAATTTGTAGGATGTGTTGAATAATTGATATTCATTGAATTAGACAATCTTTGATATACTATATCATTTATACATATATGTATTTATGTCTAAATATATACTATATATTAGATAGAAAGATATTTAATAATAAATTAAACTATGAATAAATTTATTTTATGTTAGTTTTACACTCCAAACCAATTTAACTGTAATAAATAATTATGTTTCATGGATAGATATGTATAAAAATAACAAGTTAAACAAAAAAAAAATTATTCTTATTAAAATATTATTGTTTAATTTGGAAAGTTGAACAAAAATTTCAAAATAAATAAAATAATTATTTAATTGTAGTACAATTGTACAATGTACATACATAATATGTAAAATTATAGAATTTTCTATTAAATGAGAAATGGTTTGAATATTAATTTTTTTCGTAATATAAATATATTTTTATTTTTAATTTTTTTTATATTTTATATATTTAATGTATTTGAATAAATGCACATTGGAAAAAAGAAGAAAAAAAAATTCAAGACTATAACCATCGTGTGTCAAAAGTATAAGACATTGAAATTTCGAATTATCACATAAGTAATCCAAATTCATAGCTATTTTGCTGATACTATAGACTAATGAAAATCTAGATGTCTTTGAACCTACACGTAAAAATTATTAGATATAAATTTTAGTTTTTCTATATAAAATTCAAATTATTTTTTTAATATCTTTTATGTTTTATGATTTTTTTCATCAACCATATTTAGAAACTTGTAATTGGCCCTGCAGCTTGAGATAAAATTGAAACTTGCTAAAACTAAATCAATATTTAACACTTTTATTAAATTTCTATTAAAATTATATGAGAAAAAAAATCAAACGATTTGATTAATATTAGAACAACTATTTGTTTATTTTAAAATGTTCGTTACATTTGATTCTAACAATAAATGTACATACATATGTACATAGGCAAAAAAATACGTTTAAAATTTAGTTTCGATTCCTTTTTTAAAATATCATATACTCGTATGTACTGATGTACATACATATATGTGTATATTAAATATGTATATGTATTTTATTTTTATTATTAGTTTAAAAACTGAAATTAATATTTTATATAAAATGTATGTATTGATGTATGTATATAACTATAATTACAAATAAATATAGGTACAATAGAATTGACTTTACGAAATAAATCATTTATTGACTTATATTGAATGTACATAGCCGGTGCTTTTAATTTTAGATTTGATGTATTCAATAAAATATATTATGCATACAACATGAAATAACAATATATGTATGTACATATGTATGTAGAGCATAATGGTGATGAGATTGGACCTAAATAAATAAGTAAAATAAATTTTCAAGAATACGTAAAATCGATGATAGAAAGTTTCATATAGTTTTATAGATAGGTATTGTAAATAAAAATGAAAATTATATTTTTACCTCTATATTTTTTTTATATATTGGGATTATTGTATTGTATATAGAACGAAATAATAATAAGACATTGACAATGAATATACAAATAAACATATATAGTATAATATTTAATATATGTTATATTTAATATAACAAATCGAATGAAAATGATGTTATTTTGTGTATCTATGAGGTTTAATATTATAAACACTTGTATAACAAATGTAGTCTTGTAAATTGAATGGGTTGAAATTGTCTATACTATGAATATGTGGAGATTTTTCTTTTATCTTTTTGTTTATTTTTTTGACTTCTATTTGCAATTGAAGGCCATTGATCAAAACGGTTTATTTGTCATTATGTATTATTCAAAAAGTATTATATGTATCATGTTGAATATCTGGTTCAATACTTGAATCAAATTATGTTTATTTTGTTAGGGTAGAAATGAATTATTTTTTTGTTTAATTTGATACCTCATTTTGTATTGATATTGACATTAAATTGAAATAGAAAAAAAAACTTAATTTTGCGTGATTTATTTATTTAATACCTACCAGAAAATTATTTTAGAGACGAACATTTTTAATTTTTAAAATTATCTATACATTACAACTGGATAAATTCTACATACATATGTATGTATTGTATGTTCATACAATTTTTGTTTCCATGTGAAATAGTTTATATAAATTACCAAAATTATAAAAATAAAGGTTAATTTACAATTAATTATTTAGTAATAAATTTTAATATTCATCAAAAATACAATACATTAGCAAAACAGGAATTCACTTTACAAAGACTACAACTGATAAAATTTTAAATCTTGAATCCTTTTTTGTTTTTTTGTTCGAAAAACTACGAGTATATAATGTTTTTGATTGATGTCTAAAGCCTAATGATAACGGAATTCTTACGAATCTAAAATATAAATCTTTATCTAATATTGAAATATGAAAGTAATGAACGATGGAAAAGAAGACGATACTGAAGGAAAATCATATCTTCAAGAAAAAGACGTGTATTTTAAATAACTTACATCATCGATGTCATACTAACTGGCATTATCTCATTGATTATATTATATGCTCAAACTTAATTATATGTAATAATACTAAAGAAAAAAAGCTTCCGCAAATTTCAAGGTTGTGCTTTTATAAATTGTAATAGTGTTATTTATTTTTATACACCAACAGCACCAGATATTTCAATGAATACCTTTATGCGCATATCAATTCGAACAAATAATATAAAAAAATCATTTATTCTAAGTGTAAATTCGTTGGTTTTTATTATCAATGTTAATTGCACGTGATTACAAAAGTTTCAAGTTTTATCACTCATAATTTTATTACAATAAGCGAAGATGATTAATGTGATCCGATTTACTCTTTTTTTCATTAAATTCTCATAAGAAAAAAGAAGAAAAATACCATAATGAAGATACCAAATATCCAAAATAAAAAATTAATAAAGAAAATAATTTTTCGTTTTTTTAATACCTATGTATGTAAAAATAGTTCTTTTTTTTCTTTTCAAATTTAAAACAAAAATGTAAGCAATAATACCGTATTAGTAAAACGTTTTTGTACGTATAATTTTTTAATTTTGCCGCTTTTATCACGCATGATCAGTATTTATTTTCATTAAGAAAGAAAAAAGATAAAAAAATGTGTGGGTGGTATCATACAAATTTACTATGAAAGCAACAGCAAGCTTTGTGTTATCAGAAAAAGTCGTTGTTGATATTTTAAAAATATTCTTTTCATACGTATCTCTTTTCTATTAAAACACATACATTAATTTTTGATATAGGACTGTGCGTCGATAAAGCTTTATTTATTTGCGTTGGTTTGACTGTAAAAGCTCCACTTTTGTTAAGAATACTATAAAGTAAACTAACAAGAGGTAAAAATGTTCGGAATAAAAAACGTGAATATTTGTCGTTTTCGTTATGAAATATTTATGTCAAGTTTCACACTAGATAGCTATGTATTTTTTTGGTTTTTCAAATATTTTCAGAAATACTAGAGAGTGATACCGTGATACTGTAACTGATGTTGGTAAAGTACAAGTTCATTGAGGAAATTTTTATCCAAGGATTTAACATATAAAATAATCATCAGATGTTAGTTGGTTGTAGATTGTCATCCTTAAAGGATGTCTATTATTTCATAACTTATTATTGTTCTTTATGACGGTTATTATTTTTATTCTTTCAAAATTTGATTGCATAGTAAAGAAAATTTATATTGTACATGGGTACATACTAGTATTAATAAAAAAAAAGTTAATATACATACATATATAGTATACATATGCATACATATTATATGAAATTAGAAGAAATATATTTTTGTTTTATTCGAATACTAGTGAAGCGAATGTGAATTTATGTGAATAAATTAAAAGAAAATAGTTTTTGTGTATTATTTTTGTCATTTTGTAAATAGATAACTAGGTTGTATTTTTAATTTTAAATAAAAAAGTGAATAAACGTGTTTTTAAACCATTTGTTTATATTATTAAAAATTTTTGCATTTAAAAAGAAATATATCTGGGTATGCATAAATCAATTTTCTTATTTTTAAGCTGTTTCCATAACCGTCGTTATTTATTATTTTTTTGAAGAAAAAAAAAGTTTTATTTTTTTTTAATTTGCATTTTTTCGTCTTAAAATTAATGTTCAGTGAGCTAAACAGTAATACGAGTATGTCGTGATAATAATTCGTATGTTATGTTAATTAAAATACATTAATTGTTGCTATTTTATAATTTAAGAATTTAATAAGAATATAAGATTACAACTTAAAGTTATTTATATAAAGATGTTTTTCGTGCAAAAAATACATATTTATTTATACATATGCACTTTATATACACACACATACATATATACTCAATAAATAAAACAAAAATTTTAAATAACTATTCATGTTAAAATTTATAAATTAATTAAAGAACAAACCAACAAACAAAAAAGTAAATTTAATTGGAAAAATAATAAACATAAAAATTTTTTAAAGTTAGTGCTAATATAATATCAAATAAAAATAGACTTAATTATAGTGAAATTAATAATAAGGCTTTAAAGTAATGTCTATTTGAAAAAAAAAAAACAATAATAAGTATAAATAATTATAAATAAAAGTGATATTTGTTATATATAATATAATTAAAAAGAATATAACTAGGACAAACCTATATAATGCTGCAAACAAACTAAAAAATCATTATTTTTAATGTTAAAAGTGAAAGAGATCTAGATCTGTTCAAACGGGAAAAATAGAAATAATGACTTCATGCTCCATCTTTGGTAAAAAAAAATTTTTCACTGCCTTTTTTTTTTAATATATAAAAATTTGTAAGAAATGTGTGAAATGTAAATATGAATTAACAATTTTTTTATTTCTTGTACATACATACATATATGAATATGTATTTTTTTTTATAACAAATGTTAACATTGTTTACAAACTGATTTCTTTTGTCGTGATTTTATTTTTTTTTTTTCAATATTATTTTCCCTTCGTTTTTGTTGACAAAATGCCTAAGGCACACACAATAAAATTTTTCATGACATATTATGTATTAATTACAACCAAAATAAAAAAAAAAAGAACAAACTTGGATTTGCTCTAAAAAATATCTTCATCAAGGGCATTATTGTAGTTTCTAACTAAAGTGTAATCGATAGTATGATTTTATTTAAATTTAAAATATGTATGTATATTATCATTTTCATGGGATTTTTACTTTTATTTATTCATTATGAGAAAAGTTTGTAGAATATTTTCTTTTTCGTAGATTCTTGGTGTTACAACTTGAAAAAAAAAAAGATAGCTTTCATAATATTATTATTATTTTTTTTTTGGAAAAAAAAAATCCGTAAAATTTGTATTCGAGTGAATACCTATGTAGATATCTACATAATAGAATTTTCTCTGAAAGAAATAAATAAAAAACGAATTTACAATAATGATCACATAAAATAGACATCATATATATGTTACTATAAGTAATTAAAATGATATAAATTACTGTTGAAATTTTTTTTATTGCATTTTAAGATATTTTAACACTAAAGTCATTGTAATGATAAATCACAAATACTTTTTCTTTTAAAAGAAATAAAATAGTAATAAATTTTTAATTTACCTATTGTATACATTTGTACATTTATTCAATATTTTTTAAGAACTAAATTAAGATTGATTTGAAATATATTTTCCATATACATACTTTCTTCTTTTCAAATAAAAATTACTGAATGCATACATACATACTTATCTTTGGTATGATTAATATCTGTGAAAATTATTAATCACTATCATAAAATTATTGTATTTTCTTTCTTCATTCTTTTTTTTACAAAACCAAGTGCTATGAAATAAAATAAATTAAGAAACTAAAAAAAATTATAAAAATAATTGATATTGAATTATTCACTTAATCTGTATATAGCGTATCTGAAATATAAATTCGAAGGTAAAATGATTTTTTTAAAATTTATTATACCTATATAGGAAAACTTTCACGCAAATAATTTTTTTTACATTTTTCACATTTTTCTTATTCTTATATTGATTTATGCATCATCTGGTTAATCTATTAATCTTTAAAAAAGTCGATAAATTAATACTTGACCAACAGTTTTTTTTCGTTTGCTGTATGTTCTTAATGATGTAAAATGAAATTTATAACTTTTATAATTAATTAATTTGTAACAAGTAAACAGCAATTGCTTGACATCTTTTGTTTAATATACATACGAGTATAGCATATTTAAAAATTCTTTTTATTCGTAAGATTATTATCTTGAATAACATTGAAAAAAGAAAAGGAAAGAGCTGAAGTATTTCTTTTTTAATACAAAAACAAAAAAACGAAAACAGATATAATTAGAAATAAAACTTATCACATGGTATATAGATTAAAATTATTTAGAACTTTCTTTACAAAGTTTTAATCGTTTGTTTTTTTTCTTTGACCTTGAATTATAGAAACAGAATATTGAAAAAGTATACATAATTGTCTATCTATACTAAGTCGATCTAACATTTTTTTCCTTATTAAATTAGAAGAAAAAAAGTTTTCTAGATATAAAATATAATAAAAATATTTTTTATTATTGAATTTTTTTGTATATTTGTTTTGAAATAAAAAAATAATTATTTTTTCTATGATTGTATATAATAATACATATGTGTATATTGTACTTGAATATTAATATTTGCACAATGTACATACATACATATTCACATACGGGTACATATACATGTATTTTCTTCATTAATTCTACATTTGAGTATAATGCTAAAACAAGAAAAAAAATGTTTATCGTAAAAGTGAAAAGAAGATGACTTTGAAAATTTTTAATTTTAATTAATTTATTTTCTGATTAATTAAAATAAATTAATTATTAAAAGTAGGAAGGTGTTAATCAGGCACTATATGATTATAAATAATTAAAATTTTTAAAATTGAAAAATATTTCTTTAGTATCAAGTCAAAAGCCAAAATACAGAAAAAGAAGAAAGAAATAATTAAATAATACTCCTAATGCTTAATAAAATTTAATCGGCAATGAAAATTTTAAAAAATTTGTTCAATAGTTTCTTACATGTGTGAATAATATGTATGTTTTTAGTAAATCGAGAAAAAAAGCAATGAGTTAATTATAGAAGTTGTTTTTTATTTATGTATGTGTTAATATTGGATTGTTTTATTGTACATTATTTGTTTTATTTTTTTTTAAAGTTAGTAATGTTAATTTTTAATGTGTAATTCTAACAAAAAAATTTATTTTTTACAATTATTAACATCAGATCATGATTGAAAGTTGAATAACCGAAATAAGCTGGTGTTTTATATTTTTAAAATTATTTTTTTTTTAAATGACGATAGTGCTTTTATTAGGCAGATAAGTTTATGTAAAGTTTTAAAATTTTCTTCTATTCAAAAGAAAATTTTTTATATCTTTTATTTTGTTTATATTATTTTTTCTTATTTTGAATTATATTCGGTTGAATGTAAGTATTATTTAAACTATCGTAAAAATAAAAGCATATAAATAAATATACGTACCTATATATTTCCTTTTTCTATGTTTTTAGTGAATTTAATTAGTAACAATAAAAACAACCTATTTATGAAAACTTTGAAAAGCATGATTGTGAATTAAATCAAATTCAATAAAATAAAATTGAATTTTCAAAATATTAAATTATATAGGGATATTTCATTGTTATGTTATATTATGTATACAAAGTATTAAATTTGTTTCCCTTTTTTTAATTTTTTTAATATTTTTTGTAATAAGAAAAATTTTTAGCAGTTGTCAAGAATTTCATTATGAATGTTATGTAGGAGGAAATTTTATTTCCTTTTATTATTGTTGTTTATTATTGTTATTTGTTATCATTATTTTTTTTATTCGTCAGGAAATGGTTTTGATTTTAAGAGTAAATGTGTATATTTCAGGAATCATGGAGATTGATGTAAATTAGGTTGAATATAATTTTTTACTTGGAATCGGAATGCTATTACAAATTTTATTTTAAAATTTCAGTTCTTTTATTTCACACTATTAAAGTAATTTCATAATTTTTAATGTTTATTCCACTTTTTGAAGCTAAAAGAATGATAAGGGTATAAAAATAAATCTTGTTTTTGTTTTTTTTTTGATTTTATTCTTTTAGATAGCGAAATGTCCAATTTTGATTAGTAATATACATTTCTTATCATTTAAAAAAAAGAAAAAAAAAGTATTTTAAATGTTATTTATTTTTTAGAAGAATATCAAATATGATAACATAAATTATTAGTGTAAAATACGTACGACAGAAGTTGACAATGAGAAAAAATATGTCAGATATAAAATGAGAACACAAAGAAAAATATGTTTCCTTTATTTAAAAATAAGAAACATTTTGTTATTAAAAATGAACTATTTATTATACATCTGGAAAGTAGTTACATATATGAACTTTTTTAAAAATTATATTCGATGAAGAAAAAAATCTACATATTTTTAATGACCTTTAGAATAGATTCACAAACTAAAATTATGTTTGTATGTATGTAGCTATATGAATGTATCAATTTCGAAGAAAAAAGTGATGTTATTATATTTAATATTATTTTTTCTTGGTAAGCAAATGAAGTAAATTGTCACGAAATGTCAAAGAATTAAGTAAATCCCTAACCTTATAGTAATGAATTCAATACATCATCGTCAGAATTTTTATATGTGTACACATGTATAATTATACTTTTTTTTAATAATACTTCTTCATATTAAAAAAGAAATAAAAAAATGTAATAAAAACAAAAACAAAATGCTTGTAGTACATTCATAGGTATAATACACTACTAAAGTGACACTACATTATTAGCCTAACTAACTATAATTATATAAAAGCTGGTAATCATTTATTTAAAACACACAGGAAACACGCCAAAGTAAAACAAAAACAAGGAATAATAAAAAACAATAACGAATAATAATAATAATAATTATTATAATAATAATTTTCGAAAAAGTCTGTCATGGATAGCATTTTTTTTTGTATACCAACTAATACACGAGCATTGAAAGTGTAAACATTTATAATCTCTTTTCATATGTCATACAGGGTAGTTTGTTAGATAAGCTAATTCAATTTTATTCCACATTCTTAAAAAACGATGTGCTATGACTTAACATACAGAAAAAAGGAAAAAAAATATGGACAGTATAGATAAGAATCCATTTTTTTTTTAAATTTTAAAATTAACTGGAAAAATAATCTCTAAACTTAAGCAAGCTGTAAATCCTGCTTTAAAGAAAATTCTTCTACCATCTGCTGTAGAAAATTATTATGTTTCTCATTTTTTATTCTCAAGTTTCGTTAAATTCAAAAATATTGAACTCAATATAGACATTCCAAATTTTCTGAAAAACACCCTTTATGTTAAGAATATTAGAATATTTTATGAAAGTAAAAACGAGGAAAGAAAATTATTATTGTCCTTATTTAATAAAAATAGCCCAAGAGAAATTTTCATGAATTTTTTTGTTAATTTAAATTAGGTTTTTTTATATATACATATGTATACTTATATAATTTTAATAAATGTAAACGTACAAGATATTATAGTATTATGTTTAGCATATACAAATACAGGGGGTAGTGGAAATTATATGAATGTTTTATACTTCATTGTTATATGTATGTGTACATATGTATGTATATAGTTTTACAATCAGAATTCAATCAATATTACAAAAAAATTGTATATATGTATGTGTTAAAAAAATTAACGTAATAGATGTATATATGAAAAAGAATAGTAACCCGCAGCAACCATACACTTTTTACAACTTATCTTAAACTTTATGTTTTCACCATATCTAAAACATTCTCTTCTTATCTTGTTTATAACATATTTTCTATAAAAAACAAGAAATATATTTTTTTTTCTTATCCTTTTTTGAAAATGAAGTGCATGAATCTTTGGCAAGAAAAGTAATTCATATTGAAACTATATTTGGAAGATACATAATAAACGAGCTAAAGTAAGTAGCACTTTGTATCACCCGCATATTTCAATATAAACTTATTTTTGTGTAGTCAGAAAAATTTTCTACATACTGTATATAATGTTTTTAAGAGAGAAATATCTTGAAATAATATACATTCATGAATAAAAAAATAAATAAATGTATAAAGATATACTAACAAATAACCCTTTAAGATAACGTATATCAAAAAGTGATACATTATACTTAAATTATGTATAATATGAAAGGTATAGAAAGATATTCTTAAGGTTCAAACAATAACAATAATAATGTGGAAAATAGCTGTTGTTTATTCTGCATAATACTTATTTATACAATTATACAGAATGTAGTGTTAAATGATTATATAACTTTTGAATAAAATAAGCAAAAATCAAAATAAATATTTTGAATTGTTTGTTGATGAAGAATGTTCAGACTAGGAAATTATTTCTACACTAAAAATATTGACATCATAGATTAAAAAGTTGTGTCATTCAAATATGAAAAGTATATAAAAATAAAATTTCTCTTATTTTAAATTGTAATGTTAAAAATTTTACATCCTATAGTGGAAAACGTGAAAATATTTTTTATACTTGATAAACACAAAGAAAATTACCAGACGGAATTCGAAATATGTTTCTTTTGCCTATTGTCTAGATACCTATCTTTATTATTAAAATGATTTATGTAAATTTGTTATACCTATTTCATGTGGCGTTTATTCAAGATGGTGATATTTTAGTATATTGCATGTCTGTAGATTTTATCTTTTGCAAAAATTTGTTATTGAAGTTAATAAAAGAGAAAAGAACTCATATGAGTTCGTTTTAAATAACAGAAAACTGAAAAATGTCTCAAAAATGTCATTGTATTTTTGTTTTTAAAAATTGTTTGTTCAAAAAAAAATATATACGTACGTACGTGAATATTTATAAAATCATAATAATTTAAAAATTATAAGTTCTGTAATTCTATAAAGGACGTAAAAGTACTCATATGTACATATATGTATTCTTTAAATTTTTTTTCCATTCAAAATTACTTTTGTTCGTTTAATTTAAAACGAACATTAAGATAAAAACAACCTTCATATGTACATTGTACATATGTATGTATCTACATATATGTATACATAAATCTGATGAATTTTTGATTTGATTAAAATGATGAGAAACTGATGAGTTGAAAATGTGGTAACAAAACAAGTAAAACAAGGAGAGAGAAAGAAATCAATTACATTTTATTAAATAAATGTACCATCACATATGATGTAGGTACAACACATACATATTTTCACGTTGCTATTATTTTGGTTTTTAGATTTTTGAGAATTTTGAAATTTATTTTATATAATGTATACATATATACATATATGAAATTTATAATTTTTTTTTTGACGTAGCCTATAAATAATTACTGATTATATTGTAGTTATGTATTTATTTATGTATGTATGAACGTAGTGAAAGTTTTCATAACATTATTTATTATCATTACCACATATAAATGTATGTAATAACATTTTATGTGTTAAAAATATTTAATGTTAGAAGTGCTCACATACATATACATATGTATGTATATATCTATATGAAAAAATATGAAAATGAAATATGAAAATAAGAAAAGTTTTAGAACTGAATATTTTATGATATGATGGTCAAAAACAAGCCAAAAAAAGATTTAATAATAATACGTTGATGTATTGTAGTTTCAGAAGCTTTAAGAGTGCTAGTTAGAACAGTTTTTCTCTGTAACATGAAAATACTTGAGTTTAATATCCCTGATGAAAAAATTGAAAATGTATAGCTAGAAATTTCATGATCAATGTAATTATTGAATTACATATTTTCATATTAAATTATGCTGTTGTTATAATATACTGATAATATGTTCATAAAATAATAAAGTTTAATACCACAAATTTTTGGTAATTCAAAGAAGCTTTTAATCTTATTATATATTCAAGTAATTCCACTATCATATGTGCTATATGTACATATACATATGTATATACATATGTCTGAAGAGTTCTTATGGACAAATTATGAAAAGTGTTTATTCAATAACAAAGGACAAAACCAAAATATTAATTAAATTTGGAGTATAATTAAGATAATTACTTTCTGGGGAAATTATTGAGAATTTAATATACCTATGTATGTAGTTACGTTTTCAACATGATTATGTTAAGTGATTGCTTTGAGAATATAACGAACTACAGAAAATCTTTTTATAAATATAATTATATGTTTTTCAGCAGTTCTAAAAATCTTGCTCATAAATTCCACTTAACAATAAGGTACAAGAAAAAAGTTTGTCAAGTTTTATAAAGAAGTAATTAATGTATATAAGACTTAATAAAGTCACGATATTTGTGTTGATGGTATTTTTTTACCTAAGTACAGGTACATATTGTCAACAAGTAATTTCTTTTCCTAATTTTGAAATTACAAGTTAGTTGGATTTCACGTTAAATTTTCTTTCTTTTCCTCCTTAACTTAACCCCCCCTGGTATCTTCATGTACCAGTGCTGTGAATATTAAAAGTGTAGTAAAAGGATATCTATGTCGTGGCTTATCTCATTGATAACAAAGAAGAAAATGTCATGAAATTTATGAACGAAAGTATCATATTTCGAAAAAATACTATTCCAGTCTCAAAATTTTCATTTAATGTGTGATTAAGATTCAAATGATAACCTCAAATTATGAATATAATTTGAAATAACATTATTAGGAATATAATTTTATATAAAAGTCATTAATAAATTAGAATTTAAAATGTTTATGTAATTATCTTTAAAAAAGAGTAA
The DNA here is from genome assembly GCA_939192795.1 of Bombylius discolor. Taxonomy (NCBI): domain Eukaryota; kingdom Metazoa; phylum Arthropoda; class Insecta; order Diptera; family Bombyliidae; genus Bombylius; species Bombylius discolor. Next base: position 330,394 of record OW584241.1, on the reverse strand, counting down.
GGTAGTGAAAAAAATTGTTTCCCTAGAAATTCTATACTAACATGAATAAAAAATGAAAATAAATTAAATTTTAGAAATGAAATATAGGAAAAAAAATGATTTAAATATTATGATGTAAAAAATAAGGAATAAGGATACATACATATAACTTACAACTTAATAATGTTTTAAAGGGTTGAATAAAATTAGCACGTAAATAAAAACTTAAAGTGAGAAAAAAATAAATAGAAAATTAAACATAAAAAAGGACTAAATGGACAAACTAAGCAAAATGATATAATCATAAGTAATTAAGCAGAGTTTAAAAGAAGAAAATTATTTTTCATGGGGATTGTTGTTGCTGTTGTTTCGGTTATGTTAATTTGAATATTAGACATAAAAATTAAATACTGTAAATAAGAAAAATTTACTAAATAAAGTTATATAATGAAATTTGAAAAGGATGATGGCTCATGATAAGAAATTTCAAAAGATTAAAATACATACATATGTATATAAGTAGAACAATAAAATCAAAAAATAAAATTAATCAGAGTATATTTTGTAAAAAAAATAATAAAAACAGAAACTGCAAAAAGTGTTCAAGATAAATCAACTATTATTCGAAATTTATTTACCAGAATAAACTTCACTTTCGAATAAAGCTTTTGTTGAAACTTAAAGGGACCTTTACACTACTATCGCCACGCATTTGTTTTCGCTTTTGTGTTTGTTTTTGTTTTCGCTATTGTACTGGGTATTTCGCGCAATTGAGTCTGATTACGATATCTGACGTTTAGGTGGCTGCTGACCTTTCAATAGGGGGATCAACATGCGAAATCGTACAAGACCGATGGAGCATGCCGTAACTATTGAATTGTCGGAAGTCCGGCTACGACCTCCTCGTGGTGCCACTGGTAACAGATCTTCAGTACGGTCATGTCTCTGCTGAAGATCTGGCTAACAGTAGCCTGGGCATCCAATCCAAGGGTGGAACAGCATATGCCCAGGGATGCGTGGCTAGGGGAGAGCCTAGTCGCTAATATGCGAACTCTGGATACCAGGCGACCTCCAGTTTTAATAAAAGCCTTCTCAAGGTACAAGGGCTCTGCCTTGGGTGACCGTTTATTTCCCTAATACTCGTGGGACCACTTATGGACACAGACAATAAAAACAAAAAACAAAAAGAGGAAGATGCACCTCCAAAAGCATCAACCACAACACCTTCAACAGAGGGAAATGTTCCTCAGGTTGACAAAATCATAAGGGAAGCTAAGGGCTACAATAGTTCAAGCGACTCTCATGATAGCGAAGATGACACAATAACAAACATGTCATCCTTGCTAGACAGCGAAGCTGAGTCCTTGCAGAAGTTAAAACTCAAAGACTCCGACAAGAGGATAAAACTCAGCGGAGCTGCAAGAAAGAGGTTGAAGAAACTCCTGCAACAAGGGCTGGGCATAGATGAGGCTCGGCTGCAGGCTCTACAACCAGCCAAACAAAACAGGGGAGACAAACTTAAAAGAGGACGCTCAGACGACTCGCCAACTGAGGCTTCTGGCTCTAAAAAAGCCAGACAACCACAGAAGGATAAAATTGTCTCTCCTGAAAAAACCGAAAATGTGCCTTCAACGGTTAGTTTTAAACAAGCTGTTGAAAGCATACAAGTAGGCATTCTGGCAAAATCCTTTCCAGAATCTCTCCTGTCTACGGAACAAATGAGTGCCATTCAGGATCAGATTCTGAAAAGGATAATTGAGCTCAAGGATAGTGCTACCAAGCCAAAATTCTTAGGAGCTACATACAAACCAGGGTGGCTAGTTTTAAGATGTGCGAATGAAAGCACAAAAAAATGGCTTCAAGAGTCAATCAGTGAATTGAAGCCATGGGATGGTGCTGAACTAGCTCTAGTCGAGGAAAAGGACATTCCTCGTTCTCAAATACTGGTCGGCAATTTTCCCAACAGTGCTAAGGACAAAAATGAGGACATTATGGGACTCATCAAAGGACAGAATGAGTATAAAGTGGATGATTGGAGAATCGTAAGAAGATCCAATGACAAAACGTCCGCCTTGCTCACTCTGTCAGTTGATCATAAGTCCATAGCCGAGTTGAGGAAAAATGACTACAAGATCAGCTTTAAATTCGGAGAAGTCAAACTCCGACGTAGAAGCGAGGCAAGCAAGGGTAAACCAAAGGAAGGTGGGGATAATAAAGTACCCGCCAAACCGATGGCCTCAACCTCAAAAGCTTCTACGAAGAAAGCCAAAGCGGATAAGGCAGTTAAAGGCCATCTAGGCAAACCCAAGGAAGGGGCAAAGGACGGCAGTCCTAGTACCATCCAAAAGGTAACCTAGATGTCCAATAACATAAAATGTATTCAGATAAACCTTCATCACTGCAAGGCAGCCTCATATGTGCTTTGTCGAAGGTTTATCAAGGACAATATGGACATGGGACTAATTCAGGAACCATGGACATTGAGAGGACAGATTAAAGGACTCAACATACCAAACTGTAAGTTAATTTACGACAATAAGTCCAACAGGCCCAGAACAGCCTTGTTAATAAAAAACACATTAAACTTCTCTCCAATTCCAGGATTTATTTCACAAGACCTGGTTGCAGTACTGATGGAGGTGCCTACACAGTCGGGTAAGCAAAAGGCTATAATAGCCTCTGCTTACTTTGACATCACAGAAGCAGAGCCTCCACCTAGCTCAACGCAAGAATTAATACAGTACTGCAAGGAGAACAACACCCAGCTGATTCTGAGCTGTGATGCCAATGCGCATCATGTCTTATGGGGAAGCTCAGACACCAACAAACGAGGTGAGTGCCTTTTAGAATATATCAATAGTAATAATATTATTGTTAATAACTTAGGCAATAAACCCACCTTTAGAAACACCATTAGGCAAGAAGTCATAGACTTAACCCTATCCACAACCAATATCTGTGACAAAATTATGGATTGGCATGTGTCAGACGAAACTTCAATGTCAGATCATATGCAAATAAGATTTGACATAAAAGCCAACGTCTCTCGCATCCAATTCAACCAAAATCCAAAACGCGCCAATTGGACTCTTTATGATGAACTCTTGAAAAATTGTATAGATCAAGAGGGCATAATAGACACCAGAGATGAACTGGATCTAGCAGCGGCTAGACTACAGAATTCTCTAATAAACGCGTTTAACGTAAGCTGCCCGATAAAGCCTAAACGGATCGAGAGAGACGTTCCATGGTGGAATCGGGAGCTAAGCAAACTAAGATCGTTAGTTAGGAAACTGTTCAATAAAGCTAAACGTACCAGAGAGTGGTCTGAGTACAAAAAAGCTTTAACTGAATACAATAAAGAACTTAGAAAATCAAAAAGGAAAACTTGGAGAAGTTTTTGTGAGAGTGTAACTGAGTTACCTCTCACAGCAAGACTTCACAAGATCCTTTCAAAAGTACACTCCAATGGAATAGGTTTACTAGAAAAACCTAATGGAGAATACACTCTGAACCAAGAAGAAACCCTAGAATTACTACTAGGCACACACTTCCCAGGTTCAACAAACCCAGAGAGCGAGATTACTCTACAAGAAACTCACACAAGAGTCTCTAGTAGAACATATAGTCTAGCCAACAAAATATTCACAAAAGAAAAAATCCTATGGGCTATAAATAACTTCAAACCATACAAAACGCCAGGAGGAGATGGTATTTATCCAATACTCCTACAAAAAGGATCTGAACGGATCTCTTCGAACCTGACAAAACTATTTAAAGCAAGCTTCAGTTTGGGATACATTCCCAAACCATGGAGGAAGACAAAAGTAGTCTTCATACCTAAGGCGGGTAAAAAATCCGATGCCCAGCCAAAATCTTACAGACCGATAAGTCTATCCTCCTTTCTACTTAAGACAATGGAGAAAATAATTGATCAGCATATTAGAGTCAGCATACTTGCAAAAAAGCCTCTAAATGCCAATCAACACGCCTATCAAGCAGGTAAATCAACTTTAACTGCTCTCCATAGCATAGTTTACAAGCTAAACAAAACTATGGATACAAAAGAGATAGCGCTAGGAGCATTTATTGATATTGAGGGAGCTTTCGACAACACCTCATTTGATTCTATTGAGAGGGCTGCCCTAGCTAAAGGGTGTGAACTCCCAACAATTAATTGGATCAAAGCAATGCTTAACCAAAGAGAAATCGAAGCCACCATAGGTAACACATCAATGACGGTTAAAGCCATAAAAGGCTGCCCTCAAGGAGGGGTTCTATCACCTTTATTATGGTCTATGATCATTGATGACCTCCTATGCAAACTCGACTCCTTAGGATTCGAAGCACAGGGTTACGCAGATGACCTAGTGGTAATAACTAGAGGCATAGATGGGGAAATTATCTCCATGCAACTACAAAACGCCTTAACCTTTATTAACAACTGGTGTCTTGCTGAAGGACTTTCTATTAATCCTCACAAGACGACCATCGTGCCCTTTACAAAAAGGAAAAAAACCAACATAAAGGAACCTTCTTTAAAAGGCACGCTGATAAATTTCTCAAGTGAAGTCAAATATCTAGGAGTTATACTAGATAGCAAACTCACTTGGAACAAACAAATAAACAACTCCATACATAAAGCCACCCTTGCTCTATGGAATTGTAACAGACTCTTTGGCAAAACATGGGGACTAAAACCAAAAATGGTGTACTGGTCATATACGGCCATCATAAGACCCATACTTACATATGCTTCAGCCATATGGTGGCCAAAGACAAATCAAATAACAGTTCAAAATAGACTCAACAAAATACAGAGACTAGCCTGTCTCAGTATTACAGGAGCTCTTAGAACTACCTCAACGGCAGCATTGGAAGCCATGCTCAGCTTGCCACCTCTTAATATACAAATTAAGAAAGAAGCACTGAACTGGGCCTTAAAATATCAGAAAAGTAAAAAACTTAAACCAGGTAATCTGACACATAACCTTAAGATCCTAGAAGAATTTAAGGACTTCCAAATCAGTCAAGTGACTGACGAGATGGAGGCAACATTAAACTTTGAGAAGCCGTTCAAAGTACTGTTTCCGGATCGCGAATCTTGGCGCGATAACAAAATAACCTTTGAAGAAGGAGCTTCTATATGGTACACGGATGGCTCGAAAACCGAGTCGGGAGTAGGCGCAGGGGTAGCAGGCCCAAAAAGAAGCCTCTTCAAATCCCTGGGTAAACTCTCATCGGTCTTTCAAGCTGAAATCTATGCCATAGACATGTGTGCTACCGAATGCCTTAAAAAAGGCTTCAATAGAGCCACAGTCTACATAATCTCAGACAGTCAGGCAGCACTTAAAGCCCTCAACGCGCATAAAATTGTGTCGAGGCTAGTATTAGAATGCCTTAAGACTGTGATAACACTCGCCAGAACCAACAAAGTTTACCTTATGTGGGTTCCGGGACACGAAGGAATCAAGGGTAACGAGCTGGCGGATTCCCTTGCAAAAAAAGGCGCCAATTCCAAATTTATTGGACCTGAACCCTTCTGTGGCTTGCCTAAAAGCTACACAAAAAACTACATAAAAGAATGGGAGAAAAAGAAATGTATCTCCTACTGGGAAAAAACCCCAGGAAACATACAAGCGAAGGAGTTCATTAGGCCTTCAACTGGTATCTCTAGAAAACTAGTCAACCTCAGCAGGCAAGAACTAAGGACAATTACGGGACTTATCACTGGGCACTGTCCGCTCAACTACCACTTGAGTAAGATGGGGCTCAAAGAGGATGACAAATGCAGATTTTGCAAAGAAGCCAAGGAAACCTCGAAGCACATCCTATGTGAATGTGAGGCATTGGCTTCTAAAAGAGTGCAACATATGCGTCAACTTTTTCTAAAACCAGAAGAAGTTTGGTGTGCACCTTCTCATAGAACTTTAGGATTCATTAAAAGCCTTAACCTATGAGAAGCACGGGCTGTACAAAAGATCTATAAAGGTCGAAGTGCAACTATAGCCCCTAAATATCTAATCTAATCTAATCTGACGTTTACACTATTATCGTGACACATTTGTAGATAAGTTTTTTGATTCAGTATAGCGCATGTTTTACATTATAAAGTTCAGGTTTTCTTTCATAAAAATTACTTAACTTTATTTACTTAATTACTTAAAACTCATTTTACATCTAAAATAATTTTTACATCCGTAATTAATATGTATGTATTTAAAAAACAAAAATAATTTACTTACCATCGCAGTAAGCCAAATAAATTTTCCAACGACAAAATACACGCGATACAATTGTGTGAATCATACAGAATAGAACCAAACCGATAATTTCAAAACTTGTTTGTTTTAACAATTGCCAAAACAATATCGTAATTTTCACTCCTTTATACTGCTTGTGTGGTACAAAAACAAACACAAAAGCGAAAACAAATGCGTGGCGATAGTAGTGTGAAGCCGCTTTAAGAGGAACCTTTTGCCAATAATTTCGAAAGTTGAAAAATAAATTCGAAAATTCAAAAATAACAGTAAAATTGTCAGCTGCCATAAAATTTTCCTTGAGTTAGGGGATTTTTGGAAGAATTACGATTTGAAAAAATTAAAGAAAAAGTTAACTGTAAGTAGTGCTTATTAAAACAAAATATTTACATACCCGTATAAATGTAATGCCTCTTTCTTTTTAAAAATAAACAAAGGATCATAAATATGTATTGTAAAATTTTATATACTTAGAAACTTTTTTTTATTTAGTTTTTCTATGAATTGTTTTATAATTTGTTTTATAAAGCTGTTAACAAACAAATTGAATATTTCCAGGTGATTAAATAGTAATTTACATCGAAAAAAGTTTAATGTTTTGAAATCAAAATGGCAAGAATAATCTTTTTTATACATATGTATGTATGTACATATATTGAAATCCGTGTTATTATGCATATTTATGCTTTTATTTTAATGCTCTTCATCCTCTAAGAAATACATACACAGCTACAAACATATGTTGTTTTTATATTATATGAAATGAAATTCCTGAAACTAATTTTCTAATGAATTTAATGAACATATTAAGTGGATAAGAGAATATAATTTATTTTATCACATATTTTAACTGATTCTGTTATGTTAGAATATACCATATATTTTTAACAAGTAATCTCAAATAAAAAACAGTGGGTAGAAAGAAAAAATAGCATTTTATTTTTTAATTTTAAAGTGCTTAAGAAGTATTACTTTATTATTTTGTGTGTATGTATGAAAAATTTATTTTATATAGAATAGACAAATAGCTTCTTTTTTCAAAGATATTGTGTGCTATCCTTAAAAACAAAATATATTATACTAGTACATGTGTATTATACTATGTATGTGTATTCAAAAAAGAAAACTTTATCATGCTTTTGCTTTTGAAAAGAACGCTAAAAAAATGAATCAAAATATAATTTCTTCTATGACGTAATAAAATAAATACATACATATATACATTTATAGTGATTTTTTTTTGTGTATTTTCAGAATTTCACAAAAAATTTAATGCTTATTTTTTCTGTTCATCGTCTTTTTCTTCCACTTAAAAAAATTGTAAGTACCTACATGTATATTTTTCAAAATATATCCTTACGTGTGCATGAAATGCTTTACCATTCAACTCATCTCCAACAATAACACCATATTAATCTGATATATCAGTGTAAGTAGGAAGCTGTAAAACTTCCGGTTTAGGATGAAAGAATTGCATGTAGGTAGATTTTTGAAGATTGTTTTGTGCTAATATTGTACGTGTATCTATATTATTTATCAAATGGAGTGTATAAAGTATACAACATATTTTGTGCAATGTTTCATGTGTAAAAAGAATAACTTGGTCAAGGTCATAAATACAGGTACACTTATAAATAAGTATAATAGTGCATTTTGTCAGGTACTATGTTATATGTACATAAATGAAAGTAGGTTTTTAAATTAAAATGAGCGCACTTTTAAAATTTATCTTTTATTTTATATTAAAGTTAATATACATTTTTTAAAGATAGAAATTTACTCAAAATAAATGAAATTCTTTAAATATTTTGTTTTTACTGTTTCTTACTATATGCACATATACATATATATAAAAATTCTATATGTTATAATTTGTTTTATTTTATACCTTTGAATATTTCTGTTTGTATTTTTTGAAGAAAGTAATGTAAAGACTTTTAAAAAATATAATTAAATTGACTTTGAAAAATACGTTGCTTTTCATTTTCAACATTATTTCAAATTATCTCTAAAATTAATCACTTAACAAAATTACTTCTCTTTTACTTCTTTTTATTATTTTTTTTTTTCATTATTTCTTCACTTTCTTCCATTGTTTTTTAATGTTTTGCTTCGTTAAATACAATAATAAACTTAAATTTTTCATGTTGATATTTTCCTTGAAAATTTCAAATTATTTGTATAGATTCTGAAAAAGTAGGAAAGAGCAAAAAATAGGGCGGAACGACCAATCACAATTGTAATAAAATAAATCAAAAATTCTTGAATAGTTTAGTTCTATCACAAATATTTTATTCTATCACAATAAATTTTGTTTTTTAAAAACATACTTTTCAGATTATTCATATACTTAATTATTTTTTAACCAATAATATGAAAACAAAGTTTTATAAAATATCATACTACTATAAAAACAATTTTTAGTATAAAATAAAAGTATATTATTAGAAAGAATAATTGTTGAAAAATGTAAAAATATCATTAAAATAGGAATGGAACAAAAAATAATAAATAAGCATGGTACATTAACCAAAGATATACAATGTATACCTATATATGTACATATTCATATACATATATAAACTTTTGTACTCTGTAGATGTATTAATAAAGAAGATGATATTCATATAGAAAGCAAAATAAAATGAAATTTAAGCGTTTTAAACGCAATCATCCAAGAAAATGGTTAAAAATAGAAAACTTAGATACATTATGCCTGTAAGGTTTAACATACTCCATTAAATTTTCTTTGTATGTCATGTTGTTTTATACCACAGTGTTGTATATTAACTTTGTGTTTTTTTCCAATTGAACTTTTTATATTGTCTTATATATACACATACATATATATACATATACATATATGATAGAAAATCAATAAAATAAAATAAAAGAGTATACAAAATTGAACTATTTGTAAGTGACACTAATAGTAACAAGGGACCTAAAACATTTTTTTTAAATTATTTCGTTTTTTTCATTTCTTGTACATGTAACACCATGATACTTGTATAGGCATTAAGGAACAAAAAAAAAAAAAAAACAAAAAAACAAAACATTTCCTATGAAATAAAAAACTAAAACACCATCAATAGTTATATTATAATCATACAATAATAACAACATACTTTTATAAACTAAAAATAAAAGAAAGAAATCAATCGTAAAGATATCTTTTTAAAGAATTACAAGATATCTTTATCCTTTTGTGATGAACTGAAGTAAAAAATAATTATACCTACTTTACTGTCATTTTAATGAAATATATTATTGAAGATTATTGGATGATAAACAAAAAAATTATTCATAATATTTATTAGATTTCCGATTTTTGTAAAAATAAAAAAAACAAAAACAAAAAAATTATATCTATCGATATGATATAATTAACAATGAATAAGTAATACACATACATATTTACATTATCATTGATATTATTTTATAAAATACCTAAACTATCCAAATTTATGTTTTAAAGGTCATTAAGTCGTTATTAAGCTTCTGTATTTGATAGGTCAAGGCATCAAAAGAGAGAAATTATAATTGTTCGAGTCATAATCAAGTTTCTTTCATACAAATTTATATTCACATGAATGTTAATCAAAATGATTTTCTAATTTGTTTTGATATCATAATATACTAAATGATTAATGAATTATACCCAAATCGATTTTTTATAATACATATGTATAAAGGTAATATCTATTATTTGTCTTTTTGTTGTAAAAAATTATAATTATGTTGTGAGAGTGATAGCGTTGAAGAAGAAATTAAAAACATGAGAGAAATTAGTTTATTAATATAATATATTTTATTTTTGTTTTCAGAGTGAAGAAGCTTATTTTTTAGAATAGCTATCTAAAAACAAATATATCTAAAAAATATAAAAAACGTAAATTCTTAACCTAGGAAAATTTGTTGAAAATTAGTAATGAAGTTGAAAGACGTCGCTTTTGTACTATAAAAACAAATGGAACATTCGTTCGTTTTAAATTGCATATACATATGTATGTATGTGTATGTTAATAAAGTAAAGTAAAAATTGCATCTATAATACATATATACATTTATCATAACATTTACTTGAAAAATGATCCAGTATACAAGAAAGGACATAAATAGTTAATTTATTTGACATTAAACTCTTTGATGAATTTCAAATTCAAAAAAATTTAGTTTCTTTAAATATAGAAATGTTGTTCAATACTTAGTATTGAATAGTATAAATACAGTTAATAAATAAATAAAAGTTCATGCGCGTGTTTAATATTCGTGTGCATATTTTAAGTATTATAGATTTTCATTTGTTATGTATCTACTTGAAATTAGGTAAATTACTTTCGTTTTTTCATTTCATGTTCTTCTATTGTTTTCTTTTGATTTTGACATGATCAATAATTTTCAAGTACAGTAATAGAATGACTACATACATATTTGGGTAATATACTAATACTATAGACGTATACATATACACTTTTCAAAAATTAGTAAATATAGTACAAAAACATTTCGTTTGCATGCGTCAAAATGTCTAAAAAATTTTTATTTGTATATCAATTTTTAAATATTCTTTAATTTAAAAGTACAAATAATTAGTGATTATACTTTTTCCGACATGAAACTTTATATTAATTTTTTTTAAACTATTTATCTAGACTTTATTCCTATTTAAGCCTAAATTTTAATGAAAAATTGTATCTATATATTTTTCATACAAAAGTAAAACTTTGTACATATTTCAAATAAGTGATTTCGAAAAGAAACTCATAAAATATTTTAAATTTAGATTATCTAATAAGAAAAATATAAAAATATCATTTCAATTAAGATAAATGTTATTATTATACAAATAAATTTAGATATCTTGAATAAATAACAACTACACTGAAAAAACAAAAAAGGTTTTTGATAATAAGATAATATCAACAATCTAAAAGATAAAAAATATGGTCTAAAGAGTCCTTTTTTTTGTGTTCATGTGTTTTTGAAATTTATTGACGGAAAATCAATAATTTTATAAAGACAAAAATATAATTTAATTTTATCATTTTTGTTTCATTCTATAAATAAATGATTTGTTCAGAAAATTATTTGATATCAAAATCCTTTTGACGTGTTTATTTACGAAGATATACGAAAACGAAATAGTTCTTTTTTTAAAAATAGAAATGTTTAAACAAAGTTTAATAGATATTCTTATAAATATATTAACAAACAAATACACAGAAACATAAAAAACACTTGAAAAGGTATACGCATATGCACATAAATATATTAGAAAATGTTAAAAGAAATTACAGTTTTTTATGTATACGATTATTTTTTCATTTTTTTTTCTTTTTTTTTGTATTTATATTAAAGTTCCTTCTTTGATATAATGTTTTATTTTGAATATGGCTTTTAATGTGTACCAAGAAAATTTCACATATCTTTATGCTGTGTTTTCTCTTTTTTTCATTTATATTCCATTGTGGAATTTTTTTAAGAGATAAAAATTTTAAGTAGCTATTTAAAATATTTTATGAAATATGATTGAACGTTATTTACAATAATAGGAATAGTAACCTTGAGTTATTTTTATCTTTAAAGAATTATTTTAAAAAAGTCAAAAATTTTAATTAACAAATTCCAAAAACTGAAATTTATTGATACTTTCTTACTAACTAATGCGACTTTTTTCAATAATTAATGAAACAAAAGGAAAAATAACAACAAAAAATACTTTTACTTATTTTTGTTGTTTAAAAAATTAGAAATTTTTTCAAATTTCTAAATTCATAAACGTATTGATTTTTTAAATATGTATGTATGTATGTATACTATATATGTATATAAAATTCAATTTTCAATATTTTTGTTCTTTTATTTTTATGAATCATATTTGTTGATTTTGTCAGTTTTTTTTTCAAAATAATAGATTTTTTCAAAAAAACTTACATATGTTTCCACGTTAAACGAATGAAAAGTTATCAAATACTTATAACAATTTATTTTATAGTGTTAAATATGTTTCTGTTTGCACACATAATAAATGACTTCTTTTTATAGTGGTATAATTGTTCACCTGATATGAATATAAAAATCATCTATTGATCATTAATAATAAAAGTTCTTAAAAAACTTAATATTTATTAATATTTTCAAAATTTTGCAATAAATATTATATACATTTACATACACATAAATAAAGTTATAAAGTTAAAAAATCATGATGAGAGTTGATAAATAACTTATTCTACTTTAAATATATGTACATATATTGTAATTGTAAGAATCATTCTAAGGCGTTCAACAAACTAACAAAATACTTACATATACGTAATTATTATACACTCGTATTCTAATTCTTAGATATTATTTGTACGAGTATTTCAATTTAAAACAAAAAATAAGGAAAATTATAGTGATTTACGTATGTACTATATATGTATATAATATTTATATATGTATGTAAAAAATGTTTGCTATTATTTATTTTTTATATGATGATATAATATTACTTATTTATAAAAATTGCTATTGACGTTAGTTAATCTCAGATATATCGAAGAAATTTTTTAACAAATCCTTATCAAATGAATCTAGGAAAAAAATTATAAAAAAGATATAATCTAAATTTCATTTCAAGAAGACTAAAGTTTTTACAAAAAAATAGGAAAAAAAGGGTAGAGAGTAAAGTAGAACATTTCGTTTTCATTACAACTACACCCGGTTTACTTGTAAATTAAACGTACATACATAAATTTCTAATTTGGATTAGAATTAATTTTCCTTTTAAATTCTGTTAAAATTTCAATTTTTAAATTATATAATTATTTTGTATGAATATAAAATTAATAATTATACCAAATGCTTTATGTTTCTCCTCTAAAGTAGTGTAAAAATGTTTTATTTGTTTTAATTTGAAATTTTTCTAACTGAATTATTGAAAATTTATATATCAAATTTATTTCTTCATGATTGTTGTTATACTTACACTGTTATACTCGTATGTATACATTATATATTTTTACTCTAATGAAGTTATTTTAAAAAATGTTTGATTTATTATAAAGAGAAAAATAATTTTAACTCAAAAGTGGACAATAAATCCATTCAATATTGTTTAGTATCTATTATAGAAAAATAAGAAACAGTGCCTAAATTATTTATGTGTATAAAAATTTTGACAATAACGTAAAAATAGTTCAGTTTGGGTACAGATTTGAATCTAAAATTTCTAACATTTCATTTTATAGATGATATCTATTTTGTCAATAACAAAATGGATTTGTTTTATCTTTTTTTATTATTTTTATTTTTTTGTCCTGGCTTTTTTGGCTCTTTTTTTGTATTGTGTTGTACTATGAAAGTACTTTGAATTGAATCTCATTTGTTTTAAATATATTTTTTATTTCTATTTCTATATTCAGTTCTTACTATTAACATACAAATTTTATTTATTCATACTTTTGTCTCTTTTTTTTTTCTTTCTATAAATCATCCAAGGCATTTTATATTTGAAGTGTTGATAAACTAGAAAATAAATAAAAACTAGATACATACCTTTTTCATTGGTTGTAAATCCTTTGTGTTTCCCTCAAAATTTTAAAATGATGTTTTTTTATTTGTCATTTTTTTGTTTATTTCCTATTTTATTCAATAGTCATTTTTTATTTATTTATCTTCTATCATTTTATATTTTGTGAAAGATACCTGTTTTATTTCATTTTTTTAAATTTATCTTCATATTTTTCATCATCATCATCATTACAATCATTTGATTCATGATCATGTAATATGTGATGTTGTAAAAGTTTTCATATAGATGCGTCTATGTATATTTGTTAGTAGTCATACATAAATATACAAAACTTCAAAAAATATTTTCAATTTCAACTTCATTTTTCGATTTTCGACTTTGATTAATGTAAACATTAACTGCATCATGTAAGATATGAAAAAAATGTTTACAAAAGAAAAAAAGCAATAAATAAATACGCTTTTTTTTTATAAGTCATAAATCAAAGAAAATATTCTGAAAAAAAAAGTAAAAGAAAAAGTAAGTAACATTTTATAGAAAAATGAAGAGAAATGATACTGCAAAATCAGCAAAATTTTCTATCGTTTGATTTTATTCTTATTTGCTTTCATATGAATCTTTATTTCCTCATAGATTCTTTTATAAATTATTTTTGGCTTTTTTCCCGGAAATAGTTTTTCGTTTTGTAATTTATTTTTATTCCAGTGAGAAATTGCAGAGTCAGAATTCTAGTCAATTTATTTCAATGTGAGTTTGTATTTCAATTGACCTTTTGATTGAATTGAATTGATTGATTTTTTTTTTATATTTTATATCTTTTATAAATTTTTTTTTGGACTAATTTATATTTATTGTCTGTGTTGTATTTGTAATGATAATTAATATATAGTTACTTGATTTTATTGATTAGTTGTTTAATTTTTTTTATTACTGGATTAAATGGTTGGACGAATGTTGATCACATTTATTCTCTGTTTGTTATTTTCTATTTATTGAAATATATTTAATTTAAGTAAATAAGCATATTTTTCTAATTAAAACAAATAATACTTTTTAAGGTTCAACAAACAATTTTATTTACATATACATATTATGTATAAATGACTGAGGGTAAGATTTGGAATACTTTCTCTGTAATTAAAATCCAATAGCTTTTTCTATAAATATTTGAAAAAATCTATATTTTATGTAGTTTTCAGACAAACAAATACATATATGTATGTATGTATAAATTCAATCATTAGGACAATTAAGATTTTTTTTAAACCGGAAGAATTTTATGTGTTTTTATTTAGCCATTTGGTAATTATCTTAAGCTAATCATTTCAAAGTATTTTTGTATTTCTTTCATTATTTAAACTTTCTTCGATTAAAACAATTTTTGAAATTGAGCTCTGAAATTTTTTAACAATATTAAACTCTGTTGGACCAATTCTATTTTTTGATGATATTTCAATGATATTTTTAAGTTTTAAATCACAATTCTCTTGTATTTGTAAATTTAATTCTGATAAAATTTGATTTAATTTACTTTTATCTTCTAATAAATGATGTAATCTCATTTGTGTTGATAAATTTAATGTCGTACCAAGATTTTTTGGACAAAATGTTAAATATCCGTAGCGCTTATGATATGCAAATTCATGAACGTTTTCAAAAAATTTTAAAACTGTTATAATCCTTTCATATATTTCACCTGAAAAAAATTATAATAAAAAAAATATGTATACCTATATGTATGTATATTTTTTAAATACAATTTTTCTTACGTAAATTTCCGTCGTGATTTTTCGAAATAATTCTTAAATGATCATCGGAATTAATCATTATTAATAAATTTTCTGAATTCGTAAAAAATATTCCTCGGCCATTTGGCCAAAATCTATAATTTCCTGCACTTTCTAAATATTTATCTTTTCTATTGAATATTATTTTATTTTCAATTAATATTTTTGGTATATCTTGTTTTTCAAAATCATGATTTAGTATCTGTTTAATGCTGAAGTATTGACCTTCAAATTCATGTGGTAATGACTGCACTATGTCTAAAATCTTTATACGAAAAAGGAAATTTTTTTTTTCAATTTAAAAAAAAAATTGGGTATATATTTAATAGAATAAACAATCATTTCTATATCAAAGTATACTTTTTCTACACCGATATTTATTTTTGAAAAACTTTAAATTTTAATGATTGATGCAATTAAAATTTAAAATATCTCTTTGATTTCTTTTGAGATAGTATAACAAAATTTCAAAGTGAAACTAAACATAAATATTTTAATTTCAAACGTGAATTGTTTACCTGATTCTCTACAGCATTAAAATCATTTTCAGACATTTTAGAAGGAAATGGAAATTTTCTAAAATTTCTTGATATACTAATTTTCATCGAAATAACATACTTTTGTTCGTAGTCTATATTTTCGATTCGATTTAAGTCTCCCCAATTAGTTGATTTCTGGTGGTGTATGTTACTGTCAGTGTCAAATGAATATAATGATAAAGATTCACCAGATATTATAGAATATGTAAAATTTTCCTTAAGTTCATAATAATCTAAAATAATTGGATCGAAAAGGTTATAGAATATGTCATAACTTTCAGCATCAGATGCGTAAAAACCAATATCCAATGAATGATGTTTTAATCCAGCTTGTACATTATCCAAAATTGTAACATTATGTTGAGTTTTCAATGGTAACAATTTGGTTAAAAGACCCTTATTTAAATATTTCTTCAATAATGATTGACATTGTGTATCTTCAACTAAACTTTTGTAACCTTTTTCAACTATCCAATACATCGAACTTTCTGATAATTTTCTATACAAATGTATATAAATGTCAAGAGAAAACATGAATATTCGATGAAATTTAATTTTTTTTAGTGCAAACAAAATAAAAAAAACGTACAAATTTCCTTGATACCAATATAATTTTTCTTCAAGTTCTTGTTCTTTTTTTAAAGCTCTTTTATATTTTCTCTTTAACTCTTTAAATTGTTCTTTAGTTACACAATCCTCAATCATATGCTCCCATATGTAATTGATTACATTATCTGGTTTATTCGGTTCCATTGAAAGTCTGAAAAATGCTTTGTTGATTGCATCATAAACTCTAGTTTTCTCTAAATATTTTTGAAATTCAATATTTTTGAATTCCATTTGTAATGGTTTTTAAAAACTCGATACTCCCATTCTTTATCGTTTTGTTAGTATTTATTAAGATTACATAGAAAATAAATAAATGTAAAGTTAAATTCTCCACATAATAAGGGAGTTTCAAAATCAAATGACTTCAATGAGATATTGATGAAATGTTGTTTAATGAGTTTTACAGATACTAAAAAATTAGTTTTTTTTAAATTATTTTTTGTTTCTGAGAATTAAATTGAAATGAAAAAACTGTATTTAAATTATCATTCAAAATTGGATAAATAGTCTCCTAATTTTCTTATAAACATGTGGGATTTTTTATTTTTTTATTTTTATTTTTATACTAGCAGAACCCGGTCCGCTTTGCTAGACCTTATTTTTTTTTATTTATTGAAAATAAATTAAATTTTTAATATTTTCATACAATTGTCAAATGTCAATTCAATCAGATGTCAGATGTAATTTTTTTTCGTGCCTACTATTCCTCAAGGGAATATAGTAATATATTAATATACTATGTTTTATTTTTAAATTACTTCTTAAAAAAAAAAGAAAAAAAGTGTTAAAAACCATTCTCATATATCATACAATTTTTATTTAAAATTTGGTTAAAATCGGATGTCGTTTTCAAGTTGTATTGCTGCAAACGAACACTCCATTTTTATATATTATATATAGAGATAGAGATTTGATATTTTCGTCGGATGCATTGTTTATAAGTTTATCTTCTTAAAATGAAAATGTAAATTATCCATAACTATTCATAACAGACGCCTTTCAAAACTTTAAAAACGATGATCGTAATTATTCTTATTGGTAAGAAACTTTTATATCTTTTTAAAGATTAAATTATTATAGATATTGAAGGTATTCCAATGATATAATTTAGTATCATTAATAAAAACAATTCAACATTAGAAAATGTGTTTATATGACTTTATTGTTAAATTATACTTCTTCATTATTTATTTTATGTTTAATAAAAACATAAAAATAAACAAGTTTTATGTTATTTCATTTTTAGTATATTTATTTAGAGCAGAAAACTTAAATTTGAATTGTTTTTGTGTAATTGTAAATGAATTAAATGTTCAGATCTCTAAAATTGAATATACAAATGTATACATTTATGGGTAGTTATTAATACTAAATTACATAATGCATAACAATATTCATTCGATATTGCAGAATATTATTTTCTTGAATATTTTATGGAATATGTGTAAATCAATAAAAGGCAACATTTTAACAATGTACATACATATATACATATAAATATTTGTTATTTTATTTATATACACTCGTACATTTACATACATATAGTACTCGTATGTATGTATTCAATACATTAATGTACATATATGTAAATATGTAGGTATATGTATACTATATATATGTATGTATAAGTACTCACAAAATCTATTCATTGTTAAAATAGAATTTGATAAAATAAGGATTTTCTGTGGTTGAATATAAAATAGAAAATTTTATCACAAATTTTTATTTAAATCTAAAGTTTGAATAAATTATACTTTTTTTTTGAATAAATTTTAAACATAGAAAAAAAGAAAATCAAGACAACAAAATAAATACATACACATATTCTGAAAATTTATGAAAAAGGATTGAATCTTGAAATGTGATTAAAGTACTAAATTTTCTTGAGAATTTTATTTAAATATTTAGTATTTAAATTTTGCAGGTTTACTCAAATAATTTAAAAAAGACATAATCAAGATGTCGGTTGTAATGGAATAAAAACTAGTATTTTATTAACACTATGTTTACCAAGCTACATCCTATTTCAACAGTTTTATTTTAAAAGAAAAGAAAAAAATAATTATAAATACAACCACCTCCAAGAAATTTTTTTAAAAGTATTCTTTCAAATGATTCTTCTACTAATGTTGTCTTTCATGAAGAAAATTCGATAAAACTATGTATTTATTTCGTTTTGAAGAATGCAATAAAACCTACGATTACAAAAATATTTTAAAAATTTCAAATTTTCATGAAATAAAAAATATCCTCTTACTCAATAAAAGTTTGACTCTACGATAAATTTTTAAATTTTAACAATATTGACATACATATGTATTATACATATGTACGTACATACACATACATACATATGTATGTATATTTTATATATGTATATATGAATTTTACTTTGAATTTAAACGAATTATTTTTGTAATCCAACCTACCAATCCAAATTTAAATATATTTTTATCATTATAAAAGTTAATTTTTTGTTCCTATTTTCCTTTACAAATTTTTATGTATTTATCATTTTCATGAAAGTTGAATAAATAAAACCTTTTTTTCACAGAAACATTCAAAGTAAGTCCTTTGGAAAAAAAATTTGATGTGAATTATCTATTAATTTTATAATAGATGAAAGAAATTCCTACATTTGTTGAAAATCGTCATTAAAGTTTTATTTATACAAAGAAAAGTAAAAAATAAATAAATAAATAAAATACAATACGAAAATATTATAAGTTTTAGTTTAATATTTTATTCATTTCAAGTCCTAAAAAAGTAGTTTTTTTACTAATTCCCTTATCAGAAACCTTTTTTCTTGGAATTTTATTGAATTGTAAGACTTTTTAGTTTCACTTTTGTTTTTATTTTAGTTTTTTTTTTGTATTGGAGGAAATATGAAGTAGTTTATATATGTTAGATTATTTAAAAATTTAAAATGTAAATCTGATATACCTACATACATACATATTATGTATGTTAATGTAATCATGTCTAACTCACAAACTTCTCAAGTACATAAGTTTTTTAAAAATAAAGATTTTTTCTAAATTCTGTCAAGCCGTGCATAAGCTTGGACTTCTTTTCTGAATTGCCACATTTTATAAAATTTTGTAAATTTGGAAAAAAGTATTTTATTTCTTAAACAATTATGTATGTATATGTCACATCTTATATTTATGTACTGAAAATATTCCATGGATTTCATTATATTTGGGCACAATTTTATCTTTTACATTTTTTCATTATTATGAAAAAATAATCATTTAAATATGTATGTAAATAAAATAAATATTTTAAATCTATAGGTATAAGGTTTGCTCAACTATTCAAGTAAAAGAAGGCCCCAAAAATTAAGAATTACTTTTATTTTTATATTAGGAATGTATCTATAAATTTTTCTTTGTTTAGTTATTATTATTATATTATTATCATTTTATTTTTAAAATGAAATACTGAACTTTATTATACTATACCTTCATTAAGGAAACGGAAATGTGAAAGGGGTATTTAATGATAGACGAAGGTTTATTATTATTACTGAAATAAAAAAATAATCGTTTTCATTTTTATTTATTTATAATTATCCTTGAAATTAGTTTAATATGAAGAAATTTTTTTGAGTATACCTACATGGTATATGTATGTATGTAGGTACTTAATTAAATTTATTATAAATACAAAAAGGTTTAAGAATTTCTATTTTTAAATATCTATTTAGTATGACGCAATTTTATTTAGAAAATGTTTTTTTACTAATAATGTAGTGATATCAATCTAAAACCAGGGTATAAATTGTGGAGGCTTTGATGCACAAACACAAAGTTTTTTTTTTCTATATGAATATCAACATACATAATATGTATATTACAAAAATAACTTAGGCATAGAAAACTTTTAGTATTTCAGTTCGTAAATGATGAATCAAATTTTTTATAATTTTGATGCAGAAGTCGAAATTTGATGTCAAGTATTTAAAAACTTTCTGATTCTTAATTTTTGATTGTTGTTAACATTATTTTTCACCTTGATTTTCATTTTTTTTCTATATATGTAGATAAAAAAAATAGAGAAATATGATTTTTTTTTTTCATGTCATGCAATAGTTTTGTGTATAATTCGCACCTTAACAAACACGCCTTTGGAACGGTTATTTATGACTATTTATCTTTTTATCTACACGATATTTTGATAATCTTAAAGGAAAATTTATGTCTTAACTACTTTTTAACATGTTAACGTTTACATGAATATACATAGGTGCATATGTACCTATATAGTTTTAGTTTTTATTTTTCTAATAAGTCATTCAAAAAAAAACCTATAATATAATTAAGACGCTCATGTTGATGTATTAATTTTTATTGTTCAAATATGTACATACTATGTCTCCTTCACCAAAATATTTATGGAATTGAGAATATTTTTATTATCTTTTTATAATTCATTTATTTTTTGATTTTCACTTCTTTGTTATATTTCTTATGTTTTCATTTTTCTTGGGAGAAAAGTAAAATATTTTTCGCATGTACAACACATGTTGTTTAAGAAAGAAAATAAAAAAAAATACAGCACAAAATGTATGCAGTACAAAAAAAAAAAAAGCGAAAATGATAGCAGATTTTTTCTTTCTTTTCTCCGACAAAATTTTGTTTTTCTATTTGTTGTGACTTTTATATGAAAAATAAAATAAGTGTTAAATAAATGATTATTGGGGTTGTGATTATTCGACTTTCTTTTCAATAGTATTTTATAGAAAAAATACCGGAAGTTTTTATGTATATGTATAAGTATTGTATACATACATATATACCATCCTTTATACATTATACACACATACATATATTGAAATTATACCGAAGAGACTATGTTAATTTTATATATTTTCTTAGTTTCTCTCAAGTTCTTTCTCATTTTTTATTATTCAATGTTTGTTTTATTTTGTGTAGTTTTTAGGCAATAAAATTAGGTCAAGTGTATCATTTAAAAAAAAAAGAAAAACAAGAACAAATGTAACTTTCGTAAATTTGGTATAAGTAATAAAATCATCACAATATATTAAAAGTTTAAATTCATATCGTGTAAAAAATGTGTTTTATAGTTTCTTTTTTTATTTATTTTTCAGATGAACAACTAAAGGGCTCAAACAAAAAAAAATTCGAAAACAAAAAAGTATAATTGAAAAAACAGAAGGTAATGTCTTAAATTGAATGGCTCAAAGTTCAAGAATATCGTCAAAATCAGTATGGCTTGTATTAATTGTATTCATCGATTTTTCACTGTAAGTATTTTAAGGAAGTTTAAAATGTGTGAGAATAAGATTTTAGAAGGGAAATTTATAGAATTGTATGAGAATTTTTAATGTTTCCAATTTCTGGAATATTTTATTTCATGACAGTAAAATGAAGAAATTGTTGTTATGAGTACTGATTTATTTTTTCTACACCGCCTTCAAGATTTGTAAAATATATAATAGAATATAAGTCAAAATCAAAAAGTACCTATCAAAAATCAGTTAGCACGGACTTTTCATTTTTTTAAATTTCTTTAAGCACCTTTGAATGTAAACATTTCATCATTTAAAAACGAAATCGAACTTTCCTTTATTTTCTATAGATTGAAATCTTTAAACTATAAAACTATATAAAAAAAACAAATGGTTAAATTTAAAAAAAAAAGCAATTAATATGCTTTTAATTTTTTATTATTTCCATTTATCTTATTTTAGTTTTTTCATGTACATATAAAAAAAAAAGAAATAAATATACCACAATCCTAATGAAATTTTCATGTTCTGTCATCAAATAACATTTTACTCCCTGCCACATTTCTATGTATGTATTTTTCTATTTTAAAATCCAATTTTATATTCACAACATAAAGGTAACCACATTCAATGTAAATTATTTTAAAAAAATGTCAGAAATGCATTT
Organism: Bombylius discolor; assembly: GCA_939192795.1. Classification (NCBI taxonomy): domain Eukaryota; kingdom Metazoa; phylum Arthropoda; class Insecta; order Diptera; family Bombyliidae; genus Bombylius; species Bombylius discolor. The sequence goes on along the minus strand of OW584241.1, from coordinate 307,777 downwards.
TAAATTTAAAAAAAAAAGAAAAAAAGTAAACCGTTTTTTTTTTAATACCACATTCTATTTATTACACACACATATGTACATACATAAATATTCATATTTTTGAATGATTGGATGATTGAGAATTGTGTTATGTATGTGTTCATATGTTTATTAAACAAAGATTTCCTTATACCTAGTTTGAAATGGAAATGCAGAAATAGCAAGAACCTATATATATGTACTGGTACATATATTGAACATGGAAATATGGTTATATTGAGAGGGTGTTTCTATTTAAGAATAGATGACGTTTCAAATATAAATAAAATTTCTTTTTTTAAATATGGATTTTTTTCTCTTTGAAATGGTTTGATAATATTATTCATTTTTTTTCCAAAAATTCAAAAACATGTTCTATATAAACACTCACTGTCGTTTATGTACAGATATTTCATTTTATATTGAAAAAAAAAATTGACATTTTTAAAAATTTTAGTTCATTGTTATATTTTCTTTTGAATTAAAAAATACGAAAATATAATTATCTTGTAAATTAATTTAGGATTAAGATCTTTAATCCTTTTAATTTGTATATAATAGAACAATTTTTTTTATACAAAAACATATACATAAACATGTATGTATATTTGTTTTTCTCCTAAATAATATGCATATGCATATACTTTTTTCCAAATATATTTTTTATGTTTTTTTATGTATACATATTTAGTTTCTTTTTATTTCAGATATACATACGTATAAATTTTTAAGAAAATTCTTTTCCTTTTTAGTTTTGTACCTATAACAGTAGTTAGAATAAAATATTTTGTTTTACTTTTTATGATGACAAATTCAAGAGAAACTGCCACATACCTATTTTTCCTATAAGTCATCAGCACATTTTATATAAATTTTTTTATTCCTATACATTAATATGTATTTTTTCTCTTTTTTCAATTTTTGTAACAAAATTAATTATATATTACGTAGGTACATTAAATAATATTATTCTTATTATTTTTTTAATATGCAAATGAGTTTTAATGTTTTAGATTTATTTACTTTTGACATTTCTGATGAAAAGTTGTTTTCCGTAGGAAGTTTAATTAAAAAAACAATATAGAAAGATAAGAAAAAAAATATAGTAGTAAGAATTACTTGCTTTGCAGACTGAAGTTACATATATAAATATATATTTAAAAAAATGTTTATTCTTTTCGTAAAAGGAATAATGAACGTTTAAATTAAGTGGAAAAATATAAATTAGATTTTATTTTAAATTATTAATACTTAAAACTGAAAACCATTGAAATAAGAGTCTGCTCTATCAATATTTTATAATTAAAAAATGTATGCATTGTAAATTTATGAAATTAATTCAAAACATCAATTTCCTATGAATCTCACTTTAGAATTTAAATTACTTAACTATAAGTACTAAAAAATAATCAGCAAGTTTTACGTCATAATTTCTAGAATATGTACATTGTTAACGACAGAAATTGATAAGTTTTCAATAAGCAATGGTTTTCATTTATCACACAGCGGTGTATAAGAATCTCAAGTTATGTATATCGGGTACTATCTACTATAATTGAGTCATTTATTTTGAAAGTGATGTAAGTCCATAATTTCTTATTTTGAAATGTTTAGAAATCGTTCATTTCAATTTTTATGTATTTTCTATATAATATATTTCAAATCTCTAATAAAAAAAACAACAACATAGGAATAGTATTAATATTGCCTTATTAATGTAACAAATAAATACTCGTAAAACCAAAATTTGTCAATTTTCGACTGAAACTTATTGTTATTTATTTTTCAATAAAAATATATTTATACTACTTTTAAAATAAATGGTTAAATTATCTTAAAGAAGGAACACATTTCAATTTAGTTTTTACTTATCGATTATTAGAATGACAAAAATCTCGTACAACAATTTTCATTATAATGGAGTTCATTTTTCCTTTCTACATTTTAGTAAATATGAGAAGAGTGTTAGATCCATAAATACCTAGTCTCATTTGTTTTTAAAATATCGTCCTGTAAGAAAATCAATTTGTGAAAAGTTTTGAAAAATGAAGCAAATCGAATATCGAGCTGTTATCAAATTTCTCATCAAGGATAAGAAAATCTGTGAGATTTCGTCTTTTTATGGAGGATGATTATCCTAGTATAATTATGATTTAAAAGCGGCATGGACTTTTTAATGACAAAATTCAGTGTAAAATGAGTAACGAGAATGCTCACGCCGTATCAAAAGAAACAACGTGTCAAAGCGTGCAAGCACTTTTCGAAACTGTGTGATGAAGACTGAAGAGCCTTCTCCAATTTTGAAGCGAATTGTAAGTTAACTGGAGAGGAGATAAAACTTTGGATCATCACTTTGAATCTGAGACCAAAAAACAGTCAATGAAATGGCATAAAAATATTACACCGAAAAAACTCAAGGTGTCCGAACCAGCGGGAAAGTTGATGGCTACAATTTTTAAGGATTCTCAAGGGATTTTGATAATCGACTACAAAGAAAAGGATCTTACTATTATTTGTTTCCAAATTTGGAAAAAAAATTTATAATAATTTTGAGGACAAAAAGGAAAAATATTTTTGAGGGTATAAATAAATCTTCTCATGGTTAATTTCATGGGAAATTTGTTGGTGTTAGTGTTTTTGTATTACTTACATAAAAAATGCTTTCAATATAGTGTTATTTTTTGACTATAAGATAAGTGATAAATGAAATGCTTTAGAATATTTAAAGTTATTTTTATACGTACGTATATGTGTATGTATGTAATTTAAAAACCGAGAAAAATAAAATTAAATAGAAGAAAAGAAGAGAAATATTGGAGTGCTACTTTATCATGACAAGAAATAAATGACAGGATGTATACCTGTCTAAGAGAAAAAGAAGAGAAATTGAATTTACTAAGAATAAAAGTATATGAGATCTTTTTCCAGTTATAACAAAAAGCCAACAAGTTACATATTTATATTTATATATACATATATGTATATGTATATACTTATATACTTATATACGAGTACTATATACATATGTATCTATGCTAAAAACTTTTTTACACATATATGTATACATAGTACATATCAAGGATATATGAACGTTTATATTTAATAGTGGGATTATTTAGAAAGATGAAGACTTAGATATATAAGAAGTATAAAAGTAAGTCTAATACACAATTTCACAATTTAATGAACTGCTGCTCTACTATTTATATTATACGGTTGACGTATGTAATGCATTGAGTAATAGCTGGTAATAGTAACAAATTGGATAAATTATTTGTAAAGAATGTTAAAAGTTACCGCATGTTAGATAAAGTATATACATATTACATAAATACATTACATACATACATATTAGGTAGATGTATTATAATGTCGATAAGATGATACTTTTATTTCAATTTTTTATTTCTCATTTTTTTCTTGTTGAATTATTTGTACTATAAGTGGTTTCGTTAAGTGAATCACAGAGAAAAAGGACATTTTTACATTAAAATATAAACCTACATATATAAATATATATGTTATGTATATACATATTTTTAATGTTTTTGTGTATTATGGAAAATCACATTTGCAAGATAAAATAAGAACAGATGGTGTACTTTCTAAGTGAAGACAATTTTGCATGATTATCTCATACAACGATAGATATGTACATATATTTGTGTATGTGTGTCTTTTTTATTTTTATTGTTTTTACATACATATTTTGAATAATTTCCACAATTTTTTTCATCAATATAGAATATTTACATTCATAAGTTGTTTTATGTTTTTAAAAACAGTTGAAAATTTTCTTTTAAAAATGAATTTTTTTTTTTTTTTTTTTTTTTTTTTTTTTTTTTTTTCAAAAAACCGCTTTAAGTGAGTTTTTATACTTCGAAAATTAAGCACAAAAAAACATAAAATAATGTTTTCAAAAAAGCTGTTATTAGAAGAATTGAAATATTTTAACAATGATTTATGGATTTTTTTTGTATACAGGATAAAATTAATACTTTATTTATAATTAAATTAATCTCCTATTTGAAAATAAGGTCAATAACTGTTTTTGTATGTTTTTAATTAGGAAATTGATTTCTATTTTTCTAAAATAAGTGAAAAATAAATAAACTAAAATGTGTTCATATTTTTAATTGGATTTGTTTTTTTGTTTTTACATCATTCAATTTAAAGTAAATGAAAATGGGAAAAAAATTCAAACTCAAATTGTATAAATTACATATTGAAAAGATTTATTCCACAAAGCAATTGCAATTGTTGTACAAAAATGAATATGTTTTGTTCTATCTTAGCAATTTTTCAATTAACTTTGTATATTGAATTTAATAGAAGAATTTTATTTACATATATTGAAATATACTTATTGTAGGTACATGAATACGTATTACATGTGAATTTATTTAGTGACGTTGTATGTGAACACAATAAAGTTCATGATATAATAATATTTCTATAGGATATCTCGTATAAAAACAGATATGATTATTATTTGATTTTCAATTATTATATAGTTAATAATAGGTGTCTAAAAATATAAGAATATTTTATGAGGTATTTGATTTTGCATTATACATAAAATAAAACTATATGTTTATGTAAAATGAAGACATACATATATGTATGTATTAAATATCAACATAATACATTCAAAAATGTATATACATAAGTATGTATATTTTTTTAAAGACTTTATTTCAAAATAAGTATTTATTTAGTATGAAATTCCACTTTATAATGAAAATTTAGTTTCTGCTTTGTTTAATTATTTTAATTATCAACCGAAATTATTAATATATGATATATTAATATTTCATTTAATATATTTTATTAATATAAGTAAGACCTTATGAGAGTATAAAAAATAAGTTTTTAGTCAAAATAATTTATGCAATTAAATTAATTTCCATAGTTCATTAACAAAAAATTGCTTTTTATTTATATATGGATATATAAATGGATATAAATCTTCTTAATGTTGTTTAGAATGTGGACGTAAACAGTTTACTTGATTTTTTTTTTTTTTGTGCTTCATTTTCATTTAATAGTGTTTTTTGTTTGTTTTGGTATTAGAAAAAGTATCCATTTGAAAACAAAAACAAATCTATACATCTACACCTTGTAAAGAGTTTATTTTTTACCTTTATCGTATTCTGTAAATATATCGTTTAATTTTTGTGAAGTGTAAAACTCTTATACATAATATAAACAAATTCACTAAATATAATAATATAAATATATAATACGAGTATTAAATATGTACAAGAAATAATGTAAAAAAATAATAATAAATTCAGAAAATAAACAGAATCATTCTCGTAAAAGTGATGAGATAAAATCCTCAACGAATTTTCAATCCCTCTTGTAATTTACTCTCGTCATTATTTTTAGATGATATTTAAGTGAATTTAATTTGGTGTACAAGCAAAATACAGTTGGAGTATATAGTATATCTTTAAATTATTTGTTGTTAATACTTATGTAGAGTATAAGTTATATCTACTATACTGTGTTTGTGATTTTAGTAATTAAGTGAAATCTTCTATTATGTATAAATACCAATATATGTACATATACGGAGAAACGTTTGTATTTACATTTGTATATATATGAAATAGTGAGATCTTATATAATTTGCTTTAATTTTTAGCTTTATTTATTAGATTTTAATGTAGAAAATAAATAAAATGGCTAGAATTTCAAATTAAGGTTCACATTTATTCACAAAAGATATATTATTGTGTTTTTTTTTCTTTTATTCCAAACGAAATTGAAAAACGCGGTATTTTAAATACATTGTAGTTAATTAAGGTTAAAATGTAAGCTTCATTTTAAGGAAAAGAAAATTAAATGTTTGTGTTAATTAAAAAAAAGGAAAGTTAAATAATAAGTAAATCTTCATAATTGTCAAAATGATTAGATTTTCAAATAATTTTATGTTGTAGAAGGAAGAAAAAAATTAACATAAATATGACCTTATTTATAATTTTTCGTGTTAATGATATAATAAGTATAAAATCTTTCACAATTGTTATATTTGTGTTTCTTAAACTTGAGATGTTTATTGTGAGTAAATAAGTAATTGAAATTATTTTATAAGAATCAGACAACTACTTCGTAAAAAATTACCACATATTTTTTTTTTTTTAAATTTAAGTAATGCTTGAATTAAATTGAAAAACATAAATCACGGAGTTGATTAGAGAAATGAAAAGAATTTTTTGTTATAAATTAAAAAAATAAAAACGTATACCTAAATTTTATGTTTAGTTCTTGAATTGAAATTTAAAGTGCATCCAAGGTATTTTTTTTTAATTATCTTTTGTCTACGTTCTATCTGTTCTTCGTCTGTCTGGTCAAACATTGTTTTAGCTTTCTAAAATAACATTTTTTCCGACAGATGTTATCTACAACTCCCTATAATTCTATTATAAAGTTAATTACGTTATATTTATGTTATTTCTTAAAATTATCTGTGTTTCTGTTCTTTTTTTTATTGAGCAAAAGTTTTTTTCAATGAATTATAGAGTTATTTTGACATTTTAAATTTAAAATATTTATATATGTATGGTTTTTTTTTCTCAGTATGTTTTGTTTTAATAAATTTTATCATAACTTAATAGACTGACAAAAAATCACTTTTCTAGTCTTTTATCTGATGGTTGTTGTTATCAGTACACATAAATTCTCTAAATAAAAAGTTTTATTTTAAAGCATTCTTTTTTTCTACAATTTTTTCAAAAGATTAAATTTGTTGTCTTTTTTATTGTAAACTATATACCTACACTCTTTTGTTTTCTATTATTTTTACAGGTGGTGAACGATTATATTCATCCGTTGTTAAAACATCGCCATGAATGAAACAGAGTGTGCTAATTTAATAGAATCTGTAAAATGGACAGAACCAGGAAGTCTTATATCATTAGCAATTTTAGAATTTATAAATGTCCTAGTTATAGTCGGAAATTGTTTAGTGATAGCAGCAGTTTTTTGTTCAAACAAATTACGTAGTGTTACAAATTTTTTTATTGTCAATTTAGCTGTAGCTGACCTTTTAGTCGGTTTGGCTGTTCTTCCATTTTCAGCAACATGGGAAGTATTCAAGGTAAGACAATAATGTCAATTTATTTAAAAATATGAAACAAGTATTTAGGCACATATAAATAAAAACAGTAAAATTAAGGGAAAAGAGGCTTTTAAAGTTGATATTTATGCATATGTATATACATATGTATATTTTTTTTTTAAATCAATTTTTAAATCCTTATTGTTTTATTCTTATATTTTTCGTTAAAAATATTTTCTATTTCATTTTATTTTTATATATATACCTAACCTACCACATATGTATGTACTTGTCATCAAAATATCATGCTGTGATTTGTACGCAATAACAGTTTTTGAGTTTTTACGTATTCGAAAATTGATTTTTTTACTTTATAAATTTAATTGAAAATTTTTGTTTACATCTTAAAGAATGGAATTTGTTTTATTCTTTGAAATTTTACTTTATATTCTTTTCCAATTTTTTAGGGGATAAAAAAAAAAGAAGTATTTTTATACTTCGATGGTCAAATAGATCTTCAGAAATTGATAAAATTGATTGAACAGGTTAATAAAATCGTATTATGTGGAAAATTTGAGTCATTGAAGAAAAAGAGAATATTACTCTTAATATTTACTTATACTTACGAGTATGTACATCTTCGTGTTATTCTAACGAATAAAATTTAGATAAATATTATAAAACGTTTCATAAAAGATAAAGTGCTTTTTTCAAATTATTTAAATTAAAAGGCACACATAATAATTTTGATTTAAATGGACTTTGTAAATATTTGTATTTGTTTTTTCTAAATAATGTTTCATATAGAAAAACAAAAACTTAGGAAGTTTGGAAAGTAGAAATTTTATAGATTATATTTCTGATTTTCATATTGTTAATATTTTTTTTTTCATCTAAATTACAAATTACATACTTACTGAAATTAATATCGAACACATGTCACATAAATTGTTTCAAACAAAAATATTTTCCATTCTTGATTACACATTCTATAATTTATGTCAATAGACTATGTAATTTTTTTATCGAAAACAAGAGTATTAATCTTGTGACATATGTGGAAACAATCAGTGAAACCATGTACATAAAAAATTTTAGTGAAATAAAAAGAAGACATCTTAGTAATACTCGTAAAATATCCAAGAATAAATATGTTTCTATGCAAAATATTGAAGTTAATAAATAGCTTAATATTTTTTTGTTTTTCTCATATGTATATAGTATATAGTTTTATGTAATATATTACTACAATATTTTCTTAACAAATATTTTCTGTTTTCTTTTTAATATACATACATATGTACATATAATAATAACAGGTTACCTTTATTCACTATACATACATCTTCTAATAATAATAATAATAATAATAACAATAAAAATCAATAAAGTGTTCTATGTATGACAAAAATTTCATTAACAATCCGAAAGTTATACTAAAAATTAGATTTTAATAAAATTAATCAAAGTCAAAGAAACATTTTTTTTCTATCTATAATTTATATGTATAAAGGGGTTTTTTTTATAGCTTTATAGAAAAAGAGAAAGGTAAAAAAAAATTTTCATCCATTATAAACATATATTATTGAAAAAATTCTTAATACCAATAAATAATATGTAATATGCAATGTTGTCACAGAAGCATATGTAAAAAGTTCTTTTCTTGTTACATTGTATTTGTTATATTTTATATATTTTTTTTCATGATACATATTTCATTAAGGATTTTTCCATTTCCTTTATCACTTACTACATTACAATATAGAATTATACAAAATATACTTGTATAAATATTAAAGTATGTGGTAAAATACAGGTGATATCTATAAATACAATATTGTGTATATAAACAAAGACTTTTATTCTTTGTTTTTATTGTTATTATTTTTTTCTGTATATGTATGTATACTTTTAATCTTGGTTATAATCCTTCAAATATTTGTTAAACAGAAGCTATGCTATCATCAAATTTTATTCGTATATTATAATCATACTGTATCAAACAAATATAAACAAATATGTAATGTAAGTATGTAAAAGTATTTATACATATATGTATATGTATATGTAAATTGTACATTACTAAAATATGGCTATGATAAAAGTAATAATATATAGCGAGTATAAAATATTAAGTTATTTACCGCACTAAAATTTATATTAAGAGAGCCGAATCTTTATACAAGAACAAACAAAAAAATATTTGTATTTTACTTTTATATAAAAAATAAAATAAAAGGATTATAAGTATAATATTTTTAAAAAAATTATTTGGTTTACGTAGAATATTCGTGTAGAAATGTTTAAATAATAAAATATTTCTATACATATGTATGTACATATACACATTCATAAATATATGTAGGTACATTTCGTATGAGAAAATATCATATATGTAATTTATTTAACTTATTGATTTCAGCCATTTTATTTTTATATTATTATTTTCTTTTATCAGAAAACTTTTAAAGGATAGTACATATCTTTGAATTTTAGTGATCGATGTCGATAAGTTTTTGTATATTATATAGTATTATACGAATAAAATATTTTCATCAAATATTGTATACATAATATACATATGTACATATAAGTATTCATATTTTGATTTATACAAAGAATAATAATATTTTAGTACAATTATTAATTCAAATTGTATGAATTTTTATATTTTAGATATTTTTCTGTAATGTTAGTAATCAATTTAATAAATACTATAAAATGAAATATTAATGAAATGAAGATAAAATCTATGTAGTACATTTAAAATATTATTTAGAAACATTGGTTTATAATTTTTTCTTGTATATAATCAAAAGCATTTAGAAAATAAAATATAGGAGATTAAATACTTATGTAAATTAATATTTCTAATAATAATAATTTAAAGGTTTTTAAATTCACCAATACAATAAATTCATCTCACATTTTATAAAAAAAATTTTATGACTATATTGAAGAAATTGCAATAATTTTGCTTCTATACGATGTTAAAATTATATGTATGTGTATTTTAAAATATTCAAAGTTCATTTTTATATTGTAACATATGCACTTTTATCATATAGAAAATGACGTGAAAATTGATTTTCCTAGTTTTCCATTTTTTCTTATTTTTCAATATAAAGTAAATTATTTACCAACGAAAGTTACACATACCACCAAAAAATAAACATATTTTATGAAAATGTATTTACTCACGTATTCTTTATACCTTATCATTTGTTGTGTTGAATGGAGTTAAATAAATAAGACAATAATGTTTTATGACATATTATATCTTTAAAGATATATTTAGACAGACAGACATATAAAAATAACGAAAGAAAAGCCACTTACTAAAAGACTATGTTGTAGTAGTATTAAGTCTGACATAAAGATTTTAAAATGTACATCATATTCTGTAAATACTTAGATAAATATTCTTGAGTTTCATTTTTAAGTAACATATTTTAGTCATAGTAGTTGTGACATATAAAACATTAAGATTGACATAGAATTTTGTGCAGACCAATAAAGTTTATTGTTATACATATAAGCAAGATATACTTTTAATATGTCACTTTTTTAACTTTTCTGTGTATGTACTATATATTAATAAAATTTAACAAATGTTGTTTCACAAGCAGTATTAAATAAAATATTTATATAATGCGACTATGTACGTACATATTTAAAAAAAAATTTTCGTTTTAAATTATAGTTTCGAAAATATTGTAGTTTTTATTTTGAAAATTTTACCTTAAAAGTATTCAAAATTTAAGGAGAAAAGTGGGAAATAGTACTTATATTTACCATTATTTTCTGCCTATTTGTTAATTATTTGAAATATTTGTTATATTGTATTTCTATATGAAACGAGTAACTTATGTCGAGCTCTTTAAAAAATTCTTGTCTGCCTAACCAATGTGAGTCGAATACTACGTAAAATGGGGACTTGGTATATTTCTCTAAATACATACATACATATATGCATAATTAAAATTTGTTTTACATACCTACATATATACATACTAAAAACAGTTTTGCATCACTTTCCTGACTGTGCATATTCATGCTAAATATCATATGTACGAGAATTCTGACAGAAAAAAAAAAAAAAACAAGTTGTTCTATCTCATAGAGTAACATATTTTGCGTTGCTTACTATACAAAAATATTGTACACTTTATTTCACTATGTAATATAGGTATATCCATTTAGTTTTACTAACTAGTAAAAATCCTTCAAATTGTGAAACTTAAATTTTTAACAAGTTTACCAATCAAACAACCTTTTTTCCCTTTCATTTTCTCATTTTTACTCTTCAGTAATTTGATTGAATTTTTTTCTCATGTGAATACTATACAAACATACACAAGGCAGGCACATTTTTTATGTATTTAAACTAAAAAAAAAGCATTTTTCTTTTCTAAAATTCTCATATGAATGGTAAAATTTTGCTTATAGTGGTACTAAAATGGTATTGAAAGGATTTAGCCATTATCACAATGATTCAGTGATCTTTTCAAAAAATAAGAGCGGAAGAAAATAAAGAAAAAACAAAACAAGAAAAAAGAAAATAAAAATGGTTTCATGGGATATTTTCAATATTTAGGGTTTAAGTGAACATCTTTACTAAGAGAAAAATAAAGGAAAAAACAAAAATAAAAAACAAGAATGAATCAAAATTGTATTTTCTATTTTATGATTTTTTTATTTTTGTTTTCATAATTGGAAAAGTAAAAAAAAGTATTCGAAAAATATGCAAAAATAGAAAATTTGATTTGGAGATTTGAAGAATAAGAAACTATTATAGATGTTATGTATAGTACATACATACATATTTTCATTATTCATTTCTTTTTCTTATATTGAAATATGAACTTAGCCACACTGTAAAGAAAAACTTATCATGTTTAAACGTTTTTTTTTTTTTGAATATAGTTTTCTAAATTAACTTTATCTTTCAACAAGGGTACAAAATTTTTGGTATTAATTTTACGTTATAGTTGAATTACATATCATTGTATTTATAATTACTTTTTTTGAGTTTTTCCTAATACACAAAACTAAATCAATTCTAGAAAATTTTATCATTATTGACTTTTTGCTTATTCATAAAATGTTAAATTTAATCAATATTTTTCGCGTCTATTTTAATTCTGTTTTTTCAGTTCTTTTTCCATTTTACTGTTTGAAGTTCTGGTGTTTTTATTAAAAAGCGGAATAATTTATCGATTTTATTTTTTATGCCATTTCATATAGTTTATTCAATATTACAAAAACAAAAAGAAAATAGAATCAAATGTACATTATTGATTACATAAATTTGTTTTAGGATACGATGATTTTTTTAAATCAATTTTTCACACCTGATAAAGTATTAAAAGGTATATTTTACCATTCAACATATTTTTTATAACGCAATAAGGGTATTGAAAAAAAGACAAAAAAAAAGAGGAAAAATTGGATACTCCTATTAATGATTTTATCGTTTATGGTTTTTTTGTCAGTTCTTTTTGATTTTTGATATTTTATTTACAGTGAAAAATGGATAAATATTTACATTGTAAACAATAACATTGATTTTTATTAACAGGTTATTAATTATAAAGGTGGAATGAATTAAAATAAAAATGTATAGGTACATACATATGTATACATTTTTAACCGTTATTTTTACGTTTTAGTAGTATGAAAAAAATAGTGGTATTGTACATAATTATTTTGTATTTGAACATAAATTTCACAAAAATAATTTAAAAAAAAAGAAATTTTGTTTTTTGTGTGATAGTTGATAAAACCTGAAGTTTATTTCATTAATAACTTACCGTTTTACCAAAGTTTATTTTGTATCCTAAATTTTTTTTTTTTTTTTTTTGTATTTCTTTAAAAAAATATACAATATTATTTTATTCAAATCTTGTAAAATGTGTTTTTTCTTCTTTTTAAATTATTTTTACAGGTATGGATTTTTGGCGATTTATGGTGCCGTGTATGGTTGGCTGTTGACGTTTGGATGTGTACTGCATCAATACTTAATTTATGTGCCATCTCATTAGATCGATATGTTGCTGTTACAAGACCAGTTACATATCCTAGTATAATGTCAACAAAAAAAGCAAAATCACTAATAGCTGGGATATGGGTTTTATCTTTTGTTATATGCTTCCCACCTCTTGTTGGATGGAAGGATCAAAAGGTTTATATATCAATTATCATATTAAACTAAATTCCAGTTTAATGATAAAAAATTGTTTTTTATTTATACACTTAATTATTTATGGAGTAACAGTATAACTTGAGATATATTGTATTTTTTGTAGGCATCATTTTTCATTAGAGCATCACAAATGTGTTGAAAATATGATGACTTTTATATAACTATCATAAAAATAGTGATAAAACAGAGGAAATATACACTTTAACAAAAGTAATCCGTACTAATCACTGGAAGAAACGAATATGTAATCTTTAAAAGTCGTCAAGACAGACAATATGAATAAACAATAAAAAAAAAAAAAAGATAATTTGTCAAAATTAATATAATAGAATGAAAAAAAATTCTACATAAAAATTGGTTTATCTCCATTTCCTTCCTTTTAGTTATAAAAACATCTCTTTTGTAAATAACAAATAAGTATGATGGCCTATTTACATATTATACATATGTATATATGTATGTAGTTTATCTTTCAAAAATAGGCTTTTATTTTTCTTTCTCTTCAAATTTTTTAAATAAATCGAGCAGAAAATGAAAATTTATCACAATTACATTATATAATAGGTATATACAAATATACGATTATATGAATAAACATCACTACTTTTTAAATTTTTTTTTTTTCATTTTGATGCCATATATTTTTGACAAAATGCTAAGGAAGTCTTTCAATTAAAAAGGAAATGAAATGTCATATATGATTTTTTTATAACTGTATGACTTTTGTGTTTTTCTTGTGTATGACTTGAAATAAATGAAATATAAATAAGGTCTAATGTATGTAGAGTTGTAAATATATATCATGATTATTAAAAAAATATATATACATTCATGTATAGTACATGATAAATTTTTATATGATGTATATGAGGTCCATGGGTATAGTAATAAAAAAGGATAATTCTAATACATTATGTATTTAAGGATGTGTAAATGATATCGATGTGGTTGTTGCTTCATATCTGTTTTTGACATTTTTTTTTTTCACAAAAAAGAAAACAGCAATATTTAATTTGCTGTGCGTTACATAAAACCACAGTGGAAATATGACACGACAAGAAAAAGCAAAATAATATTAATATTTTTTATTTATTTTTTAGATGAACATATAAAGCTAACATTTACGCAAAGTGTTTTCAATTTAATTAAATTGTCAAGCGTAAATATAAATAGGATCATATAAATACTTGTTAAAAGCTTCTTGTTATTGGGCATCTAAAAAATATATTAATTTATCGTTTTAAAATAATTTTAGTTTGTATAATTTAGGAAAATATTTGTTTCTAACTAGTTTACTAATATGCTCTTTATAATTTTCCTAATTTTTTTACGCGTTATTGAAATTTAAAAGAATAGTAAGTTTTTTCTTTCTTTATCATTAATCTGTTTTTATATTAATTTTCCATTTAAATTCAAAAGCCTAACATATTCAATAACTGATTTGATAAATTGTGTGAAAAATAAGGGGTTGATTTTTTTTTCTTAAAATGTTCAATGAATTTCCATTTGAAAGATTGATGAATAGCTCTTTAGTATATCTATAATCGAAAATACTTAAAGTAAAAATCACATTCAATTCGTTCTGTCCAATCGAACATAATCACCCATTTATTGTTATTACATATTTTTTTTTTTTTTGATGAGAAGAATAACCCTTTCTACTTAAACAGTTTTTTCATTTTACTCTACATACTTAGGTATATACATACATATTATTTTATTTTATTTTACACTACTTTCTGTGCTTTTATTTTGGTTAAATTAAGGGTTTCTAATAATTTTCTTTTTAATACTTTCAGACAGAGGTTGGTATAACCTATAATCGGGGAAATCATACGCTTTTTTATGCTACAACATCATCAACAACAACTGTTGGTACTACAACTACTAGTACCACAACAATAGAGACTACAACAAATGGAATAATCTTAGTACCATCATTATCATCATCAGTAATTGAAGATGAAGAAGGATCAACAACAGTATCATCATCATCATCATCATCAATTGAAACTACAGTAGCAGAGGCTGTCACAGCAGCAACTGTGAGTCAGTTATCATCATCAGCTCCATCATCTCCTTCTCCTCCATGTCCATGGAAATGTGAATTGACAAATGATCGAGGTTATGTCCTGTATTCAGCATTGGGTTCATTTTATATTCCAATGTTTGTAATGTTATTTTTTTATTGGAGAATATATAGGGCAGCTGTTAGGACAACTCGTGCTATTAATCAAGGATTTAAAACAACTAAGGGTAAGCACAAAGAATTTGATTTTGTTTTCTTTCGATATTTTCAAATTTTTTATTTACATTTGTTTTCATTGGTTTTGTATTTGTCTCACAAAAACAAAAACTAAATTGTAAAAATTCTATTCTTTCAATTCTTTTTCTAAATTCTTAATTTACATTTTTACAATTAAAACAAATTTTTAATTTAAAATCAAATATAATTCTTTTTATTTTAGGCATGTTAAGCACGATTAAAATTTTTTAATATTTAAGTAATATTAAAATCATCTCTTTTTTAGCAGAAAATTTGCATTTTTTTTCTCTTCTTCTTATTTATTATTTATTATTTTCCACGTTTTATTTGTAATTCATTTAATAAGTAATTTTCAGGATTTTGTAACAAATCGAACTAACATATAAATCAATGAATAATGTACATATTTATACATTTTCTTTAATACATGTAATATAGAATTTGGAAAAAAAAATTATATTGCATGTAACACAATTTTTTTGTTTTTCATAAATTTATTCACATTTTAACAAAGCAGAAATTTGTCAACACATTAAACTACTTGAGTGAATTTTTTAAAGAAATTTATAAGAAATCTGTCTTGTATACGTCTTTTTTTCATTGGTATGTCATTGTAATGTAAACAAAATATCATTCTCATGTAATATGAAATAATGCCATTGTAAATTTTATGTAATAACATTCTTGATTCCTAATAAAATGTATACATTTCGTGATTAAAAGTAGTTAGAAGAATTAGAGTGATAAATACTCATAATTTATTGTGTAATAATAATTATGTTTTTCTTTCTTGTTCACATTGTAATTTTCACTTAAAATTTATTTAGTGATTTTAATTGTAAATTGTTTTTTTCACGTAACATACTAACATATAAATTTCCATACATTTTTTCACGTAGAAACATTTGTATGAAATGTGCATAGTTTGAAAAGATACAAACTCATTTTGTAGCTAATATATCCCTGAATAAAATAGAAGAAAAAAAAAACAATTCCATAGTATTACCTTTGAGATTTGTATATTATACCTATATAAGAACGGAGTTTGATTTTCCCCTGAGAAATATAAGAAATATGGTTTTGTATAGATAAAATGTTAATATAATTTTAATTGAAAGTTTTAGACTAAAAAGATTTGAGGGTTTTTAATTTAAAATTTGATAAAAAAATGAATAAATTTATTAATTTATATACATATATTTAATAATAATATAATTAAAGTCATCATTAGTTTTCTTTAACTCTGATAATAAGCAAAATATAGTACATGTTGTGTAAACTAATAAGAAGCTCTTTTGTCTTTAAAATTTTTCCAGATTTATAAAACAAAAATTTTAATAATTTTAGTACCAAATTCAAACTACTAAAGAGAGTATGAGAAATTTATGCTTTATTATGATTTAGATAGTAATATTTGAGGAAAACTAACAATAATATTAGTTAGTAAAATAAAGTAAATAGAGTATAAATAATGTTTTTGAATTTTAATTTTAATTTAAATTTTGTTTTTAGTTTTAATGATGTATATTATTAAAATTAGTGATATGGTAGAGTAAGAATCTTTTCTACAATAATTATTTCAACTTAAAATGTAGAATGAGAATTTAAAATGTAGCTGATTTAAATTTAAAATTTGAAAATTTGGTGGTGTAGTAAAGAACGTAGATAAAAAAATTCTTGAATTAATATTACTGATGAAATATGTAGGTTAGATTTAGTACAATTTAAAGTTACGATTAAATTTTAACAAAAATAATGTTAAATTTAATTGTTTTTTTTTTTTTTGTATATATGTAAAAATAATATATAAATTGTATGGAATCTGGCCTATGATATTTTACATTTTCTCATATTTTAACTTCTAAAATATAACCTTTGAATTTTTTCATTATGTATATTGTATTATATTGTAAAAATAACACAAATATTTCATTTATGAATTTTTTTATAAATTTTCTAATTATTTTATAATTGTATAGTTATAGGCATGTTGAGTACGATGTGATGGATAACAAATATTTTTCTATTCTCATAATCGTAGGAGTTTGAAAACATTAACAATTAAAATTTGTATTTCATTCATAATATTGTTTTTAATCTGTATTTGTTTAAATTCGTTTATATTTCACTAATTTTTGATGAATGCAAGTCTAATTAAAAATAATTAGTGCTGTGTTGTGTAAAAAATCAACGTTCGTTTGTAAAATATACAATTTACAATTCAAAAGAAAAAAAAGTTAAGTAACTGTAATAAAAGATTTAATTAATTTCTGTTGTATATATTTTACTTTTAAATAATTTAAAAATACAATAATAAAAACATTGAATATAAAAGAAATCAATAATCATTTGAATCATAATTTATAGGTCCTGAAAGTAAAGTTGGAAATCGCTTTGATGAAACACGTTTAACATTAAGAATGCATAGAGGTCGACCATATAATAATCCTCAACGTACACCATTATCAATGCAATCTACTGAAGGTTCATCACTTAGTGTTAATAGTAATAGTAATAATTATGATGATATTACTGGTACATCTATAATACCAAAAAGAGCAACATCAATGAAACTCAATCGTCAAAGACATGAAAAAGTTTCAATAAAAGTATCATATCCTTCATCAGAAAATATGTCAGAAGTGAATCCATTATCATATTCACTAGTTACACACACATCATTATCAACATCTGGTGGTAATGTATCTAACGGTCGGAATAATTTTAAAACAAATTTATATGAGATTGGTGAGACAACATTCAATGTGGATACAGAAACTAAAACATCTCATCAACATGATGCTACAATATCAAAATCAAATAATGTAAAAGGTTTCATGGAATCAACATCATTACCATCTTCTTTTTCATTGAGAAGCAAAAAACGTGCCGGTAAACGTAATAATAAATTTCAAGTAAAACGTTTTCGTATGGAAACAAAAGCTGCAAAAACATTAGCTATTATTGTCGGTGGTTTTATATTTTGTTGGATGCCATTTTTTACAATTTATTTAATACGTGCATTTTGTCAGCAATGTATTCAACCATTATTATTTTCTGTATTATTTTGGTTAGGTTATTGTAATTCAGCAATAAATCCAGTTATTTATGCATTATTTTCAAATGAATTTCGTATTGCATTTAAACGTATTTTATTCCGTTGTGTATGTACACGTAGTGCATATCGTGCATCTGAAAATTTCCAATTAATTGCAGCTCGTACATGTTTAGCACCAGTTAATTTTCATAAAACAATATCCGGTGTTACTGGTGTTAGTGATAATGATCCAGATGATTTTAGCTGACAATTACTATCATCAAGTCCATTACATCGGACTGCATCACTTCCACCAAATACTGGTACTGGTTGCAGTAGTAATGATGAAAAATATAATTCATCATCAATCCTTAAAAGGAAAAATTTACCCGATACATGTGAACGTTTACATCAAACAACATTACAATTACTACATCCTTTTACTACTGCTGCTACCACAACCACCACCACCGTTAAAATTAATAAAAATATTGCAGGGACAAAAAATAATATTAATAATTGTTCATCAACAACACATAATAATAATGATGATAATCATGTTTAGAATTTAAGTATATAGTATGAACAAAATAATAATAATTAATTTAAAAAAATGATAATAATAAAAGTGTTATGCAAATTTTTTGACAACAAAAGAGTAACAAAAAAAAAAAAAAATTTCAAAAACAATTGAAAAAAAAAAAATATATAAAAAAGAGAGTATTTTTTTTTTAAATTTAATATTATATTTTTTTAAACAAAATCTTATGCTTTATAGCTAATATCATGATGTATGTATAATTAAATGCTAAATGGAAATATGCATATATGTATAAGGTTATATTATATGAAATATATTTGTATAACGCCTTTGTGTGAAAAAAGACTATTTATGTTTTTAAGCTTTTAAATAAAATGTTTTTCATTATGAAAATGATTAAATTTTTTGACTAGGTCGACTATTAAACTTTATTTTATTTTTGTTTTTCATCCATAAACACATAACTTTCTTAATTTAGAATGTTTATAACATGTTTTCTTTAATAAAAAAAAAAAATTCTACAGTATCAGGTACCATATTAAAGTATTTATTTAATCTTATTCTTGTAATATAAAGGTTAAGAATAATTTTATTATAATTTTATCCAGCCATTATAATTTATAGAAATTTATCAAATAAATTATATCGATGATAGAATAAACATATTTTGTTTGTGTTTTTGTTCTTCTTTTTATTCCAGAAATGAAATAAAGGAAAGAACAAAAATTATACAATTTTATCAAAAAAGTTGTGAAAGTTTTCACTTCATAAAACTTTTTTTTTTTTCACATTATCATTATCAATATAATAAAACTTTGACTTTCATCATGATAATGCATACATACATACTACACATACATATACAATTTAATTTGTTGTAAATGTGTATGATCTTATAAAGTAGAAAAATATTTTGAAATTTTCTTACATTAAAAACAGAAATGAATAAGCATAAAGAAAACAGAAAGACAAATCAAATAAAATTTTACGAAAAACACAGTCAACTGATGAGATAGAAATAAAATAAGTTCCCACATTACACAATAAAGATACATTATGTATGTGTGCGTCCGTATAACAGTTACAATATAAAAGCCAAAAATCATTTTATTGGCTTTAATAGAGTCCTTCGAAATCTTTTTAAGTGCTTAAGTAATAGCTTTTAGGATCTTCTTTAAAGAGTTTATTACCTTCTTATATAAAACATAGAATTGAAGATAATATTTATTTTAATGTTTTGACTGATGCTGATATGGCAGTAGACAATTTCATCTCTAAGTTTTTCTGTTTTGAACGTTTTAACATAATATATAATACATCATACATAGTTTCATTTTTGGCTTTCGTTTTCTATTTTATGATGATGTCATTTTTTGCTTGAACTATTCTATGGTAACTGTTTAATATAAAAAAAAAACAAAAATAATTTCTAGAGCGTTAAAAATTGTATTTCTTCTTTTTTAAGAAATTAAAAAAAAAAAATTGAAAAAAAATTACATTGCAAACTTATCTATGTGCTTCATGACATTAAAGTGTTTAACATTTATTCTTTGATCGAAATTGTATTCGAACAGGTAAGTAAAAGTTTTACTTAATTAATTTTTTTTTTAATATCACTCAGCAAAAGAAGTATTGGAAAAAATAAAAAATTATTACAATCAAAAATTTGAAAAAAAAAAACATAGAAAAAAAATATCTTTAGGTTATAAAAATTGAAATTAAAAAAAAATGTTTAATTACATAGAATAAAATATGGGACATATAATATTTTAAAAAAAACATACATATGTATGTATGTATGTTTTTCTAAAACCAACATAGAATTGGCAAATTTTAATTTCTTTTCATTCAGATATTATTTAATGTTTTAATTTTATAATTTTGTTATAAGTATACATCTTCATGCTAAAAAACTACAAACATAAGCATTTATATAAAGGTAATAAAATTAAATATTTTAAAATTTATAATATTGAATTATTATGTTTACAAATTTTCATTTTCATTCTCTTATACAGCTTATTGGGCTGTGTTAATGCATTAGAGTTTGAGTACAGTTTTGAAGGCATACATACATATGTAGTTAGGAAAATTATATTAACATAAAATAAAATAGAATAAAATAATTGTTATGTTTCATCAGCATTGTAACAGGCAATTTCAACTTTCAAAATTAGTCTTTGGAAACTTTTAAATAAGTTTAAAAACTATTTACCTGAATAAGTTTTGTTTTAAATTAATTTTCTTATGTAAAAAAAACATTATTTTTTTATGATGATAAAATAATTTTATAATGAATATTGTACACAAAAGGAAGTTTGAAAACAAAATAAGATATTTAGATTTCGGTAATGCTAACTTTTTCAGAGCAAATTTTCCAGTTATTATTTTGTTAGAAATTCAAAGAAAGTTTTTGAACATTTATTCATGATTTTAATTCTCATTATTTTAAATTAATTTTATGAATTTATCTGTTATGTTTATTAACAAATATTTGTCTATGCAAAATAAATTTTTTGAAAAAATTTCATAAATTTGTAAGTTTTATAATTTTATAAATCAAATACCTTTTATTTTAAAATGTATTATTATTATTATTGCATAATAAATATGTATAAAGTGCACATAATATATACATATTCATAATTAGTAAATAAAAATTTTTAAAAGTACAATTTCAGCAAATTGAATAATTTTCCTAAAAGAATATTTTTCATTTTATGTATTTTACAAAAAATATTTTACAGTTTGCTGCATATAGTAAAAGTAAATTATATTATATGTACTATATAATAGATATAGTTGAATAATATGTTTTAGATATTTCATTTTAAATCAAATATATAGAGTGTTCGTATTAGGTTTTTTTTTTAAATGAGGCTTACTTTGGTGTAGTATATAACTTCCGAGGAAGTTTATAATGCTTAGCAATTTCCAAAATTGATTTTGAATTTTATTTTTTATAATACTCATATGTATGTATTATAAATGTGAATTTTTCAATTATTCTGACGTATACATTTTCTACAACACTTCTCAACTACCTCAACTA
Source organism: Bombylius discolor (assembly GCA_939192795.1). Lineage (NCBI taxonomy): Eukaryota > Metazoa > Arthropoda > Insecta > Diptera > Bombyliidae > Bombylius > Bombylius discolor. Next base: position 285,592 of record OW584241.1, on the reverse strand, counting down.
AGAACAACTTTAACTAACTGTTTAGCCTTATTTTATAATACACAGGATTTAGTTTTGGACACTCTTTGTATATATTTATAATGATTCACATCAGCTGTACAATATTGAATTAATTGAATTATTAAAGTACTTATATACAGAAATTTTTAGTTTTTTAAACTTTTAATGAATTGTTTTTTTTTTAAAGTATAACAATATTGTGGAAAAATAATTGCAGTATTCTACAGTTTTAATTATATTTTGATGTCAGATAACATTGAAATTAATGTGTTTACGTCAAAATTGAAAAATAAAATGCTTTAGTTTTCTTTTTTTCTATTAAAGTATGTATGAAATACTGTAATAATTTTGTTCATGAGATATCTTGTTTACATTTAGTTTTAAAATTTTAATAAAAGACATAATTCGATTTGAATATTGATATAAATTCAAATAATCTATAACAGTAAATTTTATTTTATTATTATATGTCACTGACTTTCCATATATATAAGTACATACATTTTTATGAATATAACATTCAAAACGAGGACAATTTTCACTTCAATGCTTTCAAAATTTAATGCTTTCTTGGCTAACTTTCAAATAAATAAGGTTTTACTTCCAAATGTCTTTTAATTTTTTAAACTTTTTCATTTTCAGCAAATTTTGAGTAAGAAATATGTACTTTTAAAAAATCCAAGTTTCAGATGTTATTACACAATCTACAATGGCATTTTGTATGTACAATTAAAAGAGTTCAAAGAAAAACGCTGAAAATTAATTTTAATTTTCTTTATCTTAAACTAAATTCTTAAAATTAAAATTTATTATATTCTTTTAATATTATTTAGGTATTGGTAATCGTTTCGAAGAACAAAGACTTACTTTACGAATTCATCGAGGACGTGGTTCACATCAATTAAATGAATCGTCACATAGTAATGGCAGTACTCAAAGTACAACAACAACAATTGGAACACCATCACCGGAACGTTTATCAAAATATTCAACACGTAAACATGAAAAAATTAAAATTTCTGTATCATATCCTTCAACAGAAAATGTACATAAATTGATGGAACAAAATAATGATTCACAAAATGTTTTATATGCAGTACATTATACAACATCAAATGGTAAAGAGAAAACAACATCAAAATTATTTCGTAATCATCATCATCCTCTTCAATCAAAGGACACATATTTACAAGTAACAAAAAGTTTACCATCATCATCATCAAGTATTGATATACAACAACAACAAAATTTAACAAGTTCACCACGACCAAGTAAAAAAATGGGTAAACGTAATATAAAAGCACAAGTTAAACGTTTCCGTATGGAAACAAAAGCTGCAAAAACATTAGCTATTATCGTTGGTTTATTTATATTATGTTGGTTACCATTTTTTACAATGTATGTTATTAGAGCATTTTGTGATGAATGTATAAATCCATTATTATTTTCCATATTATTTTGGTTAGGTTATTGTAATTCAGCTGTAAATCCAATGATTTATGCATTATTTTCAAAAGATTTTCGTTTTGCATTTAAACAAATTATATGTAAATGTTTTTGTTCAAGTTCAAGTATGTCAGCCAAAACAAGTCGTCGTGGTTCGGATATGTCACAAATAAGATTGGGTACTAGAACGCCAAGTATATCACCATCAGCAGCAGCACATTCATTAGGTGAAGAAAGTGATCATATTGGGGGTGAAACAAATCTAACAGAATTTAATAGATGACGTTCATTTGGCCCCAGCATAAGCTCACAATCTAGTTCGGGGCCAGTTAAAACAACATTGAAAGTACCTGTATATGACATATGCCATCCTTTAGTTATGGAATCCCCATCATATTCATATGCAGACTGTGCAAACTCTGGTAATAAAGTTTTAACAGATAGACTTTAAACTGATATGCTTAAAGAAAACAAAGTAAAATAATACGAAATTGAACAAATTTAATAGAAAACTATGGACATATATATATGTATATTTTTTAAATTTTACTTTGTAATTTTTTAAATTAATTATTAAAGTTCGAAAATAAATCGATTATGTACTAAGATTCATTTTTTTAATATGAAAAAATAATTGTTTGCTGAATTAACTAGTTTCAGAAAAATATTAAAATTTTTTATATTTTAACAAAATTAAACCTCCATAAAGTATGCAAAACATTTTCGAATAAATAATTTGTGTTTATTGATTATTATATTGGTACACATACTTGGAATTAAAAAAACAAAACTTTAAAAATTTAAAATTTCTTATATTTGTTATTTTTAATTTATAAATTTTTAAAAATATTATATAAAACAAAACTTGTAAATTTTTGTTGTTGGGATTTTCCTATGCAAATAAGTACATAAATTGGAATTCATGAGCCTAATTGTATTCAGGCATGTACATATTGTGTTTGTCGATTTGTAAGATATTAGTTATGTTTTTATGTTGGATATCTCAAAAAAAATATTATTTTTTTAATTTTAATCACTAAAAACTATTTTATATTGTATTCAAAATTTCATGATTCGATGGAAAAAGTATCCTGAACGTACTTAATGGATGGCTTAATCGATTCGCCAGATTTTTAAAAAACCATATAATTCTTATGCAGAGTATTATTTTTTATACTTTTCAATTCATGCAGAGATTTAAAAAAGTATAAGGAATAAAATATGTATATTTTGTAATTCGTCAATTTGAAAAAGATACTTTAATTATACAATAACTTTGTAAGGACTCACTAATTACGAAATTCTTCAATAAATATTGTCTAAAAATGTATTTTCTAAGGTGTGTAATAACAGCATATTGATATGTACGTTTTAATCAGTCGTTTTTTAGATTTCTATAAATTAAAAGGCTGATTAACAGCAATTAATTGTTATCTGCATACTTTTTCCAGTTGATAAAGATTTCATGTTTATTTTTAGAGTACATAAAAAAGATATAGTTATACATATACAATAAAAAATAAAACACTATTTCAAAATACTTAATATTTAGGTATCTTATATGATTTATAAATTCAAAATTAATATTTTTGACTGGATTTACAAGGAATTGTAAATTTGTAAAATAAGAAGCTAAAACACGCTATTCATTCACAGATAATATAATTCAAGTTGATTTGAAATTGAATGGAAGGGTTTTTTTTTTTAGTTTGGTGTTATTAATTTATTGTACAAAAATGTTTTTATGGGTTTTTAAGGTTCACACATTTAAAATTTGAAAACAAAAACAATTAGGATTTGAAAGCATCAAATTTATAAGCATAACTTACTTATGTATTAAAAAAACCAAATTTATCAAGAAATAATTGAGAAAATGTACATATGTACATACATACATATACATAAGTTAATTGGATAATTTTGAATACATACATACAAATGTAGGTCGTTTCATTATTGTTTTATTTATTTGCTTTTTATTTACTTTGTTTTATATTTTTAATAAGTTTGTACGTTGAAATGAGCAAAAAAAAAAAAAACTCAAATAAATATGTATATAAATATGTATGTGAGTGTATTATCCATATATTTTTTTCTTATTTTTATGAAGATTTTTATTTTTATTATAGATATTTATGATTTTTATTTTTTTTCTTAATTTTTATTTACGGAAAAATTATTATTCTTCGAATGTAATGAAATATTTATGTCAAATCATTAAATTTTCAAGAGCCTAATATTGAGTGTAAATAATGGCCAAGGACGATAAAATGTATGCGCTAGAAAGCAATTGGGAATGCTTTTTCCAGAGGGAAGACTTTAATAATTTTATGATTGTATATGTTTTTGGTTTCTTGTTATTTTTTTTCGAAAATAATGATTGATTTTAAAAACATCTATACTGAAAAAACAAAGGAAGGAGAACTTGTTTTTTTTTGTTTTAAAAACTATAAAATTTTAAAAATATGTATATAAAAGGAATAAAAATTTCGATGTAATCTATGTAATTTATTAATATTTAAAACTTAAATATATTACCCAATATTTTTGAAACATATATTATATATATCTTGTTTACAATTCGAATATTCGATTTATATTAAAAGAATTTAATTTTTTTTCCAAAAATTAAAAAAAAAAATATTTACAAATGTTAAATAAAATAAAGACATTAAATATTTATTAATTGTTTTTCATGTTTCTTTTTTTTTTTTTTGTTTAAAAATATAAGTAAACTAAAATAATAAATGATATTAGAAAAATAATTCTATAATATAAACTTATGTATTATAATTATGTAAATTAAAAATAAAATGAAAATCTGTTTCAAATGAAAATATATGAGAAAAAAATAACAACATTTACAAAAATAAAACAAATTAAAACATAAAAAATTCAGTCTTTAAATAAATAAATGGGAGATGGGAAGAAATGATTTTATTCTGCCTTAAATACATTTTTTTTTCATAATTCTGCATCACACAAACATGATGTTTTTGTATCTGCTTTTAATAAAAATATTCTGTGAAAAAAAGGAAAGAAAAATGAATTAGTTAATTTTATTTTTTTAATTTTTACTTTTCATTTTATTTTTTATTTTTTAATGTTTTGCTTGAGTTAGAATTATTTGATCATATTTAATTCATAATACAAACAAAAAATATCAAATGTCAATGTATCAAAATAATTTTTCAAACGTTGACTATTGCTTTTAGAGAAGGAGATTAGATTATTTTTTTACATTGTATTAAACTGAAGTTTCAAGTGAATTAATTCTGTTAAACTTTCAAAATAACAATAAATACAAAACTGTATAACTTTTTTTAAACATATTTAAATATTTTCAAAAAAGTCTTTTTGAATTATTTTTAATAGAATAAGCATAGAAAGGGATTTCCAGATAACTAAATTTAATCATCTAATCATTTTATTTTTATTTAAAATACTGTACCTTTTTTGTTGATGACTTTCTATTCCTTACAGTGTTCGTTCAATCTTCAATTTGTTGTTCGCATTCATGTTGTGAACTATCATCTTCATCAAAAATATATTTAGTATTTAAACTTTCAAGATCTGGTATAAATGTTGAAGAAAATAATGTTACTAATAAACAAGAGAATGCCATGAACCAAAATAGCCATCCAATGCCAACTAATTCAATTAAACGTGGTAGAGATCTTGTGAATAATATTAAAAATGACCAGTGTACTGATGTTAATAATGCTCTTATTGTTAAATAATGTGATTTTGATATCAATAAACGAGTATATTTCCATGATAAACGATTTAAACCAATACCATTTAAAAACACAAAAATTCCAAAACATAATAATGGTACATATTCATAATCGTCTAAATGTCCATATATTCCTTGATAATGCATATAAAAACCGAATATAATTAATGTGAATGCTTTTAAAATACTTGTCCAGATAAGTGTTGGCTTATCATTAAATGCAACACCAAGTAACATTGGTAATAATATGCTAATCAAATAAATTCCAGCAATAAATATTGATGTTACTGACGGGGAATAATCACCACCTGAAAATTAATAGAAAGTATAAATTTTAATTGAAAAAATATTATTTTTATATTTGTTTTCAAAATGGTTTTTCTTTTAATTCAATCTATATAAAGTTGAAAATAAATCTTACTATATTTTAATCTCTGTCTCTCGTTCTATTTCAAACGTAGCAAAAATTTAAATTTAAATTTATATCCATTTGTTTAAATTTTTTAAATTTTATATTCTTATAAAATGAATATTTTGGAATAATTTATAATACATGTACATTGTACACACATACATACTACAATATGTATACAGTCTTATATAATGAAATCGATTTTCTAAACATCTGTTAACACATACATACTATACATACATAATAAATTAACTTCGAAAAGCCCTTTGTTATTATGATGAATCAATAAGGTTTATTCATAGCAGTATTCCAAAAACCCTAATTAGAACAATTATCCATTGTAATTATCCCTATAATTACTGTACCATATTGCACATAATTGCAATACATTAAATTACATTTACTAAAATTATCCAAGTGCCATATGTCTATTATTAATGTTGAATTCAGATTCATTTAAAAATTCCTAAATTTTGTTTCCGACTTTGTTGTTTTATCTACATTTTTGTTTTAATTTGACAATTTATTAAATTTTAAATTGGACAACTTGATGATAATAAAATTACATGTACATAAATGTGACCATGTAAAAACGAATTAAAGCAAAATTTTGTTTATTATTGTTGACATGGGATGTGTAACAAGATTTTTTAAGGACATTTGCTTGTCGAATTTTTCAAGTTTTCTGTAAGTTTATTCATTTTTTCTATAATTATGTTAATGACAAGAAAATTTCTTAAGATCAAAAGAACTTACAATATATGTATTTAATTAAGAAATTCACACCTTTTTGTTATCAGTATATATCAAGATATTTTTTTCTAAATTCCATTTTATGTTAATTATGTACATTTATACTCGTACATATTCTTCAAATAAACTTCGATTAAACTTTTTTGTTTTTTATTCGGGTAAAACTTTTTAAAAATAAACCCACATGTATCGATTATTTTCCTGACATTTCTGTTTTGTTTAAATTTATTCCGTTTTTCTATTTTTTTTAAAACTTTATTTCCTTTTTTTTCTTCTTCTTTATTTTGTTTATATCAACTTCTCTACAAAATTTAATTGATTATCTAGATTACCTTCTAATTCACATTCCATCTATGCAACAATTGGCATGATAATTGCTCTAACAAGTAATCGCATTAAAAATGTACATATGTATATCTAATGGCGATAGCATGGGGTGCTTTTGATATTAAGAAGTTTTTTTTTTTTTAATTTGAAGATTATTACAATATGATATAACAATGAATAAATACATACATGTTATAGCTAGTCAAGAGTTATACAATTGCAACGTGACCTTGACAAAATATTTTGTATAAAGTAAGTATATAACTGGCTCCGATATATTATACTTTCAATACATATGTTGTTTCAATTGAATTTTAATGAGAATACTTTATTTTATGATACGGTACTTTAGGTAATAAATTTTGTTTCTACAAGGTGTTTTAATAGTTTGTATTACCGTTAGACAATGAAAGTAATATTTAGATTACTTTGTACTTTGTGTTAGATTTTTTGAAATGTATTTCTTTATATGTGTACAAAAAGAAAAATCTTTAGATTAAAGTTTTAGTTTTTATTTAATTTCTTTTCTATTGCCTCAAAAATAATTTATTAAAAATCGTTAATGTAACACCCTATGAGTTTACATGTTATTCAATTTCGTGTAAAAGTATGATTTAAAATAATTCAACTGTTTAAAATCGATCAAATACATGAATAATTTTGTTTTACAAATTAAGTAAGACATGTTTAATTTTACTTCTTCATTATTAGATATATAATCATATTGAAAGAAGTGCACACACCTGTTGAACAAGTTATTTATTAGTTACAATCGTGTATAATAAACATAAAAGTTTTTATTGTAATACTTTCTCTTTCTTTTTGATATTTCTATGAAATTTAATATAGATATAATAGAAATTATAATAGAAAATCGATAGAGAAATAGAGCGTTTGATGTTTGCCATTATCAATGGTTTATTATCATATGCATTAAAGTATCAAATATAGAACAAAAATCGTAAAATGTATTTAAGATTCGTCATATCATATTTTGTGTATTGTTTTTTTGATAATTTAAAATTGAATCGATTTCTACTTCAAGTGTGTAATATTATATTTATGATATAGGATAATAAAAAAAAGCCACATATATGATATGATCAACATAATAGTAATGGATGTAAAAAATTACAACATAATCGATTTTCCACGTCAATGTTTAACATTTTTTTTAAAGAAAAGTATGAAGCTATTATTTTATTTATTTGTTATTTTTTAATATTACATTTTCTTTTTTTTTTAAAAAAAAGGAAAGTGCGGATAAGAGAGGAAGAAGTTGATAAAGAATTTCTAGAATTTCCACAATTTTTTAGATTATTTAAAAGCATAAATTGATGTACATACTTTAAATGATTGATATTTAAAATTCATACACATTAAAAGAGAGAAAGAAAATTAAGTTTGTTAAAATAATATTGATTTAGGATTTAAGAACGTGCATAAAATATTTTCATATCTTTACATACACATTTGTATACGTATATAATATTAAGATAATATTTATCGTCCTCCATAAAAAGTAATAATAAGAAATGTTCTTAATAAATATGTTTCGAGATAACTTAACTCTAAGACTTGTGATTATCTGTAAGTGTATACGTACATATACATAAAATATTTATTATGAAATTTATATAAAAATAATCTGAACTTGCCCTTAAAATTTTTTAGGCCATGATGATGTACTTGAAAAAATATTATTATTTTAAAACTGTAGAATTAAAAAAATAAGAAGTGCACAAGATAAAATAATTGTAATTATTATTAACTGTGGTTAATATGAAAGTGCAGCAATATTGAACCGGGTGGTTTTATTTAACCCTTAAATGCATCATGTGCCATATGTGCTATTAATGTGATGTAATACATCTATGATACATTACGCGAAAGGCTCAATTTTTATTAATTATTTTTTCGTATGAAATTTTTAAAAATCTCGCTACTAATTAACTTAATTTTTCCTTTTTTTGAATAAAGACACACATGCGTGATTAAATTAGGAAAAAAAAATTTAATATTCAAAAAGTATTTTCGCAAAATTTTGTAACGAAATTAATACATACATACATACATATATGTAGATGTCAAAAATAAAATCCTAAACCTAAGGATAGAAATGTAAATTTTTGTAGCTATTTTTCACAGGAATTCTTGAAATCATTTCTTGAAAATCAATAGATAATATATCTCGAAATATTTTTTACTAGAATGGAACGTTTTCTTCAGATGATTTGTAACATTTTAATTAAAAGATTTATCAAAAGAAATAATTACTTACCAGATATACGAAATATCCAACTTATATAGAAGAATGATGCCCATATTCCAGTTAGTTGTTCTAAGATAATTAATCCTAAACATGGTAATAATCTTCTTAAATTTGATGTACTTTTTAAAAAATATTTAATTGAATAATTTTCTAGTTTCTTATTACACCATACATAAACATCTTGTTCAACTTCATCACCAAGTTCACGAAATTTTCTTAAAATATCTTTAGCTTCATTACTATTGCCCTTTACACATAAATAACGTGGTGATTCTGGCATAAAAATAAAACCAAGAAATAAAAGTAATGGAGGTATAGATGATAAGGCATTCACCCACTGCATATTATCAGTTAAACCTGAGAAGAATAAAAACCAAATAATGTTTAATTTTGACTAAGTTAATAATAAAATGGTGTTTGCAAAACAAAAACTAAGTGATTAAAAAATGAAGCATTGATAAAGATTTAAATTCAAATAAAAGTACAGTATTCGTAATTTTTTGTAAAAGAATATTTTAAAAATTTACTTCATATAACATTGACCCATATTGCATTCACTAGAGAAAAAAGAAGTTTACATAATTTTTTTTTGTAGACAAATTTATTGCATAAATCTTTTCCATCTTGAAATAAATAGGATTGTAGGGTATTTAAAACTTTAAACATAAAATCCATTGAAATATTTATTTTTTTTGATTTAAAACATTTTTGTTTTTTTTCCCAAAAGATATCATAGTTGAAATACAACATTGAAAAAACTTTTGCTACTGTTTTCAAATAGTTTCGAAAGTATAAAAAAATGATTCTATTTAAATACTTTTTTTTTCATAAAAAGAAAAAAAACTCAACAAATACATAAAATGAAACTTGCTTTTTACAAGTATAAGTGGTTAAATTAAATATTAAGTATTAATATTTTTTATTCTACTCTTTTTATGAAGCCAAATATTTGTAGTAGTAGGTATCTGTATGAATACCAGTACTATTTATTGTGTGATAATTTCATAGAAAAAAATGTTGAGCTTTTATTTTCAAGTATATCTATGTACCCATATTTTCATATGATTTAAGGGAAAAAACTGAAAATTTACAAAAAATGAAAAAAAGAATTATTTATAGCAGTTTTTTTTCTATTTAAAAACAAATACACGTTCGTTTCATTATTTTTTTAATATTTTGAATGGTTTGAAAAAAAGGTTATGTGAAAATGATACAGCAACATCATTATACAAACGTATATTATATACATTTATGTATATATGTATATACTATGTGTTTATATATATGTATATACAAAACTTTAAGCATGTATGTCCTTTTCGCTTCGTTATTATTTTTTCGTTTTTTTAAACTATATTAAAATATATAAAAGCATATAAGGTAAACAATATATAATTTATATCAAAGTAGGCAGTTAAAGGGAATATACATAAATCTTTTTTCGTTTTGTGAAAAGACAAATACATTATTCCTTTGCTTTTTTGGTGTTAGATTTTCTGTGTTTTGTTTTTCTTTTTTCTTTCAAAGAATTCATTTTTTCTAATTTTATATTCTGGCACTTACCTGTAATAAATTGTATAAGTATGCCAGCAGCTAACTGGCTATGCCATATATAATCGATAGTTAACCTAAATTCACTTGAAGCAATATCCTGAATATAAACAGGCATGATAAAATGTAGGCAACCAACAGCAAATCCAGCAAGTAATCTAGCGCATAAAATTGTTATAAGATTTTGGCTGTTTGAAAAATATGAATAGCAAAAAAAGAAAAAAAAAAATGAGAAATGACAAATTACAAAGATTTAAAGGACGGATTCAAAAGGAAAAGAAGGAATACAAAATAAATATATTATGTAGATACTTTTTCACTTTAAAATTTTCACATTGCATTGTAAAGAAAGGATATTTGGGTTTTTTTCTCTTATACATTAGTTTAGTAAAGCTGTTGATACTAGGATGAGAAAAAAAAATTTAAGTTTTAGTAAAGGTACTTTTTCTTTTTATATTATTCTGGAATATAATTGAGTAAACCACAAATTTAGTGATATTCAAAAATCAAAGAGAAAATATGTATAAGAATTTAAGAAGTTGAATAACAAAGACTTTCAACTTGCAAAATACTATAAGAAGTTATAAATTTTACATAATTTATTAGAATACATATGTATATTTTTATTATATTATGTTTAAGATTTTGAAACTTTTGAATTAAAAGTTTTGTTTAAAATAAATCACATGGGTAAAAAATAGTTTCCTTAAATTTTTTAAAACAAAAAAAGTACTTTATTTCACTCCGTAGTGTATAAAGAAGGGTGTTAACAGTTTTCCAAGGTCATTTAGAAATATAATCGTAAAAAGTTTACAGTTTCTGCAAAAAAAAAAACAATTTTTTGAAAGAATTCTGTACCAGAGTTATAACAGATACCAATTTAATTTATATTTTAGAAAATGTACAGTTAACTGATGTCGCAATACTAGCAAAAGTAAATTAATATTCAGAATAAATGTTCAGAGAGAAAAAAAAAAGAAAAGAAAAAAACAAAAATATAAATAAATGAGCAAATAAAATTCTGTGACAGAATTAAAAATTTATAAATTAATTAAATTCGATGTGCTAAGATAAAACTCAGAAAATAAACAATACTCTAATCTAAAATATTTTTTGCTTTCTTTTACTAAATGTATAAAAGATTTCTGTATATTTTACATATACATATGTACACATTTATATGTTTGTATACAATACAATTACAAATAAAATGTATTACGATACACGTATCTTTGGCTGCATATATATTATGTCTGAGTTTTAATTTTATTTGACTTACTAGATTGTAAGTAAAATCCATGATGTCATTAAAAATCCAGATCCCATAAGGATAAATAATTTACTGCCTATAAACCGCCATAATTTGAATACAAGTATAGGAGACAATGTGGCTCCAAGTGTAAATACCGATACAATCCATGCTACTTGTCGTGTTGTCATATCTTCAAACTAAATATGAGTATATACAATAAATAAGTATTAATTATACTTAAATTTATCAAAGAGATTTACATGATGTTTCTTTTACTTATAAATTTAATAGCTTTGATTTACATAAATTTATATGTAAGAAGGTATGTATGTATACTATATGTAATTTAAATGTGTAAAGTAAATAAAATTTTATTGAAAATGAATGAAAATTTAAAAGAAAATTAATAAATTATAACAAGTAGGTATGTACTTACTGATAACGGAAATGTTTTCGATGAAAGAATATCAATAGCATTTGAACTCCATCCAATACATGTTCCAATACTGAAAGCTGCTATTGAACCTGTGAATATAAAAAAAAAATTCTTTTGTGTTGAAGTGAATTTTAAAGAATTCAAAATATCAATAAATGAAATAAAATGTGAGAAAATAAATAAAAATTATTTCAATAGATGTAGTAGGTACAATAAAAAAATGATAAAAATATGAACATATTTTAAAAAAAAGTTTTCTAGAAATTACTTTTTCTCAATAGCTTTACAATTCTACAGTCTGTTATTTTTTCTCATATTAAATGGATATAAAAACTTGAATATCGAATAAATTATTTTACTTTTTTATTAGAACAAATATTTTGATTTAGAATTAAAAAATATGAAAGTAAAATAAAGTAAAAAAAAATTGTAAATTTCATAGGAATTTTAAATAAATTTATTAATATAAATTTTATGCATAGAAAGTTTTTCTATTAGAACATTAAGAACCTTTTTTATTTGATATTAAAATTTTTATCAATACAAATTTGTACACGTTCCAAAGATAGAACTTTGAAATGCATGAAGGTACGTTTGAAAAATGATTCAAAGTTTCTGATTCAGCTATTTATTTAGGTAATAGGTTTTTCCTTAATTAGCATATGAATTGATCATGTAATATGTATGGTTAGTTTAAAAGCATATTATATTCTCAAAGTCTTGTAAATTGATAATAATTTCATATATTACAAAGTTTTTAATTAAATATCAAAAAATTAATTTTTCAATATAATGTAGGTATTCAATTTGTCAATAAAAGCATGAATAGATTATGTTTTGTGCTTATTTTTTTGTAAATGCGGTTAATGTTGAAAGTATATAAATTAGAGATAAGTTAATATGTTTAAGAATTTAAATGCACTATTTAAAATATAAAATAAAACTGAGTTGACTCGTCTCATTTAATTAAATTAATAATAACATTTTTTTTTATATGATACATATTACGTAATATTTTTGATATAATTTATTCACATGTCTAGCTATTTTATGAATTATACGACTATCAATTTCATCATACATATATCACTTCCAGACTATTCTTGACATGTTATCACAACAATATGTATTGCAAAATAATAATTTTATAATGCCTTGACGAATTCTGAAGAATTTCGTATTTTCAGGTTATTATTTTTAAACTCAAAATAGAAAAAGAAAATATTTTCACATTAATCGGCTGTAATTAACAAAAAAAAAAAAATACAATTTTGAAAAAATTTAAATACTTCATTTAAAAGGTTTCGTAATATCAGAGAAATAATCTACTCTTTTTTAATCAAATAGGAAAAAAAATCTTAAAGATACCTTAAATCTTAAATCTTAAATTGTTCCTAATGAGAAGGCTTTTAATGTGCTCAATTCAAGAGGTAAGCAAAATTGTATAATTTAATTTTTATATAAAATATATTTCTTAAGCATTTTCAAAGTTTGTGCCAAAACCCAGATAGTATAATCGATGGAATTTTTTAACGTACATACATATGTATATCATTCACAACTGTATTATATTAGAACAAAAACTACAAAAATACTATACGTACATCGGTGTTTTGAAATTTAGTTTTTATCTAAAAATTGTTTGATTGATGGGTGCAAATGTTAAACATCTTCTGACTGTCTATTTTTATAATTGGTTCTTACGTCAGGATTATGTTTAAAAAATAAAAACAAAATAGCTAGTTTGCTAGTTATGATTTATATAATGTCACCATTATTAAGATTATTTGAATTGTACAAAAGTTGTTTTTAATTCTTATCATTAGATTTATTCTATGACATTGATATAAAGATTGAGACGTTAGTCTAAAAAGAAGCATTAATTTTTTCATGGAAAAAAAGTACATTATTTAAAAATGAGAAATGAAAAAAAAAATGATGAAACTTATTAAAAATTTTTTTATATCACATACAATTTTAACGTAACGTTTCAAATAATTCACTTTAAATTAGGACAAAATCTATTGAGAATATTTTTTTACTTACAGAACATTGATGCAAAAAGTGAATAATTCCGTTCAATGAAATTTGAAGACTTTGTATAATCCCTAGGAAAAATTGATCTTCTTGAATTATTGTATGTTAATTCACGCATTATTTTGTAAGTTTTATTTTTACATTAAATTTCAATTAATGAAATTCCTTATATACTGTATTGCTTAAATTAAAATTTTACTTTATACACAATATTTTATATTAAAATTTTTTTTTCACTTTGTCTTTATAATAAATTATTAGAATTTAGAATTTGTTGAGTTTAACCAGTTTATGATTACTTCCTACACGATCAACAGAATACTGTTTCAATATTATTAATTGCTGACGAAGATATTATAATCTCATTAAATAATATATATACAAACGTACACATGTATATATTTTTTGTTATGTTTTTAAATATTGAAATAAGAGCATTTCAAATCAATATATGATTATGTTATGTGTGCTTACGTATATTTTTTTGCTTTTTTCATTTCATTTGATATGTATATTAAAAATAGAAGACGGTAAGTAGAAAAAAAAAGTGGTCTGACTCAAAATTTGACCTATTAACATCGGCGTTTAAATCTCATTTATAGCTTAAGTAAATTACAAATAAAATACAAACAAGCGGAAAAACAGATAAGAACGGATATAAAAATTGTTTTACTTATGTACTCAAGTGTATTTTTGATAAGATACATCGCATTAAAATGTTTTGTCTCATTTTGTATTTTTTGGTTTTTTTTTACGAATTTCTAAAGAAAAGGTTTTTCTTCTGTCATAAGAGTTTTACTACTAAAGCAATGCAAATAACAAAAAATGTTGTTCCGCGTTTTATTGATGGTCATAGAAAAATTCAATAAATGTTTCATTAAAATTTTATGATATTTTTTAATGACCATTAATGATATGATATGAATATACATACATACATATATAATACATACATACATATGTATATACGAGTATGTATAAAAGAAAGCAAAAGTTAGAAATTAAATTTTGGAGTATTAAAAACTGTCATGAAATAGAAAACAGATCAGAAACAGTTTTATTACTTTTTTCTTTTTTGAATGATATTGAGAATTATTTAACTTTAAAAAAAATATAAATATTGTTAAAAACTTCTTTTGCTTTTAAATTCTTAAAACTGATATTTAAAAGTACATTTTTATTTTAATACGATAGAAGCCCAGTAATTTTAACTAATTAGGACCTAACCTGTTGAAATTTAGGGACATTTAAAATAAAATAATAAAAATAAAAATAAAAATATAAATATAAATAAAAATAAAAATAAAAATAAAAATAAAAATAAAAATAAAAATAAAATAAAAATAAAAATAAAAATAAAAGTAAAATTTAAAATATGTTAGAACAAGTTTGTTAAACTATGTACATATGTATACTTCGACATTAGTACATATTAGCTTATTTTTGACAATGTTTTTATTTTTTTAATCTAATATTTTTAAGTTACAGAAATGCTTTATCACTAAATATAATAGAAATAATAGAAAGAAAAATGTTGAATATTTTAATTTTTTATATTCTAGATAATTATGAAGTATTTTTACTTACAATAGTATTTTATTTTTAAGGAGTCTTATTAATATTATTTGTAATTTATATAATTTACTTTTCATTTGTTTATATTTGTTCCTGATTTTGTTTATACAATAAAACTTTATTTTTCCTTTTAAAGTATTTTTTTTTTCATTATAAATTAAAGAGAAAAAGATAAAAGGAAAGATAAAAAAACATTATAAGTATGTACTTAACAATCTTCAATGTACAAAAATATATTTTATTTTTAATATATATTTCCTTTTATTTTAGATATACAAGAAAAAAAAAACTAAATATTGTTTATTAACATACATTAATATATGTATGTTGAAATTATTCATGTGTATACAAAATTTAATAACAAATCATTGTTTCTTTTTATTTATTTTGTTTTTTACTTTTTTGCCTGATTTACATAAAAAAAAATTATTGTCTAGGTGAATTTTAATGAATAATATATAAAAATTTTATATAAAACATTTTAACAATCGTAACAAATCTTGAAAAATGTCTTATGAGTCTGTATCAGGTTGGAGAAGATTCTTTTCATGAAAAAAAAAAAAAAAAAAAAAAGAAATAAAGATAAATTTTTTAAATAAAAAGTCTTCAAAAAGAAAAAAGAAAAAGAAACAATTCATTTATATTATTCTGTTTTATCTTATTCTAAGGATCCTACACACGTCCAGTATGAATTCCAGCGTAGGATTTCAAGTTTTTCATGAAACTTGATAAAATATATCATTTTGTTTTGAATGAAAATAGTTTTTAAGATATATGCATGTATATAGCTTTTCAAAGGTTGTAGAAAATATAAGTATTTCTATTTCATTTTTGAAAATCATGCGAAGTATTTTTGAGTATTACTTAAAAATATTTAGCTATATTAAAATAAGAAAGGTACATATTACATTAAAAATGCTGTTAATTCTTTTTTTTTAAATTCTTTTCTTGTAATTAAAATATTTTTCACTTTATTACTTAGGTATATTGTGAATGTTAAAACTTTTTAATGTTTAATAATCTAATAAAACATGTAAATATGTTTCATATTCCATAATTTATATGTGGTATAATAGGTGGTAATAAAATTTTTAATAATAATAATAATAATAAACAGCAAATCATGTTATGCCGTTTGATTATTGCGTAAATTAACTGATATAAAATGCATATAAAATTAAATTAATATTTTTAATGTGAGTTAAAACTAAAATCTATTAAACAATTTTAAAAACAATTTTTAAATTTTATATTGTACCCATAGAGCTGAAACGATTATTCATCACCTATGCATCATATTCTATATACATATGTATATATAAATAGGTACCTACATATGTACATATGTACATGTTTGTTATACTAAAACTGATTGAATTAAATTTTGCATATTAAAAAAAGTATAAAATTAAAAAATAATTATAACTTCATATAATGTAATTAATTTTTATGCGAAACTATATTATTATATTATTAAAATATTTATTTATGCAAATTTATTACGTAGGTAAACTAGTATATTGTATATTATATTTACAAGTACATACACATATTTTGTTATTTAATTATTTTAATATTTTACAAAAACTGTACATAAAAATATATTAAGTGTAAATCAATGATTATGCTCAATATAAAAAAAAGTTACTGAAAAAAAATAAAAAATAAAAAAAATAAATAAAATTTTAATAAGCATGTAATCAAATATTCACCTCATAACTTATTTAATTATTTTAATATAGGGATATTTAATATAATATACATATGTGTGTATTTTTGTTTAAAGTTTTTGCCATATATACGAGTAGTTTGTATTAACAATATATATTAAAAAAGCCATAATGCTATATTAAATGTAATGTAATGTGAAATCTTAATTGCAAATAATATAATCGAGCCACTGACTGATGTTTTAATAAGCAATGTGTTATCGGAAAAATTATAAAAGCTTTTGATGGCTTTAAGGATGAAAAATGAAACAAATGCTTTCATAAGTTTTTTTTTCTTTTCATTCTATTATTTGAAATAAAGATAATTTGATCTGTATGTACCCACTTTAAAAAACAATAAACTCTATGTATACGAAGAAATAAAAAAGGTATTGCAATCACGGCACAGAAAATAATTTTTTTTATTAAATTTTTTTTGTAAGCATTGTAATGAAATTTAAAAATAACAAGAATGAGTTTAAATGTAAGAATTTATTAATAGCATGATAAACAAATCTTGAAAATATAATACTACTAAACTAGACCTGAGTAAGGATAATAAAAGAATATGATATAACATTTAATTAAGAAAAGTAATTAAAACGATCGTATTTCTATTTCTTTTGGCTTATAACAACTTCTTTAAAGGATGTCCTCAGTGGTTTCGAAAAATCAATTTTCTTTGTTATATAAATCTTGACGATTGGGTGTTTCTATTATATTTTCACATGATTAAGAGCTGGTAATTTTGATTGAAAATTATTATTTTTTAGAAACTGAGCATTAAAATTTTAAAAAAGTAAACAATCATTACCATGACCTTTTTATATTTTTAAATTTATAAAAAACCACACCCATAATATAAATAAAATAATTCGTTATTTTTCTCTCACATGATTTTATTTTGAAAATTTTTATAACGAATGAAGAGAAAGTTATATTTTTCATAATAATTTACTGATTAAATTGTTAAGTAGTCAAAACATTCATATCGCAAAATTTTATAATTTTTTTTCTTCTGCGTTTTAAGGCATTAAATTTCATATTATAAATATTTCAAAATACAAAATACAAAAGAAATTGAAACAGACACTAAGAAACGTCTATTAAGATTATAAGTTAGAAATGTTAGTGTGAAAATTATGACAAATAAACAGCTTTTGAATGAACATGGTATTTTTTTTGCAATGCATTTTTTTTAAATTATTTCAATACAGTTTATTAATTTACTTATTTGATTTTGTGGTAAAACTATAAAAATAAAACAAAAGACAATATTGTAATAATAATTTTAGGCAATATTTAATACAGACATAAGCATGTAAAGCAACATTTCACAAATATGTATAACGTATACGATAGGTGGACGTTAATATGCCGCTACTATTGTTTGGGAAAATAAACGTATTAAACCGTTAAACGAATGTTGTCATTATTGTATCAATATATTATTGCATCCAGGAAGGCTATAAAATTAAAAACAAAAAAAAGGTGCGGCGTCGTAATATTATCGTTGTTGTAATAAAAATATGATCATAGCAAAAATTAATGTGGAATTGCATTTATATGTACATAGAAAATCCACTAATAATTTTAATAATTTAATTAATTTTATTTAAATATTTTATTTTCGTATCTAAGAACTAATTTGTAATAAATAATTCTATGAGACACAAGTTTCCATATCTTTTGATAGTCATATCAAAACTAATTTTTAAAATCATTAAAAAAAGCAATTATGAATGATAATAATGGAGGAAAAAAATATTTTTCTAAGAAAAAATAAATTTAAAAATAAGTAATAAGAAAAAATAATATAATCATTGTAAAGGGAAGATAAGAAAAGCTTATATCAACAAAAGAAGAAACCTAATTAAATTAGGAAAAATAATCATTATGAATTGACTGTAATTTGTATATCAAAGTAATTGACGCATTCATTATAATGTATCAGTAATTAATAAACGCCTTAATTTTTTTTTGCAAATATAATAATAAATTGTCATTACTGTTGGTTTACGGATCGATGAATTTTATATGGTCGAAATATTTTTTTTGGTTCATATCAAATTTTTGTATTCAAAAATTGTTATTCTTAATTTTCTATGTTTTTGTTAATCGAAAAAAAAAGAATATGGCGTGATTAAATTTTCATTTACTTTATTTACTTTAAATTATCAAATATTTAAAAAATGACCAACTTTAGACAATTTATGATATAAATTGACATTTGAATATATTGATTATAATTAATTTTTATTGATAATAAGTATAAAAAAGCTCGATTAAAATAAAATTTATGAATTTTCAAGCGTCTAAAATTCATGTAAGTATTAAAAGAAGACATGATTATATTACATACTGACTTTTTTTTACAAATTATTTAGCCCTTAAAACTTCAAGTGTTTTTGAAATGAGGTCATTTGAAAAAGAATATTTTTTCGTCTTGAAGTTGTGCTACTAATTGCTATAAACATTGATGTACATATATACGAGTATATTGTAAGCGGCATTGCTATTATAAAATACCAAAAATCTATAATTTAATTTAAATTTCTGTATTTTTTAAATTATTACAAATTTCATATAAATTACCTTTATAAATTTAAAGATAATAAATGCAAAAGTTCAATAAAGATCAACTCACGTAATTTAAAATAATATTAATTTAAAATAAATTTTCCCTAAATATAATATCTTGAAAATTATTTTAAAAATTAAGCAATATATAAAATTTTCGTTGTAAAATATGTATGTATGTATGTAACATTATAAAGAAATATACATATGTAACTATTTATAAATTTTTATTAAAAAATGTAATCTATTATATTAAAATCGATCACAATTTCTTATAAGGAACAATGAACAATGGTATAAATGCGTAATTTATAAATTATTTTTTATGTACATACACATACATATGTATATGTATGTTATATATACATACTTATATGTTTGTGTAGATGTATATTTTTTTTTGTAGAAAAATGCATTGAATAAATTAATATGCAACAGTTATAAATATTAAAGACACACCAAAAATTCACTGATCCATGAAGCTATACAAATTTTTTAAGATCATTTATCAAATCGCGATACATTTTTTTATTTTAAATGCTACATAACTTTTTTTTTTTAAATTACAAGTATTTCATGAGATTTGCCACATATTCTGTGATTAAATATTGTGGTATACTTTTTTTCATCATTTTGTTTGTTTGTTTTTTTATTTTATATTTCTTGCTAAAGAAAATTACAATATTATACGTGATGCCCCTTCACCTTCACAAATTTCAATATTGATCTGGCATAATTTTCCTTAGGTCTTTTTAGTGTTATTTTATTTTACCATTTTTTTTCAAACAAAATTTTATTTTAGTTCACGTATACTTCGATTTGCTTTTTTGCACAGATTATATAAAATAAATATTGTACAAATGCTTGTATTATACATATTATGTATATGTATACAGTATACATAGTTGGATATTTCATATTTATCACTCAACTACACCCACCAAATAGCGGTTTATATATTTCGAAATTATGCACATAAACAATAATAGACACGCGTCTTTCTGATTTGAACTTTTAACCATGGATTAATGTTTTTAAATATTTTATGTAAAAAAGTAAGTATATTTATTATGTATCGATATGTATGTACATACATAAATACATTTACATGTATGTATATATATGTTCTTCCAAATATAGAAAAAAAACCATGAAAATATACACAACCTAAACAAGAAATAATTTAACTATAAAATCGCTAAAAAAAGTTTTCAATTTTATTTTGTTACAATTTTTTTCTACAATATGTATGAACAATATATTGCAATATATTGCATTACATTTGATATTTAGTCTCAAAAGATTGCAACAGGTGTTGGATGCTGTATAAATTCCTATTAGCTATTTTTTTACTTGTTGGATTTAATTTAAAGCGTTATTGTTTTTTTTTCTTTGCAAAATTTTTTAAAAAAAATGTGTATTCATATTTTTTAGCATTATTATCTTCCTGCCTACCTTCAAAATGTATTATATTACCGTATGACCTTAAAAATAATCAATTATATTTTTAAATAAATAGGTACATATATTTTTTTGGTACATTTTGAAACAATAAATGTTTAGAAAAAGCAAATCATCAATCAATCGTTATGAATAAATAATTAAAATTTAACTTTATGTGCCTATGTATCATTAGTTTAATGTGTTCTAGAAACCTAATTTTTTATTTATATTTTCTTAAAGGTATACATCTAATTTATACAG
This sequence comes from Bombylius discolor, assembly GCA_939192795.1. Taxonomy (NCBI): domain Eukaryota; kingdom Metazoa; phylum Arthropoda; class Insecta; order Diptera; family Bombyliidae; genus Bombylius; species Bombylius discolor. The sequence continues at coordinate 263,802 of OW584241.1, read as the reverse complement.
AAAATAAACAAATGTTATTTCTTAAATTTTAAGCGTAAAACTTTTCAGAAAACTCTTGTTTTGAAGTTTTGTATATAGTAGATATAATAGAAAATTTTTGCTCTTATAAGTGTGTTCACTTTGACGGTGTTTCTTATAAATGTATATTAAAGTATCCAGATTCTGTTCATTAATCTTAATTAAAAGTCATTCTCATGGATATTGTACACATAAAAAAAAACTTTTTGATAACAAAATCAATGAAAGATTGCCAAAGAAGTAAAAACAACAATATTTTAAGTAATTTTGTCAAACTTACTACTTATTTCTGTATAATTATTGTACATATGACTAAATACATACATATTACATACATATGTACATTTCATCCCATATAGTTATGATTATATAAATATGTATATATAAATATACGAGTATGTCTTTATTACAAAATAGGATAAATCGTAAATTTTTTATGTGGTTTAATGCCCTTGACCAAAAATTATTATGATCAATATCAGACATTACGCGTCATTGTACTTAACAGCATATCATTATAAAAAAATCTTTATGTAAACATTATATATTGTACATATAAATTCCTCCTACACATACACTTTATATTTATAATATCTTTAATAAAACTCAAATATCTTCTGGGTGTAATTAGTTAGGAAACACTTTTCAATTCCCTAGCCTAGAGGTTTGATTTTCCATACAACTTAACTGTACAAATGTATTGCTATGACTACCCAACAAACCAAACTTCCAAAAATCAATTTAATTTCGAATAGATGGTTTAATATTTGAATTGCTAGAATATTTTTGCCTTTGACATTGGAAGTTTTAGGGTCAACTCTCGTCGCAAATTCATTCAATTTTAATTGAGCATCAAACCAATTAGAGTGAGAGAAAAGGTGCAGTACTGTAGTCTGTAATGATATAATAAAGAAATATTGGGGAAATCTTGTCTTTTGTAAATGATTTTATTCTCTATAGACAAAAAAAAAGAAAAAGGAAAAAATATTTTGATTTTTTTAGAATAGAACTTGTTTCGTTGAAAATTCAAAAGTTTTGGTTTTCTGTGTGATACTAATTTCGCATATGTGGCTTATTCAAAAAAATGGTATATGTATAGAATTTTGGTTATGTAGAGAAAATTTTTATATTAATAATTTATGTATGTATGTATATACATAATTATGCATTAAAACAGAAGTCTTATTCCATAACATAAATATTTTATAAAGCATATTAGAAATACATACTTTGATGTTTCAATGTTTGTAGTTCAGTGTATACATAATATGTATATGTATAAATTAAAGTATATTCTAACATTCAGGAAATTAAAACTTTGACAATTAAATCAAATCGAAGGTTATTATAGAGGATAATTAGAAAAGTAGCATGGGATTTTGAAGGATATTATCAGAGATTATATGAAAAATTTGCAACATTTTTTTTTCTTAGAATAGTAGATATTTAAAAAAAACAAGGACAATAGTATTTTAGACAATAGTTGAATTCTTATGTTGGAAAAAATTATAAGCATTAAAAAGAGATTTGTGAGAAGATTTGTTATGTAATCTTTAAAAATAAATAGTAATAGAAAGAAGTTAGAAGAGGATAAGAAAAAAAAATTCTATATTTGTTGTGTAAGAAAATTGAACAAATTCTTTATGTGTTTTTACAAATCTTTAAATGTATAAAATATTTTAATAAACTAAATAAATTACTGAAATTATTTATCAAAACCCCTTATAGAAAGGTGGGTGAATATAGTGCTATTAGCTTTTCGCTAATAATGATGAAAATTTCAGATTTCAGGTTTTAGTAAATACAAAAATCTTCAAAAGTTCAAGAAATACGTATAATTATAAGCTTTTTTGTATTACCCTTTTTGTGTTACTCTTGCGAAATTTGTTTTACTAGTGAGCATATTTAAAATTACATGAAACATACTATATTTTTCATGAATTGTTAAAGTTTTATATGATTACAAGGTGTTCTTTTTTTTTTTCAATTTTTATCAATTGTTATTAATATTTTAAAGATTTTACTTACTGTATATGACTTTCAAAAAATGTTTTTCAATTATTTCAATTAAAATAATAAATATTTGTAGTATGTACCTATCGGTGTGTGAATACCATAAGTTACCAATAAAAGTCAGACTTTATTGATCCGGCAGATGAAAATTTGAAATCAAAGCAACAAGCTGGAGTATAAAGTAAAAAAAAGAAAAACAAAAAGATACAAATAAAAGATCTATACAATTAGTAAAGAGGTAATTAATTTGAAAACAATAGGCTAACCAATATGTATAGGTAACATATGTACATAAATATGTAGGTATGTAATAGCTAGGTGTATTAATAATTATCTGTATTGTAATTTCCTGTCATTTTTGTTTTGTTTTTTATTTAAAATTGTTTGATATGATTTGAAAATCATATTGCTACGCATTGCATAAAACCATAAATTTTGCAGTACATATGTCAATTAATTAATATACTAAACAGTTGATTTTAATTAATCAATAATTTCTTATGTTATTTTATATTGACGGATCCTTTTTTTTTCTATGCTTTTACAGATTGAATTTTGTCATTAAAAAATTTAAAAGAACAAAAATATCTTGTCTTTTAATTTGCAGTTACTTCATCGTTATACTTACATACATAAAATTTAGGCAAAAAAACACATTGAGAGGTAAGTATGTTTCTAAACCTCTTTCTATGTAAAATTTTATAAAATTAATATTATACCACATAAATATATATGTTACATATGTATATGTACGTATAATACCAATGTTCACCATCAGTTAATATATTTAAAGTACACATTCATTTAACGTATACTCATTCATTATAAAAAATATACAGTATCTACATGTATTCACAATAAACGTAAATGAAAATATTTCTATGTATCTACGGAAATGCATTATATGACCTTCGGATATTTAATTTTGTTAACGCTTAGTGATTTTACGAAATTTTTTGAAGGTGCAAATCGAAAATATTTGGTAAATGGATTGTGAATATAGAAAATATAACAAAAAGTCAGAAATAGTGAATATAAAGTTATTCAAGAAACGGTAGTTGTATAATAATTTTTATTTATGAATTAAAACATGTGATTTTTTTTTCTTGTATTTATTAATACTTGATTAGTTTTAGTAATTTATGTGCAGAACATTTTGTTGATATGTATTAACAAATTATTGTTGAACTGACAATAACTCGATCTTGATTACCTACATTCCTATTAATTCATTATTATTGGTATTTTTTACTGTTTCCTTTCCTTTGCAATTTGTCTTGATTTTTTTTTTTTATAATGAGACTGACCTTGAAAGGTCATTCAAAATATTTAAAAAGAAGTAAATTTTTTTTTCATTAAATATTTGTATAAAAAATGTATACATATACATATGTATGTATGTATGTACTCGTATATATATTTATTAAGTACATACTTGAATAATTTTTACATTTTGACACGTAATTTTCCAAAAATTAAGACTACTTTAAAAGTATATTTAAATTGCAGAAATTTAGCCATTTATTCAATCAATACTCGAATGAATAAAGATCCTTGAAATGCCAATTACAATTAAATAAAAGTTAGAAAAAACAAAAAGTTTGGAAAAAGAACTACATATTTTTAAATAAAGACTTTTTATCACATGTCATAGTGTTTTAAAAGTTTCAGATAAATTTTTTCTAGTAAATTAAAAGGTTTTTTGTTTTCGGCAGCTCTTTTTTAAAACAAAACTCAAATTTATTACTGAAATATTGTTTTTATTTAGGTTATAGAATTATTCTATTTTTTTTTAAATTTTTTATTTATAATTAACTTTTTCAAAAAAAATATTTAAAAAAACACAAAGATAAAAAGTAATTTTTATATTAGTGAAAAGCGTTTTTTATAATTCTTATCACTACATATGTAAAAGTTTATTAACCCTATCAACAGTTATACCTGAAAATAAGTAGTAATTTAGATTTATTTTCTATTCTAATAAATTACAAAAACTAATAAAACTAATTTGAAATTAATCAAAAAAATATAACCCTTCTTGTCATTAATCATTAATCTTGAAATACATATTAAAACTTTTAAATAATATTCAAACAATACACATACATATGTATGTATATAAATTGATTGAATCGGTAAAGTAAAAAAGAAAAACAAAAATCTTCTCGTTGAGTATTTGGTTCTGAGAAAATGTTCTTCTTCACAGTCTAGTAGTGACTAAAATGAAGATAATCTTATAAATTCTAGGCATATCTATAGATTTTTATAAAATGACTACTTCGTTTTAAGAGTTAAATATTCTCATTAATTATTAAAAGAAGAAAAATATTTGTTTAAAAATACCAAAATGAAGGAAAATATCTTAGAGACTCATTTCCGTAAGTCTAAACAACCGTAAATATGTCAAAAAGTTCATATAATGATTATGTCATGCCGACAATAAAAATAATAAAATTCATTCCATCACCACCTTATTGGCCAACATATAGTAGACATTGTAAAAAATGTAATATTTTATTATATTATCCTCAGAATTTCTCTAGACCGTGACTATCAGTATAAAAAATACTGAATTATCAGTCTGGAAGGAATATGTGTATATACATATGTATGTATGTATATATAATACACATGTAAGTATTTTAGAAAATCTCATGCATTTACAAAAGAAAAGTGTTGGATATGTTTTTGTTTTCTATGTATTGTGTTAGTGAGTACGGTGTTAGCATGTTTTGTTATCTGTTGTGTCGTGTTAATTTGCTAAAAACTGATTCGCATGGAAAATCATTGAACTGATTTCATTTTACAGATGACCCTTTGCAAAAATTATTTTACAGTGAATTTTTTATTTTATTTTGTTATTATTTTTTTTAATCACATAAATACTTAGCACCAAGTAATGATATTGCTTCATAAATATTGAAATTTATTGGAATGTTTATAATGTGAAAAGCTTTAATAAAATTTATTAATTGTTCTTTTTTTATTGTTCTGGTTTATCATTTGTAGGAGGTTTGAGTATTCTTCATCAATGATTAAGTGGTAACTGAGAATAGCAAGCGACAAGGTTTCGTGGTTCGATTCCCGGGGAAATGAATGATGATAATTATAAAAACTTTCTTCAATCATGTTAATTTTTCTTTTGCTAAGTATTTTTAATAAAAAAAAATATACTTAAGTCAAAAGATTTTTTTTTCAAGTGAGACAGACATTTTTTTAATTTTTTTTTTCAATTAAATTTTTGTCCTTTAATTATTTCGAAGTTGTTACCTTTAAAAAATAATAGCATTTTATTTTATAGTTTAAAACGAGTTGGTTACAATTAGCCGTAGTGAATTAGAACAACAAGCTATCTTTATTGTGTTAGCCAGTACTTACATGAATGATTATATATGTTAAGTATTTTTGTAATATACAAATTTAATCTCATACAAAAAAATTTAATTACAAATAAAATCTCGTATTTAAAACAGCATATACATAGGTATGTACCTATTTCTAATAATATTTCTAACGTACGTTTTACTTATTATAGTAAAATTACATTTAACCTTGGCAGTATGTTTTATAATAGTGCGGAATAATTAATGTGTGATACTTCACTTTTTATAATTAGCTGTACTTAAAGAAAAGCATATTTTTATATACAGGCATTTAAATAGTGGCGCATGTTATGGCACAAGCACTGAATTACAATTCGGAATTTCAATTTGATTGGCAGACGGAACAAATTAGTTAGTTTCTTAGTTGGAAAAAAAGAATTATTGGAATTTTGTTCAATTATGTTGAACTGGTTACCGACTAAAATCTGTCATGTCTAATTGCGATCTTTTTCTATTAAAAAAAAAAACACAGACAAAACAAAAATATTTAGTTTCAAGAGATTTTAAAAATATTTAAACATAAATTTTCAATTCGATAAATTACGTACATATGTATATTATGTATCTTTAGTAAAATCATAATTCGATTTGACATAAAGACCCGATAAGAAAATTGTATTTTATTATTATTAAATCAGATTTAATTTTATGGTAATGTTATGTAAAAGGGTACTAAAAGGGTTATGTAAACATTTCATTGAAAAAAAAAGCAACTAGATGACAGATTAAGTTTCTATAATATAATTATTTAAAGGGTCTTGATCAGATAATAAGTGTGAATATAAAATATAAAATATTATATAAAAAGATTTTACAAACAATTAAAAATACCATTTATTCTATATAATACATGTGCGTATTTATGTAGGTACATAGCAATATTACTACATATGTAGAAAAAGGTAGAATCTAAATAAAATATGAAAATTCCAATGAAGTTTAAAATAAAGCGATTATTTTCATGTTGAAGGATTAAGCAACATGGATAATTTTTGTTTATAAAGGACTTTTATTAGAACAATAATTATGACAAAGGAAAAGTTTTAAAGTTGGAGGAACAAAAGAAGAAAAAAATATGTTTCCTTTCTCTGTTAGTTGTTTAGTTCAGGCAGTTTAGCATGGATGTTTCTGTGTACATATACGTGGTACATTATACAAGCTAATTAGAAATTTCGAAAGACAAATTAATATCTTTTGTTTTTTTACTTTTTTTTTTTTCATAATAAAATTTGAATTTTTATTTGGTTTTAAACAAATTTTAAATCTATTTACTGTTCTTTAGAGATCATAAATATTACATGTACTCGTACATATTATATAAAGAAAAAACAAACAAGTTCGTTTTAAGAAATATGTTGTTCTATTTAAGTTTTCTTTCTTAGTTTTTCTTATTTAAATTGAATTTTCTTGTTCATTTAAGTATATTAATGAACCTCGGTAAAGGTGTTTTCAGATAATACATCATTTGATTTCATAATTACAATAATTAAATGATTACATACGATATTAGTCTTTATACTTGAAATATTACATAAAAAAAATTTTAAAATATACATAGTTATTAAAATATAGTTTTCTTTGATTTTTTAGATCATGATTATGTATATATATGTATATATACATATATATATATATAATCTCAAAACAATCTCATCAATCTTTTTGCACAAATTGAATTCAACCTTGTCGATACATTATCTACATAATAATAATTATTCATTATTGTATATTCATTAGATACATATGTATGTGTATACTTTATTCGCTTAAGTTTTATTTATTTCAACTCAATTTCCAAGTATTTTTATGTCTTCTTTTGATTCAATTTTTAAAAAGTTGAATAGGTAAATAAATGAAGGAAAGAGAAAATGTTAAAAATTATAAAACTCAATTAAAAATTTGTTTTCTTAACCTACTAGTATGTTGTATGTTGATTTGTAAATGAACAGGTATATTTTTCTTGGCATTGATTTTGGAATAATTACGTACATACAATCAAGTTTTAATTAATTTATCGCATCAACATCAAGAATGCATTTTGTATACATAATGAAACATATCAAAACACATAAACTTAAAAGGTGCGTAAACTGAATGAAAAGGCGTGGTATAGAATTATTCTTTCAATAATAATTTAAATATATTCAAAAATTATTATTGTATGATATAATAATTTTAATCTGAATCACATTGTGTTGTAAATACACATTTAGTTTATACTTACTCGATATTAGTATCATACAATAATCGTAAATTATGTGTTCACCTGTAATAAAGACATGAACGTTAAACGAACATGTATTAGAAGAAATTATTAATTGGTTTATATTTCATATTATAATACATAAAATTAAAAATCTATTTGAAGTATTTGATGGTAAGGATAACATATATTCCAATTTGATAAAATTAGTTGAGATCATCAATCAAAAATATTTATTTTAATTATATCTATCTCAAGGTCTAATGGCCATTGATTGAAACTTTGAAGTTCAATGAATTAGAGAAAAAAAATTATTAAAAAAAATTTTAAAAAAGAATTTTTAATTAAATAAAAAAATTATTTATTTTGCTTTTCAATTTATTATTATTTTTATCTTTCAACTTATTTACATTTTAACATTTTAATAATTTTATCACCTGGATTTATTCCAGATTATTAATTAATTATTTCAAATGTATCGATACCATTTCACGTTTGCAGAGTCGTATCATTATACAAGCTTATAGAAGATGAGATTTGTGAATAAAGTATAATAAGTATATATAATAAAATATTCATAAAAATACGAATTTATACATTTAGTGTTGATGATAAAATAAAAATAAGAAAGGCAGATTAATGAGGCATATCAAATAATATTCGACATCTCCTCGACAGTATTTCGAGAAGGATAAAATAACTTATATTCAAATGAGTATATACGATGATGAAAAATATAAGAGTACATAATTAATGTAGAGGGTCTATGATTACCATCCATGATAATTATTATAGTATTGACCATCGTCGTAATTTCCATGACCATATGAACGTGATTTTGCTTCAGCAAGTGCTGCAAGGTGAGCGGCCTTGGCATGTTGCACTTCAGGGGTTTCTACAGGGACACCATTGTGAATAACTGGAATGTGAATGGGTCCATGATGTTGAGCTGGTGCATAATAATCTGGACCAGCATGAGCTGCTGCGACAGATGCTTTGGCAACAGCAGCAAAGTGTGCAGCCTTGGCGTGTTGAACTTCAGGAGTATCAACTGGAACACCATTGTGAATTACTGGAATGTGATACCCTCCATGAGAAACAACTGGTACAGGGTGTCCTACACTAGCGGCAGCATGAGCAGCAAAATGTGCTGCTTTAGCGTGTTGAACTTCAGGTGTATCGACTGGTACGTGTGGAGCACCATATCCTGATGCTTGTGCATGTGCAGCATAATGTGCTGCTTTAGCATGTTGAACTTCGGGAGTATCAACTGGAACACCATTGTGTATAACTGGAACATGATAGCCATATCCTTGTCCCCAAAGTGAACGTTTATACAAATGATGTCCAGAACGAGCAGCAGCATGGGCAGCAAAGTGAGCAGCTTTGGCATGTTGTACTTCAGGTGTATCAACAGGAACTCCGTGTGGGGTCAAGGATACGTGATGAACATATGGAGCAGCATATGAAGCATATGCTAGAGGAGCTGCTACTGCATGGAGAGGTGCCGGTCCTTTTGGCAGATTTGTTCCACTCGCATGGAATCCAGTATGTGGATCCGCAACATATGAAACAGATTGTACATGACCATATCCATCAACATATGAATATGAACCTTTTGTAATGCCATCATGTGAACGTGATTCATGTTTCTGAGAATTTGGATCAGCATATCCGTATGAGTATTGTCCTATGTGATCCTGTGTATGGTATTGACTGGATATGGCACAGTATGCAGATGGCGAATTATTTGCCACTAAACACAATGTTGCAATCACAACCTGAAAACAAAATATTTAAAAAATTATTTTATCACTCCAATCAATTTGAACGTAATTATGGTTTTAAGTATGTATATGATGTAAAATAAACGATGCATATCAAAATAACTAACGGCCATAACATTACAACACAATTTAATATTTCTCTATTTTGAAACACTTTAAATGTAATCTATGTACATTTAAATCAACATAATAGTAATCAGAATTATTTATTTTTAAAAATTTCATTTAATTCACGTAATAAAATATTACAACTATGCACCATATTGATCTATTATCCAAATTGAATAAATCTTAGCAAGTGTTGAAATTTTACATCATTTCGATTTTTTAAATTTTAATTTCACTGTAACAATTTTACTTACGAAAAGTCTCATTTTGTTATTTATTGTTTTATCCTAATATGCACCGTAATTTAATTTGGTATCGTTCCTTCACGAATTGGAAACCTCCTAGATGATCTAGGACTGTTCAAAAACTGTACTGATCGATTAAGAGGGGCCCCATTATATACTATTTGAAACACCTTCCTACACTACATATAACTTTGGTGTAGCTAGATGTTTCATCCATTCGTTACCACCATCTCTACCACCCGCCGTCACCTGTTGTTAATTGCACTTTTTTCAAGAGAGGGATTTTGCGATCAAATTCTTAAAAAAAAAATAATAAAAGCAGTAAAAATAAAAACAAAATTCATGACCTTGCTTTCGCCATCATTACACAGAAGTACTACATATTTTACTCTACTTTACTTAACCACCACCGACAATACAATTATTGTAAGAGAGACCTGGAAGTGTATCATGTAATTTTCGTCATATAAACGCTTGCAGCAAAATGTATAATAATATTTTTTAATGTATTTTAAATACTAAACAATAAGTTTTAAATACGACGACGATTTTATTTTTCTGTTAGCTAGTCATTACATACAGGGCGTTACAATTTTTCAATAGTACAAAAACAAAAGTAATAAAAAATTAACAACAATAACAATTATATTAAACAACAAAATCCGCGCCCATACCATTTTTTTATTTTAAATAATTGAAATGCGGTAGCCAAAACATAGTTTGATAGTTTACTATTATAAAATACAACACTTTACCTCCCCATACATATTACATACATTCATAACCTATGGTAGATGATTATAAATTTGTAATGAGCGCATGAATATTACGAAAATCGGATCAATCAATTGATCAGAAAAAATATATTGAGTCATACAGAACTACTACTATTAACGTATCACTATTCCGTTGTAACAACTACATTATTAAATATATAAAAAAAAATAGCAACTAGATTATTTCTGTGAATCCGGACCTTTATTACAATTTTTATGTTCTAACACAAATGTAACCATTTAATTACAACAAAATGGTAATAAAAATATAAATATAAACAGGAAAAAAAATAATAGTAATGACATAACGTTTTACAAATAATAAACAAAAGCACAAAGTATTATTGGGTGGTAAGATAAAATATAAAAAAATTGCTTAAACATACATACGAAAAAAAAAAAACATTTGTTTTTTCTTTTTTTCACCTGGCTGTCATGCGTTAAGTCTTGTTATTAACATTCTTCAGGTGCATTCCAATATCTGGCGTTGCCAAAGAACAAAAATATTTTCCTGCTTTAAAAAAATAAATGAACATAATGGTGCTCTGCTATGTAGCAGGAGTATGTAATGTATCTAAAATTTAGATTCTCGTAATTTTACAACAAATAATAAAAGTAATAAAAAACAAAAACATTATAATTTTTCCGGTTAACTGAGCAAAAATATACCAAAGAAATCTTTTGAAGAGTTATTTAAAATTTTATTATATTTTTGATTCAATTGTGTATCTATTATCTAAGTATGAGAAATTATGTTTATTGCTTATGCCAGATTGCATATTTTGAAAGTACAGTATAGTATACCTATTCAAAAAATAAACTTCACGAACATAGAGTTTTTAAAAAGTAAGTAGTGCTTTAAATTCAATATTGCATTAAATTTTCAGCCTAGACATTGAAATATTATGTCAATCATAATAATTTTAATGCTATAGAAAAAAATTAAAATTTTCTGTTAATTTTATAAAGAGTTATGAAAAAATAAAAAATGGTAGTATTAATAAAAAATAAATTCAAAAAATATTGATTGATTTTTTAAAAATATTATTAATTGTGAAAATATTTGATATTTTTGTGGAATGTTTTATATATGCATATCTTATTTGCTGTTTAATTTGTCATTGATGGAAAATTTTTTCATGTAGGTACTTTTTTTTATATTTTTTTGAATTTTATAATTGGATAGATGAGTTTCCATTCACTTTCATGCATAATAAAAAATTAGTACTTGTTATTGGAATTTATTTAAAATGTGTTGAATAAAATAAAATACTCTTTTCAAAATAAATATCAAAAAATTAAAAATAGATAGCTTTATAGGAGTATTTATCGAATGGAAACGAATGTTTTTTATGTTGAAAATATTATGTATTTGTACATCTTTTTTTGACAAACAAAAAATTTCAATGTAAATTCAAAATAAACTTTATAATAAAATGTAAAAGGATTTGCACATTCTATTTGCATAAATTATTTTTTTTTTTTTGCCAATTTTTTATTATATTTTTCTAAATGACATGTTTTTGTTGAATTTTCAAATTTTTTCATTTTCATTAATTTGAATTTTGTTTTGATGTTGAAGAGAATCCTTTTTTGTGAAATATTTACTTGATTACTTATTTTAATTAACTATAACGGAAAACTGATTTTATGCAATCTAATGGTTTGGAGTAATTTACAATATATAGTAAAAACAATCTAGTTATTTACCACAAAAAGAATTTTCGTAAATGCAATCAAAACGGAAATGCTTACATTGGAGTTGTTACCAACAAGCTTGTTATACTGCAATATGAAAAAAAAAAAAAAACAAGTAATTAAATAATATTTATAAGTAGTGTTAAAAAAAATTATTAGAAATTCAGTTTTTTTGTTTGTTATATTTTTCATTATATTGTTATATAGTATTTTTTATGATTGATTCAGTTTTGTTTAAATGAGTTTTCATTAAAGGTGTGTAAATCTATTTTATGTATATATTTTTGTATAATATACATATTTTAACTCTAAATGATTTTTCAAAGATATAATTATATCATATATTTTTATATGTTGTAAAATAATGTTTTGTAATGATTTAGTGTAATTGGAATAAATTTTCCAATTCACAATTAACCTTCAAATGAAACATAATTAAAAGCTTCTCATTTTTTGTTAATAAATTATAAAATTCAATTTCTCTTTAAAATATTTTTAAATTTCCATGTTTATTTCAATAATTAACTTAAAAGATAATATTTTGTATTAAAGTATTACCACTGCAATATGTACATAGTTTGAAATAACTGTTTATACCTCCGAGCAATGCCCCCTAGTATTCATCCCTTTGCTTGTTGAAAAGTTTTTTTAAAACAAATTTTTAAATCATAATATTATATATTTATCTGATAATGGAATTCATTCTTCCATTACTTAAGTAAGTATTTTGAATTATTTTATTCGTATACATAAGTTTTTATTTCCATTTTTATTTTAGTGGAATCTCCAGGTAAGAAATAGCCCTATTATATGTACATATAAATATGTCAACAAGAAATTAATTGCTATTAAATCTTTTCTTGAATAATCCTTAAGGAAATTGATCGGCTAAGGAAAAAAAAATATTTTGTTACTGTACAAGGTTATAATTTACTCTTTACTTTTTAAGTTTTATTAATTTTGTTTGATGATTGTTTTTCTCTCTGTTTAACTGAAAACTATGTATTATTTATGAGTAAACACGTTACTTGAATATTAAGCTTAATTTAGTGATCATTTTTTATAACATTATATCGATCGCATTAATAATATTAATAAATTTTTTTTAAAGTCCACGATAATAATTTTTTATAAAGACTTCACTAAAATTGCAATACAATTTGTATTTTATTCTTGTTTAACATGTAACAAGAAATGTAAGAAAGAATAAAAAACTTAAGATATTTTTTATTTAGATAGAATGAAGAATGCACCCACATTAAAGTTTCAAGTTTCCTTTTTAAAAGAAAAGGAAAAATACAAGAATACATATTTAATAAGAAACCATTTACATGAAATGCACTGAGTTAAAATCTATAAAAACAGAAAAATGTAGAAATACAGAATATATAAAATGTAAATTAATCTTTATTCGGTTTAATTCAAGATCAAGAACTCGCTAGTCCTGTTTTTTCGCTATATGATGCTGATTAAAAATTAATGTACCAAACAAAGTATTATATGTAATAGTACTATAAGTATGTATTTATTTCATTTGCATTATAAGACTGGTTAATGGATACCTCCATAATTTATTTGATATAGGTACATATTCAGATGATGTCGCATTACAAACTATATAATTGCAAGTATATACTTAATTCTGGACTCTCCATATATACATACATATATACGTATATCCACTTCATTATAGAATAATCATATAAAAGCCTGAAATTATACACTATTTCTTCATTCTAGTACGGGATTTTGAAATAGTTTTGACTATAGTAACTTTTTAAAAGAAAGGAAATTTTTAAGGATGCAATCTTCAGTAAGTTCTATCTTTTAAAGAAATTTTAAAATTCTTGTGTTAAAAGTGTACTAATGTGATAAAAAAAATTTGTCTTTCTCAAGATTTTTGTGTTTTTCTTATTATTTGCTATTGGTAGTATAGTTTTAACAAGAACGGATGCTAGTGGAATATTATATTCATCTGATGGTACGGCTATAAGTAGTAATTTTCAATATCCTTATAATACTCCATATGCATTAGGATATTCTTATGTTCATGCCCCATATATTTTACCATATGCATATTCTTTACAATTGAAACATCATCATCTTGATCATAAGAATGTTGATAATGATAGCAGTGGTGGCAGTAGTAGCAATAGTATTAGTACTATTGAAACAGACAAGAAATTTGATGATGTTAGTGGTGGAAGCAAAGGAAAAGTGCCAGAAACATCGATAATATTAGAATCTGATCAAAAAAAGGATGCTTCTGTAAAAATTCCCCAAACTACTGGACAACTTAAGTATTATACATTCAGGTAAAATTATCTTATTTTGTAGTACTAGATGTTTTAGAGAAAAACATTTTATTTTAAAAAATTGTTTCATTTTATACAAATTTAATTTTACATTATTTAATATTAAATTTAAAGTAATTTGTGAAATATGATAAAGTACGTTAATTTGTAAAATTATTAGACAAGTATTTTAGTGGTTAAAAATAATATACACATGTATGTGTTTAATCTAACAACAATAGATTGTTTAAAAAAATAAAACTTTTAAGACAAATAAAAAGTTTCCATATTTGGTATATTTATGTGGTTCAAATGCGTTATTTACAGTTATTACTTTTATACTTTGGCAAATATTAGAATTTTTTAAAAATAGGATGTCATTGAACTTTAAAAATCATACGTAGAATAATTATTTTTTATTTTACAGTTATCCAGTAACATATACAATTCCAACACCTCTTTACCTGAGATCACAATTTCATCATCAAGATGACCTAGGTAACTATTATTATGGTTATACAAGTCCAGAAAGTTCAAAACAAGAAATAAAAGCTGATGGTATAACACGCGGTGCTTATACATATGTAGATCCTGATGGTAAACTTCAAAAAGTTTTTTATTTGTCTGATGCAGATGGTTTTCGTGTTGTTGCAACAAATTTACCAAAAGCACCACAACCTGTTGAAATACTTGATTCACCGGATGTTGCTTTAGCAAAAGCAGAACATTTTAAAGCACAAAAAGAAGCAGTGGATCGTTTAGCTGAAGCAAATAAAAATCAAAACATTTGAAGCATAAACAATGAAAAATATTCGTTTTTGTTTATGCATTAATTATGCAAATAAAGTTTACTATAAATAAATCCAGTTTTTCCCTTTATTTAGTTCTCAATTATTTTTCAATTTTTATTTAGATTAGAATATTTAAAATGAAATTTTTCTAAAAATGAACTTTTTAGAATTTGTATGTTTTTTACTTTAAACTCTACTTTTTAGAAAAATCAAGTATTATGGTTTTTCTTTGTTTATTGAATTGCACTACTGTACTATATCGAATTTTAGTTTACGATAAAATTACGAATAAATTTTCTTTAATTTAATAGTAGAAATAAGAAATTATATAGTAATAGTTACTTTTATTAAAATACAGTAAATGTATTTTTAACTTAAATTTATTTCTATTCATTTTGCAAATAATATTTTATTTTACTTAGCTAGTGATAATAAAGAAAATAGTATGTTCTTTTTAAAATAATATTTAATACTGTAGAAAAGTTAAACTAATTTGTTTTACAATTTATGCTTGAATGTAGATGCAGTTTAAAATTGGATTATATTTTATGTCGCCATATAAAATAAGGAACTTAATATTTATCTAGAGATGAAATTAATGAAAGATATATACACAATTTATTCAAAATATATACGCATATTTAATACGACAGGATTCTCTATGTATATAATGAATACTGAATGGATAATGATGATGATGAATACCAATGGCGATATTTATCTTGATTCAAATATTCAAGGCACGTTGTATATGTACTTGCTTCCTTTCATGAATGCTGAACTAAATACAATATTACATTTTTTATATTAATGATATTATTATATCTATTTTACTGTATATTTCTTGTAGATTTGTATTTTATTTAATTTATTTATTTATTTTTTTCTATTTAATTTTTTTCTTGTTATAGATATTCTATGACCCGCTAATTAGTTGTGTAGGAACGAATGGCATATTTGAAGAAATGAAAAGTAGAAAACTAAAATGAAAATAAAAATTCTTGTATAACATCATGTTTTTGTTGCTGTCTCTTTCAGTTTCTTGATATTTCACTTTAATCATGAACATTTGCTATTTTATTTTTAAAGTATATACATACATATATATCTACATACATACATATATGTATAAGGAAATTGTTTCTATATAGATATGTATGTATAAAACTGTATTTACATACACATAAATAGAAACTCAGCAAAAGAAGGATACATTGATTTTATAAAATACTCGCAAATAAATTTTTTTATAAATTTTAATAATTTTTAGTATTGTATACTATAATAACTGTAATTCTATAAAACTTATACAACTAAGATATTTTAAAGTTACAGCAAATAATTTGTATACTTCGTAAGTTAAATTAAATTCAATATAATTTCAACAACTTTTACCTAATAAGGTCAACTGTGAATTTATATCATAAGATTTCTCTGTCACTAATTCTTAAAAGGATTTATGCTTTTTTTTTTCATTATACGTACATATTCCTTATTCGTACGCTTTTCATAATCATCAGTGTGTAAGATGTAAAGAATATAATGTAATATAATTTAAAAAAAAGGATTATGTGAACGGGTTAAATTTTTGTTGTTGTTGTTATATTATTTTATATCGTATTATTATAATTGTAGTCAGTCAGTTACAAAGCTTTCTAATTTAATGGACTGAGAAATTGGCATAGCTTTTAGTTTTATGAATTTTAAATAGGGTAAAAGCTAGTATTTTCGACATTTTCAGAAAGTAGTTTAAATATTTTTTATTTTTTTATAAAGTAGAAAGAAAACTTGATTGATGGAATAAAAAACTTTTATTTGTCAAATTTATATTTAAAGCAATGATCTACTCTACAGAATCAAAACAGATATGTTATGATAGATGATAAAATTGAATTTAGTTTCAAAGATAAACTACATAGCTTTTACCCTAAAAATTTTTCTGGTAAAAATGATTTCTGTATTTAATAGTAAAACTTCGAAAGAAAAATAAAGAGGAAATGAATGAAAAACCATATTTTCAACTTGATGTTTTTTATATGTATTATTGTACATACATATGTATGTATATACATATGTACAGAAGAGTGTGACACATTAAAAATCAGGATAAAAATAAATACAATTTGTACGTAAAATGAGAATTGTTTTTTTTTTTGGTAAAACTCTACATTTTCAGAATATTTTTGCGGGTTTTTTTTTATTTCAGTGGTGATTATTTATGTTATTGGAAATTTAAAACTGAAAAATGAATTACTCTATTCATGAATATTCTTATGAATATGTGAACTCAATTTTTTTTTATTTATAACATTATCATTTCAACTGATTTAAATGAATCTGTTGGGTTGACAAGATATTTTTTACTATCATTTAGTCGATAATAATAGTGTGGTAGGTATAATTTTTTTTTCATTTAAAACTCATGATATATGATGAATTTACTGAGACATATATTTTTATGTGAATATTCATATATAAATAATATTTTATGGTTGACTTTGTGAAAGAGAAAATAACAAAATAAAAAGAATATGTGATGATATTCAAATAATGAAAGCAATAAATATGATTTTTTCTCCTAAAGGAAAAAAAATTAAGAATATTCCATAAGTTGTCATATTTAACCAGAATAAAATAAATGAAAAAAAAAGTCATATTTTTTCTACTATATTCTTTGGTTTTTGCTTAAAAATACCTAATGGCATATTCACTTATGAGGATTTATGTGGTTTTTTATACTTGAGGGATTGAATAGTACGTACAAGTTTTAATGATTTTATCGTTTTACTTTTTTTCGTGTTGAAATTTTTTATTTTTATTTTTTTTGTATATCAAAATTTATATAATTTAAAAATCCTTAGTTTAAATTTTGAAATTTAATATGGACGTGCACAAAAATTCGTGATAGAGGTTAAAAAAGAATGAGTTGAGGATAATATGTAATAGGATAATTTTAATAAACACTCACTATTCTGTTTTATTTATTTATAATGTTTTAATTTGTTGACTATATGTACGCTGCAAAAGTGATTAAAAAATACTTAATAGAGTACTAATTTTCTTTTAATGTATAATTATGTACTAGTTTTCAAAATATATGTAATTCAAAATATTATTATATATATATGTATGTATATATATATATACATACATATATGCATATATTTGTAGTCAGATTTGAATTCAGCTAAAATTACTCACAGAAATCATTTACTTAGTTTTAAATAATCTTTTATTATTACATCTGTAATATTTGTTTAAGATTTTTAGTATCCTTACAGATACTAATGGCATAAATAAATAGAAATATTCATATTTTAAATGTAAAAACAAATTATTTTTCAAATGCTCAATTTAGTTTTTATTATTCGAGCAATTTTATAATATACGCTTTCAAGTGTATCGTGTACAAAGTAATGAACTTACATATATTATGCCCCTTGGAAAAACGTGTTTATATTTGTATAATATTAAAACATTACTGTGACTTACTTTACAATTTTTGCGGCTAATTGAGTAACAATTTCAGCATTAAATGCCCACACAGTTCATTACCTTGCAGAATTTCACACAACAAACATAGTTTTACACAAAATAAGTGTGTTATGTAATATAATGCATTAGAATCATGATTTTAAGTTTTTATTGAATAAAAACCATAGATGTAAGAGAGTTGAAATAATATTGTTGGACTCGTATATGAAATGACTTAATTTTTTTAAAATGGGAAATTTTAATTTTTATACCTTTATAAGAAATGAAAAGGTTTTTTTAAGTTTTACAACAAAATAATAATTTTAGTAGTCTTTTAAAAATACGAAATTGAATCAAACTGGACTTACTACTCGTACTTTGTCGTGTGCATATTATAAATTTTAGAGTCAATTGTCCTAAATTAAAAAAAAATTAAAATATTAGTACTAAATAGTATTATTTGGTGTCTATTAATAATGCAATAAAACTTTGTTTTTTTTTTTTTCTTTATTTAATGATAAATTGTCAATTTATAATCGATTGTTCAATTGTGTAAGTTCATGCACTTCAATTACCAAAACTGGAAGCTATATCCATTGGACGAATAATGTCTAGTTTCATTACAATATGTATTTTGAGTAAGCAGGTTAAGCAAGTTTTAATGCCGGTAACTATATTCATACAACTCTTATTCACCTATGTACATACATATGTATATAGAAGAATATCAATATAAAATATTGTATATGTAGAAGGTATGCTTCCTCAACCGTGACTTTAAATTAATTTACATTACATTTTGATTTAGTTACAACTACAAGCAGTGTGAAATTTGGTTGCAGTTTTTCTTTGTATTTTATCTATATTTACGTACTATATAGCGATAAGCATTCTCGTGTAAATGTTTGCAAAATTTCAATGCAATATGGTATACTAAAAAGTGTTGTAATGACATTTATGAATTTTTGCTTACTTGCTAACATTTCGTTTCATTCAAATAGCAAAAGTAAATAGACAGGTAATTTTTTTTATAATTTCTATGATTTTACTTATTTCATTTTGAATGAACTGAAAAAAACTGGCATATTAAACTGATAAAAATTTTGTTTGGAAACAAAAAACTTATATATATATACATATATTTTTTTAAATTTTTCTACATAGTTAAAATGTCAATTGAATTATTATTATTAACAACGTTCCCTATTTTTGATTCAATTCTTATTTCAATAATTAAGAAAATAAATAATAAATATTCCACAAAAGTAACAAAATAAAGAAAAATAAGTAATTTTTCTTTTGAATTTTAATCCTTTTTCTCTCAAATGAACTCTTTATTGTTCAGTTCACGTTTAAAATTAAACAAACGAAGAAAATAAAATAAAAAGACAGGAAAAAAGAAATTTATTTATGTTTCGTGATTGTTTCAATTTTCTTTTTTTTTCTTTAAATTTAGAAACAGAAAATAAGAAAAAAGAAAAACATGTAGCAAAAAAAAAAAATGAAATTTATTTTTGAAAATTTTTCTTTTTTTTTTCTTTTCATTTTTTAAAAAATTTATTCGAATTCTTTACAAATTGTTTATGTTTTGTAGGAATATGTATATATATATATAGGTATGTATGTATGAACATTTTTATATATGGTCTGCTGTAAAATAAGAAAAAAGTTTAGCTTTGTGTTTATATTTAAAATAAAATTACATCAACAAAATATTTCAAAACATTTTCATTTCATTTGAGAAAAAGAAAAGAAAAATAATGATAAAAAAGTAAAATACAAGTAAGAATATAAACTGTACAAATTTGTTAGAGAATTCAAGTGATATTACAATTCTATTGTAATTGCCTTAATCTGCATAAAAAGGTCCTTTTTATTTATTTATTTTTTTGATTGTGTAAATAACATTGCTCAAAATAAAATTTAAAGCTGAATCAGTCTTTAGGAGAAGATAAATGAAGAGAAAAAGAAAAATTGAGATATAAGAGAAAAAAACAAGAATATTAAAATTTTTAGTATTGGAAAAGGACGAAGATAATAATGAAAGGAATTCATTAAAAATTCATTTTCCATAATCCTTAGTGGTAGTTTTCTTGTTTGTATCTGTTTATCTATTTTTACTTATTGATTATAGAATAGGAACTTGTAAGAATAGGATAATAAAAAGAAATTGAAAAAAATAGTGAAAAAATAAATGAAATATAAAAAAATACCATGTAAATCAGATTAATTAACTGTATAAAAGATTTAAATAAAGAATAAAAGGACTTTAAGAATTTATAAACCTTTTTGAAGAAAAGTAAGTATAAAAAGAGTTATATTATTTTAAATTTGTTTTCTTTATTTTTTCTTTTGAAAATTCTCTTAATTAGATTTTAAAAATGAAATAAAAAAAGGATTTCATGCAAGCATAATTAATTTTAGAAAAAGTTACAAAAAAGTTTTTCAAAAATGGTAGTACGGATAGTACGGGTTTAGAAAAACATGTTTTTGAGAAAAACTTGTTATGTTTCTAAAGAACGATCCCTGCTTAAATAAAATTTGTTGATAAATTATAGTTACAAAAACATAGTTCTCTGGAAAAATTTTTTATAATTTTGGATAAGTCAAATTTCTTTTTTCGGTTTTTAATGATAAAAAAAATCGATGCAAAATCAATTGAACTTTCATTTTCTACAATAAAAAGTGGGCGAGACCTATCACTGGTATCATTTCAAACGAAACCAAACGAAACACCCTGTATATGTATATGCATTCTTACTTTTGAAAATTTATTTAAAATAATTAACTCATCGAAATTAAAACAAAGAAAAGTAGATACATATAACATAAAGTTTTAGTTTTAAAATTCTTAGTATATGAATGAAGAAAGATTTTTAGAAATGAATTACATTCTTATAATTTATACCGCCTATGAATCAATAAAATCAATAAATATAAAAAGTAGTCTTTTTACTACCTACATATACATACATAAATATAAACGATATAAACAACACATCTAAGGGTTAAAATAAAAAAAGAAATACGTATTAGAAATTCGATTCCACTGAACAGAATTCAGGTAAAATAGTTTATTTTACCGTTGAGTTTAAATAATTTTACTATAAGGATATTAACCTATCTCTTTAAACATTAAAATATTAATTATTTTCATTGCAAATCAATCAATAAGATAGACACTTTCAGTTTTATGTACTACTTATATATATGTATATTTATGTAAGTAATCAATTCAATTTAATTTTGTATGTACATATATCTAAATACAAATAATTAATTTAAAGTAGTATTGGACTGATAAAAAACAATAATCTTCTAAATACATACCATATGTATGTACGTATATTAGACCTATACATATGATACATATCTTACATGCATATTTTAATATAGAAATGGAGTTGAAATATTCTAAAGCGAAAATGTAGGTGTGATGGTCTATTATAGGCACGCATAATATCAATAAATAATATATGATTGAAATTGAATACGAAAAATTTGATTAAATAAAAATAAAAAATAAATAAATTAAGGGATATTTTGTGACATGCTATAAATTTTTTTTACTTAAATTTATTATGAAAATTACATGATATAAATTTTTAATACTTATTATTTTTATTTAAGGAGAAAATTTAAAATTCAAAAAATAAATGAAATAAAATAGAAACGAATATAACATAAC
The DNA here is from genome assembly GCA_939192795.1 of Bombylius discolor. NCBI lineage: Eukaryota > Metazoa > Arthropoda > Insecta > Diptera > Bombyliidae > Bombylius > Bombylius discolor. Next base: position 241,324 of record OW584241.1, on the reverse strand, counting down.
AGGCGTGTGTTTTAAAATGACTATGTATTTACATTGAATTGTTTGCAAAGGTTTAAAATTCAAATACTAACATTTATGTGTGTTTTCTCTAAGAAATTTAATATCAAATAGCTTAAGGGCTGATGATAGGGCACAAAATAAATTATTGAGTAAAATATGATATCAATTATAAAAATAGAAAAGCAAAATAAATTTATTTACACGAAAAGTGGAAATGTTCTATGTGTAGGTATGTGTTATTGACGATGATTGAATTACGTTTATTTGATTTGGTTTTTATTAATTTAGAATTTAATTGAATTTTGTGTCTAAAATTGTTTAAATATGTTACGTAAGTTTTAAATTATGTTCATAATAATGTTATCAAAATAATATTATTTTCCTTTTTTTCAATCTTCTTTTTTTTATTTCTATTTTTTATGCAATTATCTACATACAAGAGAACATCGTTTAAAAAAAAATTGTAATTTTATAAGTTTGAAATTTTTTTATGTATAGAAATATCTGATTTGTTTATGTTAAAAAAAAAGAACATGAAAAAATCAAATAAAATTTTTCTATCTGCCACTTTATACACAAATGTCAAATATATACAAGTAGAGTTATCCTTGTATATACTATCTACATAACATAAAACATAAAGTATACATAGTCTACACAATGACTTATTTATAGATACAGGCAGAAAGAAATCGGTTAATGGGTTATACATGTAGCATATTTTACTTTAATATGTACAGATTTAATGTCAAAATTGAATCAATTTTATGATTGAATATTTTACTCGTGCGAAAATTGAAATATTATATAAGATAATTCAAAAAGGCAATATGGTTGAAAGTATGACACAAAAAGAAATTCGCTATACATACGTATGTATATAATTTGTCAACTTGTCAAAAAAATATTTTTGATTTAAGAAAAATTTGAAATCGTTTCAGACGTCGACGTCGATAATTTTGAAGAAAATTTTCTTTACTTTGAACAATTGATTTTTTTCGTCAAGTATATTAACAGAAAGAAAAATTTTATCTGTTCGAATTGAATCTTTGATGATTCTGGAGAATTAAAAGATAAAAAAAGCGTAAAGAAAAAATATAATATCTAGTAAATTAAGCACGACCTTCAATAGATATGACATACATATGTATAAATAAGTCAATGAAATAAATATAGATATATCTAGATCAATAGAACAGAAAATAAAATTAAATTATATTTTTTATGAAAAATTTCATGAATAAATATTATTATAAGGAAATAATAATTTTTTTTACCTTAAAAGGATTTTTTGATTAAGTGCTACGTAACAAAGAAGAGAAAACATTTTTGTAGAGTTTTACGTTATTTGAAGGAGACGAAAAAACTTTATTGGTATTTGTTGTTTTCTTTTATACTTCTTATAAGCATACTCGTATAAAAAAATTTATAAATAACAAAAAGAGTTTCAGCTCTTTTTTAAAGAATAATTTTTTAAAATCTGCATATCTTGCGAAATATGAGAAATAGGCAAATCATATCTTTTGTTCTTATCAATATGCTATGTAATCTATCAATATCAACTCAATTGGTGAATATGTTTTTTGATATGCGATAAAATTTACGTGGGAATAAATCGACATACATAAATGAAACGAAATTTTTTAAATTGAAAATTTAAAAAATTCAGTTTCAGTTCCAGATATGCCTTAGTAAATCGTACAAAAAAAAAGTATAAGTAGTACATTAAATTTTGCTAAAAATGGATTTAATTAGTTTTTCAAGAATGACGAAAATAAATATTTATAACCATTTGTTTTTAATTGATTTTTCCAAACTGAATTAGTTCTAGCAATATATTATTTTTAATAATTATATTTGAATTTGTGTAATTGATATCACTTAGTAATAAATTAAATGATTTTTCAAATCAAATAAATCACAGCACCTGTCAATTTTGAAAGATTTTATGACCTCAATATTGTCGGTTTAACATAAATTGTCAGCATGAGGTACATGTTCTTTACCATTATTATAAAAATTGTAGTTATACATGCATCGAAGCATGTTTTTAGATTTTATAATAAATAAATCTTGTTACAATTATAATATTGAGCTTGAGGAAATATTGATAATTACATATAATAATTAATTTGGTATGCAAATTATTTCACGTTTAACATTGTATTAAATGTTAGCATATGTTGTCTTAGTTTATTACTATGACTTTTGATGGCAAATTAATTATTATCAACTGTTATATCACATTTAAATTTTTGTAAACAATATGTAGAAAATTATATAAGAATAATAAACGACCACAAGTAGAAAATTCTCATACTACTGAATAAGGATTACTTATTTATTATTAATAAAAGATATTTCGTTTTTTTCACTACTGTTTGAACTTATGATCTTTTTAATGATTGAATTTTGAAAATAAAAAAAAAGCAAAAACAAAGTTGAAGAAACTTTTCAATATGCGAAATAGCGAAATTGACAAAAAAGTTATGCGGTTTTGCGTACATATGTATATAGTCGAAAAAGTTTGTGGTTGTTAAGGAAAATTTATGAAAATTTATTTTTTGTTTTTGCTTTTTGATATTGAATCATGATGAAAATAATATTTATATTTTTATCGTCATTCCCACTCGTTTTGCATTTTAAATTTATTTTATGAATTACGAATTATCGTGAATATTTAAAAATATACATTGGAAAATTTGAAAAAAAAATTATTTTAAAATAAGAGAAAATTTAAAAAGAAAGAAAAACAAATATGTATGTATATATACTTAAACCATTTGTATGGATCGTCAATTTTATAAATGTTATTGTAAATATTTTTTTAAAATCAAATTGGTAAAACTTTTCAGCAAAAGTTAACTGTACTTGTTTGTGAAATATTAATATAAACATTTTAAAAATAATAATGAGAAGCAATATAATGTAATGTAAGAAGTAGTTATCTTTTTAAAAATATTATTTAGATAATTTTAAAAATAAAAGGTTTTTGACGTACGTTGACTTTGTTAATAAATTGAATATTATGATTTTTAAATTAAAAAAATATGTTTATTATTATTTTATTTTTTTTTAAATATTTTTTTAAATTATTCGAGATGAAATCATATATGCGTTTAATGGCGTAAATTAAATTTTTATTATTTATTTCATTGCTATTATTGATTGGATATTTTGTGTTGAAAATGAAGCCATTCGAAAGAAATATGGAATGCAAGTGATTAACACTAATAAATGCTCATTTAATTCAAAATTATATGTACCCATATGATTATTATTATTTTTTATTATTAAAAAATATACATATTTTCATATAACACATGAGTATATATGTATGTACCTACATATAATATAGGTAGTAATCGTTTAATAAAAACTTATATAATTGAACTGTCTAGGTCGATTTATGAATGACATTAATTAATTGGCACATAAGAAATTAATCAATCAGTAACAGAGGCAAAAGAAATATTTATATGATTAATATGGTACCAATATATAAACTAATAAATGTAGCATAATGTCACAAAAAATATATAAAAATCAGTAGTTAATCAGAGAATTTATCGCAAAAAAAAAAAAAAAAAGAAATGAAAAGAGAGAAAAAAAAACGACAAAAGATAAACAACACAAAACATACATGATCAATGATTTTTTGTATGATGTCACAAATTGAATATTTCATTGCTATAGGAAAAAAAACATATTCAATATAATAAATTTTAAACCTGTTAAGTATTATTTAGTTATGCAGTGTTAATTATGATTTATATAAATTCTCACTTAAGTGATATTTTGATTTATAATAAATTAATAGAATAATGACTGTACTAATTACATATACATACCTACATCTATTAAGTAAAAGTATATTTTAAGTGTATAAGTAAAGTTTACATATGAATATAAATATATGTATGTATATAACATATATATGTATGTAATTAGGAGGATAAGATTCAAGATATGTATATTTAAAACAATGTATTATTAAAACCCGGATTTTCCTATTATATTGTAATTATTGAATATAGAAAAATAAGTTGAAAGTATTTGTAATACGTCAGTACACTTAATTACTGTTTACTTGTACTTATATTTCCCCAAATTGATATTTGCTTGACATAAATCCATGTTTTTTTTTTTTTTATACTGTAATATGTACTTGTATGTCTATATAGTGAAATTTATTAAATGTTTCTGATCTTTCCAATACTTGATTTTTATATAACATCCGCCCACATTATTAATTATCTTTGAATTTAATGTGCAATTAAAATTCTATAAATAAATATTATTTTCTGTGTTTTTAAAAGGATTTTGAAAAGGATATACATACTAATAATCAATTTTCAGTATTCGATTACGTTTATTTTCTTCTGTTAAAAGAAAAATGTACTTTCAAAATAGTCATATCTGAAATTTATAGACTATAAATAAAATGTAAAATAGTTACATAAATTTCATTTTAATATTTTTTCTTTATGTCGTGTATTCTAGGAATATAACAATTATGAACGCACTATTTCCATTTGCTTAGTAAATTTCAAATGTGTACGAAATAATAATTCAAAAAGCTTGATAAGTTGTGTCTATACACCTTAAAAAAAAGTACTGAATTCTTAATTTAGATACTGTATAGGCACATCATATTTTTCTAAAAATTAACAAAGAAAAAAAAATTAAATGTCATGATATAATTTCAAGATTTTAAATTGAAAAGACAACTTTTTGTACACGTGTATTAGAAGGTAGAAAATTAATTCCATTTCATCATCATTAAATTTTATAGAAGTACGAGTATATACATAGATATGTACATACTTTGCTATTCGTATACGTTGAATATAACCTTTTCCTAGGGTAGTGAATCAGGCTAATTCTATTCTTCGCAATGACAAATTTCTTTTCTTTGTATTTGTTTATTCGAGAAGATGAAACACAAAAACACAAAATTATGGTTTACATTGAAAATATTCCTCCTACATGATTATTCCTGATTTCAATTTTTTTTCTGAATTTCATAAAATCTTGAGTTAATTTTATTTGATTTGATAGAAAATTTGTTTTTTGTTACAATTAAAAAAAAATAAATAAAGTTTAAAAGTCAAACTTTTGTAATTTATTCTATTTCCATATGTAGGTATATCTATTTTATAATATATTCTTTTACGTTTATAATTTTAGGATTTATCAAATGAAACAGATAATTATTTCTAGTTAAACTTTTCATATTAAAGATAAACATAACTTCTTTCTTGTTTTTTAAGGCGTTGAAACATTGATTTACGATGAAAATTCTCTTCACTAAATTTCTCAAATAATAAAGTGAATTTGCCATTTTAGAAATTTGTTGAATTGTGAGAAATTCGTGAAAAAATATATATGTATTTATGTACATACGTACATATACGATATACTCGTATACCTATAGAAAATATGAATAAAAGTAAAATAAATTGAATGGTTTTATTTATTTACATATATAGGTACTTTAGATTTATTAACTTATTTTTCCCAAATTGATGACGGTTGGGATTAAAAAAAAAAGTTGTTAAATTATATCTGACAACTTACTATTGTGCATCGTTTAATTCAAATTTAACGGTTTATATTATAAGAGTCACGTGTAATGTAAACCATTTTCTGTATTTTTAAATTGAAAAAAAAAAATCGAAAAAAGAAAATATTGTTACTACTGATTTTTAGTAAGAAAAATAAATAATGTTTTATCATGTTGTTTTGATTTAAGTTTAAACTTTTATTGTAATTAAAACGTATTATTATACTGGTCCATTATTTCAATTTTATCAAGTAGAAAATAGCATGGTCATTTTATAGATATGAAAAATTCATTTGATTTTCAATATTATTTTCAAAAAGAAATATTTTTCAATCATTCAGATTTTCATACAATTATAATATACTGAAATTTTTTCTACGATTTCTTTACCAGTCTTTCAAATCATAACTAATGAATAGTGATTTATGTATGTTTATTATCTTTTAGTTCCAGAAGAACACACATACTTCTTGATCTTCTTTTTTCCTTCTTTTTATTTTTATCTGAATCAACCACCTTTAGAGAATAAGATATGAAAAAAATGAAATCTATTTTCAAAATATACTGTTATTTTTTTACTTTTCTAGTTGTAGAATAATTGAAAATAAAGAAAAGAGTTTCAATATTTTTTATTCAATTTCGATTGCATTGAAAGAAAAGAAAAAAATATACAAGAATTTCTAACATTATATGAAAAAGGAGTATAAATCTCATAACTATATCATACTTCCATAATTATAAAACTTTATTCCTTTACTACTGCTATTAAAAGTTTATTGTTATCATTTCGTTATTACATTCATTTTCCATATACATATATACATATGTATATATGTGTATTTGTAATAATTTCCGTATAGGTACATATATACAAGTATACATATTTTGCTTTTATTAAATTCAAATTTGAATTTGATCTTGAATATCATTAATACATATGATAATACTCTACAATTTTCTTATAATAGAGACAATGATAATTATGGTCATTAAATTGCATTAGCATGAAAAATGAAGAAAGTTATGAGCTCCTTTGATCTAAGTTTTTGTTTAAATGTTTGTCTCATATAATATACCATACTCTTCGAATAGTATTTTATTTGAACATACATACATACATAATTCAATAAAAGCATGGAAATTATTCAATTTATGCGTATTTAATTGCATGTGCGTTCGAAATATTTGTCGGAATTTTGTTTTTATTTTTATTAATTTAAAAAACATCTACAGGTAAACATTTTTGTTTAGATATTTATTTTGCATAAAAACAAGATAATATGTATGTATACATACATATATACCCACATATGATATCTATAACATTCCATTCATTTTATCTTGAACAATTAAGAAAAAAGCTGTTAACTCGATAAGTATAATTGTTACACATTAATCAATAAAATGAGTGCAAGTAAAAAACGAAAGGAAAAAATTTAATAAAAAAACTTTTATTTGTAAATTTTTCGAATAATTTTGTTTTTTATAAAATAGTTTTGAAAAACTTATAAACTGAAAATTTTTATAAATTCTTTATTTAAAAAGCATAATGAACAAAAAAAATATGTATACTTGAAACACTCTATATTAAATAAAATTGTTGTTGAATAAGAAATTGTTCCAATATATATAAATATAAGATGAATAATATTTTACGATAAAATGTGTATATACTGAAACATAAAAACTATGAAAATGAAAAAAAAGAAGAAAAAAAAAAAAAAATAAACATATTATTTTTGATTAACATATAAAATCAATAAAATGATATAGACATTATAATAATCATGAAATTAAATTGATGTAAAAGTATGTTAAGTCTAAATTTTTTAATATAAAAAAACTGTTAACATTTATATGTATTATTATAGATTATAATATTAACATTCACTTATTTTATTAGTTTATTATTATAATGTAGTAATTGAATTATGAATCAGGGATTTACATCAAATTTATGACCTTAGGGGTTCAGTTATTATTTTAATATATGTATTCTAATTCACAGAAAAAAAAAATTTTTTTTCTCATATAATATTATATAAAAATAAAAAAATATACAGTTAATTCCGGTACACCTTATGTTTCTTCTGGTGCTTTTATTTAGAATTATATTTTTTGTTTAACATATCATATAAAAAAATGTTATCTCTCTGCTAGTGTGTTCTATTTAATAAGTAAGATCACATACACTTTTGTAACAGATTTATAGAACTTTTAGTTTCTATAATAATATTAATTGTATCTCATTAATAAAATACATATATACACATGTATATTATGTTATATAACTATATATAAAGAAATGATGTGAAAATAGAAAAGCGAAAAATTCGTTTTGTAAATTATGTTTTAGGTCTTACATACATAAATACTATTATGTGTGTATCCTTTTTATTTTATAATAAAATAATAAAGACAAATGCTAAAAGATTTTAATCGTTCAAGAACAGTAAAGAAAACAGAAAATAATAATAGAAAAGTTTTATTCTGCTCCTTGTCTTTTATGGTTAAAAAGTTTTAACGAATAAGGAAGGTGTAAAAAAAAATAAACCAGAAAGAAAAAATACATAAAAAAGTAATGAAATTATATTTGCTATATAAAAATAACTTTTCTTTAAGTTTTATAGCTTGCTGCTATTATTATTTTAAGAGCATATTCAAATCTCTCATCTTAAAACTCGGATTAAACAAACTTAATTGTACTTCATTATTTATTAAAAAAGAAAGTTTGGTTCTCCAATGATTATAAAGATCTAAAAGAAAAAAAAATTAATCATGATGAAGAAAAAGATGCAATGTATAATATAAATTGAAAAAAAAAAAGATATGTACATACATATAGTTTTTATAATACATTTTATTTACTTTTAATTCAGTTTTTTGCTACTTTTTTTTAAATAATAACAAAATAAATTGTTACAACAAAATTAAAAAATTATAAAGGGATTTAAAGCTATAAAAATTAGGCTATATTTTACTTTAAGAGCTTATTCAAGTTGTTTTTCACATTTTCGAAAGATTTTAGACTTTTTAAATAAGAAATGAATGTGATAAACTAATTAACAGAAAAGGGCTCCAAAAATTTCACAATACTTATACGTATTTATATTATGTATCTCTGATATAAAAATTATGTTCTAAAAGTGAGTAACTTCTAAAATTGACATTTAAGTTCATTGATGTTTTTGACGTTGAGTAAATTAAATTTATATAGGTATATGTAAGTTAAAATCAAAATTGTATAAAAACAAATACATAAATTAATTATTTCTAGATCAAAACTAAAAATAATACATAATAAGAAAACTATTTGTACATATATGATACATACATATACATATGTATGTATGTACATACGTAAGTGTACATGTACCATTTGAATTTATATTTATTTTATAACTGTCAATTTATAAAACGTACGTCTGACCTATTTTATATTTGAACTTGGTTTATTACCAACAGTTACTTGAATGACTACTAGACTTTGACAAAAACAAAGTGATTTCATATTAGTATAAAATGTTTGTTGTACAAGTAGATAAATTTAAAAGGAAATTAAAAGCAAAAATAATAAAGTAGAAAAAAAAACATTTTGTAATAAATTGTGATGGAATTGACTGTCATAAGTCAAGGTGAATAATATCGGCCTTACAAATCAGGTGTGAAAAATTTTTTAGCGCCTTAAAAAAAAATTATTATCTGACTGACTAAACTGCATAACTTAAATTGAATGACATAATTTATTTATATCTTTTATTTTGTGATTGCTTCATATAAATTATTTCTCTCTTATTCGATAACGAAATAAAAATTGTTTATAGTTTACATTTCGTGGGATTTTAATTGAAATTAAAAATAAACTTTTGAAATTTGTGAACTGATTTTTTTTTTCAATATCAAATTCTACTTTATAGTATATAATTTTAAAATATAGAATTATTAATTATTAGAAACGAAATTGATGTTATTGAAAGTTTTAATTACAATATATCTACATATGTATATACTATATACATACGTATTTGAAGCTTTTTATTTAGAAAATAATTTAAAGAAAACCCATATATAAGTATATGTATGTATATAAGATTTTCACACACTAATATATTTTAGTTCCATTGGATTTTCTAGTAGTCAGATAAATCAAATCTTCAAGATAAGTACAAAATCAATGACAATTTTAGTATTTTAGTATAAACTCAAATGAGGAAAACAATTTAAAAGAAATGCTTTTTTTTTAAAGTTGCTATTGGTACTTAAAGATAACATGAAATTTTTTGTACGAAAAAGAAAACCATTTACCTACAAAACAACTGTATCATCAAAATAATAGCTTTAATTAGATTATTTCACTTTTGAAATCACATTAACTCGAAGACTTCGCTGAACTTTCTCAAGGTTAAAATAAAGAATGTTGTTTTTTGTGAAGAAAAAAAAAAAATGGCGTAAATATGTACTTATCTTTCCAAAACAAAGAATTTGAAAATTTTAACCTATGGGTCATACAATTTTTCGATAAACAGATAAGAGTGCAGGCGTTATGCGATGCCACCAACTAATAGTACATAATACAATTAAATTAATTATTTCAATAAATAAAAAAAATTAAAAAATGTTGAAAAAAGAAGACATTGCAAAAAGTTAACATTTTCATATTTTTATACTACAAAATAAAGCCACCCTGTTCTATAACTGAAGTTTACTCCATCTTTGAAAGGAAAGTATCTTTAAATATATTTATTAAATATTTTTACTAATAAAGTTTATCGAGGTGAAAAGCTTTGCAGATGTTTTATTTTCCTCTTTTGAATGTTAGTCTAAAGCTTTTTTATAACATTTTTTCATTGAAATTATAACAAAATAGCTTTTTAGGCTTTCCCTTGCAAAGATAAATAAAGTTCATTTATTCTTGATACTTAGCTTTTTTATATTAACTTTGTCCCAGGTTATCCTTAGCTTTTAAGTTTTCAAATTCACAACAAGAATATTTTCATTTTTCAGTTTATATTGTAATATATATTTAGACAAACGTGAAAATATATTATGTATGCAGATTAAACTTTTTCCATTCATTCTTCTCACTCTTACACCATTATTTTTTCAAATAAATTTCCCGAAAAAAATATCTACATATGTAGGTATATACAATAAAAAGGAAAAAAATTTCGCAACTTTACAAAATTTTTCAATTTTACATAAATATATGAAGTAAAAAATAACGTCTTATATCTTATACTTTTTTTTATTTTATTCGACACAAAAACGGTTTAGGCATTTATAGTTTATTTTTAATTTCGTAAAATAAATTACAAAAATGATTTTCTTTACATAAGGTACATTAATTTTATAAATCTGGCAATTTCACTTTTGAACATTAAACTATGTAATTTAAAACTATGTACATATATTATTTATTTAAACGTACAAAAATGTCAACTAAATAATAATACTTTTATTTAAATAAAATTCTTACAAGGATATCATTTACAATATATTCAAATTATTTTTAAATCGTAGCTTATTTCTTCTTTTTTCTGTGCTCTTCTAATTTAATGAATTTCTGTTTAAAATGCAGAAATTTCAATAAAAAATTATTTATTAATTACATTAGGTATTTATTTCAATAATTCATAACCATCATCAACTTTCTTTAAAGTATAATTTAAAATGATCACAGTTTTAATTACTACGCCATTGAAATTAAACTAGAGTTTAAGTAAAAGAAAGATCAACATAAAATCAACTTTTATTTATCATTATTTTTTTTTTTAGTTTCCTTTTTTTTTTTAATATTTCTAAAAAAATTAAGTATACTATGCTTTAATAACAGTAAAACAAAAGAAAAAAATTTTCTAATTTCTTACATATTTATTTGTTTAAAAAAATTCCATAAAAATTTATATTTTATGTGGAATAAAAAAAATATTTCTCAATATGAGATTATTTGAATTTAGTCACATACATTTTATGCGAAATGTAACTTATCGTATAAAACATTGTGTCTTATTCACAAATAATCCTATTGATTCTGAAAATTATAGAAAAAATATAAAATTAATATTTATTTAAGTATTTTTAATTATCAAATTAAGGAACTAAGATTAATAATGCAAAATTAAAAATATGTAGGTATTACAACAGAAAAATTGTTTTCAACAATTTCTCCTATTACGTTTGTTTTTAAGTTGTTAATGGAAATATTGCTAAATTTATTTAATAATGTCGTAAATTTCTACGTATAGGTATTATTATTTATTTAACGTATTTCTACTTAACTAGATAAAAAAAAAATACAAAAAAAAAACTTTATTTATTACTAAACGTTAAACGTCAGAAGTATGACTAAGTTATGTATATGTTTTCCTTGTTACAGATTTTCTTTTGTCACACTAAATCATTTCCGTCTGTTTTCTTATAAACTCCATCTTTTGATTGCCAATGTTTAACTTCCATAATATCAGGATGTGACGGTATTTTTATTGTACTTGATTTAAGTTTTAATTCAGTTGTTGGTTCTAATGGATTTGAAATTTTACCCCTTGCTGTATGACAAGAACCATTTTCTTCAGGATATTTTTCGTATGCAGGATTATCACATTCTATTTCAGTTTTTGTTGTTGTTTCGTCAAGTGTTGTTGTATTTCGTACATAATATGGTTTTGATCCTGGTAAATATTCATTAATTCGAAATACCAATGGATGGAGTAATTTTGAATCATATTCATCATCTTTTGTACGTGTGAAATAACTAATAACTACGCCGACAACAACTGTAATTAATGTACCCAACAAACTGTAGTACATATATGATATAGCATACATTGTTTGTAATGGAGTTCTGAAAAATAAAAATAAAAAATTTATTTAAAATTAAAAATTTTTTAGTTACTAAAAATTTTGTACAAATAAATAATAAGAAAAAAATTTATAACTAATTTTTAAATTTCTTAAGTTCTAAAAAACAGAGAACAATTTAGAATCACGCTTAATATTCAAATAATGTGTATAATTATATCGATTATAATAATAATTTAAATTATATTTTGTAACAGTAGCTCTATTTTCACTGTATTCATCTCTCTGTTTCATTTTTTTCCGACCAAATGTATGATATTTACAAAATAAAAATTTTTAATTCTATTGTAAAAAAAAAATACTGGAAAAAAATTCAATGAAATGGAATTGCAAAATTCTGAATAATTTCATTATATTTTCAGAGTACAATTTTTTTTACAACATTGCATATTATCCTATTTAAATGTAGGTATGAGTATTTCAATCGTTAATGGTTAATTTAATAAACTAAATTGAATAAAACTGGGAAAACATTTTTGTTCTCACATATTAAACATGTACGAATGAAGGTTAAAGGAAACTTGTATAAAATTATATTATTTTTCGTCCTTTTTTAATTTACTTACCTTTGAATTGGTGGCATTTCGGTTGTTGCTGATGGATAGAAAGAATTATTATGTGCCCATGATACTTCCAAAGGTGTATAGTGCTCAGCTAACCATAGTGTTTGTGGTTTTGATATTGATGGAGAAAATGTATAATTTGAACATCCCTGTAACAAATTTAAAATATTATAAAATTGGAAAGAAGCAGAAAAAAAAAATCTAATCAAAAAATAAATTACATTATGCTAACATCTGTTACATATTGTAAATTTGTGTTCATATGTATGTTTATATAAAATTTTTAGAATATGGTAAATTTGTTTAGATATTGAATAATTCAATAAAATTATAAAATCAAGTTTTGTTTAAATTGTCAATTTATTATTTTGTATATATTAATTAAACATAAAATTTATATTCGCGAATTGAAAAGTTCTCAAAGCTTTTGTGTGTACAAATTAAGTAATTTTATTATATAATAGTATTAGAAATAGGGTATTTCTAAATGAATAAAAAATTCTCTTAGTATCATAGGGATAAATCTTTTCATCTTCATATCTTTTTTCCTTTTATATGCGCCAGCGCTGTGCGTTTAAATATTGTGCAGTAAATAGATAATCCTACGTCTTAACACAAAAAAAAAAATATCCTGTTAAGTTTTTGTCAATATTTGATTTTCTACAACCTAAACAATTTTGTTTACAATTTACATAAGATGTGTTGTAATACCTTTCATAACCAATTACCCTGTATGATGTACCTACATATATGTACCTACATTATTATATGTTTTAAATTTATTTAAACAAACTGTTTTTGTGATCGAAAAAGTGAAAAAAAGTTACATTTATTCTCACATAAATTGGGAATAAAATACATAATCAAATACAAAATTTAACATGAAAATATAACAGATAAAATATTTTTTCTAAATAAAATACAAATTTTAAATATTTAACAGTTGGTTTTGGTTTGCTTAAATTGTTTTTCAGTTGTTTGAATTTATAAACACAAATCATGTACCTAAACACATCTTCTAGATAAAATAGTTTTACATTGTGATGATTAAAATTTAAAAATTTTGTTACTGTTTAGGTATATGCTTTAAATTCTGAATAATTACCTCTGTTGATGTTGGTAAATTTGAATTAACAGGTTTTTCCAATGTAAATCCACCAAATGTTATCCAAAATGTAAAAATATGCGCAATGATCATTCCAGCTGACGCTCCCTGATGATTTTTTATTTTAAAACAAAAATGAAACAAAAATAAATAAATAAATAATTGAGGCAAAATCAAATTAAAAAGACAAATAAAGTTAGTGAAATAAATTAAATTATTAGTTGTTTGGAAAATACAAATAAAATAAAATAACTTTTTATTGAATGGTAAGAACGCATACTAACTACATTTTTTAAATTGAATAATCAAGAGCAAAATATTTTTGCCAAAAAGTAAAATTCATTAAAATATCTTTTAAAAATAGCTAATAAAAAATTTAATTTAATTGAAAACAAGAAAAATGTCTAATTGATTTAAAATTAAATATCAAAAGAACAACAGGAATTGAGTTGAGAAAGAGTTTTAATTTTTTGAATGGAAAAGTGTCTTGAAATCGTTAGAGATAAATTTTATGAATAAAATAAGTATAGAAAAGTACATATGAAAGATTATAGTGATGTGGTAATGTAAATTTCAATTTTTGTAGTAAAGATAACAGAAAAAAAAATATTCAAAGAAGATTGAAAAGTGTAAATGAAAAAAGGTAAATTGAATTAGAATAAAAGATGAAAAAGAAAAATAATTAGTTTTATATATTCAATTAGAATTAACACGTACCTTCCAATTAGCAACAGGAATCAACATCGCTAAAACAAATACACCTAGTAATGGTCCAGATGTTGCAGAAAAAGCTAACATTGATGACTCTATGACGCCAGATAATAATCCAACACAAAAAGCGATTCCCATTATAATTATACCAGATATTCCAGCAACAACTTTAATTATACCTAATTGTTGCTTATCACTTAGTCCTTTAAATTGTGGAAGTTGCGAAAGAAAATCCTCCCAAATTACAGTTGCTAGTGAATTTAAATTTGAAACGTTCATGCTACATAATGTAAAAGAAAAACGATTTAGTTTTATTACTTATTGAATTTTTAATTTATAAAATTTACCTCAGAGCACCATTAAATAGTGTTGCCATAAATATACCCAAAAAACCAGGTATAAATGAAAGTTTATCTTCAACAAAAAACGGTAATATTTCATCAGTTTTTTGAATATAACCAGCACCTAGTGGATCACAACTAACATAAGTAGCATAAATTACCATTCCAGATAACCATGATAATGAGAAAAATACAATAATTACTGGTATATTTGACATCATTACTCTATTAAGAAAGAATGAGAAGAAAAATATTGTAAGATAATTAAAAAACATGAAATTATCAAACCAAGAAATAATTTTTTTTAAATTGTTTCTACAGTTTTATTAAATTCATATTATTAAAATTAAACATACTTGTTCACTTCTTTAAGTGATTTGAGACTAGCATAACGTTGCATAAAATTCTGTTGACAACCAAATTGTGATAATGACATAAAAAGTTGCCCTAACCATGCTGACAATGTGTCAACACGAACTGTCATATCACCAGTAAAATTGAAAAATTTTAATCTTCCTGAAAATTAAAAAAAAATTTTTAAATATAATATTGGAAAGAAAATTAAATAAAAAATAGAAAGCATCTTTTGTCACACAATAAAACAGGAATCAATTAATATGTTGTACATAAAATTAGAATGATCAAAAAATATTGAATGCGTTTTAAAAGGAATTAATCAGAAAGCATGTTTCATTACTTTTTTATTTATTTAAAGAGCAAGGAATAAAAAAAGGGACAGAAATAAAAACCATGACTCATTTGATCTTAATCTACAAATTTATGAAAAATAAATCATAATAAGAATAATAAACGACAAAACATAAGAAAAAATACTTTTTTTTCGTTTTCGGAAATATTGAGCTTTTTATGGGTTGTTGTTTTTTCTTTTTCTAAGTAAAAAGTATTACATTCTTAAGTATTAAAAAACTATGAATATGAAATTAAGAAAATCACCATTTTAAACTTTCAATTATATTAATAACGTAATTAAGGATATTCATGTTTCTTTTTTAATTTTTTAGAGAAAACGTCAAAAGAAAAAAAACCCCACTAAATTGAAGAAAACATAAGTTTCAGCCATTAAAAAAAATATTTTCAAAAAAAAAAAAAACCCGTAAAGGAAACAAAAAAAATAATAATATAGAAAGTAAATGGATAAACATGAAATGAGCTTAATTGAAAAATAATATTCATTCACATAATATAATCATTAATAATGCAGTTGGGATTGGTAGAATGTTCGTGGATGTTTTTTAACTGTTTTCTTTTTTGTTTTGTATTTTTGGTTTTCTTCTTGTTAAAGAAAATTAATCATGTTATGGTTTTTCAACAATGACAGTTAATTTTGTAAAAATTCAGAAAAATTAATAAAAATTAATATGAAAAGGAAGTGAAAATACATATAAGTATAAGCTTCAAGTATAACAAATTTTATTAAGAAATACTTTTTTAGGGTAAAATTGAAAAAAAAATACAATAAAAGGAAAATGGAAAACAAAAAACAACAAAAAGCAAGCAAAAATCTCTCATATTAAAAAATAATTCGTTTTTTGTTGGTCATGGTTTTTATTGATGATTAAAATGTCAGATTCTTTTTAGTCTTTATTGATTTTTTTGAAAAATCACAAATATACGCGTACGTGGAAAATGTTTTATAAGTAGAAAAAATGAACACTGAAATAAAACTAAAAGAGAAAACAATTGATATCACAATGAATAAGCTAAAAATTTATAAAACCAAAATATAAAGGAAAAATTTAAAAATAACATGAATAATTACATCTTTAGGACGTGTTCTTTTTTCAAAATGAAAATTGTGAAAAATAATTCTTTGTTTATGTTTGTAAAAAAATACATAATTATGTAATTATACTTTTCTCTTCAAATAGAAGTAATAATTTTACATACCATTATTCACGTTTGAATTATAGACATTTGTTGGTCCACCAGCTTCAATCATTCCTTGTATAATAACTGCTAATGTAACAGCAATTACAGTTACACTTTGAATAACATCAGCATTAATTGCTGCCTTTAATCCACCCTATAAAAATAAAAATAACAGATAAAAAATGGAGGATAAATGTTTATAAAAAAAATAATTAAAAAAAATAAAAAAATGTTAAATGAAAAAAAATAATAATAAAAAATAAATAAATAAATATTATGTATGGAGAATTTTTAAAATAATGGCTATAATTTGTATATGTATTCTATAAATTGATTGCATTGTCATAAATTACCAATAAAAATGAATATTATTTCGTATTTATATTTTTTTGTCATTTGTTTGTTGAATTCTGTTTTGTTTTATATTTTGTTTTTATTTTGTATTTAAATTAATTGCAATTTTTTGTTTAATATTTTTAATGTATTTTTGATTATGAATTTCAATTATATAATCTCTTTTAAAAATGTATACATTATAAATTCATTATGAATTATACTCGTATATGCAATATTCAAATAAAGATTGAAAGAATAGTATAAATTAAGAAAAAATAATCAATTCGATTTTGTAATACCTATTAATGTTGCGGAATATTGTTTATATTTTCTCTTTAATTTATATATACATATTTAAAGTTTTATTTTATTATTTTTTTTTTTTTTTGTGATTATGAATAATGAAATTAATAAAATAAATTCAATTAGAAGTATTCCTGTTTTTTTTCTTGTTTGTGTTTAAATAAAATGAGATTGAATTTAAATTAAATTACCAGTATAATATGGTATGTACATACATATATATATCAATTCATTTTTCACTAATTACCCGCATTCAGAATGAATTTTCAGGAATTCATTCTTATATACATACATATGTATTGT
This sequence comes from Bombylius discolor, assembly GCA_939192795.1. Lineage (NCBI taxonomy): Eukaryota > Metazoa > Arthropoda > Insecta > Diptera > Bombyliidae > Bombylius > Bombylius discolor. The sequence continues at coordinate 223,348 of OW584241.1, read as the reverse complement.
ATTATTATTTTTAATGGTATTATTTTATGTATTTCAAATTATATACACTTTGTTTTTGTGAGAAAAAAATTTTTATTAAATTTTTAAATATTTTGTAGTTAAGTATTTTCTGCTATGATAATTTTTCGAAAAGGATGATAAACAATTTTTAATAACTTCCAGCTCCAAATATCATTTGAGCTTATTATTTTGATTATTTTTTTTTTGTTTCTGTAAACTGGGTATTTTCTCAAAGTTGAAGATCGGATGTAATTGTTAGTTTAAGGGTTTTTTATTTAATTTTTTTAATGCATAAAAAGTTTTATAATAAATAATCATTCGTTTATTAAAACTGAAATTTTTTTTAGAGTGAAATTTTGGTTGATATATGTACATATAAGTACTTACTACCTGTGTATATAAAAAATATTAGTTTAGCGAAAAATTGTTTTTTTGACCTTCAAGTTTTGGATTTTAATAATTTTTTTAAAATAAATTTATTTTAAGACAATACTGAAAATCCATAGATTTTATGTTTATGAATTTTCATTTCTGGAATTTTCTAGTATTTTTTTATCGGTATTTTATTTTTGTATTTGTAATTTAACATCATTTTATTTTTTATTTACAATGTAAACAATTTATTTAAAAACTAGATTATTTATGAAGTAAACATAAATTTCATGTGTGTTTATAAATTTTTATTACACACCATAAAATTTAGAAAAAAAAAATTTAATTACATAGTAAGTTATATATTTGCCCTTAAAGGTACACAAAATGTAACAAAATAAATAATTAAACAGAATGCAAACAAAAAAAGATTATAATTGTTGTTATTTTTTTAAATATTAACTTATCGCATGTATTTCTTTTACTGTTATGAAATATTGTTTATCTTATCACATTTTTATTTTAATCTGCATAAAAGGAAGCTCAAATATGTTTACTCATGGAAAATTTCAATTTCCGTATAATTATACTTTGACCTAAATAACTATATACATATGTATGCATTTTTTTAATAACTCACAGATAAAAGAGAAGAGAAAAAAATGTAAATCTAAATGTTGTTTTATAATATGTACATATATAATATTTTGGTATTGGCGAAATATAAAAAAAAAAAAAATTTTTTTTTTGAATTTTATTCGGTTAAGAGTTTTATTTTTATTACATATACTTATTGTTATGTTTGTGTGAATTTCGTATATGGCGAGAAATTCTGATTGAAATAAATTATTATCAAAAATATAACAATGCAACTTAATGAAATAGTAATGACTCAATAATAAAAAAACAGGATTAATTCATATGCATGCTTATATAATACTTACCAAAATTGTAAAGAATATGCATATTGCTGACATTCCCACAATTGATATCCAATATGGGATACCAATAACAGTAGCCAATGCAACACTTGGTGTATATACTGTAACGCCAAGGGAGAATAATTGTCGAAGGATATATGTTGCGGACGCAAGACAACGTACTAAACGACTTTTAAATCTAAAAAAAAAAAAAATCTTAAAAAATAAAAAAATTCAAAAAAAAGAATATATAAAATGTTTGAAAAAAATATTGTGCAATAAAAAGTCAGTTGAATACTCATGTTAAAATATACATATATGATATTTCTTCAAGTGCAAAATGCAAAAATATATAAATTTATTTATTCATAATTTTTCAATAGAAAGAAATACACGTACCTATGTATAAAAAATAATAATTTTAAATTTAGTTGTGGTGCAAAACTATTCAAAATTGGAAACATGAACATTTTGAAGAAGAATAATAAAAACCAACTACTATTCTTTATGGTTAATAATCCCCAATATCTTTTTTTCAACCATTATCATGTATCTAGTATATCTGGTTAGAAATGTGTATATTTCATAACAATATATCTTTCAATTTAAAATATATATACAAGAGATCTATTGAACCGAATTTGATTTATTGTAAACCAATATATCCTAGAGGGATTTTATACTTTCGATCATTATTGAACGTTTTGTTATATTTTATTTTCTATGTGGATTATATTTTTAAAGAAAAAAGTAAGGAAAACCAAAGAATTTTTAAATGATTTGATTTGATTTTCTTTTCAAATTTTTATTACATAGTATACATTACAAAGGGTTAGGCAGGATATATATGTACATATGTATGTAAGGGTTGATTTACTATTCGGTTGATTTGTTTATTTTGCTTCTTTGATTCTATTTTTTCTAATAATTTTGATTGTAGAATTTTTTTAAATTTCATCATTAATTTTTTCAACGTATTTGTGACTAGTTTTTTTTTCTTAAAAAATTCTACCCTATATCGAGTGTAATAGACCAAAGATGAATTATGTTGTAATTTTAAATTGTTGTCAAAATCATAATAAATTGTTAAAAAGTTTAAAAGACAGAAAATCGTTAGGTACGTGTTTAGTGTTTATTCAGTTTAATATACATATACATATATAATGTATAGCTAATGGATTATTTTTGATGTATGTGAATAAAAATTGATATAAATGGTCAGATTATAATATATAGTAGCATGAATGTAACATACATATATGCATGTAGATATATACAAACATGTATATTTATTTTTCATTCAACATCAAATTGTTTGACGTACATTTCATATGCTTCTCTATACAAAAATGCTATTTATTAAAAATAAATTAATTTAAGGATTCGCATTTAATTTTCATAATTCAAATTTGATATTTTGTGAAGTAATAAGATTTTAATAATAATAATATACAAACATAATTTATAAAAATATTTTAATAAACATAATATAAGTATGTTATTCTTATCTTAATCTTATTTAATACATCATCAATTAAATAAATTCGTAACTTTTCTTTTTGTTGTCTAGCGTCTCATCTTTTTTAACACATAATTCATCTCAAAATTGAAAAGAATTTTTAAGTTATATTATAATTTAAGACTATCAATCATAATTTTATTATTTCTTAGATTTTCCATTTATTTAGAAAAGCTGCCATAATTTTGTTTTTTATAATACATGATAAAAAAGTTTTGTAAAAAAAATATTTAGTATCATTGAATACTAAGTACATATGTATATATAACGAAAAGATCATTGTAATTAATTTCATTGCTAAACAATAAAGTAAATGTTAATTACACTAAATAATATTAATTTATAATCATAAGTCCCTAATAAAATATCCCACTAAAAGCGAATTTAATTCATTTTATTTTGAAATTAATGAAATTAAAATTGAAATAATCTAAAAATTTTAAACCTATAAAAATAAATTAAAATTTTTGGATTTTTTCCTTAAAAAAAAAGTAAATAAGGCAAATAAAAAAGTATAGCTTTGTATGTAGTATTGTTATTAATAAGAAAATAATAATAATTCATTGGAATATATGGCATAAAAAATGGAGAGACTTTCAGAAAAATTATGGAATAACTCTTGTATTTATAATTTTAAGAAAATCTGTGTTTGTATGAGTATTAATTTGCAGTTTGTTTATTCTTTTAAAAATATTATTTTCTTAAACATAAAAATACTTATGTAATGAATAACATGAAAAATTTTTAGTAATTAAAATATAGCAAATATCAAATTACAATAGTAAAAGCATTAATTTTGTACACATTTCATTTGTAAAAAGCATATCAAATTTCAAGGAAAGCTTATTTTTTAAAAGTGATTTATTATAAAATTATTATTTTATTGTCAATTAACTTTACAAAATTATTTTTAACGCCGTATAAATACAAAAGTTATTATTCACACATTTTTTATATGACCTTTTCTGTTATGATTAGACTTTTAAATTATTTCTATGATATAATTGATTACAATATTTTACATAAGCAATTGAAAGAAAATAATTCTAATAAAAAGATTTTTTGTCATTATTATTCAAAAATCTAAATACAATTTTAAATTTTAAAATGATACTGACACAGAAATAAGTTAAGTAGAAAGGAACAAATTTTCTTAATTTTTTTTATTTGTTTTTTTTTTTTTTTTTTTTTAATAAAATATTAATAATAACAATTTTCTGTTAGAATATTTTGAATTAGGAAAGTTGAAATGTAAAATAGGTATATTCATATGAGGTTTAAGACTTAAGAAGTAAGAACAAAAAATCAGATGATCAAAAGAAAAAATAATTTGTATAAAATAAAAATATTTTGTAGAACACTTAAAGACAAAGGAAAAATTTGAAGATTTTCAGATACTTTTACCAGTATACCGTCATCATATAATATGCATCGTAATATAAAAGAGTAATATGTATATGAATTTTTCATCTTCTTACACAAATATAAATAAATAAGCTTTTGCAATTCTTACTTTCTTGACATAAAAACAAATTTTTAGAAAATCTTCATAAATTTTTTTAAAATTTTTTTGTTATGTTTATTATTCTGAATTAAAAAGAAATAAATAAACACAAGCAGAAAAATATACTATTTATAAAAAAAAAGTAATGTTTTATTTAATTTTTATTACTTCAAAACTATAAATTATAAACATGTATGTATATATCTATGTATATACATACATATACATATAGTATATACATATGCATACATATGTTATATGTTTATTATTATAATATTTATATAACAACATTAATTAATATTATACATAAATTTCTCACCTTAAATCAATATATTGATAAACGGATGTTATGCCAAGATTAAAATATACGGGTACAAAAACAAAACATACAATAGGATAAGCGTTAACCATCCCATAAATCACTTCCCACATAGCTGAACCTCGATAAAATAATTCACTTGGGTATCCTGAAAAATAGAAATACAATTTATAAGTAATATAAATTTAAGTAAAAAGCAAACTGAAAAATACAGTATAAATACAATATGTATGAAAATGAATATATGGAATTTATATATGAAAAGAAATAATAGAAGAAGAAGAAGCAGATGAAGAAAAAAAAAAAGGAAAATTCAGTATATTGTTATACAACATAAATTTGATTTAACACGAAATCAAAAGAAGTATATAACACGTGAGCAATTTTATATGAATTGTATTACTATGCACCATTGTGTGTAGTTCATCATTCATAGTATCTAATAATCTAAACATACGGTAGAAAAAATAATAATAATAATCTACTTTAATCTAAAATATAAAATATCTTGATAAAATTGATGTAGAAAAAAAAAACAGAAACAGAAAATTGATCAAGGAATAAGTAAAAAAAAAAAAGAAAAAGAAAATTTCCAAATTACTAAAGAACAGAAAAAAAACACCCTCAAGAAAAAAACATGATTGATGTGAAGAAACTTGCAATATAATTGAAGGAAAACAGTAGGTGAATGACATTCGATCTGAACATTTTTTTATTTATTTCGTCTTTCTTTTATCGAAATGTACTTAACGATTCAGTTAAGCACTTTAATTCAGTGATTCGTGAAAAAACTTCAAATAAAAGAAATAAAAAAAGGTAGGAATAATGATTGATATATGAATTTATTTATATTTTATCAATTTATCGTAATAGTGACAAGAAATTACAAAAATTTATTTTAATGCAAAATAAATTTTGATAAAATATGAGTGTTTTTTATTTAAAAACAGAACTATTGGAAACTTTTTGAAAATACTTTTCAAACATTCGATTTATTTCTCACAAAATTACATAAGTACATACTTATATAGAAATTTGGAACTATGTTTTTTGAACACAGAATTTTCATCATTTACGAGTATGTTATTACATTGATAATTTTTATTTTTAAATTATTTTTTCATTGAAGACAATTTTTGCAATAAAAAATTTCATTGTGAAAATAAAACTATTGATTGATAATAAAGATATAGAAATAAGCTTTTATTTCGAAATTAGGATTTTACATAAGAGATTGAATTTAAAGAGAAAGAATAGAAATAATACAAAATTACTAAATAAAAGCACAGAGCAGATACATATATATAGTTATAGAATATATTGTCATTGATAAAAGTTTCTACAAAATTCAATTAGGTACAATGGTAACTCCAATAGTAAGAAGAATATCCAAAGAATATTTGACACGTAATCATATAAAATACACATTTAGTATTTGTATAGAATATAAAAAAAATATCCTTAATTCACGTATAAACTGATACTTATTTTTATTTTATTCAAAAAAAAAAAAAAAAACTTTGAAACAAACTATAAATACCTTAGCCTTTCTTTTTTGACCTTTTCGCACCAAAAGAGAAAGTATAATTTAGAGACAACACAAGAGAATTGTTACAAGTTTTACTTTTTTTTTCCTAAAATTTGATGTTTGATTTTATTATCCAATGAATTAGATACGTGAGACCATCTGGTCAAAGTTATGAAGTTATAAGTACATGTACATATGTATGTACATATGTACATACATATGTTAAAGCATGTGTTTACGAAAGGATAAATGTATGTATGTTATTACAGGGTTATACAGAATAAGCAAAAGAATAAATATTATGTGTACTACTATAGAATCTACATACGTATTATATATTATATATTAGAGAAAATACGGACAACATACATATAGTATGTATATAATATTGTATTATGTATTACGAAAAGTCTAGTCTTACTTCTTGTATATTTAAGTACAATATGTTAATCTATTTTAGTTGCCATGTGGATAATAGTTTTATGACCGCATCCTAATCTACTGCTAAAATCTATGTGGTATGTTGTTCAAAAAAGTTATAAAAATGTTATTAAATAATATTTATTCACTTAATATCACACATACATACTTAGTTAAGAACTTTTTTTCAGTTTATGAGAAATAAATAAGGTTTTTTTTTTTGCACTGTAGTTAGAGGTTTAAATTGTTCAATTAGTATAATTATTGCCTTAGTAGTTTAATATACATATGTACATATATGTACATACATACATATATGTATACTTTACTTTGTATACTTTTTTAAGATGCAATAAATTGTCTCTTCTGACATATTCAAATAAACTGTATGTATGCTAAATATACCTGATACTTTTTTGTATCGAATGTAGGGTTTTTAATTTCACTTAGTACGTACACACATATATCTTTTTTTTTTTTTTAATTACTTACTTTTTAATTAATATCTTGTCAGTAAAAATTGGTAAAATTGAAATTGGTGTCCTATTTTATTTAATTTTTTTCTTGAATTTTTAATTAAACATGGTGAAAAATGAATAATGAAATACAGTTTTTTTTTAATAACTGAGTCTTCATTGTCATAACTTTTACTTTTTTAATTATGCTTTTTAATAATAAATAATTTGCTCTATTAAACACACTAATAATAAAACCAAAAGAGAAACAGAAAAATTGTGGTAATTTTCATAAAATGTCAAATCATTTCCATGTCTTTAGTAAAAAAAAATGAATTCTCTTTTTATTTTACAATTTTTAAGGCTATATAATAAAAAAAGTTTATATTAGAAATTTTATTGCAATATTCTTTTTGTTTACGAGAACAGAAAGAAAGAAAAAAACAATTACTTTTGAATAATTTATGACCTTTTAAAATATGAGTTTTATTCGTTTCCGTGCAATGTTATAATACTTTTCTAAATTTAAGAAAAGTCGCATTGTGTTTGTTTTGAAGTATCAAAAGAATGAGAACAAGTTTTTATTTATTTTTTTTTAAATTTTAATAGTTGAATTATTTCTTTGAAATTCTTTTTTTTAATATTTATATTGTTTTTAAGTAAATTTTCTAAGCTTTATATTTTTGACAATAATTATGATAAGTGTTATGCAATAAACTTTAAAAATGTATTTTATTATTTTAATAACTTACCAAGAACAGATCTAATACCAAGAGTTCCTCTAGCAATTGATAACATCATTGCTATTATTGATACTCCTCCAGTTGCAAAAACATAATCAGCTTTATTTTTTTGTTTTTTCTTCCCACATAAACGACTCCATAATGGTATAAATGTTGAAAATGCTATAAATGCTATAAACATTGCATAGTCCCAGCCAAGTGTACTAGCATCTTTAGCCATCTGAAAAGGAAAAAATTCAAGAAAATTTATTAGTTTAGGTAATTGTACTAGTTTTCTTCCAAAGAAGAGTGTCGAGAGGGAATAAGTTGAAGGAAAAAAATAAGAAACGATTTTAATAACTTTTGTGAAGTTAGCACATTCTTAAGTTTATTTGTTTTAAGTTTTTCTTTTTTCTGACAATGACTTTACTGATTGTTCATTTTAAAATTTTTAGAAATTTGTTTCTTTATTTATTTTTCAAAAAAAAAGAACAACTAATCGATATTTTCAATAAGTATATAAGTATTGTGTGTTCAGCTTTAAAATTTAGATAGTGAAAGAGATGTCAGTAAAAATGACAGCTTCATTTTGTGAATACCTACGAAAATCCTACTTTTGGCAGAAAAAAAATGTTTCTTGTCCACGAGAAAAACAAGAAAATAGGCATTTTTTAAAATTCTACGCAGTAAATTCATTTCGAATTTTTCTCAACGTTGAATAATATTTGGCAGCTCCTTTTTTTTGTCGGAAAATTATTTTTCCCTTTTCTATTTTCCATTTTTGCTTGGTCACCGTATTATATATATATAACATATACATACATATGTGTATGTATATAATTCTCTTTGTTGATGGTTAAATGTTTTTATAGATTATACCTTACTTCAGAACGTTTTTTTAAAGAAGAATAAAAGGGAACCTCATTATTCGAGGATAACAAATTCTTTTTATTATGGATTATATTATTCATGACTAGGTCACATTAATATTCTTATGTGGAGATATTTAATTAGGAATACGATTAGTTTACTTAAAACTGACTTTAATCTCTGAAGGGTTGGTTTTATGCTTTTGTTGAAAACGTAATTTACCTATTTTTCTCAATATCCTAATTTTAAAATTAAACATTAAGAATTTCGTCAATTTTTAAGTACAAATATTTAAGTCAAAATAATAAGTACATTTAAAAAAACATTGCAGATTATTGTTGTTTACAAATGTGATTGAAAAAATGTCATAAACAATAAACAATTTTTTTTATTGGTTGTCGTTTTTAATGAATAAAAAAAGACATAGCATAAAAAATTTTCTAAATCTTTTTAATCTAAATTGAATTACAAATGTTCCAACAAAGTATATTAATTTGAAATTTAGAAAAAAGGAAAAATAAGAATAAAAATTTCTATTGAAATCCATGAATTTTAAAAGTTCTAATGTGAAAAGTTTTTCTTGTTTATCGTAATTTTATTTTTTATTTCTATACTTTTTCCACAAGTTTTCAATTTGTAAGGATTGATTTTTTTTTGTACTTTTTTTGTCAGTATGTGATTTTTTTATTGGAAGTGAAAAATTTTGTAATCAACAATCCTGTTTTTATACAATACAATCAATATTCAACATAATATAAATAAAATAGAAAAATCACAAGAAAAAAGTCGAATGAAGTAGGTAGATTTTTTATTTTTAGTAGAAAACAGAAGAAATTTAAAAACAATATTATACATATATGTACAAGATGTAGTTATGTACTTTTAAAAGTACAGTAGAACACCGTATTATAAAGCGTATACTAATTTAAAAAAATATAACAATACTTATTTGTGAAATTGTTACTTAAATCACTTCTTTTATATAATATAACAGGGTACGTTATTATACAATAAAAGTATGTAAATAGAACAGAGATTACAATTCCACTGATGTACACAAAGAGAAAAGCTTCAATATCCGCAAAGTTAATTTCCAACCAACAAAAATAGAAGTTTTGAAGTCAACATGGAAAGGATAAATATAATTTAGAAAAAAGAGGAAAATAACAAAAAAATATTTTTAGAATAATCCATTAAGAAAAATATCTATTCTGCAACAATAATTGTAAGAGTTAACTTTTCACAAGAAAGTTAATTGTTGCTTATACAACATTTTCAGTATAAACGTCGTTTATCTTATTTATTACTCATCCGACACGTCTTTTAAACGATCGAAAAACTAATCTTCATATACAGTACATACATACGTTTGTGCACATGCTTTGTTGATTTTTTCTTTCTGTAATTTTCTTACTGGGTAAAATAAAGCAAAAAAAAAAAAAAAAAAAAAAAACAAAAAAAAAAAAAAAAAAAAAAAATACAATAGTATGTACGATACTATAAAACGAAGTATCTTTATAAAGGGAATTCCAAATTTAGTGCTTACTACTATCATATACGTATACACCCAATAAAAAGTAGATAGTTTTCCTGTTTCTTTTAGATTTTTATTATGTTTACGTATATAACGAGTAAACCTTTAAAAATATAAAAACCCAAATAAAATATAAGAAAACAAAAACAATAGTAAAACAAGGAAAATAGAAATATGATTCATAACATTCCCTACTAAAGTTTTCAGTTCTGACAGTACTTGAAAATGAAAAACAGGTCGAAACTTTGATAATGCAATAATGTATTTGCGTATACTTTTTTTTACTGCATCTTCTTTTTTGTCTGAGTGATAAAAGGGTGTTAACCCACAAGAAAATATGTATATATATTATTACATTATGTACATTATTATAATAATGGATTGTTTCTTTAGAAAATATACACAGAAAGTGTTTGATAATAATAGAGTGAATCAGTACTTTTTTTTTTTTTTTAAGATACGAATAAAACACACATGTATGTAATATAATATAGGTATAATTGCAAAACTTTCATGTTTATAACCTATGAATAGATGTAACTTTTTTTTAAAATTTTTATTTCTATTTTTCCTGTTATAAGAGGTTTCCTGTCATACAATTTTATTTAATTTTAACTTGATAAAGGATTCGACTTTGATCTATTTATTTATTGTTCAAATTTTTTATTTTTTTTTTATAAAAAAGGGAGAAAAGTAGAAAAGGAAAAATGCGGATTAGAAGAATTAATTTTACTTCAAATCTATTATATGTATATAAGTATCAAATTAAGGCGAAAAAGTAAATATCCTCCTTATCTTCTGCGAAATTATGAATCTTTTTATTAATAAAAAATCACTGATCACAAAAAAAAATAATTCGTTCGTATAAAATTAATAACATTTCTACTTCTACTATATGTAGGTATGTATACTTCCATATAAAAAACGAATTAAGTATAGATATATACGCAAAATTAAATTTATTTTTTTTTTTTTTTTGCGAAAAGCCTACACAAAATTTTCGCGTTATACGTATGTATATGTATTTAAAAAAAAAGTAATAATAATAAGGATCTTTTAGGTATTTTTTTCTAGCTTTTAAAAATAAAAACGTGGAAAAAATATTCATTGAAATATTTTTTGAATAATATGAGAAAAAATATATTAAAATATGATTTTAAATGTTTTTTTAAAAGGGAAAATTTTCAATATAATTCATATTAGAATTTCACTTATATATTATGTATAATATAAATAAGTATTTACGTAGCATTATACTATAGGAAAATTCTTAAACTTTAAATATTTTATTATCTTTCCGGTCGATTTAATTTTACGCATGTTACTTCGTAATTGAATTTTGATGAATTCATATTTTACAATATAAAAGGGTAAAATGATTTATTAGATTGATTATTATTATGCGAATGGTTAACAATTTTATTGTAAGCAAATACTAATTTTCATATCAACATATTATGAAATCTAATAAATAATTTTTTGTGAAAAAATTTTAAAAAATCTTAAATTTTATTTTTGCAATAATGTTTTATATGACGTAAGAAATTTTCCTTGAAATTATAAAACACTGATTTATTTTTTTGTTTTTTCTTTCTCAATGTTTTTATCATAACTAACTGAAGTGAAAATTTTCTGATTAATCGGTGACATATTACAACATTAAAGTCACACTTTTTTTCTCCTTAGTATTATAGTATATTACATATTCTATTTTTATAGATCAACTGAAGCGAAAGTTTTTATTTTCAATCATTGCGTATATACATACATATACATATGTATATTCCTTAGTGTGTATATTTTTAATCAAAATAACTTTTCGCCCTGTTTATTATTATCATTCAATTCAATTTTCTTTTTCTTAATATAAAATTCAAAGTATCTTAAATTAAAATGTAACGAACATGTAAATTATATTGTTTCAGTGTGTTAAAATTTATGGTTTTGATTTCATATACGAGTATGTATTGTTTTGTTTTTTTTTTTAAAGTAATGACAATACTTTTCCAAGAATAAAAATTCAAAAAATAAAAATTTTAAATTTAAAAAATCACAAGCATTTAAAAAAATTTAGGTTTAATGTAATTATGTTAAAATATTCAAAAATATTTAAATGTCTACTATAGGTATATTGTTTTATTATGTGATGAATTAAATTTTTTAGTTTTCCAAATTATTTATTCAAATAAATGTGACTAAATAATGAATATACATATGTACCTACATACATTTGTACAGTAATTTTTCAAATACCATTAATATGGCATATCGGAAATATTATTAACAAATATTTGTTTAAATGACACTCATTTTATGATATAAAAAATAGTAAATAAAATATAATTCAATTAATTAAAATGTGTTTTGAAGGTCATATATTAAAGAATAACAATAATAATAATTAAAAATTTTGTAATTTAAAAACAATAGAATTGAAAATTTAAAAAGATGTTGTGCTGCGATAAGATAATTACTCATTGTTGAAATATTTTAGAAATTATCTTCTAATAATCACATTTTATAAATACTTAATCACAACAACAACAATAAAGATATAGGAGTAATATTCATTAATTTATATGTATAGTTTTTTTCTCTGCATGTAGGTACATAGCTGATATGGCTATAAATAATTCTTAAATAAATTCTTTTTATAATTTACGTAATTTACTAATACCAAGTGAATTCGCATATTCTCTTATTTTAGATATATTTTTATAAATTCTAATTTGCTTGCTATATGTTTGTAAGCTGAAATAAGCAAAAAAAAAAAATAATAATAAAATAACGATCATTATTTAGAATTTTTTTTACATATATTTTTTCATTTTATGTTTTGTTAAATATGTATGTAGAGAAAGTTAATTTTTTAATAAAAATTTATAAGAAATTTTTAGAAAAACTTTAATTGAATTCTCTAGAAGATAAAACTTGTAACATTAAACTTTTATAATGAAATAAATAACTTAATAAAAAGAATTTTTGTGGAAAAGATAAAAATTTCCAACAATGTACGTATATAAACATAAACTATAGAGAGAGAAAAATTATAAAGTGTTTGTAAGATAAAAAATAATTTTCTTTTATTTAATATATCATATCTTCAATTATTGTTGCATAATTTATTATGTACATATGTAATTTTATAAATGCAACTGACAAGTTTGTATAAGTAATTATCACTACATCATTAAATTTTTGAAATTGTCACTGTCAGTAAAATTTTCTGTATGATGATAAAAACTTTTTATTTAATAAATAAATGATAGCATAATTATGTATGGTTTATTTAAAAAAAAATATCTAACAGTTGATAAATATTACATTTGAATCAACCAAATTTAAAGTTTCTCCTTTAATTGTTACCTTTAATTTGTTTATAGAAACAGAACTTTAATCATTTATCAGAAGATTATTTTCAATATTTTTGTAATCATATCAAATCCATGCATTTCCATTAAAATTCACAATTTTATTTTATCTACCGACAATTTTTTGTTGTTGATATGTGTCAAAAATGTTATATGTTAAAAGTATACTTAGGCAATAAACATACACATATGTACATACTTGTTGTATATATTTGCACATCACACATCACATTTATACCCTTAAAATACTATTTGGTTAAAACTTTATGAAAAGTTTTATGTAAATTCTAGTTTTGTTTATTTTAAATTATAAATAAACTTGAAATTTTGGTTAGCTTAAATTTTGTTTAAAGTTAAGTATAAATATAAGTTTCTATTTGAAGAAAATAAACTGTTAAATTTTATTTAAATAACATAATAAATTATTTTATTAAGGAACCTGTAGATAAAGTTATTTAATAGCACTACAAAAAATGTGAAGAGAATAATTTCAAGTTAAATAAAAAATTGTACTGTGAAAGAGTGCAAAAGGAATGGCAAAATAAAGTACTATGTAATATATACTAATTTCTTCGCATATATAGTATATACATATATGTATATGTATACATACAATATTAAATTTCTTTTTTGTTTTATAGATACATTCCCTTTTCAAGAAAAAATTAATTAAATTAATAGTGAATAAATATTTTTAGAATCGCTAATTATATTGTAGTTTTTATAGTTCAAAAACCTTATAATTTGTAAAAAAAAGAGAAAAAAATAACAAAAGAACGAATAGGTGTAATAAAAGATTAAATAACTGTTATAAATTATAATTAGAAATAGCACATGGAAACAATCACACACAAAATACTGCTAAAAAACTTTCTGAAGTAAGAACAGAAATAAAAAAAAGCTATGTAGAATAAAGACATATAATGGAATATACACAATTAAAAGAACATCGAATCACCAAAAATCTTTTTTTAGCAAAACGAAAAAGGCTATTGTGTCGTCTAAAAAAGTCACAAATTTTCATTTTTAAATGATAATTAGAAAGATTAATTTAACTTGCCACGTGTCTATAAACCATACTACCCACAGTCAAATATTCACAGTCTGAGACCACGACCACACACCCTATAATAAACACAAGCCAACCGTCTGGAATTAACCTTAACCTAATTTTTTATCCTTTATAATTTATCAGCAACTCAAAATGGTTAAAACGAAACAAAAAAAAAGGTAATTTATGTTTCATAATATATTTTCGCGTTTTCCTAAAACATCCAGATTTATACAATTAAGTGTGTTATATAATGTACCTATCTTCAATTAATTTTGAAAATCGGATTTTAAAGATAAATTCTGAAAATAATATATTGTTAGATAGCTCCCTTTTTTAATCATCTTTCATATACATATATGCTTGTGTTATCCTTTTTTTTAAAACTAAAAGGTTTAATTTCTACTTTCTATTAAGAAATTTAATCGAACATAAGAGTAAATACATAAAATAAACTAAAATGATTTATGTTCTTTTAGTAGATACATATACATTAGGGTGTCTCTTATTTTTCAACTTTCAGATTCTCAATGTCGTACCCCTTCATTTTTTTCCTTTTTGCAAAAAAATAAAAATTCATTCAATTAAAAGAACACTTTGAATTTTAACGTACTTATAAAGTTAAACTTATTTATATTTAACTCGTTCTTATAACTATCAATTGTAATTATTTTTAGCTGCTTTGTTTTTAAAACACAATATTGAATCACTTTAATTTACAATATTTATTAAATTAGTTTCCTATTTTTTCAAATATTAATATTCTAACAACTTTAGACGTAGCGTACCCTCGCGAATTCAAAGAGGTACTATGGAGCAATAGTAAGAGATGATGCACAAAAAGAAGGTTTTAAGGTGTGTACAAGAGCACAGAAGGCTGTTTTCAGACACTAGAAAAGAAATATTAAAAATAGATTTTTAAGATTTTGTATAAATTAATTAAGAAATCAGAAAAATAAAATGTAAATTGAAAAAACAAAAAACAAAAAAAAAACCCAATACATCTAATATCTATTAATCACGAACTTTTATTTAGTACATTTTCTTAGGTAAAAAGAACCCTTTTCCGGCACGGATAAATGATTTTAGAGCTTTTAAATTTTAAGGTTTTTTTCACATTATCAAGTACCATAAATTTAGGGGGTGAGAGGTTGGTTTAAAAAAAGTTTTTTTGCCGTACAAAATAAGGGACACCATAATATACATATGCACATAATACATATCGACCATTCCATGCATGACGGACGGGACATTGAAGCAAATTTTTTTTATCATTTTGCTTCTATATAGTTCAAATATGTTCCGGTTAAATGTAGAAAACTAATGATCCACTCAAAACCCTACCAAACCGAAAAAGAAGATGTTTTCCAAGAACTCTTGTTTTAATTTTATAAGGCGATAACTAACTATGACGTACGGGACATGAAATGACACTCGTATTTAACAGTCATAAATTCAACATTAATTTTCTCCAAAGTACTTATATTACTCACACCTCCTGTTTCATGGTAAATTTTTAGGTGGTAGTCTTAGCAAACTACGACAGAAATTTCTTATTTCTCTAACTCGCGCAACCTAAAAAAAGAAACAAGGAAAATTTTATAATAATTTTTCTTTTTTTCCAGAAGATATAAAGATGAATATATATCTGCATGATGTGAGAAGTACGAGTTTATGTTGTACATATTATATGCACTCGTACTTTGCTTTTTCCTTATCAATTCTTGCTATCATTTGTAAAAGAAAGGGATTTATAAAAAAATGCGACGAATAAGATTCAGTATTAAAAATGTATCAAAAAATAGTGGCTTTTTTAGACTCAATGTTATTTCAAATTTAGCTAAACATTTCGCATGATAAAGTCGTATTGAACTTGTTGAATTCAAATTAAAGCATAAAATAAAGCATTATTCCTTTGCATATATGAATGTGCATATACATACATACATATGTATGTAGATATATCCAAGGCCTGGAAAAAGGTCATAATTTGCATGTTATCAATCCGTTGGCAACCAACTTACAGTATACTTATTGCATTGCATATAAAACATAATGTATGTATGTAGGTACATATACTTGTTTTTTTCGTTTGAATCAAAATACATTGAAAGTGGATTACTTTTTTATCTGGTATATTGTATATTCATTTATCCTTATTTCTTTGTTTTACACATTTACGTTGAGTACATCAAAAGAGACAAACAGAGGAAAAAATAAAGAAATCATTTTTTTAAATAAATAAAATAGTAACACACTAACCTGCAGAAACTGTTACAGAGGCTACAGCCAATGTACCACACAAACTATGAGAATTAAGATTCTACTGTAAAACTGTTAGTGGCTTTTATTTAACTGACGCCAATCGTTTCTAAACATTTACACACATACTCGTATACTTTGCTGTTTCCATTTGTTATATGATTTTTATTCTATAATAGGTTGAGGTTTCAGTATCGATTTTCCAGAAACATCGGGTGTATACAGATAGACATATAGCTACTATATTAGGAAATGTATTCATATTTTTTTCTACTAGTTTTTATAAATGTACATCCATGTATAAAACAGAGAAAAAGAGGAAAATTGTAAAGAGAATATGATACATAGAAAAAAATAGAGGAAAAACAAATAAGAACTTTAAAAAATTTAAAGGCATTTTCAACGACCTTCAGATACGTAAATACATTTATAAAAGAATAGCAAGCTTTCATTGGAAAATTATTATACTTAGAACTATAATTTTATAGTAGCAGATTATAAGAACGAAAATAAGAAAAACAAAGGAGATGATAAAAATAAAATAAGAAAAGATATGTAAATAAAAGGCGAAGTATTTAGATTTTACAAGGTATGTGCTTTAAGGGCTCTCTCTGATGCAGCTATCGAAAATAAATTTTAGCGTTTTTAAAGTTTCATTAATAGAATTAGAAATATTTTTGCTTTTTAATCTTACGAGAGTTCTATCAGACACGTTTACATATTAATATCATAACAGCTAATCTCTTATTATTATTTTTATTGTACATTTACTACAAATTATTTTTATTATATTAAATTTTTTATAAATTATAACAAAGGTTTCGTGATATTTGATATCTTTCAACGACTATTATACCAACTTTCTAAATTTGTTCAATGCATAATTAATAAAAAACATTTATATAGAAATATCGTTCTTTCAGTAAAGTAAAATTCTTCTAATTTTCAAATTATGTGAGAACCCTTGAACATTTTTATTTTCATTTTAATTGTCGTTTTTATGTATTTTGTATTTGGAAAAAAACATTTTCATCAAGATAAATATACATAGTTGTACATTGTAAAGTGTTGTTATAAGACAAAATAACATAGAAAGCAAGTAAAATATTATTCAACAAGTTGATGTGTTGATGATCGGTTTGAAAAAAAAAATAATAAAAGAGGAAAAATGTGTCCGTTGTATCAAAGGATTAATTATTGAGTTATACGTATACACATATGTATATATGTTTGTACATCTATTCATGTACTATATTAAGGTTTACAAGGCTTTGAAAAAGTTTTCAAAAACACTTTATATCGTAAATTTTATTTTAGGTGAAACCAACATAAAACTTTCATCACCTATTACACACTTTTCTCATATTTTATAAATAAAACAAAATTTTAATGTGATAATTTGAAAAATTAATACACGTACACTTAACCTTTTAAAAAGGATAAGAGATAAGAGAAAAAAATTAGCTATGTAGGTAGGTACATATATACATAAATTCTAATAATTTTTTTTCCTGCAACTTTTTAGAATTTTTGACTTAATTAACAGAGTACCAGATTACTGTTGTAATAATAAATTTTATATTTTTACTGGTCTTTGTGTAAAATTTGTACAAAGTGTGTTTTTAAAAAAAATTAAATATGTGTACATATTGTCGGAAAAATTTCAAACATTCTTTTGACATTATTATCTCATATACATATGCATATAGTTTTCTATTCTTTATATAGAACTTATAAATTTTAAAAATTAACCTAATTTTTGTTACAAATAAGAAAATATTGTAGCTGTGTTTGAACAATATATACATAATGTGTAATATATTCTATCTTTTGATTCTTGTAAAATGTTCTAAAAATAAATAGGTAGGTATATATATACATATATATATGTATAAATTAATTATATGTTTATATTTTTTTCCTTTTTATTTTCATAAGAAAATTTAAATAATTGCTCAAACAAATGGAAAATGTGTTGACTTTAATTCTTTTTATTTTTCTTTTATATAACTTGTGTTTTAAGAAGAATATACCTTTTTTAAAAATAAATCAAAGTACACATATTATAGCTGTAAAAAAGAAGTTACTTGAGTTAAAAGAAGTTACTTATATAGGAGTACTTGATACTTGAAACTTAGTACTATGTACGTACTACATATATGTATATGTATGTATGCAAAGATATCCATTCACCTGAAAAATTTTTTATATTTCTTAAAAGCAACGTTTGACGTACATACTTTATATTATATCTATACCTATACGATTAAAACTTTCTTTTTCTCTTTTTTATATGCATATTCAAATAATTATAATAAATGCAAATTTTTTCTATGACATATTTTTTACCTTAAAGTAAGAATATGACATAAAATTATACAAAGTTTTCTACATACATACATATAATTTGTGATTTTATAGAAAATATCGAATTATATGAAATAAAAACTAAGCATACTTTTACTTATTTTTTTTTTTTACACACAGAAGTGGATAGTATACATATATTCTGATTCTGATATTAGATATATGTACATATATACATATATGAAAGTACATATCTAAGACACTATATGAATACAACATTGTATAAATACTCATGTTAAATTTTATGTACAAAAACTTTATTACATGCAGGGTGTACTTACTAATTTTAAATGAATATTTTTTGTGCTTTTTTTACCGATGAATTTTTTTTTAAGGTTTTTGGATTATTCGAGGAAGATTTTATGTTTTTTTTCTTCTTCTCATTGCAATAACTTAATAATTCAATGTGAAGTAGGATCTACTTCAAAGGAACTTTTTTTTTTATTATTTCATAAAATATTCAAAAGAGTATATTCTTGTAACACCCTCCATGTATAGTAAATCTTCAAAGTTTTCTTACAAACATTATACTATAACATATTATTCATTTTACATACATACGTACTACATATTATATACACGTTTTCGTTTTTCTTCTTTGTTTTTTTTTTTTGTAATTTTACTTCTAAATGTTTTCAAAGTAGTTTTTAATATATAACGGCGATGATTTGATAATGATGATGATGATGGTTTTGATAAAGATTTATATTCAACAAAATTTCATAAAATTTTGACAAATTCTTAAAGTAAACATATGTTCAAGAATGATATTATATATGTACATACTATACTACACTGTATGTTAAAAGTGTAAATTATATACTCGTATGTATGTATTCGCAAAGTTATGATTTAATTTGCTTTTCTTCTCATATATGTATACACTTACCTATGTACATATATCCTTATTATATATGTATCTCACAATACACATTATATTTTATGTCTTTTGTTTATGCATAAATAGGATGCATTTCTAAATTGCATATCATTCATACATAAGCATTTTTAATTATTATCATTAAATATTTTTGAAATAAATTAAATTTTGTTGTTTTTCAAAAATTATATTCTAGAAATTCTTTTAAGAAAATTAATTTTTCAAAACTTATTAAAATTTCGTTAAAAAGGAAAATATTTATTATATGCAATTTTTTTATATGTTAAGAATTTAAATGAGTTTTCATTCAAAAAATTTGACTTAATTTTGTAATAACTTCATTATTACATAAATTTTTTTCAATTGCAATACTATAAAAGTAGAAAAAAAAAGTTAATTTTATTTTTTTTCAATTTTTTATTCTTCGTCGAAATTCCAAAAATGATGGCATTCACATTTTATGTACTCGAACGATTTGAATACAAATTAGGTATTTCCTTATCAAGTTGCATTTTATGCGCTATTTTTATTATTTTATGTGTATGCATGTATGTATGTATATTATTGTTGTTGTTTTTTGTTCGTCACAATTACAAAAAAATTTTAAAAATTGTGTAATATTTTTTAATGCTTTTATTATATATATGTAAAAATTACATTGAAGAAAAAAAAACGAAAAAAAATAAAATGTTAAAAATAGTGAAATTTATAATAATAGAAAAAAAAAACACCAAATGAACTTTTTTATATGTATATAGTATGTAGACAACAAAATCTAATAAAATTTTCAAAAATAGTAAAAAAAAAAACAAACAAATGCTTGGTGGAATTTATTGTAATATACACACAAAGGGATAGATGATTTGGCTATGAAATTATAGAAATATTTTCAATTGGAGATCTTGAAAATGCCAAATTATTCAAAAGTATTTTTTTTTTTCTAAAGAAAATTTCGGAGGAAATGAGTAAAAGTAAATAATCTATATTCTTTATAAATCGAGTTAGTACGGGCAACATGGGCATACTTTTCTATATTCTTTTACATTGCGTTCTATATATATGTAAAAACATTAATATGTAAAGCTAGCAGAAACTAATTCTTGAGTTGAAAAATTTGGTGTCAGCGTAGCTTCTTGGATTATTATTCATATTGTATAGAATGAGTTAATTAATTCAGGTGACTAATTTATGGTGTTATTGTGAAAAAGCTGTACTTATACATATATGCTTGTATTATGTAAATAAATTCGGGAAATTCACAATAGTGTCAGGTTTTTTTCCGATTGCATCAAATTATTAAATAAAAAAATGGAGCCACTACTTTTATCTTTTTAATGATTTTAATTCACAATGTTTTTGTATTAATCGTTTTAATGATTACAAAGTGCAGCTTATAATTATTTTAATTATTAAAATTAGATATTTAGCAAAGCTTGAATAAATTTACATACTTGAGAATTCATAGAAATTAGCCATAAGTGGAAAAGTATTTTATTAAACTTAAGTTGGAAATTTTTTATAAGAAATATGTGATATATGCATACAAGACATTTTATATTAATTATATTTATGTACATATTTTTTTAAATGTGAATCAAAACAAATATGTAATTAATTTCCAAGATAAAGTGTGTGCTTATATCATCATGATTTGCTGACTAATGGAAATATAATCTTTTGTGTCAACGTAAAATATAATTTGTTTTTATTATAAATTTCCGTAATTTAGAAATGAAACTTTTTTTACAATTATTATTATTTTTTTTAAAAATCATTTATGATATCAAACAAGATTTGTTACTATGATAAATTTAAAATATATTTTGTAAAGATTAATATAAACGTATGTATGTATTTGTTTATAAAAGAGAAAAAAAATCACAGACTTATATTACAATATGTGTATTAAGTTATTAATGTTGATATATTCTTATGTTATTAACGCCTGATGTTAACGAAAAAAGAAAATAACACAGAATTAAAAACAAATTTAATGAAGCGAAAAGAAAAAAAAAAGATTAAATTTAATTACACAAAGGTATTTGTAGTAACTTTTCATAGAGAATTTACTTTTACACATATGTACATTTGGATATATGCACGCAAAAGATAAATAAACTAAATATAAAACTAAGATGATGATAATCAACAACATCAATGACAAAAATAAGAAATTTAGATACATATTTTCATTTTAAAAATAGAATCTATTAAACATGAAAATAAATTTAATTGATAATTTTGTTTATTTCGTTCGTCCTGTTTCTTAAAAATTGTATCACATTAAGTTAACAAAGTTTAAAGTTGTGTTAATTTTTGCATTGCTGTTCATTGTTTGTACTCGCATACGGATTAAAAAGATATTCAAAAATATATTTTCATTTATCTTAGGATATTATTTACATATTTTCTACTTTTTTCATTCATTTTAAAATTAAGTAAAAACGAAGTCTGTATTTAGATAAACAATGACAGATTCTGGACTCTAAAAAGGTTTTATGTTATCTCAGAGGTCATCAAAATAATGATCAATTTTGGATTTTAAATTTTGACTTTAGAAGCTATGACATGTTAACTGAATTGATTCAAGAACGACATTTTGACACAATTCTAGGTGGTAGAATTGTAAAACAGGAAAAAATAGGAAATTTAGTGTATGATTACCTGTCTTATACAAAAATTTTCACAAAACTTGTTAATTATAAACTATGTACATATGTATGTATGATACATATGTAATTGTGTATTGCTATTTATTTATTTTCAAAGAAACTTATATACTTATACACAGTTTAATATTGACTGTACCGGTTTAAATCAATTTGATAACAATGTTTAGTTCACATTTACATGTACAGAACAAATTCATTTTGTTTATTACATATAAAGATAAAATTAATTCAAAACTGGTTACATTTCATTGAAGTTCATTTTATGATGTTTATTAATGAAAACAAAATTTTACATTAAATTTTATAAATTTAATTTGATAAATTAATTTTTGTTTCATGTTCCATTTATAATAAAAATAAAAGTTATAACGAAAATGTCGTTTTTATAGAATTGCATTAAAAATATAAAAAAAAGTAAGTTAATAAATAACTTTCATCATGAGCAACTAAAATAGCATCATAAAAATTTGACAATGATATTAATTCGTCGTAAAATTAAATTGAAATTCAATATTCACAAAAATCTAAAAAAAACAATTCAATGATATAAAATTAAATAAATAAAATATTTTCATCTGAAATTATTTTACAAGAAACTGTTATTCAAATATGATAAAATAGATACCATTTTGTAGATATAGTAATACAGAAATTTCATAAAAATTTTGTCATCGATAGAAAATATAAATTGGTAGAAATTGTAAGCAGAGTAAATGTATATTCTACACATGTAAAAAGTTATTTAAAAATAAATTTTATAACTGTGCAGTATGATAAAAACATTTACTATTGTCCTTTTTTGAGATTACAATAAAATTTAAATAAACTTTTTTTTATCAAATAGAAATTGATAAAATCACATTTTAATATTACTATTCTTTTATTTAAAATTTAAAACAAAATTGCATTCAATTACATATGTACTTATAGTCGATTTTCCATAAAATGTAAGATCACGTTGATAAAATAGGAGTAAAATAATGCATTAAATTAAATGTCCTTGAATGGATAATGAGATATATAAAAGAAAAAAAAAATCAAAATATACAATAACATCAATGCAAAACATTAGTTAAATATAAGCAAATAAATGGATAATAAAAATGTGTGTACCCATCTGAAATATATTTTAATATGAATTTTTTACGTTTTAATTAAAAAAAAAATTAGTGTTAAATTTTAAAATTAAAATTTTACAATGAGATATATTTAGATTTTAAGATACACGATAAATTTTTCAACAATGTCATTTGGAATCATAATAGAAACTTACATAAGTATATTTAATACCATTCATATGTATGTTGAAATTGAGAGAATAAAATTTTAAAACACAAGAAAAATAAAAAAATTTGAAAATCACACTCGCCAAACTCATATTTTTAATGCTTTTTTGGAGAAACTATCAACTATACTATGGAAAATACGTGTAATATTTGCAGCATTTTAAATTTTAATATAACGCTATATTGGTGTGTAATTGATATTTTCTCGATGTGTAAAAATACTTTTACTAATTATAATTATTATAATATACAGCGCATGTTAACAAGTACAAAATTAACGAATTTTGAAGAAACTGCTCTTAAATTATGGTTCATAAAATTTTTTGACTTTGAGTTACAATAACTTCTGAACCATTCGACATACAACTTTATAAAAGACATTTTTGCAAAGTTATGAAGGTTCTCTTTAGAAATAACTTTCATTTAGTTCTGTACATTGCGCGAGCTCTGAAATATGTTGCAAAAAGTTGAACTGGTTACTTTTCGAAAAAAAATTTCTTTGACCTTGAATATCTCGGTAACCATTGAGAATAGACCAACCCAACACCCCCCCCCCCCCCCCGCCCCCTCCTTCCAATATGATTTTTTTCATTTCTCATCGAGATCTACCACCATGTTCAGTTTGGCACACGAACCGTGAAACACCCTGTATAGAATAAAACATTATACAGTATGTCAGATTATTTCTAACAGGAATAAATATTGTTAATTTTTATTCTTGAGCTTGAGTATCGAAGTATTCCTAATCTGCGTAAATTTAAAAATTTTGTTTGTAATGAAGAAACACCTTATGAATTGATTGGAATATCAATTAATTAGTATACACGTACATATGTATTTATGTATACAACATACTATTATTTCATTCCATATAGGTATTCAGTACGTGCTAAGTACAAGAATTTTACTAACTGTTTTTTTTTTAAATTTTTCTTTTCAAATTTACTTATTTTAATGATAGAGGAATTATTTTTCAATCCATCAAGAATTTAATTAGGTACTCAATATAGTTTTTAGTTAAAACACGTATTATTTCAATAAATTTTGTGGAAATATTCTTTTAAAAAATTTTGAAAATAAAAAACAATAAAAACAACTATGTTATTTATAAATAATTTTCATATATATACATATGTACATGTGTCTATCTAATGTGAGTCCCAAATATATATATACATGTGTAATTACATATAAATTTTTCGAAAAAAAAAAAAAAAAAATTATTTTTATAGTTTGCTTCAGCGATTATTTAAAAGATATAATTTTAACCTCAATTACTTCTAAATTGCAATATCACACGTATTTTAGTTCAAATTATTTATTTAAAATATTTTTAAAAAATTTAAAAGATTAACAAAATGATTGAAATAATATTTACAAATACGGTAAATTGCTTATTCACGTTTTTTTATACTTAATTATGATTTATTAAAAAGCAAATAATATAGTAAGTTAGAAAAAGAATCAAATTATACGCACAGTAAAAGCCTTTTTTATTACTATTTTTTTACAATGAATTTTTAATAAGTTTATATCTAAAACGAAAAGCCATAAAAAAATATAAAACTAATTATAATTGAGCGTATAATATATACTTAATTATAAGTAGGTATATCTGAGCATTATTTAATTAAATTATATGTTATTTTATTTAAATTTGTAAATTTATTTTTAGATGTTATAATAACCGCATGCAATTAGAAATATTAGAAGTATATTGACCACAAATATGATATTTTTTATAATTAATATCATATCTTTTTTTGTTTCACTAGTAGTCTGGTAAAATAATAAATCTAACCAATAAACATTATTTTAATTTGATATTTTTGAATTTTATTAATATATCATACATTAATATCATGTGCAACATTAGTTTTAAATATTTATTTATAAATTTAGCTAATGTACAATATACATTGTACATCTACCACATTATATGTGTACTGCAATTAATAAAGATTATTATTATTAAAATAATTTTGAATTAAAAACCCAACAAATCAATTACTTATATACAACAAACTATAAACAGTTAAAATTATAAAAAATGGCAATAAATAAAAAAAAAAAAAAATTCACAAATTTATACATACACAAATACTTATAAGCATATTTGTGAATTTAATTATTATATTCATAAAATTCTAATAAATGAGCAAACCTGCATGAAATGGATTATGACATATAGAGGGTGACTTAATATACATAATTTATTCAAATATTTTAATGTTTATTACAAAAAAAAGGTGGATCATTTATTATTCATTAGTGTGTTTGAGGTAACTTAACTATACTAATACCATACAACTTTAAAAATGCTTTGATCTTTATGCGAGATTTTTAACTATAGTCAAGTTTTTTTCTTATGAGTCTTTAGAATCGTTCTTAAGTTTTTGAAAGACAGATATTTAAAGATATGTTATAAAAAATTTCGGAGGTTCTACTATTGAAATATATACTGAAATATAGAAATCATTAAAAATAAACTAAAAAACTATAAGTATCATACATATTATATGATTTCAAATGTATCATGAATATTTTATTATTGTTATATTTATCTATAATTTATAATATATGCACATTTATAATGTTTTCGATGATTTGTCCATGCTATTTCGCATACATAAATATGTTGAATAGTGACTTTTTTTTTCTTTACTTTTGTTATTAGAAATATTTTGTATTTTTGTATTGATTAAATAAAGTCTATTAATCATTTAAATATGTCAATATTTATCACAAAAAACCAATTTTTAATATTATGAATAAATTAATGTGATATTAAATTAATATACATACATACATATACATATACATATGTAAATAATGATTATTATTACAAATTATAGAGTTATAGAAGTTTTATGCTTGAATATGTGTCTCTTTATTTTTTGATATAGTCTACAGAATACATAAATTTTAGATTGTATTGATTTAACAGTTTTTTAAATATAAAAATATTCATTTTATTTTAAACAAGTTTTTCAAAATTGATATGATATTCATTTTATTTTAGGTATATATTTTTTTCTAATTTTTTATTAAACAATAATTTTTTATACAAAAATTATTATATTTATTTTTCTGGTACTATTAAATTTAAATTCCGTATTGTTGTACATGCATAGCTATAATTAAATAAAATATTTATGAAAGAAATCTTTTTATTTTTTATTCGATTTTTTTAATATTCATTTTTAAATCAATACATGTCCGATGAATATTTTCTGCTTCATTTGCTTATATAAAAAAATGACGAACAAAAAACAGGGAAAAAAATAACAAGGACTTTACAATGCATACATATATTAAAATATACAAGATGATGATGATTATAGTGCTGTTGATGTTGATAAAATAAAAACAAAAAGAAATAATATACTCGTACCAGAAGAAAATTTTGATGACTACAAAAGTATAAAATAATACAACATCAAACGTATGTACATACATATTTTGTTTGATGTGAAATAAAATAACAACAATACAAATAAACGAAAAAAAGTAAAAACTTTAATATTTTTCATCTGAAAATAAATTAGCTTGACATGATATTTACTTCCATATTTTTTTTAATTCCGGTTGTAACAGCAAAACAAATGTCAGGAAAAATGTTCCAATTGATAGTACAAAATCAAATTTAGGTACAAACACAATACGTATATATGTACATGTGTGTAAATGTACATGTGTGCATTAGTTATAGGACACTTAAGCACTTGAAATTGACGAATAGAATTTTCTATATAAATATGATATAATCAAAATACATATCAATGGTTATTATTTGGTTATATGTAATTTGCAGAATGAAATAATAAAATCTTTCAGAAAAGGAGAAAAATAAAATAAAAATCCTCGCAAAATTTAGTCACCATAGTTTTCGGGTATTGTTTCAAAATAAAAATTACCATTTTATTTGGTTACATTTTCTGGAATAATATTTTTGGCTGATAAAGAATACATATATATACATATATATACATGTAGGTAGACATATACGTAGATGATTGTTTTGAATTGAAAATATATTTTTAAAACAAATCATGATAATAATTATTATCAACTGCATGATCAGGAAAATTATTTTTTAATTCATCAAAACAATCATGTGAAAATATGTATGTAGTTGAAAGTATCTACTTTTTTGACAATCAATCTTAATCTTTATTTGTAGTTTATGGATATAAACATAAACTAAAATTAACTTGTTTACAATATTTATTTCCTCAAAAAATCTGATTACAACATTATGAAGTTATTTTTTTAAAAAATTATCTTGAATTAAATTTTTCGATTCTGTCATAATTTGTCAGCTGACCACAATTAAATTATTTCATTTTTTTAATTTTTTTAATTATGAATTAATAAAAAAAAAAAGAAAACAAAACAAGATTATTTCACTACCTTAACTTTTGCCTTCTTTACGGCCTTTTGATATCATTATGTTTTTATAATAAAAATCAATTTATGTATGTAACATCTTCATAAACTTAAAATTACGTAAACATAAATTACGTAATTATAATAATTTCAAATAAAAATTTATTTTAAATTATTTCTATTTTCAAAAAAAAAGTTGTATAAACAATGTATTCAGCAGATACTAATAGAGATAGTATGGTGCACTTGATTTATAAATCACATTTAACACATTTAGTCTCCTTTTTTCCAATAAAAAAATCATTAAAACATGCGGTTAATTTCTTATCTATAAACTTCTTTTTTAAATTTGGAATTAATTTCAATTTATTTGAAATAAACAAAAAATGTGTTACAAAATAAATTTAAGAAAAAAGAAAAAAAAAAACAGATTATTTTACGGTCTAAAAATCATTAATTGATTATGGTTTTTCGACTTTCAAATTTAATACAAAATTTAAAATTAAACTTTTAATGAGATTCTTGTGGTTGCATTAGTGCACAACCACAATAAAAGGTTATACTTATTTTTATAAACATTTAGAAAAAAAAACCTTACAAAAATATATATGTATGTATGTATGATACATAAAAATTCAACTAATTTTGTTTCTTATTGTTTTTATTATATATGATTTTTTTTTTCAGTTTGCATAATGGAAGTATGTAATAATAATAATAATTAATTTAAAATATAAAAAATTCACTGAAGAAATAATAAAAGCAATTGTATACAATAACAAGGAGAAAACTCGTATAAAAATGACACGTGGAAATGTGCATAAATTATGTTTAATACTTAAATTTAAAAAAATACGTACATGTACTTCTGTATGTATGTACATATACTATACATACATATATAAGAAATATTTTTTTTATTTGACTGTTGCACGCAGAGAAAAAAATAAATAAACACATACATACTTAAGTATAAAACTTACCTACACGTAATGTAATATATTTTATTGAATATAATTTCACCTTGTGACTTGAACTATTATCGAATTTATTATATAGGTACATATGCACATATGTATGCATGTTGTGATAATACAAGAAAAAAAATTAAGAAAAAGAAAAGGTAATATATATGCAATATTTTTTTCTACTTCTCTGCAAAGAATGCACTCAAGAGGTTTTCTTAAAATAGCCATTAATATACATACATACATACATATGCTCGTTCATATGTGTGGGCAGGTAAACGGCCTTTTATTAAGTCTTCAATTTAAGATGCTATCAAAAAGCAAAAAATGTTGTCACGCGAGTAGGATTTTTCAATATTCATATATGTGTACATACATATATGTATACTTATCTATAAATGTATGTTAAAAATTATGTATGCATGCACCTTATCATTCGTATTGCATTATATTATGAAGGTAATATAAAAATAAAAATCAATTTGTTACTTCTTTTAATCATGTTACAAAAATATAAAAGAAAATCGATTTGAAAAGAAAAAGAATGAAAAGTAACGAAACGAAGATAACCAGCGGCCAATTAAGCTCTCGAATACGCTGTTGAAGCGCTTCTTCTGAAGCATAAAGCGCTTACTCTTTGTATGAGGCTTCATTTCCTTTTTAAAATTAGATGTCCGCAGAAGCAAGCGCTTCATTTTTGCTCCCACATCTTTTCAGATGAAAGCGCTTTAGAAGCACTTAACATTTTTGGAAGCTTTTAAAGCTTTTCTGGAATTTTTTCAAAATCAACATTTATTTTTCAATTTCTAATTTAACGTAAATAAATAACTTTTATTATTTCATTAATTTTAATAGTCTTTTTTTAAATTTAATAAAAAAAATACTTAGTTATTTTAATGAACTAATCACTTCACACAAAAGAATGAGACTATTTCATAATATCTTATAGCGTCTGCGTAATAAAAAAATTCATAATTGCGTATTTAGTGTACAAATTATAGGAGTTTCAAAAGAGCTCCTAAAAAACTATGACGAAAAAGCGCTTCAAATACGCTTCTTTTCAAAGCGCTAGAATATTAAGCTGCTGGGATAATACATATGAAGTTTATTTTTAGATCAAAATTGCATTTTGATAAAAATACTTCTTTTTTATTTTTTAATATGTTTTTGATGGTAGACATATACATATATACATACGTATGTATCTACATTGCATTTGACTATTCTAAAGCAAAAATATTTTACTCTGGTTTATTTATAAACGTATTATAAATTGTTGAATACCTTAAATTTGTAAATGTGCATATAGGTATTTGCATATTAAAAAAAGAAGAAAAAGTAGTATCTGACTTAAGAGAACTTTAACCATAAATCATTTTAATTTTGTTTTAAATAAAACCAGTTCAAAAAAAACAACAACATTTTTTTTGTTTTTAATTTTTAATTTTAAGTAAATTTTGTTTACGTTTAAGTGCTCTCGAACTTGAAATACAGATACAAGTTTCTTCTAGATGTTTATATACATCTTTTAAAATCATAATAAACATATTTAAGTATGTACATATAAATTAAATTGGTTTTTAATATCTTTTTTTATATTTTTGATATCATTTTGTTAAAATATTTGTTTTAACAATAATAACAATATTACCTATTCATACGTATTCGAGAATCTATATATCATATCTTTTTTTATATGGGTTATTGAATTTTTCTATATCATTGAAGTTTTGAATAAATTCATAATTTTATTTCTTTTTTATAATTTTTTTTCTTTTATTTTTTAAATTAATTTTTTTTTCACTGTTACATTAAAATTATGCTATTTTAAAGCAAGTTTTACTTAATTCAAATTATTTCCTTGAGTGAAGAAAAATAAACACAAAAAAATTAATTAGTGGTCCTAATTTAATGGCTAGGTACTGTGATATCAAAGTAAAATAATGTTTAGACACCTTTTTTATATTTTATCGCTTTTCATTGAATTTTGAAATAATAATAAATATTATCTGTTAAATAAATAAACAGATTTATAAAATTAATGATAAAAAGTGATTTCTACGTTTTGGGTCTTGTGATTTTAAAATATATTTCAATCAAATAATATTAAAATGCAATTTAATTGAAAACTAGCAAACAGAATTTATTGTGTGTAATTTAATAAAATATCTCATGACACAAATTTACAAAATAAAACATAATAATGTGTTTAAACACGAATTTCACTTAATTTGTAATTAGTTTAAATAGGTATATAATTTTTTTTTCTTGACATGTGTGTGTGTCTATAGGTTACCCAATTTGCAATCAACATTCTAACATTCTAAATACTTAGTAATGATTGTATTGTAAAGTTAATGAACTTTTGTACATATTAATTTTCATCCATATACATATATATGTATGTACATAAATATATACATATAAATAAATCTAAATATTTCAAAACTTTTTAATTATAAATTTAAAAATAAAATTTCATTTTACATATGTACATATCTATATAAATATTCAAATTTGTTTATAATATAAAAGTTTTTAATTTCTGTTTTAACTACATTTTAAGAACTTTGAAATATTAGATAAAGATTCTACACATACATATATGTTACAATATACATATAAGTATATGTATGTATGTATGTTCTAGTATTATTGTTGCGAATAAATAATTCTTTTATAAAGGGGTATATGTACAATACTTATAGAGTTTACAAAAAATATATATTTTTTATTAATATAAAATATTTTGTGATTGTTTTAAACAACTTTTTTAAATATCTCTATATATATGTACATATGAATTTTACTATCACCCTTCACAAATGTTTTCAAAAGATATACATAGCTACATATATAACAAATTTCAATTTTAAACAAATTAAAAATCACTGAAATTCATTTCTTCTTTATTATACGGATTAATAACAACGACTATCAAAAATGAAAAGAAAAAAATGTTATTAATTGTCAAGTTTGTTTATTAAAATTCTGTTTATTTGATAGACGCGATTTTACAATATCCATGTATGTATATGAAATTCAAAATACAAAAACAACTAAATTAAGAGTGCCTATGAATCTAGTTTATTTGTTACCCATGTCAAACCTCTATCAATATTCGACTTTTTTGTTTTTTATTTTTACTGTGAAAAATCTATAAAAGTTACGAATAATTCGATTTCATTTCTCATTTGCATTTTATATTTTATCACTATCAACGAAAAATTAATATTTTTTATTATCTTTGTATAAAAAGTCTTCCACTGTCAAAAGTATTGTATGAATGAACTATATGAATGAAAGTGATAGATTTTATTCAGAAAAAAAATTTATAAATTATTATTTCGTTAAAGAGTTTATAAAATATTTTTCAATGTACCGTATACCTACTACAAAATTTAATCCTGTTGAATTTTTTATTTTTGTTTATTTTTGTATTTGAAAAGGAAAAATGAAAAAGTTAATTTTATTGAAACTGTCGAAATTAATTTCAATCTTTGTTTTTCTACACAAAACCTTTGGCTTTTGAAAAGTTTTAATTATATTGAAGGGAAAATTTAAGCTTTTTTTAATCTGAAGTTTAAATTTTTCCATTAAAACATGACTTTTTTCAAATTTCCAAATGACTTTGTTTTACATTCATGTTCACCAGTTTGTGAAACAAGGTCAGCGTATCAAATATAAAGTTAAACTTGAAAGTTTTTTTTCTATTTAATAAAAAGCCGGCATTCCATCTTAATAAGTAATACAATTTGGCATACGAAATTAAGTTTTGATTTGGTTTTTTAGTTTCTGTACTCAATTAAATAAACTCGTGTTTAAGTAAAAATTTGAATTAAAGCTTTTATGCACTGTGAAAATTACTATTTTATTGTAGATTAAGAAATATATAGTACCTATATATCTTTTTAAATAGCTGAGCCTGATACTGGCACTGATAATATGATAAAGTTTTCTGAACTGTATGACTTTTCCGTTTTATATCTATTTTGTTATCTTTTTACTATAGATGTACATATGTATACGTACATATGTCTTTTCTTTTATTGTTCAACAGGCTATCTAAAATTTCTCAATATGAAATCTTTAATTTTACTACTTTGTGTGCTATATACATTATCTTGGAGGATTCTTAAAACAAGTATTATCATTGTTGTAGACAAAATAAATTTATATCTTCTGTTATTTTTGATGATATCATATGGATTCTCTTGTAGTGACATTGTCAGCACGAACTGGTGTTTCTGTGATTTATTGTCATTCTAGATTAATGAGTAAAAGTTAAAAAAAAAAAAACCTTTTTTTTACTTTTTGGCCTTTTAACATACACTCACTACGACAATGTATCATAATTTATACATAATATATTCTCCCAAAAGATAATAATTTATGTTTTCTTGTTTTTGTTTATAAAATATTATTTGGACTTCAAACAATGTTAAAAAAAATATATATATAAAAATATGAATCACATATAATATTTTGTACAATGTGATATTTGTAAATGTCCAAAGACAACATTTTCAAATTAGAATATCAAATACATATATGTAAATGAGGAAATATACAAAAAATATTAAATTCAAAAACAGAAAAACATGAAAAAAAAGTATAAAAGAAACAAAGATGAAGGAAATTTAAATTTTACAAAAATTTTATGTTCATATATGTGAAATACAAGATACATACATATATAAGTAGTAAAGATATTCGTTTGGTTAATATGTGGTCAGATTCCAATGTTTCTCATCTCTTTATAACTCGAGGACATTACATATAAAAGGAAGCATTATTTTTACAGTACATGTCTAACTTTTCAGTTAATATTTAGCATAAGACATACATACATATACATATGTGTAATGAAAAGACTTATAAATTGCACGTTTTATCAGCCGTTATCATACTGCATACTAATTTATTATAAATCTTCTCTAATCAGAAAAAAGAAGAAATACATACATATATACACATCATATATACATATATATATATACATACATATATATAAAGAGAATATAAAAAAAAAAAGATTGATAAAGGAATAAAATTTGTATCTTAATATTATTAAAATCTTTTTTTTATTTATTTGTTATATAATCATCATAAGAATGTTCTGTACACATTATAAGAAACAACACAATAATGTGATAAAAGTTATAATTCTGAGATTTCTTACTTCTTCACGTCTTGATAAGCGCGTTTTTTTTTTGGCACTCGTTTTCTCTAATCGACAATAGAGGTCGCTATGAAAAATATCACTTCCTCAATTTTATTTGTTAACTTCCTCAGTTTCAGTTTACCACCTGTGTCAAAGTATCATATGAAATCGAAGTTTGAGGTTATGAGGTGAATTTGTAATTTGTATTTTATATTTCTTCTTGATTCGTTTTGTAATCTTGGATTTTTTTTTAGTGAAATTTGTTCAAGTATGTAATTTAATTTTTAAACATGTTTTTTTGGGCATTTGAAGTGAGGCTATTCTCAAGAAGAAGATATGTAAGTGATATGAGAAAAACTGAAGTGATCAATTAATATCAGTTCCTCAGTTCCAATAAACACAGCTAATGTATTGGTCTACGTCCTGTACAGTGGTTTCAATAATTATTTGTATTTAGCATATGCATTTTTCTATAATTTTTTGTTAAATAATTTTTGAAACCACTATATTATATGGCGTCTAGAGTCCGCATTTTTGACATCCGTAATGTACATTTTTCTTGACTTGGGTACATAGAATTTTCTATAAATTTATCTATATGAATGAAATGTACATATGTAGGTATATTAAATATTAATAGATAAATACTATATAGTAATATACATTCTTCTATATAAAGTACATACAGTTCATATACACTTATTGGGCATATGTATGAACTTCATGTTTGTCTTTCTTTTGTGTTACATTATTTAGCTACATTTTGAAGAGCTTTCTTCTTATTGTAATAAGATTATCTATGACACATTATTGATATATACATATGTTCTTGCTTTATATCTGCGAAAAACAAACATACATATGTTCATATGTATGTATGTAGCCGGTCATACAATATAAAATATATTTAATTATTTACACAAAAAATTTGCATGTAGGGTGTTTCCGACACAATATATTATAAATGAAACATTTTGTTTTTGGAAGTACTGTACCTACTAATATTAAATTTAAGCTTATATCCAATATGTATGTCACAATAAAGTCTTGGTAAATGCGGCGTTGCTTTTATGTTAAATATCTTATAATATAGGTACTATGTATTAATTTATTCTTTTTTAATTGTATAGGGTTGAAACTCAGGTACTTTTGTTTCTGTTATATATTTTTCTTTTTCGCTTCCAATATAAGAGACACGTGTATTCCAATAAGAGACATAATATTTAAAGGTGTTTTCGAATACAATACGTATTGTGTACATGTTTTCTTATCTTAACCTGTGTGACATAATTAACCTGTGTAAATGTATGCAGTAAGTCGAAGTAGAATAAAAAGTATAAGAAATATTAACTCGAGAACATTACAAAGAAGTAGAAATTTATTCTTAAAATGTTAATTTGAAATTCAAACATTGAACTTGGTATATGATTAATCAATCTTATGTATTAATAGAATTAATCGGAACAATTATAAATTGAAATTACCCAGAGTTTTTTAGATAATGTGTAATTATTATAGAAAATTTTCTAAAAACGGAATTCTAAAACATTGATGATACGAATGATAGAACTATGTTGTCTTCTAGAAATCCATTTTTTTTTACTAAACGTTTTTCAACATTAACGTACTTCATTGGAGCCAATATATTAATATAAACTATAAATAGAAAATGCTTATATTGATCTGAATACGTGTTCTTGATATTTTTGCCAAAAAACTAAGTGATAAAAAAGAAAGAATAAGAAACAAAAGAAAAAGTATATACATACATATGTACGTACTCCCTCCGTATTAGAATGATACTTCCATTTAAAAAATTTTAACTTTTAATGCATAAGCATAATTTATTAAGTGTGATACAACTGTATGAGAATGAATTAGGATTTGAAAACTTTTTTATATAGTTAACCATCTCATATGTTATTATATCAGGTATACTATTTCTATTTAATAAAGTTTATCTCCTTAATCAGATGCAAATTTAATAATCCAACAGCATGTGAATGCAACACAATGTTATATTGAACTTACATTACATTGACAACTTTTCCTATATGTAAGCTTTTTTGTTTTTTTTGTAATACCTATTTATTTTTCATTTTTTAAAATTTAAATAAAAACTTTTTGAAAATAAAAATTAATTACGGATAAAATGTGACTATGTCATCAGCATCATCATCATTATTATTAGTTTCAAAGTACAATTTTACCTACGTACCCAACAGAAACAGATGATAGCAATTTTTTTCTTTTCTTTTTTTTGTTATATTAAAATTTATTTAAAAAAATTTAAGATAATTAAAAGATACATACAGACGTCATTGATGACGTTTATAGTATTTAAATATTTTATCACTTAGTCTTACAGCATAAAATTCTTTAGACGAGTAAATAATATGTATATATAACTATGTATGTATATACATAATATAAAAGAAAATTTTCCAATTTTTACATGTTATAAAAACTAAATGAAGTAATTCAAGAAAATAATCACATACATATTTCATTGATGCTTCGACCGAATCAAAATAAAAACAGTGTAAAAGTTTAAAACATTTAAAGAATGTGTAACACATTACAACATTTTTATCTACTTAATTACCATTTTCTTGAACTGCTCTTCTTCTAATAAATTCTACTTTAATATTTAGTTGCATTGATCAGTTAAATTATTTTGTATTTTGAAAATGGTTATATCACGTTTTATTACAGATAAATTCCAGGGAAAATATTTCAAGTAGTGAATAATAAAAGTTACCTGAATTAACCTAGCATGCCACCAGCAGCAGCTGTTGAAAATGCAGTGGTAACAAATTTATTCAGAAAAAAAAAACAACTTTTCAATCTTTTTTCTTTCTAGTTTTAATAATTTTTCAACTTTCATTTACATTTTGGTGTTTATAAGAATTTCTTTTTCTATTTTAAATTTTAATTTATAATTTCGGGTATATAAAATTCTTTTCTAGAATTTTAATAAAAAAGTATGTATGATACTTTCATATTTTTAATTATTCTTAATATTTTGAAATATTTTAGTGAACAAGGTATTTAAATTTTTTATACATACATAGATACGTAGCTAGTTATTTAACTTAGGAGAATTAATTTCCGTGAAAATGATTACATATTTTATTTTCAAGAATGTGAAAAAATTTATTAATAAAAGTATTTTGTGTGCGAAATTTTTAAAAAAATTTTAATTTACGCTATAAGTATAAATATTTTTCCTTCTTGAATTTTTCTTTTGAATATTTATAGCTTTTTCTAAAATAATTCAAATTAATTACATACGTTCAATATTATATTATTTATATTTAGTCACTTATACATACAAACATAGATTAGAATGCATAATTGAGATCAGTAATACACTTACATACATATGTATACTATACATATGTACATATGTAAACTTATTTTAAATAAAAGTACATTGTACTGATTTGTCACGATAAAATACAAAATTTTCTTGAACATGAAAAAATTAAAAAAAAATTTAAATTTAAAAACAATTTTTCAAATTTTTGCTCGTTAGATTACTAAAATTTTCAAAACGTTACTAAATGAAGTTGGTAGGTATTTAAAAGTAATTAAAATCACATAAAAATAAGTAGTAATTCACTGTTTGAATAATAATAAATTTTAATATTTATTTTATGAGAAAATTTAAAAAAGTTGTTATCAATTTTATTTATTTAAATTTAAATTTTTTTTACTTCAACTTTATTTTTTTCTTTTTCAAATTAAAAAACACATTTACAGTCGTAAAGGTAAAGTAAGGCCAAAATTATAATAAATTCCTCACCTTTTGTTTAAAATAATTTAATTCGTTTTTCAAATGATGATGAAATTACGAACAGCATACAAAATCTATAATTTTAACTTTAACACAGTTTCAAAATTTAAAATTTAAACTGCATTAAAACAATTGCAACTAAAATCTTAAATTTGAAAAAAAACAAACAAAACTAAATTTATAATGACATTGATTGAAAACGAAGACTAGGAAATTCTTTAAAGCACTCGTTAAAATTCGTTTTTATTTATTTTTCCTCTTCTGAAATTGTCAGATAGCTAATTGTCAGAAAATTATGAAAATTCAAACTAAACTTTAATTTATTATTAATTTTTATTGTTTGATACTGTATACAACCTTTATGCGAGCGCGAAATGGACTAAAGTGTTTTTGGCAAATGTAGGGCTTTTAAGCTCTTACACATAGACCATAACTTTTAGCACAAGATCATTGCTTGCACAGCACAGAGTAATTTAGTGTAAGTCACTCACTAATTTTTACAAATATGTATGTTGAATGAAAATGAAATTTAATTTAAAGCTATTGCTGTATATGTTACCGTAACATCAGCTGAGTATATAAATGAGTACATTAGTTTAGTATAAATTTAATAGGAATACTATAGGAATACGAATGATCGTATCGTGCAATCGTGCTTATCAAAATATTTCATGTGTATTTTAGTTAATAAAAACTAACAAATTGGTATAATAATTCAGCTGAATATCTGTGATATTTCAGCGCTATAAGTTTAATAAAACACGTTGTTGGTTAGTACATTCGTGATAAGAATTTTTGCTTTTGTAAAAAAAAACAATACTAAACATTAACTAATCTACTATAGTACTGAAATTGATAAGACAAAATATTCAACAAAATCATTCTTTTTTAGGTTTGATTTGCATTTTTAATTGAAATCATACTTATTTTTTCAAATTATTAAATTAAAAATGTTTATTTTTCTTTGTATTCAATTTGTATTTATTATTATTCAATGAATAAAATAAATAGGTATTCATTGAATTGCATAATATATTTATTCTCGGTTACAATTAGTCACACCTGAGATATTGCAAATCACACAATAAACATTTTTAATGCATTAACACTTTGTACTAATGCATTTTGGGAAAATTCAGTGTACCACATATTATGACAGTGAAATAATGAATTTAAAAAAAAATTCATCTTTTTTATTCTTTTTTACTCTAAGTTTTTATAATTAAACAAAATTTATGATTTATTTAATTGACTTAAATATTTTAATGATTTTGTTAAGATTTATTTTGTTTTGCGTCAACCAATATTTATAACGAAATGAAATAAAATAAAAATAATAATAATAATAGTATAATAATTAGTTTAATGTTTTTATGTATAAAACAAATAAAAGTAAGTAGAAATCATGTAAACAATTTGAACTTGACTGGGATTTCACTCGATTATTATTTTTATAACATGTAATTTGCATATGAAATTTTTATTTATTTATTATACGGGTTATGATATCGCTTTTTTTTTTTGTTGTATGTTTTGTAAAGAAAGTAGCTAATTGAGCAAGATATAAAATCAAATGTAAGATTAAGAGGTTGAAATTAATTAAGAGGTTTTTGGATCTATAATTTTTTTAAAAATTTTTATTGGATTACATACATATATATGTACATATTTTATAATTCATATAAGAGATATTTCATATTCAAATAGAAAACTTCAAACAATTTTCTCAATCTTTTTCTCTATTGCAATTTTTCGAGTTACTATTTAATCGAATTTGTTCTAAATACGCTTTTTCCACAAATATAGAAAATTGATTTAAATATTAAAGTTCATTTACTTATTTAGTTTTTGTTTAATTTTTTATCTTTATAGACACATATACATATGTACATACATACATAATATATGTTCAATCAAAAAAATGTTTTGGAAACAAATATTGAACACAACGTATGTAGGTACCTAACCTACTATACGTATCTTTCATGCTAATTAAAAATTTTTCGATTGTTGTTATGTTAGATGATTTTTTAAAATTTTGTGGAACTTTCCTGTGTTCTTTTCAAAGTTTTGCCTCAAAGAAAATGCAAATAAAATGCATATTTTTCTTTTTATTTTCAGTTTTCAAACTTTGATATAATGCGGTGCTATGTAGAACAACTTAGTTAGTTGATGTACTATGTATTTATGTATTTTTTATGAATAACTTTTTCTCATATCAACTGACAAGTTTTAAAATGAAAAGTGGGAATATTTTCATTCAATTGATTCAATTGAAAAATTATCTTAAACTAAAAGTGAACAAACCAATTCAATTCGAAGACTAATCATTTAAAATCTACATAAAATAAAATTTTTGGAAGAAAAAGAGACAAAAAAAAAAATAAATTAAATTAAATTAAAAATTTTTTGCTACATGTTTTTTCTTTATTTGAAAAATCTCTAAAAGTTTTAAAAAACGACAAATAGGATGTTTACATTTGTTTAAGCGAATGTTTTTTTTTTTTAAATACATGGTAAATACTCCCGTTTTTTGTTAGCTTTTAAGTCTATGATTCATTTAATCAATAGACCAGAAAATAATGTCAGTCAAAATTTAAATCTTATTTTTTTAAAAGTTAATCCTTGGAAAAATTTTTAACAGTATATTTACATATGTAGTATGTTTTATTCTTATACTTATAAAAATGACATACATATTGTTTTTCTTCAAATCATATATTTATCAAGTAAGACAACACATCATAAATTTCAATTATAATATTTTATGATTTAATTATGTTTGCAAAGTGAAAAGTGTTGTTAATAAATGTCAAAAATTTATTTAATAATGTTGTTTTTTTTATACATTTAATTATTTTTTATGAAGAAAACAATGAGAGAATTGATAAATTTATTTTTTTAATTAAAATAAAAAATATTTTTGTACTTAAAATAAAAAAAATAAAAAAAAAAATTTTAAAAAATCTATATATGAGATAGACCTCGTTCCATCTCTTTGATCATATGATCAAAATCACCGTTTGTATGTATCATATTTCATATTATAAAATACATTTGTGTACATACATACATACATAGGTACATCTTTGTTTGCAAAAAATATCTCTAATAAAGTTTATTGTTTTAAATTAATATAAAGTATGCAGAAAAACAAAGAAAACCCAACTAACATTCTTTTATATAGTCATACATGTTTCGTAATAAAATAAATGTTTTCTAGTCAAATTCAGTTACTACAAGTATTTCAATGCAAAATATGATTTTTTTAAAAGAAAAACTTCCTATAATTTTTTCAATTAGTAATTGTAGTAACTGAAAAACATGAAAAACGACATTCGACTCGGTCGGGAATCGAACCACGGAACCTTTTCTTTGCCGGAGAAATGCTCTAACCACTGAGCTACCGAATGCCATGTCGTTTGCTGTTCTCAGTTACCACCTAAATCATTGATGAAGAATACTCAAACCTCCTACATAATTATGGATGCTATGGATTGAAAATTATAATACAGCCCTATGCTTTCGACATCATCGGTTGTTTGGTAAAATTAACTTTTAGCTCTATAATATTTCTACGATATCTCAGAGTCAAAAGAAGGAATTTAGTCTTATATGTAGGTACAAAATGCTTGTTGGGAAATTCGTTTTTACAGAAAAAATATGTTTTTATGAAAACAGAATTAATGTTTATAATTGGGTAGCACCAACAGAGATATTAACTTATTTTATTGGAGTCACGTGAAAAAATGGTGATTTGATTAAACAATTTATTTATTAT
Source organism: Bombylius discolor (assembly GCA_939192795.1). NCBI lineage: Eukaryota > Metazoa > Arthropoda > Insecta > Diptera > Bombyliidae > Bombylius > Bombylius discolor. Next base: position 181,195 of record OW584241.1, on the reverse strand, counting down.
CTATTCACGTGTTTTTGTATATTTTTTTAATGTGTACCTATCTGCAAAGAATGGAAAGTTTTTTTTCTGATGAAATACACATAAAATGAAAATTAATTAATATTAATTGTATGCCAAAAATTATCCACAATATGTTTTAGTAGAAAAAAAAGCAAAAATCAATAAAATAATGGGGAAAATCAAAAACAATATATAGTAGATTTAATGAATTTTATAGAAATTCGGCGAAAGAAATATAGTATTAAAAGTTATGTTTTTTATGTTTTAATTTTTTGTTTGTTTGAAATTTTTCCATTACATACGTCAACGTGTTTGTATAATACATATGTATATATAAATGTATATACATACATATATTATTTAAAGAAACAACAAATGTATGTATGTATTTTGGGGATAAAGTTATCCTTTTTTTTTTTTTGAAATTTAAGAGTTCTGTTTGTTACATATTCAACTTAAAAAGCAACACAACGAAAAAAATCATTTACCTTCTTTTAAATTTCACGTTTAGTTGTTTTTTCTTAAAAAATTCAAATATAATTCAAAAATGAACACCCCATTTTAACTTATTACTATTTAATTTGGATTATTGTTTTTCAAATTTAATTTAACTTAATTAATTAGGCAGTCTGCTGTCATATTATCATCATGAAAGAGAGGAATCATATGTTTTGAAATTTGTACTAAAAACGTGAATTAATTCACGTAAAAAATGTTTCTAGTTTTTTATGTAAGAAATGTTTTATTATCAATCTTTTTTGAACATATACCTCCAATTTTTTATATTGAAGAGCTTTTAGCTGTATTAGATTTTATTTTTATATTAATTTTAATCATAAAAGAAGGAAAATAGAAAAAAAATAAGATTTTATGCTAATACTATTTATAAAAAAGAAAACAGGTATACAATACAAACAATAGCCTTGTTTGACTTAATAAATGTGAACAAAATAAACGAAAAAGGCTGTTCCTATGATGTATATAAATACATAATACATATACATATGTATGTATACATATATATTTATAAGGTACATACATAAATTGTACATGTATAAATTGTGATCTTTTTTATCAAGTCCCGGACATTATAATCAATCAAACTTGTGTAGTAATAACTTCGACCCTCAAAACTATTTTGTTGAATTTTTTTCTCTTTAAAAATATTACAAAAAATTACAAAAAATTACATATGTATAAAGGTATAGTGGCATAAATTAACTACTATAAAATAAACACACGAAAAAAATATTGTATATAGATTAAAATTTATCCTTTTTTTCAAGCTTCCTTCTTTCAGTTGTTGCAACATTATACCAATCATACAAAATCATACTAAGTAATCATAACAGACAGATTTGGAGACGTACATATATAATATATGATACATACTTACATATGTTATAGAAATTACACACTGTTTTCATCTTTCAGTGGTTTATTTATAATACATATTAGTATAACAGTTGATTAAAGATCGAAATAAGATTAAGTAGAAGATATTTTTGAAGAAACTTTACTAATTTTCTGTTTAGTTTTTTCAAGGTTAAGAGCCTATGTAAATATGTATGTCCAATAAAAAAAAAACACATTTTAATTTTCATTCTATTTAAAATTACATATGTATATAACTATAACAGTATAATTTGATCAACTAGTATCAATAAAAATTTTACCAAACATAATTAATTAGATTAATTTTTCAACAAATTTATCACTGTATTATTTAATATAAACAGGTATTAAAATATTTGATATTACGATGACATTTTCAACGAGTTGTCGCATCTTATTTGTAAAAAAATAAAGTGGTAAATGTATAAAACATACATGTAGACATCACACGTGTAGTTAAAAACTGAAATTTGTATTTTTATATCAATAGAAATTGTTTTGAATAATTATAAAGTATGAAGTAAATAATTTCTTATGAATGAAAAATTTTTATTTTGATAATCATTCGCAAGGTTATTTTATCTCTTAATGGTAAAAATAAAATATACGAGTATAATATAACTCATGTTTAATAATGTAAATAAGTATTTTAATATTCGCATATACATTGAACTTTTATCATAAATACAGCATGAAATATGTAGATATAACTTCGATAAAGTTTACTTATTAAAGGAAACATACATACATATACTCGTGGGTATGTTATGATAAGACTTGCGATTTCTTAAACAAATTTTTTGTTATTTCTAAAAATGTGTCAAGTTCTCTAAGAAATAAATAAATTTTCCTTTGTAATTGAAAACGTGCATAGTATGAGAGGTCGAAGTTAAAAAATATTTTTATTTTATCAGTTTAGATAAGAAAAACTTTAAAATTGAATTAAACTGAAAGATAATTTTTTTTTTTTTTGAATTTGAATTTGAATGATTAATATTTAGACAATATCTGAAGTATCATATATAGTATGTATAGGAGTCCTTGTTGATCAAATACTAAAAAATAAAATGTGGACTGATAAAAGTTAACATAATGTACATAGTATATGTACAGTTATATGCTCAACAAATAAGAAGCAAATATTTAAATACATTTCTTATTTCATTATTAAAAGCAATGTAATGTAGTAATATTTAGTTATAGAATTTTCAAAGAAAACAAAAATAACTATACTATGTTTAGTATAAAAAAAACATACCTAGTTCAATATGACCAATAAATATTTTATTCATTTTTTGTATAACATATGATGAAAAAAAGGAAATTTTATGTACCTTGTACTTTTTTTTGATACAAGGTAATTAGTATATTTTTTATTTATTCATACCTCGCACTTCTACCAATCATTTTAATTACAATATTTATTATACAGATAAATAAAATTTAAAAAATGAAAAAAGAGATGTATGCCACGACGTTTCAAAGTTCTTATTACTTTTGTTTTTTTTACTATGATACTTGTATTATAAATGCTTCATCATATTCAAAAATAACAAAAGAAACTCATCTGTAAATCAAATCAATAAAAGTAAGTCTTTAGCCAAATATGTATGTATGTCGATATAACATCACAAAAATGATTAATCACAAACTTCTTTCTATTATAAAATTTATTTTAAAAAAAAAAACTATGATCTTTTATCTCAAGTTCGGATTTGTTTTTTTTTTTAACTGTAAGTGTTGTATATTGCATATGTACATATGCAAAATTATATCATGCTTTTGTAATATACAATACAAAATAAAACATTAAAAATAAAGTTTGTCTATTCAATAGTTCATTCATATTTTACATTAATTTATATTTATTTCAACATACACTTATTGATAAAGGTATCATGAATAACAAATAATATTACAGGTAAAAAAAACAGAAATCAGAAAAAAAATTATTTAAAAGATATCAACAATCAATGAACCGGTTTATGCACAAACAAATTAATAAAGATCGTATTAATTTATCTGTACATTATTCATTCATGTATATGTATATGTATGTATATTTTTAACTTAAGATGTTTCAAGTATCCACAATATGTATCTATTATGTACATATGTATATGTATGCGGTATCTAAAGGGTTATAAAAACTTTGTGATTGAGTAAATTTGAATAAGATAATAAGAAAAATAAATACTTTTCAAAATAAGTATCTTCTAGGTTAATGCCACGAATGTGTACATCGATTTTCAAGGTTTTTCAAGGTAAACATATATGTATAACATATTTAAGAACTTGTGTGTTAAAATATTCAAAAATATTTAAAAAAAAAACGAAGAAAATATCAACAAATGATTGAGGTAGTGTGTATTATAAATATACATATGTACATATTTTTACTGTTTGTATGTATACTTTATAAAAAGATATGATCATTATACGAATCATTATGGAAGACAGTAAATTGAATAAAATAACAAAAAAGTGCATATTAGAAATACATTTTTTTAATTTTCTTAAAATAAGATATTCGTAAACAACTTGTCAAACTTATTAGTTTCACTTAGCAAAATGCGAATAAATTTTTATAATTCTTAAAAATAAAACAACAATTTATCACGTGGTTTCTTAAACTTGTTTTAATTATATTTATTTTTTTATATATGTACATACATAATACATATATATTTTATAAATATTAATCTTGTGAAAATAAAGTCTCAGTAATTTTTTTTAAATAATAAAAGATATAAACAAAAAAAAAATGTTTTTTATAAAGCAAGAATTCTTTAATTCTAAATCAGGTCCTTTATTTACTTATATTTTTTTGTTATTTAAAATGAATTGCTATAAATAAGTATGAGACTAAACTAATTGACGAAAACCCCAGTTTTTAATTATAAAATATGTATATAAGCAGAATTTGATTTCTAGCTTTTGCATCAGTTTATCTTAAAATAATAATAATATTTCTAAAAACGGCATACTTATTTAGTATTAAAATAGGAGATTTCAACTAGAGAAATTAAGTAAACACCGGTTAAAAATTCCTAATAGCATAAAAGCAATGAAATATATTAAAATTGGTAAAAATTGATATTAGTCAGTTCAACAACGTGATCATAACAAATTTAAGAAACACTTTTTACTTTCCATATGAAACATCTCGTGCTGATGATAGAAAATGAATTGTTCACGAGATTCTAATAGCGAACTTAATCTTAAGATCAACATTAATCATTTTTGTATAAAAAAAAAAATTTATTTTTAAATTAAACAATTTTACGTAAATGATTATTTCATATTTACATAATTATCTTTGAAATGTGTAAATAATAATAAAATATTTTATTTGATATGGAAAAAATTAACTACATACATATGTATGTATACATACATACATATTATGTTATAATTTTTAAAATCATAATGACTAAACGAGGTAAATAATCCAATTTTTTTTACTTACATTAAACTTGTCTACTGAAAAATAAAAAAAAAAATGATGATGAGTCCTACCACAATCTACAGCATATGGTTGTATATTAAATATGTAAATATTTTTGTACATGTCTGACACACACTAAAAAATGTGACAAATCTGTTTTTTTATGACATTTTTGAGATAAGATTCTTGAAAAAAAATTATGATTATAAAAGTTAATAACATTTTTTTCTTCTTAATATCTTTTTTTATATAGACACACATATGTATGCATAAGTATATATACATACATATATGTATGTAATATGTACTTATTTAAAAATCTTATTTGTTTATTTTTCTTTACAATACAAACAGAAACTTAATTATTTTTTATTTAAAAAGAAGTATTGTACCACCGCTACTGTTTTTTAAATTTTCACTTGCAGTTACAACAAATAATTAACAAGTAGTTATTTAATTTACTGGATCATGAGGAAAATTCTAGAATGTTTCAATTCTAATGGAAAAATTAGATTCACTTTCATATCACATACTTACTTATGTACAACATTTTGTTCCTAATCAATATTTTCAGATAATAACTACACACGAAATAAGTTTTTGTCAATTGTTTTTAAATAAAGATAGAATATTTAATACGAGTACATAGTATGGTATAAATTATAGACAGTTTAGCAAAAACATTTTTTTTTCCTTTGTTGATGATAAAAAGAAAATACAGTACTTACATTTTTGATTTCATGAAATTTTTAGTTTTTTGACCTTATAGAAAAACAAAAATGTTTGACTTAAGTATTATTTGATATGATTATCGTAACGTAAGTTGAAAGAGTACAATTCGAATAACATTTTTACTAGGGAAAAATACCTATTTATTTGGGTATTGATAATATTTTTCATACCAGTGTACATATATTTATATATATATTATATAGTTATTGTATTTCCATGATAATGTACTTTTTTTTAATTACAAAAAGTTATTTTGATATGAAATTAACTTGAAAATCAATTAAAAAGAATTAATTATTATATGGCAGACAATTACGTTTTATATATTAGCTTATTAATTAATTATTATAAATTCAAAGGTTTATTTCAGTGACTGAATATTTTTTTTAAAGATTTTCAAGATAATTTTAGGGAATTTTACAATATTTTAAAAAAACATTCAACTACGTATACATATACATATATTTTCTTTCTTAATTTTCTAGTTAAGGTTTTACAAAATCAACAAATCCTAGGTATTTATGTATCATTTTGTAAATGTTGGTTGCAGAATGTGCTCGAAAGCATTATCATACGAAGAACCAAAGAATCTTGAAAATTTAAAAAAAATTAAATAAATGATATTTGTTACAAATTATCTGTAACAAAAAATACATGTTGTATAATTTCAATAAAAATGTTTCATTTCATTTCAAGATATCTTAATTGAAAATCACTAAGAACTATAGAATAGGTGATTCTTTTAAAAAATTATAATACATATGTACATATACTATATAATTTAAAATAGACTTCAAAATTATTGATTTGTGAATAAACTTTTAAATCGCCTGTGGCTATGCAAACATATTTATTGATAAGTAAGCAAAATTAATCATAAATAACATTTATGTATGTATGTACATTAATTTTTAAAAAATTTTCCTTTCAAATTGCTCAAATGTATTAAAAATTTCTTTGTGATACCTATCTCTTAGATGAATTATTCAGTTTATTATTTTCAATCGCTTTGTAATTTAACCGCTTTTTATATCTTTTTTCTAATTTTTAATTTTTTAAGTAGCATTAGTTAGGAGTAATTATTTTAATTATTATTTTAAATAAAGCTTTATTTTTTCAGTTTACTTCCCATCATGCTTTTATTCATATTAAATTTAATTTTTTTCTTTATAATTATTTTTTTAAATTAAATAATTGTCATGCAATATTGATAAGACAAATTAGACAAGACAAGTGTTTGGCATTTATTTTTCAAGTACATGAGCACCTTTCTTGATTGAATTAATTCACACATTTTACGCTTCACGAGTGCTACTTGAAAATTAATAAATTAATAGGTACACATTATGTATAATTGTAAATAATATTTGAGTGTATGTATATTCTTAAAAAAAAAGAAATTTTTACAAATTATTCAATAGTTGGAACTTTCAATAGCAATGATTACATATATTTGTTATGTCATAATGTTTTTTTCTATTTTCTCTTATTTTTATTTTTGAAGAATAAAATATGTAGTTAAAAAAAACAAAGTAGATAATATTTAATCATATGAATATTTATAAAAAGTGTTCTTACATTTCACTTTATGATTGACTTATTATTAATTCTATCAAAAGACCTATTCGACTTTAAGGATTTGAGAAACAAAGAACCCGACGTATTCCACTTGAAGCTTGTTGTTTTTTTTAAATCATACAGACATAATGAAGTACTTTTAAAGATTATTTCTCTAAATAAAAACTTTTTAATATGTTTTTTTTTCTCTTTATTTTATTTTGCAGCTATAAAAACATATCTTACACTCACTTTTTCTACAAAAAATAATCATTTTTTACTTTAATATTATTTTATTTTTTATTTTGTATGTCTTTTGTTCAGAACCATCATACATAAAACAAATCCATTTTAAAAGATATAAAGTAAGTGCATTGTCGTTTAAAATAGCATTATTTGTTTGTTGTTGAAGAAAATCTTCAACATATTCTTTTTACATAACATGCAAATAATCCTAAACATTTTGTGAATTCAATTCCATCTTCATAAAAAATTTAAAAATAAATAAAACATAAAAAAAGAAAATTTAAAATGTAAAATGAAAGTTTTTTGTCATAAAAGTTATTCTTACTTCTGCATTGTGATTTTTTTTCTTAAAATTTTATTTTTCAAATAAAATGCATTTGTATAAATAAAATATATGGTATAGATATTGTATGTAAAAATTGCATAGAAAAATGACAAAATTCTGGGTGTTTATTATTGGATTTCTACCCATCAAATGTTAAATTTTTTTATTGATTTATATCTTGAGATATGTAGGTTTCAAAAAATCTTTTTTTTTTCTTTTTATTTCTTGATATCTTCATAAATGTATTCAGAAGCTTTTTTTCTAATTAGGAATTTATTTTTTTAATACGAGAATGAAAAATGTATTTTTTAATGTGTAGCATATTCAGAATATAAAATTTTTAATACGTAACTTACTGTAACTTACTAACTACTTTGAAACTCTTGAATAAAACACCCCTCGTCATTCAAAAGATACTACATGTTGTTGTCTTGCACTGTTAAGTTTCAATGTATTAAATGTGAATAATATATTGAATATAAAACATGCACATGCATTTTTGTATTTTCAGTTTATTTTGCAATAAAGTTAAGTAGTGTTTTGTCAAACAAATCGGTTACATTAAAACTGTTTTTAGAGTAACATAAGACAACAAATACAGTGAAACCTCTCTTAACGGACACCTCTTTTATGCGGACACCTCTTTTGGAAGCAAATGGTTGGTTTCTATTGACATAAATGTGCACTTTACCTCTATAAAACGAACATCTCCTATATGCGGACAACGGACACTTTTTGACTAAAAATATATATGAAAATCCTCTCTTGAACGAACATTGTCTAACAACGTTGTTTTGGAAAAAAGTAAAAACAAAATCAAAAGTTAGAATATCTGCTATTTAAGTTCGAAGAATTTTTTCAATGCTATTCACATAACAGTAAATATTTACAGTTATTTCAAAGCATCAAATCCAAATGGGTGGTTGAATCGTTTCGTTAAACGACATAATATATTATCGTTTCGTGCAATTTCAGGACAAGCAGCAGATGTTAATGAGAACATTGTTTCTGACTGGAAAAGTCGATTAAGTGAAATCATAAAGGGGTACAATGAAAATGACATTTACAATGCAGATGAGACAGCATTATTTTTTAAAGCTTTGCCCAGTAAAACTTATGCTCTGAAAGGAGGAGAAGCTGCCAAAGAACGGATGACAATTTTACACTGCGCCAGTATGTCTGGCGAGAAAATAAAACTTTTGGTTATAGGAAAGTCTAAGAATCAACGTTTTTTCAAGAACATCAAAAAAGACTTCTTGCCAGTAACTTGGAAATTGAATCGTAGAGCGTGGATGACATCATCTATTATGATTGAATGGTTGCACGAATTCAACCAGAAAATGAAGAAATCGAACCGAAATGTTTTATTATTCTTAGACAAGGCAGCGTCACATTCTTCTTTAACATTAAGTAATGTTAAAATTGTCTTCTTACCAGCAAACACGACTTCATTATGCCAACCTCTCGACCAAGGAGTAATTAAGAATTTTAAAGTTTATTACCGACAAGCAGTCTTACAACATCTTATTACAAAGCTTAATGATGCCTCCACTATTTCAGAACTTGCATCTTCAATAAATATTTTACATGCTATTACATGGACTCAAGCAGCATGACAACAAATTTCTAAGGAAACAATTAGAAACTGCTTCATTAAATCTGGCTTCAAATTCAACCATGACAATTTCGATGCTGAGGATGATATTCCATTATCGGTGCTAGCAAACATATCATCACTAATAAGACACGTTGAACCAGAGAAGTTCATTGATCCACTTTGGTATGCTACTTGTGATTCTAATGCTTGTACAGATGAAGAATATAGCAATCTTTTAATTGAAATTGAGTGCCATGAGATTGAAAGTGACATCGACAACGAAGAAATTGATAATGATCAACATGATGGTAGCATATCTTCGTATAAAAGTGCACACACCTTGTCAGAAAATTTGAAAGATTTCGCTTTGAAAACTGGTGACCATCAAGCATTGAATATTGTTTCCAACTTGATAAAACATTATGAGAAGTTGAGAACGTAATATCAAGTGGCAAACATTTACGTCAGAAAAAAATTGATGAGTACTTGAAAAATTAACAATATATTATGTACTATATGTGTATATTTTACAATTTATTGATATAAATTATATTGAACATAATACGTACAAATAAACTTTTATAAAAATTTTAGAACTTTCACTTTCTTATAATTTCTGTTATTTTGCATAACCTCTTTCTACCGGACACCTCTCTTAAACGGACAAACTTTTTGGTCCCAAAACTGTCCGCATTAGAAAAGTTTCACTGTATATATAAAAATAAGATAATTAAGGAAGTTTAAAAAATATTGTATTAACTGAAAAACATGAGAAACGACATTCGACTCGGCCGGGAATCGAACCACGGACCTTTAAGCATTAAGCTACCGAATTCCATATTGCTTGCTGTTCTCAGTTACCACCTAATCATTGATGAAGAATACTCAAACCTTCTACAATATAAAAATAAAAATAACGTGCTTACATAGAATTCTACTATTTAAATATTTTTATTCATTAAGCACCTTGCGATGATACACTCACGTGGGGCGGGTTTAAAAATTAGACTCGTTGTCTCCAATGCTAATTACGTATCCTTCAATTTCAGTCCTTTATTAATTAATTGACCTTGCTTAGGAATGAAATCTAAGATATCACCCTCTCTATAATACATTTAGCTGTAAATTACGAAGTTTTTTACTGAATTACTCTATGATATATGAGAAATCTTACTTTATATATAGTATACTTATACTATAAATTGTTAAAAAATATTATTGTAATATAAACGACTCGTTATCATTAAATATGAAAATTTCGTATCATCTAAATACAATCTAAATATACATATACTCGTATGTACATATATACAAATATATACACCGTTTTTTATTCATTCATCAAACTGCGATTATATTTTACAATCACAGTAATTTTGTTTTAAAATTAAATAAAAATTTGATTGTTAACAATTAAGCAAAATTGAATTCTTCAAAATTTATTCAATTTATAGGAAAACTGCCATTTTATATGTGTATAAATTTTAATTTACCTACGAAATCCAATAAACAAATATTTAAAAAAAAAGAATATTTATACATAAATAACATAAGAAATATTTTATATACCCTTATTTATTTTACCTTTTTTTTTGTATGTATTATTTTTTGATCAAATATTATTATGTAAGATACTAATTGATTGCTTCAGGTGACAATTTTCATAGTATCTAAAAATGAAAATTTCAATTTTCCTGTTTGATGGTAGGTACATTCTAATTAAGTCTGTTAACACATTGAATAAAATTTTCATTTTCTACATATATACATACATACATACATTAGGCAAGTTGTCATCACATTTCAAAATATCATTTTATTAAATATTAATAACACACATTTTACAATAACGTATTTTATCACACTTAATAAATTAGAAATAAAAAAGGGGAAAAAGTTCATTAACAGTGTGACTGAAATATGTAGTGAAAATTTAGAGAACATATTATTAATGGTTATTTTTGTCTGGAACACAAATATTAAAATAAATAACGTAAATACTTATGTATCAAAGACTTTAAAACATTAAATTGAAGTAATTGGTGAAATAAGTCTAATAGGTATATTTTTTATGTTTATGTATTTGAAACACCTTGTTCTCATATTGAATTCTACTTTATATTAAACATTTTGTACATTAAGTAAAATACCGCATACTCATACATATATTTTATTTAATTGTCCTCTTCTAAGAATGTATTTATTTTTATTATTGTAATTATTATTTTTATCGTCATCATCATTACCAAAAAAACAACATTCTAAAAAACACAGTAGTGAGAAATAATGATTGAAAATAGAATAAATAATACAATAATACCTTAGCATAACAATAATTTATTACCTAATATTTTTTTGAACTGTTCCTCATTTTACCATTTACCGTTGATAAAAATTCTTATTCAAAAGAAATTGGTGAAAACAAATCGATAAAATAAATACATACATAGTATGTGAAATTTCAAAAATAACTTTAATGAACTTTTAAAATGATTATTTAATGAAAATATTTGATTTTCATATTTTATTTATAATTTTGTATTGCTAATGGCATTTTTTGTAAAAATAAAAGGTGTAAAAATAAAAAAATATAAAAACAAAAACAAGAAACATTAATTGTGTATTTTAGCGTTATTATAAAATTATTGTTCTCATAATTAATGAAATGCGAAATTAATGAAGCAAACATCTAACATGGGAAATTTGATTGAGTACAAACAAATGAATTATTACATGAAATTTCTTGAAATTACTATAATAATTACAAAATATTAAAATAGAAATTTATCATTAACTGAGATCAAAAATAATATAGAGAATTCTATCTATAGAAAATTTATGAATTTCTAACTAATGATGATTTATAAATTTATGTTCTAAATGTAAGGTGAAGAAATTTGAAAATTTACTCAATAAAATTCATCATTTTCTGAATGATTCATATTATCATATTAATAATTTCATTAATTTATTTCATTAACATTTTATTTGATTTAAAAACAAATCACCTTCAGCCTAAAAGGTCATTGTCAGGGTCTAAGTCTATTTGCATCTATTTAATTTAATTTTTTTCCCTGGAAATATAATCAAAAATTTAAAAAAAGAGAACTTTTTATAAAAGATGATTTTTCTATAAATTGCATTATACAAAAACAAAGGATGAAGAAAAAAATAATCTTGAAAAAACAAGTTGGGCTGAAACCAAAAAGGATAAAATGATGTTAATGATGATCAAAAATTTTAAATGAAGCATCTGCAATTTCATTTTTATTTTATTTATGTTGACTTTTTAAGTACTGAAAGTATCTATAAAAGAACATTCATAAATAAAATTATAAAAATAAAGACAAAAGAAACATCTTTTCTTCTTCTTTTTATTTTGATTCTCCTTGTTTTACGTTTTTTATTGAAAAATTTTTATAAGCATTTTACGAACTAATATATAAAACCTCAAAGGTATTTCATGAGAAGTATAATAAAGCATAAAAAAAGAAATCTGAATAGAAAAATTTCTCTTATATCAATTTTTCAATCAAAACTTATTTTACATTTTTCAATAGCATATAAGAGTATTATTTTTATTTGAATCACTTTCCATTTAACTATACACAAAGAGACAAACAGTATCATAAACTTAAGGATTTAAGAAAAAAATAAATGAAATTTTTTTTAATATAAGGATTTTTAAATAAAATTAAAAATCACTCTTTAATTTTTTCCTGTTTTCGTAATTATTTGAGGCATAAATTTAAATGTTTTCTTTTGGAATTTTTATTATTGAGTGCTTGAACTTTTTTCTAGTTTGATTTTCCCATTTTTATAATTACGCTGTATTATACAAACTTAATGGTCTCATCACGACAATCTCTAACATTTTATGATCCACAAATTCTGAGAATATTACACCATATTAAGGATAACATATATCCGTATGTAGTATAAATGTAGCATGGATATAAATAAAAACATAATATAAAATCTGTTTATATAATATTCCCATATGAACGCATACATTTACATACGAATTTATCATAGAGACTTATGGAATACAATGCTAAACTTTAATCCTTTTTTTACTTTATGATTTGTACTCTTGCATAATTAACATTTAAAATAACCTTCTAAAATTTAATGAGATGTCATAATATAACATAAAATAACAAACACATCCATACACACATACATATAAAAATAAGAACAATATACCGAATTTCAGTTCTTGTGTGATGCACTGATGCATAAAATTTAATGTCATTTTAAGTATTTTTAAGTTGAAAAAATTACATATTAAGGATAAAAGAATAATATCATAAAAAGGAAAAGAATTTTGTTAATGCTCTTCAAGCTCACTTATTTTATGCAAGCAAGAACAAAAATTTTTTTTATTGTAAAAACTAGCAAATATATTTAAAACTTAATTTTAAAAACAAATTTCCTATTTTAAGAATTTAATTTAAAATAACTTATGTAATTATAGTTTAATTTAATGGAATGAATCATTCACAGACAATCTTAACGTTTATGTATAGACAAACATAATTAAAATATATTTTTTTAAGAATTATTATAGTAGAAATAAAAAGCGTTTGTCTTTCTTCGACTGAATAAATCTATTAGCAGTGCATTATAAGGATAACATAATATTGATATTGAAATAATCTTACATACCCACATAATTATTTTTTAAATTATTAAACGTAATTTTAATTGAAAATCTTCTGGATCTTTTAATGATTTATTTCTAACTTTTTTTTTGTTTGAATACTCTTACACATAACTACATACTTTTCCTACATAATAATTTTAATCACTTTATTTAAAGTTGGTCCATATAAGTATAATACATATTTCATATATTACATATATGTATTTATTGTTAATAATTTTTTATTTTTTATATCCTTACTTTAAAAACTGTTGTTATAAATTCTTATTTTTTCATGTAGATTGAGATTCATTAGTCTTATAAATTATAAAATATTAATAGTAGATAGACTGAATTTTAATCAGAATATTTGTATGTTAAATGCACAATTGAAATAAATTACAATTTAATGATTTATCATGAGAATTATTATATTAATTAGCTTTTAATAAATTTACGAGATTTTTGTGTGGTTTTATTATATGATTTACTTAATGAAAAATAAATTAAATAATAAATATGTATACAATAACTTTTACACATATAAATAAATATTTATTTAAATATACAGCTTATTTTAAAAAAAAATACATACATACGTATATATGTATATATTAATAATATATGTAATTTTAAATTTTTGAAAATTAAAGATACAAAATTTTATAAAAAGTTCCTTTATTGCAGAATGATAATCTTCATGTTCTGTATTAAATATTATTTAATAGTGTAGGTCTCAGAATGTCAAGCTTCATGAAATTAGTAAAAAAAAGAAAACAGAATGATATTACCGTAAAAAAGTGAAAGAATGTATATTTTTTTTAAATTGGTAAGAATAAAATTATAAACTTTAGTTCAATTATAACGAAAATTAATAATTTGTTGATATATAAAATCAATGTAATTATATAGTAATAACTTTAAAGTATGTATATATGTATTTTATGTTCAATACTCATTATGTGTTTTTTGAATTGTTTTGCATTCACAGTATTTTATTGTTAATTAAAACATTGCATTGTTACATAGATTTTATATGTTGTATAAATTACATTTAAATACATAAAAAATAAAGTTTTTTAAAATCTGTAGGCTAGTATTCACCGAATTTGTTTTACTAGCCATAGGCTGATAAAATGATTATGATACGCTTAAGTTTTTAGAAAACTTACTTTTAAACGTTCTTTTTTTATTTTAATTTTAAATTGTCTTTTTTGCAATTTTTTTACAAGTTAGAAGTGCAATGCCTAGAAAAAGTTCTAGGTGTAAATATATTATGTAATGAAACAAGTTTTCTGTTTAAGTAAAAATCTACTCACATCTTTCATAGTCCCATTAAATTTTCTTTGTGAATACTGGTTATATGAAATTTCACACCCGAATCAAATAGAGTTATATAGAATTCATATAACTAAATATAAGAATAGAAATTATTTACAAATTGCTAACAATACATTCAACAAACAGAAAATATAATTTATGTAATTGTATAAATTTTAATATATCACAGGTTCTTTAGAATATTTTCAAAAATAAAATTTTTATGATTGTAACAGAACACAAATCTTGTATACAAAAAGTTAGAAATTTTATAAAGTACGATTAGTCTTTGTAGAACCTGAATGCATAATTTGTTTTGTGTTGTTGTTTTTGATTAAATTACAAAATACATATAAATACATACTATATATATAATATATACATAATACTATATACATAATATGTATATGTATGTATGTATGTATGCACTTCTAAAATATGTACAGGAGATTATCAAAAATACATGATATACACACTCTTTGATTTCACTATAATATCTACTCTTATGTAAGAAAATATATTTATGTAAATAAACAATAAAATAATATTTATTTACAGTAAATTTTTCTTATTGTTTTTTTTTTATTTTTGCCATATAATATAAATCTAGTATCTAAAAATAGAGACATCATCACAATAGAAAGTCTTAACTACAAGAAAGAAAAAAACATATACCTAGTCAGTTTGAAAGTTTTCAAGCCTTTTTTATTACTAGATTTTTTTTTCTACATAATAAAAAAAAACAATCTCCATTTTTGACCTTTTGCCGAAAAATTAACCAACAAAAGTAATTCTATTAACTTTTTTTACAGAAAAAAAAAAGATTTAATGGACTCAATTGATTTTAATATAGGCAGTAAATTAAATCTTTCTATGATATAAATCCTTTTTGAAAAAATTCAATATATATTATATGTATATGTATGTCGGTTTTTATATACATATAATATGATACGTATTTGGACTAAAAAGCATTTTAAACTTCATGTTTTTATCTTTTCTTTTTAATTTGGCCTCTTGTACGAAAAACCTTATATTCTTGTTTTTTTTTTTTTTTTCAAAACGTTGAATTCAATAATCGAAAAATAGAAACCTAAATTAAAGTTTCCCTTTTTTCACTAATGAAATTTGTTCGAAAGAAAAATAATATGGTATTTCTCAATAAAATAAACAAAAACACACACATATAGTATATTCACAGATTAAAAAAGCCTAAAATATCTTAATTAAGAAAAAAAAAATATTAAAGTGATCAATGAGATTTTTTCCTCTTTTGCCTTTTTTTAAAGGTTCCGCATTTAAGTGCTTGAGAAACGAATAAATTGAAATAAGGGTCATTTTATTGTCATTATTGTTAATATTGTTGTTATTTGCGCTTAAAATTGTTAAAAAGAAAAGGGATAAAAAATTTTATTCAGTATAAAAAGTAGAAGGAAAAAATAAATAAATGAATGAAAATTCCATTAAGAATTTTTTTTCTACAAAAGTGGTATTTTGTACTCCTGTTAGGGTTGTTTTCTTCTAAATATTTCGAAAGTTTTTTAAATGTATGAAACGTTAAGTGTAGAAAATTGAAAATTAAGAAATAAGTAAAAGATGTGTATTTATAAATTGAATTTTATTCAAGAGCAACCTTTTCTTCACTTTTTTTTGTTTAAAAATCATTGTTTATTTTTCATGTTAGTTCTAAAAAAATTAATCAATTTTATTAGTAGCAGGTAAAACCTTTCTTTCACGGAAATTAAAATAATAAATTAATTAGATTAAAGGATAAAAGGATAAAAATTAAGTCAAAATTTAATAAATAATTTTCTTAAATGTTAAAATCATTTTCAATAGATTCCATTTTTTTTTTTTGACTTCTCGAAATGCAAAATTACAAAAATAAATAAATCGATGCTTTACCTCATCTAAAAATTTGAAATACTGTTGTGATAAATTTTCAAACTTGTATTTTAACATTTGTAGACATTTATTGATGCGTTAAATTTCTTGTAATTTATCTAAAAATAAAATAAACTTTATTTCAAAACTTCTACTCACCATAATATATGTATTCTTTTTTTTAATTAATTGTGACTATTATTAATTACATAAAGTAAAATAGATTTTATGAGAGTATATAAGTATCTTTTTGTACATGTAAACCTCATAACAAGATAAATAAATTACTTTAAATATAATAATTTAAAAATTAGAATAAAAACATAACCGTTTGTCATTCTTCACAACTTCTAAAAACATATCTTTTACGTACGGATTAGTTTTGGGAAAAAATACTTAAAAACTATACAAACAAAATAAAAACGCAAAAATTTGATTCATTTTTTTTTTTTTTTGTTTTCAAGATAATAATTTTCATTTTAGAAATAAGAGCAAATTTTTCTAATTTCTTTTTCTCACTTTCTTTTTAAATTTTATTATTTATTTTTGTTGTTTTTTACAATAAACATACTTCACAATTTTTCTAGTTTTTATATTATTATTATTATTCATTAATAAAAAAAGACAAACAGAAAAAAACAATTATTATATTAACTTGAGAAATATAATTTTATTATTATAAGTATTAGTTAATTATTATATATTTTTTTAAATTTTTCCTAAATTTAAAATTTACAATTTTAAAATATTTTATTTACATAAAACAAGATTAATTATCTGCGATAATTTAATTTTTACAATTAATTTGTTGAAAAACATTTAAGTTATAAACAATTTCAAAAATATAAAAGTAATAGAGATTAAATGTTTTAAAAAATTAAACTTAAAAGCATAAAATGAAAAAAGATAAATAAAATATATGTATGTACATAATAAGTTTGAACATTCACATTTGTATTGTACAAGAAAATTGTAAATACTTGAAAGTTGTTTCTTTTTTATTTTATTTTATTGTTTTTACTCTTTAAATTATGTTTAATTATGTTTGTTGTTATATATCGATATAAAGTTTTGTTTTGTTCAAGTTTTTTATTTTTTTCAATAGTTTACAGAAGTTTTTTTTAGAACTACTTATTTAGCATATTTAGAATCTTTTATAGTTTTGTTCATTATACATACATACATTATACTTCATCAATTGAAAATTTTCTTTTATTTTGGTATATTTATGATTTAATTTTTTTTATCTTTGTAACTTTAAAATCGAAATCAATTAATCAAAAAGAATATAAAATTTTTAAAAATTTTTTTTTTCCTTTTTCGACATAGGTACATACATACATATATACACACATATGTACATACATATGTATTTAGTTAATGAAAACTTTATTTTAAACTGACATTTTATTATTTTGATTGATTTTTTCAATAAAATTCAAATTTATTCCTTTTTTTCTTCTTGCTTTCTAATTATTATTAATTTACTTTTTTTTAAGTAATCTGATCTCATACATTATTTTAATACTTCAATTTTCAGGTTTTTAATCGTGCTATAATTATGTAAAATTTTAAAATTTGACTTTCTTTTGTTTGTAATTTACTTTTATTATTATTTACTTATGCTATTAAAAAATATTAGGTCAATAATAATGTAATGTAATTATTATTTTTTATTCTACAATGAAATATGTATTTTCTTACTATATACACATACGTATAATGTATAAATTATGAAAAGTTATTGAATTTAATTAAATTTTCACTAATTTGTATTACAGAAAATGAATTTAATTAAACGTGTTCTTAGTTATAAATTCTAATTTAGTCAATAATTATTTTTTCTTTTCTTGGTGTATTGTTTTCAATTAACAATATTTTAAAACCTTTTAAATATTTTTAATATTCTTATTTATTAATTATAATTTTTCTAATTAAATTTGTTTTTCTTATGAGAATATCTTGTTTTAAATTTTATACTATATGGGATGATCAAAGAGAAAGTATTTTTTGTTCAAATGTGTACCTATTTTATTTGTTTTTCTAATTTTGATTATTTTTCGATTATCCACTAAGCGCTAAGTAATTCATTCAGTTTCATAATCGGGCTCTTGATTATCAAAATGAATGACTATTTTTTCAATATTTCTGTCATTTTTTGCTTTTATTAGTACAATTTTTTTATATGTGTGTATGTGGTCGTTCAATTTTATAATAGAAATTTTCTACAATAAATATATTTGAATTTTTCATTTTTATTTGTATCATATTTGCCATGAAAATGAAAATGTATTTTTTTTATTAGTTGTTATTTTTAAAATGTTTTTATTGACCTCTATCCCACCAGCATATCATTTGAGAAAAATTTTATAATTGATATGATTGATTTTTGTAATAAAATAAAATGTGAAAACAAACTAATTCGAACAGCAAGCTTTTTAACTAAAAATGAGTTTTTCTTCGTAATTAAATATTTTTGTTATTTTTCTTCCTTTTTTTTTTCAAATTATTTATTTAGCACCATTTATTCGTTGTTATCAGTTAATATTCGAAAAATTTATTATTGACTGCTTAATAATATTTTTAGACAATTCAACAAAAGTACTACTTATGCACATACATACATACATTTATGTATATATGTATATACATATATGCACATATGTATTGAAAAACTTAAAATAACACTGGTGGTTTATTAAATTGCAATTATTTTTTTAAGTATTTTTGGGTACTACTTATTTAAGTATCTACATAAAAATTTCATATGTCAGTGTATGAATGAAAATAAGTCAATATGAGAACTTCTAAACATTTAGTAAATTTTTAAAATGTAATTGGTTTTTTTTTTTGTCTTATTTTTAAATTCTTTAGAAATATGTTTTTATTTAATTAACTATCGTAATGGTAATAGTATTTATAAAACACATATAATAATTATTTATAAGTAATTAATTTACCATATGAAAAATATGAATACTTTTTTGTTTTGTTTAAATATTGCATTTAGTTTTTTTGTTGTTTTACTTAATTTATGAATAAGTATAAAGTTTTTTTCTTTTAATTATTCTAGTTTTTCATAATTTAATTTTTATTATTATTATTATTTTTTTTATTAAATTCAGTATTTTTCAACAACTAATGTTCTTTTTTTCAAATGTTATTAATTAATTGTGCGAAACCTATTTAAAGGATATAGATGTAGACTTTACATTTCCTTTTTTTTTGTTTTTAGAAATATTCTCATTATTTATTTTAATTGTAAATGTACGCAGAATTTATTACTTTTCATTGTTTTTTATTTTGGTTTTATTGTATGTATTATTATTTATTGGAAGACTTCCATTCTTATTTTGTTTTTCATTAAATCTTAAAATTAAAGTGCAAAATTATATTAGAAGTATAAGGTATTCAAAATTGAATTTGACAATATAAAAAATGTTTAATAAATAAGAGTCTTCAAAAAATATTTAATATTCATAAAAAGTATATAGAACATTTAGGAAATTTATTTTGAAAGGGCATTCAATATACATATTAATTTTTATTTTTCATAATTATAAATAAAAATAACAAAAAGGAAGTATTGAAATATAGGATATGTAAAAAAGAATAATAAGATTTTATAATATAATAGAATAGATTTTAAAAAGACTTAGATTATTAGCAATAATATTTTGGTGTTTCTTATTTGGAAAAAAAATTGTAACTTTTGCTTTTGCATTTTACAAACATTTTTTATTCATTATTTAAATCATGTTTTTTTAGTTTTAAAATAAAAAACAGCAATTTTAAAATATATAATATATAAAATTAGAATAAATAAAATATATTTTTTTTCTTTGTGAATTTAAAACGAATATCACAACTTTTTAAAGAGTATACAAACTTTCGATTGGTTTTTAATGCATTGTAAATATGTTCAATATACCAATTTTAATTATTTCTATTCATTTTGATACAAATCAGTTTTGTATAGACTGTTGTATAGTAAATATTTTACTTTTCTACACCGTCACCCCTCCTCATATTATCATTTTTCAAGCTAATAAACAAAATTAATAAATTATAGTATGTATTTATAAATAAATTTGTGCAATTGAATAATTTATTTGAAAACAAATTTCAATAAGGAATAAAATAAAAAGGAGATTTATTGAAAGTTCTCAATTTATAAAAATTATTTTTTTAATGTTTTGGAATATTTGAAAAAAAACCAACATATTATGCATATAGTCTTTTCAATTAAATGTAAATAAATCACGTTTGTTACTTTATATACTATACAAAGTAATGAACAAGTTTAATAATGATTTTAAATAGATATTCTAAAAAATATGTATTTTTTCGAAAATGTATGGATTTATAAAATTCTGCGTTTTATCATATTGATAACATTTTATAAAAGTAATGAAAATATGTAGCTTACTGATTTTGAAACACATTTTGAAAAAGAAAAAAAGGGCCTTAAGGGGGTATAATATTCTTGTAGCCTTTAATTATAATTTATCAAATGCTATCAAATTATTTTATTTGATAACAAATTGAAAAATTGAAGAAAAATTGAGGAAATAAATACATAATACTGAAATAAAAAAACATATGAGCTCCTACAAATCATGATTGTTTTTTTTTTTTCTAAATGATACATTCAATAAAAAGATTTGAAAACTAAGCTTTTGAAATCCTTATTTTATATTTGTTATTATTTTATAATGCTGAATTTTATATGTTAAATATATTGAACCATAAGATAAAAATAGAAATGAAAATAAATATATTTTCTTTGATTTTTAGACAAATTTTGTTTTAAAAAAGAAGGAAAAAAAATTACAACTGACTGGAAATTGATAGAAAAGAAATTGAAAAAAATGAAGTGAAACAAGTATAATAAGTATTTGTATGCTACAATTTGATGTTTTTTTTTATTGTGTTTTCATTTTATTTTTTCTACTTAACTTCAAATTAAATCATTTCAAGTCTTTATTGTGTATAATATACTAGTACAACTAGGGAAACATACTTAAAAAACAACTCCAGCAATTATTTAAATATTTGAGTAAAAGGTTTCAAACAAAAACTAAAATTTTAATATTAAAAAAATAATAATAAAAGAATAATATTATACCGAATTTAATTAGAATGAAAATGTAAATCCTTTTTATAAAAGTCGCAAGTCATGTTTATACAGATCATTTACGTTTAGTTTTTTCAAGTTTATTTTTCATATACATAATTTGAAAGTCAAATTCAATTTTTTTATGGTTTTTGTTCACAAAATTTTTCTATCAAACAAATACATACATACATATGTAGGTACTTTAATTTTTCCGTAAATAATTATATTGGTTTTATATTACAATATCATCATCATTAACCTTTTTTGCTAATGACCTATATTCCAATACAAATCCTTAAGCGGTTTATTTATATAAATTTTTTCCTAAAACAAAAATCAACATAATCAACAAAAAAGACAAAAAAAAATAAATAAATAAATAAATAAATCGATTTAGTAGTAAAAAGGACTAAAAGAACAAAAAGTAGAAGAGTAATAAAAACAAATAAAAGTACAAAATACATACTATTATAAATAGATAATGTTGACCTCTCATTATAAAATTATCCCGGTCAGTTCTATTTCACAAACAATGTAACTATATTTATACTAATGTAAATATGTCGCAACTAAAACATATCTTTTACTATTTTGTTTGATATTTATTTATACATTTCTAATATATTGTGGTATAATTTGTCCTTTAATTTATCATGACTGGTAAAAATCAAAATAATGTAAAATAAAGGACAAGAAAAAATAAGAACAGAGAAGAAAACGATAAATAATGCCTACATTAGAGATTTAAATTGACCCAAACCAGATTATATCTATAAGAAAACATTATAAAATAAGATATAAGATGTACGTACATACATATTACATAGTTATATGTTCTATGAACAATATACAATTTATAAATAAATTTTGAATAAATATATTTTTTAGTATATAGCATAATCCTTTGTATTGATTCAAGAGAAGAAAACAAAGAAAAAAAGGTTACACTTTATTTTGCATGAAAATTGACATAAAAGTCATTTTTGACAAAATGTTATATTACAAGGATAACAGATACGTGACTATAATATATAATTATGCATTTTTTTAAGCTCAAAGGCTTTTGATCCTCCTTATATATTTTTTATATTGTATTTATAAATATATTATCTACATTTTTAAAATTTTTCTTATATTTTCTAGCAGCATTTTTTTTAACAAAGACATACATACATACATATGTATATCGGACATATTTAGCCTTCTTATAAAATGTTGAAGAAAATATTTATTTTTTTTCTATTAAGTATGTTGAAATTTTTCTTGAATTTCTTTTATCAATGATTTAATAAGAGAAGAAAAAGAAAAGGTTTCCAGTGTATTGTTACAACATTTATACGCACATTCAAATTAACATCCATCAAAAATAAAAAAGGGAAAGGACTGAAAATGTCCATCTGGTATATTAAATTCCCATTTTTCCTTCATTTTTTCTTTCTTGGTGTAGAAAGTGATTTTAAAATAAATGAGAAAAAGTTTAAAAAACATCAACTTATATGTTATGTGATGCCTTTTGGCTTGACTGCTTTAGTTTTCTATGTTTTTTTTTGTTTTTTTTTTTGCTTTTTCAAACATTACATAAAAAAAGTAGAAATAGTGAAAAAATTGATGTCACGATAAATATTGCGGAAATGAAAAATAACTCTAAAACCCTTTCATGGTGTCAACATAAAGTATCAAATTGGAACTGTTTTCTTACTTTTTTTTCTGATGATGATATTCGAACATAAAATAAAAAAAGAAACAACAACAATATAAAGCATAAGATAACTTTTTTTATAAATAAGGAAGTACCCAAGTCATCACCCATTTTCACTTAAAGGATAAGTATGAAGAAAAAATGAAAGGAGTAAGCAAAAAAAAAAAATAAAGAGTTTGATGAAAATTCTTTTGACCTTTTTTCTTAGAAAAGTAACTTAATTGAAAATATAAAAAGATTATATCTAGAAAATGATAAATGTGAATAAAATTTACAAAAGGATAAAAGATAGATGGATTTTGATAATGTGATGATAATGGTGATGATGACTTTTAGTACGATGTGTTTTAAAACATGAACATAAAAGATACAATAAATGAAGAAAAAAAAAGAATATTATAATAATTAGTTTTATGATTTTGTCATTTGATTGATTTTCTTAATGATTGAAAAAGGTACATATAAAAAACTTTATTGATTTTGAATTATAATCAAACTTTAAAGTTTGTCTTCTTTGCTTTATTTATCAGATGTTTAATTGAACTTAATTTGAAAAACAAATCGACATTTGATAAATGATAATTAAAAAGGTTCATACATAGTATAAATAATTTTTTTTACCAAGTTGATTGCTTTTATGAAACTATGTAACAGACTTTGATTATAAAAAATATTTTAGATTAAAAAAAACATTTTTCAAAGATTCTTCTTATTCATCACAAATTCTAAAAATATCATTAACGAACTGATTTAGATCTGATATTAAATAACAAGATAAAATTATGATACATCTTTAAAAGATATGAAATTGGAAATTGTTCAATCTGCAGCAAATAAGTAAACTACCGTAGAAAATAAAAAAGGAAAGGAAAAAAAGAACATATACATATTTAATAATTTATGTGTTTTATCGTCTCCAATACAGACCATAACCTATTGGTGTACTGCTGCCTATTGCACGTTCAGTTGCCTTCTCTATACTGGCATGAACACAACGATAGCAGCACACATACGCCAAACATCACTTGAATAATATCCTACGGAATGCCCTTCGGAAGTCTTTATTGAATATCGTGTAAATGGCAGGATTTAATGCTGAATTCATATAACCCAGCCAAAAGGCTACCGCAAATGCTGATTGTGGTATTTTACATTTTTGACATGCCGGTGTTAATATATATAAAAAGAAAAATGGTAGCCAACATGCTATAAAACTTCCCATAATTAAACCTAATATAAGTGTTGCACGTTTTTCTTTTTTCCTAGCTATTCGTCGTTTCTCTTTTTCTGGATCTCTCTGTTTTTGAACCTTTGGTATAGCTGGTTCTAATTCACCTGTATCGGAAGGTTTATTATTTTTTGATGATTTTGATTCATTGCGCCTTTGATTTTTACGACCAAATATTGGTTGACATAATCTAAATTTAAGTGGTTTTACAACAGCACATCGACTTATTACACCTGAATCTGAACTTGAGGGATCAAATTCGCTTACCATATCAGTATCAATGCCAACTGATAAAGCTCTACATCTAGCTGGTAACGGTGATACCTGTAATTCATTTGGTGATGATGATGTACCATTAACGGTGGTTGTTGTAGTTGTTTTTGTTGTTGTAATTGTTATAGGTGTTTTTGGTGGTCCAGTTGCATTATGTGTTGTCACTAATGTACTAACTTTAAGAGTCTCTTTATTGTTTGAAAATGATGACGATGGTGGTTGTTGTATATTTGAAATTGTGATGCCCGTTGTTGCTGTTGATTGAACTTCAACATCAGCAGCTTCGCTAGTGGAAACATCTGAAGCTAAATCACATGTCACGATGGGAATTGGCACATTTATTGATCCTGTTGCCGTTGTTGGTGGAGTTTCAATTGTTGCTATTTGTTGATGTTGATTTTGATGATGTTGATTTTGGTGTTGCTGATTCTGTTTTTGTTGTAGAGCTGATGTACTAGGCACACTTGGCATGGGAACAGTTCCACCTCGATTGGGTGTTGTCGTAAAACTTGTTACCTAAATTAAATGAAAACATAAAAATTAAATTGTATTACAAATTTAATATCATGAGAAGTATCTACTATCTATATCTAGCAACAACAAAAATTAGTGCATATAAAATATATATGTATATACTCGTATATGAATGGTATATATATGTATATATGTATGTACGTTATAATTGAATTGAGTAATAAATTTATACAATAAATAACAGTTTCTTAAAATTATTAAATTCGAGAGTAGAAGAAATTAAATCATAAAAAACAACAGAGTACAATAATTTAGACATCAGATAGACAACTTATTACATATCACAGAAAATAATTTTATCAACTTAAAAGTAAGATATTTTAATTTTTGAATTCTTATTCTAATGATATAAGCTTTATACTATTTATATAGAGATAACTTTTCATCCTCCATTCTACATTATATCGCACTGTAGAACTATATTTATGAAAAATCAAATGTATGTATATACAGATATATACATACCTACATATTATATTATATTTACATACATTGTTTGTCGTCTTCTATACATTGATTGCAATTGTATTAGCTGTTTATTATATGTATTGTTGTTGTGATTATATTTTACAACACACAAAAATCATATCCATGATAGAATCAAGGAAATAAACTTTTCCCGTTTATAACATCAAATGTCATTATATATGTAGAAATATTTCAGAGTAAACAGAAATTATGGGAAATTGCAAAAAACATTTCCTCACTTTCCACTTAATTTAATTTTTTCTTCACCGTCATTTTTTTTCATAGTCATTTTATTTTTTATTTCAAACTCACATACAGACACATAATGTCTGAGACGATTTATAGTTAGTACATTATCCTCCGTTAAGAAGAGAATAAAAACAAAAATAAGTTTTTCCTCCTTGTCTAAAGAAAAATAAAAAACGATATGATGATTTCATATTTTTTTATTTTTTATTTTTTGTAATAAAAACTAGTTTAATGTTTTATCATAAAAAAAAATAGCAAATACATATAATAAACTGCACAATTTCACACCCATAATACAATATAGGCACAAGCACATTATACTATGAAAATTTATTTTATGTAGAATAAGTGTGAGAATTAGGATGTAATGGGTGCTTTTAAATTAAATGTAGGTATAGACCGAAAAATATAAAATAAAATTTCATGGAATAGAATGTGAATAATGAAAATTTTTATAAAATACGTATAGCTTCGTAATCAGTTTCGTATAACTAATACAATATTGTTAATTACGAAAAACTCACATGGTATCGAAAAAGAGAACACCTTGGTGGTGACAGGTACATTTTGTTTCAAAAGTATAGATTGTGATATTAAGATATCATGATATATGATATTTATTTTTGTTTTAACGTTAAATTTTTAAACACACACTCAAGAGATTTTGTACAATATTAAAATGAAGGACATTAAATGTTACAAATAATAAGATCAATTAAATGAATCATATAAATTAACAGTATGTATGTATGTATAATTATACTTTACGTTATAAAAGATGTATTTAAAAACTATTATCTCAATGATTTTGGTACTAAAAAAGGACCAAAATCTAATAAAAAGGGATTCGTTGTATTTTTAACTGAAAATCAATCATTTCTTAAAAGAACAAAAAAATAATATCTTAAGGATAATTATATTGTTTTATGTCTTTACAAGATGTTAAAATATTGTTAAAGTGCGCATAATTAGTTATATGTGCATAATGATATAAGGCTAAGAATAATCTAGTGTTATTTTAATGGTTATTTCATTTGATCATTAAAATTGAAAAGAGTTTTTCCCTAAAAATAAGCTTTTTTATGTATATACAACATATGAAGAAGGTGAATAAAAGATAATGTTAGAATAATGTAATAATTCTAATTTTAGTACCTATTATTGCATGTTGCAGAGGAAGAGAATTTACTCAAAATTGTCGATTTCATTCACATATGTACATACATACATACATATGTGTTTTATATTGCATAAAACATGAAATACATTTAATCTTATGCATTATGCACTAGTTGAAAATAAGAGTACATGTATATTTTTTATGTATATACATACGTACTCGTATTTATTATTTATAAACTACCTACTATTACATATACATATATTTATGTATATCTTGTATATAAAAATATGAATATATTTGTATTCGTGTTTTTTCATTTGCAACAAACATTATTACAGTAGGTATATTCATCATCAACTTGACTTTTTGAAAATTATTAATAGAATTATGAGTGTATGTCTACAATGGAACTAATGAATTTTATTTTCATACAAGACATTCCAAGTTTATAACATAACAATTTTCTCTTTTGACATAAATGTCTTTTTTAAAATGTGAAAATTGCATATATTTTTATATTTTTGTCGTTATCCAAATGATATTACAAAGAATAAGAAAAATCAAAGAAACTCCAAACATTTCATTAAAAAAGAGACGAATAATTGTAATTATACATACATAAACAATTTTTGAATTGAAGACAATTCTTTTTAAATGATATATTTTCCACAAAAGTTATTAAAACAAAATTATAACAGGAATTAGAAGTCATTTTTTTCATTCTAAAGAAAAAAAACTTTAACATTAACCATTAAAATAAAATGAGAATTTTCTGAATGTATTATAGATGTATGTAAGTATTTATATATTTGTTTTATAGAATACAAATTTTTCGAAACACTTTATTAAACAAGTGTCCAATTAAAAGTTTTAAAATACACTTATAATTTCAAAAAAATACGAATTTCATAATTAAAGAAAAGAAATGTACTATTCTACATAAGAACGCATTTTATAATTCGGTAGCGCTAAATTCATTAGGTTTTAATTTTGTTGAACAATAATTTACTTTCATTTAAACTTACTTAATAATTATTTACTTAACCAAAAATTAAAAGTTGTTGTATTTGTATTTATATTTCATTTGGTTTTTTTTTTAAATTTTAAATATAAAAAAGTTGTTAGTGTTAATGAATATAACTTCAAGAATATTTAGCAACTAATTTCATTTTATTATGAGTTTTATATTCATGAATTTATAGTACATATATACGTTTAAACAAGCAATTTAACTTAACAAAACTTCTTCGCAAATTATACAACAACAACAAGAAAAAAAATTAAATAAAAAAATATATTGATATTTTAAGTTATACTCCTTCAAAAAATAAACAAATGTCCTTTTACAGTGAATGAAGCTCATTAAATTCTTATCACGAAAAATTTTATCGTTCCATTCTTCCTTTTTGAAGAGTTTTGACAGAATTTAAAATGAAGATTGAAAATAAGAGAAATTATCCAACATAAAAAAGTTTTGTTTAAAAAAAAAAACAACATTTCAAAAAGTTTCTAATTGAAATTAAAGACAAAGTTTTTTTTCGATTACATCTAAAATAAAAATTTTTCTTTCACTTTTTTTTTAAATTTTTTTTCTTGTTAAAATTAATAAAAATTTTTAAAGTTCAAAGAATTAGAAAAAGCAAAAAAAAATTCAAATATTCAAAAAAACAAATTTACAGGAAATATAGAAATTACTTGCAAAAATAGAGAAGAAATTTTGCTTTTAAAACATTAAAAGTATACTGAAAAATGTAATATACTTTTTTTTTATATAAAAGTAAACAATTTTTGGATCATTATCGGATTAAATAGGCATAAGTATAATTGCTTTACAATAATAAAAAAATGTTGGTTGTAGATACAAGTAGCAAAAAATTGAAGATAAAAAACAACTTATTTTCTATTATTTTATTTTTTGATTATTAAAATACTTTTTTATAACAAATACTTCTAAAAGATGATTAATGACAAATCAGACCTTTTTTAATTTCTTTTTTTTTTGACAGTTAAACCTTTGCACGTGTAACTTATTTTTATTTATTTTTTAAATGATTTACATATTTAACTTATAATTTGTAAATTTACTGAACTGAATATACACATACAGGTAATTCTACATTATTAAACGAAAAAAGGAAAAGAAAATCATTAATTTATAAATACATATGTATGTAGCTGTATAAGTATTTTAATAACAGTAAAACTATAAAAACAATTCAATTTTATGGATAATGAAAACATTCAATAACCACAAAGAAATGAAATTATAACAGAAAATTTTTTCTCATATGCAGAAACTCATTATTACAATAAGTTTATTAAAAGTCACATAATATTAAAAAAAATAATTCACCACCTGATCACGATATACAGACATATATGTATGTACATATGTATGTAATTAAGTAGGACCGAACTTTATTGTTATAAATTTTTGTTCTTTTTTTAAATTTTCGTATAATATGATACTGGTAAAACTTTTTAAAATATAAACATGTCCTGCATAATCCTTGGATTAAACTTTAAGATAAAGTCAGGGGTTAGTAACAAGTTTTACGCCCCGTACAAAATGAATATTTCGTTTTTTATTTACTTCCAAGTGAATCATATTATTAGCAGCATTGATGTCACGATTCCACCCTACTTTACAGTTTCGGCAAACTTGGAAGCGGTGCGGAGATTTTGACGTCTCAGCTTCTTTGAAACACTTGAAGCATAGTTTAGTTGATCTAAACTCATCTACTTCGATTACGTCAGCAATTATTCGTAATTGTTTAACAATTTGTGTACACGGTGATCTAATCTAACCTTTTATTTTACAATTTTGTGATGTTTTAGTTGAACCTAAAAGTACTAAGTTTTTTTTCTTTTTTGTTGATATTTTTTTTTCAATTCTTTCGTTATAGCTGATTCGGTGGCTATGTACTTTTGGAAATTTAAACGTACTACTTTACGTTGTTTATACACTTCTTGCACTTCCTTAAAAAAATTTTAATTCAATATACTCTTTGTGAAAAATATTCATAGAAGAAATTGGAAATTCGTCTTCTTTGCAGTGATTGCGGCGCGATTTTTCTATATCTTTTGTCCATTTCCAAAATTTTCGTTTACATGTACGTTGTCCTGTATTACTATGAAATTCTCGTGATTTAATTTTAATATTTTCATATTTGGACCAATCATTCGCATCACATTTAACTACTCCTAGTAGAATTTATCATAGTTAGTTTTCGTATGAGTTTGTTTTACCTTTTTATTATTCTTCTCTTTGGATTTTCTTCTGAACGATAATGAAACCGCTACACCATCAAATATGAATTTTGGTTTCAAATTGTTTAAAATTGAAAAAATTAAGCCATATTTCTTCTTTTTTTGCTGCAAAATTTTTGTATTCTGTAGAATCTGTTTGTTTCATAGAACATAATAATTGATATAAAGCAAACGAATCATACCTCATATGTTCACGTCCGTGTTTGTAAAGAGGAATAAGTTTAAAGTTTTTAATATTATTTGATTCATTAAATCGTTGTAATTTGTAAAGTAATGAAATGAACGTGTACCATTTAGTTTGTAGTTCATGAAAATTTCCATTAAAATTTAAATATTTATGTAAAGCGTCTAAAAGTTTAAGTTCTGGTGAATTATTACTTTTTTTATTAAATAAAAAATCCAAAGTACTATAACTGTGAATATTAGGTCCAACAAATTTTAAAAATTTACGTATGCGATTATAGCAATGTACGACAATATTGTTCATTAGTACAGTTTCGTAATTCCTTGCCGCGAAATTGAACACATTTGCACAAAATGAACCATCATATTTATCTGTAAAACCGAATTTTTTACGTAATTGTTCATACTCAGTATCTAATACATATATAGCTTTACTTTTTGATTTCAAATGGTAAAAGAAATCCAAAATGCGCGGTTTCTGTTCAAAAAAATTATTATCGTTATTGTACAATTTTTTTGTGAAGGAATAGTAAATATGCAAAGAAAATTCTACAGTAAAATCTGATAAATTTAATACGTTTTCATTTATTTTATTATATATTAAATAACTTTTGTGAAACTGTTTTAAACTGCACTTAATTGTAAAATGTTCTTCATTTTCTTTTTCATTTAATTGACGTTTTGCCATTTGATCACTTGAAATTTATATACATATATGTACATGAAATTAAATTCTATACATACTAATTACTAACTGTCTTCTTGACAACATCCCTTCCAAGTTCCAACTGTAATCCAACTTCCAAGCAGGGATAAAATTCGGATTTTCTGAATTTGTACTTTTTTAAATCTGAAATTGTACTTATGAGAGTCAAATTGTACTAGAGCTATTTCTTCATATTGTGAACACGGTTCTTTACATTATATCTTATGCGGATATGTTTGTTTTCTATCTAAAGCTAATGTACTGATGTACTTGACAGAGCTTAAATGTACCGAATTCAGTAAAATTGTGTCGAAAATCGCATCCCTTCTTCCAAGTTGTGGTTGTTTTATATATAAATACATATATATATATATATATATATATTTTTTTTTGAATATAGGTAAAGAAAGCTAGAGAAGTAGAGAACTGGGGCTATTGTTGTTGTTACTGGAACAGTTAGTTCTAAAAAAATTAATCAATTTTATTAGTAGCAAGTAAAACCTTTCTTTCGCGGAAATTAAAATAATAAATTAATTAGATTAAAGGATAAAAGAGATAAAAATTAAGTCAAAATTTAATAAATAATTTTCTACCAATTAAACTATCGGATGATATGTCGCTCGCTGTAATTCTTAATTACTACATACTTAATCATTGAAGAAGAATACTCAAATCTCTTACAATTTTAATTTTATTTTTAGACTATTTATTTAAATATATTTATGTGATTCATAATACCTACTTTTATGTTTTATTTTACTTGTCCTGCATGAAAAAATGTATTTAATGTGTACCTACATGTACATATGCATATTGTGTATAAAAAATGTTATTAAAAATGACGTCGTTCTTCATATAGTTTTTCTTTTTGATACTCATATTCTCATACAGAAAACGTGATCTAAAAAATTATTAGCCACTAATTTTTAAAATGTTGAGTATTTCGAATATGCATATATATACATAGGTATGAAGATGTTTTTCGGAATAATTATGTTAAATATCAAATAAGAAATAAATGATTCAATGTCAAAACTTTTTCTTAAAAAAAACAAAAAGGACAAATTTAGATTACTAATATGGTAGTATCTACTTATAAGTTGTATCTCTTCTTTCTTTAAAACCTCATTTTTTTAGAAAGGTTATTAAGCTATTTTTGTTACAGATAGTTTTTTCTCGTTACATAAAAAGTAAAAATATTTCATTAAACTAATGTAGTATGTATGTTAAAAGTAAATAATTTATTATCATGAATTACTAAGAACAAAATAAAGATTTTTATCAAATTTTACGTGTATTAAACATTTATAAAAATATCATAATTTAACCTTTATCTTTTTATTTCAAGGTAAAAACTTTGAACTTATCTTATTTTGAAATAAATTTTTAAAAAATAATAAAACTTTTAAAATAGCATTGTAAATTTTAAAATGGTTTCCTTGAAAAATAAAGAGAAAAAAAATATAATTCTAGCTTTTTCAAGATATTTATAATGTTTCGTTGTTAGAAAAAAAATATATGTATATGTATGTATATACCATGATAGAATAAATTAATACATGATTTTATAATAAACAAAAACGAAAAAAAGGGTGGCTTTTATTCAACATATTTTTCTTCTTCTTCTACATAAATACAAAAGAGAAAAAAGGATAAAAGAGCCGATGTCGTTATTTTTTTTTCTTTCTGGAAAGTTAAATAATTTAAATTTCTTATATCTTTCTTTTCTTTTTCTATTTTCTTTTTCTTAGATTAATTTTTTTTTGTTACTTTGAAAATATATTCGTGTACATTTTTATCTTTTGTACTTATATCACATTTTTTATTTTTTATTACCTGTTCACTGGGTGGCTTACGTGGTTGTTTTTTAATACCTCTTCTTGCTCTTGCTTTTGCAGCAAAATATATTCGAATATAAACAAAAACCATTATACAGCTAGGTATATAAAATGATCCTAATGCTGAATATAAAACATAGCCAATGTCTTCACTTAGCTGAAAAGAAAAGAAAACAACAAATTAATATTCATATACGTATGTATATGACGAACAAATAAATTAATTATTAAATATTTTTGAAAGAAAAAAATATTGTTCATTAAGAAATAACAAATTGAAATTAAAAAATTTGCTTTTGAAAACTTCTTCTTTACAGATAAAAATAATATTAATGAATTACAAGAAACATGTCACAGTTAGTGCAATCCTTCTTTAGTCTTAATTTTATTTTTCTATTTTAATACGTATCTAATAAAAAAAAACATAATCATCACATATTAATCATCATAGATTATGTACAATGTATGTATACATTTACATATAATTCATGAATGACATTTTTTTTATTTGTGTCATCATCATCATAATAACTAACAAAATAAATCCTTTTTCTCTACTTTTTATGAACTTTTTCCTTGATACATGTATGTACTACTTTACAAGGTTATACATTCTATAAATAAAGTCATAATCAAAATTATTATGTGCGATTTTACGACATAAACTGTCCTCATTTCACATAAGTATTTAGTACAAGTACCAAAAAAGTAGGTAAATAAATGTGTGAATATATAGTATAGAGTATTTTTAAACAACTTCTAAAGCGTATATTGTGTATTATATTAATTTGTTTTTCTCTAATAAAAAAAAAAGTGAGTAGAAACTCATATTATTGAAAATTCTCTTATGAATAATTTTTTTTCAAAAAATTATCATTTTCTAGAATAGCTTTTCAAAAATATATTTTTATGTTGTACTATCATCATTATAACCGAGAAAATATAATCTTTTTTTCTTTCATATTATATTTGTGTAAATTTTGCTTTTATAAAATTCAGAATTTTTTTGGTAAAATAATGACTTGATTGAAATATCACAAGAATTATGATTAGAAATTTTTACAAAAAGAACACTTATTACAAACTTTAAATACTTATTATTAGACATCGAAAATACATATGCAAAATTTTAATTTAAAAAAGAAAAAAATTCTATGAGTATTTTTTTTATTTAAGTATTAAAATGAAAAATAAAACAAAGAAAAATGTTAAGAAAAAAGTAATTAAATTATATTCTTTATGAATGAAAATCTTTAAGCTTTATTAAATGAAAAATGCAATATAAGATATTTTCTTCACAATACATTTTTTTTTAAATTTCTCAATAAAATAAATCACAAAATATTTAACAGCTTCAGCAAGAAAACTTTGATATTCATCTTTTAGATATATGTATGTATATAGTATATGTATTTAAGTATAACCTGTTGTAGACCTTCTATAACTCTTTATAATAAATCATTCATCCATTTATCTATTTGAAGAATAAACAATACAAAGTAAAGAGCAGCAAGAAAGCTAATCAAAATTAAATCAGTTTCCTTTTCTTTTCTCATAAAATATAGAAGATATTGATTGTGATGGATGAAGTTAAAAAATTTTCTTTTTTGGTAAATCTTTTGAAAATTGCATCAATGTTTTAAAATAGAATCTTAAACTTTTTTAAAAGAAACATACATACAAGCTCTTTTTTACACTCCTTTCAAAACGTTAAAATTTTCTTTTTTAGTTTTATTTATTACAGTATAAAAGCTTAAAGTATAAGAAACATAGATTGTTTTCATTCATTCAGATTAAGATAAACTGATTCTGAAATATTCTGAATTTTTAAACATAGGTAGTTTATATTGACTATATACGAGTATGTACTAGTTATAATACTTAAAAAATGAATTCTTATATAAATGTTTATAATATTTTAAAGAAAAAGCGGAAAGATACCATTTCGAATTTAAGAAAAATTATCTAATACATACATATATGAAATGTTCATTGAAAGAAAAAGTTTTTTTTTTATAATGTAAAAAAGTAATAAGTTTTAAACAAGAAGAAAAACTTCATTATTCACACCGTGATTTTATTGTCTGTACGAAAAGCAAGATATAAAAAAGATTCAGAAAAATAAGTTAAAGAAAAATACAACAGGAAGGATACTACAATGTAAAAGTATTTATGTATATATATACAGTATTGAATATCCTTAAAACAGGATTAACAATCTTTTCTTCAGATTATTATGATATATGTATGTATGTAATATGTATGTATAAAAACATTTCCTTGAAATAAAGACTTTTTGAAAAAGTAATGTTCTGAAGCTATCATCACTTCATTTGAAAAAAGTTTAGTTAAATAATTCATAAGATTTAATGATTATAAAAAAAGATAAATATGTACATATGTATAAATGTATGTAGAATGTGAGTAAATATATGAAAAGATTAAAAATAACGATATTTTACTTTGTCCAATAGTTTTACGAAAATCCAACAAAAGTAATGGAAATTGTAATGTAAACTATGTCATATCGTTTAAACTTTATTAAACACCTACATATATTGTAATATAACTTTCTGTGTTATAAGTTATTTTATTTTTGTAAGAATTTATTTCTTTTTCATAATTTGTAACATTGAAAAACATAAAAATTGACAGGGATTAGAAATAGATAAGAAAAAGCTTCAGAAAACATGGTATTATGAATTTAGAATTCTGTTTGATAAAAAGATCTGAAATCAATAACCGTTTAAGTATTTATATAAATATATGTACATAATAATAATATACAACGAATCGATTGGTAATGATCTGTGCCATTGAAATGTAAAAATAATTAATTTCCTCATAAAGTATATGTAGGACCTACAAAATTGCATGAAAACATAAAACACCTAAACGATAGAATTTTTACTGGTATTTAACGTACGTACAATATATTTTAAAAATTAAGTATAACCAGTATAACATAAATTTATCACGTTACAAACTCTTATTGTTTGTATATCATACTTACTATATGATACTATTTTAAAATACATAATTCGTATTTTGTAAGTTGTAGTAAAATTTTCATATCAAACATATACTATGTAGGTAGATTTTGTTTATTATGAATGTAAAAAAGAAAATCTAATATTCGGAAGGATATTCTTAAAAAATCATGTCAAACATTTTTAAAAAAATATTTGAAGAGAAGTTGTAACTTACAGAGTAAATTCTTTTGTACCTTGTACATGCATACATAAGTACATATATTTAATATGTATTTATATCCTGAACAGATACCAAACTTTCATATATAGTACACTTCATATATGCATGTATATATATACATATGTATGTACGTATTACACAAAACAAGAATATATTCATAGTGCAATTTAAAATTTTTCACAATTGCATTTTTGAAATAGGTGAGTTTGGCTTTTTGGTGGTTATACGAAATAAAAGCGATTGAGAAACTAAAAAGTTTCTAGGTATTTTAGTATAGAAAATTTAAATTTAATGCATACATATTTTATATGTGTATGTTCTTACACATTTATATGTATATACAAAAATTGAATGTTAAATGAACAGGATAGGTTTTTGGTGTGTTAAAAAGGTTTGTGACACTTTTAAAAATGTTTTTTTTTTATAAAATTTTTAGTCATTTATACAGATATAAATTTACAAAAGATAAAAATCCTTTTTTTTTTTTTGAATAAAATTTACAAGCTCGAGCTTCTTTATCACTTTTTTTAAAATAAAAGTCAATTGGTTTTACATTTTATTTTTAGAGCATTTTTGTTTTAAAATTTTTTATCAACGAAAAAGCTTTTTTGGAAACTGAATTTGTACACAATTTATATTTATTTAAAAAATTTAACTGACTTCAATTTAAGTATATAAGAAAATGTTATTTTGTAAAAAAGGTGAACTTTTTAAAAGATTATTAAAAAAGATTAAATATTAATTCAAGTTTCGAACTTAAAAAAAAACATCTCTAATGACGATATGAAATCTTCAATTTAAAATGCCTTTTAAATATACATAATATACTATTGTAACTTGTTATATAGTAGCAATCGGTATTTTTGTTGTATTCCATTTTATTGCTTAAATGCATTTTTATTTTATTTATATTTTTGGTGAATGTACATTTTTAATTAGTTAAAGCAAAAATACTTGTTGTCCTTAGATTTTACTTCCTGAATTTGTGGTTTCTAAATAATAAATTTTCTTATAAATTTCACAGTTCACAAGTATTAATAAAACTTCCATTCTTCTGATATAACAACAAAAATAAATGATTTAATAACATCTCAACATTTTTATAATCAAATTATCCTTACTTGTTTTAGTTTATAATAATTAAAAAGTAAGTATACATATTATAAGATTTAATAATTATCATAATCAACAGACAATTTATTACAAGATTTATTGAATTGAAAAAAATACCAATATAATTAAAAAAACAGCTATACAAAAAAAAAAAAAGAAAAAAAAAAAATTTATTTTACTCTCTAATTAATGGAATGGTATTATTATATATTGTAAATAATACTATATCCAATTATTTTTGTTATTTTCTATCTAAGTTACATATATATTAAAATATCATTTGTATTTAATATTTTCTCTTTTTTTTTTGCAAAATAAGATCATCTAAAAATAAGATAATTTCCAATTTTCATATTAATTCACATTTAATTATTATGATGCTATTTCAGTAAAATGTTTATGAAATCATAAATAAACTTATAGGTACCTACATAAATTCACTCATATTTTAATTTTCTAACAAAAAAATCAAAAACCTGAAACTAAATAAAAATAAAGTTTAAATTCTATTATTATATATGTCATACATATACACATATTTATATACATATGTATATGTATACATATTCCCATATTATATATATTTTATTTTATATACATATGTACATATATATTTTCTATTAATGTTCGGAATTGTGTATATATACATACTTATATATTTATTTTCAGTAGTAGTTCAATGAGGTTAATGAATGTTTATTCAAAAAAAAAAAAAACAAATCTACACAGAAAAATTCTAACATTTAACATAGCCATATAGAATTTATTGTAATTATTTAAGAATTCTCATTTTCTCATTTATATTTATTTATACTATATAATTATACTATATACTATATATATTTACATACTGTAAATATTAGTATTATAATTGTAGATATTTATACTATACATTTGTAAATATATCAGCTCAATAAAGTCATTAGTACTTCAAGAAAATATTTCATGTAAATTTTCAAATAAACTTTCTTTTCATAAAGACAAATTAATCTTTCATCATTTAATGATTTGCAATGTTACCATTTTATTGGAAAAACGATTTATGCTTTAGT
This sequence comes from Bombylius discolor, assembly GCA_939192795.1. NCBI lineage: Eukaryota > Metazoa > Arthropoda > Insecta > Diptera > Bombyliidae > Bombylius > Bombylius discolor. Next base: position 141,978 of record OW584241.1, on the reverse strand, counting down.
TTAAAACAAATAATACACACACATAAATACATACGTTCTACAATATTTTATGATACGAATACTATAAATGAAAAGAATCATACTGTAGAATATTCATTGTTATTATAAAATTTTTCCTGATATTGAAGTTTTAAAATTGTACAATTCATTCATTCATAGAATAAGAGTACATAAAAATACAAATAATAAAGCCAGTAACAAACTTAATAATCTAAAAAATGTGTACTTATTACAAATATGTATATATGCATCTCCTTTTATTGAATTATTTTTAGTTTATAAACTTGTATTGATATCTTTGAGAATATCTACAATACATAAACACACCAACTAAATGAGCCCATTTTCGTTAATAATTACGTATAAAAATTTTTATCTTGCTTTTACAGCAATTTTTGAAAATGTTGATATACATAAGTATGTATCATACATATGTAGGTATAAGATAATTTAATCGTTTTTAAAAATGCATTTCTTCCGACATATGTATAAGGTTTTTCAAAATCTGTCCATTTCTTTTTCAATATTTTCGCAAAATCTCTATAAGAACTTTAGTCGAACATAAAAAAATCTACCCTATTGAGTTTTATTAATGATGTGATATAAGGACTGGCTCTCTGTCAGTAAATAAAAAATTGTCTATAATTTATATTTTATAAATAATTATGCTCTGCAATAAAAGCAATTTTTACCGTTTTTTTAAAGATGGCATCTTTTTCCTCGTCACATACAAATAAAAGTTGAAATTTACTTTCAAAGTTATTCATAGACAATAAAATTTTACTAAAAGAAGAAAATGCGCATATTATTATTTTTTGCGCATTTTATTTTGTGTTTTAATTTTTTCAGATTACTTTTTAGTTTTTGGTAGAACCTAAAAGATATAAAGGTGATGCTATCTTATAGAATTAGAAAAATTTATATGTACCTAAGTATATAGATATCAAGCACAAACAGAATAATTTCATTTAATTTATTCTGAATGTACTTTACATAAAACAATTTGAACACTTAGGAGGTACAACAGATAGCAAAAATTGTTTTATTAATTCACATTAATTAAAATAAAAGAAAACAGAATTAAGTAAAATACGAAAGATTTAACTAGAAACCTTAACAAATAAACAATAATTTATTTTTTTAAATATCAAATTTAAAAGAAAAAATTTCATTAATTACTATATTTTCGTGTATCTTACGTCATTTACAAAAAAGAAAAAAATGTTAAATGAAAAATATTTGAAAGTTAAAATATGTAAATATCATACTTTGAATTGATGGAATATTTTGTTTTTAATATTTAAAGAAGAGTATTTACAGAAATATTTTAAAAATCGTTAAACAAAAAATATTTTATGAAAATATATATTTTAGAATAGAAATAAATAATACCTCGAGAAGTAAATACCTACACATACATATAATTCCATTGATTTTTGTTCGATTTTATGTTCATTTTAACTATACTGTATTCTACTATAACAATTTTTTATTCGCAAAAGGTTGTGACCAATATTGAAACACGTAAAAATTAATAAATAATGAGCAAAACTTATTTAAAATTTTTGTATTTCTAAACAAATATTTTATACACAATTGTTTCACATCCAATTGTTCAACACAAAATTTCATCATAAAATTATTATAACAAAAAAAAAAAAAAATTTAAATAAAAGATAAAAATGCAAGCTAACAATTTCTTCTATTTATTTTCCAGAAAAACTTAATCGGAAATTCTGTAAAATCAGTTGTGAACAAGATTTTCTACTTAATTGGAATTTAAATTGAGGTTTTAGTTTTTGTAAATATTTGATCACTAAAAATTTCATTACAAAAAAAAGAATTAAAGAAAAAAAAAATGAATTTAACATATGTAGAAAGAAAAGCACCAATTGAGGTTTGAAACTTTCTAGTTATGATGATCAAAAATTCAATTATGTATTATGTGCTACAACTTTGGTGTCTGTATTCAAAACTCTAATAATTTGCTATTAAAGTGGAATTGTTTTTAGAAATTTAGCATCCAAAAAAATATTTTTAAATTTTTCTAAGATTATACAAATAAACTACAATATATCACGTACTATCACCATATCAAAAGAAATTGCTATAAAATTCTTTATAGCTACCACATCAAGCTCTTATATGTATGTATGTACCTACGTACATACATATGTGTAATATTACTCTTTCATTTTAAAAAAAATTTTAGATTAAGATTTTAATAGTTGAACAACCTAATTTCAAAAAAAAATTTAATCTCAATTAATTCCAATTCAAACAAAGTGTCCTGTTGACTACAATAATAGTTAAAAATAGAATAAACAAATTCACTATGAAATCTTTTCCATTAAAATTATTTTCTCTATTTTTGTCACTTTACATTTTTGTCATCCTTTATTTAGCTTTTTTTTTTGTAGTTTTATGAATGAAAACAAATAATTTCATGTGCTCAAAGGAAAATTTTGTTCTATTACATAACCAAATAGAAAATTGTGTTAAAATTCTCTTAAGGATGCAAAAAAAAAGAGCTAACAATTTTTTCAAATGGCAATAAAGCAGTTGTGTGCTACTAAAAAATTTTGTAACTGTTTGTACTTACACAAATATTTTTTTTAAAACATGTATGAATATGATATAAGAATATTCAAATATGTATGTATGTATGTACATATATACATTATTTTATATTATTTTACCGAATACGAATATAAAGTTTATATAGCGTACCTACTATACATATGTACGTATGTACATATAATAATTTAGTCCGTTTTTTATCTTTTTGTCTAACTTTTTATTTTTCTTTTTACTTTATACTCTCGCGTGCAAAAGAAAAACTCTGTGTAAGATTTTTTATTACTGATATATATGTATGTATGTGTATAGTATATTATATTATATATATATATATATATAAATATATGTATATGTACATATATACATATACATATAAAATGTTCCATTATAGTATTTAAACAAATTCGCATGCATATTTCTCTATTTTGTTGTCCTTCATGTACTCCTTCATCAAAACCTTGGTCTTAATGTACCATAGACAGAATAAATGCCTTTTTTATTTTTCTTTTTCTGATCTTCATTTATCCCAACAGCATTTCTTATTCATTCATGATTTTTTTTATTCAATATTCTGTGATTATTCTCATAGTTATGTATATTATGTTTTTTATCTGTTATTTTGTTGTTTTTTCGCATTGTTTTTTTTTAGAAATTCATTTTCCTTTTATATATTTTTTGTGTAGATACTCATTATATGTACATATATATGTATATATGTATATATATAATTTTGTTGGAATTTCCGTATTAAAATTCCTCTGCCCAGAATTCTTTTCATTTAATGCTTTTTACTATATATACATATTTTATTCCTGACAGGCATACAGTTTTTTTTTTCTTAAGCATATATAACAAATGTATACAGATAGGTATAAATATACAAACAAATAAAATTTACTGTGAAATATTCTACATACATAAATATGTATATGAACATAAATATATGGAAAATTGTTTGCTATCCTGTCAGTTACTATTCTAGTAGATTATTATCATTTAACATATTAGTGTACTTTATTTTAACTTGATTCTTTCATTTTTAAATTAGAATAAAGCGCTTTTGTAAAACTGAAGTAGTGAATTTTATGTGGAAATGTAAATGAAAATTTCTTCTATTCTTAATTTTGCCATATGATATGGCTTTCCATCATTATTTATTATTCCTCTTGAAGAAGGTTCATCATGACAAGAATTTTTAAAATAAATTTTTTTTGTTTTTTTTAAATTTGAGTTTATTAACAAAATTATATCTAAATTTTTATTTTTTAAGAAATATATTATTTTCGGAAAATTTTTATATTTACGCTATCCATTAAGTTTTAATTTAATTTTTATTATTTTCAATTTTTTCTCAAAATTCAATTAAAAACTTTCTCTAAAGTTCAACAGAGAGTACATTTTTTTTTCTCAAACTTTACCTGATCCAGTACTTAAAATGAATTTTAAGCAAATTATGTATGTATTAGATAGGTACATATACCTACCTACTTACAGAATTTTTTTTTTTTTTTTTAAGTTTGTGAAAGTACACATAAAATTTTATATATCACGTATTCATGCTGATGTATCTTTTTCGATTAATTAAAAAGATACAAGAAAACATATTATATACGTACATACATACATACTTAAAAATAATTTTCAGTTAAAATTGAGTATAAATGTATTATGTAAAAAGTAGTAATAAAGATATGTATTTAGAAAAGGAAAAATTTTAAAATCTTCTTCTTTATTATATGTAAGATATTTTTTTATATTTTTCAAATTAAACAACGAATAACAGTTTATCAAGATTTTCAAATACATAATATATACATTTGTATGAACTCAAAAATAATTTACAGAAAGTTAATTATCAATAATAATAGGAATAAAAATTTACGACTCAATAAACTGTCAAGAAAAATGCAAATGCGTACATAATTTATATCACCTTATTTCCAAAGCACTTTATAAGACTTATCAAGAATTTGAGTGAATTTTTGCAAAAATAATCTTGGCATCGTAATCTATCTTAAAAGTTTAACTTTATTTATAATAAGGAAAATTTTACCAAATATATATTTTTATTTATGTAATAGTGTTTATTTTTCAGTATTTCCTAATTGATAAACGTTTTGAATACAAATAAAATATAAAAATAAAAATTTAAATAAATATTGTAGCTTACATATAGATATATGTAGTATGTGCATATGTGGATTTTTAAGCATGAAAAATGTTTCAAATGAAAAATTATTATTCAAGTGCATTTTACATCACATTCATGTACAAAATAAAATGTGTCATTCACAATAAAAAAATTTTTTTTCAAGGACATTTTATTATAAAAAGTTTTACACTTCAATTGAAACTAGGACGTTAATCATCTTGAAATATACTTTATTGAAAAATTACACTTTTGAATTTATATTTTTTTCCATTTTGTATTTACATCGAAAACAAATTCTATATGCAATTTCAGCTGATATGATGGAGAGTAATTATTCAAGTAAAAAGAAGTACAACCCCTCCATTAATTTTTTTTTTATTTAAGTATTTATTATTTTTAGATGTGTTCAATAAAATGTTTTTTAAGTGAATGATTCTTTTATACTTTGTACATATCTACATATGTATATACATAGTAGTAATAGTAGGTACATCAGTAATTAAAGTAAATTTATATAGTATATAGACAATAATTTAATTTTTATTGCTTTTTTTTATTTTTGCTTTAATTTTTATGGGTAAATATATATGTTTTTATTAACTATAAACTTTAATCGAAGAAATATGTAGAGGAATAGCAGAGAATATTCGTTAAGCATAATAATCATCCATTTAGAATAGTTATGTGTATATTGATAACAGAAAATAAATTAATTAATTGCGCGTATATATTATAAGAAGATATAAATTAATACAAAGAAACATATGTACAGAAAAGGCGAACTTTTATATGTATAAGAGACAAATAAAAGAATATAATCCTTAAATGTCACCTTAAGTGTCAAACAATGTCATTTTCTTTTTTATAAAAGTGTTTTATTTATATTTTATTTCTTTATATGTATAAACTAGACTACCTATAAACACACTTTTTATGTTATATATTTAAACACATTATTTCAACATTAAATTAATGATAAGTTGAATCAACTTGTTTGCTCATAAAGGGCCATTTAAAAAGGTTCAAGTTCTTTTATTTTTTCTAATATTTTATGTTGCCGAGTTATTTGTTTATATTTTATTTTTATGTAATATTTTTCTTCTTCTTGAGAATCTATCATTTTATATTAAGAAATTATATAATCAGTGTAAGTAGTAAAAAAAATATTATATTAAAATAGTAGACAAAAAGGAAGAACAAAAGCCTCAATGATACTAGCTAAAGACAATAAATAATTCTGTCAACAAAACAAATAAAAGTAAAAGAATTTCTGAACATAAGAAAAGTCTAATGATGAAACCAATAAAGCTAAAAAAAAAGTAAAAAATAAAAAAAATAGTAAGGACTCTTGTTTTTATGTAATTGTAGAATGTCTGGCAGTTTTCCGACCAAGTACAAAATTCAAATACATAATACAAGATACATATAAGTATTTGTCTTTTGATCGGAATTAGATACATTAGTGATACTGAAGGAAATAAAAATGAGAATAAAGCCAAAGATACAATTTTGATAAAACTAAACTGAGAAAAAAATAAATAAATAAATTGAACAACAAAAATTTATCAGAAAATATTTATTTGTTTTTGGATTCAAAAAATATTCGAAGAAGAAAAAAAATTAAGAGACGAAAAAAAATAGGAAAAGATGAATTAAAGAATATGAAACTAAAAGGACGTACATATATTGAATAGAAGGTACATATATGTATACGTATATATCTTTACTTTAAGCTTTAATATTTCATGAGATGACCAAATTTTTGGATAGATTGAACGTATCGTATAGTAAATGATTTTTATGTCCTATATATAATTTTTATATGTACATATATGTATATGTATTAGATAAATAAAATCCGAAACTCTTACATATGTAATCTGTAATGGTATATCTTACTATCATGTGTCTAAATAAACCGTATACTATGTATATAGTTATTATTAAGCTTTTCTGGTCAATGTTATGTCAAAGACATAAAAAAATAACTTTGATGGATATGCGGAAACTGTCACGGCGAAAACGACATTTTTTTTTAAATCATCAATTTATCAGAATTGAAAAATAAGTTTACCATGTGAAAACTAGAAATGAGCAGGACAAAAAAATACAATACCTACATGAAAGCGATTACATATTGATGAATCGTTTCTATTTGAAATGCTTTGCTAATCAATTTTTTTCCTTGTCTTGTTTTTGCTGTTCTTAATTCATAATTATGCGGTACACAATCAATATTTAATCCTTATATGTATACATGCATATAAAAGGATTAATTTAAGCTGTTTTGATAATTTGTAAAGTGATACATACAAAAAGCCTTCAAGTAAAATATTATAGCTAAGCTATATACATATATAAGTAAGTATGTATATCTATTATACAATAAATGTGACATCTCGAATTGTATTGTTTATTTTTCATTTTGTCACTTTCGATAAATATCTATATATCTATGTACATATCTATCGAATAAATTACTTATGTGGTTGAAATGAAATTCTAATTTTTTCTATCTTTTTAAAAATTTTATTAATTAAAAATATTTCCAATACAATTGATATTAAATAAATTTAAAGTAAAATTTCTAGTATTGCAATTAAAAATAAAAATAATTAGTTTGTCCATTTTGTTTTGTTTTTATAAAGTTTTCGAGTATGTGGGTATATAATCATTAATTTTGTTTCTTCATATTTTTTCTGTGTTTTCCTATAAATCTTTTGTTTACAAATTCAGAAAAAAAAATAAAATAATATAACATGTATGAAAAATATAATGAATTAAATTATTGTCGTCAACAAGGATAATTGAAAATAGAAAAATGTGTACGTACTTTATTTTTCTTGTTCCTTATTTATTCCTTTTTTTTCCTGCCAACTGTGCATGCATAATGAATCTATACATACGAAAAACGTCTAATATACATAAATACTTTTATATACATTTTTTATTTTATATATATTTTTTTAAATAAAAAATATGAATATGTAAATGAACGAAAAATGGAAAACACAAAATACAGATAAACTTAAATTTGTACACACTTTATATACGTATAAATATTTTTTGAGTTTCTACACCCTTATATCTATGGATCACAGAACATTTCTTTTAAGTAAATCATCCGCTTTTAATATAATTCCCTCATCTTTTTTGTTTTTTTTTTTTTTTGTGCTATTATTTATCTGCATAATTCAATTATATTATGTAAAAATATAACTTGAAAAAAAAATTATCAAAAGAATATACTAATAGCCACTTATATAGCTACTACATTTCATTCTTTTTTCATTTCTTCACTAGTTCTTTCTTCCTTTCTTCTTCTTTTTAATAATAATAAAATTCAACGTCGGGTGCTTTTAATTCTACTACATCGTTATTGTCTACCATCTGAGAGTTAAATTATAATAATATTTTTTACCGCGAATATTTTAAATTTTATTCTGACGAGTGATGATTTTAATATTTTTATTTGTTTTTTGTCTTATTTTCAGTTTTGGTTTTTATTTTCACATCTATTTTTTTTTCCTTTTTCCTGTTTTCAGTTAATAAAAAAAAGTATTTTAATCTTCAATAAACATTAAAAAATGTCACCCTACGCTTATAAAAACAAAAACAATAAATATTTTAGGATAAAAAACATATTCCATATTACTTTTAGAGAAATTTTCAAAGTGATAAATGCTAATTTTATGATTAGTTGATGCAAGCTTATTTGCAACTTAGCATAATGTATTTTTCTTAAAAGTTCACGTTGTATGAAAAATTCTAGAAAATTAGTTTGAAAAGAAGAAGAAAGTAAAAACAAAAATAAAATGGGACTGAAAGAAATAATAAATTTTCAAAGAAAGAAAAGGTGAATTTAAATGAAATACATAATACGATAAAAATTATTTTCGAAAATAAAATTTTGAAATTTTCATTTACAATTTAGTCATAAAATTTTAAAAACAATTTAAGCAGCTTTCAAATAAAAATTTACTTTAAATTTCAAATATAGAAAAAATATTTTCTATTTTTTTTTTATAAAAAAAAAGTTTATTTTTTATTTCAGCATTTTTTTTTTACGTATGTATTTTTGTCTTTAAATTTTTTCCAACTCATTCACTTTTCTTTCACTTATTATGACTTTTAAATTTTATGTTTGACATATGTACATATACATACACGCACGGGTTTTGTACTTCTTTTAGCTATTTGTATATAATGTATCACGTGAAATAAAAGTACACATTTCTCAACATTTTAATTTCACTTTCTTTATGAAACTAGCCATGGTTGCTTTTTTATTAAAAATTTACAATAGTTCTTTTTTTATTCTGGATTTGTGTATCCAAAAATCCAAAAAATCTGAAAAATATATGCACATATATATAGTATATACATATATTTAACAGAAAACACAAAACTGGTAGTTGTGTTTATAAAGCTTTTTTTAATTCACTTATTTTTATTTTTATTTTTTGAGTGTTCTTTTTATCGCAATTTTTGATGTAACAAAATATATATTATCATACGAGTATAATAGAATAGATGGCGTAAGTGGACTCCAAGGATGACGTCTTTATGTAATGTTCCTGACGCATGATGCTTCTTGATATACGATTTATCCTTAGAATTTATTTTAATGGATGGTGGAATTTTTCAATGACAGCAATTTATTTGATGATACACAAGAAATAAAAACATGAAAAAATAGCAAAAAATATGAAAGATGAAAATAAGCAACATACCAAAAACCAAAAATAAGGAGCAAAAGGAGATGTATAGTACACATACAAATTTTGGTTTAAGAAATAAAGGAGGATGATGATGATGATAATGATAATGTTGTTGTCACACATGAAATACCACGGTAGACAGTCAGAGCATTTTAAAATGAAAACCACTTAATCAGGAGGATAGCAAGTGCTAATGGTTAATGCTTTTAAGCAATTTTATTTTAAGTGAACCTAAAATATTTTGATTAATTTTTTCTTCTCTTTTCATACTACCATGTCTTTTTTTTCTGCTTTTTAGTGTATTTTGTTGAATTTGTTTTTTAGGTAAAAATAAAAAAAGACAAAGACATTCTTTTGCTACAAATACATACAGAAAAAAAAGGCAACATCAAGGACGTTTGAGGAGGAGGATAAAAAAAATATTTCTGAACGCTCTGATTGAACTTTCGTGTGTTAGAAGTTATAACATACACACATACATACATACATATATAAAATGTGAAGAAAAAAAAATAAAAATAAAGTGTGAGAAAGTTATTACAATTAGGGTGGAAAAATTAACTATTTAAAATAGTTTTATTAAATTTATTATTGTAGTATGATAAAAGTTCACAAAATTCTAAACTTTTCTTGTTGAAATCGACAAACAAAAGAGAATACTTCATAGGTTCATTTCCTCTTTTTAACGAAAGAATATAATATTATATTCAAAGTAATTAACGTTTCCATTTAACCTTCTGTTTTTTTTTCCTTTTTCCTTGAATTTTTTATTCCACTAATGATGATTGATACAATAGAAAAAAGAAAAGAAAAAATAATCCCACGGAAAAAAAAATTCAAAAGAACTGTAAAATCAAGAAAATATGCTGAACTTATTATATTTTGATTAAAATTTTAAAAGGAGTAATTCCCTTAGGCATTCATTCTATTTCCTGATTTGAAAGTTTAATGAGAGAATATTTGAATTAATGAACATTTTCACAATCACTTCCTATTGTAGAATTTCAATGAATTTTTCAATATGATAAACGAACTTTAAAAAATATGAAAAGAAAAAAAACTAGAAAATTCCAAACATTCTTTGTTAGAGATGAAGGGGGCAGATACAATTATAAAAAAAAATTATGTAAACTTCTCATGAAATTGTCCTAAATTAAAAAGAAAAAAAAGTTACAATATTATTAGAAGTGTGCATTTGGCAGAAGAAATTATGCTTTAGTAGAAATTATTTTAATTTTAATTATAAAAAGAAAGATTGTATTTGAAAGTTGGAATAATTGAAAGTTGAATAGTACTTTGAGTTTAACTTAAAAGTTTAAAAAGTGTAAAAAAATGAAAATAGAAAATGAAGTAAGCAATAAATAATATATAGAATATTTAAAGTAAATCCAAAGGCTTCAGATTTTTGTGCTTCAACATAAATAGTTGTGGTTACACTGTTCTGTAATTGAATTTAAAAAAAAAATTAGAAAAAGTTTTCTGTGTATATTCTTTGCAATATAAGAATAGAGGTAGGTACAGGTAGAGTACAGGTAGGCTATTCATTAAATGCTGGAAACGGTAAATAATATGTTTTTTTTTTCTTTTTAGGTTTTTATGTTTTATTACAATGGGGTAGTAAATTTTAGAAAAAAAACCACAAATTTTGTTTCGTGTTTATGATTATTGGTAAATGGTTTGAAATTTTTCATTTTTTTGTTTTAGCTGCATTTTGCTTGTGAAATTTACAACGATTTTTCAATTTACATCGCGGTAATTTTTTATTTTCTTATTATATCTACATACATATACATATACGTATATTTTTTATGATAAATTATAACACGTCTTTAAGTATACACTAAACATTTCACAATACTATATAACATACATAAATCTTAAAATAATAAAAAAAAATAATACATTGCTGATATAATGCTTACATTTTAAAGTAATTTTGACTGTTTTTAAAAGATAGGTGAATAAAATATAAGTGTATCTTATTAAACAACACGAGGAAAAAAAACAAAATTTAAATATAATTTATACACAGCGATTTGCTGTTTTACTTAATCGCGTGTACCTTTTCTTTACATTATTTAAACAAAAAAAAATTGCCTAGTTATTTTTCATTGCAAATAAATGATCTATCATTACTCTACCTCAATTTAAAAATCTGTACAAAAACAAAATAAGAGAAATTACTACAAAAACATAAAAATACATTGTGTTCTTAATCTTTCATCATTCAACAAAAAAAAAGCAAAAAAAAGTATGCAATTTTAATACTTTAAATATTTCCCGTTTTTGTTATTAATTTATTTTGTTTTTAACGATTTTGCCTGACAACATGCAATAAATATTTTTACAATTTATAAGATAAAAACTTTTATTAATAATTATGTGTGATTTAAATTGAATTATAATCTTGGAAAAAAAATTTGAAATTCCAATTATTAAAAAAAGTCCATTTTAAAATTCACACGTACTTTAAAATACCATTTCTTTCAATAAGCTTCGTATTTTTTATCAGAAATCATTTTTCAAAATGACGTTACACATGTTTTATAACATTTTTAAATAGTTTCATCAATTTATTTTAATATTTTCCCCCCATTGTTTCATTTTGTGTTATGTATTGTTTTATTTTTATCTTTATTTCATCTTAAATCTTTTCATTTGCCATGGTAAATGTATTTTCGAAAAACTAATATATAAAAATGCATGAAGATTATAGAAGAAGAATAAATTTATTTATCTAAAAATTCACGAAATTTAAAACTTATTTTATCAATATTCAACACAATGTATAATAGAAAATTTAAAAAAAAAAAACATATCCATTTTTATCCTTTTTTCCAATTTCTTGATACGCTTCTGTTCATCTGAAAAATTTATTTTTCATATTTTTTTCTATTTTGCTTTCTACTATTTATAGTGACAGTAGACTTTTGTTATGTAAATGATTCACCATTTACTTAAAATTCGAACTTAATAATAATGTTACTACTACCACTTCTCTATTATTTGTTAATCATAAGGTATATGTATTAGGATTTCTTAAAGATCTTTTTTATTAAGTTTTTAAATTAGATTTTTAATTAAAGTTTCTTTATTTTATTTTTACATAAAAAATTATTCATTTCAAATTATTGTTAAAATTCCAAAGAGACTTAATTTCTTCTTTGTTTTATTCTATATACAAATCAAAGGAAGATCAAGTACACATATAAATTAGTACATTGTATCATTTTGTAGCAATAAGAAATTCGCCTAGGGAACAACCTAATACTCACAAAAACAACTGTCATATAGACTTCAATTTTTTATGTGAAAAGATTTTTTATTCATTTTCTTATTTCCATCGTTCTTTTTTTCTTTTTTCTTTTCATTTTTTTAAATTTGTAGAACAAGATATAAAAAATTGTGGCCGAATTCATTTTCACATTTAATGAGATAATATATTTCCAACGGCAGAATTAATTAACGTAAAAAAAGAACTTTTTTGTATTTTGCCGTAAGCTTTTTACGTTGGTACATACAAAACTTTCATTTTTTTAGTTAATTTTATTTTGAAAAAAAAAGCAAGAAAAATTTAAAGATTTAGTGTCAACTTTAAACCAAATGGTACATGAACAACCTGAAGCCTTAAGGTAACTTCTAGACTTCATTCGTTTTTTGTTTTCAAAACTTATATCATATTTTTGTATTTCAATATTAGTTTTATTTATATGTCGGTTTGTTTTTGAAGCTTTATTTTTGTTTTTTATTACACAAAAGTTAAAAAAATTATTTGCATTTCGTTAGATAAAAGACTACAAAATTTCTATGGGAAAATTATAGTGACGTCAAAATAAAAAGAGAGATTCGAATTCGACATTAGACTACTGTTATAAAACTCTTATGAACTATATATGTATGTAGGTATATTAAATATGTACATATTAAAGTGTATCAGATTTTAGTATTTGTATTTATTTAGAGTATATAAGCAGATGATGTTTTCATTTTATCTTTATATGGAACGTAATACGTATACAGAAAATCTGTATGCGATATACTTATTATCTTATGCATATGTATACGTATAATACACGTCACTGTAAATTTGTTGACGTAAGATAGTATAATATTTTTTGTTATTGTTTTTTACTGTTTTTCATTTTGCATATAACGTACGCGTATAAATAATGTACTGTTTATTTTTTGATACATAGAAAAAAGAAAATCTTTAATCTAGTAATTCTTAGATATAAAGTATCATTTTGATATTTTATTTTGATAATAAAAACTAATTGCGTATAAAAATGGAAAGGAAAAAAGGATCAAAAAACTTTATTACATTATAAAAAAATTACTACTTTCATTTTTATAACAATCTTTTATAACATTTATATCGCACCATTAGAATGCAAACAAGATGATGATGATAATAATGTTAATATCTTTGATAGTTCATATTACACAATCAAAATTAAAATAATAATTATAATAAAAATAATGAACACCTACTTAAAAAACATTCAAATAAAACTAAATAATAGTAATACACTCACTCACTCATATTACATATTACTCACATAATATAATATGTATACTTACATATAAAATAGATAAATTTTAATATTCTGCTAAATTAATATTTTCAAGTGGCATTTTTCAAATGACAAACAATTAAAAAAATATATACATATATGTATTTTCAAAATTCCAATGTTATTCTTTGAAAATTTCTTTAATACACTTATTATTATTATTGTTTCGCTTTAGTCCTGAGTAGAGAATACAGCCTCTATAAGTTTTATTTCAACGAACCATGCATATTGTTAGTTAGTTATTAGTTGTTATCTTAATATCGTTTCATGAGTATTCTACTTTAATATTATATATGTACATGTAGTACTTAAAAAAGCAGTTATTATGTATTATAAAAATTTAGGAATACGAACTCTTTAATAAAGCGAAAAAAAGCAAGAGTGATTAAAATTAAGAGGTTGGTTCAAGAGAGGAATTGTTATTTTATACACGATATAATAAAAACTTTTGATTTATCATTTACAATTTCATGAATATTCTCTAAAACAGTCATTAACCCTAAAACCGTATATGGGGTACTCAATGCCCCAAGTCATTTCAACTTTTAAAATTATATATTTTCATAGGTACTTATTAGAAGACATACACAATAAAATAAAATGTTTTGTTTTTTTTTAAATATTCTATGAACACACTCATACCTTTATTTAGGTAAAACAATATCCTTATTTCTGAAATCTACGGTTTTAAGCTTATTTTGTATGAAAATTAGGGGCATAGAATGCCCCACAATACGGTATTAGGTAATTTTAAGCGTATACGGTTCTAGGGTTAAATCCTTCATATGGTTAGCTTATAATTCCATCTTATAGAAAAGAAAATCAAAGAAAAATACATATAGTTACAAGTAAACATCATTTAATGTAAAAAACCATAAAAAATACATCAACAACATTATGTTTCTTTTCTTTTGATTTATGTACGATACATGCAGATATGTATGTTAAAGTTACAAAAATCATCAAATCCAGTAGTAATGATGACATCTTTATTTGTATATGTAAAAATGTATCCTTTTTGATACATATTTATATATGCTATTTTTTCTTTTCTTTTTAGTACATGATATATAAAACCGGCCATAAAAAAATAAAATGGCATCAGCAAAAATAAAAATAAAAATGATTGGTATAAAACATGAAATTGGATATAAGGTCAAAAGAAAAAGAATTCATTAGTTTTTTGTGCTCTGTCATGGAAAATTAAATGCAATTTATTGACGTAACTCTTTGATTTGATTCGATTTCAAAGAAAAGAAAAAAAGATATTTGATAAATAAACGAAAAAGGAGAAACAAGATACATGAGTACATGCATACATACATGTTATGTATATATGTACACACATATGTATTATTTATATTCAGTATTTACCCTCATATTGATTTTTTCATTTTCTTTTATATATCAGTACTAAAAAAAAATTGATGCAAAATTTAAATCTTCTACTGATATTTTTCATCACAAAAGAGTATATAAAATTTTCTTATGTTTAACTATTTACTTCATTTAGTACTATTAGTACTATTCTTTATAATACTTAAAATGTGTTTACTTTTCTTTCATCTTTCAATACGACTCAATATCATTTGGTGTGTAATATTAATATACATACATACATATCTACTTATTTTTTTTGTTTTGTTCTTTATTACAGCTCATTCGAGCTCACGTAAAAAAATTTCTACTTTCACATCCATACATATGTATATCAAATTCATTGAACACTCGTACATACATCACAATCTTTTACTTCATTAGGAATAGAATTAAAATCTTCTAACAGTAGTTTACAAATCCGATAATATAAATATGAAAAAATAATCAAAATTATTTTCCTGTTATAGAGATTATAAATTAATTTATTATTAAACGCTTATTTACTTTTGAATAAAGGATGAAAAAAGGAAATTAAATAAGGAGAATTCATAGGAACTATTTTAAATAACAAAACTCATGAAAAGAAAAAATCGATAAATATTTTCAAATGATATGTATATTGTTATAAATAATAAATTCAAATTGAAAATGCCAGACTGATTTATATCGCGATTAAGAAATTACAAATTTAAATTAAAAATTTATATTAATAGAATTAGGTGTTATACATTTACCATACATATGCATATATTTTATCTCAAATAACATTATAAAAATCATAAAATAATGAAGGGGACAAAAAAAAAAAGAAAATTCTTACGTCATGTTTATACAAATTTCTTTAAATTTATCATTTTCATCATAACTTCGATTTATATTTCTTCTAAGTTAAATTTTTGGTTATTGAACCCATAAAACTGATATAAATAAACGTTAAGTAGATTTTCATCAATCTACATTATGATTTCCAAAATTAATGCTTTTTGTATATTCCACAAAGGAAATAAAAATATTTATATATACAGTGTATATGTAGGAATAAATAACTTCTTAAATCACTGAAATTCAATGACTTATGTTATATCGTATTTCTGTAATAACTAAGATTACAATATCCAAAAAAAAAAAAAAAAAAAAAAAAAAAAAAAAAAAAAAAGCGATTTAAGCAAGTTTTATTTTATATAAATTTTGCAAAATAATTCATAAAATTTTCATTATGGATTAAAATTTAATAAGATAAAATTTTTTTTTTAATGTTGACAATGAATCGATATTCTCATAGTAATGTAACGAATTTTAAAGCTATGTTTAATAATTCATTTATTAAAGGACTTTTTTGTAATATCTTCTGAAGATATTTTATGATTTATTTCGAATATCAGAATATCTCTATTTTTTGCGTATAAAAAGACAAAAAACCTACATCAGTAAAAATTTGGTGTATTTTAAAACATATAATATACATATATCTAGTTAAAAAAGTTCGTTTAATTTATTAAATACTTCAATCACTTGGAATTAAATAATTACACATTTGACATTTTTATCGGAACTAAAATTTTTTGGAAAGCTGTGTAATTTTATTATTTTACTGTTCTTCTGAATAAGTTTAAAAATAGAGAAAAAAAATGCATCTTTTTTATAAAAGTTTTAATTGATTTTTGATAGTGTATTTGATGACAATTTATACTTTTTTAAATAAATAAAAATAATTTTTAAAGATTTTTATTTTAAAATAAAATAAGCCTAAACTTAAATATATATTATAATACCACTTTATAAAAAACATTTTAGCAGTTTCTAATGAATTTTCATATAAGTTGCCTGTAACTGTTGCTTTTATTAGTCATTATTCTTTTTATTTGTTGTGTAATCTTTCATCCGTCTAAATATATTTTTTACCATAAAAAAATCAAATAAACAAAATCCTTCAACCGATATTTTTTTAATAATCTTTGATAATAATCAAAATTGTTAATCAATAATTATATTATTACATACTTTGTCATATATCTATTAATTTCGATTTCTCATTAAAAAAAAACAACTTTTATCTCTTGTCTATCATTATTAAATCTCATTACAATTTTCCAAATATATTTTAACTCATAATAAACAGTATGTATATATACAGGAAATGCTCCAAAAATAGGATGTTGCCTATTTTCCAAGTATTTACAATTAAAATAAAATACACTCTTATTTCATATTATCAAGATGAATTGTAAAACATCCTATTCACGTAGGCATGTTACAGGAAATCAGTTCAAAATGAGCTAACTGCTTATTGCCATATTATCATCTCCATAACATGTTCATTATCAAGAGCATAAACATTTTAGTTCAATACACGTATTAAACATTATAATGTACCAAGTACTGTACTTTAATGGAAATTTTTTTGAAGAAATATTAAAGTGGTATAATACATAGGCAACAGATGTTCATTTATTATGATATAAGAACCATTTTCAAATGATATACATACTTATTCTTAAGAAGATTTTTTTTGTATTTTTTTCACATTTTCTGTTTATTTTTGTTTAACTTTTATGCCAGTCATTGGTGTTAAGGAACAATCAAAGCAATGTAATATACATAATCTTAATATCTCATGTTCATTAAAAATGATTCTTATTTAAACAATAATTGTACTTTTGATAATCTCAAATGTATTAGATTCTGTTGTTTTAATAATATTTGTTCAGAAGGTCGTATTACATAACTTTTGTTTTTTATGTAGTGTACAAAAACATGACTTGGAAAAAAATAGACATTAAACAAAACATTCACAAAAGAATAAATATTAGAAGAAAATAAAGAGAAAAAAAAATCAAATTCTATATTGATGTTTTCCTTATAGACAATTTTTACTTTTGCTTTTGATTTGTTTTTTTTTTCCTTTAATTCAAAATATTTTTATTGGAAATCGTATCACGTAGCTTTGATATCCTGATGTTATCCATGTTCTGTTGAATAACAAATTCTTATAGATAAAGAATTATATTACCACTTGTTTGGTATCTTATTTTGTCTGATTACAATGGTATCCATAGTTTTATTGTTTGTAACTTTTTTTCTTATCATTTATTTTTAAAAATTATTTTATGTTTACTTTTTCTTTACGCATTTCTATATACCTTTACAAATATTTTCACAACTTTGTTTTTCTTATTTTTCTTACATTTTCTTTTATTCTTCCATTTTCATTATGTTTAGGATGTATTTTCTCAGAAAAATAAAAAATATTTTGGATCAAAAGCTGAGAAAAAAGAAACTAAATAAAAATTCCGCCTTGGGCTGTGAAAATGTCCATCTAAAATTTTGATGGACATACAATTTTGTTTTTAAGTTTTTTGTCTTTTATTTATTTAATTTTATCTCCAATTTAATTTAGTTCAAGTGAACATCAGTAGCGGGAGCGTTTTTTTTGTTTGTTTTGTTTTTGAGTTTTTTTTTTTTGTAGGCGTTTGTATGTGTATTTTTTGTACGTTTTTGATATTTGTTGGATCCTTTTCATAAAATAATAATGCCTTTTTTCTTTCTTTAAAAAAAAGGAAAATAAAAGGAGGATAAAGGAGTTCACATTAAAAAAAAAAGTGAAATTTAATTTCATGTTTTATTGCTATGTATGTTATATACATAGATGTAGAATATAATTTTTTTCTAGAGTACAAACCTATATTTCAATTAAATTAGAGTAAAAAAGTCAAAATCAAAAAGAAAAGAAAGACAAAACAAATACGTAAGTATGTGTATATAAAAATAAAGCTATAATATTTTTCTTTTCATACTCCAATTTATTATAATATATGAAATTTTTTCTATGAAAGAAAAAAAAAACTTATACTTAATATTTGAATTTATTTGTAAATTGTGTAATAATTTCTATAAATATTTACAATACGCAGACCACCTTTTATGCTTACAAGTAGTATAATATATTTGTTTTTAAATACTTACTTTATAACTTGTTTATAAGAATCACAGCAGAAAATTATAACAAAATTGAATATGTATAGTATGTAGAGAAAATGTTTATTGAATAAAGTGTCTGTAAATAATTTTAAACATTTTTTATTTCAATTAATATTTACAATATATACATGATTGAATGTGCAACGCTAAGTGATACTTGGTATACATAAATTTTAAAAAATCGTTCTACATATTTAACACTTTGAGGAAAAAAATTTGTTGAAGTGAAATTATTTTAAAACATATCGTCGCTCGGGAATTTGTGTAAGATAGGGGAAATACAATGTTTAAAAAAGATCATTAAAAATTCAATAAACCCATATAAGATAATTAATTTTATTTTTAAATTGTATTTTTAAAATTCTATTTTTTATTGTTTATTGTTCTCATTCAATTTTTTACTCTTTCGTACAATTAATGATCTTTTTTAAAATACAATTTATTTACAATGAATAAATTCCATTTGAAAAATTGAATATGACTTTCAAGTAGAAATTCGACTAAAATAATAATTGAAGGTCGAGCAACACATGTGCTTATAAAAATAAAATAAACGACAAAAGAAAACGCAAACATCATTTTTAAATTGGAAATTTATAACATATGTATGTGATATCTCTCAATTTCTTCGATTTTTCCTTTAACTTTCTAATACACGTTCAACATTATTTTATTATACAGCTTACTCTCATTAACACAATAATTTAAAATCCAAAAGAAAATATTTTCACATTTTAATTGAATTTATTTGAAGATATTATAACAAAAAAAATAAATTTTAATTATCTAATATTTCCGACTTCTTTAATTATAAAAAGAGTAATTAATGACATATAAATTCAATTTAATTATATCGAGATTAAAAGAATATATTTTTTTTTTAATTAAAATTTATTTTAAAATTAGATTAATTTATTATAGATTTACAGAGTTTAATTTACAAACTGAATACCTAATTACAATTAACTACATAAGGTGCGTTTCATATTTATAACGTCACCTGAAATTTTCAAATTTCTTGAAAACTATTGGTTTCAGGTAAAAATGATGTTTGAGAGAAAAGATAAGCAAGGTAAAACGAAAACAACCAAATATGTTTGTTTAGCCTATGACGTCATTATTTACCTGTTGGAACGAAAATGCACTTTTAAGGTGTTTCATAATTATAACGTCACTTGTATTTTTTAAATAAAATAATATTTTATTTTAAGAAATCCTTATGACTAACACATTTTACTTAAATCTAATTTTCTATAGATGCTCCTTGTTTTTTAATTATTTCAAATATACGGTTTTTCATGCTACCAATAAGACTTTTTATTAATGTGGAGTCAATGGTGCTCCACTCAAAGTTGGCAAGTTACATATTTTTCCAAAGTTGTTTGTTTTGTATGAAAAAAAATATGAAAAATATGTGACTTGCCTTATGTATAACTTTGAACTCTTGTAGCTCGGACTGCATTACACCGATTTGAGTCAAATAAAATGCAATAGGTCAGAAAATACTTCAGAAACTGAAATGCATCTTTTTTTTAAGGGTCAGGGTGCGAATTAAGAAGGGCTCCATATAAGGTAAAAAAAAGGGTATTTGTCGAAAACATGACTTGTATTGTATTTTACCCTATAACTTTTGCCCTAGTGAACGGATCTTCACCGTTAAAAGTTCACATAAAATTAGACCCTTCAAGGAATATCCTGGCTAAATTTAAGGGTTAAAACAGCAATTTTAGATTTAGAAGATTTAGGCAATATTAGAGTGGAGCACCATTGACTCCACATTAATAAAAAGTCTTATTGGTAGCATGAAAAACCGTATATTTGAAATAATTAAAAAACAAGGAGCATCTATAGAAAATTAGATTTAAGTAAAATGTGTTAGTCATAAGGATTTCTTAAAATAAAATATTATTTTATTTAAAAAATACAAGTGACGTTATAATTATGAAACACCTTAAAAGTGCATTTTCGTTCCAACAGGTAAATAATGACGTCATAGGCTAAACAAACATATTTGGTTGTTTTCGTTTTACCTTGCTTATCTTTTCTCTCAAACATCATTTTTACCTGAAACCAATAGTTTTCAAGAAATTTGAAAATTTCAGGTGACGTTATAAATATGAAACGCACCTTATTATAACTACAGAAACAGTCCTTAAAAGATACTTTAATTGCAAAAATAAAAAAAAACTATAATATAAAATTTTACCTAATACTGTACAAGTTACACTTACTTTCAATTTAGAAAAAAAGTTACAAAAAACTTTAATTAGTTTTTAAATTTTTTAAGGACAACAAAACTAATTTATGAAGAACGAACTATTTTATTTTTTAACATAAAGTTTTTTTTTCATAATTTGATAAAGAATCAAATAAAATTCAAGAAAAAAATGATAAATTGTTGTATAATATTTTAGAATGTACAAATTTATATTTTCCTCCAATTTTAAAAAATTTGGTAAATTTAGAAGAAAACAAAAAACTTTTATTTCAACTTTAAAATTATGTTTTAAATAATCATTATTGTTAAAGAATTTATATATGTATGTATACATATGTAGATTTTCATAAATAAGTATTATAATAACTAGCTTAAAATCAGGCAAAACAATGTTAAAAAATTCGTTATGAGTGAATTTTTTCTTAGTTTATTTTTCAATTTGAATATTTAATTAAAAATAATCTAAAAATAAAAATACAATCAAATTATGGTTTTTCATGTACTACTAGAACAAAACTCGGTGTGCTTTTCAATTCTACCAAAGTTACCTAAATTTTTTCAAATTGCTATAATCAATGAATACGTTCAGGGATTTTATTGTTGGTATAAAGAAGAACACATAGGTTTTTTTTTGTTTTAATTATTATTTCTTTATTCACTGTGAATTGAATCTCATCCTTAAATACTTAAATTAAATTTACTACAGATATAAATATTTGTCTTTTCTTTTTTCAATAGAACAAATAAAAAAATTACATCCTACATTGAAAAATAAATTTAATCTTCTCCCTTCATGCTACACTCAATCATAAAAAGCTTCCACCCATAATTATTTTGTACATTTTTAGTAAAACAAAACACCTTACTTTTTGGAAATACCTACGTGATAAAAGTTTTCATAAATATAAAATTAATCTTCAAATCTTTAAATCTATTTTTAGATTATTAAGGTCCATATAAAATTTTTGAACTTTATCTAAATCTTAAACATATAACACATATTTCATTTCATAAAGTTTTTAGAGAAATATAATTGTGTCCACATTTTTTTTTTTTTTTTTGTCTATTTAAACACAAAAATCTCAGTTATGCATAAAAAACTCATATGAACTATGTACTACATATAATCATATTTAAGAGCTTTTTTTTATTTTTAAACATTAATTCTATTCTCTAAATGGATTGATTCGTACATGACATGAATTTTTAAATTTTTTGAGAAAAAAAAATTGAATTAAAACTATACTGATATACTAACAAAGAAGGCATTACTTTTACTTATTTTTCGGTTAAAATAAAATGAATACATTTTTTTCACTTTGTTTTATGAATAAAGAAAAGCAGAAGGAAATTAATAGAATGAATTAAGTATATTGTTTTTTAGGTTACATTTCATTGTAAAGTAACTACACAAACAATTTCAAAGAGACTCTCTTCATACATATACACACATACTTTCAAAATTTGTGGAAACTTTCGTTTAGGTGGTATGAGCTATTGAAATGGGACTTTTTTCTAACGGTGCTTTGGAGTGTTGAAAAAGAACATACATATGTATGTATATGTTTTCTGGTATCATATGAAAGGGGTCGTTGTTCTTCTTACAATAATACCTCATATGTCCATATAAAACCAATACATAAAAGTTCGAAAAAATGCGTATTTTTCTTGCATTTGTAAACAAAAATATAAAAATCTATAATTTTTCGTAATTAATAAATATTTAAAAAATTCAAATTTTTTTTAAAAACATGTCAATTTTTTTTCACGGTACATTTTGGCTATAAAATGGAATTTTCGTCAAAAATGACATATGATTAATTAAAGAGGACATTCCAAAGCTTTTATATCAAAGGTTTCATTCCGATATATCACACCTACTAATCGGAACTATAGCCTAAAATTTTATTGTGTTTTATGTAACACTCATTTCTTTTTTTGTAGATATCATTATTTTCTTTTTTCCTAACAAAATATCGATTAAACACACGAAGAAAATAATTCAAATTAGAATGTTACAAAATTTCCTTTTGCATTTTGCATGAAAAATACTTGTAATCGTACATTTTCGAGTATGGATAGGTACATTTCACCCAGTCAAAAATTTTGTAATTATTTTTGAAATCAATTTTGAATTTATTGTGCCAGAAATTTGTTTGAATTGTCAAAAAAAGCTTTTATAACTAATAATTGATTTTTTTTTTTTATTTCTGTAAAGTTTATACAAAGAGTAACAAATTATACTTAAAATACCTTGAGAAATACACAATTTTTTAATTCATAATTATATTTTCTTAAAGTCAGTCGGAAAATAATTCGTTTATCCAATTGTGATGTTCCTCTTTTTATACATCAATAATATTTAATGTTATATCAGCTTCTTAATCTTCAAAACGTAAAAAACAACATAAAAAACAAGAAGAAAGAGGAAAAAATTTCGCGTGAAGGATAATATTTATTAAATGTAAATGATGTCTCTATGTTCTGATAAATTTTTATTATAATATTATACAGGTACATCTGCTATTCGAGAAAAAAAATATGTATGTGTAAGAAAGTTATTACTTTAACACTTTTTTGTTATATATTTCATATTAAATTAATTCAAATGATTTAATTTTTCATGAAAATATGTTTAATGTTAAGTCCGTGTGTTATATGTACATATGTACATACATATATTCACATATATTTGGTTTATATGTACATACCTATATATTACGTCTATGTATACATATGTAGGTACACATAGATTTAGATTACCGATGATTTTTTTTTCTTTGATTATTGTACATATAATTTACGTTATATTATGGCGAAAATTGTGTACTTTTAATTTTTGTACAATTTTATTAAAATTAAGACATTTACGGTATTGAAATATCAGTTTGAAGGATGAAAAAAAACAATGGAAAGGAAATTGTAGAAATGATAAACAACAAATCAAGATTTTCAAGTTTAGAAACATAAGTTTATACGTGTTAAGGGGTCCATTCGTATATTTTAGATTTTTTTTCTTTACCTTAGTTTAAAGAGGCGAATCAAACATCCAAATATTATATGTATTTGTATAAACCTCTCGTACTTATTTTATAACACAAAATTCAAAATAAAGTTGATAGAAGGCACGTTGCGTGATTTAAAATTTGATATAAATGTAATTTTTATATAATCAAAAACGACACTTTATTTTTTGTTTTGATTTCCGAAAAAGTAATTTATAAAGAAATCTGAATATTTTATTACAAGTCATTTCATTATAATATCATAAAAGATAAAATCGTTAAAATCCCATACAACACTTAAAACTATTATGTGTCACGTTTTGTAGCAAAAACTTTTTTTAAGGAAGAAAATAAAAGTTAATTAATCGGAGTAAAACTTTATTTGAAGAAATTTATTTCCTAATACGATAATTTCAAATTAAATGTTATACAATTTATCTAATGTACTATTTATGGCTTTCATATTGTATTTTGTGTATTTAAGAAATTTTATGTATTTATTAGGGTGTTTGAAACTTTCTTCACCAGTTTTATATATGTAGGTAAAATATATTTGAATCCAATTTTTGCCCAATCTAATAATTGAAGGGAAAAAAACGAACTACTAGTAGTCATTCAATGGGCGTTGGCTAAGAGTTGTGAATGGCATTTACAATATAATAAAGTGGTTTTCGGAAAATGTAGAAACTATTTTTTGTAATTGAAAGCTTTTGAATATTGTTCTGTATCAATCAAAATGATTTTAATTATAATAAAATTGAACTAAATTATATTTATAAAAATCATGTAAGAATTCATATCTATTATTTATTGATTAATACTAAGTTAAACTTCTTTTACTTACGCCAACTATACATATGAACAATGTTATTACTCTAAAATACATTCTCATCAAATTTTCTTCATTTTATAGTTAAATCAACAAGTTATTAAAATATTAATTACATCGACTTTTTTCATTTCCTTTGATATACATGAAATGATTTCAAAATTAAATTCTTCTCATTCAAAAGAAAAAGAAAACATTTTTCAATTTACAAAAGGGTTTTCTGTGATAAAATTATCATTGAATTGAAAGCGAATACACACACACGTATAGTTTCATCTTCTTATACATATGTATCTTTTCTTTTTCTTTAAAAATTCCATGTTTTTTTGGCACAACTATACAACATTCACTTATACAAAAAAAGTAATAATTTTAAGATAACATCACAATTGAAAATTTTCAATAATATACGATATATTTTACACATGTTTTCTTGAAATTTCCACTTCTTCTCCTGTTATATTCTCTCTTATATTATATTGTATTAGAATAACGTGAAGGGTACGCATATTACGTACATATTTTAGTACTTTTTTTTTTCATTTTTACTCATTTTTTTGGTGTCCTTTGTCATTCATACTATACATAGCTAAAATGCATTAAAAAAGTACCTCTCTTTCTTCATTCTTTTTTCATCGTTTTTGTATTGTATACGTATTATATATATATCCACCTGTTTCGTATATAGACGTTACGTTACGTATTTGAAAAATAATTTCAAAAATTCCTAAGCCATAAAAGTTTTTACACATTACGTGAAATAATTTCTTTCGCATACGTTCATAATCGAAAGCCATTTTCTCATAGTTCTTTTTTTCTGTTGCCTTGAAAAATATGCCTTTTTTTATACTCATAATGCCTTATTATATACCCATGCATAGATATATGTATATAAGTATGTATGTATATATGTATACACTCGTATGTATAGTGATATATGTACATATATATTTATTCACCCGCAATTCATATTTCCCATAATGTTTCCAATGCTTTTTATTTTTATTTGTAAAGGACAAAAAAGTGGAAAAGTAAAAAGGAAAGAAAAATAAAAATGAAAAAAGGAGGAAAAAGTATCCCCTTTTTCCTTCGCCATTCCGTATTTATGACCATCATTTTGGATATTCGTCAAATTTTGTGTATACTGGCTACGTTGAATTTGTCTTCTCCTTTGCCTTCATATAGTAAACGAAAAGAAATACATATGTATGTACATACATACTTACGGTTTTATAGTTTATTTATTCTTTTTTTTATAAATTGGTACTTCTTTTTTTTCTCTCTCTCTAAAATGGATAGCAGAAGAAATGAACGAATAAAATTTTATTTGTAAAAAATGAAAAAAGCAGAAAAATAAGGTGAAATGGTATGTAGAATAAATCTTATATACAATACATACATACATATATGGAATATATATGTACTCAGAAAAAATATTCGTTAGATACTTACACATGTATGATGATGTTTCTTATAATAACAATTTGTATCTAATCTGTTTGTTGTTTTGTTGTTACTGTTATTATAACAACAAAAACATTTTTTCTCAATTTCTCAGAAGGTGTAAAATTACTATTATAAACGACATAACGTAAAAGTTTTCATATAAAGAACAATGATTCTTTTTTTTACTGTGCACAGAAACGTGTATTTTATAACAATATGTGAACGAATTTTTGAATTTCCATTTTCGTACTTTTTTTAAAGGAATCATGAAAAGTGATTGATAAAGTGTTGTTAAAAAGAAAATTCAATTGTGTAAGTTTTCAAATCTTAAAAAATTCTTCCCTACTTCGCTTTATCTCTTATCTTTCTTTATTTTTCTCTTTTGTGTAAGTATTCTTTTCAATTTACGTGTTAATCTTGTAATATTTTTTAAAAAACAGTAGTTTTTTTTTAAAGCAGAATCATTGCGTAAATAAAATAAGTGAAAAGAAGAAAATAAAAGTGATGCAAATTTAAAGAAAAAGCGGTTTATCAAAAGTCTGCTTTTCTATTCAAAACGAAAAAAAAAGTTTTTTTAAGAGAAATAATTAAGTCAATATTTTTAAATTTATTTTATTTTTACTGAAAAACATCCTTTTTAATTATGTTTTTATTTCTCTTGTATAATTATAATTTTTATTCATCCTTAATCTTCTAGATGATTCTTGTAAGCCACAATTTATATACATAGATATGCATGTATATATTTTTTGTAACAAGTGAAATTATTTTAATTATCATTAATATATGTAGATTAATGTTGATAATAATCTGTATATAAAATCTTAAACATACATACATACAAAATACACAAGTATTTTAGGCTAATTAAAGATAGCTATTTAAATCTTTATTTAAAATTTTGTTAAAATTTCTTGAATATTAACTGTAAATAATGATTTTCAAACCATCAAATAAACTCATGACGATAATCATATCATTTTTATGTAAAACAGCATGACCAAAACAATATACATATAGCTATTATGAAATTTGTATAGTCCTTTTTAATGATGTATTTTACTATTATATAATACAAAGAATTATAATTTGATTCTATATTTCTTGCCTCTTCATATCTGTTGTATGTTTAAAATATTTACCTATTATATTTCAATTGAAATTGTTAACTAAAGCCAATCTTGAACAACTAATATATCTGAAAATGTGAATTTTACACATACTTACTCGTACTGTAGAAGATTTGAGTATTCTTCATCAATGATTAAAAATTGGGAAGAGCATTGCCCAGGAAAGGCAAAGGTCCGTTGTTCGATTCCCAGTCTGATTGAATGTCGTTCTTCTTTTATTAGCGACTACATTACATACATATGTAGTATACATATAAAATTTTTAAATATGCTGTGTAGAAATACGAAAAATTTTCATACAGAATCGAAAAGAGAAATAAACTTGATTAATAAATGGTAATTACCTATTAATGCATAATTTCACATTTAGATTAAAAGTTAGATTAAAAGTATCATGTATGTATGTATGTGTGTTTAACATGTGTTTATAACCATATATTTTCCTTACTAAACAAAATTTATTCACATAACGAAGTAATGAAAAGTTTTTTCATTAATGTTTAAGGAAGTTCAAGTTTTTTTTTCTCTGTAAGCACTTATCTTCTTTTTTTATTGTGAACCTAAATATATTTTCTTCATGAAATTTAGAAATTTTTATTATAGAATATCTAACACCATTTTCCATGGAATGCAAATAAATTTTTATCTTTTGAAATTCAAGTTTTATAGCTTTATTTTATTATCGGTTTAAATTTAATATTATTATTTTATTGTTTCGTTAGATATTCTACGAAGAATTTTATTATTTTGATTCAAAATAGTTGTTAAAGTAAAGAAAAAATCTTTTCCTATTATAAAGAATGTGAAAAAAAATTATAAATTCATACATAGGTATATTATTTGTAAATAATAAATTTTTCTCTGTGTATTTTTATTTTTTTAAATTCTATTTAATTTTTTGTCAGATTAATAACTACAGCACACAGTCTACAATACCATTATGTCGAATCTCATATACTATAATGCATGATATGTGATATTTAACTTTCATTATAATTTATACTTTTTCATGTGTTTTTTTAATGCATACAATATACCTTAAATAAGAATAAGAAAATTTTTTAACAATATAAACTGAAATGAAATTTATTATAGTTTTAACAAAAACAAAATACGAAAAAAATAAAATCACTTTATTTTTGCCTATAATGCAAAATCCGAATGAATAGAAAAGTCAGTTGTAAAGAATGAAGTTTTGAAACAATATCATATTGAAGATATTGTGTACAGTTGCCATCTTTAAATAGCAAATACCTATTCTCAATCTTACTGTCATCAATTCTAAGATGAAATATTCACTATACCAGTTACAAATTGTGATACATTTATCTAATGTATATCATAATAATATCTAAAAATACTACAACGCTCCTGAATGTGTATTATGAAGGATATAATAAAAGAAAGTGTATATCCCAAAAGATTAGTCTTTACTATCATCAATTATAATGTTGTTCTTCATAAAGCAGCCTCTAGATAGATATGAATAGTAAAAGCCTAATGCTAAGATATTCTTAGTAAGAAGCTAGGTATGTACACACAAAAAAAAATTAATATGATGTGTAGGAGAATGATTATTATTATAATGTATATCTTTCATGAATTCTGTTCGTTTTTTTTTTTCTTCTTCATTTTTTTATTTAATTTATTTTATTGTGTCAACCAGTTATTGTCCTGAAGGGAATTAAAATAAGTCAAAATTTCTACTAAGTAGGAAGAACTTTTTCAATTGGAAATGTGAATGAAGTTTATTTGCTTAGTCAATTAAAATATGTACTATATATAACTTAGCATGTACGTACATAGTTTATGTGATTTTATCCTATTTTATGGATGGTGACTTGGAAACAATAGTTTTTCCAGGTAAATATGAACATTATAAATAACTTTTGTGTTTTTTTTAAATTTTTTTAAAGAAAAAAATAATTTTAAATTAACAGTAAAAAAAGAAGAATGATAGAAAGAAAAGAAATTCCTAGTTACTTTCAAAATTAAAAGTTTAAATTTGAAAATGATTCAATGTATTGAATTCTGTACTTTATTATTTGTGTTTACTAGCTTTCTCTCGGACATATTAAAAGCTTACGAATATTAAATAGAAAATCTAAATATTATAGTGTAAATCAATCTTGAAAAAGTATGTATAAATATACATAGTAATTTTCCAATATTTGAAAACTTTTCAGATGATGAAAAATATAATAAAATATTTCAATATTAATCATTAAATTTTACATACATATGTATGTATATCTTTTTCTTTTGTAGTACAAAATATAAAAGTTTTTCAGATACATACATATTCTATTTTTCATAAAAATTTATTATTAAATTTTAATAACTATCTTTTTCTGAATTTAAAAAAAATCAATTTAATTCTGTATTTTCATTGTGATATTTTTAAATTTTTATTCAATATTAGCGTCAATAAATGTCTAAAATAAAAAATTTTAATTCAGTTTCTTTCTACTTCCTTTTCATTTAACATTTTTTCTTAAAAAACAAATAAAATATTTTCATACTTTTTTCAACTCACTTATGTTGTATTCATATAGCTATATAGTATAGTACATTTCAAAGATTTATTACAAATAATACTCTAAACCTATTATAAAATTACCTCTTTTTTCTTTTCGAAAATAGAACACAATGAATACAACAAAAGGTATGATGATACTCTACATACATATAAATATATATACGTACATACATGTATGTATATAAATAGTTTTTTATTCTACCATAAAATTGAAAAATGGTAAGTAAGAGGACGACAGGACAATAAATAGATTATTATGTCTCCCGTATGAGGAAAATTACTTTTTATTATATACTCGCACTATTGTTAAAAATAACTTTTTTGAAAATAATACATATATACTTATTTAATATAATTTTTATTTTTATTCTTTTTTATATTATTTTTTTTTATTTTTCTTTATTTCTTATCATAAAATATTTTCTTTTATTTTTTACTTTTTTTATACAAAATTTTGAAATAGGCTATACTATATTAAAAAGGAAAATGTATAACATAAAAGGGTTGTTTTTTCTCTTTATAACATACATATGTATAACTTGCTTTTTTCTTATTTTTTTAAAAAAATACACGAAAAAGAAAATATGGAAGTAACGCAAAGTTTTGTTATCAATTTCAGGTTCGCACAAAAGGAAGACCCAAATATAAATTCATTGATTTGTAACGTCGACTTCCTTTTTCAAACACACAAATTTTAATCCTATATTTTTATAAGATTTTTGTGACATATTAACCTTTTTTGGTATATTTTTCATACTATATAATATATTATTATAATTATTATTATTATTATTATTATTATTATTATTATTATTATTGTGAATATTATTATTATTATTATTCCTCACTCCTCCAGGGAACATAGAGCTGCAACAAAATTATTATTGTGATTATTTTTATGTTATTGTTATAAAGAACAATGTGTAAAAATAACAACAATTGAAATTAATTATATTGGTTATTACAATATAATTAAATAATTAAATAAATATAATTTTTCAATGATTTCAAAAATGTTTGATTAAAAACCATTATTTTATTTTAAAAACCAAGAAAACATGAAAACTTTTAAAAGATTTAATTTATAAAAAGTGTGAAATAAGAAGAATTTTATAGATATTACAGAATTAGACTGACTTATTCATATCATAAACTCAATTCCATATTGATTCTTTTTTAAAAAAATTAAAAATACAAATAAAAGAAAAAATATTATTTAAATATAAAAAAATAGCCAAAAATCGTAAAATTCAATATAAAACGGATATTATAAAAAATAATTCCTCATTGGCTTCGGTATAATTTTTAAATAAAATATTTTCGAATACACATTGATATCATATAGCGAACACTGAACGTACATTATTATCCTATTATACGTCCCAAGAGAAATCAAAAATAGAATCCTTTTTCTCATCATCCTCATTTTAAAACATTTGCATGATTAAAATATGTATGTAGTTGGTAACAAACACCAAATATGTTTATGACAAAGAACAAAAAAAGCAAACCACAACCAGATAAAAAAAATCTCATATTCAATATAATATTACATACAGTGTAATTTAACCAAGACCATCCACCGCCCCATTAACTATTAAAATATTAACATTACACGCCATTTCTTCACTTTTTATTTGTAATAATAATAATTCTAATGACATCGCCTATATTGTCCTCTCTATTTCTAATTCAGAAAGATTAAATAGTAAAATGAATATTTATGCTACACACTAATCGTGTCATATATTGCGAGTAATGACTGACTAGTAGTAACTTAAACGAGATGTAGGGTACACCGTTTACTTACATACATTAATTTTGCTCGATCTTTTTTATTTCACACGTAACACAGGTATCTATTTTAGTTTAATTAAAATATTGCGTGATTATTATTTTCAAGGCGGCCACAAATTGTTTTGATTAATAAAAGTGTATATCATGAATTCTATAGTGATGATGATGATGATGATGATTATGATGATGATGATATGATGATAATAATAATAATAATAATAATAATAAAAATAATAATAATAATAATAATAATAATAATATATGTATGTAAATGAAAATATAAATGCAAACTCTCTTCCAATTTTTAAATATATAATTTACCGATTATATTTTGAAATAAAAGTAGGCATTTTTATAAAAATTTATTTTTCTATAGTGAGATAAATATTGTTTTTCTTTTCAGAATACAAAGACTTCTTTATTCAGCAGAAACCCATGTACTCTAAAAGATCTTAAGCTAGAATAATAATTTATTAAATTATACTTTTTAAACTGTCATTCAGTTTTAAAAATGATTTCCAAAAAGCTGTTTATTTTAAAACAATCATTTCAGAAATCTAAATACTAAAGTTTTTTTTTCAGACCAACTTTACAATAAAAAAGTTCAATAGAACAAATTGAAAATGAAAAATAAATATCTTGATAGCCAAATTAATTTTTTCAAAGTAAAAATATAACTTATCATTAAATTTTTTATATTCAATACACATTTAAGTGCTCAATAAAATTCAAACAAAAGGTGTTGAAATATTATTTCATCACAATCTAATATAAAATGAAATCATTCAAATTAATAACACAAAACTTATTTATTTCACTCATTAATAATAAATTACATCATCATAAAAAAAAACTCAAAAATATAATAATAATAATAATTTTTCTTTTTTTTTAAATATAAGAACACATAATTTATACATATGTATACTTTATAGATATCAAAATAATAAATTCGAAAATAAAATTTTCACTACAAAATCAAACAAAAATAAAAATAAAACTGATTTTTAATTTTATATGAAAGAATTATAATCTATATATTATGTATTATATCTATAAAGGAGGTCCAACAAAGAAAGTACTGACCGACAATAAGCACATTTTAAAAAAAAAAATATTAATACTGCCCGAATATTTTATTGGAATAAAAATTGAGGCTGAAATTTTTAACTGTTTATTTTGTAATTTTTTTTAAATTAATGTTGACTTTTTATTTTGTAAATACGTTGCTATAAGAATAAAGAATTATTTTTTAATTTTATTTTTTCTGGTGACGATAATACGTAATGTTTTTCTTCTATATTTTACAAAAATAATATAAATTAAACATACATAATGTCTTATATGAATGCAAAAGTTCTATAACAGTAATTTCACGTATAATATACATATGTATAATAAGTATATAGGGTAGAATACCCAGTCCCGAGCACTCCGCCAGTAACGAGCACTTGGCTTTATTTTATTCTATAACTAAGATATTTTTATAAAAATACAGGTGAATATTTGCTATATACTTAGAAAAATATGTTATCCTTGCAATGCGTGGATGGTTTATCATTACAAACTCTTATTTTAAATATAATTCTAATAAATATAAAGTGCTACTCAAAATGGCATTTTTCTCAACGTTTTCGTTAAGGAGATGAATATTACGTTTTCGTTAAGGAGATGAATATTTATTTCCTTTATATTTTACTAAAAAAAAGCGATAAATAGCTAATTTTTTTGAAATTACATTTTAAATTAGTTAAAACTTAATTTCTAGCACTTTTTAACACTTTTATTATTAAAATATTTTATTTTTGGCAGTGCTCGTTACTGGCTCTTTTCATGTGCTCGTTACTGGCGAAAAGGGTGCTCGTTACTGGTC
Source organism: Bombylius discolor (assembly GCA_939192795.1). NCBI lineage: Eukaryota > Metazoa > Arthropoda > Insecta > Diptera > Bombyliidae > Bombylius > Bombylius discolor. The sequence continues at coordinate 107,756 of OW584241.1, read as the reverse complement.
TTCACGAATTTTGAGTTTTGTTCATAATTTTAATAATTTTACTGAAATAAAAACATATTTTTTGCGTTAAATTGCAAATCTAGACCCTTCAGAAAATTGATTTTACTCTTGGTTGGAATTATTTATCAAATACTTTAACCGTGGTATAAGGAAAAAGTGAAACATTTTCCTTAAGGGTGCTCGGGACTGGGTATTTTCCCCTATGTAGGTATTTTTATTGCAATTTATTCATTTTTATTTTTAAATTTTGTATAATAAATTGTTTAATTTGATTCTAACCCAATTTTATATTAGCACTAATATGAAATACTATTTCAGTTTTTTTTACTATTGTATACGAGTATACTACATATGGATATGTATGTACATGTGCATAGAAAAAAGATTAAAAAAACTTAAAATTATTATCTCATCTAAAACGTGAAATTCTGTAGTGGCATTTTGTGCAATTGAAACGTAAACTTAACATTTATAGTGTACGTTTGACATTTTACAATATAATATGCCATATACATATATGTTATATGTATACTAATTTATATAATATCCTTGTTGTAACAAAAGAAAAACTAAAAATCCTACATACTGTGCGATGGAGTATCTTCAATTAACTGAATCAATAACAGGAAGTGGTATGTGTATAATACAAAATATACATATGTTAGATATTAAATGTACTCTGTGAGATCTACTTATGTATATAACGTTTACATTCACCATCACGAGATTAAAGTAACTTAGTTTTTTTTTTTCAATTTCACTTCTTTTTTTTGTAATGCCATCTTTATTTTCGTTCGTGTTTGCTGTTGTATATAAGGTTATCCTTATAAGTCGTTTCCACAAAATCTTATACACTAAAACGACAATATGACAAAAACTTCGCAGCAAAGTCAAATAAAAGATATGTGACCCTGTTCAATTTTAAGTGTATTTTATTGTTAAGAGAAATAATATTGTGCAAATATTTTAACATTATAGAAGCATCCCAGTTGTCCCAAGAATTAATTCAGAACTCATTCAGAATGACTTCTTTGGACTTCGAGTTGATTCTACTTTGGATTAGCAAACGGCAAAAGAATTGATTACTTTTACATTGGCATAAATTGATGCCCATCTGCATGCCCTGGAATACATTCTGAATCGATTACTTGGAATGCATTCTGAATCGATTACTTGGAATGCGTTCTGAATTGATTAAGAATTAAACATTACCTACTTCTTGTTGTCAATGTCTTATTCCTCTTACGATGAAACATTGTTCTTTTAAATGTAGTAAAACAGTCTTTTTCTTTAAATGAAAAAATATAATTATGTAAATGCATTTTTACTTTTTGAAAATTAGAGTGAATATTGCAAATAAATATATAATATAAAGAATAAGATTTTGTTTTACTACATTTAAAAGAACAATGTTTCATCGTCAGAATTCTAAATTCATTCCGAAGAAATCAGTTCTTTTTGGCACAACTGGGATGTATCAAATACATACTAAGAACAGAAACATGAAAACACATACAGACATGATAATGTTGAGTTAGTACATAGGTAAGTTATATTCTTTGTCGTTTTTTTTTTTTTTTTTTTTTTTTTTTTTTTTTTTTTTTTTTTTTTGAATAATTATAACATAAACATCATACTGAATTGAAAAATATTCGTTTTTTTCTTATTTCAAGTTAAAAAATCGAAATTGATCATATATGTATATTATACAATATTTATATATTGTTAGTATATCATGCTCATATATGTATAACTATAACTAACATTTACCTTGTTTATGCACAAAAATTAAAACGTATTAACGATAAAACGTTTGGAACATCGTTTTGAGATAATACATTTTAATTGGTGTTTATGCGTAGTACAACATTTCATTCTTACTTAAAACGTTTTGAGTAATAAACTAATAATACTCTAAAAGTTCATATTGATGTTTAGTATGTTACCAACACCATTTTGAAAGGTCAAATATGACAATTCATTTAAAACGAAGAAAGTGTACATGCACATTTTAAAAACGCATTGAAATTTTAAATTCGGATTTTATAGTGTATTTACTCAAAACGAAATAAAGTTTCAATGCGTTTTACAATTTGGTTTATGCATCCGTATTTAGTCAAAACGGCATGAGTTAATGCGAATTAAAGCTTCGCATAAACAAGGTAATTGAATTGTTATGGGATACTTGTGGTAACATTCTTTTTATTATATATAATCAAACAAAATCAATTTTTAATATGTATTATATATACAACTACATCCATAGCTATTTCATCTATAAAATATTCAATAAAACTCTCTCATGTATGCACTCGTACAGCATAAAGTTTAGTAACAAGAAAAATAAATTTTCAATAAAAATTATTTTATTAAAAGATGCCAACTTAGGGGATATAAAAAGAGAAAATTTATGAGATAATACGTAAGTCATAGATGATAATAATTAAAAGTTTTCTTATTATTTTGTTCTTCTTTAAATTTTTTTTATTTCAATAAAACTTGTTGAGTAATTAATTTTATGGAAATATTGTAAATAAGAAAAAAAAAAAAATAAAAGCAAAATTTTAATGACCAATACAAAGCTTCCTTGAACATAAAAATCAATTTTTAAATAAGAACAATAATGTCAGTTTATTTTACAACTTTTAAATAATAATTAAATACATGAAGATTAAATTTGAATTAACTAATAATAAATAGCAACTGTTTTTAATTTTTAAATCATACTTTAAAAAGTTTTCTATTTACTCTTATTTAGAATGTTTTTAAACAGTCCTCTTACATGTCAAATATCAAAGAAACAGAAGAAGTAAATTTTCTTTTTATGTCTTAAGAATTTTTCATATAATTTTTTTTTTCTGAGAGTAACTTCCAGAAGTTAAATATTGAACTTTAATTAAGAATTAATATGTTTAATTTAATGTCGAGTACAGGCGTTGATTGTTAAAAATACTTAAAACTGACCTTTTAACTTTGTAGCAGATTAAGTGTAATATAGGTAGTTATTCTCTAAATTTTGCTCATCTTTTCCAAATATCAAATTGATTTTTACTAATTAAATATTTCAGAAATAATTTTTTAGTACTTTAAGCTTTTACTCACAAGAAAACATGCAAAAAGTAATTAAAAATGTAAAATTAATAATAAATTGATAATAAAATCCTTCTTGTAAAATTTTGACAAAAAATTATTACTATTATTCTACAAATAAAAAAATAATATATACATACATGTAAGTACATATGTATATCTATTTTCTTCTAAAGATTGTTAAATGCCCCTTAACAATAAAAGAAAAAAATGTAAATAAAATACAATTATGAAAAAATCATATGTCATATTTCATAAAATACAAAAAATCATAAGAATCCGAAAAAATAAATCTCCTTGAAGAGATTACTATTAGGGGAAAAAAGTTCTCTATTTGTCTTTTCATTTTTCGCTGTTTCATTTCATTCCCTAATTGGGTAAATCCGTCACATAATTTTTACAATTTTATATATTGGGATTTCTTTTAAGAATACAAAATCGATATGAACCAAAATAAAAGTTTAACAAGAGAAATATATATATATATGTATGTATGTACGTATACAAGTGTCTAAGCTAGCACTACTTACAGTTTTGATTAAAATAGCGCAAAACTAGAGTATCTAGTGTTATACAATGAATGAAGTAGATGAAAAAAAATCATCTGCTACACTAGAATACGAATGAATTGTCATCATTTAAGATACATACATATTTGGAAAGGTGTACAACAGAGAAATAAAATAAAAAAATCAAATTCTAGTTGTATAGTATTCCGACAAGCAATTTAATTTATCGATCGTTTGATCGAATATGAAAAGAAATGTATAAATAGTCGGGCATTCATTCAACTACCTAATATTTTCAAGTACATATACATATATTATATTCTTTCTTTATATATCATGAATATGGAAATTCCCTTGTAAGAGTAAGAAAATAAAGAAATAAGTATATATAATATAATATGATGGATTTTATTTCGAAATACATATGTATACTTATCCAATTTTGAAATTATATTCTAATTTTCTTAAAAAGTATAATGTTCTTCTTAAATCATCAAGTAATACATAACTACAAAAAGATTATAGTTTCAATATTTTTGGTTCATTATTTTCCTTGAAAAAAATTAAATTGAATAACAGAAAAACAAGAAAGCGAAAAAAAAATCAATAATTTCGAATATATCCACTTAAATATGCCTATAGCGTTAATGATGATTTTGTTTTTATATTTTGTAAGCATATAAAATCATTTTAAAAATTAGATCAAGGACATGCTTCCTTAGAATAAAAACATATAAAAGTAAGTAATAAACTTCATTGACGATAGATTTTATTCATGATATTTTTTTTCCCATCTTTTGCTTTTGTTTTTGTTTTTTGCTCTCAATAAATAAATATACATTTTATTTATGTTTTAAAAAATGTCTGCAAATTTCCCAAAGGGCAAATATGATGAGATCGTTCACTGTCATTTACCGGAAAAGTAGTTGTTGAGAATATTCGCTTTCACATTATGTTTTCTTTTACTATTTTTTTTTTCTGTATTTCCCACTTTTTCTTAATCTCTGGTTCATTTTTTGTTTTCCAGACACTTTCTTATTGTTTTGATTTTACTATTTTCTTTTATTATCATATTTTTCCTCAATGTGTGTAAACACAAAAATTGGTATTATAAGAAAGCTGTTTTGGAAGAAAAACAAAAACTTTTTTTATTTTAATTTAATATGATTTTCGTGTAGTCTAAATTAAAAATGTTCTTGAATGTGAAATTATAAAATTGAGATGATAGTAAGTACATACATATATATAGGTATATACCCGTATGTATGTATAGTATACTCTATATACACTATATATACGTATATAATACTTTGTAATAAAAAAGTACTCGTATAAATAAAGGCTCATTTTCGATAAATCGATATAATACATATTTAAATGTATAATAAAGCCGAAATTTACAATAAAAAAAAAAGAGAAATATGTATTCAATTCAAAAAATATTATGTAAATGGTTATTGTCTGGATTCAAAGTTTTACAGAATGACAAAAAATAAAAAAAAATAAAATTCTTAAGAAATAAGATAAAAATTACAATAAGAGAGTGAATATATTAAAAATATATTGGAATATAGTATAAGCAAAAAGGACGAGATACAAAAATGAAGAGTTGTGGAATGTAAACACTAATTTTTAATGGAAAAGAACTTTGTTTTGTTCTTTTTTTTCAATTTATTTCTCATTTGTTCAATGTTCTTTTCTTTATTTTTCATCTTTGGTATCTTCAGTTCAATGTGAAATCAATAAATAAAAAAATATATACAATAAAATATTTTAAAAAATATACGCTATAAACAAATTAGATTTGAAACAGACAAATGAAGTAAAAAAATTTTTTTGTTTTCTGTAAAACAATAATATTTGTAAGTTATTTGTTTCATCTTAGAAAAAATATATTTTTTTTTAGAATAATAAAGACAAAGTAAAAGATGTAATAAACAGAATAATTCTCTTGTTTTATCGTAAAGGGAAACTATAAATAATTTTTTAATAAATAATAAAATTTAAATAAAAGTGAAATGAAAGAAATGCAAAATAAATGCAATTGTATTTCGAAAACTATTAAGATGAATTTTTTGCTTAATAAAATGAGAAATCGAGAATTTCATCAAGCAATACGTAGTTATAAAAAATACATAATAAGAATAAGAAGAAGATGCGACTAAAATCGAAATTTTTTTTTAAACCCTTCTCTCTACATATGTTAAAATGAAGCATAATTTAAGATATTTTTTAATCCAACTCTTACCACACATATGATCTAAGTAAATCAAAAAGAAATATATGCGTAGTTTTCAAAGTTTTATGAAAAAATTAAATTATTCGATTCATATGTCGTACAATACATTAAATGATGAATAAGAAATGATTTTTTTTTTAGTTTAAAAAAAAATAATGCATTAAGATCTCATTAAATTTCAATACTCTCTGAAGATTCAAGGCTGCAAAACATCATTATGTGTAGGTACGTAGATGGATGAAAATATGCATAATATTTTATTTTTATATTCAAAAATCCATTTAAAATATATATATTTTTTTTTAAATTTAAAATTTACACATACATATGTATGTATCTATGTATGTTTTTTAAAAAAAACCCTTTTCAATAAATTAAACCGAATTAATCACAATAACTATTAGAGTAATAATGCACATTTATTTTTTGGTTGTAGTATTGAAAAGCATTATACCTATATAAATTACATCTACAAATTTATAATAAATCGTTTATTTATACATTTTTATTGTTAGTAACATCAGTTTGTTTATTATTTTTATATTATATTATAAATTAAATGTATGAAAAGAACTTTTTTTTCCATATCCTATTTTCTTTGAAAACAACACGCAAACTTGTATTTACTATGCTCATCCTTACATCATTCTTGAACATTTTTTTTAAACGAAAAAATAATATTCATACACGCATATAAAATTATATACATATATAGGTATGTTTAAAAAGCATTACATATTACATAAAAACATATAATTATATTATTTTTTGCAATAAGAATTTTATATTTTAATGTATAAATATTAAGTCCTGAATAAGAAAATATTTTTTGTTTATAACATATTGATTAAAATTTCTTTTTCTAATTTATAAACCCCAAAAATTAATTCATTTCCTTTTTTTTCTATATATGTTTCTTTTTTTCGAATTTATTAATTTTTTAATTTCCAAACCATGAAATTTTGCTTAACTAACCTCTATTCAATTCTCAAAAATAAAAATAAATTAGGAAAAAGAAAGAAGGAAACATGAATTAAGTTTTTAGTAAAGTTTAATAAGGTTTTGGTCTCTTAAAATGTGTACAAAAATAATGAGTATAAGATGGAAGCTGATTAATTCAATTCATGCATAATTAGTCCACCAGAATAGGCAAGGTTGAAAAAATAATTAAATTAAATCTAAAAGAAGAGGAAAAATTTTGGCAATAGGGAAAAATATAATGAAGGGCAATTAATCCAAGACAACAAGGAAGTTGAAAATAAAAATTAGAAAACATGAAAAAGCCACATGTTTATGTTTAATTAAAAAACAAGAAATAAAATAAAAAGTTGAAAAAACACTTCAGGTTGTTTTAGTTCTCCTGAGTGTCTTTTCTACACGTGAGTGAATATTTTGACTTTTAGCCATAGTATAAATTGAAAAAACAAGAGTAAGCGAACAACATTTTTATTGTAAAACTCAGAAACAGGGTAATGAATTGAAGAACATTTATTTTGAGTCATCTTATATTCGACATAACATATGTACTCCTACATAGCTACCTATATTTTTTGTATCTGTTAATTAAAATCTACACTTTTTTCTAAACTCACCGCACATTGTGGTAGTTCTTGTCCTTCTGGCCTTTTAACTTTCCATCCTAATAAAGGTGGTATACATATTAAACCGGACATTATCCATACAGCTGCAATCATTAATGCAGCTCTAGCTGGTGTTCTTGATTTTAAATATTCTACTGCTTTTGTTATACTCCAATATCTATCCAATGATATTAAACATAAATTCATAATTGATGCTGTACATAATAATACATCCATTGCTGAATGTATATCACACCACCAATCACCAAATATCCAATAACCCATTAATTCATTTGCCAATGAGAATGGCATTATAACTAAGCCCAAAAAAAAATCTGCAACAGCTAATGATGCAATAAACCAATTTTGTATATTTTTTAATGATTTTTCTGTTGCAATTGCAATTATCACTAACATATTACCAACAACAATAATAATCATTAATATTGTAACAACAATTGATGCAATTACAATATGTGTTAATGTATAACCACTTGGATATACTGTATTATATATTGTTGTTGTTGCTGTTGTATTATTAAAATTGTTCGATAATATTATTGTATCATTAATTGTTGATAAAATTGTTGAACTACCAATAGCAGCACCAATTGTAGCTGATGCTGATGCTGATGATGATGATGGCATTTGATATAAAGTTGATGAAACATTTGTACCGTCTGATGTGAACATTGCTAGAAATTCATCTGTCGTTATATTATTATTAATTAAATAATTATCTTTAATATTCATATTGTTGTTATTATTGTTAAAAATAAAATTTTTTAATAAATTTATATTATAATAATAATTATTATTATTGTTTGATTGTTGTTGCTGACTGTAATCCATTTTTAATTACAATTTTATTTTACTTTCATTATAATGAATTAGTTAAATAAATTAATTACGTTTTTTTTATACATACATACATATATGTATACATATATACAAAGGTATATAAACAATTATATTATATTTACTTTCAATTTGTTTTCACTTCTTTTATTTTTATTTTTTGTATTTTTATTAAATTAAAATCTAGGAAACACTTTATTTTAGAATTATCATTTTATATTCAATTATTGCTTATGGAAATTTTGGTTTGTTTACTTTATCCTTTCCTTCAATTAAAATTAAAAAATTTATATTTTCTCATTTAAATAAATTGTATATTTTTTATTGTGAAAATAGAAATTATGCACTTTTTTCTGTTTTAATTTAACTTTTTTTTTTATTTTAGTAATTAAATTTCAATTGAATATTTAAATAGAAAACAACAAAATATCTATTCACATTTCTTGATCTTTGGTCCCACAAATTATTTTTATATAATTCCTTCGTTAATAGTTTTTTTCTGAAATTTTGAGAAATAACTAAAACAATTGGTGATTAATTACGTATGTATATAAAATAAAATTTCGTTTGTTTTTCTTTTCTAGTTTTTATGAAGAGAGTTTTAAAGAAAATAGAAATTAATAATTTTAAATTGAATTTAGATTATTAATTTTTTAATTTTTTTTATCTTATAACATATATAACTGATTACATAGAAAATCTAATAGATTTTTGTTACTCTCAATTTTATTTGAAATTTTTGTAAGATTCTATTAATATCAGAGAAATATTATCCAATTTAGTTTATTATAGTATTCACCAAATTGATATTAATATAATAATTATTATTGATTTATTCTAGATGTATTAAATACGTTTTACCCGTGTTTTTCCGAATGTGGTTTTACTTTTGTGATAAAAATGACTTTTACAAAAAGAAAATATAAATAACAGAAATTTTATTGTTTTGTTTATTAATTTTAATTTTTTTTATAGCTTTAATGTACTTTTTAGATTTATCATAAATTGGTTCTTCAATTTAATTTAATTATTTTTTCAAGTTTTCTATATCTATAACACACTGTACTTCTAATTAGAAAATTCAAAATATTTAAATAACTATTTTATACTTATTGTTATTTCTATACTGTCATTATTTCTAAATTTAATTTATTCTCTAAAAATAAATTTAAATTCGTAGTAGAACAACTTTTTTTAAAAGTATTTTCAATTAGTTTAAATGTTCACATCGAATAAAATTCTGTTTTTTCGATATTGTTTTATTGTTTGTTTTTTTTTTTTTCTTTTTTTTTTTCAATTACAGTTATTCCATAAAATAGAAATTTTCTGGAAGTACTTTAAATAAGAATATGTTATAACAATTTGGCACATTTTAGAATTTTCGTTTTTTCTTTTTTATATCGTTTGAGTTTTTTTTTGTTTGGTTTGAATTATGAATCAGAAAAAAAGTAACGACTGAAAAGCTTGGATAAGTTATATATGTACATATATAAAGTATGTATTTACATATGATAAAGTATCATTGATGGTTGTCCTAGAAAAAATGTGCGCCACTTGCAGTGGCCCATATTTAGTTTTCCTTTTTTTAAAAACCCAATAATTATATATATATGACATTTATTCATACACACCGTATACTATTTATATAAAATGTATGTCAATATACTAAACACTTTAATTTTAATTATATTCTTACAATAATGTCTTTAATAATTTTATATTTGTATTTATAGTTTTTTTCCATATTTCTTATTATATTCATATTAATTACTATTTTTTTTCAATAAAATATTACGAAATTTCAAATTCAGTAATCATAATTTTTTTTTTAAAAAACCGGTTTCTCTTTTTTCCCCCTTTTTTTTTCTGTATATTCTGTATATTATACTCTTATAACTCAAATTTAAATTTATATATTATATTTATATATTAAAAGTTTAGCATTATAAATTAACAATGTTATTTTTTACTTCAGTTACGGAAGAATTGTATTTTATACTTAGCCTTCAACAAACTTTGTAAATAAGTAAAAGAAGAAGGAAAAAACTTTGTAAACTTGTTAAAAACATAACAACACAGAACATTATTTACAAATAATTAATTATATGAATTTCAAAATAACATTACGCATAAATATAATTTTTCTTAGAATTTCTTTCAATATTCACAAAAACCAAAATCATTTAATTTCAATTTCGTTTCACTTTATTTAACTTATACATATTTATTTACTTTTTATTTTCTTTCAAAGTGAATTTTTAAGAAAAAATTCTTCCTTTAAAAAAAAATTTTTTTTTATTCACTATTAACACTCATTTAGAAGAAAACAAAACTTTCCTTATTTTTGTTGCCTTAACAAATTCAATAATAAAGTAATGAATAAATTTTATTATAAAATTTTCATTTTGAACTCATAGTCCATATTTCAAAAAAAAAAACACATTCAACTTGAACGAGCTTCACATTGTAACTGAACATTTTATCAAGTATGAGAAAATTTGAGAAAATTATATATCCAAAACATATATACAAAGTTTACTATACAATATCTAAATATGTACATAATGCTATAGAGATTTAACTATACAGCTTCTGTTTTATCTTATAGAAAAAAAAGAAAAAAAAAAGAAAATTATTTGCCGCTACAGTAAAAATGGAAAATCTTACGTTTTTGTTGTTGTTAAAAAAGCTTTTGGGAAAACTAATCGTTAAAAGCTTTTTTGAGAAGATTGCCAATAAATTCATAACATCTCCTTAGTTGCGTTTATGACAAAAAGAGGAATTTTCTAGTATAACAGTTTAACATTTTATTCTTTATATTGCTGAATATTTTCCAGTATTTAAGAAAGATATGTAAGAATTTCGAAAAGTATCATATGTAGAAAATGAGATTTTTACTATTGTTCTATCATACAAGGTATATAGACATGTACTAGTTGTACATACATATGTATGTATACCTTGGATCATATAGGTACATATTTCGTTACATACTGTCATCTAGTACAAAAAAGTTTTTTTTTTAAATTTAAGATTCATTTAATAATACATATTTATATAATATACATATTTACTTACTAGTAGTGGAATACATACTGCATTCACGTGTACTGATAGCATTGTGTTTGCTACCTTTCAATAACTAAATTTTCTTTTAACACTCTTTTAGTTTATAATATGTGCCTAAATAAAGTACCTACTTTCAATTTTTGTCAAGGTCAGGTTTGTTCTAATGAAATACTATTGAAAATGTAATATAAACTTCTGTGGCTCTAAAATATTTTCCTCAAGAATAAATAAAAATGAAAACTATAAATTCAGGTATTTAAAGCGCATGAGTAGATACTAAAGAATTTTTTTTTAAACTGACATTTTGTAATATAGAATCATATTGTAAAATATAGTTTCCTTATATACCTAGTATTTAAATGCTTGTATAACAAAGCAAAAAAAAAGGTATGTTTTAGTATACATACATACATATGTCCTTTTATTTAAACGCCGCAAGAGTTTAAGAATTTTTTTAAAAGACTTTAGACAAACTACAAATTAATCAAACACTTTATCTATTAACGTATAGGTACATTGTAATTTTATTTATAAAAATGATAATTAAATAAATTTAATTGTACCATATAAATTAAAGTGAAATAATTGTTGTTCTTTCAATTTATAATTATATTACTGTTTCAACGATATAAAATCATAGAAAAATATAATTTTAATTATTCTTCTAAAAAATTAGAATAATACGAAGAAAAAAAACGATATGAGATGTTATAAAAACAAATCCTAACGCAGTTATTCTGTTTTTCTACATATTCCAAAAATAAAATTCTTTAATTTTGAAGAATATATGAACTGTTAATTTTGCTTTTAAACTTTTTGTCATGAATAAGACTTCAAAACAAATCTTTAGCTTATTTGATAAACAGAAATTAAAATTTACTTAAATAAATTTTTATTTTCCTTTTTCTTTTATCAATTTAATTTAAAAATTTAATAAATGTATGACATCACAATATAAAATTCAAATTTGAATAAAAAAGAAAAAAAAACCAACATTGCGTGTGTAAAACTTCTTTATAAATTCATAAAATTTTCAAAATTCTATAGTCTTAATTATAAACAAACCTTAAATTCAATTTTCATTTATATTTTCTTCTGTATGAATATCTACATACTTAATTTTTTATGTATGTATATGTACTTCTTTATTATTTCCTTTGAAAAAATTTCAACTTACATGTTTTTTACTTTATAACTATACATACATAAATACGTACCACAATCACTTATGTCGTATTAATGTTATACATTTTGTAATTAAAATCGAAACACATATGTTTATGTCATGCAATATGTCAATGAACTTAAATTAAATTCTTTGTTGCATTTGAACAATTTTTAAAATATGTATAAAAAGAAGTATGTAAATTAAATATCTTCACGTCTAAATTTAAAAAAAAAAAAAAAAACAGAAAAAAAATCAATAACATTTTTATTTTTCTCACATACTTTCACATAATTTGTTACCAAATTCACATAATAGACAAAATGTCTGGTTCATGTATGTGTGTATGTATATTTTAACTACGATTTTTTTATTTAAAACTAACAAATTACATGTTGTAGTTATTAAATAAACACTTTAAAGTATCTTACTTACTGATTTTATTATAACATTAAATAACTTCAAAAATTTAATTAATATTTCACATTATTCAATATTTGTTTACGTTATAAAAGCTAACAAATGTCAGAATTGAAGCCCACATACAAACATTTATAATGGCTGACTCTCGGAGGTTTTAATAATATACATAATAAATATTTTTATAGAAATTACATTTTATGAGGAATGAATTTTAAATCTATGACGTAGTTGTATACTAAAAAAATATTATTTTTTCAGCCTTTCAATAATAACGTTAACTTTCCATTAAATGTAAAATAGATAAAGTATTTTAATTTTTTGTTGTGCTTTTATTTTATTTGTTCGATTTAGAAGGACTTGTTTTTTTTAATAATTTTTGGTTCTCATTCAAAATATTAAGGAAAAATGATACTGTCACAAAAAAAAAAGTGTTTTTAAATTTTAAATCCCAAACATTTTTACTTTTTTTTTGTAAAACTTTAAATCACAATAAAGAAATAATTTTAATATTAATAAATTTATCTCTGCAAAAATTAAAAATTTAGTAACTGTTTCAATCAAAACCATATTTGCATTGTACTTAATATATAAATTTTCACAATATTTAAATTGTGAAAATGAAAGTTACATTGTATGCATTTTATTTTAAAAATAAAATTTTCATTATAAGTTTTTGAAATTTTATTAACCGAAATAAAATAAATATTATTGTAACTACATACATATGTATGTATGGTATGTATATAAAAATCCCACCTAACAATTTCTCGAAGATCCAATTATTTTTTGAGAATTTGAGAAAATTACTAGGTATATAAAAAAACTGACACTCTGATCTGTTTAAAAACCTAATACATATGAAGAACTTTTGTGGTTTTTGAAATTGAAAAATTAAATAAAAATTTAGTAAGTTATATTTTCGTTTTTCATTCAAGTTCGAATGCGAATTATATAAATATCTTAATAACATAATATATGTATTAATTCCCAATGTTTGATGAGATATGAATATTTTCATAAAATACTTCCACGTTTCTTTATTGCTATTATGCACACTAAAATAATAAATATACTTCATCATTTAAATGCTTTTTATTGTGAGTAGAAAAATAATAAAATAGAAAAAGAAAATACTCATAAACTTTAAGAAAAGAGTAAAACTAAGTACAATATGATACTTATTGGTAAAAATTTAAAAAAAAATTGTAAGTACTTATATACTCAGCGTGCCCCTGTAAAAAGTTATAGGGTAAAACAAGGAAAAAGTACCAACAATCTTTGCCCCCCTCTAACTCCGTAACGGTTGAGATTGCCCCCCCCCCCCCCACCATGCGATTTTTTGTTCGTCTCGCCGAGACCTATTCGTAGTTTTCGGGTCGGACACCTAAACTGAATCACCCTGTATATGAGTATACACAGTATGTATACATATGTATTGACGTATGTATACAAAACAGCAAGGCAAAAATACCAAATATGTATGAGTAAAGTGCGTAGAAGGCAAACAATAAAACCACTTAACTTTCATTTCCGTAACCAAAGTACCGCATCAACCACTAATGGAGAATTTTATGATATATCCCAATGTTAAAGACATTTTGTATTTATTATAACAAAACAAAAGTGATAATGGTTTTACTGTTTTTTTCTTCTTTTTTATATAAAAGAATTCCTTTCTTCTCTCACACACTAACAAAAACAAATAGAAGAAAAAATAAATTAAAATAAATGTATTAAAGCATAAGTATTTTATTCTGATTTAAATAACATATCAAACTCTGAAATTGTATGTTCCAGTTATTTAAAACAAGTGCAAATATCTTTATAAATTTTGCTGCAAAAAAAAAAATAATTTAAATATACTTACATACTTCAAATATAATAAAGATTCAAGGCTTCGAAACAAAATGCATAGGTATACTCTACAATTTAAATCCATCAGAGATTTGTATTATATTTTATGAAAATCTGTAACAACAAAGCTTGAGAATGTTAAAATACCAATTCTGAAATAACTTATTTATTAAAACTAAAAGAAGAAATTTAAATTTTTATCGAAAATGACCCTTTCTAAAAGTTATAAAGACAAACAAATAAAAAAAATTAATATAGAATACAAAGCAATTATATAATCACCAAATCGATAAAAAAATTTATATATACGATAAAAACAACATTAATTGTTTTTTTTTTTTATTCTGTATGTCTCTCGTCAATAAGTTTCAAATTTGAAGAAATATTTCCCATGACAAAATTACAAATTATTGCCATAAAATAAAATAATAAAAATACAAAATACATAAATATTTATAAAAACGGACATAGCTTCAGAATATAGAATACAAATACATACATACATACATAATATAGCATGAATTTTATATTATCATACACTAAAAATATTATGACACCCGCTAGACTGATGTAGCATATTAAAAACACTTTCGAAGAAAAAATATAAAATGTGTTTTTAATGAGTATTAATATTTTAATTTCAAATGTGATGAACAAATTTCTATGTCTAAATAAAAGTCTAATATATAGTAAATCTTCTAATATATAGTAGAACAAATATAAAAGTTAAGTCATTTTTAAAAAGATGAAAAATATGTATAAAATTAATTTTATCTCTATTTTTTTAAAACACCTTTAAATTAAAGTTTTTTGCTTTATGTTTGAAAATTTGTCATTTTAATTGACACAATTCATTTTTGATTTGAATTTAAATATATCTATGTATGTATGAATACTTTTTAATTTTTTAAATTTTTTTACATTTTGTCTACAATAATAATTTTAAAATTATTATTCCAACTTAAGAAAAATATGAAGTGTTAAAAAAATGATGTAATAGTTAATTCAATTACATTAGATCCGTAGAAGAGAAAAAAAGTTCTCGAAAAAACATTATAAAAATAAGTAAAAAGAGAAAATAAGCAAGGAGAAGATTGAAAAAAAAAACCCAAATTGAATAATGAAATAATAAAACTGTACGGCTCGTTAAGTAACTTAAAGGGCTATAATTTACATAATGCGCTTGGGTAGTTTTTCAATTTCACTCCTCTTTTATTTTCTTTATTGTTTCCCTGTTTTCATAAATCTTTTTTTTCTACTTCCTTCTTTAAATTTACCTCATAATTGTATAATTTTTTTCTGTAGATAAATTTTTTTTTATTAAGGCACAAAATGCCTATAATAATATAATGAAAAAAAAATTAATATAAAATCTACTTAATCGATTATTTGTGTAAAATTAATTTACGTAAATGTCAAAATTTTTTTATAATAAATTCATGATTGGCAGCGATTATTAATATATGGCATTAATATATGTGGCAGGAAAAGAGAATACCATGTGACTGGAAGAAAGGAGAAGTTCATGAATACGCGAACTGCCAATTGCCATGGTATTACCCTGTTGAATGTCATCATAAAAGTTGTCTAATTATAAAGGAACAAACAAACTGTTCGTCGATTTCGATTTCAAAAGGGAGTATATATGGAAGGCTTTAAAAAAAGGAGAATCCCGAATGCCATATTTAAAAAAATACAGAGTACATATGTATGAAGGTTCTATGGATAAAGTCCTCTTCAAAGGCAAAAGTAGCGAAGAATTTAGTATTAATAAAGGAGTGAGACAAGGATGTGTACTCTCACCAAACCTCTTCTTGATTGTTCAGGATGAAAGTAAAAATGGCTAACTTGCAATTGCAATGAAG
Organism: Bombylius discolor; assembly: GCA_939192795.1. Taxonomy (NCBI): domain Eukaryota; kingdom Metazoa; phylum Arthropoda; class Insecta; order Diptera; family Bombyliidae; genus Bombylius; species Bombylius discolor. The sequence continues at coordinate 91,104 of OW584241.1, read as the reverse complement.
AATGTGGTTTTTGTAATCGCAATTAACAATCGCAAATCCGCCATATTTCTTAGTCGCAATTTGCTTAATTGCTGGACGATTGAGGATGTGGCCAAATATTAATACATAAATTATTTCTAATGAAAATTATACATAAAAAATAATTTTATAGAAGCAACAATAACATCATTGTTGATACAAATTATATAAATTATACATATGTATACTTATATAGTTGTTTACGATATATAGGTATAGGTCAATAATTTATTTTATTATTTTTTCATTATGGGTACAAATATATGCCGGTAACACAATTTTTTTTGCATTATGTGAAAATACTTCATTATAAATTTAAATAAATTTTTAGAACTTTTTTTTCGTGGACAAATATAAATTAGGACAAAAATACCAGTAATGAGCATCTTGAAACATTTTCTTTAATTCGTTTGTTTTAGCTAACCAAATTGTAAGGTATAGTATAACTAGTATAACAAAAAGCTACTAACAACTTCTAAAGCACAAATGTGTAGTGAATCAAACAATGCCTTTTTTTAGTTCTCATTTATGTAGTATTTACCACCCTCAATTTTACATATTATTAAAATTGAATTTCCCATTCAGGATATTCGTAAATTTAATAAAAACAATGAATATAATGTATTTATATTCTGATGAAAAGATGAAAATTTACATAGACAATCCCGTCAATGCACTGATATCGTTCATTTAATCATCATTTCCTTCACAATTATTGTCATTCTTTTTCTTCCTTCTTTATCTAAAATTGATATGATAAATATATATAATTTATTTTAATACATAAAGGCATTGTACCTAATTACAAGATTATTACCTCTCGTATTATGTTAAATCCTTATAATTTCTATTATATTGTAATATGTATTATTATTATTCTTATATATATTCTTTCATATACAAAGTAATTGATGTTTTCTGTATTAAATAAGAAGATAAAAATCTCAATATACTCCTATAACTACCTATGCACAAACAATTTATTTCTTCTATTATTTTTCAGAATATTACTTATTGTTATACATAACTTGAATTGATTTGAGTCGGATGAACTATAATTAATCACAAGATAAAGCCAAAAAGCAAAAGCAGTCAGTCATGACGTTACACTATTGTTCCGTTTCAAAGAACATAATAAGCAATATATGTACATATACATACATACATACATATAAACCACATGAAGCGATAATTTTTCCAATACATATTTATTTACATACATAGTTTTTATTCAAAAATATTCCTAAACATATTTTTATACATGTTATATGGAATATACAATGAAAATGTTTATAGTCTTTAATATAAAGGATTTTTGGTAATTTTTATCTCTTTTTATAATACTCGATTTTATGTTTGTATTAGCATAGCATTAGAAATAGAGGTCAAAAGGAAATCTTTTATAGGCAAAGATAATAGACTAAAATTTAGTACTATAATATTTATATACCATCTTTATTTTCTTCCTATGTATATAATATTGTGCTTAATAATATGAGAAGACCCTTATTAGTGCTAACAATTTACTCTCTATTCAAAATGATTTGATGAATGTAATAGGTATAAGACAAGTACAACAATGAAAGATAAAGTCACTATGAAAAAGCATATACATACATATGTATAAAGCTAAATATAGAGAATAATCATTCGAAAATAAAAGAATTAGAAAAAGAGAAAGAGAAAGCAAAAACAGACAACTTACAATATAATAATTCTTTTGAATTAAGGAATAATCTAACTGAGAGACCTGTATAAAATTATGTTAGAATAAATATCACTAAAATTCATACATACCTAAATAGACTTTGTATTTTATTTGTTTTATATGTGACAGGCTTTTCTAAATAATACATTTAACAATAGATACCGGAAATTAATCAAAGAATGGCGCCATAGGGGATTATTTTCTTGTATAAACATGTAAGTAAGTACATAAAGTATATAAACGAACAATAAAAATTATAACAGAAGAAAGTTTAAAAGGATAATAAGACATCAAAGACTTCACATTATAAACAAACTTTGTTGTGTCAAATGAAAGTTATTAATCATAAAATAAAATATAAATTTTTATTTTAAATTTTAAAGTTAAAAACTTTCTTTAAAATGGAAAAAAATGAATTTTTCAAAATTTTGCTCTACTAACATGTATAAAATATGAATATGTATTCATACATGTATAAAACAAGAAGAAAAACCACTGAAATATTATTAAATACATAAATGTATCTTGTGCCAAAAACAAATGGAAAATTTAATACGGTTAACTAGAGCTTATAAACTAGAAATAATAAAAAATAAAGCATCAGAATGTTAATAAACAACAGTCAAAGAAAACATAAGGAAGTTTTAATAGAATATTGATTTCCCTTTTTTTGATATATCAATTTATGGCCTTTGACAGAAATAAATTGCTATACTCGTACATAAAAAAAAATCGAAATTAATTATTGAAATGTGATATCAAATGGAATATTTTTTGGGTGAAAAATAAAATTGTTTTAAATTTTTCGTCTGACGCTTTCTTGACTTGATCTACGTTTCAGAAAATATGTATGTATTATTTTACGATGACTATCACATGTGAAATAAGAACCATATATAATTTGGTTAAAATGTTAATTTAAAAAACTGTTATTAATCACATAATTACAGCCTTATTATTATCTAAATTATTTACTTTCTAAAGTTGTTAAAAAATAAAACATAATAAGTAATTTTTAAACTAACAGTACAAGTACAGTAATTTTGTTTAGATATGATAAAATTTCATATATTTACTAAAAAATTGAATTTATTCAATAAATTATCGAATAAGAAGCAAGAACTTATTAAACTAGATTAGTTTAATTAAACATAAAATTATCTTCAAACAAACTTTACAGTATGTGTTGCAATTTTAGTATCTATATCTAACATATTATGACATAGTTTAAGACTGTAGATTTTTATATTATACATATTTGAAGTAAAACGTAAACAAACAATAAACTATTCATACAGGATATACTGAAAGATGTTTCACTAAAAATTATGGATTATTATTTAATTGAAATATGTTAATTCAATTAAATTCAAATTGAACAAAATATTCACATAATAATATGACCTATAGCATCAATATAAACTAAAATTTTAATTATCATGTAATGTATAGTATGTATGTTGTTTCTTTATCTTTTATAAAATACAATTTTATAATATCAACATAATCCTTTAATAAATAATACTTTTAACAATGAACTTAAATTCTTATAATTTTAAAATTCATATAAATTACTTTGTAATTTTTTACAATAATTTTTTTTCAATTTAGATAAAATATTCCTTATATAAAGTTTAAAAATACTCAATTTTAATTTATCAATTTATACAACATTTTTAAAATAATCTTTAAAAACATATATTCGACGGTAAAAAATTAATTTAATTTATATTTCCTTATCGTATCATCAAACAAATAAAATAAATAAGAGTTCACGTATTTTAATTAACAAATAAAAATCTAGAACAATTAAAATAATTTAAAACGAATTCAATTGCAATTTATTACACATATGTATGTATGTATGTATATCAAATTGAAGTTGATTCTTATATTTATATTTAAATTTCAAGTATTTCAATACTTCTATTGTCAATATTCCAATATAAATTATTTTTGTATTTTTTGTATATAAAATCGAAACGAATTAAGTTGTTTTACAAAAAGTATAATAATTGAATTTCTACGTATATTTATTTACTGTCCAACAACATTAAAAATTTTAAAATACTTATAATAAAATTTTAAAACAACTTTTTTTAATTGTAAAATTATTTAGTCATCTTGAATATTATACACTAAGTGATAAAAAAAACTGATTCAAGAAACTATAATTGACACATCATTTTCAAATTATTTCATATGTTTGAATTATTTTTATTTATAAATTTTTTGATGTGTGAATTTAAAATTTAGTTTTCAAAATTTATAATTATAAATATCATAGATACATATTTTGAAAATTTTAAAATTATCACATAAACACAATATGTATGTATTTTTATTATTATTATAATTAATAATTGAATCTATTTAATAATGACTTTCTATTACATGATACTTTCTCATATATACTAAATATTATAATTTAAAAATTCTTCACAAATTTAAAAAGCAATTCATTCAATGTTATATGTATGTTATTCAGATCTTATATTATAATATAAGCATGTGTATACATATGTATAAATTTATGTATTATTTATACATATTATGATCAAAATTACATCAATCCTATTTAATATACGTGCTTTAAATATACAATAAACTGAAATGATAGACTACAAAGTATGTCATCACAACTAACAATCTTTACTAAGTCTATTATAGACTCAATACTATTGTACCTATTTCTATTTTTTTGTTATACATAATAGGACGTATGTGAAAACAAACATACATATACATAAATATAACAACATTGAGTAAATCAGAGACGAAAATCGTAATTTCAGATTGTTTTGATTTATTTCACAATATCTATCTTGTTATTTTAGAATGAAGTGTTTTTGTTTTTTACTTCAAAGTGTACTTACATATTATGAAAAAACAAATAAAAACTGCCATGATTCGATATTACATTACAGACAAACAAATAAATGAGCAATCTCATTTTTAAAAAATGACAATAAAACCATATATAAATAGAGAAAACTCCCAAAAGGCCACATTTGATTTATTGACTCTCAAAGGATAAATGGTATCAGGTGATTTTTGTGTATCTGAAATTTGTTTGTGCCTTTTTAGAGAATTTTTCCATTTCCATTTAAATTTTTTTTTATTATTAAAAGATCTGAGAGTTCAAGTGCTATTTACAGTTTTAAAAGGCTTTATTATGATTCAAGTTGACTTTAATTCAGCAGTCAACTTCCTATTCGAAAAACTTATAAAATTGAAGAAATTAAAGATTTTACAAAATCTTTTTTTTTAGAAATTTGGTACGAAGATTTAATGATGTTATGTGTGTTTTTTTCATTCTGAATTTATAATTAAGAGAATCAGTCATCCGGATAATGTAAATTTAAACAAAATAACAATTTTACGTAACATAAATTATAGTATTATTTATTATTTGTAACAGTTATTTTTATAATCATATATTACTAATAAATGGGACTATAAGTTAAAGTCAATATTTTAATTGACAAGAAGTTTTAAAAATTTACTTCCTCTACTATCGAGGTTTTTTTATTTTTAATCAACTTTATTTTGGACAAATATTTTAATAAAATTAAACAGGTAAAAATTTGAATAAAATTAACATTTCAATAAAATGTGATATTATATCTATTTTATATCTGTGTACCTAGGTATGTGCAAATGCAAAACTTTATCTATGTGACTATTAATTAAAAACATTAAAAATTAGTACACCAGTTTTTTCAGTAATATTAAAACTTAAGATTTATATTTCAATATCTTTAATACTTTTTATGTAAGAAATCGAAATAGGTAATTTTTTATGTAAAACACATTTAAATAAATATACACATATATGTACATATATATAAAAAATATAATTACATAAACTATGATTCATTGAAATCTAAAAATTAATAATGCTTATTTTCTTTAAATTATACAACTCCATGTTTTAAAATCTTTTGATGACATTGTTGTTAAAGAAACTAACAAAAAATAACATGTACATATATTTATGTAGGTACATAAAAGTAGTTAGGCTTTTCCTTTTTTTTAATCTCTGTTTTCAAAATAGATACCTAAATAATTAACAAAATTTTAAAATATTTCTAGGACAATTTTATGATTAAAAGATATAAAAAGAAATACTGAAAAATATTTAGGTATAAATACATATAACATAAAATTAAAGTTCATAAGCCACAGAAATATGTATATGTATATTGAAATTATACGATTTACTTAAACAAAATTTACCGAAATTATTATCTTGAATTTGTATGAATTATTTTTATAAGTATGTATTATTTTAACATAATTACCTATGTACATATATATATACCTATATTCTTTCGTATATAAATTTTATGTATAGTTATACAGAGTATTTCACGTCTCGCGTTCCAAACTTATCAGGGTGGTTGTAGTATCGATAAAATATTGTAGTTGATTATAGAAAAAAAATATAATCATTAACACTATTTTATAGGAGTATAATAGTTTATTATAATTAATTATGGCAAATCTATAATTATGCCTCCACATTTATAAAAGTGAGTTGTTATATGATAATTTCTTTCCTTTTGGTTAATGAATTTTATATTGAACAGAGACCATGAGTTTTATTTGGTAAGATTATAGTGGTAGATCTCATAGAGAAATGAAAAAAATTGGTATGGCAAGGGCGGTTCATTCTCAATGGTTTCCGAGATATTCAAGGTCAAAGAAAATTTTTTTCGAAAAGTAACCAGTTCCAATTTTTGCAACCTATTTCTAAGCTTACGCAACGTAGAGGACCAATTAAGGATACGCTTGAAACAAAAAACAAATTAAAGGAATATCAAAAAGCTGTCTAGTACTTTTTTCTATTTTTACATTTACAGATACAAAATACGCCATTTTTTCACGCTCATCATCATAAATGTTCAGTTATATATTTTTTCAATAAATTCAACAAATTCTTAGATAATTACATTTATTCTTATTCTTTAAAATTCAAATTACTCTCTATAATTTGGGGTAAGTTCAATGTAATGATAGTCTTTATTGTGTAGATAAAAAATTAGTAAAAAAAAAATTACTTTTGTTTATAAATACTTTTTAAATAATAAATAAGACAGAATAATTGTTGCTGTTCTCATATTGAATGAAACAACAAAATTGTTTTAAGAATTACAAAAATGGGGTAACTTGCAGCCTACAAACAAATACATATACTCACTTCATTCACTGTGTACACATTAAATTCAAAGCTTTACGATTACTTTACACTTGTATTGAATTGTATATAATATTAAATATTTTCAAATCACTTAATCCTTACATGAAATAAGTATTTATTCAGTTTCCATCCAATTTCGATATCTAAGGATCAATATTCAGTAAATAATTGATTCATCAAAGTTATTTAATTTAATGAAAGTCATCTTATATTACAATATTTCATTTTTTTTATATTAAAAACGAACATTATCATATACATAAATATCTCATAAGTGCTTCTATCTTTTTATCTTTAAAATAAAGAAAAAATTTGAATTATTTAATTTATGAAAAAATCTGTAGTATTTAGCATATGTACCTATATGCTTAATAAATAAAATACTCAAAAAAATATTTAGAAAATTTTCGGAGAATATTCAATTTTCATTCTACTTAATACACTTAGTTTTTATAACATACATATATCTACATACGGGTACACACATTTTATATTGTATTATATATACTCTTATACATATAATATTCTAACAATCATGGTAAAAAGTTCTGTACATAAAAACTCATAGAACAACCACATTTGACATCAATGTCAAATAAATTTATGAGAAAAGACATATCACGTTAACAATATTAACAATTATACAGCACAAAATATAAATAATATAATAGAAAAGTACAAATTTTCCTTTATAATGAAAAAAAGTAGATACATAATACAGCTATAATTTGTATTTAATATAAAAATAAAATCTACGTTATTATATATACATACATACTTCAAAACTTGAACAACACATTCTTGTTTTTATAATAAAAATCATCCATCTTTTGCTAATTTATTCTTCAACGTTTTTTTTTTCACTAGAAAAGATACACATTGATAATACGTAAAAAATTACTACCACAAATTCATATTTATAAGTATTTATGTAAAAATTAAACATGTAACAAATACAACAGGATAATGTTAAGAGTAATATTATTATTAATTTCCACTTTTTCTTAAATCAAAATCATCTTAAAGTATGTACATATATCATTTAATAAGCAAACGATAAAATTTTCAATGTTAAACCAATTACAATATAAATGTATCTACTCTGTGGTTAAACCGTACATAATCTCTATACAAGAATGAAATAATTAGACTAAAATTACAGAATAATTTTTATTTTTTTATTTTTGCCTGGCATAAATTTCAAGGACTTCTTAAAAATAATTTTAGACGTATACAATATTTTTATTAGTATAAATAATCATGATTGTTATATTTAAGGTATTCTTGTTAAAAAATTTTCAAATTTTTATATTATATTACACCCACACTTTATTGTTATGCTTACATATCTTCAATTTTGTTCTTAAAATCTTTTATGAAAAATTAATAATTGATAACTCAATATAACATTACTTAAGAAAAATATGAAATAATACAAAAAACACGTATGGGATTTAATTAAATAACAAAGAAAACTATTTATACATATACATACTGACATATTATCTATGTAAATATATACTACAAAAATTAACTATTATTAATATTCTTTAAAAATACTTATTTTTCTAAAAGTATATCGTATATCTTTTAGAATATGAAGATTATATAATACGTGGTTAATTAAAAATTCCTAAACTTATTTTTGTTATTGTCTTAAATTGACATTATTCATATAAAAAATAACGGACAACTGCAATGGTCGAGTGTGTATGTTCTATTTTATGTAAATTCTTAAGTAACATGATTAGTTTTATGTTTTCTATAAATTTTTTTCACTTTGTATGAATAATGAAAAACTACATAAAAAACCTGACATTTTTCCAACATTTGACTTAAAATTTAAAGCTTTAAAAATAAATCAATTTAATAATAACCTTTATACAAAATAAAAGTAATTTTCATGGATTTTTCCTACCTTAAAAACAATTTGATTGTCATGAAATAATTCTAATAAGGTTGTAGTTTCAACTCAGATTACTGTATAATAATGCCATAACACCTCAATCAAAAACAAAAAGCAATGATTTTTCATATGAATATTGTAAAACAAAAATGCCTACAAAAATAATCTAATATAAATCTTTACACATAACAAAAATTTGTATGCAAAATTTTTGTATTTGAAGGTAAAAAATGTAAAATATAAAAATGCAACAAGTTATTTATTTTTTACTTTTTTTTTATTTCCATAGAAAAGTGTACAAATAAATACTTGTACACTTTTATTTTATGGGACATTTTTATGTTGTGAATATTTAAATTGGAAAACTGTCTGTATTTTTTTCCATATTTTTTAAGTATCACCAACATGTTGTAACGTTATCTTTATCTGTATTTGGTATATTCTGTAACCAAATTTTCCTTTAGAAAACATGAAAACAACCTTTACCTTTCCGGGGTAATGCTCTTAAACCATTGAGCTACCGAATGCCATGTCGCTTGCTGTTCTCAGTTGCTATCCAATCATTGATGAAGAATACTCAAAGAAATTTATGTATTCACAAATAATATACAAGGACATATATATTTTATAGGTTTAGAATATTTGAACTATGATCGTAACATGGAAAAAGAAACTAAGTAAATTAAATAACCATCTTTCCAAAAGGAAAATCATGAATCTCTTTTATCCTATATAAATACATGTAATACATACCTATAACCTACATAAATGTGGCAAAAATATAAAATTGTCCTTTTTATACGTTATATGTATTATACATATAATGCACATACTAGTATATGATATCATATGATATCACTTTAATTTTTGTTATATATCCTGAATTTTTTCGTAGTTTAATATTACAAGTATTACAACATCAAATATCTAAAACTTGATATCATATTATTGGGTTATTTCATCATAATGATGTGAGGTCAGACGAAAACCATTTTATTGAAACCAGATATGTATTTCAAATATAGTTTGTTTCACAAATGTATGTATTAGGAGAAAAAAATATAAAAAGGATATTTCTGAATAAAAACTTTTATATTTATCATTTTTCGTTTTATTCTCTTTTCATTAATAAATATAACAGTTAATGATTCCAGTTGAACTATATTTTTGTTTCTAAGGTGTTTTTGTATATTTATTATTTTTACTGTGAGAAAAATAGAAAATACAATGTGCAAAATTCGCACATAATTTAGAAAAATATGTATATGTATACAATTAGTTTAAAAGTATACATACATATATATGTATGTAAAATTATCTAAAAACGTGTGAAGATTTTTTTATCCTAATCTTTTAACATAGGTACTTTATTTTAATTTTCATTTCTTACAACATAAAAAACAAAATAAAATAAATAAAAACATTTCAATATTTAACTTTTTAGGTTGTTTTATTTAACCATTTTTTCTAATATTGTAGTATGATTTTATCTAAAGATTTTTTAAAGTCATTTTCTTTTGTTCTTGTGTTAATGTGTTAATATGAAATTTGAAAATCGAGTGCAAGTGTCGTATATAGAATTAATCAAGCAGTTAAATTTACTTTTATATCAAAGATGCATTGAAATGTAATATACGTACGTTGTTTTATTTATTTATTTTTTTTTTTCAAATAAATTATTTAACAGTTTCATTTTATTTTCTATGCATAATGCGTATACATGATATAATATTACAGGATATCGATACTAATATCGATTAGCATTTTTGGAAAAATCTTTCTCAAACGTGTAGATCTTGCTTGAAAACTGTTTTGTAACCGTTTAATTTGAAAGTCACAAGTCAGACAAAAACGAAACTAAGTAATTGAAGCAAAAATTAAAACGCAAAAGTTTAAAATACTTTTTCAATCATAACAGAAATTTAATTAAAAATGTATTTTCCTTATGAACACCCTATAGATATTATATTAATATTTTTTAAATTGAAATTCTTTTAAAGGATATTCGTATGTGACATATTACACTTTGAAACAATCAATAAAATGTAGAAATTTTATTTTATTGTCTCAATCATAGACAAGTAAAAATTGCTCCTTTCAAGATATGTTTTTGTATCTTACTTTTTTTACCTGCAATTTAAAATATGTACTCTTTTAAGTGTAAGAAAATATAACAAGACAACAAAGAATAAAAATAATAATGGGTAATTTTAAAACACTTTATAAAGTCGTCTTTTTGTTTTCTGTAACTACGTAAACAAAAACGTCGATAAATATGTATAATCCAATAATGTGAAGATAAAATACATATTTACTATTTCACCTGTTTGTTACGTGAAAATATTTAAAATAAAACATATCTATATTGAAAGTATTAAATTTATATACCATTATCAAAATTTCACATTGTACGTATGTATAATATACAATAACAGAAAATTTATCATCTAAATCACATATTGTTGAAAAGAAAGGAAAAAAAAAACAGATTTTTCAATATTTCCAATAGGTACACGCATTATTGTGTTGTGATGGAAATGTAAATATTTGTTTTATCAATCTGCATATACTATGTATACTTGATGGAATTTTTTTACACCTACGTACACCTACATCGTAAACTACAAAATTTACAAATACATTTTGAAAAGATCAAAATTGATTTTACTTTATCTAAATTGTTTTTTTACGTTTTCGGTATTATAAGTCGACTATTATGGGTTATTTTATTAAATTGAACCACATAACCTTTTTTTTCTTCTATATAAAGTGATATCAAACGAAATTAAATCTGTCCGTCTATTAGATTTTTTCTTTGAAAAAAATTTATCAATTTTTATATAATAAAGTATAAAAAGAATGAAATCAACAGAGAATAAAAATCATATAGGTATTTTAAATATTATTATTCTTTCTTTTTTAATCTTTTCGAAAGTTTATTTTAAACTTTGAAGTTAACGAAAAAAAATATTGAAATTTTTCAACTTTTTTAAGATGATAACATAAATTGTTTTGTGTAGGTTTTTGAAAGGATTAAATTTCATTGATTGCAGGTAAATACAATATTTTTGTTTAAAGGTAACATTCAAACATGGCAGACATTGGTTTAAATTACAAACAATTATATAATTATGTAAATACAATAAAGAAAAAAAAATTAAAATTATTTGAATAGAATTAATAAAATGTGTTTAACTTTTTTTTAATTTAATTTTAGATTAACAAACGGCAAATCAATCGTTTTTCGTTTTTCATCAAAATAATAATTTTACAGTGAATAAATCATTTTTACTCGAACAATGTAAAAGAAATGCTATATGTTTTTCTATTCAACACAGTAAACTAACTCCAAACAATCAAGAATTTAATAAAAATTCTTCAATATACTTGGATTTTAATCAATTCAAAGGGTTTGATAAAAAAAAACACGAACAGACAAACAAAAAAGTGTTTATAATTTATCCTTACATATATGTATGTAGATAAAGCTGCATTTTTTATTGGAAAGTTTAATAGAATTTTCTGAACTTATTTTAATTACAAACTCTCGTTTTAAATATTATTTGTTCACAGAAAAGTAGGAAGGAAAAAAAAATTAAAAAAGAAAATGATTAAACATTTCAAGAATTTTTATTTACTTTTTCCTTGTATATTTCAACAGTGTTTACAAATGAAAACAGTAATCGATTGTTGTTGAAAATTCAATTACAAAATGTAAAAAAGATTGTTTCACTTTACTTTTCCTTAAAATTAAACATACAGCAAAAAATGATTTGATGTTAAACTGCACAAAATGAAATGCAAAATAAATCTTGTAATATTATAAAAAATTCATTTATATTTTACACACTGAAAACTGAAAATTTTGAATTTATGATTTCATGTGGTTTTGGTAATAGTAAAAAAATGATTCTCATGTGTTTATTCATTCTTCATCATTTTTTTTTTCCTTTATAATGAACATGAACATGAGAATGCACTTTTAAATTCATATTTTTCATTTACATATAACACATACATATGTCACATATGAGCACATACATACATATTACGTATATACATATTTAATTTCACTTCTAAAAGTGAAGAAGAAAAAAATTACTAAATTACATGAATTATATATAGAAGAATATGTACATGTTCATTTTGAATTAATAAAAGGGTCAAATAATAATTATAAAATTGAAATAATGTATTAATTCTACATATGTAAATGAAATCCTTTTTAATTGGCTAATTTTTTACCAATTTAAAACAATTAATGTCTACGAATATTTAAATATTTTTTTTTTTGTACGAGTTTTCTTTTTCTAAAATTATTAAATTTTTATTTTATATATATACAATTACAAAAGCGCAAAAAAAACATTAAAAAAAAAACGAAAATTCAAAAAAAATATATATTACATGAACTCTACTCGGAAACAATTGAGAATCAAGATATATTTTTTTACAATTACAAGCTGAATCATTGTATACGGGTATCCCTTGAATATGGTAATAGTTATGATGAAAAAAACAAACAAAAAACTGTCAGAAAAATGTCGGAAAGCGCCACAAGAGAAATTCTTCAAAAAATATAAATGTTTACAAAAGCAAAAACACATCAACTTTAAAAGTTTTATAGATTGATTTGATGATTTTACTACGAGCTGTCAAAAAACAAGGTACTATTATATAACAAAAAGGAGAAATATAAGTATTGAATAAAACACGAAAAACAAAAAAAAATTTATTTTTTTCTAAAAAGGTAGAATAAACTTCATAGTACGGAAATGTTCGTCTTTCTTTTTAATTTTTGTTTTTATATTTTTCCCTTGGGTAACGGGCGTGTTGATTACATTCCAGTATACCATTAGGTATAGTTTATTTTATTGCTGTTGGAGATCCAATTGATGTTAAAATGTTTTCATCAATTTCTTTTTGTGGATATACTGAAGAAAAAAAAAGTCTTTTCATTTTTGACGTTTGGCCGCATAAAGTTGGGTGCTTTGAGGAAACCCAAAAAATATCATGATGAACAAAACAAAAACATGATTACATATCACACTGGCGTTAGTATTGTACAAAAATATAAGCACCTTTACATCCTAAAGGATAATAAAAGCAAAATATAAGAAAGTTTTTTTTTTGATTATTGGATAAAAACAATGTTATCCTTACATGTAATCTTAAAAGAGAAATAATGAAAAGCAAACTTTTTATTTTACGTCAGCATTAATTGCCTATTTTTCTCCTAATTCTTTTGTTTTTTGATTTGTTTTTCATTTCATTTTTTGTTTTACTTTAATTTTGCTTCTTCTACTACTTTCATAATAATTCGGAGTCAATTAAGTAAACGTCAAAGACTTAACATTGACATTGATATAATTGAAAAATAAAACCTTAAGTAGTTTTCATCATGACTAATTGACCATTGTTTTATGTTATAATTTGTAATTTATACAACAGATTTATTGTTGTTATTCTGATTAGAATGATAACAAATTTATTGTGAAAATATGTGATAAATAAGAATCTTTAGAAAATAAAGATTTTTAGAAAATATAATATAATTCAAAAGATAAAAAATATACATATATACCCGTATATACATATTATATGCCCTATTAAATTAGAAAAATAAAACAAGAACAAAACGGAAAAGAAAAAATAAAAAAATATGTTGACTAAATAAAATTCAATATGTACATATGTAATGTGTACATAATAAAAAACTCAATCACTAGAATTAAAAAAAAAATATATGAAAACAAAAATAGAAAGATATATATATGTAAATGTATATATGTATGTATGTATGTAAAAAATAATAATAATAAGGACAAAAAAAATCTGAATACATAATAAATATGAAGAAATAATAAAAGTGAAAGAAATGTGATAAGAAAAAAATGCCCAAGGATAATAAATCTATAAAGAACAAGGAAGACGTAATTCTTTTAAATGACGTAATTTTTTATTCATAATGTATTGTTTTTTTCTGGACAAAAACAACGTATAATTGATATGAAATAATATGGTATATAGAGAAAAAGTGCTAAAATATGTAAATTTTAATTTTAATACACATTCATTATTCCAAAAAAGAAAAAAAATAATAAACAAATAAATTAAAATAATAGTCCGTATCAATATACTACGCACCATTTCATCTTTTCTTTTTGTCTAAAAAAAAAATTAAGTCGAATCAAAAAACGCTTAAAAGCAACACTTAGGTATGGGAAAAATGTTTTATTTACCTCAAATTTTAGAAAAATTTAATTTAGGTCAGTACTTTATTCTTTTTTTAATTCTCTACTTTTTTTGTATTATATTTAAAAACATAATAATATAATAAAAATATCAAAGAATAACAGATTAATCTGAAAAGTTAAAAATTTTTGTTCTGTAACCACATCATTATTAAAAAACATGACCACATTTCAACAAAAACAAAGTAAATAATTAGAAAATTTGTATATTTAAAAAAAAAAAATAATAATTTTGTTTTATTCTACTACAAAAAAAAACAGAAACTTGCAAAATAATGCTAAAGTGCATTCATATAATGATGAATAGTTTGTAATTTGTAAAAATACCACTAATTCCATTATACAAAATTATTATGAGGTTAACCTTAAGTAACTAATGGTAAATTTTCACTGTAATTTTAAAATGTACAACTGCACATTTGAAAAAATCAATTTTTGTATGTGAAAGTGTTGTATAATATCAAAGAGAAAAAATGAAAATTTAAAGTTGAAAATTTTTTGAAAATTTTAAAAGGCTTTTATGTAGATTTTTTTGTTTTTAAATAGAAATATATATGTATGTACATAAATACACAAGTATACACTCTATAAGTATTTTTATTTGGATATAATATTTAGAGAAAATTATTCATCATTTGTTACGAATAAATGGGAAACAGTGAAGTAAAATTAAAAGTAAAAGTAGAAGTAAAATACAAAAAAAAATGTACAATAAGGAATAATACTTGAAATTAATATAACTAAACATAAATTGTGTTTGTGCAAAATTTACTTAACAAGATCACAAAAAATATTAATTTTAAAAATTTATGTTGCAAATTTTATTTTGTGGAATTTTCTACATAAAATGTACATATTCATATAAATCGAAAAATCATCTACAGTTTACATTAATTGCAAGACTTAAAGTTTTTTTTTTTTTTCAAATGCAAAGCAATTTAACTTATACTTTCAGTTTACAAAAATTTACAAAATATTTGGAAAATTTTAATACAAATCGAAAATACTTAATAAAGTGGCTTTTGTGTGTATTCACAAAACAAACTACAAATTGATAAAGTTTTCTCTTTTTGTAGATACATATTAGCTTTTTCTTGAATAACTTTCCACCAAAATAAAATAAGTGTTAAACGAATTTGTTTACTTTTCTTAAGAACTTCTGTTGGAAAATTGAAAAAAAAACTTAAACAAATAAATAAATAAAAGTAAAAACTTTTGAATATTGCATCTGTTGACCAATTTACTTACAAACAATAATAAGAATACAAAATATATGCATCTGTAAATCTGACATTTTCTGATAGTATGTATAATACATATATGTATAAAAAAATACTTACAAGAACATTCAAACGAAAAACAAAACAAACAAAAAAACAATACATAATAGCAAAAAGGAAAAAACTAATAAAACAAGGTGAAATATTAGAAAAAGTTACATAAATGAAAATTTTTATCTTAAATTATTTTCTTTTTGCTATCTACGTTGTATCTTATGAGAAAGAATATTTTGTGTAATTTAAAATACTTACTAGAAAAGAAAAAAAGTGTACTGAACTGATAAAAAAGTGATGTATTTCAACAACAAATCTTTATTATTATAGTATTTATATTCTTTTTTACTTTTGTGTTAAGGAAAAACTGCAAGAAATTTTATGATAACTTTGTTCTAACAAAAAAAAATGTAATGATGATAACGTGTGTGATAACGAGGATATATGATTTTTTCGAGTTATCCATGTATGAAAAACCACAAAGAAAAAAACAAGAAATAGAATTTATTCTCACGTTATGGACATATTTTATCTTGATTTAAAATAAAACTGAATCAGCTTTTAACATTTTTCAAGAGTGAAATTTATTACTGTATTTTTATTTCATGTGATTTACACATTAAACCTTATTATAAACAGGTAAAGTAATTTATTTTCTTTTTCCTTAAAAAAGAATTTTGATTTTCTTTTAAATTTGAAAATTGATTATTTTATTTTACGGAGTTAAATGACAAGTTTAAAATGTAGCAAAAAAAATTAGTAAAATCTTAAAATTCAAAATATTTTTAATCTCTATTACTGAGAGAAAATACATATAAATAAAAAAGGTTTGATAAAAGTACAATCAAAATAAAAAAAAGAAGTAATTCAACTGAAATAAAAATGTTTTAAATAGTTTTTCAAAATTTAACTTTGTACTTTATTATTTTTCATTTACGTATCATTTTTATACATTTTTATTTTTTTACTTTTCTGTTTTTCCAATAACAAAAATATCAGCTTCGATTTACTTACACGTTTTCTCTAAAGAAAACTATACTTATAAAAATAAATTAAAAGTACATTTGATGTATATTTGCTAAACTTACAATGTTTAACGAAAAATGTATACATATTTGAATTCTTATACATATATGTATGTATGTACCTAAATAATATATATGTATGTATATATATGTATATATAGAAAAAGTATTCGGTGGCAAACATATACTTGAACCAGCGTCTTTTTTTATCAGCTAACAAAATAAAAATAGAGGCAAAACCATAACAATGTTTATTCTAGACAAGAAGCTAAATAACCCAGTCGGATGTATAATGTTTATCATACAAATTTTGTAATCCAATCACAAAATCGAATACGTTGCGATTCTTTCACCTACCATGTTTCAGATTAATTCATTAAAGTAATATATCGTATCTCAATTTTGTTACACCCAATTAATCTTAATATACACATTTAATAATTCACTCTGAATATTTAAGGATAATTCTTTAATTCTATTTTTCTATTATAGTTTTTAATATTATATAATTATTTCGTAGTAAAGTGAAATATTCAGGCATTAAGATCCATCTTGATTTCTTATTGGTAGCTTTTTTGTAAACACATACTGCATTACATACACATTTTATGTATATTTACATGGTTGAAAATTGAAATAAAAGAACATGGTTGAAAGTACTATGGAACTCTTTTAAAACTTAACACACATCATTCATATGGAAAAAAAAACATTTAAAAAAAAAAAGTATAACAATGCAACATAATAAAAATAAACCAAATTCTTGTTTTTTGTCGTTTTCTACATTTGAGTCAGAAATCCTAAATTATGGTTTCACGTAGAGATTTAAAAGTTTTACTGTGAAATTAAAAAAATTTGTATTTAAGTTTAATACCTTCAATATTTTGGTCCGAATTAATTAGAAACTTCGATTCGATTAAGTTGAAAATATCGTTTTAATTTTAATATTTTTCGAAATTTTCAAATGAACATAATTTAAATTTATTTAAAAAAAATTTTGGTTTGTAAACACAAAAACAACCTGATTATATTATATATGTATATGAAAAAGTTGAAATTACATATTTTTTCACTTCAGTGAAGCGCGAATTTTACTTAAATTGTTACAAGCAATTTTCGTAATTTTTCTTCTTCTTCTATACATACATACATATATCTTTTTTTCCTTCTTAATTTTTTTCCCCTTAAATTATTTTATTTTCTTATTATATCGTATTTTAATATTTTTTTTCATATTACTTATTTATGCTTATTCTACTATATTTATTATCTGTTATTGTTATAAAAAGGCAATAAAACAATCAATAAACTGTACTATGTTGTTCATAAAGTAAAACCAGAAAATTGTATTAAATATAAAAAAAGTCTATAAAAATATTTAAAAAAAAGCCCGAAGAAAAAGAATGAGTACTCATTCAGTTACATTTAAAAAGAAAGTAAATATTAAAATAAAAACAGCAGAAGAAAAAAAAAATTGAGAAGAAAAACAATAGGAAAAAGGAAAATCCTGTATTCCGTTTCTTTTTTTTTCTCTTTTTTTCATGATTTGTTATTTTTCTTCAGGCATAAGAAATTTGTTTAGGAAATGATGAGAAAAAAATAAAAACGTTTAAAATTGAAAATTCAATTTAATTTCATTTCATTAATCGAATACAAAACAAAAGAAAACCCAAAAAATAGGAAGAAAAAAATACAATAGATCTTTATTGATTTTCGTAATAAAAGCAATATGTACATTTTTTATCTCCATAAATATTTTCTTTGAATTAAATTTCTATTTATGTGGATATACCCGTATATTAATTTATTAACAATATTAACCAAATTTCTGCGCGTAAAAAAAATAAAAGCAGATTTATTTTTTTCAATATTAATTAAATTATTGTTTTTTCCTACAATAAATTGGTCATTGAAAAAAAAAAAAACTACTCAATGTATGTGTGTATATACATGTATTTTTAAGGTGAAAATATTGTAAATAAAATTAATCGATAAACCGCTATCGTTAAAAGATTTTTCCTTAAAATCAAAATAAATAAAATTCAATTAATGTGAGTAAATTAATAAAAAATAATTTTATTTCTTTGTCAAACTAACTTAAATTTCGTATTTAGCATACAGATTACCTTGAACGCCTTAGAACTCGTGATTTTTATCATATAAAAACAAAAATTAAAATAATAGGAGTAATTTATTTGGAAAAAAAAGTCTAAGACGTTTTTAACAAAAAGAAAATCATATAAGTGAGTGTTTTTTTCTTACAATTTTGGAACAAACTTACATTTTCCCATGGACGCTGTTTTTCTTTTTTAATGAAAAAAAAATTAATTTTCATTTCACCTAGAAACTAAGAAAAAAAGAATTATAACATTACGCAACATACTTTTCATAGAATAATACCTTGGAAAATATTGAATTTTGAATAATATAAAGCTATAGGATTGTTACAACATTAATTGAATATGCAAATATTCATCATCTAGATGTTAGTTATAGTTCTTCTCATACAGCTATGTATTTTGTATCCTTTTTCAACTTTGTTATTTTTTGTCTAAAAATATTTTCATTTACGTCAAATATGTTAAGAAAACTCTCACATATTGGTTTTTTTAGTATGTCTTTATATAAATTGTTATATTCAATATGAACCCATTAAAATGTAATATTCATGCAAATTTCTCTTGCATAAATTTTTTCATTGAAGTCCGCTTCATGAAAGCTCTTGCTTCGTCACTATTTTAATCAAAATATACACACATGTCTACATACTCAGAATTGTTTTATTCTTTATTTTTTCCTATTTTTCCCATTTATGTGGCTTTTTATTGTTTTCATTTTATTTTGAAAAACATTCATACACGAAGGATGAATTGAAAAATGATACATACACACACTTGTGCAGAAAAAATAATAAAAGAAAAAGAATTTTTTTAATCCTCAATTTTGATGAGATTTTCAACCCTACAGCAATTATTATAGGCAAGTATTGATAAAAATAAAAATAAAAAATAGAACCTATACATATGTAGGTATAAGTACATATACATATGTATGTATATAATATATATGCCGGTATTCATTGTTTTATACTGTCCCCTTCAAAAAATATATGAATTAATAAACTTTCGTTTTTTATGTACTTCTTTTTTCGTTTTTCTTACAAAGAGACATGGTAGAGACCATATTTCCAAACTTCATCCAGTTTTGTCCATAACAACAAAGAAATGAACAAAATTAAATGTTGGGTTCAATTTACTTTTAGTAGTGAGGGTTTCTTTTTATATTTACTAACCACTTTTCGTAAATCAACAAAATCAAAAGAAAACTTCTAAGGAGTTTTGGAACTGGTAGGTATCGTTAATAAATAATTTTACGCATTAAAAAAGTGTTATTTTATGATTTACTAGGATTATTTCTTGAAAATGTTTAAGACTCTTCAATCTTAAATTACATATAAATCATAGGTTGTATGATATGATAGATTTTCGCAATATATTAAAATTTTTGAAAATAAAACTATTATAAATATGTTAGCTAGTACATACATACATGAATACAGATATCTACATAAGTATGTACATTTATTTATTTTTAAATATAAAATCTAAGTTAAATCTAAAATCACATTTTTAAACAGCTCATCAAAAGCCATCACAAATATACATATGTACATACTTTAACAGGATAGTTTTTCATATTACTCAAATATTTTATGTATATTTCTATTATTTTCGTGATGTAGTTTTTTCTTTTTTTTTAAATCACTACAATCAATACAATACAAAACTTTATACTCAATTGATGCTGACTTCAGCTAATCATAAACTTCAACTTCAATAGAACCATCATCAATGGCATTTGCTACAATCGCATTTATTTAACAACAAAAAAATGTATACTTTTTTCTGTGAGAATTGTAACATTTTAGTTCGACTTAACTTTATTTTCTTAGCTGTTATTTTTCTGTTCCCATTTTCATTGTCCATTCATTTATTTTTTTTATTTATTTTCAACATCATCATCATCATCGTTTTATTTATTTGCTTTGACCTCTTTTATTATATGAATATTCTTTCTTTTTACTTTTTCATTGAAATAAATATTTTTTCTCACTTATTTTTCTACATAATATTATATTTTGCACACTTTATTTTTATTTTTTTATTTAACTTTTTTTGCCATTTTTTTACGTATTCACAATACGATATATGTATACACCTTAAATATTTACATACATACATGTATACTATATTTATATTTTATGATGTATATATACATACATACTTGAAAAGTTTTCATCGTTTTATAATATTGAACCATATTGGTACTCAAGTTAATTTCGATATACGGAAAAACTTTTTAATTGAATCTGACACTAAAGTTAGAACATCATTAGTCTTGTTACCAACGATATAAATTTAATAAGTTTTCCCGTTCATTTCAATTATATTTGAACAGATTTTTATTATTCAGATGTATGTAATGTAACATAATATAGTATATAAAGAAAAGCTCATATAAAATTAAATCATACAAATACTCGTGTCTTTACACATACATACCTATTTCTAATAAAAATTTATTCTAGAAATAATTTTTGAGTATACATTTTTGTATGTAAAGCTGTATAATTTACATTAAATTTAAACCTCAAATGTTAATTTTAAAATTTCCAAAATAAAAATTTATCCTAGGGATTAATTAGCATTTGTGATACATATCCTTATTCAGTTGATCATTTTTTGCAAGTTAATTTTATCGAAATAAAAATTATGCTTTTTTACTTACTTACTCGCAATATACTGTATATTGGATTTTCCATAAGCTTTGATATTAATCAATATTAGTAATAAATGCAGTACATTTTTTTTCAGTTTCCAATTTAAATTTTAACAACAGTCAGTTGACAGTTGACTTAGTTGAATCATATCTTATATTTTAAAAATTAATTTTTTTAAATATTTACTAAACAAATGGTTTTTTAAATATTTTATATAACGAAAAAGTTAAAATAAATTTTTTTGTTTTTTTAATTTGATTGCTCTTAATCATATTCCAACATACATACATATATACATATATTGAGTTTCAAAACTAGTAAAATAATTTCAAACAAAATTTATTGGTTTTCCTGGATTTTATTAAATTTTAAACTTTTTTGATTAAAATTTCAAAGCTAGAACAAAATTCCAGTAGATTTAACATATTATGAAAACAGATGCACCTTATTATTTAAACAAACCCTACATTTCACACATCAGAAAGCTTTTTGGATGCAACATTTAAGCGAAGTTTCGTTTTATTGAAGAGTTTTCCATTCGAGTATAGATATAGAAAATTGTTCACGTTAACTATGCTAAGCTTTACGAATTCTTTAAAAAAATAGGAGATAAAAAAATAAATTCGTGCACAGTAATTCGAGATTGATTCGATTTGGTTTCGCTTTGGCGAAGTTGAATATATGACACACATGAAGAATAGAATTTGGAAAAAAAAGGAAAAAAAAGGTTTGCAACTGTTTCGTTATGATCTAAATATTACTTATTTTAAAGTCATTTTTTGGCCAGTAAAGATTGAGTTTTTAGTTGTGAAGTTGAGGAATTTTTAAAATAAACATTCAAAATTATCCAAATTATAATCAGGTAAGTGAATTAACTAAAGTTCTAACTAATAGTAAATTAAATAATTATATTTACGTATATACATACTTATACATATGTATAGTTTAAAAATTTCAAATAATGAATCATACTGAAAAGATCCAGATAAAGGCGAGAGAAAAGCGAATATCAACACACTTACAACTTTCGAAAATTATTCGAGCAAACGACTCGATAGTATATTCGATTTCCAGTTCCTTTTTCTTCGTTTTTCAGTTCGATATCGGTTCGCTATCGAATTCGCTATCGAAGAATAAATTCGCTCAAGGGATTCGAGCTCGAAGCGTTCTCAAAACGATTTGCTTGCTGGGAATGTGATTATTTACTGAATTTTAAAAAGTAATATCCTGTATTCATTTAAAAATCCAAAGTTCTTAAATATCGATATTATGATACATACAAATATGTACGAGTATGTACGTGTACATATATGTATGTAAAAGTGTTATATCATTTTGTGATTCCGAAAGGGTTAAACAATTTTAATATGCATATACATGCAAATTTTGCTTACTTATTAGAGTTTTTATTTTAGTTTGTTTGTTTTTATATTAAAAACAATATTGCAATCCTTAATAATTAAATTCTTCATATGTAAAGCGCATATTATATAAATAATTTTTGCTTGTTTAAATGAAATAATGGAAATGAAATGAAAAATAGAAATACATAGAACAATACATATATATAAAATTATGCACCAACAAATAATAAGAGACTACATATGTTAGAAAAATAATTTTCTAAACTATACGTTTTCTATTTTCAAAATGCAATTTAGATTTTTATTACATACAAATAAATAAAATCGTTTTGCAATATGTACTCATATGTTAGTAGTAGTGAGTTATACTTCTATATGCCATTAATACTTTTTTCTCTTATTTTCTCTTATTATTGTTAAATGTTATTGTATTGCAAAAATTTTAAAAAATGATGTAGGTATAATAAACACGTACAAAATATTTTTGACATTTTTATTATTATAATTAGAAAATATCTACTATCTTTTTTTACAATATGAAAACAATTCACATTTACATTTTTGATAATATTAAAAGCTAATAATATATAATTAAGTAAATAATGTAAAATAAAGTCCTGTATATTTTTTTTAATTAAAATTTTACAAATATAATAACAGATTTTATCAATAAATTAAATATTTATATTTACTAATCTAATTCAATTAAAAACTGTGAAAAAAAAAGTTTTTAAACAAAACGAATTACGGAATTTATAAATTCATATGTAATTTAATGTGAATATTTCTGATTCCATAAGAGTAAATAATTTTTATACATGTATACAGAGAGAAAAAAACAAATTTTAAATTATTTAATATATTTAATTTTATGCACATATAACCTTCTTTTATTTATTTGTTTTTTTTTAAAATTTTTTTTATTAATATATATTTTTTCAAATTTTCAATTGCATTTCATCTATGTATTATATCATGCATTTAAGCGACACATAATATTCTACATTGTCTGTTTAAACTAAATTATGTGTATGCGAGATAAAATTGATACAACATAAGACAGGATAAAACACTAAAAAACTATAGGGTTTGGACTTTTTTGTTTTTAAAACATGTTTTTCTTTTTTTTAAATTTTTTTATTTCTTTATTAAAGAGTTATGCAATAAATATACACTATATACACATTGGATTCCTATGCAAAAATGAAATGCATTTTTTACTTCATTTCCATTTCATTTTGTATTCACATGTTGAACAATGAAAAACTCATAAAAGCATTTCATTCAATGTGTTGAAATATGTGAGTATGTACAGTGTCTCACAGTGGAACTCGTACACCTTTTAGATTTTTATTTTTTTGTAATTTCTGAGAAAGTTGTTGGTTGGAAATAGTTCGAATATTTTTTTTGTTTTGATGGAAAAAATTTATATATTTGTCATCAATAAAAATTAAAATCAGTTTGAAATATCACAAAACTAATAAAAATAAATCATTCGTATGTTCAAGGACTAATTTATCCCTATAAAAAATAAATTCGAGTTGTTAAGAAAAAAATTATAGTTAAAATTTGTTAGTGGAAATGATCAAAGGTAGATCCTAAAAAAGTTGAAAGCTGAACCGAGAAAACGTGTGCCGAAATTGGCTTCTTTTTATTTGAACATACTCATATGAATATATTAAACTCATGTTTTTAGAAAAAAACAAAAACGAAACAAATACACAATTTCAAATACAAAGTGAATATTTGAAATACTTCAAAAAAACTCTACTTACTTTTTCTAGTTGCACGTGTTTTCCAACAACAACAAAATTAAGAAAAAAATGTATTTTTAATATGCTAAAAATGTTTCATTTATTTTTTACATTTACTTTTAAAAATTACACGTTTGTCAATTCGACAAATATTTCTTCAATATATGTAAATAAATATGACTTTTGAATTATTTAATTAAATTTAGTTTTTAAGCATGTTATGAATTTTATAAAGTTTTAAACAAAACTAAAATGAAAAGGAACTTGATCAAATACAGTGTTAATGAGCAACGTTATTTAGTTTTAAATTAACAATAAAAAGCATTAAAATTATGATTAAAATTCCACAAAAAAATTCTATAGCACTAATTACATATTGCATATTTTCATTTTCACTTGTATATTCTTTTTCAACTTTTATATGTGTATAATTTTTTTAAATTTCCCAATAGTTGATGTAATCCTTGGATTAAACTTTAAGATAGTTAGGGGTTAGTAACAAGTTTTACGCCCCGTACTAGTTGGGTGGATCATTAGTTTTCTACATTTAACCAGAATATATTTGAACTATATGAACGTAAAAGCAAAATGATTAAAAAAAATTTGCTTCAATGTCCCGTCCGTCATGCATGAAATGGTCGATTGATAAAAAGGACAAAAATAGTTGATGTAAAATTTTTATTACAGCTTTTTTTTATTTAATTCGTTACATATTAAAATCAACTTATTGATAACTTTATATACTTCAAAATATAACTTAGTACGATTTATATGGAGGTATTATTAAGAGAATCAAATAACAAATTTTAAATTTTCCTAAAGGCAAATTTTGAATTTTTTAAAAATTGGAAGTATTTTATATTGAATAAATTCTCAATTATACGAGTACAACGCAATAAAATTTCGTTTTTTTTTCTTTTAAATTTATAAAAATTACTTTAAGGAATAAATTGGTAATACTTAATTTTCTTCTTTTACTTTAATTTGTGTTTTTTTTTCTAACTATTCTGTATTGTATGCAAATAAATAAAAAATTTAGTATTCATTAATATTTTGTTGTTTTTTGTCGAATAACAACACACTTAAATAATCTCATGGATCTCATTGAAAAATATCTAAAACCAATATGAAAATCAAAAATGGAACATTATTTTTTAAATAATTGTTTTTTTTTTATTTCAATCGACAATTTACAAAAAATATCTAAAAACTTCAGTACACATTTGCGATATTTGAAACACGTTGACTAAATAAAAATTTATTAGCACAGTTTTTTTTCATTTTACATTCTGCAGCAATTCTCTTTAAATAATTTTCCAATTTCATTATTGTTTGTTATAAAGATTAAATTTTTTCCTTTTTCAAAAAAATGTTTGCTTTAACAATAAGATTATTCAAATTTCATTATTAATAATGTGTTTCACGTGTTCTTTATTATTTTTATTATTAAAATACAGGGTGGTAGTATGAATATATTTCAATTAAAATAATTTGAAAACACACTCTTATATCCAAATCAAGTACATATTTCTTTCTATAGTTACTCTTTAACATTTCTTTAATTTCATTACAACGAAATAATACTAATTCTATTTTCACATATGTACACATATATGTACATGATTTTGTTATAACATTCACATATCAAGAATATCATAGAAAAATGACCAGCATCAAAATTAGAAAAAAAAAATTAATAAAATAAAATAACTTTTAAGTGAATAAATAAACCGATTATTAATAGCCATGCTTTTTACCATATTTCAATTTTTTTTTTAAATAAAACTTTTGTTATGTTTCTATATTTTTGCATATGTAGAATTTTTACCTTTAAAGCTTTAAATAAAATTGTTTATAGATACCTAAATTTATTTCTTAAAAATGAAAAATAATAAGAGAACTAGAAAAAAATAACGGTTAATAATTTAAAAAATATATAAAACCACATTCACATATGTTTATACGAATAAAAGTTATTTATACGAGTGTATAAACACACATAAGATATAACTTTTCATATCTAAATACATACATATGTATAATGTAATTCAAAATAGTTTTTAGTACCAGATCCATTAATCTATTTAGAAATACGTACATAATATATGTATATAAAAAAACAAGCAAAATAAAACAGTGTAATGATATTTAAGTATCATATTTAATTTGGTGTTATACGTATATGCATATATATACATATATATATATATATGTAGGTATATTGATTAAGCAGTAAAAATGAAACCCTTCCATATTTTTTTTTACTTTAAATATCCTTACATAATAATAAAATGTAACAGCTTGGTTTTTCTTTACATGCTATTAGGAAGAAAAAATGTATATGTATGTACGTACATTGTACATATCAACACATGGTGGTCGTAATAAAATGTACAATATTACATATGTATCTGTTTTATGTATATAAAAAATTACATACATATAAAGTGTTTTCTTTCTCTAGTAATTTAAAGCAGAAAGTGTTAGAAAATTAAAATTTAACAAACAGAAAGTTAAGTTTCAATTAAATGCTTCAGGGGGATATCTGATATCATTAAGAAAAGAGAGTAAAAAAATATGAAAATTTTAAATGACATTTTAAAAAATACATCCTTGGACGTTTAAAAATGTTGCTTTTTTTCAAGCCAAACTTCTTGTAGAAAATTTTATTCACGTAAAATCAGTTTTGAATTTCAGTTTAGTTACAAATTAGTTAATTAATTTTTTAAAAATGCTTTCAAAGAGTAAATTTATTTTCCAGGACAATCGATTTTAAAATTGTTCTTTTGCCTTTTAAAAGTGAATAATTTAAGTAATTTTACTAATAACGCCTTTCAAAGCCATACATAAGTTAATAGTAAACACTTTATTCTCTTAATGCTGTTGTTCTTCCTCCATATAGCTTATCTCAATTCAAGCATTCTCGTTTCTCTGTTGCAATTGTATAGAAGTATACATATGTATACATACATACGTATAATGAAACTTTAACTATATGGAAAAACTATATAAACAAAAACAATAAAAAAAAAACAGAGATTAAATAGTTTTTGTTTAAGTGCTCATTTAGTTTTTTGTATTTGTAACAAACATACTTAATTGCCTATAAAACAAAAAAAAAAAACAAACAAAAAACATATTACAAAAGAAAGTCGAGAAAATTGTATAAGTTATAGAACTATGTATAGTGTTATACTAGCATAAATAAAAATTTCATTGTTTTTCACACTAACTTGTATTAAAATCGAGCTTTATAAAACAAAAAAAGGATAATAAAGGAATATGTGCGTATTAATAAATGTACATATAATGTATTTAATATGAATTTAGTATGAGTGTTAATACTATTTTATTGTATGTAAGTGCTTTAAAGGCAGATAACACGTAACTTTGATGTGTAATTATGTTCTTATGTAATAGAATAATTTTAAAGGCTTCAAAACAGAAACAAAATTAAAAAAATCATAAACAAAATTCTACACAATATTTTTTAATTAAAGTTTGAAATTGATTTTTAATATGAATTAATTAAATAATTAAAATTTTCCTAGAAAATAAAAGATAAAAGAAAACAAGAAAACAAAATTTTAGATTCACATAAATTAAATAAAGAATTATTTTTTAAAGAAAGAAATAAAAATATTAAGTGACCATTTTATAAGATCATTTTATGTTGAAAAATTACATACTTGTTAATTTCTTATATTTTGTTTGAAAAAGTAGAAAAATAAATTAATACAATCATGCTTCAAGAATTATTATTTAAAATACTTATTTTTTTTTATGGTACTTTTATAAGCAAAAAATTTAAGATGAATCCTTAAGCTTTCTTTTTATCATTATCTTTTTTTTTTTCATATTTTCTGAAAATACATACATACTTCGAATATTTTTCATCAATTTTAATTTAAAATTTTAAGTTCATAAATTAATGACAAAAAAAATATTCATGTTTTTTTTTTCACCATTCATAAATATCCTCTTGAAATACTGAACACTTTTAAAACGGTTCATATGATTTTCAGAAATTTTATAAATAAATACATTGTATGTAAACATTTACAAAAGATAGAAAAATTATTTTCTAAATTTCGTTTTAATGATTATACTATTATATATACATATACATATGTATGTAAGTATGTATACTTCTATTTACATAACAAAAAATATTCCTAAATATTTTATCTACATACATACATATTATGTATCTATGTATAGAAACTGTAACGACGAGACACTAATTACAACGTTCTTAAAATTTCTTTTAAAGTTTTAAATACTCTGTTTGAAAAAGTAAAAAATGAAAATGCAAAGTAATAATAAAATACTTTCTACTTTGTTTTTGTTTTTATTCATCAACTCTCAGCAAACATCTTTAAAATTTCAGCGTCATATTTTTGTTCTATTTTTCTTTAACACACAAATGTATAAGAAAAAAAAAAAAGAAAAGAAAATTAAAATAAAAAATAAAGTATAACTTATTCTTATAAAAAATTAATTTACGGTCAATAGAGGTTGTGTCTTTCTTATTTTTTGTTGAAAGAAAAGTTTTAAAAGTATATAAAAAAGTTGTTATTATGATAATGTAGACTTTTATTTTGCTTTCTATTTTGGACTTCTGCTTTTTCCCTTAATATTTAAGTTATTATTATTATTATTTTTTAATAAAAAACTGTTTGATCACAATGAAAAAAAGGTTTAAAAAAGAGATGGTAAAAGAATAAACAATATGCCGGAATGACAAAAAAAATGTTTTTCAAAAAAACAAAAACTACAACAACAAAGACAGAATTTGCTTTTATCAATTGGCAATAAAAAGTTTTAAGTAGCTGTATAAATTACCATATAAAATCTTTTAAAAACAAAAAAAAAAAAAGGAAAAACGTATCAAATATGAAAACAATTTTTTTTTTAAATAAGTTTCCAAGACAAATAGCATAACGTTTCAGGAAAAATTTTTTTATACATAGCTATTTGTTTTTATTTAAAACCAATATTTTCGGTTTTGCCGTTTATTATTTACTTTTACAAAATTTTGAAAAGCTCGAATTATAAAGAACTTTACTAGCTTGATTTAAATCATTCTAATTTTTTCAAATAGGTCTGAAAAAAATTAGTCAAAAAAGGACAAACAAAATTTTGTTCATATTTTTATTTTTTATATATTATAATATATATTCTTCATGCCCATTTTCCATTGTTTATTATATGTACATATAATAATCTTGGATAATTCATTAAGAATTTCACTGGTTTTTAATTATTATATATCTACATAATATTTCATACTATAATCAATGACAACATAAATTCTTATAATTCTTATAGTATCTGCTCTGTGCTATAATATTGCTAGATACATACAGGACGGCAGAGAACTTTTTGAAAAGCTGAAATTTATTATATTATTATATATTTTATATTATAATTAGAACAAATTTTCATCTCACAAAAAAAAATTAAAATAATTTGAAATAAAAGTTAGTTGCAGAAATTAGAAATAATAATCCTTGGAGCAAACAACTCTTACCATTTACTACCTACGAATATATTAACACATGTATATGTACATATGTAGCTATGTATGTTTTATTTTAATAAAAACCTAAACATTTACATAAATTAATCAGTGCTGTGAGCGGTACATTTTACATTTAATTAAATGAAATCAAGTTGCTTTATACATATTTAATACAATAGGCACACACCAGTCTTTTTTGTTCACAATATCCTCTGAAACTGACCTATTTTCCAGAGTTATATAAAAAAATATACGGAATAAAAAACCATATATAAAAAATATAATAAAAAGCATTAAAAAATAAAATTAAAAGGAAAATTTTTACAATTGCTTGGATATTATATTATAAAACCAACATCTTAAAAAAAGTTATCAAAAATGAGTGCTTCAGTTAATGATAAACTTCAACGTACATACGAGTATGTATGTATGTATGTTTATAAAATGAAGCTGCGTAGCCTTTTTTTTTTTGTACGGCTGATGAATATTTTGCTTTTGAACACATTATGTTCTTCGTAAACCTACATTGAAGATAAAATCTTAAAAAAAAAAATATGAAAAAAATATAAGGTGTTTAGATCAACATATATAAGACATATAACACATACCCTTGAGAAATTTATACTGTTATTTTTATTTTTTTCTATCTTTTTTTTTTCTTATTTTGAATATCTTTTTCTGTTGTAGTACATAAAATATACAAAATATTCTTTATAATATTTCCATATAATATACATTTTTAACATATTTTCTAGGAAACTTTAATTCTAATTTTTGGTAATCAAATTTTATGAGCAATAATTTCTCGTAAGAATCTCAGTTTAAATTATTTTTTTTCTACTTCTTTTTTTTTATTCTTTGTTTTATATTCTGTATATTTTTTTCCTCTAAAATTAATCGTTACTCGAATATGGTTGACGGTTGTAAATTCTAACTTTTTTATCATTATTATCATCAGCCATCATATTATGAAAAATTTGAACATAGGTATTTACATATAAAAATAATGAATTTACTATATACATATAATGTACATATGTAAAATATTTTATTATACTATAAGTTTTGTTGAATCTGACTAGATTTTAATAATGAAAATTTCATCAAATTCAATTTTTATTCCTTGTGACAAATAATTATATTCATTTATTGTGAATATTGCGTGACATAATTTTTTTTTTTCTTTTTCGTGTTGAATGTTTTATAAATTTTTTTTAAGTACACCTACATTTTTTATCATTGTTATTTTGTTTGTTGTGTTAAAGGTTTATTTTTTGTGATATTACCTATATGAAAAGTAATATTTGTCATGTATCCGTATATTTGAAGTTTTTATTTAACGAATACATTGCAAACGTAAATAAAAAAATGTGTGACGTACTCAAATTTTCTAATTTAAATAGCTCAAAGGGAAATTATATAATAAAAATACATATTACTGCATGAATAAAACAACAAAATTGCATAGACACACATACAAATTATAAAAATGTGGATAAATTGTGTGAAATACAATAAGGACAACAACTACCCATGGTCAATTCAACTTCGTTTATTTTATCTCCTACTGTGTACTTTTATATCGTTTGAAAAGCTTTCTTGAAATTTTATAGATCAAAAAGGATCTTTGCCACATTTTATTTTACAGAGAAAGAAGAATAAACAAAAGTATTTTATTTGATTTCTGTAGAATAAAAATCAGAATACCTACTTAAAATGGGGATATTATAATTTTTTTTTTTTTTTCAAAACAAAATCAAGATTTTCAATTTTATTGTCAATTTCACAGGTGGTTGAGATTAAGTTTTGATATGTCTTCTGACACAAAACAAAAAATAATAAGTTAAATTTTCCGTTTTAAAATAACACAATAGAGATACTACAAATGTATGTATTATTGTGAGAATTTCATTTTACAGATGTTACTTTTGTTGCTTTTTTTAGTTCTAAAATTTTACTCTTTAAATTTTTAATTGTAAAAATCTAAACAAAAATTTTTCACACAACAAAATTAAAACAAGGAACAAAAATTAAATGACATGAAAATATTTTCACTGGTTCAAATATTCAACGCCCAATTTAATCATTTTCCAACGCAATTACACTAAACAAGTGTCATAAGCACAGCTATTTGTTGTTTGCATTTATTCATTTCATTTCAAATCTTTTTTTATTTTTAACTGTCAAATAATATATCTACAGTACAATTCTACAGTTTCATTTATGTTGAAATTTGTTTACTATATGCACAATATACCTTCATATCTGTTATTTTCATATAGTATATCTAAAATCCACAATAGTACACAATGATGTATTACATGATATGGTTTTACATTCATAGAGTATGTACTTTACATACATATTAAAGCAAATGCAAAAACCATAGAAACATTTTTTGGTCTTTTTTGTTGTTTTATTTTTATTTTGTGGTCTTGTATATTTTCTGTTTTTGCTGTTTCATGTTTAAATTGCAATTAAAAAACCCATGTCAAGCATTTGTAGTATATATTCAATTTGAAATTTTAGTTATCTCTAAATTAAAATTATTGTTTTAAACTTTGATTCTTTTTTTATTTTTTTTTATTTTTTCAAAAATAAACAAATTTTTACATTGATTTTTTTTATATTTATTTATTGATGATTTTTGATTTTAACATTTTAAATTTTATGTCAAACATAAATGTTACCGTGTTTGACTAATTCTAAGATTCAATCCGATAAAGTTAATTAAAATTAGGTCCAAGAACATTGTAGTACAACCAATTTCAATCTTTCAAAATAACGGTCAGTATCTACAAAACTACTGACATGCTAACATTTTTCTTAGTTTTAAGTCTTCAGCTTTAAATCTAACGTTTGTAAACCTTTTAATCTGAACTGTCACAAATTTTGAAGCAACTAAAACTACGAAATACAACCCACACCCACACCTTTTCAGCATTTGTTTCATATATTTATCATAATAGTGGTGATGATTCCAATAAAAAAATTTACATTATTTTTTGGATTTAAGTATGTTATTTTAGAGAACAATATTAAATTAGTACACTTTATCCAATTAGAAAGGAGATACATTAAAGGAATATTTAAGTACTTTCAACATTGAAGCCTTTAACACTAAAATTATAATCCTATTATCTACGTGCACATGTGTGCATCAAATTAAATAGAGAAAAAGCACATGCACAAACTCACGTTGATTAAAAACCATAATATAGTAAAAATCATAATAACACTTGAAAATTTAAAATAAAAGAATCAACAAAAAAATCTTAAATTATACGAACAGAAACAAAGAACTTCATTTCCATATTAAATTACATACTTCTATCTCTTATTTCCGACTCAATCTGATTTTTTATTACACTCTGTAAATATATTTTTAAAAAACTGAAAAAAATTATACAATTTTTAGAAGACCACCAGATATGCAACTAAATTTACATAATAGTTAAGTCCGTTAATTTATTTCTTTCCATTTTTTTATATTTTTCTACTTTATTTTGCTACACTTTTTATTAAATAAAATAATTTCAAAAGAAAAAGAAAATTACATTAAGTAAAAATACCTACTTCTTATTTTGAACTGCTTTTTTTCTCTCTTATTTACATTTTTAAAATAGTGAATATTTATGAGCAATTTTTTTTTATTTTCGTATTTTTTAATGGATTTTAAAATATTAAGAAAAAAGTAATGACAATTTTTAAATTTCCAATATTGTCGTTAATTTAAAATTCATATACATATATATTTTTTTTTAATTTGAAAATTATTTAATTAAAAAAAAGGTTTTTTAGAAAAAACAATCTTCTAATTGGAATATTAAATTATTTAATATAAATCGTTGTAGGTATTTGAATTTGCTTTTAATTTATAACTAAAACTGCTTTTGAAAATAATAATTGAAAAATATTGTTAAATATGATTTGTTAGCTTCTCTTTATTTCCTTACATTAAAAAGAAAATGAAACCGTTCATTTTAATTTTTATTGTTTTTATAAAGATCATTTCTCTGATAAAAAAAAGTTACAGTTAAATATTTTAAAAGTAACAACAACAATACTAATACACTTTTGGAGTGTATTTAAAAATTTTCTATGTATGTATATTATTTTCGTTGTATGTATTTTTTGTAAATATATGTACATATAATATATACTTTCAATAAACTCAAGTACATATTTCAAATCCTTTATATTTTTCTACTTTATACATAATATAAATTCAAAACAATCAAGTTTTGTAATTAAAATGGAATTTATGGTTTGCTTCAGTATATTCATGAACAAAAATGAAACAAACAAAAAAAACAAAAAAAAGTACAAAACAGCTTAATATACATTTACGATTGAATTTTTCTAAACTTTTCAATTTCAAAAAATAATTAAAATCATTTTCATCATTGTTAAAAGCTATACACAATATCTCAGAGTATGTACTCGTATATACATGTACATATATATACAAATGTAAACTTCAACTTCTTTTTTATTCAATTTAATTGTTAGGAAGTTTTCAAACTATCGAAAATAAATAAAAAAGTGAAATAAAAGTTAGGAAATATATTTGCACGCAAAAATGATTACTATACAAATACAAAATATATATAGGTATATTGAAGCAAAAAAAAAACTATCAAAGAAAATTAATAAAGAAAAACTATGTAACAGGAACTAATAAAAGGAAATTGTTTCTTCAATTCATTTTTCCTTCACACACATACAAAAAAAATTAAACAAAATATACAAAAGTTTTGTATATGTATTTAAGCTAATGAATGAGAATGTAGGGTAGTGATGCCAGTTTGAGACTCTTGGGCCACCCTGAATAATATTTACTTTTATTATGATAAAAAATAACCCTCAGTTTTTGAACTGTTGTAAATTTTATCAAGCATAATATGAAGAAAACTACTAAAATTTGTAGACGGTGTTTTCGAAACTTACTAAAACTTTCTAGAGTTCGAAACTGGCATTATTACCCTATAGTGAATAACGTTTACATTTAATATGCATTAATCTTATAAAAAAACACAAAAATAAAATTCTTCTTTTGAACAAAAAAACAAATAAAATAAAATAAAAATAAGTAAAAATCTTTCAAAATTCTTCATGAAGATAAAAAGTAAGGAGTAATGTTTCTTTTTTCTTTGTTTTATAATTAAAAGGAACAAGTATGAAAAAGAATATCGTCATCATTTTTAAAAACTATATAGAATATACAATATAATATAATTTTCTGTCATTTCATTAAAAAGAAGTAAAATTCAAAATTCTTAGGAAGAATTTTTCAAAACAACAAAAACAAAAAAACTAAAAATACAATGTTCAAGTTCAAGTAGAATTTCAATTTTTTTAACAGTTTTATTCTTGACAACATTTAAAACTTTTTAAATTTAAAATTCTTTTAAAATGCCTTTATTAATAGCTGATAGAATATTATGCTTTTGGTAACAGAGTATGCTTTTTTTTTTGCTTTTAACATTTAAATTTTTAATTTTTAAAATAAAATAATATCATAGTTCACGGTTCACTAACTAGAGTTTTAGACATGAAATAAAATTCAATTACTAATCTCCAATAATAATGTTATTCCATTTATTTCTAATTTTTTATTGTTATAGACAAAAAACTGTAGTCGAATAAAAGGCATTATTTTCAAAAATGTATTATATGAAATTAAGTTGGCAATACTTTTCAAAATTTAAAAAAATATAGAGACTGAATTGATTTTGCTTTTGAATTATTCATTATATTATTTTTCAATTATTTATTTAAAAAAAGTTCACCACTTTAAAAAGTTTTTATTTTTTTAATGCTATAATGGAAATTTTAAAATTAATTTACCACAAAAAAAATACCACATACCACATTGAGAACAATAATACTTATGTATGTACTATATATAAAAAATATCTATTTTAAAATTTGCTGAAAATTGTGATTAATTTTCTCTAAGAGCAAGAAATATTGATTATAGATAGACGAGTACACTTTTTTTCTTTTTTCACAACAACAAAAAATTAAAATGTAAAAAAACTTAAACAAACCGAATTATTTAAAACACAAAAAAAGTAATATCACATAAAAAAAAACATATTTCTCAAGAAATAAATTTTTTCTCTAATCTTATAACACTTCTAAAAAATATTTTTGAAAAGTTTTCAAGTATAATTCAAAAAAAGCAGAAAATACAAAACACAAAAATTCTAAGAGAAACTTAAAAAAATCGTTTTTTTTTCATGCTTTAGAGAATATTGTTTCTTTAAAATTTTCTGGTTTTTGTTTTAATTTTATTATTTTTTTTGTTTTTGTTTTTCTATTTTACCTTAAATTCAACAACAAGTATTTTCATTTAAAATTCATTTTAACAGCAGAAACAAAAATTTTCTATTTTTTTTTCATAAAAACTGTTTTGGAAAGAAATTTAAAAAGATTCTGTTTTTTCAATAATTGTAATATAATTAATTGTAACATAATTTACTTAAGTAGTTTTTAAGTTTTTTTTTTTAACTCTTTTAGAAGAAATCATTATTTTAATAACGTTTTTACTTACGATAAAAATATGAAATTGATAATGTTTCTAAGTTAGATTTTGTATGTTTAAAACTATACTTGGACTTTGTTCAAAATTAATTAAAATCTCTATGATTCCGAAAGGCGAAAATTATTATTTCTTGGAACCAATTACCAGAAACGAAAATTTTATGTTTTTTTTTCAATCAAATTTAATTCCTTTTGAAATGAAGTCGTTATTACTGACACTACATAGTAGTACAAACGTATCATTATATTGTATGTACATATATATGTACATACTTATATAATTCCACAATTTATCTTTTAAGACAGTAAAGCCCTTTTAAATTTTTTTATTTTATTTCTTCTTTTTTCAATCAAAAAAGCAAATAATATCAAATCCAATTATTTTAAAACACCTTCAAAAACTTTTTAAATAAATAAACAAACAATAACCAATAAGTCCTCTTTTTTTTAATAAAAAAAATAAGAAAAAGTTTTACCTCTTTCTTTTAAAATTTCTGCTTTTTTATAGTTTTCTGTTTACAGTTGTTTGTATTTTTCTTCTTAAACGATTTTACTTTCTCGATATTCTTTTATTATTTTTTTTTTGAAAAATTTTTTTTAACAATTTAGTCATAATAGAAAATTATGGGTACAACTAGTCTACTTAATTTTCATTTAACTTAATACAGATTATTCTTTTACCAATTTTGAAACAAAAACAAAATCTTAAGAATACCTTTTTGATATATGCAAATCACGAGAAAAATATTTCGAAAAACAAAGATACAAAATATGAAGGTGTAAGGAAACTACTAAAAATTATTCGTCTCAGTAATGAAAATATGTATTTTATTAAATATACCACTTATGTGTAGTACTTACCCTTTACCCTCTTCTATAAACAACAATGAAATTTTTCTCAAAAATTTCCATTTTTTTAATTTTCAAATTAAAACAACTAGAAAAGTTTCCACTCAAAAACAATAACGAGAAATATAGTAAGTGCAAAGTGGACATTTACATATAAAATGAAATTTCATCAAGTCCAAGTTGTATTCACTGGACTTTCCTCAGATTGGGAAAAAAAAACATTAAACAAGATATTTGAAGTATAAAGATTTTTCAAGTTTTTATATAAACAGAAACCTAAAATTTTCACAAAAATTAATTATTTAAATAAAAAAAATTTATATTTTTAAAAATCAAAATACTTTTTTATTATTGAAATATTCATTTGTAATAACCTTTAGCTAATTAAATATAAATGAAAAGTAATTACATTTAATTATATGAGTATATATTATTGTTGTTCAATTTGCAAAGAATAACAATTCAATTGTACATACTTAATATTATTTAAATTTTAATACAATGTACAAATATAAAATTAACAAATAAATAAATTTCTATTTCTAATCACATTTCAACCGAAAGTTTTTTTTCAACTGCATTTGAATAAGAATTACAATTGAATAATAATAATATCCTTTGATACAGGTAACTAATTTACAACTTCTCCCCATAATAACATGATTTTTCATTTATTATATAAATATTTATTAAATAACCGTATTATGTAAATATTATTTCTCTGTATATTTCTTTCATCATTTCAACTACGTACACAAACAACAATAACACCAGAGCAATTATAATGAATTGCTGTTCGTTTGTGTAAAAACTTGCTTGTTTTTTATTATAACTTGAAAAAAATAATAAATAAAGGATTATTATAGAATACAAATTTCTGAAGAGTATTTTCAAAAAGATTTTGGTCCAAAAGTGACGAATTTTGAACGGAGAGATTCTTTGATACAAAGTAAA
Organism: Bombylius discolor; assembly: GCA_939192795.1. Classification (NCBI taxonomy): domain Eukaryota; kingdom Metazoa; phylum Arthropoda; class Insecta; order Diptera; family Bombyliidae; genus Bombylius; species Bombylius discolor. Next base: position 51,942 of record OW584241.1, on the reverse strand, counting down.
AATTCAAAATATCATACGTTTTATACATTTGGATAAGGTTTACGATTTTGAATTTATTCTGACATTTAGTTTATTTTATCCTTCACAGATTATTATGAGTACCAAATATAAAAAAAAAAGTATTATAAAAATGTCAATATCTAAAAAGAGAACAATTAATTTATTAATAATCATTCTTTTTTAACATTTTTTAATGAATCTAGAAAATAAATTATAAAAACGTTAAAGCTCAGTACACCCCTACACATAAAATACAAATGTTAAAAGCGGTATTAAAAATAAAACTCATGGTAATATGTATTATATTTTCGTGAATATTCTTTAATTTCTATAAATGATTAACGATGTAAATCGTATCCGCATCATTGGCAATAAAGCACATTTATTATATTGGCATTTAATATTTGCTGTATCATATTTGAAAATTCTTACAAATATATAGGTACATATGTACAATAAAATTTGAAAAAAAAAAATTCTTGCACATATACAACATATTCCCAAATTATTTCCACCGATTCACTACAATCAAACAACAAACAAAAACATTTTATTTAATGTTGACCTTTAATCGGTCATATTACACCCAAGAATAATTCTTCATACTCTGTATAACAAATCATCCCTATTTCTATAGTTATAAGAAATCAGTATGCCTTTTTATGTGTACGTATAAATTGGGATTATATAAATCGTACATACATATAATTTTAATTACCTTTTATCCTAAATCAAATATAATATGCGTACATTAAATGTAGATTCATTTTTCTTTTTATTTATACACAGGCAAACACATACAAAAAAATACATATAAATTGGAAACTTAGCAACTAATCAATTTATTTTTTTTATTTTGTGGTCTATATGAAAAATAAATACAAAAGGATACAAACTACAGACATATGTACGAATATATTCTTTCTCTGAATAAAAAATTAATATTATACTTATACACATAATTTTCATCCTTCTAGATACTTTTAGCAATTAATTCATTATGTTCGCCGCATGTTATCGAGAAAAAATAAAATAACAGAAGAAAAAAAAGATGCAGTCATAACCCTCGAAATAATTTTAAGAAGGGCAATACATAATTTGATTTGGGTAAAATGATTATCAGTCATAATAATAATTTTGTAGAATTTACTTTTTCTCTACCTTTGTTTTATTATTTTATTTTTATGTTTTATTTTCTACCTTTTTATGATGTACATACATATATGATACACATATGTATATAATAGATCCAATTTCATTGTTTCCAACAAGTAAAAAATGATATACTCGTACTTAGAAAGAAAAGCATTGTTACATTTAAAGAAAAAGTAAAACGAAATTTTCACGTAAGTTATTACAAAAGATTTATCAAAAATAAAATGAAAATCTGAGAATGTTACAATGAAACAAAAAAAAAAAATTCGCACGTACAGAATATTTATTCCATATATAACATATACGAGATAAGATATTTGTGTCTCACAGAAATGAAAAAAAAATCTATCTTTTATTCTTTCATTTATATACCCTCTGCACATATACTTTTTTTTATTATAAAGTTATCTTTGAATTATAGGTGATAGAAATTCTTTTAATGTAACTTTCATTGTATGGACATTAAGAAAATATATATGTATGTATGTACATTGTATATATCTATATATTATATATTATAAGTATACTCGTATATATGTATATTATACATATTATGTATATGTGATATGACGCTACAACAACTATAGTGTACAACATGTATTACGATCTATCATACATATACGAGTATGTATGTACATATGTAGGTATAAAAAAAATATAATTATTATAGAATATATTTTTATTATCGTCACCAAAAAGGTATTTTACCGATTATTTCATTTATAATGTTCAATTTTAAGGATTTAAGTAACAAATTATATTTTATTTTCCTTTTAATTTTATTTTCTTTTTTTTTAAGTCTGATCATACACCATTGGTATTTTATGTTTTTAAAGATTAAAAAAGGACCTTTAAAATGTCACATTAAGCATAAACCCAGAAAATTGTTTCAGTTGATGTACTCGTAGTCGTATGTACATACATACATATATACGTTTTTGTATATGTAGAGCTGAAGACATTTTATGTATTGCAAATTAAATAATAAATTTAAAAAAAAGCTGAAGTAACACCAAACAATAAACGCGTGTTATGGAGCTGAGTTTACAAGGAGAAAAATGTAAAACAAAACAAAAACTTGAAAAATTGTTTGTTAAAATTATTTTATGATTATGTGTTAAATGTTTTATGTTCTATTTTTATCTTTCTACTGGATATTTATTGTTTTTAATGAGATTTTTCATTTTTACTGAAAAGCAATGAATAGAGTATAAAATTTTAAAACAGATAATAGTTCCACTGAACAGTGAAAAAAAAAATAAATTAAACTGTCGTATAGTATGTCAGTTAATTCGTTTAAAAGTGTGTGGAACAGAATTTACACCAGAAATTTTAAAGCATTGGTATTTTATTTTTTTCCAGGAGTATGATACACTTGACCTCCTAAAATAGACGTCATGATGGACACGAGAAAGAGTTGACAAAAAACTTATCTCAGATAAAATAAAATGATTTTCATTTATTTTCAAGAACAAAAAAAAAAATTTAATTATTCGTAGAAACAAAAAAAAAGTTCTATTATTTTATTCTAATCATAGATTTAAGATGAAAAGTTTACAGTTCAACAGTTTAAAAAATCCAATTCTTCTATAATTCCAAATTTTCTAAAGCAATTTTTAAAAAATTAATAACACAAACAAAATATAAAATCAATAATCACACAAAATGTAGCACAAATAAAATAGAATTTTTAAATTTTAATCATTGTATTTTCTTTTTTTCTTTTCATTTCCTTTATTGTTTTCAAATGCATTTTTTTTTAGATTTCTACAATTTTATTAATACCCAATATGACCTATTTTTATTATATAAAATTGTATTGAAAATTATATAATCTTTATAAATATGAATAAGTTCATTGGTACAGGCTGTTACTGTTCACATTGAAAATCATATTTTAAAGTCTTTATTGTTCTTTTATTTTTGAAAATCACAATTCATTCAATCATGTTTTTTATTAAATACGAGTAATATATTTTTATTTTTATTTTTTTTTCATTCTTTCATTGTATGTATCTATATGTACTATATATGTTTATATTGTTGGGATTTCTTCATTTATTATTTTTCTGCTATTTTTTTTTTTTCAAGCAATTTTTTTTTTCTTTTAAATTAAGCTATTTTCATTTCAAATGTTACCAATAATAACATCAATAATAAATTATTATTTCATGTACCATTTATTGCGTACTTGATGTTTTTAAATGATTATCTATCCTTTTTCCTGCATAGATGTATGCATTTTTTGAAACGGAAAATAATGTTAGATTTTCTTAAAAATACAATTTCGCTTGTAGTAGACTACTGGGATTTGAACCCAAGACCTTTACCTTGCCGGGGCACTTTTCTACCAATTAAACTATCGGATGCCATGTCGCTCGCTGCAATTCTTAGTTACTACATACTTAATCATTTGATGAAGAATACTCAAATCTCTTACAATTTAAATTTTATTTTTAGACTATTTAAATATATTTATGTGATTCATAATACCTTTATGTTTTGTTTTACTTGTTTTTTTTTCTTTCTCAGTCTTTCTTTATTTCTTTCTTTCTTTCATTCTTTCTTTCTTTCTTTCTTTCTTTCTTTCTTTCTTTCTTTCTTTCTTTCTTTCTTCTTCTTTGTCTTTCTCAGTGACATGTAAAAAAACTGTTGTATATGAAATATTCTAGCTTAAGATGTAAAGTGGGAAAATCGAAAATAAAAATAACAGTTGGAAAAAAGAAAAGTGAAAATCATTCTTTCAAATTGTTTGTAGGATAAGTAAAGTATAGTCAAAATAATAAAAGTTGAGGTTTTTTCGCGCATGTTTTACATGGCGTAGTGATCTTTTTTGTGTAGAAATGCGAAAGAAGAAACGTGTTATATTAAAACAACAAAAACGCTTGTGTGTAAGTATCTTTTTTTCTACGCATGTTTTTCTAGTAATACGAAACCTCAACTTTTATTATTTTGACTATAGCTATATATGTATACAATAGTAGTTATTAAGTAAATTTAGAATAACCGGAGATTTTTCTTAACTAACACATATCATCTTGAAATTTATATTTAACGTTTTCTAGTTTTTTCTAATCCATTCTTCTACTGTTTTTTATAACCTACGATGTTTCGGTTGCTTAAAGTTATAATGAAATTTTCAATAAGAGCACACTAGCTGTTTTTAAAAAGCATCGCTCTAACCATCACCCTTGAAATTAATATTCTTAATTTACTAACTAAATTATAAACCACCATTCAAAATAAAATATTTTTTAAGCAATTAATATACTCTTTTTCAAGGCGACCTATCATTATACTTTTTTACCCTAACTTATACAATAGGTACAACCGAATGTTCATCCATAAATGGTATCCTGGTACCGGCATACAAATATACGTATTTTGAACTGAACTTTACACGAACTTATTTTAACAAGGATGGGTGATATTTTTATTTTTATTATTTACATATTTATTTTTTCAATGTTTTTTCCTTTCCATATAGAAAAAAATAATTTTTTCATAACATTTATTATTTACGTATATATATTAGGGTGTCCCTTATTTTTCAATTTTCAGATTCTCAATGCCTCACCCCTTCATTTTTTCCTTTTTGCAAAAAAATAAAAATCCCAAAAAAAAAATTGCCGTGCCGCAATCACTTTGAATTTTAACGTACTTATAAAGGTCAACTTATTTATATTTAACTCGTTTTTATAACTATCAATTGTAATTATTTTTAGCTGCTTTGTTTTTAAAACACAATATTGAATCACTTTAATTTACAATATTTATTAAATTAGTTTCCTATTTTTTCAAATATTAATATTCTAACAACTGTAGACGTAGCGTACCCTCGCGAATTCAAAGAAGTACTATGGAGCAATAGTAAGAGATGATGCACAAAAAGAAGACACTAGAAAAGAAATATTAAAAATAGATTTTTAAAATTTTGAATAAATTAGTTAAGAAATCAGAAAAATAAAATGTAAATTGAAAAAACAAAAAAATAAAACCCAATACATCTAATATCTATTAATCACGAACTTTTATTTAGTACATTTCTTTAGGTAAAAAGAACCCTTTGGCGGCACGGGTAAATTATTCTCTAGAGCTTTTAAATTTTGGGGTTTTTTTCACATCGTCAAGTACAAAAATAAGGGACACCCTAATGTACATATATATACATGTGTACATATATTGTTGTCTTTATATTTACAGTTTAATATAAACATATTGTTTACTATTGTTAATTTTTGATATTTTTTTATGTTATTTTCAATATTCTATTCAATTCTAAAAAACAAACACAGAGAACAATAGAACAAATAATACATTCAGTGATACAATCTAAAAACAATAAACCAAAATTGATTTAAAATTAATTTTCATACATATGTACATGAAAACAATTGTTTTCTGAGTTAAAAATCTCAGTCTTGATATATTATGTAAATGTATATTTTTCATATTTTAGTGTGCAGGCACTACAAAATATAAATTTGAAAAAAATATAAAATATGTATTTTTCTTTTAGTTAAAAATTAAACAAAATGTCTTAGTATAGCTCAAATTTTATCATCAAAATATCCTTTAACAAAAGAATCAATTCTCTTATCACATATCAGATTTAATATATGAAACATTCCTGCTGGTTTTTGAGCTGTATTTTAAGTAAAAATTAGTATGTATATTAAACCTTTTAAATTTAATTTTAGTACGAAAATTACAAATTACATTTAAAATATTTAAAAAAAAAACTAACTTACTACATATACCTATCTAATATTCTAAAAACACATTCTTGTGTATATGTATATTTTAATCTGCTAAATAAATATAAATTAATCTATTCATACCTGTGCATTTACATATGTGAAAAATGAAGGTGTTTAACTTGAAAATATTTTCACAACCTTGAAGAATATACTATATTTTTGTTTGTTTTAACATCTTCGCACAATATTTTGATTCATTTTGTTATCTTTTTCATATCTTTATAACTTAAAAAGTTGTTCATCAACGTACCGTATTATACATTATATTTACATAGTAAATTTATTATATTCTACATATTAATATTAAGATACACATAAAACTACATTTTGTACGTTTATTTAAATTATGTACAGAAAATCTTTAACAATTTTTATAAAAAATTTTAAACAGAAAAAATCTAAATTTTGAAGCTTTTTGAAGTTTGTGTGATGATAAAAGTTGAAAACACATATAAAGTGGTAATCATTGTAATTTATAAAAAGATTTCCAAAAACAAAAAGCTCAAATATGTATGTACATTCGCAGTGATTTATTTATTATTCGAGCATTGTGAGTTTTACTTAAGACTTCTCTTAAAATATGTACCTATGTTTATGTTTTTTTTTTTTTTTAAATAAATTAAAGATAATTAAAATTATTTATTAATATTAAAAATCAAAAATAAATGTCTGAAAAGTTTGTTACTGGGTATCCTAATTTTGTTGGATTTTTTCTTCTATTGTGCTTCAAAAACCACTACATACTCGTACATACCTTCATAATTCTCCTATGTTTATTTATTTTAACACTAAGAACTTTTAATTATGATTTTCATATATTGTAAATTATGAATAAATTTCTATAAATCTCTACAATTATTGAAAATTTTACAAAGAAGAAATTCTAATTGTTTAGCTTTTGGCAGTAATTTGTTATGCGATACCATAATACCTTATTTAAAATTATTGAATATATAAGTTACACATTCATATTTACATACATATACGTAATGTTTGAAGTACATACATACTATATTGTATTTTAATTAATAGGAATGTTAAGTAAGTATAGAAAAATCTTTTTTTTTTTTTTCACAAAATCTTATTATATTTATTTACAATATAGTAGAATACCTAGGAACGTTTAAGATCTGTTCTAATATTTAACAATTAAGTAGTTTAAAAAGTTACAGTTAAATAATATATTTATTCAAAAACATTTTATTTTATACTGAAATAACACATACTAAAAAATAATTGAAAATCTTTGTAAAGAAAATCATTTCTATTTTGCAAGAAAACTTTAAAATAAACAAGTAAAAAGCATAAAGCTTATCTATGTAATTTTCTATATAAACTTCTTTCATGCACAATATAATAAAAACATAACATATTGTTTGATGCATTCGTCATATTCACATGCTTGTATTTTTTATTTTTAAAACAAATTAACAGCACAGTTGTAATGCAAGTAAAACTTAAATTATAAAATAACATATGTATTATGTGTATGTACATATGTATATAGAAATAAATGTGCATATATCGTATACCTACATAGAAATGTATTTCAAGGAACATAAAATAAAAAACTAAAATTTAAGTATAATTTTCATATAATTATGCCCTTAATGCTTTTGAACTTATATTATTATGACCCACATAAGAATTGTATTCCATTGTACATTTACTTGCTTCAAAACATAAATTTTTCTTAGCACTTTATGTATTTCTTTTATGTATATGCAATATATGTATATATGTATATTTTATAACCAACAATAAGAAGAAGATAACACAACTTTATCATTTTCACTTATTTTGTTCAACAAGAAAATCATTTTTCTTCTTTTCTTCATTTCTTATTTGTTTTTTTCCTTAGCTAAGTAAAATTATATTTTCTTTCACAGGAAATTCGTGAAAATTGTAATACGAACTGTTGAATATCAAAATACAAAATTAAATATAATTATGTATTATGTATGTATATACATATGTATATAAAAAGATTAAGGAAATACAGTATAAAAAACGTACTCAATTACATGTTGTGTGTATACTAGAACAAAAAAAAAATTTTCCACACGTTTTTAAAACGCGAAATATGTAGAATGCACGGAACAAAAAATGTTGGTATAATATTGAAGAACTTTTTTTATTTGAATATTAAACTGAGAAATACTCAAAAAAATCAATTAATTGTTTTTGTGTGCAAACAATAAATATTTATTTGTTTTACGCATTTTGAATTTAAATATTTTCACCCCTAGTACCTACATTTAATAACAGTAAATTCTACTTCAAATGACATTTCACGTGGAAAAAGCGAAAAAAAAAAGAAATAAATATATACAACAAACATTTGAAAATCAATTGATTGTTGACTTTATTGTACTAAAATATAAAAAAAATTTATTAAAGCAAATTAAAGTTCTTACTCACAATTCATGTATAATAATATTAATATGAATGTACATATATGTATGTATGTATATCATGCATATAGGAATGTAAAATAGCATATAATCATAAAACACAGATCAACTTTAACTTTATTGACAAAAATTACTAAAAGGCCCTATGTGGAGGCATATCCCTCAATTTGCATTTTAATCCAATAGCCATGCTTTTCCAAACGGGCTTGACATCAATTTGCATAATTAAAGAGTAAAATAGAAATGTTACGTACAATGACAAAAAAGAAAAAAAAACTTCACTGTTTATCTTATAGATTTTGGAAATCAGTTAAAGTGTACTGTTTTTTTTTTTTTTTCAATTTTTCTGTTTTTATCTGCACTTTTTTAATGTTTACTTTGTCTAGGTTGTTTAAAAATAGAAGGAAAAAAATAGATACCGACATTCAGACCATTTATTTAGAGATCGGTTTCATTAGCTTTTCCAAAAGAACATTATAACTTTTAATACTTTTGTTAATTGGTAAATGGATGTATTTTATACTTCGTAAATGTTTTTTTCTTCCTTTTTTTTTATCTTTTTATTTATTTTTTGGGACTTGTTAATTTTTATTAATTCAGAAAATCCTTTGTTATCATATTTTTCCATGTTTCATTTTTTTCTTCGTTTATTTGATTAAATTTACAATGGAAGTAAATGGAAATAGGAAAAAAACATGAAAATTCTAAAATAAATAAGATTATACAATTTATTAATAAGTATAACAGTTTTAACAAACATTTAAATAAAAAAGGGTTTTGTTTTGTCTTTATTTACTTTATAGGCTAAAACGTCAATTATCATCTAATTAGCATTACATTGAAAAAAATTATATAATATGTTTTAAAACTTTGTAAAAATGGAATATAAAGTAATAAAAAACTTTTATCCAAATTTTCATTTTTTTCTATTTTTTTTGAAAATAAATTCTTGTAAAAGGTCCTTGGCCTTTGTTCTGTACAAACTTTTTATTATTATTTTGCAATGAATTTAAATTTAAATTACACACTCTCACACACACACTTGTATGAAAATTAAAAATGTACAAAAAATAATAAGATAATAAGTTACAAATTGTTTTTTAATATTTTTGTTATTGTTTTTTAGAACTTTTCAATAAACTTAGAATATCCTACAAATACATTAATTTATTAGATAAATTGTATTTTAAATTAACTTATTTAATAGCAAATACATATTAAGAGACGTACTCAATACATTAAAAATTAAAATTGTGTCTTCAATCGGGATTCGAAGGTTGAGTTGGGTCGCTTTTAACAACAAAATATTAAATTATATTAACGAATACAATAACTCTTTCAGAAATTATTACTTTATTTTCTTATTATTTTATTTTGCTTAATTATAAGGTTTTAAAAATAAATAACGACAAAATTTTTTTTTTTTAAATCATCTTTCTTAATTCACATTTTTTTACTATATGTTTTACTGTATTTTTCAATGAAAAACTTTTCAATTTTAATTAACGTCATTACATAATTTCATATACAAAACAAAATGGTGTAACAAAAAACGAATTGCAACAATAATACATTAATGTAACACCATAGGGGAAAGGATACTATGTTATTATAATAAAAATTAATATATCAGATGATTAAATAATTCTATAAAAGTAAATTAAAAAATTGAGAAAAAAAAATAATAATAATAATGAATATGAATACATGTATGTATGTATTAAAAATGAACCCTATGCTGTTAAATATTAATAGTATTTGGAGTGTTTCATTACTATAAATAAATTAAATACGTAATTTATCATGAAAAATTGACAATATTTACTAATTAAAAAATGAAAAATATGAACATTATCAAAAATCTGCATACGTATAATACGGAAAGAGAAGTTGTTTATTTTATTTCGCATAATATGTGAAGTAATATGCATAGTATAAAGATTCTATTAAAGTGTATGATATCTACAAAATAATTGAAAAAAATAAATAAAAATATTTTTATAAAATACACGTTATTTGTTGTAATTGAAAAATTATATAAAACGATGAAACTATATTATTGAATTAAAGTTTAAAAACAAAAAAAAAGTTATTAATTGAATTCACAAAATTAAATTGAAAATCAGAACGATGATCCTTTTTAGTTTAAAAATTTAAACATGACACATGTTAAAATTTATTTATGAATATATATGTTTTTTTGCATAAGCTTTTATATTAGGTTGTATGTATCATTTTAGTCGATACACACAGTAACTATTATAATGTATAAGTATTATGTTCTTTAATCCCTACGAAATTTTAAATACACACATAAATCTGTTTCAAATATTTCCACTAGAAAACATATTTAGTGCTTTAAAATATTTGATCTCAAGCTTTCAAAATTATCCTATTATAAAAAATAAAGAAAAATTAAAAAAAAAAATGTAATAAAACTTCTTCATTAAACTTTCTTTTTCAACATAAAAAAAATATTGAATTTTTTTTCCATTCGATACTATCAGTTAATGTAAATGATAATTAATAATAATTTATTTTATTTATTTTTCATATGGATTACTTTGTAAACAAAAAAAAACAAAAAAAAAAAATTAAGCTAAATTATTTCTGTTTTAATAAAATTTAATTTGATTTTTACATAAACAATTTACTAATAGCATCCTATTCTCATTTTTTTCCTATTAAACATACATATTTCCATTATTTCTTCATCTAATTTTAATAAAAATGAATAAAATGTTATAACAATTATATTAATATTTTAAAAAATTCGGAAATTTGAAATTTACATTTAAAGTACATATTATACTACATACATATATTGATACATATACCAACAAACGAATAAAAAAACATAATTATAGGGTATACTCGAATTAAAAAAAAATCCATTTAGGCAAAACAAATTTAAATTGATAGAGTGGTTTTCAGTTTTCAATCTTAAATGTTTAAAACAAAAAAAACTCACCAATATTTTCAACACAAACAAAATTTCAAAAATCATGCCAATTAAAATAATTTTTTTTTATGTATACCCTGCTTAAAATTATACATTTTCAATAATGTTAAAGAAGTTAAAATTATACGAATGAAAGCCTGATTTTATCACATAAAAGTACAATATTTTACCCATGGGTAACATTTGAAATGTATTAAAAGAATATGCACACAACATACATATTTATTCCTATATACATTCTATTCTACATAACGTATAAAACCAGGAAGCGAATTTGTATAATGGCTCTTTATTTTTCAGACTATATATTCATGACTCTCAATATAGATTATATGAATTATATTTGAGTATATGAAATCTTTGATTTCCCAGTAGAATGATGAGTTTGAATTTTAATTATCGTCTGTTTACCAAATTTATTATAAGTATATTCTTACATAATTTCTTATATCCTGTAAACAAATTTATTCATATTTACAGTAATAAATGCTTCAGCAAAAAATTATACTCCTAACATTTTTCTTTTAAAAAATAAACCGTTTTCTTCCGTTTTCTTTTATATTAATTCCAAGAAAAAGTTGACAAAACAAAATAATACAAGGTAAAAAAATTAAAATTCGATTATGAGAGTATAACAATTTTTCTTGTAATGAAACTTCCCGTAAAAGTAATTTATAAGTTGTAGGAGTATTCTTCATCAATGATTAAGTAGTAACTAAGAACAGCGAGCGACATGGCATCCGATAGTTTAATTAGTAGAAAAGTGTCCCAGAAAGGCAAAGGTCCGTGGTTCGATTCCCGGTCTAGTCGAATGTCGTTTTCATGTTTTCATTTGACTTCTACAAAGTTTAATTTGAATTAATACATGATAAAACAAAATAAAAAAATCTGTTTTTTTTTTTCAAGAATAATATATCATATTTAAATTATTCATAGAATAATAAACAATAAAAACTTAGCTTTAAATTTAGTTTAATTCAAAAATATTTAGTTTTTTCTTGTATACTCGTATATGTACTATAAATTCTATTTAGAAAAAGAAAAAAGAATATAATCAAGGAATACAAAGAAAAATGCTCAATGGCAAATAACAATAAATGAGTTTTTTTATTTATTTTTTATTTTTTATTTTTTTTTTTTTTTTCACTTTTAAATCTATTTCCCTAACAAGAATAAAAAATGATATTTTTCTTAACAACAAAATAAATTTCGTAAATATTAATTTTGAATTTTCAATTTGAATTTACATATTTTTCTTTTACTCGTTATAAATAATTTTTATTTCTTTATTCAGAATTCGAAATAAGAAAGAAAACAAGTTTAATATGTCTAAATATTTTATATGTACATTGAATGTTTTTTGAATAAATAAAATACAATATTTTAGTTTTTATTATCCTGTTAAAATAAATGTAATTATTTAAAAAAAAGAATACCTCAGTTTTGTTTTTAAAAAAATGTCATCGAAAACTAAATGATCTTTAAGACCTTAATCTTTGTAGATTTCGGCAAATAATATTAAAAATTCATGAATAAGAACTTTTTCAAACTTTATTTTCATTTTGATTTGATGACAAATTTATTTTAATAAAATCATAATGTTTTAAAAATTAAAGAATAAAAATTGTTACATTTCAATTTAGAAATCATCTTTTGAAACAAAAGCTTTAAAATTACTCAGTTATAAAATTGTTCTCTGTAACTTTTTTAATCAAATCATATACTCGTATAACGAACGCACGCATTGTTCTAAAGATTATTATATTTAAGTATATGAATAATTTTAAAAAAATGTATACATATTTTTACTCTTAATTCAAATTAACCTTAAATTAAAAAACTAGGATTATAATGATAAGGATATTTTTTTATTGTACGTACACAATTTAAATATTATACAAACAACTTTCCAGATGAATTACTGCGCACACTGTAAATAATTCTATTTAAAAGTTGAAAATCTAAACAAATGTTCTTGATTAATATAACTGAGATAATTTACAAGGTTTGTTTCTCTCGAATTATGTCAGTTTCATTAATTTGATTTAAATTTAATTTAAAAAAAAATTATATTAAAGTTTCAATAAAATATAATTCGACTAATTAATTTAGATTTAATAAAATTAAAAAAATATTTTGTTCAAATTCATTACACCATGTAAAATTAAAAACATAATAATATACAAAAAAAATCAATATAAACAAATTAAAATAAAAGTTTTTATAATGAAATTTTACAAATTTTAATCCAATCTTACACTATAATCCTTCATACTAGATTAACGTTGAATTAAAATAACTACAGTGAATTGTAAAAACGTTTAAGAAAACAACAACATTCTTTTTTTTAAATGAAGCCATAAGCTTTCAATATAACACATTGAGAGATTATGTAGAACTTTTTCATACTATGTACATACATATTAAATATTTCTTCAGTTTTTCATATTTCCATTGGAAAAAATTATAACAGTTTATTGACTACTCTTTTTTTCGAAAAATGTATGCTTGTTGAGAATAATAAAGGACATGCGTATTTTATTTTTCATATTACATTTTATGTTGTTTTTATTTTCCATGTTTTCGATCTTTATTTATTATTAATATTTTCTAAATTCTAAAAGGATTACAGTACGTACATACGAGAGTAAAGTATATATTTTATCATACATACCTTTATTGTACATGCTATAAAGATATAGAATGAACAACAGTAATCCACACATTTTACCTACAACAATTTTCAATACGAATTATGAGAAAAAACAAAAAAAGGGTTAAATAACAAATAAAATACAATATATAAAAATTTACAAGTTTTAAATATAATTTCAATCAATTGGTGTACATTAAGAATATGAACCAGATGTAAGATATCGTTTCTTTTTTTTTTTTTAATATCTTTTGTATATTATAAGAATACGTTATTTCCACCATTCATGTAGAATTTATGCAGCAACAACATACCTAAACTTAAAAAACAAAACAAAATATGTAATGCTTAAAAGGGAAAAATCTCGAACATAATTTTTCCCTTTATGAAAATAAAATTTTTCTGTTAGTTTTTGTGACAGATATATTTTTTTATTTTACTCAGTCGTTATTTTTATTTTCATTTTCTTATTTAATTTTTGTTTTTGGGCTTTAACGATTTCAATTTGCTTTTTATAGTTTTTTGATATTTGTTTTTTTTCGTTTCCGCTTACATTTCTTATATAGTATTTTTCTGGACTATTTTAAAAAATTGCGATTTAATAGCTTTTATCAGATTTGGAAATTTTATCATTTAAAAAAATATTAAATTATATTTTATAATTTTATTTTTTTTTTTCTGAATTCGTAGTACAACTTTAATTGCCGTATTTGCAATTTAAGGTTTTTAAATTTAATGTTATCAATTCTGATATCACACCCTAATACCAAATTTTGTGTGTTTTTAATTTATTTTAGTCCTATTTTCTTCTTTTTAATACAAAAATAAAACATTAAACAAAAACTATGTCGTTCAGAGTCCTTTCAATCATGATAATATCAATAATATTTTTTACTCAAAAACATAAAATTCAGATTACACTTATATTTTTAAAGAAATTTTCATGACATCATTTTCTTCTTTATTATTTTGTTTTTTACGCTATGTATGCTACAAAAATGAAATTTAATTTTAAATTCATTTACATAGTCAAATTAATCTTACTTTTAATAAACAAAATTTCAAATATGTACTTCCTTTTCTATATTTTCTATTATAATTGTATAATATTATATTTATATATATGTACACGTATATATACGAGTATGTACAACATATATGTATATGTAATATAATTACATATTGTATACGTTTAAATATTTACATGCAAACTTTTTAAACGACGACTTCCACTTTAAAATGAAAATTAAAAACATGAAGCAAATAACGAATGCAACCATACCACACACCTTTATAATATTTTATCTATGTATATTGAAATGAAAATATATGTATGTATTTTGTATGTATTTTAAAATTTTATTTTATTTTCATCTAGAAAAAAAAAGGCAACGGTAAAGTAAATTTTACAGTTTTTTGGGATTTTTTTACTTATGTATGAGCTTGTTTTTTCATGGTATAGTTTGTAGAAAAAATTAATAATTTGTAATGAAACATTTCATTTTATAAATATTAGTATAAAACTATTTTTGAAATTTAAGTGTTTTTCACTGAAATACAACAAGTTTGTAAAAATGAAATAAAAAAGTAGGAAAAAAATATAAGGGATTACACTTAAAAACGATAATGTACCTACCTATTTTATAGAGTGTTCATTTTGGAAATTAAGAGATATGTAAAAGAAGTAGAAATAAAATTTTGAGCCTTTAAACAGAGTGGAATTGCAAATTTTGAGCACCGTTAAAATAAATTTCGATTTGTTTTTATTATATGAAAATGTAGAAGATATCTGGTCGGGATATTTTTTCTCAAATAAATTTTACCGGTATAGGGATTTAATTGATTAGTACATTATATTATTTGATGAGATATGTATAAAAATACACACAAGGGGTTTAAAACCGATGTGTACATACATACATACATATTTCTAACATATACATATGTTATTATTGTCATATATCTTTTTCAAAATATACTGTATATATCCATTTTATTCCACAAAGTTTTTAACATGTACTATATACGAGTATGTATGTATAATTTTAGCTATATTATATAAAACATTAATTGTATAGCCACAAAAAAGTATTTATAGTTGACAATAGTTGACTATAGTATATATGTATATATATGTATATAGTAAGTATATATACTACACGTACTTATATACATTATATTATTACTACAGCTAAACTTTTTAATAGCACTACTACAAACGATAAAATATATATATGTATGTATATATGTATAACAAAAAATAACAAACAATAAAGCTTAAATAAATATGACAAAGTCAAAGTTATAAAATATACGCGACGATGAGAAAAAGCAATGCTTTTATCATGTCACGTAAGAAAAGTTTATGATTAATCAATTCTGTTTTTGGCACTATAAATATATATATACATATACATATACTTATACATATTCTTATACATATCTACATATGTGCATGTATAGATAAATAATTTTGGTACAAAATAGCAAAATAATACAGTGGGACTTGTTGTCAAAATATGTATGTATATTAGAATAATTTGTTAATACAATGTGTAATAGCTGACAAATTTATAGTTTTATTGGTTTTACATTAATAAACAATAAATTATATGTATATAAGAATATATAAATTAAATACATGTATACAAAATTTGTATATATGTAGCTTACATATGTAGTTGCCTGTTAAAATTAATATACATATGTATTTCAGGTATTTCACAGTAAAAGATTACAAAGTGATTGATTAGGAAATTATTAAAAAAGAATGATGATATTTTTAGAAGCAAAAAAAATGATTTTGGAAAAAAAATATTTATGTGAATCACACCACCATACCAGTAAAAATCGTGGCTGTTAATAATCAACCCGCTAAAAATCTTAAGGGAAGTAAAAATTGTTAATGGTATGAAAATCTGTTTGAGATAATTTGTTAATTTACACATTTATATACATTTTTGTAAACATGATTTTTTACTTTAATATTTTTTTTATTTTTTATTCTTAATGAAAGTCATAAAATAAATAAACAACAAATATTCAACGATAGAAACTTATATTAACAAAAAAAAATTGTATATTTATTGTAATGGTAATAATTTATACTGAATATTGATAAATTTGTCAATCGTATTATTTTGTTTTTTAATTATGGTCATATTTTATAAATAATAATAAAATATTAATAATGACGTCAACGAAATTCTAAAATAAATTATTCAACATTAAAAAAAGGAAAACAATTTTCAATCAAAAAAAAAACAACTTATTTTAACATTAAAATAATGTCGTAATGAAACACTATAACAAAACTAAATAAAAGTCATAAATATTAAATTTTTTCCTTTTTATGTCCTCTAATTTTTTTTCCTTCATTATATTTTTGTTTTTAAGCATTTTGTTTTAATTTCAAGAAAAAAAAGTTTTAAAAATGCTATTATCAAATAAATTTCCTTTATGTTTTATGTGATGAAGTGGAAAAAAAATCTTTCTATAAAATTTAAATTTTACTTTTACAATACATATTTCATTTATACAACAAACAATAATAAAATATATAGGTACATACATATATGTATAGTAGGTATATATATATATATATATATTTTTTTTTTTTGAACAGATATAAAAATTATAGTTTTAATATTGTAATAGAATATCCATATGTCTAAATTTGAAATGGGTCAACCATCTCACATACTGCTTTTAATCCATAATAGTTTTAGGTAACTTTTTTTATATTATGGACATGATAGTTTTTAATACATTCATATACATATCTGTTGCACTCTTTTTCCACCCAATCCATTCATTTTAACTACCGACTTATAAACACATACTTTTTTTTTCTACATCATATACTGGTATTATATAACGTATACACTATTTCTATTCCATTATATTATCATAAAAAAAAGTTATAAAATACTAGGTACATACATTTTTATTATATTTTTTAAATCAACTTTTATCATCTACGTACTATCAAAAAATATATAGACAGAAAGAATTCTCATGTAGTATCGACTAAAAATTGTAATTATTAAATTAGACTATAGAACAGTACGGTAAGAGAAGGAAGGACATGAAAGCTTTTTTAACTATGCTTTAAAGCGCTTTGAAATTTCTATGTATTTCTATGCAGAAGTAAAAGCTTTTTTAACAAAACTGAAATATGCTGATGTACATTCAAAGCTATTTCACTAATGGGGTTCCAATGTTGGAACCCCAGAACAAAAATTTTTGTATGAGACATTTTTATACTACATAAGAATTCTTTCTGTCTATATATTTTTTGGTACTATGTTTTAATAAAACAAAAAAAAATAAAAAACTTATATCACTTACACTATTTACAAAAATTGTATTATGTACCTACATATATGTGAAAAAAATATGATATCCTTTAATACAGGACCCTTTAACATTTTATTTTATATTTTTTACATACTTACATATTTAATACATATACTTTTTTCTGTGTGTAAGACATATAACATAACATATGGTTAATGTTTATAATGTCCATACAAGATCCTGAGAAATCCAGTTTATTTTATAGAATTATTTAAGCGTATGCAACAAGTGTATAAACAACGTAAAGTAGTACGTTTAAATTTCCAAAAGTACATAGCCACCGAATCAGCTATAACGAAAGAATTGAAAAAATTATCAACAAAAAAGAAAAAAACTTAGTACTTTTAGGTTCAACTAAAACACCACAAAATTGTAAAATAAAAGGTTATATTAGATCACCGTGTACACAAATTGTTAAACAATTACGAAAAATTGCTGACGTAATCGAAGTAAATGAGTTTAGATCAATTACTAAACTATGCTCCAAGTGTTTCAAAGAAGCTGAGACGTCAAAATCACCGCTTCCAAGTTTGCCGAAACTGTAAAGTAGTGTGTAATCGTGACATCAATGCCGCTAATAATATGATTCACTTGGGAGTAAATAAAAAACGAAATATTCATTTTGTACGGGGCGTAAAACTTGTTACTAACCCCTGACTTTATCTTAAAGTTTAATCCAAGAATTATAGTAAATAAACGAACAAATGTAGCATAAACACAAATAAAATTGAAAGCTGGAAAAAAAGCACAAAGACAATTTTTTAGAGAATGTTTTTAGAAAACTATTTCAACTGTAAACAAACAAAAAAGTATTATATATATGTACATATGTATGTATAGTACTTACATAATGTATAAAAAAATTAAGTGGACAAAGGAAATAAATGTGAAAATTTAAAAGTCAAGGGCAACGTAATGCAAAAGAATAGTAAATATTTATTATGTATACCCCCAACATGACACCTATGTGTATGTACATGTATGTATGGCTAAGTCTAGCAGTCTTCTGCATTTGATGCATTATCATGTCATTTTATTTGAAAATTTTTTGATGTAAACTTCCAAAAAATTGATACGTGATGTTAGAAGGTTGAAAAATCGAATTTTTAATGAATGTATGAAAAACTGTACATTAAACAACTTTTTAATTATACCTACATATTTCTGAAATTTACCGGACCACAAATTTCCAAAATATAATTAAATCACACAAACTATTGCATATTTTGTAATAATTACGATCAAATAATTTGTTTATAAAAAATGTACATAAATATTTTCCTGCCTGTTTTATGTTCTATTATACTGTTTATGGTTGATTTTAGGTTGATTCTACAAACATGAATAAAAGCTAAAAATCATTTGTTGAAAAAATATTGACAAAGTAACAATATGTCAACGGAAATGGCATATGTCATTTGCATTGTATTTTGTACATGGTTACGCAATTGTACATACAAAACAATTACTAAATATTTTTCATAGTCATATGTATATATAGTAGATTTTAAAAATTTTTAGTACATTTTTGGGCTTATATAAATGAAAAGAAAAAAAAAATAGTGAAACAAAAAATAATTATTATCAAAAATAAAACATAAGTAGTATTTTTTTTTTAAAACAAAATCTTGAATGTGATGCACAGTTCTAATATTAAAATACATTTCTCGTTTATTATGAAAATACATGAGTATGAATATGTCATATCATCACAAAAGTAAGTATAATCTTTTCTTCTACTTTGTTAAAAACGCCAGCTATTATTTACATAAAATTAAATTTCTTCAAGCTGTCTAAAGAATAATTTTTGATATAATTTACTTAATTGAAATTACATATTCATAATTGTATAATTTTCCTTGAATAATCTTGTTTTCTGTTAATTATTAATAAAATATTTTAAAATATCTAGATATTTCAATGTTTCATGTGTTGTACATTTCTCTTATTAATTTATTTTTTTCTAATCCTTTTAATAACATGTAAAATTCTTATATCCTAATGTCGGAAGAAAATTTTTACAAATATCTCTATACTCGGTTTATAAATCGAAGTCAGTACAGGCAACATAGGCATACTTTTCTATGTTCTTTTACATTGCGTTTGTATAAATCTGTATCTTGTGTGGGGTGATCAGATCTCAATTTCAATTTATAATTTATCAAAAACATTTATATGTAAAGTTAGCAGAAACTAATCGGGTACTGTCTCATATCTGTTATATATGTATATCATTAAATGCATATTATTTTTTTAAAAAATTAAAATTTAAGCTATTTAGGAAAATGAGAACCAATATGTGATGACATTTTTGCCACAGATTAAATAGAATGCTCAAGGATAAAGTTTTGTGGAATTTTACATATCATACATGATGTCTCATACATACATACATACATATGTAAATATTATATATTATTATACAATTGTGATATATATAATATATATATATACATATGTACTAAATCGTGTTCAATTTAAAATTAAAACAATTATATACTATATATACGTATACTCGTACATAATATAAAAAGTTTAAAAAAAATTATATATGACCGAAAGTTAATTCACAATAGCAAGAAAACATTATTATACTTGAAATACTCATGTGATGTTTGTAATTCACATTTACTATACATATACAATAATAATAACTATAATATTTTAATTTTAACAAAACATACACTTAATTTACATTATATTCAAGCTTTCAACATATAAAGTGTTATGATGATAAAGCTACTGAACTTTATATAAATCATAATTTGTGCTTATGTAAATACACATACATACATATATGTATCTAGACAATATGTATGTATATATTTTGTCAAAAAACATTCATATTTAATACATTATTTATATATACGTACATATACATATGTCTATGTTTATAATAGATATTTTGATTGTACATATGTATGTATGTACATACTTACATATTATATTATACTGATGTATTTCATTTCAACAAAATTCATCTGAAATTCCATTTATCTACAATTGAAATAGACGAGTATATCCTCAAGTATACAAGATGAAGATTAATAAATATATAATGGTACATAATGAAGATGAGTATAACATAATATGATAGGATATAATATAACCCCATTCGTAATTCGAAAAATTCTTCAAAGAAAAACACAACGAATATAATTCATTACCGAGCAAAGCAATGCCTTGAATACGATTTCGTTAAATGTAGTACTCGTAGTTTACAAAATTGCTCAAAATATAAAAGGTCAAAGAAGTAAAAATGGTACCATGGTACAGAAGAAAAAAGATAGTGCTAATCAGTATTTTTGAAAAAGATTTTAAAAACCAAAAAACAGATTTAAAATTAGATTGATTTTCTATGAATTCTTCTAGATTCAATATTATTTTCCAACTGCTCTGTATATTTTTTTAATATGTACGTATTGTACATACAGTTGTACTTTTTATCTGAAGAAAAACAATATGATAAAGCATTCAAATGATGTTCTTATTTTTATCTTATAAATTATAATATGTAATGTGCATGTTGAAATGAATAAAGGCAGCGAATTATATAAGAAAATAACGCACAAATATGTAAAAGGACTTTATCATTTTCATTACTTCAAATAAGAAATAAAATACATATAACTTTCATTCAAAAATGACACGCCAAAACCATTTCCAACTTATATTATCATTAACTAAGTAGTACACAATGTATGTAAATAATGTAATACAAAATATTCTACCTAGAACAAAACAAAATAGATAATAGCCATTAAATGTCATAATTATTGTCTTATAAAATGATTTCTTATTTTCCCTTTTTTCTGCATTTATCATTTTCATTTTATTCACATTCTCAGCAGCATGTGAATATAATATTTATGGCCATTAGGGTATAGGGTATGTTTTTATTTTCACTAAAACTTGAATTAAATTTAAAAAAGAAGATTATGATATGCTTTGTTCTGAAATAAACAGATTTTAATTAAAAATCTAATGCTTTAAGAACTGTCATTAATAAGAGCAAAAAGCATTTAAAGAATTACTTTTTCAAATTAATTTTTAAGAAAAAATTTCAAAGTTAACAAAAACATCCTGTGAATAGTTTTGATTCGTGTATCCTGTTAATATATAATATTATTGTATGTATACACATTCTAATGATTTATATGATGAACTCAAATGACATACATTGCTTGATGAGAATATTCTTGTACATATTATAGTACCCAAGAAATTGGAATAAATAAACACGTAGGGGTTTTTCATCCTTGAATTGAATTATCACTTTTTATTATTTATTGATATGTATATGTAAGTGTATAGTATATATAATATACTAATATAACAGAAAAAAAATTGTAATATTACAGGTTTTTATTATAATATTACCGTCTTAATATTAGTCTAAATTATTATCACAATTCTTTTATTATGTAAATTACGCATCTGAAAAAAAATTTAAAATAGAAAGATAATAACAACAATGTCATCAAGAAGACAAAAAAATGCAAATAAAAAATTGTCTATTGAAAAATATTTCAGAAATTTAGGTCACTTTTCAAATTTCAAACTGCTAATTTTTTTATTCTTACTTTTTCCACAAAAAGTGAGTGATTTACCTAGAAAAATTAATAAATATTCAATAAAAATTCTAAATAAATCAAGGAGAATTATTAACTTTAACCATATTATTTATTTTTTCACAACCATTTACAGAAATCGCTTGAAAATTTATTTGCATTAAAAAAGCTTCTCTAATTTCTATTTTGTTTAGGAATGCTTTTAAATAAAAAATTATTTGAATAGAAAATCCATCATTGTACTTAATCAAATCAATTTTGCTTTCAATTTGCTAGAAAAAATCTCGAAAATAAAAAAAATGTAATTTGAGAACACTCAATAAATAAATTGCTGCTCATTTGAAAAAAAAAAAAAAGAAGAAAAAAAACTAAATCAAATTATTATTTTTTGTATAAATTCTTTTATTGCATTTCAATGTTCAAAAGAATTTAAAAAAGGATATTTTATGGCTTAACATAAAATTGTAGTGAATAAAGATACATACATATATTCTTCTTTCTATTGTGCGTAATAATAGTATGTACATATGTAAAATGAATGCCTACGAGATATTTTCGCTTTTAAGAACTTAAAAAATTTCTCCTATAATGGATTTTTAAAGATATAAAAATAAGAACTCATTGAATTTACTAAATAAAAAAGAATAAAAATTTTTAAGAACTCAAAATTTTCCAGGTACACGGGGTAGCTATAACTAAAGTTTGCGAAGTTAGATTTTATTGACATTAAGGTATTAGCAAATTTCAACATTTTTTATGTAGGAACGATTCTCTACAGTTCAGTTGAGGAGTTGGTTGTAAACTTTCCGTTTCTTTTTCTAAAATTTTTCTTATTTCAGTAAGGACACCCTGTACGTATGTAAGTACATTCCTAAAAGATCCATTCAAAATTTTTATGCATACTTTGTTTTTTATTTCTATTATTTTAATATTCTATAGAAACAAACACGTGATAAATTAACAATGAAATAATATAAATAAAATAAAAGTTTTCATCTAGATACTTTGACACATATTCAAACATTTACATACATTTTAACTTTGCATAAATTTTGCATATCATAAATAAATGAGTTTATTTCGTGAGTGGAATATTCTTCATAATATTCCTTGTATCATTAAAATAGAATAAAATAAGAAGAAAACAAAAAGGATACTTTTCCATTTTTTTTTCCTCGCTTTTGAAATTGTTTGTTTTTTTTAAAGAAAACACCGAAAAAATGAGAAAAACGATACATATCAACAGTATAGTGAACTTACTAACTAAGAAAAAAAAAAAATAAAATAATCTAAAATAACATAAACAAAGCAACAACTTTAAAATTAAAAGAGATTTTTATTTTCATGCCACGTTTTTCTAAACTCTCATTCTTTGGTTAAATTTTATTGAATCTGTAACATTGCGTGCATGGCCTCTAGCATAGTCCTTTCTTGAATATATATTTTTTTATTTCATTATTATGTATAAAAAAAAAAAAATAATAAATAAATAAAAAAAAAACATTTTTTGCATACGTACGATATATGTATGTTCAAGTACATGTGCGTTTTTTTAAACATTTTTTTTTTACTTTTTATTACAAATGAATATGTATTTGACATTTTCAGAGAAAAAATTAATCTATGAAAATCATTACAAACTAAATATGTTTCTATCAAATATTGTGAATTAAAAAAGAAATGCGTTTTTTAAAATGATAAAGAGCTTCTAAAAACGAAACTGTAAAAAGAATACCATATGTATTAAATAAAATGAATTAAAGTAAATACTCAATAAATAAGTTTCATTAAAAATATGTAGGTATCATTAGGTTTTTGTGATAGTTACTCGTTATTTGTAAATGTTATATTAAAGTAGACGTAGGTGTACATCATTTAAGAAATTTTATTTAGCTCATTGATCCCTACATATCCTATATCCAAAGTCATCTGTTTTTAATGTAATTTAAGGTTTATTTTTCTAATATCCGGATTAAGCATTTCTTCCATAACAACAATTTTCATGAGCTATGTAGCTTAGTGCATAATAATAAAATAAAGAAAATCTAAAAGAAGAACAATTTTTTCGATGCGTACGCTTCCAAGCGTAGCAATAGCATATTATGTACATTAAAAAAAGTCTTTACTGTAATAATAATTAGGATAACTAGTTTTAAAAATAACAGCTAATAAAATTTTAAAAATTGAAGTTTTATATCTCCACACTTTCTTTTATTTTTCAATATATTAATCTTAAAGTTCAAGACTTATGTAAACTATTATTCATTTAATCTATTTTCTTATCTGAGAAATTATGAACTAACTACCTATGTATGTATTTTTTTCATGTCATATTAAACGAACATGTACATATGTACTATGTGTGAAAGTTTAAAAACTTTTAATTAACTAAAAATTTGAAGTACATTTATGGAAAACACATTATTTAAATTTAAAAAATATTCAAACAATCAAGAAAAATTTAATTCTACTTTGAAGTTTTTTGCACAACAAAATTCTTGTTTAAAATTTATACACATACATAATTCTTCTTCATCCTTTTTCATAAAGTTTTTTATTAAAATTCTAAGAAATAAACGTAATTTAACATTTGAATAATTAAAAGAAAAATGTTATATGCCTGTTGCAATTTTGACAGTAAAATGGCATAAAATAAGTTTCATTTATTTACAAACTCAAAAACTTTTTAACCCATAATGAAAACGACATACACAATGACAAGTTTTCGTTTTCATTTTTTTTTTTTTTTTTTTTTTTTTTGTACAAATAAAATCACATGTGAATCGTATTCATACATATGAACATACAGTGGCAAAATATATCTTGGACACATTTACACAATTACATTCCTTGAAAAAAAAAAACGAATATACTTATGTTTATAAATATGTATGTATATGTATATTTTCTTTTATATGTACCTAATTCACAAAATGAAACTTCTTCTTTTTTTCCTTTCATTTATCCTGAAGATATAACTTATTGAATTAAAACTTTTTCATTTTCTCACCTTATAAAATATATTACTGTATGGAAATCTATCATATATCTAATAAAATACAGAAAAAATAAAAATAAAAAAGTGGACAGGAATTTTATTACGATCAGAAAAGGAAATACGTTTAGCAAAGGGTATTTCAATAAGATTATTTTCTAGTATTTACAAAACTATTTTGCTACAAAAACAAAATTTGATTATGACAGTCCTCTGTTATTTATTCTCTTTATTTTATGAATATGGTTTAAAAAGCAAACCACTTCTAATAGATCAAAAGAATTTTGGGTAAAGATTGAAAATTTTTCTATGAAAATTCTACAAAAAGAAAATACGAGTAGTATCGTTTTTTTACACCTTATGTTAAAAAATATTTCATGTTCTTATAGTAATGGTGTTGATGAAATATTAGTGGAATATGACATACACGTTTCAAAAAGTTTGCAATTTTTTCTACTTCCTCTTTTTTTTTTTTCTTTTTGCTTAAATAAACATTTGTTATCTATATCGAAGTTTTAATTCTCCCACAGTCTGTTTGATAGATAATATAAATCCAAACTTATAAATTGAATAAAAGTTTCGTTTTTGTCTTCATTTATTTTTTTCTTCATAATATTGTGAAGAAAAAAATCTTTAATAAATTTTATATGGATAAAACAAAAAAAAGTATCTAATTTAGTTTTAAATAAAAAGAAAACATGAAAGCAAAAATTAAAATAAAATAAAAGTTTCAATTATAAGAACAAGAATTTTCATCATATTTTATGCAATATTTTTGCAATGAATATTTACTCTATTTTTTAATTTTCATTTTTTTTTTTTAATTTTCTGAAAAGAATGTTTTTTTTTTACTAAATAATAATATCAAGTATTATTTTTACATTTTATTTTTTACTTTTACAGAGAAAAGATTTTATGATTTCATGATTTACAAATTATAATAAAAAAGAAACAAAATTTATGAGGTTTTTTTTGCTTTTTTTCTCAAATTTTTAAAATGAAATAATTTCATCATGACTATAACACTGCAATAGAATATTATAAATTTTATTCTTCAATTTAAATAGAAAAACCAAAGAAAAGAAAAATACAATTAACATAAAATGAAAAAAGAGAAGAAAAAAACATAAACAACCCCACACCATTCAACTCTATTTTTTAGATTTTATTTAATTTTAATAATAAAAAAACAGTATACATACTAATCCTTTAGACAGTTTCAATTTTTCGTTTTACATTTCTATTGAATATTTTCTTCTTAGTTATATTTTATGAAAACAAATAATTTGTTTATTTTGTAATATATGTATGTATTACACAAATTGAAAAATTAATAGACTAACCATGTTTATTTTATTTAATAAATATTCAATACTAATTTCCATACTTTTCTTTCTTCACAAATTATGTAATTGATTGAGAGTAATCTGTTGAGAATTTGAATAATTTTCTTTTATAACAAACTTTAATCTTTGCAAATAGAATGTCAATTTTTATATTATACCTAATGTTCCATACATAAGCGTATTATCATTATTTATTTGTGTTTTATTTCAATATGAGTACAAGTTAAAAAAAATGAAAATTTTACATTGTTTTCAACAAAAAAAAATTATATTATACCAAAATACGGAAACTCATGAGAGATTTGTTCAATTTCTGACAAGAATATTATCAAAAAATTTAATCATTTAATAAAGAGTGTATACGTAAACTCCTTTCTTCACAAAATATATGTTTACATACATATGTACACACAATATATTATAATTTTGGCATTTTATACATATTTATTTTAATATTATAATCAAATCCTTTAAATACCATAAAATAAATTTAACTTCAACTTGTAAGTCATATAAATGTTGATACCATCATGTAACAAGATTTTTTGTTTTTTGTTGTTCTTACTTTTTTTTCTTTTTTTTTAGTGTCATAAATAATACAAGAAACTTGATCCTTTTACTTACGAAAACCATATTTTATAAACAAAATTGTATTACTGTTATTATTATTATTTTCTTTTTATTTATTTTTTTTAAACAAAGTGAGATTAATTTCCATAACTCCATTAAAATAACAGACAGAGGTTGCCCCTTTTTTTATAATACCTTTTTCTGATTTATTCTTGTGTATGTATGACCATATTCTCATGTATATATAAATATGTAGGTATATGTAGTATATAACAATTTTACAAAATATCCTATCCATATTATTTTTATCTTTAATTTCTTTTTTTTTTTTTTTCGAAAAAAAAATCCTTTTTTATAATTTGTAAAGTTACATGTTTATTTTTTTTCCCCCGAAAAAATTAAATCAAAGTATTATTTTCTTTATTATTTAATTTCTCATTGAAATTTCTGTTCCTCTTATTTTCATATATACATATATACACATACATATGTATATACTACATTTTTTCACATCTTTCACTTTATTTTAATATAAACCTTTTGTAAACAATTTTTTCCCTCAAAATCCATTTCGACTTACATCAAAATGTATATAGGTATAGGAACTTTAGATAGAATACCTACACAACATAATACCTGTATATAGAATCAAAATTATTTATTTACACAAACAAGTAAATAAAAAGCCCAAAATCTTTTAATTTAAACGTGAGTATGTGTACAATAAAAAAAACTTGAAGGTAAAAGAGCATTTCTGTGGGAAATTAAATCAGTCATAAGAAAGAAAAACATTAATATGACTTCTCTCATTTTGATGAATAACTTGAATTTCTTTTTAAAATAATATGTAATTCATAAAAAAATTCTAAGGAAAATAAAAATCTTCAATCTTCTTTCGTGCAGTATGATAAATGTTGTTTTGTTATTTAAAATTCTAATGTATTTAAGTCTAAAATCGGTATATTTAAAAATTATTATCAATTAAATATTCACTAAAATAGTAAACTATGGAATGGAATATCTAGTCTAGTCACATAGCCATACGGGACAGCCAGTAATGCAAAAGAATTTTAAAATTTCGATTATACTATACGTATTGTTGGAACATGCTTGAATATAACTCATACATACCTTGTTCACCTTTGGAACTTTCGCAATCCTTTTTGTAATACATACATACATACATATACATAAAACACTTAATACATATTTAATTAAAATATTTGAAGGATTTAGCCATTACTTTGAATTTAATATATGAAAACCAAATAAATTTAGTATTAATATACTGAGTATTTAATTATTAATATATATGGTAAAAATTAAAAAATGTGTGTATCTTTTTTATTTAGGGTAATATCCTTCATACTGATTATATTTTTTTAATATTTTCATTTTATTTAATTCACTACACAAAAGTTAAAACACAGGATCATATTTTTTTTTTTAAATAAATTTCTTAAATAATTCAAAAGGTATCTAAAAACCAATATTACAATATCTGCGGAATAAAAACAAATTAGTGTACGTATTCATAAGTTAGAAAATGTTACGAAAAAGGTCATCAAAACAAATATGAAAAAATGTCTTTTTTATCATTAAATACAGCTTAGTAACAAAAAAAGAAAAGTAAAAAATAATATTTATTATTTCAGTAATATGAAAATTCTTTCGCCTTTTTTTACAAAGTTCACAACAATACTTAATTATTTTATTTCACTTATAAAAAATAAATTGTTTTTTTTTACCCCTTTACATAAATGATTTTTCTACAATATTTTTGTACCCTATTACTGTTAAATAATATGTATTTAATAAAAGAAAATTTCTTATGATAAAA
Source organism: Bombylius discolor (assembly GCA_939192795.1). Lineage (NCBI taxonomy): Eukaryota > Metazoa > Arthropoda > Insecta > Diptera > Bombyliidae > Bombylius > Bombylius discolor. The sequence continues at coordinate 22,317 of OW584241.1, read as the reverse complement.
TCTCGTTCTCGTTGTTAAAAATTAAAAACGCATTATTCAAATACTAAAATTAAAAAGAAAGTCATAGCGTTTCTGTCATACAAAAATATGAATTGATGTTTTTTTTTATTTATCATATAAAAAAAACGAACAAAAATAAAAATAATATAAGGATACCCTACTGTTTTCTTTTATGTTCAATGTTTAAAAAAAGTGAAAACAAAAAACAAAAACAAATTGGCGGTGAGGGCAATAATAATGACAACGTTGACTGCGCGACCTTAAATCATCCTTGAAATATTATACTGAATTCATCCTTTATTTTTTTTTTTTATCGTCTTTTTTCCTTCTTCAAATTTATTTAATTTTTTTTTTTGAAATATACTTACAAACATATTACATATTTAAAATAAAAGTTTTTTTTCCAAATAATTAAGAAAAAATTATATGAATGAAAAATAAAGTAAGTACTTTAACTTTTAAATTTTTAACTTTTTTTTCCCTATAATTTATTTATATTTTCTCTTTTCATGTTTTCATAAAGTAGAGCAACATATAATTTATTTGACTGAGATTAAAAAAAAAAAGAAATAAAAGATTTAAATAAAGGAAGTTATTTTGTTAATTCATGTGTTCTTATATTTTTGTGGTAATAAAAACATGGCTATATAATTTTCTTATTTTAATTTTTTTGTTAGTATAGGCATGAAAGTATAGGTATAAAAAAACAAATCGAAATACATACATGACAAAAATTATTGATACAGAAACAATTTATTTTGAACTTTTTAAACTGGAGGGCTAAAAGAGGCTAGAATTCTGAAAAATTTCATGTGAAAAAGCTTCAGTCTTTCAGATGAAATGAATGATTTTTCCCAAAAAAATGTAGTTTAAATAAGGGAAGATTGCACGTAGTGAAATTCATTGTACAAAAATTTTAGTCTCCACTGTACATACACAATTTTTAAAGTAAATAGATTCACTTATTTATGAACGTACATTTATTAATCTGAAAAAAAAAAACATTTTATGCTTCGTAATATTTAATTCAAAATGCATTAAAAAATTATAGGAAAAAAATGGAGAAATAATAAAATTTACTACAATTTATAAATTTGGCAAAAAAAATTTTAAAGAAAAAATATTAATTAAAAAACATGCATTCGACTATAAATCATTGTTTAATTTATTTCCACTTATATAAATAATAAAACATGAAAAAAGAACAAAAAATAAATAAATAAATAAGGAAATACAATAAAATAAAAATAAAACAAATAGAGAGTTTAAAAGAAGCAGAAAAAATAGGCTAAATATTGTTTTTGAAAACTTTATTGAACTTGTTTTATTTATTTTTCAATTAGGTACTTATTAAATGCTATTCAAATTAAATTCAAATAAACATTTTTTTCAACTTTGTAAAATGACATTTAGTTTGATGCAATTTTTCTTCCTTTGTACATTTAGTAATTAAAAAAGACTCTTTAAAAATTGTAGTATCTAATTTATCAAGAGATTATTTATAAGAACAAAGAAAACTTTCATTTATGTATTTTTTCATTTCCATTTTTCTTCTTAAAAAATAAATATGCAAAATCTTAAGTATTTCATCTATGTATTATATAATAAAGAATAATTTCAACAAAACTTACATTTATTTTAATTTTGTCTTTTTCAATTTCAAAACAAATAAAATTAATTATATTTAATCCTTTATTCTCTTTTAATTTTTTTAAATAATCTCATGTTCGTTAAATTCACAAAATTTTATTTTAATACGGATAACATAATTCCCTAATTCCTCATATAAATTGCTGTCCTAAGGCAAATTTTAATTCATAAATACTCTAAAAATCTTAGATAAAATGAAAAAAAAAAAAATAATAATAATAAATAAACTGTTAAACAGTTTAAAATATAAATATATGAGCATACATACATATTATATATACATGTGTATTACAAGCATTATGTACAACTCATGCAGATAGGATATAAATTTCTTTTTCACAGAATATATCATATTTTTGTTAATATATTTTCACAAATTATTCAACAACTGAAATAAAACAATTTCTTATTATTTTTTTATAGTTGATTTGTTTTCTTTTTATATGCACACAAAAACAAGGCCCCAGGACATATTTAAAAAGATAAAAATATATACATAGTATTTTAAGCATAAAGAAATAAAGAAAAGAATATACAAGTACATACTATTTTATTTAACGAGTATGTTCTATAACACATACATATATCTATTTATATCTTGTAGATAAAGCACATACATTAAAAAATATTTAAAATTGAAGTTTATCTGATATACGAGTATAACAAAACTCTTCTCCTTTTTTACTTCTTTTTTTTTTTTTACTATCTTGAGTTTTCAAATTCAAAATTTCTTTTTTACTTTGTATACTTTACACATTATTATATAAATATATATTCATAATTCAGATACACACATATTTAAAATATACATACATTATGTATATCTATAAGCAATAGTTTTCGCGAAAACTTTCCATTATGCTTTTGGCATTAAAATATTTACAAACATTAATAATACGGGTTTTGAAACATATTTATATACGTTTTTAGAGAATAAAACCTTAAAAATTTAAAGATATAACTTTTAAGATGAAAATTTATTTTTTTTTCCTTTATCAAATGTTTCTTACATCTATGTATTTTATAAGTGTATGCTCACTTACATGAACATCGAAACCATACGAAATAATTATATATGTATGATAGTATATCGACTTACAAGAACAAAGAACATAGACACATTTATGTTTAATTAGTTTGTATCTCACTCGAATGTAATACCCAAATATGTATGTATAGTATGTAGATTCATATCTTGAATGTTTATGTTTTTTTTTTTTTGTTCTTAATTTTTAAATAAGTATTTATATGTAAAAGACTTTTTTCAACTTCAAATTTAATTGGTTAGGTATACTTTATTAAAAGATATTTTTATTTCAAAAAACATACATACATACGTATGTATTATCTATTTTTGTATGTTTGGCTACAAAAGCAGATATTTTTTGTATTCCTTAAAATTACTTTCCGCATAAAACAGACCTTATTTATTAAAAAATCTACTCATTAGAAATAAAATCAAAAAAGAATAAAAACTAAAACAATAGAAAACCTAAAACCTTTGGTTTTTCTTCTATAATTTCTGAATTTGGAAAAATTCTTCAGGAAATTTTCAAAAACATTTCTCAAATATAAAAATCTATTAAACAATTAAATTTTCATATTTGCTCATCAAGGGTCCTATTTAAGTTATATATTATATGTATGTAGGTAGGTATGTATGTTATATTGTAAGACAGTTTTCTTTTTTACATTTTGATTTATTACATGTAAATTTTGTCTTTTTTAATACGGCAAAAACATTAATTATAAAATTTTGCATACAATTTCATATATATTTTTTTTTAAATAACATTTTTATAATTTATAAAACATTCCTAATATATACGAGTATAACAATAAATATTATTTTAAGCACTTTTAACGGATATTTCAATAATTCTATAATAATTCATCAGATGCTAAATCAGTTGTTGTTGGTAGAATTGTTGGTGGTGGTGTAGTTGTTGTTGTCGTTGAAGTAGTTTGTGGTGAAGTGCTAGGTGCTGGTGTAGTTGCTGTTGTTGTTGTCGATGATGTAGCAGGTTCTGTAGTAGTAGGTGCTGGTGCAGTTGTTGTTGTTGTTGTTGTCGATGCTGTAGTAGGCAGTAGAGTAGTTGGCACAGATGTAGTGGTGGTAGTAGTAGTTGTTGTTGATGAAGTTGCATTACGTAATATAGCTTCTTGTTCAATTAAAGCTAGTTGCGTAATAACCATTTTAAATTGTTTTAAGGCACATTTTTTACTTTTCTTATTAAAAATTGTTGGAGAGCTGACACCAACAGATACTAAATCACATAAAGAAAAACCAGCTTCAGATGCAGTTAATACTTGACCTAATTTTATTTGTAAATCTTCCGGAAGTGGTACTGCCATAAGTTTACTAGCAGCTGATTGTATTACCAAATTTTGGTATAACGATGTTGGTGATGCATCAAGTAATAAAGGATTAGAAGGCGACACAGAATCCTGAGCCTAAAAAATTTAAAAAATTCATATTTAAATTTTTTTTTTAAATGAAAAATTATTATTACAAAATAATTACCCTTGAAAACGAAATAATAGCAAGAATACTTGAAATAATTAATAAAATTTTAGTCATTTTCGTTAATAATATATTTTATATCATTCGTTAAAAAATATTAAAGATACTTTAAACTACTATTCGATGAACATTCTATATTTATTATTAAAATTAATTCACTATTTATAGTTTAGGAATACAATAGATGTAAAATGATAAGAAAATAATTTACATATGTAATTGGATAGAGATAACCTCCTAAAAAGAATAGAAGAGAAAAAAGTTGCGTAATCTTGTTTTTCATAAAAACTATAAAATGTGATACCACACAAACATTATTTACTCTTTTGTATATTTGATTTTATAGATATAATTTATTTGCATAAATTTATTATACACATTTAATATTTACTTAGTTACATATGTATGTATGTATATACATTATTAAAATTTATTTATCCTGATAATGTCATAATAAACATCATAAATTCGAAAACAAAAAACCATCAAAAATATTTAAGTTTCATCTATTTAATATATGGTGATTCATAGCTTATGAATTAATTGCATTTCCGTTGAATAAATTTTATCATAAAAAGTAAAAAAATATTTTTCTCATAGTACATATAATAAAATTTATATTATTTATTCAACTAGAAATTTTATTAAATTTCAAAATTGTAAATGTAAGAAACCGGATTTATTTTTCTTTATTGATATAATAAAAAAAATTAAAGAAATCATTATTAACAAAAATAATGTGCATAAATTAATTTACAAATAAAAAACAAGAATGATCTAAAAGTCCAATTAGAAACAAAATATTGTTTTCAATTTCAATACAGGATATTTTGTTATTTACACAGCATTCATTTTATTTTAAATAAAAATAAGTAAAACTATGAAAACTTAAAAGGCTGTGTGGTGTTTCACGTATCAAAACATTGTGAAAAAAAACTTTGGTAGTAATAGTACAAAAATAAAGATAAATGAGTACATAATGATATTGCATGAATTTTAAAATTTTTTTCATATTTTTAAATTTTAATGTTTGAAAATCTTCCTTTAACATTAATTAAAACTAAAAACTTATTCCTTATTCACATTTACTAGAAAATAATGTAAGTAATACCTAGCTATATCAATTTATCATTGTCAGGAGTAAAAATACTTTAGCTTAGGTACATATGTATATCATATATAATTTTACGTTATATAGTACATGCATTAAAATTAATTCCCGGATGAACAAATAAAAATACCTGTTGAAAATGACATTTGTATGACCTGTTGTGTTGACATCTATAAAATTAATGATATCTAGTATTTTTAATATACAATTCATTTACAAAATGAATGTATAATTTTAAAAAAGAAAAAAAAATGTAGATACTATTAACAATAGTACGTACTTAGCAGACAATAACATGTTGCCCTATGATTTCCATATTATTTACTGTGGTTTACCATGAAAAAAGAAATCCTTTTTTTCTTTGTTTCTTTGTTATACCTACATACATATTTTACAATATTTATTGTTTGCACGAAATTCGATTTTAAATCAAACTTGAAAGCTTGATTATATCAGAAAAGAATTAGAAATATTTAGTAATCTAGCCACCGTAATACGTGTCAATTCATTTTTTTGTTGTTGCTATTTTGTGCATATGTATTCCAGTCAGAATTTATAGTTAATGTATAAAAGATACTAAAATACTTTAACAACAAACTTTAAATCAATAGAAAATTAATTTAAAATTCGTAAACATGTTTATTTGATAAGAATAATGTAGAAAAGAAAAATAAATTTAGAGAAAATAAAAGAGCAAAACAATGAATACAAAAAAAACATGAAGACAAATAATAAAGGAAACGTACAACAAATAAGATGGGAGTTAAAATTTAATAATGATAATGCCATTCAATTTTTTTATTGCTCTCCTTTTCCCTTCTTTTCACACAAATGTAAAAAATAAAAATAAAAAAATAAAATACAGCATACATTCATACACCTTGGGGAGATATTTAAATTGATTAAACTGACTGACAACACACATCAATGTACATATGTACAGTTATACAAATATGTCGTATTTGAAAAATTATTATCATTGTTATCTCACAAAGCTTATACAACAATTTGTATATATAAGGGAGATTTTTTCGAGGGAGGTTGAAATGAATAGATTCCATGCATTTCCGTCTCTTTACACATTTTTGTACTCCTGTTGTTATACATTATCAATGATTATTCTTATTTTTTTTTATCAAAAAAGAATAAAAACAAGAGAAATAAAAAAAGAAAACGGATAAAGAAAAATGATAATTTCTTAAAGATGTAAAGAGAAAAAAATATAAATCTTTTTATCTTATCAATTTCTGTACATAAAATAAAACGATAAGCACAAATACAGAAGATGAACATACATACATTTTTTTTTTCCTTTTTTTCATTCTTCGTCTTTTTTTTCAGAATTTTCATATAAAGAAACTCACAATTCATATAAAAGGCATTCTTGAATTCACTTTATAACGAAACGAACGAAAATTATAGTAATAATATTAAGTTCTGTATAATTTTTTGTTTCTGAATTGTATTTATAACAAAGAAAATTTTTAACGTTGCCGAGATTTACAATTATTACATAAAAAACAAAAAATAAAAGAAAAACTAACAAGAAAAAAAGCCATTCGTATTCAACCATACATTTCAGATACATAAATCAAAACGAAAAATAAGTAAAATAAAAATTGAAATAATAAATATGGCAAAAGTTATAATTTTCTTAGTATTGTGTGGTCTAATGACTATTATTAAGGTAAAGAAAAAAGAAGAATTTCTTATAAATGCAAACAATATTGCACATATATTTTTTGATATTTATTTTATAATTACAGGCACAAGATGAAACTGCTGCAGCATCAGTTGTAGAAACAACACTTAGTCCTGAACAAAAAGCTTTATTATTTAAAGATGTCACCAATAAAATAATATCAAAACAATTAGCCACTGCAAATTTACCACCAGAATTAGCAACTGCTGGACAACAAGTATTATTAGATATATCTGATAATTTATCACAATGTGATGAAAATCTAAAAACAAATCATTTAATTTGGCAATATAAAGTATGTTCTGCAACCCAAATACGTAATGCATTAAATGCAATACGTGCATTAAAATTAGCATCTTTACAACCAGCAGCAGAACCTTTAGGAGCACAACCAGCAACAGCAGCATAAACAAAAAGGATTTAATTTAAAAAATTTCTAATACATCTGAGTAAATTTATTGAATACTGAAAAATTTATGGAAAATAAATTTCAATAAAATCATAATTTAAAATTTACTTTAAATCTGAATTTTTTTATTTAAAGCAGTCTGAAATTTTTAAATAATTTGACTAAAGCATTTTTAATTCCACTTTAAAAGTAAAAAAAAATATATAGCAAATATTTATTCAAAGAGGATTTTTTAAAATTTAAATGGAAAGTAAAAGAAATGAAACATTCAAAAAGCAAACACATGTAATACTAAACATTCAAATTTTATTCAGTATTATTATTTCCGTTTGGTAACGTGTGGTAACAATGAATGAAAACAAATATTTTTTTCTATATAAAGAAAAAAAACCTTTTTTTAACAATTTGAAATATCACATCCCATTAAACCACTCCAAATATCGTTTATACTTTTCCTGTAACGCACATCCATTACGTTTTCTTTATACATATTACAAATTGTTTTTTTTTTTTTTAAATCTTTGATATTTCATATTTTTGTTTTTGTTTATGTCCTTTTTATCGTATATATAAAAATACTTCCTTTATCATATAAACACATATCACTAAATTACATTACATAACATTTAAAGTAAAAAATCAAACATATACGATTCCAAAAATAAAATATCTTTACTATATGTATATACATATAATATGTGTACAGAAAAAAAACAGTTAAAGAATATTATATAGGATGAAAGGATATCTATCAATTTTTCAATTTTCAGCAATTTGATTCAATTTGTCTGCATTCTATACATATTCCATCAATAATGTATGGTACATATAATATGTATTTTATTTCTCAGAGTGTGGTATACATAGTATTAAGTATTATATATTAATAATATGTGAGACACCAGAAAAAGATTTTTTGTTGTTTTGTTTTGCTCTTTTTTTTTCATATCTATTTTTCCATAGTTTCTGATTTTGAAGTATCATTCCATTACAGTCGTAAATTTTATTTAAAAAATAAAACTTAGAAAAAAAGAAAAAATAAAAAACTAAAATATAAATTTCTATCATCTTTTGAGTCTATTTTATGCATAATTTGACATTTAGGAGAAAAAAATAATCGATTTTAAATAGAATTTCGAATATTTTCTTACGTCCAAAAAAGGAAAATAAAGAATTTGTGTTTTTCTTTAAAAATTTCCATTACCTTCTTTTATATTTTTTTAAGTTATGTAATCCGTTTGTTTTTTGTGTAGAAGAGGAATGGAAATATTTAATAGTGTTATAAAAATAGAAAAGAAAAGAAATGTATAAAGTACAGTACATTAATCTAGATTCTAGAGAATTGGAAATTGTTGCCACATAAGTCATAAAGTGGCATCTGACTTTCTACGTATTTTCCATCTTATCTAAGGTTGATCAAAATCACTTTTGCAAGCCATATGACGATGACTATATATATAATTTTTAGGATTTGTTAACACTGCTCTGTTTTCTTGTTTAACATTCAATAATTCTTATCATATCATTACACCACTCAATTTGTGTCTGAAATCACATATGTGCATACAAATATGAATTTATCAACAACAGAAGAAGTGCACAGATTAGCAAAACTGTCATTTAAATTGCAATGCAAAATTAAATGAGCAAATTAACTAAGTATTATCAGTAGCATTAAAATCTAGAAAATTACTATTAAATTTTGATCACAATTAATTCAAGTTTAGAAAATTTTTTCTATCAATCAATTTCTATGTAAATTTTCCATATACATATGTACATAGTTAACAAACATTGCATTGCTTTGCAATTAAATTTAAAATTCTTCATTTTATCAATATTTTAAATTATACATTCAATCTTAGATTTACATATACATATTACATCTATACTTATATATACACAAATTTATCTATGTATGTATGTATATACTCGTATAATGACCAAAAAGCTTTTAAATGATTCAAGAAAAATTTCTTGCTTATAAATCTACTTGAATGATTTTGATCTAGTTGAATGCATACATGAATAAGAAAATATCTCAAGAGATTTTAAGTAAAAAATTACGAAAGGTCTAACTTTGTAATTTAAAATCATAAAATATATACCTATACCTGGGTATACAATTTTTTTTTTCTATGTACACCAAAAAAATATTTTTCGTATACCTAAGCATATCACACATTTTTTACAATCTATATTATTCCCTTTGAGACACCCTGCATATATAAAAATACATAATATATCACTGAATAATATATAGACTTCTAATATACCGTGATATTATAATATACACACTAAATTTCTTACAGTAATATGTAAATACCTACGTACTATTTTCATTTGCTTGAACATACTAAAATTTCTGATGATTAAGTACAACATATGAGTATTGACTAATCAATATTTTTTTAACAATATTGCTTTGAAAATAAAAAACTTTTAATTACTAAGAATAAAAATACCATGTACAAAAAATTGAAACTTAACATAGTAAGAAGAAAGAGCTTCATAAAAAAACCTTTCTCAAAAACTTCAAATGCACAAAAAAAAAGAAAACAAGATGTAGCGTCTATATATTTAATCGTCATGAACAAAATCTTCTTTCATGATTTTGTTTTACCTTGAAACAATTGTTTTTATAATTTCTTACACAGGTCAGTTTGCACGTGTGTGATGCTTTTCATGAATTTCTTCATTCTAATTTCCTAAATTCTCTTTTTTTGTTTTTTATACATCTGTTAAGTATTAAAATAATTATTTTCATACAAAATCATAAAACTATTGAAAAAAAATTTGTATTTTATACGTCATTTTTCTTCGTACTGAGTGTTCATTTTATAATGCTTAATTTATTGTTTAAGTATTTTTTTCGTACTTGAATTGTTTAAATTTAAACGATTTGATATTGAAAATCTTTCATTTTTACCACTTTGTGGTATCCCCTTTAATTCAATTTAATTTAATCCATAATTACTTCTCAATTCACACATTTCTTTGAAAAAAAAACATAAAAACTTTAAAACAAACAAAATGTATTATTCATCTGTTTGCATTATGTATTATTTGCAATATTAAATTTTCATAGTAAACAAACAAAAGTCCAATTAAAAATTTTCAATTACGAAGCATAATTTAGAACTGAACTTAGTAAAAGTTTCTCAAATACATTTTTTTTCCTTATTTTTTCTTTTTGAATTAGAAAAAAAAACATGAAAAGTAAACGAACTACAGACAACTATGTCAGCATAAATTGGTATTGTATATAAACTGGTCAAAAATTAAATTAGCTTATTAATTTGTAATAATTTAAGTGGTGTGCATATACCTATTTCATAATCAATTTATTTAATATTAATTTTAATCTTGTAGTTATTATTTCAGAGAAAATTAAACCGTTTAATTAATTATTCGCTAGAAATTTCTATTTTATTTTTAAAGGTGAATTTTAAATACTTTTTTAGTTAAAATTTAAAGTTATTTTTGGGTAATTTTATCGTCAAAATGATTTAATGTGAAATATTTGTTTTCGAATGCGACGTTTTAAATTTAAATCTAATATTTTCTAATTATATACAGATTGTGAAAATTATTTAAAAATTTTAAATCTCATAACTCAAGAAAAATTATCACATGTACCCGTATACATTTAAATACTTAGTTTAAAAATTAAAACTTTAATAATGCTATGAGCTGTTGTCTTTGACGAATTGCTGCTTATTTCTTCATTTTGCATTGAAATTGTGTATTTAAAAAAAAACATTAAAAAAATATTTCCTTCCTAAAAACGTCTTTTACAAAAAAGTTTTATTAATTTAAAATTTTATTTCATATTTCAGAAAACATATTATCATTTAATATGAAATTTTACTATGGATTATTTATAATTAGTATGGTTACTAATTGGATAGCAGCAGCTCCCTCCGGTGATGTAAGTTTTTTTTTTTTTTTACTATACGGAACTTTGTACAATTAAAATAATTTCATTATAAATTTTCATTTTTTTCCGTTTTATTACTTTTTTCTCTTGTAATTATACTCTTTTACAAATAGGCATCCTACTTAGTTGGTATTCGTGGTCCAGAGTTATCAACAATATCACAATCAGAATTATTTTTAATGAAAATTACACAAAGAATTGCTAGTGCATTTTTATTACCTGAACAAAATTCTAAAGCTGATGCAATAGTTGCTACATCAAAGGAAAATTTTCAAAAATGTGAAAATGAATACTTAATGCATGCATTATATTCATTATATAAAACATGTTTACGTCAATATACACGTATTGCAATGTCACAAATTCATACATTAGAATTACAAAATAAACCAGAATATATGTTAACATCAATGATTATGTCAAGTGAACCAGGTCAACAATCACAACATCGAGAAAATATGAGATTAAATGATAACATTGATAAGTACTTTAATACCAATAATCTTAATAGTAAAATTAATGATAACAGTGACAACGGTAGCAACAACAAAGACGAAAGCTGGAATTAATTTAAATTTTTCTAAAAAATATCTTTTGTAAAAATAAAATTATTAAAATAAAATTTTTTTGTATTTTCAATTTAAAGAAATTTTTTCATTCTAATAAAAACAAAAAAGACATTTAATTTTTTTTTTTTTTTTTGCACGAAATAATAACTTAAAATTGGTATTTGTTTCTTCGTTTTCGTTTTGTAGTCATTTTTTTTTTTCGTTTTAATAACTTCAAATCAATTCCAATTTTCTATTTTAAATCAACAAATATAAAATAAAAATTGTAATAAAATTTGAAAAATTCGTTTCAAAAGACTATAAAGTATTAAAACAACAACATGCCTAATCAAAATCTCTAAAAAGAATTCCCCTAAGGGCTGAGAAATCATTTATGTATCTCCAGTTTCAATTTTACATGAAAATGAGACATCCTGAATAAATTAATTCGATAAGGACTTTTAGGATTACGTTTTGCATGGAAGTGATCTTAAAATAAAGAACAGGATCTTTACTTTCTACTCTAGTATAATTATTAAAAAAATTACAAGAAATCTATGTAGGATTAAAAAATATTATCCATGATTTTCAAAAATATATAAAACTGAGAAATCATCATTTTTTGCAAACTTTGAAAAGCAGTGTCTCGAAAACTAAAAGTCGCAAAGCACAGTCCTTTGCAGACTTGGATTCAGGACAACCCAAATTATCATTTCGAATCACTTAATCGGAATTCTGAACTACAAATTTCGATTTTCGTGAAAAATTCATAGGGTGAGCCTTTGATTTTTAATCGATTTTTGGATCAAAAATTTTTTTGTTATATGTTCTAGGTCCTCCGACACTCCTATTTCTTAAAATTTATCAAATTTACCAAAAGAGATTTGAAGTGCCGGTATTCACCAACAACTTTTTAGACATTTCATCTTCTATTACAAATGAAAGTAAAAGAAAAATAAGTGATTAGTACCATAAATAGGTAAATTGAAAAGGAAAAAAAAATTAAATTACATACTTGGACAAATTTCATTGAAAGAATCCAACATTACAAGAATTTTAGGAAGAAATATAAAATACAGATTACAAAACCACCAAAACCGCTGGACCTTTCGAAGCCATATTCAGAACATATGTCCCTTTTGTGCACCGAAAGCCTTATCTCTCTTTTGGACCCGGTAGGTGGCGCTGGAGTGGAGATATTTAGTAAAATCCGTCACGACTATACCGCCTAGCTCAAACCGCTGGACCTTTCGAAGCCATATTCACACCATATGTTCGTTTGGTGCTCCGATAAATGTATGTCAATTATTGACACTGTAGGTGGCGCTGTAGTCGAGATATCACTTTCGCACTAAGGAAGTGATATAACGTCATTACGCCTAAACCACAGGACCTATCGCAGCCATATTTACAATATATGTTAGTTTAGTGCTCCGATAAATGTATCTGTTTTTTGGACCCGGTAGGTGGCGCTGTAGCAGAGATATTGAGTACAAAAAAAAACTCCTAAACCGCTGGACCTTTCGAAGCCATATTCAGAACATATGTCCCTTTTGTGCACCGAAAGCCTTATCTCTCTTTTGGACCCGGTAGGTGGCGCTGGAGTGGAGATATTTAGTAAAATCCGTCACGACTATACCGCCTAGCTCAAACCGCTGGACCTTTCGAAGCCATATTCACACCATATGTTCGTTTGGTGCTCCGATAAATGTATGTCAATTATTGACACTGTAGGTGGCGCTGTAGTCGAGATATCACTTTCGCACTAAGGAAGTGATATAACGTCATTACGCCTAAACCACAGGACCTATCGCAGCCATATTTACAATATATGTTAGTTTAGTGCTCCGATAAATGTATCTGTTTTTTGGACCCGGTAGGTGGCGCTGTAGCAGAGATATTGAGTACAAAAAAAAACTCCTAAACCGCTGGACCTTTCGAAGCCATATTCAGAACATATGTCCCTTTTGTGCACCGAAAGCCTTATCTCTCTTTTGGACCCGGTAGGTGGCGCTGGAGTGGAGATATTTAGTAAAATCCGTCACGACTATACCGCCTAGCTCAAACCGCTGGACCTTTCGAAGCCATATTCACACCATATGTTCGTTTGGTGCTCCGATAAATGTATGTCAATTATTGACACTGTAGGTGGCGCTGTAGTCGAGATATCACTTTCGCACTAAGGAAGTGATATAACGTCATTACGCCTAAACCACAGGACCTATCGCAGCCATATTTACAATATATGTTAGTTTAGTGCTCCGATAAATGTATCTGTTTTTTGGACCCGGTAGGTGGCGCTGTAGCAGAGATATTGAGTACAAAAAAAAACTCCTAAACCGCTGGACCTTTCGAAGCCATATTCAGAACATATGTCCCTTTTGTGCACCGAAAGCCTTATCTCTCTTTTGGACCCGGTAGGTGGCGCTGGAGTGGAGATATTTAGTAAAATCCGTCACGACTATACCGCCTAGCTCAAACCGCTGGACCTTTCGAAGCCATATTCACACCATATGTTCGTTTGGTGCTCCGATAAATGTATGTCAATTATTGACACTGTAGGTGGCGCTGTAGTCGAGATATCACTTTCGCACTAAGGAAGTGATATAACGTCATTACGCCTAAACCACAGGACCTATCGCATCCATATTTACAATATATGTTAGTTTAGTGCTCCGATAAATGTATCTGTTTTTTGGACCCGGTAGGTGGCGCTGTAGCAGAGATATTGAGTACAAAAAAAAACTCCTAAACCGCTGGACCTTTCGAAGCCATATTCAGAACATATGTCCCTTTTGTGCACCGAAAGCCTTATCTCTCTTTTGGACCCGGTAGGTGGCGCTGGAGTGGAGATATTTAGTAAAATCCGTCACGACTATACCGCCTAGCTCAAACCGCTGGACCTTTCGAAGCCATATTCACACCATATGTTCGTTTGGTGCTCCGATAAATGTATGTCAATTATTGACACTGTAGGTGGCGCTGTAGTCGAGATATCACTTTCGCACTAAGGAAGTGATATAACGTCATTACGCCTAAACCACAGGACCTATCGCAGCCATATTTACAATATATATTAGTTTAGTGCTCCGATAAATGTATCTGTTTTTTGGACCCGGTAGGTGGCGCTGTAGCAGAGATATTGAGTACAAAAAAAAACTCCTAAACCGCTGGACCTTTCGAAGCCATATTCAGAACATATGTCCCTTTTGTGCACCGAAAGCCTTATCTCTCTTTTGGACCCGGTAGGTGGCGCTGGAGTGGAGATATTTAGTAAAATCCGTCACGACTATACCGCCTAGCTCAAACCGCTGGACCTTTCGAAGCCATATTCACACCATATGTTCGTTTGGTGCTCCGATAAATGTATGTCAATTATTGACACTGTAGGTGGCGCTGTAGTCGAGATATCACTTTCGCACTAAGGAAGTGATATAACGTCATTACGCCTAAACCACAGGACCTATCGCAGCCATATTTACAATATATGTTAGTTTAGTGCTCCGATAAATGTATCTGTTTTTTGGACCCGGTAGGTGGCGCTGTAGCAGAGATATTGAGTACAAAAAAAAACTCCTAAACCGCTGGACCTTTCGAAGCCATATTCAGAACATATGTCCCTTTTGTGCACCGAAAGCCTTATCTCTCTTTTGGACCCGGTAGGTGGCGCTGGAGTGGAGATATTTAGTAAAATCCGTCACGACTATACCGCCTAGCTCAAACCGCTGGACCTTTCGAAGCCATATTCACACCATATGTTCGTTTGGTGCTCCGATAAATGTATGTCAATTATTGACACTGTAGGTGGCGCTGTAGTCGAGATATCACTTTCGCACTAAGGAAGTGATATAACGTCATTACGCCTAAACCACAGGACCTATCGCAGCCATATTTACAATATATGTTAGTTTAGTGCTCCGATAAATGTATCTGTTTTTTGGACCCGGTAGGTGGCGCTGTAGCAGAGATATTGAGTACAAAAAAAAACTCCTAAACCGCTGGACCTTTCGAAGCCATATTCAGAACATATGTCCCTTTTGTGCACCGAAAGCCTTATCTCTCTTTTGGACCCGGTAGGTGGCGCTGGAGTGGAGATATTTAGTAAAATCCGTCACGACTATACCGCCTAGCTCAAACCGCTGGACCTTTCGAAGCCATATTCACACCATATGTTCGTTTGGTGCTCCGATAAATGTATGTCAATTATTGACACTGTAGGTGGCGCTGTAGTCGAGATATCACTTTCGCACTAAGGAAGTGATATAACGTCATTACGCCTAAACCACAGGACCTATCGCATCCATATTTACAATATATGTTAGTTTAGTGCTCCGATAAATGTATCTGTTTTTTGGACCCGGTAGGTGGCGCTGTAGCAGAGATATTGAGTACAAAAAAAAACTCCTAAACCGCTGGACCTTTCGAAGCCATATTCAGAACATATGTCCCTTTTGTGCACCGAAAGCCTTATCTCTCTTTTGGACCCGGTAGGTGGCGCTGGAGTGGAGATATTTAGTAAAATCCGTCACGACTATACCGCCTAGCTCAAACCGCTGGACCTTTCGAAGCCATATTCACACCATATGTTCGTTTGGTGCTCCGATAAATGTATGTCAATTATTGACACTGTAGGTGGCGCTGTAGTCGAGATATCACTTTCGCACTAAGGAAGTGATATAACGTCATTACGCCTAAACCACAGGACCTATCGCAGCCATATTTACAATATATATTAGTTTAGTGCTCCGATAAATGTATCTGTTTTTTGGACCCGGTAGGTGGCGCTGTAGCAGAGATATTGAGTACAAAAAAAAACTCCTAAACCGCTGGACCTTTCGAAGCCATATTCAGAACATATGTCCCTTTTGTGCACCGAAAGCCTTATCTCTCTTTTGGACCCGGTAGGTGGCGCTGGAGTGGAGATATTTAGTAAAATCCGTCACGACTATACCGCCTAGCTCAAACCGCTGGACCTTTCGAAGCCATATTCACACCATATGTTCGTTTGGTGCTCCGATAAATGTATGTCAATTATTGACACTGTAGGTGGCGCTGTAGTCGAGATATCACTTTCGCACTAAGGAAGTGATATAACGTCATTACGCCTAAACCACAGGACCTATCGCAGCCATATTTACAATATATGTTAGTTTAGTGCTCCGATAAATGTATCTGTTTTTTGGACCCGGTAGGTGGCGCTGTAGCAGAGATATTGAGTACAAAAAAAAACTCCTAAACCGCTGGACCTTTCGAAGCCATATTCAGAACATATGTCCCTTTTGTGCACCGAAAGCCTTATCTCTCTTTTGGACCCGGTAGGTGGCGCTGGAGTGGAGATATTTAGTAAAATCCGTCACGACTATACCGCCTAGCTCAAACCGCTGGACCTTTCGAAGCCATATTCACACCATATGTTCGTTTGGTGCTCCGATAAATGTATGTCAATTATTGACACTGTAGGTGGCGCTGTAGTCGAGATATCACTTTCGCACTAAGGAAGTGATATAACGTCATTACGCCTAAACCACAGGACCTATCGCAGCCATATTTACAATATATGTTAGTTTAGTGCTCCGATAAATGTATCTGTTTTTTGGACCCGGTAGGTGGCGCTGTAGCAGAGATATTGAGTACAAAAAAAAACTCCTAAACCGCTGGACCTTTCGAAGCCATATTCAGAACATATGTCCCTTTTGTGCACCGAAAGCCTTATCTCTCTTTTGGACCCGGTAGGTGGCGCTGGAGTGGAGATATTTAGTAAAATCCGTCACGACTATACCGCCTAGCTCAAACCGCTGGACCTTTCGAAGCCATATTCACACCATATGTTCGTTTGGTGCTCCGATAAATGTATGTCAATTATTGACACTGTAGGTGGCGCTGTAGTCGAGATATCACTTTCGCACTAAGGAAGTGATATAACGTCATTACGCCTAAACCACAGGACCTATCGCAGCCATATTTACAATATATGTTAGTTTAGTGCTCCGATAAATGTATCTGTTTTTTGGACCCGGTAGGTGGCGCTGTAGCAGAGATATTGAGTACAAAAAAAAACTCCTAAACCGCTGGACCTTTCGAAGCCATATTCAGAACATATGTCCCTTTTGTGCACCGAAAGCCTTATCTCTCTTTTGGACCCGGTAGGTGGCGCTGGAGTGGAGATATTTAGTAAAATCCGTCACGACTATACCGCCTAGCTCAAACCGCTGGACCTTTCGAAGCCATATTCACACCATATGTTCGTTTGGTGCTCCGATAAATGTATGTCAATTATTGACACTGTAGGTGGCGCTGTAGTCGAGATATCACTTTCGCACTAAGGAAGTGATATAACGTCATTACGCCTAAACCACAGGACCTATCGCAGCCATATTTACAATATATGTTAGTTTAGTGCTCCGATAAATGTATCTGTTTTTTGGACCCGGTAGGTGGCGCTGTAGCAGAGATATTGAGTACAAAAAAAAACTCCTAAACCGCTGGACCTTTCGAAGCCATATTCAGAACATATGTCCCTTTTGTGCACCGAAAGCCTTATCTCTCTTTTGGACCCGGTAGGTGGCGCTGGAGTGGAGATATTTAGTAAAATCCGTCACGACTATACCGCCTAGCTCAAACCGCTGGACCTTTCGAAGCCATATTCACACCATATGTTCGTTTGGTGCTCCGATAAATGTATGTCAATTATTGACACTGTAGGTGGCGCTGTAGTCGAGATATCACTTTCGCACTAAGGAAGTGATATAACGTCATTACGCCTAAACCACAGGACCTATCGCAGCCATATTTACAATATATGTTAGTTTAGTGCTCCGATAAATGTATCTGTTTTTTGGACCCGGTAGGTGGCGCTGTAGCAGAGATATTGAGTACAAAAAAAAACTCCTAAACCGCTGGACCTTTCGAAGCCATATTCAGAACATATGTCCCTTTTGTGCACCGAAAGCCTTATCTCTCTTTTGGACCCGGTAGGTGGCGCTGGAGTGGAGATATTTAGTAAAATCCGTCACGACTATACCGCCTAGCTCAAACCGCTGGACCTTTCGAAGCCATATTCACACCATATGTTCGTTTGGTGCTCCGATAAATGTATGTCAATTATTGACACTGTAGGTGGCGCTGTAGTCGAGATATCACTTTCGCACTAAGGAAGTGATATAACGTCATTACGCCTAAACCACAGGACCTATCGCAGCCATATTTACAATATATGTTAGTTTAGTGCTCCGATAAATGTATCTGTTTTTTGGACCCGGTAGGTGGCGCTGTAGCAGAGATATTGAGTACAAAAAAAAACTCCTAAACCGCTGGACCTTTCGAAGCCATATTCAGAACATATGTCCCTTTTGTGCACCGAAAGCCTTATCTCTCTTTTGGACCCGGTAGGTGGCGCTGGAGTGGAGATATTTAGTAAAATCCGTCACGACTATACCGCCTAGCTCAAACCGCTGGACCTTTCGAAGCCATATTCACACCATATGTTCGTTTGGTGCTCCGATAAATGTATGTCAATTATTGACACTGTAGGTGGCGCTGTAGTCGAGATATCACTTTCGCACTAAGGAAGTGATATAACGTCATTACGCCTAAACCACAGGACCTATCGCAGCCATATTTACAATATATATTAGTTTAGTGCTCCGATAAATGTATCTGTTTTTTGGACCCGGTAGGTGGCGCTGTAGCAGAGATATTGAGTACAAAAAAAAACTCCTAAACCGCTGGACCTTTCGAAGCCATATTCAGAACATATGTCCCTTTTGTGCACCGAAAGCCTTATCTCTCTTTTGGACCCGGTAGGTGGCGCTGGAGTGGAGATATTTAGTAAAATCCGTCACGACTATACCGCCTAGCTCAAACCGCTGGACCTTTCGAAGCCATATTCACACCATATGTTCGTTTGGTGCTCCGATAAATGTATGTCAATTATTGACACTGTAGGTGGCGCTGTAGTCGAGATATCACTTTCGCACTAAGGAAGTGATATAACGTCATTACGCCTAAACCACAGGACCTATCGCAGCCATATTTACAATATATGTTAGTTTAGTGCTCCGATAAATGTATCTGTTTTTTGGACCCGGTAGGTGGCGCTGTAGCAGAGATATTGAGTACAAAAAAAAACTCCTAAACCGCTGGACCTTTCGAAGCCATATTCAGAACATATGTCCCTTTTGTGCACCGAAAGCCTTATCTCTCTTTTGGACCCGGTAGGTGGCGCTGGAGTGGAGATATTTAGTAAAATCCGTCACGACTATACCGCCTAGCTCAAACCGCTGGACCTTTCGAAGCCATATTCACACCATATGTTCGTTTGGTGCTCCGATAAATGTATGTCAATTATTGACACTGTAGGTGGCGCTGTAGTCGAGATATCACTTTCGCACTAAGGAAGTGATATAACGTCATTACGCCTAAACCACAGGACCTATCGCAGCCATATTTACAATATATGTTAGTTTAGTGCTCCGATAAATGTATCTGTTTTTTGGACCCGGTAGGTGGCGCTGTAGCAGAGATATTGAGTACAAAAAAAAACTCCTAAACCGCTGGACCTTTCGAAGCCATATTCAGAACATATGTCCCTTTTGTGCACCGAAAGCCTTATCTCTCTTTTGGACCCGGTAGGTGGCGCTGGAGTGGAGATATTTAGTAAAATCCGTCACGACTATACCGCCTAGCTCAAACCGCTGGACCTTTCGAAGCCATATTCACACCATATGTTCGTTTGGTGCTCCGATAAATGTATGTCAATTATTGACACTGTAGGTGGCGCTGTAGTCGAGATATCACTTTCGCACTAAGGAAGTGATATAACGTCATTACGCCTAAACCACAGGACCTATCGCAGCCATATTTACAATATATGTTAGTTTAGTGCTCCGATAAATGTATCTGTTTTTTGGACCCGGTAGGTGGCGCTGTAGCAGAGATATTGAGTACAAAAAAAAACTCCTAAACCGCTGGACCTTTCGAAGCCATATTCAGAACATATGTCCCTTTTGTGCACCGAAAGCCTTATCTCTCTTTTGGACCCGGTAGGTGGCGCTGGAGTGGAGATATTTAGTAAAATCCGTCACGACTATACCGCCTAGCTCAAACCGCTGGACCTTTCGAAGCCATATTCACACCATATGTTCGTTTGGTGCTCCGATAAATGTATGTCAATTATTGACACTGTAGGTGGCGCTGTAGTCGAGATATCACTTTCGCACTAAGGAAGTGATATAACGTCATTACGCCTAAACCACAGGACCTATCGCAGCCATATTTACAATATATGTTAGTTTAGTGCTCCGATAAATGTATCTGTTTTTTGGACCCGGTAGGTGGCGCTGTAGCAGAGATATTGAGTACAAAAAAAAACTCCTAAACCGCTGGACCTTTCGAAGCCATATTCAGAACATATGTCCCTTTTGTGCACCGAAAGCCTTATCTCTCTTTTGGACCCGGTAGGTGGCGCTGGAGTGGAGATATTTAGTAAAATCCGTCACGACTATACCGCCTAGCTCAAACCGCTGGACCTTTCGAAGCCATATTCACACCATATGTTCGTTTGGTGCTCCGATAAATGTATGTCAATTATTGACACTGTAGGTGGCGCTGTAGTCGAGATATCACTTTCGCACTAAGGAAGTGATATAACGTCATTACGCCTAAACCACAGGACCTATCGCAGCCATATTTACAATATATATTAGTTTAGTGCTCCGATAAATGTATCTGTTTTTTGGACCCGGTAGGTGGCGCTGTAGCAGAGATATTGAGTACAAAAAAAAACTCCTAAACCGCTGGACCTTTCGAAGCCATATTCAGAACATATGTCCCTTTTGTGCACCGAAAGCCTTATCTCTCTTTTGGACCCGGTAGGTGGCGCTGGAGTGGAGATATTTAGTAAAATCCGTCACGACTATACCGCCTAGCTCAAACCGCTGGACCTTTCGAAGCCATATTCACACCATATGTTCGTTTGGTGCTCCGATAAATGTATGTCAATTATTGACACTGTAGGTGGCGCTGTAGTCGAGATATCACTTTCGCACTAAGGAAGTGATATAACGTCATTACGCCTAAACCACAGGACCTATCGCAGCCATATTTACAATATATGTTAGTTTAGTGCTCCGATAAATGTATCTGTTTTTTGGACCCGGTAGGTGGCGCTGTAGCAGAGATATTGAGTACAAAAAAAAACTCCTAAACCGCTGGACCTTTCGAAGCCATATTCAGAACATATGTCCCTTTTGTGCACCGAAAGCCTTATCTCTCTTTTGGACCCGGTAGGTGGCGCTGGAGTGGAGATATTTAGTAAAATCCGTCACGACTATACCGCCTAGCTCAAACCGCTGGACCTTTCGAAGCCATATTCACACCATATGTTCGTTTGGTGCTCCGATAAATGTATGTCAATTATTGACACTGTAGGTGGC